>OX424557.1:21924488-24613261 GCA_949152475.1 Terebella lapidaria | reverse complement strand
GGAGAGTACTGCCATGTATCTTGTTGCCAATGAAAAGTTGGAAGACAGATACAGGTCAGTTAATTAAAGTGTTAGTGTACTTATCAGCTTAAAGGGTCAGTTCCTAGTATACGTAGCATACCCCACCTTCGTTTGAATCGACCTCGTGGTCTAAGTTTCAATGAATTCATTGAAATATCATCGTATTCAAGAAGCGGGAATATTAAGCTATTGAAATATGTAACCCAAATGCCGATATCTTTATTTAAAATGGAACTACGATCGATTTAATACAGAAATCATGTGGATTTTCAGATGTTTTTGACGTTTTCAACTGCCGCCCGCACTTTACGTCATGTGTAGCGATCACAAACTTGTGACGTCATAAGTTGTACAAGTGCATGTGCCCCTACATGTAAACAAACGCCGGCAATCCAGTATCGTTTGACAGTTTGACTGGGATTGTGGATGAACTATCCGAGAGAAATGAATAAAACTGCACATATCAGTTGTATGGTTGATTGTCTTCAAAACATCGTTTACAGAATTCAAATCGATGAATTATTGACCATGTGGTACATGCAAACAAACACCGGCAATCCGTTTTGGCATCTCGACTCGTTTCTAACTTTTCACACTAAAATGTTTATGAATCTTGTTTTTGCGAGTGGAATTTGGTATCCAAATTAAATGATGAATCTAGCAGCTAGACTGTCAGCATTATCGATGATTGGAACGATATTAGCGAATACGGGCAGTACTGTTTGGCCGTGAGTTTGAGCCGTGCGTTCCACATGTGCACGTGGCAGAATCGAGCAGTAGGCCTAACAACCAACGAGACATGCACCGGGGGGGGGGGGGGGGGGGGGGGTGGCGTCTGGAGAACCACTCCCTCCCATCCATGGATGTCTTCATTTTACTAGTATTATAAATCGATGCTTACAGGTCCCCAGTTCATTTTCATTTATCAGTGATGTCAAAAGAATGAAAAATTGATGGTCCCGGGGACCTGCATCTTTAAAATTTTGCCAGCCCAACTAGATATTTGGTGGTCCAGGACTGAAGGGCCGGCAGTAATTTCTATCCCTGCTGTAGGGATGCTTCGAGCGCTTTGAACTAGATACTATAGATGTTACAGGATAAGCAGGGGAATACAGTACCAATATACCAGTATGCAAACTTCAGGAACCCTGGAAATGTGGTGAAGGCTGGAAAATACACATACCACACTCGAAACAATGTCATATGCGTGTAGTCATACGACTGCACATCCCCCACGCCCCCGCCCACCCCCCTCTCGGACAGATTTAAAAGGCAAAAAAATACAACTCGATAAAAAGTTATGGTGACTGCTGCATGCAGGGTACCGGCCGGTATTATGACGACTGCATGTTCCATATATGGACACTAAGCGTTTAGAATACTTTTGTGGTCCAAAGTCCACTGGCTGTCCAGCTGTATTTTTTCCAAATATATACACAAAACATTTAGAATACTTTTGTGGTCCAAAGTCCACTGGCGGTCCAGCTGTATTTTTCTCCATATATGGACACTAAGCATTTAGAATACTTTTGTGGTCCAACGTCCACTGGCGGTCCAGCTGTATTTTTTCAATGTAGTCAAATGTAGTTACAGTCAAATTGTTTTTTCACGTCATTTCCTTGCAAAAATTTTCTTACTAAAACATGTCAATAATAATATCATTTTGCATGGAAATGTTATATCGACCAACAGTTAAAGTGATGAAATGTTTCTTTGTGTATCATGTGTGTTACTACGGTAGTATCCTTAAGGTTACAACAAACGTCGACGTACCCAGGGCAGCATTTAGTTCCAACCGTAGGCTTAGGAATTAGAAGATTAAAAAAATCCAGAAACAAAAGACATAAATGATACCTTTTATTCTCTGACGTTATATGAATTTCATACTCTACTATAATCCATACAAAAAATTACAACTTGATGCAAAGTGCATACAACAACATTTTGTTATATACAGTAGTCATGAGAAATTGAGAATATCCAAACTTACTAGTATCCATACATTTGAAAATGCATTTTGCCGCTGTACTGTCAGTACAATGTTTGGAATGTATAAAACAAACATGAATATTATAATGATCCATATAACACAATTACTTGGCAATATTGTAACTCTTTATAATTTATATGCAGACCAAACTATTCATGCATCCCAACCTAAGTTATAATAAAACAAAAATACATACTAATTAGTATGTGAAAATCAAATTTTCTATTTTTCAAAGCAAAAATCAGTGTGTTGCATATATGTATGGTATAGCATCGCCTTGACATCTGCATACTGCTGTATGTGACAACAAAGTGCTGTTTTCAACTTGCGCATGCTTCATGAGGTCTCCCCTTCTCACAGCAGCCAGTACTGTATCTGAAAATACAAAGTAGATTTTTGTGATTCATTTTGTCATTATCGAATTTAGTATTAAAAATTGCAAATGGATTTATGTACCAGTGATTGTGAATACATCTGTTTTTGTGCTTGGTGTAAGTATCAACATATTACAAGCAATACAACCAGATTTTGATGATGCCAATTGAACACCAAATCTAAAATACAATTTTGGAATAGAAACAGAGCCGACCACACAGTTTATCCAAAGACAAAATTCGTTATCAGGGTCAGACAGTGTGTGAAAACGTGTTTCTAATTTTTCAATGTTTTGTTTTACAATTGATAGCAAATTTATCACCCTCTTGGTGCTTGTATTCTATGAGAGGCTGTCGCGTCACATACCCCCAACTTTACAGGACCAGTTCCAGCACCATCTTCCTTTAAATGGAAAGCAATGCATTAGTTAAGTTAGCAAAGCATTAGTTAATTTATGCATTAATAATCATCATAAGTGAGAAATGGTTGTGTTTTACTGCTTTCGTCACAGTAGTTTATTGCCTCGAATGAAAATGAGTAGCTATGAGATCATTTTTTTATATGATTGAAATTGTATGATATGAAACATTACCAGATCTACGAGGAATTTTTACTGCAAACACTCACACCGCTTACTTCATTTACCTACACATTTCATGGTGCAGTTTATTTCGAATGATGTAATCTTTATCCAGCAATAAGTACCTCAGTGTGAGATTGGCCAGTGGTTGAAGTTGTGGTACCTCCTGTGGTGGTGGTGGTGCGGGGGAGGGGGGGGGGGGGGGAGCGTTGAAGATGGCCGCTGAACATGTATGGACTTGTGTGAATAACCAGTCTCAATCGTGTTGGTCAGTGCAATCAACTCCATTTTTCTCCACGGACAACTGGTTTGAAACTGTAATATAAATTTATCTGTTAAAATACCAGTAGGTATGTCGGACTCTTAGCTATACGCACTAGCCCTATATCTAGACTGCATGATGTAGAAGTATGGCTTTTCAGGTATAAATTTTGATATATACTGGTATTTGTTGCATGCGTGCTGTTTGGCGGTATCCAAATTCGTGGTATAAAATAATCATTCCTAATCCTTCTCATGATCCAATAATTTCCATATAGTTCTAGTCTAGACTAGATCTAGTCTCTAGAGTGCGCAAATGACCACGATTAATATAGAGTCTATTTGATAAATAAATTCCAGATCTATATTATAAAATATACAGAATATATACGAAAATATTATAGAAAAGCTGGAAACTGCGGTAGACATTCCATGAAAAAAAAAAACTCGCATCATGGATGAGGACGCCGACGGTCAGAAATAAGGAAAATCAAATCGTACGAATCAGCGTTTTAAATTTACGATTGTGGACGAACTACTAGAGGAAAACGAATGAAACTGCAAGATTTTCTTGTATGGATAAATGTCTTCTAAACACCGCTTACAAAATTCAGATCAATGAATTATTGACAGATCTACGCCCCGTCAAAAACCCTATCGCGCACGAATTGTCCCGCACCTATCATCGCCCACTTCAACCCCAAATCGACAACTTGGGAGCAATTTTATATATTCTACTGTGTCTATGATTTACATTAATACATAATAATGATTATTATCGCTTATTTTCATTCTGGTTACTAACCTAGATGCATTTTCTCGGCGTTTGGCTGAACACAGTGTTTGAGGCGAACGACACGTGTTGACAAGTTGTACAACCGATGACGTCACAAGGGATCGCGTATTCATAATCCCGGAAAGAGGGGGCGGCCGCAGACATGTCATTATTGACATATAGAGCGCATATAGGATGGAAAATAAAATCCACAAATGGGCGATTCTGAATCAGTACACCACCATCAATCAATTTATACTTAATTTTATTTGTTTTGACAACTTTATGTTTACTAGGAACTAACCCTTTAAGCATCCTCAGCCTTCATTGTTCAAGGCAGATCATAGTAAAGCATACAAAGTGAATGAATGCTTGCCTGTCGATTCTAAGCATGACTGGCAGATATATATACAACATGCATATGTTTGTGATATTGTAGAGATAAGAAGCTGGAGATGAGGTCGGAACTCGGCCGAATGGCGAAAGCTAGACGAGATCTCCAAGAAGTCACTGCTTTCGTCCATGTCCAAGATGTGCACCGTGTAGCCAGGGAGGGAATCAAGGCTGGACACGGCCCCAGTGTCCTCGGTGATAGCCAGTCTGGGGTCCACCTCTGTCGCCATGGTGACGTCCTTTTGGAGCACATCTACAACCAGCAGAAAAATTCCCAGGCTGAAATCTGTTTGATGGTGTTCAAGGTTAGTTTTGTTGATTTTGTACCTGGTACATGCCTCAGGCTCTACTGAATATTTTTTGCCCATGAAATTTTTTCTGACTGTTCCCATGGTTGCAGGTAGTTCTAGGGAGGAGTAGGGAAGTGTCCCCGAGGAATCAAGCTGATGACTCGCTTGAACCAAGCCCTGCTTACCATAGCCATGTGAGCCTCTATACAGCCACACAGAGTGACCCGCCAGAGCAACAGTACATCAACTCACAGGTACATTATGCCTATACTAGTGTACAAACACACCCAGTCATACACTGTCAAAAATCTAAATAGTATAAATATTAATCTAGGTTTCTTTACTTGGAAGACATATAGTTTGTTCTTTGAAAAATAATTGCTTTTGAATTTTATAATTTTCCGCTGCACAGAAACAGTTTCATTTGGAGTCTAACCAGTGAAGATTTCACCACTCATTGCAGGTTTACCTGTACGACCAAACAGAAGAGAACCAAACGGCCCTGTACCCCCGTCAGTGCCTGCCGTATGCTGTAGTTATCTTCAGACCTACCGAAGAATTCTACTCCAAAAAACAGTCAAATGTTCAGTCCCAAACAACGTGCCAGCCCAGTAATTCAGTACCTCTACAGCCTCAAGTAACCCAAGAGAAGACAGATACAGCTCAAGCCTCTTCACCCACTGGTGTTGTTGAGAGTTCTGCACCAACAGCTCCTCCAGAGAAACAGTTTGAGAGTTCTGATATCGTTTCTAGTCCTAGCACTAAGACAGACGGTGCTTCTGCCTCTTCACCCACTGGTGTTGTTGAGAGTTCTGAACCAACAGCTTCCTCAGAGAAACAGTTTGAGGGTTCTGATATCGTTTCTAGTCCTAGCACTAAGACAGACGGTGCTTCTGCCTCTTCAACCACTGGTGGTGTTGAGAGTTCTGAACCGATACAGGTAGCTCCTTCAGAGAAACAGTTTGAGGGTACTAATATCGTTTCTGGCCCTAGCACTGTTGTTTCTAGTCAGTCAGCACCACTGTGTAGTCCTGTACCTCCTGCTGAAGCAATTACGTCTGTATCACTGGATTCATCCCAGTCTTCATCGTCTGCTGTCCACAGTTGGTCACTGTTTAGAAGGTGGCCTACTTGGCTTCACTGGGCTTCCAAGATATGGAACAGCAATCAGTCACCTACCAAAAAATCAAAATCTCCAACCAATGAATACACAGACGCTCAGAAAGGTACTGATCGAGTTCAACCTTGTGTCATTTATACGAGGTACAGTTGGCCTCCAATCAAAGTTGTGGTACCTGAGAAGAGCATACTGACCTCAGAATTGTTCGACCAGCTAGACAAGAGGGTGTGTGAGGTGTACCGACTCTACACTAACAACTACCAGGTTCGTAAATACTCACTTTGCTTTAATTGTCGAATTCATGAACTGTTCTTTCTATTCAGTAAGACGATATTACAGGTATTCAGTAGGATTTGCATATTGTCAAACCAACACCAGGTGTGGCTGCAGACGAAGTCCGATCGTTCACAGCCCAGTGTGTCTCCAGAAATCGGCCAGCTACTGGACAACAACCTCAGTCACTTGGAGCACACTCTCACACGACAGCACGTAGAGCTGGAGCGTTTGGTCACATTTTTCGAGGCTCAGACAGTGGCAGGACCCGAGTCTTTCAGTGTGCTCAGCACGTGGCAAAAGCGTAACCTACGGGCAATCAACATTCATCTTGACAGTCTCCAAGAGAACGCAGGGTCGGTATCTGTGTTCATTATGACAACTTTCATAATTTCTTTTTGGTTGAGTGACTTTTGCTGGACAATCAATTTGTTCACATTTCAGGAGACTCCTCTTATCATATCTGGTATATTTGTGTCCACATGATTTTTGGGGGCTCCATTGGGGATGATTCTTTAGGGGATGAGAAATATTCTGCAATCTTAACACCTGTATGCACACATGGCGATTCATATACAGTAAACTCCCGTTATTTCAAAGTCGGATATATCGAAGTACCCTCTTATAACGAAGCAGGTTAGTGGTCCTGCCCAGTCCCCATTCAATTACATTACAAACGACGCCGGATATAACGAAATGGATATATCGAAATTTCGCTTATATCAAACACATGAGCTGGTCCCAATCTCATCAAACTCATTGAAATTGCTTCAGTTAATGCGAAGTCATCGAAGCTGGTCAATTTCACGCCCCACTGGCTGTTGACAATCGCCCCTCAGAAAGAAATCGTGACCAAATACATTGACTATTGGTGAATTGCAAGCTGTGATTTTAGCTTTCGGCGTCAGCACGTGTCACTGGTTGATTGCAATCAGGCAGGCAAAGTTGTTTCACGGTGTGGTTACAGTCGTGTTTTCACACGATGCCGAGCAGATTTTGTCATATTGAATAGATTATGTATCAGTAGTATGTTCATCACGTTTTTACAGGGCGCACAATGGTTATGAATAGAGCAAATTATGAAATTTATAAAAAGTCATCATGGCTACCAAACGGAAACATGTATTCATTGAACCACAAACTATTCATATAAATTAATTATTTGTGTTCTTGTTTTGAGAGAAACCACATTTAGTAATGAATGAGAAACAACATTTAAATATGTAACTTCTTTTATTACAAACTTCTTTTATAACGAAGTACTCACATGTGTCCCATCGACTTTGTTATAACGGGAGTTTACTGTATACTCAACCAGTGAACTGGATGCTGCACCTGACATTCGTTCCTCGAGACATCGCAAGATTTGCGAGCTGAACGAGAAGAAGTCGTCGATCCTGTCAGAGCTGTTGGTGCCCAGACTGCCGAGGGACTCGCCCAGTAACAAGATGGAGAATCTCCTCCAGGATCTCTGCTCCAACCCGTCCAGCCCCAACAAAGTCGCCTTCATCAAGCGCAAAATGCTTGGCATCCGGAAGATAGGTCAGTTATATCAGCAGTTTTTGGCATTGATCATTCCACATAATCCTCTACTAGTAATTCCCAAACCAAAATTATTCACATTTGCAAACCAATTTTCAATACATGTAGGATGTTGCATGCAGTTATCTTCTGATATGCTCATACTTGTATCCTGACTATTCATTCATTCATTCATTTATTCTGATAATGAATAATAAATAAATTATTCTGATACTTTGTTTGGCGGATTCTATGGACTTGGTAATTGTATCCCCCGAACAAAGTTCGGCTTACACTATGGATTTGTCTCCGTCGTGCCGACGCCACGGCTGCCGTACAGATTGTGACGGTCAAGTGGTTGGTTAGCGGATTTCCTGGTGTGTGTGCTTGTGTGCGTGGGAAGTCGGCAAAGAAAACTGGCAAATATGCTAAAAATACTGATTTATTGTAAACATAAAGAATCAACACTATTTATTGATAAAAACTTCAACTTCAATGGTAATACTTCATCATATATCTGAATAATACTTGAACAATACCAAGGTCTCACAAAATAAACTTAGATAAACACAAAGTGTCAGATGGCTGTCTCGATAGCTGAATATGAACAATATCACCGATAAATCGATATATACCAAATAAATCAATACTATGAATAACTCAACATCTGTGCAACTAACCAAAAGTTGTCAGGAGGCTAAACACAGATTTCTCCAAGTAATACAAACCCAAGCGAGACCTATCTTATCTTCGATAGAATATATAAACCGTGCAAATTCTGGTAAATCAACAAGACTGTAAAAATACACCTATGTCTCTCAAATATGATAAACCGCCAAGTATTGCGATCACAAATACACTCAATAAACTGGACAAACTCACTTCAATATACTAGTATAAAATACTCAATGGATACTAAAACTCCTTTTTAGTATCCCCAAGTTTTACACACAATTAACAGATCTCTAAGTTACGCAGACACTGAACTCTGCCAAATATAAAGACTCAAAATAATACAATCAAATATAGAATATCCAATCACTTGTAGCGTGCCACAGGTTATTTGGCACCTTGTCTGAGCATAAGTATATGTACTGAAATGTGTGTGAGAAGAACGAGCCTCGAACACATGGAATAAAACAAAAGGGTAATATGTTCAAACAACAATGTAATTTATTCAACAATGCATGTAAACCATGTGGTGTGTAAAACAGGTAAAACGGGTAATAGTATCATCATGGCTTCATAATATTAATAATATACGTTCTAGAGCAAAGCAGAACCATGTAAAGCAATGCACTAGATTTAAAATCCAGTTACTAGCCCTTGTAACTTCATAAAATGAAAATGACAAGTCACGAAAGTGTAAATGCAGCCAAACCACTGGGGCAAAGCATTTCCCCGAGGAAAATCATTGCCAGGGTACTGAGCACCATAAAACAATTAATATTGACTTACACCGTGGCTGTAGTAGAGTAGAGTAGTGTTGAGCTTTCAAATGTTGCAAGGTGAACAAGCCGAGGCAAGGAACACTAAGCACCCAAATGAGCGACTGCCCCTTCGCCTTGTGCTGCTGGGCTTATATAGCCAGGGCCAGGGAATCACGTGATTTCAACTGGGCTTAACAATTATTTCACTAGACACTATGAACAGTAGTAATATTTATATCATATGAATCCGCATGTAAAATGCTACACTTTAGTGTATATGAAACCTAAAAATACACACTAGTAAGTCTACAATCCTAGTTTGAAGTTGTTGTTTATATAGCAGAATGGCGCCACCTGGCGTCGAAAATTACGTTTGAAAATGCTCCAGTTTTTCCCTGATAGTGTCGCTTATATTGCATAATAGGATATGGAAATGGTACCAAAGTGTCACTAAAGATACGCTGCATCTAAGTATAACACATATACATGAGCAGTTTATTGCAAATTATACATAAATACAAGAAACTAGGCGGAGTGAGGGAGCATTCATTGTATTGTTTACATATTTACAACTAACCCCAAAGGGAGCGGTTAGTTTTTTTTTTTACAGTGACATTCGATGCTAAATTTGTAACACTACCCTCTGTTTAAAACCTGTTCGTCCCGAACATTACATCAAAATTACACACCTATATGAACAAAGGAAAGTATTAACTGTCACCATGTGGTTTTGAGTCATTATGTACACAAGCAGTCCTACGAGGCACATCTCTGGAGTCCTCACAAGATTGGTTGGTCCGTAACGCGTGGCGCCGGCACCCATGTCGACTGAATCTCATAGACTGTTCCATCTGGCAGGGTGGCTTTCTCCGTGCGGGTCACAGCAGTAACACTCTCGGCGAAGTGGATCTCCTGCCGATCAAGGGGAAGTCGTCGGGCTTGCCTGTGGATTCGGCGGAGTTCTCGGGCTGCTGGTCCATCCATTCCCGAACTAGGTGCACCCTGCAGGAACGTGCGTGGATCCCAGGGCAGTGGGCGACGAGGCAGCTGCCAGTCACCCCTCCGTAGTAGTCGGGGAGTTGTCCTCGGTCCAGGAGGCTTGGTGTCTTGTGCAGCTCGCCTCTCTGATTGCTGCATCGTGTCTCGCTTGTCTGGTCGGGGTGCTCCTCCTTCTGGTGAAGGTCCAGGTCGCGGCTTCTTATCAGCCCGAGGATCCTGGGGGTCGTCTCTACGGCGCTTCGTGGTAGGTGGCACCACCACCTTGGACTTCACCATGTTCCGTCCCGGGGTGGTGATGTGTTCCGGTGTCCTGGAACCCTCGCAGTCTGACAAAGGTGACAGGGGCTGATATACGAGGAATTCCGTGTTGTCGGAGTCCTCCGATGGAGTTGCAAGCTCCTGGTGTGCCTCACGGCGGAACTTGGACCATCGCTTTTTCGATTTGGGTGGCGAGTCTGTTGTGGCCCTCGTACCTGTGCACCTCTCCTGGTGTTTGATCATCAGCTTGCGATGCTGGGCTGGGCACTGGAAGCTGCAGTTGGGGCAGGTTTCACGAGGTCCATGGGCATCCTTGATATGGTGTTGTAGTCCCATATCTGTATTGCAGGTTTTGGGGCACTGGGGACACTTGAACATCTGCAACAAGAAAACAGTATTAAGACGTTCGTCCTAAAAGCTGAAACTTGCTGCGATATAATTCCCTAAGTGCTGTTCTGACTGCCGTATCAGCTCAACCTGAGAAGGCTCAAAACAACAACATGTCCATTGCTGCCTCTGTTGTCCTGAAACAGATGTTTGGCCTACACGCCGGATGATTAGAAATCTGAATCAGAGTTCCACCCAAATCGTTTGGGTGCTCTTATTTGTCTATCCGAGCGACGAACGCGACGTTGAGGTGGCTGGTTTGATGCAGAGTTTTCTGATTCACTCATGGTAGCCCTGTCATTTTCATCACACTGCACTCCGCAATCACGAGTGCTGCGTTCTTGAGCTGGAAGCCAACTCTGAAGAGTCTTAGAGTGATATATCTTGAGGTGGTCAATGTGCAGAGCAATGGGGTCTGTGCTCTTGTTTTTCTGGCACAAATATGTCACCTCTCCCAGCTTCTTGATAACCAGGTATGGACCAACAAACGGCAAATTCAGTTTGTTCGTTTGCTGTGGGGGGTATTTGCGAAGTACCCAGTCGCCAACCTTGAATTGCCTGGTTTGCGCCCTCTTGTCATAATGGAGCTTCTGTCTGATAGCTGCCCCCTTTAGTTGTCGTCGGGCCATTTCGAAGGCCGACTTCATCTGGTTTCTCAGACTCTCCACAAAGTACACTGGACATGGCTCCTTATCAGTCCCAGCTGATGGGAACATCAAGTCAATTGGCAGACTAACATCTCGACCAAGCATTAGACGATTCGGGCTAAAGCCAGTGCTTTCTGACATGGTGGCCCGGTATGCACACATTAGATATGGCAGTTGGACATCCCAGTCGTCTTGGTTTTCAGAGCAAAATTTTGAAAGCATGGCTAAGAGGGTCCGATTCAGTCGCTCCACGAGCCCATCTGATTGTGGTCTATAAGGGCAGGTGCGGGTCTTTGTGATCTCCATCAGACGGCATAGGTGCCCAAGAACCTCCGACTGGAATTCTGGGCCCTGATCCGAGTGGAGAATTCTTGGTGTGCCCAACCTCAAGAATACTTCTGTCACCAGTTTTTCTGCCACAGTCACTGCACGGTGGTCTGGAAGGGCGAATGCCTCTGCCCACTTGGTGAAGTAATCACAAACAACCAAGATGCAACAGTTACCACCATCAGAAACCATGGGGATGCTAAGGATGTCCATAGCCATCCTGTCCATTGGAGCTCCAACTGGATCGGATTGCAGCTTTGACCGCTGAGGCCCCGTCTGTGCATTCCTTCGCTGACAGACATCACAATGTCTCACCCACGACTCCACGTCACTCTTCATACCAGGCCACCACACTCGTTGCCATATATTGTGCAGCGTCTTTGTGATACCAAGGTGGCCGGCAAGCTTTGAGTCATGCAAGGCTTGCAGAATTTTCGGTCGTAGGGTGTCTGGACAGAGAAACCGAAGGAGCATTTGGTTTTCTCCCTCTTTTGGGCACTGCCGATATAGCACACCTTTGTCCAAGGTTAGCTGCTCCCACATTGCCCAATATGTTCGGATTTCAGAGCTTTCATGACGCACATCAGTCCAAGTAGGGCGTTTTCCTGCTTTCACCCAAGCAAGGACTTTAGACAGATAACTATCTTCTGCTTGCCATGACTTCAGTTCATCTGTTGTCCATGGCTCCACCCAATGATTCTCGGTAGCTATATTCCCAATCGGGGTCCTTGCTGATATGGCCCTGAGATGTATACCCTTTCCTGTTTTCTCGACTTCTTTGTTCTCTTGACGCTCACAGTGCTTACAGTCACTGATACATGGCCGTCTAGAAAGAGCATCAGCATTGCCATGCACACGGCCGGCACGGTGCTTGATCTGGAGTGGATAGGTGTTCAGCGTTTGCAGCCATCTCGCCATTTGACCTTCTGGATTCTTGAAGTTTAGGAGCCACCTCAGGGCTCCATGGTCAGTTCGCACGGTTGTCTCAATTCCATAGACATACATATGGAAATGCTTCACCGCAGCCACAATAGCAAGGAGTTCCCTCCTAGTCACACAGTACCGCCGCTCTTCTTTGGTCAGCGTTCGACTGTAATATGCCACAACTCGTTCTTGACCTTCACAGATCTGGCTCAAGACTGCACCCAAGCCCACCCCACTGGCATCTGTGTCCAACACAAATGGCTTATCCAGCATTGGATAGCACAGCACAGGGGCTGTAGTGAGGGCTGTTTTCAGTGTATCAAATGCCTGTTGACACTGATTGTCCCAATCAAGTCTCTTTCGAGCTCAGTTAACTGGTGCAAAGGCTTTGCAATAGTTGCAAAATTTTTCACGAACTTGCGGTAATATGAGCAAAGTCCCAGATAACTTCGCACATCCCTTACTGACTGGGGTCGAGGCCAACTGGCCACAGCCTCAACTTTCATGGGATCTGTCGAGATGCCTGCTGGTGACACAACATGCCCCAGGAAGTTGACCTCCTGCTTCCACAACTGGCATTTTGATGGTGCAACCTTGAGTCCGGCTTTGCCGATTCTCCCAAGGACTTCATCCAATCGCTTTAGGTGAGTTGGGAAGTCTTCTGCATACACAATTATATCGTCTAAATAGACGAGGCACGTTTCCCAGTGCAGTCCATGTAGAACCCTTTCCATAAGCCTCTCGAAGGTGGCTGGTGCTGAGGCCAGTCCAAATGGTAACACCTTGAACTGCCAGAGGCCACCTCCACTTGTGCAGAATGCTGTCTTTTCGGCATCTTCCTTATCCATGGCAACTTGCCAATAGCCACTGGCCAAGTCGAGAGTGGAAAACCACCGTGAACCCCTGAGTGCATCAAGGCAGTCATCTACTCGTGGCAGGGGGTAACTGTCTTTGATGGTAACATCATTCACCTTGCGATAGTCAATGCAAAAGCGGAGACTACCATCTTTCTTTCTCACCAGTACTACTGGTGAGGCCCACGGGCTGTTTGAGGGTTCAATAATACCCTGCTTTGCCATTCTCTCAACTTCTGCTTGAGCTTCTTTCCGAAGGGAAGCAGGAAACCTACGGGGACGCTGTTTGACTGGGTGAACATTGGTCGTCTTTATCTTGTGTTCCACCAAATCTGTTCGGCCCAGGTCCTCTTTGGATTCCGAGAAAACAGCTGCATGTCTACTCAGTAGACCTACGGCATCAGTGAGCTCTTCAGGGGCTAGGTTTTCTGTCATCCCCTCCAATAATGGCTGCAGATGCAGGGGCAGGTTCTGGGAACCATTCAGGTGGCATAGGCGTTCATCTCCCTCCTCGACCTGATTCAGAGGCTCGATCGTTTCTGCTGGTGAACATTTTGCAGCGAAGCTGTTACAGGCTGGTCACTCAGGTTTGCCACCCTTAGCGGGACCATGCCACTTGTAGGATCAACCACTAGTTTTGCCACCATGACTTGACAACTGTTCATCCAAGCCGGGTTGGGCTCCACAATGGCGTCTGTGTACCCAGGTTGTCCAATAACACGAGCAAGCAATGTTTTCTCCGACAATGCAGGGATGACCCCAGTCTCCCGCAGTACCAGGCGACACTCTGACAGTGCGGCCTCTTCTGTTTGGCACTGATACTCCAGCCCATTCAGGGACAGAACATGCTTCTCAGTGTTAATTACGCCTCAAAAAGTCCATCCCCAGGATGAGAGGAACATCAATCTCCGCCACCAAGGTTGGGTGTTCTATGGTTTGTCCATCCACCATCAGCTTCAATGGAATTGGTCCATAAGAACGTTTTAGCCTGCCATCAGCTAATCTCAGAGTCGGGTTCCGTAAAGTTGGGTCATCAATCGAAGGCCTGGCATCCTCAGGGATTATCTCTAGTTTACTTGGGTGAATTATTGATGATGTTGCTCCAGTGTCAATGAGACTATTTAGCTGGACACCACATAACTCCACCCCAAGAAACAGGCAATCATTCCCTGAACATGGAGGTTCTCCATTGTACTGGCACAATATCTCGGGCTCCAAGTTGCCTACGACTGGTTCGGAGCCCTCTTTTCCAGCCGCATTCCGTTTCCCGATTGCTGGGGCTCCTGGTTTTGTTGAGAGGATGCACCAGTTGCAGATTTATTTTGGATCTTCTTCTCTGGGCAATCACGGACCATGTGACCTGGTTTTTCGCAACGGAAGCATACTATCTCTGGTCCAGGCTTCTTCCCTTTCCGAGTTCTCAGCCTTTTGTGCTTGTGATGTTGGCGACTCTGCTCTTCAACTCGTGCCAATCTGTCGCTCATCTTTTCTAATAGGGCCATCTGCCTGTCTTGGCCATCAGTGGATAGCTCTTCAACCACATGATGCACAGGAGCATTTCGACGTTTCTTTCCTTTCTGGAAGGCCTCATATTCTAGCGCCAAATGGAGTGCCTTCTCTGTCGTTTGTGGCCTCCCCTGGTACACAGACCACTCAAGTTCTGGATCATTGAGGGCATCAACGAAGCAGTCACGACAAAGGGATTCCCGGATTTCAGCGGTAGCTGTCGGATAGGCCTTCCTAACCAGGCGCCGTACATCTTGAGCCAGCTCTGTCAGGGCCTCCCCATGACGACGTTGTCGGGTCTTCATCTGAGCTCGATACACTTCTGACTGATGGTCAGGCTCAAAACGGCTGCCCAGAGCTCCAATAAGTTGTACATAATTTCGTCTGCCCTCGGGGGTCAAGTCGGTGAGAACACCTTGTGCTGTTCCCCTGAGGCAGGTGGCCAACTCCATGGCTTTCATAGCAGCATCCCACTGATTGAGCTCAGCGATCATCTCGAAGTGGGTCAGGTAGTCCCTCCAACTGGACTTTCCATCAAAATCTGCTGGCTTCTTGTCTTTGCCTCGCCGTGGAGCAAAAGCAGGAATATGCCTATGTCCAGGGGGCTTTGGTACAAGATGTGAACCTGGAGACATGTATCGTCCCTGTGAAGTCGGGATCACAAGGGGCTCGCTAGGCACAATGTGGTTGGTTGCCCAGTGCGGACTGACTGCAGGGATCCGCAGTGTTACTGGTGTCCCACTCATCACTGGCCCGGCGGCATTCAGGGGTAGTGCCTGATTCACTTGTTGTTGCCCAGAGTGCACTTGGGCAGACATTACTCTTGGCTGCATGGGGTGTACAGGCCGGAAGGCTCCAGTGACGTCATTGCCCGGGGTCATTTGGAGATGTTGGTGCTGATGTAATCCCATATGGCTGCCGGGATGGGTAGCCATTCGAGGGATTGGCGAGATAATACTTGTTGTAGTTGTGACTGGGGGCCTCATGACAATTTGTTGCCCCATACCATTCAACATTGATGCCTTCGGGTCGGCTTGTTCCCTGGAAACTGGAGGTGGAGTGATTTGTGGCTGCTGCCCACTTGTACGCCTTTCCCCATACCCAGGATATGAGGATGACAACAAGGGCACCGATGCAGGAACATCATGATTGGGACAATCAAAACTAATGAGATTCTCATCACCAGCGGACATCAAGGACCTAGCCTGACTAGCCGGTCGGACCCAAGGCTGTGTAAGCTCGTCTTGCTCAGAAGACTGAGGACCTGGTTGAACAAGCCCCTGGATGTGTCTTCTCTCCCTCTGGTAATGTGCCAAAATCTCGTCAATTTGTCTCAATCTGGCTGCATTGTGGTTAAATGTAATTTCAGGATCCGGCCCCTCCAGCAAATCACGGCCAGATGCCATTGTACAACCACTATTGAATTATTCCTATCAATACACAACAAATGCTCAAGCCGAGTCAGGATTCGTATCAGGATCTAACAAAAAGTAAGATCCCACCGCTGCCACCAGAATTCTGTAGCGTGCCACAGGTTATTTGGCACCTTGTCTGAGCATAAGTATATGTACTGAAATGTGTGTGAGAAGAACGAGCCTCGAACACATGGAATAAAACAAAAGGGTAATATGTTCAAACAACAATGTAATTTATTCAACAATGCATGTAAACCATGTGGTGTGTAAAACAGGTAAAACGGGTAATAGTATCATCATGGCTTCATAATATTAATAATATACGTTCTAGAGCAAAGCAGAACCATGTAAAGCAATGCACTAGATTTAAAATCCAGTTACTAGCCCTTGTAACTTCATAAAATGAAAATGACAAGTCACGAAAGTGTAAATGCAGCCAAACCACTGGGGCAAAGCATTTCCCCGAGGAAAATCATTGCCAGGGTACTGAGCACCATAAAACAATTAATATTGACTTACACCGTGGCTGTAGTAGAGTAGAGTAGTGTTGAGCTTTCAAATGTTGCAAGGTGAACAAGCCGAGGCAAGGAACACTAAGCACCCAAATGAGCGACTGCCCCTTCGCCTTGTGCTGCTGGGCTTATATAGCCAGGGCCAGGGAATCACGTGATCTCAACTGGGCTTAACAATTATTTCACTACACACTATGAACAGTAGTAATATTTATATCATATGAATCCGCATGTAAAATGCTACACTTTAGTGTATATGAAACCTAAAAATACACACTAGTAAGTCTACAATCCTAGTTTGAAGTTGTTGTTTATATAGCAGAATGGCGCCACCTGGCGTCGAAAATTACGTTTGAAAATGCTCCAGTTTTTCCCTGATAGTGTCGCTTATATTGCATAATAGGATATGGAAATGGTACCAAAGTGTCACTAAAGATACGCTGCATCTAAGTATAACACATATACATGAGCAGTTTATTGCAAATTATACATAAATACAAGAAACTAGGCGGACTGAGGGAGCATTCATTGTATTGTTTACATATTTACAACTAACCCCAAAGGGAGCGGTTAGTTTTTTTTTTACAGTGACATTCGATGCTAAATTTTTAACACACTATCTCAAACTGGAATACACAATGCTGCTCACCTCCACCTGGACCTCCAAAATATAATACAATGTAGACACCACTAAATGAAAACAACTGGCTATAACTCCTGAGATTAACACACAAATCTCCCAACTTCTGCCAAACTCCACGTGGTCTTGGTGCCTCGACTTCACAGCGTCACGTTTCTTCCTTCATGTGTTGAAGCCCAGATGGAAGTGAGAGAGCGATGCCAGTAAGGCACCTGTATTTATGGGATCTGGCGAAACTTGTCCTCAGAAAAAGGTTAATTGCGCCAGAGACACACCGATTGGCCAAAATCAGGTCAAGCTGGCACAGAAAATGGTGGTCGATAAAAATATTACCCAGAATGCAACGCGAAAACACGTTTTAGCACCTGGGCAGAATATGGCAAATTATGCAAGAAATAGCAAGCATTGCCACTAAAATATAATGTAGGCCTGTAAATAAGATCCCATGGAGTCAATAGACAGCAAGAATAGAGCAGATCAACTCCTACTTGTTGCGTAAATAGCCCACAAAGATCGGCCAAAAATGTAAATAAAGGTCGTAGAAACCCCATTAGTGTGACTGCATCGCCCCCTAGCACGATCGCCGCCAAATGTAAACAAAGATGGCAGCCATACGAAAATAGAAACCCCATTAGCGTGACTGCATCGCCCCCTAGCACGATCGCCGCCAAATGTAAACAAAGATGGCAGCCGTACGAAAATAGTACGACAAAATCGCCTCTAAGTAAAAAGAAATGACATAAAGCATGAAATCAGGACAATAAAATAACAAAAAGGGCAATATTAAACACATTCCCCAAATATGATGTACTTCCCTTCCCGCAATAAAAAGTATTCGACGATAATCGCCGCTACCTGAGTGACAAAATCTGTCAGCACAGTAAACACAACAAAATACATCACGTGACCAAACAAGAAAAATATCTTGCAAAGGGTCGCGGCCCGACATAAAACACTAAATCTTCACAAGATTTTCTTGTGAACGCTCTACAATTTGCAAATCTTAACTGATTGTAATGATTAGGTTACCGGATCTTTGGTTTTGGGCTTAGGAACTTTTCACTTTTTCTTGTCCGGGGCCATCCTGATGGTTGCAGAACGTTAGAGTGGAATTTGTCTGAGGATATTGCCTTATACCGCCATGTCTTTAGCATTCCTAGTGGCATCGTTTCACCTCTTGGCTAATGTTTTTGGAATAAGAAGGCATTAATTGGATAAGTATTGGTCGTGATCTAGATCTCAACAATTATCGCTCACTTGATTTGTTTATTGTTTCAATTTCGTTGGTGTGGGACAGTTTCTGATGTTTTTCCGTGATCTTCCATAGCTAGTGTGAATAACTATTTCTTAGCTTCTACCATTAGTTTTGGTTCAGTTCCAAGTTAGGCCCTCATAAAAAAAAAGTTTGTTTCCTGTCCACCGGTTGGCAAAAAAGAAATCCAGTAGGGAGGGAGGATTTTTTTTTTTTTTTTTTTTGCATTTGAGAATTTTGCAGGATGTTTCAAAGGTGTGATGCTTATGTGTCAAATATACAGTTAAATGAGCATTCTTTTCCTATATAGCTAGATGTATGTGCAATAATTGATTTATACACATGTGCAAGTTTGTTGCTTGACAAATACAGTCAAACCTCCCATTAGTGAATGTTCAAGGGACCAGGCCAAAATGTTCACTAACTGGAGGTGTTCACTAATCGGAAGAATGGGTCTGGGGGATTCTGAACGAGAGTCGGACAATGACAAGTTTTTTCTTTGGAAGACATGGCTTATGCTGAACAGAACCAGTAGAATATCAGTGAATAAAATAGTGCATGGTATATTTGCTTTATATATCAGGGGGTTTCCACTATCACTATCATCAACTATCATTAATTTAATCTACTCGAGTTCAAACTGTCATTCTTGGTGCATGAGGTGAAATCTTTTTTTAGGTTATAGGCATGAGTCTATTTTCTACTTGACATGTGTGCACTTGGTCAGGCAAAATTAATTGTGCCCAGTGAATCCCTTTGCCTTAGACTGTAATAACAGAGAAGCTGGGAAGGGGAGGCTGGCAGTCAATGAGGTGTAACAATGCTGGTCACAGAATCTATGATAACTGAAAGCAGAGAAGCTGGCTTAGGAGGCATTAGGGGAGGGGGGGGGGGGGGGGGGGCGGTGATGGGAGCCAACGGTGTTTTGCAGTTAAGGTCAATGATACCCTGATAATTGGTTAACATTGAATTGCCTATGTTCACTAAATAGAGGTCCATTAACATTGAAATGCCCCCTTTGGGACCCAAAAAGGTGTTCACTGTTCACAGTAGAGAGGTGTTCACTAATCGGAAGAGAGCTCCAATGTTAACGGATAGGCGTTCATTTGGGACCGGGAAAAACTGTTCACTAATAGGAGTTGTTCACTGATCGGAGGTGTTCACTAATGGAAGTTTGACTGTACTGCTTGTTCATGTTTCATTCAACATTTCAAAATTTGTTGATCCCACATATAAATTGAAAAAAAAATTTTTGGGGGGGGGGATGATACCAAAAAAATAATATCCAGTAGCACCATTTGAGGCCAGTAGGGAGGTGGACAGGAAACGAAGTTATTTTTTTTCTTGGCCTTAGTTGTTCTGATTATGTTTATGGATCAGTCATTGTCCGCGGGGCTGTACCCTGAATGGGTCTGTCCGCAATGTAACCTGAACACCCTCCGCCGAGAGGAAAAGCATGACCTGTGCTTCGATTGTTTGGGGCACGGTCCCAAGGAGTTCGAGGATCTGTGTTGTGACCTTTGCAGGTCTTGGAGACCCTTCCACTTTGAGGCCGCTACTGCGAAGTATGCAGGTTCTTCTGCTACTAGGGATGACGCGCTTGCTCTGGTTGAGGAAAGTCAGTGATGGTGCTGAAGTGACAGGCTACCGGACGGCAGAGGTGCAGCAGAAGAGCTCTGCCCCAGGGCTGTCTCGGGAGGTACCAGTTCCAGTAACCTTTCGGTTCTCAATGGTTTGGGTTTGTTGCCTCCTCCTCAGGGTCCCTTGGTTCCTGGCCCTACTGGCCTCCTGGGGATGGGACTCCCTGAGCCTCCCTCACAAAAGTCTTCCCAAGCCTAAGAATGCTAAGAGGGCTTCTCGTAAGAGGAAGTCTGGTCAAGAGGATCTCTCTGCTTTTGTGGCTTCAGTAGAAGCTACACAGGAGCAGCCCTCCTTACCATCCCAGGGTTTCGTTCCCCCTCCCAAGAGGCTTAAGTGGCTTGCTCCTGAGTTTCAGCTAGCTCGTCACCCTATGTCGTCTGTCTTTGACAGCGGGGTGTCTTTCGAGGGCCTTGGCCCGGAAGAAGTTCTGTTTTAATGCAGGACTAGTTGGTCGGAGTCGTGGAACCAGTCCGTAGGCTCCTCGATCGCTTCGTTCAGAGTCGATCAGGAACCTGACGATCATGCTTGTCACGGTTGTGGGGCTGGCGGTCGTCTGATCGGTCGTGTTCGATCGGCAGGCAATCGGGGGTCTTTCGGTCCAAATTGCGTTACTATCCATTTTGGGCCATTTCTAGGCAAAAAGTTTTGTTTCACTCTTTTTTCGCTCATAATGGGACCTGCCAGAACTGTACTCATAGAATGTCTGAAGATTAGGAGCCTAGATATTGACATTTTCAAATGGCAAGTCATATACATGTATGGCGATTCGTGTGGTGACCTTGTATTTGACCTTGAAAGGTAAAAAAAACCCCAGCCATTTTTAGGTGAATAAAAAAGCCCAGATTTGCCTCTAAAGATGAAATGCTTGTAGATAGAGCCTATGTTTGCATTATGTACATATAAGAAGACAGTCATATATGGCACAACTAATGATGACTTTGAACTTGACCTCTGATGACCTTTAGTGCCAAATGTCTCACTCGGAATGTGTAAATTGGCCTGAGCCGCCTGAACGCTTGCACCCAGATATCTTTGTTTCATGAACATCTAGAAAATCAAATGCTGCACACGTGCATGTAATGGTAACATTGAAGTTCACACAGATGACTTTGATTGGTAAATCTCAAGGTTTGTTACCTGCCATGACCAAACCAAACTTGTCCGGTAACCTATCTTAGCCTTTCCTTGCACTGAATTACAAAGTCTATAGTAGTACTTAATACAAAAAAAAGTTACAGAATATCGTGTTAATAAATTTCCAGAAAAGAAGCGTCAAGCGAGTCCCATTCTTCAACCAAGCCACTGCCAGCCAAAGCGACCACGGGCTGCACAAGCTAATGGCATATAATGTACATTCTGATGATGGTCAACATAAATGACCACTTCTGATGGTTTCTTTCAGTATTGCTTCTTGCTACACTGTTGATGGTTTTGTTGAGAGATAATTTCAGGTTAACAGACCTTTGGTACGATAACCTATTGGCAAGGCGATGCGTCCAGCCGGCGTGAACAATTTTATTTTCAAAGTTTATGGTGAAATTTTTCTGAAATTTTGCATAAAGATAGCTAAAAACAAATTTGAAAGGGAGGTATTTTTTTTAAGTTTTTTAGGTTACCGGACCTATGGTCCGATAACCTATTGGCATGGCGTTGCGTCCGTCGTCCGTCATCCGTCCGTCGTCCGTTCACATTTTTATCTTTAAAGTATATGATCGAATCTTTCTGAAATTTTGCACAAAAATACCTAAAAATATTTCAAGGAAAGGTTTTTTTTTGTTTTTCGATTTTCGCATTTTTTTCAAAATGGCGGCCGTTTTCGACGAAAAATGCCTGATTCTGGACTTTGGCGGCCATTTTCTCAAAAACTGTTCAGTAACTTTTTTTCTTTTTGATACACAACACTCCTCATATGTACTCCTGTGATGTGTATAAGTTTAGTTGCGCTTGAATCGCTCGAAGTGGGCCATTTTGGGCCAAACTGGGCCCAAATGGGACTTTCCCATGTTAAATTTTCCTATGCTTTATAATGGGACACATTATTCCTTATATCTCACTTAATATTGAGATTAGAGACTAGGAATCAATTGTGGACATATAGGAAATGATATATGCTGAATATTCTCGTGACCTTGAGTTTGACCTCTGACCTCAGTTTCAAGGTCAAAGAACAAAATGGCTAATATCTCGCTTATTATCGACTTTACAGCTTAGAAATCAATTGTGGACATATAAGAAATGATATATACCGAATATTCTGATGACCTTGAATTTGACCTTTGACCTTATTTTCAAGGTCATAGCACAAAATTGCTAATATCTCGCTTATTATCGACTTTACGGCTTAGGAATCAATTGTGAACATATAGGAAATGATATATGCTGAATATTCTCGTGACCTTGAATTTGACCTTTGACCTCATTTCCAAGGTCACAGGACAAAATTGCTAATATCTCGCTTATTATCGACTTTACGGCTTAGGAATCAATTGTGAACATATAGGAAATGATATATGCTGAATATTCTCGTGACCTTGAATTTGACCTCATTTTCAAGGTCACAGGACAAATTGGCCAATATCTTGCTTATTAGCGACTTTGCAGCTTAGGAATCAATTGTGAACATATAGGAAATGATATATGCTGAATATTCTAGTGACCTTGAATTTGACCCTTGACCTAAATTTCAAGGTTAGTCATTTTATTTTCAAGGTCAGAATACAAAATGGCTTATATCTCGCTTATTATCAAATTTACAGCTTAGGGGTCCATAGTGAACATATAGGAAATGATGTATGCTGAATATTTTGGTGATCTAGAATTTGACCTTTGATCTCATTTTCAAGGTCAGAGAACAAAATGGCTAATATGTCGCTTATTATCATCTTTACATCTGCCCCTGATGACGCCAGTGTGTCTTTGGATAAACTATTTGGTCGGGCTTTGTTTCTATTGCAAAATGTATTTTACCTTTCTTATTGGCATCGTCAAAATTTGATTGTATTGGTGGTAATAGATTGATACTTACATTTGTACCACTGAGTCGGTGTCACTGCTGGCGGACGTTAAATCTGTCCCCGAGGATACCATCAACTCAGTAGCCTTCGGGCTTGTGATTGGGTACTTTTGTACTTGTCATGTATCTATTCCATGGGGTTAGATTCGGATTTCTAAATTATTTTCATAGGTTGTTGGGCAGTTGTATACTAATTCCATCTGGTGTACAGTAGAAACAACTACATTTAACACATTGTCTGCACCTGAAGACGCCAGTGTGTCTTTGGATAAACTATTTGGTCGGGCTTTGTTTGTTTCTATTGCAAAATGTAGTATTTTACGTTTCTTATTGGCATCATCAAAATCTGATTGTATTGGTGGTAATAGATTGATACTTACATTTACAGCATAGGAATCAATTGCGAATATAGAGGAATGATATATACTGAATATTTTCATAACCTTGAACTTGAACTTTGACCTCATTTTCAAGGTCACATCACAGAATGGCTAATGTCCTTTCATGACCTTGAATTTATCAGTGACTTTATTTTCAAGGTCACTGGACAAAAGGCTAATATCTAAAATGTATATTGTCCGGTAACCTTTCTAGCCCTTGGGCTAATTTTTTATTTCTGCATTTTTTTCCAAAATGGCGGCCGTTTTATATGCAAAATTGCCACTTTTCAGACAGCCCAAATCAGACAGCACAACTATTCAGACAGCCCAAATCGCATTCCTATCCATTTTGGTCCATTTCTAGGCAAAAAAAAAAAAAAATTCACTCTTTGAACAATATTTTGGCACTTTTTTTTCCTTCATAATGGGAGCTGCCACCACTGTACTCGTAGAACAACTGAAGACAGAGCTTAGATATTGGCACTTTCAAATAATATAGCGATTTGTTTGGTGACCTTGAATTGGACCATCGATGACCTTCAAAGGTCAAAGCAGCTGTTTTTAGGTTAAAAAAATGCCCAATTTTGCTTCTACATATGAAATACTTGTAGATAGAGCTCATGTTATGAGCATATTGGAAACTAGACGTCAAGGCCTAAAGATGCCTTGGAGGCATTTCGGTGTGATGAATAATTTATAATACTAGATATCGACGAAAATGAAAAATGTCGACAAATTTCGGGTCAAGGTCAAAGTTCATCCATAATACCCGCTAGACATGTTTGTCTAGGGCGACGAGTCCGAAAATACCATCCGTTTCGCTCTACGACGCACCGTTTCCGAGATATCGACGAAAACAAAAACTGCCGACTCGGCAAAAAAATTTCGGGTCAAGGTCAAAGTTAATCCATAATACCCCTTAGACATGTTTGTCTAGGGCGACGAGTCTGAAAGTAACGTCCGTTTCGCTCTACGACGCACCGTTTCCGAGATATCGACGAAAACGAAAAATGCCGACTCGGCAAAAAAATTTCGGGTCAAGGTCAAAGTTCATCAATAATTCCCCTTAGACATGTTTGTCTAGTGCGACGAGTCCGAAAATAATGTCCGTTTCGCTCTACGACGCACCGTTTCCGAGATATCGACGAAAACGAAAAATGCCGACTCGGCAAAAAAATTTCGGGTCAAGGTCAAAGTTCATCAATAATTCCCCTTAGACATGTTTGTCTAGTGCGACGGGTCCGAAAATAACGTCCGTTTCGCTCTACGACGCACCGTTTCCGAGATATCGACGAAAACGAAAAATGCCGACTCGGCAAAAAAATTTCGAGTCAAGGTCAAAGTTCATCCATAATACCCCTTAGACATGTTTGTCTAGTGCGACGAGTCCGAAAATAACGTCCGTTTCGCTCTACGACGCACCGTTTCCGAGATATCGACGAAAACGAAAAATGCCGACTCGGCAAAAAAATTTCGAGTCAAGGTCAAAGTTCATCCATAATACCCCTTAGACATGTTTGTCTAGTGCGACGAGTCCGAAAATAACGTCCGTTTCGCTCTACGACGCACCGTTTCCGAGATATCGACGAAAACGAAAAATGCCGACTCGGCAAAAAAATTTCGGGTCAAGGTCAAAGTTCATCCATAATACCCCTTAGACATGTTTGTCTAGTGCGACGAGTCCGAAAATAACGTCCGTTTCGCTCTACGACGCACCGTTTCCGAGATAACGACGAAAACGAAAAATGCTGACTCGGCAAAAAAATTTCGGGTCAAGGTCAAAGTTCATCAATAATACCCCTTAGACATATTTGTCTAGTGCGACGAGTCCGAAAATAACGTCCGTTTCGCTCTACGACGCACCGTTTCCGAGATAACGACGAAAACGAAAAATGCCGACTCGGCAAAAAAATTTCGGGTCAAGGTCAAAGTTCATCCATAATACCCCTTAGACATGTTTGTCTAGGGCGACGAGTCCGAAAATAACGTCCGTTTCGCTCTACGACGCACCGTTTCCGAGATATGCAGGATGAATCAAGGATGACTCAGCAAAAAATTATTTCGACCTCTAGGTCAAAGGTCGTTTAAGGTATCGATCCCAAAATCAATAGGGTTCTTCCCTGGTGATATATAAACCTCCGTGCAAAATTCTGCAACTATTGCCTGAATATTTTTTGAGTTATCGTCCGGAAACCAAGTTCCTCGATTTCATCCTCACGGACCTCACGGACCACGGAGCCGGATCAAAAAAAAAAGTACACCCTAGAGATGTTTGTCTAGGGCGACGAGTCCGAAAATAACGTCCGTTTCGCTCTACGACGCACGGTTTCCGAGATATGCAGGAAGCCTCAAGGATGAATCAGCAAAAAATTATTTTGACCTCTAGGTCAAAGGTCGTTTGACGGATCGATCCCAAAATCAATAGGGTTCTTCCCTGGTGGCATATGAACCTCCATGCAGAGTTCTGCAACTATTGCATAAATATTTTTCCAGTTATCGTCCGGAAACCAAGTCTTAAAATTAGCCTTGATTTCATCCTCACGGACCTCACGGACCTCCGATCCGGCTCAAAAAGAATAGGGTTCTTCCTCATATCATTTCTGACTTGCGGTGAAAATTTGACAAGGATCCGTCAAGGCAATCTAAAGTTATCGTCCGGAAACCAAAAGTGGCGGAAGAAAAAAAAAAAAAAAAAAAAAAAAAAAAAAAAATTCTGCTAAAACCATAAAGGCATTTCTGCCGAAATGCCTTAATTATACATGGAACAACTATTGAAGACCTTGACCTCAGATGACCTTGAGTGCTAAGAGTCTGACGTGGAATGTGTAAATTGGCCGATGAGATTTAAACGCTTGCACCTAGTCCTATATAGGGTTCATTTTTTGGTGACCTTAAACTTGACCTTAGAAGACTTTGAAGGCTAAATTTCAGTTTTGCCAGATACTTCTTAACAGAGCTCATATGTTTGTATTATGAACATAGAGTCATATGCAGCACACCTAATGGTGACATTGAAATTGATGACCTTAGTTGGTAAATTTCAAGGTCATATGTCACATACAATGCTTAAAACCAAGATTGTCTGGTAACCTATCTTAGCCCTTGGGCTAATTTTTTCATGGCATCTTAACTAAATATACTTGGTGCCACATTGTAGGAAATTATATTTCATTGTATGCTTTTGTTTTGTAGCTCAACTTGATTTTGTACTATTTTTGTGAAGGTTTTTGTACTACATTTACATTCTTTCCTTCTGCGAGGCAGATATTTTGTTTCATCGTGAATAGTTTCATACAGTGGATTATTTGGTGGTTGGTCGGTATATGTTTTGTGTCTTGTAATACCAAATGTACGGACATGCTTATTAGCTGATGCTTTTTGAAAGATTTACATTTGATTATTTGCTCACTGGTCTGATATGATTCCATTGATATTATACATATCATGAATTCCCATCACAACACTGTAGTCCTGTAAAATCTCATGATCAAGTGGACCTATATTTGCAATGTTGCGATGAGAATTCATGTAGGATTTTCTACTGTCACAGGTTAAGCCTGTTGTAGCAATTTCTTCCATATTATATTTTTTTCTGACCTGTGATAGTATACTGCTCAGAAATATTCATATTCTGGAAGTACCGGTATACCATTTTTGTGATATATATTCATGTTGTATTTTTGTCCAAAAGATTTAGTTTTCTTGAGCTACAAATACTGTAAATTGAGAGTAATTTGTTAACTCGGGGTTTTCACGGCTCCTGGCAAACCTGGGCCACCGTAACCTGAAATAAGTTACAATATCCTCTTTTTACAGAATTTTGTCTGTATTGTCCCTTTGTTTACATAGCTAGTTGTGATATTCATTTACCATGTCAAGTGTGATATTTATTTAACCTGTAAATACGTAATTTTATTCCATCAAATGTGATATTAAGTTGTCTTGGTGCTGCCAAATCTCAGAAAGTAGTTGTGTAATTTACTTGTACAAAATGTTGCAATGATGTTCCACGTTTGTCAGTTATTTGTTCAAAAATTTGAATGATTTCAATGTTTAGAAAGTAATAAAAATTTGCAAAAGTATTGATATTTATTAAGATAATTATGGCGACACAACAAAAACACCTGTAAATGCTTTCACAGTCACTTTGGGATCACAGGTTAGATATATAACCCTAACTACCATAGCCAGTTTCAGCATCCTCCCCAGAACCTACTTCTGGAAACACTACTTACATTTTTGACGAAACAATGTCTCACAAAAATTTTACTCAAATAACAGAAGTTTCAAAATGAGAAAATCTTGTATATGCACATGTCAGAGCAACATATGGTACTCAAGGGAACACAGCAATAAAATTTGAGCACCATATGGCGCTTCATTAGACGCTGTAAAACTCAAATTAGTCAAACATCGCCACGTTTTAACAGTATTTGGCACAACATTCAGCCAAAAGAGCTGGAGGTACACATTCATATTTACATTGAGATACCGGTACAACAAGAACCTAAGTTTTTAACATCTCCAAATAGATTTGGTTGACTCATCATTACAACATTCAATTATCACAGATAGAATGAAACATCCTGCAGATGCAACCATACAATTAACACTTTATCCCAGCAGCCAGCACAGTAGTTTTCAAGTCTCTTAGTGGTATACTGGTTACGATGGATACCACAGGACGCCACTTGTTGACTGGTAACCATCGAAAAGCTAGGCTGGTGGGGTAGCGCTAAGCCTGGGCGGGTGTCTCGGCCCCAAAGTTTGGGTAAGCTGGGGTCAGGCGCAGGGACGATCCTGGGGGACTAGCAGGGGGGTATGGTGGCTCTGAAAGATAAAACATGGTGATGACTAAAATATACTCAACTGACATTAGCAGTTGAAAGTACTTTGATTGGTTAATATAATACTACTGTTGATAGTATTTTGAATAACTGTTGGACAGCAATTTCATACATAGCAGTGATTGCAATTTTACTATGAAAATATCAATTGCTGGGTGCTTAGTACTGCCCAGTTTTGTCGATACACTACCACATGTAAGGAGGTAAATTTGGAAACTACTAGTAATTGCATCAAGATGCTCGTAGGAGGATCAGGCAACACATTATTACCAAAAGACATTATATATTTAATGATGATTGCAAACACACTTGGGAGAGACTAGTATAGGGTTAATCATCACAGATGTGTTGGTATTACAGGATTGATTGGTGTTCATGCTTTGGTTATTATGTTCATGCAGGTCAGGGCAGATCTTGGCTGGAACTTTTGAGGATCACCACAAAACAATAGGGAAACAATGCAGAGACAAAACAGCCAATCAGGGAGCTACATTTTGTCCACACTGCTCACTGTATTTAGATCAGGTCGGAATTTGACCTAGAACTTCCAACTGGAGACACATCCTTCACTGGAAACAGGATTTCAGCAGAGAACTTTTCAAAGATCAAATCTCACTAGTTCACCTTTACAGAACTTTCTACAGTATTATGTACATAGCGTGCTTAATACGACTTCCTGCTTAATAGGAAGTTTTAACTTGTTTAAAACCAGTATTTATTACATACCTACCTCTATAATAAACTCTTTGGGTAATCTTACCTTGGCATTCAAAGAAGAGGAGAGAGAAATGAATGTCACAAGAATTTTCTCAAAATTCCTGACATCCATCTCGAACTCGAAATTGAAAGAAATTACTCTCACACATCTCAGATTCCCCGCGGTGTAGATGTGACGTCACACCGGTCATATGATTGACCTTAGCCGCCATTAATTTGCCCACCTGGTTAAGGCAGGGGAGGCGGGAGGGAGAATAATCGTGTTTATTATAGAGGTAGGTATGTAATAAATACTGGTTTTAAACAAGTTAAAACTTCCTATTTATTGCCATACCACTACCTCTATAATAAACTCTTTGGGTTATATCAGAATAACCAAAGGAGGTGGGTTTAACCCTCTCCCGGGAATTCATCACCGATGTGTGAGAGTAGGAAATATCCATTGAAAGTAGTAAATATTGTGTTTTACTTTGAAATTATAATTTTAAGTCGAAAATACATATTTACAGGATATTTACAACCATACCATAATACACGCCTGAATTACCTTCAGATGCATGGAGACGAGCAGGGGCTCTGCAGAGGTGACTTTCCTCTTGCAGATGAACAAAAATTTCCTTCGCCGAAGAAGAGGAGCAACTCCCCTGGGAGCCGACCTCAGGTGCATCTGTACAGAGGCGTGTTGAGCTATCTACAGGTATTTACAGCTGGACTACACTCTCCGCCGCCACCAGTCGTCCAAGCTGGAGGCCGGAGTCATCCTCCCAAGCTAACTCCCTGAGATAGAAAGAAGTGAATGTGTTATGAGATTTCCAGGTACAGGCAGACATGACATCATTCAGAGATACTTTATTCATAAAGGAGAACCGAGGAGCCATCCGACTTCCACTTAACTTTGGAAAAGGACAGGGCGTGGAGCTCACTCCGTCGCTTCCCGGAAGCCAGAGCCAAAAGGAAAACCGTCTTAAACGTCAGAAACTTTAGGGAGGCCCGCTCAAGGGGTTCGAACGGATCTTTTCTTAAGACGTTGAGAACAAGCGATAGATCCCACTCAGGAACCGGGTTCCTAGCTTTCGGTCTTTCGATCTCGAAACTATTAATCAACGCAGTCAAACCTTGATCATGACCAAAATCGATCCCAAGTTTGGGTTTTAGAGTCTTCGCGATAGCCGTACGGTAACCTGCGATCGTGGATGGAGCTCGCCCTTCATTGAACTTTTCGAGAAGAAATTCGGAAATTAGGGGAGCATCGACTCTGAAAGGACTAACCTTCAGGCGACGACACCAAGCACAGAAGGAAGTCCACTTCGATTGGTAGACTGCCAAAGAAGATTTTCGATTTGATCGGGCGATCCTTGCGGACACCTCCCTTGAAAATCCCTTCTTTCGGAAACATCGCTCGACAATATCCAGGCATGAAGTTTCAGACTTGCGGGAGCCTGATGAAACATGCTGGAGCGAGGTTGTTTGAGGAGGTCCCACCGATCCGGAAGCTGACGAGGGAAGTCTACTATCAACTCCAGAAGGTCCGGGAACCACGACCTCTGCGGCAGACACGGAGCAATCAGCAGGAGGCGACACTGGTGAGTCCGAAACTTGGCGATCACCTTGTCCAACAACACCGCTGGGGGGTAAGCATACGCGTACATGCCCTCCCAGGACGTCGACATCGCATCCACTGACATGGCCGTGGGATCGGGAATGGGAGACACAAACGAAGGAAGTTTGTGGTTCCACCGGGTCGCAAACAAATCGACCATCGGCGTGCCCCATAGGCCGCAGAGAGATTGGAATACCCTGGGGGAAAGACTCCACTCCATGGCCTGGACCTGGCCCCTCCGGGAGAGGCGGTCCGCCCAAACATTCATATGACCAGGGATATGCCTCGCGAAAAGCGAAATACCCCGGTCGTGACACCAGAGCAGGAGGTCGATAGCGGCTTGGCACAGCGACTGGGACTTCGTACCGCCCTGCTTGTTGATGTAGGCGACAACCGTGGAGTTGTCGGTGGCCACCAACACAGCCTGATTGAGGAAATGTGTTTCCCAATGCCTGAGAGCCAAGAACACGGCCTCCAGTTCCAACAGGTTTATGTGCCATTCCTGCTGAGACGAAGACCAGGTGCCCGAGACCTCGCTGTCGTCCCAGTGAGCGCCCCAGCCGTCCATACTGGCATCCGTAAATACGTGCCTGGATGGAGGCGGCCGGCGGAATGACGACCCTCGGAGCAGATTGACGGGATCCAGCCACCATTGCAGATGGGAAACGACTTCCGGAGAGACCTGCACGAGCTGGGATCTGTCTCCCGTGACCTGGGACCATTGGGAGTGTAGATGCCGCTGAATAGGCCGCATGTGCAGGCGGCCCAACGGAACTAACTTTTCCGTGGAAGCTAGCATCCCGAGAAGGGACTGCCAGCGTCTGGCCGTCTGTGGAATGCGACGAAGGAACCCTTCTGACAGCACGGATAATTTTGACTGACGATCCAGCGTCGGCAAAACAGTCTCTGAGGTAGTCTGATAACGATACCCCAAGAAGACGAAGTCCCGACGCGGTGACAAGTCGGACTTTTTTTGGTTGATTTTGAACCCCATCCGTGAGCATAGATTTACCACAAACTGTGCTTGGACGATCAGCGTTTCGCGACAATGGTGCCGGATTAGCCAATCGTCGAGATACTGGTGGATGAAAATCCCCTGCTTGTGGGCGAGAATCTGGACTTCCCGAGCCACCATGGTGAAAATCCACGGCGCTGTCGATAATCCGAACGGGAGCGCCCGAAACTGCCATACGCGGCCGAGATAGAGAAATCTCAGGTATTTGCGATCTGCAGGTTTCATTGGAATATGGAAATAGGCATCTTTGAGATCTATCGTCACCACCCACGAATCGCGAGGCATGACTGAACGCACTTGCTCCGGCGTTTCCATGGAAAACGTCGGCACGATTAAGAACTTGTTCAACGGAGAAAGATCTATCACTGGTCTCCAACCCCCCGACGCTTTGGGAACCACAAACAACACGCTGTAGAACCCGGGAGTGTCCCCGGGAGCAGGTTCTATCGCTTGTTTCTCGATCATCGCCGTTATCTCCTCGTGGAGAACACGGCGGCGTTCTGGATCGTTTGGAAGAGTGAAACCCCTTGGGACGGGCGATAACGGTGGCAATTTCTCGAATTGCAGGCCGAATCCTCGACGGAGCGTCGAGACGACCCAGGGGCAAGCCCCGAGCCGCTCCCACTCTTTCCAAAACAGAGTTAAACGAGCTCCTACGGGCTCGTCTGAGGAAGGAATATCGACCGAAACGAGCTGACCATGCAGCTCTCCTCGACACTCGAGCAAAGGATCCGGCCCGGAATCCGAAGCTATACGTACCCGGTTTCTTTTCCCCTGCGGGCTTGGGAGCCTCTCCGCGTCCTCGGCCTCGGCCACGACCACGGTCTCCTCGGGTGCTGCCGGCAGGGGCCCCGCGAAAGGGCAGCCCTGAGGCCCTGCCTCTAGCTCTCCCACGGCCACGAGCCGGCTGCTGCTGAGGCTGAGACTGCTGAGTTGAAGACTGGGGCTTCTTAAAGGCCGAAACCATCTGTTGCGTCAGACGTTCCAGAGACTTTGACTGGCTCAGGAGGGCATTGGAAGTAGAAGACTTCGCGGCCTTCTCGTCGGCCTCCTTCTTCACCTCCCGCAACTCCGCAGAACGGTCAGGGAGTAGAAGTGAAGTAGGGGCTCCAGAAGAGGGGATCACGGGGTGGAGAACTCTCATGTCCGTCATGAGCTGGTCCGGAACCTCGAACTTGAGGGACGAGAGGAAAGCGTCACGCCGCCACAACTCGGACACCCAGAGTGAGTGGGAGTCCAGGGCCACCTTGTCACCCACACCTTTACCAATGGAGGTGACCAACGAAGCGCAGCTCAATAAGGCTTCTGCCAAATCATCTCGGTCAACGTCAGGGTTGTCCAGGACCTGGTCACGGCACTGAAGAATGGCCCGTCTCGTAGCCATCGACAGCCAATCCATGGCCGAATCCGTGGCCAGCCCCACTCGAAACGTGTGCTGCAGCTCCGCCAAGGCCGCCCATGGAATCTCCACGGCCTTAGGCTCCTTGAAAAAGGCGTAATGGGGGTGATGCCTCCTCAAAGCTGTAGGCTTGTCATCCAGCTCCGACGACGTATAGTAGTCGTTGACAGACGGGCGAGCAGGATACGCGCCAATCGCCGACTTGTTGGACCTGATGGTCTCGTCCATGCGCTCTTGCATGGAGCCGCGAACTCCCTGCGACAGAGGGAATCGTAGGGCGTCCTTCGACGGCCGGGGGTGCTCCAACTCAGAAGATATCATCGACCGAGCTACCTTCTTGACTGGGGCCGGAGCATGCTCTTCGGGCCACAAACCCGGGAGGACCCTCTTCACAAAGTCCAACTTCTCCCCCCAAGAGAGAGGGTCGTCGGACTCGGGCTGGTCCGCCTCCTGGTCCTGGTCCGCCTTACGCTTTCGCGGAAGCGTGAGGCCTGACGGGCCAGGTAACGGCTGGTCAGCCGACTGAGAGCCCTGTAGGGAAGGCTCCTCATCCGATGACGGCTCGTCCCTAGGCAGAGGGGAAGATGGGGGCGGTGGCGGCTGTGGAGGCGGGAACCTCGCCAGAAACTGCTGCCACTGGCCTAACATCTCCGCCCGAAAAGACTCAAGCTCGCCCCTAAGGCGCTGCTCTGACGTCGGGGGAGAGCTCCCCTGGGCAGGAACACCGGACGGCTCCGACGCACGGGAATACCCTTGGTCCGCCAACTGGGCGAAAGACAACATACCCTGGCTGGAGGCGACGAAACCGGAGGGCAGGGCCGTAAGAGGGGAATCGTCCTTGATATCCTCGGCGATCTGAAACACACAGGGCGAATCAGAAAAAGGAAACACTGGAAACCGTGGAGACATGGAAACTCCAGGAACCCATGGGTTTGGACGGCTCATGGCCCTTGGCTCCCGGCCCCTACTGGCCACGGCTCCGGTAGCCACGGCCTGGGGTCCAGTAACCGACGGGAAATCGGGTGCCAGCGGCCGTATCACTAGCGACACGGGCCCGGACCGAAATCCGCCCTGGCTCTGGGGTTGAAACCCAGCTCCGGGGGCAGGCGCCCGACCCGGAGGGGGAAACAACACTCTCTGTCCAGAGGGATCCCGGGCGCAGGGAACCGTCGTGAGCCCGACGGAACCGGCAGACCCCGAAACCACACTCGGACACTGAAACCCAGGTCGTTCAGCCAGAGAAGCATGAGAACGAGGGGCCAGTAGAGAGGGAGCCAAAAGTGAGCCACACAAACCCGTAGGTTGTGGGGAAGTTAGGGTGCCGAGAGCCGAACGCGCGGCTCCCGGGACCCGTACCTGGCTGAAAGAAAATGACAATGATAAATCAAAACTTACAGCACAAACAGCATTGGATAACTGCAAATCTAATCGCCGCTTGCGTTCCTCAGACGCCTTGGGACGCGGCCTGGCGCTATCAGAATCTGACGGGGAAGGGGGAGTAGGGCAACCAGCAAACCTGCGGGCCTGAATCTCCCGTAAGCCTTGCAGACAAAGTTTCCACTCGTCGATGGACCAATCCGCGCACAACTCACAGGTGGCTGAAGGACGGCAATAGACAGTGTCCCTACACTGCCAGCAGGCGTTATGAACCTCCCACTTAGGAAGGTAGTGTTTGCACACGATGCACTTCATATCTGAAACATATCAAACATCGAAGTACAAACGGGCGATAATGGGGGAAGGAAAGGGGCCTGGGGAGGCTTTACCATTTCCTCCCAAAAAAATCGCAAATCACTAACTCTAAGCTAGCTAACAACGTAAGAACGATCTACTGAAGAAAAAGCTGTGCAAAGAACAGTCTAAAGACGATCGTAGACGTGAAGAAAATCGACTTTGAATGCCGAAAGCAAGACTTGCTGCACATCCAACAATGGAGGAGCAAATTAATGGCGGCTAAGGTCAATCATATGACCGGTGTGACGTCACATCTACACCGCGGGGAATCTGAGATGTGTGAGAGTAATTTCTTTCAATTTCGAGTTCGAGATGGATGTCAGGAATTTTGAGAAAATTCTTGTGACATTCATTTCTCTCTCCTCTTCTTTGAATGCCAAGGTAAGATTACCCAAAGAGTTTATTATAGAGGTAGTGGTATGGCAATAAATACGAGACCTTACCAGTGACTTCACGGGGGGCTTCACTGCCCCCAATGGGTGGGAGAGGTGAGGTCCCAGAGAAGGTGTTGGCTCCAGTCGGGCTGGCTCTTGGACTCTGCGTCTGTGTGTTCTGCAGGGGTGCTCGCTTACTGCCAGCACTGTACGACGTATTCGTCAGTGCGGTACTACCCGGTGTGTGTGTACGGTCGTACTTGATTGGTGTACCGTCACGGAGCATAGGGGTGGCTGGTGGAGCGTCCGAGATTCCTGGAAAAGTTGTGTTATGTATATGATGAATGTTCATGATGTCTCACTGGATCTCAATATTATTCACGTCCATTTACATCCTTATGATATATACCTCTAGAGGCATATTGAAGAGTGAAATTTTGTTACACCAGGAAATCATTGGTACAATCCTCAAACGCATCATTGATGACCAAACACTGCTAAGGGGTCTCTATTATTCCTGACACTAATCACATGACATTGTCACTCACCTGTGTGAGATCGTGGCCTGTCTGGCAGGTTTTGCTGGGCGGCCTGTCCAGACGGTCGGTTGACGGTGATGTATGAACGGGTGGTCGTGTTGGCGGCATTAGCCAGGCGGTCATTGGTCAGTAGATTCTGACCAATACGCTGACTGGAAACAACAATACACTGAATCATGCAACTATCTAACAGCACTTTGGAATACTGGAAACTACCAATCTGATTTGATGATGCGATGTGTAATATTTCTCCGTGCGCACCTGACTTGGTTCTGGCCAATGAGCATGCGGTTGATGTCAAGCTCAAGGATTCTCGGGGTGTTTATCTGACCAGGGAGTGTCGGGATGTACCTCGCCGGGTCTTGGGCTCCAGTTGACATCGATGGCTGCGAGGGCCATAGAATATTCAAGTTGCAAGTATCTTTATTTGATAGGATTATGCATAGTTGATGATTATCAATGGCAAAGAGGCAAAGAGCTAGCAAATTCAAGCACTTTATAAGTGAAACAACTTCAACTGTAACTTCAACTGGACCACGCAGCGGTCAGTGAGCATACACTTACGTTCCAGACGGGTCGTGGATGTTCCCCAAGGAGTTGGGATGTCTGGCCCTCGACCCCATCATCAGGGTTAGAAGGAGGAGCCTTCAGGCCAACTGTCACGTCACTCTGCAATGTCAGTGTTTGGCCTTGAGTATTTAGAGTCAGGGATGCGTTCAGGCATATGGAGGTAATCCGAGAATGGATATCCAATGCTGGGAGAAGCACTTCTTGATCTCTCAAAATTAGCGTTCTTATTTATTTAGTCCATATTTGCACCATATAGGCCACAAGTCCAACAAGGTGTATAGTACAGTGGTCCCTGTAAGACCTCACCTTTTGCAGAGAAAATGAGGTCTTATCTTACAGGAAGTCTTATTTCTCAGGTTCATTTACATGTTAAATTGATCTTTGGGGAATACAGAAAAGTCTTTACAGACAGGGAAGTCTTATTTCGGAGGTGTCTTATCTTACAGGGACCACTGTAGTTATCGCATATAAGAGAAGCTAGAGCCGTATGGACCTGTCGTGACCGGCTGGGCCGGACGTTGGAGGCAGGCGTGGGGACTGGTGCGTACGCGCTTCCACCGCGACTGCTGCCGACCCCGTCCTTCTGCACTGGCCGGTTTGCTCTACTCAGCTTGCCCTGGTACTTGGACAAGTTGTAGCTGGGAAATTTTTAGATGTCGTTATTTTAAGAACATAGAAAATATTATTTTGGTACAGATGACATGAATGCATGCATGAACATCTTGGTTGATCAGTAAACCTGTCATGTACTGTAAAAAGACTAATTTTGACGGCTATTTAAGTTGGCGGTTGTCAGCCCCATGTTGTTTGGTGGAGATTTAATTTGGCGGTTTTAAAACCACTTATATTTCTCAACATAATACTGTAAAACTACTAATTTTGGCTGACGATTTATTTGGCGGTAGGGGAAAAACCGCCAAATTAAATCGTCCGCCAATTTAACTAGATATATGATAAGAAATATATATGGGCTCAAAACTACCAAATTAAATCTCCGCCAAATGACGTGGAGCTCAAAACCGCCAAATTTAATAGCCGCCAAAATTAGTCATTTTACAGTACTAGTCAATTTGGTGGATGATTTGATTTGGCGTTTTTTTCCCTAATGTCAAATCCGCCAGATAAATTGTCCGCCAAAATTAGTTGTTTTACAGTATTTGCTATTTATCATCCCTTTATCGAGTTATTCATTTCTTGTATTCATCAATAATTTTGGTTAACACACCAGAGAGGAGTACACAACATGCCATACATTACATTACTCACTTGCCCTTGTGAGAGTACATAGGTTTGATGAGAAAGACTCCCGATTCCTTCTCAATGTCATCCAGGGTCATCATCATCTCCCCGACGAGATGTTTGCGCTGCTCCCCCATGTCGTCCATCTGCTCAGCCCAGCGGCGGGCTCGCTACAATTGACGACGACAAACGGTGCCAAACATGACATGATTGCGCGGGGAACTGTTTATGAGTGTTACTTTCTTTGGTATGGATGAAAGTTTGTGAATCTCTCATATGACTGAAGGTTTGTCTGGCAATTGGGAAAAATCAATGTCATTCCTGGGAATGAACAATTGAAACAAGCAGGTCATATGCTGAAATTAGTTATTGTACATACATCATTCTGCAGGACTTCCATCTTGTCCAAAATGTGGAACACTTCCTGGTCCAAGTTCTTTTGGTTCCGGACATTTTCTGAAATAGTGCATGATGCTATGTACAGACTAATCGTATACCTAAATATTAAAGAGTATCATTATAAGAATCTCAACCTGACCATCATAAATATACATAGATAGATGAAACCCGTTATATTCACCTTCCACGTCTTTCATGTGCACATGGTGTACATATTTCTTGACGAGGTGGGTCAGACGCCTCGCCGGTAGACTGGTGTACTTTTCCATGGTTTCCAGGGCTTGCTACAACACAAGACCATAAATCACTTTACACTAATATTACGGTATTTTGTTGAATTTATTCTGATGAAGTAAACAAAATAGCAGATAATGTTGCAAGAAGTGATTTGAACCCACATCATATTTTTCGGGATCTAGTCGTTCTTCATTGACAGCGCGCTTCATGATTTTAGCGTTCCGTTCCGAATCCAATCGAGTGAACATCACTGGTGCCTCAATTGTCTGCAAGTATGATCATGTTTAGGAATCTGCCTCAATAATTTCTTTGCATGACAGCAAAACTCAGCATCCATGTGTTTTCACTCGCTCATGACGACAAACGAGTGCCACTGACCGGCTGTGGTTGTTGGTCGTCCACCTCCCCCGCCTGTTGCCCCATGTTAGACAGCTCCCTCTGTAGGCCGTTTATTGTATCCTGCATCTCCATCATCACCACCGTGTTGTGGCTGTAATCGAGCAGATCGGATGATATAAACATGTAAACGAGTGATGTGAATGCATATATTGACAAATGAAATGACTCCCTTCCACCGATTTTGAACAACATTCATCGAATTTCCATGATTTTATTATTATAAGAATGAAATTTAATCGAATAGATCTACAGGTACTCATTAGGTTCTGATAATTAATGCTGTTTAGTATATTTTTTTTCAATTTTATCATTTCTGTATATTATGAATACAAGTTTCACCCGTTTGGTCATCATGTGACCTACTTTAGTTCCTCTTCATGTCTCCTTCTGTTCTCTTGGAATCGTGCTTGGCTACACGAAAAAATAAATGGGGAGATACCATGCAGAAACTGTCCCCAGCCTCTTATAACCATGGCAACAAACCCCCAGTACACTGTGGCTACCTACTTGACTTTCCCTGCAGTTCGAACTGATCGCCGTGGGAACCTTTCCTTGGGTCGGCGGGTCATGTCTAGTGTCCATGTTTTAGATCGAGTGATCAATGGCATTTGGTAAATTTCCATCTTTGTGTCCAGTAATTCTGTAGCCTAGTATACTATTCCAGATAGTTCTTGAGTAGTGTCATTTTAGATGACAAATCCTTTGCCGAGAGATTCATACACCAAAACTGACTGTCCTTTTCTAATCACAAAGTCGACAAAAATGGATGTGAAGTCAACACATGAATAAGGTAGAAGTCCTGAAGCATTAAGCTTGCTCAAAATGTAACATGCAAACCCGGGTAAATATCCACCCGAGTATATGTACCATGCAATCATGTATATGTACAGAACATATCTGAGTCTTCACCAGTTCATCCGTCATAAAAATAATACTGTAATCTCCTAGGAAAACAGAATATATATGTCATAAAAGGCTTATTAATAGCCTTCTGTCCTCAGTGTACCTTCTAAAGATATCGCCAAACCAGTTTGTCTCCAATATAGGTGAGCCCCCTCAGGATTATGAGTTGTAAAACAATTTGATACCAATGAGGGGCTTATCTTCGAAAGATGGATTATATAATTGGATTTTGTTATACATCAGAGAACACTACTTGTTAATCCTTTCACGCCATATTATTATCAAGCATCGGATTTACCATAACTCGCACGTATCTTGGTCATAATCTGGTCATGAAGGAAGCCACAGTGACTGGGTGTTTGATTGTGTTGACATTATGAATCATATTGGATATAAAAGCATGTAAGTTCTTTGCTGACATATTTACTCATTTTGACACTACGCTTTCACAGTATGAAGATAAGGGTATATTTGTTTAATTGAAAGTAAATTGAAATTAGTATCATAATCTGAAATTTAACTAAAACATATTCCGAAACAAGCAGTTCATTCAATAATTTGTTCTATTTGGAATAGGGATCAAATATCATCTTGAGAAGATCCCTGAGAGCACTTACAGCTCTGCGTATTGGTCCTGGAGCTCTTTGAGATGCTCCCTAGTAGTGGATGCTTTCGACATGGCACTGGGCTGAGTAAACCGGGACTTGGGGCGGTCTGGTGCGGTCTCCCTGGTGAACAGGGCGGTCCGGGTCGGTTCCTTGGAGGATATCCCCAGCAGAGAGGAGACAGGGTATTCCTATGGAGAGGTTTCAAGTTGGAGCCACTTTATCATTTACTAGTATGTCCAGTATTGCTGGATATCTGCCATAGTTGTGATCATATTGTCAGATGATCAAAGTTAAGGGTTACGGTCTAAGTTCTAGGTAGATGCCAGCATGTGCAAATAGCCAAATATGCATTCTTTTATGTTACTAATGTCATTGTTTGTCGAACTTTTTTTTTTCACATGCTTACGACCACTGCCAAAACAAATTTAGTCATTATTCTGAATTAACGAAATAGCATAGTATCCCCAACTTTGGTCAAATTATGCTAAAGCTAGTGTTTCATTCGATATGCATATTTTACAGAGTTAACTTGTTCATTGATGCAGTAATTCAGTTCAAAAGTAATGCGAGTATACCACATAATATACATTTTTTCAGCATAAATTTTTTAGTACACACAAAATAAATCAAGAGTACCCACAGGGTGAATCAATTGTTTTTGTGCTGATTATGTAATTTCAAGAAAAAAACAAGGATATATAGCATTTATAGTATAAAGTCAAATGAATTAATGCACACATTCAGTCCAAAGAACTTTAGGATGTAACACTTATATTTACTGTTTTTTTAACAAATTATTATCATCGTTTCAAATGCATATTGTTAAACACAGAAGCTACACAAAACATACCCAGAGATTTGATACTTCAGAATCCTAAACAACATCCACAGAACATTACTTTCTGTCAATTATTTGGATAACTTGAAAGATTGTCTACTGTATTTAGACATATTCGTAGGCATAAACTTTTATTCAAATGAATTTCCATTTCTGGCGAAGCTTCAAATTCATGAGAACATAACAAAACGACAGGCACCAGCTGATTTCACAAGTCATAGCTCTGAAATACTACAGATCACACAGCAACAACCTCTAGAAACAAAGATATCTCAAGAACGTGCACACAATTTGATAACTAATGAATAACGAAACACCTCAGTATTCAAATATTACTTACAGACACACTCAAGCTGAAGTGTGATTCCTTCAGTGGCAAAATGCAATATTTATTTTAATAGCATCTCAGTGAATTTACTTGAAACTCTTTCATTCCTGTACTACTTACGGCCATAATTATGCAGTATATCACAAATTTTCATGAATACTTACCCTTTCACTGGCGATGAGATTGGTCAATAAAACAATCACTTCTTCTAGAACTGGAAAATACCACAAATTGCAAATAAAGATCATTAGAAGACAACATTTGTATTGATTTAATGTATTTCTCCAACTGATGCAGACAATTTTTTTGGTCCAAATTTACTGTACATTTTTGTATGCACAAATTACTACAGATACACTGACTTGTGGAGACGTTTTTCTGCATTTCCTCCACCTGCGGCTGAACCCTCGTCTCTGGAGTGAACTCCACTGGGTCGATCTCGCTCAGGAGGTAGCTCAACGATGGCATCTCTACGAGCAAGAAGACAAACAGTCTGATTAGAGACACTCGAGATATATTTCAAGACTGACTGAGATTTTGCACTTCGATGAAAAAACGTTGTTAAAAAGTGTTTCCCATTTTGAGAACAATTTTTTAAACAACTTTTTATTTATCATCAAATTTTCATCTAAAAAAAGTATTTGTAATTTGGAGTTGAAAAATTTGGAGCTGAAAAACAATTAAATATGTGACATGTAGAACCTCTATCAGAGAAGGCTTGGCTGAGTCTCTGTTTAAACTGGAGCACGCTGTTGTACGTCTTCACGAACTCCTTCACAACTGGGTGTTCTGACATCGGCACTCCTTTCCTGAATGACAAAGCATGATAAAATTGATTATTGCATGAAACGATATTCATCTTCTGCGGAAACAACAGTTACTGTGCTAAAATACTTTTTTGATCTTAAGAGACCTTCATTCGTATAAGGAGTTCATGAGCTAAGAGAGAAGCAGGTGAGATATTTCTGTACAAGAGAAAAATTTACCAGTCTGTTATGTCCGTCCTGTACGTGTTCAGCATTGACGTGAGGGTTAGAGGCAGGAAATAAAGAAATGTGGTGAAGATATGCACTTCTAGTAAACAAATCATCGTACTACTAATTAGATCAACGCAATCAAGAAATACAATGTTCAAGTAGATTGAAGAATCAGAAAATCAGTCAAACTATCACAACATTTCAACAGGTAGAGATTAGATCAGTCACGAATTGACACACTATCATTTTTATAGTCTAGAATTTCAACCAATAAGCTGTTTATTAATTTTACTTAGATGAATACTATGGTTCAGGAGTATATTTATAGAGAAAACACCCCCACACACTTGGTGCACATAAAGCTAGCAGTGCATGTGTTGGTATGTAATAACCATACATGTATATCTCCAAGATTTTCACCTACACAGACTCACATACTACCGTATATACTCTACTATACGACGCACGCGACTATAAGACGCAGTAGATTCTGCAGCTGAATCGAGGAAATCATGGTTGATTCAAAGATAAGTCGCAGATCACTCGACCATATTGCCGACAGAAATTTCGTACGGTCAATTGACTGTCAGACGCCCGCCAAGTCGAGTGTTTTCACACTTCGTGTTAATCATCACGGCTTCAATAGCCCCAACGGTAAGTATGTTTTCACATGAATGAACAAAGTACCTTTTGTTCTCGCCATTATAATGAATAAATATTATGCAAACTCTTGTGTTTTTTGTCATTTCGTTGTATTTATCAGCAATGTCTAGCAAAAGTTTAGCGACCGGTAAATTTAGAAAAGGTCACATGACATAGCTTGTGTTAGCCAGCATTCATTCACTATTCTATTCTCAAGGTCGGGTGATTCGGTCAGTCAAAATTTGGAAAGCAGTTCATCGGTAGTTACTCTCATATGATTCAAGATACCACAATGACATAGACATAAAAGAACATCAAAAGACCATTAACTGACAAATTCGTTTATTGATCGTCAGGATTACATAAATCATCGATTGCAATTTCACCCGCTCCTTAAGTGATGCATACAATGATGCGCAGTAAACCGCGCACAGAGCTGCCACCTTGTGAGAGCAATTGACAACATAACCAGAATTTTCAGCAACATGGCGCCGGCAGGAAATCGACTGAAAAGAGAAAATAAACAAGTTATTGTATGATTTTCAAATATACATTGCCACATGTAAAATTCATCTAACGTACATAACAGATCGTTTTTATGCACTTTATATTTCTTTTTATACACTTGAAAAGTGGGACTTGACTAAAGACGGTGACATGCCTCTATTATCGCCCATTCTCCAATGCGGTCTGGCAGTCATTCGGTGCGAGATCATGCAATTATGATGCCCCCTTTTGTGTGTGTCGCGAGTATAAGACGCAAACGAAATAAAGGCAATATTTGGGGGCAAAAAACTGCGTCGTATAGTAGAGTATATACGGTAGTAGACAAATTGACAATTTAATGTTGTTTTCATCAAGATCACCATGATTACAGATGATTCCAAATATTGCTGTGGTTAGCTATAAACCTGACATGATAAACCTGTCATCAACTACTAGTAGACCTTAACTTGTTTCCACCTCACAATTAACTAATACATTAAACAGGTTTGCTAACACTTTAAGCATTCCATACAAATGGGGTGCATTTTACATTGACGAGTGCAATACACCAGGAAAATTTGATCCTACCAAAACATTTAAGATCTTCATCTGCAGGACATCCAACTGACAGAAAATCTAACATTTTAACATCCAGTATCACAGAATTGTTCCATTTTAATAACATAACTAACGTGGATATCGTTTACACCTAAACACCTTTTTGAAGATATACCAGTACCTCTCTGCACCAATTGCTTTTGTGATTTTGTTAGCTGCTGCCCCGAAATGTATGCTAACCCTTCGAATACCACTCAGTGACATTCGCTGACTTTGAGTGAGAAAGCAATCACATTCAGACATGGCATGCATGTACAAAACCACTGAATGTACCGAACCTGTACATGTGATTGGTTGTTGTCTTCGGATAAATATATATATTTATAAATCATTGTTAGATGATCAGTCTGTTAGTAAGGTTGTTTTGATTCGAAGCAGGAAACAGTAAGTACATGTATATCAGAGATTGAGACAGATTTCAAATTTCACACACATTTTTACAATATACAATTCCCCTGTAGTCAAAGGAGTATATTACATGAAATACTCACTTGGAGAAGACACTGTCGGATGTCTTTTCTCGCTGATACGTCATCGGAGACGTCGCAATGTCGTGCAGGGAGAGACGTGACTCCCGTTCCTCTGTATAGGAGATTGTATAAGATGAAGATTTATAACAGGTCTATTCTTTAAGTCATCTTGTACCAAAATTAAAACAGTAGTCATTTCTGCTGGTGTAATTGTTTGGTACTATTTTGTGTAAATGAAGCTGAAAACAAGCTCCTTTCTAATCGATTGTACTACATGTGTGATCCCTTGTTTCTCAAGTTTCCACACCAAACTCCCTCCTGTAACCCCTCTCCCCAGTCACACACACACACACACAAACCTTTAGTCTCATAAGGAGGGAAGGGCATGTCACACCGTTCTCGTCCTGTTCAGCGTCAGAGAGCAAAATTCGGCCTGTAATCGGACGGCGAATACGCCATAGCATAATTCCCTGCCTTGGGGAGAATGAAATACGCTTGCCAGAGTTACACCTTTGGTCTCGTCGGGAGGGAAGGGCATGTCAACATTCTCCTCCAGCTCAGCGTCAGAGAGCAAAGTCCATTCCCCCCAAGCACACACACAAACCTTTGGTCTCGTCCGGAGAGAAGGGCATCCAGACACACACACATACAAACCTTTGATCTTGTCGGGAGAAAGGGCATGTCACCGTTCTCGTCCAGTTTGGCGTCAGAGAGCAGAAGTCCATTCCCCCAAGCACCCCAGACACACACACATACAAACCTTTGATCTTGTCGGGAGAAAGGGCATGTCACCGTTCTCGTCCAGTTCGGCGTCAGAGAGCAGAAGTCCATTCCCCCAAGCACCCCAGACACACACACATACAAACCTTTGATCTTGTCGGGAGAAAGGGCATGTCACCGTTCTCGTCCAGTTCAGTGTCAGAGAGCAGAGTCCATTCCTCCCAACCACCCCAGTCGCACACACACAAACCTTTGGTATCGCTGGGAAGGAAAGGCATGTCACCGTTCTCATCCAGTTCGGCGTCAGAGAGCAGAAGTTCATTCCCCCAAGCACCCCAGACACACACACATACAAACCTATGATCTTGTCGGGAGAAAGGGCATGTCACCGTTCTCGTCCAGTTCAGTGTCAGAGAGCAGAGTCCATTCCTCCCAACCACCCCAGTCACACACACACAAACCTTTGGTCTCGCCGGGAAGGAAAGGCATGTCACCGTTCTTGTCCAGTTCGGCGTCAGAGAGCAGAAGTCCATTCCCCCAACCACCCCAATCACACACACACAAACCTTTGGTCTCGTCGGGAGGGAAGGGCATGTCACCGTTCTTGTCCAGTTCGGCGTCAGAGAGCAGAGTCCATTCCTCCCAACTACCCCAATCACACACACACAAACGTTTGGTCTCGTCGGGAGGGAAGGGCATGTCACCGTTCTTGTCTAGTTCAGCATCAGGGAGCAGAAGTCCTTTCCCCCAAACACCCCAGACACACACACACAAACCTTTGGTTTCGTCGGGAGGGAAGGGCATCTCACCGTTCTTGTCCAGTTCGGCATCAGAGAGAAGAAGTCCATTCCCCCAACCACCCCAATCACACACACACAAACCTTTGGTTTCGTCGGGAGGGAAGGGCATGTCACCGTTCTTGTCCAGTTCAGCATCAGAGAGAAGAAGTCCATTCCCCCAACCACCCCAATCACACACACACACACAAACCTTTGGTTTCGTCGGGAGGGAAGGGCATGTCACCGTTCTTGTCCAGTTCGGCGTCAGAGAGCAGAGTCCATTCCTCCCAACCACCCCAATCACACACACACAAACCTTTGGTATCACCGGGAAGGAAAGGCATGTCACCGTTCTTGTCCAGTTCAGCATCAGAGAGCAGAAGTCCATCCCCCCAACCACCCCAATCACACACACACAAACCTTTGGTCTCGTCGGGAGGGAAGGGCATGTCACCGTTCTTGTCCAGTTCAGCGTCAGAGAGCAGAAGTCCATCCCCCCAACCACCCCAGTCACACACACACATACAAACCTTTGGTCTCGTCCGGAGGGAAGGGCATGTCACCGTTCTCGTCCAGTTCAGCGTCAGAGAGCACAGAGCGCTGGGACTTGATGGAGAAGACCGATGGCGAGCGGGAGCGGCGCTCCTCAGCCGAGGCCTTCAGAGACGACAGGATCTGGCGGCGGTCTCGTAAGGAGGACTTACTGCGGCCAGACGCCCGACTGGAGAGGTCCTCTCGCTGTAACAGCTTGTCTGGGGTCTGTCGGTGATAGGTTGTTCACAGCATATTGAAATTCATGATGATTGTCAGGAGTTGTACATGACAGTTATGTGTAGCTGAAGTTTTCCTTTTTCTGCATTATCATTTTTATTGTAGTCAACCATATATTGGTCACTTGTCATGCTTATAAAAATTCATTCTTTTAAAAGGGAAAATACAAATATTGTGAAATACCCACTCCAACGTTAGCATAGAGGACAAGCATTAGTATCGCATGATTGCAGAATCATTGTTAGTAATTATATCTTCAAAACCTCCCCTGTAGGTTCGAGTATAAAAGTATTCAAAATTCGGGATATATATCTTACTCAAACCAAAACAAGTGTAAATGCAAGATCAGTCAAAGTTCGGAATATTTTTGCAGGAGAATTTGGATAATTCTCTGTCAAATTTTGAAATGGCAGTACATGAGTGTTTGTGACATTGTCATTCATAAAATCAACGGAACCAAGTTAGAATTGATTCCTCTTATACCTTCAAACTTCTCACAATCGCTGGTAAACTTGATGGTTCTGAGGAGGCCGAGCCTTGCCTCAAGTCGTCCTCTTTGCTCCCGTCCTCTGGAGAGGCGCAGTGAGAAGGCGGGTCCACGGAGACAGAGGGTGCCCGCTCGGAGCCCACCGCGCTCAGGTTTGACTGCTCGCGACTCATGGCCCCTGGGGCCGAGGAGCGCAGCGCTGGCTGCTTGGGAGGGCTCTGTAGCCGGCGGGAATTACGGGATTCTGTTTTGCGGAAGGGCTTGTTGTTGGATGCTTTCGCTTGTTGAATATTCTCATTTGGTTGGATCTTACATGGTGAACATTGTGGGTTGGGTAGGGGAATAGGGGTGTTGTGGGTTAGCAAGGGGTTGGTGGGGACGTGAGGAACAGGAATAAAAGGGTATTAGGAAGCATGCAGTGTGATTATTGGAATACATGCAGGTGAATATGTACAAAATGTTGGGTATCAGTAGTTCATCCAAAAATGTGGTAATATGCAAGCATAGACCGTTGAAAAAAAGTAGTGTTTGGGGCATGAACAAGAATAAAAAAGTGGGTTATATTCATGAAGTACACTTCCAACAAATAAACATGATGAGGAAAAAAATCACAACACAACACCAACATCTGCAACACAGATCACTTTGTTAACTTTGAGAAAACAAACTGCTAGATTTGTTGAAACATCCACCACAAAAAGTGCAGTAAATCTGTGTGAGTCGTGAGAATCCCCAATATTCCTCTGACCTGTTCCGTGAGCCGAGATCCAGGGTTTAGCAGAGTTTTAAGTTTCTCAAGTTGGACTCCGGGCATATTTGAGTAGTGATGTGGCTTGCAGTGGGCGACTTTATAATCGCTCCCAGTGAATAATGGAGAGTTGAGATGTGCAAAGGCTGCAAACAAACTGGACGGATCCACACCCAAAACCAGACTCTCGTAGGTCATGTGACTGCCCAACGTGAAGATCGTCATGGTTCGCTTGTCGTATTCATTGGCGAGATCAAATTCATCGACGGGTGCCTTCCTGAGCTGGATGAAGGACTTGCACTTCTGCATTTTTATGGGCGAGTCATCGTTCACTGACGACACGGCAGTGGTCACCAACGGCGAAGTCTGGAAAGTCTTGGCTCGGATCAACTTCAGTCTAGTTAGGTTTGTTGACAGACCTCGGCTATTCGGAGGAGTGGCTGAAATCATGGCAATATCAGGACAAACCGAGTACTTGTTGAGATTCCCACTTGGGAGAACCTCGTTTAGTTCATTACTTGGACCGGGCTTTATCTCCTCCACAGCAGGCTCCTGAACTGCATCCTGAACTGGACTGCTGGAGTTCACATTGGTTTCCACTGCAGTGGCTCCACCTGACTCCATATCGCTTGATTCCTTGGAAGTGACATCGTCTCGAGAGATGGCAGAAGCTGCGGAGCCATGTCGACTCCTGGCTCTGAGGATGGCCTTCACAGGTCCAGGCGCGGTTCCGAAGACTGCCTCGCGAATAGCTCCGAGCATCTTCGTCTCGGAGTCATGGAGTCTGTCCTCTGACATCAGCATTCCTCTGATGCTTCTCACGATCTTCTCATGGTCAGCATTGATTTCCAAGTGGTTTATTGGTTCTTCATTCTGAGTGTTACCAACAGGATCCAACACTGGTTCATCTGGAAGCGTTGGGTTTTCTTCACTTCGTGCAGTGCTTTCCAATGTGGTGAATTCTTCTGGCTAAATTACATGCAAATACACACCATGCAAAATGGACAGCTATAAAACACATAATGGTTCATGCATAACACGAATATATCAACATATACATGGACAGCGAGAAGTATCATGGTGGCGAAAAAAAAATCCCAATGTCACGAATCATTTGCCATCTGTTTTATCAGTGAACTGCTTGTGGCAAGAAAGTAAAGCCTATGCAACTACAGCAGCATTCTATTGTGACAAAATATTAATGATCAGATATTCGTGGTGACTACTACATGTACTACATTCATGCGCATGCATGCAACAGCAATAATACAAAGCAGTATGGAGTAATTAGCCAGAAATTAGTTAACTCACCTGCGGAGGTTGATCTGCGGCAGGCTCCGAGGTCGCTGAGGTCTCAGATATCTTTGAGGCCTTCCTCGTCAACTCAGCCTGAAAATTAAAATAAAATATTTTGTGATAATCGAAGTCACCTAAAACCCCTACTTTCAGAATCCACAGAAATTAAGAATATATCACCTCTATGAATTGCTATATGAGTTGTATATGGGTCGGCATGTACACAATTATACCTCCATAATTTATCAGTGAGAGAAAACACATAACTACCGGTAAGATGACAACAAACACATTATCAACGTAACTGGTGAAGACTTGGATGAAATCAACATATCAGAGTACAAATCTAATCTGCTCTCATCCTTGAAGGAAATAAAATACAGCACAAATACACCATCACACAAGATAATCAGGATATAAACATATTTAAAATGGTAACAACATTGGCCCCACCAAAAAACAATAACCAAATATGGAACCATGAGTGAAGTACCCAAATAGTTCTAAACATTCACGATGCAATAAAATCGGAAAAAGTGGCAAATGTAAGAAGAATGAAGTATTGGTATTATGAGACAGAAGGTGACAATTCTATCATTGCAATAGCAACTGAGGACATATCCACATTTATATTATGAAGCTTGATCGAAAAACAACTGGTACGGAAGTGAATAGACATTGAAGGACCACAACATCGAGGACAACACCAAAGTTGTGATCCCAGACCTTGAGGGACACAGAGCTGGATCTCCGACTGCCCCCGGTGTGAGCCGACAGCTTGGTGCTCTCGCGACTCAGTGCTCCAGGTTCCAGGGTCGCCCCTGAGCTCTGGTCCGCAGGAGATGGGGTCTCCGAGACTTTGGGAGGCTTCTCGTCCAAGTCGCCGTCTCGGGCGGAGGTCTCACTCGGCGTCGGGGAGCAATCTTCCTCTGTGAGCGGTGTTAGAATGCCCTTAGGTGAGTGAGGGTCTGAGGTGTGTAGGGCATCACCGATCACGGGAATTGTGACCTCCTCTTCATCAGTCGTGACATCCTCTTTGTCTTCGTCTTTAGCGGATGCCTCACTGGGCTCTGGATTGTCTTCCTCACTTTGTTGCTGAAGCTGCTCATGTAGGGCGTGTCAGCAGTGATGAGTTTAGAACAGTGAGTATATTGTCAAGAATGTAAATCCTATCTTGTTACATGAGTGAAAGCTCCATTATGGAAAATAATCTCCATAATGGTTCCCACAAGAGAATGAATTCCACAGTTTGACCTTTTCCTTTTCCATATTCTTATACTTTACTTGACCCAGGCATTACCACAAAACTCCACACCCCGCTCAACTGTACACACCTTGGCATCGTCGGTCTGTTGAAGTAGTCTCTGTTGGAGCTGTTCCTCGACCTCGCCCTGTGCCTGTAACGTAGACTGGAGGTTATCATCAGCCTCCGCTAGAGTCAGACTCGCCTCCCGCTCCCCAGCGGCCTGCTGGGCACGCTTCGCCTCATCATCCTCCTCCTGTGGCGAAAACGGGATGGGTAAATAATTATGTATGGTAAATCTGTATGATCAGTTCAATATCAAGTACTTCTTCACTGTTCAAGATTACAGTGGTGATCAATGTTGCCAAAACTCCCAGAGCTGCAAATCTTTGAAAACATATTGTGGTCAAAGTTCAGCCAGTATACCACAGGAACACATTCTCTGATAGATGACTATACAGAAACGGTGTTCAATGAGTTCATTGAATTGTCTGAAGACCCTAGCCCATACAGTCTCTTCTGAATTCTTCCTCTTGTGTTCACATTCATATTAACATTTGTATCAAGATTCAAACAATCTTTTAAAAGTTTCCTAGGATCACTGACCAGCTCCTCTTGATCCTGAATGATCTCCTCCAGCGTTGTTATGGCGATGTCAGCCTCTTTCTCGGCATCGTCCTGCAGCTCCTGTGCTTGGTCGATGTGTGAGATCAGAACCTCTCGCTCCTGGGGGAACCACAATATAAATGTCATATTTTTGGTTCCCAAAGCTTTTACCTTAATACATCACATTGCTGTAAAAACCCTCAGATTCAAATAGCCTACAGGTAAAGTCTTTGTTCACATGTTTACTAATTTTGGGTTTGCTGAATAAACTGTAATTACTGTCGGCAGTAATGAAGATGACAAGACTCTTATTGGTATTAATAACTGGTAAGTATGTAGCTATATACCGTATTGGTCCTAATAGTGGCAGGTGTCCTAATAATAAAGCGCCCCCCTCTTTTCCCAAATTTTTTTTGATATTTGTAATTCACTTCATATCTTTCTAATAAGATCTTGGAGTGTTCCAATCCACAAAATTACATTATTTGAATCATAATCAAGGGGATTGAAGGCTATAGGTATATTGGCACAAGTATCATACACTGCGCCTTAATACTACTGGTCCACTAAATGAATACCATTTAATCCGTCTGTCACCTTTTTAATCCTTATTGGAAATAGAAGAAGGCGCAGTGTATGATACTTGGGCAGGTATATTATTCAGTGATTTTCTTAACTTTGACCTCAAGTATGACCTCATTTTTATGCGCCCTGCTGCAGGAGGTCTTGTTTTGGCTCGCCGTGTTACTATTAGGACCAATACGGTAGATAAATACCAAACATTATGACATAATCAAGACTTAGGAATAAAAAAACTGAGCTGGAGACAGACTCACCGCCTCCCATTTTGTCTTGTGCTCCTGGAACTGTGCCTTGAGCGAGTTGATTTTCCGAGCTGTTGTCTTGACTGTGCCTTCGATCTCCCCCTCGAGTTCCTCCAGCTTCTTCTTGGTCTGCAGAGGTCAAGGGCAATAGGAAGTTTTAACTTGTTTAAAACCAGTATTTATTACATACCTACCTCTATAATAAACTCTTTGGGTAATCTTACCTTGGCATTCAAAGAAGAGGAGAGAGAAATGAATGTCACAAGAATTTTCTCAAAATTCCTGACATCCATCTCGAACTCGAAATTGAAGGAAATTACTCTCACACATCTCAGATTCCCCGCGGTGTAGATGTGACGTCACACCGGTCATATGATTGACCTTAACCGCCATTAATTTGCCCACCTGGTTAAGGCAGGGGAGGCGGGAGGGAGAATAATCGTGTTTATTATAGAGGTAGGTATGTAATAAATACTGGTTTTAAACAAGTTAAAACTTCCTATTTATTGCCATACCACTACCTCTATAATAAACTCTTTGGGTTATATCAGAATAACCAAAGGAGGTGGGTTTAACCCTCTCCCGGGAATTTCATCACCGATGTGTGAGAGTAGGAAATATCCATTGAAAGTAGTAAATATTGTGTTTTACTTTTAAATTATAATTTTAAGTCGAAAATACATATTTACAGGATATTTACAACTATACCATAATACACGCCTGAATTACCTTCAGATGCATGGAGACGAGCAGGGGCTCTGCAGAGGTGACTTTCCTCTTGCAGAAGAACAAAAATTTCCCTCGCCAAAGAAGAGGAGCAACTCCCCTGGGAGTCGACCTCAGGTGCATCTGTACAGAGGCGTGCTGATCTATTTACAGGTATCTACAGCTGGACTACACGCTCCGCCGCCACCAGTCGTCCAAGCTGGAGGCCGGAGTCATCCTCCCAAGCTAACTCCCTGAGATAGAAAGAAGTGAATGTGTTATGAGATTTCCAGGTACAGGCAGACATGACATCATTCAGAGACACTTTATTTGTAAAGGCAAGTGAAGCCGCGAGAGCCCTCACATCATGCGCTTTGACTCTGAAACCTGTGGATTTTTTCGCCTGTGACTTTTCATAGCAAAATCTAACACACTTCTTGATCCAAGATGAGATCGTAGCAGGACGGATATCATTTGGAAAATCCTTAAGATAGGACACGAAAAGCAAACGCTTGCCGAGATGCAGCTCACGCGTACGATTAACGTAGATGCGGAGGGCTCGCACGGGACAAAGCTTCGCGTCTTCCTCCAGGCCCGGCCCCAGAGAAGGAGTCAGGGCGGGAATGGAAAAGCTCAATAATGGCGTACCTGCTAATTGAGTTTTGGCCAGAAAGGAGGGAATGACTCCGAGGAGAACCGAGGAGCCATCCGACTTCCACTTAACTTTGGAAAAGGACAGAGCGTGAAGCTCACTCCGTCGCTTCCCGGAAGCCAGAGCCAAAAGGAAGACCGTCTTAAACGTCAGCAACTTTAGTGAGGCCCGCTCAAGGGGTTCGAACGGATCTTTTCTTAAGACGTTGAGAACAAGCGATAGATCCCACTCAGGAACCGGGTTCCTAGCTTTCGGTCTTTCGATCTCGAAACTATTAATCAACGCAGTCAAACCTTGATCATGACCAAAATCGATCCCAAGTTTGGGTTTTAGAGTCTTCGCGATAGCCGTACGGTAACCCGCGATCGTGGATGGAGCTCGCCCTTCATTGAACTTTTCGAGAAGAAATTCGGAAATTAGGGGAGCATCGACTCTGAAAGGACTAACCTTCCGGCGACGACACCAAGCACAGAAGGAAGTCCACTTCGATTGGTAGACTGCCAAAGAAGATTTTCGATTTGATCGGGCGATCCTAGCGGACACCTCCCTTGAAAATCCCTTCTTTCGGAAACATCGCTCGACAATATCCAGGCATGAAGCTTCAGACTTGCGGGAGCCTGATGAAACATGCTGGAGCGAGGTTGTTTGAGGAGGTCCCACCGATCCGGAAGCTGACGAGGGAAGTCTACTATCAACTCCAGAAGGTCCGGGAACCACGACCTCTGCGGTAGACACGGAGCAATCAGCAGGAGGCGACACTGGTGAGTCCGAAACTTGGCGATCACCTTGTCCAACAACACCGCTGGGGGGTAAGCATACGCGTACATGCCCTCCCAGGACGTCGACATCGCATCCACTGACATGGCCGTGGGATCGGGAATGGGAGACACAAACGAAGGAAGTTTGTGGTTCCACCGGGTCGCAAACAAATCGACCATCGGCGTGCCCCATAGGCCGCAGAGAGATTGGAATACCCTGGGGGCAAGACTCCACTCCATGGCCTGGACCTGGCCCCTCCGGGAGAGGCGGTCCGCCCAAACATTCATATGACCAGGGATATGCCTCGCGAAAAGCGAAATACCCCGGTCGTGACACCAGAGCAGGAGGTCGATAGCGGCCTGGCACAGCGACTGGGACTTCGTACCGCCCTGCTTGTTGATGTAAGCGACAACGGTGGAGTTGTCGGTGGCCACCAACACAGCCTGATTGAGGAAATGTGTTTCCCAATGCCTGAGAGCCAAGAACACGGCCTCCAGTTCCAACAGGTTTATGTGCCATTCCTGCTGAGACGAAGACCAGGTGCCCGAGACCTCGCTGTCGTCCCAGTGAGCGCCCCAGCCGTCCATACTGGCATCCGTAAATACGTGCCTGGATGGAAGCGGCCGGCGGAATGACGACCCTCGGAGCAGATTGACGGGATCCAGCCACCATTGCAGATGGGAAACGACTTCCGGAGAGACCTGCACGAGCTGGGATCTGTCTCCCGTGACCTGGGACCATTGAGAGTGTAGATGCCGCTGAATAGGCCGCATGTGCAGGCGGCCCAACGGAACTAACTTTTCCGTGGACGCCAGCATCCCGAGAAGGGACTGCCAGCGTCTGGCCGTCTGTGGAATGCGACGAAGGAAGCCTTCTGACAGCACGGATAATTTTGACTGACGATCCAGCGTCGGCAACACAGTCTCTGAGGTAGTCTGATAACGATACCCCAAGAAGACGAAGTCTCGACGCGGTGACAAGTCGGACTTTTTTTGGTTGATTTTGAACCCCATCCGTGAGCATAGATTTACCACAAACTGTGCTTGGACGATCAGCGTTTCGCGACAATGGTGCCGGATTAGCCAATCGTCGAGATATTGGTGGATAAAAATCCCCCGCTTGTGGGCGAGAATCTGGACTTCCCGAGCCACCATGGTGAAAATCCACGGCGCTGTCGATAATCCGAACGGGAGCGCCCGAAACTGCCATACGCGGCCGAGATAGAGAAATCTCAGGTATTTGCGAACTGCAGGTTTCATTGGAATATGGAAATAGGCATCTTTGAGATCGATCGTTACCACCCACGAATCGCGAGGCATGACTGAACGAACTTGCTCCGGCGTTTCCATGGAAAACGTCGGCACGATTAAGAACTTGTTCAACGGAGAAAGATCTATCACTGGTCTCCAACCCCCCGACGCTTTGGGAACCACAAACAACACGCTGTAGAACCCGGGAGTGTCCCCGGGAGCAGGTTCTATCGCTTGTTTCTCGATCATCGCCGTTATCTCCTCGTGGAGAACACGGCGGCGTTCTGGATCGTTTGGAAGAGTGAAACCCCTTGGGACGGGCGATAACGGTGGCAATTTCTCGAATTTCAGGCCGAATCCTCGACGGAGCGTCGAGACGACCCAGGGGCAAGCCCCGAGCCGCTCCCACTCTTTCCAAAACAGAATTAAACGAGCTCCTACGGGCTCGTCTGAGGAAGGAATATCGACCGAAACGAGCTGACCATGCAGCTCTTCTCGACACTCGAGCAAAGGATCCGGCCCGGAATCCGAAGCTATACGTACCCGGTTTCTTTTCCCCTGCGGGCTTGGGAGCCTCGCCACGGCCACGGCCTCGACCTCGACCGCGATCTCCTCGGGTGCTGCCGGCAGGGGCCCCACGAAAGGGCAGACCAGAGGCCCTGCCTCGGGCCCTGCCGCGGCCACGACCTGGCTGCTGCTGCGGCTGGGCTTGCTGTGTAGGGGGCTGAGGTTTCTTGAAAGCTGACACCATCTGCTGAGTGAGCCGTTCCAAAGACTTGGACTGGCTCAGGAGGGCGTTGGAGGTGGAAGACTTCGCAGCCTTTTCGTCCGCCTCCTTCTTCACCTCACGCAGGTCCGCTGAACGGTCCGGTAAGAGCAGGGAGGTGGGAGTCCCGGAGGTGGGGATGACCGGGTGCAGGACCCTCATGTCCGACATCAACTGGTCGGGAACCTCGAACCTCAGGGAGGACAGGAACGCGTCACGACGCCAGAGCTCAGACACCCAGAGTGCGTGGGAGTCTAGAGCAACCTTATCACCAACGCCCTTGCCGATCGAGGTCACCAGGGACGCGCAACTGAGAAGGGCCTCCGCGAGTTCATCCCGATCCAAATCCGGATTGTTCAGTACTTGGTCGTGGCACTGTAAAATGGCTCTCTTGGTGGCCATGGAAAGCCAATCCATGGCAGAGTCTGTGGCCAGACCAACCCGCACGGTATGCTGGAATTCGGCTAGCGCTCCCCAAGGAATGTCCACCGACTTGGGTTCCTTAAAGAAGGAAAAGTGGGGGTGGTGCCTCCTCAAGGTGGTCGGCCTGTCGTCCAGCTCCGACGAGGTGTAATAATCTGTAACAGACGGACGGGAAGGAAAGGCGCCTATCGCGGTCTTGTTCGTCCTGACCGTCTCCTCGATTCGCTCCTGCATGGAGCCACGGACTCCAGCCGAGAGGGGAAAACGTAGGGCGTCCTTCGACGGCCGTGGATGCTCCATCTCCGACGATATCATAGATCTCGCGACCTTCTTGACTGGCGGCGGAGCATGTTCTTCGGGCCACAAACCCGGGAGGACCCTCTTCACGAAGTCCAGCTTCTCTCCCCAAGACAAGGGGTCATCGGACTCGGACTGAGCGAGCTCCTGGTCGGACTCGGCCTTACGCTTCAGGGGCAGCGTAAGACCTGAAGGACCAGGCAACGGCTGAGCCGGTGGAGAAGATTCCCCATCCGAGGGCGGGTCTTCCCTGGGAAGAGACGGAGAAGGAGGAGGAGGTGGCGGCTGTTGTGGCGGAGGGAACCTCGCCAGGAACTGTTGCCACTGTCCCAACATCTCGGCCCGAAAAGCCTCCAGTTCGCCCCTGAGGCGCTGCTCGGGCGGAACAGTAGGAGAAGTCCCCTGGACTGGAGAGTCGTGCGGCTCCGGCGGACCAGTGGACCCCTGGGCTACCTGGGCGAACGACATCATGCCCTGGCTCGAGGCAAAAGAGCAGACGGGAAGGGAAGAGAGAGGGGAGTCGTCCTGAATATCCTCGGCAATCTGAAAAATATGAACAGAATTATTACCGGAACAAACGGGTGAGCCTGGAAACAACGGGGTCCCAGAAACCCGTGGGTTTGGACAGCTCAAAACCATTGGCTCCCGGTCCCTACCGGCCACGGCTAAAGGGGCCACGGCCTGGGGTCCAGTTACCGGCGGGAACTCGGGAACCGGCGGCCGAAACACTGGCGTAACGGACCCGGACCGAAATCCGCCCTGGCTCTTGGGTTGAATCCCAGCCCCGGGGGCCGGAGCCCGACCCGGAGGGGGAAACAACACTCTCTGTCCAGAGGGATCCCGGGCGCAGGGAACCGTCGTGAGCCCGACGGAACCGGCAGACCCCGAAACCACACTCGGACACTGAAACCCAGGTCGTTCAGCCAGAGAAGCATGAGAACGAGGGGCCAGTAGAGAGGGAGCCAAAAGTGAGCCACACAAACCCGTAGGTTGTGGGGAAGTTAGGGTGCCGAGAGCCGAACGCGCGGCTCCCGGGACCCGTACCTGGCTGAAAGAAAATGACAATGATAAATCAAAACTTACAGCACAAACAGCATTGGTTAACTGCAAATCTAAACGCCGCTTGCGTTCCTCAGACGCCTTGGGACGCGGCCTGGCGCTATCAGAATCTGACGGGGAAGGGGGAGTAGGGCAACCAGCAAACCTGCGGGCCTGAATCTCCCGTAAGCCTTGAAGACAGAGTTTCCACTCGTCGATGGACCAATCCGCGCATAACTCACAGGTGGCTGAAGGACGGCAATAAACAGTGTCCCTACACTGCCAGCAGGCGTTATGAGCCTCCCACTTAGGAAGGTAGTGTTTGCAAACGATGCACTTCATATCTGAAACATATCAAACATCGAAGTACAAACGGGCGATAATGGGGGAAGGAAAGGGGCCTGGGGAGGCTTTACCATTTCCTCCCAAAAAATCGCAAATCACTAACTCTAAGCTAGTCTAACAACGAAAGAACGATCTACTGAAGAAAAAGCTGTGCAAAGAACAGCCTAAAGACGATCGTAGACGTGAAGAAATTCGACTTTGAATGCCGAAAGCAAGACTTGCTGCACATCCAACAATGGAGGAGCAAATTAATGGCGGTTAAGGTCAATCATATGACCGGTGTGACGTCACATCTACACCGCGGGGAATCTGAGATGTGTGAGAGTAATTTCCTTCAATTTCGAGTTCGAGATGGATGTCAGGAATTTTGAGAAAATTCTTGTGACATTCATTTCTCTCTCCTCTTCTTTGAATGCCAAGGTAAGATTACCCAAAGAGTTTATTATAGAGGTAGTGGTATGGCAATAAATATGGATATTAAACATGTATGCCCATCATACATTCATAATACATGTATCATCTATCATTTGAATATTGCGTTAAAAAATTTGGTTTACTCACAAGTTGACGATACTGGATGAAGCGACCTGGAATGTGTTCTGGGGGCTGCTGGGACTGTTGCCATGGAAACAAAATATATCAAAGCAGTGTTTTTTTTTTATTTCAGTACAACAGGGGTCAACATCAACCACAATGTCAGCAGACAGAACCCTACCCAAGACTCGTCATCCTTGAGGTCGAACTCATCCTCAAACTCTAGTTGAGCCTCCTGGACGGTCTCGAGATTAGAACGGGTCTTGGCATTATTGCGGGTGGGGGGTTTCTGGGCGGGGGCTCCCTCACTCCCCTCCTCCCCTCCCTCCTCATCTGCAACGTACGAACCCTCCTTGTCTGAAAGAAAAGGGAGTCACACCACCCTGGTTTTATTTTGATCTCAAAATGACATCATGGGAAGGAATGAAAATGGTTTATGTACAAAGACTTTTATTCCACCAGAAAAAAACTTCCGACCAGATTAATTTCTTGTCATACAGACTTTGAAGCTGACTTACTGGTCTTATTGCTGCTTCGACTTTTGTTCTGCTGGAGTAAAACATGACCAAATAAGTTTCAGGTTTAAAAATGATTTCAATCTGTCAAGTTATGCAAAATTTACTCAGCAAACTTGCATACATTTTGATATATGTTTCAGAACTATTACATTCACCTGTCGAGAAGCTGGTTTACTGCTGCCCTTTGTGTCAGATCGTTCTTGGCTACCCTGTAGGAATTTGTGCGTAAATAAGAATACCGGTACTAGAAATACATGTATCAGTTCAAGTACCGAAGATGGAGTATTTTAAATTACATGTAGTAATGCTTAAAAAAAAACATCAATTTTTGTAGATACATCTATATTTCTAAATTGCCAGAAATATATTGAGCGATGATTTTCCAGCCCAAGAAAACTCTAACATATTTTTTCTCCCTGCGTAAGTCAGGTCTATTATCATGATTGTAGCAGAGAGGTATAGCCATGCATTAATACTTATGTTCAAATTATCGACCAGAACAAAGATTTCACCATTGATTTTTTCGCCTGTGACCTCAGCATGTTCAGGAACCAATTATCTTTCATTGATTCAATGTGTCGCAATCACTTTTTCTCAACAGAAATAAATTACTTCCCTGCGGGAAAGCTAAATTCATCGACTCAATGAATTCGATGATTTGTTTGTATTTGACTGTGTCAATACAATGTTCCCATGACAATTTCTGACAATTCGCGCACTATTGAAGTCTACACCATTGGTGGCAGGATCATTCTCACAAATTACATGATAAACATCAATGTAATATTTTTGAGAAATAGTCATCTTATTATATATATGAGGACACAACAGATACCCATAGAACCTATAAAATTTCGTGTATTGATGAAATAATTTTACTTTTAAGTTATTGCATTCCAAAATTGAAATTTTTTACTAAAAAAAAAATAACTAGACGCTTCCGGTCGCCTACGACCGCTTGGGTGTATCCCCCGTAGCCCTATCATCACTGTTGCCCCAAATATATCACTGATGTACATTGTGAGTGTGAAACCTTTCAAGCTTATTGAAGGTCGAATTCGAGATCACCACTGAAATCACAGCACACGAATTTCCATTTCGACATGTTCGATAAAATAACGAAATTACAGCCAGATAAAAGTTTTCACCTAAAGTTATATTTCAACTCAGAATATTTGACAAACTTGGTTCCAAGTTGAAATTCAAAGCAAAAGTTGACAAAAACTGCATTTCAAGATGACTAAATTGGAGCCAGATCAAACTTTTCACCATCATTTGAATTTTAACTCATAATATGTGCCAAATTGGGTTTCAAGCTGAAATTCGAAGTAAAAATTGACTTTACTGGTAAAAATAATGTTAACTTATCCATTTACACCCATGAAATCTCTACTGGACAAAACTTTCAAATTGTTGAGCTCAATAATAAATGTTTCTTGTTTCAAATATTTTTCTCAAGGTCAATAATAGACTTAACTAGTAAAAATGATGTTAACTTATTCGGTTACAGCCATGAAATCTTTACTGCACAGAAGCTTTACCTTGTTGAGCCCAATAATAAATGTTTCTTGTCTTAACTATTTTTCTTGAGGTCAATAATAGACTTAACTAGTGAAAATGATGTTAACTTATTCTGTTACAGCCATGAAATCTCTACTGGACAGAAGCTTTACCTTGTTGAGCCCAATAATAAATGTTTCTTGTCTTAACTATTTTTACTATTGTCAATAATAGACTTAACTAGTAAAAATAATGTTAACTTATTCGGTAACACCTGTGAAATCTCTACTGGACAAAACCTTTACCTTGTTGAGCTCAATAATAATGTTTCTTGTCTTAACTATTTTTATTGTGGTCAATAATAGACTTAACTAGTAAAACCAATGTTAACTTATTCAGTAATAATGTTCTGTTTTCACCAAAAACATCAGTTCTGTATTCTGAACAAGAATCCAGTGCAATTTGCTTTCATAGTACAGGTTATTGGAGTGATCACACATGTCAAAGTAGGTATTTTAATTGTCGTAATAAGTTAACCTCTCAAACTTATTAATATTTATTCGATCATTCTGAAAAACAATAGGTTTCGTGTGATGGTCTTTCTCATTGAGCCTGTGCAATTCCATCATCATTCATCGAAAACTCCCACCCGAAGAGCGTTCACAACCCATGTGTGTTAAACAGGCTAATTTGAGCACAAAATGTTACGCCAATTGGCTATTTTGGTTGCTATGGCAACCAAAATCGATAGGTGTCGTGATCTCACCATAAGACATGTCCATTTAAAATATTATCAAAATCGGTTCAGATTTGCAAGCTGCAGCGCGTTCACAAGAAAGTGTCTGCGGACGCGGCGGCGGCGGGACGATCGTAAATCCATAGTATCCGCCGAACTTTGTTCGGGGGATACAATAAAGAAGATCAGATAGAACACGTACAGCACGTCCCCTGCTTCTTGATTGAGAATCATTCCCGCTCTGTTTGTTGCCTTTTTTACGTTTCTAACAGAACAACACCACATCGACACAGAAATCCACAACAGAACATTGAACAGAATCACAACAATCAACCCACCAATCCAAGAGGAGCATTTAGTGAATGATACAGAAAATGAGAACAAATTTCTTTGTATACTAGTATTTCAGGCAATATTACTCAAATTACAAGTTTAAATTTATTATTACATGTATCTTCTACTCATGGCTTTCCTTATTATGTCTATCTGATGATCATAATAATTTTTAGGTTTTTGTTCTTGAAAAAGAAGCAAGCCTCGAAAAACGAACGAGTTCAGCTGCGTTCAGGAATTTCTCATAGAATTCCGGCCACGCCCCGATCTGAGCCTGACCTGGCGGGAGAGTCTGGACGCCTCCTTGGTGATGGGTCGGGACCGGTCTCCGGGCTCAGTGCTCAGCTCCTTGGGGGTAGTGCTCGTCCCTTGCTGTATGTCATGGAACAAGGGGGGAGACAGTGATTATATCGTATGGAGTGTCCATTGAATTTCAGTAAAATAATGAAAGATTTTTGTTTATCAGTGATAAATACGAGGTTTTACAAGTGGACCTTATATATACAAGATGATGAAATTTTATGTTACATTCGGGAGATACATCTGTTTTTATTTATTCGTGATTTTCTTGTGCAAAAAAAGCCTTACAAAATGAACAAATAATACACTCTGGTCTTTAGTGCAAAAAGTTATGTTATTTCTGATAGCTAAAAAATTTGGGTAAGCTAAATGAATGAAAAATGTTACCGGTACCCAAAACTACATGTCATGCAAAAATTAGCATTGTGCAAAAATACAATATATTTGGTGTTATATACAAACTACAAGCTTGAATATATGGCACTGATATTTATATTAGATATTGCTCAAAGTGCAGAAACAACATGTAATGCACCATTGTATTAGTCCATGATTTTAACTGACAAATTTGTCAGTGTTGTCATGGTTACCTCCGTTAAATCATCTATGACAAACTGGTGGTTAGAAAGTAAGTGAGACACATGTAATATAAAACTTCTTAGTATGATGCACTGTAGCGCATATATATGTATAAAATCTTGAAAGATAACCACCGTACATGGTACCGTACCATGCCTTGATTCTTGCAGGTAAGTTCGCTTTAATATGATCAAGTGGTGACAAAACTAGTACAAAGTTTTCACAACACTCTCAAAATCTATAAGTGTGCTCAATCCGTGAATTCATATTTCACTATATTTCACTCGTGCAACTATTTTTTTAATGTATTTAAATCAGTGCTTGTACGTAATCATGCACATTGGTGGGATATAAGTATAGAATTTTAATTCATGCAAACTATGAACCCTGATGCCTTGTTAATGGATCTCAAAAAATGTTTATGGAATCAGTGACATGCCAAGGTAGCAGACATACTGAAGACACAGAGGAACATTCTGAGGTTGAATCAGAAAAGTCGTCACTTCCATCTTTCCCTTCCGGCTCCTGTGCACAATTAAGAGTTGAATTTTAAAGTTACTGGTAATTTTGAGGTTCATGTTGGATAATCTAAACCTTCTATGTTAAGCCATACTGCTCCAGCTCAGGTCACTTGTATCATGTCCGACCAAGGTAAGTATTATTGTTTTTGACAGACATTTAGACACATATATATTTGTTAGCAGGCACATTGAAGCACATGTTAAGTTATACGCTAGTTAGGCCCATTGATATATCCCACATACATCTTGAACATTTCTTGATCGCCAGCGTTTTTCTGCCGATTCCTGCAGTATGGTACCAAAAATAAAATTCAATATCTCCTTTCTTAAATTTTAAATATCTATCTATCTAAGATAATTACATGTATATTTAAATTTAGTGATGTTGATTCAACAAACAACATAATTTTATTCAACAAAATTACTTCACATGATATGAACATACAATTCTGTTTGTTGTTTCCAGTTTTGCTTCATCCTGACAAATAAAACGTTAATGTTTAATATCACGACCACTTTAATATGTGCATATATGACAGATATATCACTAGATCTCACCTTATATTTATATATATCAACTTCATTCTCATCAAACTCTGGAGCATTAATATCCACAAGAAGTCGGAGATCCGTATATCCAGATAAAGCATCAACTGCCATTTTTATACAATCCAGAAGGCATCGGTTTTGAGCCAGAAGCCCTTTTTACAGGACATCTGCATATGATTTTGTGTACGTTAGCAACAATGCAGTGAAACTTCGCTAGCCAAGACATATCTATGGGGGTGTTTGGGAGAGGGGGGCAGTAAGGCGACTCGATCAGTGATCTTTTATCGGTTTTCTTCGTTCAAGCACTCAAACAACGTCACTATCATTGACATGTAAATTCGTAAGCGAGAGGTAATGAAAAACATATCATTGTGTTTGCCCTACAGAAGCCTAGAGTTTTTATGGCTACTGGTTAAGGCTGGCCCCCTTCGCACCGTGTGGACACATCCTACCCCCCCCCCCCCTGCTCCCCCCCCCCCATTCAAACCCTAATTTGGCGGTTTCCCCACTCCATCATAACCCACCTTATCGACAAACGAAAAGTAATGGTCCTTTCAAACTGACTACCCCCCCCCCCCCCCATGTTTGCACTTGACAATCTGTGCCTATCAAACTTGTCAGTGTCATCTGAAAAGATTGCTGATCCAATGTCAACAATCGATTCTTAGCACTTCGCTACCGCGGACGGTCAAAGCCCTGACAAGCAAACTTGTAGTTTTACAGAGGCTGTGCAAATGATATACTGAAGTAAAATCAATAATCGAAGGATTCAATAAATGATCAGGGCCCTTAGGTGATCAATAATTTAGGTGATCAAAAATTAATACGCATAGATCTGCATGCATGGGACACATGCATCATGAAAAGTAACACAATCTCGGTTAATAAATCCTTTGATCCAGGCATGACACAATTAATCATAACTCGTGTAATATATATTTTTATCAATTTGTCATACCCTCAGCCAAATACATCACATGTACGCCTGGTAACATAATTTTTGTTTTACATGTACAATCAATTCTTGATCTTCTGAACTACAGAAAAATTCATATCGGTAATCAGATCTCATATAAGATTATAGAGCTTTTAAAATATTCTATGAAAACTAGTCTGAATTTCTTTAATTATCAGTATATTCAATAATAAAGTAGTTTTCTCTGGAAAACCTCCCCACAAATTTGAGCAATATTGGATATTTGCCGTTTTCACCCCTATACTCACCAAATGAAGCTTCTTAGACATCATTTTTCCCTAGTACATGTAATCCAGCACAAAACATTCCTTGTTTTTTCCCCTTCCTGTTATTGTTTATAATTCATCCTAAATTTAAAATTCATTATCATTTGCCATAAAATGACAACCGCTACATGTACATGTATCTTGATCAGTCTCACAGCTGGGAACTGTGAGGAAACATCTCAACGACCACATCAGCACATCAATAAAGTCATTCCCCATTGATTTTCCCAAGCAAGATTTTTTCATGTCTTCATCGATCAATGTCATGTTCTTCCCAGCCATGACAAAAGTCAGACATGTTTGGAGACACAGGTTTGCTGTCAATCAAGATGTCATGACTTGGAACCAGATCACAACTGTCAGTCTTTTTGTTGATTTCTTTTGTTTTTTCATAGCAATGTAAATTTCATCACAATTTAATTAAATTTCTGATATATTTTATTCATATATGTATAACATCCTTATAATTTGTTAACTGAATGTGTCACCTCAAAAGTGATATGAACCAGCTCCAAGGGGTTCAAAGCCCTCCTGACGTTTACAAGGTCATCAGAGTGTTTTATCGCGGCTCCACTTGTGTTTGTTATCATTATTGGCTAGATATCAGGAGTTATCACCCCTAGCATCTGACTGCATTCAGTCATTCATGGAAACAGGTAACCATGGTTACTGTTGATGCTAGGCTCGAAACCAATCAAGTTTCATGTCAGAATTTCTTCGCCAAGCTCTGAGCAACTAAGATTATTTTGGAAATATTCCGAAGAATTCCAGCTGTTTGGATGAATACCCACGAACAAACAAGTTGTACATCCAAAATTGTGTAATATTTCTTGAAATGTTGCAAAAAAGAATGTAAACTAATATCTAAAAATTAGCCCAAAGGCTAAGATAGGTTACCGGACAATTTTTGTTTGGCCATGGCATCATTGGCAGGTAACAGACCTTGAGATTTACCAATCAAGTTTCGCAGTGTGAACATATGACCTTGAGATTTACCAATCAAGGTCATCCGTGTGAACTTCGTTGTCACCATTACATGTATGTGTGCGGCATTTGATATTCTATATGTTCATGATATATAGACATTTGGCACTCAAGGTCATCTGACGTCAAGTTCAAGGTCATCATTAGTTGTGCCATATATGTCTTCCTATATGTTCATAATGCAAACATAAGCTTTAAAGCTTTTCATCTATAAAGGCAAATTTGGGCATTTTTTGACCCCAAAATGGCTGTTTTGACCTTTCAAGGTCATCCAAGGTCAAATTCAAGGTCACCACACAAATCGCCATATATGACTTCCCATTTGAAAGTGCCAATTTCTAAGCTCTATCTTCAAGTGTTCTACGAGTACAGTCCTGACAGCTCTCATTATGAAGGGAAAAAGTGCCGAAAATTTTCTAAGTCCAAAAGTTTTTTCAAAGGGTGAAAATTTTTTTTTGCCTAGAAATGGCCCAAAATGGATAGTAATGCGATTTGGGGCGAAAAAAAATTTTTTCGCCGACTCGTCAAAAATTCAAAATGGCCGCCACACGGAGATCGGCGATTCAAGGGCAACAAAATTTATACACGTCACAGAGGTATATAAGGGGAATCTTTTTAAACAAAAATCTCAAAACTGATCAGACAGTTTTCGAGAAAATGGCCGCCAAAGTTCAAAATTGACCGTTTTTCGACGAAAACGGCCGCCATTTTGAAAAAAATTAAAAAATCAAAAAACTAAAAAATACCTCCTTCTCAAATTATTCCAAGGTATCTTTTCCCAAATTTTCAGAAAGATTGGTCCGTAAACTTTAAAGATAAAAATGTGGACAGACGACGACGACGCCGACGGACGGACGGACGCAACGCCACGGCAATAGGTTATCGGACCATAGGTCCGGTAACCTAAAAACTGATTATGCCTGATACAATATTTATCAATAATTATTACTCCACACTAATTGTTTGTAATATGTCATCGCATATATATCATATAAATCATACATCATACTCCTTCAGATTTCATACTTTGATTTCAATTCAAAAATTATCTGCATACATTTTCTACATTAATCTGAAAATTCAGAACAAAAATTTCAAGAACTTGACCCACCAGCAGACTGCGAATCTCCTCCGAGTGTTGCGTTTGTATCTGAGCGATCTCCTTCTGATGGTGTTCCTGTATCGCTAGCACCTCCTCCTCATGTAACCTCTGCAACTCTGTCTCACCAATACAGGGGAAAATTATTTCCATTTGGACAATATATCGCTAAACTTTTATATTGCTAGAGTTTATATAGCTAAGCTCCAAAATCATAATGTGCAATCTGATGGTATATGCTCTGCACAACCAGGGTATGTAATTGTTATCATAATGCAACCTTACGCCCACCTCAGCAGGAACATTTCACCAATAAACATATCACATAAAAGTCATGGATAGATACTAGTACATTTTTGTATGTCAACATATGAAAGCAGGGCAATTTCACCGTTTAGCTTCTATCATAATGTATTTTACTGAAGAATCATGTAAAATCATAATGCAACCAAAGGTATATCATTAAGGCACTCCTTTCATACAGAAATGTATCATTATGATTTTCATACATGTAAATTACAACTCAATTATCAGAATTTAACATTCACTGCATCATATCATATACCTGAATATAATTGCTGGAAATTGATGAGAATTCTGAGGACCGACTCGAGTGAGCATTATATTCTAATCTTACATATGTATCACAAAATATGTACTCGGAAGCACTTGACTAAAATAATACTGAAATCACACTCATATAACACAACATAAAGGAAAATATGAACCATATATCAAGAACAGAAAAGTAAAATGCACAAATATGAATCATTTCCAAATTTACCAGATTTTTTGCTCCGTTTTGGCTCAGCTATGTTTTTTTAAGGGAAACAAACACATTTTTACATTGCAGTGTTGTCAAAAATATACTGCTATATGGTGATTTAAGGTTCAATGTTACTTTGAAATTTTGAAAATTCAACAACAAAATTTTTATGAAATAATTTTTTTTCACTTCACACCTACCGAGTTTGTTGTCCTCAAATTCGTTGGACTGCTCGTCCAGTGCATACTCTAGCTGTGTGATCCTGGTCTGCAAGAAGAGAAATCATACTTGGTAGCAATACGTTCATCATACTAGGTGATCAAATCCTTCCATGATTCCTTACTTACGAAAATATAATGCAAAACAGTATGATTTTATATATATAGTGTGCAATAACTGGCAACATCAAGAACATATACTTCAATATAACTTTTTATGTTTCAGAATTCGAATACAGATTACAAACATATTTTGATCACTGACTGATTACAAACGTGCTGGATTTGCCCCATCATACCTTGCTATAGAAAACGTGAAATCGTGGAGTCAATTTCAGCCTCCATGACAACATTCACACATTTTCAGTGATTGGGAAGAGGAACTCGAAGTATGAGAGAATCCCCCCCCCCCTTCAGTTTGAAATGTATGGGGGATTTTCAAAAGTTATGGGGGATTTTCAAAAAGTTATGGGGGATTTTCTAAAAGTTGTGGGACATTTTGGGTTTGTACTTTTAAAAACAATTTTATCCAATCATCAACTGCGGTAGTCGTAGCGATAATTGTGTGCGTGAGAAGCCTGTCATTGTCATCATCACCATCTGAATCACCACCGTGAATGCCTGCTGTCAGTGTGTATGTCAACAGTAACACGTGGTTGTTGCCGGTGACTGTGTGGGCTGCTTCCTGCCGCTGCAGCTCAGTTCAATCTTTCATCGCATGAAACAAAGTTTCTTTGTCATTGTGTGTTTTTTAAATAAATTGCCATGGGTGCAGAATTTACGATCATCAACTTATTTGGAGGCACTGACAACTCCCGAGAGCAGTGTCAAAAACTGTCAGTGGATGTTTGTAAATCTAGAAACCGTCAACTATGACGTCATGGGATACCCCAAATTATGCTCAGCCAGCCAATCTGTTCAGCGGTTTCTAGACTCAGTCTAGAGACCGTCTGACACTGACATCAAGGGCGCCCCAACATAATGGAAGATCGTCATACGATTGATTTCCAAACTTTCGCAATAATTCCAATAAAAACATAACATTCGCAAATATTTACAGTGCGCACATTGGGCGCACTGATAAACTGTTGTATGCGGGATATTTCGAAGTTATGCGCGATTCGCGCAATCCCGCACGTCTTCCTAATCACTGCATTTTGTCTGCTTGACCCCCTCCCCTCACCTCCCTATCATACCTGCTGACTGTTACGCTGGACGTTCAGATCTTTGAGAGCCTCCTGCTGTTGTTCGTTCTGTCGTCCAATCTCTGCTCGTAGCCGCTCGACTTCAATCTTCGCATTGCGCAACTGCTCTTCTCGGCTGGTCAGCTCGTCTCGCAACTTCTCCGAGTCGCCGGTTTTCTGTACAGGGAATAATTTTTATTCTCAAACATTACAATTCGGAATATTGAATATGATATTGTGTTGAAATGAGTGTGAATACTATCAAGTAACTGTAAAGTCTACATAAGAAATTGTGTGTCAGTACAAAATTACTGATGAACATAAAACACCTTAGCATCCTCAGCCATGCGTTTGTACCGGAGCACGTCAACATTTCGCTTTTCGATGTCTCGTTGAAGCTGGTCAATTTTCTCACTTTTCTCTCGAACCTCTGTCAAACCATTATCATGCATGTTGAGAAAACTGCTGAATACAAGCGGAATATTTTTAGCTGTTCAAAATATAAGGCCATCTCAGGAATGATTATACCTTTTGACAGGTCCAGTAGTGAAGAATTGACCGAATCCAACTGTTTCCGAGCCTGATTCAAGTCCTTTTCCAACTCCTTCGTCTTTTTGGCTCTGAGCACAGAATAGGGAAACTTACCACACAGCATGCAATGTCATACAAATACTGGTACTGTATTTAGTGGGTGATGATGGGATAAGTTTGTGCAAACAAAATTAATGACACTGTGAGTTGGTTGATAACATTAATAAATCACGTAATATTCATGCAAATATGCTGAATATTTTACAATGACAACTTCAAGTACAAAATGAACTTGCCTAAATTTCAAGTATGGTTGAAATTACACACAAATATCACACAACAAGCAGGACAAACAAAATAAACACAACGGAAGTAAAAAATTGTACATATTGAATTGAATAGCAGAAATTTTTAAAGCACTTCAGGATATGATGGTGTATAAAAAATACATTGAAATACGATAGAATGAATTGAATCACAATTGTATGTCTATATACTGTGGAATATTTCTACTACCAGCAGAGTGATGTATACATGGATTATTTGAACAACCCACTGAACATAATGAAATATGACATATGAATACGAACGTTGATGGTGACAGTCATGACAAAAATAAAATAACAATACATGTACACGGAGTGGAAGAACAACTAGACGCTTCCGGTCGCCTACGACCGCTTGGGTGTATCCCCCGTAGCACTATCGTTCCTCATGCCCCAAATATATTACTAATAAGTGTGAAAAACTAGAACAAGGGATAGAGAAGATTACCAGAGAAATGTTAAATCTTAGGCCACAACTGTTTTTTTTTCCCCACCAAAATTGCTAAATTAATCTTTCAAGGTTATTGAAGGGCGAATTCAAGATCACCACTGAAACCACTGCATATGAATGTCCCTTTCGACATGTTCGATAACAAAAACGAAATCACAGCCAGATCATACTTTTCACCTAAATTTATATTTCAACTCAGGATTTTTGACATACTTGGTTCCAAGTTAAAAAATTAACCAAAACTGCATTTCAAGATCACGAAATTGGAGCCAGATCGAACTTTTCACCATAAGTTATATATCAACTCATAATATGTGACAAACTTGTTCCCAAGTTGAAATTCAAAGTAAAAGTTGATCAAAACTGCATTTCAAGATGACAAAATTGGAGACAGATCGAACTTTTCGCCATAAGTTATATTTTAACTCATAATATGTGCCAAACTTGGTTTCAAGCTGAAATTCAAAGTAAAAGCTTTTTACTATAAGTTATATTTTGACTCATAATATGTATCAAACTTGGTTTCAAGTTGAAATTCAGAGTAAAAGTTGACCAAAACTGCATTTCAAGATGATGAAATTCGAGCCAGATCAATGTTTTAGTAAAATTAATGTTAACTTATCCAGTTACACCCAGATATCTCTACTGGACAAAACCTTTACCTTGTTGAGCTCAATAATAAATGTTTCTCGTCTTAACTGTTATTATTGAGGTCAATGATAGATTTAACTAGCAAAAATAATGTTAATTTATTTGGTTACAGCCATAAAATCTCTACTGGACAGAACCTTTACCTTGTTGAGCCCAATAATAAATATTTCTTGTCTTAACTGTTTTTATTGTGGTCAATAATAGACTTAACTAGTAATAATAAGGTTAACTTATTCGGTTACACTCATGAAATCTGTACTGGACAAAACCTTCACCTTGTTGAGCTTAATAATAAATGTTTCTCATCTTAACTATTTTAATTGTGGTCAATAATAGACTTAACTAGTAAAATTAAGGTTAACTTATTCGATAATATCGATCTGTTTTCATTAAAAACAGCAGTCCTCCATTCTGAACAAGAATCCAGTGCTATTTGTTTTCATAGTACAGGGTATGGATAGATCACAGATGTTCAAGTCGGTATTTTAACGGTCGTAATAAGTTAGCCCGTTAACTAATTAATATTTATTTGATCATTCTGAAAAACGATAGGTTCCGTGTGAGGGTCTTTTTCTCCGAGACTGTGCGATTTCATCATCATTCATTGAAAACTCCCACTCGTAGAGCGTTCACAAGCCATGTGTGGTAAACAGGCTAATTTGAGCACAAAATGTGTCGCCAATCGGCCAATTTGGTTGCTATGGCAACCAAAATCGATTGGTGTCGGGATCTTACCATAAGATGTGTCTGTATAAAAAATTATTAGAATCGGTTAAGATTTGCAACCTGTAGCGCGTTCACAAGAAAGTGTCTGCGGACGCGGACGCGGCGCGACGATGACAAATCCATAGTATCCGCCGAACTTCGTTCGGGGGATACAATTATGATATGTCATAATGAGTATTTCAACATCCCAGTGACACAACAGCTGTAATCTCTGGATCGCCATGGAAACATCTATGATACCTGGATTCCAAAACTTTCTGCTGCAATGCAGCTAGTTGTTCATTGGGGCTAAATATAACACATCATGCAATTAGAAATTTAATTTAAGATATTTTGAGAAGTGGCCTAGAAATCTTCCTCACAATCGCACCAGCGCAACAATTCATTATCAGATTTTTTGTTCACAGTTTTGCCATCCAAATTCAGTCGTTAAATTGCAAAAATTCCAAAACCCTGGCAGACTCACTTGTTGCTAGCTTTCATCTGAGTCAGGCTGTGCATGTGTTCGTCCAGCCCCTTCTTGAGGTCCACAAGCTTGTGTGCGAGGTTATCAGTCTGTCGGAGGGTCGAGTCGACGACCTCCTCCATCGCATCAAGGTCCAGCTCCGGAGCCGTGAGAAATGTGTCATCCTCCTCAAATGCATTGGCGTTGTCCACGAAAAACTATTGAGTTATAACATATTTATATCATTATTTTATATTTCAGTTCATTTTACTCTTATATGTTTGTAACATTTATCCCAAATTACAAAGAATAAACTTTATACAAAAGATATTTTGCACCTGGTCACTAGTTTGCTATTTAAATCATAACACAAATTCGAGATCGTGATAGAATTTGTAATTTGCAACTGGAAATTGTGAAATATTAGGTGAAATTTGACCCACCTCATTGACTTGCTGTAGGAGCCGCAGTTTTTGTCCTGATGTATTCTCAAAACCCACGATGAAGATCGTCACTTGTTGCTGGTACTGTCAGCATTAAAATTCAAGAATAGATCTTGATATGTTGCGTTTCATGTACTCACATGTTCAAATTGTTGAAACAATACAGGATCACTCGATATGAAAACTGCATATTAACTGATATAACATTCAGGGCTCTCATACGGCCAGTGCGTATGATTACGCACTCGAAAGATTTGTGGAATCTAATTTAAAAACAATGACATCGATTTATTAGCTCAAAAAACGAAGTTCTAGAAAATAATCAAAAAGTCAATTTCCGCCCAAGTGACGCATGCGCAATGCACTTGCTGGCGAATAATTTGTGTGACACGTCATCAAAATTCGAGCACAATAAACTACAGGGCCCCCGTGCGAATGGCTGCAACATCGAAAGCCTATGTGTGCGCCCTCTTGCGAATATGAATTTAAGGATTTCTCCACTTTCGTTTCTTCAACACGACTCGACAATGAATCGACGAACTATTCGAGAGTAAATCAAGTGCATTTTCTGCAATAGAAGACTTTCAGAAAGCTACTGTGGGCAAGGGCTATCGTTGACTATTAGGATTGTGCTGAAATTTTGAGAAAAACCTGGAGGATATGCGAGATTTGTAAACATAATGGAAGCTGTCACTTTGACTGGAAAAAAAAATCACTGTACATCCTTTTTTTGAAAACTAGACGTCAAGGCCTAAAGATGCCTTGGAGGCATTTCGGTGTGATGAATAATTTATAATACTAGATATCGACGAAAATGAAAAATGTCGACAAATTTCGGGTCAAGGTCAAAGTTCATCCATAATACCGGTAGACATGTTTGTCTAGGGCGACGAGTCCGAAAATACTATCCGTTTCGCTCTACGACACACCGTTTCCGAGATATCGACAAAAACAAAAACTGCCGACTCGGCAAAAAAATTTCGGGTCAAGGTCAAAGTTAATCCATAATACCCCTTAGACATGTTTGTCTAGGGCGACGAGTCCGAAAATAACGTCCGTTTCGCTCTACGACGCACCGTTTCCGAGATATTGACGAAAACGAAAAATGCCGACTCGGCAAAAAAATTTCGGGTCAAGGTCAAAGTTCATCAATAATCCCCTTAGACATGTTTGTCTAGTGGGACGAGTCCGAAAATAACGTCCGTTTCGCTCTACGACGCACCGTTTCCGAGATATCGACGAAAACGAAAAATGCCGACTCGGCAAAAAAATGTCGGGTCAAGGTCAAAGTTCATCCATAATAACCCTTAGACATGTTTGTCTAGTGCGACGAGTCCGAAAATAACGTCCGTTTCGCTCTACGACGCACCGTTTCCGAGATATCGACGAAAACGAAAAATGCCGACTCGGCAAAAAAATTTCGGGTCAAGGTCAAAGTTCATCCATAATACCCCTTAGGCATGTTTGTCTAGTGCGACGAGTCCGAAAATAACGTCCGTTTCGCTCTACGACGCACCGTTTCCGAGATATCGACGAAAACGAAAAATGAAGACTCGGCAAAAATATTTCGGGTCAAGGTCAAAGTTCATCAATAATTCCCCTTAGACATGTTCGTCTAGTGGGACGAGTCCGAAAATAACGTCCGTTTCGCTCTACGACGCACCGTTTCCGAGATATCGACGAAAACGAAAAATGCCGACTCGGCAAAAAAATTTCAGGTCAAGGTCAAAGTTCATCCATAATACCCCTTAGACATGTTCGTCTAGTGCGACGAGTCCGAAAATAGCATCCGTTTCGCTCTACGACGCACCGTTTCCGAGATATCGACGAAAACGAAAAATGCCGACTCGGCAAAAAAATTTCGGGTCAAGGTCAAAGTTCATCCATAATACCCCTTAGACATGTTTGTCTAGTGCGACGAGTCCGAAAATAACGTCCGTTTCGCTCTACGACGCACCGTTTCCGAGATATCGACGAAAACGAAAAATGCCGACTCGGCAAAAAAATTTCGGGTCAAGGTCAAAGTTCATCAATAATTCCCCTTAGACATGTTCGTCTAGTGCGACGAGTCCGAAAATAACGTCCGTTTCGCTCTACGACGCACCGTTTCCGAGATATCGACGAAAACGAAAAATGCCGACTCGGCAAAAAAATTTCGGGTCAAGGTCAAAGTTCATCCATAATACCCCTTAGACATGTTCGTCTAGTGCGACGAGTCCGAAAATAGCGTCCGTTTCGCTCTACGACGCACCGTTTCCGAGATATCGACGAAAACGAAAAATGCCGACTCTGCAAAAAAATTTCGGGTCAAGGTCAAAGTTCATCCATAATACCCCTTAGACATGTTTGTCTAGTGCGACGAGTCCGAAAATAACGTCCGTTTCACTCTACGACGCACCGTTTCCGAGATATCGACGAAAACGAAAAATGCCGACTCGGCAAAAAAATTTCGGGTCAAGGTCAAAGTTCATCCATAATACCCCTTAGACATGTTCGTCTAGGGCGACGAGTCCGAAAATAACGTCCGTTTCGCTCTACGACGCACCGTTTCCGAGATATGCAGGATGAATCAAGGATGACTCAGCAAAAAATTATTTCGACCTCTAGGTCAAAGGTCGTTTGAGGTATCGATCCCAAAATCAATAGGGTTCTTCCCTGGTGATATATAAACCTCCGTGCAAAATTCTGCAACTTTTGCCTGAATATTTTTTGAGTTATCGTCCGGAAACCAAGTTCCTCGATTTCATCCTCACGGACCTCACGGACCTCGGAGCCGGATCAAAAAAAAAAGTACACCCTAGAGATGTTTGTCTAGGGCGACGAGTCCGAAAATAACGTCCGTTTCGCTCTACGATGCACGGTTTCTGAGATATGCAGGAAGCCTCAAGGATGAATCAGCAAAAAATTATTTTGACCTCTAGGTCAAAGGTCGTTTGACGGATCGATCCCAAAATCAATAGGGTTCTTCCCTGGTGGCATATGAACCTCCATGCAGAGTTCTGCAACTATTGCATAAATATTTTTCCAGTTATCGTCCGGAAACCAAGTCTCAAAATTAGCCTTGATTTCATCCTCACGGACCTCACGGACCTCGGATCCGGCTCAAAAAGAATAGGGTTCTTCCACATATCATTTCTGACTTGTGGTGAAAATTTGACAAGGATCCGTCAAGGCAATCTAAAGTTATCGTCCGGAAACCAAAAGTGGCGGAAGAAGAAAAAAAAGAAAAAAAAAAAAGAAAAAAAAAAAAGAAAAAAAAAAAAAAAAAAATTCTGCTAAAACCATAAAGGCATTTCTGCCGAAATGCCTTAATTACCCCTTCATTTCAAAATTTACCCCTTGTAATTTGACCCATGGGGTACGGTACTCCTTCGAAAAAATCCTACCGGGAGCCCTGAACATTACAAGATGATGTTTGAAAACGCTGAATACCTTTTTCTTTTTCACTTGATCATTGAGTATATCTTCCAGTTCTCCCTGTGGAAACATAAAATAATTTTTTTGAAATTTTTTGAAACAGTTCACTCTAATCATAAATAAATGTGCACTTTTGATGTATATAAATGACACAGATATAAATTGTGGATGTTCGGTCCAATGAAATTCTAATTTCAGAAAATATGATATTTTACCCCAAAGTTTTTTCTATTTTGTTTATCATACCAGATCCTGTATGTATTCCAGACTGGCCGTCCTATTACTTTCCAGGAGATTTTCACTGAGCTCAAAATTTCCATAGATCTGAAACCACACAGAAAATCAATCACTTAAATGTTGAAGGTTGCAATAATATGCAATTATAATAATTACCTATGATTGTCAAGAGTATATCCATGACATTATGATGTCTATATGTAGATATTTTAAATCAACTACCCGGTAAATGACGATTTAGAGAGACGCTTCATTATGATCCTTTAAAAAATATCTATATATAGCAAAATTTGTGGTATAAATGTTGCAGTTCATTTCGAATATATGTGAATACACAAAATCAAGCACGACTTGGATAATGATTGCAATGTGCTGCACTCTACAAATGTATCAGTTCGCTTCGCAAGGACTGATCAATGCTAACTTTGTCTGGCCTAGTGCTTACTATTGGCAAACAAGCTTCTAAAGTAAATATCGAACCCCCTACTGCACTTTTCCTTTGGACTGAATTACAGCAATTATTGACGTGTTCACAGCCCTCAGCGGCAATTCAACCCCCCCCCCCCCTCCCCAGCCCCCCAACCAGCCAGCACCATTTGCCAGCCAGGTAGCTTGACAGACATAAGCCCGGGACAATCCCATACTATTGATCATTTCAAACACGGCCAAGTCCTGATTATCACAGGTAGTGGTAGCTTAGCACCCGGTGGTGACGGCGGCTGCGTAATCCTTCTACGCTGAACCGCGGCCGCAAAGCAAGCCAGCGAACAAGCTCGATTAATGCGATAAGGATTTAGGGGGCAAGGTGGCAGGATCAATGTAGCTAGAGGAAATACCTCAGATCAATGTCACCAAGCACAATTGCGCAAATCAACTTAATCCATGTCGGGACATGGGATTAGTCGGCTTTTTATCACTGCCCTTTATATACATGTAGAGTTATGGATAGATATCACGACTCTATTGTAGTCAAACTGTTGATTGGTGAACAAAGTCCTTTAAAAAATATTGCCATAATGAGATATATAGATTCCGTGCAGCAATATTTCCTAGGTTTAGTATGGTACTAGGGCCTACAGTCAAGCAAGGTGGTTTAATGGAATCTAGCCGATGAACAGTTAAGTCACAGATGTCATAGGATTTAATGGCCTCGTTTGGTGGGGGAGAGAGAGTTGGGGGTTAGATTTGGTGACAGTCATCTGAAAGGGAATATTGACATTTTCTTTAGGTCTTGTAGCGTGCTGAATTTTTATACGCTAATATACCGGGCAGTTTGAGTATTTGTCAACCAATTGATTGTGGACTCTGCACTCTGGCTTGCATTTTATTTGGGGCACTCAATCGGCAACTTGGCGACGTTGACAGCAGGAATTATTGCGACTAAATTGATCGGGCAAATATTTTGTATACTTAGGGGAGACATACTGTTAGCGGTACCTTAATGACTGTTAGTATGCCAAACATGAACATGTACATGTATAATGATATCTATCACCATAATCAATTGTATCAGGGACAATATGCACTCTTTAGCTTGTTTAACATCTATATTTTTTCAATACAATCTGATCTGTGGAAAAATCAATCAATCCTATTTCCCAATACCATACTGGTAGTCTGGTACTAGTATGTCATAGAATCAGATGAAAAATATGCAGAGAAATGTAAACAACTCAATTTATATAATTAATAGCAATGATTCATTAACTGCTAATTTAAAAAAATGATACGACTATACCAATACAATAACATTCAACATGTTCAATATGCACACACCAAAAAAACATCAGATTTTTTTTTTATCCTCCCTTAAATATTGTCACCCAGTACCGAAAAAATACCATCTCGTTGTGTAGCTGCAGTTGATTTGAAAACAATTAATGGCGGAGCACTGTAATTATGATTAACCATATGAATGTTGGAGGGGAAACCAAACAATGAGCCACGACCCTAAATACCAATCAACTCTCCCGTTGACCCGCGGTCACACTGGCGAGAGAACAATGGGCATGGATTTATTCCAGACGTCATGATAGCAGTTTCATTTCCTGCGATTCGTCATCAGAACCCGAGTGATCGCGCGACGTCAGTCAACACACACCCGGCCACGAACTCTGATGATTGCTAATCAGCTATCGATTTTCAATAAATCTCCATCAACGGAGCAGCACAATTTTGCTGGGTCAGTTGGTGTCTTGCACGGGGCTGAACGCAACAGGTACAGGTTATTTTTCATTTTGTAATTCGAGATGGATCGATTGCACATTTGCACTACACATATTTTATTTACGAAGTCTGAGCTTTGGCCTGTATAAAACTACATGATGAATTAATGGAATCCAAAGTAAAAGCTCATTATCATGGCATGTTTATCATGTATGTACGATGTTCAGTCAGACCTAAACGATATTTGCCAACAGAGTCTGATTAATAATACAAATAATCAAGTTATAAAAAATTAATAATGTTCATGTTTTCAGATAAAATTCCCCTGTGCAAGGATTATGTCCCTGTTAGACCCTGATAATTAACTTCTCCTACAGGTATATTATGCGGTTTTTTTCACTGAAAATGGCATGAACACCTACACCATCACTCACAATATCCTCGATCAAGCCCATCAAGTAGCCTCATGAACCAATAAGATGTTTTTGGTGAAGTACCATCTTATGAGATTACATTTTCAAAACTATCTCAACAGGCAAAACGAGCTACTACATGTGGTATCTTGAGATGTGGGAAAAGTCTAATATACATTTTTCACGATATTGCCACAAAGTAAATTTACTTAGATTGTCAACTTTTTCCATTTTCAGGATAGCTGTCCAAAAATCTATGGAAAAATATGCTTTTATGTTGTATATATACAATCTAGTGTTGATCTGATGATCCAACACAAAGTTACTGGCAAGAATTATTGGAGATTTCCATTTGAACTGGACTTTGTAATATAAATATACGTACATTTTCCACGCGATCCAGCACTTTAGCGAGCTCATCCTTGGTCTCGTCCGCGACCCGCTGTGCCAGCGACCGAGCGTTCCTGTCGATGACCGCCTGGGCCGGCGCGTCGCCCCGGTCCAGGATTGAGATGCTGCCCACGTAGTTCATTGCACACAGTGTGCCTTTTGTGTGCAATGGAGGGGAAGTGGCAGTGGTGGTTGCTATGTGAGGCACGCAAAATCACAGCATAGCGTACGATTGGTGTTTGGATCCTGGAACAAAATGAGAAATATATGACGAGGAAATGAACATAAAATTTGTTTATTCAAATGAATAATATAGACCTGTATCTACAATCAATATACAAAAATGTACGTGCAGTATGAGACAACCTGTCCAGTGAGACCAACTAGAATTGATATGACAAGGTATCACTTTCATGCAGTGAAGTTACCTGTATCCTGATCTACCAGGCAGAATTCTTAGCATCATACATAATAAGGTTTGACTATGACTATACAAACATGATACTACTGGTAGGTTTAATATACTGCCTTACTTGTAGTAACTTGCCGTTTTCACTTCTGTAAATCAACATGATCAACAAGCTGAACTGATGTTTCAATTTAGTCTATTGTATGTATCCATGTCATCAATTCTGTCACTATCCAAACTAGACGTCAAGGCCTAAAGATGCCTTGGAGGCATTTCGGTGTGATGAATAATTTATAATACTAGATATCTACGAAAATGAAAAATGTCGACAAATTTCGGGTCAAGGTCAAAGTTCATCCATAATACCCGCTAGACATGTTTGTCTAGGGCGACGAGTCCGAAAATACCATCCGTTTCGCTCTACGACGCACCGTTTCCGAGATATCGACGAAAACAAAAATTGTCGACTCGGCAAAAAAATTTCGGGTCAAGGTCAAAGTTAATCCATAATACCCCTTAGACATGTTTGTCTAGGGCGACGAGTCCGAAAGTAACGTCCGTTTCGCTCTACGACGCACCGTTTCCGAGATATCGACGAAAACGAAAAATGCCGACTCGGCAAAAAAATTTCGGGTCAAGGTCAAAGTTCATCAATAATTCCCCTTAGACATGTTTGTCTAGTGCGACGAGTCCGAAAATAACGTCCGTTTCGCTCTACGACGCACCATTTCCGAGATATCGACGAAAACGAAAAATGCCGACTCGGCAAAAAAATTTCGGGTCAAGGTCAAAGTTCATCAATAATTCCCCTTAGACATGTTTGTCTAGTGCGACGAGTCCGAAAATAACGTCCGTTTCGCTCTACGACGCACCGTTTCCGAGATATCGACGAAAACAAAAAATGCCGACTCGGCAAAAAAATTTCGGGTCAAGGGCAAAGTTCATCCATAATACCCCTTAGACATGTTTGTCTAGGGCGACGAGTCCGAAAATAACGTCCGTTTCGCTCTGCGACGCACCGTTTCCGAGATATGCAGGATGAATCAAGGATGACTCAGCAAAAAATTATTTCGACCTCTAGGTCAAAGGTCGTTTGAGGTATCGATCCCAAAATCAATAGGGTTCTTCCCTGGTGATATATAAACCTCCGTGCAAAATTCTGCAACTATTGCCTGAATATTTTTTGAGTTATCGTCCGGAAACCAAGTTCCTCGATTTCATCCTCACGGACCTCACGGACCTCGGAGCCGGATCAAAAAAAAAAGTACACCCTAGAGATGTTTGTCTAGGGCGACGAGTCCGAAAATAACGTCCGTTTCGCTCTACGACGCACGGTTTCCGAGATATGCAGGAAGCCTCAAGGATGAATCAGCAAAAAATTATTTTGACCTCTAGGTCAAAGGTCGTTTGACGGATCGATCCCAAAATCAATAGGGTTCTTCCCTGGTGGCATATGAACCTCCATGCAGAGTTCTGCAACTATTGCATAAATATTTTTCCAGTTATCGTCCGGAAACCAAGTCTTAAAATTAGCCTTGATTTCATCCTCACGGACCTCACGGACCTCCGATCCGGCTCAAAAAGAATAGGGTTCTTCCTCATATCATTTCTGACTTGCGGTGAAAATTTGACAAGGATCCGTCAAGGCAATCTAAAGTTATCGTCCGGAAACCAGTTATCGTCCGGAAGAAGAAAAAAAAAAAAAAAAAAAAAAAAAAAAAAAATCTGCTAAAACCATAAAGGCATTTCTGCCGAAATGCCTTAATTATTACTAATCCTTTCTGCACATGTCCCAGCATACACGTATCATTTATTATGATCACAGACACAGCAAAGATATAAACACGTACAAGCTCTCACAAATCACTCGAGAGTCCTCAAATGTTTATGGCGAGATTTAACACCCCTCCTCCAAACTCTTGCCTGGGTGAGCGAATGTGTTTGTGTATAAGGGCCCGAACGATCATACTTGTTCAAGTACGCAGTGCTTATGTAATACTGTGGTTATTAAGTTGTGTCCTAACAGAGTTCAAGTGATTTGTAACAACCTGATAAAAACTGCCAACCAAACACGATTATTGTAAGCAGTCCGGTCATTGCAATAGACATACGACATACGTGTAGATGGAAAACAGTACAAAGTACCAGATTATTTTATACCATGCCCTGAGTTGTAATTATCACACTTATATCAATATAAATTTACATGAAACATAGTAGTTTCAAGTTAACAATAAATAACTCAACACCATGTATTACCAGCCATACACAACAAAAATACCAGAAAAAAACCCATTTGTTTGAAGACCATGTAATAGTATATAGGGGCCTACCGGTATATTCCTAGTTTCACTGCCTTTTCGCCCGAAACAATATATGATACATTGTACATGTGTATCCTAGAACACATTTCCATGTGTGATATACAAGCTTATACTTGTTGTGTAGGCCACGGCTGCAGCAACAGGTGAACATAGAAATAAAAAATTTAACTAAAGATTTAGGAATGAGCAACTCATGTATGGGAACCATGTTTTTGTTGAATCATTAAAATATTATCTCCAACAAACTTTCACAGATGGTTGATTATGAAGATATATATTCAAATATTGTAAAGACGTCCAGTAAGAATATGGATAAATAGGCCAGCTTCTCACAGCACATATACTATTATACATTGAACATATCACACATTAAAGCAACTGCCTTCGAATCTAGTCAATATCTTTTTAAAACTATATTTCATATTAAACATGCTGAATCAACTGAATGAGACATACATCAAATGTAATGACTATAACCAGTTTAAGGTGCGCTATGAGCACATTAGTGACCTATGGTATATTTGAGTTGGTGCTAGGGGCCTATCTAGCCAATGAGGGGGGTTAGATCACCATGGTGAAAGTCGAATACCGCACCTTACTCTATAACCAGTCCTCTGGGGAATTTTGCTCTTTTGAACAGGCGGTTCTCGCGTAAATACAGAAACTGTATCCATCACACGCAGACGTAAACAAAGCATAGAAGTGCAAGATAGACTGACAATTCCACGTACATCATGGTATATCACTGATTATTTTCTCATAACTATGGTACACTATATATGCACACATGAACTGGAAAATGTACTCGATGTGGACTTTTAAGTGTGATTCGGGCATTTGTTTACATTCAGGTTTGATGGATTCACTTTGTTTATTTACAAAACCAGTTTACATTCAGGTTTGATGGATTCACTTTGTTTATTTACAAAACCAGTACAAAATGTGTAATAAAACTGATAAAAAAAACTCGGACAGACTATAATCTTTAAAATCATTGAGCACACCTTTTGTTAACTTGCATTAGATGTGTTTCACAAAAATTTAATTTTGAGAAAAATATTGCATACATTCGAAGGCAGTAGCTTTAAACAAATGTCAGGTAATCTGTCAAACTTACTAATGAGGACTAGTTCAGCCCAATAACAGAGTTAAGTGCTAGTCCCTTCCTGAGGCGACAACGGTTTTCGCCTGACACCCTGTCAGAGTGGGTCAGGATTTGTGTACTTATTTCAGAACAAAACATGTTTTGAATGCAAGAAATACACACTGTGTATCATTTTCTTCTCCTCTCAGTTGTTTCCAACGATTTATGTCCCTCAATTTTAAGTTAATTCTATACTTTGTCACTTGACAGCTGTTTGTTTACATTGTGATCATGGTGCAGTTTTATCATGCTAGAAAGTAGGGCCCGGACGAGTCGACGGGTACCCGAATTCGGTCAAACAATCGGGTCAAACAATTACCCGAGTCGGAATTTCATTACCCGTACCCGAGAACGAATAATGGTATAGTTTTTGTTTTGAAAATTCGCGACAAATGATAGTAAAATCACAGGAATAACAAGAAATTCATCGGGAAAAAATCTGAAGCAGTTTTATGAGATCAAGTGATCTCTTTCAAACTCGAAAATAAACAGGGACGAAACAATAATGTGTGTCAAAGATTGATGACTGGCGTTTACGTGTTACATATTGCTCGTATTTGCTCCAGTGATTCCCGTTCAAATCTTTATATATCTATATTTGGGCGGGTTACCCGGGGCGGGTCGGGTCAGACCACACGGGTACCCGGGTCAGAAATTTTCGACTCGTCCGGGCCCTACTAGAAAGCTGTCACTCAAATTAGCTAATCAGGGAACATCATACAATCAGCTGATGATAGGTGTGATGTCATAATCTGGGAAATATCCTCTTTTGGGACTTTTGGCGCCAAATCTTAGATTGAAACATTTTAGCATGTGGTTGAATAGGGCTCTGCCCGTGAATAGTGCTAAATGAGCACATAGATCTAGTATACAAATAAATTCATTGCCCATATACTCCTGTTATTACATCACATATATTTATACACACCTACGCGGAAATATCACGTCATCCCGCCTCTCATCAAATTTCCCGCCTTTTTTACACCGGGCAATAATTCCTAACAACTCCCCGCCGATCAAAGTACATAATCACTTGTCCATTTTGTTTTAGTGGCCACTGTCCACTGCTTCGTACATACACAAACACGAGTATAATCCTGTCAGACTCAAGTGCTTGTATTCCTAGTTATCTGTCAGCCAGTTTGACAGCCGTCACTCGTCAAAAGTTAGCGCAACACTTCAAAGAACAAAGTCACTCGAGTGTGACTGATGTTGACACTGATCCGTGCCAAGCCATTTTCTCGATACATTGCCGCCTGCCAGTTGCACGGCGCGAGCAATGCTAAGTGCCGATTGAATTGATGCTTCAACACGTCCTAATTTATGGGACGTTCGCGTGCGTAGTCACGGGAGGCATTCATAAACGTGGAAGACGTTTTTTTTTATAGTGTTGCAGTATACTCAGTTAAGATTGGACAACACGTAAACTGTTGGTAATTGAATTATGAACAGGCCTGAATTATATTTAAATTGTAGTGAAAGGATCAGTTTAATTAAATTTACATCAGATGTATAGTCCCCCAGTGATAAAATAAATAAAAATGAAAACATTCAGTATAGTGGCATGGAAATTTTAAAGTAAACTGAAGGGGAATCGATACACTTTTCAAAGCTATAGGCCCAAGTCGAACTTTTTTTTTTGGAAATATTATTAAAGATCTCTACGTCAGTTTAGTGGTTCATCGCTAGGGGTTTTTTTTCTTCTTTTTTTTCTATGTCTACGGGTTTTATTTGGTACATTTTATGTTAGATCAAAGTCGCAAGTCTATTCTGATAATTATCACAAATGATCAACGGTGAAGCTGAAGGAACACTGACAAGTAAGAATTATTTTTGGCCGGATTAGTGTTGACGCCGCGAAGACGCTCGGCTTCAGTGCACGTGACCGCCCGTTGCCAAACAACAGCAAGCGCCGAGCACCACTGAGGGCTTGCTTCCTCCGTCACACCCCCAAAAAGTCGATCCGCTAAGGCCAAGACAATGGAACATGTGTTTTAACGTTGATTCGGTTCCTATTTCAAAACAGATACCAATTAAGGCGCGTTCCTACAAATAAACGTTCCACCAGATTTATACAAATAAATGTAGCCTATCCATATTATTAATGTAGGCTACATCACAAATAATGCGATTTGGCTATGTAGGGCAAAATACGCAAACCATATAGATCCAACATATATCCCACTATATAACATAGTCCAAATCTGTGCTGTAACATTTTGTTGTGTGTAAATTGAGTGATACTATTCTGCGCATACCTTCACCATCATACTTTCACTGTACAAGGTGCTGCAGTGGGCGGGATCGAACAACCATTATACATAATCTTTATTATGGTAGTTTTTTTTGTCATCATCTTTCATGTTATTAAGGCATTCGCCAGAAATTTTTCCTTTATGTTTTGATAAGCAGATTGTTTTTCTTCTGCCATTTTTATTTCCAGGCAATAACTTTGCTTTGATGTATCTTGATGTATCTGTAGTTTTGATGTATCTTTGTCAAATTTTCACCACTGACAGAAATAATAATATTTGGAACAACCCTAATATTATAGACCTGGATCCGGGGTCCGTGAGGTCCGTGAGGATTAAATGATAACTCACATGCATCGCTCTGGACAAATATGTCGAAGGGGTATGGAACTTTGACCTAGACCTGAAATTTATTTGCTGAGTCAAATTTTTATTGTCATCGATATCTGGGAAACAGTGCATCGTAGAACGAAACGGGCGTTATTTTGGGACTCATCGCCCTAGACAAACATGTCTTAGGGGTTTCAGGGATGAACTTGACCCGAATTTTTTTGCTGATTTTTTTTTTCAATTTCATAGATATGGTGTGTTGTAAAGCGAAATGGAAGTTATTACCAGACTGCTTGCTATAGAAAAACATGTCTTAGGATTATTCTAAGTGAACTTCGACCTTGACCCATTTTTATTTAAATTTTGCTGTTGCGGCACTTTGTCTTGCGGGTCTTCCGTCTTTTTGTTGAGTCAGATTGATAAAAATTAGTTTTCATAACGAAATGCCTTCAAGGCATTTTTGCCTTGAAGTCTAGTTTTTCAAGAAATACTAGTAGTTACGCACATGCTTTGCATGCCTTGACTAATAGTTCCACCTTCAGAATTCAAATGCACACAGGGTAGCGTAGGGCGAAGTCAGCCTGTAATGCTTTAATTATGTCCATGTGAAAATATGGTATTGATGGAATTAACTGAAACACATGGAGGTTTGATCACACGGATAAGTCTACTAGAGTTTGACATGTCCGTCAATTGGTGAATCAAGTTCTCCACCAGATATTACCAAGACTCAAAACACATGCATGAGTAATTAACGTAGAATATAGATTTAAATGTCATGCGCGCATTCCGTGTTTTTACCTGTTTTCATCTCCAACATACCAATCAAACGCCTGTACAGACAGACTTGACAAGGTGTGTTATGTCATGGATTGAACGGAACAAAACATCGAAATACTTCACACATGTATATTCAGAGTCATCGGAGATACCCATGTGTCGAAACCGATATCGTGATTATAAAATGTATATTATATGTATATGACCATAACATATGGGACCTCCATTGTCCCCCATTAAATTTTTGACAATATGTGTTTTACCTACTGCCCCTATGCTACAAACATACAAATATTCTACTGTCCCACTTCTGGAACCACACACATGACAAACGAACACGTGTGAATAGACACATGATGCTCTGACTCACAATTGTCTTGTGTATATATGGAATGTATGGAACCAGATTGTCAACAACACTTCATTAACACAATTCATCGACCATTTTTCCATGGGACACCCATATCGCTAACACGATGTGCTGAATGGGACCACATGTATGTACCCTCAGTGAACAAGTGAACCAGTCCGCCATGTGCATCTTTGTTAATATATGTACTAAAAGCAGTATTAACTACTACAGCTGCTGCCAATAATTTATAGATTTCCTGTTGTTTGAAATCCGGCAATCATCACATTTGGTTGGAAGAAGCTGGTCGCAGTATCGGTTGCAAAAACGACGGCATATATATATGGAGCATTGAAGTCACTTCTGCATATAATTATCGACCACTTCTGATGCTGACAAAGACCAGACATCGGCCGCATCGACAACAATAGAAGCATCGTCATCGTGGTGCTTTGTAAGTGGACCACTTCACTCGTCAACGGACGCATAGGAAAGAGCCGACTTTAAAAAAAGAAAATTCAATTTTGAGAGTTCACAAACTCATCCTGCAAGAAGATGGCAGCGTTCAAGGACAAAAGTCAAGGGATTTCCACTTCTACGTGAGTTCGCGTTTTAAATACGAGTGCTTTTTAAATGTATGAGTGAAGTGCAAACGACACCTATATGACGTCCAACTAAACTGTACTTTGTATATATCCCAAGGCTACCAGCTCAATAGCTCTTGGTGTTTACACTTGATAAATTGATTTTTGATCGGAAACAAGCAAAACATGGTCAATAAAATGTTGATCTTCAAAACAAATTTTGACATGTTTAGTGGTCATTTGCTGATCGTTTACACAGAGAATTATCGTTGGTTATACAAGTTTTATGAGGTGCAAAATTTTGCAGCTAAGTTTCAGAGATTATGGATAAATTATTGGTGAATTGGCGACATATGCCGCATTAAAAGATGTTGCCTCGGTCGTAATCGATATACCATGTTATGTATCACGACGTATTTTCGACCTGTTTGCTAGAAGTGTTTGGAAAATTTGTTTACGTACATTTAGAATATGCGCATTGGTATTATGCTAACACCACATCTGCCATGATCCAGTCATTGTTATTCAGAGTGAGTGCAAACTGGTATGACACACTTGAATTAATAGTGTAAACATACGACACAGACAAACAACCCAGAGCATTGTCCGTTCAACGATGCTCGACGTGCTGCAAATATTGTAATGCCATTGCAAATGACTTTTCATAGCTCAGTTATTCAATGAGAATGCAGGCATATTTTATGTATTTTTGTCTATTAAAACCTGTTAACATGATTTACATTATATTTTGCGCTTTTGTCCGTGTATTAGGGGCGACACTTATCACACTCCAAGTTTAGCCACATGTAGAATACACCCGAATGATTATGCTCTCTCAAGTCCTTCTTTTCCCAGATGCCAAAGTTGAGTTATCCAAGAGTTGTCCAAAATTAAATTTACTATTGGGGTAGATTGCCACAGTTCGCGTCCGTTCTCAATCTTTGAAATGGAAGGCAGTAAATGATAGAAGCGCCGTTTAGGTCTCAGGTGCAGTGTGAGTTTCATCACGGTATGTTGCTCATATGTTTCTGTACACATTTGTACATGTTCATAGGCCCGATATATACAACTAAACTAAAATTTATGTGTTCACGACTATATCTTCATATCTCAATGTTACATATATCTAACATTTCAGGAAGGCGCAGATATTCTCCGTCTTTATGGAGTATGACAAAGACAGAGACGGTTTCGTCACTTATGATGAAGCTCATGAGGTACTGAAACAGAAACTTGGGTTTCCCAAGGATCGTTCCTTCAAACTGTGCCGCATGTGTGACAAGAATGGCGATGGACGGCTCTCATATGAAGAGTTCATCCAGTTTTTCTTCAAAGTGCAGGAGAAGTACGTTTTATTGGTATTTTGCAATACAAATCAATGTGTAACCAAAAATGTAACCTTGAACTTTTCCAAAGTCTAATGTTTGTTTTGCTATTAAACATGGCCTGAATAATTTAGCATAATGTTTTACAAATATTTTGATCGCACTTGTCACAATAACATGATGTCGGCCTGTATATATCGATAACTGTGTTCATGATCATCCCTAATTATACAGTATTAATCTATGGTAAAATGACATATAGGGGCCTATTCGGCTCCATAGACGAGTCGAATGCTACCGTGTGTCTACTGAAAGCTCGACGCTTAATTCGTGCTTGCGAATTCATTTTCGCTCAATCAGCTGCATAATATCGTGACCTTTTAAAAACAGAAGCCGGGAGCTGATGTCAATCTTCAACGAGTTTGACGAGAACAAGGACGGTTTCGTGAGCATGGACGAGGCGCGGCAGGCTCTCGGGAACCTGGGCTTTCAGCGTGAGGAGATCGAGTCCCTGATCGCCACGTACGACCAGAACGGTGACGGCAGACTCCAATACGAGGAGTTTGTCAAACTGTGGAACGCCCAGTGATCGCTCGGTGAACTTCACTCGGGTGTCGTCCATCCATCCATTCACTGGTCAGCCTTTGCTACATGAACACTTTTCGCATCTATGTAGGTATAGAAGATATATATGGATTTTCCTCTTCATCTGTTGTGTTATACATTTAACCATATCTGACCCAAAAGCAGGCAGCTTCTAAATATAACTCCTCTCCCCTCACAATTCTTAGTTTATATTTTTCTGTAGTTGTGCAGAATGTTTGAGTGAACATTTTGGTCTCCCCTGAGTGACGCAGTTGTGTATGAGTGTGATGTTTGAAGTTAGGCTACAATTAATCCATAAATATAAGTCATTTATAGACTAAGGCGATCGTCACGTGTAAATATGTGAATTGTATTATACCAGCACTGATAAAAGAGGGTATTATTTGTTCATCTGTTGCAAAGCTTTCAATGAGCATGAGTGCAACGAACAACGAGGTGATACAATAGTGATGACCTAATGCACTGGAACCAGCTTTATACCATCCATAGGTGAAGTCCATGTTTTCTATACTGAATGGAATAATGTCCGCCTATTTTGTTCCATATGTAACCAACGTTTATTCTATATCTTGTCAGTTCAAACCACATAATTTGTCTTACAATTACATATAACTATGTTGATTTCAATGCACATGTAAATGGTGACAAATGAGAGAATGAATATATGATAAATATCAATTACATCACAATTTCCGACTTCCAATATAAATAACCGTGGGCTGTTTGAACTGCATAAATATTGTCACAGTTTCATAAACATTACTATATTTTTGTTTACATAACATCATTATCTCTATCTAATCATTTTTGACATTTTTTCTGCGAATGTGGGGAAATAAAACTGTTGTATTGTTATTGTTTTCGTTTTTTCTCAGTTTGCTCACCAATGTTACATTAGAGAACAGTGTCACCTGGGTATATTCACATAATTCGTGAACGTCCTTATAATTTAGCGACTCTTCAAATTCGCGAAAGTAAAAAGACGCGAATAAATACGTACAGTGATTTTAGACAATATACACATAAAAATCTCTGCTTGCATAGACATTATTACAGTATGATATTACATTGTCTCTATTTACAAACTCATTATTCAGCTGTATTGTTTGGTGAATGTTCATTGATGATTAGTTGTAATAAAATTATTGATCATATCAAGTGTTCATTTATTTACATGTGTGTTGCATTTTCTGCCAACACAGAAAGATGTCGTCACATAGATGTGAGAATATAACTAATCTATACAACTTTTGAAAAATCTTATTATCAATGTAGGGTTCGGCGACCCCACGATAAAGAGGTATACCCCATTACTGGAGTGTCGCCGAAGGTCTTATAAACCTGTCCGCACGTTCACGCTATAACCGTGGTGTCACTACTAGGTAGCCACCACGTCATAACGCTACAGTGCTTTCCCCTTTCGGAGAGACCTCGTCCCCGAGGTCAGCTATATCCCACTGCCCAGTCACATCACAGCACTGAAGATCAAGGGCGCCGCAGCTACCCGATTATGTACACATACTTGGCTGCGATGTGAATCTCAGTGAGGGGCTGACCCCAGGAACGACGCCGAGAGAACCCAGTGATTCGAAAGGTACGGCACCAATGTAGGGTTCGGCGACCCCACGATAAAGAGGTATACCCCATTACTGGAGTGTCGCCGAAGGTCTTATAAACCTGTCCGCACGTTCACGCTATAACCCTGGTGTCACTACTAGGTAGCCACCACGCCATAACGCTACACCAATAAACATACTTAGTCTAAAATGGCTGATATCTTGCTTCTTGTCGACTTTATAGCATGGGAACCAATTGTGGACAATATTCTGATGACCTTGAATTTGACATTAGAACCTTTTTCTGAGGACAGAGCACAAAATGGCTAATATCTCGCTTAGAATCGACTTTTCAGCTTAGGAATCAATTGTGCACATATAGGAAATGATATATGCTGGATATTGTCATGACTTAGAATTTGACCTTTGAACTCATTTCGAGGTCACAGCACAAAATGGTTAATATTTTGCTTATTATTGACTTTGTGCAAATAATAGGGAATGATGTATGCTGAGTATTTGATGACAATGAATTTCGACTATCGACCTCATTTTCAAGGTTTTAGGACAAAATCTTTCTTGTTATTGAATTAACAGCTTAGCAATCACTTTTGGGCATATGAGGAATGATATACATCATTTACATATATGTTGGATATTCTCGTGACCTTGAATTTGACCAGAGACCTTATTTCCCAGGGTCACGGGATAAAATGGCTAATATCTGATATATAAAACATAAAATGTCCGGTAACCTGTGTTAGCCTTGGGCTTTGGGCTAATTGTTTTTGTAATGAGCTTCAATATGTGAGACATGGCGCTCCATGGACCAATACAAGTGTTGGCTGGGTATCAGTAGGTAGAAATCAGTGGCCTCCATCACAGACACGATCTGTCTTCTTTAAGGTTCATTACGCCCCCCCCCCCCCCTCTCCCTCCTCCTCCTCCTAAAATAATGGCAGAAAAGGAGATAGGAAGATTTCGAAGTCGGCACTTCACTCGGGATCATATTTTAGAAAGTGATATGGCAAACAGTTTTATCAGTTGTTCACCGATAAAGTCCGAAATATCCGAACATAACTTGGCAGATGTGTGAGTGACGTTGCTTACGATAAACACCGCGGATGATGTACACGCTCTCACGCTCCCACTAGGACTCGCCATGTGCTCAATCGTCCTCCTGCACCTTGGTTCGATGAGGAAGCACTCGCGGCTAAACAACGTAAGCGTAAGGCCGAACGACAGCTGCAGAAATCAGGCTTGGAAATACACAGGCAACTCTTCAAATCTCAGTGCACACTCTACCACTGTGAAATCGAACGCAAAAAGACTCTATTCTTCAAGGAAAAGGTGTCTCAAGCAGCCGATAAAGATTTGGTCAGGGTCCTCAATCATCTTCTGGTCCCTACATCTGGACTCACGCTTCCCAGTCATCAGAACCTGGGAACTACGAGTGCTGATTTCAACTCATATTTCATAACCAAAATCGATCTCCTCAGAGCTGGCTTCAAGTCATGCGCTATTCCTGAGGAGCAGCGTCACAGTGATGCAACCCAGGTCATGCCAGCTTTCATGCCTGTTTCAGACCTCACAGTCGGCAAATTCCTCAAGCGCTCCCCAGCAAAGACATGCTCGCTCGATCCACTGCCTACGAGGCTGGTGATGGACTGTCTTCCTGAAGTCCTTCCTCATATCACTACAATCATCAACGCATCTTTGGCATCAGGCTGCTTCCCCAGCACCTTCAAATCAGCCAACGTCACTCCACTCATCAAGAGAAACGGATTGGACACGAACTGCCTACAGAACTACAGACCCATCTCTAATCTGCAGTTCCTCTCCAAGGCGTTGGAACGCATTGTCAGTGATCAGCTGACAACGCACCTGGGTCATGTGACCTCTTGGAGGAGCGACAAAGTGCATATCGCCGCTATCACAGCACTGAAACGGCGCTCCTACGTGTGCAAAACAATGCACTCCTGGCTCTAGATAGTGGCAAAATAACAATCCTCATCTGCCTCGACCTCACGGCGGCATTTGACACTGTCGACCATACCATATTACTCAACCGTCTTCACTCTCGGTATGGCCTTCGCGATGTCGTCCTGGACTGGTTCCAATCTTATCTGACGGGACGGACACAGTCAGTCTCAATCGGAGGCGTTTCTTCACCTGCTGTCGATGTCCAATGCGGCGTCCCACAAGGCTCCGTACTGGGGCCACAACTGTTCTCGATGTATCTGGCACCTGTGGGCGACATCATCCGCTCCCATGGTCTGTGGCACATGTTCTATGCCGACGACTCCTAGGTATACATCTCCACATCGCTCGACGATTGTCCGAGTGTAATGCAACGTGTACAGTCTTGTGTCGAGGACATTAGAAGTTGGATGTTGTCGAACCGACTCAAACTCAATGATAGCAAGACTGAGGTTATAAACTTTTCATCACGGTTCAAGCCGCCGGCCCATCTGGTACCACTAGCCCACTTCGGTGATACACCAGTTGAACCATCCGACTGGATCCGAAACTTAGGCGTCGTCATGGACAAAACACTATCCATGTCAAATCATGTCAACGCTGACGTCAAACTCGCCCACTTCCATCTTTACTCCATTGGAAAGATCAGGCGCCACCTGGACCGGTCCACTACCCAATGGTAACATCTAGGTTGGACTATTGTAACTCGCTGATGGTCGGGCTGCCAGCCAAACTCACACAGAAACTTCAGCGAGTACAGAACTGTGCAGCACGGCTTGTCTCACTCACTCGGCGAGCAGACCACATCAGTCCAGTGTTATATGAGCTGCACTGGCTGCCAGTTCGAGACCGGTCCAAGTTCAAGGTCCTCACATTTCTTTGGAAATGTTTCAACGGCGGTGCTCCAACGTATTTGTGTGACCTCCTCCATCGTCCATCCCATCAACGAACTCTTCGCTCTAGCCATCACAATCTGTACGTGCCGAAGTTCAGGACCTCCACCTATGGAGCCAGGACTTTCGCGGTAGTAGGCCCGCGTCTGTGGAACGACCTCCCAGGTGATGTCCAGTCTGCAACCAACCTGGCCACATTTAAATCAAGGCTGAAAACTCACATGTTCAGGAACAACTTCAACTAGTCAGTGGTCTCTTACATTATCATTCTAGTCTTGTTTATAAATAATGTTTATATAATACTGTTTTAGTACCTTTGCAACTTTCAATATCATTTTATTGTGTTTTCATGTATTTTACTGTGTGTACAGCGCAATGGGAACATTGTGTTAAATTGCGCTATATAAGAATAAAGTTTATTTACATGTACCCAATCGAACAAGCTACTCACACCTGTTAATTATGCATGATGGCACATACAAGGTCATCGTGTGTTCTAAAGAAAGTCCTCCATCATACGGTGCGCAATCGATTCGCAGAATTGCCCACTGGAAGAGGTCATTTTCTGCAAACATCAAGGAAAACAGGCGAGGTGAATTTCAGACTGTTTACTTTGCTAATGCTATTTTTATACACTAATTTCGAAGAATTTTTCAACCGAGCACTGTAGTTATTTTCAATATATATTCAAAACTGATTATCGGCGGCGATTAAACAGCTTGATATCAAATATTTTATTATTGGGAGTGAGGTGAATGCCACATTGTCTTTTTATCGTCCAAAAATACTGTTCATCCGCAAAATAACCGAAAACTATATGGTTCCCCGTGCAGTTGTGTCAAAACATGTCTACCTACAACCTCGGTTTTGCCTTACGATCAGCATACAATGCTGTTCGAAATACAATGGCTCCCACTAGTAAGTTCATGTTCCAAAGGTGTGACTATAGCTCCTAATGTATATCGGGTACAGGCCCGTAACTAGAAATTGTGGAAGGGGGGTTCGAATTTGAGGGTTGAGAACAAGTACGAGCAAAGCTAGCCCCCTTCGGCGTGGGGTCTGGGGCCCGCTTAGGGGCCCCAGAAGCCAAATCATACTACGTGATTCCTGGTGAGTTCTGAAGCTCTAGTGAGATCATTTTCCAATTTTTCGAGATTTTTTTTGGACAATATTATTATGCATACAGTCAAATTTCCATTAGTGAACACCTCCGGTCAGTGAACACCACCAGTTAGTGAACACTTTTTCTTGGTTCCAAGTGAGTGCATATCTGTTAACATTGGCGTGTTCTTCCGATTAGTAAACACCGCTGAATTAGTGAATAATTTATTTAGTAAATAACTCCCTGTTGTGAACACTGTTGTATGTTTGTGTATTGTTATATTTCAATTCGTGACTCTTTACTCAGTGAACATAAGTCAGTGCATCGTAATCGCACAGGGCAGAGAATTCTGACTACTAGGTATCAACAGAGTAATTACTAGTAATACATCTCACAAAAATATATCTTATGGCATATTGTTCAAATTCTTCCTAACTGGTATCATACTCTAGTTTCCACGGCCTAGATCATCAGTGAACCCACAAGTATTTACTACGGGCTTGGTTGACAGTATCTCCTCAAGCTGAATTTCATCAACTTGACATAACATCGTTTTTTGTGGGGCCTGCCGGGTAATATTCATCTCTATGACAATCAATACTCGAGCAGATTAGGTTATAATGTTGTTTGAATTTGTTTTTATCATGATGGTACTTTTTCTGATTAGTGAACACCTCCATATGAACATTTTGCTGTGTCCCAAAGGCGTTCACCAACCTTTGATTGTGTTTGTATGTGAGCATTAAAATCAGCCCGGAGGACAAATGACGAGTTCTTATGTTGGAATATTTTAAGTATCTTGATTTATAACCTCTAAAAATTTGTCCCAATGCCATGATAACAGACACAACCCCAGGTATTTACAAAAATGTAAATAATCTCACAATATGAAGTATAGCCAAGACACGAGGAATATATCTGGATTGTCCAGTAATATTATTCGAATTTCAATAAAAATATTGCATGCACCAGTTAGTTTGGTGAGGAGAATGTTTGGGAGCAAATGTAACAAGAGAACGGCCACCAGCATGAGTGTCCGCAGAAACAAAACGAACGAGAGTCTGAACTAGAACTCCAGAAAAACGATCTGAATGAATGAGAACATGGTAACTTTATGGTTTAAAGCATTTTAATTTCTCACCTTTGTTAAATATATCTTCACATGGTAAAACGGGAACATATTTGCTATGCATATGGGGGATAAAATCTATAAATTTCATATGGTTTGTGTAGTTCTCGTGGGAGTATATACATGCACCCTGTAATGCATAATTATTTGAACCCCGACTTATTCAAGATGAAGAGTAAAAATGCCCTATCTCGAATTATATTAGAAAGGTAGATCTAACTGTGCATCATTTGTGTGTTGTGAACCTATTAATTAAGTGACAACAATTTAGTGATTTGATCATCAATGACACAGTGTTTGGCATTTTGTTAGAGTTTGACGTGTGCGCAAGATTTCAGCGGGGGAGGGGGGGGGGGGAGGTGGAGGCGCAAAGGGGGGTTCGTTCGAACCTGTCGAACCGCCACTGCGTACGGGCCTGGGGTACGCCCCTGACGTCGTTAATATACAAATTGTTTGTTTAATTAGCAATGATGGTAAGGAAATCGATTCTTCCGCAAAGACAACTCCAAGTGTCACATGTATCAAACTAAATATGTTTGTTTCAAACAAGTGTAACTTGGCTACGGGTGTTAGTTATAACGCCAAAACCAGATCAACAAATGTGTTTATTTATGTTACATGTACAGAAACCATGCATAGAATATGACAGAGAATTGAGATGCAGATCCAATAAATAACAATATCCACCTCGGTGACAAAAAGTGTTCTTACAATATACTTCATATCCAATCTGCTAAAAATATACTTTCTACCATTGTTAATAACAAAAACATTGAATATATTGATACACATACCTATCAAAAGTGTTTTTGGATATCAAACAGTGCTGACCTCAGGACAGATATAAATAAATCAAATAAATATCATTATTTGTTTTTTTACGATAATCTGATCAAATTTTTTATACTAATATAATAAATACCAAGCATCAACACATTCTCACCAATATACTAGACCAACAAAAATACTCACCAGAGCGGAAATAAATCAATCAAATAAATATCAATGTCGACCACAGTGACAAAAAATGTCTAACAATAAATTTATCCAATGTGATAAAATATAATATCTACAAATATTCAAACACCAACTATATGATGCACATTTATACTAAAAGACTAGAAGACTACGAGTGATTCCGTCTCGAAAATGGTTTTCATTACGATCAAAGTTCCAAGAATCAAAGGTTTTCATCACGGTCAAAAGGTTCCAGTGACGGCTGAAAGGTTTTTATCACGACTAGAATAATTTTGGTCATGGTTGATAAGGGCCTTTTTTGTCACGACTAGAAAGGTTTCGGTCCTGGGAAAAAAAGTCTTTGTCATGACTAAAATGTTTTCTTAAAGGAATAAAAGGTTTAAATCACGACTGAAAGGTTTCCGTCACTACAAAGACAGTTTCAGACCAGTTCTTGCCGATGCCACAGTATTACAATAATACATGTACACTAATTTTGATCCATGTCTCATCTGTTCCGTCAAATCTATATTTGAAACATAAAAAGGAGACTACACATTGAGAGAAATGGGTTAGACAAACGTAGGTCTGTCCTTTCAAGTCATATATGTCCTTGTAATTTGGTGAGAAGCTGATTTCTTAGAGGGGGTGGAGTGGAGACCTAAACCACCTGCACAATCCCCAGACTGACTACACCAAGTAGAACAGCTGCCGGTACTGTGCGAGTGCTTTCTGAAGCCATCGTTGTTGTGAGAATGTGCGCCATACCAGCAGTTACATTAGTGGGTCCCATGCCGCACATCGTCTCGTCTTTCAGGTACTGCCTGCTCCCGTCCTGACGAGTGCGACCGTCCACCGCTAGTGTCGTCGTGGTGGCTAAGGCACATGTCATGTTGGACGCCTGGAAGGCAGCTGATACACACGTAGTTTCACGCATGCAGTCCAGAAGGCATTCGTTTTGAGAGGTTATCCCAGCCGATGCTTCCAAGTCTGAAGTAAACGTATACTCGCCCACAAACCTGAATCTGCAACCTGTAAAATCATACCACGTGTTTTGTTGTGTGGGACAGGCACACTGCAAACTATTAATTAGGTCTACTCTCTATATGTGTATAATTGCTTTAACGGGACGTGTAACCTGATTCGCTGATGTCTCACTGGTATTTCATACAGAACCAAACTCACTGGAGCCCGGTGTGTCTGTACAGGTTCCCTCGTACTGGTAATGGTTCGTTCCTGGTTGTGCCTGTCTGTTGTTCGTGTCTGTTGTATCAGGTATGGAATAACACGGGGTGAAGTCTCCGGATATGAAGTCGTACGCGGCACAGTTTGGGTCGCTCTCACATGCCTCACGACAGGCAGCTAACGTTTTCGCTGCAGGGTTCAGAGTACCGCCGCGAGCTTCAATGTCCGTGTACTCCATCCAATCCATAGAACAAGCTGAAATTGATGTGCGTACACGTACATTTGTTGAAAGAATGAAATGTAAATGACCATTTGGACACTTGGAACACATGTAAAGTCCACACTTGTCCACAAATGAGCTCGTTCCCAAATTTCAATCAAAGGCATATGTATGACTTGAAATGACACAATTTCCTTTGTCTAACCAATTTCACTCAATGTGTTAAAAAGGGGATCTACAGACTGAAAGTCTTAATTATTAGTCTGATTATTAGTTTCACACGTTTAAGTTTGTGTGGGAGAGATGTACACGTCTTAGATTCATAATTCATGATGTAGCCATTGTATCAATTCCGTCTTTGCTCAATCAGTTTGCCCCCAAGGAACCCAAGCCCCAGGTCAATGCAAAAGTTAGGGAATCTGCAGACTGCTGCATGAGTTTCCTTATGTCGTTGTTGCTCTGAATGAAATCATGCGTGCGCATAAATTTACCTTGTGGACCATCGGTTTATAATCGAGCACTGTTCAAGTATATGTTCAGAATCTAACATATTTTGCAAATTGCAATACAGGTGTTGACGGTCATCAATCATTACACTTGAGGGTTTAAAGCCGCCTGAGGTTCACTTACTTTGAGCGTTCACTCGGTTCATTCCAATTAATGCCAAACAAAGAATACCCCGAACGTCAGCCATTATTGCCATTCTGTACGGAAAAATATTAATGTATATATTATGCTCATTTGTTTTCTCTATTTGATATGAATCACTAAACATTTTTTAAAAAATCGACTGCATACTAGATATGGACAAAACAGTCAGTTACATTCGCATATGACGTTTGTATAACTTACACATATCAATACTAACTAACAGTCAAAACCTTTACAATGAAAACTGAAACTTAACTATAATGAAACTCGTTACCAGCTATAAAGTGAATCAAAAAGAGTTCAAGAATATAAACCGTCTGGTCAGTACCTACATAATATGGACGCATTTTATGCACTCTGATCAGTGTAGCCATCTTTTTGATCAAAATGTTCGTCAAAGATTAATTTGATAAAAAAAGTAATCGGATTGCCTGAAAGGCGCCGATTTATTCAATCAAGATTCTGATTACTTTGTTTACATTGATCAGATTTCATGCAACCCATAAAAGATGAATTAACGGGAATAGTTCGTGTATATGAATCTTCAGGAAATACCTACATAGATTCTATAGTATGAAAAAAAATTAATTTCCAAAGAAATGTTGGAAATACAATCGGCTCAGGAAAATATACTGTTGAACAGTATGTGACTGTACGATAACTCGCAGTTATGCTATAGACATAAGGCTCTCCAATTTCCAATCAAAACTCCCTATAGTTCTTACCGTTATGTAGGTAGTCCAACTCGAATCAAAGTTTCCTCTGTAAATCCACTCACTCTTGCCATGAATGTAAAATTGTACATTCCTTCTGGATAGAATTTGCTAGAGCCTAGATTGTTATTATGATATATATATTAATATATTCTATCTGTGGACGCCATCGAATGTGTTACTTAGTATCAACAAAATCTAGTTTTATTAGTAGGTGGTAATAGGTTGAAACAGGTTCGGCAGGCGAGATACGAATCTGGTACTTGTAAACCATATGTTTCTCATATTAAAGTGATATTTATTTGTGACAAAATTATGGAAAGCAATTTGTCAATAATTGCGTTGATGAAATCAGTGAAATAAATTTTACCCTTTAGAACAAACCATAGTCGATATTTGTACTAACTCTTCTAAACGTAAAATATGCAAGATGAATTGCAGTGAATAAGTGATTTGCAATATAATTTATGAACATATGGATACGACTGTTAATGTAAACCTCTGAGTTTATATACAAACCTTTCTCAAGTGGTTGTATTAATAATATTTAGCACTAGTGTCGTATTGCAGGCAACGTACTGTATGCCTGATATGTATTCTAATTCATGATATATTTTTTTAAATTTTAGTTCCCATCTCATATCAGTGGGCCAGAACTTCCATAAAATTTGTCACGGTTAAAAAAAGTTTTTTTTTCCCGCGTTTACAAGATCCGATACATTTGTTGAAAGTTAACTAGACAGTGCTATTTTCAGTTTTAGGTGAACCTCACCTCGAGTTCGCGTACTCATGGTCATCTGATATGAAGTTTATGAAAATATGCCCTATATGTCCTTTTCCACAATCATAATACATAATAGAGAAATATCAGTTGGCTCAAACGCTCAAGTTCAGAATCTTTGGGGGTTTTTAGGCACACTAGGGCCTACTATAAATCGGCCATTTCGAGACATATTATGCCATCTTTGAACACATTTGGAGAAGAAAACCTCGAATCGATTTTGATAAACTACTATCAAAATTTGAGAAATTGGCTATTTTCAGCAATGAAATGACCACCAAATAAGAAAATATAATTTAAAAAAAATGCTCAAAGGCGAAAAAGGGTCAGTGTCAAGTGAATAATTGTCAAGTAAGTAAAGTAGAGGCTTCCCTGTTTCCTCTGTATTCCTCGAAGTGTGATCTGCACAATTTTCTCAATACTTTTACTAAAAAATGTATATTGAAATCTTAACTTGCCATGCAACTTTATAGAACTTCATTATTTTGTTGTCTAAATCTTTGGACTTTCCCAAGTAATTTACACCAGGAAAGAATTAGTTCAACCGGAAATATCGGAAAAAAATTATTAGAACCGGGAATAACTTATTTATTCTCGGTTTAAGCAAATTTTCCACGGTTTAAATAGTTGTTTCCCGGTTTTAATGTTCTTCCTCGGTTTGAGTGATTTATTCCCAGTTTGAATAGTCTATTCCCGATTTCAATAATTTATGGCGTAAAGATTATTTCCGGTTTAAATAATCTATTTCCGGTGTGAATAATTCATTACCATCTCAAATTATTGGGAAATCCCAAAGGTTTAGAAAGAAAATTCAGTTGAACTTGTATAGCATTAACAAGCTTTTTACACTGGCCTGAAAGCAGGCAAGGTTCAGTGTAATACCTAGACCATAATCCTGTGATTGTGTAGAAAGTTTGAGAAAAATCCATTGTAGTTGTATACTCGTGAATGTAAAATTTTCGTATAATTTTTGTCCCACCACTTTATACTAGAAGGCATCGTCACGTGTAAATGTGTGAATTTTATTTATTTGTGAAAAAGCTTTGAAAGTGCTTGAAATGATGAGATAGAAAAAACAGGATAACATCTGACACTTGTTAAATAACAATGAAGTGATACACTATCGTTCAAAGCACTAGAGCCAGCAATGTGAGTAACACTCCCGTTATGATATTAATACTACATTCGACACAAAATTGGTAATATCTCGAGAACGGTTAGAGATATTAAGGTTCTGTAAAAGCCAGCATATTACCTTTTGCATTTTCTATCGCACAAAGTATAATAACTTGAAATTCATTTTGACTTGAGTTAGACTTTAATAACATTCAGATACTACATTGAATAGGTTCAGCTGGTCCGTTCTGCGTGTACGTACGTGTGCACTTTCGTCATTTAGAACATTGACCTGAGAGGAGGGGGGATTAGGCTTACTTGGGCTTACTTCATATCTGCAGATATTTGGATAGGAGCTGTCCTTGGAAAGGGGGAGGGGATATGAGCTTACTCTAGAGTAAGTTATGGATCCATGATAGGATAGCCATGTGTCTACATGCGATAAACATGTCGATTTGGCCACCATCTACACCACCTACACAATCATGAGACTGACACCAAGTAGAACAGCTGTTGGTACTGTGTGAATGGCGGCTCTTGGGCTTCCTGCAGTCATCGTAGTTGTATCTGCCATACTAGCAGTTGCTTCTTCTGTTCCCGCAATGGTCGTCGCCGTCATTGTGATAGATTCAGTCGTAGTCACAATCGCGCACATTGTCTCGTCTTTCAGGTACTGCCTTCTCCCATCCTGACGAGTGCGACCGTCCACCGCTAGTGTCGTCGTGGTGGCCATCAGACATGTCAAGTCAGACGCCTGGAATGCAGCTGATATACACGCAGACTTGCGCATACAGTCCAGAAGGCATCCATCTTCAGTGATTATCCCAGCTGATGCTGCTAAATCTGAAGTGTACGTATACTCCCCCACAAACCTGAATCTGCAGGCTGTAAAAGAATGTTACATTTGATGGTGTGTGAAATCAAGGAAATCTAACGGGAGTATCGAGTTGAAACAAGCATACGGCAAATTACTAGTTGCTACTTGATGATTTTTCTTTCGAAAGATGACACGTGAACAGAAGGACCTCACATGAGCCAAGCGTGTCTGTACAAGTTCCCTCATATTGGTAGTGGTTCGTTCCCGATTGTGGTGATCTGTTCTCCATGGCAACACCAGATATGAAAAAACATGGCAGGTTACTCCCGGTTATGAAGTCATACGCAGCACAGTTAGTATTACTCTCACATCCAGTACGACACGCAGCTGACGTTGTTGCTGCGGGTTGCAGAGTACCGCCAGGGATTGTCATGTCTGCGTACTCCAGCCAATCCAAGGTGCAAGCTGAAATTGATGTGAAGGAGCTGCTGAGAGAACATGGGAGAAATAGTTGGACATTGTCATCACATTCCTGGCCCTCACATTCCTGATTATATATCCCGCAATTATATGGCAGTCCCTTGCATTCCGGATAACATTCCCTCGTGATCCTTAAATGCATTCCCTCGCATTCTGAATCACGTTCACTCGGGATTTTATTGTGCTCCCTAACATTCTAGATTGTAGGCCCCCGTGATCCTAATGCCTTCCCTCGCGATAGTTTTCTGCAATAGTGTTGATTGTGCTCGAGTCCACAGAAGTGAGTACACCCACGATATCTGAGGTTTCGCAATAAAAGAATTGTGAGGGAACATCATGAGGGAACATGATCCAGAAATTAGAATGCGAGGGCATGCAGTAAGTTTGCCAGTGAACGCGACCTGGTATGCGAGGGAATGCATTAAGATTGTGAGGGAACACAATAACATTGCGAGGGAATGTGGTAACAAGGTGTTAAAAAAATCTTCCATTACCTCTCAGCGACTCTGTAGATGTGCGTACATGTATTGATGGGAAAAAATATGAGTGAGATTTTGAACGCTTCGTTATACATCCCTATTAACCTTTTCACTACTCATGGTTACCCTGCGTATCCATAACTGGGGCAACCAATAAATGTAAAGGTAGCTAGCTATCCACTAATTGTAATTAATATTATATATGACCGAAAATGTACCTAACTAGCAAGCTAAACTAGCACATTTATATTGCCACCGATTGAAATTTACACGCCTAACTGACTGTTTAGGAAATTCACTCCATTACAAGTAAAGAAGACTGCAAGTACTCAAGCAAACGTATTACGTTATATTTCATTACAACTTCGAAAATGGCTGTATGGTAAACAAAGTGGAAACACATCATTGTTTGGTCACTTGAATTCTCTTTTGTTTCCTGGGTAACCTCTGGCCCGGGGCTGAAAATGATACATTACTATATAGAAATAGCACACTATGATATGACTTTATTTCAAAACATAATTATTCTGAAACATTTTTAAAGAATAATCGAACATATGAAAATCCGACCAATTCATACATGAATCGGCTCAGTATGGATGCTGAGGGGTGGGCCAGTAGTGAAAAGGTTAATTATAGGCTACACAGAAGGCAACACGTTCAAATATGCAGGGGGCAAATAGCAATGGTCGGCTCCGGTCCTGCTATCTTACAGGCGTATTTGTTTTAAAATTGGTTGCGTCGAACAGATTGACGCAATTCTTTGAAACATATTTCTGTTAGTTTGTAGGTATTACAATTAATTCATGTCTAATAACCACGAAATATTACGAGTAATCTGATATTTTTTCGAGTGAACCCTCATGACTCCATGCATGATTTACACGATGGCCTATTCATTGCTCGAGCACTGATTTGGAAAGAGGCGATATACGGTAGGTCTTTGTCATTGCCTGACACTTACTTGTCACTATGTCACACATTCTCTCGTCTTTCAGGTACTGAATAATCGAACATATGATCTCCCATCCTGACGAATGCGACTGTCTACCGCTAGTGTCATCGATGTCGCCAGTAGACATGTCGAGTCGGACGCCTGGAATGCAGCTGATATACACGTAGTCTTGCGCATACAGTCCACAAGGCATCCACCTTCAGTGGTTATCCCAGCTGAGGCTGCTAAATCTGAATTGTACGTATACTCCCCCACAAGCCTGAATCTGCAAGCTGTAAGATAATGTTACACACATAAGATGGTGTGTGAAATCATGGAAATCTGACTGTACTATAAAGTTGAAACAGGCACACTGCAAATTACTAGCTACTACGTGATAAAGTTTATTTTCGAGAGAAGACTCTTGAAGAGATAGACATGTATACCGGTATGACATTTATGGTTTTTCAGTGCGTAACCAAACTCACATGAGCCAAGCGTGTCTGTACAGGTTCCCTCATATTGGTAGTGGTTCGTTCCCGATTGTGGTGATCTGTTCTCCATGGCAGCATCAGATATGAAAAAACATGGCAGGATACTTGCGGGTACAAAGTCATACGCAGCACAGTCGGTATCACTCTCACATCCAGTACGACACGCAGCTAACGTTGTCATTGCAGGTTGCAGAGTACCGCCAGTGGTTGTCATTTCTGCGTACTCCAGCCAATCCAAGGCACAAGCTGAAAGTGATGTGAAGGAGCCGTTTACAGAACATGGGAGAAACAGTTGAGGGCATATTACAGTAATTGAATTGGCCATTCAACTCAATGTTAAATGGTCTTACTTTAGTAGTCAATAGTACCTTTCTAAAAAAATTCCAGCCTAACCACTATGCTAGGTTTCGTATTGGACATCGCGTTATAAGCATTGAATATATTTGAATGAACCCGGGGTGAAAATACCCGAAATGATGGGTGTTGATAGCTATGCAAAATCCCTTTGCTTACCCAGCTCCTGAGAAGAATGCTAACAAGATACTGTCTTAAAAACCGAGTCATCATATCCCAGCAGTGTATTCTTCCAGATGAATACACACTCGTCCAGAAAACTGGCATAAAAAAATATATGAGGTAATGTTTCACAACAGTTTCCATTTGCGTAAGTGAGATGAAGGCTCGCTGATTGGCTGAGCAAGTTACCGTAACATTGCGAGGGAATGTGATAACAAGGTATTATAATCTTCTATTTCTCTAAGCGACTCTGTAGATGTGCGTGCATGTATTGATGGAATAAAATGTGACTGAAAATTTCAACACTTCGTTATACATCCCTATTAATTATTGGCTACACCAGAAGGCGACACATTCAAATATATTATGAATGACAGGGGCAAATGGCAATGGTCGGCTCCGGTCCTGCTATCTTACAGCAGTATTTGATTTTGAAATTGGTTCCACCCAACAAATTGAGGCAATTCTTTGAAAACATTTTTTCTTTTGTAGATATTATATTTCATGTCTAATAACCACGAAATATTGTGAGTATTCTGATATTTTTTCAAGGGAATCCTGACTCCATGTATAATTTACACGATGACCTATTCATTACCTAAGCACTGATTTGGAAAGAGACGACATAGGTCTGTCATTTCATGACACTTACTTGTGCCTATGTCGCACATCGTCTCGTCTTTCAGGTACTGCCTTCTCCCATCCTGACGAGTGCGACCGTCCACCGCTAGTGTCGTCGTGGTGGCCATCAAGCATGTCGAGTCGGATGCTTTGAAGGCAGCTGATATACACGTAGTCTTGCGCATACAGTCCAGAAGGCATCCATCTTCGGTGGTTATTCCAGCTGAGGCTGCTAAATCTGAAGTGTACGTATACTCCCCCACAAACCTGAATCTGCAGGCTGCAAAAAAAAGTTACATATGGTGTGTGAAATCAAGGAAATCTAGTTGCTACTTGATAATTTGAAATAAAAAAAATATGACACAAGACATGGACCTCACATGAGCCAAGCGTGTCTTTACAGGTTCCCTCATATTGGTAGTGGTTCGTTCCCGATTGTGGTGCTCTATTCTCCATGGTAACATGAGCAATGAAATAACATGGCAGGGTACTTCCGGTTACAAATTCATACGCGACACAGTTTGGATCGCTTTCACACGCAGTACGACACGCAACTGAATTTGTTATTGCAGGTTGCAGAGTACCGCCAGGGATTGTCATGTCTGCGTACTCCAGCCAATCCAAGGCACAATCTGAAAAATGATAGGCGTTTATGTACAAGTAGTACGGAGCCGCTGAAAGGACATGGAAGAAATATTTTTTGACATACGGTTATTGCGTTCCCTCGCAATAATATTGCGTTCCCTCGCATTATTATCGCGTTCCCTCGCAATCTGGATCGCGTTCCCTCGCGATCTTATTGCGTTCCCTCGCAATCCAGATCGCGTTCCCTCGCGATATTATCGCGTTCCCTCGCAATCCGGATCGCGTTCCCTCGCGATCTTATTGCGTTCCCTCGCAATCCGGATCGCGTTCCCTCGCGATCTTATTGCGTTCCCTCGCAATCCAGATCGCGTTCCCTCGCGATATTATCGCGTTCCCTCGCGATCTTGTAGAATAACCTTCTCAGAAGGCAATGGTCGGCTCCGGTCCTGCTATCTTACAGGCGTATTTGTTTTAAAATTGGTTGCGTCGAACAGATTGACGCAATTCTTTGAAACATATTTCTGTTAGTTTGTAGGTATTACAATTAATTCATGTCTAATAACCACGAAATATTACGAGTAATCTGATATTTTTTCGAGTGAACCCTCATGACTCCATGCATGATTTACACGATGGCCTATTCATTGCTTGAGCACTGATTTGGAAAGAGGCGATATACGGTAGGTCTTTGTCATTGCCTGACACTTACTTGTCACTATGTCACACATTCTCTCGTCTTTCAGGTACTGCCTTCTTCCATCCTGACGAATGCGACTGTCTACCGCTAGTGTCATCGATGTCGCCAGTAGACATGTCGAGTCGGACGCCTGGAATGCAGCTGATATACACGTAGTCTTGCGCATACAGTCCACAAGGCATCCACCTTCAGTGGTTATCCCAGCTGAGGCTGCTAAATCTGAATTGTACGTATACTCCCCCACAAACCTGAATCTGCAAGCTGTAAGATAATGTTACACACATAAGATGGTGTGTGAAATCATGGAAATCTGACTGTACTATAAAGTTGAAACAGGCACACTGCAAATTACTAGCTACTACGTGATAAAGATTATTTTCGAGAGAAGACTCTTGAAGAGATAGACATGTATACCGGTATGACATTTATGGTTTTTCAGTGCGTAACCAAACTCACATGAGCCAAGCGTGTCTGTACAGGTTCCCTCATATTGGTAGTGGTTCGTTCCCGATTGTGGTGATCTGTTCTCCATGGTAACATCAGATATGAAAAAACATGGCAGGATACTTGCGGGTACAAAGTCATACGCAGCACAGTCGGTATCACTCTCACATCCAGTACGACACGCAGCTAACGTTGTCATTGCAGGTTGCAGAGTACCGCCAGTGGTTGTCATTTCTGCGTACTCCAGCCAATCCAAGGCACAAGCTGAAAGTGATGTGAAGGAGCCGTTTACAGAACATGGGAGAAACAGTTGAGGGCATATTACAGTAATTGAATTGGCCATTCAACTCAATGTTAAATGGTCTTACTTTAGTAGTCAATAGTACCTTTCTAAAAATATTCCAGCCTAACCACTATGCTAGGTTTCGTATTGGACATCGCGTTATAAGCATTGAATATATTTGAATGAACCCGGGGTGAAAATACCCGAAATGATAGGTGTTGATAGCTATGCAAAATCCCTTTGCTTCCCCAGCTCCTGAGAAGAATGCTAACAAGATACTGTCTTAAAAACCGAGTCATCATATCCCAGCAGTGTATTCTTCCAGATGAATACACACTCGTCCAGAAAACTGGCATAAAAAAATATATGAGGTAATGTTTCACAACAGTTTCCATTTGCGTAAGTGAGATGAAGGCTCGCTGATTGGCTGAGCGAGTTACCGTAACATTGCGAGGGAATGTGATAACAAGGTATTATAATCTTCTATTTCTCTAAGCGACTCTGTAGATGTGCGTGCATGTATTGATGGAATAAAATGTGACTGAAAATTTCAACACTTCGTTATACATCCCTATTAATTATGGGCTACACCAGAAGGCGACACATTCAAATATATTATGAATGACAGGGGCAAATGGCAATGGTCGGCTCCGGTCCTGCTATCTTACAGCAGTATTTGATTTTGAAATTGGTTCCACCCAACAAATTGAGGCAATTCTTTGAAAACATTTTTTCTTTTGTAGATATTATATTCCATGTCTAATAACCACGAAATATTGTGAGTATTCTGATATTTTTTCAAGGGAATCCTGACTCCATGTATAATTTACACGATGACCTATTCATTACCTAAGCACTGATTTGGAAAGAGACGACATAGGTCTGTCATTTCATGACACTTACTTGTGCCTATGTCGCACATCGTCTCGTCTTTCAGGTACTGCCTTCTCCCATCCTGACGAGTGCGACCGTCCACCGCTAGTGTCGTCGTGGTGGCCATCAAGCATGTCGAGTCGGACGCTTTGAAGGCAGCTGATATACACGTAGTCTTGCGCATACAGTCCAGAAGGCATCCATCTTCGGTGGTTATTCCAGCTGAGGCTGCTAAATCTGAAGTGTACGTATACTCCCCCACAAACCTGAATCTGCAGGCTGCAAAAAAAAGTTACATATGGTGTGTGAAATCAAGGAAATCTAGTTGCTACTTGATAATTTGAAATAAAAAAAATATGACACAAGACATGGACCTCACATGAGCCAAGCGTGTCTTTACAGGTTCCCTCATATTGGTAGTGATTCGTTCCCGATTGTGGTGCTCTATTCTCCATGGTAACATGAGCAATGAAATAACATGGCAGGGTACTTCCGGTTACAAATTCATACGCGACACAGTTTGGATCGCTTTCACACGCAGTACGACACGCAACTGAATTTGTTATTGCAGGTTGCAGAGTACCGCCAGGGATTGTCATGTCTGCGTACTCCAGCCAATCCAAGGCACAATCTGAAAAATGATAGGCGTTTATGTACAAGTAGTACGGAGCCGCTGAAAGGACATGGAAGAAATATTTTTTGACATACGGTTATTGCGTTCCCTCGCAATAATATTGCGTTCCCTCGCATTATTATCGCGTTCCCTCGCAATCCGGATCGCGTTCCCTCGCGATCTTATTGCATTCCCTCGCAATCCAGATCGCGTTCCCTCGCGATATTATCGCGTTCCCTCGCAATCCGGATCGCGTTCCCTCGCGATCTTATTGCATTCCCTCGCAATCCGGATCGCGTTCCCTCGCGATCTTATTGCGTTCCCTCGCAATCCAGATCGCGTTCCCTCGCGATATTATCGCGTTCCCTCGCGATCTTGTAGAATAACCTTCTCAGAAGGCAATGGTCGGCTCCGGTCCTGCTATCTTACAGGCGTATTTGTTTTAAAATTGGTTGCGTCATATTTCTGTTAGTTTGTAGGTATTACAATTAATTCATGTCTAATAACCACGAAATATTACGAGTAATCTGATATTTTTTCGAGTGAACCCTCATGACTCCATGCATGATTTACACGATGGCCTATTCATTGCTTGAGCACTGATTTGGAAAGAGGCGATATACGGTAGGTCTTTGTCATTGCCTGACACTTACTTGTCACTATGTCACACATTCTCTCGTCTTTCAGGTACTGCCTTCTTCCATCCTGACGAATGCGACTGTCTACCGCTAGTGTCATCGATGTCGCCAGTAGACATGTCGAGTCGGACGCCTGGAATGCAGCTGATATACACGTAGTCTTGCGCATACAGTCCACAAGGCATCCACCTTCAGTGGTTATCCCAGCTGAGGCTGCTAAATCTGAATTGTACGTATACTCCCCCACAAACCTGAATCTGCAAGCTGTAAGATAATGTTACACACATAAGATGGTGTGTGAAATCATGGAAATCTGACTGTACTATAAAGTTGAAACAGGCACACTGCAAATTACTAGCTACTACGTGATAAAGTTTATTTTCGAGAGAAGACTCTTGAAGAGATAGACATGTATACCGGTATGACATTTATGGTTTTTCAGTGCGTAACCAAACTCACATGAGCCAAGCGTGTCTGTACAGGTTCCCTCATATTGGTAGTGGTTCGTTCCCGATTGTGGTGATCTGTTCTCCATGGCAACATCAGATATGAAAAAACATGGCAGGATACTTGCGGGTACAAAGTCATACGCAGCACAGTCGGTATCACTCTCACATCCAGTACGACACGCAGCTAACGTTGTCATTGCAGGTTGCAGAGTACCGCCAGTGGTTGTCATTTCTGCGTACTCCAGCCAATCCAAGGCACAAGCTGAAAGTGATGTGAAGGAGCCGTTTACAGAACATGGGAGAAACAGTTGAGGGCATATTACAGTAATTGAATTGGCCATTCAACTCAATGTTAAATGGTCTTACTTTAGTAGTCAATAGTACCTTTCTAAAAAAATTCCAGCCTAACCACTATGCTAGGTTTCGTATTGGACATCGCGTTATAAGCATTGAATATATTTGAATGAACCCGGGGTGAAAATACCCGAAATGATGGGTGTTGATAGCTATGCAAAATTCCTTTGCTTCCCCAGCTCCTGAGAAGAATGCTAACAAGATACTGTCTTAAAAACCGAGTCATCATATCCCAGCAGTGTATTCTTCCAGATGAATACACACTCGTCCAGAAAACTGGCATAAAAAAATATATGAGGTAATGTTTCACAACAGTTTCCATTTGCGTAAGTGAGATGAAGGCTCGCTGATTGGCTGAGCGAGTTACCGTAACATTGCGAGGGAATGTGATAACAAGGTATTATAATCTTCTATTTCTCTAAGCGACTCTGTAGATGTGCGTGCATGTATTGATGGAATAAAATGTGACTGAAAATTTCAACACTTCGTTATACATCCCTATTAATTATGGGCTACACCAGAAGGCGACACATTCAAATATATTATGAATGACAGGGGCAAATGGCAATGGTCGGCTCCGGTCTTGCTATCTTACAGCAGTATTTGATTTTGAAATTGGTTCCACCCAACAAATTGAGGCAATTCTTTGAAAACATTTTTTCTTAGTTTGTAGATATTATATTTCATGTCTAATAACCACGAAATATTGTGAGTATTCTGATATTTTTTCAAGGGAATCCTGACTCCATGTATAATTTACACGATGACCTATTCATTACCTAAGCACTGATTTGGAAAGAGACGACATAGGTCTGTCATTTCATGACACTTACTTGTGCCTATGTCGCACATCGACTCGTCTTTCAGGTACTGCCTTCTCCCATCCTGACGAGTGCGACCGTCCACCGCTAGTGTCATCGTGGTGGCCATCAAGCATGTCGAGTCGGACGCTTTGAAGGCAGCTGATATACACGTAGTCTTGCGCATACAGTCCAGAAGGCATCCATCTTCGGTGGTTATTCCAGCTGAGGCTGCTAAATCTGAAGTGTACGTATACTCCCCCACAAACCTGAATCTGCAGGCTGCAAAAAAAAGTTACATATGGTGTGTGAAATCAAGGAAATCTAGTTGCTACTTGATAATTTGAAATAAAAAAAATATGACACAAGACATGGACCTCACATGAGCCAAGCGTGTCTTTACAGGTTCCCTCATATTGGTAGTGGTTCGTTCCCGATTGTGGTGCTCTATTCTCCATGGTAACATGAGCAATTAAATAACATGGCAGGGTACTTCCGGTTACAAATTCATACGCGACACAGTTTGGATCGCTTTCACACGCAGTACGACACGCAACTGAATTTGTTATTGCAGGTTGCAGAGTACCGCCAGGGATTGTCATGTCTGCGTACTCCAGCCAATCCAAGGCACAATCTGAAAAATGATAGGCGTTTATGTACAAGTAGTACGGAGCCGCTGAAAGGACATGGAAGAAATATTTTTTGACATACGGTTATTGCATTCCCTCGCAATAATATTGCGTTCCCTCGCATTATTATCGCATTCCCTCGCAATCCGGATCGCGTTCCCTCGCGATCTTATTGCGTTCCCTCACAATCCAGATCGCGTTCCCTCGCGATATTATCGCATTCCCTCGCAATCCGGATCGCGTTCCCTCGCGATCTTATTGCGTTCCCTCGCAATCCGGATCGCGTTCCCTCGCGATCTTGTTGCGTTCCCTCGCAATCCAGATCGCGTTCCCTCGCGATATTATCGCGTTCCCTCGCGATATTATCGCGTTCCCTCGCGATCTTGTAGAATAACCTTCTCAGAAGTCATTGGTGTCAGCACAATGCGAGGGAACGCGATCCAGAATGCGAGGGAACGCAATAAGATCGTGAGGGAACGCGATAATATCGCGAGGGAACGCGATAATATCGCGAGGGAACGCGATCTGGATTGCGAGGGAACGCGATCCGGATTGCGAGGGAACGCAATAAGATCGCAAGGGAACGCGATCCGGAATGCGAGGGAACGCGATAATATTGCGAGGGAACGCGATAATATTGCGAGGGAACGCAATAACAATGTGCTAAAAATATTTCTTCCATGTCCTCTCAGCGGCTCCGTAAAGTAGTGAAGGTATGAATGTGAGTGTCCAAATATGGACGATGGAATACATGCCTATATAAAGTCCACACATAGCATAGATACAACTTGGGTCATGCAAACGGAAGTCAGGAGGAAGATTGGGAGTGAAACTACATCAGTCGGTTGTTAATACATGTATGTATCAAATTGAAGCCATGTGGTGATATGTATCCACATTCAGGTTTTTCTTGAATGTAAATTGAAATGTTTCGGGAACCTTGGCGTTACAGTACAGTTTTCGCCATGGCATTTGCAATGTTCATATTGTTTTTGTGTGCAATACAATTGGGCATTTGAAACCATCTGAGGTAGACTCACTTTGTGAATTCACTTCGTTTATTCCAAGAAATGTCAAACAAAGAATGCACCAAACAAGAGCCATTGTTGTGTTCTGTAAAAAAATAGAAAATACATATACACATACGAATATGAGTATGCTCATTCATCAGTTTATGGGTGTATAATACTAACTGAATTGGCCATTCAGGTCTTACTTTGGTGGCCATAACACCTTTCTAACAAAAATCCATAAACTACTATGCTAGTTTTATCAATTGATATATCGGACATGGCGTGATAAGCATAAATATACTTGACGACACACGTTTTTTGTTTGCCATTCTGCCTTGGATTGACCCGAGGTAAAAATACCCGAAATTTTGGGTGCTGATGGCCATGCACAACCCCTTTGCTTCCCCAGCTCCTGAGAAGAACGCTAACGAGATACTGCCTTGAAAATCTAATCATTATTTTCCATCAGTGTATTCTTTCAGATCAATATACACTCACGATCGTTCAGAAATCTATCGTATAAAAACAGACATGAGGTGATGTTCCACAACATTTTCCCTTTATATGGCCTAAATGAGGCGAATGAATTATTGCATGAAAAATCACCAAATATAATTATTTTTAATTTATGAAATATTAATTTCGTCAACTTTTTTGGTCTAACAAGCCACTCATTTATTTCAATCAGTCAATGAGTATACGTTAAACATTCCCATCTCCGTGATGATTTGTCATGCTTAAATTCATGAAAGTTTAGAAATAATGTAAGTATCAATCTATTACCACCAATACAAGTAAATTTTGATGATTCCACTGACAAACGTAAAATACAACATTTTGCAATAGGAACAAAGCCCGACCAAATACTTCATCAAAAGACACACTGACGTCAGGGGCAGACAGTGTGTTAAAGCTGCTGCCTTCGAATGTATGCAATATTTTTTTCAAAACCATTTGTTTTTGGTAAACACATCTAATGCAATATAACAAAAGGTGTGATCAATGATTTTGACGATTACAGTCCGTCCGAGTTGTCTTTTCATCCATTTTAGTGCCCATTTTGTACCGGTTTTGTAAATAAACAAACGAAGTGTATCCATCAAACCTGAATGTAAACAAATGCTCATTTCGCGCTCAAAAGTCCACATCCAGTACATTTTTCAGTTCCTATGTATATATATAGTTTAGTTGTGAGATAATAATTAGTGATATACCAGGATATGAGTGGAATTATCAGTCTATCTCGCACTTCTATGCTTTGTTTACATCTGCGTGTGATGGATACAGTTCCTGTATTTACGCGAGAACCGTCTGTTCAAATGGTAAAATTTGCCTGAGGAATTGTTATTTTCATAAACATTTGATGGAGTAAGTTTCACCGGAGTAAGTTAGTTTAGCATGTTTAATATGAAATATAGTTTTAAAAAAATATTGACCGGTTTCGAAGACAGCTGCTTTAAATGTAGTTGTTTCTACTGTAAACCTGATGGAATTAGTATACAACTGCCCAACAACCTATGAAAATAATTTAGAAATCCGAAACAAACCCATGGAATAGATATATGACATGTACATAAGTACCCAATCACAAGCCAATGGCTACTGAGTTTATGGTTTTGAAAATTATCTCAAGGGCCTTGAACGGTTACTTGAGAATCTAGCGAAAAATAAAAAAAGGGACGCCATATTAAGCATACCGGCGATTCAAGGGCAACGAAACTTATACATATGACAAGGGTACATATATGGAGTCATGTGCATGAGTTACATGGAGAGGTTAAACCGCGGTCCCGCTGTCACGACCTACGCCAATGGCAAATTCATTTAAGTCTTTCAGTAAAGACCCACGTTGCAATTAATGCCCTCTTCTGGGAAAACCTTCCATGCATAACAAAGACAGTATTGTTGACAAATTTTAGTCGCCTTACTGGTCAGCACCGACCATGTCCTATGAATATCGATTAAATTTAGTCATCCATGATTGAACTGTGCAAATTGGAATGCCTTTATATGGCAACGTGGGTCTATTTACAAGAAGACACAAACAATTTGTACCTTCCGATAATGTACATTCGCCAACGTCGTTCTAATTCGTTGTAGTCCTTTGTAGGTCGGCATGTCTTTCGTTGTGCATCGGTGAGGTTGCAGAGGTACCACGACAGTTTTGAAATGTTGAAAACAATCGTGGCTCCAACACGAATTTTTCACAATCGTTGTGTTTTCGCCTGTATTTCTTCTGCGTCATTGCGAGTATTTGCGCTTCGTTCCTGTTCGTTCTGCCATCGTTGTGGTTCTTGTTGTCTGTAACGGAGATGTAGAACGATGGTAGGACGACAAGGAACGATTTAACAAGGACGCACAACGAATCAGCGCGACTCGGCGCCGATGGTAGAAGGACTCGGAATGGAAATCACTGCGACGTACAACGATTTGCAAGGCATTACAAAGAATGCAGTACGACAATGACGATGTACAACGATAAAAGAAGGAAAGAGAAAGAATACAGAACGAACACTACGATGTACAGAGATCTTATTGACGATGCGCCGTACTGGCTTTTATCTTCAAGCTGAATAGCAAAAATATTCGCCAGTATTCCTGGTCAGATCCATCCTTCCACTTTTGTTGTGATTCGTCAGCAATATCGTGACAGTGTGACCGCAACTGAAAATATTCGCCGGTAATCGTGATCAGATCAGTCCTTCCACATTCGTTGTGATTCGCCACCAACATCCGTGACAGTGGAACCGCGGTATTATCAGGCAGACGAGAAAACAATCACACACAAAGAAAAAAAAAATGGGTGTTTATTGTCGAAAATGACCATTTCGACCGAAAATCACTGTTTCTTAGTTTTTTTTTATTGAAAATTTCAGAAAGATTGGCCGGTTGAATCCATGTGCCGGCGGACCTAAAAGTGCAATTTTTGGCGCACAAACGTGATTGTGAAAACACCGAGCGATTCATGTCCCATTTCCCTGGAAGCTGTTTTGGGTGGTATCATATGATTGCGAGAGGTGTATAGAGTAAGAAAAGAATAGCCGATGACAGGCGAAAAGACGGTTAAGTTTTGCACATACTCATCTAAAAATTATTCGAGAGGGGTGTGTATATATATATATATTTCTTAAGTTACCGAACCTTTGGTCCAATAACCTATTGGCAGGGCCGTTCGTCCGTCCTAGTTTTCCTAATAACTCACTTGATATTGAGATTAGAGACCAGGAAGATCAGGCATAAATTGTGAATAATTTTGTGACCTTGAATTTGACCTTTTGACCTAATTTTCAAGGTCACAGGAAAAAATGGCTAATGTGTCGCCTCTTATCGACTTTATTGCTTGGGTATCAACTGTGGACATAAAGGAAATGATATACGCCAAATTTTCTGATGACCTTGAATTTGACCTTTGGCCTCATTTTAAAGGTCAGAGCACAAAATGATCCATATCTCGCTTATTATCGACTCTACAGCCTAGGAATCCATCACATACAGTACACTTATAGGAAATATACATACTGAATATTCTTATGACCTCGAACTTGGCCTTCGACCTTATTTTCAAGCTCTGAGAACAAAATGGCTAATATATCCTTTACACTAGCTTGGCATTAAACTGTGGATATTCAGGAAATTATGTATGCCGATTATTTTGATGACCTTGAATTTGACCTCATTTCCAAGGTCGGAGCACAAAATGGCTAATACCTCGTTTATTATCCGTCCTATCTAGAAATTGTCACCAGAAATTGTCTATATAGCATTACCAAATGTGCCTGGCATGACTGTCTGATCCTGCCTCTCTTCTTATAATGGAATAGCTATTCAACTATCACCGTGCTGAAAAAATTACATGTGAATTCACTTTCGCTTTGAGCTACTTACATGGTTCATGTGCTGTATATATTTATGAATCCACCCGCCTTTGTGGCCGAGTGGATGGGACCGGTGGCTCTTGAAGCAACGAAGCTCAGAGCCGGTAGGTGACGCAGGTTCGATCCCGTCACCGGCACAAAGTAGGTGGAGTTTTCATCCTGGCAATGCAAAGGTTTCTCCATACGAATGTGCTTTCCAAATTCTAAATTGTCACCCGACGGGGGATGGGGAAGACGAGCAGAATTGCCTATCATCATGGACCGTCGTTAAATAAATCTGATTATTATTATATTATTATTATTATCGACTTTACGGCTTAGGAATCAATTGTGCTGAATAGCCTCATGACTTGACCTTTGACCTTATTTTCAAGGGCAGAGCACAAAACGGCTGATATCTCGCTTATTATCAACTTTACTGCTTGTGATTCTTATGAATCAATTGTGAACATATAGGAAATGATTTATGTTGAATATTGTCATGACCTTGAATTGACCTTTGACCTCATTTTCAAGGGCACAGGACGAATGGCTAATATCTCGTTTGTTATCGACTTTAGAACTTGAGAATCAAGTATGGTCATACAGGACATGTTATATGCCGATTATGCTGATGACCTTTGATTTTACCATTGACTTCATTTTTCAAGGTTAAAGGACAAAATAGCTAATATTTGTCTGATTATTGAACTCATGGCTTAACCAACTGTGGACATTTATACATGTATGCTGATTATGTTATGATAAATATTCTCGTGACTTTGAATTTGACCTGTCACCAGTGGCCTTATTTTCAAGGTCACCAGACAAGCTAGCTAATATCTAAACATTATATGAAACATATATCGTCCGGTAACCTATCTTAGCCTTTGGGCTGTTTTTTTTAAAAAAAAAGTTATGTCTATATAGCATAACAAATGTGCCTGGCATGACTGTCTGATCCGGCCTCTCGTCTTATAATGGAAAAACTATTCAACTATCACCGTGCTGAAAAAAATTACATCTCATGTGAATTCACTTTCGCTTTGAGCTACTTACATGGTTCATGTGATGTACATATTTATGAAGCTGAGAAAGAAACGCCTCTTCGTTCATGATATTCGCCTGAGAACACATATGACGTCAACAGATCACAATACAGCAAAAAATTAAACCCAACAAGCATAGCATGAATATTAATGTTTTTCTTCATAGCCTAATCCAGCAATATTACGTCAGTTCTTGTGCATATTAATCCTAATATTATAAGCAAAATGATACAGACAAAAAATCCAACAAGAATTCCATATATGATTTCACCGCTTCAGTTACATTATTGTCAAGTGGTTGAGATGTGATTCGGTTTAATGGTGAAGAGCCTTCGACCCCGTTGATTACTCGAAGAACACTGTTTTATGTATTTGAATCTTCTCAAAACATTAATACTGAACAAACAAAATATGTTAGATAGTTCTCTTCTGATTGTGTTTACAATTTAGTTTCACCCTGATGAAACTAATCAATATCACTCCGGATCCCCTCCCACAATATGTTTCGATTGTTCGATACCAATTCATGTACAGTTCTGTAAACTTGTTAATCTTCTTGTCGGAAATGGGAAACAGTCTTTCAAGTTTGCGAACTTGACATACATGACTTACCTTAAATTAGTTATTATTCACATACCGTCAACTCCCAAAATCTGCCACCCTTTCTGTCTTCAAAACTGTCGGAATGTCGCAATAGGGTTTTGCATCCAGCCAACGAACTCAAAATCTTCCTGGTCTTCAGCCTAGGGGGTCCGGCCTCGCCTCGATGCGTTTGTGAGCACATAGTACATCCTGAATATCGTCATAAACCAGTGAGACAAAAAAAAATATTGAGTGTTTTGCTACTTTTCATTTAGAAGAATTGCATTTCGTTTGAAGACAAATAAAGAGACCTTTTATCTGGCTACCCGTGTACTTCCGTGTGGGATTTTTTGTCCTGTCACGTTACGGTTCACTTACAAAAATTTATTTATTTTGTTTTGGAAATGGCGCAAACGCATAATAACACAGTAATAACATTCACCAACTCGTCTTAGAATCAAGATGGCATCCATGTAAAGGTCAGAGATTCAAGGGCAACAATACTATACACATCACAATTAGGGTACAGTATATATGGAGAGTTCTGTGGATAAATTAGAGGTTGTTGAACTGCAGGGGCGGTTCCAGGAATTTGAAAAGAGGGGGTCCAACATTATACGGCGTGGGGTCTGGGGCCCGCTTAAGGGCCCCAGAAACCAGATCTTTTTACGTCCTGTGGTAGCTTCCTGGCATCTCCTGGGTATAAATCCCACTTCATGTCCCTGGTATATAAAAAATTATGGAGTGAAGCGAGCCTGTCGCGGTAGGGGTGTGGGGCCACTCAAGAGACCCTGCAGCCAGAGTCTTTTTTATGTTCTGTGGTAAGTTGATCTCCTGGGTACTATAATTGCCACTTGAATACCCATTGATCGCCATACTTTCATATTCAATAAAAAAAATAGAAACGAAGCGAGCTAGTCTCAGCTGGGGGTCTGGGGCCCGCTGAAGGGCCGAAGAAGTTAGAGCCTCTTTTATGCTGAAAGTTTTTAGTGGCCTTTCCTGGATATACATTGCATATAAAGAACGTAGAAGCTAGGGAAGCTGCACATTTGGGCCGAGGGTCTGGGGCCCTCTGAAGGGCTCCGGAAGCCAGAATCCTTTTTATATTCTGTGGTAGCTTACTGGTCTCTTCTCTCCTGAGTATACATTTCAAACAAACTTACTATGATCAACCTGTTCTCAAACATGATATTTCGACATACTCTGATTATGTTCTTTTTCGAAAGGGCGGGGGGGGGGGGGGGGGGGTGGTCATGAATCCAGTAACCCCCCCCCCTCTAAATCCGCTACTGGGATATTCACTGTATATATGAAAATACATATTTTACGTCATTGGCTAGACAAACAATATCGTCTTCTCTGAGGGCCAAAGGCCTTTGCTCCTCAGAGAAGACGATATTGTTTGTCTAGTCATTGGCCATCGCGTCCTCAGGTTTGGGGTTGAAAACATGTTATGTACATATCGGAATTAATGTAAATAAAATGCGAGATCTATAATAGAGATAATATGGGCTTCACGTGTGTCTGTCTTCAAAATGTTTCACATTGTTCGCAGGCGGCACAATCTTGGTTGAATGTATCATTTGTTTATTCGCTATACGTTACGCGATTTGCCTGATGGCATTACTCGTATGTGCATGAGTTGAGGCTGTTAATATATTTAATACCAGCTCCACCATCCCCGTCTACGCTCACGTGCTACCTCATGTTGTAACGCATATACATGTCCAGGTTTTCTCCTTCAGGCAAATATGCGTAAACCACAGAACCCTTCGTAGTTAATGAAATACTCGATTAAAATACAGTGTAGATAGTTGAATGGTGTAAAAAAGGATTTCTCCTAGCATTCTATGCTTCACCGACATACACTTCGTTAGTTTGACTTTCAATTGAAAACCGATACGTCTGAACTCGGATATTCAACTATAGATATGTTCTTCTTTGTTTGTTATATATGAGCAATTTAATAAATTAAATCAAGGTTATTATTCACACCTAACTTTCCATCACAACATATTTCCGCTGGCCACAAAAATAATTCTCTCCACTGTAGGTTACTTGTGCTAACTGGAATGACTGATGATGTATATGGTTCTTCTATATATGTTCGCGTTATGATATTTTGGTGCTGTAGCTTCACTGTTCTTTATGATTCCGTTACCCTTTACTGGCAAAATATAAACAGGGGCCGGTCATTTTTATTTGGAGTTGGGATGGGTCCAATCCATAGTATCTCTTATGGATTAATAGAGAAACTAGCTTTCAAAATTTGCCCCACGCCGATATCGAAAAACGAGGCCCCCCCCTCCCCCCACCTAGATAAAATGATAAGTGTGACCCCACCCCCATGTTATTATGCACATATTGATGACAGTTATAAGGAGCCAGTATCATAATATCTATGATAGTTGAAAGCTAATTTTACACTGCATTCACAATTCAATCAAAACAGTTATGGCGCCCCGTTCGTGCCACAAAAAAGAGAAGTTATTTTTTTTCTAACTCATACGTATGAGATAGTATCTCATACGTATGAGTTACTAAGTCATACATATGAAATAAAAAGTCATACGTAGGAGATACTAACACATACGTATGAAATACTAAATCATACGTTTGAGATACTAAGTCATTTGTATGAGATACTAAGTCATACGTATGTGATACTAAGTCATACATATGAGATAGTTTAGTATCTCCTACGTATGAGTTAGTATCTCCTACGTATGACATAGTATCTCTTATGTATGACTTAGTATCTCATATGTATGACTTAGTATCTCCTACGTATGACTTAGTATTTCATACGTATGTGTTAGTATCTCCTACGTATGACTTTTTATTTCATACGTATGAGATAAATAAAAAAAATAACTTCATTTTTTGGTGGCACGAATTTTTTTATACATGTATATACTATGACGTCAGTGGGTGTTACGAATTTGTGATCTTCGCCGTGCATTGCTTCAAGTGTGAATGCCATTACAACTGATTCAATTATTATTTGTCGGCATCTTCTGATTTGATGTTGAGGGCAAGGAACAAAACACCCCCTAAGACATCTATGTCTAGGATCACGATCCCCAGAATACTGGAATCTTTTTTTTCACTCCAAACCCCACGTTTTTAAGACCTATTGAAACACTCGAGACCTGTGTCGAAGGTCATTCACTTCTTCCATTGACTCAATCTTCAATTGAAATTTTTGGACGAATAAAATAAATCCGTGAATCTTATTTCTTCCTTATGGAATAGCTGGACCCCAGAGCGAACTCGGAAAAATTATGACTCTTCCATATATCACTGATGAATCAGGCCATCCTGGACTTGCAGTATTTTTGCCTTGAATCAAATCTGTGTTGGCTCCATGATAGGTTAATAATGTTTCGTGATGATCCGCAATTGTCTATCAATGTCCTGGTCACCAAGAAAGTCAGGTATAAATCAGATTCACTCTAGCGTCATCCGGGACGATCCACGACTATTTTGCGATCCTGGGTGGAAAGGTCCATGATTTGTTCATGGCGGTCCAAGACAGTCCTGAGCTCATCGAGGATCATCCTTAGTGGCCGGGGTTCGTGTGTTGGCAACTTGTTGACTGGAACATCGATCTGTGTTTTTGACATGCTGGTTCGGGGTCACTGGATGTTCTGACATGTTATGGGCCCGGTGATCCATGGTTAGTCTACGACAGTGCCCTGCATATTGATCATCCTGGCTGGCACCGTATACAGCTGCAGTGTTGCTGTGTTCTGCTAAAGGTCCAAAGTTGATTCTTGATAACAGTATAGTATGATTAGCGACTCATACTACTGGTGACAATGTGTCAGGTTGGATGTGATGAGCGGTTGTCGATTCACATGTATCACGATATCTCTTGATTTTGGGTGTTCCTGGATGGTCCTTTCTAGGATCCAATTTTGGCGGGACTATGATGTCACTGATAATATGATAAAAGAAAGGATTCCGTTGTATGGTGAGTGGATGTTGAGTGGATTGTTTTCACCTAATTCACTATACAACATTCAGATTTTATCAAAATAACTCAAACTCAAACTCCGACTGGGGGGGGGGGGGGTTCCATTGAAAATAAAAGTATGACCCCCACCCCCACCCCCTCCGCCCAATAATGTTTAATGTGACCCTCCCCCTTCCAGTTTTTACTCCCCCCCCCCCTCACCTGATGAATAATGACCGACCTAAATTCACATAACAGGAAGCGCTGACAATAAGTCATTATGTGGACCATTTAATATGATGTTCTTGAACTTGACCCAATTCAGATGATTTACTTCAAGGTTTATAATATGTATACATCTTAGTACAAATTTTTGCATTTTTGTGGTGATCGAATATTTGAACATGGAACTCAGATTTTCACTGTGCATGAGAATAGAATGCACATACATTTTTGACTACTTGTTTCGATTTTTCACCTCGAGAATCCATGACAGTATTAGTACATTTCAAAAATCATTTTTCTTCAATTTAGCTTTTGGATCTAAATGTCAAGATGCGTGGATTTAGAGGCTGTTTTTTTGTCATGAGCTTAACTATTGATTCCGTGATATAGCCATGTATCTTTTAGTGACCTTGACACCATATGACCTTGGTTCGTCTGATTTCCACGTTATGTCTCTGCGTTCGACTTTTTGAAGATTCTGCTCAGGTATACATGTAAAGGGTGGACATTGGTTATCCCGTAGTCTATTGCAGAAATGTATGTATGAGTCATGTATTAATACCGATGTGCATGGGGTGTGTGATAGGGATGGGACTTTCGGGTCCGTGCATAACATCACAATGTACTTTCCCGAACACAATGTACTTTCCCGCTTAATGAATGTATGGACTGGCTGTACATGTACAATATTATCGACGAGTGCCAGGAAATCAATAAATATCTTCACCGTCATATGTTGCCTGTCTGCATGTATATGTGTATATATGTGGCATTCCAAATGTTAAATGTCAATGACATATCGCCTTGAATTCATGTATCTACAGTTTAGCTTAATCGGCCTCATTTTTATTATAACGTTATAGTGCATTTCGTTGGATATAATCGGATAAAATCGGACTGAATCTTTCCCCAAGACGTAAAAGAAGCATGTGACATCCTAGACTGCAGGACTGTGCGTATCCAACAGCTGTAATGGCTTGAAGTGGGACGTGCTAGGTGCTAGCTTTTTACGGCGGATTTGACTGCAAATTGAAGACGTTTCTCTCTGGAATGAATTGCTTCACGAAGATCCAGCACGCGGCATTCACCAGTGTCAGCGTCATCTCCATCTTCTACCTGGTGGATCTGCTGTTAGCCAAGTACTCGCCCCAGTCCCGGGCCGCCGCACATAGAGCCCGGTATGAGACCCAGGCCCTGGCCGAGGCGGCCCAAGCCAAGAGCGCCAATGAACCTATGGTGCGACTGGAGAACGCCGAGGCTTCCCTGCGGGAGATCGTGGCCAGTCGGCGCCAGGGTCCCGAGCACAGGGACGGGGACTTGCAGTACTACGAGTACAAGCTGGGCCTTGAGCAGGACTACTGGGATAATAAGATGACCGTCTCGGTCATGTTGGAGCGCCTCAAGAGACTGAACGACATGGAAGTCGATCAGACCGATCCCGAACTGGTCCGAATCGTACAACAGTTTTGGATTCATCCTCCATCCATGGAGGCCTACAACCTGGAGGCGCCGACCCTAGTTGATTTCTCCATGGGTCAGAGCCAGGTCGTCGACGCTTTGCTGAAGGGACTGGTAGGTCGAGCACTATACTTCGATAGCTACAAATGTACAGACGGTTAGCACTAAATCCAATACCTGACGTGATGTCTGTTTCACATTTCAGCGTGGTGGGTTTTTCGTGGAGTGTGGAGCGCTGGACGGGGAGACCAGATCAAACAGCCTATTCTTTGAGCGTGAGAGGGGCTGGCAAGGTTTGTTGATAGAGGCGGGTCCGGGAAACTACCGCAAGATGCTGTCCAAGCACCGTAAGGCCTACATGTCACCATCATGCCTCGGAGTCAACACTTACCCGAACACGGTAATAAGTGCATTGATACACCGTGCGTGTCAATTTACACCACGTGGCTTTTCTTCAAATCACAAAAACACAATAGAATATCTTGAGTCACCACAAACTAGCTCATCACTCGTTTGCTTTGTCATAGGCAATGTTCCACAAAGGCAGGAACAGGGGTCGGCTGTTGGACTCGCAGGCGGCCTTTGACTGGGTGTCTGAGCAGCACATGTCGCTGTCCATCACGGACGTGCAGTGTTTCCCGCTGTACACCATGCTGCTGGCCCTTAACCGCAGCCACGTGGACTACTTGAGCCTAGACGTTGAGGGCGCAGAGCAGGCCATTCTTGAGAGCGTCCCCTTCCAACGACTGACGTTCTCCGTCATAACGGTCGAATTCAGACACGGCGTTGGAGGGAAGAAGGCCCTGTTCGACTTGCTGACGACCGAGGGCTACCACTTAGTCTCGGAGGTCAGTCGACAGGACAACCTGGCCAACGACCTCGTCTTTGTTAGCGAGGAGCTCCGCTAACCTGCATGTGTGTCTCCAAGGAAGTGTTATTTCGTGATATTTTTACTGGGAATAAACGAATGTACACGTATATGTGTAGATTGAGCATTATGTATTGTACGCTACATGACCATGTGCAGGCGTAGGATGTAGAACATTTGCACATATAACACGACATATGCTATAACGTAGAAAATGTAAATTTATTTGATGATTTGGGATCGAGAAGAGGTTGCTTCAGGTAGACAGAGAATAGGAAAGATAGTCTGTATGGGTTCACTCGATACCCACTGTACTTGCTTCTAGACAACGTAGCTGGAATATCTTTAACTGTTTAACGCTTGTTATCGGAAGCTGTTTGCACAATTTGTGCGAGATTTTTGCCATGGGAATGTGTGTTCGTTTTCTATCTGTGTATTTGTTTTATATTTGCATTTTTATAGCATGCAAACTACTGAAATATATATTGATTGGAAGTTGGTTTGTGTATTTTCTTGACAGTGATTTGAGTCGGATAATGATCTTACACTCAATACTTGATATATAGGCCTAGTATAAATATATGTAGTTTCGTTCAATAGTCGTTACGAATATTATTAGGTTCAAAAGCAAGGAGCCGATTTTCATAGATCCGAAACAATTCACAAAACGTTACGGTGACCGTAGGCTCTATTCTAACATCCGGTAACTTGTAAGACCACGACTCTGCTTTTGAGAACGGGCGCGCTGTCTTGTTGGGCGGCAAAAATCCGAAAGCATCAGTATGCATAATGCAGTGAAATTTCGACTTTGACCATAAATTATTCTCCCATATGAGTAGACGTGGCTATCAACTACCATTCTATCAAGCGTCATAGATATCCTTGTATTGAAATTAGGATTAACTGCAAATTGGCCTAAGAGGGGCCAAAATATAAATTTTTCGTTGTTGCGCGTTATGATATTTCAGTCATAATGTACCTAGAGTTTCATTATTTAGGTTACTGTTCAGTACGACAGATTTTTAGCTTATGGGCAGATAAGCTATTGTGACAGTCGTGGTTTTTCGTCCGTCGTCGTCGTCCGCCACATCATCTGTTAACATTTTGTATCTTTTTTTCGGGCTGATGAATTTGTCCATAAATTTGTGTGAATATGTATCGGTTAATACCCCCAGACGTTTTTTTTTTATTGAATCGATTATGCAGATTTGGCGGCCATTTTTGTGCCAAAAATGACTGTTTTTGCATGTTTTCAACTTTAAAAATTGTTTTCTCAAAAACTGTCTAATCAGTTTTGAGATTTTAGTTTCAAAATGTTCCCCTTCATGTATCTTCATAATGTGTATAAGTTTCGATATTCTTGAATCGCAGGTCTGCGTGTGGCGGCCATTTTGATGTTGTTTACGGGGCCCATATAGGACTTTCCCATGTTAAATTCTCCTATGCTTTATAATTGGCCACAATGTTCTTGATATCTCACTTAATATTGAGATTAGAAACTCGGAATCAATTGTGGACGTATAGGAAATGATATATGCTGAATATTCTCGTTACCTTGAATTTGACATTTAACCTCATTTTCAAGGTCAGAGCACAAAATGGCCAATATCTAGCTTATTATTGACTTTACAGCTTAGGAATAAATTGTGGACATATAGAAAGTGATATATGCTGAATATTCTCATGACCTTGAATTTGACCTTTGACCTCATTTTCAAGGTTAAAGCACAAAATGGCTAATATCTCGCTTATTATTGACTTTACAGCTTAGGAATCAATTGCGGACATATAGGAAATGATATATGCCAAATATTCTGATGACCTTGAAATTGACCTCTGACCTAATTTTCAAGGTCAAAGCACAAAATGGCTATTATCTCGCTTATTATCGACTTCACAGCTTAGAAATCAAATATGTGTGAATATACTTGTAACCTTGAAGTTACCAGACCATCGGTCCGATCACCTATTGGCTAGCCAGTAAGCTACAGGTCCTGTGTGAATATACTTGTAACCTTGAAGTTACCAGACCATCGGTCCGATCACCTATTGGCTAGCCAGTAAGCTACAGGTCCTGTGTGAATATACTTGTAACCTTGAAGTTACCAGACCATCGGTCCGATCACCTATTGGCTAGCCAGTAAGCTACAGGTCCCTTGGGCCTATGTTATATTGGTAACAACACAGTACAGTTATTGACACACAATAATTTAATACTTTGCATTATAAGTTTTTTGTTAATATAAATATATTTTACTGAATGATATTTGTACACAAAAACCCACTTTTTCACTTTTCAGCATATTCTATTTTGTAGAAATGTTTACAAGTATATGTATGCCATTGTATGAGCCACCATATCCAGTACTAATTTCAGCTGGACTTCACACCAAATACACTTGATATTCAAGATGCATACACATTATCAGTGGTGCATAAAATGCTTTAAAATTTAAAATCGATAATAGATATTCACCAATTCTTTGCTGAAGGACAATTTCATTCCAAGTACATGTATGTAGTTTCAGTCCTCCCCCCGCCCCCTGTCAATGTTGATTATTATTTGGTTGTTTGATGTTTTAACACCCAAGTCAAACTTTTATTGAAATGAGTGTTTATTTTACATCAATATTTCCCCTCTATCGTGGTCAATAATCCCCCATCTGTTTCGGCCGAAAAAAATAATTACTTCAATGTATCAACAGTGGACACTCGATACTTGGAGCAGTTTTGAATATAATGTCATTCGGAAGTCAGCTAGCTGTCACCAATGGGTGCTCTCAATGACAGTTTTCATGAATGTGTTTGCACAATTGTATGGACATAATGGATGGGATGATCTCTTGTAACAGCTGCTGTTATTGCAAGTTGTTGCAGGTGCTTGCTTAGCTTCATGTGTTTGTATGGTGCGAAATATTGCCACAATATTGTGAGCTTAATGTTGTGAGCCAGGAATGCTGTCACTACAGGTGCGAAAAAAGATAGAAGGTATTGATCAATATTTCAGGTGAGTGATGTCACTGATTCGGTGTTTTTGTGGTTGCAATATTACTGACATGGTGTTGTAGACATGAGTTCAAAATATCACATTCATGGGTGCAATATTAGATGGATGTGACATTCAATATATGGCAGTATATTATGTACATGTACAGTTGTCACAAAAGGTATGTGTCATTTCCACTTCGCTTCTATTTATGATGAGTCATCAACATTACAATGAAAGTTAATCTTGAAAGCATACTGGTACATGTGGAACTGAACCGCCAGACAGAGCATACAGGTATCATACACAGGTGCATAAATATTGTAGGCCTACATATACTGGGATTATACAAGTATGCTACATGTATATATGTCCTGGACATTCAGAAATGAAGATATTAGTGACACTAGTTTGCATGGCTCTACATGTCCATACATTGTAACAATCTTGGGAAGATTGACTTCAATTACCAGTTGTAGATGATTTTGGATGTAAGATTAACTCTGGGCAATTGATGGCAATCTGACATAGTTATATTCGGTTTTAAGATATTTCAAAATAGATCTATGTAGGTTACAATATATGACAATACTAAAAAAAAAAAAATGTGTGAAAGTTCATTTTTGAACTCTCTTTCTTTTCTTTCATGATCTTGTCTTTTGAACTTCCGAAGATTGATTTTAATTACCAATATATGTAGATGCTATTGGATGTAAGATGAATTCTTGGCAATTTTCTGGCAATCTGACATAGTTGAATTCGGTTTCAAAATATTTCGAAAAAAAAATCTACAATGTATGTACATGTATGTTACAATGTATGTCAATACTAAAAAAAAACAGAAAATGTGTGAAAGTTCATCTATGAACTCACTTTCTTTTATTTCATGATTTTGTCTCACTCACACAATAAAGATCTTGATCTGACGAGGACACACATACCGCGATGCTGTGTGCCGGGGAAGACTCCAAGATGAAGCAGCGTGGTGCAAGACCGCCTGACCCACTGAGACGGTGGCAGGGCGCCGGGCGTCAACACGACGGCTCCGACATCATGCTCTACGACGATTCGTCAGAGGACGACTACGAATACAACCATCAGCTATGTGAGTCTGTGATGAATTGCAGGGCCAGAATTTTTTGCAAAAAATCTGAGAATCATTTTTGGCGAACATTTCTGCAAAATTTGCTCTCGAATAATATGGCCTTCGATTTCTCGCAAAAATGTTATTACATGTAGAATGTATGACAACTTGATTCTCACACAATCTTTCGAAATTTTGGCCCTGAATTAGCATGCATTTAATTTGTTGTGTGTTCTGGTGGTTTCGTTTTGGGTTTTGGTCTCACTGTAACAGTTAGAGCCTGAATGTTTTTCTCTTCTTTTTGAGAGCACATGCATAATTAAGATGGGAGAAAAGTTTTTTTTCCTTTTTCATATGCCTTTATGGTTTTGTCAGAATTCTTCTTCGCATGGGGGTTCATATATCACCCAGGAACAACCCTATTGATTTTGGGGTCATATGGTCAAACGACCTATGACCTAGAGGTCGAAAGAGTTTTCGCCCAGTCATCCTTGAGGTATCGTGCATATCTCGGAAACGGTGCGTTGTAGAACAAAACGGACGTTATTTTCGGACTCGTCGCCCTACCAACATGTCTAAGGGGTATTAGGGATGACTTTTGACCTTGACCTTGAATTTTTCTGCCGAGTCGGCATTTTTCGTTTTCGGTGATATCTCGGAAACGGTGCGTCGTAGAGCGAAACGGACGTTATTTCCGGACTCGTCGCCCTAGACAAACATGTCTAAGGGGTATTAGGGATGAACTTTGACCTTGACCTTGCATTTTTCTGCAGAGTCGACATTTTCGTTTTCGTCCATATCTAGGAAACGGTGTGTCGTACAGCGAAATGGACCATATTTTCGGACTAGTCGCCCAAGACAAACATATCTAAGGGGTATTATGGATGAACTTTGACCTTGACCTTAAATTTTTCTGCGGAGTCGGCATTTTTTGTTTTCGTCAATATCTCGGAAATGGTGCATCGTACAACGAAACGGATGATATTTTCGGACTCGTCGCTCTAGACAAACATGTCTAAGGGGTAATAGGGATGACCTTTGACCTTGACCTTGAACTTTCTGCTGAGTCGGCATTTTTCGTTTTTGTCGATATCTCGGAAATGGTGCGTCGTTGAGCGTAACGGACGTTTTTTTTTTTGGACTCGTCTCCCTAGACAAACATGTCTAAGGGGCATTAGGGATGAACTTTGACCTTAACCTTGAACTTTTCTGCTGAGTCGGCATTTTCGTTTTCGTCCATATCTAGGAATCGGTGCGTCGTACAGCGAAACGGACCATATTTTCGGACTCGTCGCCCTAGACAAACATGTCCAAGGGTATTATGGATGAACTTTGACCTTGACCTTAAATTTTTCTGCGGCGTCGGCATTTTTCGTTTTCGTCGATATCTCGGAAACGGTGCATCGTACAGCGAAACGGATCATATTTTCGGACTCGTCGCTCTAGACAAACATGTTTAAGGGGTATTAGGGATGACCTTTGACCTTGACCTTGAATTTTTCTGCTGAGTCGGCATTTTTCGTTTTTGTTGATATCTCGGAAACGGTGCGTCGTAGAGCGAAATGGACTTTATTTTTGGAATGTCGCCCTAGACAAACATGTCTAAGAGTATTATGAATGAACTTTGGCCTTGACCCAAAATTTTTTTGCCGAGTCGGCACTTTTCGTTTTCGTTGATATCTTGGAAACGGTGTGTCGTAGAGCGAAACGGACATTATTTTCGGACTCGTCGCCCTAGACAAACATGTCTAAGCAGTATGATGGATGAACTTTGACCTTGACTCGAAATTTTTATGCCGAGTCGGCACTTTTCGTTTTCATTGATATCTCGGAAACGGTGCGTCGTAGAGCGAAATGGACATTATTTTCGGACTGGTGGCCCTAGACAAACATGTCTAAGAGGTATTACATGTATGGATGAACTGGCATTGACCCGAAATTTTTTTGCCGAGTCGGCACTTTTCGTTTTCAGTGATATCTCGCAAACGGTGCGTCGTAGAGCGAAACGGACGTTATTTTTGGACTCGTCGCCCTAGACAAACATGTCTAAGAGGTGTTATGGATGAACTTTGACCTTGACCCGAAATTTTTTTGCCGAGTCAGCATTTTTTGTTTTCGTCGATATCTCAGAAACGGTGCGTCGTAGAGGGAAACGGACATTATTTTCGGACTCGTCGCCCTAGACATACAGGTCTTAATTTTATTATGGATGAACTTTGACCTTTACCCGAAACTTTTTTGCCGAGTCGGCATTTTTCGTTTTCGTCGATATCTCGGAAACGGTGCGTCGTAGAGCGAAACGGACGCTATTTTCGGACTCGTGGCTCTAGGCAAACATGTCTAAGGGGTATTACAGATGAACTTTGAACTTGACCTGAAATTTTTTCGGCTGAGTTGACATTTTCCATTTTCGTCGATATCTAGTATATATTATAAATTAATCATCACACCGAAATGCCTCCAAGGCATCTTTAGGCCTTGACGTCTAGTTTCTAAAGACCTCAGTCTACACTAAAGTAACAAGTTTTCAGTGGACGAGTAGTATTACGGAACAGTGTACATTACTTGGGCCGGATCATGATACATGTAATACTCAATTATACTACCGGTGATCCTACATGTATTTCCTATAATCCATAAATATATAAAATCCATCAATTCCTGATTACCATACACATGCTGACCTTTTGATGATTTTGAACAAATGTGTATTTCATCCATTGAACATGTTGAATACCCACTTTGAAATTTGCATTAATAAAAACCAATAATTGTTTATCTCAAATTTTTTGGACTTGTCATCATAGTGATAATAATACACAACTGTGGGGAAATGTCAGTCTCAAGGCTTGATTGGGTTAAAAATTGAGCTAAAATTGTGTTCATTGAAGTGAAGTGTGTCAAAATTCAAGGAAAGAAACCACATAATACAATATTCATTTTAATGCGGAATTGTATGTGAAAATGACCTTCTCAGCTGGTAAAAAAGCTGATACCTGTATGTATGGAATATTCAGAGACTTCCCAAGTATATCATTAGCATTATTGTCATGCACTTGGAATGTCAGGCAACATATGTTACTGTGCACTTTTGCAGCTCACAGTCCACAATCATTTATATCTGTAATCAATATATTCGTGTTGAATTCACAAAACTAGGCTTTTCCAATAATCTATTGAATATTCAGTGTATGTATTTGTATTCTGATAATATGTCAACTCCGACACTAATGCAAAATTGAAAGGGTGTTCAATTCTTCATACAGATTGGTGCAATAGTATGATGCCAGAGATTTAAATTCTTCAAGTTTACTCAATCAAAACTTCGATATTATCGGGTATTATAATACAATATTCATTGAATTTACTGTGGATGTATAAAAGTTGTGGCATTGGAATGTATTAATTTTCTATGCCAGACTGGTGTTTTTTTTACTCAACTGAGCTATATGTCAGTTCAGAAAATGGCCTCTTATGCGCAATCCGATACAGACTGAACAGGATTTTTAAGGCATCAAAATCAGGGATTTGGAAATGTTGAGCATGTCAAATATGGTTGGCTATGGAACATACGAACCAACAGAAGGTCAGTGAAAACACAGCAAGTTTCAGTGATATTTCAGGTTTTATTTTTCAGATCAGAATATGTACTTGACGTCAGAAAAAGTACTTGACGTTCACCTACACTTCATAAGTAACACGCTGCTTTAAAAACATCCAGACTATTTTTGAAATATGATGTTCACTTGCTATATTCCATCTGTCTGGCATGTATTTAAATCATGATGTCAGACCTCAATGCATTGTGAGAGGATCTTACACATACCATGTGAACAGGCAGACACTTGTCATACGTGTCTCAGGCATATAGATATTACATGGTTGAGTGGCTAGACCCTAGCAAGGTATGGCCACTGGAGCATGCAGGAAGTATCATAGCCTCAGTGAAGACAACATCACATGGAGAGTTCTGGTACACTGCTTATAGTTTACCTTTATTGCTGTTGAAACACATTAGATTGTAAGCTATGAGATTGGAGACTTGAAAGCTATGGTGGTATCATATATGTGCAAAGGCATGATTAGGTAAGTGATACTTACTTGGCAATACTAAACGTAAGTCAACCTTGTGTTTCTCTTCTGATATAGACCAGATAGTAGGTTGTCTTGTCAATATACATGATACTGTAGTTGTTTGAACTAACGTATGTCATGTACCTTCAGATTATGTAATATCATACATGCTTGGGTATTTATATCACAACATGCGTTTAGTCCACAATACCATGTGTACTGATTCAATATTTATGAAAGCTTGGACCTACATCTAGTTTCTTCAACACTTTGCACATCGTTTGTTCTGTAAAATATATAGGCCTATACATACCTGATACATACAGGCCTATATTTATGTTTGTTGTTTTGGTAAGGAGGATAGTTAAATTTTTCATATTTCTTAGAAGTTTACTTGATTTATCAGCAATAACTAATATGGATTTTATTTAAAGGATTCTTTTTATCCCAAACTATCCATACAGGGTTAAGTATGTTAATTCTGCCAAAAATTTACCAGTTACCATAATGACAATGCACATGATAACACAAACATACCTTTGTTTTAGTATGCGTTATATTCACAACTTATATATGAAACTTCATATGATTATTCTATTGGCACAATTAATCTACTTTCATTTACATGACATAAAAAAAGTTTATTGATACATCTATCAAATTAAGCAAACCTCACTGCAACAAAAATGGTAAATTCTGTCAAGTGCATGAAAGTCGGCTCTTATCACTAGCTATCCAAATATTTAGTTACCATCAAACCACTGGAAAGCGCAGGCATGGTTATACATCTCAGTCATATGTCTTTTCATTGATAGCTGAATGTGAGTTCAGGATATCTTCAGATTTAAGTGAGCTTTTTAGCCGTCCAAAGGGTATTTTCAATGGCACTTGGTTTTATGCAATTTCTACCTATCGATAATACATTTTGAACACCTTGATCACCATTGACACCATTAAGTGTACATTTTATAGTGGTTTTGTAGATAAGACACAATTTTTGAATAAAACAGCATACCTTCAGCATGTTTAGCAGAATCTGTTGTCCCAATATTGGACCCTCATTGTCAGATGACCCTCTGAGAACTAATATGAGGGCACATTGTGTGGGCAAAACCAAGTGTTGAAACTGTAAAATAATACATATATATTATATACATACAGAGTGGGTGTGTGTGTGTATGCACATGCATTAGTAATTGTGGTATTTAAATTTGTATATTTGTGGTGGCAAGGATTTAATAGTTTGGTGTTTTTGGTATTCATGAGTTCTTTTTTCTGTATCCCGTGTGTGTTTTCAGGATAGGTAGGTGACATCCCCACCTCCAACATGTCCGACGTTCACCTCCAATGTGAGAATTGATGCCAGCTGATTCCAAATGCCACACTGGAGGAACCTGCATACAGGGGATAACACCCAAAATGTCTAACCAGAAGATGTAACGAAAAGATTTGAAGTCCCTCACAACAGACACAACTAATGGAATAACAGTTCTAAGCTATTGAAAAAAAGATAAAATTCGTCAGAAAGTGAGATGACGTCTGCCGACGCCGAGGAACCGCTGATGATGGGTGGTACGGACTCCGACTCGGACGAGTTACAGCGAGACCCGGTACGCCGTAGCAGGAACCGGTACGCCGCAGAGGGATATCACATTGTACACAACAACAACAACAACAAGGGATTCAAAAGTGGTTACTTTGGAGGTGGGTCGAGCATGGCCGAATAATTGGTGTCACGGCTTCTCTCTCTATACGCGTGTAAATGCAGTTGTGCCATTTGCATTGTTTGTGCTAGTATTTTAGAGTTTGTTTGATGTTTTCATGGCCCTTACAAGTTTTTTTTTTCAAGGCTTTTCAATGGTGAAGGTATTTTTAAGTTTCCATTTTAATTAAGCCCATGTATTGTGTACAAAACACATGAAGAGCGTCCCTTATTTCGTCCCGAAACCACTCCATATTTTGGTAGATGTATGAATGTGTTTTTGAATACACACTTTCACCTTTTCTCGCAAAAATAGCCACTGATTCTGGACGACTTTTCCAGACACCCCGTCCCGCGGCCGCACCGCTGTGGAGAAGCAGCTCTGTATCCTGCTCATCCTCTGTGTCATCGTCATCATCATACTGTCCATCGTCGTCGTCGTAGTCAACATCAACCCCACCGACAGAGCTGTGAGTAGCACGACATACAAAATGTATTGGCGGGATTGTCCATGCTTGTGTTCATGTGTTGATTCAGAGTAAAGCAATGATCAATTAGATCATATATCTAATTGTGGTGATGCATGTTGGGAATGTTTTGATATATTTCCATAACTGATATTGTGGATAATATCAGTTAAGGATATATTTCCATTTTGATATATTTCCCCTGAGAAAAATGGCGTTAAAAGCAGATTATTCAAATTGAGTAATTCAAATTCAATATATATAAGTTTTTTTTCTCAGGTATGCGAGACAGAATACTGTGTAGAACACGCAGGGCTGATGTTGTCCAAAATGAACACCTCAGCAGATCCTTGCATCAATTTTTACGAGTATGCTTGTTCGGGGTTCGTACACAACCCTCTAATTCCACCGACCGCTGTAAAGTACGGGATGTTCCAGGAAGTGTCCGACAGAAACAGTGCCATACTGAATAAGGTTCGATGAAAATCAAGCTTTGAATCATTGTCTAAAATGTAAATTGAGGGAGATTTTTTGAGAAATCGCTTGAGGTTCACATTTGAACATTATAGGTTTGTGTTACTTTTACTTTCTAAACCAACTGTTGTTATTTACAGTTATTATCCAAGCCAGGCAGCCTGTACAAGGGAGTGAACTCGACAGCTGTGGCTAAAGCCAAGATAATGTACAACACTTGCATGAATGTGTCTGCTGTAGAGGATGTGCCCAACGAAAAACTCCTACAGGTCAGTGTTTTGAAAGTGTTCATTCATTGTGTTCGCTTTTTGTGACAAAATTTTTTTTCTGTGGATGGACAAAAAGTGATTGCCAAAGGGAATCGGTGTTTTTGAATGTACAGCGTGTAGTAAGTTTGGGCCAAGACTATTTTACACATTCACTGTTGCTGTTGTTGCCAGGTGATTAAGGACATGGGATCGTGGCCGTTGTTGAATGACAGCGTCGCAGGCGAGTGGAATAGCGCCACCTGGATGATAGAGGAGGCACTAAGTCGTTCGTTCTGGTATCAGGCGAGCCCACTCTTCACCATATCTGTCACTGCCGACTCCAAAAATAGCTCCGTTCAGAGAATTGTGGTAAATCTGTGGTTTCCATTAAAGCTGCTGCCTTCGAATGTATGCAATATTGTTTTCAAAACCATTTTATTGTTAAACACGTCTAATGCAATATAACAAAAGGTGTGCTCAATGATTTTGACGATTACAGTCCGTCCGAGTTGTCTTTTCATCCGTTTTAGTGCCCATTTTGTACAGGTTTTGTAAATAAACAAACGAAGTGTATAAATCAAACCCGAATGTAAACAAATGCTCATATCGCGCTTGAAAGTCCACATCGAGTACATTTTCCAGTTCGTATGTGCATATATAGTGTAGTTGTGAGAAAATAATCGGTGATATACCATGATGTGCGTGGAACTGTCAGTCTATCTCGCACTTCTATGCTTTGTTTACGTCTGCGTGTGATGGATACAGTTCCCGTATTTACGCGAGAACCGCCTGTTCAAATGAGCAAAATTTCCCTGAGGACTGGTTATTTTCCTTACATTTGATGTAAGTATGTTTCATTCAGTTAGTTTTGCATGTTTAATATGAAATACAGTTTTAAAAAAATATTGACTGGTTTCGAAGGCAGCAACTTGAAGATCAACAGGGTGTAGTAGCCTAAACTTTCGATGCTTTAGTGACTAAACTTCGGAAATTCTCATAGGTGCTGTCCAAAATACTTAAAAAATACTTATATCCGGATGAAGAGTGTACATGTATATGCATTTCAATAAAAACCCTTCTTTTGTCGAATAAAGTCAAATTCTGATTTATATTTCTGATATTCCCAACATAAAATTATCCCGTTTGTAAGATATCATGCATCATTTTCCCCGGCCCCCCCTCCTCCCCACCCCACCCTCCTGCATAGTTTGACCAGGGTGGTCTGACACTGTCCGAGCATCGTTACCTCAGGAACGACACACAGAGGTTCCATGACCTGTTCATCCCACTATTCAAGACTATAGCAACACTACTCGGCGCCACGGGCGACCTGGCCAGCGACGCACAAGAGGTCTGGGACCTCGAGATGGAGCTCGCCAAGGTGATACAAAAACCAATGAAATATATGTAGTATCTGGATCAATAAATGAATTTGATATGTAGTAATCTTTCTTTTATTGATGTCCCTATGTTAACCTCAATAACAAACATTTTGGGTAGTAATCTTGCTCGGCATTCAAACAAAACAGATACTTGCCTAGAAAAAAAACAATCACTATTTCCTTGTGTATACTTTTCTATCATAATCAATCGTCTTTTCCAAATATAACTGTTCAGAATTAGCTGGGAGTAAAATTGGCGAAATTGCATGAATAATTATGTGTTTAGTGTAAATTTAACTGTAATCTCAGCAATACACACCAATCTTCAGCACTGAATTTTCAGGGTTTTTTTCTCAGGCGTTTGACCCACCAGAGTCACGAGTGGACCCTGAGGATACTTATCACAAGATGACCTTGGCTGACCTTCAAGAGATATTCGGAGACCAGGTAGGTTTCCCACTGGTGAAACTTGATATTATATGATATGTCGCACACCTTAATACTGTAAAACCACAAATTATTCACGCCCTTTTATTTTCGCGAATTTCGCGAATCTAAAAAATCGCAAAATTAAATGGCTAGAAAAATTTCTGATGACAACCCACATTGCTAAGAAGGAATGGTTCAAGACCGCGGTTAAATGGCCATGGTTAAATGGTTAAATGGCCGCGAACATGGCCTGATCGCAAAAAGGTGAAAATTTGTAGCAGCGAACTTAAATGGCTTCACAGTAACCGATTTTTAGGTTACCGGACCTATGGTCCGATATCCTATTGGCATGGCGTTGCGTCCGTCGTCTGTCCTCGTCGTCCACATTTTTATCTTTTTTGTTTACAGGCGAATTTTTCTGAAATTTTGCACAAAAATACTTAAAAATAATTCAAGAAGCTGTTTTTTTTTAGTTTTTTGATTTTCGCATTTTTTTCAAAATGGCGGCCGTTTTCGTCGAAAATTGCCTGATTTTGGACTTTGGCGGCCATTTTCTCAAAATCTGTTCAGGAACTTTTTTAGGTTACCGGACCTATGGTCCGATAACCTATTGGCATGGCGTTGCGTCCGTCGGCGTCGGCGTCGGCGTCGTCCGTCCACATGTTTATCTTTAAAGTTTACGATCGGATCTTTCTGAAATTTTGCGCAAAAATACCTAAAAATATTTCAAGAGGAGGTTATTTTTTTGTTTTTTGATTTTCGCATTTTTTTTCAAAATGGCGGCCATTTTCGCCGAAAAACGGCCAATTTCTGACTTGCCGGCCATTTTCTCAAAAACTGTTCAGACAGTTTTGAGATTTTCATTTCAAAAATTGCTCCCACATACCTCTGTGATGTGTATAAGTTTCGTTGCCCCTGAATCGCCGGTCTGCGTGTAGCGGCCATTTTCATTTTCTTGACGGGTCCCAAATAGGACTTTCTTATGTTAAAGGCGACGGACGGTGAAAAAATAATATTCAGGATCTTTTCCTTATAAGATAGAGTCGTATGGGTTATAAATGATAGCAACAATATTTTCAATGAATATGCATCCTGTTGCCCTGTGGGCGCTCTGTAGTAGAGACTCCCTTCAAGAAGCTTCCAGCGAATGGTGTGACGTCACGATAGGTCAACCTCTGACATTTTGGTGTCAAATCGGCGCACGATCCTAGTCCGACATACAGCATTCAAATGCAGATTGCGAAAATTCTGCCGCAGTGACCCTCAATTTTTTTTTCATTTTTTACATGTGTATAATCCACTAGACATCTATTCTAAATTTTAGAAGTTTCTACCGTATGGATTTTTTTCTGGGGCTGTTAATTCATTTTGAAATCAATAATATGGCGGATTTCAAAGGATAGATAAACTCTTTCGAAAGTGTTTTGCAACAAATCCAACGCGGTGACCCCCAATTTTTATTCAACGATTTCAATCTACACATATCACATGATAATCAGACAAATTTTGAGAAAATTCTGATGAGCACATATTTACCTGTGGGTTATAACTCATCACCCCTCTTGAAATATTTTCCGATTAGAGGCCATGTTAGGGCATGGACTGTGCATATTTTTCAGGTTAACCATATATTTCACCACAACAGTGTCATCTACATGTATATATTATCCTGAACATGGTGGCAAATTTTCATATCCTTCTGCCCAAAAATGAGTGTGTCGCAAATATTTAATGAACGCCATCTCATCGCATGAAAATTCTTCGACCTCACCGAGGTGGTCACAGCCTCCGGGGAAAACGTTCAGATATCTATACAGCGGTATGGAAAACGTAATGACCTATCGTGACGTCACGATTCTTTCACCTGAAACACACGGCATGGCTGGGGCACTGTGAACAGCATTTTGATCGTGCCAGACGCGCATTATATCGATGGAATTCGTACATTTATTTATTTCGTAGCATATCATATGAACATAAGCAGTATATTTGTGCAAGAAAATTTTTTTACTGTCCGTCGTCTTTGAATTCTCCTATGCTTTATAATGGGACACATTATGCCTAATATCTCACTGATTATTGAGATTAGAGACTAGGAATCAATTGTGGACACATAGGAAATGATATGCTGATTATTGTCATGACCTTGAATTTGACCCTTGACCTCATTTCCAAGGTCAGAGCACAAAATGACTAATATCTGGCTTATTATCGACTTTACAGCTTAGGAATCAATTGTGGACATATAGGAAATGATATATGCTGATTATTGTCATGACCTTGAATTTGACCTTTGACTTCATTTTCAAGGTCAGAGCACAAAATGGCTAATATCTCGCGTATTATCGACTTTACAGCTTAGGAATCAATTGTGCACATATAGGAAATGACATAGTCCGAATATTTTGATGACCTTGAATTTGACCTTTGACCTCATTTTCAAGGTCAAAGCATAAAATGGCTAATATCTCGCTTATTATCGACTTTACAGCTTTGGAATCAATTGTGCGCATTTAGGAAATGATATAGTCCGAATATTTTGATGACCTTGAATTTGACCATTGACCTCATTTTCAAGGTCAAAGTACAAAATGGCTAATATCTCACTTAATATCAACTTTACAGCTTAGGAATCAATTGTGGACATATAATAATAACCGTTTCTTATATAGCGCTTTATCAACGTTACACACATTATCAAAGCACTTCACAATTTGGAATTTAGTCCTCTGAGAGTGGTCACTGCCAGGGTACATATCGTTCTCAGAGGGATCTTTTACATCCCTTTACAACATTTTTTTATAGAGATGGGACCTCCATTTTACGTGATATCCGAGTCACGGGCACACTGCCAGGTGTGAGGGCAGGGAGAAAATCCCCTACAATTACCGCACATGCGGCCCGACTCGGGATCGAACCCACGTCGGCGATAGCTCTTGGTTTAAATTGAGCGACTAAGCGCTCGCATGTAACCATACGGCCATCTCGCCCCCGTATAGGAAATATAGGAAATGATATATGCTGAATATTCTCGTGATCTTGAATTATATTTGACCTTTGACCTCATTTTCAAGGTCAGAGCACAAAATGGCTAATATCTTGCTTATTATCGACTTTACAGCTCAGTAATCAATTGTGAACCTATAGGAAATAATATATGCTGCACATTGTTGTGACCTTGAATTTGACCTTTGACCTTATTTTCAAGGTCAGAGCACAAAATGACTAATATCTTGTTTATTATCGACCCTACAGTTTGGGAATAGCTTGTGTACATGTAGAAAATTATATATGCTGAGTATTCTCATGACCTTGAACTTGACCTTTGACTTTATTTTCAAGGTCAGAGCACAAAACGGCTAATATTTTGTTTGTTATCAACTCAACGGCTTGGGAATCAATTGTGAAAATGAATGAATTAATATATGGTGAATATTGTTATGATCTTGAATTTGGCCTTTGACCTCATTTATCCTTCATGATCGGCCAGTTCGGAAATGTTTCTAGGTCAGGTCAAGTGGTATAAACAAAAGTCCTTTGGGTATTAGTATTTAGTATTGTACAAGCGAAATCGAGTAATGTGTTGGTGAAAGTGACTCGACAATGGTAGTGGGACAGCATGGATTGGCTATGTTTATACCACTTGACCCTGACCCAATTTCACTTACATGTACCTAACTTGAAAACATTTCCGAACTCACGTATGGGAACTGTATGAAATAAACTCGTAAAACACTTCAAGATAGACCTTAAACATTGGCAGTATCAAATGGGAAATCATGTTGCAGTGTCAATGCTAGTCTTAAATTTCACCTTCAATGACCATGAAAGGTCAATATGACAATTTGAATAAAAAATGTTATGGTTTAAAACTGAACATTTCTCCGGTAACCTTTCTAAGCCCTTGGCTCAAACTCGGCCCAAATAGGACTTTCCCATGTTAAATTCTCCTATGCTTTATAATGGGATATATTATGCCTAATACCTCACTTAATATTGAGATTAGAGACTAGGAATCAATTGTGGACATATAGGAAATGATATATGCCGAATATTCTCGTGACCTTGAATTTGACCTCTGACCTCAGTTTCAAAGTCAGAGCACAAAATGGCTTATATCTCGCTTATTATCGACTCTACAGCTTAGGAATCAATTGTCGACATATAGGAAATTATATATGCTGACTATTCTGATGACCTTGAATTTGACCTTCGACCCCATTTTCAAGGTCATAGGACAAAATGGCTAATATCTTGCTTGTTATCGACTTCAAAGCTTAGGAATCAGTTATGAACATATAAGAAATGATATACATGTATGCAGATTATTGTCATGACCTTGAATTTGACCTTCGACCCCATTTTCAAGGTCATAGGACAAAATGGCTAATATCTCGCTTGTTATCGACTTCACAGCTTAGGAATCAGTTATGAACATATAGGAAATGATATATGCAGATTATTGTCATGACCTTGAATTTGACCTTTGACCTCATTTTCAAGGTCACAGGACAAAATGGCTAATATCTCACTTATTATCGATTTCACAGCTTGGGAATCAATTGTGGACATATACGAAATGATATATGCTGAATATTCTCGGGACCTTGAATTTGACCTCTGACCTCATTTTCAAGGTCACAGGAAAAAAAGTTCAATATCTTGCTCCTCTATTGACTGTATGGCTTGGGAATCAATTGTGAACATATAGAAAATGATATGCACTGAATATTTTGATGACCTTGAATTTGACCTTTGCCTTCATTTTCAAGGCCACAGCACAAAATTGCTGATATCTCTCTGATTATTGAATTTACAGCTTAGCAATCAACTGTGGACATGATATATGCTTAATATTATATATATGCTGAATATTCTCTTGACCTTGAATTTAACCATTGACCTGGCTAACATCTAAAATATTAAATATTGTCCGGTAACCTATCTTTGGCCCTTTTATACATTCATGGCTTTTGCAAGTGTCATTGTCAGGGCATTTGTGCTCTTGTCTAAGTTTTCTACTATTGTGTAAACTGTAGATTGACTTGAGCGAGTACCTGAAGAGGAGCTTCAAGGAGGAAATCCCTCAGTCTGAGGAGGTTCTGGTCCAAGCTCCTGCATACCTCCGGAAAATGTCTGCTCTCATCAGTGTCGAAACAAAAAGGTTTTGTGTTTATGTCTAAGTGTTGTGCTAGTATCATATTGGGTTCTCACACAAACTCCTGAAAAGTACTCTTAAAAGTACTGGTACATTTTCAAGTGTTAATTCTGCGAGCTAACATTTGGATGTTTTAGAGAATGAAATATCATTAACTATTCCAAATTTAAATCATAGTTCATTTGTATATGTATCACTATATGCCCCCAGGACCTTAGCTAACTACATCGTGTGGCACACGGTGATGAGCTTTATCCCAGTGATGCCGATGCCGTATCGTCTGGCACTGTCGGACTTGACGCAGGCGTTGCAAGGGACAAGTGGCAGTGGGGAGCTCTGGGCGTCCTGTGTTGACAGTACCCGGGAACTCCTCGGCTTTGCTACTGGTGCCCTCTACGTCGAAGAGCACTTTCCTGCTGAGGACAAAGAGAATGTAATGTGAACATTACTGCAAAATACTGGGTACTGCAAAAACCTTGAACATAGTGTTGCAAAAAAAGAATTCTCGTGTTGATTTTCTCCTTGCGTTTGTGTCGAGGTCGAGGCTATTCTGTCCAACATTCGGTCGACGTTTGAAGCAAGCCTGCCGGAGGTGGATTGGATGGACGAGGAGACGAAATCGAGAGCTCTGGAAAAGTCCAGGGCTATCATGGAGAAGATCGGATACCCGGCTTACATACAGGACCCTCAGCAGCTCGACCAGTACTACGAGAATGTCAGTGCAAGGCTTCCTTGAAGGAAATAATGGAATTTTGATATGAGCTCATGAATAAACATCATAAAATAATCTTGTGGTATTGATTCATTATGTATGTAGTAGTATACAGACATAATGAATAGAAATGTACAACAATTCTGATTATACATTATATAATATAATGTATTCATCAGATTTCCTCAGTTTATCAATGTTGAGATTTTATTATATAATTTTCATTGTTGCTGATAATACTTTTCCAGTTGACACTCCTACCTGATGCTCCATTTGACAACGATGTCAACACCAGGTTTTACCAGGTTGAGAAATATTATCTGCAAGATCGCAAGAAACCCACAGACAAACACGAGTACGTAGTAACTAAGTATCAAATGGTATAATCCACACAGGACTCGTAACTGCAGATAACTCTTTTGAATAAAGGGATAAAGAAGTTGATTACTCAAGATAAATATAAATTGCACAATCGCAGATGGCACATGAGCCCGGACGAGGTGAATGCCTACTACAGTTCCACCAGCAATGAAATTGTCTTCCCTGCGGGGATCCTGCAAAATCCCTTCTACGACAACACTCTGCCAATGTAAGGAGGTTTTATGGTTGTCATTCTTCAGTGTTCCATCTACAACTATTATAATACAGGGCAATGCTTCTAGTACCACTAGTTCTGTATTTATCACAACACAGTATAATGACATTCATATATCCGAGTATCGTTGATGTTGCAGGTATTACATCTATGGTGTTATGGGGATGGTTATGGGACATGAGCTAACCCATGCTTTTGATAATGTTGGTGAGTAAACTGGATATTTCAAAGATGCAAAAATGTAAAATGTCTAAAGTTGTTCCATATTAATCCGTTTTTATCCAATTTTGTGCTGCAGGACGACTTTTTGACATCGAAGGTAATCTGAACAACTGGTGGACCAATCATTCAGCCAAGGAATTCCTGGAAAAATCTCAGTGTCTTGTGGATGAATATGACAAATTCAAAGTGCAAGGCCAACACGTAAGTTGCATTTTTTTCTAAAGAAAGACCGTTGTTATATTATTTCTTGGTACCAGGTAGTTCCATTCAACTGGTACCTGTTTTGTTGTGTGTCTCTGAATTTCATGATAATGATTGTTAACAAAATTTAGTTTAAATTTTGAAGTAGCAAAAGGCGATAACTTCTAATTGTTTCTGTGCAAATTCAAATTGTAAAACTACATGTATTAATGGTAAATCGCTCGACTATGGACCCTCAGGTGAATGGCCTGACGACTTTGGGAGAGAACATCGCAGACAATGGGGGCTTGAAGACTGCTTACAAGGCTTACTATAACTGGGCTGACGATGCCAACCGCAAGGAACTGCCTCTACCGGGGCTCAATCTCACCATTGATCAGACTTTTTTCCTCGGCTTCGCACAGGTGCGGTGATAAAGATGTTTATAAACATGTACATTTTGATTGTGGGTATTGATGCATGAGCTTTTTCAATGACAATCCCTCATCTGATTTTTCGTGAAAAATTTCATGGGGAAACCTTACGTTTTTTTTTGGGCAACATACTTTCCTTGGCCCCAAAAAGCTGGAAGCTCATTTGGTACTTTTCAATTGTATCAAATATGATTACGGTACTTTCTCCATTGCAGCTTTGGTGTGCCTACTACACCCCTGAGTACGCAATCTCAACTCTGGCTACAGACGTACACACCAATGCAAAATACAGGTATTTGTGAAAACACTCCGCTTCTCAAAATTGACTTTTGTATATTCAAATTTAATTCAAAAGTCTTTTTGAAAAATTCATTCAAAACTCAAAAAAAAAATTATTCAAAAATGTTATTCAAAATTCGAAATTTGGTAATTTCATTTCATTCAAATTTCATTCAAAACTCCGCTTCTCAAAATTGACCTTTGAATATTCAAATTTCATTCAAAATTCTTTTCCCTAATGGTTTATATTTGTTGGCCTGTTACTAGGATTCTGGGGACTTTATACAACATGCCAGAATTTGCCGAAGCATACAACTGCCCCAAAGGTTCTATGATGAACCCCGAGACTCGCTGTTCCGTCTGGTGATCAACATAATGCCATTGATGTGCATTGCTGTAGTAAACTGCTAAAAAAATCTCATAATACATTATGTGTTCATGATATTTTGTCTGTAAGAGTGATAGAACTGATCAAGGGAGTTGGGAAATGTATCGGTATGCAACTATGCGTGTGTTACACTGAGCGATGTGTAAATTTTTTTGTTACTTTATTGTACAGTGTTATCATATCATAATGATTCACTCAGTAACAAATTGATAATGTTTGTTGTGACTGAAGTACTTACATGTATGTATATATCTTGTTCGTGACTGTATGCAAGACTCATTCAAAATGAGTTATTATTTGTTATCTGTTATCTGTAGCTCTTCAATGCAGATCATGACTCCGAATGAGTCTGTATTGTCTTCCAGCTCATATCGATTCATATGATTTGCTTATGTTATTTTATTTGTTACAGTTGAGAACTTTGTGAATGAGGGTTTCATATCGATGTTATTTGATTGTGATATCAATATGACACGCAGTTTTCAGGAAAAGGATATTGAATAAGACTTACCAGTAGTGTACTTTTGAATAATATTTTGCATATCCAATGTCTTCCATTTGCTTCTTGTCTTTCCTAAACTGCATATCATTGAATACATTCCATGCCAGCATTGTATACATCTGTATGTGTAAATATACATATATTAAAAATGCAGAATTGCATACATAAATGTATATTGCATGTATGACAGAAGTGTCTTATAACTGCTAAATTATACATAATATATATTTCAAAAGATATTATTTCCTGACCAGGGCACTGTGATAATCATATAACGTATTTTACCTGCTTATGAGAATATCCATAAATTCCAGATACATGATAAAGGTTTCTAGCATGTGATGAAAGGCAAATTTATCAGAAAACTTTGGATGCTGAATTAGTGTTCAGAGATTGGTGTGCAAGGGAAAAAAATCACAATTCCTAAAAAGTAATGTAGCAAAATATCTATTCAAGACAGGACAGAATACAGGTTTAGATATATTGATGCAAGTGAATAAATGAATACAGAAAGATGTAGTGTGGCTCCATTATTCCACTACATCTGATATAATGGTACAATGTATACATCACCTACTTGTACCCATCACTGAAACTGGAGAGTTTTCGCATTCGTTTGATGACTCGATGTCATTCAGTCCCAACAGTCATACATTGTTTATGCGAAAAATATTTGTTGTTGTACTTGCAATGGTACAGATGTAAATGCATGTTTTGTGAATGAACAACTATCATGAGAAGTATACATTTATTATATGTATGAACATGTATTAAATTTGAGCATCCTATCAGCAAGATAATTTGTCAGCATATTTCCCGTGATAGTTATGAACTCCTCATAGATTTACTTGGCAATACAAATTTGCTGAAAAACCTGATGGTAGTCCAAATTATTCCATCGTCAATGTGTTTGGTATTTGTTAATCAAACTCATATTCTTCTACTCTAACGACAAATACTGTCCGTATGAGTCAATTCGCGAAAATAAGTGCACGCAAAAAAAAGGGTTATTACAGTAAAATATATAATATATATAAACATGTGTTAACTTGTTATGCTATGATAATACTCCCCTCTGAATCTAGGGTGACGTAATTAAGCGGCTGAACTAAATATTTTTAGGTTACCGAATATATGGTCCAATAACATATTGCCATTGGTTTGCATCCGTCGTCCATCCGTCCACATGTTTATCATTAGACTGTAGAGTTTTCTTCCAGAAAATTTGGGAAAAGATACTTCAAAATATTTCGAGAAGGATGTTTCAGGGTTTTTCTTATTTTTTCTCAAAATGGCGACCATTTTCGTCGAAAAACTCAGTTTTGAACTTTGGCTGCCATTTTCTCAAAAAATGATCAGTTGTTTAGAAAGATTACTCTGGTGTCCCTTTGTGACATGTGAAGGTTTTGTGACCTTGAATCGCCAGTTTCCATGTGGCGACCATTTTGAATTTTTGACGGGGTAGCAAAAAAGAAAAATTTGGCACAAATCGCATTACTATCTATTCTGGGCCATTTCTAGGAGAAATTTTTTTTTCACCCTTTGAAAAAATAGTATGGACTAACAACACTTTTCAACACTTTTCCGTCATAATGGGAGCTGCCACAACTGTGCTCATAGATTGCTTGAAGATAGAGCTTAGGTATTGACACTTTCAAATGGGAAGTCATATATGGCGATTTGTGAGGTGACCTTGAATTTGACCTCCGATGACCTTGAAACATCAAAACAGCCATTTTTTCGGTAAGAAAAATGCCCAAATTTGCCTCTACAGATGAAATGCTTATGGATAAACTTAGTTTGCATTATGAGCGTATAGGAAGTTGTATATGGAACAACTAATGATGACCTTGACCTCGGATGACCTCGAGTGCTAAATGTCTGACGTGATATGTGTAAATTCGGCTCCGAGGCATGAAACACAGGTTGGGACTGTGTATAAGCCTAAAAGGAGTCGGGTATATATGCACATCTTTTGGTGACCTTGAACTTGATTTTAAATTACCTTGAAGGCCAAATCTCAAAATCTTGCCTGACCTGACATGTAAATTGGCCATATGTAATATCACATGCAGCATACCTGATGGTTATATTGAATTTCACAAATATGACCTTGATTGGTACATCTTAAGGTCATATATATGTCACCTGCAATGCTTAATACAGACTTGTCTGGTTATCTATCTTAGCCCTTGAGCTATTTTTCTCCCAAAGAGACAGGGTCAGCCATAATGAGCATGATGACTATGGGGACCATTGTGAACGGGCCATTTGGAGCGACAGGGACCATTTAATTAAGCTGTTCAGATTGGATGAACTGTGAACATAGGCACTGAGTCGGAACACTTTGACCACCATGGTGTCTGAACATTCAAACAGGAGAACCCGTTCCTCTCGAAACAGTCAGCAATTGGATAGTTACGACCGTGGCTGTTTGGAACGGATTCCTGGATCTTATTCCGAAGCCAGAGGTGAAGGAGTAACTGGACTCATCCCTTGATGACAGGATCCTTCAATCGTTTCAGCTGTCAGGTTCCCGTGCTACGAGGGTATACCCGATGCCCACAGCAATGTTGGAGGAGGTCATCACCCATCCACAAATCTAGAGGCCAATGGTCCTCTACTGCATGATCACATTAAAGAAGAGACGTTTCGGTCTCGTGCAAGTCAGTGTTATATCCCCAACGAAGTCAACATAGCTAAGATGGTTGAATGGCAGCAGCAACTTCCGAGATGTCCATGCAAGACTCCCAAGGAACTCCGACATAAATGGCCAGCCAGGGACGTTCCAAAGACAATTTTGACCAAAAACTCCAGGTACATGGGGAGTAGCCAAGCTTCCAGCTCTCGTGGTGGCGGCACTGGGTCCTCTTCTAGCAACAGGTGGGGCGTGGGGGTAATGCATCTATGATGCGCCACAGATGCTCCCACAGACCCAGTCCACGGCGGTATTCCCTTGGAGAGCTCGTCTTCAGCCCTATTGACATACCTGGAATACAGCATCTATGGATGATCTTGTGACAGTGATGCTTCACAGAAACTAAAATTTCCTGGTCGGCTTTGTCCTCTGCCGTAGTAGTCCACGCGTCCTATATGCTCGGCAGCTCGGGTCCAAGAAGTTCGAGGTGAGTTAACCAACTCATCTTGGAGATGCTGGAGGAGCAACCAGCGAGGTTGTGGATATCAGCCCTCTTAATCAGTTTGTTGTCACGGAATGCCTTAATTCCATGTGGTTTCTCCAGAAGGAATTACTCTTTTTCTGAGCTCAACTAGACGACATCAGTAGAAACGAAGATGCTACACTCTTACATCCCCATTTATTAGTCATCGCGGCGCTACCTGGTTCCATTGGTGTGAGGCAGTCTACCAGTTCCGGGAGCTTTGTGTGGCCGATCCACGACTATTCACCCGTGTCTGCCGTCGGACGGCAAGCTGTCCACATTGCCTGGCTGATATGCTAATCACGGCTTCCATAGCACACGATTGCAGCTCACACTGCCAGTCAGTGTCATCTTCACACGGTGCCATTATCGGTGCTCTGTTAGAGCAGCAGACTTGGAGAGGGGCTGCCAGCTGGATGTTCAGGACTGTTCATTGCAAGTCTGTGCAAGCTAAATGAAAGTTGGGCATAAACCAACTCTTGGCAGAAATCAGAATATCTTTTCGCAAACCCCATATCTTGGCGGAAACTACTGAGGACGTTTATGAGCCACCATAAATTTATCAGTGCCTGAAAAGGAAGGCACTTCCGATCCCAGCACAACCACAAATTTTGTATATGATTCCCTAGGTGGAGCCCTGGTGCCTGATACTTGGTTATCGATGCTCTCTACACTATTTTGAAATATATGCCTGCATGGTCGAATGGGACAAAAACAGAAAGGTCCAAGCACCACGAATCACTGACAGGGTCGGACCTAGGGAATGTGAAAGGGAGTAGTTGTAATTACATTTGGAGTGTGAGCGGCACGATCCCCGAACGGAGCGAGGCATCACGGCTTGGGGCCCACTCAAGGGCCCCAGAAGCTGAAGCATTCCAAACAATCTTTGATAAATTCTGAGGCTGTCCTGGCCATGAAATTCCTCATAACAATAAACACTAAACATTTCAAATATTGAAATCCATTTTGTAAATTCAGACATTGTATCATGTCATTGTAATTTTTTTCCAATAGCACATAACCTACCAAACGTTCCAGGGGTGGATCCAGAAATTTGAAACGAGGGGGTTCAACATATATGGCGTGGGGTCTGGTGCGGGCCCAAGGAGCGGGCCCCAGGAGCCAGAACTTTTTATGTCCTATGGTAGCTTCCTGGCCTCTACTGGGTATAAATCCCACTTCTCGCTGGTATAATTGTAAAAGAATTATGGAGCAAAGCGAGCTTCTCTCGGCGGGGGTCTGTGGCCAGCTCAAGAGACCCTGAAGCCAGTATTTTTTATGTTCTGTGGTCAGTTTGTGGCATATCTTCGGGTATAAATTCCATTCAAATATCCAGAGATTCGCATTCATACTATTATAAAAAAAAATCGATACGAAGTGAACCCGTCTTGGCTGGCGGTCTGAGGCCTGCTGAAGGGCCCCAGAAACCAGAGCCTTTTTTATGTTTTGGATTAATTTATTAGCCTTTCCTGGTTATAGATTGCAATTAAAAATTCATCGATGACTATGTTCTGAAAAGTAAGTAAAGAGTGTAGAAGGGATACTGCACATTTGGGCCGGTGTCTGGTGCTCGCTGAAGGGCCCCTGAAGCCAGAAAGTTTTTTTATGTTCTGTGCTAGCTTTCTAGCTGGCCTTTCGACGTTATACATTCCGAACAAACTCACTGTGATCAACCTGTTCTCAAACCTATTTCGACAACATTTTTTTTTTCGGGCAGGAAGCCTGAATCTCCCTATGGAAGCTCTGATGTATATATGTATTTTTTTCGAAGGGGGGGGGGGGGGGGGCTCTGAGTGAGCTACTGGATCCCAATACGACCACTGGACACTGTTTATATTACGCTATATGTATGATTAAAAATACAATTCTAATTGTATTTCGAAATTCAGGAGAAGAACGGGTTTGGAACGGGGAGAAACAGGATTGGAGTGGCGCCAGTGGTGTGCAGCGCCGGCAGAGCGTGATACGTGGCTTCACGGGTGGAGTTTGGGGGGGGGGGGGACGGAGTTGGGGGGGGGGGACGGAGTTGTTGGATGACGTCAGGTTTTAATTGTTGGTTTAAAAAAAAAAACGCACACACACATTGTGTGCCTTTTCTCGCTTCCCTGACCGCTACGTTTCAATCTGAGTCTATTTGATCGGCTCAAAGCAATAAAATCCCAAGAGGTGGGTTTACACCCCCACACCTCCCCTCTAAATCTCTTCTATGTCTATGGTCAAGAAGCCATCTGTCTTTTACAAACATTATGTACCCAGAGTTTCGACCAACCTCAAGAGGGCCAGGTCAGAACCATGAGGCATTAGGTTTTCTGACTCGTGGAAAAACTAGTATGTCTCTGGTTCCGATGGTCTGGATGACCGGATGAGCTGAGCTCCAAACATAAAATATGGATAAATTGATGCTGTAACAGGTGTATGGTAGGTAACTGGTAGGACTCGCTTCTTGCATTCGTGGAGCAAGTCGTCCAACGTCCTGCATGGACCGTTATTTCCCTGCTAGCAGATTATAAGATCATCAGCATCTGGAGGTTTAAACTAAAGGTTTAAAGTGAAGCGTCGTTAATGACATTGTATGTGTACATATGAGCATAAATATATAAACAATAATAATGACATTTTTTGCAGTATCCGATTATAGTTTAACGTGTACAATATACTTATATGTCAAAGCTTTCCACGTTGTTAAGATGTAGACAAATTTTGTGCGAAGCCAAACATGTTGCAAATGAATTTAATTTATTGCCTCCCAAATAAGAGTTTTTGAGACTATTATTGACATTTCATTGCTAAATAAACTGTGATTATCTAAATCAATGGAGCAGGTCAGTAAAGCAAACGAACGAAAACATATTGCTTGTTGATATAATTTGGCTGTCAAATTCATGCCCAATATGCATGAAGTTATTCCAGAAAGATATGAGGAAGTTTTAAGTGTTGTTAGAACTCCAGTTCTTCTTTAGTATAATGGGAATATTATGCAAATGCAACCGATTCTTTCTGGAATTGCTAAAGAGCATACTTACCATGTGTAGCATTATGATGTTCTGTGTCTTCATTTCAATATTCACTTATTACAATCTGCAAAAATCCGATTGCTGTCGTGTCCAGTTTTACTCGGTGGATGAGGGGGGTGGCACCACAAATGACAAGAGCGCAGATCTGCTCAAAAAAGATGCTTCGTCTTTTGAAAGATATTCGGCCAGATATGGAGACGCCACAAATCTCCCACCAAGGAATGATTCAAGAATTACGTCTCACAACGACATCCCACAACTGCTGCAGAGTACCACAAAAAGTTCAACATCAAACCAGTCCGGATCAGAGGCAACTGTTAAAAACACGAGGCCAAAGCTGATCCTTTACTGGAATTTAGTTTACACCAATTTCGCTCCAAACAGTAAGGAAACTAAACTGTTGGGATGTCAACCGAGGGACTGTCTTACGACAATTGATCATTCCAGGTTACCCAAGGCTCATGCTGTTCTCTTCAACGGGTTGACTTTTGGATTTAACAAACATTTCCCAGAGCGTTCCCATCCGAATCAGCTCTACGTGTTTCACGTATTTGAGAGTCCCCTAATTGCTAACCAGCTAGACTGGTTGGACAACCTCGAAGGTGTTTTCAACTTGACCATGAGCTACCTTGAGAGCAATGATACTGATTTTTTGATGAGAATACAAAGGTTCGTTGAGCGGAAGAAACCTGTCGCACCCGACATCCCAGATGACGCGGCACTGGCCGCCAAGAACAAGATGGTAGCATGGGTGGTCAGCAACTGTCACTCCAAGAGCATCCGGTGGGAGTATGCCATGGAACTTTCGAAATACCTATCTGTCGACATTTATGGAGCCTGTGGAAGCTTCTCCTGTCCAAGAGAAGGAATCTCGTGCTTCCCGCGAATCTCTCAAGAATATTTCTTTTATTTGGCTTTTGAAAACAGCTGGTGCGAAGGGTACATAACGGAGAAGGTATTCGATCCACTGTGCCAGCTACATTTAGTGCCGGTCATTCTAGGAGGGGCCAACTACACCAGGTACCTTCCGCCTCGTTCACACATACTCGTCAGTGATTTCCCTTCGCCCAGGGATCTGGCTGAGTATTTGAAGTATCTCTCCTCCAACATTACCGCTTACTTGGAGTATTTTCAATGGACCAGTGCATACCAGTGTGATTACAGTGACGATGGTTATTCCAACTCTGTGACTGGTTGTACACGTCTTCAGGCGTTCACAAGACTGTAGATCCTAAAGTCTACTGGGACCCAGACGGACTGTGTTTGCGTGGCGACAGCGAACGTGAAGCTGCCCACTTGAATTCCAGTCATAAGACTATACTTGAATTCCAGTCATAAGACTGGTCTATACACGTAGTGTATTTTAATATTGGACAGGCCTACAGAGTACATGCATTGGAATAGTCTGGCTTTGAATATGATGTTGTACCTGAGCCACTGCTTACGTTTTATATATAGTTCCTTTCTGTAGTATTCAATCCATCACATGGGTAAAATGTATTGAATATCATTTGCTCCAAATCGGTGAAGGTTGATATATCATACAATGTTTTTTTAGGACATCACCTTTGGTGATCTTTGCTTAGTGACACACACGATAACTTTGATCAGAGTTCATTCCATAGAAACACTTGAGGATGCAAGCCGGATGAAAACAAACAATCAGCGACAACTGACGAACAGTAAAAAAAGGGCAAGCATAAATCTCCTTTCCTCCTCAAGGAGCTTGAAACCATTACAGCAGCGAACAAAATGTGAACATACACATGACATGATAATCACCACTATGATAAAGTAAAAACGTGGCCAGGCCTCATTCGATAGAGGTCCTCTACTGCTGTTGTCTCAGGAGTTCCACCTGGCGAGTTTGGTACGGCTAGGTGATGTGGTGGAGTTCCTGGGACATGAGGCACAAGTGCTATCTCGGGATCTGTAGAGGAAGCAGGGAAGTACACTCTAGGTTCCTGGAGCATAGGTCGTTTTGAATCAGATGATTTCTGCAGTTAAACTGTCTGTTTCTCCTGTACAGGCTTTCTTGGTCAGTGGCAACTGCGTATATGTCCAGTTTTTTCAGGTGAGTGATCACTCAGACTTGCTTGGATTCCCTTTGATGAGGTCTGATGGGTTGCATGCATACTGTGTCTCCCATATTCTCAGGTTATTACGATGTTCATTTAGGCGCTCGGCCACAACTGTTTCCATGCCTCCCATCTTTGATTGTCCGACAATAATTCTGGAGACGTTTTCAGCACAGTAGGACTGGTCATCGAAATGAAAGCTTCATTTTTCTACCCAATAGCCCAGAGATACTGGTGCATGATAAATGTCACAGGCGTTTGCTTGTCAGCAAATGCGCACAGACATCGCAAGTATCAATGTACTGGTGAATTTCAGCTGACATACCTGGCCAGAACACAATGTCTCTTGCTCTTTTGAGGCAGGTATTTATTCCAATATGTCCAGCGTTTACCTTGCAGTCGATGTCTTGCCTTCAAAAGAGAAGTGTGAATCACTATCCATTCCCCACGTACCACTACTGCATACTGAAAAGAAGCTCATCTTTATGGTCGAAGTACCAAGCAACAGATGCTGGTAGATCTGACTTGGTTGTTGGCCAGCCAGCTAAGATGACTGATATCATTTTACTCGATCAGGGATGGGTTTTTGATCGGCAGAGAGCACCTGGTGTGTACTCGCATGATGTCTACAGCTCACACGTCGTCGATAGAAATTCTGCAGCAGTGATTGACTTCTGAGCACGTAGCAGTAGAACCTGCAGTCTGTTGAGCGCTTTTGAGTTTGTCAACGATCTTCATAAGTGATTGATGAACAATGACCACCTTGACGTGTTGCCCATACATGTAGTGATGGAACTTTTCAAGTCCATAGACCACAGCTAGAAGTTCCTTTTCAATCTGAGCCCATCTTCGTTTCGTGTCAGTCATTGAGCGGTTTCCATAGGCAACGGGCTTCCTTTTCGGCATGGGAGATGACCCTGGCCAATATTCCGAGGAATCATTTTCTAATGTGAGTTCTTTGTTAGGCTCATACATGGCAAGTACTAGAATGGACGCCACCAGGAGTTCTGTTGGGCTTCAGTCCACACCCAGTCCACGTCCTTCCATGTCAGGTTCCGTAGAGGAGTTGTGACTTCCAGGCAGTTTGGCAAGGATTTTGCGAGATAGTTCACAAGTCCCAGAAACCAGCATAGTTCCTCGAGATTCTTTGGAGGATACATGTTTCTGACGGCTTTGGTCTTTTCAGGGTCTGATTCTAGACCACCTTTGGAGATTCGGTGACTCATGAAAGTTATTGCAGGCATTCGCAATTCCAGCTTTTCCTTGTTGAGTTTGATACTTAGATCTTGGCATCTGTCCAGGAATTTTTGTAGGTTCTGTTCATGATATTCAGAAGTTTTTCCCATGTATAATGACATTATCAGCTATACACACTATTCCTTCCGAGGCTTCTGCAGACACATTAGTTCCACTTAGTTTAAGCCTGTGGTGACCAAAAACAGGTTGGAAAGTTGTAAGCAGACTGGAGTCCGTAGCGACCAAAACAGGTTTGAAAAGTTGTAAGCAAACTGGACTCTTCGTCAAGTTGTATATACCAGTAGCCCGAAGCTAGATCATCGTTGGAGAACACCTGTTATTTTCGCAAATCATGTAGCGTGTCTTCTAACACTGGCATGATGAAGTGTTACCTCTGAAGGGCTTCAAGTAGTTCTCTAGGGTATATACACACACCCGACATGGGGGGTATTCGTATTCGGTATTCGAATATATTCAAATACTCAAGTATTTGTATTCGGATACTTCTGTAGGGGTGTATTCATGGTGTATTCATATTCGGATACATGGTCAAAGTATTCGTAATTTGAATACTTTCATGAATACTGATGAATACAATACATAGAGGCTCATTATCGACCTCTTTCACAGTCCAATTCACACCCGCTAGCTGACATTTTGCGACCCCGCCCCTCTACTGCCCAGACGACAATAAACTAATTAAACATGCACATACATGTGACTTGTTAAACCAGTTAATCTATACAAGACAGAGTGTGTGTGATCTCATCTGGAACGGAAGATGCTGACTACGGTACATGTATATTATTTCTCATATGGTCTTTCATTTATAATTATGCCATCTTTGATCCCCAAGTTCCTGACTGATATTTGTGAGTTGATCTCTCGAGTAAATCTCTGGATGTCATGTTTTGATAAGATGACCAAATGAGAAATTTATGACATAGATTACATCAAGCAATATTTCCCCAGTTTCTTTACACCGGTTCTGTTAACACCACTCTGTGATATAATCCATTGATGTTTCATGTTTGTTGAATATGTTTTCTAATTACATTCGGGATATTCTGAAGTAAGAACTTGCAATCAGCACTTATCATTTCGCACTGAATGTTTTTACAATAAAGATTATCAATATTCATTTCGCACGTGATATCACAGCACAACGTTATGGCAAAAGTATTTCTGAATGTATTTATGTATATTTTTATAAGTATTTGTATTCGAATAAAATGTAAAATTAGGCCAAGGGCCGAAGATAGGTTACCGGACAAGCCAGGTCACTGGTCAAGAGAATATTCAGCATATATAATATTAAGCATATATCATGTCCACAGTTGATTGCTAAGTTGTAAATTCAATAATCAGAGAGATATTAGCAATTTTGTGCTGTGGCCTTGAAAATGAAGGCAAAGGTCAAATTTAAGATAATCAAAATATTCAGTGTATATCATTTTTTATATGTCCACAATTGATTCCCGAGACATACAGTCAATAGTCAATAGCAAGATATGAGCCATTTTGTCCTGTGACCTTGAAAATGAGGTCAGAGGTCAAATTCAAGGTCACGAGAATATTCAGCATATATCATCCTATATGTCCACAATTGATTCCTAAGCTGTAAAATCCATAATAAGTGAGATATTAGCCATTTTGTCCTATGACCTTGAAAATGGGGTCGAAGGTCAAATTCAAGGTCACGAGAATAATCAGCATATATCATTTCCTATATGTCCACAATTGATTCCTAAGCTGTAGAGTCGATAATAAGCGAGATCTAAGCCATTTTGTGCTCTGACCTTGAAACTGAGGTCAGAGGTCAAATTCAAGGTCACGAGAATATTCAGCATATATCATTTCCTATATGTCCACAATTGATTCCTAGTCTCTGATATCAATATTAAGTGAGATATTAGGCATAATGTGTCCCATTATAAAGCATAGGAGAATTTAACAAGGGAAAGTCCCATTTGGGCCGAGTTTGGGCCAAAATGGCCCACTTCGAGCGATTCAAGCGCAACGAAATTCATAGACATCATAGGAGTACATATGAGGAGTGTTATATATCAAAAAGAAAAAAAGTTACTGAACAGATTTTGAGAAAATGGCCGCCAAAGTCCAAAATCAGGCATTTTTCATCGAAAACGGCCGCCATTTTGAAAAAAATGTGAAAATCAAAAAACTAAAAAATACCTCCTTCTTGAATTATTTTTAAGTATTTTTGTGCAAAATTTCAGAAAAATTCGCCCGTAAACAAAAAAGATAAAAATGTGGACGACGACGACGACGACGACGACGACGACGACGACGGACGACGACGGACGACGGACGACGGACGCAACGCCATGCCAATAGGTTATCGGACCATAGGTCCGGTAACCTAAAAATAGGTATTCATATTCATGTAAAGTGAAGTATTCTTATTCGTATTCGAATACATTTCAAAGTATTCACCCCATGTCTGACACATAAAGGAGTGACCACAAGTTAACTCAACCAGGGTGTTGGTTGCTGAACTGAAGTCGCCCTCTTCTGTCATCCTGTCTAGTTCAACTTTGAGAGGTTCCCGCATTGAGATCGGAATTATGTGAGTTGGCATTAATATCACCGGATGCACTTTCACATCCGTCTGGGGATGTACACGACCAGGTAGTGTCCCTAGGCCAGGTTGGACCACGTTGTTATATTTTCATCCACAGATATCGAGGCAATTTGTTCGATATTGTGATTAGTTGTTCGAGATTAGTTGCTTCTGTTCAGCTGCCCGAAGTCCAAGGAGAGGTGTTTATTTCTCTTTGAACACAAGGAATTCAACAGAGTACAGTTTCTTCTGATTCTTGAGATTTCATACAGAATATCTGTCTACCCCCAGAGGTGTCAGTTCCGTGTGTTTCCACATTCTGAGCCTTTTGTCTCTTGGCTGATGTGAGTAGCATTCTTTGATGGAAAAATGCTCACACAAGCTCTTGTATCGATCTGGAATATGACCTCGAGATAGTTCACAAGTCCCAGACACCAGCATAGTTCCTCGAGATTCTTTGGAAGAGACGGTTTCTGACGGCTTTGACCTTCTCAGGGTCTCATTCTAAACCATCTTTGGAGATGACCATCTTTTGAATGCGTGTATTCGTATTCGGTATTCGAATATTATATTCAAATAACTTTTCTCAAATAATTGTATTCGAATACTTCTGTAGTGGTGTATTCATGGTGTACTCGTATTCGGATACATGGTCAAAGTATTCGTAATTGGAATACTTTTATGAAAACTAATATAATGAATACAATACATAGAGGCTCATTCTCGACCTCTTTCACAGTCCAATTCACACCCGCCAGCTCAATTCCGAACACATACACTGATATTTTGCGACCCCCCCCCCCCCCCCCTTCCTCTACTGCCCAGACAACAAAAAATTAATCAACATGCACACTGGCTTATTAGACCAGTTAATCTATACAAGACAGAGAGTGTGTGATCTCATCTGGAACGGAAGATGCTGACTGTGGTATATTATTTCTCTTATGGTCTTTCATTTATAATTGTGTCATCTTAGATCTCCAAGTTCCTGACTGATATCTGTGAGTGGATCTCTTGAGTTAATTTCTGCCCTGGATGTCATGTTTTGATAAGATGATCAAATGAAAAAAATTATAATATATATTTCCCCAGTTTCTTTACACCAGTTCAGTGTACACCACTGTGTGATGTTATCCATTTATGTTTCATGTTTGCTGAATATGTTTTGTAATTATAATCGCGATTTTTTTTCGCACGTGATATCACAGCATAAAGTTATGGCAAAAGTATTCATGAATACTTCGATAAGAATTCGTATTCGAATAAATTGTAAAAAGAGGTATTGTTCGTATTCATAACCATGTAAAAATATTCGTTTTCATATTCGAATACATTTCAAAGTATTCGCCCCATGTCTGACACATAAAGGAGTGACCACAAGTTAATTCAACCAGGGTGTTGGTTGCTGAACTGGAGTCGCCCTCTTCTGTCATCCTGTCTAGTTCAACTTGGAGAGGTTCCCGCATTGAGGTCGGAAATCTGTGATTTGGCATCATCACCGGATGCACTTTCACATCCGACTGGGGATGTACACGACCAGGTAGTGTCCCTAGGCCAGGTTGGACCATGTTGTTATATTTTCATCCACAGATATTGAGGCAGTTTGTTCGATATTGTGGTGATTGACAAAAATCAGTTGCCTCTGTTCAGCTACCCGAAGTCCAATGGGAGGTTTTTGATTCTCTTTGGCCACAAGAAATTCAACAGAGTACTTCTTCTGATTCTTGAGATCTCATACAGAATATCTGCATACCCCCAGAGGTGTCAGTTCCGTGTGTTTTCACATTCTGAGCCTTTTGTTTGTTGGCTGATGTAGGTAGCATTCTTTGATGGAAGGATGTTCACACAAGCTCTTGTATCGATCTGGAATATGACCTCGTGCTTTCCCACTTGCATGTGATACTTGACATCTGAGAGTTTAGACTGTTGTGAATTGTTCACATTGTTTACCCACTCATCATCAGATGATGACAGAGTCTCCACTTTGTTAGTGTTTTTGGGTTGACTATATTTCTCGGGGCACTTGGATGCTAAATGATTCTGCTCATGACAAAGAGAGCATGTTTTACCCCAAGCAGGACAGCTTTTTCCATTGGGTGTTGATATCCACAGAATTTACACCTTCTCATAGGCTTGTGTTTGAGAGTGAATATTTCCTTTGGCGCCTCTTAAATATGATTCCTTCCTTTAACAGTGGGGCCCGTTCTGAGGCAGGTCTGAAAGGCTTGCGCATTTTCAACACCCTTGCATATTGATATGCATTTTTCAAGAGTCAGGTTTTCTTGTCGAAACTTTTAGACTCTCTAATGCCAACGACAATACGATTGCGTAGAATGGGCTCTACACAGTTCTGGACAATAGTTACAGGTTTTGATCAGAGATCGTATTGTGGCAAGGAAAGTCTCAAAATTTTCACCCTCGTGTTGATCATGGCAGTTGAAGATGAATCTCTTATATGATTCATTTATTTTGCCCACATCAAACTCATCAAAATTTGCGATAATCTCATGGACATTTCGGTATTGTATGGCAAAATTGAAATCATTGTAGATTCTCAGAGCTTGATCACCAAGTATATGAAGAAACAGTGCCACTTTGTATTCACGTGTTTGCCCATGCAGATTCGTTATGATAACATAATTTTGCCATTTCTGTTACAATGATTTCTATGCGTCAGCCCAAGCATCCTTCAAGGACCAGTGGTGTCGGTACTTTGATGCGATGTATCGGGGGTGGAGCAGCGGCAACTTGGTCAGGTATTTTTTTTCAAAAGTGAAGTCAGAGAATCAGAATGTCACAATATTAGATCTGTCAAACATCGGCGTGCATACATCCAGAAAATTCTTCAGCATCCATTTTTTTACCACAGCTGCACAGGGCATAAAGAAACATTTCTCGCCAGAAACACAAAGTTGGAACTAGATTCCAGAAGCAGTTTATTCCGTAGCTGCCACCATGTTTTGTGACACAGACGATAACTTTGATCAGAGTTTATTCTGTGAAAATGCTCGCTCAGATATGCGAGTCGAAAGAAAACAATCAGCTACGTACAGTATTAAAACAAAGGCAAGCAATCTCATACCGGTATTGACATATCACATAACAACCTTGGGTATCAAACTGGAAGGTATGCGTATGTCTACTATGCCCAAATTGGAAAACAGTACGGATATATGCACCAGATTTTTTTTTAACTTTCTGTCTTCCGGTGAAAACGTGTTTGACTCAGATGTGAAGGTCGGCTCAGCAATAGTGAAATTGTAATTTTATTCAACTAGTAAGTGAAACATATACATCTCCAGATTAGAGAAGTTACATGGTCCGATTTTTTGTGACCTTCAGCCTGATAACATATGCCCCATGTCATTCGGTGGTTTCTAATGTAGCAACCAAAGGAATCGACTGTCCAAGTATTTCATGGAAATCCGGCAGTTCATGTGGCTCCTCAATGTCAAGGATCACTGGAACTTTGTTCTGATGAGCTTCGATGCCGTCTTTGCTGATATCTCGTTTGGTTGAATTTGCATTCGGATGTATAGAGTCGATCAGGTTAGATTTATCAATGAAGTTTAGTACGTTGGCCGAGCTAATTGCATAATCTTCTTCTCTGGTGCCATGTCTTATGATGTCATGTAGGCCTAAATACATTCCTGTTCCGGGTACATTTTCCAAAAGTGGACTTGACTCTTTTCAGAAAGGAAAATTTCATTGACTAAGCAAGTTCACAAAGGGTGTAAGAGGAACCGATATCAACCAAAGAAGGTGATACATGTACATGATGTCATGTGGTGAAAAAATTGCATTCAGATTCCAAACATATGTGGCGATTTTGCCCAAAGATCGCTGCAGGAGATTTGTTATTAACACTATTCTTGTTTCGGCCGCGCTCTCTGATCCTCTCGCTCCGCTATACTCTAACAATGGTCTTACGTCATTCCCTTGTTTCTCGTGCGCTTGGAGTTGTCTCAGAGCTGGCAAGGCGAGAGGACGACGGAGGTCACAGCCATGTGCTCCACGCCCCTTTCCGGCTAGTGGTCCAGTATGGCCCTGGGGACGATTTCCAATCGGGGGCCCAGGGGGGGGGGGGGGGGGCGTCGCTGACTCGGGGCTTGTCCCTGGATCGCAGGTCCCTCGCCCTGGGATGGTGCGACACAGGCTCTGGCAGACCGTCGGGCTGTCCAGGGTTCTATCCTCGCGGCAGTGCCGTTGGCGAGGCCGGCAAGCAACATGCCTACGTGCGCGAGTTCTGTGGTGCCGCTCCCATGGCATCTCAGGCTCCGCATACGGCTACATGACCATAACTGATGTAGGCCTATAATGTATTTTGTATGTCCATGATGTGTTATGATGTGATGTATGACTGTTACCTGGTTGTAGTTTCAGTGACACGACGCCTTCGCGGAGTGCTTGCGCCCTAGGTAGCGGGCGTCAAACGTTACACAGTTTCCAGTATCCACTTTTGGCATCCAAGTTCGAAATCTCTGTCGTGCCTGTGAAGTTGTACAATGTTCATGTCATCTACACGTATGGTTGGCAGGATGTAGTTGTCACACTGATAATGTGTAGACCTTTTCCAGCTCTATACGTACAGGGGTATCTTCAGATTTTGCCTCGGGTACGAATAACTTTTAAAAACAGTAATGAGCTGATGAGTAGACACAGTGACATTGGTGATGAATCCATTCACGTCCATTATTTGCCCTAGATCAGGTTTCAACTTGCCTTAGGTCAGGTTTCACAATACTAAAAGCGGTTCCTGCACTGTGGGGCATCAGATCCTGTTGTATTAACTTTGGTTTTGAATATGTGTCTCTTCAGAGTTCATCATTGTTGAGTCTGTTGACGCTGTCGGCATAAACAGATTCTCCACCATGCTTTCCACACGTTTTTCTCCAAAATGATTCCCTTTTCACGATGAAAGGTTTTGTTGGGACATAATTATCACGTCTGCTCCAGAGTCGACTTTTAAATGCTCATGGACACCCATTATTACAATATTGCATTTGGACAGCAAATATTTCTATATTAATGCGGAATTATGGCTCATAGTTCATCAACCCTTTTCCGTTGTGTGTCTTGCCTATATTGCCTGTTATGATATACATACCGTGCGCATGACAATACTCATGGGACGCTGGACACCCACATACTGCTTGAGATGCATAATCCACATGTAGTGCAATTTTGTTGGCGCCCAGTGTTTGGTGATGAACATATTTTTTTGCATATGAACGTAGACGTCATCGTCATGCTAACATTTCAATGTAAACAAACATGCATGTTGCATGTGGGATTAATTATCACAATAATGAGTGTTATTTGCTGTACATCAATGATAGCATAATAAGGTAATTTTACAAATATGATATGCCCGAATGTGGCAAAGTATTTTTTTTCGCTGTTATAATCTATAATTAATTGGCTTGAGGTCAATATTCGTGGAAACCATTATTATCATTACATCACTCAATAAACTGGAATCAGAGTATGAGTTACTAGAATCAATATAAAACGCCAGTTGAGTAAACAGACAAAACGCTAGTTATTGGTAAATAAAAATGGCACAAATACGCATGTCGTTATTCGAAATATGAATAATGAACTGCTATTGATTTATCGTTTTCCAAATAAGCATGAAAAATGATGAAAAGTTCTGGCACATCTGAGTGTGGGCCAGATCTCAAACAACTTCGAGTGTAGTCATGGAAACGCCAAGAAACATATTAGCCATATGTAGCATGTTGATGTTGTGTGTCTTAGTAGTGATATTTAGTAGCTACGACTGGCAAAAAACCGATTGCTGTCGCGTCCGATCCTACTCGGTGGGTGACCAGGACAACATCAGTGATTACCATAACACGAACCTGGTCCGAAAAATTGCTTCGTCCTTTGAAAGGTCTTTGACTAGGCACAAAAATGTAATCAAGTTTTCAGCAGGGAACGATTCGGAAATTGCCTCTCACGACATTACTCCACAACTGCTGCAGAACACCACAGCATCATCAACCCAATCCAGATCACAGAAAACTGAAACCATGAGACGAAAACTGATTCTCTACTGGAATTTAGTTTACACTAATTTCGCCCAAAACAGTAATGAAACCAAACTGTTGGGATGTCAACCGAGGGACTGTCTATCTACCAATGACCGTTCCAGGTTGCCCGAGGCTGATGCCGTTCTCTTCAATGGGTTGACTTTCGGACGCAACAAGCAGTTCCCAAAGCGTTCCCGTTCGAATCAGTTCTATGTGTTTCACGTATTCGAGAGTCCTCTAGTAGCCAATCAGCTAGACTGGTTGGACAACCTCGAAGATGTTTTCAACCTGACTATGAGCTATCTCGAGAGCAATAGCACTGATTTCTCGGAGAGAAGACCAAGGTTTGTGAAGCAGGGGGAACCTGTTGAACCAAGCTCCCCAGATGATGGGGCACTGGGCGCAAAGAACAAGATGGTAGCATGGGTGGTCAGCAACTGTCACTCCAAGAGCATCCGATGGGAATACGCCATGGAGCTCTCGAAATACCTAGCCGTCGACATTTATGGAGCCTGTGGAAACTTCTCCTGTCCAAGAGAAGGAATCTCGTGCTTCCCGCGAATCGCCAAAGAATATTTCTTCTATTTGGCCTTTGAAAACAGCTGGTGTGAAGGGTACATAACAGAGAAGGTATTCAAGCCACTGTGTCATCTACATTTAGTGCCGGTGATTTTAGGAGGAGCCAACTACACGAAGTACCTTCCACCTCGTTCGTACATACACGTCAGTGATTTTGCCTCTCCAAGACACCTCGCTGAGTATCTGAAGTACCTATCTTCCAACGTTACCGCTTACTTGGAGTATTTTCAGTGGACGAGCACATACAAATGTGACTTGAGTGATGACGCATATTGTAAGCTTTGTGACTGGTTGTACACGTCTCCAGGTATTCACAAGACAGTGGATCCTAAAGTGTATTGGGACCCAAACCGACTGTGTCTGCATGGTGAGAGTGAATGTGAAGCTGCCCACTTGACTTCCAGTCAGAAGATATTCCAGTAGCGTGTCTTATTGTATATAGAGTACCAGCATTTTAATAAACTGACTGTGAACCTGCGTTGAAGATGGGCCATTGCTCCTGCAACAACTTTCCTCTCTTGTTTCATTGAATCAAAGAAACATGTAAATATGAAACGAAACGCGGTTTCTGTAATGCATCCGACCGGTAGGTCACGTTGCTCTTCAATGTCAAAGTGTAGTACTCGATACCCAAGAAACTTAATTCCCATTTGGACGAATTTGTATTTGGATTCATTAAGGCCAGATTTCTCAATGATGTTGAGTACATTGTCCAAGTAAATCTTATATTCTTCATTTCTGGTGCCATGTCATATCGACACCCTTCTGCTCTGGGTGCATTTTACAAACGCAGATTTGACTCATTCCACGTTGGAAATTCCACTGGCTGAACTAAAATGGAGAAAGAAAAATACAGAGGAACCAATATCTGCCAATGACGGGGTGGTGAATGTAGTGAAAAAAAATGTCTCATAATCTAAGCAGTGAGGCCAAGATCCAATACTGGCATCGAAAGTTAAAGACACTGTGGAGATGTTATTCTCACTCTGAATTGCAATGTCCTGCAGGTTTTCCAGGTCACCACATATAGATATCTCTGGATGTTGCCTTCGGTACCTTGGGAGAATAATAATGAGTGGGAACAGTGACATCGGTGACGACACCAATTCGCTCCATTCTTGTCAGATCTCTAGCTGAGTTGTCGGAATTGTACGAGTTGTTCCTGCACAGTAGGGAGCACCCCAATTGCCATTCTGTTAACTTTGTCCCTCCCATTTTTTCCGAAGACGTCCAAGGTCATAGAGAGTTGAGATAAGCAATGTGTATCAACCAGACAGATGTCCTTCGGCCCAGCAGATTGTCTACCAGGCTGTGCACAGGGAATTTGTTTATGTATATGGGCTGAGTGTGTCTCTGGACCCGAGATACCAACTGTTTTTTGGGTCTTCAAATTGATTCTGAGTAACGGTTGAACCCTTTGTAAGGTTTTGTTTGACAAAACTGTCAGATCTGCTCCTGTGTCGTTTTTTTTAGGACACCTTTCACTTCAAGAATAGTACACCTGGGTGGTTCTCTATCTCCTCCAATATAATCCAAGGAATATTCTTCTCGATATGTAGCATGTATTTCTTAGACCGATTTCCTCTGCCTGTCTTGCTTGCAAAACATCCCGTCCTATCGCATACATGACACTTCTCTACAGAGATTATGTGTGCAACATATCTACATGATTTGTTGGCCTTTCGTGTTTAGTGATGATGTCCACTAAGTCAAATGTGTTATACATTTCTATTCCATCCTCGTTGACTACGTTGAGGTAAAAAAACATTGTACTTTTGATTTACACGAAAGACCAAATGCTCGTGAATATAACGTATTAACGTCTAGCTGTTGCTCCCAATGTTTCAACTCTTCTGACAGATGTGTGGCGATGGGTCTATACATTGCGATTGTCGTCTTTAGGTAATCCACAGCATCGCGGGAAGTTCGCTGTGTGGCGGATTTTATCGGGTTCTTCGGGAACCGCGAGCGTTGAATGAGTAATTAAGTGACACTTGATCAAGACCGGCAATGTCCTTTTCAACTATTCATTCAAAGAACAAACAAGACCGCGGATGAAGTTCCTCATTCACTCACATGATCGCTCTGTCACTCATATTCCAGTTTCAGGTCACTTTGAAAACATGGATTTAGTCCTATATGAAGTCCCTGTATGAGCACAGATCACCTTTTGTTAACAATTTCAGTAAAATGTCCGTTCACAATGAAGTATCCAACTCATCTCCTTGAGATCCGGTTAGGCTCAGATAACGTGGGATATACATGTACAAAGTGAAGTATGTTAAGTATGCAGTTCTGTGATTGGTATAGGTCTGTTTTGTGGTGGGGCGTAATAAACATATAATGAATAGTTTTGCATAATGTGGCGCGTAATCGTGGGTTGTCATGACAATGTGATAGAATAGAATGTAATAGCATAAACATGCGTGGGAAACGTGTCATGATGGAAGTCGAACTCGAAGTACATGTGAGGTGTGTGTGTCTGTAATGAGGATAGGTTTTAGGGAAAGTTTTTTCCTGATATAAATATTCCACAGCTGATTATCGTGCACAATAAAAAAAATCAATTCGTCCTATGACAACATGAATATCTCAATCATACAACTGGGTTCTATAACAACGTTTCACCTTTTCTCGCAGCTTATCAATATCCTCCACAATTATATCCACAACCAGGCTACTGTGCAAAGGAAGTTACGTTCTTATCAAGCCATCTGTTAACCACAATGCAATGCAGTGTTTCGATCCAGTTTCCAGGCGAGGGTCAACCTTCTGTTCAGTTTGAACAGGATGATACGTCGCTAGAAGAATAAATCTCGAAAAACTAGTATGTCTCTGGTCCCAGCTGTCTCTGAATAGTAGGCAGAGAAAATGAGATCACTGTCTTGATCATGACTTGAGCTTCGAACATGGTCTGAGCTAGAAGAAAAATGAACGCCAGAACGTCAGCGTTTTCTTGGTGTTCCAGGGCTGTGGACTTACAATAATCCATGCTATATAGCAAGACAGTGATGTTGACCAGTTAAAAACAGTTGCTGGTGTACGAACTTCCTGGACAACAGTGGGAAAACAAATGCAGTCGGACCCTACTGATCAAATACATGTGGGCAAGAACGCCGTAACTTTCAATGCCGTAGATTGTAACTAACAGATGGATAACTTTCCTGTTTGAATGTTAGAAGAAGAGGGTGTAAGAACGGGTGATGAATCACATAAAATCACAAGTCAATCATACACACAATCCACCAGTCAACCTTGATGGTTTTTGAGAGCTTAGTGCCAGGTTATCCTTCACCAAGTAGGGTCTAGGGTTCCCCGTTAGCCGCATGGTTTCACGTTTCTGGTAGTAAGATCCTCACAATCAGGACCTAACCGCCTATTACCATCTCTATGCATGCACTTAACCAATGTACACTAATTGGCATGAAAATATAAGAAGACTGACAACACTTGTGTGTCATTCGCGGTAAATCAATGATATAGCACACCAGGGTGTACAATACTTGATGTACTAATATGCCGAAGCATAAATGGCTCGAGTACAATATTCGTGTAAACGATTAATGGCATTTCATTGCTTAATAAACACTGGAGAAAGAGCACCTCTATTATTATTGGAAATCATTATAAAACGCCAGTCGAGTGAACAGATGAAAGTATATTTGTTGAAATATGTTTGTTGGAAACAATGCATAATATGCTTATTTTACGGCCCAATATAAATCGTGCACTGTTTCTGATCATATAGTTCACCGAATGAGCATGAAAAAATTGGAAATTTCTGACAATCGTGAGTGCGGGCCAGAACTTCAAAAACTTCGAGTGTAGTCATGGAATCACCACGGATTATAACCTTACTGACAATGTGTAGCATGTTGGTATTTTGTATCTTCATATCGACGTTTACTTATTATGATTTGCATCAATCCGATTGTTGTAGTGTCAAGTCTTACTCGATGGGGGAACAGGACAGCACCACCAATGAGAATAGCACCGACCTGCTAAAAAAAGATGCTTCATTCTTTGAAAGATATTTTTCTAGAGGCGGAAACGCCACCGAGTTTTCAGCAGGGAACGAGTTGCAAATTGCCTCTTCCAATGTCATTCCACAACTGATGCAGAACACCACACCGACATCAAAACAATCTGGATCACAGACATCTGAAATCACGAGACCAAAGCTGATACTCTACTGGAATTTAGTTTATACCCGCGAAAATTTCGTTAAAAACAGTATCGAAACCAAAATGTTGGGATGTCAACCGAAGGACTGTCTCTCCACCATTGATCGTTCCAGGTTGTCCGAGGCTGATGCCGTATTCTTCAATGGGTTGACGTTCGGACGCAATAAGAAGTTCCCAAAACATTCCCGTCCGAATCAATTCTACGTTTTCCACATATTCGAGAGTCCTTTGGTAGCCAATCAGCTCGACTGGTTGGACAACCTCGAAGATGTTTTCAACCTGACCATGAGCTACCTTGAGAGCAGTAGCACTGATTTTGTGCAGAGAAGACCAAGGTTTGTTGAGCGGGAGAAACCTGTCACATCCGATCTTCCAGATGAAGGGGAACTGGCAACAAAGAACAAGATGGTAGCATGGGTGGTCAGCAATTGCCAGTCCAAAAGCGTCCGATGGGAGTACGTCATGGAGCTCTCGAAATATCTAGCTGTCGACATTTATGGAGCCTGTGGAAACTTGCCCTGTTCAAGGGAAGGAATCTCGTGCTTCCCGCGAATCACCAAGGAGTACTTCTTCTATTTGGCCTTCGAAAACAGCTGGTGTGAAGGGTACATAACAGAGAAAGTATTCAAACCAATGTGCCATCTACATTTAGTGCCGGTCATTTTGGGAGGAGCCAACTACACGAAGTACCTTCCACCTCGTTCGTACATACACGTCAGTGATTTTGCCTCTCCAAGGCACCTGGCTGAGTATCTGAAGTACCTGTCCTCCAACGTAACCGCTTACTTGGAGTATTTTCAGTGGACGAGCACATACAAGTGTGATTTGAGTGATGATGCATATTGTAAGCTCTGTAACTGGTTGTACACGTCTTCAGGCGTTCGCAAGATCATTGATCCCAAAGTTTACTGGGACCCAAACCGGTTGTGTCTGCGTGGCGACAGCGAACGCGAAGCTGTCCACTTGACTCCCAGTCAGAAGATATACTCATAGTGTATCCTATTGTACATGTTCATCAAAAACTTGCCTTGGAAAAAAAACTGACAGTGAAAATGACATTGACCAATGGTCATACCTTGGGTTCTTCTGTTCTATTCAATCCACAAGGAATGTATACGTGTATTCACAGGTAACATCTGAATTCAACTTCATTTTCTCCAAGACTGTAGAGCACCATATACATATATATGTACAGTATCGTGCATATTTTTGAGTACCGTGAATTTACTAAATGTGGCTTTCAGCATCACACTCAAATGGATGGGCAGATATAATGTTACATTGATCAATTTGAAGTACTAAAAAAAGTAAAACAAGTCTGTGGTGAAAGAATTTAGGTTTGTGTTACAGGGTATAATGCAGAAAATTCCGGGAAATTTATGAAAGTTGTATATTTCAGTTTGGATAATAACTTGACTTGCAAATTTTGGTCACTTCCATGATTATAAAATGGTCGTTATATAGAGAAGAACCGTTGAAGACAAAACTATATCACATTAAGAGCATCTTCATCAAGCAGCTCGGTCCTTTCTCTGAAGACATGTATGGTAATCTCTGGTAGTTATTGAATGAATAGTTACGGTTATGACATCTCCGACGGACTGCACTGCATGAGCTACCTTGAGAGCAGTAGCACTGATTTTGTGCAGAGAAGACCGAGGTTTGTTGAGCGGGAGAAACCTGTCACATCCAATCTTCCAGATGAAGGGGAACTGGCAACAAAGAACAAGGTGGTAGCATGGGTGGTCAGCAATTGCCAGTCCAAAAGCGTCCGGTGGGAGTACGTCATGGAGCTCTCGAAATATCTAGCTGTCGACATTTATGGAGCCTGTGGAAACTTGTCCTGTTCAAGAGAAGGTGTCTCGTGTTTCCCCCGAATCACCAAGGAGTACTTCTTCTATTTGGCCTTTGAAAACAGCTGGTGTGAAGGGTACATAACAGAGAAGGTATTCAAACCAATGTGCCATCTACATTTAGTGCCGGTGATTTTGAGAGGAGCCAACTACACGAAGTACCTTCCACCTCATTCGTACATACACGTCAGTGATTTTGCCTCTCCAAGGCACCTGGCTGAGTATCTGAAGTATCTGTCTCCCAACGTAACCGCTTACTTGGAGTATTTTCAGTGGACGAGCACATACAATTGTGATTTGAGTGATGATGCATATTGTAAGCTCTGTAACTGGTTGTACACTTCTTCAGGCGTTCGCAAGATCATTGATCCCAAAGTTTACTGGGATCCAAACCGGTTGTGTTTGCGTGGCGACAGCGAACGCGAAGCTGTCCACTTGACTTCTAGTCAGAAGATATACTCATAGTGTATCCATTTGTACATGTTCATCAAAACATGCCTTGGAAAACAAAACTGACAGTGAAAATGACGTTGTCCATGGGTCATACCTTGGGTCACAAATGTAGTTCTTCTGTTTTATTCAATCCACAAGGAATGTATACATGTATTCACATGTAACATCTGAATTCGACTTCATTTTCTCCAAGACTGTAGAGTACCATATACATATATATGTACAGTATCGTGCATATTTACGAGCACATACATATTGTGCGTATTTATCATGACACAGACAATAACTTTGATCAGAGTTACAAACAATCAGCGACAACTGGCAAACAGCAACAACGGCAAGCCAAAATTACATTTTTGACATATCATGTAACACCTTTCCTCCTTAAGTAGCTTGACACTATTACAGCAGTATACAAAATGTGAACATACACATGACATGATAATCACCATTACGATGAAGTAAAAAGTCACATGTCAAGACGAGGCACTGGCCTCACGCACTGACCAGACCTCATTCGATAGAGGTCATCTGCTGCTGTTCTCTCAAGAGCTCCATCTGGCGAGTTGGGTACGGCCTGCTGACGAGTTCCTGGGACCTGAGGAACAGGTGCCATCTCGGGAGCTGTAGATGGAGCAGGAAAGTACACTCTAGGTTCCTGGAGCATAAGTCGTCTTGAATCATACGACTTCCGCAGATACTCTCTGTTTCTCCTGTACCGGCCTCCTGGGTCAGTGGCAACTTTGTACGTCCAGTTCTTCAGTTGTGCGGTTACTCAGGCCTGCTTCCATTCTTTTTGATGAGGTCTGATGTGTTGCAGGCACACTGTGTCTACCACATGCAGAGGTCTCAGGTACAGTTGTGGTCACTGGGATGGGAGTCTACATTTTTCTACCCAGTAGCCTGTGAGCAGGGCTGGTTTCCAGGCCTTCCATCGGGGTGTTTCTCCAGTTTAGAATCCCAAGATATGGATCTTCCTTTGCAGCATGACATTTCTACATTATCCTCTTAGCAGTTTTCACTGCAGCTTCTGCAGCACCATTTGCTCTACTGTTTGCAGGGGGACTAGTTAGGTGTGTGAAACTCCATGCTTGGCTGAATGCCTTGAACGTCTCTGAGGTGTTCTGGGGACCTCCGTCACTCATGACAACATCTGGGGTGCCGTATCGAGCAAAGTTTTGCTTCATTTGGAAATCACCAATTCCGGCGATGTGTTAGGGAGATAGTCCACCTCGAAGTAGCTGCTCAGGTAATTCGGTGTTACCAAACTTTTCAAATCCATTGACCACAGCTAGAAGTTCCTTTCTGATCTGAGCCCATCTCCGTTCCGTGTCAGCCATTGGACGGCTTCCATAGGCTACAGGCATTCTTTCCTGCATGAGAGCTGACCCTAGACCATATTCCGAGGCATCATTTTCTAGCGTTAGTTGTTTGTTAGGGTCATACAGAGCAAGTACTGGAGTGGACGTCACTAGTTCTTTGATCTTGTCAAAGGAGTTCTGTTGGGCTTCAGACCACACCCAATCCACGTCCTTCCGTGTCAGATTCCGTAGTGGAGTTGTGACTTTCATCAAGTTTGGCAAGAATTTTGCAAGATAGTTCACAAGTCTTCCTCGAGATTCTTTGGAGGAGACATATTTTTGACGGCTTCGACTTTTTCAGGGTCTGATTGTAGACCATCTTTGGAGATTCGGTGACCCATGATATGCAGATACCTAGTTCTGTTTAATACCTAGTTCTTGGCATCTGTCCAGGAATTTTTGTATGTTCTGGTCATGATCTTCAATATTTTTTTCGTGTATAACCACATCATCAGCTATACACACGACTCCTGGGAGTCCTTCCAAGGCTTCCAGCAGCTTCTTCTGGAAGATTTTTGCGGACACATTAGTTCCGAAAGGGAGTCGAAGCCATCTGTAGCAACCGAAACAGGTTTGGAAAGTTGTAAGCGGACTGAACTCTTCGTCAAGTTGTATATGCCAGTAGCCCGGAGCTAGATGGGCTTTGGAGAATACCCGAGATTCCCTCAACTCATGCAGTGTGTCTTCTAACACTGGCATGATGTAGTGTTCCCTCTGAAGGGCTTTATTTAGTTCTCTAGGGTCTATACACACACGAAGTCGACCAGACTTCTTAGGAGTGACCACGAGTTGACTCAACCAGGGGCCTATTTCACAAAGAATCTAAATCAACTTTAGCCGACTTAAATAGGATTTAGCCTTCTATCTACCATGCTAAATGCCGAACTTAGTCGGCTAAAGTAGATTTAGATTCTTTGTGAAATAGGCCCCAGGGTGTTGGTTGCTGAACTGGAGTTATTACGCCCTCTTTAGTTATCCTGTTTAGCTCAACTTTGAGAGGTTCCTGCATTGAGATTGGAATTCTGCGCATTGGCATTATCACTGGATGCACTTTCTCATCCATCCGGAGATGTACTCGACCAGGTGGTGTCCCTAGGCCAGGGTGGAACACGTCGTTATATTTGTCCTCCACAGATATTGAGGCAATTTGGTCGATATTGTGATCATTGACGTAAATTAGTCGCATCTGTTCAGCAGCCCGAAGTCCAATGAGAGGTGTGAGATGCTCCTCGACCACTAGAAATTCAACAGAGTACTTTTTCTTAAGTACTCTTTTGTTTGTTGGGGCGATGTACGTAGCATACTCTAATGGAAGAATATTCACAGAAGCTCCTGTATCAATCTGGAAGATGACATCATGCTTTCTCACTTACATGTGACACTTGATATCTGAGTGTTCTGGGTGTTGTGAGCTATTCATAGAGTTGGCCCACTCATCGTCAGATGACGACAGAGTCTGCACTTGGTTAGTGTTTGTGTGTCGACGATATTTCTTGGGGCACTTGGTTGCGAAACGATTCTGCTTATGACACACAGAACATGTTTTACCCCAAGCAGGACAGCTTTTCTTCTCCATTGGGTGTTGATAGCCACAGAACTTACACTTTCTCGTAGACTTGTGTTTGGGAGTGAATCTACCATTTGGTGCATCTTGAGAGTCTTTTGTTTGGTAGAAGAGTTTGTTCCAATTTTGTTCACAGAGGCAGGTCTGAGAGTCTGTGCCTGCACTGTAGCATTTTCAGCAGCTTTGCTTATTGATATGCATTTTTCAAGAGTTAGGTTTTGTTCTCGAAGCAGGGCTTCTTGTGTAGTGGACACTCTAATACCAACGACAATACGATCACGTAGAATGGACTCTACACAGTTCTGGTAGTAGTTGCAGGTTTTGATTAGAGATCGTATTCATCAAACTCATCAAATTTTGTGATAATCTCATCGACAGTCCGTGCATTGTCATGTGTGGCAAATTGAAACCATTGTAGATTTTTAGAGCTTGATCACGGAGTGTATGCAGAAACAGTGCCACTTTGGATTCACGTGTTTGCCCATTCAGGTTCGTTATGATAGCATAGTTCTGCCATTTCTGTTTGAATGTCTTCCATGCGTCAGCCACGCATCCTTCAAGGACCAGAGGTATCAGTGATTTGATGCCATGTACCGGCGGTACACAACAAACAATCAGCAACAATTGGCGAACAGCAACAAGGGCAAACCAAAATTACATATTTGACATATCACGTAACATACCGTGAATTTACTAAATGTGGCTTTCAGCATCACACTCAAATGGATGGGCAGATATAATGTTACATTGATCAATTTGAAGTACTAAAAAAAGTAAAACAAGTCTGTGGTGAAAGAATTTAGGTTTGTGTTACGGGGTATAATGCAGAAAATTCCGGGAAATTTATGAAAGTTGTATATTTCAGTTTGGATAACTTGACTTGCAAATTTTGGTCACTTCAATAATTATAAAATGGTCGTTATATAGGGAAGAACCGTTGAAGATGAAACTATATCACAATAAGGCCTAAAAAATTAATTTTCTGTTTCTCGTCCTCCTATTTTTTCAAAACTTGGTAAGGAGGGACTTTTTATTTTTTATTTTACCAAAAATACCGTCCTCAGCTCATGAGAAAATTGGGTAGGGAGGCACTTTTTATTTTTTATTTTTGGCTGGGCAACATTTCACACTTATGAAAAAAAAAACAATCACGCACAAAGGCCTTCAAGCCGGAATAAATCAAGCTTTTAGAACACATGTAACACAAGACATATTGATATCATTTCTAGAGGCTTGATTTATTCAAGCAGATTCAAGCTCAAATCAATCAATGATTTCATTTCGAACTGCTTGCTTTATTTGGGCTTGACAGCTCTTGGCTGGGCACCTTTGCACCACTGGTGTGCCATCATCCTCAGCACAGAGAGGATGATTCTGTGTACCAGTATTATTACTATCAAAAACCGTCAGTTGCTAATTTGTTGTTTCGATGATGAGTAATTGTGGAAATCCGTTTCTATCAACACATCTATTGAAGTATACATGAGAAAATATAGTAAATCAATTCGTGATCACAATTTTCTATGTATTATTACACACATGTAACCACATGGAATAACTGTTTTTGAAAACTGGTAGCGTCTTTGTCTCAGTTGGTGGAGAGTGAAAACAAGGTGGTAAGTTAAATATATATCCAAGTTGCATGCTGTAATTCGGTATCTCGATCATTCACTCTCCTCAAAATAGGGGCGGGAACACTTTTTATTTTTTATTTGAAAATCGCAAATAAAATAATCCGGGAGGCTGCTTTTGAACACAGGCGGGCGGAGATGAGAAACAGGAAATACAATTTTTAGGCCTATGGGCATCTTCATCAAGCAGCTTGGTCCTTTCTCTGAAGATATGTATGGTAATTACTGGTAGTTATTGAATGAATAGTTACGGTTATGGCATCTCCGACGGACTGCAGTTTATAGTCATACAGAAACAACTTACCGGCTTAGGAGGAAAACGGCCAATCACCTCGGCCTCAAGACTTGCACCAGTGGCTACCTCGACCCAATAAATGAAATGTATTCACAATAACTAACCTGCTAAAGTTCTATGTTGTCGACAACAAAAGGGCGACGCAGGAAATGGTGCTGCTTTTGGGTAAGCAATCAGAAACACCCCGCTGTTATTCCCGGCCCCTCAGGGCCGGGTATATGTGATTGTCGTAGACCTCACCCAATGTATCTCCTGTCTTCCGACTTCTTCGGACGACTCTCTTAGATTCAGCATACACTGGTGTGGGTTTCGCAAATTTGCGATAAAACCCGGTACATCTCGTTAAACTGATTGAAAAACACTGCTGATATAAATGTATCAATAACAGTAATTGCATGACAATGGAAAGCGCTGTTTTGAATTAGTTTGCGGCTGGTATGCGCAAGTGCAATTACCGAATCTCCTACCAGTTATCTTGGAACTCGCATAAGTCTGACCTGGTTAAATTACTATAATTACCTATATTACTACGCCAACACGTAACCGCTACAAATATGTTGTATTGCAGGGATGGACAGTGATAATTAGTTGTAATCATTTCAGAAAATAGTTTGAAATTCTCTTTCCGAATTGTTTTCATTGTATCGGGCCTATTAGACTTTTTTCGTGTCGGGGGTATTTCGAGGGTGTTTCGGGGGTACTTCGGGCTGAAGTACCGCTGTCAAGTGAGTAGGGGTTTTTGCGCATTGAAGCGTGGCGAATATAACTCAGATTCATTAATCAGCGCCTGTTAGGCCACACAAAATAGAACAGAACTCTAGCAGAGGTATGCTATACTGAATTTTCTTTTATCTCTAATCAGGATTAAAAGGGTGTCAGACGGATTAAATGAGATGTTTCCCGTTGTCGCGCGGTGTTCATGGGAAGCATACTAAAGTCGGCGCAATACCGTACATTATTCCTTAATACTACTCGTCCAATGAAAACATACCATTTAATCCGTCTCGCACCTTTTCAATCCTTATTGAATATAGTGGAAGGCGCAGGATTTGATACTTGGGCGTATGTAGCGCAGCTTACTTTTTCTTCTAAATTCAATGAAGATTAAAAATGTGCCAGATTGATTAAATATGGTATACATCAAATGGGTGAGTAGTATTAACAGATTGGGCCCTACAGGCTTAGACAACCCTGAACATATCACCTTTTGTAAATTTTATTGCTAAAATATAATATATTTCACCTAAGGTATCTGTTATTTGCTCTTTCAGTCACTCTCATCTTTGTATGCACAAATAACATATCAGACATTCAGAAATCGTGCAACATCAGAATACTTTATTAATATTGGGCGAAACACGCTAAATTAATTCGCAGGGGAAAAATAATGGAGTGCGAAAATTAACATGACAATGGTGAAATATGGTTGGTGATTGTATATTGGTCAACATTGCAACCATTGCAACCAGTTACTTTCATGTGTTTCACCAATGTAACACGAGTTGGTGACATTTGAAAAAATGTGTTACATTTCTATATTTATTTAAGTTTGTTGGTATAATTTGTCGATTTCACCAGAATAAACCTTCTGGTGTGATTTTGAGATACTTGTCTATAAAGTAAAGACAGGGGATTCACTATTATAGACCGCCCCTAATAAACACATTTCTTACGACATTTCTATTTTCATGTTTGTACGACTATTATAATGGCATGCGATGTCTTCTAAACGCTGGTACACTGGTATGCTGGTACAAGCATTGCAAGGTGCATGAACTCAACAAAACTGCTCATTTCGTGTATGCCTCAATAAGCCTCACAATGTTTGTACCAGTATACCAGCGTTTAGAAGACATCGATTATAATGATACTCTCGTGTTTCTCAGCCTTAGACTTTTGGATCCATTGTATAGCTGGGTTCTGTTATAATGGGTGAATTATAACAAAATGCCACAGGCATCCTCCTTAGGTAATATCGTCAGTGTTTGGCTAGTAAGCAATCGGCCAGTTTCATGATCGGCCAGTTTCAATCGGCCAGTTTCTCCTGTGTTGTTCTCCCTGTATACTAACGATTGCTCTAGCCAATCAGCTGATTGTCATATATTCAAGTATGCAGATGACACTGCCATAGTTGGTAACATTACAGACCAAGATGAATCAGCATACCGAGAATTAATTGCTACTTTTGTTCACTGGTGTCAAACACATTTTCTGGAACTCAATGTTAAAAAAACAAAGGAACTAATTGTCAACTTTAGCCGTAACATTCATGCATCACAGCCAGTAAAAATAAAGGATCAAGGCATCGACATTGTCAACGATTATAAGTATTTGGGTACAGTTATTGACCAAAACCTGTCCGGCTCTGAAAACATCCACCAATTGTATTGTAAAGGGCTCAGACGCATATCGTTTTTGCGAATACTCAATAACCTCCGTGTTGATAGATATATACTTGACATGTTCTACAAATCTGTCGTCGAATCTGTCATAACATTCGGCATTGTTACTTGGTACGGCAACGCTAGACTAAAGGACCTAAAAAAAACTCTTTCGTATAACCAAAATAGCCAGCAAAATGTGTCATGTTACTGCTTGTCAAGAACTCTATCAAAACAAACTACGCAAGTTCACTAGTAAGGTTATAAACGACACCAGTCATCCGTTGAATCCACTGTATGTAAATCTTCCTTCAAAACGCCGTCTCAGAACCATTCTTTGTAAAACTGCTCGCTACCATAACTCTTGCATCCCATCCAGTATCCGCATGTACAACTCTGTGTCAAATGTTTCATAATTCTCAGTTCCGTTGTGTATCACGTGTGTCGTTTATTTGTGCCGTTCTGTTCTGTTACAAGTTTCATCTCGATGACTCAATAAAGTATATCTTATCTTATCTTATCTTATGATTTGTGTGTGAAAAGTGTAACCTGGAGCAAAGTCAATGACACTGCGGTCATTAAAGTTATGTGTCTGTGGTTTTAACAGGGCTATCATTAGGCCTATAGGTTTATCACTCATCGAATTTGACCGTTCATGACACTGATTTTGTAAGTATCATTCATGAATCACTCCTAAAATATGGATTTGTCTATATCGATATCCATTCGTCAGTAGGCCTATACATATGTAACGTGAGACCGTAGAAATCATTGATCCCCAAAAGGCCCCCCCCCCCCCCCCCTAAAAAAGGATCAAAAACACGCTGACCGGCGCTTTTTAATTCGAACGACATTTACTGCTCTGATATACAACATTTATCGTAGGAATAGCATATAGCTGTCTGTACTTCCAATGAAACATATGTGAATATAAAACAGACTACTCCTCCCGACGTGTATAGAACATGATTCGAGTCATATATAAATATAAACATGCTTTCACATATCAAATTCTTCTAATTTGAATCCGAATTATAACAAACGACTCAAATCTCGACGGTGACACACTACACGTTCTTGCCAAAAACATGTGTGAGGTGAACACTGGACCATTGAGCTACTGAGACCCGATGAAACAGAATCCTTGCATAAGTCACACACGGAGATTGTAATACAATGAACAGCAATAGTGGTAAATTAGTGAGACACTATAAACTCGTTTATAATTTTGTTTGGCCTCAATCTCTGTGGAGTGTCGACTGGAAATCGCTCTTGCGGGATTAGTTTGCTTTAAGCTGCACGCATCACTGAATAAACCCCTGGGTGACGAGAAGAGGGGATAGTTGCGGTACTTCACCCCGAAACACCCTCGAAATACCCCCGACACGAAAAAAGTCTATTAGGTTTGATTACTTTGTCGATGATGAGCTTTGGCTATAGCATAACGAAACTGAAGCATGAAAATTGCTTTACAAGCGCGACCGCATTAAATAGCCAAGACCGCCGTGACGAAGCCGAGTTTTTAGCGTACACCAGTCATTGAAATAATTTGCTAATAAAGGCATAATTTTCTTATTTTATATGAACCCTATTACATAATTTTGTATATATGCCCAGGGGCTTAGTGTGCAGGAACTACACATCTATTTATTGTAATAGGCCTAAACGTATATTCATCAAATCCTGCCACTTATATATAAATATTTAAAGGGAGTGGAAATTCGTATTTGTGCATCATCCATGATAGGCTGTTATGCCCTATTGATAATTTTCTTGCATATCGACGGAAAGGGGTTAGACCTGACCAGATTGCGGAAAGTGTTAAGAAGATTATAAAGGCGCTTTGTGTGTACCTATAGTGATGTTTGGACGATATTGGTAATCCGGGATTTTAAACAAGAAGGTTCTGAGTTCTGGGCGACATATGGAAGTGGAATTCAGTACGATGATTTTAACAGAGCTGCCGACGGCTAGCGATCTGGCGATCTGACAAGGATAGGTACATCTAAATAGACTTGGGGGAGATAAATTGTCTGAGGATGTACACAATTTCCTGTATCATTTACTTTGATGTGACTGATTGTCTGACTATCTATATGAACTGTATAAATATTGGTGTGACTTATTCCAAGTTTTATGGGACATCTTTTTACAATGTGAACTCGACATTCATTATTGTGAGTCCATGGAAAACATGTACATATAAAAGGGCCGGGTTTTCTGCCATGTTTTTAGGTTACCGGACCTATGGTCCGATAACCTATTGGCATGGCGTTGCGTCCGTCGTCCGTCGTCCGTCGTCGTCGTCCGTCGTCGTCCGTCGTCGTCGTCGTCCACATTTTTATCTTTTTTGTTTACGGGCGAATTTTTCTGAAATTTTGCAGAAAAATACTTAAAAATAATTCAAGAAGGAGGTATTTTTTAGTTTTTTGATTTTCGCTTTTTCTTCAAAATGGCGGCTGTTTTCGACGAAAAATGCCTGATTTTGGACTTTGGCGGCCATTTTCTCAAAATCTGTTCAGTAACTTTTTTTCTTTTTGATACATAAGACTCCTCATATGTACTTCTATGATGTCTATAAATTTTGTTGCGCTTGAATCGCTCGAAGTGGGCCATTTTGGCCCAAACTCGGCCCAAACGGGACTTTCCCATGTTAAATTCTCCTATGCTTTATAATGGGACACATTATGCCTAATATCTCACTTGATATTGAGATTAGAGACTAGGAATCAATTGTGGACATATAGGAAATGATATATGCTGAATATTCTCGTGACCTTGAATTTGACCTCTGACCTCAGTTTCAAGGTCAGAGCACAAAATGGCTTATATCTCGCTTATTATCGACTCTACAGCTTAGGAATCAATTGTGGACATATAGGAAATAATATATGCTGAATATTCTCGTGACCTTGAATTTGACCTCTGACCTCAGTTTCAAGGTCAGAGCACAAAATGGCTTATATCTCGCTTATTATCGACTCTACAGCTTAGGAATCAATTGTGGACATATAGGAAATGATATATGCTGAATATTCTGATGACCTTGAATTTGACCATCGAACTCATTTTCAAGGTCACAGGACAAAATGGCTAATATCTCGCTTGTTATCGACTTTACAGCTTAGCAATCAATTATGAACATATAGGAAATGATATATGCAGATTATTGTCATGACCTTGAACCTTTGACCTCATTTTCAAGGTCACAGGACAAAATGGCTAATATCTCACTTATTATCGATTTTACAGCTTAGGAATCAATTGTGGACATATAGGAAATGATATATGCTGAATATTCTCGTGACCTTGAATTTGACCTCTGACCTCATTTTCAAGGTCCAAGGACAAACTGGCTCATATCTAGCTCCTCTATTGACTGTATGGCTTGGGAATCAATCGTGGACATGATATACAAAATGATATACATTGAATATTTTGATGATCTTGAATTTGACTTTTGCCCCTTCATTTTCAAGGCCACAGCACAAAATTGCTAATATCTCTCTGATTATTGAATTTACAGCTTAGCAATCAACTGTGGACATGATATATGCCTAATGTTATATATGCTGAATATTCTCTTGACCTTGAATTCAACCAATGACCTGGCTAACATCTAAAATATTAAACATTGTCCGGTAACCTATCTTCGGCCCTTGGCCTAATTTTTCTAAAAACATGGCGTTATACTTGTCAGGCACGGAGGGAGCCCCCGCCGATCCTAACAGATAGGATGCTGGCGAAGCAGGGTAGCCGGCGTAATTAGGGGCCGAAGCCACAGGTTGCCAGCCACCTCCCGAAGCACTAACCAGAGCAGGGTAGTTTGATCTTGTGGCCACAGATCCCACTGCCGGAACAGTGGAGGCCGTAGCTCACGTGGTGCCCCCAAGTCGCGGAACAGGTGCGGGTCGCATGGTCGGGGACAGCAACACCTGCAGGCTCGGGACAGCCTGAGGTTGGGCTCTTGGACCGGCCATCCCTGTATGGTACCATAGGGTCCAGTCTCGGCGCGGTTGGCTGACTGCGCTTATATTCATCAAGCGCAATTTGTATAAGCCGCCGCTCCCTCTCCGTCAACCGCTCCGAGGAGGGCTGATATCGTGGAGAAGGCAAGCATGCCCTATGATTAGATCGGCCCAAATGAGGCGATCGGCCGTGGTGAAAGCGGCAGGATGGGGCCAGCTCATTGAGCGAATCAGTGAGCTGATCAACCGTGTTCAGAAGAGACTGTCCAACGCCTAGTCCGGGGGTCCTCGAGGGGATCAACTCGGCCGGGTGGGGAAGCCGGTACAGTCTATCCAGCTGCCCAGGACCAGCCAACATCGCTGGAGCCCTATCTCTTGCACCCGTGGGCTTTGGAGGGAACAGGGTCTCCGAGCAGCGGAAGGTGCGGGTGAATCCGTCTCTGGATCCGCCAGTCATGCCTGGGGTAATCTGAAGGTCGGAGAAGGTCTCCGGCCGCAACGTCTGTTGCAACCCCACAGGATTCGACTCTACATCTGGAGACGGAGACATCTGGGATGTCTCCGCGGACTGGGACATGTTCTGCGGGTCATCCGGACGACCTTCCACGGAGTCGGAGCCACCGGGGTCGGAGCTAGCTCACGGTTGGCCTGGCCAGGGACGAAGACGAATGCGTGGTTGGCTGCGATGGGATGTCGTCGGACTATCCTAGTCACGGCACCAATGTAACATTTGATGCTCGCTACCTAGGGCACAAGCTCCCCACAAATTACTTAACTACGACCAGGTTAAAGTCCGCTGTACAAGTCCGGCCTCGATACATGACTCAGATATTACATCTTCATAGTAATGTAGCGGTGTGACGAGCTCGAGAGCCATGGGAGCGGCTTCCGGAACACGCACACGTGGGTGTGTTGCTGGCCGGCCTCGCCGACGGTCTGCCAGAGCCTGTACGCACCATTCCAGGTCGAGAGACTACCAATCCATGGGAGGGGGGGGGGGTGAGCCTCCGGATCAAAGCAACCTCCCTCCTAGGCCCCAATAGGAATTGTCCCTGGGGTCCTCGTGGACTCTCTAGCCAGACAGAGGGGACATGGTTCGAGCACATGCCATACCCTTCGTCGTCCTGTCTCGTTGACTGCTCTGAGACAACGCCAGGAAAGCAACAGGGGTGCTAGCTATAAAGCTTGAAGCTCACGAGAGCGAGGGTGTGACGTCATGACCATTGTAACAGTATAGTGGAGTGAGAGACACACAAACTTCGAACATGAAGCGGTCAAAACAGGTAGGTATATGGAGTATGATAGCGGCTGAAACTCCTATCGCAATCTTTGGGAAAAATCGCCACATAAAGAATGAATGTACAATTGTACATGATATTTTTTCCCTCTCTATCTCTCTTACCCTCCTTCCCCTTTATTGTTGTTATCAGTATTATTTTTGGGTCATGCAGCTGATAAGCTCTAATTCCATCTAGCATCTCCCTTTTCACCTTTCATGTTTGTAATTTTGTACCCCTGTTTGCCAGCATGTATACATGCAGCCCAAGCGACGCATAGCGCGTCCAAGATGGCCCACATTGGTAATCGGGACGAAAACAAACAAATCACGATTTCCCCCGATTTACAGGCTGACACACTAACTGTTCGTATTGTATGTATGCTAATACACGAGAGGACCCAAATTACATATGAAAACTCAACTAAATACTTCGATGTGTTGCTCAAAATCCCCTCCAAACATCGATCGCTAATCCTTCCTGTTAAAATTTGTGGTCGGTGACTGCCAAGGCTAAAGTCAATGTTTGGAGGAGATTTTCAACAACATTTCGTGGTATTTAAGTGCGTTGTCTTACATAATTCGGGTCCTCTCGTCTATCTGAGTGAATACAAATATATCAAAGACAATTTGGTGAGTCAGCCCAGATAACTGTCATAATCATGATTTGTTTATATTCGTCCAGATCATCAATGTGGGCCATCTTGGACGCGCTCCGCATCGCTTGGGCTGGTATACATGTATTGATTGATTGGTGCAGTAAATTCAATTAAGTCTCAAAATTTTGGATGTCGTATTTTGCGTAGAATAAACTTGTAGCCTTTCCATAGGTTTCCCGCCATTACTTTTGATGATTGTTGTTTACATCAGCGAGAAGTTTCTGTCGAATTTGTGCCTTCCAGTCTGTCAAAATGTGGAGTAATCAAGGTAAAACACTTGTGAAAAATATGACTGAATTTACTTCATTGCAACCATTTCACTCTATTGCCAACTAAACACGAAATCTCAACGTAGTTGGTGCGGGCGATAATGGAGGATATTTGTGTTGACAATGCTCCATGCCGATCAATGATCATCATGGCCCATGCCCTATCGTATGGAAAACCGGTGGGGAAATGCTAATTGCCATTTTTTTTAATTGCTTATTACCAGGAACCCATAAGACAATGGGTTTCGGTTGACTGCTTCGGTTGACTGAATATCGCTAATTCCTTATTGCTAATAAGCCTAATTAGAATCTAGATCGGTTACTTTGGCCGCCTTATCACCTGTACCCCATTTGATCTACTTTTTGTTTATTGGTAATACTAATTGTGCATGTCCTGGATGTAGGAAAATGTCACAAGAATATTTTTTCAAGCAATCATGAGACACAATTTCTCACAAACTTGTGGTCACAGGTTCATTTGATGACACCACAGGTTTATGAGAAATTATAGGTCTGTGATTCCTTGAAAGAAAATTCGTGAGACGTTTTCCTAGGCTAGACCCATATTGATCTGGGCAATAGCAATAAACAATCAGCAAGTAATAAGCGATTGGCAATATTAACAATTAGCAATTAGATCTAACAAAAAAAAGACAATTAGCATGTCCCCACCAGATCAAGTAAGTGGAGCTTGGACTGGTCCCCACTTGCTATCATACCATCGGCAATACGCTATTTCTTGGAATTTTTATTTCAGAAACCAGTGCTTATGGAGATCAAGGTGGTGGCTATCTAAATTCTCCAGGACAGTTTGGAGCAACACAAGGCGGTAGTGAAAGGAAGGTGTGATCAAATGTACTCTGAACTGTCCATTTATGACTGCATTATATCCTAGTGTTAAAATCAATGATAATGGATGATTATTCAAAAAATATTTTAAATAAAATAAAACATGAATGGATAATATGAATATGTATCATTCAGGAATGAAGAATTATTAAATAAAAATACTGATCTTATACAGTTCCAGTAAGAAACTTGTAAATGTACTCTGTTTACAGTGGTGCCATTGTTATGACTGCACATTTGAAGATTTGTGGCTCTCAAATTTGGCGATTTTTATCACTACACATCATCTGCCTGTATCTATACGTGTACCCGATTTAATGATTTCACAGCATTTATCAAATACTCAGCAATTTGTTTTCTTTTTAACAGCCACGTCAGCAACAAGCTCAAAATGTTGTGCCGTGTACTGTCGCCCAGGTATTGGCCACCGAGCAGGTTGGAGACAAATTTGTTGTCGACAACATAGAACTTCACCAGGTTGGTTATTGTGAATTCATTTCAATTATTGGCTCAAAAAAAACAAACTATTTTCCATATTAGAACTACTCAATCAAAAATTCACACTCACATGAAACCCTATGATTTTTCACAAAATCCACAGGTAACAGTTGTGGGACTGATTAGATCCGTCAATGAAACGGCAACAAGGATAGAATACAAACTGGACGATATGACTGGTCCGCCTCTGGATGTTCGGCAATTCATAGACAGTGACGTCAGTATGCTTTGCTTGAACAATAACAGTGTCTTGCTCATTGGGTGTATTCCGGCACATCATTTTTGTATCAATTTTGATGCTGTTCTGATGTTTTGCAAGTCTTTAATCGACCATTTCACTACAAATGAATGGTAGCTACAAAACTTTCTGCCGGTTGAACAACTTATCAATCAACATGTAATATTTACAGGAAAATACTCCGGACGAGTCCCGAATTACACCCATGGGAGAAAACACGTACATACGGGCGTTCGGCCACGTCCGCTCCTTCCAAAACAGACACAGTGTCGTCGCGTTCAAGGTCATGCCGTTGACGGACATGAACGAGCTAACGACACACATGCTGGAGGTTGTACATGCGCACCTTGCACTGACCCGAGCGTCTGCTGGCGGCGGCGGTGGTAACACTACCATGGGTTACGGTGGGATGACTGGTGGTGACGTGAGCATGGCTGGGGGTTACCAGGGCGGCAGGCCTGACCAGGGACTGACACCTATACAGTCACAGGTGAGGTGGTAGCGGTGAGAGGGAGGTGATACTGTAAACGTATTAACATCAGAAAACTTGCCACTTGCAAGTTCGTCTTGATGACTAACTTGTAGCCAGTAGACACATGTTATGATGTTATATCGCAACAGAAATCTTTTAGTGGATACCAAGTTCCCCCAGACTGGATGACCGTATGATCTGTACTTTAAATGGAAACAAGTTCAATCAAAGATTCTTTTAATGACAAAATGTATCAAATTTTGTGGTGGGTACAATGCATGATGTGTATTGAGTTGTCATTTGGGACATCTTTTTTTGTATAATGTTCTATCAGTATTAGTCCAAGTTATATAATACCGTTCAACCCACTTTTAGACCTGAACCCATTTGAATTGCGTGGACAAATATGGCCAAAACAACATTATGCGGCTAGGAACATGAGGAATGTATGGTAGCTCATTAAAATCTATTTGTTTACAGATCCATGACATTATAAAAGCAAGTCCGGAGGAGCAAGGAATCAACTTACAAAACATCATACAGCATGCCAGAGGGATCCCACAAAACGCTATAAGGTCAGCAGGTCAAATCACCCGTACTGGTCACAATTTGTTACAGTTCAGCCATATGAATTCCTGTCATTGAAGTGCATCTGTATTCTGTACTGTAAAAATATAACTTGGTATTTTGTTAACTGGCTGACAATTGATTCTGAAATATCTATTCTATTATATTCTGCAGAGACGCAATAGAATTCCTGAGCACGGAAGGCCACATATACTCAACTATAGACGATGAACATTTTAAGTCAACAGAGTCAATGTAAAAACTAAATCTGTTTTTTTTTTGCATGTCCATATCTACTTAAGGACACAAGTGGACTCAGAGAGTTACAGGAAATTATACCAGTGTGTTACTACGATAGCATGTGCATTCCTGATTTGTATATGTATAATAAAGCTGTAATATACGAGCAGTTACTATTAAAAGTTATCCTGTGTTTGAAACCTTTGTCTAAAGAAAACATTTTTGACACAAACAAACTCGCACTAGATTTAATCAGACAGCCAGACTTGAGGAGATGGTTGAGTAAATATGAAAACAAAATACACTTTCTGTGTTCGATATCAAACATATCAATTGGAATGCCTTCTAAGTATTTTGGGACAACCCCAAAGTATAATAATTTCTGCTAATGTACATGCTAATGTCCCCCGAGGAGTTCAGGGCTATTAACATACTAGTATTCGGCATGACTTGCTAGATGTTCACAATACAAATCTAAGCTCTAACTTCAGGAGTTTTATCTCCAAAGACACAATTTGTGGTGGAAAATATATGAGTTTCAGCAAGGGGGTGGGGGATAGGAAAAGTGTATCAGTAATACCAACATAGCTCTATTTTCAAAATTTACCTATTTCCAACCTTGACATCACTTGGATATTGCCCATTTAAGTTCAAATTCTAAATTTAAAGATTATAAAATGATGTCATTTCTTATCCTTCTGTAATACAAACTTCAACTATATTTGCAAATATCAAGGCTGCTTTGTTGAAAGCTTTCTCTCCCATTTATGAGTGAACAGCGATTTTTTTTTTTCCAAAATTGTAAGGTGGGTTTGTGAGGATTATCCTACAGAACCAACACAAAGTTCTAAAGGATTCCATAAATGGGCTTGCCGGAAAAGACTGCAGAATGTGATAACAGATAGGGACGTTAGGAGATGACAAAATATACCATGTTAATATTACACATCTGAGGTATACATCTAAATCCACCGAGTATGCAAAAATGCATACTGGTACCCTGGGTAGTTGCGAGGTCATTTACACACAGGTCCAGCATGGCTTGTGAGAAATACAGTAACGGTGGCATATGATACTGACGGACGAATTTTATGTGAAGATAATGTTTGTGAGATTGTTTCAGGTTATCCAAGACAACACAAAGAATACAATTGCATTTTTTTCTTTTTATTACATTATCTCTAATACTTTCATACTCGCAACATTCAACATAGCCGTTCAGAGATACAGTAATACAGGTGTCGGAGGCGTGTGCCTGGATACTGTCACAAAATGCTGCATGGAAACAATGGCATCATTGAAATCAACCTGTATTTCCATGGAATTCTAACAATTTCATGTAGTCTCGAATATACAAATGGATCTCATTACTACCGTTATCCGACAGACACAGAACTGACCTTCACATTCGTGCAGGATTATTTGTTCGTTATTGCTTAAGCCCAAGGAAATACATTCACGTGAGATAACAAACATAGGTCTTCAAAACAAACACTCCTGGTACTACATACACATATCATCACGGTTCTGGTGAAATACACCGTGGAACAGTGATGATGAATAATATAAAAATCAAAACACAAAGAGTAAATACAATTGATATAATCAATTTCAAACTCAAATGACATTTTTCAATTCAATTACAAATTGTGTGAAAATTTGATAATGCCCTTAAAACACTATATGATACACATAGCTATCTTCGTCCCATTGTCACTTCGAGGTACCGAAAAAAAGAAGAAATGTGTGTGGAGACGAATCCATTTGCTTTCAGAAAATGTGCTCGCAATTATGCAGGACGTTTCTTCATCAGAAACCACAGAAAAAACAACAAGGAAAACAAGTTTATACCTTCGTAGACTTATATATATTGTGCAGTAACAGAGAAGCACTTTATTATTCAAGAAATTGTCTAACTCACACAATGTCATGCACTTTTGTATTTCCACAACTGGGTACGTGCAGATTCTAAGGACACGAATCGTACGGATCATCCTCACTACTCGTATACAGATGGTGACATAAAATTCATTATCACTCTAGCTTGACAATGCAAAATCTCAGATTCAGTTCATTATATGAAGGTCAAATACACTGTTCTTTCCACTGATAAATACATCTACATGGTACACGTAAATCAAGTTTTATGGCACAACACCAAAATGCAACAAGTCATGAACAAAACGAATCGTTTCAATATATTGCAAACACAAAACAGAAACTCACCCATCAGGCTTGTGCCTTCAACAGTTGTACGCAGCAGTGAAACATACAAACGATCAAGCTTTGGCTGATATGCACGAAAAGAAACTTTCACAAACAGTAGCCTAAAAGCAACGGTCATTGCTCTTTGATCACTGTCAGGGAGCGGATACACGACAGACAGCTTGATAACGTTGTAGTATGACCCAAACCAGGCTTTACTGTACAGTGTAGGACATGGCAGCTGGTCACAGTGTGAATACAGGTAAGTACAAAATATATCAGACACAGAAGTCGTAGTGTACAGCAATGGCTTTGAGCCTATTCAATAAGTGCGACGAACATGATACTACCTTACTACTACCGGGTATTCTGTGATAGGCTTACAAAATTGAGGTCTAATTGAGAATCAACTAATCTTACTCAGAAACAAGAGCAGCGCTGTACAAAATTGAATGCAGTCAAAATTTTTGTGTTGTGATTCACACGAAACTAGACATGAAGCTTCTAAAATGCGAGTATATACAGTGTTGATCCACCGCCGATATTGATCGGTAACATGGTGAGTTCTACACTAACACTGATTTCTTTCACATCGAAACATCGTTCGAATTGTTAAAATTAATGAAATCACATTCTTTGATCGAGGGTATACACAATGCTTAGAACGATGACAGCCAGCCGAGCGTATATATACACGTGTATGTCAAACATATGGCACGGCCCGGTGCAGCTTCAGTTGTCATGGCGACAGCTAAACGGAACCACTACTTGGTAGGTGAAGATGTAGATGATGATGAGTCGCACAGAAAAGTTTCGTCCAATCACAGAGCGGCAGCGTTTTAGTGTAGATGGAGCAGTTCGACATCGAAGACTAGCTGGGCATTGGGTGGTATCGTAAGTCGTTGTCAAGGAATACTCACAAAATTTCAGATTCCATATATCATTTTTAGTTTTCTTCCTCAAAGGAATGCACATTTCGGTACATGTATGTCCAAAAAATTACAGCAATTTTCGCAAGTTATTATTATACTATTATCAAAATGGATTTTGGCAGTGAGTAGTTGGCTGAGGGATTGTATGCTTCTGTGCATACAGGTCAGATACCTATCATAACAACATCAATAGATTGCACCCAGTGTGTAACTGCTATAACATTCAATCATTCGAGTACCCAATTCAAACACACAAGTAGTTGCTCAATTGTGATCCAGGTATGCACACATGCAGAACCAAGAATGTAAAGGATATACTCCTGGGAAGCCGCGCTTTCCGTAAGCATAGTCAGCGGAACAGGTCAGTTTGGCGCGTTGCCCCACACTCATCTACAACAAGAGTAAACACACTTTAACACGTCATGTACATACAAGTATATCACAAATAAGAGACTCTCTTTCTGATGTATACGTGTCTTCAGTATGTTTATGTGAAAGTTGTAATACTAGAAATACAAATCTGTCAACCAATATTTAATATTGCACTGGCCAGTTTTATGATATTATGTTTGCTGTTTTCTGGCAGACTACCTGCTTGATTCCTTCATCCCAGCCTGGAAACAAAGGGAGTACAAACTTTAAAGTCGTCAGATATACGTGAAAATAATGGAACAATTTATTGAAATAAAACATGAACACCATGTCCCTCATCAGATGCATCAATTACTGAGTATTAGTAGTACCTTTGATGACTTCCTGCTTGCCGATATGGAATTTGAAAGGAACTCCACGATCTCGAGACGAATCAAACTTCTGTCCATCAGAGGCCAGAACTCCTACAAGTCACAACCAACAACATGTACACCACATCAGCATACATGAGGGTCATGCATCTAGAAGTCTGAACCACCAACATCTAGTTTGCTACTATATGTACCGGTATATCATATATAACCAACAGCCTGTAGTGTTATAAGGGATATACATGACAGATATATTGTTGATAGAGATCTTGTTTCATTTCAGCCAAAATGCATGGAAATGAAAGTTTACAAGTAGAGAAAAGCTCTCACCTGTGTAGTGGACCGTTACACACTGGCCTTCCTTCGGAAATGTACAACCTGTTTTTGCAAGAAAACAGATGTCAGACTTATCACTGCATGTATATATGAAATAATATAATATTTATGAAACACAACATGCATGACCAATTTAAATATTCTGATACACCGCTGCAGCATGACCACTGGGGCGGCCGCGCTGTGGATATTTCAACTGTGAACGGGCACGACTTCAGACAATCGTTTGTAACAGTCAGGCTCTTAGAGGCTGCAGGTGCACCAGTCATATGCCCAACAACAAAATGTCAGCCCCCATAGTACCTATAATATATTCCTGCAAACTCGATGTTATCCTTGTTTTATTATATTTCATATCTTTGAACAATTTATATAATTCTAATCTACAATTCCACTGTACAAATGAATCTGTTGTCCAATCCATCCTGCTCCTTCGATAGTCTCAGATGGGACTGTTTGGAGTGAAAAGTGACCAAGGCAAAGACTTTTAATTCCACCACTATAGACCTTAAGACTGTGACTATATTATAGAATGAATGACCATGTCTGTGTTGATCAATGTCTGCATGAGTGTATCATTAGATCATCAGTCAAAATGTGGATCCGACAGTGTGACGATCTATAACTATTGACCCGTGTTGACCCATGTTCCTAGCTGGGCTAGTGGGATATACTGGGACTACAGTAAGGTTCAAGATCACTTGGTAAGGCACAGGGCTTGGAGATGGAATCTGGAGACCCGGGTTTGAATTCCACTGGAGCAAGCCTAGTGAAGGCGAACTTATACAGTCACGATGTGACCAGGGAACTTTGCACCTGGCCAGTGTCAGTGACAGTCATTATACTGTGCACAGCACTGTACATGAATGATGTATATTCAGCACCAGCCCAAGCGACGCGGAGTGCTCCGCGTCGCTTGGGCTGATTCGGCACAGCCATATGCACAGTAATGACAGATTGACAGTCCCAGTGTCACTGGTATGTCATATGTGTGAGCGTCAGGAGTATGCATCGTCGGTGTGCGTTTCATATGTGTGCAGTGACTGAGTGAGTGTGAGTGAGTGTCATGATGAGCTAATGTCTACAGTATCTGTCATCCTGTTCGCATCGACGTCATGTCATTACCAGACAGTGACTGAGTGAGTGTGAGTGAGTGTCATGATGAGCTAATGTCTACAGTATCTGTCATCCTGTTCGCATCGACGTCATGTCATTACCAGACAGCATTTTGACACTTCGCACCATATCTTACCATCACCCTCTTTCAGTGTCTCCACTTGTACACCCATTTCTCTTGCTTTCGACACCTTTCGTGAACTTTTGACACTTTTTTCACTGGTTTTCGTAGAACTTGTCAAAACTGTCTCCTTCCTGTCAATATATCTCGCAAAATATCGAGAAATCTCGTCCGGATTGCGAGACTTCAATATGGAAAGCCACATCGCCATGTCATACAAGAAGCGACATGTGATTAGCAGCCGATAACCCGAACAACAATCTATGAATCTGCAAGAATGTTGTCCGACATTTCAGTGATCTGGTAGTTGTACAGACGCAACATTAAGGGCCTCTTCGATTCGCCTCTTCCTATTCCAGTTTACCAAAATTTTCCCTTCGATTCGAACGGAAGACGTTATTCTGGAAGAGGAAGACCTCTGCCGCTCTACCAGCTCGGAGGCTGGTTTACGGTAGATCTTCTGAGTTTTGCAATATGGCGGGGTGCAGAATTGCAAATGGCGGCCGAATTGGTGCTCCCTCATTTTTCGTCGAAATATGGGAACGTACCAGTCATCAATTGTACCCTATTATCACAGAATGTATATCTTATGCGCAGATTCAATACCGCTTGGATAGTGTTTGATGAATATTTACGCCATATGACATCATTTTCTAATTTTAATTCACTGCTGAAAATGGCAGAACACATTCGATTCAAAACCATCTTCCGTCTTCTTGGGAGGCATCTACCCCTTCCAGAATATTACCAATCGAAGAGGCCCTAAGGAGGTACATGTATTTTAAACCAACAAAAGCCAAAGTGCGCAAAAAGTCCTTTGGGGGAAAAAAAACGTATTTTTTTCATAAAATTAATTAATTCTATCTTGAAGATGGAAAAAGTCGAAAATCTAATCTAACATACGAAATCTGCCAGTCTGAACAGAATTTGGCATATTGTTGGATGTTGGAATTGCACAGTACTTTGTAAGAATGATATTTTATCAGAAAACATCCGTATGTGTCTTCCAATTTTGAAACTTTCCTCATATCACATTACCTAACAGAATCCCCAAAACCACGAAATCCCCAAATTTGCTTGAATTCCCGTAATCCGATTTGGGCCCAACATTCAACTTCGGAGTAGATTGCTAACTTTCTCAAGTTTTAAGATAGAAGTCTGAAATTTGGTGAAAAATATGGTTTTACGGTAGGCCTATGTCGAATGGAAATATATGAAATTTTAAATTATTCAAAACATTGGCTTGGTCCTTATTCAATGAACCGCTAAGTTAATTGAATAAGGGCCAAGCCACACATACGTGACGAAGAGAATGGAACAGTCTTCCTTTACATGGTATTCAAAGTCTTTCTAATTAAAAAAAAGCTGTAAAATCTTATTTTTGACCACTTGTCTTACCAGGAAACAGAAGTATTTGTATATTCTTAATTCCTTTATGGTCTCATACAGTATCCTAGTCATAATCTACAAATATTACTTTTCAGATTACAGTTTATACATTCATGTTTACACACAGTATTCAGTTTTCTTCTTTATTTGTTAGTTACTTATTTTATTATCTGGACTATTATATTCTATATTATATTTACACGAGATATTAAATGTATTTCTAGTCTGTTTATTTTACGATGTACGTCTACTATGGCTGTCTGTGATATTCTTTTCTCTGGGACCACATTAACATAAAGTTAACTGTTTAATGGAAACAATTTTTTTGTGTTATCCTGGTTTTTATGTACATTTCATACCATACCATACATATTTGTATCTTATCTTTTGCCATTTTCAAAGCGAATGCATCAAATAAAAAAAATAAATAAATTGATCCAACCATCCTAACCGAAGTTATGGCAGAAAATCATAATGAGGTTTTGTGTTGAACTTGACTATAATGTACAGCTTGAACCCGGTGAGCCACTGGTGCTTGTTCACTGTCGACATAATGTCAGTTCTCCGCTAGTCGTACATGTGTATGCATTAATTTCGAATATCAGTAATGGGAGGAATATAATGGAGGATTTATGTTCTTTTTCGGATTTCATTATCATTTCGTTATGTCGTGTGAATATCCGAAATAAAGGATTGCATACATGTATTCTACATCTATTCGACAATGGCGAGTATTAGCATTTATCTGGGGTAATCTTTTCTGATTCAGCCTTTCCTGCATTTTTCGGAAACTGTGCGTCGTAAACGGATAAACGGAAGTTAGGCCATGCAAATTGTCTTTTTTTCTGTTTCTCACCAGCAGGCGGGTGGAAATAGCAATTATTTTTTAGAAAACACTTTGGTAGTTTTTCGCTAGAAAAACAATGTTTTTTCCATCCCCAAAAACAATGAAAAACGAGGAAGATCGTGAATTGATTTTAACTTTCCTGTTTCCTCCTCTGTTAATGAGGTACTTAATTAATACTTAGCAAGTTATCAAATAACATTCCATTTTACACTTTAGTAGGCATTATACTCTGTGAAACAGATGTTAATGTGATAAAAAAAAGTGTGTGTTTTTTTTTCTGTGTTTGTGTTTTTTTTTGCTGGCTGAGTGCTACTTTGCAAAAAAAAAGTTGACAGGAAACGAAGTAAATATACAACATGGCCTTACACGTATTATCGGACTGGTTTCTCCAGAATCCAGATGTCTCAGGGAGAATTAAGGATGTATTTTCACCTTGAAAGCTAAATGTTTTTCATTTTTTATTTTGTATTTTCGCCGATATCTCGGAAAGGGTGCATCGTAGAGCGAAACGGAAGTTGCTTTCAGGCTAGTTGCTAGAAAAACTTGTCTTAGAACTAAGCATGTTGGGTGAACTCTTTCCCTCGGCCTATTTTTTTTCCTGAGTCGGCATTTTGTCTTGCGGGTCTTGAGGCTGTTTGCCTTAGATCTATTTTTTTTTTCTTGTTGAGTCAGGTTGTTATAAATTAGTCTTTTACGTCGAAATGCCTCCAAAACATCTTCACGCCTTGACGTCTAGTTTAGATCCAGAATTATGAAACTTTTTGCCCAACGAAATTCGAGGCCTAATTCTGAAGTATTATTGGTACTCATGATGTCAGAAGAAAACATGTTAGGTATTCCCATAAAACTCTTGAAAGCAACCATTTAATTTTCAGGATGAAATATACACAGTAGACTATCTGTAGTTATTTTACGTGATAGTCGATCCCTTGATGAAGCCCATAGCAACCGTGGACCTGTGTGCCATAGAATGTATTTGGTTGAATAGTGAATACAGTCAAAATATTGACGGCTTTCATTTGTTACATGTATCTCGGACAAAACATTTTGAAAACAATTAAGACATTTATTAGTGAGCTCAACAAGGTGAAGGTTTGTCTGGTAGTTGTGTAACTGAATAAGTTAACATAATTTTACTATTTAAGTCTATTATTGACCACAATAAAAATAGTTAAGACAAGAAACATTTATTATTGGGCTCAACATTTCAACAGCCGATTCCTTGGCTGTAACTGATAAGTTAACATTAGAGTATTTGGTAAATAATAATAAGTCAATGAATATATCAGTTGTTATGAGTGTTACTGCATGGGATAGAAATAGTTAGATCCGGAACTTTCATTACTGGTACTGATGAAACACACGCAATGGTCTGGCAGCATAATATTTTGTCTGAGTTAACACATTATGGGCAACAGGGATGATGGGGGTAACACCCATGCGGTCGTCGTCGACCGAATCCTCTAGTTCCAGTATGGAGTAAGTTAAGCAATGAATTATGTATAATGGATTCGATGGCAAACGCAATGAGGAAAGTATCATCCTTGTAGGATTTAATAAAATGGAACGAAGAACAAATACAAACATAGACATTTCGAATTTTAATGGAAAGAGCGCTCTTGTACATGTGGATTGAAATGTCAAACTCCCTTTGCCTGTGGTTCATTCAGGGTCTTTAAGAAGACATTTCTGACCCTTGGCAATATGACAGACACTGCATTCAATTTGAAGTGCATAAAAAAGTATGCATTTGTTTGCAATATATGTTACCACGTGTTGATATATTGATAACCAATTGGCAATTATACGTGTACAGGTAAATTACGAAAGGAACTTTGTGAACGTGACATTATTGAAGTTTATCATTCTCATCAATTATTCCACAAGAAACGGTTTCAAACCACAAATTATATTGTGGTATAATTCTTATTGACAACTAATTAGATACATATTATTTCCCAACATGTATAAACCACAAGTGAAATTCGAAGACAGCAAGTATATTTTAAGATACTTTATTTGTGACCAAATACACGAGGTCCTGCCATAATCCAATACCCAACTAAAAGTAGTACACTACTTGAAAACAAGACTAGTGTGTAATACTATAAATATACGTGTAACTACATGTAGCATTATATTCCATAGTACTACGCGATATCATATGGTTATCACACGGTTCAAGATATTACCCGTATCGCTGAACAGAACGCTTATCATATAATGTAATGCTATTATAACGCTATAAGTCATAACGGGGAGTGGGGGGGGGGGGGGGGGGGGTAGGGGGGGGAATTTTCACCTGTTACTGATACTAAATTCAGATTAACGTTAAATCAATTTAACGTTATAATCATCGAATCAATCAAGTCATGCAATAAAATTCTGGCATAAACGATCGTCACTAATATAATATGAGATATTGATGAAAGACACCATTTTTATTATGTTGTTAAATGTGTACATACATGTAGGCCCTGATGGGGACCTGCGCCAATTGCAAATTTATTGAAGTCATTCGGTAAAGAACCTCCTTGCATTTCATGCCCCATTCCGGGAAAATCTTTCACGCATAGCGAAGTCAGTATTGTTGACAAATTTCAGTCGCCTTACTGGTCAGCACCGACCATGTCCTATGAATATCGATTAATTTTAGTCATGCATGAGTAAACTGTGAAAAGTGCAATCTCTTTATATGGCAAGGTGGGCCAAAATACAGAAAGACACAAACAATTATGTACCCCATTGTGTATAATAAAGAATTTCAATTGCATTATGCTAACCAAATATACACGTTTGTACATGTACATGTATACCATATCGAACTAAAATGTAGAGGTACATGCAGGAAAGAAGCCATACTTCCTGAATACAGACTTATCCAGACCATGGATTACGTACTTTGATAGGTCTCTGAAATATACTACACTATGATCTGGGTGATTGTGAAGTGAAGTGATATACAGATACTAAGAACCTACAGTAGCTGTAAGATATATCGTTCTCTTAAGGTTTCTTCGACCATTATATTAGTGCACCGATATAATTATTATGTATCCATAACAGCTATTTTTTTATTTGAGATTTTGGCATCCATTTGAGAAACATGAACTCTTCGGGGGATAACGTTTACACATGCATAATTGGGTGGTATCTCTTCGAGATGCTGCTTTTTAAACATGCATACAGCATGTACCTTTGCATACTTGGGTTATTTTCGGCAAATATGTCCTAACTATAACCAAAGTGTATACTCGTAAATATAGAAGTGAAAGATCAGAAGGAACATGATCTGTTCCAGATGAAGACAAAGATGACTGCCTGCATACATGTACATGTCCCCCCCCCCCTTGAGATGCGCAGTGATATGAATGCGTGTACACGATTGAAAGACTACGACTTGTGACATCACTAACTACCAGTCGGCTGAGAAAGAGTACACAGAACTTCCCTTCCATCAACGTAAACCTCCTTGATATTCCGTTCATCACCTGAAGAGGAAAGTATACACATGCCCATAATATCTACTCCAAACAAAAGCTACAATTACATGTATACATGTACATGTCATATTGTTTTGTGAGTTACCAAAGATAAATGATAAATCATGACTTACCCAGATAAATAAACTTCTGAAAGACGTTGTCGACAGTGTCGCTATCGAAGATATCAAAGGGGCCGTCAGTCACACGGGAGCTGACTCGGACAGCGTCAAACTGCTTCCCCACCTCAAAGTTCCCAATGATAGCGTCCATACCCAAGGCTGAATACGTGCAAGTACAGTGTGGTTACATGTAAGATGCAACGTAAGATTAAAGGCAGCACAGCCTTGAAGTTTGCATATATTTATAACACAGAATGGACTTGGTTCCACCCAAATTATAATCAAGAATGTACACTTCTACAAGGAATCTAAGTATGGAATCGTCTTTATTGAAATGGTATGGGCCTACACGTGGTTTGTATACCTTGGCTGCCTCCCAGGGTAGCCAGCCTGAATGCTTCCTTGTAGTCAATTTTCCTATAGTCTGGCTCTTTTGTCAAAGACACCATATTGGAAGTCATCGTTGTATGGCGAATGGCGTCCAATATTGAAGGACTGAATCCGCCAGATACATCTATATATTTATAATACACCGTTGAAAGGTAAACATATATCGATACATTTTATAGCAGTTGGAAGTAGAATGAAAGGTTACATATTGACTCCAAATTGGAGTGGTTGGGTCTTCAATAAAAGTCACGTGATACCGATTAATACATGTACATGGCACGCACCTGTTCCGAGTCCCACCTTAATACGGTTGTCAAGGAGACGTCTGACGTCACACAAACCACTGGCAATACTGTCATTAAACGTAGGTAGGTAAGTATCGTGTCATTGGAGCATTGGAGCATTGGACCCCAGTACTTGAGTGAACTTGACATTTACAGGTGTGAATGGGAATATTTGGTGGTGATCTCAACAGTCACTCGCTCAAACGCACCATCGATTATTATAGTTACTCATGATTCGATTCCCATATACATCCATGTAATGTACTTGTATTCTTGTCTAGTACTGGAAACCAACGTTAAAGACTGACTATGTGCAGACAGACGCAAGTGAATGTCTCACCTCATATTCGAGTTGGGGCAGTGTGAAATGGAAGCACCGGTCTTTTGGAAGAGTGCAAGTTCTGCATCTTTCAAGTACACGCCGTGTGCCATAACGGTCTAGAAATACATGTGTCATTTTATTTAGATCTACCGATAACTGTCCGTTTTGTGGCCAATATACATGTAGATGATAAAATTGCAATACATGATAACAAATACGCATCACATGTAAATAAATCAATGGCCCAGATAGGTAATATCGGTATGCTGCCTTTTAATACTACTGTATTCGTCCAATAAAAAAAAACACATGCCATTAATCCGTCTGGAACCTATTCAAAATTCTTTTTGGATATAGAATTGCAACCAACATAAACTACCTGGGCCTGTGTGATGATAAATACCCCCACCTTATCGTTTAGCAGCCCAGTCTTGTAATAGACATCGGCATAGTGACTGCTCCAAGGAAAGAGCTCCTGGACAAACTCTATCTCCGCCTTGTTCTCGCTAATGTGGCTCTACATGTACATGTACAATGGGACATTCATTTTCAACTAACAAGTTCAAGTATACATGTGGTGCATGTATATTTGATGTGAGTGTTTATGTAACTACATGTACCTGAACGTGAGCACTTTCCTCCGTGGCAATGTTTCCGAGTGATTGCAACAGTTCCTGATTGCATGATACAGCAAATCTTGGGGTGATAATGGGTTGAACTAGTGGATTCTGCAAACACATGGATTTGTTTTACTGTACTGTAAAGTTCGGCGATCCCACGATAAAGAGGTATACCCCATTACTGGAGTGTCACCGAATGTCTTATAAATCTGCGTGCATCTGTGCACCATAATCGTGGTGTTACTACTCGTGTGGCCCCACCACACCATAATGCAACAATATATTTAACATTCTTTACACGTGTGTGTTTTCTGTGACTAAAATATCACATGTACATAGAAAATGTTGTATTTTTTTGTCATATGTAGATGGACTTACACTAATACTCTGCACAGACTCGATAAACCTGTGGAGGAACTAAAATATTACTGGGAATGTTTGATACATGTACTGTATTCTCAAACTCGAAATTGATCTAGCCAACAAGTTATTAATTATTCTGATTATATACTGCATGTACATGTAGTACAGTGTAGTATATGTGTAGTTCTGTTTTGTATTTTGTGACCACGTACCGTTTAGTGTCCTGTATAGATTGTTCAGTTGTCTCACAGTAATACTCTGGACTGTTTTGGTTCATGCAGACTTTACCAACCAGAGCACGCTGACCTAAGTCAGCTAAAACACCAAGGACAGAATGAGTGAAAACATACAGTGTACACATATTTCCATCAAGTTGTGTCAGTATAATCTCATACATACACACACTTACAGAAATGGGTTAGGAGTTTTATTCGTCAACATTGAGTAGATGTGTATAATGTTAGTTTCGAAGTACAAAATGCGGTGAAATTGACCAATCATTCTGTCTCTCAAATATCTACACGTATAGATTATAAACCCCTGATAGCTGTATAGCGTATGACGCAAGACTTACTGACGACACGACAAAGCTCTAGAGTAGAGTCGACGTCGATGGTGGCGAAATAACAAGCAGTTGTCGTTCCATTCTTCAACACTCTGCTCTGAAAAAGCAGAAATATATTTCTAACGGATATAACATTCGATAAATGTAATCATGGTAATAAATAGGTTGATTTCACTTACAACCACTCTATCGTAGACCAAACGTGCAAACTCGATGTCTGAGAAGCGCGCTTCCACTGGGAAGGTATATTTGTCCAGCCAGTCCAGCAGTGGTAGGTCCAATCCGATACCAGCATTAACATACTGGGAGGCGTGTATATGTGTATCAACCAATCCAGGAATCAGGAACTCCCTAAAACGACCACAGAACATTTCCTACATTTACGTCCTTCTGTGAACTAAGGGAAGAAATATATTCAATTTTATGGAATTTTGTGAGCATTTTATGGTATAATATATATATGTTATACCCTGAGGATAGAAATTTCACTTCATCTTCTTGAAAATGGTGAATGTCTTCAAGGCTTTTCAGATCATCTCTGCTGGCCAGGAATATAATCTGGAAGCATATTATTACGACTATCAAAATTACATTTCACAAAGATAGGTAGGATTATTTCCAGTGAGTTTACATTATACTTGACAGGAAGAGAACAGTGTAGATTACTGGGGAAATTCACGTTAAGTATCAGTTTCGTTTCACCTTCCCATCGTTGATGCCAATGGCCGCATTTTCCTTGATAACAAGTGGGTTTTCCCATGTTGAATGGATCAAGGTACCCACGAACACCAACATAGTATCTTTGTGATAATATTGCCGTCACTGTTAACGCCCGCGAGAACCCTCTGCAAAATATACTGACGCTCATCAGACATTCACGCTATGTACATGTACATGTATAATAACATATGAATGTTATCCGAGTTCGACAAAAGCACTGAAGTCCATGAGAACGTATGTAATTTTGATGAATCTCACGATGCTACAACAAGTAAAATTCTGCCTGTGAAATCCGGACAACACACAATTTACATATATTTAAAATATGAATCAATCATGGATGTCGTTTGATTCTATAGTCACTCAGGAGCGGCAGTATTTTTGTTCAGATTGTGTTTGGCTGTCTGGAAACAGAATTTCCAGAAAGAAACATTCAAGTTTATCAGACATTTTGTAAAAATTGGAAAGTAATGTAATGTATTCTAACCAGTAAAATACATTCGTACCCACAAAGCATTTTGTTTTCAATTTCAATTTCTCCAAATGGTATAAAATGCTCGATGCATCATAATCATGATAATGTGTACTGGAATCGGCCTGTCCGCGGCCATAATTGTGAGGTGCGTTCTGAACACCATGGCGCTCCATACATGTACATATGAATGTAATGGATAATTGAAGCCCATGTGAGCAGTGTGAGCCTGTGAGGCCCATGGAAAAGTTCAGGGCTGAACTTTGCTGCCAGTTGTTGTGTGCATGTGAAACGTGGCTACATGTATCGAATCATTTGACCGCGATAGAGTTAACAGAGAAAAGTGTAGAAATGCTACACAGCATGCAGATATATAGGTCTATATATTGTATATCTGTAAAATGCTTACCTTTTTTGCAACCGTGTTCCGACTCAATCAATATATGATATGAGATACAAGTATTATATGAAGTCGATATATTGAGTCGATATAAATGTACCTAAAATACTGGTGATAAGGCCGAACTTCATTGTAGCCCAGGCTTCACGTAGTAGGGGCATTATACATTGTAGTTTGTAATTGTACCTCTGTAGTATGGGGTGCCGACTAATTCATTCAATTCGTACATTTGAGACTGTTCCGTGTCCATCTACGACTACATAATATGTACATAAAATAATGATACATCATTGTTGATACGTACCTGAATTCCTGGGTGAAGCCTAGTTTTCTGAATCAGCCCCGGTGAATGATAGATGCAACTGGTTTATTCATTATCGATTCATAGACCTCCAGCTATATCGATCATGTAGTTCGAAGTGTAAACATATAGACCTACATGTATAGGATAATAGGGTTACAAGTAACCTACAGTGGAGCGAATTTTTTTAGTGGCCAGCGGAAACATTTTGGGATAGGAAAGTTTGTGTGATTAATAACCTTAATATAATAGATTGCTCATTATTCTCCATATAATAAACACAGAAAAACCATTACAGATCAATGGTTTTAATGTTGCCCATTGTTTTGGATCAAATGGGGTACCTACGCCAATTGCAAATCAATTGAAGTCTTTCAGTAAAGACCCACGTTGCATTTAATGCCCTCTTCTGAGAAAGTCTTCCATGCATAACAAAGTCATTGTTGTTGAAAAATTTTGGTCAGCACTGACCAAGTCCTATGAATATCGATTAATTTCAGTCATGCGTGATTAAACTGTGAAAATTGGAATGCCTCTATATGGCAACGTTGGTCTATTTACCGGAAGAAACAAACAATTTGTACCTTTCGATAATGTACCCCATTGATAGTTCAAGGCGTCTATGTGTAAGAACCATATTTTTCATCACATCTTATCACTTTTATGTCGAAAACTATAAAAGTTGGCTATCTTTCGTAATTGTTCTGCCAACATCAGAAATTTAGCTCAATATTTTTTGCTGCGGTAATGTATGCGTACGGTAAACCATCCAAAAATATCGCAAAGCTCTCAGAGTATTTGCGTTTATTCCCAAGCTACAGAATAGTAGGAATGGAAAGTGTTAAGAATATGTCCGGAGGAAATGTTTTTTTTAAAGAAGTTGATGTGATAGATTGTACTTATAGAGCTTTATTCACTAGTGTTTGAGTCTTCACTCCAGGTTTTTTCATTGTGCATATGCCTATATCCTATTCTAAGTGCGATTCTAATATGATTCTATTACATCAGCGTTTTATCAGCGCGTGCAAAAAATCACTGCCTGGGCAAACAGAGTGACAATATTTGCGACCCCCGCCGTACCACACAAACATCCCTGACATCTGACATGAGACATTGTGAACTACAGTTCACAGCATAGAGAGACCTCACAAAACGGAACCAGCAGAAATTTGAGTGCGTTTTTAGTATATATCCGGGCCCAACCCGGACGACAAGATTGAAATGTAAACCTCACTCAAATAATCAGAAATATTATTTTTGAAAGTGCTGTGATCTTTTTTTTTTTTTTTTTTTTTTGAGATTACTATATTTAAAACAAATAATAGCAGGACCGGGGCCGCCCATGCCTACCCTGCGTGAGTCTGTTTTTACCCAAACTTAGAAGACCAGTGTGACGCGGGGACACCCGAAAACGAGTTCCAAGTTCCAAGTTCCGAGTTCCAAGTTCCGAGTTCCGAGTTCCAAGTTCCAAGTTCCGAGTTCCAAGTTCCGCGTTTAAAGTTCTAAGAAAAAGGTGTCGTCCGTGTTCCGTCAGTACCGTAAAACTTCTAATAAACGCCCGGGCGTCTATTGATTTCAGTTATACTCTATACCCGGCGTCTGTTAGAACGTACCCGGCGTTTATTAGAACCCGACGTTTATTGATTTCAGTCATTGTCTGGACCCAGCGTTTATTGGAATTGGCGAGGCCTGTGTTACGATATGACAAAACCGACGACAGTTTAGATATTTAAAGCTGGAAATTCCCGACTGGGACGCGTTGACGTTGTCAATATTAGTATCTATACGTTGCTATGTTACACAGTATACGTAGACCCAGTACCTATTAATTTCAGTATACCTGAACCCCCGGCGTCTACTAGAACCCGGCGTCTATTAGAAACCCGGCGTCTATTAGAAGTTTTGCGGCATTTCTACACATGCCACGCTTTTTCAGGAGTTCTTTGAACATTGAGTCTAAAATTTGCAGAGACGAGGGATCATGGCGTCAGTTTGAAGGCGCAGCACCACTGTATGTTACACGTTCGAATAAATGATAAATATCAACTTCTTCTATTCAATATTTGTTCAGTCATCCACAGCATAGTTCGTTGGTGAATGGTGATGCCTGAACAATTATTTAATGAAAGAAATTGGCAAGATCCGAATTTATTCTGTCATAATGCACTAGTATTATTTTATTAAGTATTATTTTCATTCCCCTTTGTTTTCAATTTTCCCATCATTTGTATTTGATTTTATGAATGTAAAATATAGAAATGATATAAAACACATTTTAACTAAATAGAATTGAACGAAAAACACACCCAAATCCGCAAACTATCCGAAATTTCAATCATACCCGCGTGGGGTCACACTAAAAACCGTCCGGGACCGTCCGGGGGTTGTAAATACCGTCCGGGACCAGAAAATACCGTCCGGAGAATTTGCCCGGGCCATCAAAAGCAGTCCGGGCACTACGAAATACCGTCCGGGGCTGTCACTGACTATAATTTAGGCATGTATCATACTAAAAGGTTTATATTTAGACTGTATATCGTGTGCATATGTATGAGAATTGTATAGTCACAGTGACATTTTTACTGTTTTTGATTCTTTTGCGTTGCATGGGCTTTTTAGCAGTTCTGGGAGTCTTGGGGATTTTCAGCCTCCCGTCATTCGAAGTAATAACTTTGCTGCTTCGTTCATGATGTGTAATTAATTTGTGAATTGATTTTGCTTTCTCAGTGTTTGATTGTGCATCCCATATTACTTTTGGAAGTTGTAGCTTCCTCACATTTGGGACAAGATCGTAGTTGCCCTGTCCATACAATGCTCTGGATAGGTCTTTAATTTATAATTGGACAAAGTCATGAAGCCGTGTAATTAAATCCGGCACTTTCAGGATCTTCCAGTTCGCAGACAGTTTCAATATGTTATTCATGGATTCGCATGCGTTGTTAGTCCAGTTCAATGGGATTACGTTTTTTTGGACGGGTGCCACACATGCATTTTCAGGATTTCAACTACTTTTTTGAAATAACACACAAAATCTGGAATGGATTTTTCGAAATGTCCATTCATCTCAGCCACTTCGAGGTTCATATTAATTATAATTATTTATAATACCTGTTGGCCTACACGTACATTATAATAATGTGACTATCGTCTTCTCAGCTCAAATTTTGGGCGATTAAAATGGTGATAACATAATCATGACATTGACGGCCTAGTTTCAACAATGAACTTCTTCCGGATTCATTATGTATATATTATTCATTCTATAATTATTTATATTATCTAAACACTATTCCCCCCCCCCCCCCCCCCCCGGTATCTTCAGAGGCGTCTGCATCAAGTTAGGCTACATTTACTTGATATATTAACTTTCATCTCGAAATTCTCAAGTGCTCCGCATCCCGGGCCCCATGCAGTGAACAATGTTCCCCGGACCGTGTTTGTAGTCCCCGGACTGCTTTTGATGGCCCGGGCAAATTCTCCGGACGGTATTTTCTGGTCCCGGACGGTATTTACAACCCCCGGACGGTCTCGGACGGTCCCGGACGGTCCCGGACGGTTTTTAGTGTGACCGACCCGCGTGGCACTCTGAGGTCCGCGCATACCAGGCATCAGCTTGGAAGGTCGACTTTGTGATATTGAAAGGTGGCACAAGAAAGTGATTTAATGAGTTGGAGAGACCCGATGCAGAAATATAAAAACGATAACTGCACTTTCTTGGGACTTTAAATGCGGAACTTGGAACTTGGAACTCGGAACTTGAAACTCGGAACTTGGAACTTGAAACTCGTTTTCGGGTGTCCCTGTGACGCGCTGGCTAATGATGAAAAAAAAGTAGCCCAAAGGTAAAGGAAGGCTACCGGAAAAATCTATAGTGTCGAGCCACTACTGTTTTTAGGTTACCGGACCTATGGTCCGTACCTGTTGGCATGGCGATGCGTCCGGCGTCGTCGTCGTCCGTCGTCGTCCGTCGTCGTCGTCCGTCAACAATTTTATCTTTAAAGTTTACGATCGAATTTTTCTGAAATTTTGCACAAAAATGCCTAAAAATATTTCGAGAGGGAGGTATTTTTTAGTTTTTTGATTTTCGCATTTTTTTCAAAATGGCGGCCGTTTTCAACGAAAAATGCCTGATTTTGGACTTTGGCGGCCATTTTCTCAAAATCTGTTCAGTAACTTTTTTTTTTATTGATGCATAACACTCCTCATATGTACCCCTGTGACATGTATAATTTTCGTTGCGCTTGAATCGCTCGAAGTGGGCCATTTTGGGCCCAAACTCGGCCCAAATGGGACTTTCCCATGTTAAATTCTCCTACAGATGTATGCTTTATAATGGGACACATTAAAGCCTAATATCTCACTTAATATTGAGATTAGAGACTAGGAATCAATTGTGGACATATAGGAAATGATATATGCTGAATATTGTCGTGACCTTGAATTTGACCTCTGACCTTGGTTTCAAGGTCAGAGCGGCCGTTTTCGTTGAAAAATGGCCAATTTTGGACTTCGACGGTCGATTTCTCAAAATCTGTTCAGTAACTTTTTTTTCTTATTGATGAAAAACACTCCTCATATGTACCCCTGTGACATGTATAAATTTCGTTGCGCTTGAATCGCTTGAAGTGGGCCATTTTGGGCCCAAACTCGGCCCAAATGTGACTTTCCCATGTTAAATTTTCCTATGCTTTATAATGGCACACATTAAGCCTAATATCTCACTTAATATTGAAATTAGAGACTAGGAATGAATTGTGGACATATAGGAAATGATATATGCTGAATATTCTCGTGACCTTGAATTTGAATTTTGACCTCATTTTCAAGGTCACATGACAAAATGGCTAATATCTCGCTTATTATCGACTTTACAGCTTAGGAATCAGTTGTGAACATATAGGAAATGATATATGCTGAATATTCTTGTGACCTTGAATTTGACCTTTGACCTCATTTTCAAGGTCACATGACAAAATGACTAATATCTCGCTTATTATCGACTTTACAGTTTAGGAATCAATTGTGAACATATAGGAAATGATATATGCTGAATATTTTCGTAACCTTGAATTTGACCTTTGATCTCATTTCCAAGGTCGCAGGACAAAATTGCTAATATCTCGCTTATTATCGACTTTACAGCTTAGGAATCAATTGTGAACATATAGGAAATGATATATGCTGAATATTCTCGTGGCCTTGAACTTGAGCTTTGACCTCATTTTCAAGGTCACAGGACAAAATGGCCAATATCTTGCTTATTAGCGACTTTACAGCTTAGGAATCGATTGTGAACATATAGGAAATGATATATGCTGAAAATTCTCGTGACCTTGAATTTGACCTTTGACCTCATTTTCAAGGTCACAGGACAAAACGGCCAATATCTTGCTTATTAGCGACTTTACAGCTTAGGAATCAATTGTGAACATATAGGAAATGATATATGCTGAAAATTCTCATGACCTTGAATTTGACCTTTGACCTCATTTTCAAGGTCACATGACAAAATGGCTAATATCTCGCTTATTATCGACTTTACAGCTTAGGAATCAATTGTGAACATATAGGAAATGATATATGCTGAATATTCTCATGACCTTGAATTTGACCTTTGACCTCATTTCCAAGGTCACAGGACAAAATTGCTAATATCTCGCTTATTATCGACTTTACAGCTTAGGAATCAATTGTGAACATATAGGAAATGATATATGCTGAATATTCTCATGACCTTGAATTTGACCTTTGACCTCATTTTCAAGGTCACAGGACAAAATGGCCAATATCTTGCTTATTAGCGCCTTTACAGCTTAGAAATCAATTGTGAACATATAGGAAATGATATATGCTGAATATTCTAGTGACCTTGAATTTGACTTTTGACCTCATTTTCAAGGTCAACAGAACAAAATGGCTAATATCTCGCTTATTATCGACTTTACAGCTTAGGAATCAATTGTGAACATATAGGAAATGATATATTCTGAATATTTTAATGATATTGAATTTGACCTTTGACCTAAATTTCAAGGTCAGTCATTTTATTTTCAAAGTCAGATTACAAAATGGCTTATATCTCGCTTATTATCAAATTTACAGCTTAGGGGTCCATAGTGAACATATAAGAAATGATGTATGATGAATAGTTTGGTGATCTTGAATTTAACCTTTGATCCCATTTTCAAGGTTAGAGATATGGCGATTTCAGTGGTCACCTTGAATTTGACCTTCAACTTTCTCGGCTTAACTCTGTATATTTCTCCGGTAACCTTTCTAGCCCATTGGGCTATTTTTAGGAAGAGCAGAGCTCTTCCTCTATGATGTTGGTTTTTTTTGGATTTTGGAGAATTTTCCTTTGTTTACATTTCTGAAAGTCCGACTTGGAGCCAGAGCAGACCATTCAATTGTGGCTAATTAGGAGGGCCCGGGGCCAGTTGGAAAGAATATGACACCCGTGTACCCAAGTATGGTTACTGTAATAAGTTATAAGCAATAATAGCCACAGGAGACGTGTGTTCCGACCGTTTATTTTTTTTGTGTGTCACCGTTTCATCACCCATCACCACTCCCGTTTTGATCTTCTCTTAAACAGGGCTTTCTTGTATCAGATGCACTCAAAATTTTGCATAAACATTCCACACTACATAGATAGTACATAAGCTATTGCAAAAATGGAAAAACGCTTGATACGGCAACATAATAATTGAAAACTTGTGGCAAGTGCTGGTATGTCCAGTAGGCCAAATGCAAATGAGTGTGGCCCCCTCCTAGTGGTTGTTCGCGAGGCAGCCAGCCACACTCGACCCGCTTCATCCCCATTCCGCACCACCTCTCCCCCTCCCCCACCCCTGCCATCCGACTATGACCCAATCGTGATAAATGAAAGCTGGCCCGCACCCGGTCTGCTGAATGGTCCGATGAGTTTTCTGACTTTTCTCGCATGAATATATCGCTAAACTATCTGCAAGATCGCAATCGGCGATTACTGATGCATTTCAGAAATAAGATCACCTCGAGAGATCATATGCCGATGACAACAAGTTCACTTTCTTCACTATGCCTCCCCCCTCCTCTTCCACCTAAACATTGCTGTTCGTTGGGTGAGCGTGCCTCATAGCCTAATGAATAATTAATGAGATGACATCACGAGATACTGTTAAAAATAAATCAATTGATCATAGCTTATCGATCATCTTTTAAAATCGATGATTTGTTGGTTGAGTCATGTTTCAATTGCTCGATTATTTTGTGCATGATAGGTTACTAGTAATTGGAATCGAACACAAATGATCAAAGCAAAAATCGCCAGTCGAGTTCGTAATGCAGCAATCACATCATCATGTTTGTAATAAAATATGACAGTTCTCATCATAATGGAGCGCACATCTTTCCTGTATGGGCCTACTGCATGCTTCAAGAGCGCCATCTGTTGAATATCACGTATGATCAGATAGGCCTGTTGTTGCTACACCACTATTATTGGTTGCATGGGAATCGTGATGTGGCATTCTGAGCTGTGACATTGTTTAGACAATTAACAAGACATATATGTCTACTGATGGAGATCAAAAATAAACCGATGGGTAAATACTAATTAGGTCTATTATTGACCACAGTAAATTTAATTAAGACATAAAACATTTATTATTGGGCACAATAAGGTAAAGGTTCTGTCCACTACATATTTCATGACTGTAACCGAATAGGTTAACATAAACTTTACTAGTTGTGTCTATTAGGGCCTATTGACCACAATAAAAAATAGTTAGGACATGAAACATTGACTATTAGGTTCAAGATAAAGGTTCTGGTAAATATTAATTTGATGCTTGTAGTAGTTATGGTCATATTATGAAAATAAGTTAACATCGATTTTTGCTAGTTGAATGTATTAATAGTTTAGGGGGGGGGGGGGGGTGACTTTTTTTTGGGGGGGGGGGGGGGGGGGGGGGGGGGGGTGATAGGGCTACGGGAGATACACTCCAGCAGTCGTCAGCGACTGGAGAACATCTAGTTTGGAAGATGGGAGCAGATGGAATCAGTACCTTAATAATGGTATCAATCAATTTATATCAGGCCAAATCAACAATAAGCAAATGATTGGCCAGTACAATATCATGGGCTACAGTTACAATATGGCCACAACATATATGTACCGAATAGGATACGAATAGGTTTTGAACTAGTTCTGTGCAAACATTTTCAAAGCTCTTCCTATGAGGCCAGTGGCCCTTGTTTTTTAGCTTACCGGCCCAAGGGCCGATATTAGAAAGTGTACATTATAACAAAACATGGTTTCTATCAGTCAAGTGTTGTGGGACCTTTCGACTGATTGGTGACCGTGTCAAAAAGTCTTCAAGATACTGGACAGTCGCTTGATTAAACATGTGGTGTGACAGGGCCTTAAAGATCAAGGTTAGCAAAATATGCAACGTGATACTACATGTACATATTAATATTGATAGCCAAACCTCGCGTGAGGGAATTATTATCGCACTCGAGCTAACAAATTACAATTTATTACGTATGAAACAGTACTGTGTACATGTAAGTTATATGGAAAAATTGTAACCCGAGCAGTTTGTTTTTGGGTATGCATTAAGTGGCATACTGTCGAACGTCAATGTTTCTACATAGCTTATGACATACATGTAGCTAGATGTCCATTTGTCCATCGACTACAGTAGATACATGTACCCCCTCATATCAAGATAATTGTGCTAATATGCTGTATCGTGTTGTTGATGAGCACTATTGATATTGTGGTATTATCCTCAAATTTGGGTAGAATGCTAATAACTAATTTGCTATTTTTTAACTTGTTTACACTGGCTTTTTGACAAATTTTATCATCCTATAACTTGGCATACTCCACCTGGGAGTCAACGTCGTTTTTTTTTAGCTTACCGGCCCTTTGGGCCGATAAGCTATTGTCGTGGTATTTCGTCCGTCATCCGTCCGGGTCTGTAACTTTTTTTTGACATGATGATTTTTTTCCATAATTTTGTCAGAACATACCTTGGGTCAGTATCTAAAGACGTTTTTAAAATTTTTTTGATTGAATCGTTTTTGCCTATTTGGCGGGCATTTTTGACGAAAAATTGCCAATTTTGGACTTTGGAGGCCATTTTCTCAAAAACTGTCTGATCAGTTTTGAGATTTTTGTTTTAAAACATTCCCCTCATGTACCTCTATGATGTGTATGAGTTTCGTTGCCCTTGAATCGCCTGTCTGCGTGTGGCGTCCATTTTGATTTTTCGACGGGTCGGCAAAAAAAAAATTTTTTTGTTCCAAAATCAAGTCACTTTTCGTTTTGAACCATTTTTTTTGGACTTGAAAATTTTCACCCAATTTTTCCTTCATAATGGGAGCTGTGCGGAGTAAACTCATAGAAGACTTCAAAATAGAGCCTCAGTATTGGCACATTCAAATGGGAAATCATATACTGCAGTTTGAGTGATGACCTTGAATTTGACCTTCAATGACCTTGGAAAGTCACAAACGATGGATTTTGTCTTTGGTGGTCATTTTGTCTAAATATATTCAGGCAGTTTTTCTCAAAATCATGTATAAGATTTTCTTTATGTACCTTTCTGATGTGTAATTTGATTTCGTATTATAGTCCATACAGAAAATGTGTTTCCAGCAACATTTACGAACATGTTTTGACAATAGAGTTTAAGATCAGTGTAACAATTTATATGTTGGAAAATCAATACTCTGCATTTCTCATGATTGCCGGTAAGCTACAGCACCCTTGGTGCTATGTTTATCTTTGAAGTTTACAGTCGAATCATTCTGCAATTTTGCACAAAAATGCATAAAAATATTTCAATAGGAGGTGTTGCCGAATATTTGACTTCGAATTTGAGCTGTGACCTCATTTTCAAGGTCAAAGCGCAAAATGGGTAAAATCTCGCTTATTATCGACTTTACAGATTAGGGATCAATTGTTCACATATAGGGAATGATACTGAATATTCTTATGACCTTGATCTTGACATTGAACCTATTTTCAAGGTCAAAGCACAAAATGGGTAATATCTCGCTTATCATCGACTTTACAGATTAGGAATTAATTCTGCACACATAGGAAATCATATATGCTGAATATTGTCATGACCTTGAACTTGACCTTGGACCTCATTTTCAAGGTCAAAGCACAAAACGGGTAATATATCGCCTATTATGGACTTTACAGATTAGGAATCAATTGTGCACATATAAAGAAAATGATATATGCTGAATATTCTCATGATCATGAACTTGACCTTTGACCTTATTTTCAAGGCCAGAGCACAAAATGGCTAATATCTCGCTTAATATCGACTTTACAGCTTAGGAATCAACTGTGGACACACAGGAAATGATATATGCCAAATATTCTCATGATTTTGAATTTGACCTTTGACCTCATTTTCAAGGTCTCAGAGCAAAATGGGTATTATTACGCTTATTATCGACTTGACAGGTTGGGAGTCAATTGTTAACACATAGGAAGTGATATGCTGAATAGTGGCATGACCTTGAACTTGACCTTATTTTCAAAGTCAGAGCACAGAATGACTAACATACTGCTGATTATTGACTCTAAAGTTTGTGAGTCGATTGTGTACATATATAGGAACTGCAGTTTCATTGGTAGTGCAGGTTCTTAGCTCATTATTTTGGATGAATTGTTCACATTGTGATAAAAGCATGAAACTTTGCAGAGTGGTAGAATATCACTCACTGGTCAATATAAGCTAGGGAGCCATTCTCAATATGGCATGTGGCGGATATGGCAGCCATTTTTCTTTTTGCAGTAAATCGACCTCAAACGGCCGGTTTGGAGAAATGGTTATTTCTACCTGTGCATGTCAAATATTATCCAATATCAACAAAATTGGTATCAAACTGACCGAAATAACAAGACCAACTCACTCGTTATGACCAAAGATAAATATATTTATTATTCTGCAGCAAAATGTCCAAGAAACAGTATTTATGCTCGAATTTTGACAATTATTTACGGATCTCGTAGTCGGTAATGTACAAGGTGTGCCTGCACCCCCCCCCCCCCTCTCATGATCATCTGTAATAAACTTTTTTTAATTAGATTTCATCCTATTATTGATTATTAGAGATGTTTCCAGAGACCCACAACTGGCAAAAAAAAATTCGGGCCTTTTTCAAACTGGCCGCAATCGTAAATCCGGAAATCATGTTTTGGACCATAACTCGGCTTCTATTGCAGGTAGAGACATGATTTTGGAGTCTATACCCATGTTTTTGAAACTGGAGAATCGTCAATTTCGTCATTACTGAGTACCTGTGACTGTCGGTTGCTTCAGAATTAAAAAATGTCTGACAATGAAACCGGTGAAAATCACATTTTCAACCAAGGTGCGACTGTTATGTGTAGAATCCCTGAGAGGGGGCTAGATCGATAGTAAAAGCAGTTTCATTCCCACAGAACAAGCTCAGAATATAAGATCAATTTACAGGAACAGTGCCTAGGGGAAATCTTTTGAATTCCAGTACACATGATTCGATGATGAATGCGTAGCTCGCTTGTAGTTATTAAAAAAGATTGCATTTTTCTGTCATTTGACCTGGTAAGAAAGTGAAAAATAGTTCGCACTCATTCTTTGATTGTTTTATCAGCTGTCATGAACATGGGAAAGATCCCTGCCTCAACACCCACCAGTTTTGTTCTGCGTGGCAAATGAAGCATGGTTATTGTTGAAAAACTTCCTTGTTGACACAGTAACATAATCGTGCCACCCTTATGTTTGACACAGAAATGATGTGTGTAATTTTGCAACACGGTATGACTGAACTGAAATCTGCAGTAGTTCCAGACGAATTCTATGGCAATGTTAGCTTGACCTCTAGCCTCAAGAACTATTCCATGACAAATAAGCATTGGTATATATACATGTTAATTTCAACTTAGATCTTCTTGATTCGCAAGGTGAACAATATTTTGTGCAGTGACATATGGCACAAAGGTCGAAGACAAGAGGCATTACGGTCTAGATGGTCGTCTGTCTCAGTCCATCCATGGTCTGTGGTGATTTGAACAGCCCCTAGTGGTTGATGGGCTCTAGTTCGTGTCCTTAAGTGGAGGTCTGAGATGTTCTAGCACATCAGTTGTTTGAAAAATTCATTACATATATCTGGTCTTGTGACAGAGAACCTTCATCTCAACAATGTCAATGTTGATGTCATCAGTGATAAATTCATGATCTTGTTTCATACATTCACTGGATCTGACAGCGCGTCCTCCTTCATATGCTAGATTCATCTGAGCTGAGAGAAGTGATGATGCAATTGGTCTGTGGGTTGTCCTCAATTGATGACATCAACACTGACCTCGTAAGCACAGGGACTAGAGCCCATCAACAACAATGGGCTGTTCACAACCCCACAGGTCATGGATGAACTGAGAAAGATGAACTGAGAAAGAACTTTACCATGTTTACCACAATATCTTGTGTCAGGGATGTCTTTGATCTTGATGTCAAGTGTCATTGCACAAACCCTTGTCAATTTTGCGAATGCAAACGGTCTAACTTGGAATATATACATGTAAATGCCATTCCAAATTTTCCGTTGAATCGTTCTTGAGACTAGATGTCAAAGCTATCATTGGCATAGAACATTTGTCTTGAGCTACTGCATTGTTTTCATGTCACTTTCATACCGTGCTGGACACACACATCATTAATGTATCATACATAAGGGATAACTCCTGTGTCAACCGGAAACCATACAACAATGAACATGTGGTACATAGGTGTTGAGGCAAAGATATTTCCCATGTTCATGGCAACTGATAAGACCAACCAACATGTGGTAGAAGTGAACTTTACTGACATTCTTGGTGCCTTGATTCCAATGAATAGAAGGGAAATTACAGGATCCGTACTGGTCTATTATTGGATTGGTTAGGTTTATCACTACTGGTAATTTTTATGCAGAGGCCTTGCTTAAATTAAGAAATTATCTGTTGGCTGTGAGTGTTGCATTCCATGCACAACTAATAATGATGGCTTCTGCAGACCCTAAATACTAGTTCATTTGCAGAAAAATGCGATATTTTTCAAAGACATCGCGTTCATCATCAAGTCATGTATCCAGGAATTCAAAAAATTTTGAGCTGATATGTGGGAATGGAACGGCTTTTACTATCAATATGGCCACCCAGGACTTCTACACATAGCAGTCGCACTTTGGTTGAAAATGTGATTTTCACCAGTTTCATTGTCAGACATTTTCAATTCTGAAGCAACCAACAGTCACAGGTACTCAGCAGCGACAAAATTAGATTCTCCAGTATTCAAAACATGGGTATAGACACCAAAACCATGTCTCTACCTGCAATAAAAGCCGAGTTGTGGCCCAAAACATGATTTCCGCATTTTCGATAGCGGCCATTTTGAAAAAGGCTCAATTTTTTTTTTGCAGTGGTGGGTCTCTTAAATTATCTCTAATAATCAATAATAGGATGAGATCTTTTAAAAAAAAGTTGATTTCAGATGATCATGGGAGGAGGGGGTACAGGCACACCTTGTACATTTACGACTACGAGATCCGTAAATAAGTTGTCAAAATTCGAGCATAAATATTGTTTTTTTTGACATTTTGCTGAAGAATAATCAATATAATTATCTTTTTTCGTTATAAGTGAGTTGGCCTTGTTATTCCAGTCAGTTTGATACTAATTTTGTGGATACTGGATAATATTTGACAGGCATAGGTAGAAATAACGAATTTCGCAAACCGGCCGTTTGAGGTTGATTTACTGCAAAAAGAAAAATGGCTGCCATATCCGACACAGGCCATATTGAGAATGGCTCCCTAGCTTATATTGACCAGTGAGTGATATTCTACCACTCTGCAAAGTTTCATGCTTTTATCACAATGTGAACAATTTTTTTGCTAAGAACCTGCACTATGGTGACTGGAAATTTGACCTTCAATGACCTTGAAAGGTCAATACGGCAATTTTGACGAAAAAAGTTGTTTTAAAACTAAACATTTTCCCAGGTACCTCTCTTAGATGTCTGCGCTTTGTGGCGCACCTTTACGAAGTAAATCCTGAATGTTATTCAGACCAGTCAAGATTTTCTCTACATTCGAATATATGTTGGCGTTATGACGAATCTTCAGAACCAAACGCGCGCGTATGTTTTTAGGTTACCGGACCTTTGGTCCGATAACCTATTGCCATGGCGTTGCGTCCGGCGTCCGTCGTCCGTCGTCCGTCGTCCGTCGTCCGTCCGTCCGTCCGTTCACATTTTTATCTTTAAAGTTTATGATGGAATATTTCTGAAATTTTGCACAAAAATAACTAAAAATATTTCCAGGAAAGGTTTTTTTTAGTTTTCTGATTTTCCAATTTTTTTCAAAATGGCGGCCGTTTTCGTCGAAAAATGGCCAATTTTGGACTTTGACAATCATTTTCTCAAAATCTTATCAGTAACTTTTTTTCTTATTGATGCATAACACTCCTCCTATGTGCCCCTGTGACATGTATAAATTTCGTTGCCCTTGAATCGCTCGAAGTGGGCCATTTTGGGCCCAAACTCGGCCCAAATGGGACTCTCCCATGTTAAATTCTCCTATGCTTTATAATGGGACACAATTAAGCCTAATATCTCACTTAATATTGAGATTAGAGACTAGGAATCAATTGTGCACATATAGGAAATGATATATCCTGAATATTCTGGTGACCTTGAATTTGACCTCTGACCTCGGTTTCAAGGTCAGAGGGCCATTTTCGTCGAAAAATGGCCAATTTTGGACTTTGACGGTCGTTTTCTCAGAATCCGTTCAGTAACTATTTTTCTTATCAATGCATAACACTCCTCATATGTACCCCTGTGACACGTATAAATTTCGTTGCCCTTGAATCGCTCGAAGTAGGCCATTTTGGGCCCAAACTCGGCCCAAATGGGACTTTCCCATGTTAAATTCTCCTATGCTTGACAATGGGACACATTAAGCCTAATATCTCACTTAATATTGAGATTAGAGACTAGGAATCAATTGTGGACATATAGGAAATGATATATGCTGAATATTCTCAGGGTCTTGAATTTGACCTCTGACCTCGGTTTCAAGGTCAGAGCACAAAATGTCTAATATCTTGCTTATTAACGACTTTACAGCTTAGGAACCAATTGTGGACATATAGGAAATGATATATGCCGAATATTCTGATGACCTTGAATTTGACCTTTGACCTCATTTTCAAGGTCACACCACAGAATGGCTAATATCTCCCTTATTATCGATTTTACAGCTTAGGGATCAATTGTGGACATATAGGAAATGATATATGCTGAATATTCTCGTGATCTTGAATTTGACTTCTGACCTCAGTTTCAAGGTCAAAGCACAAAATGGCTAATATCTTGCTTATTATTGACTTTACAGTGTAGGAATCAATTATGAACTTATAGGAAATGATATATGCAGATTATTGTCATGACCTTGAATTTGACCTTTGACCTCATTTTCAAAGTCACAGGACAAAATGGCTAATATCTCATTTATTATCGATTCTACAGCTTAGGGAGCAATTGTGGACATATAGGAAATGATATATGCTGAATATTCTTGTGACCTTGAATTTGACCTTTGACCTCATTTTCAAAGTCACAGGACAAAATGGCTAATATCTCATTTATTATCGATTCTACAGCTTAGGGAGCAACTGTGGTCATATAGGAAATGATATATGCTGAATATTATCGTGACCTTGAATTTGACCTCTGACCTCAGTTTCAAGGTCAGAGCTCAAAATGGCTAATATTTCGCTTATTATTGACTTTACAGCTTAGGAATCAATTGTGGACATATAGGAAATGATATATGCAGATTAATATCGAGACTATCAATTTGACCTTTGACCTCATTTTCAGGATCACAGGACAAAATGGCTGATATCTCGCTTTTTATCCACTTTACAGCTTAGCAATCAATTGTGAACATATAGGAAATGATATATGCTGAATATTGCTATGACCTTGAATTTGACCTTGACCTCCTTTTCAAGGTCGCAGGACAAAATAGCTAATATCTCGCTTATTATCGATTTCACAGCTTAGGAATCAATTATGAACATATAGGAAATGATATATGCTGAATATTGCTATGACCTTGAATTTGACCTTTGACCTCATTTTCAAGGTCAGAGAACGAAATGGGTAATATCTCGCTTTTTATTGACTTTACAGCTTGGCAATCAATTGGGGACATATAGAAAATGATATATTCTGAACATTGTCATGACCTTGAACTTCACCTTTGACCTAATTTCCAAGGTCACAGGACAAAATGGCTAATGGCTTGCTCATTATGGACTTTACAGCTTAGGAATCAATTATGAACATATAGGAAATGATATATGCTGAATATTGCTATGACCTTGAATTCGACCTTTGACCTCATTTTCAAGGTCACAGGACATAATGGCTAATATCTCGCTTATTATTGACTTCACAGCTTAGGAATTAATTGTGGACATACTAGAAATGACATATGCCGAATATTATCGTGTCCTTGAATTGACCAATGACGTTTTTTAAAGGTCACGGGACAAAATACTAATATCTAAAATATATATTGTCCGGTAACCTTTCTTAGCCCTTGGGCTAATTTTTTATTTTATAATTAATAAAAATCTAAATTGTTTCGAGAAGATGAGAGCCTGTCATGTAAAAATTTTGAAATATTGCATGAAGATCATTGTCCTGAAAATGTTGGCTTCTCAGAAGTGAATTCATTAAGCTCAAGGCCTAACTAATATCTGCACGTTTATGTATAAAAACATCAGTGTGAAAATGTCCATCTCATCAAATATCTTTTTTGTAATAAATATATTATATTGTATGTTCTGCAAAGGCAAATTTTCTACAATTTCTGCAAGCCAATATTCCCACATACATGTAGACCGTAGGCATATTTCTTCAAAATTTGTTGACATGGCTGGATATTATATACACGCATGCGTATGCAGGATATAAGTAATGCAGACATACACGTATATGTAGTCGTTTTGAGTCATATAGGAAATAATTACTTATACTGCTGCTCGAATTTGAATTATACATGTATTATGAAAGTCGTTATTCTTCATGAGTAATAATGAAAGCTTCATCTAGATGTAATTGCCACAGTGTACATGTAAGTGGTAGATAAAATATGTTTATCCATGAAATACATACAATTTTCATTGAGTCGTAATGAAGTAGAGTGGAGGTATAGTAACTGATACCGCAAAATCTTGCCAACATGATGTACCTGGTGCACAAAACTGTACCAAAACAGTCACAAGGTACAAAGATAGCATTTTTATTGCAATTAAATAACAGGAAAACAAATATGTACACCTTCATCGCACGAAAAAGAATCATACATGTCAAAACATAACACGATATAACAAAAGTACCAACGTCAACAACGTGCTATTAAATAGAGTCCGGTTGCCATGGTTACAAAAGTCTTTCTCACAGCAGGTGGTCACGGTGGTAGCAGACGACGTGTCGTTACAGGGTGTGCCACAAGTCCGTACCACGGAAAAATCCCCACGACTGTTAGCAATCACCACTTTCTGAAATACAAAAGGACAGTAAAATTATATAAGATGAGACTTGCAAAGTACTCAACAACTGATGAATCTTATGGTGTGTTTGTAATTATCATATTTCCCCCCTGATAATAGTGTGGTGATTGATGTGTGGTGTTAAATTAATCAACGCTGATAGGATCTCGGCACGTCTTTTATTCCATTTGGATTGTTTCAATCCGGAATATCATAATTTAAATGATGCTCGTCATTCGCCTCTAAATTCACTCCACACATACAGTATGATGGCACACATTCGGGATGCATCACTGCAAAAACTCAAGGTCATCATGTTGCAAATTAGATCTTGCCAGGTGAGCTTTTTGCACACATGATGTCACTCAAACTGCAAGATATCTGTTTTGCTAAACAAGATGTTTTTCTTAGTTTATTCCCAGATATCTGCTTTTTATGAAATTGGCAAGAGGAAGTGGCTTCGTTATGTTCGTTTGGTGATCACCTGGACTGCATACTGCCCTGGGATAGCCTGCCGCACGTGCGAACTACGCGTACGTAATAAACGGATCCAGGCACGTTCACTGCTCTCCTTACGCTATAGGCATTCATCATTATAGCACGATAGGTGCCTGGCTTGTTCCTAGCCCATTGACAACTTTTGTTTTTGGGCGATAAGGCCCAGGCAGGGTTAGTCTGAAGAGAAGTGCGTACGATTGTGAGATAACTGATAATGCCGTGTTACAATTAGCCCCAGAGAATAAGTACGCCAAACAGCCCGGAGAGTGTGGATAAAACCTAAGTGAGACAACGCCGCAGTTGTAGCGCTTTCTTTTATGAGTAGCTTTTGTATTGACGAGCTTCAATGTAGCCGTAGTTAGGCATAGGGAATGGCGTGAGGATGTTGAAAATATAACAGAAAGGTTGGAAAAAAATAAATTTCGATGTTGCACTAATTAGGTCTAATTTCAAGCATCTAGATGCATAGGTGGAGTATTTGTACTTCAAATATTTGAAGTTTGAAGTAACGTTATATCAGAATTAATGGCTCAGGTCTTTCCTTCGAAGGACGAAGGTGGTGATTATTCTGTGATGATACATGTGCGTAACTACTACAGTCCACCAGTAAATACCATTTGGAAGTTGGGACTCAGACAAGGTAGACTAATTCTCATACATGTGCATTTATTACATGTACGACTGGGAGTCCACATACATGTACATGTATTTACTAATAGCAGAAACCCATAAGAGAGATGGGTTTCTGCTAATAGCAACCAGTAAAACCGCTGTCATTGCGTTGATTGCATTATGAATGTCTGCCACTCGACGGATAGACAACATGTTTCGATTGTTGGAAAACTTTGGCAGTCCTGTGGAAACCACAAGGAACTTTTTGCTTTGAATCAAAACACCTGAGTGAAATCGTCACAAGTGTTTTCTGCACCTTGTTCTCTCGTGGTAACCATGACTACAGTAACCATGACAGCTGTGGATAGGGTGGGTTGGCTAGGCAATGTACGGGTAGGCCTACATGTACCGCTTCTTCCTCGTATCATTTTCAGCCATCGGAACCATCTGATTTTGTGTCTCTTTTGCCACCAAAACCTTCATCAGCACAAAAATATCGTTACTGAACTTTCTTCATTCACTCCACAACTTTTTTTGCTAATTACGCGTAGCGGTATAGGCCCATTCTATACCCCACCAGCCCCTCTTCATTTCCTGGATCGCGGCGTGAAATCTGCACGCCGGATTTTCCCTCGAGAAAAAAGTGTGATTTGAAGAGAAAACAAAGGCACGTGGTAGAGATTGCGTGGTTGCCAAGACCTGGGATAGATAGATAGAGCACTCATAACAAGTTTGTGGCCAGGATAAACAACCACGGTGACCGCTGTTCCGAGTTGCGGTCAGCGGTTTACGGTGCAATTGGCGACGGTCGAAACCACGAAAACATCATCAGTTGGATCCTGGACAGTTTTATCGACAACGCCGAGGATTCATGTCTGCTGCAGTGATTGAGATATCCGAACTACATGTTCAAATGTGAGAACAGTCGTCATACAAATATAAATATTATTGTCAACTGTAAGATCTACGTATTTCTAATCCATTAAGACTAGAAACATACGAATTTCACGGATCCCGGACGTCCTGGGGGACGAGATTATAATATAAAATGTCCCCATCACAATTATCACGCCTATCTTCTCTAAAAATGTCAACATGTAGATATCATGTCAACGATCGACAATCACAGCATCGACATGTATCCATCACAAAACTGTCATCCGAACGCAGATGCAATCTACTAGTAGGAGATGTCAGTATAACAAGATGAGCATCCATGCAGTGCTCTCCCGGATCATCACGGGGAGGATGTTCATGTAAACCTATATCCTGTTTCCGTGACGACCTCCAGCACCTTTCCACTAGTAAATGTTTTACCCCCCCCCCCCCCCGCCACCCCCACCCCAGCTCGGGAGCGCCAGGTGGTTGGGAGTTGTTCCACTCTAATACATGCAGATGAAGACCAAACATCTGCAGAGTACAAGACGTGTTCTACCCCCTGTACTCGAGGCTGACAGCGGGGGCCCGAGGCCCGGATACGGGACATCATCACTGTTTGGAACACTACTGAGCGAGCGACAGGATGTCCACATAAAGTACCGAGTACTGGAGGCTCTAGAACACAATTAGCTTTCGCGCCACAGGCCTAGGTTCTTTGATTGATTGCGTTCTAGACAATGTTTTTACTTTTAGGTTTACATTTGTACATGGGCCTACTAATTATGGGTGTATGTGTGAACATCATGTGAAAATTATAACAAAAGTATATACATGTAGCAATAATTTATACTTGCATTTCCATAATATCAAATATCATATATCATTGTTTACCGGTACACAAGAATCATATTTAAATGTAGGATACATATGCAGAATTAACTCCACAAAGAAACACCTTCCAATAAAATAAGGACTATTTATGTTGATTGTACTGACCATACACGAGTGCGGACACTCCCGTCCAGGCGGCTTGTACATGTTGCCGAAAGTCTCCCGATACCAGGGCCAGGGGTCACTACAGGAGCCCTGGCTGTCATGTCGGTCAGGCAGATATACACAGCCGTAACACTGCACCGCGCGACACACTGCAACACACGAAACAATATTACAGGGTGTTCTGGACAACATGCACGGTATCATGTATGTATTACAATATATCAATTATATATGCAATTATGTCACAGGGTCACGTTCTCCATCTCGAGCCCAAGACCCTCTATGTGCAGAGAGCCGTTGTAAACAGCATTGCACGAAATATCAAAATCTTAATGGAAATTACCTTTGAGAAATAAACACTTTTAGAACTTGAAGAGAGATTGTCCCTTGATACCAAGTTTCGAAAGTTTACAGAGTTCGAGAAGTGCGTGCATCTTGACTGGAGTCACACTCAACATCCAAAGACAACACGGAAGTGAATCCCCTGGACCAAAGTTCACCAAGTCCAAATTAATTGGCATTTCCCAAAACAAACCTCCATAAATCAATTAGGAACACACTCGTGACAAATTTATGAAAAGACGGAAAGACGAAATATAGTAATTTGAAAGACTCCCTCAATTGACGGGCCTTCAATTTTTGTCTTCCCCCTTCCATCTCAATGTATGAATTACTACAGCACTGAGAATCTTCGATGACTGGAGGAGCGGCAACATACTGTTTTATAGCGATCTAGCATCCGGTCCCTAATTTCTAGTGATTGTAACAAATTAGGCGGCATGATAACGGGCATAAACAGACATAACCCAGTGTAGGACAGCATGTCTCCAGGGAGATATCTGGCCAAAACGCGATTTTTAATGTTATCCCTGGAGAAGCACGGTGAAAATTCATCTCTGTCACTGTAAAAACCTCGAGATAGTAGGTATATATAATGTACATGCGCGATTCAATTGAACAACAAATACATGTATTGACTGATTAAAGGCCCGCTGGTACTTTTGAATTAAGACAAAAGTACAGGTCAGGTTCTGTGTCACCATTGTCATTCAGCAAACACAGGCGTTTTCAGACTTTTTTTTTAAATACAAACACAACTTAAAACTGACTGCACATCCTAACATTGATCAAAAGAAAGGGATATTCCAATAGAAAGAAGAACGCCCCTGTAAGGACAAGAACAATATTATACGAAGTTCTACCTGGATTGCTTTTTTACGTGCGTCGCTTCACTTCAGTTGTTACCCGCGATATTACGGTGCTATCCTGGAGGCAATCAAGGCTTGCGTAGTGTGTAGTTCTAATAGTTTGCAAACATCTGTTTGCCCATAGACAATACAAATATTATATGCACTGTTCGCATCTGTTTTTCGTTCTCGAACCTGAATGGATTACCAAGAAATCGTCTTCCTGTCCTACGAAGAACTTGTCGTTCCTATTCAGAATAGAGTAGCTATAGTTTATTACAACACCCGTGTGTAATTCCCCTCTATACTACATGTACAGTGAATTGGCCAGCTGGTTCCCATTTCTTGCTACCAGAACCAGTAACAATAGGAATACAGTGCTCCGTTTGCCTATGTAGATGAAACCTACTATAACATTCTACAATGTATACATGCAGTGTAGGTGCAAAAGCAGAAACTACGACTTCAATATTCACCTTTGGTCCGTTTTTGGAAGAACTCTTCTTTCTAAGTCACACCCCCTGTTCGCGGCACAGCGGTAAATCAATTCTTGACGTTATCGGTTTTAAATTCTTGACGTTATGCGCAAAATTCTTGACGTTATGCACGAAATTCTTGACGATATACTTTTGTGTAGCCACAGAAAGGACAATTGAGTACGTTTAATAATGAAATAAACCTGATATGGAACAATTAATATCGTGATAGTTGTGCGCACAGTACACAGATACTATATATATCTTGATATGTAGTCCTACTGTGGATTCAAGCACCATTGTAAGTAATGTACAATGGGCGTTCGATGGTTAACTCTAAAAATAGTTCTCCAGCTCTTGAAAAGGCGCAAAAACTGGTCAATAAGTATATGTAATGACTATTTGATTAATTAGTAATTTGTACAATGATGTTACATACGGAAAAAGTGGCTAATAATAGGGAAACCCACGCATCCCCAATTTTGCACGGCGTTAAATTATTGACGTTATGATTACACAAGTTAATCATTCTTGATGTTATATCACAGAGAAGTTGACGATATTGGTTTTTATTGATTTAAAGAAAAAACATGTTTATAAAAGAAAGAAAATTGTAATAATAGTATCAAATGTATTATTGATGAGTATTTATTATATTTTGACGTTTAACCTGTTATAAGGCGTCATGGTGCTAGTATTTATTATGTTGACGTTTAACCTGTTATAAATCGTCTTGGTGCTACATAACAACCATGTGATCATTCCATGGCCTGGAAATCTATTATGTACGCAACAGAAATGTTTTTCCCAGCGTGAAGAAAGTCCTTTAGGGTATATGTGATTGACCGATGGTCGTTGACATCACCCTATATGTATTTCCTTTTATTTTCCGACTTCTCTGACGACTCTTTTGGATTCAGCACAGGCCTACATTGGTGTAGAATTCTCGACATTGCAATAAAAGCCGAGACATTCCGGTAATCTCATACAATATACTGCTAATATTAATGTCTTAAATTTGGTGACAATTTAAGTGCTGTTTTAAATTAGTTTGCGGCTGGTATGCGACAGTTCCTTTATGCGTTCTCCTGCTAGTTATTTATTTCTGACCTCTCCAAGTATAATCAATTTGCGTTATATAACTACGCCAACAAAGTTACCACTAGAAATGTGTTGTATTGCAGCGATGGACAGTGATACATTGGTTTTGAGCATGAATTTAGTAGGATGTTTTTTTAAAACAGACTTGCCGACGGCTACGAAAGCTCAGGGCCAAAAACCAGTACTTGCGGTCAGGCAAAGATAGGGCACGTCTAAGTAGACTTTGGGGGAGATAATTTGATTGAGGGTGTTCACAATTTGCCGTGTCATTTACTTTGATGTGACTGATCGGACGGGTGCCACTAGTGGGGCAGGAAATGCTCACTGTATCTGGAACACCTGATTTCACCTCCTAATGGCCATTTTTGGGGGGTTCATGAGTTTCCCTGTCATTTTTGTTTTCTCTCACTTCGTATGCCTGATATGACTTTCTGTCCCCGGACTATGAGATTGGATAACGGACCCTGTTTTGTTTGCTCGGAATACTTAATACTGGGTATTGATTCCACGTCTATCTATATGAACTGTATAGATATTGGTGTGGCGCTTTCGTATGGGAATAAACTGTTTAACCACGTTTTATGTTTTATATGACATCTTAAAATGTGTCAGGATGTTTATTTCTTGCATTTTGTAATACGTCAAAAGTATTTCCAATTTTGTTTTTACATATTTAGCATCGTATTTTATTTGCAAGAGGAAACCACTCTTTTATTCAATTTTACTACTTAATTAAATTGCAATCATGCGTCAAAAATAACGACAAAAATTTCTAACATGGCTTTCAATAACGTCAAGCATGACGAACTAACGTCAATAATACCGAACTTATCATTGTTGGTGGAAAACGACTGACAAGTATGTTTAATTTAACATCTGGGCTTTGAACCTTTCAATGCTTAATCATAAATGAGCTGCCAATATGCTAAAGCTCATTTCCAGTACATAGCGGATTCATTGCATGGAAATAAAATGCAATTAGTACATTCGGATAAGTGCAAGGCACGATCTTCATCTTTTTTCACATCTCAGAGCGTGATTGGGATGACATAATGCTTCGTCTAACTCATAGATCGAATATATAGTCACCCTGTTACTAATTACCTGAACACAATGAGATAATTTAAGCTGAGATCGCAATAGAACAAAACATAAACAAAGATATCGTGAAGAATTTCGCGCATAACGTCAAGAATTTTGCGCATCACGTCAAGAATTTAGAACCGATAACGTCAAAAATTTACTTACCGCTGTGCCGCGAATAGGGAGTGAAGTCAATTTGCACAGAAATATGCTATTGGCAGTAGTTTTTAATTAGGTTAAAGCACATGAACTTTTTTTTGGATTTAGAGATGTTCTACAAGTAGTTAATAAATTTTAAAGTTAACCAAATATTCTATGTTGCTTCATGGTCATTAATTAGTTGTAGAAATAACACATTGTGTTGACGTTATCGTTCGATTGGAAATCCATCTTTTGACGATTAGTTTTTGCACCAGTTTACATAATTGACGCTATTTGTGACCAGATTTGTCAAGTACGTCCAGAATATGACAAATCTCGTTGCTTCGCCAGATTTTCAATCAAGCAGCGTATGATTTTGTTGTGACAACATGTGTTCTGCAACTTCTGGTCATGTACCAGCCGACAAAAAGTTACTTTAATTAAATTAAGTGGCACCTAAATGTATCGCCACCTTTTTAAGACAACAACATAGTATTATTGCAATGTCTTAATTTGGCGAATCCCGTTCGAGTTGTGTTGTAATTAGAATGACAAACTAAACATCATGGTTTTCCCAACTGGGTTCTGGGGGGAAATAGTACAATGTTATGCGCGTATAGTAAGCGCTGCGTCATTCATGGGATAAGATTTTTTTCTCCACTGTTTTTTTTACCCACAGTTGGCGGAAAAATTGGCTGTTTTCAGATAAAACTGGCAGTAGGGGCCTGGGAAGAAAACAAGCGATAATTCCCTGAAGTTGTACGGGGCAGTCTTGAACCGCGAGTGTTTTGGTAATAAATAATAACTACAGAGCCATTCGAAACACCTCTCTCGGAAGTAAACCTGTATGATATACAATGTCCTGCGGCCTATTTTTACTACTAATACACACAGCTTTAACATTCCACATAAAAGGGGCAGACACTAACCTTTGAGAAATGCCACTAAAACTACGATGATGACACTCGTCTCCAGTCGCTTCATCCCATTATACATGTAAATCTAGGGTCACAACGGTGTCACTGGGGTATCCATGTGTTCAGTCAAACGTATAGTAGTCCTACCACCGCTACTCTACCAGACAGCTTCTGCTCTCCATGCAAAATAGTAATTTGTGAGCCAATGTTACACGAGCGGTGTCCTTTAATCCATTTGGTTGCTATTTATCTCCGAGGAGATTTCCGCTGTCTGCTTGTAAAAGTGTCGAAGGAAGGAGCCCGCGGATGCTCCCCGCCGGTTTCCATGCGTGGAAGTAGTAAGTCACTCAGTGAAGTCTGTCCGTCCGGAACTGTTGATGCTAGGCTCACCAGCGAGGCCCGGTGGCAGTGGCGGCTGTACATGTACGTGTAGTAGTACTCCAGTCAAGCGGCCGCCTATCACTGGCCATTTGGCACCGCGTGTCATCTTTCAACTCGGCGCTGCCTCGACCGGCCGCCTGCTGCATGCTCCATGCACTGGCAGAGGCAAGGCAAAATCTTTGGGCAAGGGGAAGGTGAGGTCCAGAGCGTCTTGGTCGAGACCGTCCGATCGACCGACCGACCGACCGATTGGTGATGATCATCAACACCACTTGGGTGGAGGATGGCTGCTCTGTCGTTCTTTCACTGGTTCGCCATGGTTTCCCGCGCATCTGACTGACCCTGTGTGTTCTCCTCCATCCTCCCCTCCCGACAACACGTTGAAGCTCATGCACGTGCGCGGGTGTTGTTTGAAGAGCAATAGCATCCAGCAGAACACATGCTCTTCCTGAAGGGACCTAGTTATCTGAGAGACTCGTGGCTGTCAGTTCGCGTACAGTACGTCGAGTTCTGCGTTTTTGACAGCTGCGCGCCATCCCTCAACATTTTATTATTTTTATCCCCTTTAACTCTGACTCCCACGTGCAGACTTTCGTTTAGGGTTCTGATGTTTGCTTCCTCACTGAGATCAAGGCTATATGGTATTTTATCTTGGCGAATGGCCTTCACGTGTTGGGGTGACCAGCTGTTGACAACTTGATACTAAGTATACGCACTCCATTGAGCAATACCTTAGGACTTCAAAAATAGTTTTTATCCTTATCCCGCAACGCCAATGATGGGATGTATCAGATACATGTATTGGTTGCACTGTATTTTCTTAGACAAGGAACATTTCCTGCATTGCATTTCAACATCGATGGAAGATTTAACAATGCATACATGGAAAGGCTTGTCAGTGGGGTTGAGAAACACGTTGATAAACAGAAGTTTTGTGTTGGACTTTTTGAGCCTAGGCCTACTAGTTTTAGCATCTTTTTGGGGATAAACTCGAGCATTACCATCGCCCAGAAATGCATCGCCTTATATCTTCGATATCACATAGCGAGGTTGTCAAGTTTTCTAGTTTCGATGCTCCAGATTTCAAAATCATGTCTATCATCCCTAGTGTTCATCTAACGTGAAAAGTTTTTCTGGAGTGAATGCTCCATATGTCAGGCTCAGGAGCCCAGGTGAACGGATGCGTCAAGACGGGCTGCCGCCATTGGCCCATTACGCCACCGACATAATTACTCAAGAGCGGGCAATATTAATGAGCTGTCGTCGCGGTCGTTATCGCCCGTTTACGCACGGTTCCAACACTTCCGGAACATCACGTCTGGTTCCGGAGTCCGTCTCGAATGGGGCTAAAGTACCGGCCGCGCAGGCTACATTTCGAGTCATTTTTGTGTGTTAAGTGCATCACAATTCAAGATTCTTACATGTATGAGGGATCTTACTATAAGACAGGGACAAAACCTACACGGTTTAAAGATTTTCGAGTGCATTGAAGCACCGTCATTAGCCGGTGATCATCGAAGCACTTGAAAGCCTTGTGCCCCTTGAATAAGCTTACTCTCAGGAAAAGTTTACCTGAGAAAATGATGAACGAAATCATGAATCACGTTTTACCATTACGTTCGATGTGAACAATCGCCGCGCAAAAAGCGACATGGATCCGTCCGTTAAATGAATTGCTTCACAGCGGGACGATTTATGTTCTGTACCTGGAGATACCGAAGCACAGAACAGGAATCCACCGCCTGAAAGCAATCGTGCAGCGTGGACGCCAAACTGCGCAACATTTCACGGTAGAGTTCCACAAGTATTGCGCACCCTGTAGTGGTACTTGTCGGTCTGCAAGCTGCAACTGGATTGGTCAAATCGGTATAGGACGAACCAATTCCAAAGCGGATACAGACGATTTTCGCCACTTCATCAATACGGAGCGTTAACCCGCTATTCCGGTAATTATGGCGATATTATGTCCGATTGAATACATCGAGAGCAAATAGAGTTCGCCTCGACATTACCATCTAGATAATAGGCATTACCGTGAAGTGGATGTTCAGGAAGTTATATCTTCCACAAACGACTATTTTACGTGAATGAAATCTTTTCGCACTCTGCGACCTTCCAAAATGTCAAGAGAAATAACAGATTAGTTTCAAGTCGAGTGCTGTTCAGTAGTTCAGTTTTCAAATGCGCAAATGCGCATTTGTTTCCAATAAGAGATTCCGTTTAGAACTAATTGCAAACTTATTAAACTATTCTCAAGACGATTTTAGCTGTTAAGTGTTTCGTTTTTATGGCAAAACCTTATCCAGAACAAACCACTCGCTTACCATCATTATGTAATGGGTGGGACCTTCGCAAGAACGGTAAAATTACAATTCCTCACATCCAAGAATCTTTTCTTTATTGAGGCCATAGGAATTATGTACATACTTTGATTCTACGCAAGTCTTACTTCATAAAGATATCAGAAAGTGTACGAACATACATGTAGAAAAATTAGTTCCAAGTGCTAAGTTAGGTTGCCAGACAATTTTGGTTTTACCATTGCAGGTGACAATTATGACCTTGAAATTTACCAATCACGGTCATTTTAGTGAACTTCAATGTCACCATTTGGTGTGCTGCATATGAGACTTTGAGACTCAGCCTTCAAGGTCGTCTAAGGTCAAGTCAAGATCACCAAAGTTGTGTCATAATATATGACTTTTTATAAGCTTACAATACAACCATAACCTCTAGGTGCAAGCGCGTAAGCCTCAGCGGCCAATTTACACATTCCATGTCTCATTTAGCACTCAAGGTCATCAGAGGTCAAGCTAAAGGTCATCGTTAGTTGTTCTATATTCGATTTCCTATATGCTCATAATGCAAACATAAGCTCTATCTACAAGCATTTAGTTTGTAGAAGCAAATTTGGGCTTTTTTTAACCCAAAAATGGCTGTTTAGATCTTTCAAGGTTATCGAAGGTCAAATTCAATGTCACCACACAAATCGCCATACATGTATGGCTTCGCCATATAGGACTCCTTTTCAGGCGTTCTATGAGTATAGTGGTGGCAGCCCCCATTACGAAGGGAAAAAGTGCAATTTTTTTTCAAAGGGTAAAAATGACCCAAAATGGATAGCAATGCAATATGGGGCAAAAAAAATGTTTTACCGACCTGCCAAAAAATCAAAATGGCTGCCATGCACAGACCGACGATGCAAGGGCAACCAAACTTATAAACACATTGCAGGGGTACATAAGGGGAATCTTTTGAAATACAAATCTCAAAACTGTCTGTACAGTTTTTGAGAAAATGGCCGACAAAGTCCAAAATTCGGAATATTTCATCGAAAAATGTGAATGGATGACGGACGGATTTGGTTCGGTAACCTAAAAACGTTTGTTGAAGTTGTATGTATCTTCACGGATATTTTTAGGTATCCTTATTCTCCAGACATCACCCTTATTCTTTCAGTACATGTAGGATGTAGGTGCTCCCTTGTCTTTAGAAACAAGTAATAACACTGAATTTTAAGAGTTTTTGAAAGTTTTAATGACAGGTGTTATACAAAATAATATATATATGGAGTAGATCTATCGCCCGTTTATTCGTGAATATCCCTGCAACATTTCCGGCTCCTGAATGTCTCTCCACTGTTGCGGGAAGCACTCAAATAACCGTTGTAAAACGCTTTAGCAGTCATTGGCTTCTTGATCATAATGCTCTTAATTCCAACCCAACCATCCTAAAAGCAAAACAAAGAGTTAACGGAATGGTGAATTATTTCGAATAAATTTTGATGTTAAATGATATACTACATAGTGTCAACTGCGATTCTAATTCTGTAGTTTTACCTTACAACGTATACACAGTGTATCTGATTTTCTGTGATAATCAGGCAATCCAAAATTGGCAGAACTGTGTTTATCCATCATTGATTCTCCTATTCCGAACTCTGCAATTAGTAGCATATAAGTTCCATACACGTAGTTATCAAGTGTTATCATAATGCATTTTTATTCAGTGTACGAGAATCATCATGTACTTGTCATCATAATGTCCTACGTCAAATAAGATCATGACGTTCATTACATTGCAAAACCTGAGAAAAATGTTTATAAAATGTCATTGAAAACAGCAGATTCACACACAACATACCTTGCATTTGTCTCGGACTGACCATGTCCAGAAATTTCACGGTATAGCCTAGATATTCACTACGCAGTGGGAACTGAAAAATATATTAAATCATTGTGAGAAATGTTATGATCATAGTGACCTAACCTGTTAGGAAGGTATTTGAAATGAGGGTTTTGATATCTTTGTGCAACTGTACATGTAGTGGTGATTCTTTGAAATAAAAGTGAGCTCAGGATCATGAACAAGCAATAACAAATTGTCGATGCAAATGTTTACCACCATTCACAATATTAGCTTCCAGTAGAAACCAGTTCTCTGTGAGATCTCACCATGTCTCCAACAGCTCTGAACTGTCGGTCAATGTCAGTCATCGTCTGGTTTTCCCAGTCTACTTCTGAGTCGATCACTGCCAACTTGGGAGCTGAAATAGGCAGGAAACACAATGATATTCACTTTGATCAAGCCACATCACTCATTGCTCAATTTGTTATCGGAAAATGTACTGAAACTCAGGAGACAACCAGGAGTACACAAACCAATGTCATACAGATTACAAATAGCGGATTTGGAATATTTACAATATAGACATGTGTACATGATATTACAGAGAGTAGCTCCTGTGTTCACTTGTTCTTTCTGCTGAAGTTTGAGGCTCTCAAGCTGACTCAGCACGGAGAGTAGCTGTTAAAGCAATGGTCACATTTTTAAGATACTGTAATAACTATATTAGTCCAAATAGAAGCATGTGCCCTCATAGAAGAGCACCCCCCCCCCCCCCCCTCTTCTGCCAAAAAAACGGTCTTCACTCTATAAGTGTCCTCATTTTCTTACCGGTATAGCAAGGTCTTATATTCTTTCAAACATTATATTTAATACATTTTAATCAAATTAATATATTTAAAAGCTTTTTACGGATCATAGCAATGATTTCTCAAATATGTCCATTAAATTTTGCATATTTTAACGAACACTAATGCTGAAAATCTTGTGCCACTCTTCTATTAGAACCAACACGATCATTTTTAGTAGGTTACTCACAACTAGACGCTTCCGGTCGCCTACGACCGCTTGGGTGTATCCCCCGTAGCCCTATCATCCCTGTTGCCCCAAATATATCGCTGATGTATATTGTGAGTGTGAAACCTTTCAGACTTATTGAAGGTCGAATTCAAGATCACCACTAAAATCACTGCATTCGAATTTCCATTTCGACATGTTCGAAAAAAATAACGAAATTACAGCCAGATAAAAGTTTTCACCTAAAGCTATATTTCAACTCAGAATATTTGACAAACTTGGTTCGCAACTAAGTTGCGAGATGACTAAATTGGAGCCAGATCGAACTTTTCACTGTAAGTTATATTTCAACTCATACTATGTGCCAAACAACTCATACTATGTTCCAAGTTGAAATTCAAAGTAAAAGTTGACCAAGACTACATTTCAAGATGACGAAATTGGAGCCAGATCAACTTTTCACCATAATTTAAATTTTAATTCATAATATGTGCCAAACTTGGTTTCAAGCTGAAATTCAAGTAAAAGTTTGTAAATGTAAATGTAAACTTTATTTGTTTAAGGAGGATTCCCCACAGCAGATGCCACGAGGGGGTCTCCTCCGTGCTCTGTGCAATAGGTGCAAGTGCAGAAACAAATATGTACAATTAGAAAGGGACAGTACAATATTGATATGAATATACCTGATACAAAACATATATTTGCGATCATTCAAGTATAGGCCGAAGGGGCCTGTAGTTTACCGGCTAGCCAATAGGCCAACGGACCAATGGTCCGGTAAAAAAAAAAACCCGGACATTGAATGTACCAATCCCTATTAAGGACCCCAATTGGCATGTGCTGAAATAAAAATCCCGAATCCGATCAGACAGTTATTTTATTCCCTCTGCCGGAAACAAAAACTAATAGTGACTTGATTTTTTTTTTTTTTAGTTGACCCGTCAAAGAGCCGAAACGGCCGCCACACGCAGAACGGTGACCCAAGAGCACCAAAGCCCACAAACACCACAATGATACACGACGGGAATGTTTCGGAAGTAAAAGTTTACCATGTTTACCAAAACTGCATTTCAAGATGACGAAATTGGAGCCAGATCGATCTTTTCACCATAAATTATATTTTAATTCATAATATGTGCCAAACTTGGTTCCAAGTTGAAATTCGAAGTAAAAATTGACTTTACTGGTAAAAATAATGTTAACTTATCCGGTTACACCCATGAAATCTCTACTGGACAAAACTTTTAAATTGTTGAGTTCAATAATAAATGTTTCTTGTCTTAACTATTTTTCTTGAGGTCAATAATAGACTTAACTAGTAAAAATGATGTTAACTTATTCGGCTACACCTGTGAAGTCTCTACTGGACAAAACCTTTACCTTGTTGAGCTCAATAATAAATGTTTCTCGTCTTAACTATTTTTGACATTAGAGCGTTGGGGGCGAAGCCCCCAACCCTCTACATGTCTATGTGCTGACTTTTTCATGGAGGTTTCATGCCAAACTATCGACGCCCGTTTTGGCAGGTAAACGTTTAGACACCTACTCCAAATGAGGATTTTCTTCGTCTTTGACATAAAATCTGTCGAATTGATGGCAAACTTTGAATATTCCACAGATGTATAAAGCATAAATCGATGTGTTAGGATTGAGAAAATTACGCAAAACGGTCAGCTCGTCTGAAAAACGTCAAAATGGCGGAGCCGATGGAAATTCACGTTCCCAGAATGCAAAGCAAATTTTACCGCAATGACGCGTACTTTGGAACACACAATTTTCTGTGCAGCATTTTGTGCATGCATGTACATGTAACTTTGCTTGTGGCCTTCTTTGGCGTTATGAAGTAAACACAACGATTCGTCTGCGATACCACGACTACATTTACCGTAATCTGACATATTTTATCACTTGAGACGTGTTCCATGCTGGGTTGCGAAACCTTTTTATTTTAAACTGGTCTTTCAATTTGCTCAGTATGTATGTGTTATTTGTATCATGATATCAGATGCAGATATTCATCATAGTATCCAATATTTTAAGGATATTCTATTGAGGTTCGATATCATTTTATCAGGCGTATCTGTTTCATTGAGTTCAAAATAAATGTTTACTCATTAGGAATATGATTTCAGTACGCCTATGTGTTTCATCATAATATAGGGAATGAATTGGAATCATATGGGGGCATGATGTGGTTCAATTTTCTTTCTTTTTTTGCAGAAGGGGGGGGGGGGGGGTAACGTTGTGTAAGATACATTCAGCTGTCGTGGTGCTGATGATGTGCTCGAGCTCTAATGTCGTCTCCCGCAGTTAGCTGCATTTTCTTGTTATTGTGGTCAATAATAGACTTAACTAGTAAAACCAATGTTAACTTATTCAGTAATATTGTTCTTCTTTCAAAAACATCAGTTCTGTATTCTGAACAAGAATCCAGTGCAATTTGCTTTCATAGTACAGGTTATTGGAATGATCACACATGTCAAAGTAGGTATTTTAATTGTCGTAATAAGTTAACCTCTCAAACTTATTAATATTTATTTGATCATTCTGAAAAACAATAGGTTTCGTGTGATGGTCTTTCTCATTGAGCCTGTGCGATTTCATCATCATTCATTGAAAACTCCCACCCGTAGAGCGTTCACAACCCATGTGTGTTAAACAGGCTAATTTGAGCACAAAATGTTACGCCAATCGGCTATTTTGGTTGCTATGGCAACCAAAATCGATAGGTGTCCAGATCTCACCATAAGACATGTCCATATAAAATATTATCAAAATCGGTTCATATTTGCAACCTGCAGCGCGTTCACAAGAAAGTGTCTGCGGATGCGGACGCGGCGGCGCGACGATCGTAAATCCATAGTATCCGCCGAACTTTGTTCGGGGGATACAATTATTGGTCCACTTACAATTACAACTTCTGGTTAAATAGTCACAAAGTTTAGTCACCATTTCAGCACCATGGCTAGCGAGGTGGTCAGTTAGCTGTGGGGTGGTACACTCGGGTGGTACAGGAAACTTCTCTTGCAGTAAAACTGGTCCCACATCAAACCTGGCAGTCAAAATGATTTTTCATAAATCCACTAAAGCATAACATTATGGTGATATACTTCAGATGATGCATGTCAAGAAAAAGATGATATAGATTGGATTTTTTGCATGAAACTGTTACAGTTATTTGGCATACGAAACAAATACATTTCCAATCTACAATGGACGTACTGTTTGGGTTTGATCTCCATGACAGTGACCCCTGTGACCTTGTCGCCATGGAGTATCGTGTGAGCGATGGGAGCCGCACCTCTCCACCTCGGTAACAGGCTCGGGTGAACATTCAGGATACCTCTACAAGTGACAAACCAGGCAGATGTATAAAACACAGTTTGTTTGATCCTTCACTGATGTTCTTTGAGTTTAGTGAACCGACATGTAACGTTTTGCTCTAATGTGACAAAAAATTCCAGTTGTGTATGCATGTAGACCTATATGATTCTAGAGGATGTTTTATTTTTGTTGTGGCGATATAATTCAATTCCGTATTTGCATGGAATGTAGGTTTCACAGGGTCACAGTCAAACCGAAATTCATTACCGGTACTTTCATGTATTCATTGCTGTACTCACTGTGGGAACATTTTTATCATCCGAGCAGGAATGAGATGTCCAAAGGACGTGATGACTCCTAGGTCGAATTCCCCTTCCATTGTGGGTATAGGCCACTCATGGTATTGCAAGGCATGGTCCTTAGCATAGCTCTTCACAAGGCAACTCTACAATGGACTGTGTGACATTGAATGATACATTGCTGAGACAGAAACTGAAAGAAACATCTGTTTACACTTTGAAATCCAGATAAGCTACATGTTATCAGAATTTACCCTTTTATTTCCAGGAACAACAACTTGCAAACTCTCCACAACAGACTTCTCATCAGCCAATAATCTGGAACATTATCGTAAAACATGTCTGAATTTTTGAAAGCCAATCAGCATGATCAGAATGGAATGAGTAAATTAATCACAGACTGATGAAAATGCGAACTTGACAGCTAGAGTAAAACTGATTTCTTCAACACACACTTCACTGTACTGAATCAAATCGTATCAGTAAATGAGGATTAGCAATGTGGCTATAAATATCTTTATGATATTCAAACGAACACTGTAATATTTTGTTTTATTATGAACACAAACCTATTTTCATTCAGTGCTTTGACATGCGGCAAGGAGAATCTGTCTGTGCCGAAGAACAAAATCTTCCAAGGTGGGGATGAGGCATTACTCTGGTCATGATGAAAGTTCTTCAATGTGTGCCAGGCTGGTACAGGCACAGCAACTGGATTTGTGCCAAATCGCAGGAATAATGCCAGTCTCCTTGCGCATTGCACACACAGAACTGTCTGAGTTGACATCAACATCATGCCAGCACTGCAAGACACAAATGCAACTAGACGATTCCGGTCGCCTACGACCGCTTGGGTGTATCCCCCGTAGCCCTATCATCTCTGTTGCCCCAAATATATCACTGTCAAGTGTGAAAAACTAGAGCAAGGGCTAAAAAAGATTACCAGAGAAATGTTAAATCTCAAGTCACAACTGTTTTCTTTTCCCCACCAAAATTGCTGCACTGATTTTCCGAGGTTATTGAAGGTCGAATTCAGAATCACCACTGATATCTCTTTATATGAATTTCCATTTCGACATGTTTGATAAAATAACGAAAATACAGATAGATCAATCTTTTCACCTATTTATATTTCAACTCAGAATATTTTACAAACTTGGTTCCAAGTTGAAATTCAAAGTAAAATTTGACCAAAAAATGCATTTCAAGATGACGAAATTGGAGCCAGATTGAACTTCTCACCATAAGTTATATTTCGACTCATATTACATGTAGGTGCCAAACATGGTTTCAAGTTGAAATTCAAAGTAAAAGTTAATCAAAACTGCATTTGAAGATGACAAAATTGGAGCCAGATCAAACTTTTCGTCATGAGTTATATTTTAACTCATGATACCTCCCCAACTTGATTTCAAGTTGGAATTCAAACTAAAAGTTGACCAAAACTGCATTTCAAGATGACGAAATTGGAGCCAGATCAAACTTTTCGCCATGAGTTATATTTCAACTCATAATATGTGCCAAACTTGGTATTAAGTTGAAATTCAATGTAAAAGTTGACCAAAACTGCATTTCAAGATGACGAAAATGGAGCCAGATCGAACTTTTCACCATAAGTTATATTTTAACTCATAATTTGTGCCAAACATCATCTCAAGTTGAAATTCAAAGTAAAAGTTGATCAATGTTTTCATAAAAAGCTATTGTGATCAATAATAGACTTAACTAGCCAAAAAATAATGTTAACTTATTTGGTCACAGCGATAAAATCTCTACTGGACAAAGCCTTCACCTTGTTGTGCCCAATAATAAATATTTCTTGTCTTAACTATTTTAATTGTGGTCAATAATAGACTTAACATGTAAAAATAAAGTTAACTTATTCGGTTACACCCAGAAATTTATACCGGACAAAACCTTAACCTTGTTGAGCTCAATAATAATTGTGTCTCATCTTAACTATTTTTATTGAGGTCAATAATAGACTTAACTAGCAAAAAAAATGTTAACTTATTTGGTTACAGACATAAAATGTCTACTGGACAGAATCTTTACCTTGTTGAGCCCAATGATAAATATTTCTTGTCTTAACTACTTTTATTGTGGTCAATAATAGACTAAACTAGTAAAAATAATGTTAACTTATTCAGTACACCCATGAAATCTGTACTGGACATACTTTCACCTTGTTGAGCTTAATAATAAATATTTCTCATCTTAACTATTTTTATTGTGGTCAATAATAGACTTAACTATTTTTATTGTGGTCAATAATAGACTTAACTAGTGAAAATAATGTTAACTTATTCGGTTACACCAATGAAATTTGTACTGGACAAAACATTTACCTTGTTGAGGTTAATAATAGATATTTCTTGTCTTAACTATTTTTATTGTGGTCAATAATAGACTTAACTATTAAAAATAATGTTAACTTATTCAGTTACACCCATGAAATCTGTACTGGACAAAACCTTTACCTTGTTGAGCTTAATAATAAACGTTTCTCGTCTTAACTATTTTTATTGTGGACAATAATAGACTTAACTAGTAAAACTAATGTTAACTTATTCAGTAATATTGTCCTGTTTTCACTAAAAACTTCAGTTCTCCATTCTGAACAAGAAACCAGTGTCATTACCTTCCATTGTACAGGCTATTGGAATGATCGTACATGTCAAAATGGATATTTCAAAATTCTGTAATAAGTTAGGCTGTTAACATATTAATATTTATATGATCATTCCAAAAAACGATTGGTTTCGTGCGACAGCCCTTCCCAACAACACTCCCAAATATTATCGAGATTAGTAAAAAATTGCCATCTGTAGAGCGTTCACAAGCCATGTGTCTCAAACAGGCTGTTTTCAATGCAAAATGTGTTCCCAAACGACCAATTCAGTTGCCACGGCAACCAAAATCGATTGGTGTCGGGATCTTACCGTAATATAGGTGCCTGCGAAAAATAATGGTGATCGGTTGAGAATTGCGGCCTGTAGCGCGTTCACAAGCCATGTGTCTCAAACAGGCTGTTTTCAATGCAAAATGTGTCCCCAAACGACCAATTCAGTTGCCACGGCAACCAAAATCGATTGGTGTCGGGATCTTACCATTATATATGTGCCTGCAAAAAATAATGGTGATCGGGTGAGAATTGCGGCCTGTAGTGCGTTCACAAGAAAATCTCTGCGGACGCGGACGACGAAGCCAAATCCATAGTATCCGCCGAACTTTGTTCGGGGGATACAATTAATGAACATTGATTGTTGTGACATTAATTTGGATGCAAACATTCAAAATCTGTTCACAAGAATCCTGATCCTCATATGGAAAACTAGTTTGTGACAAGTCAGATCCATAAGTGTCATGATCATGTTCAAGTGAGTACTGATTAGGCAGATGCTGGATCCAGAAACATGCACAAATACAACTTGGTGTAGCCATGATATCTCGACCCCACCATGTTAATATATACTATCATACTGCATTCACACCAGGCCACAATAGCGAATTCACATCGCTGGAACGTTCACACCTAATAGCGCTATCATTGCGCTATGCTCCCAGGTGGGCATAGACATCAAATCGTAAATACCTGTATTATTCGCTGTGTGTAGACGTTTGATTTACTGGATGAGATACAAATACCATACCGGTATCAACCAGGAGCTAGCAGCCATACCCAATCTATTTCTTCATTCATTCATTTCACATTATATTTGGTATTTGCTCCATCTTGCTGAAATTCACTTCATGGTTATTGTGAGTATGGATGGTGGACTTAACACATGAGCTCTATTATAAATCGTCATCTAAATGATAACTTCGTGTATCACCTGTGATGTATGATACGTCATTACTAGTGTTGGGAAGTTAAATGTACAGACATGTTTGATGATTGAAAAATCTTTTCAATCAATCATTGATTAATAATTGAAATAAAATACAAGCAAGACCCATAAAATATGAAACTATTTATGACGTAATTTTTTTATGTAACCATATAAATGTATTGTGCAATTAGTTCAAATCAAACTTTTCGTTGAAGAATTTCATCATTCTTTATATTTGGTCTGCTATTCTTCTTTCCCTTTGGTTTTCCATCGAGTTGCACTAACACTTTTCACTTTTGCAGTGGTACAATAACAATCAATCATTGATTATAATCGATGATTGTTCCAACACCAGTCATTACACATAAAACCACTTTCTTGGATGAACCACTACTAGTACCGTATTGGTCCTAATAGTGGCACACGCCCTGATAGTAGAGCGCCCCCCTCTTTTCTCCCAAAATGTTCGATTTTTGCAATCTTATAATTCACTTCATATCTTTTTGATAAGATCTTAGAGTGTTACAATCCACATATTTATGTTATTTGAATCATATTAAAGGGGATTGAAGGCTAAAGGTATAGTATTCAGTGATTTTCTTAAATTTGACCTCAAGTTTGACCTCAAATTTTCGCGCGCTGCTGCAGGAGGTCTTGCTTTGGCTTGCCGTGCTACTATTAGGACCAATAGGGTATTGGGTGTGAACAAATGGTGTCATAGCTTATGATAGCGATATAGGAGGATAGCGCTATCATAGTGCTATTAGGTGTGAACATAGTTGGGTCTGGTTGGGCAAACCCCTCAGGATCATTTAATAAATATGCCTATTAAAAGAGATTTTCTCAATGGACCCGGGCCAAGAGAGTATTCATTTGTCAAGAAAACTGCTAGAGTTGTGGGAGCTCATGCATGTAGGGACTAATATAGGCCCCCTAAAAGCTCAAATTGAAAGCATATTAGGATCCCAATAGGATGCTTTCTCCTGCATTTTATTGTAAGAATTGATGGTTCTGATAAAAATGTTCGAGACGGCAAAAATGCGAAACTAAATGCTTGCGAACAAAACCTGATCGCAAAAACGCAAAAAATTGTGGCAGCGAACTTGAAGGGCTTTACAGTAACTCAAAATATGATCGCCATGAAAAATTCAATCAGTTTATTTTAGCATGTCGGTCTTCAAGTACAATTGTACGGAAGCGTATTACCGCCATGCAAAAATTTTTTTTATCTCGCCGTGGCGAGTTACTATCTCGCCGTGGCGAGTTACTATCTCGCCGTGGCGAGTTAGTATCTCGCCGTGGCGAGTTAGCTATCTTGCCGTGGCGAGTTACTATCTCGCCGTGGCGAGTTACTATCTCGCCATGGCGAGTTACTATCTTGCCGTGGCGAGTTAGCTATCTTGCCGTGGCGAGTTACTATCTTGCCGTGGCGAGTTAGCTATCTCGCCGTGGCGAGTTACTATCTCGCCGTGGCGAGTTACTATCTCGCCGTGGCGAGTTACTATCTTGCCGTGGCGAGTTACTATTCTGTCTTCAATAGCATCGTGACGTAGCCCCCAAGGTCATCTGAGATTAATTTCAAGGTTACCAAAAAATGAGCCCTTCACATAATTGTGACTTCCTACATGTTTAGCATATGAACCCATAATACGAACTTATAAAAGTTTCTCAAGGGTATCTTATGGCCAATCTGTGCAATTTGGTGTAGCTATAACTTTTATTCGAGCACTCGAGGTCTGCTGGAGTCAAGTCCATGTTCATCAGAAAATGCACCACACATTAAATTGAATAAATTTAGGAAAGGATAGGATGAATAGCTATCCTGTTCTAACCCTGATTCTATCAATACAAATCCAGCCTCTATCATGAAGCATTCAGCGTTCAGGCGAGAGTTTTTATAAAGTGGTCATCTCGGGCCAATAATGGACGGAATTGACCGTACAATATAACGTGAACTGGATATAGGTTCTGGATAGAACGTTTTACGGTTGTTTGAGCTTATACATATATGGAACCTCAACAGTTTCATTTAAAACCTTTTTGAAAGGTTCTTTGTGTGGAACCTTTTTCACGGAACCTCAAAGGTTCTTTGTAAAGAAAATTTGGAATTATGACATGAGGTTTTTGTAAAGGTTCAACACGGGTTCTTTCACAACCAGTGAATTGAAGCTTTTGGGGGTACTTCAAGGAACCATCAAATCACGTTTAGGTTCTTTGAAGAACTCTCCCTGATTCGAATATGTTTCCATAAAAAAAATCAGTTCCATATTGACCCATTTCAGGTTCTTTGCAGGTTAGGTAAAGAACCTCCAAGTGGTTCAATATTTGTTCACTCCAAAGTACTCAAGTTTCTAAATAGAACATTTCAGGTTCTTCAGAGAACCTTTCAATTGTTATCAAAAGAATATCCTATGGTCCAAAATACTAGTAAGTTGTTTGAAACACATCAATTTCATATTGAACCTTCGAAAGCTCTATAGTTAAAAAAGTAGGTGTATATTTATTTATACGCATAAATCGGGAAAATACTCTGAGTCAAAAACTTTTCACTCCATTCATGTAAAATGAACCTTATAAGAAACTTATGAGTCCAAACTAGGAGGTAATAAGTCCAAATAAGTCCGACTTGGGACACTGCTGAGACCAATGAAGACCTTATCCAGCCTGGGAACGTGGGAGAGCCTACAGGGGACAATGCTGACACAAATGAAAACCTTCCTAAGTAAAATCGATTCCTAAGCTGTAAAGTTGATAATAAGCGAGATATAAGCCATTTTGTCCTGTGACCTTGAAAATGAGGTCAAAGGTCAAAATCAACGTCATCAGAATTTTAGGCATATATCATTCCTATATGTCCACAATTAATTCCTAAGCTGTAAAGTCGATAATAAGCGCGATATTAGACATTTTGTGCTCTGACCTTGAAACCGAGGTCAGAGGTCGAATTCAAGGTCACGAGAATATTCCGCATATATCATTTCCTATATGTCCACAATTGATTCCTAGTCTCTAATCTCAATATTAAGTGAGATATTAGGTATAATGTGTCCCATTATAATAAAGCATAGGAGAATTTAACATGGAAAAGTCCCATTTGGGCCAAGTTTGGGCCAAATTGGCCCACTTCGAGCGATTCAAGCGCAACGAAATTTATAGACATCATAGGAATACATATGAGGAGTGTTATGTATCAAAAAGAAAAAAAGTTACTGAACAGATTTTAATAAAATGGCCGCCAAAGTCCAAAATTAGGCATTTTTTGTCCAAAACGGCCGCCATTTTGAAAAAAAATTGCGAAAATCAAAAAACTAAAAAATACTTCCCTCTCGAAATATTTTTAGGCCTTTTAGTGCAAAATTTGAGAAAAGAACGATCGCAAACTTTAAAGATAAAATTGTTGACGGACGGACGCCGGACGGACGCCGGACGGACGGACGACGGACGCAACGCCATGGCAATAGGTTATCGGACCATAGGTCCGGTAACCTAACAATGATAAGAAGCCCAAATTCAAGTCTCCATAGCTCCGTCCCAGAACAAGATGAACCGGGCGTCACAGGGAAGAATCCGTTGGATCTTCCCAAGGTTTTCTGGTTGGAGGATGGCCTCAAGGTTTCCTTGCATCTCATCCCTTCCTTCCTAGTAAAAGCTCAGCTTGCCTTCTCTCCATCGTTGGCCTTCACGATCCCTGCCTTGGCTTCGTCCTTAGGCCCGAATCTGATAAAAGACTGTATTCTATGCTCGGTGTGGGTTTTGCGCTTGTTACTTAAGTGAACAAAAAATCTGTTTGTGAACAAAAAAACGTCTGTTGTTCATATCGCATCAGTCAATATTCCACCGAGACATACGTTCGCTTCCTATTCGTCCTGGATTCAAAAGTGTATCCAAATTTGTTATGACCTGGCCAAGCAGGACTCCACTTGTTCGTTTGAGGTAAGTGCCCATGACATTAGAGCCATGGCGGCCTCCCTATATGGGATGTGTTCCTCTCGATCAAGTGATGTTGATGGCAATCCCATAACACCTTTACCTCTTTCTACCGTAGGGACTAGATATGGACGAGATGTGAGGGTTACCACCTCAAGCCCGTGGTAGCCGTGCACGGTGTCGTCACCCTGTGAGGTGGATGTGGCCCACCTGATATACGTTGCGTTCACTTGTACATATGTTGCTGTTCCACGGTTTCGAGTTAAGGTTCGTTAGGGAACCCATTGGAACCTGTTTTTCTAAGAGTGAATAATATGTATCTTGCTGTGCAGAAAAGTCGCAGTTTTCATCAGAGCGACATTGTGAAAGCTGCCACTAGAAATGAGATGCATAAATATCAGTGACCTGGAAAGAATACTCATGATTTAGTGATCCAGTACTGAGTTAGTGGCACACATGTAATTTGAGTGCATGAATGGCGTATCTCATACCAACGAAAAGACATTTTGAACGTAATTCGTGGATGAGATTTCGCATTATACTCTATAATTATCTCAAACACACACTTTGGGAGGGGGAGTCGATATTCGACATTGTCGTCGAGTTACTTCTTTTCTCCATCCACATAGATTTAACATATTCAATATTTCTGGAAAACGTGTCCAGGCATTGCTCAACCAACTCGTTCACAATCCCAGCGATTCAATGGAAATTGTCATCCCTAGAGCGCATACAGGCCATGCGTGTCAAGAGGGTTGATTTTATCATCATTTCATCATCAACTCATTAGACAAAATCGATAGGTACATACATCAAATGCGTATGCAACAATCATCAAAATCGTATGAGAAATGGGACCTGTAGAACGCTCTACACAAATTTATTTGGGGTGGAGTGAATCCATAGTATCTGCCGACCTACGTTTGAGGAATACAATGACACACCGACGACGAGTTAGTAACTCGCCACGGCAAGATAGTAACTCGCCACGGCGAGATAGCTAACTCGCCACGGCGAGATAGTTACTCGCCACGGCGAGATAGTAACTCGCCATGGCGAGATAGCTAACTCGCCACGGCGAGATAGTTACTCGCCACGGCGAGATAGTAACTCGCCACGGCGAGATAGCTAACTCGCCACGGCGAGATAGTAACTCGCCACGGCAAGATAGCTAACTCGCCACGGCGAGATACTAACTCGCCACGGCGAGATACTAACTCGCCACGGCGAGATAAAAAATTTTTTTTGCATGGCGGTAATACGCTTCCGTACAATTGCAATATAGTTGCATGAAAATTACTATATTATTTAAAAACTCCCATGAAAAGTACTATATTATTTAAAAACTCCCAGTTTCTCCTCCAAATGCACATGTATCACTTTAAAATGTCTCTGTTTTGGTTTGTATAGTGGTATTATGGGTATTCCTCTATGTACATGTGAATTTTCATGTTGATTGGAGCTGTTACTGTGCGCATGAATACATATAAACAAACCGGCCCTTTATGGGAGTTTGCTTTCTGAGGAATTCGCCAGGTGTCAGCAGCTAACAGTCAAATGCTTGTAGCGTTTGATCTATTCCAACAACATGTGCTGATTTTTTAATATTTTGTAAGTTATATATATTGCTTCAACATACTGAAATTTTATGAAAATTGAAACATTTTGAAAGTGATTTCTCTCATAAAACATTATAATGGAGTTAAATGGCAATCCTATATGCGTTCGTATACCAGTAGGCTTTTTTTTCAATAATTACAAGTGGTCTGCAGTTAGAACGATTTATGGGGCACTTGTTATGGGCGATAATACAAGAAATAAAGGAATACGGGTGGACTCTGAAGTGCCGAGAGAAATTAACTGCATCTAGAGTATTTCATTATATGTTGCCAGGCATTAGGTACAGATATGACTCATGTCAATACTCTGTGTCTGATATTTTACATAATCAATTTGGTCCGAAATATTTCATAAAGTTCCACAGTAAATACCGACTAAAAGAAATCCGTTTTCACCATTCTGAAAACACTGTTCCGCCCAAAAAGTATTTCTTGTACCACAATTCTCATAATTGCAGCAGCATATCCCGTCGCCATGCCAAAGTCGTCCGGATCCATTGCATTTACCTTGCATTTGCCTTCATTATTATTTTTCTCGAAGAACTTTCCAATATAGGCCTAATATCGGCCTAGATTTAATCAATCATAACTAAATGAGACACCTCCGAATAATCCTGAACATGTTTTGTTTGATTGAAAGCTCCACACAAATCATGTTATAAAAGTGTTAATACAGACGTAAGGAAGTCGTTGACTTCAGCATCTGCCTGAGTGTTAAACAAAACTTTTGAAATCAAACTTTCAAATTCAGTTCTGATTTTTCTAGCATAAACATTACCTGAGTTTGATTGGTACCATGGTAACCACCCATCCGATCCAAACTATAGCAACCGTGGTTGTCAGGGGCCTGTATGCAATGAATATTGAATTATTCGAATAAAGGAAGGCAAAATGTATACATGTACTTTCTTTGAATCATCTTATGAGGTAGCCCAAGTGTGTCGATCTTATACCTATACCGAGACAGACATTTAGGTCCCAAAGTTTGCTTCGTTTGAAACAGTGTGCGCTTGGGAACGTTTTTATTTAGGCCTTTTTGGCCAGTTGTAATGCAAAGTTATGTTATGATGTTTTGCCTCTATCTATCCTGGAGGCGTAGGCTGCTCAGTAGCATGCCTCAGAGCTCCTGGGGAGGTAGTCACGAGGGACGGGCGTTAAGCCGGACATATATGGCGTCTCCATAACGCTCCGTCGGCTTGGCCGAAAAAGCGCGTCGCGCCGCGCGTCGCGCCAACTAGCAGATTTTAGGTACAAGTACACCACATGGCAGACATTAAGTTTGGCAACTTTGGCTAGAGTCCACGCACGAAGTTCATAATAAAACGGCTATCTACACCGACAAAGACGTGTACAAGAGTGCACATAGAACTTTGGCAAAATCATAAAATATACAGTGTGGAGAGAAGAACCGAAAATGATTCTTCTGTGACCTTAGCCTCTCTGGCGATTAGCTTTGTCTAATGGGCGAAGTGCACTGGTGCAGGCGAAGACGAAGCGAAGGTACGAAATGAAACCAAAACTAAAACTAGTATACACAGAGTTCTGGTAAATTGCGGTTTGTATTTTTTGGCTGGTGATCATCTTCGGAATCTCTTGGGGGTACAGACGAAAGCAAGACGAAGCGAAATGAGTGAAAACTATAGTGGTAATTCAACCGACGAATACTGTATGGGAATACTGTACTGTATTACAAAAGGATTGCATTATGGGCAAAGCGTTTAGTAATACTTCAATAATTGTTCACGATAAAGCCTAAGTAAAGTCAAAATAGATGTTCGAATTTTATATTTCATATTGAAGAACACATTGAAATAAACAGATTCTTTTTTTTTACAAAATCGATTTATCTTCATTAGTTATCGAAATATGAAACTTTTTGTGGGCAATATAGGCCATATTTTCATTGTGATATTTTGCCTCATTAGCTATTATAATTAGTATTCATGACGTCACACCGGGATACTGATTTTAATTAGTGATTGAGAGTGTCATTCTGACGTTGATTTGCATGGTATCACAAATGTATATTATCGGAAGATGTAGCTATATAAATTTATACCGTGATTATAGAGTGGTACACCAGCATAGCAACCATTCCTTTGATACTGCCTCTAGCAACCATGGTTGCTAAGAGCGTAACTCACAGCCTAAAGCAGAACTGGTTTTTAGCTTACCGGCCCTTTGGGCCGATAAGCTATTGTCGTGGTATTTCGTCCGTCGTCCGTCGTCCGTCCGTCGTCCGTCCGGGTCTGTAACTTTTTTTTGACGTGATGAATTTCCCCATAAATTTGTCAGAACATACCTTGGGCCAGTATCTAAAGACGTTTTTTTAATTTTTTTGATTGAATCGTTTTTGCCGATTTGGCGGCCATTTTTGACGAAAAATTGCCAATTTTGGACTTTGGAGGCCATTTTCTCAAAAACTGTCTAATCAGTTTTGAGATTTTTGTTTCAAAACATTCCTCTTATGTACCTTTATGATGTGTATAAGTTTCGTTGGCCTTGAATCGCCGGTCTGCGTGTGGCGGCCATTTTGATTTTTTGACGGGTCGGCGAAAAAAAATTTTTTTGTCCCAAATCAAGTCACTATTCGTTTTGAGCCATTTCCAGCAAAAAAAAAACCATTGACCATTGAAAAATTTTTTGGACTTAGAAAATTTCACCCAATTTTCCTTCATAATGGGAGCTGTGCAGAGTAAACTCATAGAACACTTGAAGATAGAGCCTAAGTAATGGCACATTCAAATGGGAAACCATATATAGCGGTTTGAGTGATGACCTTGAATTTTACCTTCAATGACCTTGGAAGGTCAAAACGACCTTTTTTTGTCGAAAAATGACCAATTTTGGACTTGATGGCCATTTTCTCAAAAACTGTCTGATCAGTTTTGAGATTTTCGTTTTAAAACATTCCCCTCATGTACCTCTATGATGTGTATAAGTTTCGTTGCCCTTGAATTGCCGGTCTGCGTGTGGCGGCCATTTTGATTTTCTGACGGGTCGGCGAAAAAAAATTTTTTTGTCCCAAATCAAGTCACTATTCGTTTTGAGCCATTTCCAGCAAAAAAAAAAAAATTTTTTTTTGACCATTGAAAAATTTTTTGGACTTAGAAAATTTCACCCAATTTTCCTTCATAATGGGAGCTGTGCAGAGTAAACTCATAGAACACTTGAAGATAGAGCCTAAGTAATGGCACATTCAAATGGGAAACCATATATTGCGGTTTGAGTGATGACCTTGAATTTGACCTTCAATGTCCTTGGAAGGTCAAAACGACCTTTTTTTGTCGAAAAATGACCAATTCTGGACTTGATGGCCATTTTCTCAAAAACTGTGTGATCAGTTTCGAGATTTTTGTTTTAAAACATTCCCCTCATGTACCTCTATGACGTGTATAAGTTTAGTTACCCTTGAATCGCCTGTCTGCGTGTGGCGGCCATTTTAAATTTTTGACGGGTCAGCAAAAAAAAATTTTTTTGTCCAAAATCAAGTCACTATTCGTTTTGAGCCATTTCCAGCAAAAAAAAAAAAAAAATTTTTTTTGGCCATTGAGAAATTTTTTGGACTTAGAAAATTTCACCCAATTTTTCCTTCATAATGGGAGCTGTGCGGAGTAAACTCATAGAAGACTTCAAAATAGAGCCTAAGTATTGGCACATTCAAATGGGAAATCATATAATGCGGTTTGAGTGATGACCTTGAATTTGACCTTCAATGACGGCCTTGTAGCGCATGACACACCGGTACCCGTAAGATCACCGAAGTTAAGCAACGCTAGGCGTGGGTAATACATGGATGGGTGACCCTGTTTGTGCATTCACCTGCGCTGCTGTATGCTGTTCACCCAAACAGTATAATTGGGCACCTGGCAATAGACAGAGATGGCAATTGTGTATGCACAGTTTCCCTGCGCCAAATAATGGCTGCACATGGAGCTGTATGCCTCCCAGGAGGTTGAGTATGTGTCGGAGTGAACAGGTCTGCCGGGGATAATAATTGTGCAGTCAGAGAGACCGACTTGAGTTGGTGATCCTAGACTATAAAATGCTCATTATTATAATGACCTTGGAAGGTCAAAAACGATGAAATTTGTCTTTGGTGGCCATTTTGTCTAAATCTATTCAGACAGTTTTTCTCAAAATCATGTATAAGATTCTCTTTATGTACCTTTGTGATGTGTATTTTGATTTCGTACTATAGTCCATACAGAAAATGTGTTTCCAGCAACATTTACGAACATTTTTTGACAATTAGAGTTCAAGATCAGTGTAACAATGTATATGTTGGAAAATCAATACTCTGCGTTTCTCATGATTGCCGGTAAGCTACAGCACCCTTGGTGCTATGTTATAAAGCTTTGTACGAGATAGATAAATGAAGATAATTGATCATTGTGGTTTTTATGGCGTGCAATTATCATAATTAGTTCCAAAGTTATGAGGACTTTTATTACAGTTTTAGGCTGTGAGTTACGCCCTTAGCAACCATGATCAGTGCGATGTCCTTTTTCGTGTGTTAAAAATGAGTTCTGAGATCATACTTAGGGCCTATGTAGGTTTATAATGAATAACGATTTGGAAATCATGCAGATTGATAATCAGGTCAAGTTGGGTAAATGTATTTAAAAATTCATTTATTTTTTTATTTTTTATTTATTGCAATATCGCTGGAGAAACGATCAAGCAATACATTGCAACATTGCACGCACACGCAATGACAACAGTAAAATATGTTATTGGCGTGAAAATTGTCTCTGGTATTGTGTATATTGGTTTTGTGTGCCTCTGCGATATACTTGTAGGTCTACATGCGCATTAGCAACAGAGGAGGACATGTTGTAATGATCTGAGCAATACTATGCTCAGCATGGTGACCTCCATAATTATTCATATCAAAAACATACATACCTTTCCGTTGATAATAAAAGCTAAAAAAAATCAGAATCTTGTCGTTTGTATGAATTAACTAAGAGTTTTTAATAAAGTTTTTTATTGTCATCATCAAAATCTGGTTGGGTTGTTCGTGATAGGTTGATACTTACATTAGCCCCCTGAGTGGGTCGAGTAGATGTCATCATTATTAAGTGTAATGTATCTATCAGCCTATTACCGCTTATAGCCAGATTTGGATGATACCAATAAAAACCTTACATCAAACACCTTCAGAATAGAAACAAAGCCCGACCAAACATTCATATCTGAAGCCACACTGGCGTCATCAGGAGCAGTCAGTGTGCAATTATATTTGTTTCTACTGTACACCAGATGGAGTAAGTGCACATCTGCTCAACATCTTATTAAACCAATTTAGAAATTCAAAACAAACATGTATCAGGCGTATATTTTGTGCGAGAGAAGAAAGTCAAAGTCAAGCCCCCCCCCCCCCCCCCCCCCACTCCCACATCTACCAGGGCATTCCATTGAAAGACGACGACTATTATATCATTTATCTGTTAGGAGTACATTTAGTTTTTAACTCCGTCGAACACCGAAATTATAAATTGAATTTATTTATTTTTCACAAGAAAATACTAATCACATCAACACAATATTTAGGAATGCCAAGAAAGAGAAAGAGAAGAAGAAGAAACTCCTTCTGAAAGTTGTAACGCAGCAATATATAGATATTTATTTAGTTGCATACCAGTACTGAGAATGTGTCAAACTAATCAAGACATCTTCTGAACGGGATTAAGTCCTTCAAATTTTCAATCATTTTATTTGTCTCAAAACTAATTTCTGTTCAAATTCTGTTGAATACAAAAAATATTTCTCAATGAATATATATATGTGCGTATTTTATGTATATTCAGTGTGGCCCTACGTAATTCACACATTGTGAAATGCATTACTTGGTGATGGTGATAGATCTATATCAATTAAAATTATTATCACACTGTTTTCTCTCTGGCGGCTAAACACAGTGATTGAATTAAGCACAGCTGTACCACAACGTGGGTGGGTTGAAGGGGGGGGGGGGGGGAGTTAAGCCCCTCGTTTATGACAGGGTACACATGAAAATTTTAATTTCATACTTTCGAATCCCCTTCACATCCCTGGCCAGATAGCGGGATAAGGAAACTTGATTCCATTTCTAGGCCTACTTTCGCTTCGCCTGAAGCCTCGCGATGTCATCCGTATGTACGAAGTGCCGTGTACGCGTTGACCAGCTGCTGCCACCGACTGCACGAGGAGATGGGATGAATGGTTACCAGTTACTTTTGTACAAAAGCCGTCAACACAAATTTCGGAAGCTCGGAGCCGATTTCGCATATTATCATAGATAGAGATTAATGAAGGGTTCAAGTGTATAAACTCATTGATGCAGCCAGGTCCACATCTGTGCTGCATTTTCAATTAAACCCGAAGCAACATAGGCTATAGTGGACATAAAATCAGGCAAGGCCTAAATCTAGAATCTAGTACTCGGCGAATAATACTATTCACGTAGGCCTATTCAAATGATACGTAGTTGGCGCAACGCGCGGCGCGAAGTACTTGCGCGACGCGCCTTTTCCGCCAAGCCCGCTCCGTCCCTTTGGGTACTAGAGGGCACAACCATGTGGTCAGAAGTATTGAGCCTCTCATTGGCTTCTAGCTAGGCCCAGCCACAATGGGCAATGTGTCATGTGCAGTAGGCCTACTAGCCATATCACCCCAATGGTTCATCAACATAAAATTATAAAGATTGAAGATGTATGCTGGTTTCATCCAGGCCATTGTCACTGTTCGTGCTCCGAACCTGGAACAACGTTGCATGCTTGACTACGGCTCTTAAATTATTGCTTGTAGTCTATGGTTTAACAAACAGCAGATTTCGAATATCAAACCCTATACTCAAGTTCAACACAAAATCTCATATGATTTTTAGGTTACAAGACCTATGGTCCGATAACTTATTGCCGTGGCGTTGCGTCCATCGTCCGTCCGTCCGTCGTCGTTCGACCACATTTTTATCTTTAAAGTTTATGGTCCAATCTTTCTGAAAATTTGAGAAAAGATACCTTAAAATCATTCGAGAAGGAGGTATTTTTTATTTATTTTTTTTCAAAATGGCGGCCGTTTTCGTCGAAAAACGGTCAATTTTGGACTTTGGTGGCCATTTTCTCAAAAACTGTCTGATCAGATTTGAGATTTTTGTTTCAAAAGATTCCCCTCATGTACCTCTGTGATGTGTATAAGGTTGGTTGCCCTTGAATCGCCGGTCTGCGTATGGCGGCCATTATGAATTTTTGACAAGTTGGCGACAAATTTTTTTTTTCGCCCCAAATCACGTTATACTATCCATTTTGGGCCATTTGGAGGCCAAAAAAAATTTCACCCCTTGAAAAGAATTTTGGACTTTATCGCCACTTTTTTTTTTCATAATGGGAGCTGCCAGAACTGCACTTATAGAATGCCTGAAGATAGAACCCAGATTTAATGATTTATATTCTGCCTAGAAATGTAATGTGAGAAAGTTTTTGAGTTGGAAGAATCATACAGACCTGTGTATTCTAGACTACTAGATTATAGACTACTAACATCGATCAACATGCAAAATTCTCTTCAGACTCGAAAATTTCATGTTTGATGTGCAATTTAACATTGGGTTAGATTGCCAACTTTGAGAGTTTTCAAGACAGAAGTTGGAAATTTGGTGGAAAATAGGGTTAGTCCTAAATGCCAAATTGAAACAAATAAAATTGATCTAACCATCCTAAAGTCGGCGTCATCCAACTCTGACCCACTGTTTTTTCGCGATAATTTAATTAATTTTTAAGATAACCGCATGAAAATTTCACAGCTTCCATTATTCTAAGCGGCCTAACTTGGTACGAAATTTCAGAAAGATTGGCCTGTAAACAAAAAGTTAGCCCATTTGGCCTATACATAACGTAAATAGAAAACGTCAAAACGTTATCTATATGAATACTACGGGGTTGGCAGCGGTCCAACGCCAAATCTCACTATAAATTCACTATAGGCCAAATAGGCCAACTTTTTTGTTTACTGTCCAAACTCTTCCAAATTTCATAACAAGTTGGGTCGCTAAACATGATGAACGGTGTTGAAATTTCATAAATATAACTTCAAAATTGAAGAAATTATTGCGAAAAAACAGTGGGTCAGAGTTGAATGACGCCGACTTTAAACGAAGTTATGGCCAAAATTCAGGTTTTGTGTTGAACTTGACTTCAATAAGGCTGGTGAAAGCATAAGATCGTTCAAGATATTTTCTGAACGATATTTTGAACTGGTGAAACGGAAAGAAACATATAATTTCTCATTTTTAGCCGAAGCAATGTCGAAAGGGTGTTCGTTGACCGATAAACGCAGCGCCACCTTGCGATTAGCCATTTTCATGGAGGACTCGAGCTGAATGGTTGGAAAATTGTGCCGGTTGAAACTAGATGTTTTGTGTCGTGTAGCATGCACAGATAACTTGATAAATGTATCATTTTAGCTTAAGACTGAGCACTCGCAGTGATTTGTTATTGCTTGTCATGAAACTGTGTATCTTGTGTGTGACTCACTCAACAGTCACTGACTCACCTGCTCACTGTCACTGACTGAATGTGAGTCTGTCGAAAATGCAACTTGCAAGCCATCATCATGTCATCTGAAACTCGGAAGTCGGCTAGCATGTACAATAACGTGGGCAATTTGACCCCTATTTCTAATCGTTCAATTCCAAATCTACTGACGGATTTTGGATCTATGCCATTGCCATACAACTTATGAGCATAACATATTTTATTCTATGTAGCTTATCATGGCTTTCTGCATACTTCGAAACTACGTTTTACTTAGTACTCCTACCTGGAGGCATCCATGTTTGTGTCCCTTTTAGGGCCCGGACGAGTCGACGGGTACCCGAATTCGGGGAAGGTCATACAATTACCCGGGTCAGAATTTCATTACCCGTACCCGAGAACAAATGAAGATATAGTTTTTGTCTTGAAAATTAGGATAGGATAGGATTTATTCAGTTTTCAAATTTTTGCGATAAACACTAATAAAATAAAAAAAATGACAAGAAAATCATTGGGCAGCAATCGGAAGTAGTTTTATGAGGTCATGTGATCTTTTCCAAAGATCACGAAACAAATAATATGTGTCAAAAGATCGATGACCGGCGTTTACGTGTTGCAAATTGCTCCAGTGATTCCCGTTCACATATGATCTATATTTAGACGGGTTACCCGGGGCGGGTCAGGTCAGACCATACGGGTACCCGGGTCGGAAATTTCCGACTCGTCCGGGCCCTAGTCCCTTTTAACAAAATCTCATGACCAACGAGACTTCACTTTAATCTCACTGGTCTCATTATCATAACATAATAAACACACCATGTGCTCTTAGCTCCTGCACGTGGAAGGCCGCAGTCCTTCCACGTGTAGGGAGTGCCGAGCCCCTCTCAAGGCCATAGCAAGGTGGGTACCCCATCTACATATTTGACTTCAAAAGTCCTTTCAGCACTTCCATCCCGCCTGACAGCCGGGATCTGACTCCTGTTTCACACAAGTGCTACTCATTCTCCTTGTGGTCAACAATACTATCAACACAAACTCCATATCCCATACACAACAACACGTGACCTCATTAATATTCATACCTGGGAATACAAAACGCACGTGATCTCATACATATTTATTTGAGTCAAGCCACTCTCATTATTCAATTGGGCCGAAGGTCACAAACGAGACTTCACACACCAGCGCCACACATCAATCGTGGCTGAAAGTTCCAAGCAAAGCCATCACAATGAGCGTTGTGGCTCAGAGGCAGCGCACGGGATTTCCATGCCAGGGGACCCGGGATCGAATCACCGTTGGCACGGATCTGCAACACTCACAAACATTAACATTACAAGCAATCAGTTACAACAGATAGGTAAGAATCAGGTGACGGCGACGGCCAAACGGACGGGAAACGGGTGCAAAATGGAGTCACAGAAACAGGACGAAAATAAATGACACCCTTCTTTTAAGTGTATCCCCCTAAATTACAAACCCCCATTTATATCCCCACCCCCAAAATATGGTGTCGCCTTTTTTCAGTGTGACAGCAGACCCGCGAAAAAATTGCCCACGCCATTGTACATGTGCTCCCGGAAGTCAAGTCTTGATTACATGCATGACTGAATATTAGGTTTTAACCGTTTATGGGATCCAGTGTCGGTTTGAAATTGAAGGCGTACAATGAAACGTTTCCTATCCTTCCCATTGAATGAAGGAACTTCCTTGCGGCCGACTCAACAGCACTGAAGAACCATCTCTAATCACTGCCAAAGCTAAGAAAATCACCACAGGAAACGATAAAAAAATATCACTTTCATTGAGAAGAAATTTAAAATAGCTTTATCACACTTTGAAAACTCCTGTTTTGACAGCATGCTATCTGTTATCACTGTGGCAAGGGATAGGTAAATTCAATGGAATGTGTCGTGAGGCGCAGTAAGAAGTTGATATTTCTCCTTTATTCGAGCGTATAAACTATCAGTGCGCCTTCAAACGGACATGATCTGATATATGAATGACATTTAAGATTTGTGTGACATCAGAGTGGTTCCATATACCGGTAATGGTCCTTAACAGTGATGAATCTGTCGTTTCCATTCATGATTATTACTCCTAGTCGTACCGTAGACACGGAATGTACTGTCAGGAGGTTTTAAAACTATTGGAGGCTATGGAGCAAATGTAGGATAAAGTGCCGATCTGGGCAAATGTGGGCATGACCAATCAGCGCCATGTTATCTGCACCATGTGACCAGTTTTGGACCAATCAGAGCCTATGTCTCAGTCAGAATGCCCACGTTATTGTACATGCTACCCCAACTATTACAGTGTAGGATACTAGTACGACATATCACCATATTATAGCATAGCCAAATCATAATGTATGCACTACTATGCAGAATGCACACCATGGCATGTGCTATATCTGTCATCAAGAATTGACCATAATTCTATGTATGTTAGCATGCTATGGTAACATTTCACCGACAACTCTGACAATTTGGTAGCTGATTGTGTAGATCTAGTATTACATGCCGGTACATCTCCATGTTTGAATTTCCAGCTATGTTGCACCAAAATAATTTCTGGCGATGAGCCTTGCTCAAAATCATTACTGGCACGAGTGAGTCAGCACATTCCCAGTATGGGGATCAAGCTATGCATTGCAGGTACAATGTGTAACTAAAGGGATGCAGGTATAATGCATATATGTATTGGTGCACTTGATCCATGATGTCAGTCTCGCTCGCAACTATTGAAATTGTGTGACCATGTTTTACTTTGCACAATAAATTAGAACACATCTTATAGCTTATTATATTGCATGCATCATTTTATTGAGATGTTGGGATTGAGATAGGTACCAGTATCTCGTTAACAGATCACGCCGAGCCCTGCTACTGGGACATACTGGCTTGATACTGGTGACTATCTTCGTCTATTTGTGTGGATTTCCATGATAAGTCACTGAATAATCTGTACATACTGCATGTGTGCAATCGTATTTCTGGGCCATACAACAAACAAGGTATTCAGAATGTACTTACCTGTGTCAGATTTATATTTCCAGGCAACAACAATCAGGACGTGAGCTTTAACATCAATCAACACTAATTATTCTACATAAGTTTGGGCAGGCTTCTAACAGAAGCACCACTTACTCTGACAAAATGGAGCATCCACCTGTTCCTAGTAAGACCTGGGAGTTGAGTCTTTATGAACTGAACAGGCAACCGCAAGATGCTATAACAGACAACACGGAGATTGCGGTGTCACCTCGAAGTTTGCACAGTGAACTGATGTGTCCGATCTGCTTGGACATGCTCAAGCACACGATGACGACGAAGGAATGCCTCCACAGGTTCTGTCAGGAGTGCATCATCACTGCGCTGAGAAGTGGCAACAAAGAGTGTCCAACTTGCAGGAAAAAACTCATCTCAAAACGCTCGCTTCGACCGGATCCAAACTTTGATGCCCTCATCTCCAAGATTTATCCTAGTCGAGAGGAATACGAAGCACACCAAGAAAGAGTATTGGCAAAGTTGAAACAATCCGTCAACCAGAATGCACTGTCACAGAGTATTGAGGAAGGCATTCGACTACAAGCTATGTACCGGGGTCAACGAGGCAAGAAACACAACCTTGATTCTGAGCAGGCCAGCAATGACGGTGCCAATGCCTCTGAGAATGCACAAGCGAAACGCTCACGGGCTGAGTCGGAAGGATCGAACAGCCAACAGTCCGCCGACTTACCAGGCACTAGTGGTGACCCAGTTGAGTCGACTAGCCAACAGGCGGCGCCACCAGCACCCGCCGTTATCCCTGACATCGAACTCGTCTTCAAACCACATCCAGACTCGGATGATAGCCACGATGCGAGCCAGACAAGATACATCAAAACCCAGGCTAATGCCACAGTCGAACACTTGGCACGATACTTGTCTCTGAGAATTGCCTTGGACCAGCAGCAAGCCAGCAGCTCGGAATCAACTGTACCGCCCCCGGAAGAAGTCGTTTTCAACGTTTTCTTGACACAGACAGCTGGCAGTTTCATACAGTTGGAAACATCGCTGAGTTTGGAGCAAGTCCAGCAGAAATATGTCAAACAGAACAAACCTTTGGAACTGTATTATTCCCCGCAAGCGTAGCATGCACTAGACATATATCGTTTACATACACTGACCTCTACATAAGATACCATGTACAGCACATAATCTACGTTTTGAATCCTGTCACAGTTATGCATTTATATAATTCGTTTTGTGGCATTACCGGTATATCTGGAAGTTTACATTTTCCTCTCTGTTTAACTTTTTCCTTTGGAGCATTTGATCTCTGTTGTGAAATGATTTGCTGGATTAGGTTTTGGTGATGTTCATGTAGCACCTGGCACATAATATGTATTTATTATTGAGACGCTCTAGCAACTTTTCCAGAACACCCTTTTCTAATACCTATCACCTCGTTTCTTCGAGATTTCTCAATTTTCTGAGGGATTTTCACCAAGGAAAACTTGTTGGTTTGATCAGTATTTTCAGCTTGAATTCAAGTTAGCATTCAGACTTATTTTTCGACCATTCGCCATAAAGTACTTGATGCATTGTTGATAAAACTATTCACTAGGTACATGTATATGACTTTGCCATTAAACATTCGTGTGAAGACCTGAAGCAAACTTGGATCTAGTAGTACATAACCATAGCATAACCCACTGCCAGCTAACAGATTACTATCAGATCTAGTGTTGACCTTGGTAATAAAAAAAAAAACATTTGATAGCAAGATTCTCAGATGTGAACGCTCACTGATGTTTCATGATTTATTATGCTCATTGTAATGTACCAGATGTCATTAGTCATATATTTTTCACTGATTGTAAATTCACACATTTTGCTATACAATGTAAATATGATATGATTGTAGCTGAGTATTGAGAACTACCAAAGTAGTCAGTGTAGTGATACATGTATTGGAATAGAAAATGTCCTTGTTTTGTAAAGGAAGCTGTAGAATGTAAATATGTATATTATTTTCAGTTACAATATAAACAGGCAGGTGTACACGAATGTATTAGTATGTATGTTTACAGTGTGTACCTATTATCAGCTATTATCAGCTGTCACTGATGAATATATAAAGCAGACTCTGCCCCTGTTACATACACAGCGGCTGACACACATGGCCCCCATACACCAAACATAGCCGTCTGTCCATCCGTCATCTTGGTCCAAACTGCAACCGGTAGACACCTGAACTATGGAACCTTGACAAATTAGACCATCACCGTGTCACAATATCTGGCTGAACTGACGACGAACTGAGATTCCCCAAGTCTGCACTAGACGTTGCCATAGAGACAGTTGCCATGGATACCTACGTAGCACTGCTGCAGAACTACAGCAGTCGGGATAAGATCCTGAGAATCGTGTCGTATGGCTCGGCATTCGCAAGCGGAGCCTTCAAGGGACACACGGCTAAAAGTCTCGGGATCATTGCGCAGCGTATGAGCTCTTGTCGAACCATCAACAGACTGTTCGATGACCTGCCCATGTGGACTGTCACTCGCACCCTTGGAGCTTCGGTATGTATCATGATTGCAATATATACATTTGTATATCAAAACAATCTCATAATATTGCATACTGATGTACTGATTAGATAAGAGGTCTAAGATGATGAAAATTTATTGTCTACGTAAATTGCAATACATTTACCAACTTTACTAAATACCATAAAATATATACCGTACATTAGAATGTAGTCAAAAAGGTTCCCTATTATATCAACATCCAATAAACTCAAGTTTAAAAGACTAGTGCATTAACATTCTCATAGAAACTACTGTATTGTTAGTGAACAGTGCTCTGTATACAGTGACCCTCATACATATAATATGCTGTCAAGTGTAGTATTCATGTATACATGACATCAGAAATATTTGTTATGTATTTCTGATGACATACTGGTTCATTGTGTAAACACATAAATTTGAGATAAAATCATGTTTATAAGTCATGTATGTATTTCGTATCCACTACTCATACATGTAGTCGTAATAATATTGGTAATGGACCAATGGTACCCAAATCCTTTATTGAGCTTGTCATATGTTGAAAGTACATGCTTAATATTTCCATATACATGTAACGTAACATACATATGCTACAACTCATGTTCACCATGTACATGTTCTAATATTTGCATGCCTCACTTAAATTTTCAGGACCGTGACATAGTATCGAGATGCCTCAGTGCCCTGGCAAACATCGTAATGCAGGGATACTTCCCTCTGGAGAAGATCGCATGGGCAGCGGACAACGAAATACTCTCTCTAAACTCCTCGCCGTTCTGGACCGCCGGCATCGCCATCTGGGGAATCTACATGGTGCTAAACGTATTCAGGTGAGTTGCTGTTGCAAGACGAATATTAAGTGACAATAATTTTTGAAAAATTGAAATCTATCAACTATGAAGATCACTTGAAATTAACATGATTAAGCATCATTGATAAAATGACATTCAAGTAACATAATAATTAATCTTTCTTGTATTTACTAGATCCTTGCGAGAGCTGGCGATAAATAAATCTAGGATGGCCAAAGTGATGAAACAACGCAAACTGGAGTCCCCAGAACGAAGGTACACATGGTGTAATTGATGTGAAAGTAAGATCTGTTTGGGGTGTAATGTACTATTATGAATAAATGACATCAAATATACTGATGTAAATTTCACAAAGGTTTCTTTCAAGTTTTGTGGATGACTGTGTGATAGTCCATATACAGGTAAAATGTAAATTGAACATTCACTTTTCGGTCCCTGACCCCCCCCCCCCCCCCACTCCTCCTCTCAGTGGTGAGCAGGATAACGAATTTAAGAAGCGACTGACGGAGCTCCGGATTAACCAGCAGAAAGAACTCCTGATGATCCTGAAGAACTTGGCTGATCTCGTCATGGTTGTCAACTGGCTGCCACTCGGGCTGCTCTGGTCCGGGAAGCTCTCACCAGCGAGAAACGCGTTCTTCGGTGTGATTTCCTCACTCGTCGGACTGTACTTGAGCGTCATGCAGCACAAGATGGCGGCCAAGAGCAAAAAGGCTTGAGAGCGGCCGATTGTCCTTGCATTGCGTTGAGATTATGTTTCTATTTGTAATGTCAGCCAGGAGTGACGAAATGTGATAAATAATGTTGGACATGCTTCGAATTGAACCACCGACAAGATATGACAGCTATTTATAAATATCTGTGACTGTATGTGTTGCCTTCTTTTTGAGAAATATATATTATTGCGGCTCACAAAAATCTATCAAGTATGCAAAGTGTGCAATGCTGCCATGATAACATTTTGTGCAGTGTGAGTGAGAACTGGCTTCTATGGTCAGGAGGGGAGGGGGGGGGGGGGGGTTATCTGTTGCCATCATGCTGCATGTATACTTTTATCTTAAATGAAGATGAATGGTAGTGTGAATGCAAGGGTAAAACTTTGCAAGAGACTGAACCTTATTAAAACTAACAATTTAAGAAATTATGAATAAAGTTTCTAATTGGTTACATTCCATGTGGTATTGACAAGTAAAATAGCAGTGACTTCTGTGGCTTTCTCTATCAAACTGTCTTCAGCCTTTGGTATATTTCCATCTCTATTAGTAGATGTCTGTGTTAGTAATGAACTGCGATTATGCAGTGCAAAAAATGTAAATATTTGGTACATTTGTGGCATTTCTAAACTGTACATAACACAGGTACCATGGCATAATTTAACAGAGAAATAACCAGATACGCTGTAAAATTATATTAACTTGTTAATAAACATTAAAAATACTGATCACTGTCTTGTCACTTTTATCTGACAGAACTTTTCAATTTGAAGGTGAAGTTTGTATCATGACAATGATGATGTTTTATCATAATCACAAAATGTTAAGAATTCGCTATTAATTTCAATATCAATTCATGTATGAGATTTTTACATACTTTTAAGAATTGTAATTATCAAAGAAAAATATTCTGATTATATGACCTAGTCAAATGAGTATTAGTTTGGTTCTATATTCACAAAATTTTTATCGTCGATTCTCAACTCCACATTTCACTGTCCACGGTGAGTGGGGCGGGATCAAACAAAACTCCGCACATCAATTGTCATAACGTTTACCGCAAAATTGATTTTTCCCGTATATTTAGACGCATTATGATAACTAAGTTATCTGTCCAATGACGTAAAAAAAAAAACTAGACCGCGCACAGCCCCCTCTCTCGTGGAAAGTAAGCTCCAACTTCCGGTCAGGGCAAAACATTCCCGCCAGCACGACGCCACGAGTGCGTACCATTTCTGGCGAAATGGTCAGCTCTTGTTGCGCTGTGGGGTGTGAAAACCGAGTAGATGGTCGCAAAGGGATATCATTTCATCGGTAAGTCAATTGAGATTGTTTTTGTCAAGTTTTCTAGTTGGATCAGTGTGTGAATCGTACAGCCATGGCTAAGCAAACTGGTCACTCATAAATCATCGATCGATGTTGTCATGACCTAGCTAGAGTCTACTTATGAACAATGCGGATAGACCTAGTCCTAGATCTACTCTATCATGCCGCAAGGGTGATAATTCTTGATAATATAAAAGTTGATTTATTCTATAGAATCAAACGGCTATGTAGAGCTGCATATATTAAAACTCCCCCCCCCCCCCCCCCCCCCCTTGGGGCCCTGGGCCTGGCCCTGTGCTCAAGCATGACTAGGCATGCCTAGATCAGTAGATGTGCACTAACCAGAATTCACATGTAGGTACACCTACCACTATTCACAGTTGTTATGAAACATTATTGACAATTTTCCTCCAGCATCCCATCTGATGTGCGGCGCAGAAAGTTGTGGCTGCATGCCATCAACCGCCTGGATGCTACGACTAAGAAGCCGTGGGAGCCCTCCCGGTATGATGTTGTGTGTTCGGAACACTTCCAGGAAGATGACTTCTACGCATCAAAACACCGACAGCTGAAGATGCTGAAGAAAACGGCAGTGCCATCAATTTTTTCTTGGAAAAATGAGGTACTACTAACGAGATATATTTCGTAAAAGTTGTATGTAAACTTGTAATGAAAATATGGTGGTTGTATTTCCTATACTAGTTCATCATGTACATGTATATGTGGGCATTTCTGTCTGACATACGACCAGGGGCAGTCTCATGCAATGCATGAGGCCACAGGCATGATACGTTGTGTGTCTGACAGCAAAGCACAAATATCTGAGAATGAGATAAACTTCTATTACTACCGGTTAATTTCCATGTTGTAAATTTCCGTCTCTGAATTGTGTTGTAGTGTATATATCAGGCAGTGTACCTGACGGGGGGATGGGGAAGGGGGGGGGGGGACAACACTATACTACCTACATATACCTACTTTTAGGATGTTACCCAATTTTTGGAAATTTTTCGGGAAAAATTTCTAGCGAGTCCTCAAATTGTGACCAAAAATACATACATATTATATACTTCTAATTTTGCAGACCAAATCACGACCGGTGTCTGCAAGATTGCAGTTGCCAACTACTTCCGATGAGCCTGTGCCCGACGTTGGTGTTTCTGTGGAAGTAGTCATGAGTGATCATGGTTACCATTGTGAACCTGACTCACTGAAGAGAAAGTACCAGGAAACCCTGCAGAAGCTGGAGGTCGTCCAAAACGAGCTCAACAACACCAAGCGTCGTGAAAAGAGGGCGAAAGTCTGCATCGACAAGATCCTGCAGGAGTTGACAGAGCAGAGGAAGTTGTCCGAGGAAGTACAGCAGATGTTGGAGGCATACAAAGGTAAGCATAGCTATGTCCCTAGTCCCTACGTCACATTTTCATTTGCATGATACTGTAAAACGACTAATTTTGGCGGACGATTTATTTTGCGGATTTGGCGGTAGGGGAAAAACCACCAAATTAAATCGTCCGCCTAATTAACTAGGTATATGTTAAGAAATATAAGTGGTCTTGAAACCGCCAAATTAAATCTGTTAAATGACGTGGGGCTCAAAACCGCCAAATTTAATAGCCGCCAAAATTAGTCGTTTAACAGTACTACGAGAAAATCGTAAGCATTATGGGCTTCTGAAACCGTTTGATATGTATTATTTAGTGTTCTATGGGTTCCTGACTGGTTCCAGGGCAGTCTGGAGTCAAAATTAAGATTTTTTTACAGGAGCCAAAGGGTTCCTATTTGGCCCCTATTCAACAAATTTTAAGAGCAAATTGGCTCCTGGAAGCACATTTCAATATTGGTTTACAGATTTTGAAAAGTCAATAAGCTCCATTTCCTGGGAGCAAATCTGAAAAGTTGGGAGCTTATGGCTACCCACCAGGGGCAGTTATGAATATGACCCTTTTTTTGAGTATTTGGATATGACCCTATACATTTTCTCAAAAGTCAGCAAAAACTTCTCATCACATCACAATTGAACACACACACACAGGTATAATTGGTATATAAACATGAAAAGCAACAGTGTATCATTGTGCGAATGACGCACAGTATATATTCTTGACATCTTTATTGCACATATTGATCTGATTCGGTTTCTCACAATCACTGATAATCGCTGTACAGATCACAAGTTTACCCAAATTATTTTTTGATTCTGTAGGCAGTGTACGGGCATTTTTATCGACTGTATTGGGTTAGTTCACCAGGCCTATTGCATGTAATGTTGGTTGTTCATTTTGTTCCCGGATTTTATAACCAAATATAGTTCTAAAAAAACCCCATAAAAATGTAGAGTTATTTACTATTTGCTGATAGAGTATTTTTGGTTTTATTAAACACAATAAGTCACGTAGTGGTATAGGAAGTATATGATGAGCTTCAAAAAAGTTACCCTGCATGACCTTGGATGACTTTTGGAAGTCGGTGAATTTAGGCACTGCTAATATTTGCTCAAAGCTCATCTGAGACCATTCAATGGAATCCTTTGAAACTTGGTTACCATATAAAGTCCAAACTAATGTATTAGAGCAGAATTTTCAAGTTTCTATTTTCTATTATTGGTGAATTTTTTAGTTTTGGTGAATTTTGAAAAATTGCCATTTCCAGGGGGGGGGGGGGGGGTATGTTGTCAGAGTTTATTTGCAATAATTTGGAATATAAATGCGAAATATCACTGCACTACAAGAAAGTACTGAAACGTTCTGAACTTCTGATGGGGATGCTGTCAGTGTAATTCATATTAAAATATCTTTTTAGTGCCAGTGAGCTACAGAGCCCTACAAGTTAGTCCTCTGTTATAGCTCACATAGTTGTGGTATAGAGCCTTAGGAAGGGTCGCAGTCTTGCAGATAGATCATTGTTCGCCATGCGTTTGGTGGTGGTTGAGGCTTAAGGTGCATACTTATCTGAGAAACCTTTCATCTCTAAAATTCTGCTTTTAGTAAAACTGATGTTGTTTTTGGACTTCGGGCCCTAGGAAAACATGTTTGTGTCTGTGGATAATATTTGTTGAACCTTGAGTTTTGTTCCGAGTTCTGAATATCTTCTGCTTTGCTTTCAGATATCCCTGTGGATTTGTTCAAGAGACCTGCTCATGAATACTCTGATGACCAGAAACAGTTTGCAACTACGCTTCATTTCTACAGTCCCAAGGCCTATTCTTTTCTGCGAGAGAAACTTCCATTACCCCATCCAGCAACTATTCGACGGTATGTCTAATTCTAGTTATATACTTACTTACATACACACATGTACCATATTGGTCCTAATAGTAGCACGGCGTGCCAAAGCAAGACCTCCTGCAGTAGCACGCACAAAAATGAGGTGAAATTTTGATTCAAAATTAAGAGAAATCACTGAATAATATACATATGGGCTCCAATTCCCTTGATTATGATTCAAATATCATAAATATGTGGATTGAAACACTTCAAGAGTATATTAGAAAGATATGAAATGAAATACAAGGTTACAAAAATCGACCATTTTTGAAGAAAAGAGGGGGGCGTGCTACTATCAGGGTATGTGCCACTTTTGGGACCAATACGGTATGTATGTATTACTAAGTATTACGGAGAATATTTAATTAAGGTTACATTTTGTATTCCTCCATATTTAATCTAAAAACAGTTGGTTTAATAGTACATGTATTGTTTGTTTTGTTAATTTATATATTTAAGTTCATGTTTTCAGATTTGCTATTTCAGCCTTTGTTCCTAGTTGACAACAAATCTCGAAACTACCTGTTATATCAGTGTAAGGTTTGTGCTACCTGTCCTGTATTCTTGTGAGTTTGTTCCTCGCTATCAGTGTCTAAAAATCTTTCAAACATGTTGATTTTTGGCAAAAAATGTGACAAGTGTGAATAAGTTGATAACTTCATGCAAGATAAATGTAAAGGTAAAAATCTTTTCTTGTGTCGAACAGTTACAGTTTTTGTTTTGGTTGACCTTGATTCAATTTGCTTCTGTTAAATTTCAGATGGGTGAGCAGCATATCAGCCAAGCCCGGGATCTCGCAGCAGGTGCTGGACATGCTACAGTCCAAGGCCCAGGCAGATCCAAGAAACCATGGCTACTGCAGCATCATGCTGGATGGGATGTCACTGCGCAAGCACCTCGACTGGGATCCAAAGCGGCAGGAAATGGTTGGCTTCGTTGACCTTGGAGCAGGTTCCCTTGACAGTGACGCAGGAGAGGCCACTGAAGTCCTCGTCGCCATGGCTGTGGGTCTGCAGGGCCAGTGGAAAATTCCTGTTGGTTATTTTTTGATCAATGGTATTTCAGGAGAAATCCAGAGTCAGTTGATATTGTCCATAATTAGTGCACTATATGATGTCAATGTCAATGTGGTAGCTCTTGTAATGGATGGTCACACAACAAACCAGAAGATGGCAAGTGCACTTGGTTGCTCGATTGAACCAGAGAATATCAAGAGTAGTTTCTCACACCCGTCTGATAGCAGTCGTACTATTCATGTGTTCTTTGATGCTTGTCATTTGTTGAAAAATCTGCGAGGAGCATTGCATGCTTTGATGGAAATTAGAACATGTGTTGGTGTTGCCAAATGGAAACATATTGTGCGTCTCCAGGAACTTCAAGCGTCTGAAGGTTTACATGCAGCAAACAAGTTAACGCATAGGCATATACGGTTTCAAAAACAGAAAATGAATGTTAAATTAGCTGCTCAAACTTTGAGTGCATCAGTGTCTGCTGCCTTACGATATGCGTCACAGATTGGTTGTGATGATCTTGATGACTGTGAAGGTACTGCTAATTTCATATCTGTTATTGACCATATGTTTGACATATTTAACAGCCGTACTCCTGTTGCAAAAGGATACAAAAGTGCAGTGAGGCCTGGAAACATTGGTAATATCGAGAGCTTTCTGATGCAGGCAAAATCTGTATTGCTCAGTATGACGGACTTGACTGGTAAAAAGGTATGTTATGGCAAGAGGAAAATAGGTGTCATAGGTTTCTTGTGTAATATTGATAGTCTGATTGAATTGTCTAAAGATTTGCTGATGGGGCAGAACCCTGTACAGAGCTATTTGTTAACCTATAAATTGTCCCAGGATCACTTGGAATTGTATTTTTCTGCTGTCCGACAACGTGGTGGATGGAATAATAACCCATCAGCTCTGCAGTTCACCAGCGCTTTCAGATCTCTACTTAGCCATGGAGGTGTATCAATCACTGGTTCTGCTAAAGCAAATTGTGTAGCCCAGGATACCACATCATTGTTGAATGTGGTTGATACAGACCCTGATGAGATTGTGCCTGCTATAACATTTGAGTCTGCTCTATGTGACCACACATACAGTGTTGACAAACCTGGTTTGAGTGCATTCGTAGAAGGTGTAATTGAGTACATTGCCGGCTGGGTTGTTCGATCAGTAACTAAAGACATATCTTGTAAAGAGTGTTCATTGGCTCTTGTGAGACCTGCTTCTGAATGTACTTCTGCTTTGTTAAAGTTGAAAAATAACGGTGGACTTGTTGTCCCGTCAGAGAGTGTTATTCGCATTGTAAGGCACTGTGAAGTTGTATTGCGATCTTGTGTAAATATCAAAAAGGTTGTGAGTGGTCAATGGGAGAACATGTTGGTTTCTCGAATGCTGGCTGAACTGCCATCTGGTTTATTTGACCAACTTGCTGATCACTTCATTGTAACATCCAAGGGCATCGACACACACTGCTATGCAATGGTTAAACTCATTTGTGAGAAATTCATCAGACTTCGCCGATTCCACACGATCAATTTGACTAACATCGGTCTGACTGGAGAGAGTGTCAGACATCACTTGAACAAGACTGTGTTGTTCAAACATCAGTAGACTGGATGTGCAATTCAAGAAGGCGATTGTTTGAATGTTATGTATTTTTTAATGTTCTGTATTTTCGGTGCAGTGTTTTCTGCAGCCTGAGTGATGTGGATAACGTCTGAGATGGGGACCATTGGCGCTCGTAGCGAACATCTTTAGGACATACTTGCAACAAAAAAATCTAACTTTTCCACAAGTGTTTATTTTTTTGGCATTATCTAGGAGCTGAGGGGACAGGAGGGACACACATTTGACATACAATCAACAAATGTATTACTGAATATGCGTCACTTGAAAATATTACTTTCAGTGATAAAGTTGTTGATTATGTGTAAAATGTATATCCATTGTCCCCTCGGCTTATAGATGATATCACGGAGGTATTTATGCATTGTTACTGTATGATTGTAGGCCTGTCTCAAAAGACGTTCGCTACGAGGGTCAATAGTCGTCATCTCAGATGTGCTCCGCGTCACTCGTGCTGTGGTTTTTCTGTGCTGTTTGCATTTGTCACACGATTGTACACTTTTGGCCAACTGTGTATAATGAATGTGTGTGCAATAAATGAACTTGAAATATATATGACTTTTTATTATGACTTTATTGCCTACAAGATACTATTGGCAATATTAGTACCATTTAGTACACAACAGTCAAATTTATTAACTAACAGTTGTGACATGTAAAATTAATTCAATCAATAAAAAAATATTTTCACTTTCAAAGATTCCAGTTAAGTTAACATATCTACAGAACTGAGGATTCATATGAAAAAAAATCATGCAACGTCAAACATGTAAATTCAAGACGAGGCTAGAACATTGCGATTCATTCTGAATTCCTTAATAAATTTCAGCATAGATCGAGTTGCAAATTTGTACAGGACCACCAGAATTAGAATAATATTTCATTTCAAAGTTCAGTAACGTTATATTCAGAGCACCTTTATCTTCGGTAAGCATACACATTTGCAAATGGGGACGTCAACATAGAATGATATTGGCCTGTGCGCAGTATATATGGATGCCTGGGCAGTATATGGTGCCTGGTATTCCACTTCCAGATATTCCAAAGGAGATGTTAACCAAATACTGCCCACATATAAGCACTTATTTGAATTGTCATTACTCTCCACTATTCATTTTATCACCAAATACAAATAGTTTGGCACTAATACGCGTTTTATCAGTTGTTTATTACAAGTTTTTTTTTTATAATAACACGAGATGACATATAGCATGTGCCTTTGTTGACATGCTTTTTGCCCTGACCGGAAGTCAGCAGTGATTGGTCATGGCGGCCATGACGTTTGTATACATCTGCGCGGTCTAGTTTTTTTTTTACGTCATTGTATCTGTCCCAGTTCACCTCCCTCAGCCATGCCTGAACTCGATGGTAGAACCACCAGAAATTTAGATAAAAATCTTGAATGTAAGAGCTAAAGTTTATATCATACGCAAATATTCAGCGACGATGAACTTTAACCTGATAATCAGGTGATGAAATTGTCAAGCCCTCAGTTGATGAGGTTGATCATAGTCACCAATAGATGATATACATACATGTATATAAATGTCAAACATAGGCGAATATTCAACGATCCTTTTATGATCCTTTGTCTCGACTTGTTACCAGTATATTATTTTAACCTCCAAAAGTCCTCTTGCCATTTTATGATTTCATTCCAATTACTTGGTAATGGGTCGATAGATGATTACCAATTAAACGCACCGCCATGCTATAAATAACATTGTTGGTTAGTTAGGGCAGATGAGAGGGGAGGGGGGGGGGTGGGCGTGCCATTAATAGGAAATGTCACGAGTCACGGCTGTACCTTTTTCCAACATGTTATGCAATCAGGATGACATTTGCAGCTGTCTCTTTAATGAGATGGGGGGGGGGGGGGTGGAGGGGGGGGGGGGTGAATTCAGACCATAGACAGCTCTATGTCTATGGTTCAGACGAACCCATGGTAGGCTTTCTTAGGGGTTTGTTACATGACACCGGCTTTTTGAATAAAACCATAAAACAATCGTCCATAATACCTATTGACTTAATATCCTACTTTGAAAAGGGTCATTCAGTTGGATTTACTTTCTTTCCGATAGTCGGTGGTATGTATCACGTATGTATTGTATTTTGGTTGGATACAATGACTTCACAGCAGCGTGGCAACACCTGGTCAGTGAATGATGTCATGGAGGTATTGGAATCTATTATTGGCGATTGTTGTCACCATTTGTGCGTGGTGATATGTGAATAGTCCTGCGCCATTCGTGAAAACATAGAAGTGACAATCATGAGAACTGAAGCGCCTGCATGAGAACATCGACCTCAATAGCTCATGGGCCAAATTGGACTTCGGATTATAATATACACGTACACGGACGGCCTGTGCGCGTGAATGGATATTATATGAAGCCACTTGAAACCTGGACCAGGCACATCATGTTGTCATTGCCAGATTAGATTCGGGATTAAGCGCTGTTTCGTGCTTTGCAATCTACATTGTAACGGATAAATGATTGTCAGTGGTACATATTCAAAATATGAACAATGATTGTGGAATATCGACTTTGGTTGTGGACTCTAGATATTCGAGTGAATTACCAACGGAATATTGCAATGGGTAGGTAGTTCATGGTAAGCTGACGCGAAATTAGCTCCCACGAAATCTTATCCAGTGCAATTTTATGCGACGGCCATGCGGCGGTCCGTCAGAGCCACCCTGTAGCGTCGCTTCACACTGTTTCTGTTTATGTGACGGGCAAGTGACGGTCCGTCGGATAGCCGTTGTAGCGCCACATAAGAACATTTCTCTTTCTCCAAGTGACGGCCAAGTGACGGTCCGTCACATGGACGTTATAGCGCCACATAAGAATTTTTCCCTTTCTCCAAGTGACGGGCAAGTGACGGTCCGTCGGATAGCCGTTGTAGCGCCACATAAGAATTTTTTTCTTTCTCCAAGTGACGGCCAAGTGACGGTCCGTCACATGGACCTTATAGCGCCACATAAGAATTTCTCCCATTCTCCAAGTGACGACCAAGCGACGGTCCGTCACATGGACGTTATAGCGCCACATAAGAATTTTTCCCTTCCTCCAAGTGACGGGCAAGTGACGGTCCGTCAGATAGCCGTTGTAGCGCCACATGAGAATTTTTTTCTTTCTCCAAGTGACGGCCAAGTGACGGTCCGTCACATGGACATTATAGCGCCACATAAGAATTTTTCCCTTTCTCCAAGTGACCTGCAAATGACGGTCCGTCAGATAGCCCTTGTAGAGCCACATAAGAAATTTTCTCTTTCTCCAAGTGACGGGCAAGAGACGGTCCGTCAGATAGACGTTATAGCGCCACATAAGAATTTTTCCCTTTCTCCAAGTGACGACCAAGCGACGGTCCGTCAGATAGCCCTTGTAGCGCCACATAACAACATTTCTCTGTCTCCAAGTGACGGGCAAGTGACCGTCAGATAGGCCTTGGAGCGCCACATAGCCATATTTCCCTTTCCCCAAGCGACGAGCAAGCGACGGTCCGTCAGATAGCCCTTGTGGCGCCACATAAGAATATTTCTCTGTCTTCAAGTGACGGGCAAGTGACCGTCAGATAGGCCTTGGAGCGCCACATAGGGAAATTACCCTTTCTCCAAGTGACGGGCAAGCGACGGTCCGTCACATAGACGTTATAGCGCCACATAAGAATTTTTCCCTTTCTCCAAGTGACGACCAAGCGACGGTCCGTCGGATAGCCCTTGTAGCGCCACATAACAACATTTCTCTGTCTCCAAGTGACGGGCAAGTGACGGTCCGTCACATAGACGTTATAGCGCCACATAAGAATTTTTCCCTTTCTCCAAGTGACGACCAAGCGACGGTCCGTCGGATAGCCCTTGTAGCGCCACATAAACAATTTCTCTTTCTCCAAGTGACGGCCAAGTGACGGTCCGTCACATGGACATTATAGCGCCACATAGCAATATTTCCCTGCCCCAAGTGACGGGCAAGCGACGGTCCGTCACATAGACGTTATAGCGCCGCATAGCAATAATTCCCTTCCCCAAGTGACGGGCAAGTGACGGTCAGATAGCCCTTGTAGCGCCACATAAACAATTTCTCTTTCTCCAAGTGACGGGCAAGTGACCGTCAGATAGGCCTTGTAGCGCCACATAGCAAGATTACCCTCTCTCCAAGTGACAGGGAAGTGACGGTCCGTCACATAGCCCTTGAAGCGCCACATAAGAATATTTTCTCTGCCCAAGCGACGAACAAGTGACGGTCCGTCAGATGACCCTTGTAGCGCCACATAAGAACATTTCTCTTTCTCCAAGTGACGGGCAAGTGACCGTCAGATAGGCCTTGGAGCGCCACATAGCCATATTTCCCTTTCCCCAAGTGACGAGCAAGCGACGGTCCGTCAGATAGCCCTTGTAGCGCCACATAAGAATATTTCTCTGTCTCCAAGTGATGGGCAAGTGACCATCAGATAGGCCTTGGAGCACCACATAGCAAGATTACCCTTTCTCCAAGTGACGAGCAAGCGACGGTCCGTCAGATAGACCTTATAGCGCCACATAGCCAAATTTCCATTTCCCCAAGCGACGAGCAAGTGACGGTCCGTCACATAGCCCTTGTAGCGCCACATAAGAACATTTGTCTTCCTCCAAGTGACGTGCAAGTCACCTTCAGATAGGCCTTGGAGCACCACATACCAAGATTAGCCTATCTCTAAGCGACGGGCAAGTGACGGTCCGTCAGATAGACGTTATAGCGCCACAAAAGATTTCTCCCCTTTCTCCAAGTGACGGGCAAGTGACGGCCCGTCAGATAGAGCTGATACCCCCACATGAAAAACACTATTAACTTTGAAAACTGGACAATTTCTGATGCATTGGGACATATGTCCGGAAATCAAATGAATATTTTGAGAAATAAATCTCTGCGTACATTGGGTGAGAAGCAAGTATTGTTTTCCTTGTGGACCTTTGATATCAGTAACATCAAACAATGACAAGCATTTCAAAGCAATATCCGACCAAATGATAATGATCCCAACATTGGCACTGATTGTGCTTTAGATATAAACATCATAGAAGATGCTTATATTGTCAGTTATATGCAATTAGTGGATACTGCTGTCACAGATGACTTGGCTGATAAGCCTGAGACAAAAGATAATGGGGTTTATACAAACAGTGACATCAGACATGGGCCCGGGTGTTAATCAGCAATGTTCTTTGATTGTGGTGAAAAAGTAGCACCCCAATATTTCTACACATATTAAGGGGCATTTGACTGCCATATTTTAACTTGTTGGAATAAAACTTTGACTAGTCAAAGACATGTTCATTTATTCCTGAATATTATTCATTTTGGGCAATGGTTAATGATATCATGCTATACTTTCCTGGCAATCACATCACTGAATGTTGTTACTTTTCTGCAAAATCTATCAGTTCTAGGTAATTAACTACTGTCGTTGCTGTAGGGGCTGAAATGTATGCAATATTTATTTGTATATGTAAATCAAATGACACATTGGAGTAGTGAAAGTAATGACTCCATCACAAATATTCTTAGTTAGAGCAGAAAAATGCTTTCACGCATATCCATTGCCATTTGTTTTCAACTTACCCCCGGTACTGACACAAGTGTTAATGCAATGAACTAGTAAAACCAATGTGGTCTTAATCATCAATAATTTTCCAGTTACCATGGTAACCGTGGTAACAGCAGACCTATATTTCTAGACATATCCAGTGTCATTCGTTTTCAAACAACTGGCACATATTCTAACTTGTTGGAATAAAGACGTTTACCAGTAAAGGTAATGTTCAGCTATATCATTCCATTGTAACCAATGGTAACTGGTATCATGTCATACTTTCCTTTCAGTGGCATCACTGATTGTTGTTATTCTTTTGACAAATTTAGCAGTAGCAATTAATGAACACTTTCGGGTTACAATTGTTGCAATTTATCATGTTTATCTGTATAAAATAACACACTGAAGTAGTAAAGGCAATGTTAACTAAATCAGCAATATTCTTTCAGTTCGAGCGACCTATTTAGGATACCATTTCTTTGTACATAAAATAACACACTGAACTTGCAAAAGTGATGTTAACTTAATCAGCAATATTCTTCCAGTTAGAGCACACCTATATATTATGTACCATATAAATGGTGACTGTTTTGGAGGGGAACATGGCAAAATGTTCCCTCAAGGAGACAATGTTACCGGAGGCGAAGCCGAGGTTAACATTGCCTTTGAGGGGGAACATTTCCTGACAAACGAGTGACCATTTATTTTATTATACCGAATGTCACTGATTTTATCATGACGTTATACACATATCTGCATATGTACCTTCAAAGTCATTGTTGAAGTCGACAATTTTCTAAAGTCTTCGGCGGCAGCGGTAAACTGAATCAGCAATATTCTTCTAGGTAAAGGAAACCAATATGATGCACAATTTCTTTGTACAAGTAAATAAAACAATGCACTGATTTGGTAAAAGTAATGTTAACTTGAATACATGTAACACTATTCTTCCAGTTAGAGCAAACCTACATAGTATGTAGAATTTATTTGTACAAGTAAATGAAGGAAAGCACTGAAGTAATAAAACTAATGTTAACATGATCAGTAATATTCTTCCAATTAGAGCAAACCTACATATTATATAGAACTTATTTGTACCAGTAAAGAAACTAACACACTGAACTAATAAAATTAAGTTTAACTTAATCAGCAATATTCTTCAGTTAGAGCGAAGCCACGTAATATATAGAATTTATTTGTACAAGTAAATGAACTAACGTACTGAAGTAATAACAGTAATGTTAACTTAATGAGCAATATTCTTCCTGGTAGGGCAAACCTACATAGTATTTAGAATTTATTTGTACAAGTAAATAAACTAATGCACTGAACTAATATAACTAATATATAATATATATAATAATAACTAATATTAACTTAATCAGTAATATTCTTTCAGTTATAGCAAACCTACATGGTATATAGAATTTATTTGTACAAGTAAATAAACTAGAACACTGAACTAATAAAACTAATGTTAACTTAATCAGCGAAATTCTTCCAGTTAGAGAAAACCTACATAGCATATAGATTTTATTTGAACAAGTAAATGAAGTAATGCACTAAACTAATAAAACTACTGTTAATTTATTCAGCAATATTCTTCCAGTTCGAGCAAACCTATACATAGTATATAGAATTAATTTGTACAATAAATAAGCCAGCACACTGAACTAATAAAACTAATGTTAACATGATCAGCAATATTCTTCCAGTTAGAGCAAACCTATATAATATGTACAATTTTTTGTTCAAGTAAAATTAACACACTGAACCAATAACTGAATAAAGCTAATGTTAACTTAATCAGCACAATTCTTCCAGTTAGAGCAAACCTACATAGTATATAGAATTTATTTGTGCAAGTAAATAAACTAACGCACTGAACTAATAACACTAATGTTAACTTAATCAGTTATATTCTTCCAGTTTGAGCAAACCCGGGTATTATGGATGAACTTTGACCTTGACCTTGAATTTTTTTGCCGAGTCGGCATTTTTCGTTTTCGTCGATATCTCGGAAACGGTGCTTCGTAGAGCGAAACGGACGTTATTTTCGGAATCGTCGCCTTAGACTAACATGTCTAAGGGGTATTATTGATGAACTTTGACCTTGACCCGAAATTTTTTTGCCGAGTCGGCATTTTTTTTTTCGTCGATATCTAGTATATATTATAAATTAATCATCACACCGAAATGCCTCCAAGGCATCTTTAGGCCTTGACGTCTAGTTTGTACCAGTAAATAAACTAGTGCACTGAACTGATAAAACTAAGGTTATCATGATCAGCAATATTGTTCCAGTTAGAGCAAACCTATATAATATGTACAATTATTTTGTTCAAGTAAATAAATTAACACACTGAACCAATAAAGCTGATGTTAACTTAATCAGCACTATTCTTCCATTTAGAGCAAAGCTACATAGTATATAAATTTATTTGTACAAGTAAATAAACTAATGCACTGAATTAATAAAACTCATGTTAACATGATCAGCAATATTCTTCCAGTTTGAGCAAACCTATATAGTATATAAATTTTTTTGTACAAGTAAATAAACTAACACACTGAAGTAGTAAAACTAATGTTGACTTAATCAGCAATATTCTTCCACTTGGAGCAAATCTACATAGTATGTACAATTAATTTGTACAAGTAAATAAACTAACACACTGAACTCATAAAACTAATGTTAAAGTGATATTGGCAGAAAGTTATGGACTTTGCCATACCTTTCTGATCGAAGGAAAAAACATACAGTTTTATATCTGCACTTGTATGGCCAAAGAGATGCCCATTTGTAATTGATTTCATTGCGAGTTTCTGGTGGAGACAGTTTGGGCTGATCATGAATTCCAATGATGATTGCATTTCTGATTCTTCTGATGTTATACTAGGCAACAAAGTTCCTTTGATTGTCTTTAAAGTTCAGATCATGGATTACAAAATGGAACTGTTTGTAACACATGTACATGTATGGTTACATTTCTCAATCATTGAAAACTTCATTTCAACATGCAACTTCGAATAAGTGGAGGGACAGTCCAAAAAAGAAACACATATCGAAGCACACTTTCAACACTGAGATACATGTATATCTATTGCATTCTGATGACCTCTGTGAATGGAAAGTACTGCAAAAGATATGATAATGATATTGGGAGTTCCCACCAAGACAGAACTGTCTAAATGTAGATACTGTAAAAAGACTAATTTTGGCAGCTATTACATTTGGCGGTTGTGTGCCCCACGTTATTTGGCGGATATTTAATATGGCGGTTTCAAAACCATATATATTTCTTAACATGTGTCTACTTAATTTGGCGGACGATTTAATTTCGCGGTTTTTCCTCTACTGCCAAATCCGCCAAATAAATCGTCCGCCAATATTATTCGTTTTACAGTATTAATTCCTTGACAGAGAAACAGACCCCACGGATGAAAGTTATTTTTCTGAAAAACAGACCCCATGGATGAAAATTATTGTCCTATAGTAAACATGACGCAGAATCACAATTTGGCCATCTGATATGTACATGTATACTGTACCCTTCTCAATATTATCATCATTGTCTTTGAAAATCCACCTGAAGTGCCCTTGTCCTCCACGCCACCAGTGCAACACTGATGTCCTGCATTCTATATCATCTGTGCATGTTCCCCCCCCCCCCCACCCCCCTCCCCCTTTCCCCTCCCCCTAGCTCACCCTCTGGGCCCATGTCTGATGTCACTGTTTGTATAAACCCCAGTCTCTTTCGTCCTAGGCTTATCAGCCAAGTCATCTGTGACAGCAGTATCCACTAATTGCATATGACTTGTGACTAAAATCTTCTATGATGTTTATATCTAAAGCACAATCAGTGCCAATGTTAGGGTCATTATCATGTGGTGAGATATTGGTTTGAATTGCATGTCATTGTTTGATGTTCCTGATATCAAAGGTCCACAAGGAAAACAATAGTTGCTTCTAACCGGATCCCATGCATTTTGAATATGTACACAGAGATAACATTTATTTCTCATCAAATATTCATTTGATTTCAGACAATACGTCTTAATGCATCAGGGATTGTGCAGTGTTCACCACTTATAGCGTGTTTTTCATGTGGCACTATATCATCTATCTCACGGACAGTCACTTGCTCATCACTTGGGGAAGAGAAATCCTGCTGTGTGGCGCTTTTTGCCCATCACTTGCTGAAGGAATATATTGCTATGTTGCGCTATAATGTTTTATCTGACGAACTGTCGCTTGCTCATCACTTGGCGAAGGGAATTATTGCTATGCGGCGCTCTAACATCTATCTGACGGACCGTCACTTGCCCGTCACTTGGGGAAGGGAATTATTGCTATGCGGCGCTATAACGTCCATGTGACGAACCGTCGCTTGCCCGTCACTTGGGGCAGGGAAATATTGCTATGCGGCGCTATAACGTCTATCTGACGGACCGTCGCTTGCTCGTCGCTTGGGGAAAGGGAAATATGGCTATGTGGCGCTCCAAGGCCTATCTGACGGTCACTCGCCCGTCACTTTGAGACAGAGAAATATTCTTATGTGGTGCTACAAGGGCTATCCGACGGACCGTCGCTTGGTCGTCACTTGGAGAAAGGGAAAAATTCTTATGTGGCGCTATAACGTCTATCTGACGGACCGTCACTTGCCCGTCACTTGGGGAATGGGTAATTTTGCTATGTGGCGCTCCAAGGCCTATCTGACGGTCACTTGCCCGTCACTTTGAGACAGAGAAATATTCTTATGTGGCGCTACAAGGGCTATCTGACGGACCGTCGCTTGCTCGTCGCTTGGGGAAAGGGAAATATGGCTATGTGGCCCTCCAAGGCCTATCTGACGGACACTTGCCCGTCGCTTGCCTGTCACTTGGAGAAAGAGAAAATTTCTTATGTGGCGCTACAAGGGCTATCTGACGGACCGTCACTTGCCCGTCACTTGGAGAAAGGGAAAAATTCTTATGTGGCGCTATAACGTCCATGTGACGGACCGTCATTTGGCCGTCACTTGGAGAAAGAGAAATGTTCTTATGTGGCGCTACAAGGTCTATCTGACGGACCGTCGCTTGCTCGTCACATGGGGAGAGTCATAGCTATGTGGCGCTATAAGGTCTATCTGACGGATCGTCGCATGGGCGTCACATACAATTCCAAGAAAGTGGATGAGGAGAAATAAAAATTTCGCGGGTTCTTACCATGAAAGGGTAACCTTGCAATGCATTAATCACAATGTCAAGTTTGCACTAGACTTATTAACCGAAACAACGACCGCTACGTGGATTTTACACGTTCGTGTCCTCGACTTTATTATCCCAGTTATGTCATAGGCCTACATGCCCAGCTATAACCAGAGGAATTGATGACAATTAATGGTATGGTACATGCACTGATGGGGGCTTACTGTGGACTAATAGAGAGTCGACCGGCGTGTCTGTGACAGCATAAGTGCTGCATAACTTGGTCTGCATGGTCCTGGGCTGCAATCTACACTGCGCACCCCTCCTCATTGGTAAGCAGAAAGCCAGATGTTCCACGAAGATACAGCCTGCATATGGTATAGCACTAGCTGCCTACAGCTTTAGTGCGAAATCTGATTCCATAGGACAGGATAGACTTTGGAGTCTCTCTGCATAAACCATGATGTTTGCATTAGGCTAAAGGTTTTGAGGATGAGATATTACATAAACACGTTTCGTCAGGTCAGCCCAAATCCACGAAGTGACTTCGTATGTACGAGTGTACAGGAACATGGGCTGTACGCGTGTGTGCTCTAGGATAAAGAGAACTATACTATCGGACCTGCACCGTCTGTCATCGGATTGATTATGTTTATGGTCCACTAAAACACCCAGCTCGCCGTATCAGTGCAGACAACGGGAACATATTATATATTACACACAGCAAGAGGGACCTCGAAGTCTCATTGTTCTGCGGATTGGACTTCGGCCTCGCTATTAGCTCGCGGTGCGAACTCATGTGACTTGCGCAAAAAGTATACAAGAGGCGCATCCAGAATTATCTGGATGCGATTGTTCTTTGTTGTCAAGCGGTGTGATTTCAGGTCAAATCGCCGTAAAACCGACCAGAGCCTGCAGTATACCAGATGCAGTCAGCTGAGTGGGACGACTGTCCTTGGTGATGTTGCGAGGGAAGAGACAAGAGGAAATATCCAGGCGAGAGTTGGAATTAACGTCTCCCCACATGTAGGGAGAGGAACATCGAGGGCAGCGCACGTGAGATGACCACACGGACCCAGAATATGGATCTTTTGTCCTTAATTGCAAGGTGAGATTCTATTTTTTTAATTGTAGAAAATCAATCCATGTAATAAACTCTACATGCAGGTTCAGAGCAAAGATAAAGTTTGAGGTGCATCGATTAAAATGCCTGAAAGAAAACCTTCAGACATGCAAATAATGACCATACCTCTGTTCATTATGTTCAATAAAATCATATATAAAATGGTATAATTGATCAAATAGAGCATACCGCAGAATAACGTCATGGACACTGTAGTAAGTCAAGTTAACATTGTGTGCTGCAAAAATAGATATACATATATTGTGAAAAACAACAGATCAATAGATGTACCTTGTAACGTGATTGTATCATCCGACCATTGTTTGCACATGTACATGTATGCTGGCGGGCAATCAGTGTGTTATAGGCCCCCCATCACGGGTCATTTGTGCACGGCTATTGTAAGGCATGATAACGAGCCCGGGGGGGGGGGGGGGGGTGATGAGGAAAATGGAACGGGTAGGCCTATACCTGCGTCCATAATTCCAACATGTGGGCTCAAATTAGCCTATACATATATTTAGCTATAATTCCTGGGACCAGGGGCGGGAGGGAGAGGGGGCACATATTTGAGGATATGCCTAATGATTCATGATTGGGGCCTGAACATGTAGGCTAAATGCCTCCAAATATATCGTTTTGTGCTCGTATAGGTAAGATAATTGACAGTGTTCTAAGATGCTTCAACTTTTTATCTTGCAGAAATGTGATAGTGATGGAGAGTTCAGTGCTCCAAGAATCACATGACCACGTGACTCACGACCACAGCCCCATCTGGCGGCCGCCACAGACGACAAAGAACCGTCATTCGCCATCCATTGCCGAGGACAACCGAGACTCCAGCCACAGACGATTCTCCTACGGTGACGTGACGGCCGTCAACGGTAACGCCAACCAGGTCTGCTGCTCACTACGCCGTCAGTCCAGCGTTTCCGACTTTAGACAAGTCAGCTGGTCAGAGTACACCGCTAGGCGGTCGCTCGTGAAGTTTCGTAACCGACACTCGGCATCGTATCGGTCACGTGACCAGCATGGCTCCGTGCCGCCCTCGGAGATGGCAGTTCGCGTTCTATGCAACCAGTATGAAGTTTGTCGAAGCAAGAATACGAAGGTTTCTGAGAGGGTAATGGCTGTTTTCTACTGTTGGCTTTTCGGCTGGATTACAGACGTGTACAATTCGTTGACTCACGGTGGAGCAGAAAGTTCCTTTCTCAAGTGGTTCGTTTCTTCAATGCTCGTGACACTCGGCGCGACGTCGTTGGTGGCGCTAGTGTGTCTGGCCGCACACGGACTCTTGATAGCCGTAACGGCAGTGTTGCACTCCGCCGTTACGTTCGTCGCTTTCTTGGGAGTAGTGTTTTTAGCAGTGTTGGGAAGTGTAACTATATTTTCTTATAGTATGTTCCACAACAAAAATTACCGGACGATGCGAGCCTACAAATCGATGAGGAAACGATAGAATTATATAAAACAAATAATAAAATGAGACAGGCATTGTGTTTGAGTGTTTAGTTCATTTGAAATGTTCGTAGTTGGCATAAAACGTTCATGTACACGTAATATTGCAGTATCCTTTTCAGCAAATATTATTGTACTTTGTGCATTTGTATGGATATTTATATGTATATGTGTTCAACATGTATGTATCAAATGCATGCATGACTCTTGAACTATTGACGTGTGCTAACGGATAATCATCAGAAATAACGATCGAGATATATATTTCTGTATTATTCTGTTCCTGCATTTTTTCTTGTTCTATTTTTGTGTGTGAATGAATGTGTATTCACTATGAAATAGCCCAGACAGTGTATATAATATGACAACATTATGATAAGATGATTTGTATATTTTATGGCAGGTCACATGTCCATTATCAGTATAATTCACCACACAGTAAGAGTTTTGGGGGCAGTACCGGTTTGTCAAAGTGCAATATTGTGAATATGAACTGAAAATGTGATATGCATTTATGTATGTTGTGTGACTTATCTATTCTGGCTATGCCTACATTTTTCGAAATGATTTATTTCTGTGATCGATAGAAGCACGTTCAATGCAAATGAATTTACCAAATGATATGATGCACGGTTTATGACAAATTCAATAACATGCACGTATTAATATACTCAATACCTATTTTTGCATATTATATATTATTATTATATTTCGCTAATAAAATGCATATCATGTAGACCTAAAAAGTTTATAGCGTTTGTTTTGTTCATTTTTGTTCTTCAAGGCGAAACAACACACACATGTAATTGACAACTTTGAATAAATTAAGAATTGCTGGACTTGCTCTAAATGTTTTAATACATTCCTGACTTTACTTGATGTCTCTAATGAGATAAATGTTAAATATTTTCGTTCAGATGATGCTACATGCAGGGAAATATCACATACTTCTTTTAGGTTACCGACCTATGGTCCGATAACCTATTACCATGGCGCTGCATCCGTCGTCGGTCGAAAAAGCTAATGTGGTTTGTAGTCCACCTGTCGTATGTCATCCGTCGTCCGTCCGTCGTCCGTCCGGCAAATAACTTGTTTTTGCCTTGATGAATTTTTCTGCAAATATACTAAAACATTCCTTGAGCTAATACCCTAGCTGGGACGTTTTTTTCGTTTCTTCATTCAATCGTTTTTTTAAATAAAAAATTGACGGCCATTTTTTATGAAAAAAAATTACCAATTTTGGACTTTGGTGGCCATTTTCTCAAAAACTGTCTGATCAGTTCTGAGATATTTGTTTCAAAACATTCCCCTCATACTATGGGGTGTATGAGTTTAGATGCCCTTGAATCGTCGGTTTGGCGTTATTTTGATTATTTGATGGGTCAGCGAAAAAAATGTTTCGTCTCAAATAGCGTTACTATCCATTTTGTGTCTTTCTTTCAAACCTTTCGGAAAAAAAAGTTTGCCACTTTTTTTCTTCATAATGGGGGCTGCCGCAGCTGTACTTCTAGAAAGCTCGAAGATTGGGCTTAGATATTGGCACTCTCAAATGGGAAGTCATAAATGTATATGGCAATCTGTGTGGTGACCTTGAATTTGACCTTCCATGACCTTGAAAGGTCAAAAAAGCTATACAACCCGATACATAGGCCAGAAAGGCCCAAAGTGGCATGATATGCACAAATTGACCTCTGGGCCAAAACATTTGTACATAGACCTCTAGACTTCTAGTGGCCTTGAATTTGACCTTAGAAGACCTTGAGTGGTAATCGTCGAAGTCACATTCGACGTGAATGTAAAATGATCGATGCAGACAGAATGCTTGTAGATTAAGCTTATCTTTGTATTATGAGTATATAGGATTCCACATCAGGTTTTTTTTTTCGGGCACTTCGAATTGGACCTGTAGTGAATTTGATATGTTGAAGCAGATATTTTACTGAAAATTTTTGTACAACTCCGGTAACCCTTCTTAGCCGTTTGGCTAATTTTATTTTAAAAATTGATATGATTTATGAATGAATTGTGAATGAATGACTACTTTAAATCATTCAAAATCTGATTTATCCAGATTTGCATTGTGATTTTGAACGTTATGATAAGAACACACATGTACAACACAAACCAATTTTTCCGTATGATGGAACGTCCACACTCTAAGCCCAGCTAGCTAAGAGTTCTTGCGGTGATATACAATTATACATGTATCCTTAGAAGGGTCCGAAATCATTGGAAGTGATTCACAAGGTTTCTCCGGTGATTGCAATGACCTGGTGTAATTATCTTGATTCAGCCTTGTATTAGTTCTGGAGGTATCGGAACATAATGTGATGACAGCAAACAAGAATCCGATCCATCTAGTACAATGTTTGTAGGCCTAAATCTTCCCATTGATCATAAAAAGTGAGGGAAGTTAATCACTGGTATCGACCCAACGCCAGCAAGCCACTGGAGTTGTGACACAGGGACACCTCCAAGACACAAGAGAATTCTGAACAAAGAAATGTATTCAGCTTTTAGTCTCGCAATTTTATGAGCGGTTCTCCAGATGATATGACGTATCGAACTATGGACAGAGTATACAGAACCGAGTTTTAACCTTTGTATGTGCAAACACATTATTCACTCCAGGAAGAGATTGATTCAGTTTCAGATGGGATCTGTATATGGTGTCTATGTAAATTCCCCGGGTAGTACTATGACAACATCAATTGCATCTGTTAATAGCCCATGTACATATATTTGATCACACGGGTACAGTACCATATTTGATCAGGGGCACGAGTGTTCCCACATAGCTGCCCACATTGATATCACCTCCAGTAGCCTAGTCAGTGTTTTGCATGCTTATATTAATTGACAATAACCTTACTCTCCGATTCCAATCATGATATTGACATGTGATCATAGAAACTGATGATATTTGCATGATCCATCAGACACATGCTACCACAATACATTAGACAGATAGTAGATGTAACGAGTGTTGTTATGATATGTTAAAAACGTAGTAATATTCTTCTTCTTCTTCTTCTTCTTCTTCTTCTTCTTATTATTATTATTATTATGTGGCGATTTTGCCCTAAGCACGCGGCAGGTGATTGTAAACATAAATACCATTTATGTGGCCTTTTCGTACTTGGCCTTGTTTTGACATGCTCCGTTCGAGCGTGCGTTGCCACGGCGACGTATTGTAATTTACGCTCCAGTAAACTATAACAATGGATCGATTAAACCTCGCGTGCGCCCTACAGTTTCTGGTGTATTATATATACACTGGAAGCGACTCGTTCGAGGAGATTGTCCAAGATCGAGTGACAGGACGCACACGAGGCTCGCCATGAGCTTTGTGTTCCCTGTTAGCGAGTAGTGGGCTCCTAGAGCCCTGGGGACGATTTCCGTGGGGAGGCCCGGGCTGGGAGAGACAAGTTGCTGACTCGGGGGCCTTCGGCCCTGTGGATCGCCAGCTCTCTCCCTTCCCGGGACGTGTGACAGAGGCTCTGGCCAGCATGTCGGACTGTACGGGGTTCCGTCCCCGAGGCAGACCGCGGCTCGCCAGGCCCCGCCAGTTAACACCGTAGGGATGAACTAGTTTCTGAACGGTGTCCGTAGGCCTGGGAGTGTCGGGTGGGCTGTTACCTGGTTACCGTTAATGCTGAAGTAGTTACCGTGTCCGCCGCGACCTCCGGTGAGCGGCCCTGCCGCGAGGATCCGGAATAGCGGATGCGCGTCCGCAAGGACTCGGATGAGAGAGGACTATCCTCGAGGATCCCGAAGAGCGGACGGTAGTCAATAACTTTACATTGGTGCCGTGACCAGGATCAGTCCGACAGTGTTCCATCGCAGCCTACCGTCACAGCGTTGTAGCCTCCTTAGTCCCTGGGGATCGCCCGCTCCTCAAGGACATCTTAGAAAAAAATGACTAAGGAAAGAGACAAGGCCAAAGATAAGGCCAATGAACCCACGGGGAGGGATAAGGGTGGAAATGTCGCGGACCACACCCGGTCGCGCGACAGCCACCGTGAGACGTCTCCGGACGACTCCGGTGGCCGGAAGGAACGCGCGGAAACCTCCGTGGACAAGACCCCGTCCGCGGAGATGACTCCGGCGTCCCTGGCTCCGTCTCCGGACGTAGAGTCGCGCCCTGAGGGGCAGCAACAGGGATTGCTATCAGGGCCTGGCCCTGATCCGGTAGGCGCGGTAGGTGGAGCTGGCAACGGCGCTACCCCGCGCCCGCCTAAGTCCAGACGGCAGTCGTGGCAGGCGACGCTCTTTCAGGGGACATCTCCGGATGTCCGGGATCGAGTGGTAGCCGGCCCGAGTACCTCCGGGCAAGCGGACCAGCAGTACTGGATGCCACATCCAGCCGGAGGAGCTCCCGCAAGGGCTCCCGGCCGTGAATCCAGGCAGTCCGCGTCAGGCGGGATGGACCAGCTCACCCATATTCTGAGTGAGCTGGCTCCTCTAGGGCGCTATGACCGCGCCCGGTCGCCCCATCAGGGACGATCAGACCGGCGGAACCGTTCCCCCTCTCCGCTGTCACAAGGCAACTCGGGGCCTTTGACGGAGAGGGAGAGGTGGCTGATATCCGAGGCGCTTGTACTGTTCAAGCGGAATCAGCCGCCTTCGAGCGTTGACCCGTCTGCCATTTCAAGTCCGGGGATGTCTGGGCCAGTAGCCCCTCCCCAAGTCCTGCCGAGTCCGCAGGCGCCAGTGGCCCCCGCAATGGGACCCGCGCCTGCCCCGCGGCTCGGAGGCACCACGTTGGCGACCGCGTCGACCGTTCCGACGGTTGGAGCGCAAGCCGCGTGGCCGACTTACCCTGGCACGTACAGTGTGTCGGACGGGCAGTGGCAACAGGCGGCTTCGGCCCCAAGCTTTGCCGCCCCTTCTGGAGCCTACCCAGTAGGTTCGATGGGAGCCCCGCCCGCACCTAGCCAGAGTGGGTTTTTATCGGGAATGACCCCGGCGGCAAACGTGAACTTCCCTGCTCCTCCGTCCGCGGCGTCGATGTTTGCTCCGGCAGACTCCGCCGCAGGCGCAGGAAGCGCACGGAACTTGCCGCTGTACACGGACGACCCCGGAGCCGGGACCTGGAGCCGGGAGCCGGGAGCTTTTCCGGACATGGACTTCAGACGGTTTGAGACGATGCTGATCGATCAGTTCATCGATGGCCAGCCTTACCACCTAGCGTACGGGCTGGCCACCCATGAAAAGCGATCGATGGAGGAGGCAATAGACTCCGCGCTTGCGCTTGAGGTGGCTGTCCGCCCTAGACAGTTGCCTCCAGCCTCGGCTCCGGCCTCGGCTGTACCCGCGCAGGCGGCGACTCCTCCTCCGGTTAAAGCGTCGCAGGTAACCCCGTGGCAGGACCCGGTCGTTCGGGAGCCCGCCAGGGAACCTACCCCGCAACGGGTTAGTGCGCCGGCACCCTCTACAGGGGCGCCCGCACATGCGGCACCAGTTGCCGCGCCGTGCTCGCCTTCGGACGAGTACGACATGGAGGAATACGACCTCGGCGCCGCGCAGATGATTGCGCACTGCGCCGGGATCGAAGCTCCGGGACCCGCAGAATGTTGCGCGTTCACCTCCGGACCGGCCCAGAACCGTCCCTGCTACTTCTGCGGAAAGCAGGGACACTTTTGGCTGAAGTGTCCGGAGTTGCTGGAACGCCTGCGGTCGCGCGGATACCAGGGAAACCTTCCTGGCCCGCAACGGAGGAATTCCTTCCGGTCTGGTCCTCCGGGACAACAGAACCGGAACCCGCGACAGGGAAACTAGATCCGGACGTGGTGGCGACCAACACTGCGTCCGGGGATAGTTGTCCGGTGGCAAACGATGCCGCCCCACCCGCTGATGAGCAGGACGAACCCCAAGTAGATATGACTTCTCCGGAAGTAGTCCTTGGAGATCAGTCCAGCTCCTCCGCGGCTGAGGCGGATGGCGAGGACTCCGTAGATGAGCCCGGCGCGTGCGAAGGGTATCGCCCTACCTGCGCGCTGGTGAGGGACTATTGCTGGTACCTGCCCCTGTCCTTCGGACGGGAGCCGGTCCGGTTCCTCGTGGACTCAGGCTCGGAGGTGACCATCGTGGCCGCCGGGACGTTTAGGAAGGAGCCCGCGCTCCGCAACCTCGAGTTGCGGGATCCCGGACCGTATAAGCTCTACGGAGCGGGAGACAACCGCATCCGTGTCCATGGCATCATCGATCTGCCTATTACCCTTGGGGACAAGGTGTATCTGACAGAGACGATCGTGGCGGATATCGGAGCGGCCGGGATTATTGGGATGAATTTTCTACGGGCCCACCGGGTGGTTGCCAACTTTAGTGCTGGCGAGTTCCGGATGGGAGAGGACACACACTTCCTCTTCCGCTCGGGCCCGATGCATTCATTCCAAATGCGGACATCGCGCACTGTAGTAGTGCCACCGATGAGTGAGATGATCATCGAGACGAGGCCGCGCCGTCCCCGCATGCCCCTCGATGGTCGACCGTGTGTAGTGCAACCCGTGAGCAGTTTCGCCGCAGGAACTGGGCTCGTGCTGGGTGGGGCCCTGGTCATGTCCAACCCCCGCGCGATGCCCATCCTCGTGGTGAATCCTACGGATGCTCCGATTGTACTGAAGCGCGGATGCATAGCAGCTACTGCTATTCCCGCGTCTTCGAGTCGTGTCCTCCCCGACGATCCCGTCTGCCGCGCTGCGTGCGCGGCGGCGGCCACCGGGGATGACCCGTTCACCCTGCCGGACCATTTGGAATCTCGGGTTCCGAAGGACCGGTTGGATGAAGAGCAGCGCCAAGCGCTCCGCAAACTGCTGCGGCAGTATGCGGATGTGTTCATGGGTCCTGATGGTGCGGTTGGCAAGACTGATGTCGCCAAACACCGCATCGACCTCGTGGACGAGCGTCCTCTCAAGCAGCGTCTTCGTCGGGCAGCAATAGTGCACCAAGAGGTCATAGACCAGGAGGTGCAAAAGATGCTCGACTTGGACATCATCGAACCCAGTGACAGCCCTTGGGCCAGTCCGGTGGTTATGGTGAAGAAGAAGGACGGCTCGTGGAGGTTCTGCGTGGACTATCGGAAACTCAACGATGCCACGCGGAAGGACTCATATCCTCTCCCGCACATTGAAGATACCTTCGATGCCCTGGCCGGGTCGCACTATTTCTGTGCTCTGGATCTGGCCTCCGGGTATTGGCAGGTGGAGATGGAGGAGAGTGATCGGGCGAAGACTGCCTTCGTTACCAAGAACGGGCTCTACCAATTCAAGGTAATGCCGTTCGGGCTCTGTAACGCACCAGCGACGTTCGAGCGCCTCATGGAGATGGTACTTAAAGGGTTCCTCTGGAAGCGATGTATGGTCTACATCGACGATGTCGTCGTGTATGGCCGGTCGTTCGAGGAAACCCTCACCAACCTCCAGATGGTGCTCCATCGCATCCGCGGAGCAGGGCTTAAACTGAAGCCAAGTAAGTGCGAACTATTCGCGCAGGAGATCCTGTACTTGGGCTTCATGGTAACGGGCACCGGAGTGAGACCAGACCCCGCAAAGGTGGCGGCCGTGCAGAAATGGCCTCCGCCCTGCAACGTGGCGGACGTGAGGTCCTTTTTGGGCTTCGCGAGCTACCACCGCAGGTTTATTCGCGGCTTTGCGGAGATTGCGCGTCCCCTTACTATCCTCACGGAAAAGGGCGCCGATTTTGTTTGGTCCGCCGAGCAGGCTGACACCTTCTCGGGACTCCGGCAGGCCTTGGTAGCGGCCCCGGTGCTGCGGCACCCTCGTTCGGACTGCGAGTTCATCCTGGACACTGACGCGAGCAACTTTGCACTCGGCGGTGTCCTCTCGCAGATCGTGGACGGGCAAGAGCGGGTAGTAGCTTATGCGAGTGTGGCCTTGAGCCGCTCTCAAATGAACTACTGTACCACTCATCGCGAGTTGCTCGCGGTGGTTACGATGACCAAGCGTTTCCGGCACTATTTGTTGGGACGCCATTTCCGCTTGCGGACTGATCATAGTTCGCTGAGATGGCTCCTCAACTATAGTGAGGCCGATGGCTTGGTGGCGCGGTGGCTCGTCAAACTCCAGGAGTATGACATGCAGATAGAGCATCGCGCTGGTAAGTTGCACGGCAACGCGGACGGCCTGTCCCGTTGTCACAAGTGCAAGAATCCGGGTTGTGCAGGGATGGCGCCATTCCAGCAAGCCGCGGATTCGTCCTCAGACTCGGAATTGGACGTTCCGGGGAGACCGCAGGCCGCCGCCCCCTCTAACAACACGGCGGCCGGAGCGTTTAGGGCTAACCTCCGCGCGCGGACCCGCCGTTATCGGCGAGGGCGTCCCGCATACGAAGCGGAGGTGCGGCTCAGCTCCAGTGAGTCCTCCTCGAGTCCGGCGGTGTACTCCTCGTGGGTACCCTCGTCCTCTGGAGAGTCTGAGTATGAGCGGTCCTTGCCCCCTGTGGTGATGGCCGCTGCGGCGCAGCCAGACGCGACGGATGAGGAGCCTAATTACTTGGGTGGCTACTCTCCGGCGCAGATAGCTGCGACGCAAAGAGCTGACAGAGCTCTGGCACCGGTAATCACAGCCCTTGAGGCCGGCCAGAAGCCCTCGAAGGATGAGCGAAAGACCTACAGGGAGGAGACCTTGTCTCTAGTATCTCAGTGGGAACGACTCTCCTTGAGGGATGGCCTCTTATACCGGCGCTATGAGCCACCGACCCCACTGCCTCCAATATGGCAGTTGGTGCTTCCGGCGGAGCTGCGGAAAGAAGTACTCCACCAGTTGCATGACCTCCGGGTGACCGGTCACTTGGGAATCCGGAGGACCGTCCATAGGCTACAACAGCGCTTTCATTGGCCTGGTAGCAGCTTGGACGTGCAACGGTGGTGCGCAGCCTGCCCTCGGTGTCAAGCTCGTAAAGGAGTTCCGACTCCTGGCCGCCACCCCTTAACCACGGTTAAGGCGGGCGCGCCGTTTGATCGGATAGCTTTGGATATACTGGATACCCACCGGGTCACCCCGCGCGGTTTCCGGTATATCCTGGTGATATCCGACTATTTTACCAAGTATACCGACGCCTACCCACTGCGCCGCCAGACTGCGGACGAGGTAGCTCGGTTATTGGTGAATAGATGGGTGGTGTACCATGGGGTACCTAAACAGGTACATTCGGATCAGGGCACGCAATTTGAGAGCAACCTGTTCCGAAATCTAGCACAGATGCTAGGCAGTACCAAGGTGCGGACCACCCCCTACAGGCCCCAGTCTGATGGCCAGGTCGAACGCTTTAATCGATCGGTCCTCAATATGCTGGCGGCCTTTGTGAATGATCGTGCGAATGATTGGGATGACCACCTCCCATATGTCTTAATGGCGTACAGGTCGTCGGTCCACTCTTCGACCGGAGTTACTCCGCACGCGATGTTGTACGGCCGGGAGCTAAATTTGCCCGTGGATATTATGTATCCAACTGCGGCAGAGACCGGCGCAGTACCCCAGTGCGGTCCGGAATACGTGGAGTGGATTCGCCGCGCCCTGGCGAACGCCCATGATTTCGCGCGCGCGCGCCTGGACAAGTCTGCCATCGGGCAGAAGCGAGGCTATGACGCCCATGCTAAGGGTAGGCCAGCTTTTGCGGAGGGCGACAAGGTGCGCTACTATTATCCGCCGCTTAAGCAAGGCAATAAATTTGCTAAGCCGTGGATAGGCCCGTTTACGGTACTGAAACAGGTGACAGATGTGGACTACCGGATCCGGAGGGATTCCGATCCGGACAGGGTTCTGGTTGTCCATATCGATAATCTGAAGAAGTACGAGGGCCCGCTTGTCATGGATCCGCTCGTTCAAGATGCGGAACCGGATGATGCTCCCGTATGGGATCCGTCTGGTCAGCATCCGCGGACTCCGGCCGAGCGTGTGCGCCGTATGGTGGGCCTCCCGGACCTCTCTGACCCGTCAGATGATGGACTGGGTGGCTATCAGCCAGATGACGGCGATCCGCAGGTACCCCCACTACCTCCAGTACCTACGGATGACGGGCGGCCACGCCGGAAACCACGTGCGCCAGCCCGGTATGGGTGGGAATAACCTTCCGCCCATGCGGATGCGTCTGCGGTACCTGTCTATCATACTACGGATGGGTTTTAGGTCGTTCCGTGAGAGTCCGCACGACTTACCTCCGCGGGTGGCTACTTTGTGGCTATCTTCGGAGTTGAGGTCTGCGGAGACTTTCATGTCGTAACGCCGCCGCTCTGCATCCGCCCTCCTGTAGTTTCTAGCGCCAGGGACGTGCGGATGGCCTGTCCGCACCTTGTGGACGGCTGTCCGGCGTAATCCGCACAACGGTTACGCTGGCCGGACGAATTTACTGATCCGGCCGGACGCCCCTGGTCCCGGGACAACCTCTTATATGGCCAGACTGAGGTTGGGATTTACGTCCGCTACGGGAGAAGCGCCTTCCCACGGATTTGGGGAACTGGCTCTGGACGCGGGGATAGTGTCCGCAGATGATGTCCGCGGTTCGTCCGCGTGACTCGTCCGGCGTCCGCGGCGCTTTAAGATGACGCACTTCGGTGTAGTTATCCCCCGTGAGCCATTACTATAATTGCGGTTATAGTAAAGTAAGGTTTCTTACGGCAGGAAACCGACTATCCATTATGATAATGGAGCGGTTGTTAAGTCCGCGCGTGCGGACCAGCCGCGGCAGCGGGTGACGCTCGTTCTCGTCCGGATCGTACCTTACAATACGTGGTCCGGCCGGAATGACCCGAACCCCGGCCTCCTTCTAAGAAGGGGGTCGTATATTACATGCGCAACACTTGTGGTGGCTTCTAATTCCAATTTCATCTTCATTGGATAAGGGCAATACGCCGTACAATGGTAGACGTCCGGCCTGGACTCCGTCCGCGGGCAGCTCCGGACGTCCGCCGGCTATTGCTTTCACCATCTTTGGGCGCCTCTAGATTGGGCGCCGGTATGAAGGGTTCGCCCCCTAACCAGTGCGGTTATGGACCATGCCGGCTCCGCGTCTAAATCTATTGGCTCCGTGCTCCGGTAGTCGTTTGAGGAGGCTCTGGGCTGGACCGGGCACCGCTCCGCGGCCGGGCAGTACGTCGGGGATGCTAGTGGGCGCTTTGCAAACGCCCATAGGGCGCCCGATTGTCTGTCCGGACGTCATGGGTATGTCCGATCGCCCTGTAAGCGTGCCAGCGGCTATGGGGAGTGATTTTGTTTATTTTCCATCTCATTTATTATTTATGGGAGGATTATAAGCCACAAGTGTGTGCGTGTTTCCCGTGGAAATGCTATTCTTACTCATTTATCCCATATATGAGAAAGTTTAGTGATATATCTTTTCCCTGGTGCAATAGAGAGTAAGAAATCGGGAGATTTCTGCTTTCGCGAGAGGGGTGTAGGAGATTGTGTACATTGTATCGAAGGCTGTATGCCGTGATCTATGAAAAGCATGCAAGCGGTGGTGGATTTATTTTCATTGCTGCTTGAGCGGTGTTAAATTTTTATTTATCGCTGCTGATAGGGTGACATAATCGTAACACCCACAAGTAGTTTGGCTTTTTGATACATTGTATACAATCTTTAACCTGCGAGGGTGATTAACTTCACGTCATTGATCGCCAGTGCGAAAGCTATTGCTAATGACTGCTGTTAATTACTGTAGTATTTTAGCGGGTTCCCCCGGGATGGCTTGTGTACACAAGCCACCCGTATACATGGCACGATAGGAGTCACCGGGGGGAGATGCGTGTATGGGAATGCGGGAATGTAAAACGTCCTTTTGTCTGTCGATCGGGTAGATGCAGTGAATAGACGTTTCCACGGGAACGCGTCATACGATGCGTGTGCAGTATAACTGCCAACACTTGATGCCTATAATCGATGTAACTCGACACCTTCTCGTCATTCAAGCGCTCGGCACTGGTGGAGACGGATCTGCGGATCTGACTCCCAGTGTTTACGGCGTTTAGAGCGCTTGATATGTCTGAAAGTAGTGATGGTTGGGAAGGTGATGTAGGGAGGGAAGAGGGGTCTCTTGAGCGCGGTAATTCGTACTCGAGACCCCAGACTAGGCCCGAGGAGGATGACCGCGAGGACATCCCTCGGGGAGCCTATGTGGGTTCTGAGGAATCCAGCTCCGGCTCCGGTTCTTACACAGGAACCGAGTCCGAGAGCGAGGTCGCGGAGGACCGCCCCGCAGAGAGTGACTCGGCCACGCCAGGCGCTGAGCAACTCTTAAATCCGTCGCCTTTTCCTCGTATGGAAGAGGTGATGGACTGCGGTGGTGCGGGACTCGTGGATGTAGACATTGAGTTGCATCCGCACCCGGAGATGCTTGCGTCTTTGGGTCCGGATGAGAGTACTCGTGCGGAAACCCGTCCGGATGGCCGTAGCCATCCGGACACCGGTTCTGCCGAGAACTCCTCGGTGTCCGCACCTGCGGAGTCTGGTCCGCACGACCAGAAGGCCCCTGGGACTTGGGCGGAGCAGGTTGACGCGGCTGAGGAAGCCGCATCCCAAGCGCCGCCTCAGGGACAGGAGTCTGGCTCGAAGGAGACTGAGAACCGAGATGACGGGTTTACATCGCCCGTCTCTAGGCGTACTCGCCGTCGAGCCCGGGAGATTGCCCAGAAGCAGTGGAGAGCCCAGCAAGAGCTGGAAGCCGCTGACCGCGGGCAATCTGAGGCCGGATCCGACCCGGACCCGGCCTCCTCGCCTCCGAAGAAGAAGAAGAAGAAGCGGCCGCACCGGAAAAAGAAGTCCGGCGGCCCCTCGCCTCAAGCCGGATCGAAGTCCGGAGGACCTAAGCCACTGGCGCCTAAGCCGGGCGGCCAGAAAGGGTCCTCCGCCAAACCCGGAGTCGCCAAGACGCCTAATCCCTCGGGATCTGGTGCGGGCGGCGCCTCCGCGGGATCCGGCCCAGGCGCGGGAGGTTCCTGTAAGCGGGTGCCTATCCAGGCACCGAAAGAAACCTCCTCTTCTTCTTCCTCCGGTACCAAGAAACCTACCGGAGCTGCGGAGGTGGGGTCGAGTCCAGTGGACAGAGGGCGTCCCGTGCCGAAGGAGGGAGATCTTCGTTTAGAACTCCTCCGGAAGCGCGCGGAGCAAGACGGGGTCCACCTGTCTGATGCCGCACTGGAAGCGGGACGGCGGTCCTTCGTTGCGCAGCAACAGAGGGCCGCGCCCCCGCGCGGGAAGAGTGTGCCCCGACAAACCAGGTCGGAGAATCGTTCGGGGGCGGCCAAAAAGAAGAAACGGTCGTCCTCGGAGCAGCCCTCTATCCAGAGGCTGCGGGCCGAAATGGGCCCCGAACTCCCTGGAGTCCGTCAGGGACACATGTTCCTCCCGCGCTATGGCAGGGATCCGCAAGGGCGCCGCACAGCGGCGGCCGGCGCGGCGGCCGACACGCCTTTCACACGGCCTCGTCCACTCACGGACGAGGAGCGTGTCGGGTTGCCGCCCGAGACAGAGGAGGGTGTAATATGCCAACTCTGTCCGAAATCCCTGGACGGGTATGAGGACCCGCACCGTGCGCTCAACCGGGATCGTAGGTATCCTACCTACGACCACTTGAGTCGACATATTGCGGGGTACCACTACCCCTGGATGCAAATGTTCGTTTGCAAGAGGTGCTACTCCAGCACACCTCAGCAACGATATTTCGCCAGTTTAGAGGCCCTGAATGATCACCGCTCGGGTGCACACCGCGGTGAGGGACTTCATACCGTTGGTAATGAAGTGGGGCCTGTATTCAATTTTGGATACATACCACCGAGGGTGGCGTCGTTCATGACTACGTCAGGAACGGCGAATCACCGATTCTTTCACTGGGGTCCATGGCGCTTTGCACAGCGCATCATGGACGATGCCTGGAAGCAGTCTGGCGTTGTGTCCGCGGGCTCGAGCTACACCGCTCGCCTGACGGCGACAATGGGCCAGACCCCGGCGGAGTTCCAGGCGGCGGAAGCCGCCCGGACAGCAGCAGAGGCTGTCCGTGAACCGCCGGTGATCCAGGCCGGTGAAGAACGGCACCGGGTGACCATGATCGTGTCGGAGATGCCGCAGATCGCGGCCAAGACACGAGTGGCTACTCCTAAGCCGCGCCCCCAGCCGAAGACTCAGGGGAAGAGCTCGTCCGCCGGAAAGACTCCGGCCGGGACGACGCCCCTGCAGTCTCCGGGTGCGCTGACTCAGGAGGACTACCCGGGCTTGCTCGAGGTGACGGTACCCGCGGGTCCGTCTGAGGGACGGGTGGTGGCAGACACCTCCGCCTCCTCGAGTACCACGTCGGTGGTCCCGCCAAGGACCCCACGCGTGACTCCCTCGGTGGCGAGCAGTAGCGGACGTGCGGTACCTCTCTCGAGGTCGGCGTCCGCGTCCTCGTTGGTAGTTGAGGGGACGTCCGCAGGGTGGCAAAGCACCGCCTCCCTGGACTTGGACCCCCTCGACGCCACGGCGGACGTACGCCGGAGGCTCGGTCCCACGACCGCCAGCGTCTACGAGACTTTCCGCGAGTCTGTAGGCCAGGCGGTCGGCCATCGTCGCGATGGTATGGACCGGATCCCCGGTGACCCGGCGTTGGTGAACCTGCCGGTGCCCCGAGCCATTCGTGACTTGGGGTCCGCAGGTGTAGCCGCGTTGGTCCGCGCTCGGGAGGAGCACCCCTGGGATCACCCCCAGCGTGGTCGACTCACCCGAGCGGCGGAGTACCTTGTGGCGGAGATGGACAGCTCTCTGGATCGGTTCAGCCGGTGCCGCGCCGAGGCCTCCCGTGTCCCATGCGATCTCGCATACGACCAGGGCCTCATGGAAGGCACCCGGCGGAGCCTAGAGAGCTACCGGACTTTGTCGGCCGTCATTGAGCGGCGCGCGTTCGACCAGGGTCGGACCGCCGCTCTTGCCGAGCAGTCCGGGGCGTCCGCCCCCGCCCCAGAGGTAGCCGCACGGATGGAGCACCTGGAGGCTGAGAATGAGCAGCTACGGCGTCGTCTTGACGAAGCCGAGGCCGCTCGGACTCGCCTACTCCAGGGCGTTGATGACCCCGAGTCGTCCGCCCTGAACCAGGCGGCTCTCCGGCGCGCGGATGCCGCTTTGGAGCTGGCCATCTACCCATACCTAGTCCAGGTGTGGGGAGAACGGACGGCTGGTCCACAGCGCACCCGCGATACGGTGGAGATGTTCCGCGCCATTGCCGATCTCGGCGCGACCTCTCTACCGGCCTCCGTCGTGATGGCTCCGCCAGGACCCGGATTGCAGGGCTCACCGCAAAAGCCCATGCAAGCTCCACCGGGCCTGCCTCATCCGCCCGTGCAGCCGGCTTTCACTATGCCGGCTCCGCTGCTTCCGCGGCGTAGGGACCCGTCACCGCCGCCAGACCCCAAGACAGGCGGCACGGATGAGGAGCCGATGACCACGGAGGAAGGCTAGGGCACTAGCCTCGTCGCTGCACTTGTGCGGCGGCGTGCCGGAGTCGCTCCCGCGGCTCCGCCCTGCCTCAGACCCGTTCTGCGGATCTGAGGAGCCGGCCGGCAGGGCGGTCGGCAACATTTTAGAGGTACTATCACTTTTGATCACTCGGTGTGTCGTTTTACAAAATTTCTAAATTTAAAGTCTAACCTTAAAGATATTCCAAAGACTCGACACACTGTCCTTTTATAACGGATGACCTTCCAAGGTCATCACACGGTTTTGGACCACCTCGGTCAAAATTTTAGCTTGTTTATGAGGATTTATTCAAAATTGCAAAGCGCGTTATAGTTTACTCCGTAAGTCCGGGGGTAGTTCCCCATTCTTCCAAAAGGGACTCTTAAAGTCCTAGTGTTGCGCCGTGACTTCCGGGTGTTGCCATCTTGCCTTCTTCCGGACCCCGCCATGCGAAGCCTTCGTCGGGTTTTGGCTGTTTTGGGCGCGGGCGGAACATGTTGGGGACCAACATTGTAAGAAGGGGGTAATGTGGCGATTTTGCCCTAAGCACGCGGCAGGTGATTGTAAACATAAATGCCATTTATGTGGCCTTTTCGTACTTGGCCTTGTTTTGACATGCTCCGTTCGAGCGTGCGTTGCCACGGCGACGTATTGTAATTTACGCTCCAGTAAACTATAACAATGGATCGATTAAACCTCGCGTGCGCCCTACAGTTTCTGGTGTATTATATATACACTGGAAGCGACTCGTTCGAGGAGATTGTCCAAGATCGAGAGACAGGACGCACACGAGGCTCGCCATGAGCTTTGTGTTCCCTGTTAGCGAGTAGTGGGCTCCTAGAGCCCTGGGGACGATTTCCGTGGGGAGGCCCGGGCTGGGAGAGACAAGTTGCTGACTCGGGGGCCTTCGGCCCTGTGGATCGCCAGCTCTCTCCCTTCCCGGGACGTGTGACAGAGGCTCTGGCCAGCATGTCGGACTGTACGGGGTTCCGTCCCCGAGGCAGACCGCGGCTCGCCAGGCCCCGCCAGTTAACACCGTAGGGATGAACTAGTTTCTGAACGGTGTCCGTAGGCCTGGGAGTGTCGGGTGGGCTGTTACCTGGTTACCGTTAATGCTGAAGTAGTTACCGTGTCCGCCGCGACCTCCGGTGAGCGGCCCTGCCGCGAGGATCCGGAATAGCGGATGCGCGTCCGCAAGGACTCGGATGAGAGAGGACTATCCTCGAGGATCCCGAAGAGCGGACGGTAGTCAATAACTTTACAATTATTATTATTATTATTACAGTTATCACACAAAAACTCTTTCGTTTGGGAGCCGGCTCCGAGGTCCGGTTATTCCGTGAGAATGAAATGTTTGTCAAATGGTTTTCGGTTGACAACTCAAAATTAGCCCAAGGGCCAAGATAGGTTACCAGACAATTTTGGTTTTAATGTAGTCGGCTCCAAACAGTGAGGGGAGGGGGTCAAAGAGTTTTTTTCAAAATACATGACTGTATTAACAAAATATGGAGCTTAAAAATGACATATTCTATAGAGTAACTGATCAGCATCCTAAAACTGAAAAGAAAATAGGGGGTCACCGTATCCGTTCTCTTGGAAAACAAGATGCAAGATGTGAATATGGGCAAAAAAATGTGTAAAAATACCATAAATTAAGTCATTTTAGTAAATGTTTGTGATTTTTGATCGAATATGTCGAAGGATCCAGCACGGTGACCCCCTATTTTCTTTTCAGTATTAGAATGCTGATCAGTTACTTTATAAAATATGTTATTTTGAAGAGATAATATTCAAGATAAAACTTTTAAATTTTGACTTTTCATTACCTCCCTGTTGTAGCGGACTACGTTTAGTAGCACAGGTGAGAATCGTGAGATATGATCTTGAGATCCATCAGTCAAGGTCCACTATAGATGATGACCAATCAGGGTCATTTGAGACCACCTTCAAGCCCATCAAAGTCGAATGCTTTTCAGTTGACAACTCAAAATTAGCCCCAAGGGCTAATCCACCCCGGATTTACTACTCTAGAGCATCTGAGGTCAACTTCAAGACTACCAAAAGTTATGTAACATATGCCTTTATATATGTTTAAGATACAAACCTAAGCTCCATCTAGGCTCAAAACCTAAGATCCGCAATGTATGACTTCCTATATAGCTGTGTTGTATTCAGAGTCCGATTGACACATTTCAAATCAGATGTGGCCATCGGATTTAACTGAGGTGAACGTCAAGACTACCAAAAGGTCCGTGGGCTAACATGTGGGACTTCTTATACATCCATAATACACACGTACTAACCTCTACCTGCAGCCGTCTAGTGTGTAGAGATCAAATTACACATTTCAGTTTGGACGTGACCTTGAGATTTGCTGTTCAAGGTCATGCGAGGTCAACGTCATCAAAAGATCCGCCATATATAGAACTTTCTATACGACATCCAAAATAAAGGCCAAAGTTGATATACTACAAGCGGTGTGTGTACAGTCTACAGAGGCCAGGATGTACATTTCATGCCGTTTTTTGGTTATTTGGGTCTACACTATATTTTGGGTCTTTCGAGCGATATGATCGAGGCATCCTATCTTGATACATGAAATAAACGGATCACAATGTCACGAATATGTGAATTTATTAAATGCCATCCACGTGTGAGATTAGAGAGAAAGTTACTGATTAGTTTCGGAGCAAAATGTCAAAAACCGATAGCCATTAGTCCAGGTTTGGAAGAAATGTACATGTAACTGGACGATTTCTGCATTTTACCATGCTCCCTCTCAATCATCTCAACCCGTGAAGTTGCATACAATGTTGAGTAAAGTGATGTCATCGACGGTACATGTAGCCTGAGTGAAACTCCACGATTGTCGTCCGTCTGCTGCCTGATAGAATTGGCTTTTTCAAGCCCGGCATTATACTGGCAGCGTGATGGGGATGTCGCCAAAATAAAGTTTTCAGCTTCACGCAGTTGCCGGAATGCTTTGATACCGACACGAATCTATAGGCTTCATTACGACTAGAGGGAATCACCATGTATACATGTAGGCCCGTCATTAGCATTAAATGGGATCGTTATTGCGTGTATACACGTCCTGTCCCAACAATACAAGGTTACTTCAAGATTCGTTGTGTGACAAGAGCAAACACTGTGCCAGTCCTTTCATATGAAGAACTTACAAAGGTTGTTCATACAAGGCGGTCTGAAGATGCATCAGGGGTATCCTCACTGGCCTGCTTTACTTTGTTGATTTGAAACATACCAGTTGCTTATCAGATGCTGATATTTCAATATGATAATCTGGACGCATTTGTGTGAAGAGGATTAAATATTGCAAGGTTGTCGGTGTGTAGTAGACTATATTGTCAAGGACAACTGGGATGTACGTACAGTGTGTAGGGCATGCCACACCATAAATTGATTTATTATGTCAATATTTTGAAATGTTATATGAGAAATCAGCAGTAACATTCTGCATGAATATGTACAATTTTCATTTATTCTTGAAAGAAGAAATAAGTGGTGGGCAATCAAGTACTAATGCATGCATTGTAGGCTGCACGGTTCTCGGCAGGCAATTACTGTGTTCTTAGTAGCATGTAATGAGAAACGTTCGGGAAATGAGAATCCCAGTAAATGATACGTGTGTTATTGCAGCCAGTGAATGGGTGAGAATGGATTCATGTATACAAGGAAGTTATTGACAGAGACCATGGATAAAAATATAGTTTTATATACATGTATGTATGTATGGACACATGTGATAGGCAACTGTATCACAGAGCAGCGCAATTTCAAACATGAACAATCACCATATTATATAACATGAGATTCAGTTTACAAAAACTTCATGAATGTGTGAATTTGTGTGAATTTCGAAACTGAATACCAACAGAACTAGACGCTTCCGGTCGCCTACGACCGCTTGGGTGTATACCCATCATCCCTGTCGCCCCAAATATTACTGATAAACATGAAAAACTGAAGCAAGGGCTAAAATGATTATCAGAGAAATGTAAAATCCCATCATGCTTAAGCCAAAACTGGTTTTTTTCCCCAAAAACAATTGCTGCATTGATCTTTCAATGTCATTGAAGGTCAAATTCAAGGTCACCACTGAAATCAGTGCATATGAATTTCCATTTCAACATGTTCGATAAGATAACGAAATTTCAGCCAGATCAAAGTTTTCATCAAAAGTTATATTTCAACTCAGAATATTTGACAAACTTGGTTTCAAGTTGAAAATCAAAGCAAGGTTGACCAAAACTGCATTCCAAGATGACAAAATTGGAACCAAATTAAACTTTTCACCATAAGTTATATTTTAACTCATAATATGTGCAAAACTTGGTATCAAGTTGAAACTCAAAGTAAAAGTTGACCAACACTGCATTTCAAGATGACAAAATTGAAGCCAGATCAAACTTTTCACTATGAGTTATATTTTAACTCATAATATGTGCCAAACTTGGTTTCAAGTTGAAATTCAAAGTAAAAGTTGACCAAAACTGCATTTCAAGATGACGAAATTGGAGCCAGATCGAACTTTTCATCATAAGTTATATTTTAACTCAGAATATGTTCCAAACTTGATTTCAAGCTGAAATTCAAAGTAAAAGTTGAACAAAACTGCATTACCAGATGAAGAAATTGGAGCCAGATCGAAGTTTTCATCATAAGTTAGATTTTAATTCATTTTATATGCCAAACTTGGTTTCAAACTGAAAATCAAAGTAAAAGTTGACCAAAACTGAATTTCAAGATGACAAAAGTGGAGCCATATCGAACTTTTAACTATAAGTTATATTTTAACTCATAATATACAACTGCCAAACTTGGTTTCAAGTTGAAATTCGAAGTAAAATTTGACCAAAACTGTATTTCAAGATGAAGAAATTGGAGCCAGATTGAACTTTCACCACAAGTTATAATTCAACTCATATTATGTGCCCAGTCATAAATGTTCCTCACCTTAACCATTTTTATTGTGCTCAATAATAGACTTAACTAGCCAAATTAATGTCAAATTATTTAGTAATATCAATGATACTACACCATAAAATCACTACTGGACACAACCTTTTCCTCATTGATCCCAATAATAAATGTCCCTTACCTCAACTATTTTTATTGTGCTCAATATTAGACTTAACTAGCAATATTAATGTTAACTTATTCACGAATATCAATGGTAATGCAGCCATAAAGTCAGTACTAGACACAACCTTTACCTTGTTGAGCCCAATGATAAATGTTTCTTTGTCTAACTATTCTTATTGTGGTCAATAATAGACTAAACTAGTACAAATAATGTTAACGTATTCAGTAAACCCATGAAATCTGTATTGGACATACTTTCACCTTGTTGAGTTTAATAATAAATATTTCTCATCTTAACTATTTTTATTGTGGTCAATAATAGACTTACCTATTTTTATTGTGCTCAATAATAGACTTAACTAGCCAAATTAATGTCAAATTATTTAGTAATATCAATGATACTACACCATAAAATCACTACTGGACACAACCTTTTCCTCTTTGATCCAAATAATAAATGTCCCTTACCGTAACTATTTTTATTGTGCTCAATATTAGACTTAACTAGCAATATTAATGTTAACTTCTTCACGAATATCAATGGTAATGCAGCCATAAAGTCAGTACTAGACACAGCCTTTACCTTGTTGAGCCCAATAATAAATGTTTCTTTGTCTAACTATTCTTATTGTGGCCAGTAATAAACTTAACTAGTAAAACTATTGGTAAACTATTCAAATTTATGTTAACTTATTCAGTAAAAGTAATCTTTTCACACAAAACCATCAACTGTAAATTTGTCCACATACCCAGTGTGATTTGTTTGCAGATATCAATCAACTGGAATGATCATAGATCTCAAACTCGATCTTTCACATTGTTGTAATAATTTATCTCATGAACTTATTAATATTTCTTCAATCTTTCCGAAAAACGATAGGTTTCGTGCCTAAGCATTGCTCAAAGTGCCTGTCCCATTTTGTAGTGATTCCTGTAAAATGACAACTCCTAGAGCGCTCACAAACCATGGGTGTTGAAATTGCTGATTTTGTCACAAAATGTATCGCCAATCGGCCATTTTGGTTGCTATGGCAACGAAAATCGATAGGTGTCGTGATCTCACCATAAGACATGTCCATATAAAATATTATCAAAATCGGTTCAGATTTGCAAGCTATAGCGCGTTCACAAGAAAGTGTCTGCGGACGCGGCGGCGGCGTGACGATCGTAAATCCATAGTATCCGCCGAACTTCGTTCGGGGGATACAATAATTCACTTTGCGATCTAACTGGCACCGATCATTTTACAAGTTCTCAAAGTGAAAAACGAGAACGTTTGTAAACATTGCATCGCGTACACACAAATGATAAATGTTTATCAGCAAAATTTTTATTTATTTTTTTTATTTACACCAGAATTTATACAGCGCCCAAACGCAGAGCATATGGGCACTTCACAACATGTAAGTGAGAAGTGAAAAGTGTTATTCTCCTGACCAAAACGACCCTTCTGTAGTTTTCTGTAAATCCGTCAAAATTCGATTCAATTCCTCACATTTTTCACTGATAATATCGGATCAATTAATGTGAGTTTCTACTGCACAGTGCACACAATCCAAATAAACTAAGAGTAACCGTGTGATTAGGCCTATAATACGAGTATACCGGTAAATTATCGATTCATACATAGCTTCATCGTTCCTTTTGACCCAGACCACATAATTATATAATGTGGTATTGTACACAGTACATGTATGTTTGCAACAGAAAATAGGTGCTTTTGTTACTTTTTCATGCTACCTACGTGGATTTATGCGCGAAAATAGTTTTGGTGTGGTACCGTAATCTCTTACGAGTGGTACTGTAATCACAGGTCTCCAAGCTCCGCGTGGTACCTTAATCGGGCTGATTTGTTCTTGCATGAATTAGACTACTCGTGACTGCCACTACTACATCCCAACTTATCCACAGTGTATTGTAACTCCCTCTCATAAACTGCAAAAAAACCAAAGACAAATCACATGTATCAGCCCGAAATCGCCAGCACAAACTCGAACCGTAACCTATACCTTTCGCCATCTTTGATTAAGGTACCGCGTGGCACCCTAATCTGTGTAAGCACTGTGCCTGAGGTGAAGAATTGAAATAAGGAAAAAGCCCATCATTGTTGTCTGCCTTTTGCCTGACAGAATTGGCTTTTTCAAGTCCGTCATTACTAACATTCCGTCCTTATGGGCGTGATGGGGATGTCGCCAATGTAAAACTGCCGCCTTCACGCAGTTGTCGGGATGCTTTGTTACTAACACGAATGTAGGCTTCATTACGACTGGGGGAAATGACCATGTAGGCCTATAATTAGTATTTAAATGAGATCGTAGTTGCGTGTGTACATGTACTGTCCTCACATAATAAGGTTACATCAGGAATAGCTTGCACACAAAAAATACACAATGTTGCACATGTAGATGGTCTGAGATTTCACTGCATCATGAGGGGGTGTTCTACTTTAATCCATACTGTGAATATGTATGCAATCATATGGACAATTTTATCAGGAAGCTGCATAAACAAGAACAATCACCCCTGTATTACATGAGATTCAGTGTACAAATACTTAATGTAAGCTTCTGAATTTCAAAACTTTGTATACCAACAGAATATTTCACTTTGTGATATATTTAACTTGCATCGATCATTTTACATCACAATATTCTGAAAGCAACTGATAAGATAAGCTGCATGGTCAGCTCCTTCTGGAAGGCAATTTAGTCCGTCGGGATTATTGCGTGTCGAAGATGATTATTTGTACGAGTACCACATACACATACACATAAGGTGCCGAGCTGTCACCCGTGCTGAATAAGAATAGATGGCTGTCCACACAGCTCAAGGACTCGTCACTGCATGGTCAGCCTTGGACCGGCAGTCGCACTGCTTTCATCTCAACACGCGACCACGGTCCTACATAGGCAAAACCAAAGGACATGTAATTAGTTCTTAACATTGCCTTAGCCGTGGAGAATTCTTGTTCGCTAATGCACGATAGTAATTCCACGGTGAAGAGATTAAGGGAGCATCATTGTTTGCAAGTGATAAGGTATTGAGCGGGCCTACATGGAAAGAAGAAGTAATGTCAGGAAATAATCGTGTCATTAAGCTACACATATTAAACCCAGTTCATGTTCAAATCCGTTGTGTGCCAGTGCTTTATGGAGATGTATTCGACATGAATAAATCCCCCATCAGTCATCGAACACTATCATGAGTTGCCAATTATGAATGAAGCATGCCGAAGGGTTCGGTAAACGATGCATTAATGCACGCTGCCGTGTTATAACTGGGAACCCATTGTGCGAATACTTTCGATTATGCTAGAGTGTCATATTCATGAGAAGAAATGCTCATTGTCCTATTTCGCGGAAGAGAGTATGGGTCCATTCTCCACCAACATCAGCAGAGGAATGTCGCTATCAGTCGCGAGACTTTGACAATCCTGACGGCTCAACAAAAGTCGAGAAACATTTTCTCCATTAAAGATACGCGCATGCATCCATTTACACTCTGAATTTCTGATCAACTCCGGTGATTATATGGCCCATAGTTGCCCTCTACTTACCTGGAAAAGCCACTGACCTCGGGCGCCCATCGGCTATATACATTGTATGTGAGAATCAGCTGAGAGTGTTCGTGTCAGGACGGTGTAGTGCTATTGGTCAATGCACGTTTATTGATAGACGGGACGCAGAATTAAGGGGTGAACGTATCAAAGACAAGGGAACAAACATTATAGCGTACTGAAAATAACCGATCCATCGCATGACCTGTTATTTTAATGCGTACACAATATAACAATAGGCCTACATCCAGTCCTTGTCTGTCGCCTCAGATAATTGATTCTGGTCGTCGGCGATTGATTTCAAATGGAGTTTGTGTTTACAATGGGATTATCTGCTTGTCTTCCGGGCACAGTTTTCTATGAATTTTTAAAAGGATCTTTTGGGATGAATGTTTGCCATATATATATATATATATATATATATATATATATATATATATACGGTTAATAGGCGCCCCCTATTCCTGCACATTACTAGAGTGAAGAGCAATTTCATACGAGAGAATCGACTTCCATTAACGCTGTGTAGTGGACGATGTATGCCCTATACCGTCGCCATTCTTCTAGTTGTACATGGTCACTCAGTGGTCAGTCCCGTCTCATTACCTAGTCGATCAATTCAGGAATGGGCACAAGGCATAACAATCCAATCCCTCTCCATTCATTCCGTTGATCTCCTTCTAAGTCCCCCCTCCCACTCCCTCCTTTATTAACCGCACATAATTCCGAAATCCCATGATCCCATTCCACATCGTCGGCCGGCCGTAGTACCCTAGCTACATGTAACCAACCGTCTAATACATGTGAAGTCTATACACAGTTCATTTCCCTGGAGTGTTACCCTGTTTGGCCCCGGGTGTCACGTCACACCGAGGAAAATTATCAAGGTTTGTGGACATTTACGGCCGTCGATCGCCTCTCCATTCATTCGGTTGATCTCCTTCTAACAATCCAATCCCTCTCCATTCATTCCGTTGATCTCCTTCTAAGTCCCCCCTCCCACTCCCTCCTTTATTAACCGCACATAATTCCGAAATCCCATGATCCCATTCCACATCGTCGGCCGGCCGTAGTACCCTAGCTACATGTAACCAACCGTCTAATACATGTGAAGTCTATACACAGTTCATTTCCCTGGAGTGTTACCCTGTTTGGCCCCGGGTGTCACGTCACACCGAGGAAAATTATCAAGGTTTGTGGACATTTACGGCCGTCGATCGCCACGACATTGTGGGAGATGTATGCCCTATACCGTCGCCATTCTTCTAGTTGTACGTGGTCACTCAGTGGTCAGTCCCGTCTCATTACCTAGTCGATCAATTCAGGAATGGGCACAAGGCATAACAATCCAATCCCTCTCCATTCATTCCGTTGATCTCCTTCTAAGTCCCCCCTCCCACTCCCTCCTTTATTAACCGCACATAATTCCGAAATCCCATGATCCCATTCCACATCGTCGGCCGGCCGTAGTACCCTAGCTACATGTAACCAACCGTCTAATACATGTGAAGTCTATACACAGTTCATTTCCCTGGAGTGTTACCCTGTTTGGCCCCGGGTGTCACGTCACACCGAGGAAAATTATCAAGGTTTGTGGACATTTACGGCCGTCGATCGCCACGACATTGTGGGAGATGGCCTAACGGTCAATTAATTCACATCGACCGCGGAGTCGGACCCGGGCCACAGGTGACAGTCCATGTATGTAGCTGAGCCAAGACGCGGGAGCCGAGGCAGCGGATGCGGAGCTAGGGATTACGGGAACTCCAGCAGTGTCACCCTATACTTTAATAGTACTTGCTTCCACCCATCAGAAGCGCAGGTGACATTCTCCATTAGACCTGGAGAGCTGGACAGTTGGGGACATTAGCGAGTTTTCGTGCATGGCCTCGCCTTGACAGTAGGAGGACTAGTTACTCGGTGAAGACGAGTGATTCTCTTGTTTCACCGCTGTGGCGTTGTCTCCAATGGATACTTGCCCCCACTGTGGTCGGGGACGGGGCCGAGGCCGCTCTGCTGATGCCCCTGTCTAGTTGAGACACATGACGCTAGCGGATGGGCCGTGGGCTCCATTCAGCCGTGGCGTGGAAACGTACCGTGGACACTTGTTACATAATAAATCTCACCCCCACAGAGAACATGTGACAGTCGAACGCGAAGATGGATGGAGACATCCGTATGTTGAACTGATCGGATACGGGAACGACACTCAGTTACCACACAGCGATGGAATGAACATCATATATTCTGAAGTGGACGTTGCGTTAATGAAGTTATATAACTTGGAATAACCACTCGCTCTGCCTGTATATAATAAACCCACGAAGTGAATTTGATATTTCGTAGAAACGAGCAGTGAACAATATGGGTTGTGAGAATGATTACCGCGCGGTCATGAAGGCCGAGGTGACCTCAGCACGGTTCTGGCGAGATGTCGCCGCCGAATTCTTGGCCAGTTTCTTCCTGATGTGCGCCCAAAGCGCCCTGCCCACCCAGTGGGGACAGCCCAACAGCCCATCGGCCGTCCAGGTTGCCATAGGCATGGGCTTCGTCGTCATGGTTATGGCGTGGAGTCTGGGTGACTTCGGAGGGGCACACATGAATCCTGCGGTCAGTGTGGCCATGATGAGCTGTCGCAAAATCACAATCGCCAGAGGTACGGGTAAAAAAGGTTCAATTTGAGCTGGTGAACTAGATTACTGTCTTCAAGTAACCAAATGAATTAAAAGGTAATGTTAAATGTTAGGGCAATTTTGATTCCAGCAAAGTACTTATCATTTTGTTATGTCGAAATATTACATGTAGACCCAGTTTCTAATTCGCTCAAATATGGTCTTGAAGACTTCAAATATAGAAATCATTGTTCACATTAATTAATTAGCCTATTACGTATAACTAATAATATAACTAAACTTTTTTTTTTAGTAGTTTACATATATGCACATGAAAATTTAAATCTCAGTCGAATAGATGTATCAATACATGAACAACATCATGTGGTCAATGTTACATAGACCTACATGTACAGAACACAGTAAATCCTGTGTACAGTTATGTGTGTGCTTTGGCATTTATACATGTCAGCTGAACACACCCTATAAGAAGAGGGTTTCTCAGTCTTTGGCGACGTTGTATCTAATATACCGGTAAAAGTAAAGAAAATCCTATAAGTACACATACGTGCATAACATACGTGTATAAATATGTATCTCCATTAAAACCGAAGAACAACTTGCTATCAAAGTACATGTATGCAAATATACGCGCAGATCTGAGGGAATGTTAGGTACTGTACCGCGTTCATACTAGACATTGTTTCATTACCTACAATTGAAGATCCGAAGAGATAAATCGATTTTCATAATTATTCTATTCAAACCGAGCTCTACAGGTAAGGCCCTTGTTTGGAACCCTGTAACCGCTGCTAATGCGCCAGCAGGAGTGCACTCCAAGTGTCATGGAATGATGGTACACTCGTCTTATGTATGCCAGGGATTCTGAAGTTGGACCGTGTTAGAGCGAGTATTGATTATATTAAACGGCTAGACTCCTCTACCTGTACATATATAGACAGATGATATCACATGATTTTTTTAGCCACATGGTTTCCATAGAAACCAATGCTGAAATCAAAAACTCAAATATATATATCAAAGACGAGCGGTACGCTATTGGAATGTTTCATCTAATGTTGCCCCACTTTGAAGCGACAGAGAAAGTATCGGTGACGATGTTTTTCATGAGTTCATTATCCATGTTATTGGAAAGCGTATCGCTCGTAATTGGTTGGAAAAATATCTCCAACACAATTGCCTGAGAAGTGGGATACGGGGTATGCAAACATGAAAATGTACTCTATGGATGCGTTATAGTGCGTTAGATTACATTATCGATGAGCTTTATTTTCTGCAGCCTAAACAACTTGCGGCGATCGTTTAAAATGTGCTGTTTTCACTTTCTAGGTTCATATCAATACATGCCGGGTCGTTTTTAGCTTACCGGCCGTTATGGGCCAATAAACTATTGTCGTGGGTCCGTCGACATTGGCTTTTCTTTTTATGGCATAATTAATTTTTCTGTACATTTAGAATATCCCTTATGCTGGTACGGTATCTATAAACGTTTTTTTCCTCACCTTTTACTGAATCGGTTTTGTTTTTCCAATGACGGATTTTTTCGCCGAAAAAAACCCGACCAACTTCGAACCTGACAGCCATTCTCTCAAAATCTTGATTTTAAAGCAACTCCATATGTCTGCATTACATTGCACGTGTCGGTTTAGGTTTGTTGCCGTTGAATCATCGGTCTGCACGTGTCGACCATTTTGGTTTGCCGATGGGTAACTTGTCTGAAATCAGTTTACTACGAGGGTTTCCGTGATATGGCCACCCGATTTATGGCATATGGTCGATATATACAGTACATGTAGTTCGAAACCGATTTTCATTTCGGTGAGATGCTATTTTTCGAAAGATCGCCCAGGGCCATATTACGGAAATCCCGGTGGATCTGTGTGTTTTGAAGCATTTCCACGTTTTTTTAGCATTTGAAAAATTATATTTGACTTTTAGCCAATTTTCCCCTTTTTAATGGAGCTGTCAACATAATGCTCCAATATAACCTTTGATATCAGCACATTCGTATGGGAACTGGGAAGTCATCTGTCGCGATTTCAGTTGTGTCCTTGATTGTGACCTTAACAATCTTGAAAGGGTAAAACGGCCATGCTTCAATACAGAGCGTAGATATTGGCACATTCGAATGGGAAGTCATACCTGTATAGTGATTTGAGTGATGACCCTCAACTGGATCTCCAATCACCTTGAAATGTCAAAACAGCCATATCAGTACAGTGTGGATGAAAATACTGTATATTTCCCCGGTAAGCTGAGCTCTTGGGCGTTTTAAAAATGATTTTGATGATACAATGATGAAATGATAATCGTGCTCTAGTTTTCTTGGAACTCTGATTCGATATTTAAACCAATCGGAATGGCACTGCGTCGTATCGACGATTCATACTTTGATATGAAACAAATTATTTGTCGATACGCTACAGTACTATGTTTTTTTCCAATTATATATGTATGCAGCTACGAATGTCAGGGAAATAATGATATTTTCCTTTACTTTCAGGGGTGATTTACATTGTTGTTCAGTGCGTGGGCTGTATTTTTGGTGCTGGATTCATTCACGTGTAAGTCAGCTTCCTTGTTAATGGGGTTTCATTCCATTTCCAATTCAATCATCAATGATTTCGTCAGTAAATTACTCGACCGTTAATACGCACGCCGCTGTATGATTCTTGAAAGTTGCATTGCCCCCTGTCCCACGACAGAGTGACGCCTGGACAGAGTCGCAACAACCTGGCGGCCACGGTTTTAGGTCCTGAAGTACAGGCCTGGCAGGGTATGCTGGTCGAGCTGTGGATCACATGTGTGCTAGTACTGACCATCCTTGGGTCGACCAACACGGGGCGCAAGCCCGACCTTTACATGCCCTGCATCCCTATAGGCTGCGCCGTGGCGCTCGGGATCATGGCGGCGGTGAGTGTAGGGTGAAATAATAAAAAAATACCGAAATTAATTTGTAACGGTTAAATAGTCAGTTAATGAAGCAATCGTCGTGAATTTTCACTATTTCGATGCTTCATTTCAAATGGAACGCGAATATCAAAGGGGGCGGGGACTAGGGTGTAGGCCTACATATGACGTTAAAAGGATTTCACATGAAGTGTTTTATGCTACCAGTCATCGTTGGAAGATCTACTATGAGTGATGGGACACTCTTCATGAAAGATAAATTCGCAGTTCAGAACTCTACCAATTCATAGCTTTCTGCATCTGCATGTACCATAGACATCATATGTTTATTGTATGGTTATGCATTATGTATCATTATCATCTTTGAGGTAGACGTCACGAGAAAGGGGTAATACCTTCTGCCTGATCGGTCACATAATTATTTTGTATGCAAGCGCGAATTCCCCCCATACACTTACATGTACAATGGAAAAGAGTGGGTTCACGTTCAACCTCCACGTACATGTATCTGCGTTCAGGACTTTTCTTTCACTTTTGATGCGCAAACCTAAAATTCTTCTCATCGAGAAAAAAAATCAGTTGAAGCTTACAATGTAAATATATATGCAAGTATGCATGTACAAGCACGACAAACATTGTTTAGTAAATCTTTCACGATTTTTCATCGTCTTTATCGTCAAACAGGATTTCCGCAAACGACTATACATATTTGTACGTCAATACACGACCCACAACAAACACCTCCATGCAATGTCTCACATACAACAACAATTCAATCACGACGTCTTCTAATTAATTAAGAGAAGGTAAATGAATGTCCCATCATGTATCCACCTCCAACATTCACACGAGTATCGACCACCATGCAATCCGGCCACGAAGTCATGCACTTTGCCACTGTATCCTCTCGCGGGATCACAGACCACAAACGTATTGATTGTCCCCCTTGTTGTCTCCATATACAGAACGGCCACACGGGCGCCAGCATGAACCCTGCTCGCTCGCTGGGACCAGCCGTCATCGCCGACGTGTGGGACGACCACTGGGTAAGCACGGATACACGCCACGTCATCGCTACGGACGTCCTACGACACTTGACGTCACAGCCACGTTGCTGTCAAACAAGCGCTACGTCACATAACATTATTTTACATAGTTCTTAGGCTAAGCCTAGATCTATCTCCAATACTTCACTGAAATTACTACTGTTTGTAAAATGTGAAAATGAGAAATGAAACTTTTCGAAAGATATTCTCAAAAAGATTTAAATTTTGTCGATAATCTATAATCTGGCAATATTGATGTCAGGAGTTACTGACGTGTTTTTCTCCTGAATATTATAAGGTTTCTGTTTTCATAAGGACTGGTTAGTTAGCTCATAACAACCTATTAGACGTTTTGATCTATTTTGTAATGTTACTCTGTTGACCAGGTGTACTGGGTGGGGCCCCTACTAGGTGGATTATTAGCTGCCGTGCTGTATGTGGCAGCTTTCGACAGGCTCAAAGATGACGACTTTTCGAGAAAGCCAGGTAGGCTTACATGATCTTGTGAGGTACTCCTGCTTGAGGCTAAAGTATCACTTTGGCAACGATAAATACACAGGAAAAGTGATATTTTACCCTAAAGCATGAGTTCTGAACTCGGCCCTAAATCATTAGTTATGCTCATCATTCGATCACCTTGTTGAAGTCAACCATAAACTTCTCGTTTCATCTACTAAATTCACATGTAATCTGGAGTTGACACAGGTCATGTTAAATATAGAGATATATATAGTGATATAATAGCATGCGCGGGCGAGAAGCATTTCACATGTCTTTAAACAGTTTTTTTTCTTTTCTTCACTTCTCATTTCAGAAAAATCACGCTCTGCTATATCAGTTCGCCCTGCTGATGCCTGAAAAAAAAACACTACCCTTCCAGGAGTATTCTGTGGTTGAATTTACCCTATTCACATGGATCATTATAATACTTGGACACATTATACTCCCCGGTATTACACAAGAACTTGAAGATATTCCGGTCTATATTGTATTTGGATGGACGAGACCAGTTTTAGATGCAATCAGAATCTTTCACAATGCTTAGAACACATTTGAGTTGCAGTTGAACTTGAGCCGTGAGCGTATCATTTACCATTCATCGATGTTCTAGTATTTCAAAAGTATAACTCATTCCTCCAAATTAGTTAACATGCCATTAACTAATGATAGACGAGGAATGAGCATAGATATTCAACCCAAGCAGGGGGTTCTCCTGAACACTACGGGTAAATGGATTGCACTTCAACACTAGACACCGACGTCAAATCATGTTTGTTCTGTTGACTCCCTACCTAGAGTGTTTGGTATCAGCCAAATGAAGATGAGACTTTGGAAGCTCCACGTGTAGAGTCGATAGTACTTCGTATGTTCGCAGAGTGTATCTGCATGTTATTCACGTAATCTGTCGTCATCCAGGCAAAACTTATATCCATTGTGATCCATGTGGTAATCAGACTTTTCTGGTGATCTGTGAAAAAAATCGTGTCGTCTCGAACACGTGTATGTTTGTATTGAATTTTTAAAATCGACATGAACAAGTATTTACGTAACCATGTGTATATTATTATTGGATTGAATAATAAAATGTTTACTCCGGTACAGTAGTGTGTGTTTTCGTACTTGAACTGATGGTTCTGAAGTGGTGTTCAAACTACAGGGGATCGGGATATTCATGAATTCAAGACAGGGCCTCAATTTCAAGAGAATGACGATGCATAAATTCGTTTATTTTTCAAACAGCACACCCATCTCGAGAGCTCTGATCTTGAATGTCTGACAGATGACACCATATTGCATGAAAGTAAAACTACGTTATGTAACTGCTCAAACGGGAGTTGCGCGACTAAGAATATACAAAGCAAATTCGATCATACTGTTGTCATCTCCTGAATAACGAACGAGATCCACGTGCTACCAGTTCGATATCATGAGTAGTTATCGATCACACACACACCCCTGCCAAGAATTGCGTTGTCGTGCACCCACACCCGTCAGAACTAAATGTATAATGATACTGATCTGGATAAACGAGGTACACACACGTATATGTGCATGGAACATTGTAGTTTTATGTCTTGAAAACGAGATGGGCTGGTTGATCCACTCAGAGGAACTAAAATTGAAATGCCTTGAATTGTTTCCAGATTTTCAAAATATCGTATAATTTAACATTTTGAATTCGAAAACTGAAATTGTGTGCTAAATATTCTCTTTAAAGTGGAAATATGGATAATTTTGACCCCCAAAATGTCCGCAAAATGGGTTATTTTTGGCCATTTTCACTAAACTACATTTTTTTTTATGAAAACGACGAGATAACTATTCCTGAAATTTTGTTTGTAATATCAACGAACCAGTGTGCATGTTTTTGATCCGGGAAAAAAAGGCCTATAGTATGTGTCCCATCCGATCTCGCCCTTTTGATTTGATTTGATTAATTTACTGTATAAAAACAACATGACATGCACATAGGCCTACATATAATTTATAAAATACAAAGAAATGACATGCATAATGTCATTGAAACATACTCCTATAAATTCAAGCTTAAATATCATGATATAAAGCATAGAAAAGCATTGAAAAGGTATTTGAACTTTTCCCCTGAATTGTACTTACATGCTTCCATTGTAATAAATACATTTCAATATACTTCCGTTCATGTCGAAGAAAGCTATACAATCATAATAAATTACAATACAGAAATGCAGGCACATAGCCGACGTGGACAGCTAACACTGTCAATAATTTCATAAAGAACTGATAATACGAAGGAAACATATCTAGGTAGCTTTATTCAGATAATCCCGAACTCTTTCAGGTGCATGTCTGGTACTCACGGCTCTAGTCACTGTGGTATTTATCAATGAGTTTATCTATACAGTGTACATGTTTATTCGAAGGGTCTTTGGGTTTGTCGTGGCGATGGATGCGCTGGTGCTCATCAATAATACACATTACCAGAACAACAAATCCATTTCTTATCCGTGGTACAATAACTACATTTGATTACTCTGACGCGTTTTGGCATAATATGCCTACATATATACGGACTAATAACGGAGCATGATACATTTATATTTAAAGCAATAGGAATGAAGTTCAACAAGTTGGTATACACACGTGAAGAAGTCGGGTTACTGCCATAAAAAAACTATAGCAGCATTTTTTCGAGAGTTTAAATTCCTGCTCCTCAACGGATGGATTACTTCAATATGATCTTTGTTTTCATTCAACAACGTCGTCTGTTGTTTCAACGAACAGCCACGTGCAATTAGAACATGATCGATATAGACCGACAAATATTCCAGGACAATGCCGTTGTCAAAACATGACAAACGGTACATTCAGATAATTTGGGAAATTAAAAAAAATCATAAGATACCCGGTATATTCTATATCCCCTATATTCCTTCAAAGAAAGACATTCATCTTGACTTTAGAAAGCTTTCAGTTTTCCTTTTGATTATCTTCATCAGGTAGGTTCATAAGTTTTTAACGGGATAATTTTCGTCGTGTCTGCAAGGCGTTAATTGAGATCTCTAGACTCACATTTTACATGACTTTATTTTCGGCAGATGCACATTCACGCAATTACCCGATTACCTTTAGATCTCCATATATATCTTCTCTACACTTGCCTGTTGTTACATATCTGGAGGAGTTATTCGAAGATCTACATAAAAATGTATATTTTCATCGACTCCAAGCTGTAGCACTAAGGGTAATCTATTTGTGCGTACGATATTGAAAGCTAATAGAATACCCGTGTACGAAGCAAATAGCAAAAGAAATACGCCACAAATTTTAATTTCTGCCAAATGAGGTGAAATATTGGTAATAGCAATGAAAACCACAAGTATCTGATATGCGCATTCCACATAAATATGTATTTGACACTGATAGGTGATTAAAGTGTCAATATTCCTAGAAAAAAACATGTACCAAACAGCAGTACCCCTCAAATTTACCCATTTCGCTTCCGTCCTATGAAAACAGCGCTTTATTGTTTCCTAATGGGATAAAAGACAACTATGAGACAGGCTTGTGGCGAAGAGATATCAATTCTGTCATTTGCAACCCAAACATTTTCAGTTAGTTATACAAATCGGTCTACATATTTGTTTTGCTGTACGCAGCAAATGTTAAGTGTACGCAGCAAACCAATGTATATGGACTTGACTGTTGATAATTTGGAGTCTTTTGTAGAGTATGGTGAGGACGAAATTGGGCCTCAGTAAAAAAAAGAGGAGTTATATTTGGAAAAATTAAATATACCTTTCTGAGGTCACACCCATCGTAGTTATTCACAATGTGCTAGCTATCTTAGATCATGTACATGTAGATAGCTACACAATCACTTAATGATAAATCATGCCATAAATTTCTTCCCATTTTCTCTAAAATGTTATAAGAAAATTACACAAGTTTAACAGCAACACTCAGTTATTCATACATGTACGTGCCTTTTCACAAAACGCATTAAGCTAATGCCTACTAACAGCTGCAATAAATCACGTATGTTTGTTAGTAGATATCATGCATCCCTCACCCCAATGCACCACGTACTCTGCCCGCAAATGCCGACAACTATCACAAGAAACGAAATTATTATTCAAATGTAATCACGGAGAATATCCATGACTCGACAGTGAAATCTATGTATAATTGCGATCATGATCACATAAGCCGACATTGGTTTTTGCTGCGTACAGTTAACATTTGCTGCGTACAGCAAAACAAATATGTGTCAATGTATGTAGACCGATTTGTATGACTAATTGACAATGTTTGAGTTGTAAATGACGGAATGGATATCACTTTGCCACAAACCTGGCTTACAGTTATTTTTTGTCACATTGAGAAACAATAGAAGGGCCGTTTTCATAATGACAGTAGCGAAATTGGGTGAATTTAGAGAGGGGTAGGCCTGCTTGGTACATATTTCTTTCTGGGAATAATGATACTTCTCTATAACTTTTTCCACCTATGAGTACCTAATACAAAAATGTACGTATTTATGTGGAATGCGCATATTAGGAACGTGTTATTTTATTGTTATTACCTACATTTCATCATAATTGGCAGAACTTATACCTTTTGGACCATTTATTTTGCTATTTGCATCGTACACATACGGGTATTCTATTAGCTTTCAATATCGTACGCAGCGAATAGATCACCCTTAGTGTGTAGAGGTATGTTTCATTCGCTTATGTGAGACTATATGGTGTGTTACCATGTTAACCCACTTGAACCTACTCCATCCGGCATTCGGAATTTTACGGATGACGAAACTGCAAGTGAATGAAAAGTTATACCAATATACTTTGATGTTTACGTATAACTCGTTTACACCGCATTCGTTGATATTTTTGATTGTTGAGGTTCTAGACTAGAAGGCACATTTATTATACACAAACTTGTTGATTTCAAAAGATCACACCGCTACAAAAGCAAGCAAATACCATAGAAATATAGCGCTATATTTCTATGCGAATACACAAGTCGTGCGCGTTCGCGGACCTAGAAATTCAACAATGGGGCTAAAATGAACATTGGGGTAGATTGCCAACTTTTTCCATTTTTGCGACAAAAGTCTGAAATTTGGTTTTAAAAAACTGCCGTTTGGCTATACTAAGTTATAATATAATTCCATTAAGCATCGCAAAAATATTACGTAGCAATAAAGCGGTGTAAACGAGTTTAAAAGGTATAGTACTTTCAATGTGAAGCAGCACTTTCATAGCACGAATCCAGTTCATTACTAATGGATCGTTCCAACAATTTGTGATGATTACCAGTATTACATATCATATCATTCATAGCCACTCTACATGAAATGAGCAAATGTTCAGAACGTTTAAAAATACAGAGTAAAACAACATATCTCTACCCTGTGTGGAAAAGTGAATTTCATCGAAAATTGCTTGTATTTGACTTATCTAAAGGCAGTATGTCAGACCTCAATTGAACCTTACATACTTGCATAAAATCACAAGCATTAACTTCGAACTTCGCTGTTCATTTGACTTGAATGAATAGATGTGTATTTTGTATAATCAGCAAAGTTACTAGGTTACCGGCCTTTATTTGGTCTTATAACCTATTGCCATGGCGTTGTCACTTCACGATCGCGAATTTCACCATCGAATATTTCTGAAATTTTGCACAAAAATGCATGAAAAGAAGGCAGAGATATTTATATTTTTTCATTTTCACATTTTTTAAAAATGGCGTCCATTTTTTTTGTCGAAAATGGCTAATTTCACCCATTTTTCTTCCATAATGAGAGTTGTATGGAGTATACTCCCAGAACACCTCAAGATGGATTTGACCTTCAATGGCCTTAAAAGGACTCCCAATTATGGACTTTGTCAGCCATTTTCCCTATACCTGTTCAGAAAGTTTTCATCAAAATCATGCATAAGCTTTTTTACCTTTCTGAATTGCATCAATTTCGTTGCCCTTGAATCGCAGGTCTACACATGGCGGTCATTTTCTGGACTTTTTTTGCCCAAATCAAGTCACTATCTGGTTCGAGCCATTTCCAACCAAAAAAGGGAAAAAAGTGTCTGTCATTTCAAATTTTTTGGCTTTCCACCCAATTTTTCCTTTATAATGGGAGCTGTATGGGATAAACTCCTATAATACTTCAAGATAAAGCTTAAAGATGTCACATTCAGATGTGAAGTCACATATACTCTGTGGTGACCTTGAAAGGTAAAAATGACAATTTGATTTTAAAAAGTTGTGGCTTAACACTAAATTTCTCTGGAAACCTTTCTTAGCTTTTGGGCTAACTTAATTAATATCTGCCTGACATACCGGTCTTTATGGCTTTTATAAGATTTCTTTTTCTCTTTCTTCTGTTTTGGTTTCCAGGCGAAACAGTTTGCTTCGATATATATCTTTGCCAAATTTTAACCATTGGTCAGGGATGATATGTGGAAGAACCCTCATGCTATTGTTTTTGGTCCGGCTCCGAGGTCCATAAAATCCAGGAGAATGAAATAAAGTCTGATATGGAGACTTGGTTTCCAGACGATAACTTGAAAGTATTCAGGCAATGGCAGCAGAACTTTGCATGGATGTTCATACAAAACCAGGGAAAAAGCCTGTTGATTTTAGGATCTATTCGTCAAATGATCTTTGACTTAGAACTAGAAAGAATATTTTGCTGATTCATCCTCGAGGCTTCCTGCGTATCTTGGAATCGGTACAAAACTAATGTTATCTTCGGACTCGCCACCTTAATCAAACATGTCTTTAAGGTATTTGGGATGAGCTTTGACCTTGAACTGAAAATTTCTGCGGAGTTGGTATTTTTCATTCTCGTCGACATTATTTTATGACTTAAGGGTATTGAGGATGAATTTTGACCTTGACTTGATTTTTTTTTCTGAGTCAGGATTCGTTTTCGTCGATATCTCGGATACAGTGTCATAGAGCAAAAGTGCAAAACGGATGTTATCTTTGTCATAAATTTCTCACACCGAAATTCCTCCAAGGCATCTTTAGGCCTCGACGTCTAGTTTCTGATGGTTTCAATATCCAGTTTATTATTAGTGAACATATTTTTCTATTTTTTTCCTCAAGAAATATCAAACCATTTATGTTGCCAATATTAATTTGATTAATACTTTTTTGAAGTTTTGAGAGAGATAATTTACTTGTAAACAGTAAATTTTTCAATTTCTCTAGCCCATGATGTTATCATAATGTTCAGTTTTCTAAGGAATCCACTCCCGTCAAAGTGAAATAACACTTACAGTTATTGTGGGAATAAATATTTATTATGATAACTAATCATAAAACTTATACAGACATATTTTTTGTTGCCTACACAGACATAAAATACTATATATATATGCACAAATGCTCATGATTATGAGCCATGACATGTCATATCAACATTTGTATGGACGGAATGTTCACAGAGAAAATGTGTTGTTGAATAACGAAATTCTGGTCACAATTTCCAGCTAATTACTTTCACACATTATGTTAATCAAGCATGAAAATTGGGCATTGTTAAAATGCCCATACTTCTTTCTCTGGCAATCATTTATTCATATTCACACTTAAATATGACCCTCAGTCGACCAGTTTGACAGTCTGTATATTTTGGTTAGGCACCACTTGACCGGCGATTTTTCGCTGGACAATGACGGGTTTGGTGCTGCCACCTAGTGAGGCGGACATGGTGTCAGAGCTCCGCACGAATCTACTGGCAGTCGCATGTCCAACAGTCTGCTGAGAATTAAGACAAAATAAGGAATCATATTTTCACCTTCAGAGTAACGATAGCATCGTTCAACATAACAGAATGGTATGACAGAGAACATATTTCAAGACTTCTGTGACGGAGCAACTGTACAGTATATTAAGTCAATAGCATCAAGAGGGACATTATCTCTTATACATGTTTGCAATAACCGTTGTTGACTAGATGTGCTGTTACAGTTACCTTGGTAACAGGCTGGTGCCTTTCCACGACGACAGAGCTCATGGGTGGGTTGAGGGCTGGAGCACCTCCGATACTGGCGCTGTTCTTATTGGGCTCCGTACGGGCGGAGATTTTAGCCGTTACGACCTTCACTTTACCAGACTTGGCGGTGGACTGTGGAGATGAAATTGTCAGGCTTAAAACCACAAAGTGAAACATTCTCAGTCCCACACTGTGCAATGACTAGTAGTGATGTCATTATATTGAGGTCAAAATTGCCTAAGGTGTCAAATGTTTCTTTTTTGCTAACTGATAAACTAGCACTGATCAATGGCTTTAGAGCTGTGAAGTAATTCGCCAATCATTCGGGGAATCACAGGCCAACAGACATCGAAAACATCACCTATAACCACTAACAGGTACACCCACACTGGTTCTGGCCTGGGCGGTGATGACCTTGCTCGTGACCTTGGGAGGCCGGTCAGCTCCCTGGGTGGTCACGACGTGAGGAGGTGGTCCGCCAGGGGGTCCTGTGTTGTACACGGGTTCCTGTGGGATGGTCGTGGTTTGGTAGTCATCCGTTGGGACATCGTGCTGCATCACTGCTGCTGCCATCTGCTGGCCAGAGGTGAGAACCTCATCTGTCATCGAGTCTGAAATTAGGATGAAATTTAGTGTAATATTGTTATGGATCAACTCCACAAGTAGTAACGAGCATGTCAATTTCACCATGTTTATCTTTCATAATTGTTTGATTTTTCTTTAATTACATATATTCTTGTCATTTTACTTGTAAACCGAAGTATGTAAGAATATACCTTTGTTCTCAGAATCCTGGAACATGGACATGGCTTCGAGGTTGAGCGCACATACACCTCGCATGAAAGCTTTCTTCATCGTCTCCTCATACGTCTCACGCTCCACATGAAGCCGGCGTACCTCAGCTCTTGCTGCCTCCAGTGCCTCATTCAACTGTAGATAATTGTCCAATAACATCAGATAAATGACTAAAGATCGATTACTAACAATGGATCTATTTCCAGCTCGCCAGATGAGATGTACACACATTCCTGTGCATTCAAAAGTGATCAATATGTAACCATGACTACTGGCAATGATGCCCACACCAAATCCTGTAAGCATATTTTTCCTCCGACAAATCAACTCGAGCCTGAGTCTCACCTCAGCTAGCTTGGTCTCGTAGTCGTTGGTGAGTTCCATGCAGACTTCCTGAGCCTTGGCTTGGCACGCCTTCTCAACCCGCTGCCGCCAGTGTGACTCCACGACGGAGTGCCAGCCATCCAGACACTTCTGGGCCAGGCGCCGCGTGTAGTACCGGTCCGCAAACTTACTGGCCACTGCCTGGATACGCGGATTAAGGACGGAGATACATGAGCAACAGATTTGGAGAATTCTGTATCAATATATCTACAATATATGTGAAGATCATCCGAACAATGCTATCGAAATACCAGCCCAGCTGGAGGCATCGGTTTATGTTCTATGAAAATTTTGAGTTTTTCTAGAAACCTGCTAACAATTGCAGAAGCTTGAACTATTAAATTGAGTTTGATGCTCGAGTATTTCGTGATTAATCAGATTTTAACACATTTAGTGTAATGGAATTTCATGGATATTTGACTGCAACTGTATTGCCACTTACCTCTCTCTTGGCATCACTGTGATTGAGACGCCAGTCCGAGAAAGTTCTCATCATGTCAAACTTCTCCTTCTGTTTCTGCAGGCCGCTGGTCAAGTTGGCGATGACCTGGTCTTTGCGCTCGATCGAGGACTCGTAGGTGTGCAGCAGTTCCCGCAGCGAGTCCATGTCTGAGTGTACACGCTGCATCTCGCTTGCGTGTCTGTACACCATGGGGCAATGTAGTGGGTAGAGGAATTACAGGGTAATATTGCAGAGAATATTGTGGAAACATTACAAAATCAACCATTCCCGCACCAGTAAGAAAAAAATGTGTAGCTGTTAGCATGATACATATTACTATAAAATACATCTAATATATTACAATACATGTTTTACATATAACATAAATAACATTAATACAAAAGATGAAATTACTTTTCACGCTCTTTCTGGGCCTGACGCTTGTGATGACTAATCAGTTTGATCTTGGCTTGTCCAAACTCAGCCTGAAATACCAAGAGCAAAATAATGGTCACCACACGAGTTTCATTAGCTTTTCTGTCGATTTGTTATGTGATTTCTTTTGAATGAGATTTCATGAATACATAAACACAATCCATGGTAGTACACGCACAAGGATGTTCCTTTTGAGGTCTCCCGTCCACTGATCTAACAGGTGCTCCATACGGCCGAGATCCTGGTCAATAGTCATAGTGTAACCGACTTCACTGTCGGCTGTCTGGCTGTATCCTGATACAGACTGCAGGTCACTGTCCTGCTCAGGTCGCATGAACAGCTGTGTGGCTAGCGGGTCACCCATCGGTAGTGTAGCCACTGAAGCAAAATCAGACATGCAAGAATTAATCAGGCCATAGGTGACATTACTCGCATCTAAGTAAATGATGGATACTGATATCTTTAAATTGTTGAATGATGAATTCCTGCTATAGCAGAGACTCATTTCCATGGGTCTTTTGCTGCGTTCCATTCATGTCGTGCAAATAGTGATCACGAGTTTCCCAGTAGTAAAAACCGTTCCATTCCCGTTACGACTGGTGAATTCCCATTTGCACAAGTCGTGAAGTGGGTCTGGTTTTTCAGACTCGATTTGCACGAGTAGGAAAAACATGGCGGCAAAGGGAGAGAATCAACATATAAAATGAAAAAACTTTGCTAGTTTTCCCTATTATCATGCATTGATGTTTGCAGTGGTAAAATACTAAACATTGAAATGACGATTCGACTTTTTCCATAAAATTATCAAAAAATTTTTTTTTGACATTTATTAATTTTTGGCCTGAGTTGGTTAAAAAATAATAGAATAATGAGTGCCACAATTACTTTTTTCATTTACAAGGTCTTATTTTAACCCATAGATACTTGAAGGCAATTTGTATGTGTTTTGCCAATGGAACGCTTCGAACTCGTATTGCACCACTTCCCACTCGTGATCACCATTTGCACGATTTGAATGGAACGCAGCATCAATACACTGATGAAGATATGTATATGAGAAGAAGATGTACCATGTGGAAACACTATTGATACACAAAGTTAATTCTAAAAGGTAATTTCACATCTTAATGTGTTAAACCCGGAGTCGGATATTAGCTTTCATATTATAAAATACAATGTTCCCACAATTCAACACTTACACCTGGGTATGTGTGGTCTCTCAGCGCCTCTATTTCCGGTTGAGCGACCCCCGTTGAGAGACGAAAGATCATCAGGTATCTCCGAGTCCTGCGTGCTGAAGCCGACGTGATGTTCGTGGACTCGACTGTCTTCCGTATGTCGGGAGTCTTCTTGTGATTCCTCAATTGTCCTGTCTGGAATGAATACGAGAATATCAGTTACCAAGTTACTAGTAAATAGTAGTAATAGGTTCCTGATATCAGTGATGCTGTTATTTAAGTCATGCATATACATGTATATCAAATCTTGAATATTAGTTGTAAAGTGTGTAATATTAATGTTATTGGTTATAATGTACCTTTAGGTCGAATATCATGGACTAGATATAACATCTTTACACTCTCAAAAGAGTTTTAGGGTTAGAGGTAAATGACAACAACAAATACATTTTAACGAAACAGTGAGGTACCTGCATCTTCTTCCTCATCACCATTTTCTGCGGGATGTTCTTCTGCTTGCTGTTGTGGTTGAGGATTCGACAACTTTGCTCTCAGATCTGTCAGTGACTTGGGAAACGTGTCCGGGTTGAAGGAGGGTACAATCACAGCATACTTCAGGAGCTCGTCGTATTCCTCCTGTAGCTGTGTCGACACTGAACTTCCAGGAGAGTCTGGAGGGTTGTAGAATTCCGTCGACTTCTCATCCATCGAAGATTCCGACATTTTCCGGCGGTTTCCTAGGAAATTATGGATGACTCCTGCAATAAACAAAATGTGTGAGCTAGCTTTTAAAATAGAATATTTCTGATACCCTGTCTGGTCACATGTCAGCAACAAATAAATAGACCGACATAGTGACAAGTACAATGATGGTACCATAATACTAGTATGTATGGAAAGCCATTGGTATCATTGCAAATTGTGACTAGTGAATGCGAATCACTTACATGTATTAGGTTTGTAGACTATGTTATAAATGCTTTATATGCAGAATAAAAATTATTATTAGGTCCAGATCAGATATAATCAATATTGTGACTGAATTGCGTATCTTTGATTGTAGGCCCTACTCAGTAGGCCATATATTAAGAATTAGGTTTTGCATCTTGCAAATTGCTTATTGCGAATTGCTTATTGCGAATTGCTTATTGCGAATTGCTTTTTGCTAATTGTTTATTGCCAATTTGCCAATTGCTTATTGCGAAAATTTACGCTTGTGAACAGACATGGGGTCAAGTACATTTCTTCAAGTACAAGTACAAGTACAGCATGAGTATCCAAGTACAAGTACAAGTAATCAGTTTGAAAAAATGTACTCAAGTACTTCAAGTACTTGGAGACCAAGTACAAGTACTCTCAACAAAATGAACAACAAATTGAATTGGTAAAACAAAGTGTTTATACACAGACGCCATGGTCAATATCGTGTTGTATATCCGCAACAGGGATTTTCAGACGAAATGACAAACCTCAAGAACAACTTTTTATTTATACTTGTATCTGATAAAGTGCCCCATTTGATGAGAACTACCCCCGTGTGGGATTATTACAATCATTTTCCCCCGCAGGAAAGATCAAGGGCAATTAACCGGACAATAGACTTTGACATCTGAGTACCACAGATTAAGCCAAACACAATTGCAATAACTGAGGGGGCAGTGAGGACCAGGGGAGGAGGAGGGAGGTGACAATCGGTCATAGCAGATACACCCAGTTACACAATTCACCCTGTCTTTGATGGTCATATTATTGATTAGCCAAGGGAAAAGATCAAGCTTGGCCGGCCTAGAAAGTTGATAATCTGGTTGCTTCTGAACTTACTTATATGGTGAGTGGATCAAAGGATCAAACAAGCCTTTGAAGATATTTGCAAGATTTCTAAATTCAACTGTTACATATGTATGTTTGAATAGTGAGCACCTGATTTCCTGTTATCTCTTGCAGTTTTTTTTTTCTAATCATTATTATTTGTGCTGGAAAAGTTATTCAGTGAAATGGATGGTGTCTCTGATGTCTGAATCGAGCTTGCAAAAACAAAAAATATCATTGCTAGCATTTGATTGATGTACTTGGAAGTACTTGAAAAAGTATTTGATATTTTCAAGTACATTTTGATCAAGTACAAGTACAGGTCCAAAAATTTACCCAAGTACAAGTATAAGTACAAGTACTTGGAAGCCAGTACTTAAGTACAACCAAGTACAAGTACAGCTGTACTTGACCCCATGTCTGCTTGTGAATAATGCTTATTGCTGAACATCACACCCTCAGGAGGATGGCAGACGCTATATGCTTATGGACCACTGAGTGGGAAGGACATTAGGTATACAATAATCTTTTATCTTGGTTCAACACGACAGTAGTGGTACAAAGGGCCAGTGGAAGGTGTTGAGTTTTGGGGGGGGGGGGGGGGGGGGTTGCAAGAAAAACCATGTGTCAGTGATGACATTTCAAACGTCTATCTATGTTTTGTTTGATCTAGACTCTATTAATGGACAGCTGGTAATGAACGATAGTTTATATATTTGTGTCCTACTAGCCTATTCTAGGCTACTGCCCATTCCAACGGTGCATCCAATTAACAGATTGAGGCAGATCAAACAAGGCATTCGCAACACAATGGCCAATGGTTTGGGCCAATACGCGATGAGCATTTCGCAATCTACTAGGTTTACCAGCTTTCCATAAGTAGGCATGTACATGTATGTTTGTTCGAGTTACATGTACAATGTAGTGGGCAATTTCATTCCCAGCTGATTTCCCACAGTTATGATCCGGAATGACAATTGGCAGCCTGAGCGATGCGGAGTGGCGCCACCAAGTGAATTGTAAGGTCAATACAGTTGAGAAAATAAAATGCGCTCATGAGATGTGTCAAGTTGTCACAATCTGGTTCGTGTTTTCAAGTTGGGATATTTCAGCGATAAAGTCATTGATTGTTTGTCAAATATGTATCCCCTAGCTATGTCCTTTCGGTATATAGATGAGGCCTAGTCTAGAAGGTAAAGTTGTGGAAAATTTTGATTTATTATTTGAAAAGATGTCCAAACGATTTCCGTCCCAAGGGTGAATGACAGCCATCTCAGACACTCCGCGTCGCTCAGGCTGGACAATAGGTTTTGATAGAAAATTGGGGCCAAGTATCAGACACTGCGCCTTCCTCTATATTCGATAAAGTTTAAAAAGGTGACAGACATATTAAATGGCATTCATTTAGTGGTCGAGTAGTATTAAGGCGCAGCGTATGATACTTGGGCCAAGAATTGTTTACTAAAAGACAAATTCATCTGTCAGTGAAACACGCTTTTTGGCGATAATTTTGTTTTGGATAATCGAATCAACTTGATATTTTGTGTGTCTTAATTGGGTATCATGCCGTAATTTTTCACCGAGTTTCAGGATTTAATCTCAAGAAATGAAAAAGTTGGCAATCTACCTCAATGTTAAAATTCAGTCCAAAATGGGATCAAACAAATTCCAACAAATTCAGGGCCTTTATGATGTTTATGCCAGTACAGAATTAATTTACTGCTTTGATTTGAAGTCGAAATGCATAGTCGTAGTTTATATTAAGTAAACATGTTTATTTTGCATCAGTTTTTAACTCAAACATCAAATAAAAATCGTTTTTGTGTCGAGACCATGGAATTCCATTGTGGGGCTGAATTTTAACATTGGGCCTTTGGGGTAGATTACCAACTTTTTCAATTTTTGAGATAGAACTCTGAAATTCGGTGAAAAATTACGGGATGATACCCAATTACGACACACAAAATATCAAGTTGATTCGATTATCCAAAACAAAAATATTTGCAAGATGTTTCACTGACAGATGAACTTTTTTAGTTTAGATCTATGCACATATCATTTGTTCTTTTTATCTGTGATTATCATTTTGTGACACTAATAAACTCATCAAATTGCCCACTAGATTGAACATGTGCTCCGTTTGTTCCCCTCTTATGACTTATTCGTGCATAAAAAGCAAAAGTAGATCTACTACATTTTATCAATATCATTCCTCTATTATCGCTCAGTCATATTTGAACATTCTCCAAGTCCAAGTCGCGTAATTTTAAAATTACAGCATCTGACGACGGATCGACACGCACCTGAAAAGTAATTACTTTCAACTGGTTCTTTCCAATCTCAAAATATGCGAAGTTTGAGTAATATTGCGATAAAAGAATGAGAATCAATTTGTTTGTTGCTGGGCAAGCCAAAACAAGTAAACCGCAGTGGCGCCACAAGCTGCAAGGAGCGTTATGATCATGTTCGTGCATTTCTCTCCACTGTCAAACATTTCATTCATTGAATCACGTTATGACGTGCTTTTCAAGACAGTTGAATTTTTATCACCTGTCAAAATCAATAATCCATCTCAGGCATCTATATTGATCGTTTCAATTTTTGAGCGCCTTTGATGTGCAGGATCAATATTTCGTGCACCCACTCAGAGTTGGGCCAGAGACAGGGGGCCAGAGAACAGCTGTGTACCGAAAATAGAGCTTCTGATTGGCTGAAATCTGGCGGGGCCGACGCACACTTTTGCACTTTAGGTAGAGACGCCGGCCTGGCTAGGGGGGCCACACTCAATCTTTGCGGGCATGCAGGATCCATTCAGGAAATTTGTATTATCGGTAGATCTACTATATATCTATTGCGAAGAAAATAGTATCGGTAAGTTTATTAGGCATTCATGGTTCCAGAAATCATTTTTTTTTTATTCTGCTACATATAGCTGATTCTCATCATAGGTCCTATATAATTTTGTTTTGAGCATGAAGTACGTCTATGATCCGAGAGCATCCCTTAAAAACCATATTATCTGATTATTTTAAGTTTCCTCAACGTGCCTGCATCTGTGAATGATAAAGAGTAAGATAAGCAAGCTTTTATTTGGGTTGGTGAATCAATACTGTACATTTTTAAAAAATGTCTGAAATATGTCTTTCCCAAATCGCTACTCAAAGTAACATGAAGTGATGTTGGGGATAATCAGCATAATTTGTTATTATATATGCTGGTGATGGTTTGTGAGCTGTATACTAATATTCTTTTTTTTCTTTACCAAAAACAAACACAACAAAGTTTTATAGTTAGCTGATTATTCTTTTATTGCCATTAGTGCAACTCCCCCCAAAAATGAAGAGGAATGCCCACGAAAATAAGTTCATAAATCTCTGATACAAGCACACTGTAAGAAAATAAATCGGCCTTTTCAACAAAACTACCTCTTACAACAAATGCGTTCAATTGCCGAGTACCTGAAAAGCACCCCTGTCATCGACAACATGCAATCTATTCTCACACTTGTGTACGGGTATTGCGGAAATATTACAGGTCTTGTAAACAAATTTCCCAACAACCAGGGTTAAAAACAGAATTATAATATTTATACAATGTTATAACATGTCAACAAGTTGCGTTAAAAAGAAACATAACATACATATATAGATATATATCTCTTGACTAATTTCATTCTACTAACCAAGCATAAACGAAGATGAGGATGGAATCATTACTCATGTGTCAATAGTAAGTGTAGTACAATGATGAAACTAAGGGTGAATTTCTGCGAGACACGGATATACAGATATAACAGTAACAACCTTAAATGCATACAAAACTAAATTCTTCTTTCACACACTTACATGTACATAGATATGCTCCTAGTTCATTTCTCTCACCTGCCAAAGAATTAAACGTTTGGGACGACACCAATCACAGATATCAGTTCTCTTTACCTGCACCTTTAACAGTTTAACACTCACACACACGCAGCTCAACATCATTGGATACTATACCATGTTGTATACTGCTGACCATAGACAGTGTGGCATTGCTAGCATATCTGGTACATTGTTTATAAATGGCTGAATCCTTATTGCTATCAGGTGACATATCTATATATATACCAGAAATGGTCGACAGATACCACAACAAGTGTGGCATTGACATTCGTCAAGTAACATTCAATTAAGGCACTAGAATTTACCATTTCAGTCAGAGCAGCCACATTAGAAATGTCAACCAGTTTTACCAAAAATAAACGTGTTAGAAAATCTGTATGCAGGACTGTATGTATGTTTTGACACACGCAACACAACATAAACATAAACGACTGAATGATGAAGCTGTGATTCCTAAATCAAAACAAAATTCTGTACAGTAATAGTAGAATACAGGAGTTTTTTTTTTTCAAAAAGAATTAATAACAGTCATTCCAGTTCGCAAAACTGCAGGCCTCATGCAATACACACATAGAAGAATCTGTAGGAAAACAGAAGGCAAAGGTCAATGTGAAATATTCCTGGCAAATATAATCACACAGATAGCTAAATGATATACAAGTAATACATTTTGCAGTAAAGTACCGAGTTTGATTGAAAACTACAATTTCCCGGGACACCTGCTTCTCGTGAATGACATGTTACAATATTTACACGAACAACCTGCATAACAATATTTAATGTACCGGTACATATGGTATTATCACTGTCAACCTGTTAGTTAGTGGATGGCATCATCATATTCGTTGTACAGCATGCATACTTACTATTACAATTCGATGAAAAATAAACTCATGCGATTTCATTGTTTGAAGTAAATTCCTGTAAATAAAAATTTATCATTTCCTTGGAACATGTCCATAACAAAATACAACATTCCTATCTTACAGCAATTTGAATACACTTTATGAATAATACTATATCGACAGAACCAACAAGGACAATATGCATTCATACAGTATCATGAAAACCCTGAAATATTTGCCACTATATAAATATACATGTATTTCTGATCAACAAAAGAATTCTTCCATTTTGATGCACCGAAGACAAGCTTGAAACACAAACTGTGCTGTATCATATCATGTGAATTGGAGACAATACACTATTTGTAGTTACATATACATGTTCATACAGATACTGGTGTCTAAAACACCATGGAGTTTGAATGTTAGAGAAAGGACAGAATGCATGCTTCTCACCTATGCAATCAAGCAATATATTGCTGACAATACTGAACATTAACATGGGAACTTGATGCCAACAGGTTTTGCTGGCAAATAACTATTTCAGACCATGAAAATACAGGAAATTTATACAGGAAATTTATACAGTAGTATATCAGAGTGGCTGAAAAAGTCCCCGAAACATATAAAACGTAATACTGACCAGCAACCTTCACTCTCTATGCAGAGGCTATGAACCATATCACAGCTCTAAAATACGAAGCACTAATTTCATCAAACAAGGCAGATGAAAAACAACAGCATGCATATCTGGTGTACATACTGAAAGTCTACTTGTGGAAGTGCAACTACATGCAGAGTAAAATATAAATTTGCCAAAAAAATTCCCCTCCCCCCATCTACCAAGGGTACAATTCAAGAAGGTAACTTCAACATTTACAATGAAATAACATGCAGGTGCCACCAAACATCATATAGCTGATCCCCTACACATATATCAGGAATACCCACAAACTTGCGATTTTGAATTTTTTTCACGAAGTTCACTTTGCAAAACAAGCAGAACATCTCATATGTAATTTGATTCTAAATATATATGTATTACAATTCGGTTATTATCAATAAATAATTTCAAATGATCGTGAACTCTACTGAGTATTTGAAAACTAACTTTTTTTTACTCCCTTCACGAAACATAATATCTTTTCATACTTACACACACAATCATACAGAACCAATACTCAGAAAGATAGTTACATATGGCAACAGTTCGGGGATATACAATCGATAAAACATGTACAAATCGATGTGATGAATTATTCAGTGGAAGACAGAACAGTATTTTGTAAAGTTTGAGTGAAAAAAACAATTTTCCAGAAATTTTCCTGATGATAAAAAATTCATGACGATGTGATAATAGCATAACTCACATTCACAATTTCCTTTGCTGCCAATTCGAAATGTACTAGCATGAGCAGTATTTCTACCGGCTTGCACTGTACAATCACAAATAGATAGTAATACGGGGAATTTTTAATACAAATAAATTTAGTTTTCACTGAACAACACAATACTGTAGAATTTACATGGTGATATATCAAAAGAACAATGCACAGTAGTAAAATCAGCTCCGTGTCATTGTGCTGCTACATGTGAAATTTTGGAAGAACTCTGAACCAGCATATATACCGGGGTATAAATCAAACACTTTGTCGTTTTAATTCATGCAACTGATTGAGAAGATGGAACCAAGCTAAGGGAATTTTAGTGAAACAGGACGAATGAACCTGGCAGAATTGACATCTGTCAAACAGATGTCATACACAAAACACAAGAAACTCACAAAAATGCAAAAGTTTAGCAGTCAGGAACTAGCGACAACGTACAAGAAGTATCTGAAAAATATGGAAGCATTGCATATCGATTACATGTTGTCTATTGTTAGGCAAACGTGCACACATCTCTGTGCTGATAAATCCCTGATTCTTTCCTACACAGTGTGACTTGGGTGAACAAGCTTTGTGTGAAATGTTTAAAGCACTGCGCGTGATGGCACCCAATCACTTGGAGTATTCGACGTAAAGCATACAAGGCGCAAGTCCCGAGCACTAACTAATTAACTCGGGATGTGCGTTGCATTCACACATGCATACCTGATAGACCTGACACCAGAATTATGTGATACTCAAGACTGCTACCAGCTATAAACAATGACGTGCATCTACAGGGTTACGTACATATAGACACGTATAGCTAAGGACAGTACTAATATTTACATTTCCATGTTTATCAGCTGCCTGACACAATCACCAACAATCATTCTTGTAAGGTACATGTATCTCCATACAGCATACAACTTGGGAATAAATGCATGTGAATGGTGATAGGTTGTACTTGCATAATTGTATCTATTTACAGAATATACTTGCCCCTCTGTACACAAAACACAGGAAATATACAGCTACTATCTCAAGCAGGGCAATACTTTTGCAATGGTACTAAAATTCAGTTCATACATGTTACTGGCATCCTAACGCTGCCCACAAGGCCAACCAAATACATACATCGACCGAGCATTATAACTCTCAAAACAACAGGACAAGTGTGCACAAAAACAAGACATCCACAAAATATGCGAGAAGTTTGAAGATTAGCTAAGGTGCTACAGGGTGTTAACTACAAATATAATCTCTTTGAAAAGGTACTTACAGTTTCCGCTGTTAGACAGCCAAAAAAAAAAAAATCCAAAAACAAAACCTGCCGAGAATAGCAGGAGCATCAATATGTGCAAATCCAGCCCACCTCACATAAAGAAAACTTAACAGAAACTCCCAAGGGTTATGTCAAACATGCGACACCTCAACACTTCACCTCCTAGCCGGACTACAACATACTTCACGGTATTGGACCTATATTACTCTACTTTCCAGCAGTTGGCCGCTTTCCTGACAAGTCACAGCCAAGTGCGCTAGGCTCCAACAGTATCAACACCACCTCCTGTAAAACTACCACGGGAAGGACTACTTGCTTCCTCAAGGCTCACGCCTGCTCGTCCAAGCCGTCCTGCGAGAAGAGTTCTTTATGCAGCGCGGGGAACTCGACATGCGGGTGTTCCTCCTTGAAGTGCGCCAGGAGGTCACCGTGGCGCAGATTCAGCAGCTGCAGCATCGTGACCCTCTGTGTCAGCTGGGCGCGGATGTTCTCGTCCTCGGGGTGGTTCTTGCCGAGTTCCATCTTGAGGGCTCCGTGAATACGCTCGTTGAGTTTCTGGACAATGACCGGGTCGCGGATGCCGGGCCGGTTTGGGGTGATGAGGACCTCTGCGCAGAGTAGTGATATCTCTGTCTCTGTCAATCGGTAGCTCATCATCTCCTCGATGAACATGAAGATACTGTCCAACATGGATTTCTCGTCATCATCTGGAATGGTAGCAACAAACCTCAAAAGTTCAATGCCGGACACAGTTGGTTGAGTTGGTCATAATCTATATCTTGAATGCTAGACATAGACTCATTATAGATATAGACTCCTACTGCTTATTCTATCAGCTTTTCAGATAAGATTGCTGCATACGTACTAAGAGTGATGAAGGAATTCAAAGGCACAAAGGACGTTCCAAACACAACACTCCTGTTTTCTGGATTATAAGCACCAAGGATCCTGAGAAGAGCTATTTCAAAACTGCCTGAAAATCGAAATGGTAAACAATATTTGTCAGTGTCCAGATCTTTTGGGCGAAAACACTGTCAGGCAATGAATAGATTTTTCAATAATTCTCAGTAAGTTGCATACCTCCTTTCAATAGCATTATCTGGTCATCCTGTAGTAGGTTCATGAAACCGGGAACCATTTTTGCAAACTCTATAATCTGTTGAACTGCCAGAGTAACTTTCTCAGCTATTTCAACCCAAAGCTGTTCTCGGTTCTGCAAGAGAAATACCTCACTCTCAGAAATTCTGACCATGCTGACCAGCATCTGTCATTCCAATCAAACTTGACAGGATAGGGCAAGATAAATAATTAAACAACATAATATAAACAGTGAGTTTATCAGAATATGGCAGATAACTGAAAGGCCACCTTCAAGATCTCACTTACCAGTCCTCGAAGGAGTTCAATCAATTCCAGTGATATGCCGATACCCCGCATCTGTTCCACCTGTTCGCTGGTGAACAAACAAGTGCGCTGGTGAGCATCAGCAATGGCCTTCGTTAACAAACCTGTACAATGCAGGAAAACACAGCTCATTATCATGAATGATTAGTGAGTAGCATTTCTTCACGAACAGCATTCATGATTGAATTTTCCAGTAAAACAATTTGCTGAAATTGTCTGAACCAATGAGGAAACTCACCTAGGTCAATATCGTCTGTGGTTTTGAGCATTTGTTGTTGGTTTTGTGGCGAGTAAACTCCAGAGGAATCACCCGAGCCCGGTGACATGTCGTACGACATAGGCATGGAGTACGGACTCATGGGACTACAGTCAACCTGGCTCGGGAATCTGCCATGAAAAAACGGCCGACAGGTGTTAGAAATTTTGGAACTATAAGTAGGTATTTGCACCACATAGATTGCTCAAATTATTCAAACTGTCTTCACATTTACAACTCAGGACTCACCCATATTGGTTGTTATTGGTAGGGCTGAGCGAGCCATTCGTGAAGCTGACAGAGCCATCTGGGCTGAGGTTCATTCTCTGCTTGTGATAGTTTGCTTCATCCTCCACCTTCTCGCGCTGCTTCTTGGACATCCGGCCAAACTTCACAGCTATTTTCAACCAGGAGGATGACAGACGTATGTGTACATGTATGTTTTTATGTATGCATAACTGCATATTCCAGGTGAAGAGATTTAGGGAAAAGCAATGGTTTCATAAAAGTTTAAATTTAAATTTTGAATTTAAACCTGACTGCTGGTAAAGCACAAAAGCACATATATGTGAAACTTTCATATTATAATTTATGCACATTCTTGAAAACAATGTTCCACAAAATAGAAACTCATGCACAAAATGCCCAGAACAAGAGAGAACTGACCATCTCTGGACATGCCAAGCGCCAGACATTTCTGCAGGCGACAGTACTGGCACCGGTTGCGGTTCACTCGGTCGATGACGCAGTTTTTCGTGCGTGGACACTGGTAATTGACTGGTCCAGCCTGGCTTCGACGAAAGAAACCCTGCAAAACAGGCATTGTGGCACCTTACAAATGAACAATTAAACTCAGAGTAAAGCACTTGCTCCTCCAGTCATGAATGCAATATTGCCAAATGGACAAATTCCCTGGTAAATAGAGGATTGACAAATTCCCTAATAAATAGAGGATTGACAAATTCCCTGGTACTAGAGAATTGATATTTGATATACATTATTTCATACCTTGCATCCTTCACAGGTAATAACTCCATAGTGGACACCTGAAGACTTGTCTCCACATACTTTGCAAGGGATAACCTCTATGTGAGCTGAAACAGAGAAAAAATTTACCAATTATCATTCAAGCATATCTATAAGTTCAGAGTAATACGCAGAGTATCGTTGTATGCGTATTCAATATGTTATTATGTTAGTATTTTTTGAGACTGTACATGTATGCACATGTAGCATGTCACAAATTTGTCATAACTTTCAAGTCATCTACACTGAGATTTCCCAATGACATCTGAATTACATAAGATCCCGTAAACCCTTTACGTATTTCTGATGATATAAATTTGTATATACAAAGTCATGTACATGTACACAGTAGAAATGGCATGTAATGTTTTGAGTCCCTTCAATGATGATGTTATGACACGAAACATCATAATTCATGTGCAGAGATCACTATACAGCGGTCATCAATATAGATATTTAATAACATTAGAAATATCAAGTTGTGGGGACATTACTGAATGAGAATATATCATTAAAATGATCAATCAATCCACAGTCTAGACTGAATGATTAGCATTCACCATGTGCAATACTTGAGCTGAATGTAAAATGTTCTATATTGGCAAGTGAAACTGCAACACTTAAACCTATGAACAATACATGTTAAGTTGTTGATCAGCTGTTGCACAACTGTGGAACAAACACAACAGGAAACACCACAATACATAGTCAAACATTACAATAATCATCACAATACACCTCACAATACATAACATTATAGCAATGATCAGTCCCAAAGATAATGTATCCTGGTTGTCATTGTCATTGGATTTTGTTCTGGGTTGTTTCCATATAGATCTATATATATTTGAGAACACCTCAAGGGATCAAAAACAAATTGTGATTCAATGGAATTTTTGAAGTTGATGAAACAGTCTGGTGATGGTATGAGTCAGTCAGTGGTTGCAGACTTGCTGTTCAATGTCTGTGCATGAAATTTTGGTTACTAGTTAACCAGACGTCTATGATGGACCATCATATACTAAACTGCTAAAACCAGTATCTAGAATAATATGTGACGGTACTGTTCAATTGCGGTAGATTAATTGATTATCCATCGATGCTGCGGTCGAGCAGCCAAGCCTCAGCTGGCCAGCCAACGACCGACCCCGCCCACAGAGAATCAACAGCGACACGTGGTCAACCACCCGTCCAAAAACAACATACGGATTACCCGATCCGCTACCACTTTTACAGATGATTATGGTATTCAAATAAATAAAAGTTTTAGATGTAACAGTCTGTGTGATTTCCTAATTGGCAGGCAAAACAGCACGCTCATTTGTCGAGGGGTGGACCCCGGACTTCGCTCATTTGACAACTGTGCACCCGAAATCTAAAGTGACAGCTGACATTTTATACACAAGTTTAGCATCGAAAATAAACCAGTTTGCAATGAACAAACATCCTGGCAAGATGCATGCCGTTAGAATAACCTTTTGTTGTTCATTTAGTAGGGTTGTCAAGTGGCGATTGTCTAAGTTTGCGGGGTAAATCAGCGAACAGAAAGTGTCGGCTAAAGCGAAACAACCCATCAGGCCCACATCAAACATGGCCGCCATCAAAACAGTCGACCGACGAGTTTTCAGAAGGCGTTTGTTTACATTCGTTAGGAATCGAACCTACCTTTCATGTTGTTTGTAATTTTCACGACATGATTAGGAAGCATCCCCAATTGAGCCCCCTGAAGTGCTGGCATAGCTGGGGGTGACGTCGGGCTGGACGGTGGAAGAGAAATCGCTGTTTCTGCCCCCGACATTTTGAGAGGATTTTGTGATGGACTCGCGGAACAAAAATAGCTCAACGAGTTCATTTGCATATCAAGGACGAATGTGGGCGCTTTGCATAAATTAGCATATATAATTTCGGGCCTATTTTTCCATGTTTTCTACAATAATTTGGCGTCGAGGACAACGTATATCATGCCTAAATAACAATTGCATAATTAAGTTTGCATTTTACAAGTTCATGTGTGTTTTTCACTGGCAAAAACGAAAGAACCAACACAAAACATGGAATAATGTTGGAGTAGTGGAATCTCTGACAAACATCAGGGGGCAGCACTTGTCAATGTTTTCAAGGTTTTATGGTATCACGTGGTCATGTTGACTGGAGCGAAAATGAAGAGGGGGGCCACTTCAACAATCTGACGATCAAGAGATGATGAGCAAACGGGACTGTGTGTTTGAAATGTATTGCAGAAGAATAGTACACTCTGCCCATTTCGCGTAATGCACTCTGATTATTGTGATCAAAATAATCTTTTGGTGACAAAAACGTTTGTTTCACAAAAAGTAATCAAGTTGTTCGAAACGCGCTGACAACTTTGATTGGAAATATCAGCATGATGATGATTTAGTCGCTATATATACGTTGGCTTGGCGTTTTCTTTTGATGGAACAATATAACTACTCGATCTTTGTTGATTTTATCCCTTTTTCTTTGGTCATGATTGGTTACATCATTGAACTTTTGCATGAATTTCGCCGAATATTTCAGTCTTAATCTTCATTGATTACTTTGATCAGAGTGCATGAAATGCGCCCAATGTTCACATGGAACATCTAGGTCGCATCCATTATAAACTGAACTATTGAAATGGCACACTTCCTTGCCCCTACTGCACGTGTACATCATCCGACTGCATGTTGAATATATATTTGCTCCACAAAAGGCCCGAATTATACTTTGAACAGGCACCGAATATATCCGGGTGAGCTATATCCTATATTACACTAGGTTGAGATCCGAAATCTGCAATCATATATGCATGAATTTAAAGATAAATTCTATTCGAGAAGCTAACTATTCAAGAAGCAAACTATTTGACAATTTGACTCAATATTTGCCATGGGACATTCGAAAAATGCAGTTTACATAGTTTTTCCTTCTTTCAAAAATACCTCTATCAATAAAATGTCCAGTTTATATAATTTAGTGCAGAAGAGGACCCCCATTCGAAATTTGATATTGATGAATATATTCCATCACATATGTTATATAATACCTATGCTAACAATAGATTGATTTGTACATGAGCATTCAATATGACTGAGAGATATATATATGTGTATATACCTTTTACATTATTCATATTGAATGAGACTACCATATATGATACGAATATTTTCTAACAGTGACCGCGATATGTAACAGTATATACTTAAATGTAGATACCATGATCTTCAGCGTGTTGATTTATGTCAGAAATCAACCCTATTCAACGTTTATTCGCTTACCTCTCGAACCCGTTCTTTGTTTCCAAAGTTAAAATCGTGTACAACCACCACACTCCAGTAACAAAGACGGCTTCGATTCCATATCCAGCTGCCGTTACTTATGGGGAAACTTACAATAGTCGTGGTACACGTGTGCCTTTGCAAGTAGGCCATTGTTATAAATATCTCTCGAAATTATCACCTAAATCCGTATAATGCGCTTCCTCTTCTATGAAGTTCTAAATCAATGTGAAATGCACAATGGGTGTGTGCTGTATTGCATGTCCTACTTTCGTAAATATTGGCTCAGATAAACATGAGTAATGCGCCGAAGCGAACATATAGCTAGCTACACGGCCGATCGTGCATGTTTATGAAAGAATTCTCGGTGTTCAGTTTGAAAAACGCGGCCAGTGGGTCAAGTTATTAACTGTGTTGACCCTAAATTGCAGTGTGTGTTCGCGGCCTGTGTTTGTACCGGTGGCGCCGCGAGGCAGGTATTTCTGTTTCTGCAGAAATCCGATTGATTGTTATTTGCTCACATGCATGTTCATTTATATATTTTTTAATAATATATGTATATAATATACCTATACCCATTCCAAACGACAGGCCTAGATGTGGTTAATTACCATATAAATGAGATCGAATCATATTTGAGCAGTGGTCATATCATGTTATATATTAATATGGTTAAATCGTTTTAAAAATTAATTTTTCGTGTAATAATCGAACACCAACATGTACAATGAATATATGCCCTACTAGAAACTGTTCCCTGATGGTTAAAACCTGATGGTTATATATTCATATAATATAGTTCAATCGTTTTAAAATTTAATTGTTCGTGTAATAATCGAACAGTCACGTGTACAATAAAAATATATGCCCTACTAGAAACTGTTCTAGAAACTGTTCTCCGATCAATAGGGCATTTCGGCACGAAATGGCCTTATGGTTTTGTCTGTTTTTTTTTTGTTTTTTTTTCTTCTTCTTTTTTTTTACTTTCCGCCGTTTTGGTTTCCGATCAATAACTCGGGAACGCCTGAACGGATCTTGTCCAAATTTACACCACTGGTCACAAATATTACATGGAAGACCCCTAATGTTTTGGAGGCAGCTCCGGGGTCCGTGAGGTCCGTGAGGATGAAATCAAGGTTGATTTTGAGACTTGGTTTCTGAGCGATAACTCAAAAAGTATTCATGCAATGGCAAGTATTCTGTGCATGGCAGTGTCGAATTTTTTTTCCCGACTCGGCACTTCCTGTTTGGCTGTATCTCGGAAAAGGTGCATCGTAGAGCGAAACGGAGCTCAATTTCGGCCTCCTGACACTAGACAAACTAGTCTAGTTGATATCTTGGGTTGAGACGACCTCTGGTGTCGAATTTTTTTTGCCGACTCGGCACTTCCTGTTTGGCCGTATCGCGGAAACGGTGCGTCATAGAGCGAAACGGAGCTCAATTCCGGCCTCCTGACACTAGACAAACTAGTCTAGTTGGTATCTTGGGTTGAGACGACCTCTGGTGTCGAATTTTTTTTCGCCGACTCGGCACTTCCTGTTTGGCCGTATCTCGGGAACGGTGCTTCGTAGAGCGAAACGAAGTTCAATTTCGGCCTAATGGCACTAGACAAACTAGGCTTAGGGTATTTTGGGTCAAGAAGGCCCCTGGTGTCGAATTTTTTTTTTGCCGACTCGGCACTTCCTGTTTGGCCGTATCTCGGAAACGGTGCGTCATAGAGCGAAACGGAGCTCAATTCCGGCCTCCTGACACTAGACAAACTAGTCTAGGGGGTATCATGGGTCAAAACGACCCCTGGTGTTGAATTTTTTTTCGCCGACTCGGCACTTCCTGTTGGGCCGCATCTCGGAAACGGAGCGTCGTAGAGCGAAACGGAGCTCAATTTCGGCCTCCTGACACTAGACAAACTAGTCTAGAGGGTATCTTGGGTCGAGACGACCCCTGGTGTCGAATTTTTTTTCCCGACTCGGCACTTCCTGTTTGGCCGTATCTCGGAAACGATGCATCATAGAGCGAAACGGAGCTCAATTCCGGCCTCCTGACACTAGATAAACTAGTCTAGTTGGTATCTTGGGTTGAGACGACCTCTGGTGTCGAATTTTTTTTCGCCGACTCGGCACTTCCTGTTTGGCCGTATCTCGGAAACGGAGCGTCGTAGAGCGAAACGGAGCTCAATTTCGGCCTCCTGACACTAGACAAACTAGTCTAGAGGGTATCTTGGGTTGAGACGACCCCTGGTGTCGATTTTTTTTTCCCGACTCAGCACTTCCTGTTTGGCCGTATCTCGGAAACGGTGCGTCATAAAGCGAAACGGAGCTCAATTCCGGCCTCCTGACACTAGACAAACTAGTCTAGTTGATATCTTGGGTTGAGACGACCTCTGGTGTCGAATTTTTTTTGCCGACTCGGCACTTCCTGTTTGGCCGTATCTCGGAAACGGTGCGTCATAGAGCGAAACGGAGCTCAATTCCGGCCTTCTGACACTAGACAAACTAGTCTAGTTGGTATCTTGGGTTGAGACGACCTCTGGTGTCGAATTTTTTTTCGCCGACTCGGCACTTCCTGTTTGGCCGTATCTCGGAAATGGAGCGTCGTAGAGCGAAACGGAGCTCAATTTCGGCCTCCTGACACTAGACAAACTAGTCTAGAGGGTATCTTGGGTTGAGACGACCCCTGGTGCCGATTTTTTTTTCCCGACTCGGCACTTCCTGTTTGGCCATATCTCGGAAACGGTGCGTCATAGAGCGAAACGGAGCTCAATTCCGGCCTCCTGACACTAGACAAACTAGTCTAGTTGATATCTTGGGTTGAGACGACCTCTGGTGTCGAATTTTTTTTGCCGACTCGGCACTTCCTGTTTGGCCGTATCTCGGAAACGGTGCGTCATAGAGCGAAACGGAGCTCAATTCCGGCCTGCTGACACTGGACAAACTAGTCTAGTTGGTATCTTGGGTTGAGACGACCTCTGGTGTCAAATTTTTTTTCGCCGACTCGGCACTTCCTGTTTGGCCGTATCTCGGGAACGGTGCTTCGTAGAGCGAAACGAAGTTCAATTTCGGCCTAATGGCACTAGACAAACTAGGCTTAGGGTATTTTGGGTCAAGAAGGCCCCTGGTGTCGAATTTTTTTTTTTGCCGACTCGGCACTTCCTGTTTGGCCGTATCTCGGAAACGGTGCGTCATAGAGCGAAACGGAGCTCAATTCCGGCCTCCTGACACTAGACAAACTAGTCTAGGGGGTATCATGGGTCAAAACGACCCCTGGTGTTGAATTTTTTTTCGCCGACTCGGCACTTCCTGTTGGGCCGCATCTCGGAAACGGTGCGTCGTGGAGCGAAACGGAGCTCAATTCCGGCCTCCTGACACTAGACAAACTAGTCTAGGGGGTATCATGGGTCAAAACGACCCCTGGTGTTGAATTTTTTTTCGCCGACTCGGCACTTCCTGTTGGGCCGCATCTCGGAAACGGTGCGTCGTAGAGCGAAACGGAGCTCAATTTCGGCCTCCTGACACTAGACAAACTAGTCTAGAGGGTATCTTGGGTCGAGACGACCCCTGGTGTCGAATTTTTTTTCCCGACTCGGCACTTCCTGTTTGGCCGTATCTCGGAAACGATGCATCATAGAGCGAAACGGAGCTCAATTCCGGCCTCCTGACACTAGATAAACTAGTCTAGTTGGTATCTTGGGTTGAGACGACCTCTGGTGTCGAATTTTTTTTCGCCGACTCGGCACTTCCTGTTTGGCCGTATCTCGGAAACGGAGCGTCGTAGAGCGAAACGGAGCTCAATTTCGGCCTCCTGACACTAGACAAACTAGTCTAGAGGGTATCTTGGGTTGAGACGACCCCTGGTGTCGATTTTTTTTTCCCGACTCAGCACTTCCTGTTTGGCCGTATCTCGGAAACGGTGCGTCATAAAGCGAAACGGAGCTCAATTCCGGCCTCCTGACACTAGACAAACTAGTCTAGTTGATATCTTGGGTTGAGACGACCTCTGGTGTCGAATTTTTTTTGCCGACTCGGCACTTCCTGTTTGGCCGTATCTCGGAAACGGTGCGTCATAGAGCGAAACGGAGCTCAATTCCGGCCTTCTGACACTAGACAAACTAGTCTAGTTGGTATCTTGGGTTGAGACGACCTCTGGTGTCGAATTTTTTTTCGCCGACTCGGCACTTCCTGTTTGGCCGTATCTCGGAAATGGAGCGTCGTAGAGCGAAACGGAGCTCAATTTCGGCCTCCTGACACTAGACAAACTAGTCTAGAGGGTATCTTGGGTTGAGACGACCCCTGGTGCCGATTTTTTTTTCCCGACTCGGCACTTCCTGTTTGGCCATATCTCGGAAACGGTGCGTCATAGAGCGAAACGGAGCTCAATTCCGGCCTCCTGACACTAGACAAACTAGTCTAGTTGATATCTTGGGTTGAGACGACCTCTGGTGTCGAATTTTTTTTGCCGACTCGGCACTTCCTGTTTGGCCGTATCTCGGAAACGGTGCGTCATAGAGCGAAACGGAGCTCAATTCCGGCCTGCTGACACTGGACAAACTAGTCTAGTTGGTATCTTGGGTTGAGACGACCTCTGGTGTCAAATTTTTTTTCGCCGACTCGGCACTTCCTGTTTGGCCGTATCTCGGGAACGGTGCTTCGTAGAGCGAAACGAAGTTCAATTTCGGCCTAATGGCACTAGACAAACTAGGCTTAGGGTATTTTGGGTCAAGAAGGCCCCTGGTGTCGAATTTTTTTTTTTGCCGACTCGGCACTTCCTGTTTGGCCGTATCTCGGAAACGGTGCGTCATAGAGCGAAACGGAGCTCAATTCCGGCCTCCTGACACTAGACAAACTAGTCTAGGGGGTATCATGGGTCAAAACGACCCCTGGTGTTGAATTTTTTTTCGCCGACTCGGCACTTCCTGTTGGGCCGCATCTCGGAAACGGTGCGTCGTGGAGCGAAACGGAGCTCAATTCCGGCCTCCTGACACTAGACAAACTAGTCTAGGGGGTATCATGGGTCAAAACGACCCCTGGTGTTGAATTTTTTTTCGCCGACTCGGCACTTCCTGTTGGGCCGCATCTCGGAAACGGTGCGTCGTAGAGCGAAACGGAGCTCAATTTCGGCCTCCTGACACTAGACAAACTAGTCTAGAGGGTATCTTGGGTCGAGACGACCCCTGGTGTCGAATTTTTTTTCCCGACTCGGCACTTCCTGTTTGGCCGTATCTCGGAAACGATGCATCATAGAGCGAAACGGAGCTCAATTCCGGCCTCCTGACACTAGACAAACTAGTCTAGTTGGTATCTTGGGTTGAGACGACTTCTGGTGTCGAATTTTTTTTCGCCGACTCGGCACTTCCTGTTTGGCCGTATCTCAGAAATGGAGCGTCGTAGAGCGAAACGGAGCTCAATTTCGGCCTCCTGACACTAGACAAACTAGTCTAGAGGGTATCTTGGGTTGAGACGACCCCTGGTGTCGATTTTTTTTTCCCGACTCGGCACTTCCTGTTTGGCCGTATCTCGGAAACGGTGCGTCATAGAGCGAAACGGAGCTCAATTCCGGCCTCCTGACGCTAGACAAACTAGTCTAGTTGATATCTTGGGTTGAGACGACCTCTGGTGTCGAATTTTTTTTGCCGACTCGGCACTTCCTGTTTGGCCGTATCTCGGAAACGGTGCGTCATAGAGCGAAACGGAGCTCAATTCCGGCCTCCTGACACTGGACAAACTAGTCTAGTTGGTATCTTGGGGTGAGACGACCTCTGGTGTCAAATTTTTTTTCGCCGACTCGGCACTTCCTGTTTGGCCGTATCTCGGGAACGGTGCTTCGTAGAGCGAAACGAAGTTCAATTTCGGCCTAATGGCACTAGACAAACTAGGCTTAGGGTATTTTGGGTCAAGAAGGCCCCTGGTGTCGAATTTTTTTTTTTGCCGACTCGGCACTTCCTGTTTGGCCGTATCTCGGAAACGGTGCGTCATAGAGCGAAACGGAGCTCAATTCCGGCCTCCTGACACTAGACAAACTAGTCTAGAGGGTATCATGGGTCAAAACGACCCCTGGTGTTGAATTTTTTTTCGCCGACTCGGCACTTCCTGTTGGGCCGCATCTCGGAAACGGTGCGTCGTAGAGCGAAACGGAGCTCAATTTCGGCCTCCTGACACTAGACAAACTAGTCTAGAGGGTATCTTGGGTCGAGACGACCCCTGGTGTCGAATTTTTTTTCCCGACTCGGCACTTCCTGTTTGGCCGTATCTCGGAAACGGTGCATCATAGAGCGAAACGGAGCTCAATTCCGGCCTCCTGACACTAGACAAACTAGTCTAGTTGGTATCTTGGGTTGAGACGATCTCTGGTGTCGAATTTTTTTTCGCCGACTCGGCACTTCCTGTTTGGTTGTATCTCGGAAACGGTGCGTCGTAGAGCGAAACGGAGCTCAATTCCGGCCCCCTGGCACTAGACAAACTAGTCTAGTGGGTATCTTGGGTCGAGACGACCCCTGGTGTCGAATTTTTTTTCGCCGACTCGGCACTTCCTGTTTGGCCGTATCTCGGAAACGGTGCATCGTAGAGGGAAACGAAGTTCAATTTCGGCCTAATGGCACTAGACAAATTAGGCTTAGGGGTATTTTGGGTCAAGAAGGCCCCTGGTGTCGAATTTTTTTTGTTGCCGACTCGGCACTTCCTGTTTGGCTGTATCTCGGAAACGGTGCGTCGTAGAGCGAAACGGAGCTTAATTTCGGCCTGCTGGCACTAGGCAAATTAGTCTAGGGGGTGTCTTGGGTCGAAACGACCCCTGGTGTGAATTTTTTTTTGCCGACTCGGCACTTCCTGTTTGGTCGTATCTCGGAAATGGTGTGTCGTAGAGCGAAACGGAGCTCAATTTCGGCCTTATGGCACTAGACAAACTAGTCTAGGGGGTATCTTGGGTCGAAACGACCCCAGGTGTCGAATTTTTTTTTGCCGACTCGACACTTCCTGTTTGGTCGTATCTCGGAAACGGTGTGTCGTAGAGCGAAACGGAGCTCAATTTCGGCCTCCTGGCACTAGACATAGTCTAGGGGGTATCTTGGGTCGAAACGACCCCTGGTGTCGAATTTTTATTTTGCCGACTCGGTACTTCCTGTTTGGTCGTATCTCGGAAACGGTGCGACGTAGAGCGAAACAGAGCTCAATTTCGGCCTACTGGTACTAGACAAACTATTCTAGTGGGTATTTTGGGTTGAGACGACCCCTGGTGTCGAATAGATTTTCGCCAACTCGGCACTTCCTGTTTGGCCGTATCTCGGAAACGGTGCGTCGTAGAGCGAAACGGAGCTCAATTCCCGCCTTCTGGCACTAGACAAACTAGTTTAGGGGGTATTTTGGGTCGAGACGACCCCTGGTGTCGAATTTATTTTAGCCGACTCGGCACTTCTTGTTTGGCCGTATCTCGGAAACGGTGCATCATACAGGGAAACGGAGCTCAATTCCGGCCTTCTGACACATAGACAAACTAGTCTAGTGGGTATCCTGGGTCGAGACGACTCCCGGTGTCGAATTTTTTTTTGCCGACTCGACACTTCCTGTTTGGCCGTATCTCGGAAACGGTGCATCGTAGAGCGAAACGGAGCTCAATTTCGGCCTCCTGGCACTAGACATACTAGTCTAGAGGGTATCTTGGGTCGAGACGACCCCTGGTGTCGAATTTATTTTTGCCGACTCTGGAAACGGTGCGTCGTAGAGCGAAACAGAGCTCAATTTCGGCCTCCTGGCACTAGTCAAACTAGGCTTAGGGGTATTTTGGGTCGAGAAGGCCCCTGGTGTCGAATTTTTTTTTTTGCCGACTCGGCACTTCCTGTTTGGCCGTATCTCGGAAACGGTGAGTCGTAGAGCCAAACGGAGCTCAATTCCGGCCTTCTGGTACTAGACGAACTAGCCTAGAGGGTATTTTGGGTCGAGACGACTTCTGGTGTCGATTTGTTTTCGCCGACTCAGCACTTCCTGTTTGCCATGTCTCGGAAACAGTGCGTCGTAGAGCGAAACGCAAAGATGCCCAAGGGCGGGGTATGTCACTTAAACTTTGACCACGGACGGTTACAGAGTCATCATGGTTCTAGACACAGTCTCTTAGGTATATGTTAGGTAGGAATATAACTCACACGAAATGTCTCAAGGCATCTTCAGGCCTTGACGTCTAGTTTTCTTTACCTACTCACAATCGTTTTTACAGTTTATCTTGGGGCATGTGGCATAGTTATAGAATTTCGGCTTTTATGGTTATAGCAGACTTTTTTTTCTTCTTCCGTCGTTTTGGTTTCCGGACGATAACTTTAGTTTGTTTCGATGTAGTATCCGTGCCAAATTTTCACCACTGGTCAGAAAGAACCCTATTGTTTTTGAGCTGGATCCGGGGTCCGTGATGTCCGTGAGGATGAAATTAAGGTTGATTTTGAGACTTGGTTTCCGGACGAGAACTCAAACAGTATTCATGCAATGGTTGCAATCTTTGTATAGAGGTTCATATACCACCAGGGAAGAACCCTCTTGATTTTGGGATCAATACGTCGAATGACCTTTGAGCTACATGTAGAGCTCGAAACTGAGAATTTTTCGCTTATTCATCACTGTCCAGCAGACAATCCCACTGACCGTCCAGAAAAACCCGTCCCTCTCCCCCCCGTCGACCAATTATCTCGGAACCAGCAAACATCGAAGCTTGCCTAGCAGACTGTTCTCCCCCTCCCCACCCCTAATTTACTATGCAAACACTGATGTCACCATATTCCATTGAAACAGTAAGGCTCCCCATTTTCCTTCTATGAAATACAATAGGCGATATGTATGTAATGAATGTGCCAAGAGAAATTGTTTTGGCCATGTAAACAGGGAATTCGAAGTCAACCAGTTTTACTGGGTGTTAAAAGCACTGTGATTGACAGTTTTTCAAATTTTTGTTTGAGTGTTTGAGTCAATGGCATGGTACCGGCTATCAAGGCAAACGATTATATAGTTACGTCTAGACCTAGGCGTCAAATTAAACCCAAAGGACACCATGATTTCGATTTTCGAGTACAGTAACGTCCTTGATAAATTTGTCACAAACAATTCACAAAGTTTCAAGCCCATTCTAGGCAAAACGAAACAATTCACTAACTTATTCTTCGCACGAACAGTTCTGGATTGGAATAAGCTGGACAATAGTATAGTAGAATCTAAATCCACTGACACCTTCCGCACAGCAGTCCAGCAGTACTGCTAAGCAGTACATTGCTGCTCTCTCTCTCCCCGGTGCTTAAATACCAGAATTGGCTTCTGCACTGTAAATGTTCAGATTCAGATTCAGAATGCTTTGTTTTTTCAGCTGCAGAAAGAAGTTCTACAACAAGTTATCATTGTTGCGGAAGAAAAAAGAAAGAAAGAAAGAAAGAAACAGACAAAACATAGGCCTCCTGATTTTAGCCACGACTGCAATATTATAGGCCCATATCATTCTCTGCATTTTACTCAGCAAAACCAGGTCTATCATAATTCATATGAGTTCACATCATATTTTCATGTCCCTAGTACTTTAATGATTGATATTATATTTCAAGTCCAAGTGATCTAGCCACGGATGTGATCTCACCATTCAGAAAATTAATATCGAGCTGCATTCGCTCGACGTGGCAGAAAATTAGAAGCTGTCGCAACTCGTATTAGCAATACATATGAACTTTCAGCATTTCATAAAAACAAATCTTGTTCCCACGCCGCCGTGCCCGTTCAGCGCCATCTGGCGAATGAAGGAAATTTTAGAGAACGGCGAGATGGCGTCCACAGATTTTTATTTGCGATATTATGTTGGACACAAAGGCAAATTTGGCCACGAATTCTTGGAATTCGAGTTCAGGCCAGATGGTGAGCTAAGTATATTTCAATATAAACAGCTTTTGAACAAGATCGTTCGATTTATCAAAGTTTTTTTTCGAGGTGCGAATTTCTTGTGAGCGATAATAGCGGAATGTGGCAATGCGGCTTTGATTATTATAACTAATTCCCCATACTTAGGATCCGTGATTGTCCGCGGAAATTTGAACAGTTGATGAGGTGATGGCTATACTCAAGTTCAACACAAAACCTCATATGATTTTTGGCGATAACTTCTTTTAGGGTGGTCGTATCAATTTGAATTTTTATATGCATCCATTTGGCACAAAACCATATTTGATCCGACCATCTTAAAGGAAGTTATCACCAAAAATCATATGAGGTTTTGTGTTGAACTTGAGTTTAGGATGTAAAATAACGTGGGCAATTTTATTATAACTAATTCCCCATACTTAGGATCCGGAATGACAATTGGTTATGATAGAAAAGTGTTCTTTATTACACACCAGATGTTATTTTTGTCTGTATCGTTTTGTGCCACTGATTAACTAATCATTGTCATTGAATATCATAGAGAAACAGGATTGCCCACTAAATTGCACATGTGCTCCGAGAAGATTCCCATTTGGAGAGCACGTGTTGGATAAAGTGCCACTGTGGGCAAAAGTTGTCTCCACAAATTAGCCCCATTCATCTATCTGTATTGTACGTGATTCGCGAAATAGCAGCAAATGGAGACAATTTCGAAATCGCGCTGAGCGAATTGAAAATTTCCAAATCGACCAACGATTTTGAAATCGGCGTGTGATTTGAAAATTTGCAAATCACACCGGGCGATTCTGAAATCGTCCACATTTGCAAACCGTGCGTGCAACTGCACCGTATGACCAGTTTTGAACAAATCACAGCCTTAGATTGATTGATTGATTGATTGATTGATATCACCCTAGGCTAAGTTTCACTCAGATTGGCCACGTTTATCGTATATCATCAGACGATGGGCTCACGACTGGTTACCGGCACAGTCTCTTGTTACAAAAATTCTAATTACTGTTTATTTTCCCAAACGAAAATAACAGTTATGAATCTCCGCGTGGCTGTACATTGTATGCTTTTATTCAATATACTTTATCCAATGTTGCTCGGCAGCATTGGAAATGAATGAAATAAGCCACATCTAACCCTTTGCTGGCTGGAGTTGCATTATCTTTTGACCTCTGGCTAGCTGGAGTTGCATTTTCTTTGTGTTTTTGAGGCCTATGTATAAGTCATTGAAATGTTGATATCTTAGTCAATATTTGTTACACTTCCGAATGTGATATATCACCAGAAAGAGGAGGACATTCTGATTCCCATACAACAATCATCTGCATTCAACATTGAATAATTAGTTTTGTATAAGTTGCCAAACCCACTGATACCTGAGAATTCTCAAAATAATTCAGATTCTCACGGGTGATTCTAAAAATAAATTGGCCAGCATAGAGTCTAATGGAGCATGTCATATACTCATTCAACAGGTGACAGCATTGTACTTGGGGTAAATTTTTGGCGCCAAATCACTAACGAAAATCGTTTGTAATCAATAATGATGTGAATGATGGCGGTTAATTTACGTTCATATTGATAACGCCAGAAAAACAGAATAGTGACGTCATTTCTACCCCAAGAGCAGTGTTGCCAGCTGGCGATTGTAGATATGTACTGAACATGCCCAGTTGCTAAGCAGTACATTGCTGCTCTCTCTCTCCCCGGTGCTTAAATACCAGAATTGGCTTCTGCACTGTAAATTTTCAGATTCAGATTCAGAATGCTTTGTTTTTTCAGCTGCAGAAAGAAATTCTACAACAAGTTATCATTGTTGCGGAAGAAAAAAGAAAGAAAGAAAGAAACAGACAAAACATAGGCCTCCTGATTTTAGCCACGACTGCAATATTATAGGCCCATAGCATTCTCTGCATTTTACTCAGCAAAACCAGGTCTATCATAATTCATATGAGTTCACATCATATTTTCATGTCCCTAGTACTTTAATGATTGATATTATATTTCAAGTCCAAGTGATCTAGCCACGGATGTGATCTCACCATTCAGAAAATTAATATCGAGCTGCATTCGCTCGACGTGGCAGAAAATTAGAAGCTGTCGCAACTCGTATTAGCAATACATATGAACTTTCAGCATTTCATAAAAACAAATCTTGTTCCCACGCCGCCGTGCCCGTTCAGCGCCATCTGGCGAATGAAGGAAATTTTAGAGAACGGCGAGATGGCGTCCACAGATTTTTATTTGCGATATTATGTTGGACACAAAGGCAAATTTGGCCACGAATTCTTGGAATTCGAGTTCAGGCCAGATGGTGAGCTAAGTATATTTCAATATAAACAGCTTTTGAACAAGATCGTTCGATTTATCAAAGTTTTTTTTCGAGGTGCGAATTTCTTGTGAGCGATAATAGCGGAATGTGGCAATGCGGCTTTGATTATTATAACTAATTCCCCATACTTAGGATCCGTGATTGTCCGCGGAAATTTGAACAGTTGATGAGGTGATGGCTATACTCAAGTTCAACACAAAACCTCATATGATTTTTGGCGATAACTTCTTTTAGGGTGGTCGTATCAATTTGAATTTTTATATGCATCCATTTGGCACAAAACCATATTTGATCCGACCATCTTAAAGGAAGTTATCACCAAAAATCATATGAGGTTTTGTGTTGAACTTGAGTTTAGGATGTAAAATAACGTGGGCAATTTTATTATAACTAATTCCCCATACTTAGGATCCGGAATGACAATTGGTTATGATAGAAAAGTGTTCTTTATTACACACCAGATGTTCTTTTTGTCTGTATCGTTTTGTGCCACTGATTAACTAATCATTGTCATTGAATATCATAGAGAAACAGGATTGCCCACTAAATTGCACATGTGCTCCGAGAAGATTCCCATTTGGAGAGCACGTGTTGGATAAAGTGCCACTGTGGGCAAAAGTTGTCTCCACAAATTAGCCCCATTCATCTATCTGTATTGTACGTGATTCGCGAAATAGCAGCAAATGGAGACAATTTCGAAATCGCGCTGAGCGAATTGAAAATTTCCAAATCGACCAACGATTTTGAAATCGGCGTGTGATTTGAAAATTTGCAAATCACACCGGGCGATTCTGAAATCGTCCACATTTGCAAACCGTGCGTGCAACTGCACCGTATGACCAGTTTTGAACAAATCACAGCCTTAGATTGATTGATTGATTGATTGATTGATATCACCCTAGGCTAAGTTTCACTCAGATTGGCCACGTTTATCGTATATCATCAGACGATGGGCTCACGACTGGTTACCGGCACAGTCTCTTGTTACAAAAATTCTAATTACTGTTTATTTTCCCAAACGAAAATAACAGTTATGAATCTCCGCGTGGCTGTACATTGTATGCTTTTATTCAATATACTTTATCCAATGTTGCTCGGCAGCATTGGAAATGAATGAAATAAGCCACATCTAACCCTTTGCTGGCTGGAGTTGCATTATCTTTTGACCTCTGGCTAGCTGGAGTTGCATTTTCTTTGTGTTTTTGAGGCCTATGTATAAGTCATTGAAATGTTGATATCTTAGTCAATATTTGTTACACTTCCGAATGTGATATATCACCAGAAAGAGGAGGACATTCTGATTCCCATACAACAATCATCTGCATTCAACATTGAATAATTAGTTTTGTATAAATTGCCAAACCCACTGATACCTGAGAATTCTCAAAATAATTCAGATTCTCACGGGTGATTCTAAAAATAAATTGGCCAGCATAGAGTCTAATGGAGCATGTCATATACTCATTCAACAGGTGACAGCATTGTACTTGGGGTAAATTTTTGGCGCCAAATCACTAACGAAAATCGTTTGTAATCAATAATGATGTGAATGATGGCGGTTAATTTACGTTCATATTGATAACGCCAGAAAAACAGAATAGTGACGTCATTTCTACCCCAAGAGCAGTGTTGCCAGCTGGCGATTGTAGATATGTACTGAACATGCCCAGTTGCAATCATTATCATACTCTAATTCACACTGTGCAGATTGTATCGGCGACCTATTACAGGGCTAGAATTTTGTAAAATTTTGCGAGAATCCTATTCTCATATACTCCATTATATTTTGCGAGAATCAAGGGCCATTTTGCGAGAATCTTTGCGAGAATCGATTCTCGGATTCTCGCCGAAATTCTAGCCCTGTATTACTATGGTGTCTTAATACTGTGCTTGATGTAGAATAAATGTTAAATTTTTGTTAATGTATGTTGTAGAATGGTGTGCTTTATTGGGTGCATTATGATTCAGCTATACTATACCATGGCCATGGTAATCAAAATTGCCCACTCTATCCTATGTGCTCCAAAGTGTATTTTCTGTCTGAAGCGCACTCTCTCGCATGAATAAATTGGCCAGACACGGTAATAGGATGCACAATGGTAGGATGATGACCTGTATTCTTCAGGGGAATGTTCAAACTTCATAACAGACATACATAGCAAATGTCTATCACTATGACATGCTCCTTATTACAGTGTATGTGATCAAACTGCATACATGTGCTATTATAATCAATATTAATTTTTTAGGTAAGCTCCGGTATGCCAACAATTCGAACTACAAAAACGACACCATGATTAGAAAAGAAGTAAGTATCTGATTTTGAATTGTGAATCATATCTTTTGGCAGGGTTGATAGTAGAACAGTATGTGATACTTTTACATGTATCTACTGGAACACTGTCGCATAAAAAAAAAATAACTTTTTATTTGAATGCATGATTGTAGTTGAAAATAAACCACATTCACTGCTAGTTTAACTCTGCAGGCTGATGTTTTAAATTGTTCTGATTTTGACATCGTTTTCAGGCATTTGTACACAAGAGTGTCATGGAAGAACTGAAGCGAATCATAGAGGACTCAGAAGTCATGCAAGAAGACGACAACTTGTGGCCGCCACCGGACAGAGTTGGCCGACAGGTGCGCTCAGAACTGACTTAGAACACACTGCATGATTAATGTTGAATGTTTCTGATATACCACATGTATTTACTGATATAATCTAAAATATGGTCATTTTCTCTTACTTTATCTCTGACAGGAACTGGAAATTGTGATCGGAGATGAGCACATTTCCTTCACAACCTCCAAGATTGGCTCCCTTGTCGACGTCAAGGAAAGCAAGTGAGTGTCGGAACTTCCTTCAGAATGTTTCTGTAGTAGCTTTCAGCTCCAAAGCAATGTGAGCATGGCCTGTATAGAATATAGTCCATGTAAATCACCCTTTTAACTCTTCAATATTCCTGAAGATCTACGTGTAGTACTGTTATTCCCAATAATGAGAACTCAAACTTGAAATATTTGCTTGTAAACATATGCTTTTATTGCTAAGTTTGACATGGCTCTCACTTGCATCATTACAGAGACCCTGAGGGCCTGCGGACATTCTACTACCTAGTTCAGGATCTGAAGTGTCTTGTCTTCTCACTGATTGGACTTCACTTCAAGATCAAGCCCATCTAATGTTGCGAAACAAATGATAGCATCTTCATCGACCTTCACGTTATGACTCATCCACAAATTTCATAAAGATTTCGTGAATCAAAATTTGTCACTTGGTTCATAATGCTGCTCTTTGCTTCTTTTCGTATTTGTATGATGAGATGTGTATGTATTGTTCTGTAGAAATGTTTTCATTATCAGAATTTGAGGCATGTGTATGTTTGAGGAAATTTTGATGATAATTTCAATATGATGACAGTTGAATTGTTAAACAGAAGAAATTCTACAACTGGAATTGTCTCAGGCCATTTTATACATGTACAGTTGTAAAGATAACATCGTAATGAAAATTATGATCGAATCCATCGAAAATCGTCCAATCTTTGTGTTCTTCTGAATATCAAAGATTCTGAAAATTTCTTAATCGGCTCCACTGATTATGTTTGCAAAGCAGTACCGGTATGCATGGATTCCATGCCTGTTTTCGTAATTAATATTTGTTCCTACATGTAAGATAACATCACACTCCAAAAATTGCACCAGTGAGCGTTTTAGTGTTCAACATTCGCCATTGTATCATTATTTTGGGTTCATGTTGTTCCCAATCATGGAATACATTGCTGCCAGCCAGTTTTAAAAATAAAGACTCCTATCGCGTCGTGTTGGTATCTTTGTCATTGTATCATTATTTTGGGTTCATGTTGTTCCCAATCATGGAATACATTGCTGCCAGCCAGTTTTAAAAATAAAGACTCCTATCGCGTCGTGTTGGTATCTTTGTATGAGGCAACACTGATAAACCTATCATAATGCATCCGTGCATTGTTCATCTTCAGCAGAAAATCCCTCGCAAACAGAAACAGTACAATACAAGTATAACGCCATGTTTTAGAAAACATGGCAGAAAAAAACCCGGCCCTTCTATGTGTACGTGTTTCCCATGGACTCACAAATCTGAATTCAACACATTCAATACACAATCAACACATATATATGAATAACTCTCAACAATATTTGTACAGTTCATATAAAAAGTCACACAATCAGTCACATCAAAGTAAATTGTGTACACCCTCAGCCAACTTATCTCCCCCAAGTCCACTTAGATGTACGGTATCCTTGCCAGATCGCCAGTGCCAGTCTTTGGACCTAGCCGTCGGCAGCTCTGTTAAAAACATCCTACTAAATTCCTGCTCCATAAGTCGCCCAAGAATCTGGAAACTATCTTCTAGTTTAAAATCTCACATTCCCAATATGCCCCAAAACATCACCATAGGTTTAAATATTCACGTAGAGGCGGCAGGATTTGATGAATAGGCCTAAAGTGTATGTGTACATCCGTATTACAATGGATAGATGTCTAACCGATCCTGCACATTAGGCCCTTAGGCATATGTACAAAATTCCATAGCAGGGCTAATATAAAACTGGAATAAAGGTTATACCTATTGCCGGGTTTTTAAGTACCCGTGGTCGAAAGCACGGATTCGTCACGGCTTCGTTATGGCGGTCTTGGCTATTGAAGGCGATCGCGCTTGTGAAGCAACAAAATTTCTCATCCTTCAGTTTTATTATGCTACACGCTTGATCGCCCCACGAAAAATAACCTAACAGGCCTAATGCAACTGTAATAATTCGAAAAGATAATTTTCAACTATTCTCTGAAATGCTTACACCTAGTGTATCACTGTCTGTCGCTGCAATACAACATATTCTTAGTGATTACTTGTTGGCGTAGTTATATAACGCAGTGATTATATCTGGGGCGGTTCAAATATGAGAAGTTCCAAAATAACCGGCAGGAGAATCGGTAATTGCACTTGCGAATACCAGCCGAAAACTCATTTGAAACAGCACTTCTCATTGTCATTCAAATTCTTATTTTTAGTATAGTGATATTAGCAGTGTTTTTAAATCAGTTTAGCGGAATTTATCGGCTTTTATTGCAAATTCGCGAAACCAACACCAGTGTATGCTGAATCTAAGAGAGTCGTCCGCGAGAGTCGGAAGACAGTAGATACATAGGGTGAGGTCAACGACAATCACATATACCCGGCCCTGAGGGGCCGGGAATAATATGAATATAGTATATATTACTAGTACATGTGTTGAGACACACTGTTATATTTCTGTGAGCATTCTAAAATTAGATCAAGGATCCTGCAGGTGAAATGTGTATGGTTGTTGGTTATTCTTGAGCATAAATAGTTAGCCCTGAGATCAAGGTCACCCAACTTCAAGGCGACCAAAGGCTATTCAGATGAATATAAATGATGTGATTGTAATCCCAAGCATACTGCTATACTGTGTCTGCAAGTGGTATTGTTTCCATTGACCAATTGAATTGAAAATAAGACTTCTTTCACGAGCTCATAAGCCAAGTTTACAAATTTTAACACAAGACAAGCTTGAAGTAGCAAAGCTAATTCATTTGGGGCCACTGTGCATACATTTACTGGTCGGCTGTTCCTTTCCTTTCGATTGAACTCCCATGAATTCTTGATACATGTAGAAAATGAGTGTTTTGGCATCAAATCTAGTATGCAATGAAGGAACCTTGATCTGACCTTGAAAATGAGGTCAAAAGGTCAAATTCAAGGTCACCAACATATTCAGCATATATCATTTTCTATAAGTTCACTATGGATTCCTAAGCTGTAAAGTCGATAATAATAGAGATATTAGCCATTTTGTGCTATGACCTTGATAATAAGGTCAAGATCAAATTCAAGGTCAGTGTATTTCAATTCAATATTCAGTGAATATCATTTTTTCTATATGTCCACAATTGGTTCCCAAGCTATAAAGTCAATAGAGAAGCCAGATATTATCCATTTTGTCCTTTGACCTTGAAAATGAGGTCAAAGGTCGAATTCAAAGTCATGGCAATATTCAGCATATATCATTTTCTATATGTTCACAATTGATTTCTAAACTTTAAAGTCGATAATAAGCGAGATATTAATCATTTTGTCCCGTGACCTTGAAATTTAGGTCGAAGGTCAAATTCAAGGTCACGAGAATAATATGTATATCATTTCCTATATTCATAATGATTCCTAAGTTGTGAAATCGATAATAAGTGAGATATTAGCCATTTTGTGATATGACCTTGAAAATTAGATTAAAGGTCAAATTCAAGGGCATGAGAATATTCATCATATATCATTTCCTATATGTCCACAATTGATTCCTGACCTGTAAAGTCGATAATCAGCATGCTATTAGCCATTTTGTGCTCTGACCTTGAAAATTAGGTCAAAGGTCAAATTCAAGGTCACCAACATATTCAGCATATATCATTTCCTGTAAGGTCACCTTAGATTCCTAAGCTGTGAAGTCGATAATAATAGAGATATTAGCCATTTTTGGCTTTTAGCTTTGAAAATAAGGTCAAGATCAAATTCAAGGACAGTGTATTTCAATTCAATATTCAGTGTATGTCATTTTTTCCTATATGTCCACAATTGGTTCCCAAGCTATAAAGTCAATAGAGAAGCCAGATATTGTTAATTTTGTCCTTTGACCTTGAAAATGAGGTCGAAGGTCGAATTCAAAGTCATGGCAATATTCAGCATATATCATTTTCTATATGTTCACAATTGATTTCTAAACTTTAAAGTCGATAATAAGCGAGATATTAATCATTTTGTCCTGCGACCTTGAAATTTAGGTCAAAGGTCAAATTCAAGGTCACCAACATATTCAGCATATACCATTTCCTATAAGTTCACTATGGATTCCTACGCTGTAAAGCCGATAATAAGTGAAATATTAGCCATTTTTTGCTCTGACCTTTGAAACTAAGGTCAAGATCAAATTCAAGGTCAGTGTATTTCAATTCAATATTCAGTGAATTCAACCATTTTGTGCTCTGACCTTGAAATTCAGGTCAAAGGTCAAATTCAAGGTCACCAACATATTCAGCATATACCATTTCCTATAAGTTCACTATGGATTCCTACGCTGTAAAGCCGATAATAAGTGAAATATTAGCCATTTTTTGCTCTGACCTTTGAAACTAAGGTCAAGATCAAATTCAAGGTCAGTGTATTTCAATTCAATATTCAGTGAATATCATTTTTTTTCTATCTGTCCACAATTGGTTCCCAAGCTATAAAGTCAATAGAGAAGCCAGATATTATCCATTTTGTCCTTTGACCTTGAAAATGAGGTCGAAGGTCGAATTCAAAGTCATGGCAATATTCATCATATATCATTTTCTATATGTTCACAATTGATTTCTAAACTTTAAAGTCGATAATAAGCGAGATATTAACCTTTTCATTACTGGCCCACCCCTCAGCCTCCATACTGAGCCGATTCATGCATAAATTGATTTTTCTGTGTTTGATTATTTTTTGAAGATGTTTCGGAATAATTATGTTTTAAAATAAAGTAATATTATAGTGTGCTATTTCAATATAGTAGTGTATCCTTTTCAGGCCCGGGCCATTGGTTACCATGGAAACAAAAGAGAATTCTAGTGACCAAACAAATGATGTGTTTCTATTTTCTTTACCATACAGCCATTTTCGAAGTCGTGATGAAATATAACCTAATACGTTTGCTTGAGTACTTGCAGTTTTCTTCAATTTGTAATGGAGTGAATTTCGTGGGTTTGATAGTGTTTACAGCATGTCAATATCTTGATTAATTATGAAGATATTGAAGTTTGAGTGAAAGCGGTCTGTAGTCCGACCTATTGTAATCAGTATTTGTGACGTCACAAGGTTAATGACAGAATAACTTTTCAATTAACTAAACAGCCAATTAAGCATGTAAATTTCAATGGGTGAAAATATAAATGTGCTAGTTTAGCTTGTAGGTACATTTTCGATCATATATAACATTATTACAATAAGCGGATAGCTACCTTCACATTTTTTGGTTGCCAAAGTTATGGTTACGCAGCGTAACCATCAGTACAGCAGCAGGGGTGTGGTATGGTTACGCAGCGTAACCATGAGTAGTGAAAAGGTTAATCATATATATAAGAGATAGAGATATAATTCAAGGTCACGAGAATGATATGTATATCATTTCCTATATGTTCAAAATTGATTCCTAAGCTGTAAAATCGATAATAAGTGAGCTATTAGCCATTTTGTCCTATGACCTTGAAAATTAGATTAAACGTCAAACGTCGAGCGCATGAGAATATTAAGCATATATATCATTTCCTATATGTCCACAATTGATTCCTAATCTCTAATGTCAATATTAAGTGAGATATTTGAACAAATATGCCCCATTATAAAGCAACATGGTAAAGTCCCATTTGGGCCGAGTTTGGGCCCAAAATGGCCCCCTTCGAGCGATACAAGGGCAACGAATCTTATACACGTCACAGGGGTACATATGAGTGTTATGCATCAATAAGAAAAAAAGTTACAGAACAGATTTTAAAAAAAAGACCGTCAAAGTCCAAACTTGGTCGTTTTTGATCAAAAATGGCTGCCATTTTGAAAAAAATTGCGAAAATCGAAAAACTAAAAGATACCTCCCATTTTGTGCAAAATTTCAGAAAGATTCGATCGTAAACTGTACAGATAAAAATGAAGACGGACGAAGGACAACGATCGACGGACGACGACGACGGATGCAACGCCACGGCAATAGGTCATTGGACCAAAGGTACGGTAACCTAAAAAGTGGGTCCATCATGTTTAAAACCTGAGATCTGTTGGGGAAAATTAAACGGTTATTAATCCTCAAAAAATAAAAATAAAATGCAGAACATTTAATTGCATAAAATACACTGTTGGAGATCTTAATGATTCAGCCATCAAAATACATGTAGATGAACCTGACTAACTTCGGTTTCCAGTAAATGTTCGCTTACATATAGTATAACTAAATTCAGTTCATCTGTTGAATACATGCAATGTTCATGTAATATCAGAAACCCATAAGTGGCTCCAAGTGCCATAATACAGATGCCATACTCACGAACCCTCTGGACATTCAAATTGTTTTTGTATCTAGCAAATTTATTTGTGTGTACATTTCGGATTTACTGCACTCTGTGGCTGTGTCTTTTCACCGCACCTTAGTTGCTTGCGTGTTTGTCTTCAACGTAGGAGTGCATTCTCCAAAAAGATGAACTGTCAATATTTACTCAAAAGCCTAGAACTCCCGCCCTGCGTGACCTCTGCTTTAAAGTCAAGTCCCTGTCGGCCTGCCGATTGATACAGGATATGTACGTTGTATGGACACATTGGAGTGATTTTGGCGGGTTGCCTTCGCACTGCACGTGTCTCGTGCATCGTCAAGAAGGCAGTGTCACCACGAAAATATACGTTGTTATTCTGTACAGATATATCGTGGATCATATAGGACAAAACAGTGTGGTACTCGTAGTGCAGTACACATTGAGCATATTGATAATTTTGAAGGTATTTCTAGAACTTTTCGAAAATGTTAAAACGATGAAATATATTTTCCTAGCTTTTCTAATTTTTAATTGAAAGTTTTGCTGGGATACCTTGCACAGTCACATATGTAAGTGTGTTGCATGTTAATCAATAGGATTGATGTATAGCCATGCGTACCAGAATTGGTTATTTTTGGTACATTTTCTCGACCTGGGTTGTCCAGATGTGACAACCCACAGGACACTGAGAGGATCGTGTATGTGTTTCGGTGGGTGTCGCTATTCATGTATACATGTATGAGGTACACTATGTCCACTGAAGACTCAAGTAGTCTGTCGCCTGTCTAGAGTACTGTCTTCGTTTGTCAAGACTGGAGAAAAAAGCATGGGACAAACGGCATGTATACGATATATCAACGACCTACATGTACATGTACATGTAATGTACGTCAGATCTTACCATGACAAGCTCACACCATACCGACACTGGTCATAATGCTGGCCGGTTTCCCAAACCTGTGGAATGCGCCACGTTACGATGTATTGCTGGACATCATGTCCAGTTGGGAGTGTTTTGTAAATAATTGCATTTAATAAGGTGTTCATGGTTCTCATGTTCATGGTTGTATCCTTAAGAGCAAATTCTCAACGAAGGAAACTATGCAGTAGCCTTCAGCAATAAATATGTGCATTACACAAGGCGACACGTCTTCAAGTGAAGAAAACGTAGGAAAATGCTTAGAAAATGCACAGCACAATGGCATAGGGATGGACATTTCATGACTGAGGATGAAAGATACGTACACATATGATGGAAGTTACGCATGAGGTAAAATTAGCACGCATGTTCTCTGGATCACGGAATAGACAGGAATTTAGGCTTGTGTGTGTGGAAGAAAATCAACATATTTATTTTATTGTACGTGTGGTTATTATACATTTTTGTATATATGGCTAAATACATTCGTATATTCATTTGACCGGAAGTATTTTGTAATTACACCATTACACATGTGTTTCTACATGTAAAATCAATTTGGGTCTTGGACTAAATGCGTTTCGAGATCTGAACAATTATCCAGTATTCCCACACATAAAGCAATTGACGGTGACTTCAATGTACCTATATACATTATCTGCAGTAAGTGATTGTAATAGGCAGATACTTTTGTTCGCCTGTCGGCCCAGTGCTTTGAAGTCGGGTTGTCACGGTATTTATCACAATGATAATGACTACCATGTGATACCAAAATTATTCGCATTGCTCCACGGCGTCAACATGCAAGTACATTATACATTCTAGCACGCAGTTGCCAACAGTGTAAATTGCTGCTGGTCTGCATACATGTACAGGTATCACGGTCCGTCAAATGTAGTTGCGTTTATAATTGAGTTGCCGAAAAAAAATCTGAATGACGTGTTGGCGTTTCTGTTACATGACAAACACGTTGCTCGGTTTTGTCAGTATTGTGCATTTACTATACAACATGCTGAGACGGAGAGGCGAAATGTGAAGTGTTATAAACTACTTAATGCCAATCCACCGAACGGACTAGGTTCAAGGAGTAATTGGCTAATAAATGTGGATTACTTGTTTGCTAATACCGCCTTGTCAGTGCGGAGTATTATTATTGTTCTGTCAAGTGCCGCGGGCAAGTGTTGATATGTTTGGTCAGTTTGACAGGTTTAGTCAAGTATTGATATAACAGCTAGAGATCGCCCCCAACAAATTCCTGATGGTCATGCAGACGCGACTGGTATACCTATAAATCCGTGAAGTGTCTCATTCGCAGATCAGTTCGTAGGCAGCAGTGGGATGAACTACGTGTAATTCGACAAAAGAAAATACTCCTAACAATAGTCACAAATACATATAGGATGGATAAACCAATATAGGATTTATGTGTATATGGACTTTATAGAAGGCTCTTTGTCAACCTAAAATGTAAGAAAATAATCTTACGTTCTACCGAACGAATAAGGATATAAAACGGATTGGATATTATCTCATATTGACTTCATGTGAATGAACCCGTGGATCACCTGAAATCACCGAAGTCAATTTCATACACACAGGACATGTATGACTTCGTCATTGTTGGATAACTGAAAACAACATGGATTACAATTACGACTCCTCATGACCCTACGCCTCTCCAGCTAAGGAAGGAACCCCGTCCTACGTCATAATATTATTATTCCACTGAAACTCTAATATAACTTGCTCGGGAGCGGCTGTGACGACCATTTGCCATGCACGAGGAGGAGATGGAGACGGCTATCAAGGTCATAGTGGTCGGCAACGGAGCCGTGGGGAAGAGCAGCATGATCCAGCGCTACTGCAAGGGCATCTTCACCCGGGACTACAAGAAAACCATCGGCGTCGACTTCTTGGAACGCCAGATTGAGTAAGCTTAATTTTGGAGCACCTTCGAATCTCATTTAAAGTTTTGATATTTTTTTTGTGGATGAAAATGGCTACTATATGCCATTCTGCCCCTCATAGACATGTACATTAATACATGTTTCAACATGTAAGTTGATTTTTTTTCTTTGTCAAATGACTTATTGCATTTGAATATATTACCAAATATGATAAATTTATAACATTTATATTACGTTACAGAGTGGAAGGTCAGGAGATCAGACTGATGTTGTGGGATACAGCTGGCCAGGAGGAGTTCGATGCCATCACTAAAGCCTACTACAGAGGTATGTATAATGGAATATTCGTTCAAAACCACAAATTGGTTACAATAAACTTGGCTATTGTACGTCTACAGTAGGAACATGTGTATATGTGTAATTAATGAAAGTATAAAAACTAACGTAATCATAGTAATTGGTATGTAATGGTGTGTAGCATCTTGTCCCTTGTCAGTAATTACTTGAACCCGAGAACCCTAAGGTCTTGTTGCTACGTGTCACCATGCATACATGTACATACATGTACAATCTATGTTAGTTTTACATATTACTTCTTAAACTTTGTCTCCAGGTGCCCAAGCATGTGTTATAGCCTACTCTTTGGTAGACCGTGAATCGTTTGACGCTGTGGAAGACTGGAAGAAAAAAGTAAAATAGTTTTTTTTCATTAAATATTAGTTACACAGTTATTATGGGACTACTTTTAATTGACCAATGATCATTACCAATTAATACATGGTTGAGTCATTTTTCATTGGACTCCAGGTTGAAGCTGAGGTTGGAGAAATTTCTACAGTGCTGGTACAAAACAAAACCGATCTGGTCGACGAATCGGATATTTCTCTGTAAGTTTTATTTTTGTCTCATGAAATACGTCCATCATTGCTGTCTTGTCATAATGTATCCGTAAATTGTGATATATCATAATGCATTGTACTTATATTTTCAGGGAGGAGGCAGAAGAACATGCAGCCAAACTTAATCTTAAATTCTTCAGAACATCAGTAAAAGACAACAGAAATGTTGATGATGGTAAGAGTTATTGCTTTTATTATGTGACTATTCAAAACCATGGTTGCATCCGACACCATAGGTGAAGACAATCTGATTACCAGATGTATATTTTGTACTAATTTTAAACTGCTTTCATTTCAGTTTTTGAACATCTTGCAAGTGAATACCTTTCACAGATGAATTCAATGTCCGACCAGGTTTCACATCAGCAGAAAATAGGTTCCACTAGTGAGTATAATGATTGTCCAGCACATCTTTTTTCTGATGTTTAGTTGTTTGTTAATTAACGTTTACACAATTTAATCTAATTTGAAATGTCATTTTCTAGGTCTGTTCACCACTGGCAGTTCGAGTTCCAAGAAGCATTCAGATGACAATGGCACAATCGTACTGCACCCATCAAAGCGACGGACCAAAGGCAAAAAACACAATTTTCTCAAGTGTACAATTCTTTAGCATCAGTGACATGGGATAGGTGTAATACTAAATATTGATACATTTGGGTCTTGTACTAAAATTGTACTTGTACAATTTGGGTCTTGTACTAAAGGGGGAAGGAAGGTCAGTCATATTTGGTCCTTTGTGAACATGTAAATATCGAGACATAGATGTATCATGATCGAAAGAAGTGTACATTTTGCAGCAAAAGCCCCTTTATAGTGAATTTGCATGGATTTTGTAGAGTGGAAAGTTACATGTACATTACACCATACATGACCAAAAATGCTGTGAAAGGCTGCTCAGTTATGGAAAAACTAGTCAATAAATATCTTGCCAGAATAAGGCTCACATTTCTGCTATTGATGTTAATCGATGTTCCATCAACATGATCAATTGTATCCTAACTGCTATAATGAAATTTTTGAAATTTTTCTTTTACTGATATTATTTTCCTGTTGAGGGTTTTCAAATTACAGAAAACCATTGAAAAATTTGACATACAAAACGTTCATGTACATACAAAGTACATTGTATTCATTGCATTGAATGGTGTGATGCAATCTGTTGTGTAATGTGTATATATTGAATAGCAGAGTCAAACCTCTGCGCAGGCTATATACCTACATGTAATATACTGGTAGGTATACATGTACAATTGTATATTATGATTTATGAACAATAGCGATTATTTTGCTACTGGTATATGAATATGCAACCATAAGCAAATTTGTTGCATGCAGCCTGTTACATGTGAACAAGTTTTGTATTGAAAAAGTGCTATCTGGATTATACACATCTGTAGACGAGACATACTGTTGTGATATGATCAGTACAAAATGTTACTTATTGTTACTGCTTACTGGCTTTTACAGTTTTATTTATACAGTACCTATTAATTTTGCCCAATAAAATTGAATTTTTATAGGAATATGTTGTATTTTGTTGTTTATATCACCACATTGTTGCTGGTTTGCATAAATTTATCTTTTTTCATGTCACGAGACTAAAGAAAATAAACATTACATGTTCATTCACATTGGTTTAATAATTATTCAGTACATATATCAACCGAACAAAATAACATGTACTGTGAACTTCACCATTCACTTCGCTCAGAAAACATCAATATACAAGGTGTCATGCATTGATATTTCAAAGTCTGAGCATTTCACTGACAAATCAGCATCTGAATCCAAACTACAGAAATACTTCACAATGTCTCCATTCATGAAAAAGTTACATTGTATACCTAACAACCTATACACCAATCTACTCCATCCACAGAATAGTCGAGTCCCCAGGTGGAGGCTTGATGAATGGCCGTCCCTGTTGTTTTCTCTCCGCCTGCATTATGTCATAGCGTTCTTTCTGTAAACAGAAAAGAGCTTGGCATTAGTCTGCTACATTATAATACACGTTGTATACTTATAGACGTATAATTATTGAATCAAAATCCGCACACTTGAAATTTTTCTGAGGAGTATTTCGATCGAAACCACGTTAAATTTGTATATTATAATTTCTTGCCTTAGATGTACCAGAAAGTATTTCAGGTTTTTGGAGATAAAAGGCACACATAAGAATGAATGAATTAGTGAATGAATGAATTAATGGTGTTTTAGACCACTTTTTAAACTAAATTGGGCTAAGAAACTGAATAGGACTGTGGACATTAAGACGGAGCATGATATGAAACATGTCCACAGAGCAGGTTCCCACACCAGTTCGAACCCAGAAGCTGTTGGTTTGCATGGTTTGCAGCCCAGTTTGTTACCACTGAGCTACCCTCTGAAATACACAAAAGTTACTGTAACTGTGAAGCATTCCAATTCATACCATTTTCGATTGATAAGCACACTCTTGGAGATCTTCAAAAAACTTTCTGCAGTCAGTCTTTGCCTTTTGGATGCCAACCTTTGATGCACACCTACAAGTGAATCGAGTCATGATTGAAATGTATTTTTGATAATGAATTTATAATCAACACAAATTTTGCAGCCTAACTCACAATTCGGAACACATGAACATGATCATGCAGACTTCACTATCACCTTGAAAATTCACAAATTGTGATCAAATTCCCCAACATTGACATAAAACACTAACCTTGCATAGTCAATTTCCAGGTCTTTACAAGTTCCTCGCTGGAACGTGAACCAAGTCTCGGTGACACGAGTGAGGGGTGTCTCAATTATAGGTAGGTCTACCAACTCGACCGTCGACTTATATTTTTCCTTCGGATGGATACTGGAGGACATCTTGTCAGTCTGGCAATGTCAATGAATATAAGAATACAGAATAGATACATGTACAAAATAGCATGAAACACTCTATTTTCATTCGGGTATCATTCACGTCTCATGACTACTGGTACTAATTTGATTTGCTAATTCCATTGATTCAAGCACCAGTCTTTGCTGCCAGCCTGTAATTAGCACTACTGACGATCTTACTCACTAGGGCAGTATTCCAGGCCAGCTCGTAGTTTATTCAGTTATACTAGTATGTGTGACACACAAATGGGTCTTTCCTTTTGCAGTTAACTTGACACAGGCTATAGACATGATAGATACTTCGAATTAGGCACATGTCGTTCTGAGTGAAATACATCTTCGAACAATGCAAGGAAACAGGAGAGACTAGGAGCATGGGCCTATAGTGTTTGTCAGTACGGTACTGGTGAATACTTTGGTTGCAATCAAGACGAGGGGTATAGACATTAACATCATGACTAACTTATGGCTCAAAATGCTTAAAAGGATTGCAGTGACACCCAGGTACTCAGAAATGGTTCAGGTAGACACATTAACTGGCAAACAAAGATGTCAGAAAATTCTAGTGTAAAAAGTACTGTAAAACGACTAATTTTGGCGGAGGATTTATTTGGCGAATTTGGCAGTAAGGGAAATTAACTAGATATATATAAAGAAATATATTTGGTTTTGAAACCGCCGAATTACGAGCAGTGTGTGTCCTAAATTTGCCGCATTCCCAAATTCGGCAACAGGGTTTTCAGACTTCGCACTGCAAATAAAACCAACCAGTTCTATCATCAGTCGAGACTCTGATATTCAATCTTTGTACCAGCAGTTTGTTTTCCATAAAACGAGTTTCTGAGCTCTGATAATACGTGAGTTCGGAAATGTTTTCAGGTCAGGTCAGTGGAATTGGGTCGGGGTCAAGCGGTATAAACATAGCCAAACCATGCTGTCACGCTACCATTGTCGAGTCACTGTCACCAACACATTTACTCGATTTTCCCTGTACAATACTAAACTCTTTGAGTACTTCGAGTTCACCGCGTCACTCACGTTTGAGCATGGTGTGTACGAACGTTTTGTTTATACCACTTGACCTGACCTAGAAACATTTCCGAACTGGCTTATATTGAGTTGGCGAATTTTGGGATGCGGCGAATTTAGGACGAATGGCTCGTATGCATGATATGATTTCGGCGACAACAGAAATGACTTCTATTGTAGAGTTAACGAGTCCACACTACAGGTGCTGAAGAATTTTATTCACTTGCAATCCTATATGCAATAAACACTGATAAACGTGATAAAACTTGAAACAAACACAAAATTTTGTTGACCTTTCTGTGAAATCGGTAAAACACGATTTGCAACCGTTGCAACGGACACGGAATGTTTCCACTGTTATATACTCGCTATTTACTATAGGCGAGAACTTGATCCGATATAAATCTGAGTCTTGATTGTGATTGAGCTCAACGTTTGTAGAATAGTATATTCTTTATCAATGTATAATTACGATTAATAAATAAGACATAATCCACTCTATGTTGCGTTCGTTATTATTTATCTACAATTCAAACAGACCCATATATCAAGTTTCAACAAATTATGATTATGAAAACATATATAATGCTATTCATATATATATGTTGAGTATATATTTTGTTCATTTTGCAACAACAAGAACCTATGATAGTGGGGCTTAAACACTTGGATGTACCGGGAAAAATCAAGTACACAGGGGTCGAGCGAACCTGAATTATTCGGAGGAACATTGACGCCCTTGAATTATTTGGAGTGGGGCCGTGAGATCTTTGGAGGAAAACGTGATAGTAGGTTGCCAAAAAAAAAAAAACAGTAAGTAACTCGCATAGCATACTTATATATGTCTATTCATAACGACTTATGAATAAATACTGTCTATAAGAAGTATTATATTGATTTCAAAATTTCTAGCATTTATTGCCCGCTCATAAAATCATTAGGCCTACCATCTTGATGCAATAACCATTGGGGTGCGGCGCTATGATGAGGGCATATCGCAGTCTCTGAAAAGTTCAGTGTTGAGGAGATCCCCAGGTGAATTGGCAGTCACCTTGAGTCAGCGCGACTAGCGGCTCGGAGATCTAGACATAGTCCTTGATGAACTTTCGATGGGAATTGGCGAAACCGAGGAAGGCATGAACGTCAATTATTCCACATGGCATCGGCCACTCTTTGATGGCTTTCACTTTGTCGACTCATATTCCTTGGACATTACTATGAGTCTGAGGTGGAAGATCTTACGCTGGAACAGTTCACGTTTTTTTTTTTGCTGCAGACATAACCCGTTTGTATCCTATCCAGGACTGCTTCCAGATTGGCAAACGCCTGATCGAATATACGCTTGTATGCTATGACATCACATGCAGCGTGTCCAAAAACATCCATGGAGGATGGTCTCCACGATATGCTCGAAGGTCACTGGCGTGTTGCTCAGCCTGAATGGCATGACCCTAAACTGGTATAGTCCTTTCTGTGTCACAAATAACCCGAGGCCAGGTCCATGGCAGAGAAGTAGGTTGCTCAAGCTAGTTCGTCATGCGTGTCTGGGATGTGCGGCTTGCGGCACGCGACGTTGTGGTTGACGAATCGGTGCGCAGTTTCCAGTGTCGAACTTCTTGCAAAAGAAACATTGTCGTCACTGATAACGCATTGGAATGCGTCAGCGACCCACTTGCAATAGCAGGAAACCACTGAAAGTTCATCACAACCTTGTAGTCCGGTCGTGTTGATATCGGTGGGGTTGTAGTATGCGACAATGCTTGTTTGGCAATCACTTGAAGTCGCTCAAGGTAGTGCTTGCCATCTTCTTTGCTTTCCCGCTTGAGGAACGGGATGTCGCCACACTTGGCTTGACTCAGTAGGCTCCCAGCCTTCTAGCAGTCACAATAAAACTTAGCTCAGTGGGTGCCCATGGGAATGTTCAAGGCGAGTGCCTTGGGTCGTCCATGCAGGGTGCTATGGAACGTTCGAATGTTGTTGAGGTCCGAATAGGTGAACTCGGTCATGAACTGCTCGAAGCTGGGTATGTACTGCACTAAGTTCCCTTTCTCAAAGGTTGCATGCCATTGAGGCACCTTGCCTGGCGCCAATGTCCTAGGCTTGGGTGTGAGTCTCTGTATTGCTGGAGCCGCAGGACACGGCTGTGGTGCTTGTGTGGCAGTGGGGACAACAAGGGTTGTGACGACAGGCGCTGGAGGGTTCCCTGTATTGACGGGCGTCGGCAGGCACTTGTTATTGCTGTTGTGACAAGATCGGTATTCTGATCTATGATGTGTCGTGTCTCGTTGGGATTGCAGGGAGCTGGCGATGGGGGCGCTGATGAGTCTCCGGTGCACTGAATCAGGGCTGTCGTGACCATAGAAGCTTGGCAGTATGGCAGTGGCAAGATTAGTACACCAATCTTTGGCGAGTTGTACTCCATGGGGACAGGTGTGTGTACCATATCAACGTCAGCGATGGCCGTAGGTGCGGCAGAGGTCATGGGCACAGCCACATGTGGAAACGACCCACGATGTAGCAAAATGGGGATCTGTAGTCCAATGTTGTGTGTTATCAGGAATGTTGTGTCCATCTTGTACCACATCGGCGATGGCCCCAGATCCAGTGCAGGGGTCGTGAGCACAGCCGCAGGTGGCAGCAAGCAGCATTGGAGTGAGTGGGAGATTGGTACTCAGATATGTTGTGGCGTATATGTCGGCTGCAGGAACTGGTATACTACTGGCAGGGGGAATGTGTGGATTCACTGCTTATCCATGATCATCCAGCGTGTTTGGCAGCGACTGACTTGGTTTTCTGACTGGTTGTGAGATCAGATGTACAATCTGAGATGAGATGCGTCAGGGAGTGGGGGTCCCATGATGGTGACCGGCTATTGGTATCTGGAGTGCGCTGGTGTCAGAGATACATGCTCTCGAGCAGAGCGGCGCAGCTGTCGGCAGTCGTTGCTGGGTTGGTCTCAGCAGTCGATATCCCTTGTCAGGATCGAAGGTCCCTCGGCAGGCTTCCCATGACGATCAGCTCGGCAGGCACCCGAGAATGTGGTGGTGGCACTCGTTCATGTCGCGTCAGTGTTATTGGCGGCACTGGCATTCGGGTCACCAACTGGATGTTTGGCAGGGCAGACTCTGTAACGTTGTCCGACTCCTGTATCCACTGTTGCGTTCTTGCTTGACTTGGTGGGTCTTCGTGCAGGTAATTCTGACGAGGATGTAGTTATCTGACAGCTCATACATCAGGTGCAGCGGTTGCTCTTGTAAAAGTGAGTCAAAATCAAAATCTGACTGTATTGGTGGTAACAGATTGATACTTACATTCATTCATAACAACAGAGTGCGGTCTGGTCAGCTGGTAATCTGGTGGGCAGTAAGACAGAGTCTCTTCATATCAGGATTTCTCGGGAGGCAGCGGCGATGGCTTGCTGGGAGACACGATCAGAAGTACACCTTAAGTGTTCGTGCATGTAACAAAGAATGGCCATCGGATCCTGGTCACAGCACCATTGTGACGAAATAGGGTTCTCCGGTCCCTATTAGACCATCCTTGATCGCATAGCATGATAGCATTGTGCAATAAAGCAGTCTCACTTGAGAATTCTCCTGTATTCCTGATGATTACACTGGCACAGCTGGGATGGCGACAATCAGGCTCACGGACTTTCACATCGTTATAAAATCTCTACAAATAATTACAGCTTAGTCCTTATGAGTATCTTCACTCAGGTGCGGGTATTTGCAGGTGTCTGGAATTTTCCAGCTTAAAGTTGCATTGTTGTGTCTGATTGGTTGATTGTGATGTAATATCATGATCTGTGCACGTGATGTCTGAGTGAGTGATTTTTGTACATGTACTTGCAGATGCGCACACATTCATCTATAGGCGCATGTGCTTGTAATAATAATTATGATAATGAGCAGTTTATAGTCTAGGATCACCAACTCAGTTGGTCTCTCTGACTGCACAATTATTATCCCCGGCAGACCTGTTCATTCAGACACAAACAACTAAATTTGACACTCTGTCTGCCCCTGAAAACACCAGTGTGTCTTTGGATAAACTATTTGGTCAGGTTTCGATTCTATTGCAATATGTTGTATTCTACGTTTGTTATTGGTATCATCAAAATCTGACTGTATTGGTGGTAATAGATTGATACTTACACTCAACCTCACGGGATGTATACAACTCTATATGCAACCTTTGTTTGGTGCAGGTAAACTGTTCAGATGCATTACCATCTCTGTCTATAGCCAGGTGCCCAATTATACTGTTTGGGTAAACAGCATAAAGCAGTGCACGCGAGTGCAAAAAAGGATCCCATCCATCTACTACCCATGCCTAGTATTGCTTAACTTCGGTGATTTCATGGGCACTGGTGTGTCAAGTTCTACGAGGTCATAGCCTGGTGGTATTCAGAGAGACGTGTTATGCAAGAACAACTTCAAAGCTATAGTGAATTCGCTTCCTATCAATGTGTATTAGCTTCGACCCATGATTTTACGGTTAAAACTTCCATATAGCAAATATATTTCAATAATATATTTTGAATGGAGGATACTCTAAGCTTCGTTCATATATGAAATATATATATATATATATATTTGTTCAGTACAAACAAATCGTACGGAAGATATAACATAAAAACACCGAAAATCTGCAAGTTTTGTGGTACATGTGCCACAAGGCAGTGCTTGGCTGACAGAAACGTCATACATGACGTAAATTTCTGTGACGTCATTGTTTTGAGAGAAGCCTCGACAGGCGGCTCATTTCACTGGAACCAAAGATGCTGGAAGTGCTCATTCATTCTCCCCAGTTGGAGGGCGTGGCCCGCTAAGTTTAGTTTCATTTCGATTTTACATTCTATAGTCGTTTTAAAAATATGATTTCTTCGATTTTGAAGTTATCTGAATGAATACTTCATGTGTGTGAAACTCATTAGTTATCAAATTGTGTTTCAATTTGATAGGATGTCCTCCTTTAATGAATGAGGGTCGGTCATGACAAAATTTAATTTTCAAACATCTACTCCCTAGAGTTTGATAAAATGACCGGGAAACTACATATCAAAAATTCATATGACTAACATAATTTTTCCTTGCTCAAAGCAACAGCTAGTGCCTCTGCATTCATCAATTCCGTGGCTACTCTTACGTAGGCCCTTGCAGTCACACCTACTTCCCTGACTATACAGGAACATCCCAAACTGAATATCCAATGGCCAGAGCTCAATCCAGGATAGTCTTGGACAAACCTGAGCAGTCCTGGATGGTTCAGATGTATCACGGAGACACTATAAGAATGAGCCATAGAGTTGTTCCCCGTGGATGGTCCGACCGTCTGGGGTAAATCATACTGTTCCCAGCATCCTCTGCGCTAAAGCCAGCAGTCGACGCTGTCACTCTTGCCCTATGCGTGTTGTAGCAGAGATGAGATTCGGCGTGAATCTCGAGCGATGCAGTGTGGGGGTACATGTACAGTACAGATTTTGCAAAACCTCACTAGCCATGCAATTGCTACATGCTAAATGCTAGGCTGTACGATTACATGCAACTTGATGCTAGCATCAACTCGCATGGTGCAACCAGTGGGTGCGATACCATCGCATCAGGCAGCCGTCTTAGTTGAACAGCAAGCATTGTCTAGCACAGATGCGCGCATCCTTTATTTCAGACGCGAATACAGACTTTAATATGACCTGAACTTAAACACTGCATTTGCCCATACGATCTACATGATACATACTGTCTATAAACGTCTCGACCATGTGTTTTCCATGTGAGCATATAATGGCCTTCACAAAAAATGTGAGATACGAAAAGCTTTTAGTGGGCCACAGTGCCAAGAAGCAATGCTAGCATCGAGCGATGCTCGCATACACAATGCTCGCGTCAAATCACACGATGCTAGATCAGGCGAAGTTGGGCTAATACGTGCTAAATGCCAGGTTACTCGTGCTAGCATTTTGATGAGGTTTTGCGAAATCGGTACTGTATGCAAGGGGTTAAGTCATTCATAGGAATGCTGTAGTTATTCCATAGTATTACCGCAGTTTTGTCATGCTGGCTCTGGCATGGTCCCGAGAATTGAAACCATCGAAGGGAATGTAGAGGCATTTCCACTTGGATATAATAACATCTACAGATTGTAATGAATCTTGATCCCGGTTGATCCGAGGTGAACCATATAGATTTAGCTCAGGTGTGACTGTATCATTATCAAGTGTCAATATGAATTGTGAGCGCGGGTTTCAACAAGTAGATCTGGATGCCTTGCATTTGCTTATTTTCGATCACAGCAAAAGTTGCAAAATTGACTGCTTAGAGGAAACTGGTATTGTGTAAAATGTAGTTTTGTCATGCTGGCTCTGGCATGGTCCCGAGAATTGAAACCATCGGAGGGAGCTCAGGTGTGACTGTATCATTATCAAGTGTCAATATGAATTGTGAGCGCGTGTTTTAACAAGTAGATCTGGATGCCTTGCATTTGCTCATTTTCGATCACAGCAAAAGTTGCAAAATTGACTGCTTAGAGGAAACTGGTATTGTGTAAAATGTACATCCTGTGAAATATTGTCGGCAACAGTCAATGACTGCCGCCAAGGACAGAATCTGATATTTTCAGTTCAATATCGTCAGTCGAAGAAGATGGGAAATTTCAAAGTAAACTTGAAATGACGTAGCCTCTTCCTCTTTTGACTTGACTTTCAATCAAGCAACATGTGTTATAAGAGAGAAATCTGTTTGCGGATCGTTTCAAAATCAAAATCAAGTGTATCCCCAGGGTACAAGATACCAAAGTTAACTAAGCCTAGCAAATCCCATAAAAGAAAACAATCCAGTCTGGTTACTGTGACCTGTGATTCTGGCAGTAATAGTCACGGGGTTAGTTCAAGTAAAAGCCAGCTTTCCCATGAAGTTTGCCTCCAGCCCCCCCCCCCCCCGGGCTCTGATGATTCAAGGGATTTTGTCCTATAAGGCTTTGAGCTTAAGGGGCACTATATGGGATTCCGTTTTTAGGGGATTTCCAGATTTGTCGGCCGATGCTGTTTTATTTATAGAACAATAGGTCAGATTACGTTTTTGTCCTAGGATCTCTGCCGAGCCAGTTGTCAGATCAACCCAGGTCGGCTCGACTGATGTCCTAGGTAAAAAATGTCATCTGACGTTTTGTTCTATAAATAGAAGCGTCGAGAGAAAAATCTTGGAAATCCCCTAAAAAAAGAATCCCCTATATAGTGCCCCTTTAATTTTGCTGATAATAATACTGAACAGTCAGTGGCTGATTTTGACAGTGAGCATGGGGGTCCAAGTAATTCCTGCCTTGGGTCATCTGCACAAGTTCCTGTGGGCCCTTACTCTGACGGGGTCAGTGCCTCAGGGGACGATGATTGGGATTCTGATTCAGAGTCAGAAGATTTCCCTCCCAGGAGGCGAAATGCTAAAGACGGCCAGTTTGATCCTTTGGTGTCGTCCTCTGATAGAGATTAGGCCCTAAACCCCAGTCAGAATGCAAATGTTCAAAAATATTTCACGGAATGGCTGTCAGATGAAGAGATCAAAAAGTCGGTCCGTGAAGATAACCCTGTGCCAGAACATGAGACTATATTTTGAAACTGGATGAGGAGATTTTGGGGTTACTGTCACAGGCTCGACGGCATGGGGCCACTCGGCAAGCCGCGAGTAAGGACTGTGGTTCCATTAACGTACAAAATCTTCTGTCCCTTGTAAGGCAAACAGTGTTGGTATTGGTGCATAAGTTTGTCAGCCCCACAACCATTGCTATCCCAAAATCCCTTGTGCGACCATCCTACCCAGATCGACATGTCCATGATACATGAGGTGTGTCAGGTTCTGAATGTCAAAGGCGTACAACTCCCCTCTGCATCACTAGGCGGGAGGACCCAGTGGTTGGTGGTGAACTGGCATTGTTTGACTAACTATCTGAAGGTACTAGAGACAATAGCGAGGCACAGATTACAGCTTATTTCGCAGCCACACCAGCACGAAGCGGTCTTCACTCCAAGGTTATCTCAAGACGAGACAGTTCTCCTCAACGGCGAAGTGGAGAAAATGGGGTCCAAAGGAGCCATCGAGTCAGTCAATCTGCCCAGGAACAGTTCATGGGGTATCTTTTTCTGAGACCAAAACGTGATGGTACCTTTCGACCCATATTCAATCTGAAGTCCCCTGAAAAGTTCATCTGGTATGAGAAATTCAAAATGGAAGGCATGCCCATGCTGGCTCACTCGATCCAGGCCAACGATTTGATGTGCAAAATCGACCGGAAGGATGCCTACTTTTGTATCTCGATTGAAAAGCTGGATCGCAAGTTCCTGAGATTCAGGTGAAATGGCACTCTGTACAATTCAAAGTCTTTCCATTTGGACATCCACACCCCATATACTCACCAAGGTGACCAAACCATTAATAGAGTTTTGCTGGCGCATTGGAATTCGACTGATAATTTACCTGAGCAACATTCTGTTTCTGAATCAGTCAACAGGTCAGTTGAGACGTGACATACCTGGTGATTTGGCTACTACAAAACCGGGGGTTTGTCATAAACTGGAAGAAGTCAGTGGAGTGACTTTCTCGCTGCCAGGTGACAAGTTCTTAAGGTCCAGGCCAACGCCAAGGAAGTGCTTCACCAGGAGGTAGTCTCGGCTCGGGATCTCGTTGAAATGATAGTGTTACTGACCTCAACAGTTTTAGCAGTCCTTCCTGCCCCACTGCATTACAGAAAGCTCCAAATGATATGGTCGAAAGCTCTGCTTTACGGCAGCCAGAGTAAGACCAGTGGAATAGGAAGGCCATCCAGTCCAGACCTGACAATCGTTGTTGCATCGACCAAAGGCTGAGGTGGTCTGTCAGGGGGTCATGACACAGGGCCAGTGGAGTCTGATAGCGCAGGAACAACATATCAAAGTCCTGGAAGTTACGGCCGCAATGTTTGCCTTTGAAGCATTCGCCGAAGGTACTCAGAACATTCATGTTCATTTCAGAGTGGACGCCTCTTAAATGAACAAAAGAGAGGAGGGGGGGGGGGGGGGGGGGGAGGCTGGCAGGGGTCCAGGATGTTTCGGACCAGGCTGCAGAGTTGTCCCTGCACTCCAGATGAAAAGGCACTATCACAGCTAGCAATGGCCGCTGGCAAAAGTGGGCTACCTTTTGAGATCAGCAACAATTTGATCCAGACACCTGTGGAAAAAAATAGTTAATTTCCAGAAGAGGTGAAGAGAGGAATGGGGCGTGTACAAAGCTCATTCGATATGTGGCAGCATTGTAATAGTGGTAATTAATTAATTTTGGCGCCAAATACTGTAACTGATAAGGAATATCGTCTGTTGTGAAACATGCAGGTGACATTTGGCACGAAAATTCCGTATGTTTGGGGGTGATACCATGGTATCGCATAATTAAAAACGTTATAGCCTCATAATACCACTAAAACAGTGCTACCAGCTGGAGATTAAGCTCAGATATTTCTGCATATCATGATGAGGTTGCTAGTAAAAAAGTAGAGTAACATACACTTATCAGGCAATTGTTGAAAGGTATGTTCAATGAAAATCCCCTGTCATGTTGGTTCTGGCATAGTCCGGGGTTTTTACACTGTCGAAAGGAATGTAGAGGGATTTTCACCCGGATATATATAATAGCCTCATCGGATTGTAACGAATCTTGATCCTGGTTGATCCAAGCTTAGGTATCCATTATCAAGTGTCAATATGAATCGTGAGCTCGAGTTAAAACTAATAGCTCTGAATGTCTTGCATTTGCAACAACTTCTCAATTGCCATGAGTTTATGTACTTCGGATGTTTCGCTCAACTTCTTCTAGACCACAGCAAACGTTGCAAAATTGACTGCTTCGAGGAAATTGGTATTCCGTAAAATCTACATCTCGCGAGATCTCGTCGGCAACAGTCAATGGCCGCCGCCAAGGACAGAATCTGATATTTTCAGTTCTATTTTGTTCGTTGAGGCGGTGACCAGTGACATAAAAATGGGAACAACATACTCAGATTTAATGAGGAAGGATGTCACTCCAAAGTGGCGTGAAGAACCATCATTTGATCCAACATATGGATTTGAGGGACGACGGGAACGAGGTGTGTGTTCACTCAACTGACAAGTCACAAGACTCACAAGTTCAACTAACTTGATTGAAGTTGATTGTCTACTCAGCATGCTCTGATGCTCAGCCTCAAGTCAAGAGTAAACTTATTGGGTCTTACTCTTATGCTTACTCTCAGTTTCAATCAGTCAGTATGATTTCATTTCATTTGAATGACAATAACAAAGCCACTGGATCAGAGTGTAACTCTGGTAGCCTAACCGTATAAGCGTTTTCCAATCTACCAAAGAAGTACCTGCATTGAAAGTATCGATCGAGAATACAGGTTCAGCCGTGGAACAGGGTTACTCGTAGTGGTCCCACGATTAGCGAAAGCTGTAATCGATTAATCGTTGCCTTCTAACCGAACCGTAACCGATTAATCATTACTGATGCCAATTTTTGATAAAAGTCAGATACTGACTGATTGATGAATTCTAAACGGTGCTAGCTACTATACTGACGATGAGTTTGAGGCATCGTGTTCTGCACAAGTCAAGTCAAGACACACCGAATTAGTACTTAGTTTCAGCTTGATTTTGCGGCCTTACATGATATGAAATGGAAATATAATGAATTATTATGCTGAATAAATTTACGGTCAAGTAATCGATTACAGATTTTGCAACCGATTAATAGCATTAACCTAACCGCAGATGGTTAATCGTCTACTCGTGGGACCACTAGTTTATCAGGGTGTGTTTGCATTTAACCATGAATAAGTGTATATTAAGTACTGGCCCACAGTGGCCCAGTATTTGGGCCACAGTGTGTGAATTACTATTAAAAGCCTGCAACTGCGTTTGATGAGTTGATGAGCATTATTGGTATTTGGTTGCATTACCATTTATTATTGTGTGTAATTTGAACTAATGTCTTTTATCAGAATGTGTTGCGTCTGAAGCGGAAATGATGGCAGTGAACATGGCTCCGGAATTTCGAGATTACTGCGCACACAAACTGATAGATTTCTATAAATGTCGCCGTCAACACTTTCCCTGGGTTATAGCGTGCAAGCACGAAAAACATGCATGGGAGGAGTGTCAGTTTGATGAGTAAGATATCTGTATGGTTTTGATAATAGTAAATAATACTGGTGATGAGTCTGAACAAGGGTGGATTTGACCATATTTTGGTCCTTCTATTTGAAAAATAACTAATCTTGAATGTTGGTTCTAAATGATGGCATAAGAATCTCAATATTCCATGATGGGATAGGTAATTGTGATAATGAAATCATGCATAATTTATGAAATGTTGAGCTTATCAACTCTCATAAAATGTTGAAACTCATTTCAGTTGGGTACTACGAATGAAGGAGTATGAACGAGAAAGAAGACTCTTAGAGCGATCAAAGCGAAAGGCCAGCAGTGGATCTTCAGAAGAAATGGCAGAGTAGAGCTCTAGTATTAAATTCATAGACTGCTACCAATACCATGTAAACATATTGAGAGACCAGCGGCATGTGAAGCAGCCGAAACCAAGCCACTGAATTAGTATATTTGGAGTGCATCAGTGTGACCGGGATGCAGATTTTCTGTGTTGCCAGTTTGTTTTGTTGTAAATACAATAAAAACGTTACAATATACATTTAAAATAAAACTTGTGATTCGTCTCGTTGGGAAAAGTTTTTCATCACTCGCAATCGATGTGCACTTTTGGGGATTCCTGCTAGAGGCTACCAGTGAATTTAGACAACATAGGACCAGTAATGATCTATTTTGTCATTCCGGATCTATTCTCACCACTAATGTATTGGATATCCCCACAATATAATGTATAGCTCCTCAGACAATGAAATTGTTTGGTAATTTTGTACTATGAAATAAATTATTTAGAAAAGAATTATTCTGTTCTAAATTAATTAGGACAGACAGGATGCTTTATTTGCATCTTAAGAAAACAATATTCTGATAAATGAAGAAACGACAAAGTAATACTGTTTTAATATAAACACACAGTTTATTCCTGATAACAGTTGTTCTTTAAGCAATATATTTTTTACAACACAAATTATATCTCACAAAAGTGTGAAGCTTCAAGAACGAGTCGGAACAAGTAACTCGGCAAAGCAGCAGCTGAACATAGATACATGGATACGCATAATAAATACTTTACTGATCCCTCAAAATATTTTGATATTTCACTATAAAATGTGAAACTCCAGGAACCAAGACCATGGCGAAAACAATAACTGGACCAATAGAGTTTTGAATATCAACTTTTTGATCCCAACAAAAATCTTTTACCACATGTTCAAAGTTTTCTGAAAACAACTGAACTGATCAACTTGCTGATTCAATAAAAATATCACCAAAGTAAAATCATTACAAATCATCCCGTTTATGGTTTTGTGCACAGTATATTAAATTCACCATGAAGCATTGTGTATAAAAATGTCACCGGATCAATGAGATGAAAACATCAACACAAAGTTTCACAATGTACATTTACAGTTACATATTATGTTACCATGGTTACATTCCAATTTCTCTCGACTCCTACTGGGACTGTTCAAAATGAAATATCAAACAATACTCAAGTGTCAGGCTTAGCATTGGACATGTTATGCGATGAACACTGCAACATCAACACCCAATTTTGTATAGTGCGACTGAATGAATACATGTACATATTATATGTACTTTTGTAAATGCATAATATCTGTGTATAAGCCATATATAGAACTGATTAATTGAATGAGGCCTGTCAACTGGCTCAATAGAATGCAAGAGCACATTTCCTCCTGATCACCAGACATTTCTTTATTACATGCTTCACAATGCTCATTTTGCCACAAAGCAATGCACTTTTGATTGACAGATGTGTTGCTTTGTTAGTTGAACTTATTATCACTTAGTGTATGAGTTATTCACTACTCTTCTATTTTTATTTTCTGTTTGACAATTGTTACTTGACACTACATGTTATTGCAGCCTCATTAATGTTTGCTCACACCAACTGATTATCACGTTGAAAGATATTAGTAATTCGTGCATCCCTACATTGGTCATTGGCTACACTTGCAATCAGCTCAAATCAAACTCAAATTGATATATTTCTCAAGACATTCTACATAGGTCTGTCCATGTAAAATTCATCTGTCTGCAGATTCATCGACAGTACAATATCTGATTAGCAATTATCCATATATGTGAATATCTTTTGATATCTAGCCACATTTTTCATTAATGACACGATAACACAGTCATAAACTGGAATTAGCACAAACAAACAACATATGGTAAGTAGATTCTCTGACAGTAATAACAAGGTTGGTTCTGAAATACTAATATAACTACGAGTCTAAAACATGCACAAGCGGAAATTGTACGCCAGAACATGGAGTGCATAAGCCAACAAACTGCATTAACATAGAACCACTGTAAAGGGGACAACAACTGTTCAAGGAAAGCAGTAACCAACTACATACATCGTACAAACTTTGTCGGTGGGTACACGGAGTTGGACAGCAATTTAGTATTTTACAACGTACAAAATCATAAAGCTGAAATACCCCCAGTAAATTAGCACCTGTGTTCACATAGGATAATACTGACACCTTAACATCAGTACCATTCCCGTTCTTAAGCAATGAATGCTCTGACAGTAGAAATAAACCGCACTCATGTCCACAAAATGGCAAATCACCACCTAGTCCACATCCTGTTTCAAAAATAGATTTTAAACACAAGCTAAGAGCACATCAATTCCCTGTTAATAGTACTATCACTAGCCATGCATGCAATTCGCTCTAGATAATCATGAAAGTTGCCGTAGAAGTTCAGATACATACATCTGATAAGGGATAGATATGTTGACGTCACTCATGCATGCATCAGGATCCGATGGGAGATCTGAAAATGTCACTTAGCTAGTCAGTTACTGGTACATGTAGAGAGATTACTAGCTACTCAAATCAAGAATTTGAATGGCTGAAATTCAACAGTTGATACGGTTTGACAAGTTTCTTGGAATCCTTTAGTCCAATGGCATGACAAATAAAACATAATTTCACAATGTTGAATACTAGTAACTTGAGTATGATCAATGCCCAAATACAAGTAAATATTGTACCCTGGCCAGTTCTGATGTAGAAACTAAAATTATCGGCCTTGATTACATGTATAATGAAATCGAGAACATTTATGTTCTAAACATGATAATAATCAACAGATAACTAGTACTTGCAACTCCAACATCCATCAAAATTTGTTTTGCCTGATGAAGATGAAAACGAACAAGTCAAGTTCTTGAGAACATTGTTGGTTGGATTGAATAATATGGTTCAATGAGACTAAAACCAGCAGAACAATGGCACATGTACGAAGACACAGTGTGAATTCAGGCAAGGCGGAAAACAATGACATTACACATGTAATATTCAAAGCATTATTACATGTAGATTCAACACATATTATCCACCTATGGTACATACAAACACAACAATAGTTAGGAGTTAGTCACTTTAAATGTTCTCTTAACTTTTGACATTGTTTTGTATATAAAGTATTCAAATGGATACAAAACTTACGAAAGGAGTTCTACACCACAATACGAGGAAGATTTTCATCATCATATTGCTGTAATTATTCATATCCAATACATATAATTTATAGTTCATTGCTGATCTTCGAGGGAACAAATACTGGAATTTTCCTTAAATAAAATTTCCCAAACACTCACTAATTTTGGCAAGGGCTGTGCAAATTTGTATCATTATGAAGCAAGATGCTTTCAACACCCAGATATCACGTCTACAAAGGTGGTTATCTTCACGATTTAACCTTTTAACTACCATAAGCGCCATATGGCGCTCCACCTTTGGTGGCGCTCTAATTCACCTTTATTCCTCTTCGACAAAATATTTGCCATTTCAAAATCAAATGCTTCTGAGTAATCAGATATCAATGAATCAATCTATGACTGACTATGGTAGTTAAAGGGTTAACAATATCCCATTCTCTTGTTTTATCTATCAAATTGTATATAGATAACAATCCAAATGTAACAGTCAACACCTTCACTGTTGATGATGGTACATATATATATATATTCAAGTTTCCACCGATGGTCAAGCCATTTCAGCTCATTTTGAGCTGTGTATATTTATCACAAAACACTTTTCTGATGGCTGGATAAGCTGTGGAATAGCAAAAAAATAATCTAACAACCTTTGGCTGATATGTCGCTTCCAAAACGATGAGATACGTACATAGGTGTTCTCTTCAAACGCAACAATATAGCAGCTCTATAAAACAGACTTTGCTTCTTAGAAATATACACACGTGCTCTCGTTAATCCTCACCAGCCGGCTCGCTAATCAATTTTGCGTTTTTTCGTCGGCTAGCAAAAGCTGGCTGACAATGGAGTCGGCGCGCTCCCGCTCGCTAGATATTTCTTGGCGAAGTCATAACGCGCACAAACCCGCGGACTCACAGGCCAGCGAGCTTAAACTTGCCAGTGATTTCAGAACTCTCTTCGGCCCGTTTTTATAAAGTGACACATTTGTAAGCGCGTTCGACTCGAAAAAAAGCATTTGGGCTCTGAATTTCCCGCAAGACACCAGTCTGTTTTATGCGCATATAAATGGCCTTGACCTTCAATTAGGCTGTGAAATACGTCACTTCCGGCTTCGAGTTTGCTTGATGTCATGGACTGACTGGTCACAAGAAGTTTTCTCAATAAAAAAAGTTGAAACTAATACGACTAAAACAGAATGAAGAATCCTATTTATCGATGGTCAAAAGACTGATTCATGAAGACGTGGTTTTGCAAACTGGCTTCGGCGCACTTACGCTCGCCGACAGATTTCATGCTAGCGAAAACGAGCTTTGAAAATGTTGGCTAGCAAAAACCTGCGGACATAATTGCAAACGGGTTTACGCGAGCGTAAACGAGTTAGGTAAAATTTGGAGGCGGGTTTATTGTGGCCGGCTCCAGTCAACTAGCTTCAGCCAGTTTTAGCCAGCTGACGCTCGCAAAACTAGTGAGGATTAACGAGAGCACGTGTGTAGTATCTACTTATCCGTTATGGCATATGTGAGGGTTACTAGGTGGTAAACATCACCATCCCATTGAGATTTAATAACTACTATGAAAAATATTCTTTTCTTCTATATATTATATACACAAAAACAAAGCAAAAGATAAATGCTTAAGATGCAATGAATGATACCGAAGAGCAGTGCATATTTAGTATATTACAAAATATGATATACCTACAAAACAAAAATAGCCTACAAACAAAACAAAACGTTGTTTCCTGCATTTCCTATGATGTTCATTCACTCAATTTTGGTGCCCATTTTTTTTATGTCATCGCTGATGACGGCACCGTTGCCAGTCGATCCATTAGCAGTTTTTCCGTTGGTCATAACTCCATTGTTGTTTTTCCCATCGGCAATTTTTCCATTGGTCGCTGTCTTGGGTTTCTTGTAGGCCTTGATGTAGAAGTCGGCAAACATGATGAGGAAGATGACAGCATATGACAAGATCCAGTAGGTGAACACAACAGGATAGTTACAGTCGATGAACAGAAGCTGAGATGAATGAAGACACACCAACAGGAACTGGGTCTGTAACGAATGAACAAGTCAGTCATTCAAAAATCAATCATTCAAAACTTTGTATGTAAATGCATGAAAAAAGCACCCAGTAATCTCAAGAGATTGATTATTGGTATCATATGACTTTGAAACAATATCTAACTTAAATGTTAGCACTGGGGTTTATTAATTTTTATAGGCATACTTTTTACCCATTGAAGTTAACTACATGTAGCTAGTTAACTGTAGCTAACTTTGAGGTCATTATTGAAGCTCAGACTCACGATTTGCATAGAAGTCATGTACTTTTTCCACCAAAGGAAGCGCTGGAACCGGGGACCGAATGCGGCGAGGCCATAATAAATGTACATCATGAAGTGTATGAAAGAATTCAGCAAGGCATGGAAGGTTCCAAATCCACCTGGGAAAAGAAGGCAAAAGGAGGGGTGGAGGTTGGGATGCCAGAATGAATAAATCAATTCTCATGGTTTTGAAAATCACGACAGAATAACAATTTTTGAATGAATCTGACCAGTGCAATCTGAACAACTTCCGCAGCTTGGGGAACTGTCAGAAGGCATCACATACCAGGCACAAACTTGACTCCGAACCACCAGGACACGGGCATGATGCTGTGGTGAAACACGTGGAGGAAAGTGACCTGGGAATTCTTCTTCCTCAGGATGAAAAACACCTGTCAATGTAAAAGGAAGGAACATGAAATTCATGGCCCTACAGAACAGCAGGAATAGACGTAAAGATGAAGTGTTCTCGCTACGGTGCCTGCAAACTTCTCAAGCTGTGAACTTTCTCACATAACACATTAATCTGACCAAGAACCCCAAAGTACAAGTTTGTTGAGAGACAATTCATGCGAAACATTCAAGTATCATGCGTTAAATGTACGATGCAATCAATGTACTCACTGTGTCAAGAAGCTCAATGAATTTTGAGAAGTAGAACCACCAACAGGCATTCACCATCTGAAAATTGAAAACATCACTAAATTTTGCATTATACATGGTCACTACATTCTTCTGAAATATCGAAGCAGCTGTATTATCATGATTATTTTTCTTCGCAGTTGTAAAAGATGAGTGTGAAGTATTTGTTACCCGCAAGGCTTGAGTGGTCTTTGAATAGTCTACAGGCTGACATCCGAAACTGTATCCAGCAAACCAGCCTGACAAGGCAAACTGTAGATAAAGATACAATGTCCTGAGGTCTTGCAACAGATACATTCCAACATCTGACACCAAATTCCCCACGAAGTACAAAGAATTGAATTAAATCTAACAATACATGTATACCGGTATGATGTCTAGAATCTTGGTTAGAATATGAATCCACCAGTGACGAGAGAACCAAAATACTCGCAAATATATCTGCCCCTTACCTCCATGAAGATGTAGCCTGAGAATGCTACCATAGCGAAGTTGTAGAAGACCATGACGTTGCGCAGGTCGAATGGCTTGCGGCCTTCCATGAAGCGAGGCAGGCCGGAACAAACCATGTACACGTATAAAACACAGATGACGAGGCTCAGCCATGGTGTGGACATCATCGGCAGATCTTCCACCCGTGGGTCTGAAGATAGGAGGGAAAAGCACGATAACAGGGAGAATTTTTTTTATGAAAAAACAAAATTTGACATGAAAAAGGAAATCACTGATTTCCAATTTTAGCCAGTCACAACCACAAAGTGTTTCATTGAATTCGATAAATCTTTGGGAAGGATGCAATAGCATCCAGCATTGTTTGGGTTGGATTCCTTACGGTTAATTGTAACCAATCTTGAACACTTATGAACAATTATTTGTGGTGCCATAAATGTTGAGCAAAAAAATTGATAGATTATTATTATTATATATTATTATTATTATCAGAGGTATCGTTATATAAAAAGAAAAATTTTCTATCATATCTGTTACTAGTATTACAAATTTGATCATTACTGCTGAATACTATGATGTCAGTCAAAAATTGATTTCAGTGATAAATGTTGTGATGTTGTGTGTTAAAAATCAAATGGTGATATTTCAAGATCCATCATTGATTAATGCAATCATCATCTAACAGACATTGACAACAGGACATGATGCATGTACATGTATTCTATCAAACGAAACGAAACCTGTTATCTATCATACAATTTACTTTCATAACAAATTCGATCGGGAAGCAAATTTATAGCCCTTTGACCCAATATGCATTGTTGATGCAGTGGATGACATTTTCTGGCCGCAGAATAATGTCGGTGTAGTAAATCATGATGGTAGCAGCACAAGCAATCATCACATACTAGTATATATTTGATTAACTGCCACGGGCAGGCGTTGCCCTAGATACCAGGCTACCTCAACCTATCTGCCCAAAAACTACCGAGCCATGAATCATAGAACAATATACACAGACAAAAATGACATTCTGAAGTTTGTGACCAAAGTCAGGAGAAAAAATCTTTTCACTGCATGGCTACATCAATTGACACAGTCAGACACACCAAATGCATAAATACAAACACCCCAAGGACAAGCTTTACAACATGGGCAAACATCAGTGTAAACTTGAGGATCAGTTGATGAAAGTCTTCTCAGGACAAGTAATAGTATCGGATCTAGCCTATTGAATACTGAACGTTAAAAGCTGCTATAGTCATAAATATGATAAGGGATCAATATAATTCGCCCTCGAGACTCAATCAGACTCAATGGCAAACGGTCATGATGGTTGGTACATATACCTGCAGAGTGCTGATATACAATTATTGCAATAGGGTGCCATGATTGTAACAGTATGGGTGAACCGTTTTATTTAAGCATAGTGCACGACTTGTGAAGAACATGTATCAAACAGGTATCTAGCGTGCATATCCGCTCAATATTGTGGGGGCATTTAGCAAAGTAAAGCAAACACGACTCTTTGTGGACCCAACAGCGCACGTGAACGGTACAAAGGTTGAGAGCATCACATGACGCATATTAATTATGTAAACTCTATTCCCTGCAGCATTGCATCATTTGTGAGGACAACCATCTAGGTTTATTGATTGCAATTACAATCATGGCTTTTTTTCCTGTTGACAGCGGAAACGTTATACCATTTAACTGGCATGGTCAATAGGAATATGCCAATACGAATCAAATCAGCTTATTGCTAGGACTTTGGACCCTGTAGGGAACTATGAGTGTAGCACACCATGCCCAGCATCGCCTATGGTACCTTCATTGTAAATCAATGATAATAGTACTGTAACACTAGTTGTTTGTTAGCATTGTATCAGAAACCCATAAGAGAGACTCTCTTATGGGTTTCTGATTGTATTAAATACAAGTAAATCAGTGTTCATATACACGCAGGTACCACAGCAGCTATTGACACTAAGTAGATCTGTTAACTATATATGGACATTATGAAGGTATTATGATCATCTAAAATGGTAATCACTTAATGACAAAGAGAGCAGATCAGTGTCCTACGGGGAAGACATGTATTCCATGTACTACACGTAGTATTAAATCTGATGAATTAACTTACCGGCCTGCTTCATCATGTTGTCAAAGAGACGCACGGCTTTCGGGATCACTTCTCCCATGATGGCTGGCTTCCTTCTGAGTGTCTCCAAGTAATATTCGTCCTGTTTGGTGAATCCAGAATGGTTACTATGGATACTGTCTCGTCCTTGTGGAATCCTAGTCCTGGAGCCTTTTTACTCGCGTGGGATGATGGTAGGGGAAGGGGTGCGGGGGTAATTAAGGTTCAATGACGAGGAAAAGTATCCAGCGTGACCAGTCAGCTGAGTGTTGTGTTTGCTGGTCAGGGTGGGCGGGAGTGGTGTGCTTCACTTCGACTTAGATCATGAGATGGCTGTCACCAGCTATCATGAGTTGTGTGTAATTGGGTTGCCAGGTCGGGCCGCTGGTCCGCTCGTTCGTCCGCTGTTCGCTCGTCTGTGGGTCTGAGCATTGAGTCACCACTGGTGCACTTGCAAGAGGGTCTCCTCAACTGTCAGTGACAGACTCTCCAACCATCCCACTGGCAAAGATAAGACAAACACACTTTGTGTCAAGAACAGCATCGCCTGATGTACAAATCAAGTTATAAAAGGGACGAAGTTATCACGAGGTTCACTAACATAACTAGCACCATGATAAAGGTTGAGAACTTGTTACACATTTCTCACTGTGACCATGACATACTTCAAACAAGGTCATATGATCTTATATAACAGGTGCTGAGTAGTGATACCTGGCAATTAAAGTACTAGTATAGTGAAAATATGATGTGAACTTATATGAAAGATCTCATTGATCTGAGCAAAATGGTTTTTACGGCATGTAAATATCACAATCCGTTCAAAAGTTATAGCACTTTGAAGACTGAAATCGGCAAATTTGCTTTTTCAAAACAATTTAGCTAATTAGTATGCAAATGAGATATTCATGACGTCATCAGGGGAAGTTGTTTTAATTAGGTACTTTGATATGTATTATTCATTCATTTAATGTTATGATTATTCATCAAAACTTATTCTATACAGATTTTAATATGAATAATCAGTGTTTTCACTTTTTCTGTTGTTGTCAAGGTAACCAGTGACCTGGTATGGCCCATAGCAACCATGGTTGCTAGGGCCAGAAACCCACTTAGAACAGGGAATGCACAAATAAAAATGGTGCCAACTTGGGCTCTATAATAATTCATTTCATAAATAATCGACAGAAAGTCTGTGGATATACTGAATTGGCAGTTAATTGCCATTGCAACCATGGGTAACTACGGCTATAGGGAACTACTGGTGACCATAGCAACAGTACAGGTTGTCTGGATATTGATTATGTATGGTACATAATAATATGCACTAGTCAGATCGTCAGAACCTTCAATAAGGATCATTATATCATGGCTTGAAATATCCTAATAAAAATTTGTTCCCCTCGTGACGTCATGAATTCTCATTAGCATCCAATTTGCATATTAATGAGTTGCTAGAACTTTTCAAGTGGCTTCTGTGATGTAGTGTCAGAATGGCAGTTTCAATTGGCTGTAACTTTTGAACGGATAAAGATATTGATATACCGTAAAGACCATTTTGCTCAGCTCAGTGAGTTCTTTCATATAACAAAACATCATATTTTCACTTTACTAGTACTTTAATCATAATTTTCAGTAGATATTTGAACATATAATACATCATCTACAAGTGATCCTTCAAGCCTGCATATATAATTTAATAAACTTAGTGTACATCAAACATCTGTACTCTTTATCATAGTAGATCCTCCATCATGCCCGGTGGAAAATTAAATTGCCAGAGGCACCACACTTGATGGTGATCATCAACCAACCAGCATACAGTATACATGTGCATGGTATATTTATGCTTGAAATCACCCAATTATTTACAGAGTCGGATATATATACCAGTATAACATCAGATAAATGGCACAATGTTTTATTATACAGTATATATTTGTCTATGTTGCTGAATATTTTACATCAGGTGGCAGGGAGGCAGGATGTATGAGAGCCCATAGTTTTATCTATATTGCTGGATTCTTCTGTTAAGAGTAGCGATTGGAGAAAAAAAAGTTTTCTGATGAAAGGCTCAATGTGATGACAACAAACTAGATATTCAGCTTTCACCATTTCCAGGTCACCAAAAGATGGTTTTATATACTCCCTATATAATTTGAACCACGCTCATCTTCATGTGTTTTCTGTCTGCAGGGGGCCAATTTCTACATTTCAGGTTAAAATTACCATTTGAGGTTTCAGCCTCAGGGATATCCAAGGTGGAATCCAAATTTACCAATGAAAAGCTTAACTTATATGATTCGGCTATGTCATAACAAAATGCCAATCATGATGTCCCATTAAGATGGTGAAACCCTGCCAATTGTTGGCAGTAAATTTCACGACTTTAGTACCGCATACAAAATATGAGCATTTGTCACAAAACTTCTGGTAGTCCGAAGTGACTTTTTGCAGTTGGAGTGAATAGAGGAGTCATTTTCTTGTTTTAGAAAAATACAATCTTCGACCTGAAACGTCTGGATCATTCCGGATCATAACGATAAAGTTGGTACATCCGTTCTCAATATCAACCACGTAATCTTTAGAATACATCGACTTTTTACATAGTGGAGCAGTCAGTGTCTATGAGCCGAGAATTACTTTTTGAATTTACCGCCTACATTTGTCACAAAATGCCCGACTGTCTTAGACACATTTACGAAATGCGCCATTTTCAAAATATCACGTGGATTTGGACAACACACAGACTTGAAATATCATCTATTATTTTGATGATTTTCAAAAAATAGCTGACTTACTTGGGATTGGTACATCGTAGACTCCATAACGAGCTATCCACAGCCATGTGACATTGCGTTTTCCCCCGTAAAATTGAGTCTGAACATCGGCTACTTTCAACGTCAGGTGCCACGAAATCGTGTTTACATATTTCCCAGGTCAAAGTTTAATGTATCCTTACGCGAGACTTATCTTTGGTCATGTCGATTCTGGTAATCTGTCTAATCCATTGATCACACCAAATAATCCACTTTCTGAATACTGAACGGGACTACGGCAGGAAATGTTCGCAGTACGACACATTACATGTGTTTTGTAATATCAATTGGTAGCGGTCATCCTCGGAATATTTCCTTCGGTTGTGAAGACCATATTTTGCGACTATGAGATTCGGTAGCTTCGTCTCCAAATGTTTTCCCGCGAGGCACCAACAGTCCCATGTGTTATGCATGTATATCGGCATATGACGGAGGTAATCCCAGAATTATGTACATAATCGAAGACATATTAGTTTATAGACAAAGAATTGTTGTAGATCGGGGAATGGCAAACACTGAAAACCATGTTTGCAGACGATAACTGACATATCGCTCACCACGTGAGTTTGTATTCGCTCCGGTGAGAAAGCCGTTGAAATCCGTGCACGGAGTTTTGAGTTCAATGTGAAGAGCAATACTCACTAGCTACTCAAGTCCAGTCTCGGTCAGTGATCGCATGCAACCACACGGAAAATCGTCGAGCACATGTCCTGGGCGGATTATTAACCCTCTTTCGACCCTTCTTGCACATTGGGAGTTCATTTTCACAAATAGGTAATATAATATTATATTTGTTCAGGTACGTACATGTAATTTAAGCATTCTGTATATTGGAGCCCCGTCTCTATCAACACTGATCAAGTATCTATGAGTACCTATTCGTGGTTAAGTACATTTCGATAACAAAATGAAACTGTATGTAGATGTATATCTATATGTATGTCAAGAAATTTAAATCAGGTGCCCTGATTGGCACAAGTATATAAGGTTATTATCAATAAGCAGCTATATGAGTTATTCATATCACCAACATATATATATTTCTCTAAATCAAGAAGTTTACTTGATTGTAATATTCCAATGATCAATTCAAGGCAATGTGATTGGTATCAGCAACAGAATAGAGTGCCATGTGACAAATCCATCATCTCATATTTTTCTGACTCCAGATGACTCCAGATGTTGCTGACAACTCCACACCACTTTCCTGACAGCTCAGCCAGAAGACAACACAACCAGAAGCTCCATAAATCCTGGTTCAAGTCTCAATCAGAAGACAGGCAATAGCAGCTCCACACCACTTGACTGATCCCCCAATGACAGGCACCCAGGAGCAATCATTCAGTTGGCCAACAATATGGATGTCAAAGCATAACAACAACTTGTGTTTTGAAGTTTGCACCAATATATACATGTATATTAAAACAATATATATATATACATTCAAATTAAGTGCATGTTGGATCTGTAATTCTGAAACACCTGTAGAGAATTGCACACCACCATTTTGGGTATTGTAATGTCACTATAAGGCAATTGGATATCTTATACAACAGCAATTTGGGGATTCAATGGCCAATTAATAATATTTTCATATTTTATATTTTAATGGATAAAGTGGCCAACACATTGTATGTATCAAAAATTTGTTATTGATACACATGTGTATGTCAGAAATACAGTATGAAGATTTGAATGGCAGTGTATCAAGTGGCCATGTGCAATATTGTTTGCCAATTATGATAAATTCATAATCTTTTTGATTGGTATTATATTTGATTTATTTTGTTCTTGTTTACCTTCCATGTACAAACTTTGTAAGATAAACATATGGATAAGGAGTATACTACCAATTACCAAATACACTATTTATTCATGACATTTCTTGTCTGGTATGTTTGATATCATACCTGTGATCCCATGTATGTCAAAAGATGAATTGTACTAATAAAATGCTACCACTGTGTAAATTTCACATCAATTATGTTGACACAACCCATGTGCAATAATGATACTTTAATGTCACATGTAATCATGATGACAATGAATCAAAAGCCTGGTGATATCTACATTTACATGTTATTGGGATCAGGATGTATCCTGTATCTATCTTGGGGTTTGTGTTCTTCGTATGCATAGACCGAGCATTATGCACAATAGGGTCAGTGAAGACATACATGTACTGTTAGTTATTCGATGAACACAGAGTGTTATGAATTAGGCCAAATGCAAGAAGATGTTACTTCTCCAGAAGTTTTAAACTTATAACTGTTATGTTTGAAATACGGGTTATTATTTGCATTGATCAGGTGAATAGAGTAGTGTCATGGCCCAATGCACACAGAAGCCCTAGCATGTAGCAGTCTACGTGTAAAGGCCAGTGTGAATTGTGCACAGTGGAGCATATGATATTGAAGTCTCCCTCTCACTGTGGCAGTGTCTTGAAGGGTTAAAAAATAGTGCCTGTGCTGGCCACTTGGGAAAATTTTTTAGTTGTCCATAAATGTCTGAACTTCAAAAATCATTTGTGATGCAATGGATCTGAATTTCAAAAAAATATTTCTCGGCTCATAAACTAGCATATGTAGTAATGCTCAGAAAAATACTAGGAACATTCGTAATCGACTTTTTCCACAAGAACGGATGTCCCGAAATTTTGGTAGTCAATTTCACCAATTTTAACATAAGATGCATAATAACTGCGCGTAAAATGCTTTAAATTAGTTATTAACATGATAATATAACATTTATGTGAAATATGTGTTCATTTCTTCAAGAAAAACCATTTTCAAAAATATTCAGTGCGCATCACTGACTAAAATATGGCGAGGGTAACAACCCCTTAAGACACACAAGGCTTATTCAATTAAAATAGTAACACCATGTTTTCAGTCAACCCCTATACCTCGGAGGCTTGGAGAATCCTGGAGGGATGTGGTGGGGTGGATGCACAATGAAACGCTCTGTTGAATTGCCATTATTGGGTACCGCATGCGTAGTCAAGTTTTACTTGTAAACGTTGCAACTGATTTAAATCGCACCAATGGATGTGTGTGGTTTTTTTTGTGTGACTTGCGCATGCGCAGTCGAGTTATTTGCCTGTTTGCTTGCGCATCGAACTTGTGTGAACATGGTAAAATATTATTTAGGCTCAGTAAGTTAGGTCGAGTGAGGAGGCAAAAACACGCATGTAGATGTTTGATTCGTCAAAATTCGTCAGACTTAACTGGAGTTATGACCTCGAAAGTGGTTTTGATGATGATGGCTGAACATCTCTAAAAGCTATTCTGCTTCGTTTGCATTGGCGTCAATTTGAGAGTCTCCGGAAATTTGTAGGAGAATGGTTAGTTTTTGTCGGGCTGATCAAACCTTCAGCTTTATTTTGGTATAGTGTTTACCCAGTCCCGGATTTCGCATAAAACTGTGGAGGACCACGTCATGTTTTCACTTGGTGAGTAGGCCTAACATCTCGTAGATGTATGAAGAGAATAGGGAATATATTATATAGTTATTATTTTCAGTTTTCACCTTTATATTTTGATATTATGGTTTAATATCACAGCTTTTTTAATCTTGGACCATATTGTATTACAAATAATAATTTGTACATATGGATAAAATATGTATGTTTTTTAAGATGACAACTAACCTCATAGTAGGCTCATACAGTATAACAATCTCATAAGCTTTATTGAAATCTCGCACGGTTCGCTCATTCAATGGGAGGCACTTACGTTTCAATGTGGGATGGATGCATACACTAAAATCATAACGTCCGAAATAAGCGAGAGCTACATGCAACCCTCCTTGACTTGTGGGACCACTATACTCTATACTCTAATTTTTCTAACTCGTTTACACCGTTTCAGCTGATATTGTTGCGATGCTAAATCGTATCGTGTTATAGCTTGGCATAGCTCACTTTGGGACCAAGCAATTTTCTGCAAACTTTCAGACTTCTACCCATGAAACTGATAAAGTTAGTAATCTACTGCACTGATAAATTCCTCCTGAAAACTTTTTGTCTGCATGTCAACGGGCATTGTTTATTTTGAGCGCCTGACGGAAGACCCTGTTCGGAATTACGCAGGGAGCACGGGATAGGAATGGGACCGTCCCAGCATGTGATTGGTACATATATACTGCAGCCCATGCCCCCATAGTACCTAACTTTAACTTGTCCACTTGAATTACGTAGTGAACAAGGCAATATGGCAGCGCCCTACAGCAGTGAAAATCCTCGCTTAAATCAAAAGTTTGAGTTTTTAAAGAAACATGTAACGTTTCGGAAATCTATTGCCGTTTGCATCATAAACATGTAATATTCAGTTGAATAGTTCGCTTGAAGTAATTTGAAACAAAGGCAAAATACGGTGTAAACGAGTTACAAAACTCAGAGTATAGATTATGTTACAGTTAGATACATTCCACTTGAGGAATGGCGGTATTCACCGGTGCGCGCTCAATCGTGGCCGGTGCGTGGGTGGGTGTGTCCCATCAAATCATGTCGCGTGATTTCGCTTGAACTTGAAGCGCTTATGTATTAATTTGAGAACATTTTAAATCATGCATAACACAAACAACAAGTGAAACATTTTAGCTGCAACATTCTGATTTACCTGAGAATTCCAGGATAATCACAATGCTTTCCAGAGTTTTCTCATGGGAACAAGACGGGAGCTCTGCGTTTCCGGTCTGATTAACAAGCCTGTCGCTAGGCTGGCTAGTTCCCGCAATGTTCGCCAGGTGCACGAAATAATGGCCACCTAGCGAATAAAACGGAAACTTACTAGTATTAAAACTTTACTCACCAGGGGGCAGCAGCATTGATTGGATTTTTTTTCTTAAAGCGGAGCCTACACGTTTCACAATACAGAATCGCGTATGTGGATGTAAAGAAGCGGGTAGATTTTGTGGTGTTTTCTTGTGGATAATGTTTTTTTTTACAATATTGCTAAAATACGAAATGGTATCTAAAATCTGCAGATTTCCCATATTTTCGTAGATTATGATTAGAATCTGCGATTGTTCACCATTATGGTTGCACACCCTACAGCAATGGGATACGCAAAATATCATATTCATATTAGCTTACTGGTATTGGTATACTAATATTGGGCATGTTTCGTGCACTCTGAATGATGTGATCAGAGTAATTAGAATATTGATTTTATTTTTGCATAATTATTTACCTTTTTCATCAAACTACTGTTAATCTCCTATTATCAAACTATTCGAATGAAGAAATTACTTTGAAAGCCGTCCATATGAGATAATAGAGATGTATTTTATAAATAATTCTAGTTTTTTAATAGCATGTCAAAATAAAAATTAGTTGAGAGAATTCTAGTAGGCACATAAAAATTTGGTTATCATATTGCTTTACGATGCTATTGAAAATTTGAAATATCTCGACCATTGTTAGACTACCATTGCTGGAATATTATAGTAAGATAACAATATCATAAACCCAATAAGCAGAATGAATGCTATCAGAAATCCATAAAGAGATGGGTGTACAATGTATCATTCCAAAAATATTTCACAAATGTCAAGTCACTGAACATATTTTATTTCTAATGTCTGATGAACACAAGATGAGTCCATCTGGCACTTGTTATAAAAATGCCAGAAAACATTGAGTGTGAGGGGTGAGTAGTAATGCTGCTCAGAAAAAACGGGGTAATCTCTAGAAATAAATTGTCTGGAAACATTTGTCTATTTACAATAATGACGAAGTAGTTATATATATTTTTATTGAATATTATAATTATGCACATATATGAAATGAAACAGATCACAGTGCACCACAAAATTGACGATTCGATAAGCTGAGTACAATTACAATGTTATCATTTAATTGATTTATTCAGTCCGTAGGCCCTCTTTTCTTGCTTTCATTCTTTGATATGCTAATCACACTTTTAGTTCTAGCTCGTTTGGTACACATAGTTGGTGTCTGATCCAACACAAATACAGTCTTTGATCTCAGGTGATGTCTCGGGCTCTCCAACAGTTCCCCATTTTTTTGCTGCTATGACTCGAAACAACCTGCAATGAGAATATTATGAGGTTAATGTTGTACATGTAACAGTATATTTGAAATACAAAAATCTATTTGTATATACATGTACATGTGAGGTGTATGGGTATCTACATTATCTACAGTACAATGGATCACCTTCCAAGAAAGCAAGCGCATCAATCTCATCAATAGCGTTTTCTGTAATCCAAGAATTCAACATTATATTAGATATTATGATAATACACATATACATTCATGTGAACAAAACCATTTTTTCTTCTAAATTGTATTGGAACTATTATGAGTAAATAGTACAGATGTCTTTTCCAATTTCCAAGCTAAGCAAATTTGTTGAATCATGTGAATATCAAACCAAAATCTGGGTATCTATTTTTGAATTAGCATAATTGATCACTGTCTCATCACATAAAAATACCTGCTGTGTATGAACACAATACTGCAAAATTTACAATAAGGTCTGTATACACACCAAGATCTTTTTTATGGACTGTTTTCCGTTTTGTCTGTGCAGTAAAGCTGTAAGCTTGTTTTGCTAAATTTGCAACAAAGAATTCCTGCAAGGAAAAAAGGAACAATTATGATTATTGGTATTCAGGTTATATTGTTGATAAAAAGCTGGCTTGTTTTGATTTTAGTTTGAGCTTGTCGCATGGAGACAACCACATTCTTGCCCCAGCTTTGAACTGCTTTATTCATCGAAATTTGTCAGACTATGAAGCTAGAAAACCAACAACATGTAGCAATAGTTTCCTTGATATGTTCAGTGCGGACTATCATAAATATACCGGGTACTTGAGTTCGGGAATGTTTTTAGGTCACCTGAATGGGTCGGGGTCAAGTGGTATATGAACTAGACGTCAAGGCCTAAAGGCCTTGGAGGCATTTCAGGGTGAAGCAGAAAAAAACAAAATGCTGACTCAGCAAAAACATGATAAGCTCCCAATGAGACCTATAAGACATTTGTGCAATAACATGTGTGTGAAGGATATCCCTAATACCCTTAAGACATGTTTGTCTAGGGCGAAGAGTCCGAAACGACACACCGTTTCCGAGATATTGACGAAAACGAAAAATGCCGACTCAGCGAAAAAATTTAAGGTCAAGGTCAAAGTTCATCCATAATACCTCTAAGACATGTTTGTCTAGGCCGACGAGTCCGTAAATAACGTCCGTTTTGCTCTACGACGCACCGTTTCTGAGATAACGAAATTTAAGGTCAAGGTCAAAGGTCATCCATAATACCTCCTAGACATGCCTAGACATGTTTGTCTAGGATGACGAGTCCGAAAATAACGTCCATTTCGCTCTACGACACACCGTTTCCGAGATATGCATGAGCCTCAAGGATGACTCAGCTAAAATTATTTCGAGCCCTAGGTCAAAGGTCGATTGACGAATCGGCCTCAAAATCAAAAATAAATTTTGACAAAACCATAAAGGCATTTCTGCTGAAATGCCTTGAAAAGCCACCACGCGTTGACACTCTACCATTGTCGAGTTACTGTCACCTACACACTAGATCTACTCGATTTTGCCTGTACGATACAAAATATTTTGTTCACTGCGAGTTCACTGCGTCATTCTTGTTTGAACATGCCTATATGGTGCGTGCGAACGTTTTGTTTTACCACTTGACCTGACATATACTCTGATTTTTCTAATTTGTTTACACTGGTTTTTGGCGATATTGTTGCGATGCTGAACGCTATCGTTACATAACTTGGCATACTTCACATGGGAGCCAAACGGCAATTTGCTACCAAATTTCAGACTTCTATCGCAAAAATTGAAGAAGTTGGCAATCTAACCCAATGTTAAATGTCAGCCCAAAACCGGATCTCGAGAATCTGTGCATATTAGAGAATTTGGTCTTGTCTACATTAATCGGAATTTGAAGTATAATTGTAATTTTGGACAAGAGGACACCCTGGGGTTTATTCTAGACAAACATGTTGATTTCGAAAGATTCCAAAGCTACAACACTGAGTAAATGCACAAAATTGTGTGCGGACCCAGAAATTGAATGACGGGGCTAAATTTAACATGGGGTAGATTGCTAACTTTCTCAATTTTCGGAATAAAAGTCTGAAATACGAAAGAAAATTGCCGTTTGACTCCCAGATGAAGTATGCCAAGTTATAGAACGATACCATTTAGCATCGCAAAAATATCAGCGAATAACAGTGTAAACGAGTTAGAAAAATCTGTGCATATTAGAGAATTTGGTCTTGTCTACATTAATCGGAATTTGAAGTATAATTGTAATTTTGGACAAGAGGACACCCTGGGGTTTATTCTAGACAAACATGTTGATTTCGAAAGATTCCACAGCTACAACACTGAGTAAATGCATAAAATTGTGTGCGGACCCAGAAATTGAATGACGGGGCTAAATTTAACATGGGGTAGATTGCTAACTTTCTCAATTTTCGGAATAAAAGTCTGAAATACGAAAGAAAATTGCCGTTTGACTCCCAGGTGAAGTATGCCAAGTTATAGAACAATACCATTTAGCATCGCAAAAATATCAGCGAATAACAGTGTAAACGAGTTAGAAAAATCAGAGTATAGAATCGTTTCCGAACTGGCTTATTGCTTCTGTAGTACTGTCTAGTTCTTTGCCATTCCTGGATTTTTTCACTTAAAGTACTAGGAACATGAAAATATGATGTGAACTCAAATGAGAGAACTAGTTTTGCTGAGTAAAATGCAATTTACTGCATGCCAATATCTCTATTGGTTAAAAAGTTATGGCCATTTGAATGTCACATTTTGGCAGGTTGTGACATATGCTGGAATGAACACTTCTGGATTTTACGAGAAGCTAATTAGTATGCAAATGAGGTATTCGTGACGTAGAAGGGGGAATATTTATAATTAGGCAAGTTTGAGTCTTAATATAATTGATCTGGTCAGAATTATTGCGAACCTGAACTTCAAACATTGTCAGGCATGGTCAATAATCAGTGTTGTTCAAAGTGTTACTGTTGCCATGGTTACTATTCACCCGTGGAGTCCCTAGCAACCATTGGTTACTATGGGTCCTAACTGCCAGAAATAGGGGTTTTGACAGAATGTGATTATTGCATTGGAATTATGCATGTGGAGACAATCCATTTTCACCTTTGGTTTTGTTTGCTTATCGATATGACTGTGGATTTGGGCCATAGCAACCCTGGTTGCTAGGGACCTTATATCAATACTGGTGACCTTGGCAACTATCCGGATGTGAAATTCATTGACTATCAATTATGTAGAGCATGTTTAATAAGCTTTGTTGAATAATTGCAATTTCTTAAGACTTTAATATGCCATCAAAACCATCTAATTAAAAAATGTTCCCCCTGTGACGTCATGCATACAAATTTGCATATTAATGAGCTATATGATTTTTCAAATTGTAATTTAGGCAATTTGAACTTTGAAGCGCTGTAACTTTTGAAGGAATTGAGATATTCACATGCTGTAAAAACCGTTCTGATCAGCTCACATAGTGCTTTAATCTGAGCTCACATCATATTTTCATGTTCCTAGTACTTTAAGGAATAATGTATAGATTTGGAGTAATTGTCGCACAATAAACTTCGAGGGCAAGGTGATATGGGCCCGAGACGCCGAAGGCGTCGAGGGCTATATCACCTGTGTCCCGAGAAGTTTATTGTAGACAATTACGACAAATCTATACATTATTTCTATTCTAACATGTTAGAGCAAACAAACATTACCGTGGCTACATGTGTTTGTTGCGGTCGTGACGTTTTTTGTACGCCGTTACTCCTGGAAACGTAAATCTGATATAGGCCCTAGGGCCGTATATCAACTGATATAACACCTTTTGAAATGACTGAAATGCTACGAGCGCTGTGATGTCACCATGTTAGAATATAGATTATTACCTATAAATGGGCTGTTAACTAGTAGATTCTCGTTACTTTCCGAGGCGAAAATTCGGCAGTGGTCATGCGTTATGATTGAAACCCCAACACGCAAATATATTTACAGCCCGCATTTACGACGTAAATACTTCATAACAGCCCAGCAGTCACGTGATCGCGTATGCAGACGGCACGAGTTCAAAACTGAGTATAATTTGTTCAAAATGTTGTTAAAGAATCCTGACACTCTGATATAGCATAGCACATCAGGCAAGGATATTAATGAGGTTAGCAGTAAACATTGATTTGTACCAGCAATGTATGTGTGATGTGTTCTTGAAGTTATGTTTACCGGTAATTCTGGCCTCGTGATGTAACCTGGAAGGTAATAAATGATGTTTGTTGACTACTGTGTTTATCTCCTTGTAGACCAATTGACCTATCGCTAAAGCGTCGAAAAGTTGACCGAGTTTCACATATTACGTCGGCCAGCTTCTCTTTGGCCAATAATAACGTTTCGTAGAATGCGTCGAGAATGACGTAAAAAGACTCGGACAAATTGGTTCGGCGATAGGTTAATTGATATAGGTAATAATAGTAATAATATGTTTTTGGCGGGCGTGGTGATTATTTACGGCCCAGCTCAGATTATTTACAGCCCGACAAGGTTCATTTGCAGCCCGAGCTTGCGAGGGCTGCAAAACCTTGGAGAGCTGTAAATAATCTGAGCTGGGCCGTAAATAATCACTACGCCCTCCAAAAACATATTAATGTTATAATAACACATGACTCCATGCGGTATAATACCGTTGCTTTCGCGATCATAATAACAGCATCTTGGCTCGCTAAATTAACGTCTGGGTCCATTTTTATGAGGTGTTTGATTCTGGTGATCGGTAGTTTGACTAATCGTTCACTTTTGTCACCAATTTGTTCATTTTTGTCAGCAGCTATGTCACCGGACTCGTCAATCTCCTCATTTTGTGACTTGTCAATATCATTCGTTTCTTGCTCATTTCCCGCCATATTTACATTTTTGATAACGCTTAGCGCGAGAAGTTACCATTGATAGTCGCTCAAATATGGTACGTAACGCTACACCGCATGATACGGAATCGAAACAAGTGTTATTTTTCTGACCCAAACATTTCGAGAGAAGGGATAACAATTATTTATAGCTCCCTGGGATGTTATTGTCAATGTTGAACGATGAATGAATTAATAGAAACAATAGTGTAATGATACGTGAAATTTGCAAAATCAGATTCAGAATAATAATATAACTACTTCAAAATGTCCTACTGTGACTTCATATAAATATACCAAGAATGTGATCTGGTAAGGGCATAATTTAAAGGAGGACTTAATGTATGGTATGGGTTAATAAATGAGCTCTGACCATGCTTAAATGATCATTAAACCCAGGTGCCCCACTCATCGAGTGCGAAGCATGAGTGACACTCGATGAGTGGGGCACCTGGGTCTATAACGAATGGAGTTATCAGTAATCAGTATGCTGTAAAACTGCACTGGTTCATACAATGGATCAGTGCACTACTTTGACTACTGGTACCGATCAGCCCAGTAATAATTGTGAATATTTTACTGATCCAAAACCATTTATCGCAATAGGCCTATCACATAATTTGACTCATGAAAGGGCACCCTTTTGCCACTGTGCTGCCCCCGCAACAAAAGGGCAACGGGGGCAGCGGCGGTGGTTCCAGCGCCCCTGCAAAATGAAAACACAAGGCATCAGGAGCTACATGTATAATGGGCGTGATTCAATTTTGCACATTCAATATTATCGCCGAAGACTCGAAGTGAAATGGAATATCATGTCATAAACTGGATTTCTGGATCACAGTTCACAGATTTTTATTAGGACATACAAAATTAGGAGAATTGCTCAATTTCATCAACCCATATTCTCATGAAAAAATAATAGTGTGGCGATTTTGCCCTAAGCACACGGCAGGTGATTGTAAACATACATGCCATTTATGTGGCCTTTTCGTTCTTGGCCTTGTTTTGACACGCTCCGTTCGAGCGTGCGTTGCCACGGCAACGCATTGTAATTTACGCTCCAGTAAACTATAACAATGGTTTGATTATACTTCGCGTGCAGCCTTTAGTTTCTGGTGTATTATATATACACTGGAGGCTGCTCGGTCGAGGAGATTGTCCAAGATCGAGTGACAGGATGCACTCGGAGCTCGCCATGAGCTTTGAGTTCCCTGTTCGGGAGTAGTGGGCTCCTAGAGCCCTGGGGACGATTTCCATGGGGAGGCCCGGGCTGGGAGAGACAAGTTGCTGACTCGGGGGCGCAAGCCCTGTGGATCGCCAGTTCTCTCCCTTCCCGGGACGTGTGACATAGGCTCTGGCCAGCATGTCGGACTGTATGGGGTTCCGTCCCCGAGGCAGACCGCGGCTCGCCAGGCCCCTCCAGCTAACACCGTAGTGATGAACCAGTTTCTGAACGGTGTCCGTAGGCCTGGGAGTGTCGGGTGGGCTGTTACCTGGTTACCGTTAATGCTAGAGTGGTTACCGTGTCTGCAGTGACCTCCGGTGAGCGGCGCCGCCGCAAGGATCCGGAATAGCGGATGCGCGTCCGCAAGGACTCGCGGTGAGAGGACTATCCTCGAGGATCCCGAAGAGCGGACGATAGTCAATAACTTTACAATAGTATTATACATATTTTGCTGTGAAAACCTTTTGAACATTATAGCTGATTTAAAAGCTCATGATATAGCCTCACACCTACAGCATGTTCGGTAGCCTTTTTTTCTGGACCACTTAGGCTGGTTTGATCAGATCCATGTGGAACACCTGTGGTCCAAAGAGCCTAACATGCCGTATTCTAGGCTCTTCGGTGTAGTGTATTATCTCTGACTTTTACAGTGTTGGGAGCTGAGTGGGGCTATGGTGGATTCGAAGCTCGGAAAGACTAACCTTGAAGACGGCGATGCTTTCCATATGTACGAGGTTATAGGGGACAAGGGCGGATCCAGGAATTTGAAAAGCGGAGGTCCAACATTATATGGCATGGGGTCTGGGGCCTGCTGAAGGGCCCCAGAAGCCAGATCCTTTTTGTGTCTTGTGGGAGCTTCCTGGTATCTCCTGGGTATAAATCCCAATTTTTTGTCCCTGGTATATTTTAAAAAAATTATGGAGCGAGCCTGTCAAGGTGGGGGTCTGGGGCCCGCTCAGGAGATCCTGAAGCCAGAGTCCTTTTTTATGTTCTGTGGTAATTTGATTTCATCTCCTTGGTATATATTCCACTTGAATACCCATTGATCCCCATACTTTCATAATAAATGCAGAAAATCGAAACAAAGCGAACCCATCTCGGCCAGGGGTCTGGTAGCTTCCTGATCTCTCCTGAGTATACATTTCAAACTCATTATGATCAACCTGTTCTCAAATATATTACGACGTCATTCCACTTGTGATGTTTTATCATGTATATGTATTTTTTTTTTCAGAAGGGGGGGGGGGGGAGGTCCTGAACACAGTAACCCCCTCTAAATCCGCTACTGGGGAAGGTTCACGGACATTGGTCAACAATTTGGTTTTGTTGGCAAACTTCGCTTTGTTCAAGCGAGTATTCAAATATACAATTATCCAAATACAATATCAGAATATTGTAGGCCAAACATTGAATCTGACATTATGAAAATAAAGTGAAAAGGCTTCATCTGGTGATTGATTTTATTTGGTTAAACTTCAAACGCTCAGTGAAGATTGATGTAATTAAATTCACAATAGTGGTATCTCATGTAGCAGGGCTTTGCGAACTGAGCGCACGTGAAACATATTTGATGCCACAAATTATTGCTAATCTCAACTGGGGGTGTGGCGTCCTTGACCTTGATAAAGCAGTTGCGTGCTTGTTTACATGATATTTTGTCCACATGTTCGTTGACCAGTTGACGTTTCCATGCCTTAACCCTTGTTCAAACCTTCAATCGACCTAACACAAGAATATTTGTTGCAATTTGTGGTCTAATTTTGGGACAGTCACATTGACTCACTGACTCAGTCAGTCAGTGTCTCAGTCAGTGATAGGCACATGTAGAATGTGTAGCTAGGAAGTAGGATCTACATACAGCTATTGTCTTGATTTCTTTAGTCGTTATACTACAGAGTTGTTTTGCCTTTGTTCCAGCATAGAACTATAGGGGGGACAATTCTATGGTTCCAGTAAAATTACTGCGAGCGAACTATTTAACTGAATAATACAAATCTACGATGCAAACGGCTATAGGTTTATTTTATACATCACCAATCTAAACTACTACATGCTCCTAAATTCGCGTGATTCAACTAGGCATGATCGTCTGCCTCATGACTATATGATCGGCTATAGATTCACATGGTAACAGGACGGTTCAGCGTCGGGTCGATTCACCGACGGTTTTCTTGAGATGATTCACCGACAGTTTATAGCGACGATTCAGTGATTCACTGATGGCTGGCTCGGGCCTAGTCTAGTGCCTGGACGAGTCGACGGGTAGGCCTACCCGAATTATATACTATAAATCTTTGCGAATGTACTCGTGTTGTGGTTTAAAAGGCTATTCGGTGTCTCACTTTAAAAATACATAATCCTCGGGGCATGCGCTGACAGAGAAACACAGAGTGTTCAGGGAGGTATGTTTCTTTTTCATGAATCTCTGAAAGATTTATGTACCTCCTCCCGATAAATCATGCCCCGGCCAAAAAACACATCGATATGACTTGGATGAAACAAAAAACCCAATAAAACACCGTACAATTGCAAGCTGATGTTCTAGTATCACCTTACTTCCGAGTTAAGGTACCTTTGAGTGTTTTCTGACGCATAAGCAGAGTAATTTCATGTGTTATTAGCCCTGATGGGTTCATTTCTATCGGTGTTCAGAATCGGTTCATTGTGAATAAACTAGAGAAGCTAGTGAACCATTCTATGTATCAACAATTACATAACTATGTTCCATACTCTGGTGACATTACTTTGTCTGTTCGCACATCGTAAGCGAGATACATGTATTTGCGGCTTCTTAGCAACCTACTTTCACATTTTCCTCCAAAGATCTCACGCCCCCACTCCCAATAATTCAAGGCGCCAATGTTCCTCCGAATAATTCAGGTTGGCTTGACCCCCGTGAAGCTGGCTTTCGGAAACACTATTCGTTTCTTTAAAAACACAAAATTTTGATTTAAGCTAGAATTAAGAGAAGCACTGCAAGCCAAAGCAAGACATACTGCAGCAGAGCCCACAAAAATGAGGTCAAATTCGAGGTTAAATTCAAGAAAATCACTGAATGATATAACTATAGCCTTCAATCCCCTTCAATATTATGATTTAAATAACAGAAATGTGTGGATTGCAAGACTCCAAGATCTTATCAGAAAGATATGAAGTGAATTACAAGGTTACAAAAACTGACCATGTTCGGGGAAAAGAGGGGGTGCTCTACTATTAGGGCACGTGCTACTATTAGGACCAATACAGTATAGCATGGATCGGGAATGAAACCATGACATCTCGTATACATTGTACACTTTGCCAATTTGGAATAATATGCTCATAATGAAGATCATGCCAATTGGTCGGTGACCACAGAGTAATGTGTTTCAGATGATGTAGCGAAGGAGATCTTATCATTGGCACCATGACACATAACGAGGAGAGAGTTCACTGGGTCCGTGAAGGGCTCATTGGGCTGGGAGGTAATTATTTCAGTACATCGGCTTGTAGTGATGATGTTGCAATGATAAAAAAAATGATTAAATTATTCATGAATAAATATTTCATCGAACATCAGTGGTCAAGAAAGATAATTGATGATGGAATAATATATACATGTAAAATAGAATCTTCTTCACAGTGATTTGCATTTATGAATTTAAATATGTAAAGTGGAACTGTGTGTTGTCACTGTGTCAGTGGGGGTGCTGTATGGTACAACGAGTGTAGCTGTGGGACATCCACTGGACACGATCAAGACAAAGATGCAGGCCCAGAAAGGTTTTGAGACAGGAGGAATGATTCGGACACTGAGCAAAACACTCCGAACCCAGGGTGTTGTGGGACTCTACAGGTTGGTATAATCATGTTAATACATACTTAAAGCTATTTTGATCTTTCAGGAATGAGATCATCTTCCCAATTGTAGATACATCAACATTGTACATGTTCAGTGCCAACATCATCATGATCATGTAGTATATTTTATTTTGAGTGACGTGTTAATGAAGAATGTATTGTCTGGATAATTTTAATGCCGGTCTGGTCAAAAATCCTACAGATAATTACTACGGTATTACGTGTCTACATTAAGGTGCATTTCTTTCTATGCAGAGGCTGTATACCGCCCCTCTGGGGATCTGGCATCTTCAGATCAACGCAGTTTGCTGTCTTTGAAGCTGCGTAAGTCGGGTAGTCAGTTGATGTGGACATGTACGTTTGAGAAATGTATAGCATTCTGTATAGTATAGCATTGGATTTATGGTATTTCCTACCACATTTCTACATACTACATTGATGATGAATGCTGAGAGGCCATGGTACTAGAATTTGTTGTTTCTCGTTCCTACAGTTACACATTCATGGACAACCCTTTCGGCAAGTATGAGATACCAGGCTCCGGAGGTCTACAAGTGTGAGTAAAATTGTTCTGACAGTAGTTACATGTTTTACATGTAGCTGTATACCGTTTTGAAACTTCCTCGGTGCTAAAATTGTAAATTATCATCATAAGTCATAATCAAAAATCAAAAGACACTATTATCCCATCAAGCAATTAGTGCGATGTATTTTGATATAAATATTTCATGTCCTAATAGTGATATAATGCACATGTATTTTTGTACAGACGAGTGGTTGCAGCAGGCCTGTTGGGTTCCACATCTAGGGCTATAATAGAAACACCTCTGGAATATGCCAAGGTATGAGTGAATTCAAACATTACCATCTGATAACGATTTGTATTGGCTTTTGTTTTGGGAATTTGATAACAACAATACTGTTGTCTTGCATGTACTTTGGACATTTGCAATTTTGTCACATTCACACTTTAATCCATTTCTGAATCATGCAGATTCGAAGACAAACACAGCAGACTTGGCATTTCCGAGAATTGTACACTGTGAGTTCCATGCATACATTTCATGTGACAATATGAGTTATCACTGTTGAAAATATTCGGTTGACTTGATACAATATATTTGTTGGTACATGTACATGTATTTCTGAGGCTTCCGTTGTATGTAAACTCCCTGATCTCTTGCTGCAGGGTTTTGGCATCACATGGGCCCGTACACTTGGTCTTATGACGACTTACTTCATCCTCGTGGACAGCGGACGGCGACACTTTCCTGATCAGTTTAGCAAGCCGCTCCTGGGGCCGTTCCTGACGTCTGGGATAGCCGCCACCCTGGCCTGGTGGCTTGTCTGGCCTCTAGAATACATGAAAGCTCAGGTCCAGGGCAACTATGGAGAGTGAGTAGAATGGAAAATTATTATTAAATCATTATTATGTGCTCTATTTTGTTTATGTCGTAACTTTCCCCAGAATAACAAGTACATGTTGTAGAACCTAGAGACATATTGCTCCTCGTCACTTTTCGTGATGCAACAAGGTTTATTTCACAGATACTAATACATGTACATGTATATTATTGTGAAGGAACACTTTGGCCATGGCCCAATGGGGTAATTGAACAGTTTGAACATTTCCTATAGGTTATAACTTAGAAAATGTATGATGTATATCAGTCTATGTACTACCGACATCTCTATTAACAGTGCATCTGTGTAATTTCATGTCTACACAGTCGCCTCACTTTAGTGAAATGATAACATTTTCTATCGTTCTGCAGGAAGCTACCCGTGTTGAAGCGTATGCACACAGTCATCATGCAGCGAGGAGGTTACCTCGGCTTATACCGCGGAATTTGGCCCGGAACGTTGCGTAGTTTTCTGTCAAACGGCACGAGTATGGCAGTGATGGTCATGGCTCAACGCAAAGTGTCCGAGTGGGGTTTACGTGGTAACCGTGACGACTAGCCATGGTTGTCACCGCAGATTTGTGGCATTATTATGTACAGTGCTATCCATTCATGTAACCACGGCAATAGTAGACAATGTTGAACTGACATCTGCATGTTGAATCTCAGAAGTATTTTTCTGGTCACAAAAAAAATTAATTTGTGGAAATAGTGTGTTAGTCAATCGTCTAGTTCGATAGAAGCAGTGATATTAGGAGAATCTAGATGTGGAATGTGCATATAGACCTAATCACCTCACATGTCTATAAATAAGTTCTGAATGAGGAGGAACAATATCTTACTACCTGTACCTGTAATTTGCGTCTATGTACTTACATGCTCATGATGTTGTTGACATTTTTTTATTGATATGTATATCTACAGTATCTTTTTTGTCAAGGTTTGCTGAGTATAGTAGTTTTGTTGTGTTTGGAACAAAACTCATTTGTTTTGGGTGATTATCTATTTCCGGTGGAGCTCAGCAATATGGAAATACTTTTACAACATACATGTAATTATGTTGAATCGTTGAATGTATTTTGAAAATGTGCCAATTTGTATTGGTAGAAGAACAAATTAGATTACTGAGCACTAACTAATACACATATTATGATATTACTTGTACGTGCATTTATAGAAGAAACAATGTTTTAGTGCTAATGGAGAAAGTGTGAAATTATGTAATCTACTTGTACATGTGTATTTGATTTGTACTTTTTTAGTCAATCAATTAAAATCAAAAGTTTAAAAATCAATCCAGTATTACACTAAAGGATTCTTTTGAATAAGGGTCTGACAGGATCAGTTTTTTTGTTGTTACACATATAGTTTGAACTGTCAAAGGATGCTGAATTATGTTTTAACCCCACATAACCAGAGACAGACTGCTATATAATAAACCCATCATTTTTGTTATTGTATGGGGTGTTTATATTGTACACATACATGTGATGCCTTTGTGTAATAACATAGTTCAGGTAGATTATTGTTTACACATATATTGTTTATGTTTAAGTGGTGTTTAACAGCTGTTTTTTTGCGGTGAACATTCATGTACTCACACAGGATGCATTTACAGTCCGACAAACAGTTTTATCCAGGCAGCATCTCCGTTGTGCATATACAGCTACCAGCAAGTGCTTGTGTGAATCGTCAGCAGGTATCTGAATTTTCTTGTTTCTCTTACATGTACTTAATTTAATGATAATTGTGCTTTGTTTCTGGTTTAATCTCGTCCATTAACCTCTTCAGCGCAAAACGTAATTGTGTGACACCTATGTGCCGGAAATATCCGGCGCAAATTCCTCTCCACATTTCATTTTGTACGGCCTATATTTTTCAGTTAAAACTCCCCACACAGCTTCCGTATATTAATAAGTTGTTGTAGTGCAAGTTACAAACGTTTTCTGCTGTAAAAGTAGTATATCTATACAATGGGAATGCATGTAATCCAAAGAGAAACTCTTGGGTTTTCCCTGGTGTGTGTGTGAAAGCACGCAGAGCAATTATTCTCCAGTGAATTCACTGTCATTTGTATCAGTTTGGTATGGTATTCAACATCAACAAAGCGTTAGTTGAAAGAATCTGAGTTGCATATATGTCTTCTTCATAATCAAAGACATGCGGATATTAATATTATATGAAAGCATGCTTTCGTGTATATTATTTTACGATTGTGTGAAATGTTGCAGAATTAGTGGTTGTTGTGAGGTTGTTGCTGTGGTAACTAGAACACACCAAGACTCTCATGCTGCTTGCATATGGCTAGATACATTTTCATATTGGTTTAATTAATTTCAATCAACAGTGGGTCTTTCTTTAAAAATATTATTGTCATGATATATATTATGCAATTTTCCTTTAAAAAATGCCCGGCGTGGGACAATTTCTCAGGTCTGGCAGTTAAGAGGTCATGATGGATCAGTCAGGAAAATTCTATTGCTCTTCACAACTATTTCTCTTAATTATGGTAATTAATGGTAATCTCCATGAAGCACACCGTGTTCTTGTAACTGTCATCTCCATGTACGGTTTCTCGATCTGTTCGTATCTTTCTCAGAACTGTGGTATACTCATTGATACCAAGTAGTAGATATTACCTTTATTTAGTGTTTTGTGGCATTGTATCATGATGGCAGTATTTAGAAAAACAATGTTTCTTTGCATTTGTACACACTGAGTCACAAGTAATGAGCACCGGCATGAAATTCCCACCGAATCTCATTCCTCACTGTTTACCAGCAGTTGTGAGTTGTTTCCATTTTGAAGACTTGATCTGTACAAGATGAATGTTTCGAGTAGATAATCAAAATGTGCTGTGATCATGTTCGAAATATTCTCAACGCATCATGCAAGATGGTGCTTTTGGACATTTTACTTGGTGTTGTATTTGAAACTTCCCAATAAACTTATTTGTGCATGTTCATACATTTACATTTGTTAAACCGTAATCACATTGATGTGTTTGGATGTGTTCGGCTTGAAGCTATATATATGCCCCATACATTGAGGATTCTGTACAAGTTCCGAAATGTACTGTGGAAGTCATACCACGCTATATTGCTGTAATTCTTGTTGGGCATGCAAAAAATCAATATTGAGACAACTCCTGAATATGGTGGTAAATTTTGATGCGTGCAGGGTTGAAAATTTTTATTCAACAATTGAGCGCATCTGTTTGTATTAATTATTTTTACAAGCCCTGAACGAGCAGTCTACCGTATGTCTTGTGGAATTCTTTATAATAAAACTACATGTATTAACTCTGCAGTTCTGCTGTGAATGAGCTTTTGGGTGAGGCAAGTTTTGTCATTTTAGGGGCCAGTCGGGATAGGAATTGTTTCTGGAAATGATGAATTTTTCTATAAATTTGTCAGAACATACCTTGGGCCAATATCTGAAGACGTTTTTTATTGAATCGTTTTTGGCCACTTGGCAGTCATTTTAGTGACGAAAATGGCAAGTTTGACACAATTTCAAATTTAAAAAGTTGATTTTTCTCAAAATTGACGTGATAACTGTTTTTTCTGAATCTGTACAAGCATGTTTTATTCAGGCCGTTTGTAACTCGCATAAATATGGTAGACCTTGAAACGCTCAAACAGCCCGAAATGTAGGCCCACAATGAACCGAAATGCACAAATTGGCCTCTGCGGACAGAACACGTGTAAATAACGGCAGACCTTAGGTTGGTACTATGAGCATTTATATGGAAATCATATATGGTGAGGGGTAAACGTCAAGGTCACTTCTGACCTGAAAGGTGCAAAATGACCTTTGCAAACATTAATTTTCTAGATGGTGCTTAGAAATGTGTTATGAGCATATAGGAAGTTATGTATCATGGATATATCGGTCAACTTCACCTCAAATCTCAAGGTCGAATATAACCTGGAATGTGTAAATTGGCCTCTGCAAATAAAATGCATGTAGATAGGGTTTAGGTTTGTATTACATGTATGAGCATATAGGAGGTCTATATGTTGGATCTTTTGGTGTGAACTTGACCTCAGATGACCTTGAGTAGTAAAGCCCAAGGTCACTGTGACCTGAAATGTGCAGACTGGCCTGTGCAGATGTTATTCATTGTAGAAAGAGCTTTGGAATGCATTGGGAGCATATTGGAATTCATATATGGTGGATCTATTGGTGACCATGAACTTGACCTCAAGTCTCAACGTCACATCTAATCTGAAGTGTGTAAATTGGCCAAAACACTTGTGGACAGTGCTTAGGTTTGATGATGGATCTTTTAGTGACCTTGAACTCAGTTGAGGTTAAGAGGTGAATCTCAAGGTCATATTTCACATGAACCTCTGTCAATTGGCCTCTGTAGAGAAAATGATGATAGATCAATCTTATGGTTGTATTAGGGGCATATAGGGAATAATATATGGTGGAGCTGTTGGTGGCCCTGAACTTGACCTCAGACTACTCATTATTGTAGCTCAACAGCATGTTGCCTTTAAGCTACAACACCCTTGGTGTTATGGTTTAATGAAACGGATGCATATAGACAAGCTTAATTATTTTGCCTTCTGAAGCAGGGTGAGAAATTAAGTTTTAGGTTGTAAGTTTTGAACCAGTGAAGATTCTGACGTAGGATCAAGCCATCCAGCGAAATTAATTCATTATCGTACACACGTTAAATGTCAGTTTTACTTGTACATGTACTTAAAGATGATAATATTTGATATTTCGTTATAACGACTTTAAATTTCGTTGTAACCACTTTGAAGGTAATATATAATTTCGTTTTAAAACAACTCTGTTTTTAGAGATACCGATTTTCAAATTCCAGATAAACGAATTTTCGTCTCGATATAACGAGAAATAAAACCTCGAGATTTGAATTGAGATAATGAATGAAATTTCGAGATCTCGATTTTTAGGTTACCGAACCAGTGGTCCGATAACCCATTGGCGTGGCGTTGCGTCCGTCGTCCATCTGCGTTGTCTGCGTCCGTCCACACTTTTATCTTTAAAGTTTACGGTCGAATCTTTCTGAAATCTTACACAAAAATGCCTAAAAATTTTTTTTAAAGGGGGTATTTTTTCAGTTTTTGATTTTCGCTTTTTTTTTTCAAAATGGCAGCCATTTTCTCAAAAACTTTTTAGACAGTTTTGAGATTTTTTATTCAAAAGATAGCCCTTATATACCTTTGTGAAGTGTATAAGTTTCCTCGCCCTTGAATCGTCGGTCTGCGTGTGGGGGCCATTTTCATTTTGTCGGCGGATCCCAAATGGGACTTTCCCATGTTAAATTCTCCTATGCTTTATAATGGGACACATTATGCCTAATATCTCACTTAATATTGAGATTAGAGACTAAGAATCAGTTGTGGACATATATGAAATGATATATGCTGAGAATTGTCATGACCTTGAATTTGAGCTTTGACCTCATTTCAAGGTTAAACCACAAAATGGCTAATATCTCGCTTATTATCGACTTTACAGCTTAATTAGGAATGTGAACATATAGGAAATGATATATGCTGAATATTTTGGTGGCGTTGAATTTGACCTTTGACCTCATTTTAAATGTCATCGCACATAATGGCTAATATCTCGCTAATTATTGACTTTACAGCTTAGGAATCAACTGTGAACATATGGGAAATGATACAAACAGTGTAAAGTATTCATTGATAGACAAATCAGAACGATTGAATGTCTCCATCACATGCATACGACAGGCTGAATTCTGCATCTGAACAGATCGTGTAAGTGGAAGTCCAGCGGTGAGACAATGGATGGTCAAGTCAGTTATTATCTGGGAATTGATATAACGTGAAGCAACTATGGAACCCAATATGTGTTGGTCATTTCAGATCCGATATCATACATGTACATATTACATTATAGCTTCTGGTCATATACAATACGTGAAAATATAGCATACATAATTAACGATACAGAAGAAACAAAACATGAGGTCATATTGGTCTCTGGTCAGAAGCGATTAGGCCCGTACACCAATTTCACCACACAATGTGCAGCGATATAAAAGCGTTGGCCTATACATTGGCAATGATCAGTGTGGCGACCTGGCAGACAGCATTGGTCGCAGAAAGAATCCATCGTGTGTGTTTGTATAACCAGAGAATACAGATGGTAATATAGTTATGTGCTATAACATGCTTGAGAACTTTATAATTCTTTGTCTGTTTGTAGTTCAAGCCACTCTGCTGCCGTCGTAGAAATATTTGGTCAGCTTATCCGGGAACCTTTCAAAAGTCGTGTACCACTGTCTCAGGAGGAGGTGGTCGTTGTGGAGATGGCCTCGCTGTCCGTAGTGGAGACCGGCCTCCCGCCTGTTTGTATCTAGAAGCACATCCGCTCGACCAGTGTATGCCACCAGGTTGGGGTAGACAGAATACAAACCGTGCTCGTGGCAGAAATACTTGAACCACATCGACCACATGCTGTCCTCTCTTTCCCTCCTCTCGAGGTCTTTGTACCACTGTGTCGAGATAATGCCTGGGATGTACGGGTGAAACGTGGAGTCCTCTTTCTTGTCGTGGTACCAGTCTTGGAAGCGGCGCCACACGTGTGGATCAGGAGCGAAGCCCCACGTTGGCATTTGGCGGTAGAGAAACACGACGTCGGTCTCGGGACCATGGAGTTTCCATCGCCATCCTTGCACTGTCTGTACGTTCTCCATCTGTAGTCCATAGCCGGCGATATCATTCTCAGATTTAAAGCGGGATTTCACCGCTCGAAGCCATCTATAAGCAAAAGGTGAAATGTCGATGTCGTCCTCCAATATCAGCGCTATTTCCGAGGTATTTGATTTTGGCCTCCACGTGTCTATCCACTGACCTCTGACGTGAGCATTCTTGTCTTGCACATGAACACAAGCCCTTCCACTCGTCCACAACAACGAAAAGTTACTGGCGATGTCCAGCGTCTTCCTGTTGACTTTCCCAGATTTCTTCCTGTCTATCCATATCTCTACTCCGACACTATCGCCACAGGTGTCCAACTCAGCAATATGCCTCAAACACTCAGCTAATGACCTTGGACGGTTAAACGTTATAACGATTATTCTTAGATCCAGTTCGTCCGGATACTCACAAGGAACACCCGTCGCACACGTTACTGCGCATGTGCGACTGCCATGGTCACGTGTTCCGTCCCGCTGTGTTCTGCATTTCCCCTGGTCCAGAAATTGAGCGGACGTGATATAATTTCGATGATTTCGCTGAGTGCATACACAGTATACGGTTATTGATATAATAATGTAGAAAAGTGTAACACAGAACGTAGTTATAGACCTTCTCATCATGAAGCGAACGCCGTTTGACCAGATAAAGGCCGCGAAACGCAGGCGTGCTATTTTGTCAGTATTATCATTTTATTGCCATGCACTATTATGATCTGGCCAGATTATAAGAGATAACAACAAGGTAGAATGGGCCGTCAGAGCAATGACGAGACACGTGAAGGTCTCGTATGTGGATATATTAGCTATTTATTAAGTTATTGTTAAGTTATTGGCTATTTATTAGCTATTTATTAAGAAATACAATCACATTTTATAATCTCGAAAACTAGTAAGCCTACTTGTTCAGACATGCGTACATGTACAGGTTTGGGTATATCGTCACCCGATAGGGCCATTCTGCAATCATCAGAATGTCAATGTTTGGTCCAGGGAGGTCTCGAAGAGTCCGTAGCTCATCAAGGATTGACCTCGACGACACGGGTACACCTGTGTTGACAAGGTGTTAGGTGGCAGATCCGTGGGTCCGTGGTTCTGACATGCTGGATTACTGGTTCCATTCATCTGGAGTGCTGACGTGGTGGTCGGGGAGGTAGCCGATGTGGTGGTTCGTGGATAGTCTCTACGGGTTATCACGTGCTGGTCTGGGTTCATCCGGGTTGGCACCGAGTTCACCGGTAGCGCTGCTGTCTTGGGTCCAGAATTGATCCAGGGTGACAATGCCTGGGTCTAGGGTGCATGGAAACGCGATCTCGAATGTCAGGGAACACGATCTGATGAGTTACAAACTTTCAGTACAAAAATCACAAAAAATAATATAGAATTGATAATTATACGGTGCTGCTCAAGGACATGGAAGAAATATTTTGTGGACTTATCGCTATCCCGTTCTCTGGCAAAATCAGTGTGTTCCCTCGCAAATAATATTGCATTCCCTTGTGATCTCATTGCATTCACTCGTCTTCTGGATCACATTCCTCGCAATATTATTGCATTTAATCGCATTCCGGACCGCATTCCCTCGCGATTTCATTGCATAATCTTGCATTCTAAATATCTTACACACTCCCTCGTGATTTCATTGCGTTCGCTCGCATTCTTGATCGCGTTCCCTTGCGATTTCATTGCGTTCGCTCGCATACTGGATCGCATTCCCTGAGATCTTGTGACGAAACCTTCTCACTAGACATGGCCGTCACCACAATGAAAACAAATTTCGAGGAAACAAAATCTCGATTGCGAGGGAATGCAATGAGATCGTGAGGGATCCAGAAACACAAAAAAAAAACCACGCAAAAAGACATAATAATAATATTGCAAGGGAATGCGACCCAGAATGCGAGGGAACGCAATGAGATTGCCAGGGAATGCAAATACTAATGCGAGGGAACACAATGATACTGTGAGGAAACACAATAACGATATGTCCAAAAAATTATTTCTTCCATGTCCTTTTAGCTGCACCGTACGAAGGAAACGCACTAAAATCGCAAGGGAACGGGATCCGGACTGCGAGGGAATGCGATCCGGAATGTGAGGGAATTCGATCCGGAATGTGAGGGAATGCGGGAGTGAAAGATCACGAGGAACGCAATAATATTGCGAGGGAACGCAATTATGATTATGATATGTCCAAAAATATTTCTTCCATGTCCTTCCAACGGATTCGTGTAGCCTTGATAATAAAAAAATATAAATAATAGAAAGTATTTTTTGTTACTCTGATAATAAAGAACATACATAAGATGTATTCGATCACCATGATACCACACTACATATATATGGCTTATAGCAATATGGTTCAATTCGGAAATGATAGGCCTATGCAAAATTAAGTTTAAAATTAGCCCAAGGTCTAAGGTTACCGGACAATAAAATTATAATGCTATTTTGTCCTGCGGCCTTGAAAGTAAGGTCACAGTCAAATTTAAAGTCACGAAAGTATTCAGCATACATAAATTCCTATTCGTTCACAATTGATTACTAAGCTGTAAATTCAGTTAATAAGAGAGATATTAGTCATTATGTCCTGTGACCTTGAAAATGAAATTAAAAGTCAAATTAAAGGTCATCAGAATATTCAGCATATATCTGTGGCGATTTTGCCCTAAGCACGCGGCAGGTGATTGTAAACATAAATGCCATTTATGTGGCCTTTTCGTACTTGGCCTTGTTTTGACATGCTCCGTTCGAGCGTGCGTTGCCACGGCGACGTATTGTAATTTACGCTCCAGTAAACTATAACAATGGATCGATTAGACCTCGCGTGCGCCCTACAGCTTGTGGTGTATTATATATACACTGGAAGCGACTCGATCGAGGAGATTGTCCGAGAGATCGAGACTAGGACGCACACGAGGCTCGCCATGAGCTTTGTGTTCCCTGGGTCTGAGTAGTGGGCTCCTAGAGCCCTGGGGACGATTTCCATGGGGAGGCCCGGGCTGGGAGAGACAAATTGCTGACTTGGGGGCCTTCGGCCCTGTGGATCGCCCGCTCTCTCCCTTCCCGGGACGTGTGACAGAGGCTCTGGCCAGCATGTCGGACTGTACGGGGTTCCGTCCCCGAGGCAGACCGCGGCTCGCCAGGCCCCGCCAGTTAACACCGTAGGGATGAACTAGTTTCTGAACGGTGCCCGTAGGCCTGGGAGTGTCGGGTGGGCTGTTACCTGGTTACCGTTAATGCTGAAGTAGTTACCGTGTCCGCCGCGACCTCCGGTGAGCGGCCCTGCCGCAAGGATCCGGAATAGCGGATGCGCGTCCGCAAGGACTCGGATGAGAGAGGACTATCCTCGAGGATCCCGAAGAGCGGACGGTAGTCAATAACTTTACATTGGTGCCGTGACCAGGATCAGTCCGACAGTGTTCCATCGCAGCCTACCGTCACATCGTTGTAGCCTCCTTAATCCCTGGGGATCGCCCGCTCCTCAAGGACATCTTAGGAAAATGATGAAAGAAAGAGATAAGGCCAAAAATAAGGCTGATCAACCCAAGGGGGGGGGGGGGAAACGGGTGGTAACGTCGCGGACAACACCCGGTCCAGCGACGGCCGCCGTGAGAATTCTTCGGATGACTCCGGCGGTAGGAAGGAACGCGCGGAAACCTCCGTGGACAAGACCCCGTCCGCGGAGACGACTCTGGCGTCCCTGGCTCCGTCTTCGGACGTAGAGTCGAGCCCCGCGGGGCCACAGCAGGAGTTGTCGTCAAGGCCGGGCCTTGACGTGTTAGGCGCGGTGGGTGGAGCTGGCAACGGCTCTACGCCGCGCCCGCCCGTGCCCAGAACAGATCCGTGGCAAATGGCACCCTTCCGTAAGACGCCTTCGGGCGTCCGGAATCGAGCGCCAATGCATGCGGGTCCTTCTGGACAAGCGGACCAGCCGTACCAGATGCCACACCCGGCCGGGTGGACTCCTTCGCGAGCCTCCGGCATGGGTTCTGGTCGGTCCGCACCGGGTAGTGTGGTGGATCAGCTCACCGACGCACTTGGCGAGCTGGCCCCTCTAGGGCGCTATGACCGCGCCCGGTCGCCCCATCAGGACCGATCAGACCGGCGGAACCACTCCCCCTCTCCGCTGTCACAAGGCAACTCGGGGCCTTTGACGGAGAGGGAGAGGTGGCTGATATCCGAGGCGCTTGTACTGTTCAAGCGGAATCAGCCGCCTCCGAGCGTTGACCCGTCGGCCATCCTAAGTCCGGGGATGTCTGGGCCAGTAGCCCCTCCCCAAGTCCTGCCGAGTCCGCAGGCGCCAGTGGCCCCCGCAATGGGACCCGCGCCTGCCCCGCGGCTCGGAGGCACCACGTTGGCGACCGCGTCGACCGTTCCGACGGTTGGAGCGCAAGCCGCGTGGCCGACTTACCCTGGCACGTACAGTGTGTCGGACGAGCAGTGGCAACAGGCGGCTTCGGCCCCAAGCTTTGCCGCCCCTTCTGGAGCCTACCCAGTAGGTTCGATGGGAGCCCCGCCCGCACCTAGCCAGAGTGGGTTTTTAGCGGGAATGACCCCGGCGGCAAACGTGAGCTTCCCTGCTCCTATGTCCGCGGCGTCGATGTTTGCTCCGGCAGACTCCGCCGCAGGCGCAGGAAACGCGCGGAACTTGCCGCTGTACACGGACGACCCCGGAGCCGGGACCGCACGTCGGGCGCGTAGCAAACGCGATGACGGGCCCGACCACTCTTCGTGGCGGAAACGGTTCAACGGGGATAACGCCGACTTGGAGGACTACTTGCTCCAGGTATGGCGTACCGCCGTGTACGAAGGATGGTCCCAGCATGAAGCTGGACATGTCCTCGCGGGGAGCTTGGAAGGAAAAGCTCTCCGCGTGATGCCGTGTCTGCCGGTGGGAACAGTGACGTTCGGCGAGGTTGCTCGTCAACTTCGCCTGCTGTTCACGCCGACGACCAATCGGCGGCAGTCTGAACGAGAGTTCAAGGCGCGTACCCGCCAGCCGACTGAGTCCGTGACAGACTATGCGTTCAACCTACGCATACTCAGCCGGAGAGCTTTTCCGGACATGGACTCCAGACGGTTTGAGACGATGCTGATCGATCAGTTCATCGATGGCCAGCCTTACCACCTAGCGTACGGGCTGGCCACCCATGAAAAGCGATCGATGGAGGAGGCAATAGACTCCGCGCTTGCGCTTGAGGTGGCTGTCCGCCCTAGACAGTTGCCTCCAGCCCCGGCTCCGGCCTCGGCTGTACCCGCGCAGGCGGCGACTCCTCCTCCGGTCAAGGCATCGCAGGTAACCCCGTGGCAGGACCCGGTCGTCCGGGAACCCGCCAGGGAACCTACCCAGCAGTGGGTTAGTGCGCCGGCACCCTCTACAGGGGCGCCCGCACATGCAGCACCAGTCGCCGCGCCGTGCTCGTCCTCGGACGAGTGCGACATTGAGGAATACGGCCTCGACGCCGCGCAGATGATTGCGCACTGCGCCGGGATCGAAGCTCCGGGACCCGCAGAATGTTGCGCGTTCACCTCCGGGCCAGCTCAGAACCGTCCCTGCTACTTCTGCGGAAAGCAGGGACACTTTTGGCTGAAGTGTCCGGAGTTGTTGGAACGCCTGCGGTCGCGCGGATACCAGGGAGCCCTCCCTGGCCCGCAACGGAGGAATTCCTTCCGGTCTGGTCCTCCGGGACAGCAGAACCGGAACCCGCGACAGGGAAACTAGATCCGGACGTGGTGGCGACCAACACTACGTCCGGGGATAGTTGTTCGGTGGCAAACGATGCCGCCCCACCCACTGATGAGCAGGACGAACCCCAAGTAGATATGACTTCTCCGGAAGTAGTCCTTGGAGATCAGTCCAGCTCCTCCGCGGCTGAGGCGGATGGCGAGGACTCCGTAGATGAGCCCAGCGCGTGTGAAAGGTATCGCCCTACCTGCGCGCTGATGAGGGACCCTTGCTGGTACCTGCCCCTGTCCTTCGGACGGGAGCCGGTCCGGTTCCTCGCAGACTCAGGCTCGGAGGTGACCCTCGTGGCCGCCGGAACGTTTAGGAAGGAGCCCGCGCTCCGCAACCTCGAGTTGCGGGATCCCGGACCGTATAAGCTCTACGGAGCGGGAGACAACCGCATCCGTATCCATGGCATCATCGATCTGCCTATTACCCTTGGGGACAAGGTGTATCTGACAGAGGCGATCGTGGCGGATATCGGAGCGGCCAGGATTATTGGGATGAATTTTCTACAGGTCCACCGGGTGATCGCCAACTTTAGTGCTGGCGAGTTCCGGATGGGAGAGGACACACACTTCCTCTTCCGCTCGGGCCCGATGCATTCATTCCAAATGCGGACATCGCGCACTGTAGTAGTGCCACCGATGAGTGAGATGATCATTGAGGCGAGGCCGTGTCGTCCCCGCATGCCCCTCGATGGTCGACCGTGTATAGTGCAACCCGTGAGCAGTTTCGCCGCAGGAACTGGGCTCGTGCTGGGTGGGGCCCTGGTCATGTCCAACCCCCGCGCGATGCCCATCCTCGTGGTGAATCCTACGGATGCTCCGATTGTACTGAAGCGCGGATGCATAGCAGCCACTGCTATTCCCGCGTCCTCGAGTCGTGTCCTCCCCGACGATCCTGTCTGCCGCGCTGCGTGCGCGGCGGCGGCCACCGGGGATGACCCGTTCACCCTGCCGGACCATTTGGAATCTCGGGTTCCGAAGGACCGGTTGGATGAAGAGCAGCGCCAAGCGCTCCGCAAACTGCTGCGGCAGTATGCGAATGTGTTCATGGGTCCTGATGGTGCGGTTGGCAAGACTGACGTCGCCAAGCACCGCATCGACCTCGTGGACGAGCGTCCTCTCAAGCAGCGTCTTCGTCGGGCAGCAATAGTGCACCAAGAGGTCATAGACCAGGAGGTGCAAAAGATGCTCGACTTGGACATCATCGAACCCAGTGACAGCCCTTGGGCCAGTCCGGTGGTTATGGTGAAGAAGAAGGACGGCTTGTGGAGGTTCTGCGTGGACTATCGGAAACTCAACGATGCCACGCGGAAGGACTCATATCCTCTCCCGCACATTGAGGATACCTTCGATGCCCTGGCCGGGTCGCACTATTTCTGTGCTCTGGATCTGGCCTCCGGGTATTGGCAGGTGGAGATGGAGGAGAGTGATCGGGCGAAGACTGCCTTCGTTACCAAGAACGGGCTCTACCAATTCAAGGTAATGCCGTTCGGGCTCTGTAACGCACCAGCGACGTTCGAGCGCCTCATGGAGATGGTACTTAAAGGGTTCCTCTGGAAGCGATGTATGGTCTACATCGACGATGTCGTCGTGTATGGCCGGTCGTTCGAGGAAACCCTCACCAACCTCCAGATGGTGCTCCATCGCATCCGCGGAGCAATGCTTAAATTGAAGCCAAGTAAGTGCGAACTATTCGCGCAGGAAATCCTGTACTTGGGCTTCATGGTAACGGGCACCGGAGTGAGACCAGACCCCGCAAAGGTGGCGGCCGTGCAGAAATGGCCTCCGCCCTGCAACGTGGCGGACGTGAGGTCCTTTTTGGGCTTCGCGAGCTATCACCGCAGGTTTATTCGCGGCTTTGCGGAGATCGCGCGTCCCCTTACTATCCTCACGGAAAAGGGCGCCGATTTTGTTTGGTCCGCCGAGCAGGCTGACGCCTTCTCGGGACTCCGGCAGGCCTTGGTAGCGGCCCCGGTGCTGCGGCACCCTCGTCCGGACGGCGAGTTCATCCTGGACACTGACGCGAGTAACTTCGCACTCGGCGGTGTCCTCTCGCAGATCGTGGACGGGCAAGAGCGGGTAGTAGCTTATGCGAGTGTGGCCTTGAGCCGCTCTCAAATGAACTACTGTACCACTCATCGCGAGTTGCTCGCGGTGGTTACGATGACCAAGCGTTTCCGGCACTATTTGTTGGGACGCCATTTCCGCTTGCGGACTGATCATAGTTCGCTGAGATGGCTCCTCAACTATAGTGAGGCCGATGGCTTGGTGGCGCGGTGGCTCGTCAAACTCCAAGAGTATGACATGCAGATAGAGCATCGCGCTGGTAAGTTGCACGGCAACGCGGACGGCCTGTCCCGTTGTCATAAGTGCAAGAATCCGGGTTGTGCAGGAATGGCGCCATTCCAGCAAGCCGCGGATTCGTCCTCAGACTCGGAATTGGGCGTTCCGGGGAGACCACAGGCCGCCGCCCCCTCTAACAACACGGCGGCCGGAGCGTCTAGGACTAATCTCCGCGCGCGGACCCGCCGTTATCGGAGAGGGCGTCTCGCATACGAAGCGGAGGTGCGGCTCAGCTCCAGCGAGTCCTCCTCGAGTCCGGCGGTGTACTCCTCGTGGGTACCCTCGTCCTCTGGAGAGTCTGAGTATGAGCGGTCCTTGCCCCCTGTGGTGATGGCCGCTGCGGCGCAGCCGGACGCGACGGATGAGGAGCCTAATTACTTGGGTGGCTACTCTCCGGCGCAGATAGCTCAACTATAGTGAGGCCGATGGCTTGGTGGCGCGGTGGCTCGTCAAACTCCAAGAGTATGACATGCAGATAGAGCATCGCGCTGGTAAGTTGCACGGCAACGCGGACGGCCTGTCCCGTTGTCATAAGTGCAAGAATCCGGGTTGTGCAGGAATGGCGCCATTCCAGCAAGCCATTCCAGCAAGTAGTCCTTGGAGATCAGTCCAGCTCCTCCGCGGCTGAGGCGGATGGCGAGGACTCCGTAGATGAGCCCAGCGCGTGTGAAAGGTATCGCCCTACCTGCGCGCTGATGAGGGACCCTTGCTGGTACCTGCCCCTGTCCTTCGGACGGGAGCCGGTCCGGTTCCTCGCAGACTCAGGCTCGGAGGTGACCCTCGTGGCCGCCGGAACGTTTAGGAAGGAGCCCGCGCTCCGCAACCTCGAGTTGCGGGATCCCGGACCGTATAAGCTCTACGGAGCGGGAGACAACCGCATCCGTATCCATGGCATCATCGATCTGCCTATTACCCTTGGGGACAAGGTGTATCTGACAGAGGCGATCGTGGCGGATATCGGAGCGGCCAGGATTATTGGGATGAATTTTCTACAGGTCCACCGGGTGATCGCCAACTTTAGTGCTGGCGAGTTCCGGATGGGAGAGGACACACACTTCCTCTTCCGCTCGGGCCCGATGCATTCATTCCAAATGCGGACATCGCGCACTGTAGTAGTGCCACCGATGAGTGAGATGATCATTGAGGCGAGGCCGTGTCGTCCCCGCATGCCCCTCGATGGTCGACCGTGTATAGTGCAACCCGTGAGCAGTTTCGCCGCAGGAACTGGGCTCGTGCTGGGTGGGGCCCTGGTCATGTCCAACCCCCGCGCGATGCCCATCCTCGTGGTGAATCCTACGGATGCTCCGATTGTACTGAAGCGCGGATGCATAGCAGCCACTGCTATTCCCGCGTCCTCGAGTCGTGTCCTCCCCGACGATCCTGTCTGCCGCGCTGCGTGCGCGGCGGCGGCCACCGGGGATGACCCGTTCACCCTGCCGGACCATTTGGAATCTCGGGTTCCGAAGGACCGGTTGGATGAAGAGCAGCGCCAAGCGCTCCGCAAACTGCTGCGGCAGTATGCGAATGTGTTCATGGGTCCTGATGGTGCGGTTGGCAAGACTGACGTCGCCAAGCACCGCATCGACCTCGTGGACGAGCGTCCTCTCAAGCAGCGTCTTCGTCGGGCAGCAATAGTGCACCAAGAGGTCATAGACCAGGAGGTGCAAAAGATGCTCGACTTGGACATCATCGAACCCAGTGACAGCCCTTGGGCCAGTCCGGTGGTTATGGTGAAGAAGAAGGACGGCTTGTGGAGGTTCTGCGTGGACTATCGGAAACTCAACGATGCCACGCGGAAGGACTCATATCCTCTCCCGCACATTGAGGATACCTTCGATGCCCTGGCCGGGTCGCACTATTTCTGTGCTCTGGATCTGGCCTCCGGGTATTGGCAGGTGGAGATGGAGGAGAGTGATCGGGCGAAGACTGCCTTCGTTACCAAGAACGGGCTCTACCAATTCAAGGTAATGCCGTTCGGGCTCTGTAACGCACCAGCGACGTTCGAGCGCCTCATGGAGATGGTACTTAAAGGGTTCCTCTGGAAGCGATGTATGGTCTACATCGACGATGTCGTCGTGTATGGCCGGTCGTTCGAGGAAACCCTCACCAACCTCCAGATGGTGCTCCATCGCATCCGCGGAGCAATGCTTAAATTGAAGCCAAGTAAGTGCGAACTATTCGCGCAGGAAATCCTGTACTTGGGCTTCATGGTAACGGGCACCGGAGTGAGACCAGACCCCGCAAAGGTGGCGGCCGTGCAGAAATGGCCTCCGCCCTGCAACGTGGCGGACGTGAGGTCCTTTTTGGGCTTCGCGAGCTATCACCGCAGGTTTATTCGCGGCTTTGCGGAGATCGCGCGTCCCCTTACTATCCTCACGGAAAAGGGCGCCGATTTTGTTTGGTCCGCCGAGCAGGCTGACGCCTTCTCGGGACTCCGGCAGGCCTTGGTAGCGGCCCCGGTGCTGCGGCACCCTCGTCCGGACGGCGAGTTCATCCTGGACACTGACGCGAGTAACTTCGCACTCGGCGGTGTCCTCTCGCAGATCGTGGACGGGCAAGAGCGGGTAGTAGCTTATGCGAGTGTGGCCTTGAGCCGCTCTCAAATGAACTACTGTACCACTCATCGCGAGTTGCTCGCGGTGGTTACGATGACCAAGCGTTTCCGGCACTATTTGTTGGGACGCCATTTCCGCTTGCGGACTGATCATAGTTCGCTGAGATGGCTCCTCAACTATAGTGAGGCCGATGGCTTGGTGGCGCGGTGGCTCGTCAAACTCCAAGAGTATGACATGCAGATAGAGCATCGCGCTGGTAAGTTGCACGGCAACGCGGACGGCCTGTCCCGTTGTCATAAGTGCAAGAATCCGGGTTGTGCAGGAATGGCGCCATTCCAGCAAGCCGCGGATTCGTCCTCAGACTCGGAATTGGGCGTTCCGGGGAGACCACAGGCCGCCGCCCCCTCTAACAACACGGCGGCCGGAGCGTCTAGGACTAATCTCCGCGCGCGGACCCGCCGTTATCGGAGAGGGCGTCTCGCATACGAAGCGGAGGTGCGGCTCAGCTCCAGCGAGTCCTCCTCGAGTCCGGCGGTGTACTCCTCGTGGGTACCCTCGTCCTCTGGAGAGTCTGAGTATGAGCGGTCCTTGCCCCCTGTGGTGATGGCCGCTGCGGCGCAGCCGGACGCGACGGATGAGGAGCCTAATTACTTGGGTGGCTACTCTCCGGCGCAGATAGCTCAACTATAGTGAGGCCGATGGCTTGGTGGCGCGGTGGCTCGTCAAACTCCAAGAGTATGACATGCAGATAGAGCATCGCGCTGGTAAGTTGCACGGCAACGCGGACGGCCTGTCCCGTTGTCATAAGTGCAAGAATCCGGGTTGTGCAGGAATGGCGCCATTCCAGCAAGCCGCGGATTCGTCCTCAGACTCGGAATTGGGCGTTCCGGGGAGACCACAGGCCGCCGCCCCCTCTAACAACACGGCGGCCGGAACGTCTAGGGCTAATCTCCGCACGCGGACCCGCCGTTATCGGCGAGGGCGTCTCGCATACGAAGCGGAGGTGCGGCTCAGCTCCAGCGAGTCCTCCTCGAGTCCGGCGGTGTACTCCTCGTGGGTACCCTCGTCCTCTGGAGAGTATGAGTATGAGCGGTCCTTGCCCCCTGTGGTGATGGCCGCTGCGGCGCAGCCGGACGCGACGGATGAGGAGCCTAATTACTTGGGTGGCTACTCTCCGGCGCAGATAGCTGCGGCGCAGAGAGCTGACAGAGCTCTGGCACCGGTAATTACAGCCCTTGAGGCCAGCCAGAAGCCCTCGAAGGATGAGCGAAAGACCTACAGGGAGGAGACCTTGTCTCTAGTATCTCAGTGGGAACGACTCTCCTTGAGGGATGGCCTCTTGTACCGGCGCTATGAGCCACCGACTCCACTGCCTCCCATATGGCAGTTGGTGCTTCCGGCGGAGCTGCGGAAAGAAGTACTCCACCAGTTGCATGACCTCCGGGTGACCGGTCACTTAGGAATCCGGAGGACCGTCCATAGGCTACAACAGCGCTTTCATTGGCCTGGTAGCGGCCAACGGTGGTGCGCAGCCTGCCCTCGGTGTCAAGCTCGCAAGGGAGTTCCGACTCCTGGCCGCCACCCCTTAACCACGGTTAAGGTGGGCGCGCCGTTCGATCGGATAGCTTTGGATATACTGGATACCCACCGGGTCACCCCGCGCGGTTTCCGGTACATCCTAGTGATTTCCGACTATTTTACCAAGTATACCGACGCCTACCCACTGCGCCGCCAGACTGCGGACGAGGTAGCTCGGTTATTGGTGAATAGATGGGTGGTGTACCATGGGGTACCTAAACAGGTACATTCGGATCAGGGCACGCAGTTTGAGAGCAACCTGTTCCGAAACCTAGCACAGATGCTAGGCAGTACCAAGGTGCGGACCACCCCCTACAGGCCCCAGTCTGATGGCCAGGTCGAACGCTTTAATCGATCGGTCCTCAACATGCTGGCGGCCTTTGTGAACGATCGTGCGAATGATTGGGATGACCACCTCCCGTATGTCTTAATGGCGTACAGGTCGTCGGTCCACTCTTCGACCGGAGTTACTCCGCACGGGATGTTGTACGGCCGGGAGCTAAATTTGCCCGTGGATATTATGTATCCAACTGCGGCAGAGACCGGCGCAGTACCCCAGTGCGGTCCGGAGTACGTGGAGTGGATTCGCCGCGCCCTGGCGAACGCCCATGATTTCGCGCGCGCGCGTCTGGACAAGTCTGCCATCCGGCAGAAGCGAGGCTATGACGCCCATGCTAAGGGTAGGCCAGCTTTTGCGGAAGGCGACAAGGTGCGCTACTATTATCCGCCGCTTAAGCAAGGCAATAAATTTGCTAAGCCGTTGATAGGCCCGTTTACGGTACTGAAACAGGTGACAGATGTGGACTACCGGATCCGGAGGGATTCCGATCCGGACAGGGTTCTGGTTGTCCATATCGATAATCTGAAGAAGTACGAGGGCCCGCTTGTCATGGATCCGCTCGTTCAAGATGCGGAACCGGATGATGCTCCCGTGTGGGATCCGTCTGGTCAGCATCCGCGGACTCCGGACGAGCGTGTGCGCCGTATGGTGGGCCTCCCGGACCTCTCTGACCCGTCAGATGATGGACTGGGTGGCTATCAGCCAGATGACGGCGATCCGCAGGTACCCCCACTCCCTCCAGTACCTGCGGATGACGGGCGGCCACGCCGGAAACCACGTGCGCCAGCCCGGTATGGGTGGGAATAACCTTCTGCCCATGCGGATGCGTCTGCGGTACCCGTCTATCATACTACGGACGGGTTTTAGGTCGTTCCGTGAGAGTCCGCACGACTTACCTCTGCGGGTGGCTACTTGGTGGCTATCTTCGGAGTTGAGGTCCGCGGAGACTTTCATGTCGTAACGCCGCCGCTCCGCATCCGCCCTCCTGTAGTTTCCAGCGCCAGGGACGTGCGGATGGCCTGTCCGCACATTGTGGACGGCTGTTCGGCGTATTCCGCACAACGGTTACGCTGGCCGGACGAATTTACTGATCCGACCGGACGCCCCTGGTCCCGGGACAACCTCTTATATGGCCGGCCGGACGCCCCTGGATGCGTCTGCGGTACCCGTCTATCATACTACGGACGGGTTTTAGGTCGTTCCGTGAGAGTCCGCACGACTTACCTCTGCGGGTGGCTACTTGGTGGCTATCTTCGGAGTTGAGGTCTGCGGAGACTTTCATGTCGTAACGCCGCCGCTCCGCATCCGCCCTCCTGTAGTTTCCAGCGCCAGGGACATGCGGATGGCCTGTCCGCACATTGTGGACGGCTGTTCGGCGTAATCCGCACAACGGTTACGCTGGCCGGACGAATTTACTGATCCGGCCGGACGCCCCTGGTCCCGGGACCACCTCTTATATGGCCAGACTGAGGTTGGGATTTACGTCCGCTACGGGAGAAGCGCCTTCCCACGGATTTGGGGAACTGGCTCTGGACGCGGGGATAGTGTCCGCACGTGAGGACTGATGTCCGCGGTTCGTCCGCGTGACTCGTCCGGCGTCCGCGGCGCTTTAAGATGACGCACTTCGGTGTAGTTATCCCCCGTGAGCCATTACTATAATTACGGTTATAGTAATTAAGGTTTCTTACGGCAGGAAACCGACTATCCATTATGATAATGGAGCGGTTGTTAAGTCCGCGTGTGCGGACCAGCCGCGGCAGCGGGTGACGCTCGTTCTCGTCCGGATCGTACCTTACAATATGCGGTCCGGCCGGAATGACCGGAACCCCGGCCTCCTTCTAAGAAGGGGGTCGTATATTACATGCGCAACACTTGTGGTGGCTTTTAATTCCAATTTCATATTCATTGGATAAGGGCAATACGCCGTACAATGGTAGGCGTCCGGCCTGGACTCCGTCCGCGGGCAGCTCCGGACGTCCGCCGGCTATTGCTTTCACCATCTTTGGGCGCCTCTAGATTGGGCGCCGGTATGAAGGGTTCGCCCCCTAACCATTGAGGTTATGGACCATGCCGGCTCCGCGTCTAATCTATTGGCTCCGCGCTCCGGTAGTCGTTTGAGGGGGCTCTGGGCTGGACCGGGCACCGCTCCGCGGCCGGGCAGTACGTCGGGGTTGCTAGTGGGCGCTTTGCAAACGCCCATAGGGCGCCCGATTGTCTGTCCGGACGTCATGGGTATGTCCGATCGCCCTGTAAGCGTGCCAGCGGCTATGGGGAGTGATTTTGTTTATTTTCCATCTCATTTATTATTATGGGAGGATTATAAGCCACAAGTGTGTGCGTGTTCCCGTGGAAATGCTATTCTTACTCATTTATCCAATATATGAGAAAGTTTAGTGATATATCTCTTGTCCTTGGTGCAATAGAGAGTAAGAAATCGGGAGATTTCTGCTTTCGCAAGAGGGGTGTAGGAGATTGTGTACATTGTATCAAAGGCTGTATGCCGTGATCTATGAAAAGCATGCAAGCGGTGGTGGATTTATTTTCATTGCTGCTTGAGCGGTGTTAAATTTTTATTTATCGCTGCTGATAGGGTGACATAATCGTAACACCCACAAGTAGTTTGGCTTTTTGATACATTGTATACAATCTTTAACCTGCGAGGGTGATTAACTTCACGTCATTGATCGCCAGTGCGAAAGCTATTGCTAATGACTGCTGTTAATTACTGTAGTATTTTAGCGGGTTCCCCCGGGATGGCTTGTGTATACAAGCCACCCGTATACATGGCACGATAGGAGTCACCGGGGGGAGATGCGTGTATGTGAATGCGGTAGTGTAAAACGTCCTTTTGTCTGTCGATCGGGTAGATGCAGTGAACAGACGTTTCCACGGGAACGCGTCATACGATGCGTGTGCAGTATAACTGCCAACACTTGATGCCTATAATCGATGTAACTCGACACTTACTGGTCATTCAAGCGCTCGGCACTGGTGGAGACGGATCTGCGGATCTGACTCCCAGTGTTTAGAGCGATTAGAGCGCTTGATGTCCGAAAGCAGTGACGGCTGGGGTAGTGATGTGGGAAGGGAGGAGGGGTCTCTAGAGCGCACTAGTGTGTACTCGAGACCCCTAGCTAAGCCTGAGGATGTGGACAATGAACATGTCTCCGAAGGCGAAGAGATGGGTTCTGCGGAATCCAGCTCCGGCTCTGGTTCTTACACAGGAACCGAGTCCGAGAGCGAGGAAGCGGAGGACCGCCCCGCAGAGAGTGACTCGGCCATGCCAGGCGCCGAGCAGCTCTTGGATCCGTCGCCTTTTCCTCGTATGGAAGAGATGATGGACTGCGGTGGTGCGGGACTCGTGGATGTGGATATTGAGTTGCATCCGCACCCGGAGATGCTTGCGTCTTTGGGTCCGGATGAGAGTACTCGTGCGGAAACCCGTCCGGATGGCCGTAGCCGTCCTTGGGCGGAGCAGGTTGACGCGGCTGAGGAAGCCGCATCCCAAGCGCCGCCTCAGGAACAGGAGTCTGGCTCGAAGGAGACCGAGAACCGAGATGACGGGTTTACATCGCCCATCGTACTCGCCGTGGAGCCCGGGAGATTGCCCAGAAGCAGTGGAGAGCCCAGCAAGTGCTGGAAGCCTCTGACCGCGGGCAATCTGAGGCCGGATCCGACCCGGACCCGGCCTCCTCGCCTCCGAAGAAGAAGAAGAAGAAGCGGACCCACCGGAAAAAGAAGTCCGGCGGTCCCTCGCCTCAAACCGGATCGAAGTCCGGAGGACCTCAGCCGCTGGCGCCTAAGCCGGGCGGCCAGACAGTGTCCTCCGCCAGACCCGGAGACGCCAAGACGCCTAATCCCTCGGGATCTGGTGCGGGCGGCGCCTCCGCGGGATCCGGCCCGGGCGCGGGAGGTTCCAGTAAGCGGGTGCCTATCCAGGCACCGAAAGGAACCTCCTCTTCTTCTTCCTCCGGTACCAAGAAACCTACCGGAGCTGCGGAGGTGGGGTCGAGTCCAGTGGACCGAGGGCGTCCCGTGCCGAAGGAGGGAGATCTTCGCTTAGAACTCCTCCGGAAGCGCGCGGAGAAAGACGGGGTCCACCTGTCTGACGCCGCACTGGAAGCGGGACGGCGGTCCTTCGTTGCGCAGCAACAGAGGGCCGCGCCCCCACGCGGGAAGAGTGTGCCCCGACAAACCAGGTCGGAGAATCGTTCGGGGGCGGCCAAAAAGAAGAAACGGTCGTCCTCGGAGCAGCCCTCTATCCAGAGGCTGTGGGCTGAGATGGGCCCCGAACTCCCTGGAGTCCGTCAGGGACACATGTTCCTTCCGCAGTATGGCAGGGATCCGCAAGGGCGCCGCACAGCGGCGGCCGGCGCGGCGGCCGACACGCCTTTCACACGGCCTCGTCCACTCACGGACGAGGAGCGTGTCGGGTTGCCGCCCGAGACAGAGGAGGGTGTAATATGCCAACTCTGTCCGGAATCCCTGGACGGGTATGAGGACCCGCACCTTGCGCTCAACCGGGATCGTAGGTATCCTTCCTACGACCACTTGAGTCGACATATTGCGGGGTACCACTACCCCTGGATGAAAATGTTCGTTTGCAAGAGGTGCTACTCTAGTAGACCTCAGCAACGATTTTTCGCCAGTTTGGAGGCCCTTAATAATCACCGCTCGGGTGCACACCGCGGTGAGGGACTTCACACCGTTGGTGATGAAGTGGGGCCTGTATTCAATTTTGGATACATTCCACCGAGGGTGGCATCGTTCATGACTACGTCAGGAACGGTGAAGCACCGATTCTTTCACTTGGGTCCATGGCGCTTTGCACAGCGCATCATGGACGATGCCTGGAAGGAGTCTGGCATTGTGTCCGCGGGCTCGAGCTACACCGCTCGCCTGACGGCGTAAATGGGCCAGACCCCGGCGGAGTACAAGGCGGCGGAAGCCGCCCGGACAGCAGCAGAGGCTGTCCGTCAACCGCCGGCGACCCAGGCAGGTGAAGAACGGCACCGGGTGACCATGGTCGTGTCGGAGATGCCACAGATCGCGGCCAAGACACGAGTGGCTTCTCCTAAGCCGCGCTCCCAGCCGAAGACTCCGGCCGGGACGATGCCCCTACAGTCTCCGGGTGCGCTGACTCAGGAGGATTACCCGGGTTTGCTCGAGGTGACGGTACCCGCGGGTCCGTCTGAGGGACGGGTGGTGGCAGACACCTCCGCCTCCTCGAGTACCGCGTCGGTGGTCCCGCCAAGGACCCCACGCGTGACTCCCTCGGTTGCGAGCAGTAGCGGACGTGCGGTACCTCTCTCGAGGTCGACGTCCGCGTCCTCGTTGGTAGTTGAGGGGACGTCCGCGGGATGGCAAAGCACCGCCTCCCTGGACTTGGACCCCCTCGACGCCACGGCGGACGTACGCCGGAGGCTCGGTCCCATGACCGCCAGCGTCTATGAGACTTTTCGCGAGTCTGTAGGCCAGGCGGTCGGCCATCGTCGCGATGGTATGGACCGGATCCCCGGTGACCCGGCGTTGGTGAACCTGCCGGTGCCCCGAGCCATTCGTGACTTGGGGTCCGCAGGTGTAGCCGCGTTGGTCCGCGCTCGGGAGGAGCACCCCTGGGATCACCCCCAGCGTGGTCGACTCACCCGAGCGGCGGAGTACCTTGTGGCGGAGATGGACAGCTCTCTGGATCGGTTCAGCCGGTGCCGCGCCGAGGCCTCCCGTGTCGCATGCGATCTCGCATACGACCAGGGCCTCATGGAAGGCACCCGGCGGAGCCTAGAGAGCTACCGGACTTTGTCGGCCGTCATTGAGCGGCGCGCGTTCGACCAGGGTCGGACCGCCCTCTTGCCGAGCAGTCCGGGGCGTCCGCCCCCGCCCCAGAGGTAGCCGCACGGATGGAGCACCTGGAGGCTGAGAATGAGCAGCTACGGCGTCGTCTTGACGAAGCCGAGGCCGCTTGGACTCGCCTACTCCAGGGCGTCGATGACCCCGAGTCGTCCGCCCTGAACCAGGCGGCTCTCCGGCGCGCGGATGCCGCTTTGGAGCTGGCCATCTACCCATACCTAGTCCAGGTGTGGGGAGAACGGACGGCCGGTCCACAGCGCACCCGCGATACGGTGGAGATGTTCCGCGCCATTGCAGATCTCGGCGCGACATCTCTACCGGCCTCCGTCGTGATGGCTCCGTCAGGACCCGGATTGCAGGGCTCACCGCAAAAGCCCCTGCAAGCTCCACCGGGCCTGCCTCATCCGCCCGTGCAGCCGGCTTTCACTATGCCGGCTCCGCTGCTTCCGCGGCGTAGGGACTCGTCACCGCCGCCAGACCCCAAGACAGGCGGCACGGATGAGGAGCCCATGACGATGGAGGAAGGCTAGGGTACTAGCCTCGTCGCTGCACTTGTGCGGCGGCGTGCCGGAGTCGCTTCCGCGGCTCCGCCCTGCCTCAGACCCGTCCTGCGGATCTGAGGAGCCGGCCGGCAGGGCGGTCGGCAACATTTTTTTTTAGAGGTACTATCATTTTCGATCACTCGGTGTGTCGTTTTACAAAATTTCTAAATTTAAAGTTTAACCTTAAAGATATTCCAAAGACTCGACACACCGTCCTTTTATAACGGATGACCTTTCAAGGTCATCACACGGTTTTGGACCACCTCGGTCAAAATTTTAGCTTGTTTATGAGGGTTTATTCAAAATTGCAAAGTGCGTTATAGTTTACTCCGGGTCCATGGCGCTTTGCACAGCGCATCATGGACGATGCCTGGAAGGAGTCTGGCATTGTGTCCGCGGGCTCGAGCTACACCGCTCGCCTGACGGCGTAAATGGGCCAGACCCCGGCGGAGTACAAGGCGGCGGAAGCCGCCCGGACAGCAGCAGAGGCTGTCCGTCAACCGCCGGCGACCCAGGCAGGTGAAGAACGGCACCGGGTGACCATGGTCGTGTCGGAGATGCCACAGATCGCGGCCAAGACACGAGTGGCTTCTCCTAAGCCGCGCTCCCAGCCGAAGACTCCGGCCGGGACGATGCCCCTACAGTCTCCGGGTGCGCTGACTCAGGAGGATTACCCGGGCTTGCTCGAGGTGACGGTACCCGCGGGTCCGTCTGAGGGACGGGTGGTGGCAGACACCTCCGCCTCCTCGAGTACCGCGTCGGTGGTCCCGCCAAGGACCCCACGCGTGACTCCCTCGGTTGCGAGCAGTAGCGGACGTGCGGTACCTCTCTCGAGGTCGACGTCCGCGTCCTCGTTGGTAGTTGAGGGGACGTCCGCGGGATGGCAAAGCACCGCCTCCCTGGACTTGGACCCCCTCGACGCCACGGCGGACGTACGCCGGAGGCTCGGTCCCATGACCGCCAGCGTCTATGAGACTTTTCGCGAGTCTGTAGGCCAGGCGGTCGGCCATCGTCGCGATGGTATGGACCGGATCCCCGGTGACCCGGCGTTGGTGAACCTGCCGGTGCCCCGAGCCATTCGTGACTTGGGGTCCGCAGGTGTAGCCGCGTTGGTCCGCGCTCGGGAGGAGCACCCCTGGGATCACCCCCAGCGTGGTCGACTCACCCGAGCGGCGGAGTACCTTGTGGCGGAGATGGACAGCTCTCTGGATCGGTTCAGCCGGTGCCGCGCCGAGGCCTCCCGTGTCGCATGCGATCTCGCATACGACCAGGGCCTCATGGAAGGCACCCGGCGGAGCCTAGAGAGCTACCGGACTTTGTCGGCCGTCATTGAGCGGCGCGCGTTCGACCAGGGTCGGACCGCCCTCTTGCCGAGCAGTCCGGGGCGTCCGCCCCCGCCCCAGAGGTAGCCGCACGGATGGAGCACCTGGAGGCTGAGAATGAGCAGCTACGGCGTCGTCTTGACGAAGCCGAGGCCGCTTGGACTCGCCTACTCCAGGGCGTCGATGACCCCGAGTCGTCCGCCCTGAACCAGGCGGCTCTCCGGCGCGCGGATGCCACTTTGGAGCTGGCCATCTACCCATACCTAGTCCAGGTGTGGGGAGAACGGACGGCCGGTCCACAGCGCACCCGCGATACGGTGGAGATGTTCCGCGCCATTGCAGATCTCGGCGCGACATCTCTACCGGCCTCCGTCGTGATGGCTCCGTCAGGACCCGGATTGCAGGGCTCACCGCAAAAGCCCCTGCAAGCTCCACCGGGCCTGCCTCATCCGCCCGTGCAGCCGGCTTTCACTATGCCGGCTCCGCTGCTTCCGCGGCGTAGGGACTCGTCACCGCCGCCAGACCCCAAGACAGGCGGCACGGATGAGGAGCCCATGACGATGGAGGAAGGCTAGGGTACTAGCCTCGTCGCTGCACTTGTGCGGCGGCGTGCCGGAGTCGCTTCCGCGGCTCCGCCCTGCCTCAGACCCGTCCTGCGGATCTGAGGAGCCGGCCGGCAGGGCGGTCGGCAACATTTTTTTTTAGAGGTACTATCATTTTCGATCACTCGGTGTGTCGTTTTACAAAATTTCTAAATTTAAAGTTTAACCTTAAAGATATTCCAAAGACTCGACACACCGTCCTTTTATAACGGATGACCTTTCAAGGTCATCACACGGTTTTGGACCACCTCGGTCCAAATTTTAGCTTGTTTATGAGGGTTTATTCAAAATTGCAAAGCGCGTTATAGTTTACTCCGTAAGTCCGGGGGTAGTTCCCCATTCTTCCAAAAGGGACTCTTAAAGTCCTAGTGTTTGCGCCGTGACTTCCGGGCGTTGCCATCTTGCCTTCTTCCGGCCCTCGCCATGCGAAGCCTTCGTCGGGTTTCGAGCATTTTGGGCGCGGGCGGAACATGTTGGGGACCAACATTGTAAGAAGGGGGTAATGTGGCGATTTTGCCCTAAGCACGCGGCAGGTGATTGTAAACATAAATGCCATTTATGTGGCCTTTTCGTACTTGGCCTTGTTTTGACATGCTCCGTTCGAGCGTGCGTTGCCACGGCGACGTATTGTAATTTACGCTCCAGTGAACTATAACAATGGATCGATTGGACCTCGCGTGCGCCCTACAGCTTGTGGTGTATTATATATACACTGGAAGCGACTTGATCGAGGAGATTGTCCGAGAGATCGAGACTAGGACGCACACGAGGCTCGCCATGAGCTTTGTGTTCCCTGGGTCTGAGTAGTGGGCTCCTAGAGCCCTGGGGACGATTTCCATGGGGAGGCCCGGGCTGGGAGAGACAAGTTGCTGACTCGGGGGCCTTCGGCCCTGTGGATCGCCCGTTCTCTCCCTTCCCGGGACGTGTGACAGAGGCTCTGGCCAGCATGTCGGACTGTACGGGGTTCCGTCCCCGAGGCAGACCGCAGCTCGCCAGGCCCCGCCAGTTAACACCGTAGGGATGAACTAGTTTCTGAACGGTGTCCGTAGGCCTGGGAGTGTCGGGTGGGCTGTTACCTGGTTACCGTTAATGCTGAAGTAGTTACCGTGTCCGCCGCGACCTCCGGTGAGCGGCCCTGCCGCAAGGATCCGGAATAGCGGATGCGCGTCCGCAAGGACTCGGATGAGAGAGGACTATCCTCGAGGATCCCGAAGAGCGGACGGTAGTCAATAACTTTACATATCATTTGCTGTATGTCCACAATAGAATCCTAAGTTGTAAAATTTTTATAATAAACAAGATATTAGCCAAGTTGTCCTGTGAGACCTTGAAAATGAAGTGAAAGGTCAAATTCAAGGTCATGACAATATTCAGCGTATATCATTTCCTATCTGTCCACAATTGATTCTCAAGTTGTAAAATCGATAATAAGGAAGATATTAGAAATTTTCTTTGACCTTGAAAATGAGGTCAAAAATCAAATCCAAGGTCATCGCAATATTCAGACTATATCACTTCCTATATGTCCACAATTGATTTATAAGCTGTAAATTCGATAATGAGCGAGATATTAGCCATTCTGTGCTGTGACCTTGAAAATGAGGTCAAATGTCAATTCAAGGTCATCAGAATATTCAGACTATATCATGTCCTATATGAGCACAATTGATTTCTAAGCTGTAAAGTCGATAATAAGCGAGATATTAGCCATTTTGGGCTCTGACCTTGAGAATGAGGTCACATATAGTGCATTGTGCACATATAGAGGTCAAACATTCAAGATTCAAGATTCAAGTTCAAGTTCAAGGTCATGACAATATTCAGCAGATGTCATTTCCTATCTTCCCACAATTGATTCTCAAGCTGTAAAGTCAATAATAAGCGAGATATTAGCCATTTTGTGCCTGACCTTGAAAATGAGGTCAAAGGTCAAATTCAAGGTCATTCAAATATTTGGCAAACATTACTTCCTATACGTCCACAATTTAGTCCCAAGCCGTAAAGTGGATAATAAGCGAGTTATTAGCCGTGTTGTTCTCTGACCGTGAAAATGAGGTCAAAAGTCAAATTCAAGGTCAAATTCACTATATCATTTCCTATATGTGCTAATTGATTCCTAAGCTGTAAAGTCGATAATAAGCGAGATAAAAATAAGGTCGCTGGTCAAATTCAAGGTCTCAAGAATATTCAGCATCATGTCCACAGTAGATTGCTAAGCTGTAAATTAAATAATCAGAGAGGTTTCAGCAATTTCGTCCTGTGTCCTGTGACCTTGGAAAATGAAGTCAAATGTCAAATAAATTCATGTCTGGTATGTCCACAATTGATTCTCAAGTTGTAAAGTCAAAATCGATAATAAATGAGATATCACCATGTGTTCTGTGATCTTGAAAATGAGGTCGAAGGTCAAATTCAAGGTAATGACAACATTCAGCAGATATCATTATGTTCTCAATTGACTCATGAGCAGTAAAGTAGCCATCGTGTGGCCTCTGACATTGAAAATAAGGTCAACGGTCAAGTTCAAGAGAATATTCAGCATAGAGCATATCCTGTATGCGGACAATTGATTTAAGCAATATTTTGCTCTGATCTTGAAAATGAGATCAAAATATTTGGCATTAAATCATTTTCTGTGAAATTTAAGTTAAGAATCAAATTAACGGTCATCAGCATATTAGGTAAATATCATTTCCTGTATGTCCACAATTGATTCTCAAGTTGTAAAGTCGATAATAATCTAAATATTAACCATTCCGCCATGTGACTTTGAAAATAAGGACAAAGGTCAAGTTCAAGGTTATAGCAATATTCAGCATATATATTCACAAATGATTCCTAAGCTGTGAAGTCGATAATAACCGAGATATTAACCATTGTTTGCTCTGACCTTCAAAATAAGGTCAAAGGTCAACTTCAATGTCATGAAAATATTCAGCATAATATATATATATAATTTCCTATATCACATCTTCAAAACAAATATTTCGAAGCTGTAACTTCGATAATAAGTGAGATATTAGCCTCATTCATTGATATACGCTGAATATTCTCAAGGTCATGAGAATATTTAGTGTATATCATTTTCTATATGTGCACAATTGATTCACAAGCCATAAAGCCGATAATAAGCGAGATACTAGCCATTTTGTGCTCTGACCCTGAATATAAGGCCAAAGGTCAAATTCAAAGTCAACTGAATATTCGGCGTTTATCTTTTCCTATATGTCCACAATTGATTCCCAAGCTATAGTCGAAAAGAAGCGAGATAATAGCAATTTTGAGTCAATAATAAGCGAGATATTAGCCATTCTGTGCCTGACCTTGAAAATGAGGTCGAAGGTCAAATTCAAGGTCATCCAAATATTTGGCAAACATCATTTCCTGTATGTCCACAATTCATTCCCAAGCTATAGTCGAAAAGAAGCGAGATATCAGCCATTTTGACCTGTGACTTTGAAAATTAAATCAAAGGTCAAATTTAATTCGATTTAGCTATTCCTAATAGCTAATCTCAATATTAAGTCATAGTTCCGAAAACATAGCAACAGGCTAAGCATCGCAGGTGCCATATTATGAATGAGAGGCCGCACTCCCACAAAAATGCGTGCCTGAGCACTTCTAATCGAGAAACTCAGGGTGACTTTAATGCTAGGAGGCCGTTCCCTCGCCCGCCGCGAAGGTTTTATTGTTTGCCACTCCCTCGCCTGCGAAGGTTCTATTGTTTTTGCTTGCACATAGGAACAGAGAGTTTATGAACTTGAGATTGACCGATCCATGTTGCCCTAAGCTCTGTTTTCAGGCCTTCAATGACTACGGTGATGGTAGCTGCCATTATGTATAGGATAATGCACGCGGACGAGGGTCTCTCGCCAATAGTGACCGAGTGCCCGAATGCGTGCATTATCTGACTTAGTGCAGGGGTTCCTATTTGCAGAAATAGTAACCTGCTGGTAACTCTGCTCAATAGTAACCTGTCAACAACAAAGGAAACGGCCCCAACCATGCACTAAGAAGGAAGAAAGTACAAATTTTCTTTCAAAGGGTGAATTTTTTTTTGCGTAGAAATGGCCCAAAATGGATAGTAACGCGATTTAGGACCACGCGAAGACCGGCGATTCAAGGGCAACGAAACTTATACACACATAAAGGTACATGAGGGGGAACTTTTGAACTGAAAATATCAAAACTGACCAGACAGTTTTTGAGAAAATGGCTTTCAAATTCCAAAAATGGCCTTTCTTCGTGAAGAAATGACCGTTGCTATGGGACATGTTTCAACGACGGTTACCTTGGCAACCAATTCTAATTACTGAGTCCTGCTTATATATCTTGCCAAATGAATATAAATCCTGCCAAAGGAAGCTTGCATACTGAAAATACAAGTTGTCCTCATATACATATATAGTTGCAAATAGAAGTTTCACCATCTCAATTAAAACGGTGTACCATTGTGACGTACCCTTTATAATAATTGCGATCTTGGCGTGCTATAACATTATAATATTATCAGAGATATATTCTATCGTCCTCAAAAATAAATATTCTGACTTTACTTGAACTTTAAACAAATATTCATTCAGTATACTGTATACACTAATTTTCAATATATCAAACTCGCCAGCATTCGATAATTCTTCAATATTGTCATAACGTTCACTGTATAATTGATTTCTCCAGTATATTCCATGTCATTATGATGTAAACGGTGTTGGCGTGTCGATCAGTTGTCGTCGTGATTGATCCTGTCAGTCTGCCGGACGCATTATCTGATTATGCTGGGATCGAAAAGTTCGCGTATAATAAAATGTTAAAGCTATAATCACTTTTAGAATTGACAAAATTTATTCATTCTGTGGTAGCTTTATATTGTCTATAGAATGAGATATCGTACAAATTTGGGGCTGAAAATGTGTATTACGTGCCTAAATTGAGTTGCCAAATCAACATTCAAATCATTTTTTCCTCAAAGCGGCCCGCCTTGCGAGCGATTTCTACACACAGTCTCATGACGTCATTGGTATTTGTCTAGATACTGTGGCAACCGGCAATGTAGGCAGGCCGATCATTCTCTATCCACTGTTTTCATGCACGATTAACGGCAATTTTCTGAGTATCTGTTGTCGAACTGTGCATATTTTCTATATATTCCTGACTCTCTCGAGATGTAGTTTCAAGTTTGCGTGTCAAACAAGAAAGCTAAATTTGGCTGGTTTTAAAATTGATTCCAACTTTAAAGGAATTTATAACTTATCACATCGTCTATGCAGCGCTTTATACGTTAGTGGCGATATATACAATTCATATTTGGCTGACCGTGGACCTAGTGTCGAAATTAGGGGGTGGGGACCTCGAGTAGGCCTGATGTACGCTTGTGGGGACGAGAGGAATTGCCGGAAGCAGGACCCCGGCCTGCAGATCCACACGCCAATGAGCTCTACTATACCTCATGTTAGAATCCCCGACGCTGATTGGTCAATTAATGTCCGTTCATTTAGTATATTCGCCAACATTTTGGACTACACGAAAAGAATGAGACACGTTATGCTCTCCAATGGAATTTGAAATGAAAAAGGGATCACAACCAAACTGATTCTGCTTGTTGTCTATTAACTTCCCATGTTAACTGCAACAATCAAATAGGAATATCGTGTTAAACCACAGTCTCAATACAATGTTTACAATACATACAATGTTTTCAGTACAATTGATGCTTGACATAATAAATCTACTAAAGGTCAATTTCAAGGTCATCAAAAGAAACATCCGATGTTACAGTATATGCTCATAATACAAATCTAAACTCCATCTACACATATACAAGCGTTCGATCTGCTTCGGTCAATTCACATTCTTCACGTCAAATGCTACTTCGACGATCATCAAAGTAGGTTTTTTAGGTCAAGTTACAGGTCACCGAAAGATGGTCCATATACGACTTCCTATCACAAACCTGAAGACTATGCGCAAGCGTTTTGGTCCCACAGGCCAATTTTGGGCATTTCTGTTTCACATATCTGGTCTTATATGGGGAATTCAAGGCTTCAATCTGCTCCATCTGCTGGTGCAACACCAAGTATTTGACCCGTCGAAAATCAAGTTGGCCGCCACACGCAAACTGTCGAGTCAAAGGCAACGAAACTTATACGCTCACAAAAACACCTAAGAGAAATCTTTCGAAACAATAATCACAAAACTGATCAGACAGTTTTTCGTCTAAAATGGCCGCCATTTTGAGAAAAAAATCGAAAATAAAAAAAAAGACTAAAAAATACCCCCCTTTCGAGATAAATTTAGGCCTTTTTATGCAAATTTTCAGAAAGAAAATCGACTGTAAACTTTAAAGATGAAAATGTGGACAACGGACGCAACACCATGGCAATAGGTTATCGGACCATAGCTACGGTAACCTAAAACACAGTAAACGGTTTTTGTGAATTTCGTCAAATTTGTAGAATATCCCAGAGAGGTAATTGTTGTATAAACTGGCGTTTCCAGCAAAGAGTTAACGAAGTTTATTCTGAGCGTTTTTTTTTTCAATATTGCGATTCTGAAACTCAATGTTTAAAAATTGGAAAAGTTTATTGATTACATGAAACAGGGATTAATTTTATCTTTCGCAGTCTTATTAGTCCAAAGCTCCCGGGACATTCCCGGGTCTTTGTCCAAAGCACCTGCTCGGACACCGATTACGTGACGGATGTTTATGACGTCATTCGGGAATAGAATTTTACGTCATAGGTAGATGCGCTTATAATTTGAATTTCAAATTGCAGACCGAACATTGACTGAGAGAAGAAATAGGGCATCAATCAAACCCAACCACTTCCTGTTGTAATGGCAAGCATATATTTCCGTGGAAACGAAGACATACCCAAAAGACCATCGATGGGACAGAACACCCACCCTGGTGACATCACCGATGCGGATCTTGCAAACATGTCTCTCTCTGGTGGAGTGTGCAGACAAATTAACGAGCAGGTATTATCTAAATTTCTATGAACTCATTTCTTAGGCGTTGAAACAAGTTTAAGGCTTCTAGTGCATTATTCTTCCATATGCCAAGTCAGGTAAAAAGACCAAATCACAACAACTACATTTTGAACTATTTCAAATAGTTGAAGGTGGTCTGTAGGTCTGTAGCTTACGTTCTTTGTGATAAAGTCCCAACTAAATGATACTCATTTTTGACACACGACATAGTATATCATTCAAATAAGTATAGTTATTACAGCATGCTAATTTCTCAATTATTTATGAAGAAATGACATTTTTAGTGGCTTTTTGGTGCTCACTTGTGTTTATTTACCAGGATTGGTTGTCAAAGTAACTATATAGAACTAGTTCCATCACCATATGTCTTTATTGATGTTCTAGAACGAAAAACAAAATCCACAGTATTTATCTTCACAAAGCCTGCTATAAAATTATATTTTACATCTTTACATTGCTGTTGAAATAAACTTCTACCTATCGTTGATAATTACATTGTTTCTTGTACCGAAACCATGCCATTTTGTTGATTTATGAAAAACAGTAGACGATTGGCCGCTTTCACTAAAACTGTGTACTTTTTTGTTGAACTTTCATCGGCGCATATTACTAACGTCACTAAACAAGCCTATCCATGACAATGACGTAATTATAGGGGGTGGCCCGCTATGCCCCATGGCCCGCTTTGCCCCCTCTTCCCCTATGTCGTAACCTTACCTATGGTTGCTACCGGGAACCCCCGTAAATAGCCCCGGGCGTATTTACGGAAGATCGCCCTCAGAGAACTACATGTGTATAAAGTTGAAATCGAAAATAGGGCGTATTTTGGGAATACATTTTTGAACATTTTTGTGAATATACAGTGGATTTATTAGGCCGCGCTGTTGAATACTGCTTACATCGTTAACAGTAGCACTGTGCACTTACATGTGTTATGTACATTCTTCACATCCTGGAAAATATTACTACTGTCAATACAACTTTGGTAAAAAAGAAAATCGCGAAATTTGTTTCTCAGCAAATTTGATACCATATTATACAGAAGAGAGAATATTATACCAGCTGAATATTATATGTAGGTATGAAACAAGGTCAAACTAATATATTATATGTTGGCCTCGGTAAAACGGTTAACTCACATTATCTATTGGTACACTGCGTGGAAAATACAAAACGGTACAGGGTACATCTCCGTCCACAGAAGTAACTATTAGTAACGTTTTCGGTTATACCATAGAACGAAAACATGCAAAAAAATACGCCCCGGGCGTATTTTTGGAAAGCTCTTCCGTTAATACGCCCACGGGTCAATTATCGAGAGGGCTTATTTACGGGGGTTCCCGGTACTGTAGTGTCCCAAACACAGTTAATATTCAATTAAATGCCACGAAGGTGTTGAAAATGCACATGAGCCTTTTAGACATCCTTCGATTAAGTTCGATAATTTCCAAATTAGTTTTGCATACCAGTCCCAAATTTAAGCTCCAAACAACCACGTTGCTATCGAGTGATGTAGTGTGTGATTACCATGGACCATGGTGATTGGATACATCTTATGAGTATGATATATCTTCTACCATCAGGCATCATTTCGTGTTTAAACACAAGTGACTCAGATAAAGATTTCAAAATATAGCCAATCGAATTAAGCAATATAACTTGTGTGACGTCATGAATACTCATAGTAATAGTTAATGAGCAGCAAGATTTGAATACCAAAACTTGTTAATATCTAAAAACGGTTAAATATATTCAGGTTCTGTAAAAAGAAGTCAGCACATTATAGATTTCGCATTTTTATCACGCAAAACATAATTAAGTCTAACTTGGTCAGACTTTCACACCAAGTCGCATATATTCTTAGTTCAACTCGAAGCACGCTTTTATAGAATACTTCACAAAAAATGATGAACATATATCAATCACGACGCAACTTTTGATAGAAAAAAATATAAAAAAATATGTATTATTAAATACATAATAAGTCGAACTAGTTGAGCATCAAGTCGAACCAAGTGCAAGCAGCACGCGCCCTGTTGTATAGAAAAATAATGGAAAATAGTGGAAAAAGTAGTCGAACATGCCGACGTAGGCCTACAATAATAATAATAAAAAACAATATTCAAAGAACACTCCCCCTCCCCAATAAATCCTTATAAGGTCTGTATTTTGAAACCGTAAAATGCATGAAGGAGTTGTGAAGATCACCAAGGACTGCAGAAGTACTCCAACATTGTCTAGGCCTATATTTGAACGCCCCTGTTGTGTGTCGATTCGGAACTGTACACATGTATTTATTTTATGGCTTTGCAGGCGGCGCGCTACGTCGACCACAGACACCACAACAGTCTCCGACACCGAAAGCACGAGCCCGGGGACGTCAGCCATCGGACTACAGCCAACGCCCAGTTCCTGGTCATGTCGGAGAACTCGACGGTCTGCTCACCAATACTGAACACCCGTCAAATTGTGGACGTGTCGCCCACGGAACACTGCCCCGATCCGGAACAGCATCTAGAATTTATCACGTATCTCCCAGTGTCCCTTGCGTGTCCCACGTGTTGGAGCGTGCAGCGTCTTCCCGGGCATGCGCACGTGCATGCGCAGTGCTTCACCGCCTCAAAAGCGCCACCGAGCAGAAGAACGTCACAGAATCGTCCTTCGAGACGTCGGAAATCCCAGATTTGATCGTCACAGACTCAAAGTTCAACTGATCGAGAAAATACATGTAACTTTTTCGTACTGTTTGTACTTTGTAGTATGCTGTAAAAATTGGAATACTAAAAATAAACTAAATAAATGTAGCCAATGTTTATATCATTTACGTGATTCAACAATATAATTGATAGGTTGAGTCCACAAGTCGAGGCAACATTGAACCTTGGAATCGCTGAGAAATCAGAATGTTTCGAATGATAGGTGAATCTATCATTCACAATATGCGAATAATGAATATTACCAGTTAGACGAATAGCAGTAAACAGAATACACTCTAAATAAATTGTTAGCCTGCAGATCTCATCACATGGTGATGACATTTATTTTACATATTTATTCCAACAGAACATATATGTATATGTAGTAAGATGTAGATCCAAATTTCAAACGTCTTTACAAAGAGAGCAGGTTGCCAATATGCCTAATCGATTTTATAGGGGTTCCCAGTTTTGCCTCTTTTCTGGTTTTGGCCTATACGAGCTAAGTCATGGATAATATATCCAGAATACTAGTATCCCTCTTTTGTCCAAAATCTGGCAGGGGTGATCGGACGCCTGTTGTTGTCAAGGCAACCACTGAGTTGGGTGTGGCCAGAATCATTATTGATGGAGTCACGGCAAGTCACAGACACAATGATTGTAGATCCTACCGATTTTCTGGGCTATAGCTGTGGAGTGTGGACTGATCACCGTAAATAGACCTCTTTATAATGTACATGTAAAACGTTAGACCCCTTCAGTTTGGTCCGACTTTGGTGGTCTATAGATAGACGCAAGTATTGAATTACGTTTTCTTGCAATCTTTCATACACACAATATAAAAAAAAACTCACATGATAGCATGTGAGTGTGTATAGGTCTTGAAGAATTCTATGCATATATTATATATAAAAAGCCTACTATGCACACAATACGAACTCCAAGAGCCATTAAAATCTGCGTTTAGTAATCGTGACGTGCCGTAACCCATTCTTGAATATATTCTTCACACATAATGCCCATGTGTATTCACTCGAGATATTGATGTTGAAATAAGTGTTAGTTGTGTAATTGATCAACCCCTCGAACATGGATATTAACAACATATTCACAACTCTGAAAATAAAAACTTCAAACTTCTGATATATATTTTGAAAAAAGCATTTCCAGTTTGAAAAAAAAAATCCGCCCAAATTCCACGTGCCTTGGATGCTAGAAAAATAATCCTAGAACGCATCCTCGTTCGATGGAATCCTTCGAACTGGCCGTCACGTTTCCTCACGAGAGCGCAAATTTCTCAGGCTTTACGCTTGACAGCGGCTCCCGCCGACAGAAGCATTTTATCGACCAGTCGCTCATTCGCTCGGCTAGGCTCTACGAGTGAGGACAGCGAGAATTCATGGCCGGATTGTAAAAACATCCTTCAGCGTCAGGTAAGAAAGGCAGCATATTTCTTTCTCTCAATCCGCACATCTTCGATGACAACAGTGAAACTGCCAATGGCGGCACGTAAGCCACTGTACCGAGCGCGATAACGTGCAGTAATAGTATGATAAGTAGCGTTTATCATGCGTTATTCACGTCCGTTACTATATATTGCTATTGATCGTATTTCTCCGCTACGATGCGTTGTATTTGTACGGCTCAGTTTTTTTTTCTCTGCTCACGTTCTTCACCTCAGCGCTGGAAATCTATTCTCCCATGTGGGTACCGCCAGAAGCGCACAGACATACTCAGTACACGTATATGGCAGCGAACGTAAACACTGCCCTGGGCCTTTTCTCCATTGTTCTTAGACTTCTCCGCCAGCAGCAGTCCATAAGAGAAAGCAGAGATCAGAACAAAATCATATCCATCCGGGCGAATAATGTGTTTTCCAAATCTTTTTCTGATACTAGATCTAGTATAATAAGTATTCCTTCGGATTACCACCATTCTGTGCTGATTTTGAGGGCACGGGGGGGGGGGGGGGGCTGTAATATTTTGATTTAGTGTTATTTACATCTATATACCTATACACAGATATAACATGGAATTTCGTATGTTTGTTGTTTAACGACTTGGACGCAATGTATGTAGCTGGTATCGTGGGAGTTTACATGCTGGGAACAAACAGTCCGTCATACATACAAAATTCGGCCTAAAATGCGTCACCAGCAATTTGCAGCCCTAGCAGTCATTATAGGAGTTTTTGCTAAGCACTTGCAATTATGCCTATAATTGTATGTCACTCGTCACAAAATTGATACAGTGGCTACATTCTGAATCCAATGCCAAAACCACAATTGGCAGGCTGTTCACTTGATGCTATTGATTTAATGTGCTATAATTTTCAACGAAAATCACTCCACAAAATGGTTCCAAATTTGCCTCTTGTTTCACAGCAATGAAAGGAAGGACGGGATAGGCTGACACTAATTGGCTGTAGCTATATCATATTATGCCCGGCATCACGTGTTCTTATATTTTGGAGCGCCAGAAGACGGGATGAATTAGTAAATAATTTACACCTACTGAAGTAAATGTTTGCATACTGTAGATTCATATGGAAACATTCTTCGATGTTCATACGATATTTTGGATATGCATGTATATAACAACACTGTTGCTGCTTCTGCGAAGTAAATGTTCAGGTTGAGTTCACTGACTACCTTCACTATTTTATTCTTTCGTATCTTGAACGAAACAACAATCGCGATAAATGACTGCGGATTGGAGAAAAATTATATATGTCCTGCTTTGAATATTTGAGCAAAAAAAATTGTTATTCACATGTCTCGTTCGTATAGCGATGGACAGTGATGAATGACTGACTGTCATTGCACCACCTCGCCGGAAGAGTATAGGATCAACGATTAGTTCAACTGTGAGTGCATTATAGCCTACTATTAGGTATGTTACAAACGTTTCATCGCTCGCCTTACTATATACTCGTGATTATACACCACAGAGCAGCACTAAAGTTTGTGTTTACATATGCATTAAAAGAAGATAAAATTATCTTGCGCTTTACCTTTGGAAAACCTCAATGGGCTATTTGGCGTACTTTCGACTCAAACTCACACTCAATATCGATCACATACAACTCCAGACATGTGCAATAATAGTGGTTTTGTCAAAGTAAAAAAAAAAAACCATATGCTGCTGAATGTATATGTGTAATATATACCTACGTTTCCGTCAGCTGACTATTTGTCCTCGGCGAAATTTCGCCCGATTCCATGTTATTGAATCTCAGAAGGTGTAACATGCAGAGGGAGCATCGACAGTATAAAACATAATCATGCATGTTCGTGAATCGCCGGGGCGAGTACAAATATTGCACAATATACGCATTGAATCGGACATGAATCGAGACTTACACATGTACAGTCGGTTTGTCCTAACAAGCCTTTTTAAAATCATAAAAGCCTGCATTTATAACGATGGATATGATTTTTTCCTGAAAAAAAATGTATACGTGTTTGTATGGTTATTGATGCCGCCGTGATACTAGTATGTAGGAACACATTGCTACCATACATTCCTCCCTTCCTCGCTTGAGACAGAAACTCGACCCAGAGTCAGTGGCTATTCTCATGTCGTAAGCCTACTCTCCCTACTTCGTTTTCACGTCTAAGCTCTTGCCTGTACCCTTTCATTTGACAGTATTACAGAAACGATACACCTTTTGTGTCCATCATCAATCTTTCTTCCGGTGAGTCTATTCACTGTTGACAAAGTACCTTAGCTTTATCTTGCGGGTGGAATATAATACCTTTTCTCGTCGACAACATCATCTCTGAATTGAAGGTCACCAGTCGGTCACCTGTTAACTAACGCTTCTGACAATAGCGGGTAGCCCTCTTCATTGTTGTACCTTTCGCTGAAATAACAACAGGCCAACATCTAGCGGTTAAGTAATACCAAATGTGGGGCATTTTATACAATGTCACACTTGCGCAGACTTAAAGACTCATCATTTGCTATTAGTCAGCCTTGAATGCTTGAATGGAATCGTAGGCGGGCCAATCAGATGTGGTCTTTCGTTGGTCCAATTCTCTTCAATGGCAATTCTCCTCCAACGGGCGCAAAGTTGGATGCGCGCGTTACATTTATTGTGAGAGGTTTTGGTGGAGTTAATATACTTGGAAATAAGAGTGTTGTACCTTCATCTATGGATACACGACTAGGATTTCCTGAAATTCAAGTACTGGGATAAAAAATTCAGACCAAACCAATAGAGCAAAGAAAAATCGAATTTTCTGTCACACGTAAGCCACATGGTAAGCAAGCAGAAAAATTAATATTATACTAGAATACGGATAATATGAATACGGAGTATATTAAAAAGAACCATTCCTGGTGCACAATGAAAAAACACAATGTTTCCTGAGTTTCCTATAATATGTGATGCAAAATAATGCTTTGTCATACTCAAACTTTACTTAACGTAGTCCGCTGCAAACAGTAAGGTAACGAAGTAAAAATTATTTCTTGAATATCATCTCTTCAAAATGACCTAACTTTATAGAGTAACTGATCAGCATGCTAATACTGGAAAAGAAAATAGGGGGTCACCGTGCTGGTTTCTTCGACATATTCGATCAAAATCACAAACATTTACCTAAAATGACATGAATTATGGCATTTTTTGCACTATTTTTGGTCCATATACACATCTTGCATCGTGTTTTCCATGGAACGGATAGTTACGGTGACCTCCTATTTTCTTTTAAGTTTTAAGATGCTTATCAGTTACTCTATAAAGTATGTCATTTTGAAGCTATAGATTATGTTGATACAGTTATTTATTAAAAAAAAAAATCTTTGACCCCCTCCCCTCACTGTTTGGAGCGAACTACCTTAAATGATTCTTAAGCCCTTTTCCCAAAATTGTATATTGTATCGCGTTATATAGGGTTATTGTACACAACGGGGTTTTATGCCCAAGGGCCAAGCCTTTGAGTAGCCCGACGCGAATTTACCCATGTATCACCATGACTACATGTATTTATTCCGAATCATATCGGAAGCAGTGCGTCCTACAGCGAAACTGGCTCATTTTCGGACTCATCACCCTGCCAAATATATTCATGGGGTATTATACATGTAGGTGAATCTGGCCTGGGCACCGAAACTATAAAGTATATATATTCTTGCTGAGTTGGTATTTTCTATTTTCGGAAACGGTAAGCGGTGGGTCGTAGAGTGAAACGGAATGTGTTACAGTTCTCAGAACCCCAAGGCATCTACTGGCCCTCTGGTTTTCTATCCGCACACATTGAGTTATGTTCGTGAGGAAATCCAAGATGAAAGAGCACAACGGGATAGATACGTTCAGCGATCTAGGTTTGTCAATAAGAAGGCTTGGTACATTTGTATTGAATGCAATTGTATTGAAACAAAGCGAACTACTAGTAATGCTTTTCTCGACTCCAAGTGTTTCGTAACAGTGTCTATGAAAGTCAAGGTACCATCTTCGTTAGATTTATTTTTCCTGCAAGCGTAATGATGGATATCCAACAGCGATTCAGTTGCTCCAAAAGTGTTTTCAGAACAATTTTCTCAAACATTTGAAAGGAACAGAGGTTAGTGATATAGGTATGAAACGTTTTTTTACCTATGTTTTATTTCACCGAAAAAAATTATAAACGTGACATCTGAAGATACAACTTGTTGTGAACATTTGTTGTGAAGTGAGAGGTAATTGAAATGCCCATTCTAGGCGGTAGGTGTCGTGCTCTTATAAATACACAATGAATCATGTCATTACAAAACACGATGGTGTTCATGTCACAATTAAATGCGGCATGTAAAAGTAGACGACGAAATATCACAGTACCGTAACATTTCTAATAAACGCAGGGGCGCCTATTGATTTCATATGTTTCCAAACCCTGCGTCTATTAGAGGCTTACGTTTATCAGAGGCCTTGCGTTTGTTGATTTCATCCCCTACCGTATGTACATAATTACAAAAAATGAGAACACATTAATTAAATTTTCCTGTCTTGTGTGTTGTGTTTCCCCTTACATCCTTGCACGTGCATATAGTCACCACCTCCGTAGGTATCACCCCTTCCACAACTGCGTTTATTAGAGGCCCAGCGTTTATTGATTTCATTTCACTGCCCCCCCCCCCCCCCGCGTTTATTTGAGAGCTACGCTTGTTAGAGAACCTGCGTTTATTGAAAGTTTTAACGATATTTGCCCTACCGTTTTAACTTGTATGACAATTCGAATTAAGTCTTCATGATGATCGAATAATGTTATAAAATCAATACATATGAATCTGCAAATCAATTCGCATGCCTGAAGGTGCAATTTTGACACACTCAGTGGCTATTATCCTATGTCTTATTTTTTTGTTTGAACCCCCCCCCCTCACCTTCATTGGTTTTGGATGCTATTGTTTACGGAATGTGTAATTTAAAATTACTAGTTTAATTCAGTTGTATCTGGATATAACACGAAATACTGTTCTGTCAATTTTTGAGTGTTGTATACATAATTTAGTTATACATGCTTGCTCTGGACCTCCACTGACTTTTTGTTTGCTTTTTCATCTTCATTACCCTCAGTGTACATGTAAATTACCCCATCAACTGCATGAATGAAGCACTGTTGACGTGCTGTAATTGTTTGCTAAAACGGATATGGGTGGTTTTGTTTATGACTAATAGTCTTCTCCAATTTTCCAATAGTACGACGTAAATGTGTACTGTACTGTTTTCAACTCCCGACTGCAGTGTAACTTTTGCCAGTTTCCTGCTGGAAATGACACATTTCATTTAGACGCCACTTTCCGCTTTGAACTTCACGGAAGACCGGTGTTTGAATCTGAACGAGATCTCGGAGAGTTATAATTAATAGTGCTACTGCTTAATTGCCAATTCTTCCTACTCTCCAAGTGTCCATATACTAAACGTAAGTCCGCATGCAAGGAGGACGAAGGGGGCGAAATCTGTCGCCAAGTTAGTCATATCAAACAACTACAACTAAGTAGGATGTACTTACTTGTCGGCAGGTAGCTTGACAAGGAAGGACTCGGACCGCCATGATGAAGAAGGTACCGCTAGCCGACCCTGAGGACGTGACGTTTACGTCCCCGTCCGGCTCGTCCAAGACGGGGGACGAGAACAAGGTGCGCGGGAACTGGAGCCACCAGATCGAGTTCACACTCTCCTGTATCGGGTACTCGGTCGGCCTCGGCAACATCTGGAGGTTCCCCTACTTGTGTATGAGGAACGGAGGAGGTATGAGTAGTGAAGTGTTCATAATGGGGAATGACTGGAGTAAAGGGATTCCTTGAGTGTATAGATGCATATGAAATATAAAGTTTTTATAATGCATGTAGCTTTATTTCTTTTTAGGAGCCTTCTTGATTCCTTACTTCACGTTCCTGTTTGTCTGTGGAATGCCGCTCTTCTTCATGGAGCTGGTTTTGGGCCAGTTCTCAGGACTCGGACTCACCATGGTCTGGAAACTCTGTCCCATTCTGAAAGGTGAAATAGCATGAGAAAATATTGTCGATTAGAACACGGGAGAAATTTCATTGGCACACACATATGGTCCAAGTAGGTTATGCTGCGCTTACTGTTATTTTTCAAAAAGGAATAACACGGTGGCAGGCGGATTAAATGGCGTTCATTTGGTGGACAAGTAATTTGGAGCGTAGCATACCCTAAATGGGTAAAATTGTTATTTAATGACCTCTAACTAAAGCCAAATCGGCGTTTTAAGCACAAGATGTAGACATCCCAGTTTCACAACATTGCCAGTGATCATTACCAGTGATTTTACCACAATCTGTTCATGTAGGTATTGGATGGACATCGCTGATCATGTCATTCATATGGCTGGTCAACTACAACATCATCCTGTCTTGGACCTTGTACTTCTTGGGAAAGTCTTGTGCATTGGACGTGCCTTGGCGGACATGTGACAACCCCTGGAACACGCCCAACTGTCTGACACTTCGGGGCTCCAATGGCACACTGGCTAATGAAATACTGGCTAATGACACGGCTTTGGATCCAGGGGCCGTCCAGTCTCTCAATACGTCTTTGTATGAATCTGATGGGTCATCGAAGACAGCCGCTGAAGAATTTTTCATGTGCGTCCCTTTGGTTAATCAAATTAATTACACGTATTGTTAACTGTGTGGTTTATATATCCATTTATTGGATAGGTGTTCATCTGTTACATAATATTTGATTGAGATGAAGCACCAACTCAATTTTAAAATTTACCTCCACAGGTTTAATGTTCTGCAAATATCAAGCGGCATCGATGAAGTGGGCGGCGTTAAGTGGCAATTGGTGTTGTGTCTCCTAGCAACCTGTACCATCGTATTCCTCTGCCTCTGTAAGGGCATCAAGTCGTCCGGGAAAGTTATATACGTCACTGCCACCGTTCCCTATCTGTTCCTCACGATCCTGTTCATAAGAGGTGTTACTCTGCCCGGATCGTTGGGCGGAATAAAGTTCTACATCATTCCTGATTGGTCAAGACTTTTGGAATTCAGGGTACGAATTCAAGTTGTTGAAATTTCCGCACAATTCCTCATTATGCAGATTTGTTATCCTTGAACCATAATTGCAGGCGGATTATATATCATATGCATATATATCCCGAATTTGTACGTATTTAGGTCTGGCGAGAGGCGTGTGTGCAGATATTTTACACACTGGGACCTGCCTGGGGAAACCTGATCACCATGGCCAGTTATAATCGCTTTCACCACAATTGTCTCAAGTAAGGGTCATATTTCATAGTATACAATGAAGTCATGTTTATAATATACATGACTGAGAATATTTTTGTGCAGCTCAACTATTATTGCTGTTATTTCTCCTAATGTTCTGTGGACGTTGAGCTCCATGATGTTTTGACAATTACGAAGTATTTTTTTTTATATCTAATTGACCTTTTTCAGGGACTCCTTTATTGTCTCATGTACATGCTGTGCCACAAGTTTCTACGCCGGGTTCGTTATCTTCTCAGTGATCGGGTTCATGGCCCATGATGCAGGGGTGCCCGTCGACAAGGTCATCACACAAGGTCATTGCTTTTATGTTTTGTTCGGCACCTGTACACGTTAGTCTTCAATGTAACGTGTGTTCTGCACTGACAGCACCAATGCGAATATCCACTGGGAATTCAAGCAAAGTCCATTCACAGCAATATATCACAGTTAATATTCGTGGCGTTCTGCGATAGCCTCTCCATGCTTGCTTTTTGTGGAATTCGAATCAGTGCACAACTGGTATTCGGGTGGAATATATGTGGGCAATATTGAGATCTGCATTGGAATGCAGTTTTCAGAATGTTGGAACGCATTGGTCCAATGTTATCCGAGAACAGCTGGTCCATTTCGCTGCAGATAAATTTTGCGGAATATTACTTCCTTTTTAACCCATACATCTAGATTGTTCATGAATGGAAAACATCGAATCAAATGATTGATATTTTATTATTAATAAGAACAAAATATAAGTCTAATATAAGTCTATCATTCATAGGCAGAATTCAATGTCGATTATCTTCACTTGGTTGTCGATAATTAGTAGGCCTAGGCCTGAAAAGTTTTCACAATCGCTCAAGAAAGTTTTTTTGAGCTTCCTCCATATGTTGGAAACGGTGTGTCGTAGAGCGTAACAGACATTAGTTTTCGCAATCATCACCATGGACTAACATGTCTTGTTGATCTTACGATGTTTTGTCCTCGATAAAGCTTGTTTTATAAAATTCTCGTCGAGTCAGTATTCGGTATATTTATGCTTCCCACCGAAACAACTCCCAAGGCATCTTCAGGCCATGATTTCTAGTTCGCACACTCGTGCCTTTTAAAAATCACATGGAATACACCTTTGAAAATAATTGCAGGTCCTGGTTTGGCGTTCGTTGCCTACCCCGAGGCTCTGGCTCGTCTGCCAATCTCACCGTTCTGGGCGATCTGCTTCTTTCTCATGCTTCTGACCGTGGGCCTGGATAGCCAGGTGAGCAGTCTATCGTATACAATGTGATGTACTATAATCAGATGATAAAAGTAATTGGCTATACACGTGTTATAGGATGTTTACCTTCCATTGACTTTTTATTGTTATTCTTTAAGCGCTAATCAAACACTCTTGGGGATGAATCCTTCATCGGCATTCAGTTATCATAAAGATTAGACAATCGTTCTGGTTTAAAGAAATTCCAATGAAGCCAATATCTGTCTCTCGCTAGTTTTTTGCTACACATCTCAGTTTCCCCCCAGTTAACATTCTGACGACGTCAAAACGGATGTGGCTGGTATTTAACTTGAAGACTCACCCGATTATATGCCAAAGTGTTCACTTTTGTTCAGCTTATTATGAATGTCAATATATGAATGCCAATTATATATACTGGCTTCAAACATAATGTGTATGTTTCATGAACGCAGTTCGCTGTTCTGGAGACAATAGCAAGTGCCCTGATAGACGAACTGCCGAAGTATATACGGAAATATCGGATGCTCTTCGTACTTATGCTGTCAATTTTATGCTTTCTTTTGGGAATGCCATTGACTACCGGGGTGAGTTCATAATTTTTTTTCAAATGTGACTATACAAATAACCACATTGTGTTCTTGGTGTTTTACGGCAAGCCTTGCTGTTATTTCATGTTATTATAATCAATATTGTGCAATCGTGTTTTATAGTAAATCCTATTATTTCAGGCTGGAATGTATCTTTTCCAAGTCATAGATTGGTATTTTGCGACTTTCACGGTGCTCGTTGGGTTTCTGGAAACGATCATCATATGCTATATCTATGGTAAGGAACGCGTAAGAAAGTTTGTGGTGTACCGATATTTGCTACAAGAAAATTGTACCACTTTATATAAAAGAATATGACATATCAGTTATGATGAATTCTCGGACACAGGTATCGGCCGATTTTATGACGACATGACGCTGATACTAAAGAAGAGACCCAGCAAGATCTGGGCTGTCTGCTGGGGTGGCATCGTCCCCGTCTCCCTCCTGGTGAATAGCAAGAGTATAACTATACTATTGATATGATAACATGCACACTTCTAGTACTGCAGGTAAAAAGGGCTGTGATCATACTTTTCGCTATGTTTATTAACAGGTGGTACTGGTGATATCGGTGGCTAAGATGAGCCCGCCGACATACGGTACATACAAGTACCCGGGGTGGGCCATAGCAATGGGGTGGGCCTCGGCTCTTGTCTCTGTGGCAACCATTCCCGTGGTCGCCATCTGGGCAGTGGCCACCGCCAAAGGAACTTTCACTCAGGTATAATCGATCGATAATCTCTGAATGTTCACCATTCTCTTCGTAGTACGGGTGTATAGCATGAAAACGTACACAATATTTATTTTTCTTTAATTGGAAGGAATGTATAGGCCTATGCATGTGCTTATTCTGTTTTGTAGAGGATGCTGAGAGTGACTCGGCCCGAGAGCGACTGGGGCCCCGCGCTGGATAAGTACAAAGAGGAGTACAACCTCAGTCAGACGCGACGTCGTACGTGGCTCCAGCGGATGAAGTTCTCACAGTATTCGTATGTTCATTATGGCAACGGAAACGAGCCGAGCGGCGAGCCGTTAAAACCTCTTAATTATACTTGAAACACTTGAAGGTTAGACTTTCAGGGAAATCACATGAAGTCACAGAGTATAAACAAGGATCCAATATACTAGTAGGTTCCTTGGTATAGATTTAAACAAATCGGTACGAATAGTTACATTTCGTACGTCTATGTATTTCGTTTGTAAAATTCACAGTTATATTTTATTCAGTATCGTTGTTTGCATTTAGTTGGATTTGATGAAATAACTGACCATTTCTTTGTTTCCACGTCGTCGCTTTTCATCAATTGTTTTTGTTAGCCGTCGAATACCTGGTTACTCGGTAGTTTTTGAAGTCGTTTACTGTAGGTGTTGAATGAAGTGTATATTTTGAATGAGGACTACGTTTGTAACTGTTTTATTATACATGTATTTTAGTACCATCACTAGTCTCTAGTAAAACAATATTCTATCATAGTGGTAGCTGATTGTGGGAGATATGATACTGTTCATATTGAACACTATTATTACTGACTCGGTTAGTGAAAGAGGCTCAAGTTGGATTCGTTTTCAGAATAGTCTAATGCTATCATAACGTGCAGATGTTTATCTACTAACCCAACTGTCACATGCTATGGCGTCTGGTCAAGCGGAGTCATTCTGACAACACAGTGCTGTTTGTCGACATCACGTGACCCGCCATATATGAGAAATACAGTAGTTTTGTAGACGAATAAATTTCGTTATAAAGTTGTCTATGTATTGTGTAAGAACTTTTGATATCGACAGATTTCAAAGTTCATAATTTTGCTATTCTCCTAAAGGTGGATGTGGGCAGAAATTACGGTATTACGGTAGTACTTGGCACTTGTAAGTCACGGTAAGTTGTAAGTTGCAAGACACAAAGTAAACTCATGCAACATGCACGACACAAGGTAAACTCATGCAACATGCGAGACACGAGATGAACTCACATCCATCATCCGAAATATTTTTTGTAACTTGGACCAGAAGACACCGGGGGGTATATTAGAAGACACTGGGGGTATATTCTACACGAGACATGTTGATTTTGAAAGATTGCTCCGCTACTAAACCGAGCAAATGTAAAAACATAGGGCCAAGGGTCCTGTAGCTCATCGGCAGGCGACCAGAATATTTCATCAAACTGATATAGATAGGTGTATGTGGTGCATAGATCTCATTATCATGTACATTAGCATACGTCCATCATAAAATACTAAGCTCTATCATCAAGTTGTGTCGCTATGAATCAATTCCCACATTCAATGTGGACTTAACCTTGACCATCTTCCAAAAGATTTGCAAGATAATGATTCCACATATCTATCCAGCTTTCAAGATTTTCTACAAAAAAAGCCCCACTTATATCCACACATTTTTTGAAAGATGCACCAGGATGCACCATGCATATATATTATGTGACTTCCCAAATAATATTCATACTATATTTATACCTCAATATTGGAATATCAAGGTGATCCAACATCTTCCCCGTGAAACTGTCTCACACCCAAATCCGCGAAACTTTATCCCCCGCGAAACTTACCCATTTACAGTACCTCTTAACACCCCACTTGTCTTGCCACCAATGTGTTAGACCTTTATTGGAATAACTGTGATGTTCTGTGTACTTTATCATGTGTTATAATATTTTCTCGTGCCAATATAGATAAAATTCCAGTGATGAACATCAGTATAAAAGTGTGCTCTCCCTCCTGTGTGTTTTATTGTTATATCAATTACAAAATTTCTTTAAATATTCACTATGTGTTATTTCACATACTTTAATGGTATGTGTTGATGTTTATTATGAATTATTTGGGCTACAGTAGGGTATCTTGGTACTTTTCCATGGCAAAGTGTGTGCAGATCACAACTTGTTTTTTTTTTGCTCATTCAATAAGAAAATGTGAGGCGAAAAGAAATGACGCACAATAGTCAACAGTTCTTGGTTGACAGATAGGAAGTTACGATGAGAACGTTATGATTTTTTAGTTACTAAAAGGAATGACGCACAATAGGGAGCGTAAGTGAGTTTCGAATATCGTTCGAAACGCATGAAAATATTCGGTGTGCAAGCCTTTTGGTCCTATCGTCCTATCCTTCATAATGGAGCGATCGCTAATAAGTTGATAATTAACGTTATATCAAATCAGTAAATTTTGTGTTGTACCATGTGATGAAAAACTAACGATTTGCTACCTTTTAAGACCAAACATGCATATAAGCGCGCATTATTCTATTTTATAAGCGGTATGAAGCTAACGGCCGTACATCTACTGTGCTTTGTTTTCCTGTCTTACTGACAATATCGTGGCCAATTATGGTCGAGAGTCATCGAATATGGTTAATATCGTTAATTGCATATATTTTTCTTACAGTGATATTTGATTTATGTGGAAAAGGAGCTAGGCAAAAAGTGGGCGATAATAGGTTGAGACCAGAAAATCCTGGTCGAGGCTTATTTCGAGAACATAGCGTTTTCACTTACGTGCCCTATAGTCAACAGTTCTTGGATGACAGATAGGAAGTTACGATGAGAACGTTATGATTTTCAATGAGACTTGAATTTCGCCTTAAGCGCTCAATAAAATTTCCCAAGTTTGCTAATTAGTGTAAACCTATTTTCGAAGTTCGAAGGTAAACAAACAATCGCCAATCGCCATTTGCAATCGCCATTTGCAATTGAAATGTCCCCTCTGCGCATGCGCTGACCTACCACCGACAACCCGTATGTATAAACAAGAGCACATGTATAATAAAATTAATGTTTAATCGGTAAATTTCTCCAGAAAACTCTTGAAATTTTCACCTAAGCATACTTGACTTTGGAGAGCACCCAATAAGCGAACAGTATGCCGAGTTTGGGTACAATAGCAATAGCACTTTCGGCGGAGAAGATTCTGAAAGATTTGGGTCAGGAAAACATGGGACAGACACGACAGACACCGTGTCAATCCATCCCAATAGCTCTACGGCTTACAGCCGATGAGCTAAAAATTGTGTGCGGGCCCTCAAACTAAATGACAGAGCTGAATTTAACATTGGGATAGACATTGGGCTATTAACATTGGGGTAGATGTTTTTAAATTTTCGCGATAGAAGTCTAAAATTCGGTAGACCGCGATCGGTAGATCGTTGCCGTTTGACTCCCAGGGGAAGTGTGCCAAGTTATAAAGTCAGGTTCATCCATCAGTGGAACACGCTTTTTGGCCATAGTTTCATTTTGAAGAATCGGATCATCTTGAAATTTTGTGTGCCTCAATTGGGTATCATGCCGTGATCCTCCACCGATTTTCAGAATTATATCTCAAAAATTGAAAAAGTTGGCAATCTAACCCAATGCTAAATTTCCATCCCAACATGGAATTTCAGAGTCTGCACAAAAAAACCAACAACTTTCATAATGATGAACGTGTTATATATTGTTTTCGAATAAACATATTTATCTAATATACACCGACTATGCCTTCTGATTCCAAATCAACACAATAGGTTCACTCTATATGAGCATAAACACGATAAAGGCCCTGAATTTGTTGAAATTTACTTGATCCCATTTTGGACTGAAATTTAACATTGGGTTAGATTGCCAACTTTTTTTTAATTTTTGAGATAGAATTCTGATATTTGGTGGAAAATTACGGCATGATACCCAATAGAGACACACAAAATTTCAAGTTGATCCGATTACCCAAAACAAAACTATGGCCAAAAAGCGCGTTTCACTGATGGTTGAACCTAACTATAGAACGATAGCATGTAGCATCGCAAATTTATCTGCAAAAAAGCAGTGCATACTTTTTCTTTCACACCGTTTTTGGAGATATATTTGCTATGCTAACTGGTATCGTGTTATAATTTGGCATACTTCACCTGGGGATCAAACGGCAATTTTCTGCAAACTTTCAGACTTCTGCTCATGAAACTGTGAAAGTTAGCAATCTATTTCAATGATAAATTTCCCCTGAAATCATGTCGTTTGCATGTCAACAAATTTCGTTTGGCACGTACGGGTGATTTTGTTTGGATGATTTGCGTAGGGGCGCCGATTAGAAATTAGTACAGAACCTTCTATGCCCATTATGAACTTGTTCAAATAGCGGTGTTTCAGTTTTAACGTCTAAAGATACGTGCCTCATATGCGATATCGCCTAACCCAAAAGTACGTATATGGCTCGCATATAGCAGGGGGTCGTATCAAAATGTCGCAATTGAAATTTGCAACGTGATTTCTTGACAATGAGTTCGGAATATTGACTTGATTGTAACCCTCGTTTATCATAATCATTCCTGTTGGACTTGCCTATATTTTTGGCGCTATGACGTACACTGACGTGACAGTGACGTGATAAACGTGAAATTTCCGAAATTTCAAAATGCCATAACATCGTCAATATTGTATAGAATCACATGAAACTTGATATGCATATTACCAGCATTGACGTCTACGAATTGAAGTACAAAGGTCAAAGGTCAAGGTCATCGAAATCCCGGAAAAACACGGTTTCGGTAATAACATCTGCCTGAATCGCAGTAGGCTCATGAAATTTGAACCATATCATTCAGAAGAGGTATGGCAATCACACATATTATATATATATGTCATTTTCATGACTGACATTGAGCTTGGTCGGAAAAATGAGGTCACATGAGCAAAACTTAAAGGTCAAATTTTCAAACTGACTAAAACCTATCAAGCAGTCTATCAAATAAAGGTCTTGATCCCCTGTGACTTACTTTTCCATTAATTTTCAGATGTGACGTTTGTTGACGTCACAGTGACGTCATAAACGTATTTTTTTTCGAAATTTAAAAAACCCATAGGGCGTATTTTATTTGTACGGATCAGAAATCTGATCCCGGATCAGAAAACTGATCCCTACGAAAAGTGTACGGATCATGATTCCGATCAAACAATTTTGGGATCAGAAAGATCAGAAATTGTTACGAATGGTTGCTTGATATCAAAACCTGATAATGAAGTTTTACTTGATTGATCTAGTCCATGCCTGTCCTTTAGACTGTCAGTGTAGTATATTTAACTGACAAACCATCTTGAAATAAACCATCATGAAATAAAAGGGGTGAATTCTAAGTTGGAACATGATGTGTCTTATGCCTAAGTCACATTTGCACAGGCCGTCGGCCGATGTCGGGACATCGGTGGTATTTTCCGATGTTCCGGCCGCCGGTGATAGTTTGTCAGGCATCTATCCCATATCTTTTGAGTGGTCATGAAATCACCAGGCACTGCCCACCGATCACCGCTATATTCACCTATGATCACGTTTCTTTCTTGAAATTTCAAGAATTTCAAGAAAAACTGACGAAACAACGATGCCCTATTGGAGACTGCATGATACTCTCCTGATACCTGCTCGGTAACCGTCCGATATGTACAAATCGGCCGATGATCTGAAGGGCACCTTTTGGACATTCATCGGCGCCCGGTAGGATATTCCTCGGTGATCGTCTGGTTAGCTACCCACATTGGTCGACCAAAAAAAAAGGTCGATCCCTCGGCATCTGGTGGGCATCTGAAGGGGCGGTCGCCGGCAGGCGTACTAGCCAAACCAGTTTGTCCGAGTCTTTTTACGTCATTCGCGACAAATTCTGCAAAACGTTATTATTGGCCAAAGAGAAGTTTGCCGACGTAATATGTGCAACTCGGACAACTTTTTGGGGTTTTGGCGATAGGTCAATTCACTACCGATGTCATTTTTTCCTCTGCGTTATTTTCTTCCGATGCCTCCACTGGCGTGTCTACGATGTCCGATTATTGCCCGATGGCCACGAATGATCTAGCCATGCTCGGTTGGTGACCGACCGAGATCGCCAAATTTCAGCCTTTTCGGGTATCGTATCCTAATCTGCGTAGGCATCGGTGCAAATGTGACTTAGGCATTACTGGGTACATTATGATTTAGCTGTGATAGCACATGATTACCAAACTAACCAACATATTACTGTACGCTGTAGGCCTACGTACGGAATCGTTATATTTTTGTTTGTGTTCAAATATGTTCAGGTTACCTAGCAACTATTATTGATCACTGATCAGGAATCGGGATCAGACATTTTTCTGTACGGATCAGAAGTCTGATCTTGAATCAAGATAACATGTTTTTATTTGTACGGATCAGAAACCTGATCCCGATCCGATCAAGTTTCCGATCCGTATAAATGAATTACGCCCGTAGTGTCCACAATTCTTGTTCGATTCTGATGAAATTATTCAAGTAAAATCCATAGCTCTATGCACAGGCAATGCACAATTTTCGTTACCCAATGTCAAAGGTCAAGGTCAAAGTCAAGAAAAAGGTCAAAATAACATAAATGACCATAACTTCAGAACTGATCGTCGTAGAGAGTTCAAACTAGGACCATATTGTAGCATATCAAAAGGCCGTTCTTATGTGACCTTGAATGTGACCCCTGACCTCCAGAGTTCCGGCAAGTGCGTCGCCTATGGCGTCTCGTTTTGTTTTTGTTTTTTTCTAAAATTTTCGTGAAAAGCTAGGCACACGGGGACGAGAAACAGAAAATTAAACAGGAATGGCCTAACTCCAACAATTCTACGTGTACTGACTGGAGATCTTCACCTTTCAGAACCAATTTACATACAAATATTATATTTCCCGCTTGGAACTGATATACCTTGAGCAATTTCATGCCCATTAATATAGGGTATGAACGACGTCACGTAATAATTGACGACATAAGAGGTGTATATTATGATTTATAATATTTTTTTTTCAAGAAAAACAACATTCATGTACTACTCAGCAACGATATGTGGGAGTGGGACTAGATGTACGATCATAACAAGAAAGCAACTTGTCACTTCCAACAACAAGACAACATCTGTAACTTGTAATATGGACAATAAAATTAGTGATGATTATAACGCACTTCACATGCATTCGTTTGCAACTTTCAAATAATTGAGTATTTGAACACTCTCACTTACTCTCTGCATCCGTGCCCATTAGTTTCATGCATGTATTGTATTGAAACATATAGAGAATATGGCTATGCTACAAAAAAATAGAAAAAAGGAACGGGCCGTTATGCAATTGAAAGCATATTTTATTTGCACACGCATTTATTTGTGTTCAAACATGCACCATCGATGATACGCCGACAGACGAGACCCTGGACCAATACACTAGGACTCATCGGACCATGACCGGTGTGCCAGTTGTACAATATGTTCTTGTTTTTTTTACACTAATTACAAACATTATAATACGCGCTTTTGATGCGATATTTTTGATACGGCCCCCTGCCATAATGCGAGCCTTATACGTACTTTTCGGTTAGGCGATATCGCATATGATACACGTATCTTTAGACGTTAAAACTGAAACATCGCTATTAGATTGCGTCAACAGTGGTCGAGAATCAAACAATATGTCGGCGCCCATGACACGAGTAAGTTTTCGCTTAAAAAGATCTTTTGTGCTTTGAAAGAATACATGTATGGCATTGTTTCGAGTGTTATGTCGGTTTATCTATTTATATTTTTGCGATGCTATCGTTCTATAACTCGGCATACTTCACATGGGAGTCAAACGGCAATTTTCTACTGAATTTCAGACTTTTTTTGGCGAAAATTGAAAGAGTTGGTCATCTACCCCTATGTAAATTTAGCACTGTCATTCAATTTCTGGGTCCGCACACAATTTTGTGCACTTGCGGTGCAATCTTTAGAAATCAACATGATTGTGTAGAATACACACCAATGTGTCTTCTTGTCCAAAATTACAATAATACTTCAAATCCCGATGAATGTGAACAGGACCAAATCCTCGAATGTGCTCAGATTCTCGAGATGCGTTTGGCTCCCAGGTGGAGTATACGAAGTTATGGAACGATAACATCCAGCATCGCAAAAATATCGCCAAAAACCAGTGTAAACAAGTTAGAAAAATCAGAGTATAGCACTCTGTCACCGAATCTAGGCCAAACCTTCAGGCGAGGCTTAGATGGTGATCATAGTGCTAGATAAACCGATCTAGCACGAGAATGCAATGTCATATATGCATTTTCTCGCACGACGTTCCAATAAACAGCTGTCACGGCAAACAAATGATATATTTTACTCGCTTGACTGCCAGATCGGAATATCTCGGAACTGCTCTCACCATTGGACGGAAACGCTGGAGTGCGAGAAACAGATGTTTTCGGAAGGCAGGTTGGTGAAAATTTATTTCCGTTTGTACCATTGACATGTAATATCATGAATATTCAGTTGAATAATTCGCTCGAATTTATCTGTCTGAACCAAAGGCAAAAAAACCCGGTGTAAACGAGTTTTAAAAATCAGAGTGTTAAACGAGAGTATAGTTAAAATAGTTAAAATAGTTAAAATCAGAGTATAGTATTCAAAGTGCACTGCAAACTATGGAAACTCACTATGATTCAACTGCTTCAGCATGTCGAATTATGATTGATTGTTGGAATGTGTGGAATATTAAATTAAATTCGAATCACATACTACATTCGGGATGTTCAATCGCTTCGTTCATCCGAGCGCTTTCTCACTGCTTGAAATTGTCGTCTGCAGTAGAATCTGAGCGCTCCGCACGAAATTAATTACCAGGAATGAAGAGTTCCACGAATTGTTTTGACTATCTGCGCGTGTCAGGAAGTTTGTTTACGTGTCTCAAACTCATTGTGTTCTGGTATATAGCGCTCGCACTTTCTCGCTAATTGTAAACAACAACGAACTATAGACGCGAAAAAGAACCAATGGATCTGCTGAGCACTAAAATTTAGTTGATGCATAGTCCGATACTCTTATTTGATATATGAATTTTTGAAATCAACATTGACAGCAAATTGTACCGCCTGGTGCCGAAATAATCTCGAAATAAACGATTGCTAACAAATTACACCAAAATACACTTTTTATGCTACTGGATTCCCAGAATCACGGTGGCTAGGCGTTACGCGTTATTCAGGGAGTGCCACGTAAAATCGTGAGTATTACCCGTTATTCGTGAGAAACGCCTAGGAAACGACACAGGTCCCCACTTCAACTGGGGAAAATCAATGAAAAGGTTAATTTTCTTCCTAAAATTTTGTCTCCACGGAACATCCCAATGAGCCAACATCCCGTATGCTACCAAGAATTACATGCGAACGTCGTTATATTTACGAAAATGGACACACAGATCGTGACAACACCCGCATGCTTGCGACTCGTTTGTGAAATATGAACAGTTATCAACTGTAACCAACGAATTGTATATCGTAAAGAATAAAATGCTCGGAGAATTCTTTCTTCATTGTTACACCATTCAACCAGTTGTTTTAATCGAGTATTTTATAAACTAAAAAGGTTTTAGTTGTTTACGCATATCAGCCTAAGGGAGAAAACCTGCACACGCGTTACAGCATGAGGAAGCATGTGAGCGTTGTCGGGGATGGTAGAGCTGACAATGCATAAATCAAATCCGACATATCAAAACGGTAAAATTAGCGAAATCTTATTTATTTCCTGCTAACGGTCACTCAGAGACTCCATTTACGCGTAACGCCTAGCCACCGCGGCACTATGTTGAACGTTTTGTTTTTACAAATACCCGCAAACGTGATAACATAATGCAACACAAGATTCAACATGAGAAATGTCATTTAACTCCCTGAAAAACGCGTGACCGTGCCGAATAATGAAGGAGGCCAGGTTTTGTTTCAAATTTATTCGAATCCAGCGCCTGATGAATAACAGATGAATAATCACAATACACGTATGATATTAAGATGGTGAAACCCTGCCGATTGTTGGCAGTAAATTTCACGACTTTAGTACCGCATACAAAATATGAGCATTTGTCATAAAACTTCTGGTAGTCCGAAGTGACTTTTTGCAGTTGGAGTGAATAGAGGAGTCATTTTCGTGTTTTAGAAAAATACAATCTTCGACCTGAAACATCTGGATCATTCCGGATCATAACGATAAAGTTGGTACATCCGTTCTCAATATCAACCACGTAATCTTTAGAATACATCAACTTTTTACATAGTGGGGCAGTCAGTGTCTATGAGCCGAGAATTACTTTTTGAATTTACCGCCTACATTTGTCCCAAAATGCCCGACTGTCTTTGACACATTTACGAAATGCGCCATTTTCAAAATATCACGTGGATTTGGACAACACACAGACTTGAAATATCATCTATTATTTTGATGATTTCCAAAGAATAGCTGACTTACTTGGGATTGGTACATCGTAGACTCCATAACGAGCTATCCACAGCCATGTGACATTGCGTTTTCCCCCGTAAAATTGAGTCTGAACATCGGCTACTTTCAACGTCAGGTGCCACGAAGTCGTGTTTACATATTTCCCAGGTCAAAGTTTAATGTATCCTTACGCGAGACTTATCTTGGGTCATGTCGATTCTGGTAATCTGTATAGTCCATTGATCACACCAAATAATCCACTTTCTGAATACTGAACGGGACTACGGCAGGAAATGTTCGCAGTACGACACATTACATGTGTTTTGTGATATCAATTGGTAGCGGTCATCCTCGGAATATTTCCTTCGGTTGTGAAGACCATATTTTGCGACTATGAGACTCGGTAGCTTCGTCTCCAAATGTTTTCCCGCGAGGCACCAACAGTCCCATGTGTTATGCATGTATATCGGCATATGACGGAGGTAATCCCAAAATTATGTACATAATCGAAGACATATTAGTTCATAGACAAAGAATTGTTGTAGATCGGGGAATGACAAACACTGAAAACCATGATTCCAGACGATAACTGACATATCGCTCACCACGTGAGTTTGTATTCGCTCCGGTGAGAAAGCCGTTGAAATCCGTGCACACGGTTTTGAGTTCAATGTGATGAGCAATACTCACCAGCTGCTCAAGTCCCGTCTCGGTCAGTGATCGCATGGAACCACACGGAAAATCGTCGAGCACATGTCCTGGGGCGGATTATTAACCCTCTTTCGACCCTTCTTGCACATTGGGAGTTCATTTTCACAAATAGGTAATATAATATTATATTTGTTCAGGTACGTACATGTAATTTAAGCATTCTGTATATTGGAGCCCCGTCTCTATCAACACCGATCAAGTATCTATGAGTACCTATTCCATAAGTTCGTGGTTAAACACATTTCGATAACAAAATGAAACTGTATGTAGATGTATATCTATATGTATGTCAAGAAATTTAAATCAGGTGCCCTGATTGGCACAGGTATATAAGGTAATTATCAATAAGCAGCTATATGAGTTATTCATATCACCAACATATATATTTCTCTAAATCAAGAAGTTTACTTGATTGTAATATTCCAATGATCAATTCAAAGCAATGTGATTGGTATCAGCAACAGAATAGAGTGCCATGTGACAAATCCATCATCTCACATTTTTCTGACTCCAGATGACTCCAGATGTTGCTGACAACTCCACACCACTTTCCTGACAGCTCAGCCAGAAGACAACACAACCAGAAGCTCCATAAATCCTGGTTCAATTCTCAATCAGAAGACAGGCAATAGCAGCTCCACACCACTTGACTGATCCCCCAATGACAGACACCCAGGAGCAATCATTCAGTTGGCCAACAATATGGATGTCAAAGCATAACAACAACTTGTGTTTTGAAGTTTGCACCAATATATACATGTATATTAAAACAATATATATATATATAAATTCAAATTAAGTGCATGTTGAATCTGTAATTCTGAAACACCTGTACAGAATTGCACACCACCATTTTGGGTATTGTAATGTCACTATAAGACAATTAGATATCTTATACAACAGCAATTTGGGGATTCAATGGCCAATTATTAATATTTTCATATTTTATATTTTAATGGATAAAGTGGCCAACACATTGTATGTATCAAAGATTTGTTATTGATACACATGTGTAGGTCAGAAATACATTATGAAGATTTGAATGGCAGTGTATCAAGTGGCCATGTGCAATATTGTTTGCCAATTATGATAAATTCATAATCTTTTTGATTGGTATTATATTTGATTTATTTTGTTCTTGTTTACCTTCCATGTACAAACTTTGTAAGATAAACATATGGATAAGGAGTATACTACCAAATACACTATTTATTCATGACATTTCTTGTCTGGTATGTTGGATATCATACCTGTGATCCATGTATGTCAAAAGATGAATTGTACTAATAAAATGCTACCACTGTGTGAATTTCACATCAATTATGTTGACACAACCCATGTGCAATAATGATACTTTAATGTCACATGTAATCATGATGACAATGAATCAAAAGCCTGGTGATATCTACATTTACATGTTATTGGGATCAGGATGTATCCTGTATCTAGCTTGGGGTTTGTGTTCTTTGTATGCATAAACCGAGCATTATGCACAATAGGGTCAGTGAAGACATACATGTACTGTTAGTTATTTGATGAACACAGAGTGTTATGAATTATGCCAGATGCAAGAAGATGTTACTTCCCCAGAAGTTTTAAACTTATAACTGTCACTTTGGAAATACGGGTTATTATTTGCATTGATCAGGTGAATAGAGTAGTGTCATGGCCCAATGCACACAGAAGCCCTAGCATGTAGCAGTCTACATGTAAAGGCCAGTGTGAATTGTGCACAGTGGAGAGCATATGATAATGAAGTCTCCCTCTCACTGTGGCAGTGTCTTGAAGGGTTAAAAAATAGTGCCTGTGCTGGCCATTTGGGGAAAATTTTTAGTTGTCCATAAATGTCTGAACTTCAAAAATCATTTGTGATGCAATGGATTTGAATTTCAAAAAAATATTTCTCGGCTCATAAACTAGCATATGTAGTAATGCTCAGAAAAATACTAGGAACATTCGTAATCGACTTTTTCCACAAGAACGGATGTCCCGAAATTTTGGTAGTCAATTTCACCAATTTTAACATAAGATGCATAATAACTGCGCGTAAAATGCTTTAAATTAGTTATTAACATGATAATATAACATTTATGTGAAATATGTGTTCATTTCTTCAAGAAAAACCATTTTCAAAAATATTTAGTGCGCATCACTGACTAAAATATGGCGAGGGTAACAACCCCTTAATGTCGATCAGACTGTATCTCGGGCAAGTGCCACGGAATAATACAATATACTTGTACCAATATACACTAATAATACACTACAATATTCAAATATGGATTTTCTACAATTCTAAAACACGACAGTTGAAATACTACAGAGTTAAAATATACATGTACAATTGGAATTGTTGCCATCACATTGATAATATGAACACACTTTACATTTTACAATACCTGCTATTAGACCAAATGATACATGAATGAAATATGTAATGCACACATACCTGATGAATAACAGATGAATAATCACAATACACGTATGATATTAATGTCGATCAGACTGTATCTCGGGCAAGTGCGGTTCGAACTTGCCGCCAAACCTATTTATAGTGCAGTGCATGAACAAAGAAAAATATAGAATGACCAATGAATGCCTTCATAGCAGCGTCGTATCCAACGGGCTGAGAAATGGTCAATGCATAAATAAACATGTGCACGTGGTGAATTACATAAGATGAAAAAGGAAACAAGTACGGAGGCTGGAAAGAAACATTACATATTGGAAATGCATGATGAAAATGAAAACGTCTGATCAATGAAAGGTGTACGTGAAACATTCATTCAGGTATGTAGTGCAAGAAGGAATGAAATGATTAGGATATATATATATATATACACACGGGCATCACAGATTGGTCTGTCAAATAAATAAATAAATAAATAAATAAATAAATAAATAAATAAATAAATAAATAAATAAATAAATAAATAAATAAATAAATAAACCATACTGGAGAACCCTGCTACATAACGTATGTTAATAAGTATGTAACTATCACGAGTAATGGTGGATGCCATGGTCACTGGAGATTTGGCATCCGGATTAAATTAAATTATTTATATCTGCAAAGATACGAAAGATCTTTCACTTGTCCCAACACCGACCCTGGTCTAACATCGAAATCCTTTGATATTTAGCTATCTAGGTCAGAAAATATCCCAAAAATGTGGAAATATTGAACAAATCATACCTCCTCGAAAATTCGATGGATCCTAATTATGAAGTTTGGTGGAGCTATGAAGCGTTACAGTAGAAAGCAACAGAACATCGGAACCGGATTTAAGATATATCGGTCAGTTGGATTTCACATGGAAAATCTCATTCAATATATAGGCACATCTGGTCTTTTCAAATTTAGCGTTAGTGTATTTTTACATTTAGCGGGCCTTTCTACATTTAACATTGATCTCACATTTAGCGGTTCAACAAACGTCGACTCCTAGATGGCGGAGTGTCTCGCTGATCCAGGCGTTGAACGACGCAGCCACATTAGGCGAACACGAACACAGCGCTGTTTCGAAAAGAACTTTCAGCATCGTTAGATATAAGAAAGACAAATTACATAGTTCTCCGGGATGTTCTCGTGTATTTTGTGTCACAACATCGCAATCAAAGCTGATCGCCAGAGGTGGTGGTGCTGCCAGCGCTAGCGCACCTAACAGGTTGATAATGCATTCTAACTGTTAGCCGTTGACTTTTGGCGGACCTTGTCCTCAGGATGACATAAACACAGTAGCCTTTTGACTGAATACTTATAAACCACCTATTTCGTGTGGTCAGTGTTAGATATCTGAATTGTTTGATCGATTCTTTGGCAATTAAATAGTAATTCCATCAGATGGACAGTAGAAACACGTTTTACACACTCTCTGCCCCTGACAACGCCTGAGTGTCTTGGAAGAAAATGTTTGACCGGACTTTGTATCTATTCCAAAGTGTATTATTCCATCGAGGACCATACTGACGCACACCCAGCCAGGGCCAAGCTGACATCACTTCTGTCCAGAGCCATACTGACACCCACCTAGCCAGGGCCAAGCTGATATCACTTCTGTACAGGACCATACGGACGCATACCTAGCCAGGGCCAAGCTGACATCACTTCTGTCCAGGACCATACTGACGCACACCCAGCCATGGCCAAGTTGACTTCACTTCTGTCCAGGAACACACTGACGCACACCCAGCCGGGGCCAAGCTGACATCACTCCTGTCCAAGACCATACTGACGCACACCCAGCCAGGGCCAAGCTGACATCACTTCTGTCAGGACCATACTGACGCACACCCAGCCGGGGCCAAGCTGACATCACTCCTGTCCAGGAACACACTGACGCACACCCAGCCGGGGCCAAGCTGACATCACTCCTGTCCAGGATCACACTGACGCACACCCAGCCAGGGCCAAGCTGACATCACTTCTGTCGAGGAACACACTGACGCACACCCAGCCGGGGCCAAGCTGACATCACTCCTGTCCAGGAACACACTGACGCACACCCAGTCAGGGCCAAGCTGACATCTGGCCTGTCCAGGAACACACTGACGCACACCCAGCCAGGGCCAAGCTGACATCACTTCTGTCCAGGAACACACTGACGCACACCCAGCCGGGGCCAAGCTGACATCACTCCTGTCCAGGAACACACTGACGCACACCCAGCCAGGGCCAAGCTGACATCACTCCTGTCCAGGAACACACTGACGCACACTCAGCCGAGGCCAAGCTGACATCACTCCTGTCTAGGAACACACTGACGCACACCCAGCCGAGGCCAAGCTGACATCACTCCTGTCCAGGACTACACTGACGCACACTCAGCCGAGGCCAAGCTGACATCACTCCTGTCCAGGAACACACTGACGCACACCCAGCCAGGGCCAAGCTGACATCACTTCTGTCCAGGAACACACTGACGCACACTCAGCCGAGGCCAAGCTGACATCACTCCTGTCCAGAAACACACTGACGCACACCCAGCCAGGGCCAAGCTGACATCACTCCTGTCCAGGAACACACTGACGCACACTCAGCCAAGGCCAGCGTGGGATGACAATAGTTTCAGCTGAGCCAAAAACCATGGACAATGGACAATTGATTTCGAGATTTTTTGACGTAATGTCACTAACTGTGAAGGAACGGTATGTGTTAAATAGTTTCAAAACCAAATTCGTACAATCAGACTACAGAAATATATAGAAGTAGATAGATAGTACTCGTATGGTCATCAGTGGATGAAACTTGTTTTAGGAAAACAAAACGTACAGTCAACTCTCCATTAGTGAACTCCTCCGGTCAGTGAACACCTCCAGTTAGTGAACACTTTTTCTCGGTCCCAAATGAGCGCTTATATTTTAACATTGAGGTGCTCTTCCGATTAGTAGACACCTCTCTATAGTGAACTACTATTTACTGTGAACAATGTGTTATGGCCCAAAATAGCAATTTGTGATACAAATGAACCTCTGCTTAGTGAACATAGGCAAATGCATTGTAATCAAACAGGGCAGAAAATTTTGCTTTCTGGGCAGCAACAAAGGAATAGGGCTTGGTGACAAACAAACATGCACCCTTTGTGTTACCTGAATGTTCTGAATGGAGTTTAAATGAAAGTAAACAAATGGTGTATGTTTGTTTGTCACCAAAATCACACTATGACAGCACCTGACTTTACAGCCCTATTAACACGTCTCGCACACTGTTATGCTTGGTTGGCTCTTTTCCAGGTTCCAAGTTGACTGGTGTCTCACACACTTTTATGCCTCATTGTACCCTAGTTTAGCATATATCATACAATACTAGGAAGCCAAAAATATTTACTACAGGGTAGGGTGATATTATCTATTCAAGTAGATTTTCATCAGCTTGACTGTTTATGGACAGTTTATATGTACAGTTTATGGATATTAGCTGACATTGTTAACCTGTCAACTATGATGGTATTTGCAATTATTTACTGCGACAGCACCGTTTCAGTCCGTGGCAGCCATATGAACAGCGCCATTACCGCCATCATTGAATACATTGAACATGTGGACATATCCTATGTTGAGGTAATACTGCATGAAAGTCAATTCTGCAATATGCTGGCAGGAAGTACCTGAATTGTCGGAAATAAAATATCCAGGAGTTTTAAAGAGGGTGAATTCATCTTCCTCATATTTCAACGTCTCTCAAGATTGGATTAATTTATGTTTTTCAGCAATTGCGTACAGCAAAATGTGCCATAATTTTTATAATGACCCATATCTGATCTGTCCATTGACATTTTGTTGGTGTCTGGGTGCCAGTGCGTGTCGGTCAAATTCCCCACTCTCGCACGCAAACAAAGCTCCGTTCTTCCCGGTGTCATTTATTGATTGGAATGCAGTGCCGTTAACGGCTTTTACTGCACTTTCGCTTCCCCGACTGCCATGCCCATGTCATGCCCATGACAGTTTCCCAGACATGCGGCTTCGTTCCCAGGCAACGTCTGTCTGTTATCACCGTCTGGACCCGTGATTACTCACAACATGGCGGTTAGCGAGTCCCTCTGCTGGGCTCGCGTCTATTCGTGAAGGATTTAGGCATCTTTGGACACATGTGACAGTCACAACATCATCATAGGAGCTTACAGGTAAGCCTACAGCTGGAGGTTCCGAAAGTCAAGGGATGGTCAAACGTACCATGCATAGATCTACGTAGATGGCAACCGTTCAGATTGGGAGAAGATGCAGTAGATATTCATGAAGCCAATGACCAGTGTGTGATTGTCATTGTTTATGGAGGCACAATGACCGATTTCGCGCGTGCGTACTGCTCCCAACTGGCCTAATTATCAACGATGGAGAAAGCCATCAAACAGCAGGTGGCGGATACAGGACAATAAAGAGGTGCATTTCACTGATTTAAGTAGGTAGATTCCGCATGTACGGTGTTAATATATACAGAAAAGCTTCCAATACAATCAGATATCGTACCAGGTACCGAGCCTATAGGTACGCGACTTTCCCATATGCGGAATCTGCCAACCATCCATCTCGAATGGATCAATTCCAGAAGACCGACGACAGTTTTATGGATGTTTGTATTTGACGGTGGTGTGGCAAATGGCTGCAACCATTCCACAAAATCGAATGCGTAGCCAAATATTATTCAGCGACGAGGAAAAAAGCTCTATAAGTTGTGACATGTTTCAGCTTTTAAGCGGTAACACAACCTTGCTCCGGTCTGGGAAAAAAATACTGCGACCAATCATGTATTGCCATGGGATTATCAGCAATAGGGCCACCTGTCATTCCGCAGGGTCCTAGAATATTTAGTCAAATTGACTCATTTCGGAATTCATTTGAAGATAAGGCCAAAATAGTGTCCGGTGGGCGTTGGTCAGATAGCATCACCTCAGTAATAATTAGGAATACGCATAACCCTATCCTTCATTCGAAATATGATATTGTGTTGACACACCACTAGCACAGTGACTAAATTTAGCATAATTGCCTATTTGAATAATGGGGTAATCACTCATGATCAGTTTGTTCTGCACATTAATTAGTGTACAATGCCAATTTACAGAATTTCCCTTCAACCTTGACAATTCGTAACTTTCTGTAATTAATATTACCAACGAGCCACTTTTCGTAATTATTATATCGGTCATACGGATGACGAAACCATCAGAAATGGAGGAAGTTCATGGCCGGCGTAGTTGCATAGATAGATCCCTTCTCGAGGAACACCCTTAAAAGTATCAGGATAGCAAAATCACTGCGCGTTCAATGACCAGGAGTCTCGCTGATATTTTACCTTGGTCATGACATATTTTGTTAATGATTTTGAAGCATACAGCATGATATGTTTTTCCATCTCTACTTCATCTTGTATATACCCACTGTATCTCATATCATGTCGATTACTAGCAGCCAATTGCTAATGTTTTTGTTCAACCTCCACATCGACGTTTTAAATAAACTTTTACTTATTTACTTACTAAACGTTACCTTTCACGAAACTTGGATTAACAAAAAACGTCGGATAGAGCCGAATGTCGAGGTTGCTGAATATAATCAAACCTAACTCATTCTCAAGTTGGTGAGGGGTAGGGACATGAAAGGGAGACGTTTCCTGCATGTGAACAGTCATGAGCTAGCTTAGTAAGGTCAAAGTTTGAAGCATACATGTAAAATGTTCGTTTTTGAAAAGAAGAAGACAGAACCGTACACGACGCTAATTGCAATAGTATACACAATAATAATAATAATAATAATATTTATTTCTTGTATAGCGCAAAACAATATAAAAATTCTCAATGCGCTGAACACTGATTGAAACACATGTATATAATATAAGTATAATTGTGATAAAAAAAAGGATAACATGGTTATAAAAAGGTAACTCAGTTAAAAGCAAGAGTATAGAAATACGTTTTGAGCTTTGACTTGAAAGATTTCGTGGATTGACTAGATCGAATGTCCATTGGTAGACTGTTCCAAAGCACTGGGGCGCACACAGAGAAAGCTCGTGATCCATAGGCTTTAGTTCTGTATTTTGGCACGTGGAGTAGACTCTGACTAGAAGATCGGAGTTGACGTTCAGGGATGTATGGAACAAGCAGATCACTCAGATACTGCGGGCCTTGACCGTTCAGACACTTGAAAGTCAGCAGTAACACCTTGAAGTGGACTCTGTACTTCACCGGCAGCCAGTGTAGCTGAGCAAGCACAGGAGTGATATGCTGATGTTTCGGGCAACGAGTTACGATCCTGGCTGCAGTGTTTTGAAGGCGGGTGAGGGTAAGAAATGCTGAAAAGGGTAGGCCGCACAATAAAGAGTTGCAATAGTCAAGTTTACTAATGACAAACGAGTTCATGAGTGTCTTTGCAGAATCACTGTCAAGATATCTACGCAGGCGGCCAATGTAGCGCAGACCCTGTGTGGCGGATTGAGCAAGCATGTTTATGTGATGCTCGAGTGTTAGTGTACCATCCATGTACACTCCGAGGTTCTTCACACAGGAAGATGTGTTGATGTCTTTGTCAACGACGAGGAGTGACGTGATGGGATCGTGCTTTCGAAACCTGGATTGGAGACTTAGGACTTCGGTTTTGGAGCAATTGATCTTCAATTTGTTAGAGCACATCCACGAGTACAGTTCTTGTATACAAGATTCCATAGCAGATATGGCAACCGTTGTTTTGTTATCAACCGACAAGTAGATCTGAGTGTCGTCGGCGTAACACATGTAGCTGAGGCCGAATTTTTTGATGATGTCGCCGATGGGGCTGACATACATAGAGAACAAGAGCGGCCCCAGTACTGACCCCTGGGGCACACCATACCTCAGACTGGATGCCGGAGAGGTGGAGCTTCCAATGACGATGCGCTGCGTTCGATCCGTGAGGTACGACTCCAGCCACGACAACACGGTGCCACCGATACCATAACGCTGTTGAAGTCGAAGCAAGAGTATTCGGTGGTCGATGGTATCGAACGCAGCGCTAAGGTCCAACATCACCAGGATGGCTTGTTTACCTGAGTCCAATGCAGTAAGAAGGTCATTGTTTACTCTGACTAATGCAGTCTCAGTACTGAAATTGGCGCGATAAGCCGACTGGAATGCGTCGAAGAAAAGGTTCTCTTCCATGTACTTGGACAACTGAGCAACTGCACATCGTTCCAGGACCTTGCTCAATACCGGGAGTTGAGAAACTGGACGGTAGTTTGATAGCTGATCAGGATCCAGATTGCACTTCTTTAGCATGGGTGTTACAACCGCATGCTTCAGTTCACTTGGAAACACACCAGTTTGAAAAGAAATGCTGACGATCCTGTGAACAGTTGGCACGAGAGACGGGATGCAAGGTTGCAATACTCGTGCTGGGAGTGGGTCCGACGAGCAGCATTTCAGCTTGGACTTTTTAAAGATTTTGAGGATATCGTCCTCACTAACGTCGCTGAAATGAGTCAGAGAGACTTCATGAGGGAGCGCTCCTGTATTTGATTCATGTTCCTTGTCACAGGGTGGGATCGCATCACGAACATTTTGGATTTTATTTGCGAAATAGTCATTGAACTCATGCGCCAACAGCCCAGGGTCCGAATGTTTGGGGAGACGTGAGCATTCAGCAGAATCGAAGATCTTTCTAAGAACTGAGTACAGTTTGGATGGTTCACTATTCTGGATCTTGTCTCTATGATGCGCTGATTTAGAGATTTCAATAAGATGGTAGTACTCACGACTGCTTTCGAAGAAAAGTTGACGGTCAACCTCAAGGTTAGACTTCTTGTAGCGCCTTTCCATCTTACGTTTGTGAAGTTTTGCCTTGTGTATTTCTGCAGAGTACCACCCTGTGTTTGGTCGCAGTCGGACAGATTTGGTCACAACGGGTGCTGTCTTGTTCAGCAGCACAGAGAGAGTGGTATTGTAGTTGGCAACTAGTTTTTCAACATCCATATCCGAGACTTGGGAGAGATTAGACTCACCAATGTCATGGATAAATGCGGAGACATCGAAGTTGAGAAAGTCACGTCGAGAAATCGTCATTTTCTCTGTGATTGGTTTCACAATGTTCAGCGTACATGCGATAGCGAGGTGGTCCGACGGCATCAGAGAAGAGTTGATATTAGATACTAAACAACTCCCCTGACGAGTTAGGATGAGGTCCAGAGTATGACCCCTGTTGTGCGTAGCAAAGTCAATGTGCTGCACTAGATCGGCACTGCTGATAATTTGTTGAATCTTGCATGCATCAACGTCGTTGGTGGCATCCACGTGATAATTGAAGTCCCCAACAATTAGAAGATGACCACCAGACACCGTGAGGATCTCGAGGAGTGATGAAAAGTCTTGAAGGAATTCATCCACACTCGTTCTTGATTTGTTTTTCAAAGTCTGTGGACGGTATATAACAACTAACCTGATCACGTCAGAGGATGAGGATAGGCTGATATCCAGATATTCGAAAGTCTTCAACTGCATTCTGGTGTTAACTGTATGCTTGAGACAGTTACGTTTGAGCACAGCAACACCACCGCCTGCTTTGTATGGGCGTGGTTGAGAGATGATGTCAAACTCTGGCAGTGCGTGTTTGATATCCGAAGTTACTGTCCTGTCCAGTGCAGTCCCAGAGAACCAAGTTTCAGTAACAGCAACTATATCCAGTTTTTTGTCAATCACAAGATCCACCAGGGAACCCGTTTTGTTGGTCAATGATCTTGCATTCCACAGGCCAAAATTGGTGGATATAATCGAACTGGAATTTTCAGCAAGTTCAGGTCGGTCAGATGCAATCGAGACCAAATGCTTTGGTCGTCCAGGGGGTGGAAACATTCGAGCAGGACGCCTACAAGCCACCGTAGGTATGGTCTTGGAGATTGCCACGCGATTAGCAAGGCCAGGGACATTGCTAATCCTCAGTCGTTTGAGATTAGTCCACACTGGTTGATCGAGTTTAATACTCTTAGGTATAGATCTTCCAATGGCCAATAAGTCACACACAGTATATGTAATGAGAACATGTCATTTGGAATGAATGAAAATAGTAGGCCCTACCTGCTGGCAAATAATATTATATTCTGCGGCCACCCATGTTTGAAACAAAGAATTATATGCTACTCGAGTTCTGTGACAGGAAGGGACCCGAACGGTGGGTGCACAGTCGTTGGAGTAAGGTGCGGTATTTGACTTTCACCATGGTGATCTAACCCCCCTCATTGGCTAGATAGGCCCCTAGCACCAACTCAAATATAATATAGCTCACTAATGTGCTCATACCGCACCTTAAACAGTCGTTGAACCTGTTTGGAACGTTCGAAAAAATGTTATTAATGGCATCATAGGACTGGTAGAGTGGTGTGTAGGCCTAGATGACACTGGAATAGTTTACGTGGTTACAGTACGTAGAAGTGTTTGGGGACACATTACCATGGTTACAAAATATATGTGCTGACCACATGTCACAATTCTATCTAATAAGGGATTATCACAATTCTATCTATCATCAGGATTATTGGACGATTTTATGCATTCTGTGCACAGCCTGTGATGCATGCACACTGAATAACTGTTTCAAAGCTGCAGCAGAAAATATTGTAATACGGTAGGCCTATATATAGATAGATATTGACATATAAATTTAGATATTAAGATATGTTATGCAGTGTAAGTGGTGAAGTGATACCAGTAAAAGACTCCAGAATATGGTATGTGTAGGGGTCTATACACCATGGATTTGCTCCTTGCATTATAAAAGTATGTTTTAGCAGGTTTGCTATTGCCATGATCAAACTTTTAGCTTGATCGATGCAAATAGACCCCATTGAAATGATAGGAGTAATCAGACTTTGACTCAGCCGCTCAGGCTGCTTGAAACGAAGACTGTCATTTCAAGGACGAGTTGAATTCAGTTGGCATATGTTCGAGTTGACAGTTCGAGTTGCCGGCCACGTGCTCCATTCTACAGCAACTGTTTTAATGCGTGGGCAGCTCCTTTGAGTACCGTCGTGAGTTGCAAGTTTATTGAAATCATTAAGCGGAAACGGTCCGAGTATCATATCTTACGCGTTCTTCTATATTGTAGGCCTGTGACATTGGAATAGTCTACGTGGTTACGTGGAAGTGTTCGGGGACACATTACCATGGTTACAAAATATATGTGCTGAACACAGGGTCACAGTTCTATCTAATAAGGGACCATCATCAGGATTACTAGTAGATTTTATGCATTCTGCGCACACTCTATATTCAACAAGAATTTAGAATTCATTTGGGCCCAAGTATCATACACTGCGCGGCCCAAGTACCGTACACTGCTCCTTAATACTACTCATCCACTGAAACCATACCATTTAATCCGTCTCGCACCTTTTTTAAAATCCTTATTGAATATAGAGGAAGGCGCAGGATATGATACTTGGACCCACTGCGCCTTCTTCTATATATTCAATAATATAAGGATTAAAAAGGTGACAGACGGATTAAATGGCATTCATTTAGTGGACGAGTAGTAGGCCTATTAAGGCGCAGTGTATGATACATGGGCCTTCATTTGGTTGGTGATTAGTATTAAAGTGATGTTGGCAGAAAAACTTTTTTTTTCAAATCAATTACATATATGCCTGTGGTCTCTGAATAATAGGTTACAAAACATACTTTGCTTGATCAGATGGATAAATCAAGCATATGACAGTACTAGCAGCCGCTTTTTTTGTTTTGTGCGCCACTCAGAGTTACCTCTGACTTAACCTAGTTCACGCTCGATTGGCTGGAACATACACGAGTAAGCTGGAATCGCACTGCGTCACGGTATGCAGAGCACAGAGACTGGCGGTAATGTAAACAAACTCAAAATATCTCCACCAGGAACTCGCAACGAAATCTATTAGAAAGGGGCGTCTGTTTGGGCATACAAGTGCAGATATATAACTGTTATGTTTTCTTCTTTCGATCAGAACGATATGGAAAAATCCATAACTTACTGCCAATATCACTTTAAGGCGCAGTGTATGGCCGTAAAACAACACTCCAGTGACCAGTGAGTTAAGTTGCATTTCATGCTCATTTTTGGTTTAATCGTTCAACCGTAGCAAGGTCGGTACAGGTGACATCCATCGGAAATATTAGGCCTACTTGTCAGTTCGGTGAATATAGACACTTCGGCCCAAGTATCATACACTGCGCCTTGTATAATACTCGTCCACTAAATGAATGCCATTTAATCCGTCTGTCACCTTTTTATTCCTTACTGAATATAGAAGAAGGCGCGGTGTATGATACTTGGGCCGACGTTTCTATCTAATAATACTTGTCACGTATCTTATACAGTGCACAAAATCAACAATATATTGATTTTTGTCACATTTGATAAACTCGTGTACATATTTACAATGTTCGTATACTAGTATACCATATACTAACAGTTACTAGTATATACCTGAGTTCGGAGATGTTTCTAGGTCAGGTCATCGGAAGAGGATCAGGGCTCAAGTGGTATGTACGAAGTTATTTCGTGTTGTCACGCTCCCATTGTCTAGTCACTGTCACTGACACTCTACCCGATTTCGCCTGTACGATACTGAATACTTTGTTTGAACATGTTGCGCAAGAACATTTTGTTTATACCACTTGAGCCCCGACCCACCTCCGGTGACCTGACCTAGAAAATTTCCGAACTGGCCGCTTATTTGCGAAACGTATATTATATAGCCCTAATCACAGAAATACTCAAACTGTAGTTTTTGATAATACCCGTTTCTAATCCCTGGTCCCTGTGCGATTGACTTATATTGTTGTTCACTTGAGTAACCTGTTTGCCATGAACATTTTTTGTTGACATTCAGATGTCAATATATTGCATCGGAATGTGATCATTGTATCAGACATATTTGTACCATCGCCATCCTTTGCCTGGCATTTTGAAGGCAACCGTAATTTGCATCAATGATTCTGCGACTCGCATCATTTTCTCAATCTGGTAGGTCGATATATAAACAGAATTACAGCAGCATATCCCGCATGAGTACAACATTTATAAATTACGAATACTGAGCATTGACGATTCTTCTCATACGAATACTAGTAATCTGATATACTAGTAAGTGTACTTGAGCGCTCCATTGACCTGCGGCAAAAGACTTCTGTATATCACAATAGAGGTACATCATCTATTTGCACATCAAAGTGTGGTGAATATCAATGGAAAACTTCCTTCCAAAGGGATGTTTTATAGAATCAGGATACATGAAGGCCAACTATATAATCCGTATCAAGGTGTTTAGGTTGAATTGAACGGGGAATTGGAAGGCAAACGAGGAAAGAATTCATCGGCACGTTGTAGTCTAATTGGAACTGAAATTTCTGAAATAATGCCAAATGTAGATGGATGAAACTTCACAGCCTGTTTATACTGGTATGCCGAGTAGAGAAATAGTACGAAATAGATAACAGTCCATATGTCACCCGCCTTCGCCCGTGCCGAGCATTGAGTCATGCTAGGATGAAATGGTCAAGCCTGGAATGTGGAGCATAACATCAATGTAGTCTGATGTGATTTGAGATTGGTGCTCGACACTAAAATACTATGAACAATGCTGATGAAATGTACAACACTAATGTGCAAGACTCGTTTGCTAAAGCAGAATACTAGTACCCGTTTTGAAATGTGAATATATATATTTTTTGTGATAAATATTGCGTGACATTTCATTCGGGATGTACCTGATACATTTTGTCGATATGTAGATCAAATTACATCATAATTGTCTTCCAAATGCACAGTACAGAATGGGGTATGGAAGCTCAATGCATCTACATTTCAGTTCGGAATCTTGAAGTGGACCACAACATGCAGCGAAACTTGTCACTCGTTCTGCCCCTTGAACGAGTATTGACTTGAACGAGAGGTCACGGGGGCGACCCTTAGTGTTCAAATTCATTTGTATTTTCAAGTAGCCTCATTCTGGAACAATTTACCTGCTGTTTTCCAAATTGAAACTAATAGACATAGATTGGTTAAACAATTTAAAATAATGGCCTTTAACAACTACCATGAAACCGTAACTTGTGACAATTCATTATGTATACAGTGTAACCGATTAGAATAAACATTACTATAGACTTCATGTCACTGAGTCGCTGACATGGTCGCTTGTGGTGATCGAAGTTATATAAACATACGATTATTCAACCGCATTGATCACCACGCAATTACGAGTCTCCAAGCACACCGTGGCCCAGCATATTTATATAACACATTTATATACTGGTATTTATATGCATATTTATTTGTTTATTTATTCATTCATCTATTCGTTCATTTATTTATTCTTATAATATATATATAACTAATTTTACTACTTACATATATTCATTGATTTATGATTTTGTCGTCCTTCATGTTTATAGGTTTTAATTTGATTACACTCAGTTCATGTAGATTTCTTTATTTGATTTTTATGTTTCACTGGAGTTCCAGTGGAGGTGGCACAGGAAGACAGCCAATGGCTATGTGTCACCTCCCAGTAGCTATTATTTTTTCCTTTCGTTACTTATATGTTTTATTTTGCTACTGGAAAAAAAAAAAAAAAAAAAAAAAAAAAATTGATTGATTTTCTGAACTTCAAAAATGCAATATAGCCCCTTTGTTGTAACTCTCGTTTCAGTTTCGAGCATAAAGCTGGTCACCGAAAATGGGTACGCAGAAGTCTGAAGACAGTTCGCCATCACCGAGTATATCATCGGGAGATGAGAACAAGGCACGCGGGAACTGGAGCCGCCAGATCGAGTTCACTCTCTCTTGTATAGGATACACGGTCGGTCTCGGCAACATCTGGAGGTTCCCCTACCTGTGTATGAGGAACGGAGGAGGTACGTGAACCTTGTCTTTTTTTCAAAGGAAAAAAAGGGTTCTTCACACTTTGATTCAAATCGTCTCGTCTTTTCTTCTGCAGGAGCGTTTCTGATTCCCTACTTCACGTTCCTGTTTGTCTGTGGAATGCCGCTGTTATTCATGGAGCTGGCTTTAGGGCAGTTCTCAGGACTTGGGGTCTCTGTTGTCTGGAAGCTCTGCCCCATCATGAAAGGTGTGATATGAATAACGTATAGACTACATTCATTTCCAAGTCATTAACAATGGTACTAGTATAGTTTTCAGTGACATTCACACAACATTCCCAGAGCTCAGGGTGGGAAGTGTGAGTTGGTCCATGGTCTATTAATTAGTTGAGTTTGTTCAAATGTGTCGTTGGGATTTCTCCAGGTATCGGCTGGACATCTCTGATCATATCGGCCATATGGCTGGTCCTATACAACATCATCCTTGCGTGGATCCTGTACTTTCTGTTCATGTCCTGTGCCTCTGACGTGCCTTGGCGGACTTGCGGCAACTCGTGGAACACACTCGACTGTCTGACACTCCAGCGTTCCAATATCACGCCGGTTAATGACACGGCTTCGAGTCCAGGGGTCGTCCAGTCTCTCAATACATCCTTGTATTCCTCTGGTGGATCAATCAAGACAGCTGCAGAAGAATTCTTCAAGTCAGTATTGATGAATGTTCAGTTGTTTATAAATGTACATGTATGTAATTTGTCTCAATGCCTGTGCAATATTTGCAAGGTATGTGGAAGGAGCCTCCTAGGAGTAACCGAAATGATTCAAATGCCTGAATTCATCGATGGTTTGTATCGTATTACCCAAACAGATTCAATGTACTGCAAATATCAAGCGGTATTGACGATGTCGGAGGGATCAAGTGGCACCTGGTACTGTGTCTGCTGGCTGCGTGTACAATCGTCTTTCTCTGTGTCTGCAAGGGAATCAAGTCGTCCGGAAAAGTCATTTACGTCACTGCCACTGTTCCCTTTCTACTGCTCACGATCTTATTCTTGAGAGGTATTACTCTGCCCGGATCGCTGGACGGCATCAAATTCTACATCATTCCGGAATGGTCAAGACTCTTGGAATTCGAGGTGACTGGCCCTAACTTTCCTATCAACCAGGCAATCTCGATCCTTATAATGAGTTGTTATGAAGTATATCTGGATCTATCACTCTCTCTCTCTCCTTCTTTGCCAATGTATCAATTGACCTATTACGTACAGGTGTGGAGCCAGGCGTGTATACAGATATTCTACTCGCTCGGACTCTCCTGGGGCAGCCTGATGACCATGGCCAGTTACAATCGCTTCCACCACAACTGCCTCAGGTATGAATACTATTGCCCTCCCGATATTGTCGTTCTTTTTTTTTTGTGGTGTTCATACTTTTTATTATGAAAACTATATTACAGTAGAAAACATCGACGATCTAGGTTCAAGCTATATCTTCACTGATCCAGAAAATCCTCGGTTCTATATAAGTCAAATATATCTACTAGTATGTCTTCGTTTGCTTCACTAGAAAATCGTCGTCTGATATTTTAGGGATAGGTATGTGGTTTTGTTTGGCTGCAATATATCATGTGATTGTAAGATACTAATAGGCTATACGTGTAATGAAGCTCCAGGAGTCTCCTCCAGAGACCTCTTCAGGTCTTATTGTAAGTAAATATATTATATATAATATAATATATACAAAATATATATTGCCAGCCATATTACAAGATGATAATCATGACCAAATATGCTATGTCTAAAGATATATTGTCCTCATCACGGGCAGACGGTGTGTGAAATGTAGTTGTTTCTACTGTACACCTGATGGAATTAGTATGCGACTGCCCATCAACATATTGAAATATTTTCGAAATCAAACGGCTACGGAGTTTATGTGGTATGACTGGGGTTATATAGAAGAAACGATGGACGCGTTTTCGTCGAGTTTTGACATATCCCCTGGAATGCTTGCTGCTTAATCTGGGAGATTAACTAGGAAGCGCATTAGCTGCATGAAGTGAGCCACTAATATACACATATACTGGGAAGGTTAATGTGATTTTGCAGGGACACCTTCATCACGTCGGTTACATGCTGCGCCACAAGTTTCTATGCGGGCTTCATTATCTTCTCGGTGGTTGGTTTCATGGCTCACGATGCCGGAGTGCCCATCGACAAAGTCACCACCGGAGGTCAGTGTATTATTGTTTTTTTATACTGGCATGTGAATGTTCCCAAAGTGTACATCTTTTGCTAGGAAAACATCATGGAGCAGGACGTAAGGAGCACTTTCGAGTGGACCGTCATTTTGACAATCGAAAAAAGCCTCGAAATATAAAGAACATATTCAAATTTCTTTCTGGATTTCCCGAGAATGGTAATGTAATGTAGGATATTTATGACTGTGACGTCCCTTGCACGTGCTCGTGACTCAAATGTACACCACACAGAATCAAAACAAGGTCGATACATACACACTTTAGTACGCACACACTCAGTTCCAAGAAACTCGCAGAGACACGCACCCAGACATGACAACACATGCTCAACCAATCAGACACGACACTGCAACTTCAGGCGGGAAAATCCCAGACATACACTCATATGTAATACTTGTCTGGTGGTACTGATTTGGACTTCAACGAGAGTAGACCAATATGGAATCTCTGAAGATTTGTCAGTGAATTTTGAAGTTATTCATAAAAGTGAACTAGACCAATTGGACTTCCGGGATATATACTAGAAGGAACGTGGCCATCATACATTCGTGCTGAGATAATTTGTCGTGCCAATAAGAGGGGTGTTGTTCAAGTCGGACTTGTGCTAACACAGGGTACTGTACGGTCGTGCATGGTCTGATTCGGACCAGATGAACACCTAACTCATAATTTAAGTATTATGATTTGTAAAATTGCCAGCTCTTTACGATTATACACTTGAGCATTATGATGTGAAAATGTGAAAAGTGTTGTGTTCACGATTAGACCCACACCTGTTGTATTACTTGCAGGTCCTGGTTTGGCGTTTATCGCCTACCCCGAGGCTCTGGCTCGTCTGCCAATCTCACCGTTCTGGGCGATCTGCTTCTTCCTCATGCTTCTGACCGTGGGCCTGGATAGTCAGGTGAGCAGTCCATCCAAATGTGAATTAATGCCGTGAGTTGTTGGATGAGTATGTACTTAGATCCTACGTGCTACAACGACATCATAAAGGTGTCATTTTTTTCTTCTTTAAAAATCAATATTCCTTCATTATAATGGAAACAGTTTGCTGTCCTCGAGACGATAGCAAGTGCCCTGATAGACGTGCTACCAACATATGTCCAGAAGTGGCGCGTGTTGCTGGTCCTTATGCTAACTGTCGTCAGTTTGCTTCTTGGAATCCCACTGACTACTGGGGTAAGCACACAATAGCTATCGCTATTAAAGCTACATCGAAGTGCTGTTTTCGCATCCGTTAGGAATACTAACCCTAGGGTCTTTTACCCTAGAACTACCTAGATGATATTTGCCATGTTGAATTGCAGGCTGCGATGTATATATTCCAAGTTATTGACTGGTACTTTGCCACGTTCGCAGTACTTGTTGGGTTGCTAGAAGCAATTATCATATGTTATATCTATGGTAAGTATCCAGTATTATATACTAGTATAAATCCACAGTTGAATGTATGGTCACAAAAACTATAATTACATGATCAAGATATGATGATTGGTATGTGACTAGATTACATGTCTGTCTCCATGATGTTAATTAATACACCGGCACAGGCATCGGTCGGTTTTACGACGACATAACTCTGATGCTACAGACAAGACCCAGCAAACTGTGGGCTATCTGCTGGGGCGGCGTGGTACCCTTGTGTCTAATGGTAACTACGCCATTGATGCGATACCATGCATAATGTGATCTGAGAGATGGGCTCCACTTTTGGGATGCAGCTTATACTTCGCATAGCGACTTCTTAATATTCATTCACTTCAGAAGAATGTCTCATTTGCAACAGACGAACGTCTTATTGTGTTCTCAACTCAAACATTACTGACTAATTATTACTTAGTAATTATTAGTGTTTATTCCTTTTCTCACATCTTCAGTGCATTGTTGTGCGTAGTTTGAAATAATTACAGAATGATCCGAATTTTATTGGCAGGTGGTATTAGTGATATCGATGGCTAAGATGAACCCGCCGACATACGGTACATACAAGTACCCGGGGTGGGCCATAGCAATGGGCTGGGCCTCGGCTCTCGTTGCCGTGGTTGCCATACCCGTAGTCGCCGTCTGGGCACTGGCTACTGCCAAAGGAACCATCACCCAGGTTTGGACAATAATTCATTTGAGTAACGTTATATAATCCATCATCCCTATGATCCGACGATTGCAGTACCTTTCGTTTATTGCAGAGGATACTCCGAGTGCTGCAGCCAGCGAGCGACTGGGGTCCCGTCCTAGAGAGGTACAGGGAAACATACCAGCTCAGTCAGGCACACCGCCGTACCTGGCTACAGCGGCTGAACTTTTGGCACACCCACGTGTCCAATTATGAAAAGGAAAAAGATCTGAATGGTGAGCCAATAATATATTCAAATGACCGTTAAGCTTTTCTGAAAATGCTTTGAGACTTGGGACTCTTTTCAGGTGAATTGCTTTGGTGAGCATAATTAGATGATATAAATATTGAATGTCATTGATATAATTCATTATAGCAATTTATGCACCAATGGAACGATATATGAAACAGTTGTTACTTTTACCGTTCAACGCTACGCGACCTTCGATCAAATAACTAGAAATAATTATTTGTTCGAATATTGAATTTCAAACAGACACTACTGTTCATGTGTATTCATTTTCAAAGAAAATGTCACATATTCTGAGTATCTTTTTGCAGGTATATTATCAATTACTAATTATATTGTATTGTAGTCCATTTAGCCATATGGTGGTAATTAATGTTGTTTGATGTCATGTTGATATTGTTTAAAAACCTATTCAACAATAAACCTTGCATCTGACAGGAGGTGAACCCTTTCTCGAGCGTAAACAACTGTCCGCCTGAGGTGAGCGGTTCTGCATCAGGGGTAATGATAACCATGACTACCTGGAAACCACTGCTGCTTGTTTGGCTTCATCACAGACAGTATGATCGAGATATATTACTGTATCAGTAAATTTTCCTGTGTGGATTAGATAAAAAAAATATTATTTAAAGTATGATCGAGATATACTGTATCAGTATATTTTCTCGTGTGGATTAGGTGAGAAAAAATGGTAAAAAAATGATCGAGCTATACTGTATGGTTAAAGTCTCTTATATAGATGAATAAATTTCTTACGAAGTATTATCGAAATATACTGTATCAATAAATATTCTCATGTGTATTAAACAGTTTCTTTAAGAGTATGATCGAGATATACTGTATCAGTAAAGTCTATGGACGAAGTATTATCGAAATATACTGTATCAGTAAATATTCTCACGTGTATTAAACGAATTTCTTTAAGAATATGACCGAGATATACTGTATCAGTAAAGTCTCTCATATAAATGAAATAAATTTCTTACGAAGTATCATCGAGATATACTGTATCAGTAAATTATCTCATGGGATTATTTATAAATAAATTTCTTTAAAAAAATGATCCAGTTATGTTGTATCGGTAAATTATCTGGATTAAATAAATTTCTTCCCAAAAGTTATCAATAAATGCCGCATCTGATATTCTAGCATATATTCCCAAATTTATTGGGAAGAAAAAGAAAGTTTTTGAGATGATGTTGTTCGATGTTAAATTTAAACAAGAATGAGAATCTATAATGTCTAATAGGCCTAATATCAATGGTTGATACACCGCTACCAAACCCAGGAACATGAATTGTGCGGTGTATATGTATATTGTGATTGGCTGCTTTGTAATGTCATAACTATTACTTGACCAATAGCGTGCCGATCATGTGGTATTATTCAAACCAGTGTTCGTTCAGTTTTTAATGCAACATATTGTCAAATTGACGAATTTTCAGCAACCGCCTCAAAATTGTTTGTCTTGTATATTTTGTGTCATTATGATACACCAGTCAGTCGGCCCTATTGGATATATGCGTATTAAACTTGAATAAGTATGGTAGAACTTACACGGATCTAAAAGGAGCGCTTTAGGACACTTGCATTAACTCTCCGTTCATACACGATCCAGTTGGGCATGTTATTTCAGGCGACCTCAATATAGTGGAGAATGAATCATTGAAAGACATTTTGTCCAAAGGTCCCAAATATAGAGAGCCCACGTCGTTTTCATGGAGATACAATTTTAAGTTAATCATGGATGCAGTTGAGGAGCATGCCAGAAAATGGACAAAGCGAGAAAAGGCAGAAACTGATTCTCTGTCAGAATGGGTCAAACAGATTAGGTCATTGGTAAACAAACGCATCAATGTTTTGTCAAAGTCAGTTAGTACTAAATATAACTCTGTCTTCAATGATCCCGTGGTTACTAATAGTTTGTTGAAACTTCAAGAAAGGTTCGTCATTGTCCCTGCAGATTAAGCTTCTAATAATGTTGTTTTTGTTTGTAAAGCATACTATATACAGTGTCTGTTTGACGAACTGGGTATTGCCAACAATACTAATCCCAATAGTACATACCAAGCCATTACCGTGCCCAAACAGGATATCTTATCAAATCATTTGTCTGTATTGCATTCGTTTGGTATTACTACCTCATGTAAAGATTCTAATCTACCGAACTTATATTGGATCCCAAAGTTGCACAAAAATCCACACAAACAAAGATATATTTCAGGTTCAGCATCATGTTCTACCAAAGCCCTTTCTAAAATATTAACTACTATATTGTCTAAAATTAAACAGGGTCTCCAAAAGTACTCTGAAACCATCTATTCTAGAAGTGGTATAAACCAAATGTGGATATTAAAAAATTCCAAATCTTTATTGGAATATCTACATGCGCACACACTTTCAAAAGTAACGTCTATCAAAACATTTGATTTCTCCACTTTGTACACAACTATACCTCATTCTGAACTGAAATCTCAGCTTAAAAATCTAATCAATAATTCATTTTTCTGTAAAAAGGGACAACGTCGGTACCACTATATTGTTGTTAAATATAATACCGCTTATTTTGTTAAAGGCGACTCTGATGCCCCATACAAATATACTGAAATAGATGTGGTAAATATGGTTAATTTTCTGATTGATAATATTTTTGTGGAATTTGGTGGTCGAATATTTCAACAAACTATTGGTATTCCCATGGGTACAAACTGTGCACCATTATTGGCAGACCTGTTTTTATACTCATATGAATCAGATTTTATCCAACATTTACAAAGAGGAGGTTCTAAGAAACTAACATGTAATTTTAATTTCACTTTCCGATACATAGATGATGTATTGTCGCTAAATAATCCCAAGTTTGGTGATTATTTGGATATCATATATCCTAAGGAACTTGAAATTAAGGATACTACAGAATCCGCTAATTTTTCCAACTATCTAGACCTGAGGTTGGAGATTGATAATGATTCTAACCTGTCAACTAGATTATATGACAAACGTGATGATTTCAATTTTTCCATAGTCAATTTCCCTTTTCTAAGCAGCAACATTCCTATGTCACCGGCATATGGTGTGTTTGTTTCTCAACTTATACGCTATTCCAGAGCTAGTTGCAAATATGAGGACTTTGTCTATCGAAGTGCCCAGCTAGTCTCTAAACTGCTACGACAAGGATATGTTTTACCAAGACTTATCGCTGCGTTTAAGAAATTCTATGGACGTCATCATGATCTGGTTGATAAATACAGCAAATCCATGTCTGCCATGCAACTAGATCTATTTTCATGTTAATTTTGGGGAATTCATGACGGGTGCCACTAGTGGGGCAGGAAATGCTCACTCTTTCCGGAACACCTGATTTCACCTCCTGATGGCCATTTACGGGGGTTCATGAGTTTCCCTGTCATTTTTGTTTTCTCTCACTTCGTATGCCTGATATGACTTTCTGTCCCCGGACTATGAGATTGGATAACGGACCCTGTTTTGTTTGCTCGGAATACTTGATACTGGGTATTGATTCCTCGTCTATGCACAGGCCCACCTGTATATCGAGTGAATTCCGACTTGGGGAAAAAGCATGCATATTTACAGGGCATATACCATCTATTGAAAGCATTTCGTACCCGATGGATTCGGCTAAAGCTTTTTTTTGTGATCGATAGCTGACTGTCTTGCAGAGTAGCATCTCCAATACTAGTAAATAATAATGAAGTTATATGAGGACGTACTGACCCACAAAATACATGTATATACATGTACGATATAATTTATGCGGACTCGCTGGGATTCCAGACATCATAAAACCCACTCATATGGTTCATGATCCTATGTACATGCATGATACTTTGAGATATATGTTCATTTCATGTGGTAGACCTAGGCATCGAGAATACCGTATTTTCAAAACTTGGTTCTCCGGACGCATTATATAACCGAGATATCTTGATAATAGGATTCAGAGGGTAAAAGAGAATGAACATTGGTTGAATGCTATCGATGCACATATTTATAAAGCCTGGTTTGTCATGAATAACCCGATCGGTCATATGGACATTGTTCCGGAAAAAAGGACAAATATTAGGCAATATTGTGTGTTTCGAGCTGTCAAGGCTATTTTTGTCGCCTCGTATTGTGTTTCAGCAAATATTTTCATCGCAGGAACCAGTCCTTTGTTCGACCTTTTGTTCGATCATACGCGTACATCGTATTCAAGAAAGAAGCCCCGATACATATACATGGCACCAAGCAGCCTTCATTTATTAAGAGTAGTAAAGGTTCTCGAGGTCAGTTGCCTCACATAATGGTCGTGACCTCATGACCTCTACCCGCTCGTCCCGATCCGAGCCCCCATTCTCATGGCGGGATGGCGACCGCGCCGCAGGCTCCGTCGACCACACCCGAATCCTCGCTGTCGCCCTCCACACTCCCGCTGAGGTGGCCGGGCCCGCTCGCGGACGCCGGCTGGAACTCGAAGTTGTACTTGCAGTCTCCGAGTCCCTCAACCTTCCACCCGTTGGTTGCGTCACCCGAGATGCGCACGCGCGTCGCACCGTCAATAAACGTATACGGCAACAGTGCGTCGATTTGACGGGCACTTATCTGTGAAGTTATTGTGGTAAAGTACAGAATTGATTTTTCATTTGACATATTATTTCTGTTCCACATTTCTTCTACAGATGGTGACTGCTGATAATTCCCATACGTTGGAAGCACTGCATTTTAAATTCCATCGCTTCGTAGATTCTGATAATAGGCCTGAATTCTTAATGCGTTCTTTTAAGCAAACCCTCTATATTCCACCTATTTCTTAAGATTATTGGTATAAACTTCAGTTCATTTATAAATTGAGTCTACCTACCCCGTGACCACGTTCAGATATCATGCCAGTGGGTCTGTTCAAGGCAAAGCTACGCTTGTATTTAGTGGGGTTCGGATGGACACCAATGTTGACGGAAACCCAGCCAATTGCACCCTGAAAAAAATTATGGAATGAAGTGAATTAAAGGTACATCGTACTGGACATTCACAATGTAGTAGTCAGTAAATGCCGTTGACATATTATTTATACATCTGCATTTGGTAACACATTACATGTTACACCCATGTCATGGCAACCGATCACACAACGACGATTGCAACTCATAGATATGTGTCAGTTCCAATGATGACAATAGAAAACGTAGAAAGGCATGCTTTCGGAATAAAAACGAAACCGGACCAAAACACTTATAGCTAGAGACACAACGGATTTCGAAAGCATGGAATAGGTCCATGATAAGTATATCGCTAGTTAAGAGGGTAATAATTTGGAGTGAATTTAGACAGTAAATGTAAAATCTATAATGCTAATTACAGTTGGAATCAATTTTAAAATCAGCCAAATTTAGCATTCTTGTTTGTCACGCAAACCTTAAAGTACATCTCGAAATAATCGGCAATATATAGGATATATGCACAGTTCGACAACAGATACTCAGAAAATTGCCGTTAATCGTGCATGAAAACAGTGAATAGAGAATGATCGGCCTGCCTATATTGCCGGTTGCCAAAGTATCTAGACAAATACTCGCCCACAAGGCGGGCCGCTTTGAGGAAAAAAAGGATGCGCCCGAATTTGAATCTTAATTTGGAAACTCAATTTAGGCACATAAAACACATCGGCACATAAAACACATTTTCAGACCCAAATTTGTACGATTTCTCATTCTATAGACAAAATAAAGCTATCGCAGAATGAATAAATTTGGTCAATTCTAAAAGTGATTATAGCTTTAAACAGCATAATGGTGTGTAGCACCTGTGCATCCGTCGCCACGTTGACAGCAAACTTGCAGGGGTCCGTGTTAATGCCGCCCTCAGTCTTGGAGAAACTGGTCTTTGTCGATGGCGGGAGCTGTTGTGGCTCCTGATTATACCCAATCACGGTACCATTAGCGAACGCCGTACACGCGAACGTACAGACCAGTGTGTTATCTATAGGAAACATGAGGGTACGGGAGGGTGCTGGATCAATAATATACATGTACAATTGTGCATGTATGTGATTGATGAATCTATCATTCATGCATGGGTCACTTGAGGTGATCAAGCTTATCTGCATCATAAAGACTCCGCGTAACTCGTACAATATGGTTTGGGTTCCAAATACAAGACGTAAACTTTAATCAGCGACACCCATAAGTTAGGCTACTGTACCTGCATCCTGTGACAAGCTCTCCTCATCAACTCTCTTCACGACTCGGCCTGGTACTGCAATATTACTATAGGTGGCAGCACTGGGACTGTCGAACACCGGAAGCAGTTCTATGGTAGCGCCATCTCCCTTGTTGAACCCGGCCTGGAGTCAGTGATTTGAACTGAGCTTAGCGCAAGATATTGTGAGGTTGCAATGGCATAACATATATATTCATGCCTGTATTGGTCAAATCAGTTGTTTGGACTTACCAGGGGTTCGAATCCCCAGTTGATATGACCATAGTTGAATATGGTGAAAAGAGAGCAGTCTTTTCCCACGACCAGTACCACTTGAAACAGGTTTTGCTTTGTGGGTATGGAACAAAACAAATTTAGAACAAAGTAAATTTGCGGCGCTCGTTAAGATATTATATATAAAATATATAAATATATAAATAAAGATATACGCTTTCGTGTACGCACATGTAGACATGTAGGCCCTGTGACCTTCATTCAATAAGGTGGGATTAAGTTATCATTCTGTGATGAATATTGGTAGGCTACATTGTATGTCATTTCAGGCCTACGAGTACGAAATGAATCTATCGTACGGGGTCACTGTCCGATGCCTCCCATTCCTGCACTTCATCCCACGTGATCACAATGACGTATTTGATGATGTTGTAGAAGCCTGCCGCTTCGAGGTCTTCGGCCGCCTGAACCAGAAGCGGGCCTGTCGTGGCTTTGCTGTACGAAATGTGCCCGAGGTTGCCATCCAAAGTAACATCTTCCCAAAAGGCAGCAAAATACGGTTCGGCTCGGGGCTCGGGTTTCGGACCGAACAGGTTAAATGCTGTAAATGTGTTTGCTGACAGATTTAGCTTTGTCACTTGATCGGCGAGACAAAAGCAAAAGGAAATTACAATCAATTAAGGGACTAATTCGTGTCGAATCTCACCCATTTTCAATATTGACCTTTACGCCATCATATTGAGCAGTAGAGTTAACCTAGATAATTTTCAAGGTCGAAATACAAATATTGACTGTAACATTTTAGCTGTATATTCGTACTTTGATAGTCTCTACTGGAGAATAAAAAAAAAGATTTTTGTTCCCCATACAGGATTAATAGTAACATTAGCCCTATAGCTGACCAGCGCGTCGAAGATCTAAATGTAGATCCGTGTGGATTTCTTATTATATGGTAAGTTCTTTTTCATAACAATTTTTGACCATTTTTTCACCCAGAAAGGCCAGTATAACAACACTGTTTCCTTGTTTCCTAGACATGTCAGCTGGCAACACAAGTAATTCTCTCTACTACTGATCACTTATTGACTTTTGATACGATTGGTCATAAAACCATGCACAAAAGTCTAGTTTAAATGTACTGCAGCGACTGCTAGTAACATCAATATGTGCCTAATGGGCAACAATATGCATAGAAAACAACCAGTAATTATGTCGATTTTTAATACCCAGATAGTATTATTATAAAAACTACAATGCATGAGATGTTTCTCGAAATCAATAATGCTTGTGATTTTCTATACTCACGTTCTCCGAAACTAAGCACACCATTGATGTTGATCTGAAGTGAAAAATGAACAATACATCCAGAATTCCTTTTCCCTCTACATGTAAATAAGCAAAATAATAGAGATAATTAAATTGAAATGTTTATCTGAACACACTTCACACACATGCAGGTATGGAAATAATTTGCATTGAAGTCTCGGAGTTGTTTTTAACCTCTGGTGTTCGATCCGCAAACTAGAAGACGCGTCTGATTTTCGAGGTGTCATTCCTGAATTCCACTCACTAAATTGATTCAGATAGCTTCGTTGGGTTCAGATTTCCGCACATATACTTGCATAGAGTTTGGTGTATGTTGTTCCATAAAACGTGAAGTAGTCGTTGAATACGGCGACGTAACCGTCATCACCAGAGGTCACTACCGTCTCACCAGGACCACCAACGGGATAAACTTCCGCATCACCGCATAGAACCGTGCCTGCAGGTGATATCGATAGTTTTACAATCAATATTGGGAATTGTGTACACGCGAATGTGAATTTTCTTGTGGAATGGTGAGAAATAGTTTGGAAACCCGTACCCAGTAGCATCACCAGCAAATATATACTGAGGGTGATCATCCTTCCTGCAAGATAAATAGTGCTTTCCAATGAATACGCCAAAATGTGAATAAAAACTTAATACCTATATTATTAACAACAACAACAACAACAACAACAACAACAACAACAACAACAACAACAACAAATTACAGCAGCAACAACTTACTTTTCAAAATATCACAGATCACTCAAATCTCCTCTTATGTCCTTGGAATCTCGGGAAACATTCCTGGAGCTACGACTGAGTTCATCATATGTTGATTTTTAACACACCGTAAGCAGACAGATAGTGTGTACTTTAGTGTAGAGTGAAAAATACGTGTACTAGTATCAATTATATTGCACACATCGTTTTTGATGCCATAATCCAGTGTCCTTATCGAAAACAGCATGTAATTTATCGTTCAATTTATTGACGAAGTTTGTGATATTTGTCCCAATTGTCGTGTAAACACATACGAATCAGTCAATTCGTGATCTAGTATCGCAATTTATAGTAATTACCGCATCTCTGACACTGATATATCCATTTATAATAGCCTCCGACATATATATCTGTTATATCCGCCAACTTTGTTGCGCAGCTCAATTTCATACATTTACCAGTGTGTTTAGTAGAATTGGATTTCAGTGAATTGGCCCCGATAATATGCATGCTAATGGAATAAGGGCTATAATTTTAATAGGGCTCAGTATGCCTCGGAAAAGATATGATATGTATATATATAGTGTAATGGTGGATCGAAATATTCAATACCGTAACGTAATTCTCGGGCTTTTCGCACTCATTTGTATAGCTAGACTATATACTCTTAGGTCTATCGTTTATAAATATCAGACTCTGAATTTTTAAACTTGTTCACACCATTAGAAGTCTGAAATTCAGTAGGAAATTGCCGTTTGCTCCCAAGTGAACTATGCCAAGTTATCATACGATACCATTTATCATCGCAAAAATATCATCGATTATTCAGGACACACGAATAATATTTCGTTTTTCACACGTACAACCTGTAATATTACGGGATATAGATTTTAATCCAATGTATATTTCCATTTAGTGTCATTTATTCACGACTGCAATATTTATAAAGAGTTTTCAATATCTTAAAGGGTATATATCACGAAAATATGATGTCAGCTTATTTGAAGTACTGTGTACCTTCCGTTGGCATACCTCAGATCCCTGCGATGACAGATCGTCTATATCCCCGATGAAAGTGATGAAAAAAAATCTTATTAATGGCGAGAAAATTATGTTTTATGGAGGCCACGTAGACTCAAACAAAACGCCTAATTATCCACATCAGGCGAGCAGTCTGGAATAACGCTCATGCGCGAGTCACAATGGGATAATAAACGATATACAGTCTGAATACTGACTGCAATATATGTGTTCTTAATTGTCGGAATGTTGAAAAATAAATTAAGAACGTAAGAACGTTCAGTATGCCACAGCTTGCCACGGAATGTACATCTTTTGTCATACCGTACGACAATTGTTGACGTATGATTACGACGATCCGCATTTGTTGTTATTTACAAAGAGTTCTATCGTGTTATATAGCTAAAAAGATGATATATATCCATGCCGCGGGCACTGTATCTTCAGGTTGATATGTAGGCGACTCTCGTATGCACTTCATACAATTCTGTCTCACATGTTTACTGCATGGATTTGTTTTACCTGATGTTATGTTCAAACTCATGAATTGAACGAAACCAGCAGCATTGCTTTTATTTACGTATATAATTGTACATTGCATTTTACCTCTGGAATATAGATTACTAGAACGTCAACACGACAACTTTTGAGTCGTGTTGGACTGATAATTGTATGAACGTATAAAATCTTATGATATCGTACAACGTCAACGTAGTATTTCCGTAGTATGCCGACGTGCCCATCACCGCAGGTCGTCGACGACTGGTACTGGGAGTTCTGGTTTTGTGGTCGGGTAGATGCCGAAGAGGACTGCTATTGTCAGCAGCATGCAGAGAAGGAAGGTGGCGAGCATGAAGCGGTCTAAGACTCGGGCCACCTCCACCCACTGTAGTCTCGTGACTTCCTCGCCGTCGTCCCCCTCACGGGCCGCCCGCAGGTAGTGCAGGTCTTCTAGGGCAGCAGACACCTGCGGGGGGGCCGCGGGGAGGTCGAGGTTGACGCCGCCAGGGGCCGATTTCTCCGAGTGGACCTGATTCTTCTGGTCGAAGGCAACGTTCTCGAAAGCATGGACGGCGTTTTCGTCGCGACAGGGGGTGGCCGGGGCCGGGGTTGTTCTCGGTTCATTCGGGTGCTGGTGGCATCTGAGCTTGTTCTGCATGCAGACGATCCTCGCGAGAGCCGATATCAAGGTGACGAGCCAGTCGGGGACTCCCTGGCTGGGGTTGTGGTGGTGGATGCAGAGAATCCCGACAGACATCAGCAGAGACACAGCCGTCACCACCATCGTGCAGATGATGTAAATACCTGCGATATCAATAGATGACGTCGCGAAATCAGACACTGAAGTTTGTTCACACCATTCAGTATAATATTATCCTGACATGTATTGATAGAATATTCATAATGTATTTTTTGGCATTATGATACATCACCATATGTTCATAAATATATATAGCTATAGGCCTACACGATTTGTCCACCGTGAGATCTTTCGAACGTGGATTTTTTTCCACTTTGCTCAGACAACAATTTCTCAAAATGTATATCTAGGCCTACAGCTCCCGAGAATATGACCACGCACCGACGATTGGTAGAAAGTCGGACGTCTTGGGCATGTTGTCGGCGATGATGAGCTGGAACACGGAGAAGGCCAGGAGCACGGTGATTCCGAGGGAGATCTTCTCACCGGCGTCAGCGGGCAGCAGGAAGATCATCAACACCAGCAGGGACAGCAGCACGGACGGCAGCACGATGTTGTACACGTAGTAGAGCGGCTTCCTGCGCAGGTAAACGTAGAAGCGTACCACGTCGTACCAGTTATCTATCGACTCGTCGTACTTGATGACGGCGTGCTCCGCCCGCGTGGTGATGATCTCCCACTGACCGCTCGGTCGTAAGTAGTCCAGCGACAGGGAGTCAGACATGTTGAACAGGCGCATCTATAGTGGCGCGACGGGGTGGGTGGGAATGGACGTACGAGATTATATGAGTGGAATCTTATGAAGACATAAATGAAACTGGATGACAAGGGGTTTTCTACATACAATGCATAGGCACCAAACACTGAAATCATGTAAGCAATCAGCTGAAGTATAAGGGTATGAACTCTAGTTTACAAGAAACAACCAAGCCACGGAGAGGAGATTAAAATATTCCGTGATTTTCCGATTCTGGATTGTCCACAACACGTGGCCCTGACCCGTTGGACACCAGCCGTCCAGCTGTCGAGTAGGATGACGCAGGCCTGGTCGTCGTACGGGAAGTAGGTCATGTCGACGACGCACGACGTCTGGAGCTTGCCGGCCGTCCACAAGTCGACGGTCCCGTCACTGTTGACGATCGCTCGGAAAAGCTCCTCCTCGTCCAGCAACTCGCCACGCATTGCTCCGGCGCTACAGAAATGGGGAAGAGGGGGGGGGGGGGGGGGGGGGAAGGGGGGTGGTGAAGATATGGCGCGTAATAATGCCGCGAAAACAAATCATGTTGTGTTGATTGGTGGAAATACCTCATTGTTTTTGTTTTTGGGGTGAATAGTCTAATCTGGAAGTCAATGTTTGACCACCTGTTTTTGATGACGTAGTCTGGGCTCCACAGGTCTTTGCTGGGTAGCACGAGGGTGGAGATGTCGCCCCACTGGGCCGGGTTCCACGTCAGAAACTCATCCCTTCACCTCTGCTCGGGGTCGGCGGGTGTGTGTGTGTGTGTGTGAATTGTGATTGGTGGAGGCGTTCCAAATCACGTGTGTGTGATCGAGTGGCGGGCCAATGATATTGTAGATATAGTATCATGTAATATACCTGTTCTAGATAGATATGTGCAGGTTGAAAATCACCACAACACACGAAGTGTACACGAGTACTCACCACCTGCAACCAACCGTATGTGTGAAGAACTTGCTCTCTTTCATCCTGTGTGGTTAGGAAAATATAAGATTGACATTTGGGGGGGGGGGGGTATTCTAACGTATTCTTTGTCAACAAGACACATTAAGAACACGACTGAAGTAGGCTGCGATGAGTTTCATCATTTGAATCGTTATGTTCCATTATCTATACATGTATATGGCCGTCCTCCGTCTCTCGGAGTGTTGCAGTACAATTGCATCATTAACTCCCACCTCCTGTACTCACCAACTTCTCAATGGCCACGAGTGTATAGAGCGCCCCGACCTCGATGGCCTGGGAGGTGTTCTTCAGAGGTCTAGCTCGGGGTTCATAGTCTCTGAACAGGTGCTTTATCAGGCCACCCTCGTAGTTCTGGCCAGCTGCAAATTCAATCATGAAGGGTTTTATTGTGATGGTGAACGTGCTCGACGTAATTTTTTTTCTGGATATTTTGATTGTTTTCTGCAATGAAAAGTCTCTTGGATTGTGAGATCCCTACTCCAGCCAACAACTACAGAACCTAAAATCACATTCAAACAAAGTAGCTCAACTTACATATTTTGCCATACAGTACTGACAGAATCAAGAAAGCGCATACTATATTCACTAATTATATATATGTGGGCTAAACTTTGTCCAATATATGCCTCCTTTTTTAGGGAGTTCTTTACTAGTCTCTAGTGAAAACCGTTTGAACATTTTTGCAACGAGATTTCAGTATTATCTTATTTTTATATGTTTGAACGTGAACCAGGTCAGGTCAGAGGCAAATTTTGGTAAATCAGTACTCTGGATAAATCTGACTGGGTGACACACGAAACAAAGGCAATCCGCTGCTGGTACTGTCACTGTTTGATTTTTCCAACTAATTCAACGCAGTGAACTTTAACATTTTTTTTTCTGAGGCCACCATGAATATTTATTGTTTGTTGGAAAAAAAACCCCTTTTGGCTATTTAAGGCAGCATATCTGATCAAATTCCAAATGACATTCGCTTGAGAAACGAACAAGATCTCGAAGATACGATTGAAATCAGCTGTATCATTTTAAAAATTTTTTTTTTCACTCACCTGACATTGGAAGAAAACATAGTAACAGAAATATCCTGGACATTGTCAGACGACGTTCCAAAGTCGACATCAACAACGTATGATGTGCGTCACATGAACAACACACCGACATGACCGAAGGCAGGTGTGATTTGCTTTTCTGCAGCAGTCAGGATCTACAATAGGGTTTCACCCTAGGTACATTTGAACAAATACACGACTCACAAACGAAGCGGCACAAAGGCTGATGAGACCGGTGCTAATTACCTCTGCCTATTCCGTGCCAAGCTGTCATGAGTACAATGATATTTGATTTGATAGATTGTGGCAATTCAAGTCGCTTCGATCCGACCGCTTTGTACACACGTAGCAGGGACAAATTACAATACACAATTGGATGAGCACGCCTAAAAAGAGCATATTTGGTGAATGGGAACGGGTGTATTTGTCTTCGATATTTTTGCGGGGAAATATTATGTCCCATTCTCCCGAGTATTCCTCCTTTCGTGTGTGTCTGCAACGATATTGCTCATTAATTATTAAAACATCGTTTCTCGCGTAGTCAACAGGAATCAGAGTCTGGCATTCATAGATAGCATGAGTCAATGTTAATAATTCACTTGAACATTCCGTGAGACCAGAAGCAGCAGTCTCACAACTATTGATAGTAGGGTCCTATTAATAGTTAATACACATATAATACAATAGTTTGTAGATATGAATGAACGTTTGTCGGTAATGATCATGTCGGTAATGTCTGTCACACATGCAAGGGAGATGCGACGATGATTCAGACACAATATCAAATCATTGAAGGGAATATTCCGGGAGCGCAAAAATATGCGAATATGTATCACGTGAATCAGGTCTAAATTTCTGCAAATCCTGCCAGGATAGCAAAGGGCTTGTTTGTATGTGCACAACTACAGACCTACCTGCGTTTATTGAACTATGCTATTTATGTAATTGTCCGAAGTCATCTGTGCAAATTGTATTATCTGCACACGTTAATACGTCGTTCAACGCACCAATTTCCTTTTCAGGAGAAACCATATTTTATGTGAGTGAAGTAAACTCCTCCCAAAACGTTCTGAATAAAAAAAATAAATTAATCGCATGGTAGATGTTGTAGCTGAATGTGTTGATACCAGGTGTAAACTATATTGTATTATGTTCAGAATTCAACCTAGAGTGCCTGTGTTCAGTGGTGTCATGTCCCCAAGGTATGTCCTGTCTGTGTAGCCGAGTGGATATGAGTGGTAACTTTTGAAGCAACGAAGTTCACATTGCGGGAGGTCTGGGGTTCGCGCCCTGGGCCGGTACTTAGTAAGTGGTGGATTTCATCCTGGTTAATTGTGATTGAGATTTCCCCTACTGAACGGTGCTCACCAAATTTAAATTATTATTATTCCCACAGATTCTATAACAAACTCCTAAGTTAAATTTTTGAGCATTTGGAATATCGACGTACCAATTAGCAATTTTAGGTGAACACGTCACAAGCTTGTTTTTCAAGCATTTACGCATATTATCGATGTGTCAATTGAAGATTTCAAGTGATTAGAATACTCAATGTCATATTGGGTCAAGGTCATCAATAGGCTCTCTAAATATATCGTCTCATGTAATTATATTACGTCGAACTTGAGCTCCGTTTTGAGATGTTATGAAATCTACTCGTTTTCATGTGCATCTAGTCATCACATCCAACTCGATAATCTTACGGTAAGTTCACCATAACACCCATCATGTCATAATAACACCCATCATGTCATAATAATATCCATTATACATGTACATATCTTCCTATATATACAAAGTACAAAGTTGTAATTCGACTATTCAGTGTCTACGGCCAACTTTCAGTGTACTTAACCATGAGTTTGAGTATTCACAGTTATCTAAAGTCGAGTCCAACTTTATAAAAGGATGCCCGGTATGACCACCTCTTTGCTCATATGTCAAAATGAGCTCTATTTCTGGGCACGTGGTATTCAAGAGCTAGTTAGGCCAGTCAACATTTTGACCTTTCCGTCGAAGGTACTAGTCTTACAAGAAAAGGATACCTGACAATCATTCTATCAGAACACACTGATTCCCATTGACAATTCGCATACATGTAACACGGCTGTACTAAAAATCGCACTGAATCTGGGCAGGTTTACAGCCAACACTTCGGCTGGCATTGACCTCATAATTATATCGACCCTTTTGAATTATTTTGGCGAAGCTTTGAATTACAGCTGTAAAGTGAGTTCTTCAATTTAGGTTATCAGGTCGAAAAAAGAGAGTAGCAAAACACGGTAAATGAAAGACAAATACACAGGCAAGTTGGAAATCCATTATTCGATCGATTTCATACTGTGACTCTTTCAAAGTCGTCAGCAAAATTTGTTTTACTCTTAAAAGTTAAAATTCTAAATTGGTTACATTATCGGAATTCAATTTAACAACTATCAGACAAAAACTAGGTAATGTTTGGCCTTTGGTGCAATGAAAATTCTGGAACGATTTCCGTCAAACCATAAGACGCCTGGTCTTAATTAGTCGCCAGGATTCTAATAGACGCCTGATGTCTAACAACACACACTAGGCATTGCAGACTACTACGTGACCCAATTTAGCCGTGTAATAATAAATTACCAATCACCGTGTTGTCAATGGTATGACAACATGCATGTTACACACATTTTGTAACAATTATCATGTAGATTATCGTCGAAGTAATAATTCTGTAATAAACCGCAGTTACTCAATCACGTTTTATGAATGTTGAACTTCGTTGATAATATTCATATCCAATATTATTCCGTCCATGTGTACACCAAAAATACACGAACAATATATGAAAAAGACTCATGTTGCAAGTTCTCTGATGGAACTTCGAGTTGAAATGACAAATTGTAGCTATGGTTTACTTTCAATGCTATAACACTATAATTGAGTCATGGAAGACCAGAAATTACACATATTATTGGTAAGACCAATTGTGTGATACATATGGCTCAATAATTATGTTTCTCTCTTGAAGATGCTGACAAAAAAACTTTGAGTATCAATATGGATGAACTAATCAAAATACACTGGCAGCATTGAAGGATCGGGTTTCCTTATCATTGTTTGATATAGGCCTACAGTCTAACGGGGTCTACATTATTTTCTCCCTTAATATTGTTTTAGCATCATGCATTTTAGTCGGGCATGTACGGGGGGTCCCTTTGCACCCCCCCCCCATGATCCTCCAAAACCAACTTTTTTCTCAAGGTTTTTTAACACTAATGACCATTACATATGTCTCCGGTTGCGCATCCATTGCAAAAATTGGTTTTCGGGCCATTTTTCAAAATGGCCGCCCCGCGAAATCTCGAATTTTGAGATTGCTTCACTTTAAGCTGTATAGGTCTACAAAATAAAATCTTTGTTACCTTCTGCTGCTCATTGTAGGGGCCTTATACATTGTACATGAGAAAACAGTGGTTAAATAAACATTTATAATATGAATATGTCCATAAATCCAAGATGGCCACCAAATTTAGATAATTTTTCACTAAAATGTCCATAACTTCGGACTGAGTCAACCTAGGGTGTTCATTTTGGGGTCTATACCTAGGTTTTCACATACAGGGAATCGATCTAGACCGAAATAAATACAATCAAGCTATTTCTTTTGATGCATGCATCCAAGATGGCCGCCAGATTTAGATAATTTTTCACTAAAATGTCCATAACTTCGGACTGAGTCAACCTAGGATGTTCATTTTGGGATCTATATCTAGGTTTTCATATACAGGGAATCCATTCAGACCAAAATAAATACAATCAAGCTATTTCTTTTGATGCATGTACACCTGCACACATGGTACACGCTACACATTCATTTAGATATCTCTCGAAAATAGCCCCCTTGACACCCCTATGGTCTCAATTGTGGATCTTGCTTGGATATTTCTGATAGAGACTTTTACTGATTTGCAATCTCAATAAATCCTTGGACAAATAGAGCTTGATTTCATTAGGTTTGTTAATTAACAGAAATCCAAGATGCCTGCTAAACACACCCCGAAAATTCAAGTTCATATCTAATTGTGCTATAAAGATGTGTGATACTTACTTTCAAGGGTATTTTGGTATGTAGATTCCATTTTTGGTGTTATTCTAGCTATATAATATCAATTCAAAATGATAACAGCATCTTATTGAGATGGAAAGCAAATAATTTATTCATACACTTATGCATTACGCATTACTCACCAACATGCTTGGGATACTTTTCACAAACAGAGAACAATAATGTAGAATATCTTCATTGGCTATCTTAACACATGAACATGATGGAACATGGTACTATGATATTAGTACTGCTATATTGGATGAATTGACATATTAGTTGATGATGTCTTCACTATTGCCCTGCAATTTCTTGCAGTACAACAACGTTGTCTTGAGCTGTCCGACATCACTTGCATTACAACTGTTCAGTCTCAGGAGAGTGGCAACCCGTACACGAAGGTGTGTCTAGATCAATGAATGAGACTAGATCAATGAATGAGACTATTGTGGCAAAAGTGATGTAGAATTTTCCAGAACTGAGATAGAGGATGTTGAGTGGTATGATGTCGGACAGCTCAAGACAACGTTGTTGTACTGCAAGAGAATGCAGGGCAATGGTGAAGACATCATCAGTTAATATGTCAATTCAGCCAATATAGCAGTACCAATATCATAGTACCATGTTTCCATCATGTTCATGTGTTAAGATAGTCGATGAAGATATTCTACATTATTGTTCTCTGTTTGTGATATAAAAAGTATCCCAAGCATGTTGGTGAGTAATGCGTAATGCATAAGTGTATGAATAAATTCAAATAACAATATGTTTTTATTTGCTTTCCATCTCAATGAGATGCTGTTATCATTTTAAATTGATATTATATAGCTAGAATAACACCAAAAATGGAATCTACATACCAAAATACCCTTGAAAGTAAGTATCACACATCTTTATAGCACAATTAGTTACGAACTTGAATTTTCGGGGTGTGTTTAGCAGGCATCTTGGATTTCTGTTAATTAACAAAACTAATCAAATCAAGCTCTATTTGTCCAAGGATTTATTTGCAAATCAGTAAAAGTCTCTATCAGAAATATCCAAGCAAGATCCACAATTGAGACCATAGGGGTGTCAAGGGGGCTATTTTCGAGAGATATCTAAATGAATGTGTAGCGTGTACCATGTGTGCAGGTGTACATGCATAAAAAGAAATAGCTTGATTGTATTTATTTTGGTCTGAATGGATTCCCTGTATATGAAAACCTAGATATAGACCCCAAAATGAACATCCTAGGTTGACTCAGTCCGAAGTTGTGGACATTTTAGTGAAAAATTATCTAAATCTGGCTGCCATCTTGGATGCATGCATCAAAAGAAATAGCTTGATTGTATTTATTTTGGTCTAGAACGATTCCCTGTATATGAAAACCTAGGTATAGATCCCAAAATGAACATCCTAGGTTGACTCAGTCCGAAGTTATGGATATTTTAGTGAAAAATTATCTAAATTTGGCGGCCATCTTGGATGCATGCATCAAAAGAAATAGCTTGATTGTATTTATTTCGGTCTAGCTCGATTCCCTGTATATGAAAACCTAGGTATAGACCCCAAAATGAACACCCTAGGTTGACTCAGTCCGAAGTTATGAACATTTGGATTCCATTGGATTCCTGTACGTGGGACTGGTATTACTATTTACCCCCTTTTTACTGGTACTTACCCCTGCTGTACTAAGTCATAAAGTACGATGCCATAATCATATCAATAAAATTTTTTCCAATATTTGACAGCTAATATTTAACAGCTATAAGTGAATATGAACCTCACAAATTTTTCTCAGAAATTCTGGTGAACCTATTTAAAATAGATCTAGATTTACGAAGACCAATCCATGAGCTAGCTAAAGTCTGTAGAATATGTATATAACAAGTGTATATAACTTTGCTGACCTGTGTGCTTGTTATCTTCATATCTTCAATTCTTATGTGTTACATGTAAATATCAATATATTTCCATGTGTGGGGGATGTGTTGCCTGTAGGTATGGAGCTTCCGAATCGTGTGACAGTGGGTGGACGCAGCTGGACGTGGAGGTACCATGATAGATGATGAATCCACCTATTTCACTGGACCAGGTCGAGAATGATATCCATTACAATTTTGAGACACTTTTCTCAAGTCAGGATGATGAAAATTCTTTCTCACCTTATAACTCAACATGTTGCAAGTACTATGATACAAACCAATTTAAAACAACTACTGAACCACTATTCAATGCAGTCTCTTTCTTCCACTTAAACTGCCGCAGTTTATCGTCAAATTGGGAATCGTTTCGTGATTTAACTAATGAAATCCACTCAGAAAAATTTTCTTTTGACTTTATTGGACTGAGCGAAGTATTCAATTGCAAAAATGATGAAAGATTGAAACTACATGGATATCATAAATTACTATTAAATACTAGAAAACAAGGAAAAAGAGGGGGTGGGGTAGGACTTTTCATTAAAGACAGCATAAATTACAAAGTTAGAGCTGATTTGAGTATTTTTATTGATAATGTATATGAATCACTATTTATAGAAACTACAACAGGTACAGCTTCCTACTCAAATAAAATAGTTGGTGTTATATATCGCCCTAATACACAACCCCATGCAGATTTGGACCTATACATGACAACTCTCTATGAAACAATTGATAAAATAAATCATGAACAAAAACAATGTGTAATCATGGGAGATGTAAACATAGATCTACTGAAGTATAATATCCACACTAAAACAAATGATTATGTAGACAGTCTTTTTTCCAGGGGTTTCATCCCAGCAATTACCAAACCCACCAGAGTAACCGAATCATCTGCAACTCTAATTGACCATATTTATAATAACAATATAACAATAAAATCTATTTCAGGTATTATTCTTACAGATGTGGCTGATCACTTCGGAATTTTTCATATTATGACCGAGAAAGTTAAAACAGACATGATAGACAAGAACGCTCCCACACAAAAAAGAATCATCACTGAAAATAAAATACACCTGTTTAAAAGCCTGCTTTCAGAAACATATTTCTCATTAGTCAATGAAATTGCTTGCCCTGATATGGCATATGATACTTTTATGAACATATATAATGAACAGTTTGAAAAGGCATTTCCCGTAGTTACAGTTAAAGCAAATAAAAAATATATAAAACAAGAACCCTGGGTAACCACTGGTTTCCTGGCATCAAGAAAGACAAAAAGTAAATTACTGACCAAAAAGCTTAAATCCCCTACTCCTTCCAGTATTAACAAATACAAATTGTTTAACAAAATTTACAACAAAATAAGACATACGCTGAAGAAAAATTATTATGGGGACATTATAGAAGCCAATAAAAGAAACATAAAGGAAACATGGAAAATTATTAAAAACATCCTGGGTAAAGACAATGGCAAACCACAACTGCCGAGCACCTTTTTGATTGATAGTAAACATATCATTGATAAAAAACACATAGCTGAACATTTCAATAATTACTTTTCAAATATAGGAAGGAAAACAAGCGAAAATGTACCAGCTTCTAGCAAGCATTTCACAGAATATCTCAAAAAGCCCAATATCAATAGTATATATATTGAACCAGTAGACCCCAAACATATTATAGATGCTGCCAACAATATAAAGAGCAAATCAAGCTCTGGACATGACTGCATATCTTCTAAAATCATGAAAGACACCATTGAAAACATAATTAGTCCCGTGACACACATCATAAATAAGTCATTAGAATATGGAATTGTCCCAAATAAATTAAAAATAGCCAAAGTTGTTCCAATTTACAAATCCTGTGAACCTGACAATATTAATAACTATAGGCCCATTAGCTTACTTCCTGCGTTCTCAAAAATTTTTGAGAAAATTATGTTCAAAAATTTTTTATCATTTTTTGACAGTCAAAATTTATTTTATCAACACCAATATGGATTCCGGCCGAAACACTCCACCATCCATCCTATAATACATTTTCTAAACGAAATAGCCGACTCTGTACATAAATCACCTAAGAACCTAACTATGTCAATATTTTGTGACCTATCTAAAGCTTTCGATATTATAAATCATGACATACTATTTTTCAAACTTGAATACTATGGTATAAGAGGTATAGCGAAGGATTGGATAAAAAGCTACCTAACAAATCGTATGCAATATGTAAATATCGACAACATCAATTCTGATCCCCATCCAATAACTTGTGGAGTTCCACAAGGTTCAATCTTAGGCCCTTTACTGTATTTGATATATGTGAATGACATCCATAACTCCACAAACAGTAAGATATTATCATTTGCCGATGACACATCATTGATTTTAAATGACAATGACATCAATAAACTTTTTGACCTTGGCAATAAGGAAATCAATAATCTGTATGAATGGTTTTGTGCAAACAAATTATCCCTGAATGCCAATAAAACTAAATTTATTGTAATACAAGACCCTCGACACGCGATCAACACCGACACCTTTCATTTGTACATAAAAGATACCCCTCTTTCTCAGATAGGAACTAAGTTTGATGAAAAAAGTACAAAATTCCTAGGTTTACATATCGATAACTCATTATCTTGGAAGTATCATATTGACCACATTAACAACAAAATATCTAAATCTCTCTTTCAGATTAAGCAAGTTAGAAATTATCTCCCAGCTGAAACCTTGAGGACTTTATACTTTTCAATGATACAACCATATTTAAATTATGGTATTTTAGCCTGGGGTAATGCAAATCCGAGTTTACTTAAAAAAACCAATATCCTCCACAAACGCGCTATTAGGTATATCAACAAAGCGACTTATAACAGTCACACAGATCCCCTATTTAAAAAATGCCAAATACTTAAACTTTATGATCAATATATCCATGAAGCAACTATCTTCATGCACAAATTCTCCTGTAAACTACCTTTATCTTTTGCAGGCACTTTCCAATACAACCATGAAATAAACTGTAGTTACACTACAAGGCAGTCAAACCTGATTTATGTTAAAAAATGCAACTCAAACTTTGCTAGCAAACAGCCTGTTTTTAATTTTCCCAAAATTTGGAATGAATGGACCACCAAGCTAGATAATATACCTTTCAAAAGCACAATTAAACACAAGGTTAAATCCCTGCTACTATCTGAATATTCCCAAAATGTTAAGTGCAACAACCCACTCTGCAATGATTGTACATCATAATGTTCCCAATGTTTTTACACCTTGCATTATGACGCTTCTCTCGACCTGGCTCCGCCAAAAAACGTAAACAAAATTTGGATGCCTTCACGACCCGGCTGCTACCCATCTGTCTGGCCCACGACTAAATTTGGCGGCCATCTTGCATTTATGGACATATTCATATTATAAATGTTTATTTAACCACTGTTTTCTCATGTACAATGTATAAGGCCCCTACAATGAGCAGCAAAAGGTAACAAAGATTTTATTTTGTAGACCTATACAGCTTAAAGTGAAGCAATCTCAAAATTCGAGATTTCGCGGGGCGGCCATTTTGAAAAATGGCCCGAAAACCAATTTTTGCAATGGATGCGCAACCGGAGACATATGTAATGTTTAGTAGTATTAAAAAACCTTGAAAGGGACTAAAAAAGCAAAGGGACCCCCCGTACATGCCCGACTATTTGTTGAGTATTCATGAGCTATATGTTATACAGGCCCCTAGCAACCACGCTTATTGCCATGGCATGTACTCTCTATTAACGTGAATATCTATGTAGCCTTCATATCAAGTAGAATATATTTATTGAAGAACAACGAACAGTCACCAATGTTTTTTTTTATTACATTGCATCGATCATGGAAATGTACATGGTTGCCAGGGAGCCATATTTGGCCGTTACGTCCGTGTCGAATAATCAGCACAATACGAAGCTATCCTACGGGTAAGCCTCCTTTCGCCCAGGGGTTTCAAACTGGGACGCGGAAAAAAAAACCCGCGAAGGTTCAACTCAATCAATTCTTACAGCTTTCATTGCCTCGATGCTTCGAAATTGTTACCGAAGATTTCCATGTCTTGTATAACGGACCTCGCATAATACACTGCATGTGCCACGGTCATTCAAAGATAACTTGAGAAAAGCTGTCCATTCAGTAATAATTATGATATTCCCAATAAGAGGCAAACATGTGAATGTAGAGTGTATTTTGGTGAGGTTCCATGTAGCAGTAGTACGTAATAATTGATAATTTAGGCCTGGTTTTTGATCCTGTATTACATTGTCTCTGTTGATTCCCGAACTATCGATTAAATCCTGCTAACACCTGTGTCCCATTTTCATTTACTGTTTCTCTTCGATGCCTTCCCGCTGATGTTTCTTGTGTCAAATAATCATTGAACTGTAAATCCGATGAAGCCATTCACATATTCCTTGGCGAACAATACCGTGCGAAAATAATTCAAAATGCAATCAACTGTTATCGGGTGCTTTGGTTTCAATTAATGTGACGAAGTCTTGCAGCTGGGGGTAATTTGATTGTTCTTCATAATCTCAAACGACGTCTTTTTCATTTGCTTTTCCAATTCTAGCGAGCGGGGGTGTACAAGCCAAGTCCCGTGCACCGTATGTTCGGTGATGATCGATCAGACTCTGACAGTCAGGAGAGCGGTGCTGGGTCACGTGACGTTGGATGGTCCGACTCCAGCCCCCATGCATGGTAGTCCAAAAACGGTCTGAGGGAACGTAGGATCCTTTAAAATAAACGACAAAACCCGAAACGCAATCAAACGAGCCTAGACGTGCGAGAACAGGAGAAGAATACTCATTCATTCATACTGGTATGTTCAATTCTCTAAACAAAATTTGCAGCTCGGTGAGGGATGTCTGTACTGCCATTCCAATGAATTCAAACTGACCGCAAAATATGTAGAGATTTATTATTTATGGACACATTGATGATGGCAATTAGCGATCGCACCTGCAGGTCAGTATGGAAGCATACAGTAGTGCTGCAACGTGCGGGAGGAAATCAAACAAATTCTAATGCATTAACTTTCGCGAGCGACTTATTTAGTGTATTAGTGTATTTTGTCGAGTTTATACCTGCCATTCTTGAACCGTATCAAAGTACAACAACTGGAAGACTACAACTGGAAATTAATGACGGTTATTACCATATTATGATAATGAAATTGAGAAACTTCTCAAAATGACGGCCGTTCCGACGAAAAATAGTTTTCTTTGGCAGCCATTTACATTAAAATCTGCTAGGTAAAAGAGAAACCCCGTGGAACAGGGGCGTCGGTCCGAGACCACGTGTATGTCCAATAACCCCCCTGCTACTCGAAGGTTTTTTGTTGTAGATCATAAGAAAACTACTCAGCAGTCAATGGAAGTTGTTTAACCAACATTCAGCATTGACCTAATCCCTTCGAGAACAATGCAAGTATGATCCAAATATTGTTTCTTCACATTCAAATGGAAAGTCAAACATGTATATGGCGATTTCAACGGTGAGCTTTAATTAAGAGGTAAAAACAAACATTTTCGTAAACAAAAATATTTTTCGACATCTGTCGACAGATCACTCTATGATTTTCAAGTAACCTCCAGCTTTTGCTTATTTTTACCTGCAAACGCGCTGATATGAAAGTCAAAACAGAAATGTTTTTTGTTCCTACAATAAACATATCTTGATGAAGCAGTATCAATATTGCACGATTGTCGTACTAATTCTACATGTATGTAAATTATCTCATGCAGTGGGTATGGGTTATCGTACAGAAATAAATGTTTTTTTTTAAATATTTATTTCAATGATATCATATTGATTGCATTCCACTCACATGATGCAGCAGTCTTAATCTTCCAACCTGTTAGGCTTAACGAGAATGAATATTTACCAGCTGCCGTTGTGCATTATTTATAAAACATTGCATATTGTGGTGACTTGTCTATGACTTGAGGAAATATTTACACCGCATACTTCAATAAAATGTCGAGCAATAAGCAGTAAACATATTCTTATGGGGTTCTTAATATAATTGCAGATTAAGCTTATTACCTGTTGAATCTCGTGGGGGAAATTTTACTCCAAGTTGAATCCCGCTAATTACATATGGATGCTTAGCAGTAAAAAATAGTTCTGATTACTTATGACATTTTTGTATTTATTTATTATTATCATGTATTCATGTGTATTTTGCATTACTCATCAGAATCACCGATTATCGCTCAATATGGATCAAATTGACGATGATAATACTACTAGTTCAAGACCGGTTTTCATCAATAAACATTTTTTTACTCGACAGTTCTGCCACGATGGCGAGATACACATTTACTGCACTACTGCTGCTGGCAATTCTACATGTCATTTCCGTTGATCATGGTAAGATTAATATGAAAAACTTATTGTTTTTTGTATCCCCACCGCCAAAAGATTATAATAAAAAAATCAATGTGAGGTTCCTACATTAGGGAGGTGTACTACATAGTTGTAAAAAATATTAATTTCTGTTGACAATCCATCAAGATTTATCGTTGAACTTTCGATTCGAGTTTGTTTTGGAAATTTGAGATTAGTTTTTAGGTTACCGAACCTATGGACCGATAACCTATTGCCATGGCGTTGCGTCCGGCGTTCGTCCGCCGTGGTCGTCGTCGTCGTCTGTCCACATATTTATCTTTAAAGTTTACGGTCCAATCTTTCTGGAAATTTGGGGAAAGATACCTTGAAATAATTCGAGAAGGAGGTATTTTTTTTTAGTTTTTTTTTTACTTTTTTTTCAAAATGGCGGCCGTTTTAGTCCAAAAATAGTCAATTTTGAACTTTGGCAGCCATTTTCTCAAAACTGTCTGATCAGATTTGAGATTTTTGTTTCAAAAGATTCTCCTTAATGTACATCTGTGATATGTATAAGTTTGGTTCCCCTTGAATCGCCGGTCTGCGTATGGCGGCCATTTTGAATTTTCGACGGGTAAAAAATTACTATCCATTTTGGGCCATTTCTAGACAAAACAACAATTTTTCACCCTTTGAAAAAAATTTTGGACTTCGAAAATTTTCGGCACTTTTTTCCTTCATAATGGGAGCTGCCAGGACTGTACTCATAGAACGCCTGAAGATAGAGCTTAGAAATTGGCACTTTCAAATGGGAAGTCATATATGGCGACTTGTGTGGTGACCTTGAATTTGACCTTGGATGACATTGAAAGGTCAAAACAGCCATTTTTGGGTAAAAAATGCCCAAATTTGCACCTTGTCTGTCTTTTCTCCAAAACTGTCTGATCAGTTTTGAGATTTTTGTTTCAGAAGATTCCTCTTATATACCTCTGTGAAGTGCATAAGTTTTGTTGCCATTGAATCGCCGATCTCCGTGTGGCGGCCATTTTGAATTTTTGATGAGTCGGCGAAAAAAAAAATTTCGCCGCAAGTCGCATTTTTATCCATTTTGGGCCATTTCTGGGCAAATAAAAATTTTCTAACTGTGAAAAATTTTTTCGGCACTTTGTTCCTTCATAATGGGAGCTGTCCGGACTGTACTCATAGAACACTTGAAGATACAGCTTAGAAATTGGCACTTTCAAATGGGAAGTCATATATGGCGACTTGTGTGGTGACCTTGAATTTGACCTTGGATGACATTGAAAGGTCAAAACAGCCATTTTTGGGTAAAAAATGCCCAAATTTGCACCTTGTCTGTATTTTCTCCAAAACTGTCTGATCAGTTTTGAGATTTTTGTTTCAAAAGATTCCTCTTATATACCTCTGTGAAGTGTATAAGTTTTGTTGCCATTGAATCGCCAATCTCCGTGTGGCGGCCATTTTGAATTTTTGATGAGTCGGCGAAAAAAAAAAATTTCGCCGCAAGTCGCATTTTTATCCATTTTGGGCCATTTCTGGGCAAATAAAAATTTTCTAACTGTGAAAAAAATTTTCGGCACTTTTTTCCTTCATAATGGGAGCTGTCCGGACTGTACTCATAGAACACTTGAAGATACAGCTTAGAAATTGGCACTTTCAAATGGGAAGTCATATATGGCGACTTGTGTGGTGACCTTGAATTTGACCTTGGATGACATTGAAAGGTCAAAACAGCCATTTTTGGGTAAAAAATGCCCAAATTTGCACCTTGTCTGTCTTTTCTCCAAAACTGTCTGATCAGTTTTGAGATTTTTGTTTCAAAAGATTCCTCTTATATACCTCTGTGAAGTGTATAAGTTTTGTTGCCATTGAATCGCCGATCTCCGTGTGGCGGCCATTTTGAATTTTTGATGAGTCGGCGAAAAAAAAAAATTTCGCCGCAAGTCGCATTTTATCCATTTTGGGTCATTTCTGGGCAAATAAAAATTTTCTAACTGTGAAAAAAAATTTCGGCACTTTTTTCCTTCATAATGGGAGCTGTCCGGACTGTACTCATAGAACACTTGAAGATACAGCTTAGAAATTGGCACTTTCAAATGGGAAGTCATATATGGCGACTTGCGTGGTGACCTTGAATTTGACCTTGGATGACATTGAAAGGTCAAAACAGCCATTTTTGGGTAAAAAATGCCCAAATTTGCACCTTGTCTGTATTTTCTCCAAAACTGTCTGATCAGTTTTGAGATTTTTGTTTCAAAAGATTCCTCTTATATACCTCTGTGAAGTGTATAAGTTTTGTTGCCATTGAATCGCCGATCTCCGTGTGGCGGCCATTTTGAATTTTTGATGAGTCGGCGAAAAAAAAAAATTTCGCCGCAAGTCGCATTTTTATCCATTTTGGGCCATTTCTGGGCAAATAAAAATTTTCTAACTGTGAAAAAAATTTTCGGCACTTTTTTCCTTCATCATGGGAGCTGTCAGGAGTGTACTCATAGAACACTTGAAGATACAGCTTAGAAATTGGCACTTTCAAATGGGAAGTCATATATGGCGATTTGTGTGGTGACCTTGAATTTGACCTTCGATGACCTTGAAAGGTCAAAACAGCCATTTTGGGGTGAAAAAAAATGCCCAGATTTGCCTCTATAGATGAAATGCTCACAGATAGAGCTCATGTTTGCATTATGAACATATAGGAAGACATATATGGCACAACCAATGATGACCTTGAACTTAACGTCAGATGACCTTGAGTGCCAAATGTCTGACTCGGAATGTGTAAAATGGCTTGAGCGGCCTATACGCTTGCACCCAGATGTATCTTTGTATTATGAACATCTAGAATATCAAATGCCGCACAAATACATGTAATGGTGACATCGAAGTTCACATGGATGACCTTGACTGGTAATCTCAATGTCATATGTTCACACTGCGAACCCTGATTGGTAAATCTCAAGGTCTGTTACCTGCCAATGCTGCCATGGCTAAACCAAACTTGTCCGGTAACCTGTCTTAGCCTTTGGGCTAATTTTTCACAAGTGAACATTCGAAAATTAATCTTGATCTTACTTCAGTATCTTTTCCCGCTGATTATCAAACATGTCAGGACAAATTAATAGATATTTTCTTGACGATTTCATGCTTAATTTACAAGCATTCTATTTTTTTCGTCGCAAAGTCACTGTAGATTTGGGCATACATGTACATGTTGCATATACATACACATATACTTTTTGCCAATCAAATCGAATTCCATCCATTTGACACGATATATTACATGATACATGTAGGTTAAATTTCAAAGAAATCACTGAAATGAGAAAATGAAGAAATATCTCAATATTATACAATTATGTAAGGTCGTGTGTACAAGCCTATTGTCATCTGAAGAAAGCCTGTGTTGGGTCGAAATAAATCAAACTAAAGTCTTTATAGCTGTTATTGAACTTTCATTATATATGTAAGCCTATACACGTATCACCTTTATTCGGTGCTACTGAATCAGAGTAATTATACATGTATATACCCTGGCATACTCTGTATATACTAAACGTGACCGATTGAGAACTGTTGCTTGAAGACATTTAGGCGAACTACCCATATTATTCAAGCAAAAATCCCAATTACCCATTTTCTGATAAATATTCTACTGTGTTTTCCTCACTAATTGGTAAAAAAAACCCCATAGAAGCCGATCATAAATGCCTTTCAAATTTCAAGCTAGCAAACTGTAATAACACTACCACTCAGGTCACAGTCATGCTTTGTTTTCGACAGGCGTTGAAGGCAGAAGAAGCAAAGGGGTAAGTGACCCCGTTTCGATGTTATTTCTATTCACATAATTTTCTCAATTTAATATTTACCTTGAAACCCCCACCTAAGTCAGCGAAGTCATGTCTCCCAACTGTTTCGATAGGTTGGGAAGGGGGGACGACAGTTCCGCCCCGAGAGGCCGGGAAGGGAAAAGGACAGGGACAAGCGGACGAGGATCCGGGACCTGCGCACCCTCTACATCAATGAGAACGGAGAGGAGATTCGACAAGGAAGCATGGTAAGCCATGCATACGCCTACTCAGTTCACATGCAAGTTTACCTAGACACATTGGACTGGTGAAACCATGACGTCTATATTTCAACTGCATGAAATAAGCACACGTTTTGGCGTGAATCTCGTGATATAAATCGAGGTAACGCACCCGTTCCCCGCCGACAGGAGGACATCGGGACGTTGGAGAGTACGCTGCACACCGGCTGCGAGGACACAATGGCGCTGGCTTTCCAGCAGGCCTACGAGGAGTTACTAGGCGTCGAGAGAATGCAGGAGGAGTTCATCAACATCCTCGAGACAGGCGACCTGAACAGAGAAGAGGAGGAGGTATGTGTCAAGGACAGCATGGGTAATTTTGGAAATACGTAGTAAATTAGTAACTCAGCGCGTTGTCCACTAGAGGTTCCTATTTGCAACTCAAGGCGTTGTGAATAGGTATTGATCATGGCGCCCTCGATCCATAGATTAGGCCTTGGTGAAGTGACAGTCCCGCCCTCAGCCTGAGCATAGATCTAATTTATATTCGTGTACAATACGTAATAGTAGATTGAGTTAACGAGATGTCGATAGCCGTTCACGTTCACCGCCCTTCCCCGCAGGTGCTGAAAGCGGCGGTAGGTCCCGAACAACTCATGGCGTTCTGTCAAGCGCGTGGCGGCCACGTGAGAGAGGGCGGCTTTGGGCTGGACATGACAGACGAGGCTGAGACACGTCGCAGGAGGAAGCGCTGGGCCACCTTAACAGAACGCAAGTGGGAGAAAGGAATCGTAATCTTCAAAGTGGACCCCGACAAAATGGCAGAACGTACGTAGATAGAAGGCTGTATTGAAACAAGCATGGCCGATCGAAGATGTCCTGATAACGTACATTTGTGATTACATGCACATGTATAGTATTCGTGATACTATACATATATACAGTATATACAGATACTATACACAACACCCTCCGGTGGCTTTCTTTCGAACATCCTGAAGGCTTCGCGGTTCGATGTATATATTGACTTATAACCAATGCATATAAGATCAACATTTTCATGGTACATTAGGAAGCATGAAACTAATATCATTCTGAATGGAAACAAAGCCTGGCTACTTAACATTCAGAGCCCAACTGATGTAGTCACGGGGCAATTGAATTGTTGTCTACCTCACAACCCCGGTGGTTTCAGCTGTGGAAGTCCAGGAGACGCTCCGTAGACAGCTGCGCCAGATAGAGCGAGAGAGCTGTGTCAGGTTCCACGAGTACAGGGAGGGTATACACGAGGAGCTGGGTCTGCCGCACAAGGTCGTTCTCACGTTCATCAAACCCACCAATGTAAGGTGAGTACATGTGTACCCCAAGATACAAACACTTTGATGACACTAAGTATGATCGCAACCAGCAGCAACGTTCGGAATTGATCTGGAGATAAAAAGAGACTCAACGTGTTCGCTCTTTTCAGTTGCTTTTCATTTGTGGGCCGGAGCAATCCTAAGAACAAAACGACTGTTTACTTTCAAGACATCTCTACTTGCGGGGTAATATTGCACACCACAAAAACGACATAAATAAGCTTGTGGTCATAATGATGACGATGATGATTAGTATCAATAATATCACTATCATTGATATTATTATTGCTATTTCTATCAATAATAATATTATCATTATCAATAGGGCTGGGCAACAGTTCACGAGGTGCTGCATGCTGTTGGATCACGTCACGAGCAGCAGAGGTCCGATTCGAAGACACTGTACCAAGTTAACGTCAACAACATAGATCCCAGTGAGAGCACTCGACATAAGCCACTAGGGCAAACCTGAAAAAAAAACGCGATTGAACCGAGTAGGTGTCTTCGCGACACGCGAACTATTGAAAACACAAAAACGGCAATAACTCAAGAACTATCCACAGTAGAAGCATGATTTTGGTGTCTATACATATGTTTTCAACCCCAAGTTGAAGCTTGCAAGTACATTAGACCATTCATTTGTGAAGAAAATCCAATATGGCGTCCAAAAACGCACATCTTTGTGTTAGCTCTGAACAACATTTATTTCATGGGCTCAGTTCACTCACTGTACACCACCAGAAATCCCACACACTGATGTACCGTTTGAAACATATTTCATGTGATAGTATATAGCTAGGAATATTATTTCTGGACTTCTAGAGTTTGGGCACCCTTGGGCAAACCCAGGAAAACACGATTGAACCGAGCACGGGTCTCTTCGCGACACCTGGTATGAAAACACAAAAGCGGCAATAACTCGTAAACTATCCACAGTAGAAGCATGATTTTGGTGTCCATACATTTGTTTTCAACCCGAATCTTTCGAATGAGCACGCTTGCAAGTACATTAGACCATTCATTTGAGAAGAAAATCCAATATAGCCTCCGAAAACGAGCATTGCTGTGTTAGCTTTGAATAACAAATATGTCATGGGCTTTGTACACCCCCAGAACCCTCACCCACTTGTATCAGTTTTGTCTATTAGGGTATATTGAATGAAATAAAAGATGTTGACGGTAGATATATAGGAATGAACTTCATGTCAACACTGTAAATATGGGTACCTCTAAATACCTTTTTGTGACTTGGCATACTCGGAACTGTATTTAGCATACTACGCCAGTTTCATGGCACTGATCACCACATGTTATATATCATTAGATAGGGTCTTGAATTGCCTCTCCTGTGGTGTATGAGCTGCTCTGGATATTTATCCATCTATGGTCAGTCAACTACAATTTTCATGGACAACTCTGAACAAATTCCCGAAACCCTCATGTACTACATTGTGTGTATATACCCTGTGAACCATCCAAACTCCTCACCTACTGATAATATTTTGTTCAGCAGGTTCCACTGAATAAAGTAAAAGATGATAACAGGGAATTTATTAATATTGAATATATATTGATGAAGTTCATTGATAACATCGCGTATTCTCCTGAACCAATATGGGAATTGAATGATGTTTTACCTCCCAATGTTGTCTTCCAATCAGATATTCTTGCAATATTCATCTGTCTATAGCCAGTCAAATAATTTTTGTTATCAACAACTTGAAACAAATCCATACATGGGAATTATGACAGTGGGAAGACTCAGCAATGGTCACGCTGACACCTTCCACAATAATTTACAATAATTTACCAGATCGCACTTCAAAATTTAACGAACATTGGTGATTTGTCTTGAAAGTCGGCGTTGGTCATAAAACTTCAGTCCATAGGATGGCCAGCGAAGTGTTGCCAACATCGACTGTACCATATTGGACCAACTTTGGATGCTAGATGTTGGTAATGCAAGTATAATCCTGTATGGACATATGATATGTTGCCAATGTCTGGACGACGTTGTTCATCAACGTTGAGACCAATGTCTACATTGAACCCAAATTCACCAGATGCCGCCTGTTTTTTTTCTAAAATAGAAACTTAAATTGGTTGAAAAATAGAGTTGACGAATGGCGTGGATCAACGTTAGCCCAATGAGCACCATGATGTAGTCTTAATAGTATATGTCAACATAGGGCCAATGTTCATGTAAATTGTGTGTGTAAAATGTAAGCGTGCTATATGGGGCATGCGGCTTTCAATGTTTCCCAACATGCTACAAAACATTGAATATAGAGAATATAGAGCATTCCATTGAGTATTTCCCTCAGTCTAATTGTCTGTAGTTTGGGAAGCACTCTCATTCATGACCAGCTGATAGGAATTTGCACCGAAATGTAACTCATTAAAACTATTCACCCATAATCATACAGCCCAAGTATTGGAGCCCACTGTGAGGACCTTCTTGTTGGATCGTTCATATACTCCAGTAGGGAGATCAGGGATTCCACCTCCTTCCCTGGATTCTCGGCCTATCCCGATACAATAAGGGAACCATGGAAGAAAGCCAAATGGAAGACAGCTTTTAGCTAATTTGGTCCCTCAATTTTCATCACAAATATTATTTTTTGCCATTCCATCATTGTATATAACGTGTGAAAATTGAATAAATTGCTATCCTATCCTATCCTATCCTACCACTATACCCCATAACTTGAGTTAGTTTTGAATAATGATGAATAGACTGCTGGATCTGGAACCTCGCTTTGTTCTAATTGTACACCACCTTGGAATCATACATGTAGGCATCATATTCCTTTTTCAGTTATTTCTTGAAAACATTTTCGAAATCACGAAGATAATTTCTCTGACATTAGGATGAACACTCAGTTCAAGGAAAATGTCCAAGTCATATTTGATGGCCTGTGTTCAGTGTACGAGTTGTATTGGGGATGGCATAACCTATATATGAGATATCGTGGACAGCAGCAAACGAAATTATAAAACTGCCACCATACATGCTAGTAGAAATAAACTTATACATGTACACGAATGCATGATACTCATTACCAGCGAATACATTTTGAAATGACTAACAAAGACACCGCGATGGTTATCCAGGTGACCTTGGTATATATTGATCCAGGGGTGTTTCTCTTGGAAGAGTTTGAATGAGGCTTACATTTGGAATCGACACCTCCGCCATGATTCTCACATCTTTTATCCAGCAGTCTTATCATGTTCATCATGAAACATTTATGTTCGTCTTACACAGGCTATTTGTGATTGATGTCAACCCCAATATGAGGTGTATTGACACGATTGTGTACTTTATGGAAGACCACATCACACCAAGAGGAAAGATCTGACAGAGCTGTCGAACACATATACCTCACATAAACGGTACATATACCTCAGTCAGCCTAACACAGTCCTGCATCCTGACCTCAAGCATGTCAAGTACCAATCAGGTTGCTATCTGAAGGAGGCACATATCCTAAGTCCGACGTGCTAAGTCTCACAAGTAACAACGTATGGGGACTTGAACAAAAAATGCTCGAACTTCTGTAGTTCGAAGCATCGGGGAAACCCTGCTCTAAGGGTTAATATATACTTTATCCACATAACTTTACTATTAGCGTCGTTTATTGCATTCCGTAGAGTCGACCCTAATGGATATGTAGTGGATGAGGAAATTGGGAGGTTCACAGGGAATATATTCACACAATGTAGTACATGAGGATTTCGGGAATTTATTCTGAGTTGTCGATAAAAATTGTAGTTGACTGACCATACTGAGTATGCGAAGTCACAAAAATGTATTTAGGGGTACCCATGTTTACAGTGTTGACAGTTCATTCCTATATATTTACTGTCAATATCTTTTATTTCATTCAATATACCCTAATAGACAAAACTGATACAAGTGAGTGAGGGTTCTGGGGGTGTACAGAGTCCATGAAATATTTGTTAATCAAACCTAACACAGCAATGCTCGTTTTCGGAGGCTATATTGGATTTTCTTCACGAATGAATGGTCTAATGAGCTTGCAAGTGTGCTCATCCAAAAGATTTGGGTTGAAAACATATGTATAGACACCAAAATCATGCTTCTACTGTGGATAGTTCACGAGATATTGCCGTTTTTGTGTTTTCATACCAGGTGTCGCGAAGAGACCCGTGCTCGGTTCAATCGTGTTTTCCTGGGTTTGCCCAAGGGTGCCCAAACTCTAGAAGTCCAGAAATAATATTCCTAGCTATATACTATCACATGATATATGTTTCAAACGGTACATCAGTGTGTGGGATTTCTGGTGATGTACAGTGAGTGAACTGAGCCCATGAAATAAATGTTGTTCAGAGCTAACACAAAAATGTGCGTTTTTGGAGGCCATATTGGATTTTCTTCACGAATTAATGGTCTAATGTACTCGCAAGCGTGCTCATCCAAAAGATTGGGATTGAAAACATATGTATAGACACTAAATTAATGGTTCTACTGTGGATAGTTCTTGAGTTATTGCCGTTTTTGTGTTTTCAATAGTTCGCGTGTCGCGAAGAGACCTACTCGGTTCAATCGCGTTTTTTTCAGGTTTGCCCAAAGGTGCCCAAACTCTAGAAGCCCGAAAATAATACTCCTAGCTATATACTATGACATGAAATATGTTTCAAACGGTACATATTTCATGAAATTTTTACCCCCTAAATATCCAAATGGCCGACTGACTAGTTCGACTTACAGGAGACTAGCAAAAAGATACCACACAGTTCTGGAACTCGTACGTTGTTTAATATGGCGTTGAACGTTGACAAGTGATGATACATGTACATGTAGAATGGCGTTATGACTGTACAAGTTGTGCTCGACATGTTTGTCCATATTTACGGTTCAGAAACTGAAATATACAAACCGAGGAACCAATATACTAGATACAGAAATATAAATACCAATATACATCACAGTACTAAAGTGTATAACCAAAGTTCACAGAGTTTACAGTTCACATCAGATATCTATGCCCTATATTACACAAATAAAGAAAGCAATACATAAACAAAATAAATCGCTTACTTTCTGTGTGGGATATGGTGCAAAAATGTAAGAATATATCCGTTAGGCCATCTCAGATCCAAAAACGTTGTTACTCTGTTGCTGTCAATATGGCGAATGAGAAAAAAATCAACAAAGCAATAACCTGACATCAAAGAAAACAATGCCAGGATGTAGAAACACCAATAAATGGTGAAATACCAAAAAAAAATGATTTCATTAGCGGGAGTAGAACCCTGTGCCTTTGGAACACAGTGGTCAATACAACACATGATAGAGTGAAGTCACCTACAAAAATACTAATCATAATGCAACCATTTATATAACACATAGGCACATATCATAATGGGAACAAACATATAATATTTCTGCAGCCACATTTGTACAGGCGAAATCGAGTGTTGGTGACAGTGACTCGACAACGGTAGCGTGACAGCATGAATTGGCTATGTTTATACCACTTGATCCTGACCCAATTCCAATGACCTGACCTGAAAAACATTTCCAAACTAACGTATTCAACCGTTAATTTCCTATGTAAAAAATAAATCCGTCAAGCTTTATTTGTTTGACTTGGTGAAAGTGTCCTCTGATTCTCGATTCCATATCCTGGGTTCCTATCAATACGTTTGAGCCACACGTACACGTACAAGCCATATAATAATGTTAAAGGTCGATTTGATGTTTATCATTCTTCTCCTTGCAGAAAACTTAAGAGAGTTCGACACCAAGGAAACGGACAACAGCATTGTAGAGTTCGCCTTCGATTCGGTTATGCACTACTTAGCGAATGTAGGTTCCGATTCAGTATTTTCAAACGTTGAGGCCCTTAAGATACTATGAGCAACGTTCGTAGTTAATTCAACGATGTGCTATGTTTCATGTCCCTTGTTTGGCTCCAGTTTATTAAAATGTCTCATAATACAGCATTAGCTCCATCAGTGAAAGTAGAATTGGGAAATAGAGCATGACACTGTATCTTGTATGGTTATATAAGGCCATGTTGTGTTTTTTCTTTGTTTCCCGTCAACTTTTCGAAATGTACCCGCCAGCCAGGAAAAAACAAACAAACACAGAAAAAACACACAGACGTTTATCATCACGATACCATCTTTTTCACAAAGTAACTCATGCCAAAAATGTAAAATAAATGGCATTTGACCATTTGCTAAACTATGAAATACCTTATTGATAATAACAGAGAGTGAAACAGCAAAATGGAAACCATTTACTATCTTCCACGAAGTTCTGTGTTTTTGGGGCTAGAAAAGGATCATTTTTGAGGGAAAAAAAGACAAAAAGTTTTGTGTTTTTTTTCTCAAAATAATTGCTATTTTCACCCGCCCGCTGACGTGAAACAAAGGAAAAAACAACACGGCCTAATATATATATATAGACAAGAATTACAATGTATATTAGATGTCCAACCCGGATTCTCGATTCAGTCGTACTCGATCAATCGCTCGGTGAATACATGGATGACGTACGATGCACAGCTACGTTACCTGGGCTGGACGGACGAGGGTTTCCTTTACTTCGTGGATGGCGAGGCCCTGAATAAAGTCTACGATTGTAAAGGTAAATTCAACACACTCATTTCACGTTGAGGTGCGTGCACACAAACAGCAGCAATCCGGTGCGAAAGTTCTCTTGTGAATAATAAGGATAATGTTTGCTTTATTGAAGCTATCATGTGTATAATATATATCTGTATGGACACTGTATGTTAGAGCTCCGGTCACTCCAGAGTGAAATGTTGACCTCTGGTGCTCTGTGATTGCAGTCCAAGAGTGCAATGATTTTGAGGACGTCTGTGAGAATGACGGCTACGTAGGATACGTGGATGGGCAGTGTCGCTGTGTTTGTCCTCGCGGCTTGTTCGGCGACAGGTGTGAAACCACAGGTCAGTCAGCATTCTCAGTCATGTGTACGATCGATCATGGTATCATTCATCATCAGTATTCTATAAGGAGTATACATGTATATAACTCCTGCACAAAACAGTTCTGGGGTCTAGAATTCATGCTTTTTGAAGAAAAAAATTCGGAAAGTGCATCAGCACACGCCAACTGATTGTTCAATATTACCAGTCAATATTTAGTAGTAACTCAGATGTCATTCAATTCCCCGCCTTCCACTCCGCTCTCCGCTTACAGTGCCGACCCCCTTGACGTCATGGCCGGACGGTGAGTTCACCTTACCGAAGCCATTGGAGGGCTGTCCAGGTGCCGACTTTGGCGAGGGCACGCGGCTCCAGTCGTCCAAAATCAGCCGGCACGAGATGTACGGCGGGGACGACCACTTCATGCCGGACGAGTCCCGAGGGCCGGCTTTGCGCTACTTCAGGCACACTTTCTGTAGTCACCAGGCGACCAGCAGCGGCAGCGGCATCATGTGGCCCGCTGGTTCCTACTGTATCTACAGCAAAGGGGGAAGCTGTCCAGCTGGTAGGTTGGCAGTGTTAAATAAGTGCACAGAACAAAATACGGTCATACCTAGTAAATGAAGAATGCAAGAAGTTTCGTTTTTAGGTTACCGGACCTATGGTCCGTAACCTATTGGCATGGCGATGCGTCCGGCGTCGGCGTCGTCGTCCGTCGTCCGTCGTCCGTCGTCCGTCGTCGTCGTCGTCGTCGTCGTCCGTCAACAATTTTATCTTTAAAGTTTACGATCGAATTTTTCTGAAATTTTGCACAAAAATGCCTAAAAATATTTCGAGAGGGGGGTATTTTTTAGTTTTTTGATTTTCGCATTTTTTTCAAAATGGGGGCCGTTTTCGACGAAAAATGCCTGATTTTGGACTTTGGCGGCCATTTTCTCAAAATCTGTTCAGTAACTTTTTTTTTTATTGATGCATAACACTCCTCATATGTAACCCTGTGACATGTATAAATTTCGTTGCGCTTGAATCGCTCGAAGTGGGCCATTTTGGGCCCAAACTCGGCCCAAATGGGACTTTCCCATGTTAAATTCTCCTATGCTTTATAATGGGACACATTAAAGCCTAATATCTCACTTAATATTGAGATTAGAGACTAGGAATCAATTGTGGACATATAGGAAATGATATATGCTGAATATTGTCGTGACCTTGATTTTGACTTTTGACCTTGGTTTCAAGGTCAGAGCGGCCGTTTTCGTCGAAAAATGGCCAATTTTGGACTTCGACGGTCGTTTTCTCAAAATCTGTTCAGTAACTTTTTTTTCTTATTGATGAAAAACACTCCTCATATGTACCCCTGTGACATGTATAAATTTCGTTGCGCTTGAATCGCTTGAAGTGGGCCATATTTGGGCCCAAACTCGGCCCAAATGTGACTTTCCCATGTTAAATTTTCCTATGCTTTATAATGGCACACATTAAGCCTAATATCTCACTTAATATTGAAATTAGAGACCAGGAATGAATTGTGGACATATAGGAAATGATATATGCTGAATATTCTCGTGACCTTGAATTTGACTTTTGACCTCATTTTCAAGGTCACAGGACAAAATGGCTAATATCTCGCTTATTATCGACTTTACAGCTTAGGAATCAGTTGTGAACATATAGGAAATGATATATGCTGAATATTCTCGTGACCTTGAATTTGACCTTTGACCTCATTTTCAAGGTCACATGACAAAATGGCTAATATCTCGCTTATTATCGACTTTACAGTTTAGGAATCAATTGTGAACATATAGGAAATGATATATGCTGAATATTTTCGTGACCTTGAATTTGACCTTTGACCTCATTTCCAAGGTCGCAGGACAAAATTGCTAATATCTCGCTTATTATCGACTTTACAGCTTAGGAATCAATTGTGAACATATAGGAAATGATATATGCTGAATATTCTAGTGACCTTGAATTTGACTTTTGACCTCATTTTCAAGGTCAACAGGACAAAATGGCCAATATCTTGCTTATTAGCGACTTTACAGCTTAGGAATCAATTGTGAACATATAGGAAATGATATATGCTGAAAATTCTCATGACCTTGAATTTGACCTTTGACTTCATTTTCAAGGTCACATGACAAAATGGCTAATATCTCGCTTATTATCGACTTTACAGCTTAGGAATCTATTGTGAACATATAGGAAATGATATATGCTGAATATCCTCGTGACCTTGAATTTGACCTTTGGCCTCATTTTCAAGGTCACAGGACAAAATGGCTAATATCTCGCTTATTATCGACTTTACAGCTTAGGAATCAATTGTGAACATATAGGAAATGATATATGCTGAATATTCTCTTGACCTTGAATTTGACCTTTGACCTCATTTTCAAGGTCACAGGACAAAATTGCTAATATCTCGCTTATTATCGACTTTACGGCTTAGGAATCAATTGTGAACATATAGGAAATGATATATGCTGAATATTCTCGTGACTTTGAATTTGACCTTTGACCTCATTTTCAAGGTCACAGGACAAAATGGCCAATATCTTGCTTATTAGCGACTTTGCAGCTTAGGAATCAATTGTGAACATATAGGAAATAATATATGCTGAATATTCTTGTGACCTTGAATTTGACCCTTGACCTAAATTTCAAGGTTAGTCATTTTATTTTCAAGGTCAGAATACAAAATGGCTTAGATCTCGCTTATTATCAAATTTACAGCTTAGGGGTCCAGAGTGAACATATAGGAAAAGATGTATGCTGAATATTTTGGTGATCTAGAATTTGACCTTTGATCTCATTTTCAAGGTTAGAGAACAAAATGGCTAATATATCGCTTATTATCATCTTTATATCTACCCCTGATGACACCAGTGTGTCTTTGGATAAACTATTTGGTCGGGCTTTGTTTCTATTGCAAAATGTTGTATTTTACGTTTCTTATTGGCATCATCAAAATTTGATTGTATTGGTGGTAATAGATTGATACTTACATTTATATCACTGAGTCGGTGTCACTGCTGGCGGAGGTTAAATCTGTCCCCGAGGATACCATCAACTCAGTAGCCTTCGGGCTTGTGATTGGGTACTTTTGTACTTGTCATGTATCTGTTCCATGGGGTTGGATTCGGATTTCTAAATTATTTTCATAGGTTGTTGGGCAGTTGTATACTAATTCCATCTGGTGTACAGTAGAAACAAATACATTTAACACATTGTCTGCCCCTGAAGACGCCAGTGTGTCTTTGGATAAACTGTTTGGTCGGGCTTTGTTTGTTTCTATTGCAAAATGTAGTATTTTGCGTTTCTTATTGGCATCATCAAAATCTGATTGTATTGGTGGTAATAGATTGATACTTACATTTACAGCATAGGAATCAATTGCGAATATAGAGGAATGATATATACTGAATATTTTCATGACCTTGAACTTGAACTTTGACCTCATTTTCAAGGTCACATCACAGAATGGCTAATGTCTCACTTATTATCGACTTTACAGCTTAGGAATTTATTGTGGACATACTAGAAGTGATATATTTGTTGAAAATTTCATGGCCTTGAATTTATCAGTGACTTTATTTTCAAGGTCACTGGACAAAAGGCTAATATCTAAAATGTATTGTCCGGTAACCTTTCTTAGCCCTTGGGCTAATTTTTTTTCAAAATGGCGGCCGTTTTCGTCGAAAAATGCCTGATTTTGGACTTTGGCGGCCATTTTCTCAAAAACTGTTCAGTAACTTTGTTTCTTTTTGATACATAACACTCCTCATATATACTCCTGTGATGTGTATAAGTTTCGTTGCGCTTGAATCGCTCGAAGTGGGCCATTTTGGGCCAAACTCGGCCCAAATGGGACTTTCCCATGTTAAATTCTCCTATGCTTTATAATGGGACACATTATGTCTTATATCTCACTTAATATTGAGATTAGAGACTAGGAATCAATTGTGGACATATAGGAAATGATATATGCCGAACATTGTCATGACCTTGAATTTGACCTTTGACCTCGGGTTCAAGGTCAGAGCACAAAATGGCTAATATCTCGCTTATTATCGACTTTACAGCTTAGGAATCAATTGTGAACATATAGGAAATGATATATGCTGAATATTCTCGTGACCTTGAATTTGACCTTTGACCTTATTTTCAAGGTCACATGACAAAAATGGCTAATATCTCGCTTATTATCGACTTTACAGCTTAGGAATCAATTGTGAACATATAGGAAATGATTTATGCTGAATATTCTCGTGACCTTGAATTTGACCTCTGACCTAGGTTTCAAGGTCAGAGCGCCCGTTTTCGTCGAAAAATGGCCAATTCTGGACTTTGACGGTCGTTTTCTCAAAATCTGTTCAGTAACTTTTTTTCTTATTGATGTATTAACTGTACATATTTTGCATATTACTGAATATATGTTCTCTTTCCAGTTCTGATTGCGTTATACCTGACATTGCACATTCTTTCACATATACAATCCTTACCATTCGAAGTTAAGCCTGAGGCGAAGTGTTTGGGGTTCACTTCTTAATACGTCCCCCGAATGGTTTTGATTGCTATATGTCTATGTGTGTGTAGGTGTCTTTATGTTTCATTTAAGAAAACTTGCATTTCCCCTATTTAACTTCGTTAATTTCGGTATTAATATGAGAGAAGGCCGCGAGCCTGTGTATCTGTGAAAGATGCACACACAATCCCTTTAACAGGTGGCACGCATCCACGCGACCGCAACAGACCACAGATTGCTTTATGGCCCCATGGCGACAAAGTTAACGAGTTCAAATGCCCTCAAAAGCATGCCTCAGGAGCATGAGCAGACGGTTTGGTGATCACTGATCAAGGTTATAAAAGACAGTTAACCGGTGTTTGACGGTTAATCGTTTGGAGATTTAACAGCCGGTTATTCGCGGTTATTAAAAAAATGCTAGCCGTCGGCGGTTAACCCATTAATCGTGCAGGCCCTATTTATTATTGACTTTACAGCTTAGGAATCAGTTGTGCACCTATGGGGAATGATGTGTACATGCCAAATATTTTGATGACCATTGATTCGACCTTCGACCTTATTTTCAAGGTCATGGAACAAAATTGCTATTTTGTTTTACTTGTTATTGAATTTACAGCTTAGCAAACAATGGACATATCGGGATTCCAAAATGTTCTATTTTACGTTTGTTTTTGGCATCATCAAAATCTGACTATTGGTGGTAATAGATTGATACTTACATTCATATTACTGAGTCGGTGTCACTGTTGGCGGACGTTGAATCTGTCCCCGAGGATACCATCAATTCAGTAGTTTTCTGGCTTGTGATTAGGTACTTATGTACTCGTCATATATCTATTCCATGGGGTTTGTTTCAGATTTCTAAATTATTTTCATAGGTTGTGGGCAGTTGTATACTAATTCCATCAGGTGTACAGTAGAAACAACTACATTTAACACACTGTCTGCCCCTGATGACACCAGTGTGTCTTTGGATAAACTATTTGGTCGGGCTTTGTTTCTATTCCAAAATGTTCTATTTTACGTTTGTTTTTGGCATCATCAAAATCTGACTATTGGTTGTAATAGATTGATACTTACATATACATGTTTGCTGGATATTCTCATGACTTTGCATTTTGACCAGTGACCTTATTTTCAAGGTCACAGGAATATAAAACATATTTTGTCCGGTAACCTGTCTTAGCCCTTGGGCTAATTTTTTTCAAAATGGCGGCCGTTTTCGTCGAAAATCAGCCAATTTTGGACTTTGGCGGCCATTTTCTCAAAATCTGTTCGGTAACTTTTTTTCTTTTTGATACATAACACTCCTCATATGTACTCCTATGATGTCTATAAATTTCGTTTCGATTGAATCGCTCGAAGTGGGCCATTTTGGCCCAAACGTGGCCCAAATGGGACTTTCCCATGTTAAATTCTCCTATGCTTTATAATGGGACACATTAAGCCTTATATCTCATTTAATATTGAGATTAGAGACTAGGAATCAATTGTGGACATATAGGAAATGGTATATGCTGAATATTCTCGTGACCTTGAATTTGACCTCTGACCTCGGTTTCAAGGTCAGAGCGGCCGTTTTTGTCGAAAAATGGCCAATTTTGGACTTTGACGGTCGTTTTCTCAAAATCTGTTCAGTAACTTTTTTTCTTATTGATGCATAACACTCCTCATATGTACTCCTGTGACATGTATAAATTTCGTTGCGCTTGAATCGCTCAAAGTGGGCCATTTTGGGCCCAAACTCGGCCCAAATGGGACTTTCCCATGTTAAATTCTCCTATGCTTTATAATGGGACACATTAAAGCCTAATATCTTACTTAATATTGAGATTAGAGACTAGGAATCAATTGTGGACATATAGGAAATGATATATGCTGAATATTCTCGTGACCTTGAATTTGATCTCTGACCTCAGTCTCAAGGTCAGAGAACAAAATGGCTAATATCTCGCTTATTATCGACTTTACAGCTTAGGAATCAATTGTGGACATATAGGAAATGATATATGCAGATTATTGTCATGACCTTGAATTTGACCGTTGACCTCATTTTCAAGGTCACAGGGCAAAATGGCTAATATCTCGCTTATTATCGACTTTACAGCTTAGGAATCAATTATGAATATATAGGAAATGATATATGCAGATTATTGTCATGACCTTGAATTTGACCTTTGACCTCATTTTTCAGGGCAACAGGACAAAATGGTTAATATCTCGCTTATTATCGACTTTACAGCTTAGGATTCAATTGTGAACATATAGGAAATGATATATGCTGAATATTCTCATGACCTTGAATTTGACCTTTGACCTCATTTTCAAGGTCACATGACAAAATGGCTAATATCTCGCTTATTATCGACTTTACAGCTTAGGAATACATTGTGAACATATAGGAAATGATATATGCTGAATTTTCTCGTGACCTCGAATTTGACCTTGACCTCATTTCCAAGGTCACAGGACAAAATTGCTAATATCTCGCTTATTACCGACTTTACAGCTTAGGAATCAATTGTGAACATATAGGAAATGATATATGCCGAATATTTTTGTGACCTTGAATTTGACCTTTGACCTCATTTGCAAGGTCAACAGGACAAAATGGCTAATATCTTGCTTATTATCAACTTTACAGCTTAGGAATCAATTGTGAACATATAGGAAATGATATATTCTGAATATCCCATGACCTTGAATTTGACCTTCGACCTAAATTTCAAGGCCAGTCATTTTATTTTCAAGGTCAGAATACAAAATGGTTTATATCTCTCTTATTATCAAGTTCACAGCTTAGGGGTCCATAGTTAACATATAGGAAATGATGTATGCTGAATATTTTGGTGATCTAGAATTTGACCTTTGATCCAATTTTCAAGGTCAGAGAACAAAATGGCTAATATGTCGCTTATTATGATCTTTACAGCTTAGGAATCAATTGCGAATATAGAGGAATGATATACTGAATCTTTTCATGAACTTGAACTTTGACCTCATTTTCTAGGTCACATCACCGATCACAGAATGTCTAATATCTCACTTATTATCGACTTTACAGCTTAGGAATTTATTGTGGACATACTAGAAGTGATATATTTGTTGAAAAATTATTTTCAAGGTCACTGGACAAAGGGCTAATATCTAAAATGTATATTGTCCGGTAACCTTTCTTAGCCCTTGGGCTAATTTTTTCAAAATGGCGGCCATTTACGACGACAAACGGCCGATTTCTGACTTTGGCGGCCATTTTCTCAAGTCCGACAGTTTTGAGATTTTGTTTCAAAAGATTACCCTCATATATCTCTGTGACGTGTATAAGTTTCGTTGCCCCTGAATCGCCGGTCTGCGTGTGGCGGCCATTTTCATTTTCTCGACTGGTCCCAAATGGGTTTTTCTCATGGTAAATTCTCATATGCTTTATAATTGGACACATTATGCCTAATACCTCACTTAATATTGAGATTAGAGACTAGGAATCAATTGTGGATACATAGGAAATGATATATGCTGATTATTGTCATGACCTTGAATTTGACCTTTGATCTGATTTTCGAGGTCAGAGCACAAAATGCCTCGCTTATTATCGACTTCACAGCTTAGGAATCGATTGTGCACATATAGGGAATGATATAGTCCGAAAATTTTGATGACCTTGAATTTGACCTTTGACCTCATCTTCAAGGTCAAAGCACAAAATGGCTAATTTCTCGCTTATTATGGACTTCACAGCTAAGGAATCAATTATGCACATACAGGAAATAATATAGTCCGAATATTTTGATGACCTTGAATTTGACCTTTGACCTCATTTTTATAGTCAAAGCACAACATGGTTAAAATCTCACTTAATATCCACTTTACAGCTTTGGAATCAATTGTGTACATATGGGAAGTGATATATGCTGAATGTTCTCGTGACCTTGAATTTGACCTTCGACCTCATTTTCAAGGTCATAGCACAAAATGGCTAATAGCTTGCTGATCATCAACTTTACAGCTCAGGAATCAATTGTGAACATATAGGGAATGATATACATGTATACTGAATATTCTCAAGATCTTGAATTTGACTTCTGACCTCAATTTCAAGGTCAGGCACAAAATGGCTAATATCTCGCTTATTATTGACTTTACAGCTAAGGAATCAATTGTGGACATATAGGAAATGACATATGCCCAATATTCTTGTGACCTAGAATTTGACCTTTGACCTTATTTTCAAGGTCAGAGTACAAAATGGCTAATGATCGACTTTACAACTTGAGAATCAATTGTTGACATATATAGGAAATGATATATGCTGAATATTGTCATGACTTTGAATTTGGCCTTTGACCTCATTTTCAAGGTCACATGAAAAAATGTCTAATATCTCGCTTATTATCGACTTGACAGCTTGGGAATCAATTGTGGACATATAGGAAAAGATATATGCTGAATATTGTCGTGACATTGAATTTGATCTTTGACCTCTTTTTTCAAGGTCTCACAGGACAAATTGGTTAATATCTTGTTTATTATCAACTTTGCAACTTAGGATTCAATTTTGGACATACAACAAATGATATATGCCGGATATTCTGATGACCTTTAATTTGACTTTTGATTTCATTTTCAAGGTCACAGGACATATTGACTTATATCTCTCTTATTATTGAATTTACAGTTTAGTAATCAATTGTGAACTTATAGGAAATCATATGTGCGGAATATTCTCGTGACTTTGACTTTGACCAGTGACCTTATTTTCTAGGCCACGGGACAAAACAGCTATTATATATTGTCCGGTAACCTATCCTAGCCTTTGCGCTAATTTTTTTAGTATGAAGTTATTGAGAATGAGTTTTACTTCGCATTTCTATAGATATCGCTGAGCATCGTGATGCAGATAAAGTCGATATACGACATTGTAATTATTCTACTGCCTTGATCCTCGGAAATCGAAGCCAAGTTAATCGGTTCAATCTTAATCGGTTCAAACTTTGAAAACTGATCGGGCCCATCGTAAAGAAAAAAACCCAATCCATACAGGTTTCGACGTGGGCTATATCAATTTCTGGGACGCCACGACGGACAACAGGAACGACGACTCTGGCGTATTGCCGGACGGGTTTTTCAGCGCAGAGAAAACCGACTTCATCTACTGTTGTCGTGACGACGGGTCAGTTGAGGACCCCATCCGACTGCCCAACGCAGCCGCCTTCACGCTGTTGCTTGGGGAGGCACAACACACTTGCCAGGAGGTCGAAGGTGGGTGAAAACCCCTAGACAATGGCAGTTATGAATTATGAAGTTACATCAATAGACAAGATCAATTCATATGTCGCTTGTGTACATCTTTGTAAGTACATATATTTGGGATTTGATGTCAATTACGTGATTTCTAGGTTAACTGGTTCGATAACCTATTGGCTTGGCGCTGTGTAAACATCTTTATTCCTAAAGTTTACGGTCGAATCTGTATGGGCGTAAACACGATAAAAGCCCTGAATTTGTTGAAATTTACTCGATCCCATTTCCGACTGAAATTTAACATTGGGTTAGATTGCCAACTTTCTCAATTTTTGAGATAGAACTCTGAAATTTAGTGAAAAATTACGGCATGATGCCCAATTAATACAAACAAAATTTCAAGTTCATCTGATTATTTGAACCAAAACTACGGCCAAAAAGCTTGTTTCATTGATGGATGAACTTGAGTTTATACATGTACAATGTACATGTCTCTGGTAACCTTTCTGAGCGCTTGGAATACATGTAAGGCCATGTTGTTTATCCTCTTTGTTTCCCATCAACTTTGTTTTCGCAAAGTATCAGCAAGCCAGGAAAAAACACACAGAGAAAAAAACACAGACGTTTATTATCACAATAGCATCTTTATTCACAAAGTAACTCATAATTTCATAAAAATATGAAATAAATGGTATTTGATCATTCGCTAAGCTACTTCAATTAAAAAAAAAATTTATGTTGTTTTCTCAAAATAATTACTTTTTTCACCCGAGTTATACATTGTTTTTAAATGAACATATATATCTGGTTTGCTGGAATTTTTAGGATATATCTCATTTTGGACTATTACATTTTTTAGTTTTGAAGGTAGGAATCTGAAACTTGGTAAAAACATTGCGGCTTGATTTGATTCGATGATCCAAACGAAACTACAGCCAAAAAGCGTGTCCGATTGTTTAAATGAAGTTGAGTATAGTCTATGAGCACCTTCCCCACTAACAGATGTGAGCCATCGAACATTTAATTTACTGTGGCACTTTGCTCTCTTCCTGTGTTTCAGGCATGGAGTCCAGTCTTAGCTTCTATTTTGTACATAGCGAGGAGGCGACATTTGGTTCACCACACCCGTACGTCCATCCGGGTTACCTTGCTAATTACAACTATATCAAGTACAACTTCTGCCACTACAGACCCATGGATCTAGGTGCTTTCCCTTGCACACTGTACACTAGGCCACAAGAGTTACGTCACCGCACGGCGGAGGGGGGATATACTAAATGCGATTTACTATACGAAATTTCCAGCTGTACATTTTCCTTTATCGAAGTGGAGTTGAAGCGAATCATGACGCCCGGCTTCACTGAATATGAGTACAAAAAAGAGTATAGGGTCTGACTGAAAAAAGCATAATACACTGCACAGATCTGCCTGCATCAACCATACCGATTGCAATGATCCCATTCCCATTAGATGATAATATTTAACTATTTTTGAGCTTCACTTTTGTTCTGTTACACTTCGATATATCGGTTTCGTACAGTAAGTTGTCATTAACATCAAGTTTATTAAAGCGCCTTGCTGTGACACGACATAATGGCCTAGTGTAGGATGAAGATGGAATACAATTCTATAGCACGATGTTCCAACTGCAATGATGAGAAATCACTGAAGGAAAATTTCCGATGCAACGCTGTTTTTGGATTCATATCAATTATATCCGTAATATTGCTTATAATAGTATCAAGTGTGTTTGTTAGGGCCCTTTAGAATACGGTACTCACTCTGTGACTGCGAATTGATCTAACATCAGAAGTTGTCTCCCATCCCAATAACACCAGCTTGCGGAGGAACTATAACCCTGGATGACATGAACCCCGAGGCAATCATCGAGGCCGCGGTGTCTGTAACTGGGGAAGTAACGTTCAGATCATGTACCTGGCTAGTCAAGGTATTGTGTAGTAGATATGTACATTGTATCTTGTAATACGTAAATGTCATCAGTGCATTTTCTTTCAATATGAAAATGAAGTGAACATTATGCAGTTTATCATTTCCTCTTTGACTTTATAATTACGACTATGCATTTTGAACCGCTCAGAGTCCAGATGGAACAGACATAAACCTACACTTCACCAACTTCGTCATTCCGGAAGAATCCGCTGGAACGTGTGGAGCAGACTTTTTGGAAATACGTCACTTCCGGCTTGGTAGTCAAGGCGACAGGTACGGAACCTACGGGTGTGAATAAGTAGAAAAGATTGCATGATATATTTAAATGCATTTTATCCACTGTTCTATCAATAGCAGATTATGAAATCAATTAGATATAGCAAAGTATGATCATTTCTATATCGTTTGTATACCAGGCACTGTGGTGGGAGGTTTCCGTACAACATGATTTCTTACGGGAATCGTCTGATGCTGAAGCAACAGGTGACACCAGTTGGCTCCCTCAGTTCGACGTTCACTGCTCATGTCTCCATGGTCAAAGGTATGGATCTGATGGCTCTCATCTGTTGACATCTCTGTATGCTCGTTAAGCGGAAAATAACATAACATAACATCACATCCTCATTTTTGTCAATAGCTCATTACATTGGAGGTGAATTTGGTTATTGTGATCACTTTTTCTTCCCATAGCGGATCGATACAGCTATAACTCGACACTGAATGGCCGCACGTACGGTGGCAAGGTCGCCTACACCCAGGAGTATGAGCGTTGTTTGCCTTGGGACGAAGTCACCCAATGTGGCTTCAACATGTTCAACTCACCTGGCACGACAGAAGCAAGGTCAGAGTCGATATGTCGGTTAAAGAATTAGCAATATTTTAATTACCCAGAAACGCAACCATCCCATGGAAACCATTTAATGAAAGAAAAACTATACAAAATCAACACGGCTCATTGGTCATTTGATCAAAATAGCTTACCGAATACATGTAGTTGTTAATCTCAATCGATCACTCCCTTTGTCTATCTAATTCCTCTGTATACAATATTCAGTACGAGATTGGACCTTCTGGGTAGTCACAACTACTGTCGGAACCCTACCGACGCCCCGCGTCCTTGGTGCTATATCGACGCCGAGTGCCAGACGGATGTTTGTGACGTCAGCGGCATCGGTATTTAACCCACGTTTAACTTATTGACGTACCGGAACATGTAGTATGCGTGTGTACGTTAGACGCGGTGGCGGTGTTGGGTGGAGGTGTGAATATGTTTACCGGATATTGCCTTCTGGAGTGTATCCTTTCGATGGGATGTTTGGTCTGCAGGAGAAGTTTTTTTCCCCCCAATTACCTGCATGTACGTATGTTTCTTTCTTTTCTGATGTAAGCGACAATGTAGTTATCAATTTCACGATGTTAGATAACCAACGAGCAAAAACACCACAATCTGTCTGACGAATGAATTCAGTCAAATTCAGTTTGTGGGATGGGCTGTTTTTTTTCACGTACATGTATTAATATATGATTTTAGTATTTATTGAATATTGGCTGATGTCTTTTAGCGATCTAAGTCACAAACAGGTGTCCACGAAGTCTACAATAGTCGTACGTCAGGATGGAAGAAGATCGAAAACTCAAATGATAAATAGCCATTCTTGCTTACAGTTACATATATATATACTCATCATCATTTAAAGATCACTTTAATAAGTAGCAAACCGTGTATAACATTTGCCATAGTGCCACATTATTATAAATGGGTGTATTTCATTTGGCATAAACATGTAGTATATATGTGTATGTTCCTGTACATGTACATAAGCCTATATTTCAAAACTACGAGGTAAATGTTTCTCAATCCTAGGTACGTGTACGGACTTGTCCTCTAACTGTAGTCCGGCGAACTGTAGTACACCCGAGAGTTTCACCTACTGTCATCGGACTTGTGGCCACTGCGGCTTAGAGCAGGCGCCCAGCTCAAGTAGGGACACTATAGTAGTTCATATGTTGAATGCAAATTGTAATATTATCTTGTTAATATTACTGGGAAATTTTATCATGCACGTAGTGTGAGAATATGCATAGCATGCAAATTAACAATATTTGTTTTAACAACACTTTGACGTAGTCCGCTACAAACATTGAGGTAAAGAAGAGTCAAAATTTAAAAGTCATTTCTTGAATATTATTTCTTCAAAATGACATATTTTATAGAGTGAATGATCAGCATCCTAATACTGAAAAGAAAATAGGGGGGTCACCGTGCTCGTTTCTTCGACATATTCTATCAAAATCTCACACATTTACCTAAAATGACATAAATTAGTGCATTTTTGCACATTTTTTTTCCATATTCACATCTTGCATCATGTTTTCCATGCGAACGGATACGGTGATCCCCTATTTTCTTTTCAGTTTTAGGATGCTGAACAGTTATTTCATACAATATATCATTTTGAAGCTCTAGATTATGTCGATACAGTTGTTTATGTTAAAAAACGCTTTGACCCCCTCCCCTTACTGTCTGGAGCGGACTACCTTAACATGGCTTCACAATGCGATTATCAAGTATCAACCTCTCAACCCTCTCGCTCAGTGACAGGCGGTTGTGGTGAGGCGCCCAACATACTGTACGCTACCTCCATTGACCCGCCAGACACCGTGTACTATGAAGGGGATACGGCGACGTATTCATGTCAGGAGGGTACCCCTGGCCTGTTCACACGCACCTGTCTCACTGACGGAACCTTCAGCGGTCACGAGCACATGTGCTCCGGTATTTACATGTACTAATCGACTGGGTTACAATTTTTCACTGAAATTTATTTGTGCATGTGTGAGAGTAGGGAATAACCTAATACACGGAAGAAACAAAAAACAAATACACACGCAAACAACAAAGGCTCTATCATATTGATGTAGGCTGTTAACACCCCAAACGTGAATCTATTGCAAATCGTGAATTATCCGCCAATCGTAAATAGTCCATTTGTCACATCTATCCTATCAATGGTGAACCTTGGAATGTTCTATCGTATAAGGTTTTTTCATGAAATCATAACAACAATCCAGTTTGTGATAATTTTGGCTGGGTTGTACTAATACCAACCTTGGGCCATTTTTCAAATATGCAAATTAGGTCCGCCATTACTGAAAATCCTATTTCTTTGAATATCTTTGTCAATATCCAAGATAAAGTGTTTAGAACTGTACCTATACCCGGGTTTTAATGGTCAACGAGTAAGATAGAAACATTTAAATATACATCGGGCATGTGTGTTATTCCAAATATGCAAATTAGCTGCCGCCATTATGGAAAATCACGTTTTCTTCAATATCTCTGTAACTATTCTAGATAGAAAGACAAAAATTGTACATACACCCATGTTCTCATGGTCAACTAGTAAGATGGAATTATCAAAATATTTATTACAGGCATAATTAATCTAAAATATGCAAATTAGCTGCCGCCATTATGGAAAAACACGTTTTCTGCAATATCTCGGTAACCATTCTAGATAGATAGACACAAATTGTACATACACCCATGTTTTCATGGTCAATTAGAAAGATGGAATTATGAAAATATTAATTACAGGCTTAGTTCATTTAAAATATGCATATTAGATGCCGCCATTATGGAAAAACACGTTTTCATCAATATCTTGGTAACTATTTGAGGTGAAGAGACAAACGTTGTATAGGCCTATATACTATTTTCTATGGTCAAATAATAGTATGTGAATATTCATTACACGCTCAATTCATGTAAAATATACTAATTCGCAGCCACCACCATGGATAGATTAGTAAGTAGTATGTATGTTATGTTTCCATGACGAATAACCGCTGTGAAATATATCATTGTTCTAATATACATACTCATGTCATATATGATACAATGTAAAATCATGAATATTATGCTGAATAATGAGAAGGTATAACTCGTAAATAAAACAAATGTATTTATTAATGCACGTCATTATATGCACCATGTATATTACATGTATAATTGTCATTATATAAATTATACAAATTCATCATTTTACACAAATTCAAAATGCCACACCATGCTGGGTATTTATATTGGAACAGCAATGTATGATGGGAGTATGTCTCATAAATGGCATCATCAGGTTCATAATATTTCTTGTGCGGCTCGTCAGCAACAATCATGCGTTGAATCAGACAGGCGTAGTCACTGTATGTACTGGGAGAAGAGTATTGCAATTATGTATTATTAACAATGAAATAATATATTCGATGATACCAGAAAGCAAGGTAAGTGCATTATATATGTGTTTTATACAAAGATGACGCGTTAAAACAACGTTGATGCTTATATACGTCGGTCAGATGATTTCAAGGATCACCGTCGCCTTGTTGTTTGAATATTTGTTGTGGTCCCTTTTCCCGACACAGGGGAAGAAAACATGGACCAAATCAATCAGCCATTGAAGTCTCCCATTTGTGTGCATAGATCGTCAGAACAATATGCTATATTTTATGAGTGTATACCAAAATCACCCGCAGTAATCCGTGCAATGCATACGATAATACAAGTTAAGAGCTGTACCCGGATGTGAACTCATTGCACGGCAGCTGATCGTTTAGTTTATGTATGATTTTGTGGTAAAATGTTCTCGAAATCAATCAAATGTTTAAAATATATCCACATGAGTCCCTCGATTCCATGAGTCAATGTATTTTCTATAATAGAATGCCACAAGTGGCACATTTAGTTGCTTCTTGTCTTTGAAGTCTGACACTCGCCCTGACCATTTTTCTGTATTATCATTCTGTCAACAAGGCAAGACGCACCTTTTCCACAAAAACAACTCACTCTCTCGCGACCCTGGTGTTATATTTGACAACACGAACACTGGTCTTCAATCATTGTATGAGAATATCTAGTTTACTCCCATGATTTTAGAAATAAACCGAACTTTGAGGCCGGTGTATGCATTTGACGGTTCATGTATTCACTGCACGGACAATATCTTTGCTTGCAGGGATAGTTGAAACTTCACACAAGTCAGCCGCCAGAAGAACTTTGCATTTACAACGTGTTGACGTGATGTGGTCTATATAATATACCCTTTAATGTCTACGTGAATGTAATATGTAATCTCACTTAATTTTTGTTTTCATACGTACGCGATATGTGTTACCTGGTTACATATAAATATTTCTTCGATCGTTGTATTAGATATTCCAATGTTCAACGATCAAAATACTTCAAACTACTTCAAACTCCTAAAAGTGAATTTGAAATAGGTTGATTGTGGGTGTTTACACGGTCAAACTTCTCACTTCAAACTACTTCAAACTCCATCAAAATACATCAAATTTATCATTTGACGTTAATTTCTGATGCTCCTTTTTCTTAAAAGTTGCATTAAAGCTGAACGGCTGTGTTATATATATACTTCAATGTCACGAGCTTCAAGGTGAAAATCATGCTTTTCCTAAACTTGATATGGATACAAGTTTGAATAGTTTGACTGAATTTGATCAAAATGTGTGGTGGGGTTCGAGGTATTTTGAAGTAGTTTGACGTAGTTTAAAGCATCAGTTTACATGATGAAACTTGGCGTTGAACTTCAAAGTTTAAAGTAGCTTGAAGTAAAAGTTTAACGTGGTTTGATAGTGTAAACCAGGCATAATAGCGGTGTTTCACTATAGGTGCCTTTAGTTGCATTTTCATATAGGCACCTAAAGTGAAACACCGCTAATTGCTGAAGCCCAAGTCAGCGAGTGAGCTCATGCTCTGATTTACACATTTATGGGTATGTGTCCTTTCCCTATCTCAAGTTTCTGTCTAGATATGTATGAAAACATATTTTTGCTTAAAGTGGGGGTCCAGTCATAATGAAAAGTGTCTCAATTTTGACATATGAAAAAGGGCAACTCATGGATTAAGGCAGTTTTTACAGAATGTTGATATCTCAATTTGGTAAAAAGTTATAACAACATTTGTGTAGTACTTTCCCGCCAAATTTGACACCTAATTAAGTATTATAATGAGTATTCATGACGTCACACCAGTACTTTGAGATAATTAGCAACATATAACTCTTGATATTTCACTTTTTGTTTACCTTCTTTTAGTCTTAACTATTTTGTCGCGTTTGGTATTGAACATAATCAGAATTTAATAACCTAATTTCGACACCAGGTGAACAACGCCCGAAATACTGCCCTTAGCAACGGTGGAATATGCTAATTTTTCGTCAAAAATACATTATAACATGCATGTATTTCATTTAAAACATAAAATAATTGCCTATTCATCATGATAACTCTCTTTAGTTATGAGCAAAGGTCCCTAGCAACAGCGTTGCTATGGACGGTATCTAAGGGATGGATGGTATGGCGATGTTCGACTACACATATTTATGGTATATTTTTCATTGGGATGCCATACAACAATATATTTCGTGATGATATATATAAAGAACACAGATTTAGCATCCGAATATAACTAATTAAAACAGTTATACTGGTGTGACGTCATGAATACTAATTATAATACATAATTAGGTGTTAATTTTGGCGGGAAATAATTTGGATAAATCATCATAACTTTGGAACCAATTAAGATATCAACATGCTGTAAAAACCACGTTAATTCATACGATTCACTCTATTTTCATGTGCCAAAACTAATAAATTTCCTACCATGACCAGACTCTATCTTTAATGACGTTTGTTAATTTGCATAAATGGCATGAAATATTCATCTAACGGTAATACCGCTATATGCATTATACTAGATTACCATGAAAACCATAGAATACATTCAATGTTTGTCTTTTTACCTCAAATAGTTAGCGGGATATTGAAGGAAACGCATTTTTTCACAAGGACATACTTTACATGAATTGAGCGTGAAATGAATATTTACATATTTTCATTTTACTATTTGACCATAAAAAAGTAGCACACATACAACATTTGCCTCTTTACCTCAATTGGTTACCGATGAATTAAGCCTCTTATAAATATTTTAGTAATTCCATCTTACTAGTTGACCATCAAAACATGGGTGTATGTACAATTTGTGTCTTTCTATCTAGAATGGTTACCGAGATATTGCAGAAAACGTGTTTTTCCATAATGGCGGCAGCTAATTTGCATATTTTAGAATAATTAAGCCTGTAATAAATATTTTAATAATTCCATCTTACTAGTTGACCATGAAAACATGGATGTATGTACAATTTTTGTCTTTCTATCTAGAATAGTTACAGAGATATTGAAGAAAACGTGTTTTTCCATAATGGCGGCAGCTAATTTGCATATTTGGAATAACACACATGCCCGATGTATATTTAAATGTTTCCATCTTACTCGTTGACCATGACAACCCGGGTATAGGTACAGTTTTGAACATTTTATCTTCAATATTGACAGAGATATTCAAAGAAATAGGATTTTCAGTAATGGCGGACCTAATTTGCATATTTAAAAAATTGCCCAAGGCTGACATTAGTACAACCCAGCCAAAAGTAATAGAAATTGGTCGGTTGTTATAAATCCATGAAAAAATGTTATACTATAGAACATTCCAAAGTGCCCCTAATCAGCAAATGGACTATAAATTGCAAAACGTAAATATGCGCGAACAGTTAGTGACTTCGCTGCAAACCGTGAATAAATATTCCCACGAAACGTGAATGCAGGTCTCGAAACGTTATGCGCAAAACGTGAATATAATTCATGTATACATGCCTAATTCTTTTCAGCTTTGTCGGTGTGGTACGGCGCACACACAATGTCCAAATCTGAAGTAGTTTTTGCCCAATATTAACGTTTTTACACTCAATGGTGCCGAGTATGGGTGAGAAGTCAGAAGTGAAACCATAATAACTATCAACTTGGGCCACTTTCCCGACAGCAGCCCGATGTTGCACCTGAGATCGAAATTGAAACTTCTAAGATGGAACCGTGCCTGGCTTGATCTCCGTGAGGAGACAGAACCAAGCTGGTTGTATAAAAATAATGTGGACCAGGCTGGTTATATATGAAAATCTATCAGAGGGTGTTTCATCAACACCAATCGATAAAGATATATATTAGGTCATTTGTGGATCCAAATCAGAGGAGTTTAAAAAGCACTGCGGTTTTTCTCGTAATACATGAGGGTGACACTTCTCATGACCAGTGTGTGTATCAAATATTAGGTAACTTTCCATGGAAAAAAATACATAAATCATGACGCACCATGACCCCCGATGTTGGGAAGCTTTGTAGGCTAACATAATGAAAACATATTTGTACACAAATTCCAAGGCTAACATGATGAAAACATATTTGTACACAAATTCCAATTATAACTCCCATAAACTTGCAATTTTCCATTCTATTCAGAGTTCAAAATTATCGATGGACAGCATGTTTCAACATTGCATTCATTTGGGTATGGTGATATGTTTAGGTCAATCACTTCCATTTCTTTTCAGGCAAAAACATTTACTTACCATACGGCATTTGTCGTCAAGGATGTAATTCTCTCACCCTATTATCTATATCAAAATCAAAATTGCCGTTATGCGTCAGTACACATTTCAAAATTATGAAACATATAGGTATGAATATTCTAGATGTCAACCCTTCGCTATTCAGTTAGCATGGTTTTGCTTCTTCAAGATGATGTACAGTATTTTTTTGCAATATTTACATTTTGTGATTCACAATTTGCAGATGATTCACAATTCGCAGCGATCGGATATCTGCGAAACGTGAATCACGATACGTGATGATGTATCTGCAAACCGTGAACTGCGAATCGTGAATACATTCACGTTTTGCGGGATGTGCATTCACGTTTTGTGAGATGTTTTTTCATTACTCACGTTTTGCAATGCACGGTTTGGGGATGCAGCAGATTCACGTTTGGGGTGGTAACAACGCTAAGACTAGTGCAGAAATTGTCCTCTGTTTTTCAAAAAGAATACTTACATGTAATCGGCAATGGTGATATTTGTTTGAAAAATGTTCTGCAAAATGTGACGAAGACAGATTTACGTGCCAATACCATCAAACTATATTTATGCTACCCCCGCCCCTGTTCCCTTATTTTACCACTACTGTATCCTCATGCAGGCTGTCCCGAGGGTTACACGGAGTGGCTAGACGCTTCAGGGAACTCCATGCACCGCTGCTACAAGAAGTTCTCTGCCAGCGTACACTTCCCGACCGCGCTGGCCAGCTGTGAAGACCAGGGCGGCACCCTCGCACGTGCCGCTACACAGGATGAACAATACGCCATCGAAGTACTTCTGTGAGTCCAGGCACCACACTTGTGACTTCTACCGGTATATTTGCAGTAATAGTAACGAAAATAATGACAACATATTACTAATATACCGAACGATGCCTAGATTATGCTAGATTAGAGATATACGTATGGAAACACCTCAAACGCTAATTTTGAGCAGTCGGAAGCTCCGGTTTTCGTTTTGTTCTTCATTTTGTCTATATTATATCGCAAGATAGAAAAAATAAATCTGAGCATGCTAAATTTGAAAGAAAAGGAGAAATTAGAATTTTTTTCACAGCTGTTGGCGGGGCAGTTTGATCTTGGTGCGTGTATTTCCGGGTAGGCAAGCCTTCAGTAATTATACGACTCACTTGTATTACAATCACGAATTGATGATTCTTGTTCGAGATTTTCCTTGGGATGAAGGGGAGATTTTATACAGTTGTCATTTGAATGATGTGTTGTATACTAGTACTCTCGAACATAATCGGATGTCAAATGTTGTACACGTACTTTCCAGACATATGCCTAACATTGCTTTGGACACATTTCAAATCGGACTGTTTCTTCTATCCAGTTGAAATGTCGATAGTGACTTATATATATACATAGCTGCTCTCATTTACCCCACCCTTTTTCCACGGAGAATTGTTTACATCTAGCCTATGTGTAGGTGTTGTATGAAGTGTGATCCAAATTCGTCGAAACATTTCAGCCTCCGATGATGTTAAACATACATGTAGGTTCGTCTTCACGTTTTCATATTAGTGAAAATGTTGTGAAAAAATATCCCAAGTGATCAAACGTATTCAACGACTACCGACGTTTTTCGTCTATAGGCCTGCGTACTATACGACGGAGCGGTTCATCATCGCTCTGACGCGGTCGAACGAGAGCTCGCTCGAGAACTACTGGTGGATAGATGGCACGCCTGTCAATTACACCAACTGGGCACCCGACGGCTTCTTGAACGGGGGCCAGCACTGCGTACAGCGATTCATCCCCAAGTTAGGTCACTACCGCTGGGATGACGTCAACGCCAACCTCTATCGCCTGTCCTACGTCTGCCAGATAGATATACCCACCGGTAGGTAGATGTACATGTGCAGTATTCTCATAGATCTAATGAGGCGAGCGGTATATGGATGATCGCATAGTATTTAACCCCATGGCTTGCAAGGTGACATTCATTAAACTTATTTGATTAATCACATGTATTGATGTGGGATTCAATAATATTGTAGATACCCACAACCCAAAATGATAACAATGTACCTACAACGTGAGCAAATTCCTATAGAAACAGATAACAGAATAATCATGATCCGTTGCAAATGTTTGTGTTTGTTTGGATATTTTCAATCAAATAATCCCCATGACCTCTTCTGCCAAATCCGAGAAGACAGCGCTATTTTTCAACTGCCGGTTTGAGTTTTGCTTCCTTGGCACAAGTACTAGTACATTAAAGTGATATTGGCAGAAAGTTATGGATTTTGCCATACATTTCTGACCGAACGAAGAAAACATACCAATCACTTGATTTGTTCAACATGTGCCCCTCTCTCGTTGATTTCGCTGTGAGTTTCTGTTGGAGATTGCAAAAAAGAATTGTTTGACCTTGTTAATTACCGCGATCGGTGCTTCATATCCCTTGATGCAATGCGATTTTAGCTTATTCGAATATTTCCGAGCGTAAACACTGGTAAACTATGTCAGGCCATAGTAATGGTTGCTTATCAGTCAGGATTCATGCCTTCTAATATCAGCCGAATCCTGGTATATGTTTTATTTGGGTTGTAATTTGGGAGGTAGAATTTAGATGAGGTTCATATCTGGACTTCAAGCTGACCACTTCTGAGTCTGGATGTGGCTTACATGCTGAACCTAAACTTTTGGTGCTTAGTGTATATGCAGAATATAGGCCTATATTCCAAATTTCACGTAAGTTTGTTACGAAACGGCCGAAATATGAACTAAAGTTGCACATGGTATGGAACCATTGAAATTACAAGAATCCTAACCGATAGAGGCCTCTATGCAGAACTTCTGATTTTGGATGTGGCTTACATGTTGAACCTAAACTTTTGGTGCTTAGTGTATATGCAGAATATAGGCCTATATTCCAAATTTCACGTAAGTTTTTTATGAAACGGCCGAGATATGAACCAAAATTGCACATGGCATGGAACCACTGAAATTACAAGAATCCTAACCGATACGCAATCTTAACTCTGAGTGGCAAACAAAAGAAAAGCGGCCGCTTGTGCTGTCCCCTGCTCGATTTATCGATTTGATCATCCAGTTTGTTTTGTAACCAATTTTCTGAGATCGTAACATATTTGTAGTTGATTTGGAACAAAAAGTTTTTCTCCCAATATCACTTCAATACGTGTATACCCGGCAACTGTAATGGTCCTAAGAGAATAACGGTAATCTTTTAATCGATGTATTTTTCTCCGAACTCGAATAAGAAAATAACGGCAATCTTTCAATCGATTTTTTTCCCCGATATAACGCGTTTCGGTGTTGCTCTGTTGAAGTATGTTAACAAGGTAACGATTTATGACAGGTATGAGAACCGGAAAACAACTGGATAACGCTATCTTCACGGATGATATCCCGAAGGAAAGAATTCCCTCTCCATATCTGAGTTATACTTTCTAAGCGTTGAGGTTTTGCCTTGAACCAGACGGCTGGTTGCGTTTCTGTCTGGAAGAGCGCGCGATATTTTGTAAAACGATACCCGGTGAAAATTCTTAAGATAACCCGGGCCTGTACCGAAAGTTGTTATGTACCGGTTCGTTGAAAGAAGATTGACGGTAGCCGTTCGGAGCACGTGTGTTCATGCGATAGAACCCGTTGAAGTATTGCTTCTGTACTCAACAAGGCGGAGTCGCTTCATCAGACAGTCGTTCTACATCCGTCAAAGATAGCAACAGGATCGTTATTTAACCTAACAACTTACAGCTGGAGCAGAATAGAATACGATCGAAAGCAATACGAATCAGACAAGACTTTCACTGCAACACAAGGATGTACAGAATCATATTCATATGGCGTGTTAGTCTCAGGAGCGACCTTGTATCATGGAGTGTGCCTGAATGGGATCGGCGGAGATAAGGAATTTGTCACTGAGTTTTAATCGTAATACTAGTACATTTTAAGAAATCAGTTTTGTGCAAACAGTATGGATATATCGTCTGGCGAAGTGAAGTGCATCATCCGTAGATCGGGAGGATTGCAACTTGGTTCAAATTCTCTTTGTTATGGAACGCAACAAATGGAGTGTCGTTACATTGGCTCGTCCATCTTTCGAATGTGACCGTAAATGCTAAATAGTAGGAGACTCGAATCAGAAACATGTGATATCGAGTCAATATTATTAAATGTTAATTGATTTGAATTCGAGTCCGCTGAATACACCAGAAACCGGGATTGAATTGTCAATTTTGAGGGCTGTTCCTGTCCCGTCTCTACGACAAAATTATATAGTTTTTGATGAGATAAGGTAAGATAGTGATACATGTAGTTGTAAGATAGTTGGATCTGTCCCCGCGCATAGTGATACAGGCGCAAATCGTGACGTCATCGCCCTGTCCAAGGCATTATGAAAACGACCGTGTAATCCTTATAAGATAGGTAACATGTAAAATGCACACCTCTGCGGTATCTACATCATCCATTGCGGATCTGCAGAAGATGTTATCACATTACGACGTTGCTGCATAGACTTACAAGTACATATACTAGGACCACGTATAAAATGATATATTGTGTTAACAATAGTTTTCCACGCCTTTGATGTCTCACTAGCAATGAGTCATACAATGGATAACCACCTAGAGCTGGGCATGTACATGTATTTATACAGGGCATCTCCGTGTATAAACGTACTCGTGTATAAGACATCCTTCTGTAAAAGATGCACTCGTTTACAAGACGCCTCGTTATCAATGTCATCGCTAAGTGGAGCAAAGCCGACACTGTAATGCCCAAGACAAATGCGACATGCGTTCGCGTTCAGTGTACAATCATCACCATGATTTACACGTAAAAGGACGGCCTACTGATATGAGTTGGGTGCCAGAGTATATAAAGCTATTCAATATGCGATCTTCACGAGCCGCTGTGTATATTCATCATGGATACATGTATATATTTCTTTACGATTCTGAAAAAAAAACCTATGAGAACTCCTTGCCAGTTGATGTACTTGCAATAATTGCTTTCGTGAAATAAAGCTGATTCAGATCCTACCTATGTGTTTGTTTGATTTTATCCGCGAACATAATCGGCACTGAAATCGGGATAAAAGTAACAGATGGAACTTTGGTCTACGTTTTGTTCACTGTGCACACCACTATGCAATTCACACATGTCATATACAAAAATGAATGAATATGATTGCAGTAATACATGCTCATGCACTAATCTTGTCTGCCGTCTTATTCGCCCCCCCCCCCCACCCTCTCGAAATGTCAGAGCCACCATGTCCCTACACAGGGTACACGTTCGCGGGTGATCGGTGTTACAAGGTGTCGACAGACAGGAAGAAACGCGGTGTTGCAAAGAACGCGTGTCAAAACGCAGACGGAGGGGTACTGGTCAGAATCGAATCAGAGGAACAACAAACCGCGATTGAATCCCTACTGTACGTGTGAATATACCAATAATGTGGTTTGTTGAGGATGGATTGATAATTTAAGCATGGTCAGAGTTTATTTCGAGTATTAGCCCGAGGCCGAAGGCCGAGGGCAAATGCCGGGATCAAGGGCAAATATCGAGGCACATGCCGGAAAAACCTCGTGATGTTAGTCAGTTATACCCCCGTCACACTGGACTAGCGGTGCCACTACTGTACCACAACCGTTTTCAGTCAAAACCGCCATCACCGCAGTGACATCTCCAGTAGGGTTTTCGTATTTTTCCCTTCTCATCAAACGTGAGTTTTTCTTCACGGTACTACTGAGGATCCAGGGAGGAAGCACGGCGGCGTCACTGCGGACATAGCGATCCTACTGAGTTACCACTACGGTTTGGTTGGCGGTTCCACGGCGATCATTGGCGGCAGTACTACGGTGTTGGGGGAAGCATTGAGGGGCCACTGAGGTGCTACTACGGGGATGGCGGTGCTACCGAGGTGCTACGACGGTGGCACTGCGGCAGCATCACGGAACGACGCGGCTATATAAAAGGGAGGTAGTTTTCGGTGAAATTCATTACCTTTTTTTGCTGAAGACGTGTACGCTACAGTAATTATGCCGAAACGCACCACAACAATGGGAGGAGCTACCAAGAAGTTACTGCTGGAGTCTTCCCATGAGGATTGCTTGCTCATCTGGCAGCAAGTTTTGCATGACGATCAGATTTCTGTCATTTGCCATTATTCAATGAATTGATCTGAAGTGTTTCAAAACTTTCAGAACACTTGAAGTTTATTCAGAAAACCAAAGCTTTTATTTGCAAAACTTTGACCGCAGTAGCACCGTGCAAGACCCTCAGTGCAACATCCGTGCAACCGCAGTGGAAACGCCATTGCCGTACAGACACCTCAATAACACCGCCACCACCGCCGTGTGAACGCAGTGGCATCGCAGTAAGATCGCCTAGTTTTCTCGAATTCCTCATTGAGTCCGCCGTGGCACCCCCATACCCGCAGTGCTCCCGTGGTAGCACCTCAGTAACACCGCCATCACCGCCACTTGATCGCAGTAGGGTCGCCAGTTTACTTTTCTGGCGGTTGCACGGCGGTCTTACTGAGGATGCATGACGGTTATGGAGATGCTAATGAGGTCCTTGTACGGTTCCACGGCGGTTATGGCGGTGCCACGACGATCCTACTGCGGATTGGCCCACTCACGATGGTTCAAAACTTCCGCCGTGCCACCGCGAAGGTCCGCGGTGTTGACAGTTTTCCGCGGTGCTACGGCGATCAAATGCGGAATCATGGCGGTGCCACGGCGATTTACATCGTAAAAGCCCCGCCGTGGCACCGCCATTCCAGTGTGACGGGGGTATTAGTTAGTTAGCAAATGATGTTGTGTTTTTTAGGTTACCGGACCTATGGTCCGATAACCTATTGGCATGGCGTTGTGTCCGGCGTCCGTCCGTCCGTCCGTCCGTCCGTTCGTCCGTCGTCCGTCCACATTTTTATCTTTAAAGTTTACGGTCGAGTCTTTCTGAAATTTTGCTCAAAATAGTTTAAAATATTCACAGGAAATGATTTTTTTCTTTCTTTGATTTTCGCATTTTCCTCGAAATGGGGGCCATTTTCGTTGAAAAATTCTGACAGTTTTGACATCTTTGTTTCAAAAGATTCCCCTTATGGACCTCTGTGATGTGTATAAGTTTGGTTGCCCGTGAATCGCCGGTCTGCGTGTGGCGGCCATTTTGAATTTTTTGCTTTTTTCTCATGAAAATTGCTTTTTTTCTCATGTTTTTTTTATCATAATAGTCATCATAATACTTAATTAAGTGTTAAATTCGGCGGGGTACTAAATAAATCATCATAGCTTTGGAACGAATGGAGATATCAACATGCTGTAAAAACAACACTGATTCACACGATTCACTCTTTATTCATGTGCCAAAAATAATACATTTTCTACTTGAACCAGACTCTATCTTTAAAAAAAGTTTGCGGGCTTAAAACATATTAGTAAAGTACAATGAACTGTACAAAATGAACTGTACAAAATGGTCTTTACGGTTTGGCAAATCGTTCGAAAGTCACTGTCATTTTTGTAGACCATTTTGCTGAGTTCAATAACTTTCATATAGGTTTTCAACATTGTATACTCTGATTTTTTAAAAACGTGTTTACACTGGTTTTTGACGATATTCTCGCGATGCTAAATTTTGTCGTTCTATAATTTGGCACACTTCATCTGGGAGCCAAACGGCAATTTCTACCGGATTTCAGACTTCTATCGCAGAATTTGAAGAAGTTGGCAATCTACCCCAATGGTAAATGCTTAAAACGGGATCTCGAGAATCTGAGCATATTCGGGGATTTGGTCCTGCTTACATCCATCAGGGTTCAGAATGTTATTGTTATTTTGGACCGGAAATCACATTGGGTGTATTCTACACAAACATGTTGATTTCGAAAGATTGTACCGCTACAATATCGAGCAAATAAATGCAAATAAGTATGTGCGGAACCAGACTTTGAATGACAGGGCTGAATTAAAATTAAATTTAACATCAATTTTCGCGATAGAAATCTGTAATTCGGTAGAATGTTGCCGTTTGACACCCAGGTGAAGTATGCTAAGTGACACAACGATACCGTTTAGCATCGCAAAAATATCAGTAACAAAAAGTGTAAACGAGTTAGAAAAATCAAAGTATATGCACTTTACTAGTACTTTAAATGAAATATTTATTCATGGCATGTCATTGTTTATTTTGTTCAGGCCTATCTGACGTTTACATCGTTAATACTCAACAACAGTAGAAGTAACAGTAATATTAGTGATATTGATAAAAAACATACTGGAATTCTAATGAGTACAACTAAGTAGTACTTCGTGCAAACGACTTAGTACTTCGTGCAAATGACTTAGTACTTCGTGCGAACGAAGTAGTACTTCGTACGAACGAAGTAGTATTTTTTTTCATCATGTCCTATCAGGGGCACCGTAGAATTCTGGTATCTGCATGATTGTGCATGATACATGAATTGCAACTCGCATTCAAAATATTATTCACTAGTATTATTATCATTAATGTTATTATTATTATTATTATTATTATTATTATTATTTTTATTATTAATGTTATATCTCCTTCACCAGACAATCTGATAGGAACTACTATATAGGCCTCAGGCTCAGCACCAACAAATGGGATGACGGCGAGCCGTTCGATAGATCCTCAAGCTACAACGACTGGGCCTCCGAGTCGCGACTGTCTAGAGACTGCGTGCTGCTCCGATCCTACTCGGGTGTTCATTACTGGGACCACGAGCGCTGCCGCCGCAAGAACTACTACGTGTGTGAAAAGCCTCCAGGTAAATACCGAGTTGAGAAGTTTTTCCATACTTACAAATATCGAGCAGATACTTTTTTCTCACTCTGCAACTAGCCTACATCCATCCACCTTAAACACAGTCGTCAACGTGCGCACAGGATTCATGTAGCGGAGTTACAGGAAGCCTGCAAAAAGCAACAACATAATCTGAGAAAACTGATGGTAGGTGGGTATCTTTGGTTGGAAACACATCCCAAACGAGGTTTCCAGCAAAGGGACTGAGCAGATAGACTAAAATAATGATATTCTTTTGCGTGGTAGTTTCATTTGTTGTTGACATCTTCGTTATTATTAACTATAAACACATGAAATGAGGTTATCCCTCAATTATCATCCGATTGCCTCTTTGTCTACATGTAATCACCATATAATGGAACTTTTGCCCACTGCTACTGGGCATGGGGGTTGATTGGTTCACAGTTGAACAAATTCAACAGTTAATGGGAGGTGACACTCGCCTGTTTGTGTTTGTCAAGCAATTGTTTATCGTAGCACACGCGAGATATGTGCTGCAGGATTCACGTAACAGGCGCTGAAGTATTCACGTAACAGGCGCTTTAGTGTTCAAGTAACACTGGATGTAAAATTGCCCTAAAATTTCTCTTTCCACTGAATTCCACTGAATTAACATCAATAGAAACACATACAAAGGTCAGATTTATGGATTGTGCATTGTACTGGAAAAGTACAAGCATATAGGTTGCGATATTCCTGGCTGGATCTCATCAACTGGCAATGCCTTTTCTTAGTTGTAAAGTAATTTAGTATGCAAGTAGCACTAGATGAAAAATTGCCCCCCAAATACCTCTTTCACTAAATTTACAGCAAAATAACTTATTATGTGTAACAACTGGAACAATATCACAGGGAGGAACCATTTGTCTGATTCTATGTGCATTTGCCTGATTCTATGGGCAAAAAGTCTGATTCTATGAGCAAATTGTCTGATTCTATGGGCAAATAAGCAAGTAAGCTGCGGGGCACCAGTAAAACATGCTGGATCGACGGCTAATTTCTCAACACAATCTGATGGCGTATGTTCTGTTTCGTAAATCATTGCAGAATATGATTCATGTTCAGTTTCTTATGTGGTGTTCACCGCTCTCCATATATCTGTCGCACAAAAGTGGAACGGCGTCGGCTAGGCAGTGGAGCAGTTAGCCATCATAAATCACCAAAGACAAAGCGCTTCCAGTTACTTACCAGGATATATTGACCACAATTGCATGACAATTATTCCAGTTAACATTTTGATTGCTCCTGGATATGAAGTCAGCTACGTAATCCAACAAAATTGGACATAGAATAAAAATAACAGGAACAAACCTGATTCTATGGGAACAAACCTGATTCTATGGGTAGGGTGTTGTTATAGCCATGAAACTAACAGCTTCTCGATGCTGATCCTAAATGAATACAGTATTGAAGCTTGATTTTATGTTCTGTTTCTAGAAGAAGGTCAATAACATGGATGACAGATCGTAGCCCATAGTTCCATGGTTATCAAATAAACCTACCCATAGAATCAGGTTTGTTCCCATAGAATCTGGTTTGTTTCTGTTATTTTTAATCTATGATCAATTTTGTTTGATTCTGTAGCTGATTTCATATCTAGGGACAATCAGAATGTCAACTGGACTAATTTTTGTCCAGATACCCAGGTAGGTTAGTATGAACGCTTTGCAGTTGGTGATTTATTATGGAGAACTGCTCCACCACCTAGCCGTTCCACTTTCGTGTGACAAATGTATGAACAACAGTGAACATTGCTTAAGAAACTGAACATAATCCATATTCTGCAATGATTTATGGAGTAAATAGAACATGGGCCATCAGATTGTGTTGAGAAGTTTGTCGTTGATCCAACACGTTTTACTGGTGCCCCCACCGCTTACTTGCTTATTTGCCCATAGAATCAGACAATTTCCTCACAGAATCAGACTTTTTGCCAATAGAATCAGAATGATGCACATAGAATCAGACAAACGGTTCCTCCCTGTGAATATAATAAACTGAATACAAAGTGCTCATCATGTCCTCAATGATATCGGTATTGGTATGTTGCATGGACCTAACCTATCTTACGTGTGTGTTTTTGTTAGCAACATTCCTAGAGAGAATTATTTTGGCTGGTGACTGTGGATACTGCAGTTTCTCATCAGAGCAAACGGATGACATTGTACAACACTGCATCCAGTCCCACGCTGGTCCCAATACTGATCAGTGAGGTCATGGTGAGCACTGTATATATTCAGGTTATGTATAATGTACATACATATTATACCGTTCCAGTTGTTAAATATAATAAATAATTTTTGTGTAAATTTAGTGGAAAGAGAGATTCGGGGACAATTTTACATCTAGTGGTACTTGCATTGCCAATTAATGAAATCCAGCCAGGAATAATGCAGACTATATGCTTGTACTTTTCCAGTACAATGCACAATTCATGAATCTGACCTTTGTATGCGTTTATAATGATGTGTACAAAGTTAATTCAGTGGAAAGAAAAATTTTAGGGCAATTTTACATCCAGTGTTACTTGAACACTGAAGCGCTTGTTACGTGAATACTTCAGCGCCTGTTACGTGAATCCTGCAGCACATATCTCGTGTGTGCTACGATGAACAATTGCTTGACAAACACAAACAGACGAGTGTCACCTCCCATTAACTGTTGAATTTGATCAATTGTGAACCAATAACCCCCATGCACATTAGCAGTGGGCAAAAGTTCCATTATATGGTGATTTCATGTGGACAAAGGGGCAATCGGACGATAATTGAGGAATAATCTCACTTCATGTGTTTATAGTTACTAATAACGAAGGTGTCAACAACAAATAAAACTATCACTCAAAAGAATACCTTTGTGTTAGTCTATCTGCTAGGTCGCTTTGCTGGAAACCTCGTTTGGGATGTGTTTCCAAACCAAAATACCCACCCACCATCAATTTTCTCAGATTATGTTGTTGTTTTTCTCAGGCTTCCTGTAACTCCGCTACAGGAATCCTGTGCGCACGTTGACGACTGAATCACTTTTAGACTTGACAAAATTTATTCACTCTGTGATAGCTTTATTCTGTCTATGGAATGAAAAATCGTACAAATTTGGGCCTGAAAATGTGTATTACATGCCTAAATTGAGTGTCCAAATCAAGATTTGCATCATTTTTTCCTAAAAGCGACCTGCCTTTTGGGCGAGTTCTATACACAGTCTGATGACGTCATTGGTATTTGTCTAGATACTGTGGCAACCGGCAATGTAGACAGGCCGATCATTCTCTATCCACTTTTTTCATGCACGATTAACGGCAATTTTCCGAGTATCTGTTGTCGAACTGTGCATGTTCCCTATATATTCCCGACTATCTCGAGATGTACTTTCAAGTTTGCGTGACAAACAAGAATGCTGAATTTGGCTGATTTTAAAATTGATTCCAACTTTAACAATAACACTGGGTTTCATTAGATAACAAATTGATAGTGATACTGTTGCACTGGTTTCTCAACAGCCACATCCAGCGCTAGGTGCCACGACCACAGCCCGGACTGCGCCGTGCTGCTCGCCAAACACCCGCAACTCTGTCAGGAACAAGAGCAGTTCACGCGCCGTGACTGCCGCAAGACCTGTGGGTACTGCTAGTGGAGTTCCGCTTATCAACAGGAGGCCGAGGAGGACAGCTAGATACATTGGACAAGCGAAATTCTTATTTGGTTCTTGTGATAGATTTATATGTGTGTTTCTTTCTCTGTATTTAATCGGCACAAAACTGGTTGAAAAAGAGTTAAAATGATTCATACCCCCAAATTATATGTAATTGATGTTCACCTCCTGGAAACGATTCAGTGGAAAATAAAATTGGTATGTTCAAAGCATTCTCACTCGTTATTGTTCCTGGCTGATTATCATTACGTAATACAATTTATCACATGCAATGCTGTTCTCCAGTGGCATAAAGCCACTGCATAAATTTCATATTCAACACGTGTAATATAGCGAAAAGTAACCATGGTAAAATAACGTTAATACATGGCCTTGCACGGAGCCAAATCAAGTGCAAAAACTAATTTTTTTAACTCGCCAAAAATTAATTGAACTCGCCAAAAACTTTTATTTTTGCTCGCCAAGGCTCGCAAAAAGCAAAAGTTCTTTGGCTCGTTTAATGAATTTGATATCAAATGGGCACTCATTTAAGATCCTCTATAAGTCATTACTCGATTCCATGAACACTGTTACACTGACTATAAATAATAAGACTATAAGTTTGAGCAACATTTATAAAGATGGGCGCACCAGAGATGTGATTCTAAGGAGCACAAAAAATACAAGAGTGATCCAGTGCTAACAACCATAATTAGTTTATACACGAATACTCCTATTATGTAGTAACTGGTGATACATATGACCTAGTTGCATGAGTGATGTGACCAATAGTAAACTCAAGTTCAACACAAAACCTCATATGATTCTTGACGATAACTTCGTTTAGGATGGTCGGATCAATTTGAAATTTTATTTGTTTCCATTTGGCATAAAACCGTATTTTCTCGCCAAATTTCAGACTTCTATCTTGAAAATGGAAAAAGGTGGCAAAAAATAATAGTATACCCACGAAGAATGACAAATACACTGCGAAAATGACTACGAATGCCAATTTAATGCTACTACATCGAAGTGCAGACATGTATATGGTCATAAAGAATGCACATAAGGTCAAAGGTTTTTTTGCAAATGATTTATAATTCAAACAAAAAAGTGGAGAGAAAACATCTGCAAAAGTGTTGAGTCCTAACCCCAACTAAATTTCTTAAACTGTAACTAATTTTGCATTATCGAAAAATGAATCTAGTAGGAAAATAACAGTCGAACCTAAAGCAGCACGATTAGAGAAATTATGAACAATCTTTCACTCACAACACCATCACATCCTTCCACTGACTGTCAGAAAAAAAAATATAGATCTAGCTATAGTTCAATCTAAATACAAGTCCGAGAATACATATCGGTTGGAAACCAAAACGGCAGAAAGTGGAAGAAAAAAGACCGAAAAAAAAACCCTCATACAAAACCATAAGGACATAAATGCCCTAATTAGGATGATACAAACATCAGTGTTATACCAGTAGCAATGGATACTATTATAAAGTGGCAAGGTGAACATGTACGAAAGTGGTAAGGTGGACATGTACGAAAGTGGCAAGGTGGAAATGTACGAAAGTGGCAAGGTGGACAAGTACGAAAGTGGCAAGGTGGACAAGTACGAAAGTGGTAAGGTGGACATGTACGAAAGTGGCAAGGTGGACATGTACGAAAGTGGCAAGGTGGACATGTACGAAAGTGGCAAGGTGGACAAGTACGAAAGTGGCAAGGTGGACAAGTACGAAAGTGGCAACGTGGACAAGTACGAAACTGGCAAGGTGGACATGTACGAAAGAGGCAAAGTGGACATGTACGAAAGTGGTAAGGTGGACAGGTACGAAAGTGGTAAGGTGGACATGTACGAAAGTGGCAAGGTGGACATGTACGAAAGTGACAAGGTGGACATGTACGAAAGTGGCAAGGTGGACAAGTACGAAAGTGGCAAGGTGGACAAGTACGAAAGTGGCAACGTGGACAAGTACGAAACTGGCAAGGTGGACATGTACGAAAGAGGCAAAGTGGACATGTACGAAAGTGGTAAGGTGGACAGGTACGAAAGTGGTAAGGTGGACATGTACGAAAGTGGCAAAGTGGACAAGTACGAAAGTGGCAAAGTGGACATGTACGAAAGTGGTAAGGTGGACATTTACGAAAGTGGCAAAGTGGACAAGTACGAAAGTGGCAAAGTGGACATGTACGAAAGTAACAAGGTGGACATGTACGAAAATAGCAAGGTGGACATGTACGAAAATGGCAAGGTGGACAAGTACGAAACTGGCAAGGTGGACATGTACGAAAGTGGCAAAGTGGACATGTGCGAAAGTGGTAAAATGGACATGTACGAAAATGAAAAGGTGGACATGTACGAAAATGGCAAGGTGGACATGTACAAAAGTGGCAAGGTGGACAAGTACGAAAGTGGCAACGTGGACATGTACGAAACTCGCAAGGTGGGCATGTACGAAAGTGGCAAGGTGAACATGTACGGAAGTGGTTCGGTGGACAGGTACGAAAGTGGCAAGGTGGACAAGTACGAAAGTGGCAAGGTGGACAAGTACGAAAGTGGCAATGTGGACATGTACGAAACTGGTAAGGTGGACATGTACGAAAGTGGCAAAGTGGACATGTACTAAAGTGGTAAGGTGGACATGTACGAAAATGGCAAGGTGGACATGTACGAAAGTGACAAGGTGGACATGTACGAAAATGGGAAGGTGGACATGTACGAAAATGGCAAGGTGGACATGTACGAAAGTGGCAAGGTGGACAAGTACGAAAGTGGCAACGTGGACATGTATGAAACTGGCAAGGTGGACATGTACGAAAGTGGCAAAGTGGACCTGTGCGAAAGTGGTAAAATGGACATGTACGAAAATGATAAGGTGGACATGTACGAAAATGGCAAGGTGGACATGTACGAAAGTGGCAAGGTGGACATGTACGAAAGTGGCAAGGTGGACATGTACGAAAGTGGCAAGGTGGACAAGTACGAAAGTGGCAACGTGGACATGTACGAAACTGGCAAGGTGGACATGTACGAAAGTGGCAAAGTGGACATGTGAGAAAGTGGTAAAATGGACATGTACGAAAGTGGCAAGGTGGACAGGTACGGAAGTGGTTAGGTGGACATGTACGAAAGTGGCAAGGTGGACATGTACGAAAATGGCAAGGTGGACATGTACGAAAGTGGCAAAGTGGACATGTACGAAAGTGGTAAGGTGGACATGTACGAAAGTGGTTAGGTAGACAGGTACGAAAGTGGCAAGGTGGACATGTACGAAAGTGGCAACGTGGACATATACGAAACTGGCAAGGTAGACGAGTACGAAAGTGGCAAGGTGGACATGTACGAAAGTGGTAAGGTGGACATGTACGAAAGTGGTAAGGTGGACAGGTACGAAAGTGGCAAGGTGGATATGTACGGAAGTGGTAAGGTGGACAGGTACGAAAGTGGCAAGGTGGACATGTACGAAAGTGGCAAAAGTGGACATGTACGAAAGTGGTAAGGTGGACATGTACGAAAGTGGCAAAGTGGACATGTACGAAAGTGGCAAGGTGGACAGGTACGGAAGTGGCAAGGTGGACATGTACGAAAGTGGTAAGGTGGACATGTATGGAAGTGGTAAGGTGGACATGTACGAAAGTGATAAGGTAGACATGTACGAAAGTTGCAAGGTGGACATTTACGAAAGTGGCAGGTGGACATGTACGAAAGTGGTAAGGTGGACATGTACGAAAATAGCAAGGTGGACATGTACGAAAATGGCAAGGTGGACATGTACGAAAGTGGCAAGGTGGACAACTACGAAAGTGGCAACGTGGACATGTACGAAACTGGCAAGGTGGACATGTACGAAAGTGGCAAAGTGGACATGTGCGAAAGTGGTAAAATGAACATGTACGAAAATGACAAGGTGGACATGTACGAAAATGGCAAGGTGGACATGTACGAAAGTGGCAAGGTGGACAAGTACGAAAGTGGCAACGTGGACATGTACGAAACTCGCAAGGTGGGCATGTACGAAACTCGCAAGGTGGACAGGTACGGAAGTGGTTAGGTGGACAGGTACGAAAGTGGCAAGGTGGACATGTATGAAAGTGGCAAGTTGGACATATACGAAAGTGGCAAGGTGGACAAGTACGAAAGTGGCAACGTGGACATGTACGAAAGTTACAAGGTGGACAAGTACGAAAGTGGCAACGTGGACATGTACGAAACTGGCAAGGTGGACAAGTACGAAAGTGGCAAAGTGGACATGTGCGAAAGTGGTAAAATGGACATGTACGAAAGTGGCAAGGTGGACAGGTACGGAAGTGGTTAGGTGGACAGGTACGAAAGTGGCAAGGTGGACATGTACGAAAATGGCAAGGTGGACATGTACGAAAGTGGCAAAGTGGACATGTACGAAAGTGGCAGGGTGGACATGTACGAGGGTGGTAAGGTGGACATGTACGAAAGTGGTAAGGTGGACATGTACGAAAGAGGCAAAGTGGACATGTACGAAAGTGGTAAGGTGGACAGGTACGAAAGTGGTAAGGTGGACATGTACGAAAGTGGCAAAGTGGACAAGTACGAAAGTGGCAAAGTGGACATGTACGAAAGTGGTAAGGTGGACATTTACGAAAGTGGCAAAGTGGACAAGTACGAAAGTGGCAAAGTGGACATGTACGAAAGTAACAAGGTGGACATGTACGAAAATAGCAAGGTGGACATGTACGAAAATGGCAAGGTGGACAAGTACGAAACTGGCAAGGTGGACATGTACGAAAGTGGCAAAGTGGACATGTGCGAAAGTGGTAAAATGGACATGTACGAAAATGAAAAGGTGGACATGTACGAAAATGGCAAGGTGGACATGTACAAAAGTGGCAAGGTGGACAAGTACGAAAGTGGCAACGTGGACATGTACGAAACTCGCAAGGTGGGCATGTACGAAAGTGGCAAGGTGAACATGTACGGAAGTGGTTCGGTGGACAGGTACGAAAGTGGCAAGGTGGACAAGTACGAAAGTGGCAAGGTGGACAAGTACGAAAGTGGCAATGTGGACATGTACGAAACTGGTAAGGTGGACATGTACGAAAGTGGCAAAGTGGACATGTACTAAAGTGGTAAGGTGGACATGTACGAAAATGGCAAGGTGGACATGTACGAAAGTGACAAGGTGGACATGTACGAAAATGGCAAGGTGGACATGTACGAAAATGGCAAGGTGGACATGTACGAAAGTGGCAAGGTGGACAAGTACGAAAGTGGCAACGTGGACATGTACGAAACTGGCAAGGTGGACATGTACGAAAGTATCAAAGTGGACCTGTGCGAAAGTGGTAAAATGGACATGTACGAAAATGATAAGGTGGACATGTACGAAAATGGCAAGGTGGACATGTACGAAAGTGGCAAGGTGGACATGTACGAAAGTGGCAAGGTGGACATGTACGAAAGTGGCAAGGTGGACAAGTACGAAAGTGGCAACGTGGACATGTACGAAACTGGCAAGGTGGACATGTACGAAAGTGGCAAAGTGGACATGTGAGAAAGTGGTAAAATGGACATGTACGAAAGTGGCAAGGTGGACAGGTACGGAAGTGGTTAGGTGGACATGTACGAAAGTGGCAAGGTGGACATGTACGAAAATGGCAAGGTGGACATGTACGAAAGTGGCAAAGTGGACATGTACGAAAGTGGTAAGGTGGACATGTACGAAAGTGGTTAGGTAGACAGGTACGAAAGTGGCAAGGTGGACATGTACGAAAGTGGCAACGTGGACATATACGAAACTGGCAAGGTAGACGAGTACGAAAGTGGCAAGGTGGACATGTACGAAAGTGGTAAGGTGGACATGTACGAAAGTGGTAAGGTGGACAGGTACGAAAGTGGCAAGGTGGATATGTACGGAAGTGGTAAGGTGGACAGGTACGAAAGTGGCAAGATGGACATGTACGAAAGTGGCAAAAGTGGACATGTACGAAAGTGGTAAGGTGGACATGTACGAAAGTGGCAAAGTGGACATGTACGAAAGTGGCAAGGTGGACAGGTACGGAAGTGGCAAGGTGGACATGTACGAAAGTGGTAAGGTGGACATGTATGGAAGTGGTAAGGTGGACATGTACGAAAGTGATAAGGTAGACATGTACGAAAGTTGCAAGGTGGACATTTACGAAAGTGGCAGGTGGACATGTACGAAAGTGGTAAGGTGGACATGTACGAAAATAGCAAGGTGGACATGTACGAAAATGGCAAGGTGGACATGTACGAAAGTGGCAAGGTGGACAACTACGAAAGTGGCAACGTGGACATGTACGAAACTGGCAAGGTGGACATGTACGAAAGTGGCAAAGTGGACATGTGCGAAAGTGGTAAAATGAACATGTACGAAAATGACAAGGTGGACATGTACGAAAATGGCAATGTGGACATGTACGAAAGTGGCAAGGTGGACAAGTACGAAAGTGGCAACGTGGACATGTACGAAACTCGCAAGGTGGGCATGTACGAAACTCGCAAGGTGGACAGGTACGGAAGTGGTTAGGTGGACAGGTACGAAAGTGGCAAGGTGGACATGTATGAAAGTGGCAAGTTGGACATATACGAAAGTGGCAAGGTGGACAAGTACGAAAGTGGCAACGTGGAAATGTACGAAAGTTACAAGGTGGACAAGTACGAAAGTGGCAACGTGGACATGTACGAAACTGGCAAGGTGGACAAGTACGAAAGTGGCAAAGTGGACATGTGCGAAAGTGGTAAAATGGACATGTACGAAAGTGGCAAGGTGGACAGGTACGGAAGTGGTTAGGTGGACAGGTACGAAAGTGGCAAGGTGGACATGTACGAAAATGGCAAGGTGGACATGTACGAAAGTGGCAAAGTGGACATGTACGAAAGTGGTAAGGTGGACATGTACGAAAGTGGTTAGGTAGACAGGTACGAAAGTGGCAAGGTGGACATGTACGAAAGTGGCAACGTGGACATATACGAAACTGGCAAGGTGGACATGTACGAAAGTGGCAAGGTGGACATGTACGAAAGTGGTAAGGTGGACATGTACGAAAGTGGTAAGGTGGACAGGTACGAAAGTGGCAAGGTGGACATGTACGAAAGTGGCAAAAGTGGACATGTACGAAAGTGGTAAGGTGGACATGTACGAAAGTGGCAAAGTGGACATGTACGAAAGTGGGAAGGTGGACAGGTACGGAAGTGGCAAGGTGGACATGTACGAAAGTGGTAAGGTGGACATGTATGGAAGTGGTAAGGTGGACATGTACGAAGGTGATAAGGTAGACATGTACGAAAGTGGCAGGTGGACATGTACGAAAGTGGTAAGGTGGACATGTACGAAAGTGGCAAGGTGGACATGTACGCAAGTGGTAAGGTGGACATGTACGAAAGTGGCAAGGTGGACATGTACGAAAGTGGTAAGGTGGACATGTACGAAAGTGGCAAGGTGGACAGGTACGAAAGTGGCAAGGTGGACATGTACGAAAGTGGTAAGGTGGACATGTACGAAAGTGGTAAGGTGGACATGTACGAAAGTGGCAAGGTGGACATGTACGAAACTGGCAAGCTGGACAAGTACGAAAGTGGCAAGGTGGACATGTACGAAAGTGGTAAGGTGGACAAATGTACGAAAGTTGTAAGGTGGACATGTACGAAAGTGGCAAGGTGGACAGGTATGGAAGTGGTAAGGTGGACATGTACGAGAGTGGCAACGTGGACAAGTACGAAAGTGGCAACGTGGACATGTACGAAAATGGCAAGTTGGACAAGTACGAAAGTGGTAAGGTGGACATGTACGAAAGTGGTAAGGTGGACATGTGCGAAACTCGCAAGGTGGGCATGTACGAAAGTGGCAAGGTGAACATGTACGGAAGTGGTTCGGTGGACAGGTACGAAAGTGGCAACGTGGACATGTACGAAACTCGCAAGGTGGGCATGTACGAAAGTGGCAAGGTGGACATGTACGAAAGTGGTAAGGTGGACACATGTACGAAAGTTGTAAGGTGGACATGTACGAAAGTGGCAAGGTGGACAGGTATGGAAGTGGTAAGGTGGACATGTACGAGAGTGGCAACGTGGACAAGTACGAAAGTGGCAACGTGGACATGTACGAAAATGGCAAGGTGGACATGTACGAAAGTGGCAAGGTGGACAAGTACGAAAGTGGTAAGGTGGACATGTACGAAAGTGGCAAGGTGGACATGTACGAAACTCGCAAGGTGGGCATGTACGAAAGTGGCAAGGTGAACATGTACGGAAGTGGTTCGGTGTACAGGTACGAAAGTGGCAACGTGGACATGTACGAAACTCGCAAGGTGGGCATGTACGAAAGTGGCAAGGTGAACATGTACGGAAGTGGTTCGGTGGACAGGTACGAAAGTGGCAAGGTGGACAAGTACGAAAGTGGCAAGGTGGACAAGTACGAAAGTGGCAACGTGGTCATGTACGAAACTGGTAAGGTGGACATGTACGAAAGTGGCAAAGTGGACATGTACTAAAGTGTTAAGGTGGACATGTACGAAAATGGCAAGGTGGAAATGTACGAAAGTGACAAGGTGGACATGTACGAAAATGGCAAGGTGGACATGTACGAAAATGGCAAGGTGGACATGTACGAAAGTGGCAAGGTGGACAAGTACGAAAGTGGCAACGTGGACATGTACGAAACTGGCAAGGTGGACATGTACGAAAGTGGCAAAGTGGACATGTGCGAAAGTGGTAAAATGGACATGTACGAAAATGACAAGGTGGACATGTACGAAAATGGCAAGGTGGACATGTACGAAAGTGGCAAGGTGGACAAGTACGAAAGTGGCAACGTGGACATGTACGAAACTCGCAAGGTGGGCATGTACGAAACTCGCAAGGTGGACAGGTACGGAAGTGGTTAGGTGGACAGGTACGAAAGTGGCAAGGTGGACATGTACGAAAGTGGCAAGTTGGACATATACGAAAGTGGCAAGGTGGACAAGTACGAAAGTGGCAACGTGGACATGTACGAAAGTGACAAGGTGGACAAGTACGAAAGTGGCAACGTGGACATATACGAAACTGGCAAGGTGGACATGTACGAAAGTGGCAAAGTGGACATGTGCGAAAGTGGTAAAATGGACATGTACGAAAGTGGCAAGGTGGACATGTACGAAAGTGGCAAAAGTGGACATGTACGAAAGTGGTAAGGTGGACATGTACGAAAGTGGCAAAGTGGACATGTACGAAAGTGAGAAGGTGGACAGGTACGGAAGTGGCAAGGTGGACATGTACGAAAGTGGTAAGGTGGACATGTATGGAAGTGGTAAGGTGGACATGTACGAAAGTGATAAGGTAGACATGTACGAAAGTGGCAGGTGGACATGTACGAAAGTGGTAAGGTGGACATGTACGAAAGTGGCAAGGTGGACATGTACGCAAGTGGTAAGGTGGACATGTACGAAAGTGGCAAGGTGGACATGTACGAAAGTGGTAAGGTGGACATGTACGAAAGTGGCAAGGTGGACAGGTACGAAAGTGGCAAGGTGGACATGTACGAAAGTGGTAAGGTGGACATGTACGAAAGTGGTAAGGTGGACATGTACGAAAGTGGCAAGGTGGACATGTACGAAACTGGCAAGCTGGACAAGTACGAAAGTGGCAAGGTGGACATGTACGAAAGTGGTAAGGTGGACAAATGTACGAAAGTTGTAAGGTGGACATGTACGAAAGTGGCAAGGTGGACAGGTATGGAAGTGGTAAGGTGGACATGTACGAGAGTGGCAACGTGGACAAGTACGAAAGTGGCAACGTGGACATGTACGAAAATGGCAAGTTGGACATGTACGAAAGTGGCAAGGTGGACAAGTACGAAAGTGGTAAGGTGGACATGTACGAAAGTGGTAAGGTGGACATGTACGAAACTCGCAAGGTGGGCATGTACGAAAGTGGCAAGGTGAACATGTACGGAAGTGGTTCGGTGGACAGGTACGAAAGTGGCAACGTGGACATGTACGAAACTCGCAAGGTGGGCATGTACGAAAGTGGCAAGGTGGACATGTACGAAAGTGGTAAGGTGGACACATGTACGAAAGTTGTAAGGTGGACATGTACGAAAGTGGCAAGGTGGACAGGTATGGAAGTGGTAAGGTGGACATGTACGAAAGTGGCAAGGTGGACATGTACGAAACTCGCAAGGTGGGCATGTACGAAAGTGGCAAGGTGGACATGTATGGAAGTGGTAAGGTGGACATGTACGAAAGTGGCAAGGTAGACATGTACGAAAGTGGCAGGTGGACATGTACGAAAGTGGTAAGGTGGACATGTATGGAAGTGGTAAGGTGGACATGTACGAAAGTGATAAGGTAGACATGTACGAAAGTGGCAGGTGGACATGTACGAAAGTGGTAAGGTGGACATGTACGAGAGTGGCAACGTGGACAAGTACGAAAGTGGCAACGTGGACATGTACGAAAATGGCAAGGTGGACATGTACGAAAGTGGCAAGGTGGACAAGTACGAAAGTGGTAAGGTGGACATGTACGAAAGTGGCAAGGTGGACATGTACGAAACTCGCAAGGTGGGCATGTACGAAAGTGGCAAGGTGAACATGTACGGAAGTGGTTCGGTGTACAGGTACGAAAGTGGCAACGTGGACATGTACGAAACTCGCAAGGTGGGCATGTACGAAAGTGGCAAGGTGAACATGTACGAAAGTGGCAAGGTGGACAAGTACGAAAGTGGCAACGTGGTCATGTACGAAACTGGTAAGGTGGACATGTACGAAAGTGGCAAAGTGGACATGTACTAAAGTGTTAAGGTGGACATGTACGAAAATGGCAAGGTGGAAATGTACGAAAGTGACAAGGTGGACATGTACGAAAATGGCAAGGTGGACATGTACGAAAATGGCAAGGTGGACATGTACGAAAGTGGCAAGGTGGACAAGTACGAAAGTGGCAACGTGGACATGTACGAAACTGGCAAGGTGGACATGTACGAAAGTGGCAAAGTGGACATGTGCGAAAGTGGTAAAATGGACATGTACGAAAATGACAAGGTGGACATGTACGAAAATGGCAAGGTGGACATGTACGAAAGTGGCAAGGTGGACAAGTACGAAAGTGGCAACGTGGACATGTACGAAACTCGCAAGGTGGGCATGTACGAAACTCGCAAGGTGGACAGGTACGGAAGTGGTTAGGTGGACAGGTACGAAAGTGGCAAGGTGGGCATGTACGAAAGTGGCAAGTTGGACATATACGAAAGTGGCAAGGTGGACAAGTACGAAAGTGGCAACGTGGACATGTACGAAAGTGACAAGGTGGACAAGTACGAAAGTGGCAACGTGGACATGTACGAAACTGGCAAGGTGGACATGTACGAAAGTGGCAAAGTGGACATGTGCGAAAGTGGAAAAAATGGACATGTACGAAAGTGGCAAGGTGGACAGGTACGGAAGTGGTTAGGTGGACAGGTACGAAAGTGGCAAGGTGGACATGTACGAAAATGGCAAGGTGGACATGTACGAAAGTGGCAAAGTGGACATGTACGAAAGTGGTAAGGTGGACATGCACGAAAGTGGTTAGGTAGACAGGTACGAAAGTGGCAAGGTGGACATGTACGAAAGTGGCAACGTGGACATATACGAAACTGGCAAGGTGGACATGTACGAAAGTGGCAAGGTGAACATGTACGAAAGTGGTAAGGTGGACATGTACGAAAGTGGTAAGGTGGACAGGTACGAAAGTGGCAAGGTGGATGTGTACGGAAGTGGTAAGGTGGACATGTACGAAAGTGGCAAGGTGGACATGTACGAAAGTGGCAAAAGTGGACATGTACGAAAGTGGTAAGGTGGACATGTACGAAAGTGGCAAAGTGGACATGTACGAAAGTGGCAAGGTGGACAGGGACGGAAGTGGCAAGGTGGACATGTACGAAAGTGGTAAGGTGGACATGTATGGAAGTGGTAAGGTGGACATGTACGAAAGTGATAAGGTAGACATGTATGAAAGTTGCAAGGTGGACAATTACGAAAGTGGCAGGTGGACATGTACGAAAGTGGTAAGCTGGACATGTACGAAAGTGGCAAGGTGGACATGTACGAAAGTGGTAAGGTGGACATGTACGAAAGTGGCAAGGTGGACATGTACGAAAGTGGTAAGGTGGACATGTACGAAAGTGGCAAGGTGGACAGGTACGAAAGTGGCAAGGTGGACATGTACGAAAGTGGTAAGGTGGACATGTACGAAAGTGGTAAGGTGGACATGTACGAAAGTGGCAAGGTGGACATGTACGAAAGTGGCAAGCTGGACAAGTACGAAAGTGGCAAGGTGGACATGTACGAAAGTGGTAAGGTGGACACATGTACGAAAGTTGTAAGGTGGACATGTACGAAAGTGGCAAGGTGGACAGGTATGGAAGTGGTAAGGTGGACATGTACGAGAGTGGCAACGTGGACAAGTACGAAAGTGGCAACGTGGACATGTACGAAAATGGCAAGGTGGACATGTACGAAAGTGGCAAGGTGGACAAGTACGAAAGTGGTAAGGTGGACATGTACGAAAGTGGTAAGGTGGACATGTACGAAAGTGGTAAGGTGGACAGGTACGAAAGTGGCAACGTGGACATGTACGAAAGTGGCAAGGTGGACAGTTACGGAAGTGGCAAGGTGGACATGTACGAAAGTGGTAAGGTGGACATGTATGGAAGTGGTAAGGTGGACATGTACGAAAGTGATAAGGTAGACATGTATGAAAGTTGCAAGGTGGACATTTACGAAAGTGGCAGGTGGACATGTACGAAAGTGGTAAGGTGGACATGTACGAAAGTGGCAAGGTGGACATGTACGAAAGTGGTAAGGTGGACATGTACGAAAGTGGCAAGGTGGACATGTACGAAAGTGGTAAGGTGGACATGTACGAAAGTGGCAAGGTGGACAGGTACGAAAGTGGCAAGGTGGACATGTACGAAAGTGGTAAGGTGGACATGTACGAAAGTGGTAAGGTGGACATGTACGAAAGTGGCAAGGTGGACATGTACGAAAGTGGCAAGCTGGACAAGTACGAAAGTGGCAAGGTGGACATGTACGAAAGTGGTAAGGTGGACACATGTACGAAAGTTGTAAGGTGGACATGTACGAAAGTGGCAAGGTGGACAGGTATGGAAGTGGTAAGGTGGACATGTACGAGAGTGGCAACGTGGACAAGTACGAAAGTGGCAACGTGGACATGTACGAAAATGGCAAGGTGGACATGCACGAAAGTGGCAAGGTGGACAAGTACGAAAGTGGTAAGGTGGACATGTACGAAAGTGGTAAGGTGGACATGTACGAAAGTGGTAAGGTGGACAGGTACGAAAGTGGCAACGTGGACATGTACGAAAGTGGCAACGTGGACAAGTACGAAAGTGGCAACGTGGACATATACGAAACTGGCAAGGTGGACATGTACGAAAGTGGTAAGGTGGACAAGTACGAAAGTGGTAAGGTGGACAGGTACGGAAGTGGCAAGGTGGATATGTACAGAAGTGGTAAGGTGGACAGGTACGAAAGTGGCAAGGTGGACATGCACGAAAGTGGCAAAAGTGGACACGTACGAAAGTGGTAAGGTGGACATGTACGAAAGTGGCAAAGTGGACATGTACGAAAGTGGCAAGGTGGACAGGTACGGAAGTGGTAAGGTGGACATGTACGAAAGTGGCAAGGTGGACAGGTACGAAAATGGGAAGGTGGACAGGTACGAATGTAGTAAGGTGGACATGTACGAAAGTGGTAAGGTGGACATGTACGAAACTGGCAAGGTGGACATGTGCGAAAGTGGCAAAGTGGACATGTACGAAAGTGGTAAGGTGGTCATGTACGAAAGTGGCAGGGTGGACATGTACGAAAGTGGTAAGGTGGACATGTACGAAAGTGGCAAGGTGGACATGTACGAAAGTGGTAAGGTGGACATGTACGAAAGTGGTAAGGTGAACATGTACGAAAGTGGTGAGGTGGACATGTACGAAAGTGGTAAGGTGGACAGGTACGAAAGTGGTAAGGTGGACAGGTACGAAAGTGGTAAGATGGACATGTACGAAAGTGGCAAGGTGGACAAGTACGAAAGTGGTAAGGTGGACATGTACGAAAGTGGCAAAGTGGACATGTACGAAAGTGGTAAGGTGGACATGTACGAAAGTGGCAAGGTGGACATGTACGAAAGTGGTAAGGTGGACATGTACGAAAGTGGTAAGGTGAACATGTACGAAAGTGGTGAGGTGGACATGTACGAAAGTGGTAAGGTGGACAGGTACGAAAGTGGTAAGGTGGAAATGTACGAAAGTGGCAAGGTGGACATGTACGAAAGTGGTAAGGTGGACATGTACGAAAGTGGTAAGGTGGACATGTACGAAAGTGGCAAAATGGACATGTACGAAAGTGGCAGGGTGGACATGTACAAAAGTGGTAAGTTGGACATGTACGAAAGTGGTAAGGTGGACATGTACGAAAGTGGCAAAATGGACATGTACGAAAGCGGCAGGGTGGACATGTACGAAAGTGGCAAGGTGGACATGTACTAAAGTGGCAAGGTGGACATGTACGAATGTGGCACCGTGAACATGTACGAAAGTGACAAGGTCGACAAGTACGAAAGTGGCAACTTGGACATGTATGAAAATGGCAAGGTGGACATGTACGAAAGTGGCAAGGTGGACATGTACGAACGTACTTAAAAAATGAATGAATAAAATCACATTCATCCACAACGTGGAATGAAGTATGAATCAAAACAGTCAAAGCAATAATTCAATTCACATGGTAAAAAATTCAAATCCCACAACGTCTACGAGACTGTTACTGAAAGAAATATATAACACGTACTTGTTGATAAAAGACGTTTTTATGAAAGATTGAGTGTACGTAATGATCATGGAACTGGAATGAACCATTCACCCATAATGTATGAAAGTGACAAATTCAGAAGTTTACGAATGTCACAACCATTCGAGATACAAACACTGTACCACAGTCTATGATACATGTATATGTGCATCATCAGGGATTATTATGATTAACGGAGATTTCGTTGTTGAAACCAGGTTTCCAGTTGCATCTGCCCATCAGGTGTCAGACAGGTACTGGACGAGTTGCACATATCCAAAGGTTAGGAAGCATATTGAGATCCTTTCATGGGTTACATCTTCATGGTAACTTCCACGAACACAAAATCATACAAAATCAATATGACCGTGCACTGACCAATAACGGTAACAGTGACACATGTTGTACATCACAAAGTTGTTATGAGATTTGTTGCGATTCCTGCCACTAAATTCGTGGGACTAAATTTCGCGGACGTTTTACCATTCAAGCAAGTCATCCGCATTGTGCAGTGGCTGATAAGTGACATTATAAAAAAACTTATTTATTCCTTGAAGTCATCCTGACTGATACATAATCAACATAATTTCGGCGTGAATAATGTTATTTATGAGTAAATAATGTTATTTATGCGTAAATAAAGTCATTTACACGTAAATAATGTTTTTTCCGTGTAAATAAAGTTTTTTCTGCGGAAATAACGTTTTTTACGCGGAAATAACGTTATTTACGCTGAAAAAACGTTATTTATGCTGAAAAACATTATTTACTTCTGCCGTGTGTGAGACACTAACCAAACACTGCCTACATGTGCTTTTATCTTTCTCTTGGTCGATGGAGTAAATAACGTTATTTCCGTGTGAATAACGTTATTTCCGCATAAATAATGTAATTTACGCGTAAATAATGTTACTCACGCATAAATAAGATTATTTACGCATAAGTAACGTTTTTTTTCCACGTAAATAAAGTTTTTTATAACATCATTTACTTCTGTTGTGTGTTATATACTGACCAAATACTGCCTGCACGTGCATTTATCTTTCCCTTGGTGGATGGGGTAAACAACGTTATTTCCGCTCACAGAAAAAACGTTGCTTACGTGCGAATAACATTATTTACGCGAAAATAACCTTTTTTCTTCAAAAATTATGTCAATTATGAACAAGTCAAGATTACTCCGAAAAACAAATAAACTTTTTTGCGTAGTGTCTTTTATCAGCCACTGTAGCATTGTCTTTATCGACTGGTGCAGTGCATACTACGGTGGCTGATTCATGCCATAAAGCGTTTTTCTTTAACAGTTTTCATTGCTAATTTAATTGTGACGACTGAGAGTATTTAAATCGCGACCAAAATTATCGACAACATAAGGCAAGACACGCATTCTACCAGACAGGTTTGACTTCATTGCTGACTAGGTCATCTACAGCCCGAAGATGTCTGACGTCAGGGATTTTACGACGGATGTAATCACCGACGCTCCCACCGACGTCTTGGGGTATTCGACCCTAGGAGATTTCGAGTGTGGCCCCGATTCATTGTCTGATGCCTCTGTCCAAGTTTTCATCAGCCTCAGGTGCTGCATCTTTACCTGATGATGATATCGAGGTTGTTTTTCGTCTGCTTCATTCAAAGATGCCGTTATCCAACACTCACTTAGACAAACTATAGGCGGGCAATTTCGTAAAATGTCACTGCACATGTATAACTTATGTACATGTATATTCTGTACATTGTACATGTATAACAACCTACACCAGATGGCAATAACAGGTAGGATGAATCATCATGAAGTAGGCCTTATATGTGTGATGGATCTACTTGACTCACGGCGAGTGGTGAAAAAATACGGCAAGTGGTAGGGAGAGCTGGAGCGATATTGCCACTGTGATTGATGGCGTCCCATGTACTGATCCATGATAACGACACTGCCTGCAACAGCATGGGTATTCTACACTCTCTGGTAATGTTCGCAATTGGGATGGGTGAATTGAGTATGTGTGTATAAGATGTCATACTCTTTCCCGAGGCAAGCAAATGTATTACTGTATGTACGAGCTGTCTACAACTGCTCGGTAGGTCCCAGGACTGGACATTCATAGTCTCCTCGATGTAGCTCAGGAAATTGAGGCGACATCTGGCAGAGACAACTGAAAACAGGAAGCAGAGATATATGACTTAGGAGTTGTGCGTGGAGTCAGTGCCGCTATCACGGATAGTGTTCACGAGAGCAATGTATACGACGCTGGCAGTCGATCACAGCGAGACATCGCTCCAGCAATCTCCAACCAGTGTTGTATCTCTGACATCAGACATTTGTGCACTATAAAGTCCTCTGCGTAGTGATTAAGCAATATCCTGATCTGTAGGTGCACTTTCCTTTCTGACAGTCCTTGATGTTGTGTCGGCCTGGTTGACTCTTGCAACATGTTGCGCCACCAGAGTTGATCGTTACTCCAGATCATCAACTCCAGATCATCATTCTAAATTTAATTTCAGCCAGTACATGTTCCTGTTCCGTATCTGGAGACTTCCGTGCTTCTTTGCCTTGGTCTGTAACCGGTTGATGTAGTTTGGAAGACCGTCTTCCAGATTCGAGTTGTACATGAAGTTCCACATCGAGAGCTTGACGAAACAGCTGCGGATATTCGATCTTGGGTTCATGATGTTCAGCTTGATGTACCGCGGTGCTTGTTGGACATTCCAGCCCGAACCTTCCTTCTACGCATCTTTTAGAGTCATCAGGTCATGATTGCATTTCGAAGTGATAAGCTAATCTGAATATTTATGAGTAACCTTGCAAGATTTGCACGCAAAAATCACACTGTTCAAAAGTGGCTCAATCCAAGTAAAGCAATGTCAGAATCCACTGCGGAAGAACGGAACATATTGATTACACACCCCAACACGTCCTCGGTCCTATCAACAAGAATATAATATTTACATTGGAACATTGGAGCCCACCAATACCTCTGTCTAATTCCCATTCGATCCCAAGGTGGGATGTACCAAAGTACTTGTATATCCGAATACATTCAAGTTACGTTGAACAAGAACCAACAATTTTCTTCAAATCTAGAAAATATGTACATTACCAGATTACATATAGATAGATGGGTTTACTGTGACAGCAATATCAGGCGAAATCGTACCAATTCCTCGAGAAAGTGTATCATTGTGTCGTTATTGTTGCATTCAGTTTCCAGTATAAATTTTGTCCATTTCCACAAGCCATTGGGAAATTCAGTGCGTCTTTCGAGCCGATGACGATTTCATCTTATATCAATATGTCCATGTTAAATGATCCGACGATGAGAATAAATATGAGTAGAGATAAAAATCGAAATATAAGTAGGCTACATTTTTGGATAAAGCGAATTTGTTTGTTTGGAGAATTTTACCTGGAATGAGTTGTAGGTACCTTGCCATTGACTTACACTGCGTGACATTCTTGAGATTGATGCCACCTGCACAAACTCACTTTGTCTTAGCGAAAACGATCTGAAATTATTGCAATGCATTGACATTTTTCATTACTGGTGGGAAAATGCATTCATGATTATTGCGTAATTGTCACGCCTGTATCTTTGCCGTAGGTAACGTCACACCGACAAGCAGGTGTCGGGGTCTTCAGGTTCACAGCAAATCAATTGATAAACATTTGATACATTTGCTTGACAGACAAAGCATGTAAGATGTATAGGACGTTGGTATTGTAGCGTTCTGAGAACTTACACATACCGGAGTACGTACATTAGAATGATAATACATGGTCAGCAATCATATATTATTAACTGTCTATTATTAGATTTTCGATAAGATATGTACCTATTCTCGCAGGAGCGCAGGATTAATTTTTAGGGGCGGCTGGCTCAATTATCTAAGTGTTAATGTTAACAAAACTCTGCGCCATTTGCTTGGATCCGATACATTTGAGAGATTGTGGTATAATTTTCGCTGGAATTTAAGGCGCAACAAACCCATTCCAATACGCCGGCATCTGTCTCAAACCAACTGCATTTCGCGGTTGCATCAAATACACTATTCTGATATCACTGACAGTAAATTGGATTGAGATAGCTGAAGCAGGTTGTGTTGAAGAACGCGTGATTCCATGGATTCGTCTGATAGGGATTGTTTGTCCGATTGAGTTCATCACTTGACGCGGTGATGACACGATCGTATGTCATCGAGCGTTTGATGAGATCTCAATGGAACTACCATAACTCCGCGTTTGACATGCCGTCGAGTGCCGTCCCACAAACGTGCATGTTTTAGTGAACATCGATTAATGATTTCGAAGAAATGTCAGTCGATTCTCAAGTACGCTGATAAGTGCACCTATATGTCAAGAGAAGCAATCTCTACGTAACTTGTCAAGCAACAACATGTAAATTGCCACTTCATTAAGCCAAAGACCAACAAAATCAATGCCTTGATATCTGTAAATATAATGGATCACGACGACATTATGTTCATCATAAAAGTGATGTTCAAGTCCGGTGATAGACAGATAATTTAATCTACGCTGGCAAGTGTCAGAATATTCAACCGGAATAGTGTCGTGCGCGTGATTTGAAGGTAAATTTGAATTGTTCAACGTTTCCATCATCTGATTCCGGTCGTGAAGCTCCAGCGAGTGGTACATTTCGTACGCGCTTAGAATACTCCATTCATGTAAAACTAAGAACGACTGTTGTTGAGCGCATAAATAATGAACGGCCCACGTGAAGTGCTGCCTGGCACCGTAATCCGAGATGCAAATTATTCCATGAATTAGTCAACGACGTCGATTGAAATCGCCCACTTGTCTCTCGTGGAATCTGAATTCCCAATAAATATCGGAGTTAGAGAACTCAAATGGTAGATCTTCCAGCACTTTGATCAGCGGCGTCTGAAAGAAAATTCTGCATCCCATCACTTCCTTGAATCCTGGAATCTGTTCGATTTCTTAGGCGAAATCAAGAGAGACAGGTAATTTGAATCTGATATCTATGTGAGTGATCATGTACGTAGATCTATGTTTACATACATGTATGTTTTAGCCAAAATATTACTAACTGGATCATTTTCAAACAATTTTATTATTGTTTAACAGTCGTGGCCATGTATCTACGCGATGGGCTATTTTTTTTATGGGTGAGCATTCAGAATTATGGGTATAGATTGCCAGCATTCGTGTGAGAAAATATCAGCTAGAAATGTAACGAAGTTCAACGTCAACAGTGACACCCTTCGACATCGACATCCGCGACTTCAAAAACATCTGCTCAACATTTCAGTGTAATTGACTTGGTAAAGTCACCAGACGTCATATTTCGACAGAATTGACATATATAGTGTCAAGATGATTGAAGCATATGTCTAGATATTTTTTATTATTATAAACATGGGCATGATTTCTGACACAACGAACGCCGTCTTGGCGGTGCCTCTCGTAACATTTTGACATATTGCGCGCGTGGCATGATGGTATATGGCTGACGTGTCATGATTGGTCGTTCGGATCAAGTCCATTAAAAACACATACATCATGTATGCCTAATTTTTTTTTATAATAATAACCGCGTCACATACAGTCGACTATTCCGGTATAAATATGCGCTCAGATTATTGTGTCAAGTGCATTAGGAGACCGAACTCCAGGTATTGTGAGCTGCATGACTAATACAAATGTAGAATATATATTTGAAATATCTTCGGGAACGTGAAATGTAACATATTTTTAAATTTCCAATGAACTAGGCAATTCCATGTTCGTTTTCAATTCAAGTGGTTCATTTGTTGGTACTAACTGTTTCAAATAGCATTTCTGTGAAAAATTACATATGCTTCAGGGACATTGAAAACTAGTGCCTGGACCACAGACAGATGGCCAGGATGATGCCATCGAGAATTCCTCTGGCTCTTTGCTTTGTATTGCTCACATTCGGTGAGTCGTTTTCACACCTGCTTTGTCATGCTGTAACGCATAATGAAATTTAAAAATCTGGTCGTCTTATAGGAATCTATTCATGATAACCATGAATTATTTTTTACGGGTTAGCCGTAAATGAGCTAATAATATATTTTACATGTATATGGTACATGTAACTATGTACTATTATGTTACTTTTGCAGGCTTTGACTTTGGTGCCTTCCATCCCAGTCAGGTAACTTATAAAATATTACACTAACGATAATTAGAAATTATTTGTTGTTTCAAATAATGTTCAATTGTATCAAACTCGTACATAGGGCCTACCACAAAATGTACTTGGTATCAAGTTTTTCGATGACCTTCTTCTAACCATACAAATTTATGTCCAACTTGAGAACATGAAAACCACAATGATATCATTTTACCTTCGTCTAAAATTCCGGTCAAACATCCCGAGACAAATCACTTACCGCCCAGATATAACACCCCTGTACAATTTCACTCAGGTGCATGCCCAGTCGTCGTCTTCTGAAAGTGACCCCGAGGGGTCCCTTATTATTGATGGGACCCCCGATTCCCCCGATTCCGACGACCGTGGATATATGGAGGGGGACGAACTGGGCAGCTTTGATGACAATGACGGCTCCGTGAGTGAATAATACCTTCATCGGAAAAAAAACATTACACCAATTGATGGTCATTTGATCATGCCATAAAGTCACATTTTGGCGGCCATGGCACATCATACCAAACGCACATGTATAACGGCAAAGTACACGACTTTTCGTATCAGTCTTTAGATTTAGTTGCTTACTTTATCAATCATTTCAATGATAATCATCTTAGGGATAAAATTTGTGGTTTGGTATTGTGTAACCAACTCTTCAGTGCACTGCCGTCGCTATCCTTAAGGAGATTTTTTTTCTAAAAAATGAGACGCAAAATAATAGACGGACTTTGGACAACTTATGTTGGTAGGTATATATTTGTTACAATTCGGCATGGTGTGGAATTTACTACATGATGGTTTTCGTAGGGTGGGAGTTCTCGCCGTAAGCGGGCCGCTCTGTTTGGGGACAGACTCTGGAACGATGGAATAGTCGTGTACACCATGTCACAGTCAGGCCAACAACTGGAGAGTAAGCAAAATACTTCTTGATAAGTGCTTCTACCATTTTATTTTTATAATTTGTATAACTTACAACAGCGCCAGAAAATATCGGAGGTTCGTCGACCAATGAGTCGCCCAAGTTTTACCAATTTCATATGACAGATTTTATATGAAGATTAGGGATTTTTTGGAAAGATTAAAAAAAATCTGAATCCAACGCAGTCCAATTGTCGTTTCCATTACAACCATCAAGAAAGGATTAGGTTTTGATCTACACGTACGAGAACTAACACAATTTGTTCATCTCAATGGTGTGGTGTACAAATTTTTTTGAGGCACGTGTGTGGTGATCAATCACCGTTCGTAGATATCTTACATTTTAACCTTTTCGCTACTGACCCATCCCTCAGCCTCCATACTGAGCCGATTCATGTATGAATTGATAGGATTTTTATATGTTTGATTATTTCACTTAAAGATGTTTCAGAATAATTATGTGTAAAAATAAAGTCATATTATAGTGTGCTATTTCTATATAGTATACTTTTCAACCCCGTTTCATCGGTTACCATGGGAACAAGAAAAAAATCTAGGGACCAAACATATATGCTACATGTATTTCCATTCTCTTTATCATACAGCCATATTCGAATTTGTAATGAAATATAATCCAATACGTTTTACTTGAGTACTTGTAGTCACTATATTTGTGATGAAGTGAATATCGTGGGTTTTGATAGTGTTTACAGTATTTCAATATCTTGATTAGTTATGGAGAATATTAAAGTTTAAGTGAAAATTGTCTGTAGTCCGACCCACTGTAATCGGTACTTGTGACGTCACAAGGTTAAAGACAGGTTAATTATCCAATTAACGAAACAGTCAATTAAGCTTCTAAATTTCAATCGGTGGCAATATGTATGTGCCAGTTTAGCGTATAGGTACATTCTCGGGTATATATAACACTAAATACAATCAGTGGACAGTTACCTATATATCTATTGGTTGTCAAAGTTACGGTTACGCAGCGTAACCATCAGTACAGCGGGAGGGGTGTGGTATGGTTACGCAGTGTAGTTTGCAGAGTAGTGTAAAGGTTAATGAAAGCCCAACATACCATAGATCCGCATACATTACATGTATACCAGGCGAGTCAGCCCAGGCGTTGATCAAGCGCCAGTTGAAGCGAGTGGAGCGGGCCAGCTGTGTGCGGTTTGTGGAATATTCCAGCGGCATTCACGCAACTCTAGGATTGACTCACAAGATCGTACTCAGCTTCGTCAAAGACTCGCGGTGAGTGAAGACAATATATCTTTGTTATTATACATGGTCGTTCTATTGTCACGGGAAGAGTCCATACTCGAAAAATGTTTGTACGTATAAGAATGGAAACAGTCAATAGAAGCTGCATTTCTGAGATGGAGATTTAACCATTCCACTTTTGGAACCTTTGTTGATCTAACACACAGGCATTTGAAGACCATTAAATTGACGGTACAATGTGCTATATATAATAATATATACACGGCACTCAAGCCCCTGTCGGGAAAATGGTGCTTGGACAAACACTCGAAACTTCAAAGCTCCAAAAATGTAGCCAGGATCAGGCCGAATGTATATCGGCCTGGCGACAAGTCAATGATGAACGCGTCGATTTAAAAATATTCTTTTACAACAAGATACAGCTGTTGAAATGGCCCTACTTTGTATCTGTGGATCCCAAGCAACATGTACACAGATGTCACACAGATATATGTGACAAAGATGAACTCTTTTCGCGCACTTTCAAAACAGTAAACAAATCGTCCACTTGTGGTTCGCCATTTGCATTCGTTTTCCGAAGTTGGCCGAGCAATACCGAGCGGAATATATATGGAGCGGGAAAAGAGTCATCAGAAAAAATGAAAGAACTCCCACAATAATTTACCTTCATTGGCTTGTTTGATTTTTGGAAATGAATGTTGTTCTTTGAAATTGAACGGACTGTCTTAGTTCTCCATGCATAGTTTCTATATCGCAATGAACCATGGATAATACTTGTAGATGCAATGAGACAAACAAATGAACAGTAGGCCTAACCCACGCCCATAATTATGAACTAAGCCCGATCATATGAACAATTAAGACCGGTGCCGTATCTTTCGTGATGTATATCTTCGTGGTATTACTTAGGGACGATTACAGCTATTGATGCCCTGCTGATTGCCACAAACCGTGAAAACATTCGCCTTTATTCATGTTTTTGCTGTCTCGTGGTTGATTGATCATCCTCAAGTTTTTGTCAGCAATATGATCAGGCGATCCGCTTCAGATTCATGAATCAACCATGATTTTCGCGGTTTAGCAGAAGACTCCATCTACACTTGTTCCCGAGTTCTACCATTGTTTAGTTTTATATGAGATTGTGATGAAGTCCATCAAACTTCTGGCCTAAGTAACGTGATCATGACGTGGTTTCCTAAACTTCAATTCACCAGCCTTCAATATCAACTTCAAGATCAATATGACTCAGGCCCGCATTCAGTATTTCTAGATGAGAAAACAAACTATGTGAATAATTTTTAGTTCGTTTTTTATGAAATTATTTTCAACCTAATCTCATAAAGAAATATATACTTCCGAATTGCTAGTATTGGAAAACGGGAAATGTTGCAAGGTGTCACCAACCTATTACATTTTTACTCACTTATATTGATCACGCTGTAAAACACTGTAAGTTAAAGTTGGAATCAATTTTAAAATCAGCCAAATTTAGCATTTTTGTTTGTCACGAAAACATGAAGGTTCATCTCAAGATAGTCGGAAATATATAGGAAATATGCACAGTTCGACAATAGATACTCAAAAATTGCTGTTAATCGTGCATGAAAACAGTGGATAGAGAATGATCGGCCTGCCTACAGTATCTCGACAAATACCAATGACGTCATGAGACTATGTGTAGAACTCGCCCACAAGGCGGGCCGCTTTGAAGAAACAAATGCTGTGAAATAGACTGGCCCGAGTTTAAATCTTGATTTGGCAACTCAATCTGGGCATGTAATACACATTTCAGACCTAAATTTGTACGATTTCTCATTCTATAGACAATATAAAGCTACCGCAGAATGAATAAATGTTGTAAATTCTAAAAGTGATTATAGCTTTAATGTAATTGGCGGATTTGGAATGAATAACATGATAAGGTGGTAAATTTATGATTATTTGAATATTTCGATAAACTGAGCTCCAACAATGTCACTGTCCTGGCATTCAGGATGCTTTTGTTGATATTATGAGCCACTCGAGGACTGGTAAGTAATTCAGAACTTCAGAAGTATGGACACTAAATTGACTGACGTGAAATAGCAAAATTTTTCGTGGGTACTATTAACGAACTACAAAACTTTTAATCACCTCAGCTCAGACACTATAATATATTAGGCCTAGCAATTGATATATTCACAACTAATATTTTGTGTTTAAAATGTTAATTGCGGATATATACAAGTCTTAAAATTAAATATTAAAATTAAAGAATACATATTGCTGTTAATATACATTCTGAATGTTTTGGACATGTTTACTGCATGTACTCGAATCGTTTAAGGGACACCAAAATAAATCCGTTGATATAGTCATATACCATTAATGTTTCAAATTATGTTGCTTTTTCGTAATATTCAGCCCTGCCGACTATTCCAATAAAATTTTGTGCCCCGGCACCACTGGCCGCTACTTCTGATTATGACGAAAATGCTGTTCCATACATCAGATGTGCATTCTCCCCAAAGATCACGTCGGAGTGAAATCGCGTGAATGCAGTCACATGACCGATATGTTCCGTGTAAACATTTGAAGATCTCGCTTCTGAGAGCAAGTTGGCGTCAGGCCCTGTACCATGTCCTGGGCCTGTATTCTGGCTACCAAAAATGCTACTTATCCACTGAATTGATACAAACCAGCATATCCCGTGGAAGCCGTGAAGACTCTATATCCAAATTACTACAGTATTGACACATAATATCTATGAAATAAAGGTTTTCTAGCACATTTTATATCACCAGTACCGCTTCCAAGACCTTGCGTGGCTAGAATTTGGATTCAAAACATCCGTTGTGCACTTGTTTGGTTGAAAACCACATGAGCTCATTGAACCATGTCCGTTTCTTGGGACATAATTGACCTTACGACGGTGTATGCTTTGAGTTGTTTGTCTGAGGGGATTATTATTGTTCGGCAATATTTGTCCGAGGTGTACGCTTTACAGAAAAGGTGTTCAACCATGACAGTCGTAAGGTCAATTGGTCAGCAAAAACAGCTGTACTAATGTGAGTACAGCTCACTCTAATCGCACTCTGATATAATCGTATAGAAATCTATATAGATGCTTTTCTATTACTCAACTCAACACCTTTTAACAAAAGAATTGACTGGACGGCAACACCTTGGGTGGACGGCAATACAATACTGATCACATTCTCAAAACAGGATTATGATGTCATGTGGAAAGCATCTATAGATGGCATGACTAACAGTTCGTGATCCCCAGTGTGAGCAATGCCAAAAACAACGTGTTCGACCAAAAACAAGTGCACAACGGATGTTTCGAATCCAAATTCCAGCCACGCAAGGTCTTGGAAGCGGTACTGGTGATATCAAATGAGCTAGAAAACCTTTATTTCATGGATATTATATGTAAATACTGTACTAATTTGGAAATGGGGTCTTCACGGCTTTCATGGGATATGCTGGTTTATATCAATTTGGTGGACAAGTAGCATTTTTGGAGCTTTGAAGTTTTGAGTGTTTGTCCAAGCACCATTTTCCCACAGTGGCTCGTGACCATATGTGTGCGGTAATCATGTAATATAGAATATACAAGTGAGGACACAGATTTTGACAAGTTCTGGCCATAGAGTTCCGAGGTGCATGTCACACAAAACCAAAGCGATATATCGATCACAGATACTGTCCCGAATAGCATAGACGTGAACAGGCCTCACCATACATGCAAATATTGCTAATTTTCCGATTTTTGTCACATTTGTACTTCCCGTGAATTTGTTCGTATCGGATGTTGTTCCTGAGAGAGAAGACGGTCGAGGTTAAATATCAGCTACAATACCATTGGCCAAAAAACAAGAGGAGAGGAGAGCTTCTGAACTAGTGGCGATGAATAAATTTCGGAATCGCATATAGCAACCCGGATATGTACATGCCATTCCAACATCAGCAGTTCCAGGTAAAAAAAAAAAAGCATGTACGTGTGTAGTATATTTGCACGGACGCTCACAAAAATCATGACGACGATTATGAAGACTATATGGATGGATTTATTCATGGGGTGAAACTTCATGATAACACAAGAAAGTGCACGCACATATTTCCACTGAGGGTAGCAAAAATCAACTTCCGAAATTCATAGTTCTTTCATACCCACTTACAAAAATCAACTTCCGATACGAACAAAATCACGGAAAATACAAATGTAACAAAAGTCGAAAAATTAACAATATTTGCATGTATGGTGAGGCCTGTTCACGTCTGTGATATTCAGGACAGTATCTGTGATCAACATATCGCTTTGGTTTTGTGTGCCATGCACCTCGGAACTCTGTGGCCAGAACTTGTCAAAATCTGTGTCCTCACTTGTATATTCTATATTACATGATTACCGCACACATATGGTCACGAGCCACTGTGCATTTTCCCGACAGGGGCTTGAGTGCCGTGTATATATTATTATATATAGCACAATGTACCGTCAATTTATTGGTCTTCAAGTGCCTGTGATCTAACACCCTCATCCCGCCACCCCCTACCCCACCCCACCACCACATTTGGCTCGCAGTTGCTGGTCGTTCGTCGGTCGTCTTCAACCGGCTCACTCCAATCTGTACTACCAGAGAATCAGCTCATGCGCGGTAGGCGACAATACCTAGATCGCTAAAAGACAAGCGTAATTTATTCTTCCCACATTCGAATATGAAAACACTTGAAAATCAGGAGTTCAGATTTTCACATTCGAATTCGAGGGCTTCATGAAGATATCACATTTGGAAGTAAAAAGGGAGAAATTTTGTGCGAGCTTTTGAGCGACAAAACTATTCGAGCGAGTAGGATATTTCTTCCTTTACCACAGTGACTGGAACTTCTGCCTTTAAAAAAGATGGCACTATGCTTTAGTATTGAAGTAAAACTGGTTCCCAATTCTTTCAAGGGTACCGTGCTAAGACACGAGATTTTCCACGCTCTGGGCTACCATCATGAGGAGAGGAGGTCGGACGCAGACACAGTATACCAGGTCAACCTCTACAGCATAGCTCCAGGTGGGTGAAATAACCACAACGATATTAATTCCCCATCCGCAACTTCACTCGCCATAGCCATTCGCATGCCATGAGGTGCCTTCTTGCGTGAGGTGCAGTAAATGATCGTTTTATAACTGCAAAACAAAAGTCTGTACCACTTATCATTCCTGTGGAAGGCAATTTGACCCTGAATTCATGTACCTATCATCCATCTCTTCTTGCCCCCGTCGTTTCCGTGTCTGTGGACACTGAATATATGCAGATCGTTCGTTCCCAGCCTGGGAACCCGCGTGACTCTGGGCGCTCTCATAGACCGGTGTGACCGGATAGCTCCCAGTCACCGCTCCTCTGCCTGTCCAGGACCTGGGAACACCTCGCTTTTTCGGATATTGACAGTAATAATCTGGTTATTTTATTTCAGCTTCTGTTAATAATTTCGCCACGGCGGATTCCGACAACACGGTTTCCTTCAGCCTTGAGTCCTTCATGCATTCCAAAATGACGGTGAGTGGTTAACTTGAGTGAACGTGCCAGAAGTTCAGATGAACGTAATCACAAGGAGATGTGTAATACATGTCTTCGAGGTTCTGCTTTCAGCGTCTGTCGACCAACGGTGATGATACGTATGTTGTCTACGACAAAGAGTTGCGATATCTGAACTTCGCCGAAGAAGGGTTCATCAACTTCGTGGACGGAGAGGGCTTGAACTACCTCTATGAATGCAAAGGTAGGCATGTGCTCAATATGTCGAATGATTCTCCAGCCAGGTTCAGTAATTCTGAGTGTCAACATTATTGGTCTATTTTATTCTTTACAACTCACCCAATTCTTCCTATTCTCTCGATGCATTAATAGAATCAGCGACTAAACACACGTACATTTACATGTATACATGTTAGTAATTGACTCGATTGACATTGAACTCGCCAGAGAAGAAATGTCCGAGCTTTTCTCTCACGTGCGAGAACCACGGCTACGTCGGCTACGTCGACGGGGAATGCAAGTGTGTCTGTCCCCACGGCCTCATGGGCGACACATGTGACGAGGTCTACTCACCTGGTACGTCTACTGGATCAATCAATCAATCAATCAATCAATCAATCAATCAATCAATTTTGATCGATTGAGAAACAACAATGATATTGAAGTTTCAAAATTTATTCACCACGAGTAATAATATCCAGTTACTCCGGATAAATCTACACACAGATTCCTCTCTGAGCTGGCCGGATGGCGACTTCAGTCTCCCGCAGCCCGCGGACGGATGTCCCACGGACGTGTCGGCGACTGGTTCCCGCAATCAGTCACTCCTCTCCCACACCAATTACACGGACCGACTGGGAGGCGACACCTCGTTCCTTCCGGACGACACTTTGCCTGATGTGGACGGTGTGGAGGTGCACAGGTACTTCAACCACCAATTCTGTAGCCCGAGCACGGCTGGTACAGCTGGGGTCGAATGGCCTATTGGAACTTACTGCATCTACCGGAAAGGGGGCAGCTGTCCGACTGGTGAGCTATGGGATCGAGGTCACCGTGTACACGATTTGTGCAAACAGCCTGATTCTTTGCAAACTCAATGGTATAGTTGGATGAGACTGTCGCATGTTATATACGCAGGTTTCACTGGTGGGTCGATGGAGTTCGATGACGCCGACACCGAGAACTTCAACACACACACCGGTACCCTCCCTGACATGGTCACGGGGAGCGACACGACCTTCTACTACTGCTGCAGGGAAGACGGCCACCTCAAGGACGAGATGGTCCTGCCCACAGACGACTCCTTCATCCTGCTTCTAGGCGAACACGAGGACACCTGCCAACCCGTGAAAGGTATTCATATACACCCAGTATTTAGTCCCATTCTAAGACCCGAGGGTTTTTGGCAATGTCTTCGGAGGGTATGAGTAGGATATGCAACGGTATTGCCGTTTTGAATGTCTGATTCAGCAAAGTGGTGACATTTTGATCGTTAGGTATGACCAACAAGAAAGGATACTACTCCCTGATGACCGAGGGCACAACCTTCACGAGTCCTTATCCGTACTTCTCGGCGTCAGAGAGGAACGATAAGAACCTCCACAGATACACCTTCTGTTACTACGAACCAAACTCCTATGGTGAGTGAGAGTAGTGCTCCTGAGCTGACACTCAGCTACATCTGCTAGTACCAGACTATATTTGTGCTCACGTGGTCGACTTGCACCATGTTTTAATCTACTAATATATTTGGGACGGGTGGGTGGAGCAACCTTCACCCATCAACTTTTTCGTGTTTCCAGATTGTGGTGGTATACTGAACGTGGACTCCAGCAGCACATCGGTGACTATCACATCTTCTGCCAGCTCAACGGCCAACACGGCAAATAAAATCTGTCGGTGGTTCGTCAAGGTAGGATCATTATTATCTCACGCCTGTTCCAGAAGTTCGAGAACACGCTTATTCTTGATTTATATGCACGCACACGTACGTGAACGTGAGAACCTTGCTTGTCCACCGCAGAGCCCAGAGGGTGAGAAAATGAAAGTTGAATTTACCAACTTCAATATTCCCGCGGAATCGAACGGCAAATGCGTGGAAAACTATGTGGAGATAAGAAATTACCGCATCACCAGCCCAGGAATGAAGTAAAGACACAACACCTTCCCAGACGTATTATTATTATTTATCAGTATCACCCCTTTCCATCATATACACAATCAAATTGTATATCACCGTCGCAACGTCCCTAGGGAGTGCGGTACACGATTCCCCTACACGGTGACCACCTACGACAACATCGTGTTGATCGAGCAGCTCATCTCCAAGGATGAGTCAACGTCCGCGTCCTTCACCGCCACGGTCACGCTCATACAAGGTGCGTCGAAATTGTCGGTGGTAGTGTTGGACGAATTTTAATGTTAAAGCTGGACAATCCACACAAAAAGGGTTTATGGGAAATAAAAAGGCACACACACAATGCTCTTTTTATCGGAATGGTTCAGCTTTAAAGTTACAATTTTTAAAAATCATTACTTTGGTGACATTTGTGGAGGTGATGGCTTAGAAATTACCGAAACAGGATTCTTTTGTGTGTAATGAACGTGTACAGGAATACCAATGAAGGAATAAAGCAAACATATATGGGCATGATCATTGTGATTTAAAAACATTATTATTCTAAAGTGTCCCTTATTATACAAAGTCAATACCTAGCTACTGTAGATTAGCTTCGAAATTAGACCATCTTAATCAATGGATAGGTTCAGGAAGTATCTTTCTAAACGCTGCCCATTTTGATTCCGACCAGATGCTGATTACGACTATGACGTCACACGACAGGGTAAGACTTACGGCGGCGATGTTTACTACACTGAGGCGTACATACCTTGTATGGCCTGGGACAATGTACCACAGTGCACGTACAACATGTATAACTCGTAAGTCGCGTGATAAGGTGCCATTAAAAAACAAACGTGCGATATTTCAATTCAGGATGTTGTAATTATACCGCCATCCTCACCACGCATAACCTGTAGGGTGGACAACCGACTGGGCGCCCACAGCTACTGCCGCAACCCTGCCAACGCCCCGCGTCCCTGGTGCTACATCAGCCCCAACTGCACAACCGACCTCTGTGACGTCAGTGGACTCGGTAACACTATTTTTTCCTTTTTTCCCACTTTACTCACAATATATATTCTTCTCGAGTCCTGATTGTCAACGTTTGACACATCATACATATAGGTACGTGCCAGGACATCGCGGCCAACTGTTCCAGTAAAATGGCCAATGACCCGGATTACTGCGACGAGAACGAGGCCTTTGAGCTGTGTCACAGCTCATGTAGCTACTGTGGAGATGGCGTAGATGACAAAGCCGGTGGGTACGCTGGTCATGTACGTGTATACACCTACTTTTTAGACCTAGTACTTTTGAATCTAGGTATCAACAGACGTGTATTTTCAAAATTCAAGCCAACTGCGGAGCTGCTCCGACCGTAGCCAACACTCAGATCGTGGGGACACAGCAGTCCACGTACTTCGAAGGTGACACCGTGACATATGAATGTCTGAAAGGGACCACTGGGACTTACACACGGACTTGTCTGTCAGACGGCTCCTTCAGCGGTTATGATACCATGTGCTACGGTGAGAACATCAATGGTCTAAATGGAGTGAAATATGCACAATTAACATATTGCTTCTGTGTAAATCTGCTCTTTGGCGCTTACATGTCTGACTCAATAAAGACAAGAAATATTCGCGTGAGTGAGCACGTGAACCAAAAATGTAAATACTCTTTTTGCGACGCCGTTTCGCGGACAGGTTGCCCAGACGATTACGTGGAAGGCATGCCTGGTATCTGCTACAAGGCCACGGGATCGGATGAAAGGCTCTCATTTAGCGGGGCTTTGGCGGCTTGTGAGGCCGAGGATGGAACTTTAGCTCGGGCATCCACAGCTGACGAACAGGCCGCCATCATCAAGGCCTTGTGAGTGCTTCATCTCTTATTTTTTTTGCACAGATGTACACATGTAACTTAATCGAATCGTACTGTTCCGTTAGTTAACTGGAACGAAACGTATACCCACATTGCTACTGCCTCTCCACCCCATCCCGACTTGACGCCGTCTCTCCTCGTTCTCAGACCGGTGATTCCCAACGCGGACCGGTTCATCATCGCGCTCAAGAAGAACTCCGGCGTGTACGAGTGGCTGGACGGCACGGCTCTGGTGTACACGGCGTGGGCCCCTGCCTCGTACCAGGCCAACTCCCCGCACGTCGGCATGCGCTTCATCCCTTCGGAGGGGGAGTACCAGTGGGACGACATCGACGCTAACACCTACAGCCACCGCTACGTATGCCAGAAGAAAGGTGGGTATATTCGTCCAAGCCGCCACCTGGTCTACGGGTGTCAGATATGGCTCTTTAAAGGATCCACATGTACGAGGTATTACCTGTACATGTACACGTCCATCGATTCTTCCAGGACCTTGAACATACTATAGAAACTGGTTATTGACAAGAATGTCACTATGTCATGGGCGGTAGCACATTTGTCCCCATACGCCTCTTTGTATATTGCCGCTGTCTCTTTGTGATTATTACCAGTGAAACCCGTCTGTCCGGACGGCTACGAGGGAGCCGGTGCTCGTTGCTACAAGGTGTCCGCCAACAAGAAAAAGTATAACGGAGCCAAAACAGCGTGTCAAAACGAGGGCGCTCAGCTGGCGCAAGTCTTCAACCAGGAAGACCAGGACGCCATCAACTCTATATTGTACGTGTCCCGGGTGTGTGTGAGAGAGAGAGAGAGAGAGAGAGAGAGAGAGAGAGAGAGAGAGAGAGAGAAGAGAGAGAAAGGGAGCTATGGTATATTTGAGTTGGTGCTAGGGGACTATCTAGCCAATGAGGGGGGTTAAATCACCATGGTGAAAGTCAAATACCGCACCTTGTTCAAATACTGGTACTGATTGGGGAATTCACATACGATATTCCTTCGTGAACTCGAACAAGCATGGGACAGTATAATGCTTTTCAACTGTCCGGTCAGCCTACAGTTGACCTTCAAACATTTAATAGAGAAACCCAGAGGAAGAGGGGTTTATTCAACATGGTCGAGGGCCGCATCCCGAGACTATGTTGAATAACTCCCTGTTACTTCAGGGGTTTCTCTACATAGTATGGTTTAAGTGTGCTTTAAGCTTAAGCTTAAATCTGCGGAGAATCACACTCAAACGCCTCATACGACCATGTAGAGAACATGCATGGACCTATGTAAGCAATTGAATTACCATACCTGCAGCGAGATATAAACGTTTAAAAAAAGTACTGATCATGACATGATTATCATTTGGGACAAATGTACATGTACGTTGTAACCAACGATACACAGGCCGGCGGGCGGCAGTGAGAGATACTTGATTGGACTGAGGGATGACAGCTGGGTGGACGGGACAACGCTGACGGACACAGGCTTCACGGACTGGGGCAGCAACGCCGGCACGAAATCCTGCGTGACTCAGATTTACTACAGCGGAACGAGCAGGTTCCAATGGAAGACTATGTCATGTGCATACAAGAAGTACTACATCTGCGAGAAGGAAAAACGTAGGTGTTCGCTGTCTTTTTCTCTCATGTGGGCGCATGTGTCGCACGATACTCTTTCTTCTAAATTCGATGAAGATTAAAAATGTCAGGCGGATTGATTATGCCATTCATTCAGTGGGTGAATAGTATTAATAGAGTACAGTGCGCTACATGCACTATTGGAAATTCGGTATCCTGGCCTTGACATTGCTCAAATTGCTCATTGTCCAGACGACTCAGGTCTTTAGCTCCATAATACTACTTATCTAAGGACTGTTCTCGCATTTTATGCCCTATTGAAAGTAAAAGCCGGAGTCGCAAAACAAGGGTGTTCCCAGAGTGAACTATGCGTTTGGTAAGTCAACTTTGTTGTGTAGCTGAGATGAGTAGAAAGTGATCTCAATGGTACTGTGAGCTATGTCAAGGCCAGGTCAGGGGAAAGACAACAGGGCGATAATATCAAATTTCCAATAATGCAATGATTATATTAATTGGTGCTTTCTCCTTTCGTTCTCGCTGTGGCGTATTATTTAATAGGAGGGCACTCCACCAGTTTGAGAAGAGTGAGATCAGCTGGCTGATTTACGAAGTTTTAATGAGGTTTTGACAGAAAAATTGCATGTTGATTTGCCCACATGTAGGCTTACCCATACGCAAAACCTCTCATATCTACTCAACTACTCAAACACTTCTGATTTTGGCTAATTGGGAGACTCATGAACTTGAATAATTTGAATACACGTATTATCATACTGACTTTCTACGTGTGTATCTTTTGTTTTTAAACCAGTGAAACAAAAAGAACAAAATATACATTGTACCTGTTTAGTGAACGTGTACCAAAACACATTTATCCATGAACGACTTGTAGGCTCTGTATGGCAAGTAATATATTCCGCATATCTGGATAAAACTACCAACATGAATGCACATGCTTCTCTCAGTCTGTGCCGACCACCGTACCGACTGCGCGAGCCTCAAGAGCGCCCACCCGGACATATGCACGGATCAGGAAGTGTTCAGCAGGCGAGTGTGCAGACAGACCTGTGGCTTCTGCTAGGTGATTCGGCCTCCCGCGAAATGGATCAGTACTTTGTAAAATTTCTTGTCAATAAAATAGTTGTAGCAAGCATTGAATATGCCTCTCATGTCTCATTCACATGTTGTGTTCATTACTTGAAGAATCTTTTTCGTCAAGTACATTTGTATGTTGATCGTTTCCGTTTGTATTTTGTATGTATGCTTGATAGCGCTGTACAGGTGACAGTTTCGATTGTAAATTCTTGGAATTTGGTGGAAATATTTTAATTCATGACGGGTGCCACTAGTGGGGCAGGAAATGCTCACTGTTTCCGGAACACCTGATTTCACCTCCTAATGGCCATTTTTGGGGGTTCATGAGTTTCCCTGTCATTTTTGTTTTCTCTCACTTCGTATGCCTGATATGACTTTCTGTCCCCGGACTATGAGATTGGATAACGGACCCTGTTTTGTTTGCTCGGAATATTTAATACTGGGTATTGAGTCCACGTCTATTCATGACCAGCTAAGGAAGGGCTCAGACTCTTTGTTATTCCCAAGGTCAAATTTCAAGATCAAGGCCATGCGAAACGTCAAAATCACATTAAGTGGCCATAACTTCGGTTCTAATCATAATAGAGACTTCAAACCAAGTGCATACTGTAGATAAACTCAAGCCCTGTCTTACCTGGCCTTGAGCGTGACCTTTGACCTTTAACGAAATTTTCCTGAAAAAAGTAGTTTCTCCTATTTTCGATTTGATGCTTGGATATGATATATTACTGGTCCCTCGTGCTCTTTGTCAAATTTTAGCCCAAGCGGATCATCCGCTTTGATGTTATTGACGTTTCTATAGCAACAAAATCGGTCCCGTTCCAGGCAAAATCGTATACCCGCATTTCAAGTTACATGTATTCATGTGGATATCAGTGAGGATAAAATGTGTAAGGATTAGACAGTAAACATTTTTATAAGCAGTTGTAAATCGGTTTGCTTTATAAAAAATAATACATTCTGATTAAGCTGTGGTTCAGTCGACATTTCGTCAAGCTTACGACCTATGGTCGACGGTTTGTTTTTCTTCTAATCGACTTGATAAACTTATAGTTAGGCCCGCAGGAATGATTATGTCCGGTCATTGAACTGAACTGAACGCACAATGAATTCAATTATAAAATTAGCCCAATGGGCTAGAAAGGTTACCGGAGAAATATACAGAGTTAAGCCGAGAAAGTTGAAGGTCAAATTCAAGGTGACCACTGAAATCGCCATATCTCTAACCTTGGAAATGGGATCAAAGGTTAAATTCTAGATCACCAAACTATTCAGCATACATCATTTCCTATATGTTCACTATGGACCCCTAAGCTGTAAATTTGATAATAAGCGAGATATAAGCCATTTTGTAATCTGACTTTGAAAATAAAATGACTGACTTTGAAATTTAGGTCAAAGGTCAAACTCAATATCATTAAAATATTCAGAATATCTCATTTCCTATATGTTCAAAATTGATTCCTAAGCTGTTAAGTCGATAATAAGCAAGATATTAGCCATTTTGTCCTGTTGAGCTTGAAAATGAGGTCAAAATTCAAATTCAAGGTCACTAGAATATTCAGCATATATCATTTCCTATATGTTCACAATTGATTCCTAAGCTGTAAAGTCGCTAAGAAGCAAGATATTGGCCATTTTGTCCTGTGACCTTGAAAATGAGGTCAAAGGTCAAATTCAAGGTCACGAGATATATTCAGCATATATCATTTCCTATATGTTCACAATTGATTCCTAAGCTGTAAAGTCGATAATAAGCGAGATATTAGCAATTTTGTCCTGTGACCTTGGAAATGAGGTCAAAGGTCAAATTCAAGGTCACGAGAATATTCAGCATATATCATTTCATACACGTTCACAATTGATTCCTAAGCTGTAAAGTCGATAATAAGCGAGATATTAACAATTTTGTCCTGTGACCTTGGAAATGAGGTCAAAGGTCAAATTCAAGGTCATGAGAATATTCAGCATATATCATTTCCTATATGTTCACAATTGATTCCTAAGCTGTAAAGTCGACAATAAGCGAGATATTAGCCATTTTGTCATGTGACCTTGAAAATGAGGTCAAAGGTCAAATTCAAGGTCATGAGAATTTTCAGCATATATCATTTCCTATATCTTCTCAATTGATTCCTAAGCTGTAAAGTCGCTAATAAGCAAGATATTGGCCATTTTGTCCTGTTGATCTTGAAAATGAGGTCAAAAGTCAAATTCAAGGTCACTAGAATATTCAGCATATATTATTTCCTATATGTTCACAATTGATTCCTAAGCTGTAAATTCGCTAAGAAGCAAGATATTGGCCATTTTGTCCTGTGACCTTGGAAATGAGGTCAAAGGTCAAATTCAAGGTCACGAGAATATTCAGCATATATCATTTCCTATATGTTCACAATTGATTCCTAAGCTGTAAAGTCGATAATAAGCGAGATATTAGCAATTTTGTCCTGTGACCTTGGAAATGAGGTCAAAGGTCAAATTCAAGGTCATGAGAATATTCAGCATATATCATTTCCTATATATTCACAATTGATTCCTAAGCTGTAAAGTCGATAATAAGCGAGATCTTAGCCATTTTGTCATGTGACCTTCAAAATGAGGTCAAAGGTCAAATTCAAGGTCATGAGAATTTTCAGCATATATCATTTCCTATATGTTCACAATTGATTCCTAAGCAGTAAAGTCGCTAATAAACAAGATATTGGCCATTTTGTCCTGTTGACCTTGAAAATGAGGTCAAAAGTCAAATTCAAGGTCACTAGAATATTCAGCATATATCATTTCCTATATGTTCACAATTGATTCCCAAGCTGTAAAGTCGCTAATAAGCAAGATATTGGCCATTTTGTCCTGTGACCTTGAAAATGAGGTCAAAGGTCAAATTCAAGGTCACGAGAATATTCAGCATATATCATTTCCTATATGTTCACAATTGATTCCTAAGCTGTAAAGTCGATAATAAGCGAGATATTAGCAATTTTGTCCTGTGACCTTGGAAATGAGGTCAAAGGTCAAATTCAAGGTCATGAGAATATTCAGCATATATCATTTCCTATATGTTCACAATTGATTCCTAAGCTGTAAAGTCGATAATAAGCAAGATATTAGCCATTTTGTCATGTGACCTTGAAAATGAGGTCAAAGGTCAAATTCATGGTCATGAGAATTTTCAGCATATATCATTTCCTATATGTTCACAATTGATTCCTAAGCTGTAAAGTCGATAAAAAGCGAGATATTAGCCATTTTGTCATGTGACCTTGAAAATGAGGTCAAAAGTCAAATTCAAGGTCATGAGAATTTTCAGCATCATTTCCTATATGTTCACAATTGATTCCTAAGCTGTAAAGTAGCTAATAAGCAAGATATTGGCAATTTTGTCCTGTGACCTTGAAAATGAGGTCAAAGGTCAAATTCAAGGTCATGAGAATTTTCAGCATATATCATTTCCTATATGTTCACAATTGATTCCTAAGCTGTAAAGTCGCTAATAAGCAAGATATTGGTCATTTTGTCCTGTGACCTTCAAAATGAGGTCAAAGGTCAAATTCAAGGTCACGAAAATATTCAGCATATATCCTTTCCTATATGTTCACAATTGATTCCTAAACTGTAAAGTCGATAATAAGCGAAATATTAGCCATTTTGTTATGTGACCTTGAAAATGAGGTCAAAGGTCAAATTCAAGGTCACGAGAATATTCAGCATATATCATTTCCTATATGTTCACAACTGATTCCTAAGCTGTAAAGTCGATAATAAGCGAGATATTAGCCAATTTTTCCTGTGACCTTGAAAATGAGGTCAAAAGTCAAATTCAAGGTCACGAGAATATCCAGCATATATCATTTCCTATATGTCCACAATTCATTCCTAGTCTCTAATTTCAATATTAAGTGAGATATTAGGCTTAATGTGTGCCTTTATAAAGCATAGGAAAATTTAACATGGGAAAGTCACATTTGGGCCGAGTTTGGGCCCAAAATGAGGTCAAAGGTCAAATTCAAGGTCACGAAAATATTCAGCATATATCCTTTCCTATATGTTCACAATTGATTCCTAAACTGTAAAGTCGATAATAAGCGAAATATTAGCCATTTTGTTATGTGACCTTGAAAATGAGGTCAAAGGTCAAATTCAAGGTCACGAGAATATTCAGCATATATCATTTCCTATATGTTCACAACTGATTCCTAAGCTGTAAAGTCGATAATAAGCGAGATATTAGCCAATTTTTCCTGTGACCTTGAAAATGAGGTCAAAAGTCAAATTCAAGGTCACGAGAATATCCAGCATATATCATTTCCTATATGTCCACAATTCATTCCTAGTCTCTAATTTCAATATTAAGTGAGATATTAGGCTTAATGTGTGCCTTTATAAAGCATAGGAAAATTTAACATGGGAAAGTCACATTTGGGCCGAGTTTGGGCCCAAAATGGCCCACTTTAAGCGATTCAAGCGCAACGAAATTTATACATGTCACAGGGGTACATATGAGGAGTGTTTTTCATCAATAAGAAAAAAAAGTTACTGAACAGATTTTGAGAAAACGACCGTCGAAGTCCAAAATTGGCCATTTTTCGACGAAAACGGCCGCTCTGACCTTGAAACCAAGGTCAGAGGTCAAATTCAAGGTCACGCCAATATTCAGCATATATCATTTCCTATATGTCCACAATTGATTCCTAAGCTGTAAAGTCGATAATAAGCGAGATATTAGCAATTTTGTCCTGTGACCTTGGAAATGAGGTCAAAGGTCAAATTCAAGGTCATGAGAATATTCAGCATATATCATTTCCTATATATTCACAATTGATTCCTAAGCTGTAAAGTCGATAATAAGCGAGATCTTAGCCATTTTGTCATGTGACCTTCAAAATGAGGTCAAAGGTCAAATTCAAGGTCATGAGAATTTTCAGCATATATCATTTCCTATATGTTCACAATTGATTCCTAAGCAGTAAAGTCGCTAATAAACAAGATATTGGCCATTTTGTCCTGTTGACCTTGAAAATGAGGTCAAAAGTCAAATTCAAGGTCACTAGAATATTCAGCATATATCATTTCCTATATGTTCACAATTGATTCCCAAGCTGTAAAGTCGCTAATAAGCAAGATATTGGCCATTTTGTCCTGTGACCTTGAAAATGAGGTCAAAGGTCAAATTCAAGGTCACGAGAATATTCAGCATATATCATTTCCTATATGTTCACAATTGATTCCTAAGCTGTAAAGTCGATAATAAGCGAGATATTAGCAATTTTGTCCTGTGACCTTGGAAATGAGGTCAAAGGTCAAATTCAAGGTCATGAGAATATTCAGCATATATCATTTCCTATATGTTCACAATTGATTCCTAAGCTGTAAAGTCGATAATAAGCAAGATATTAGCCATTTTGTCATGTGACCTTGAAAATGAGGTCAAAGGTCAAATTCATGGTCATGAGAATTTTCAGCATATATCATTTCCTATATGTTCACAATTGATTCCTAAGCTGTAAAGTCGATAAAAAGCGAGATATTAGCCATTTTGTCATGTGACCTTGAAAATGAGGTCAAAAGTCAAATTCAAGGTCATGAGAATTTTCAGCATCATTTCCTATATGTTCACAATTGATTCCTAAGCTGTAAAGTAGCTAATAAGCAAGATATTGGCAATTTTGTCCTGTGACCTTGAAAATGAGGTCAAAGGTCAAATTCAAGGTCATGAGAATTTTCAGCATATATCATTTCCTATATGTTCACAATTGATTCCTAAGCTGTAAAGTCGCTAATAAGCAAGATATTGGTCATTTTGTCCTGTGACCTTGAAAATGAGGTCAAAGGTCAAATTCAAGGTCACGAAAATATTCAGCATATATCCTTTCCTATATGTTCACAATTGATTCCTAAACTGTAAAGTCGATAATAAGCGAAATATTAGCCATTTTGTTATGTGACCTTGAAAATGAGGTCAAAGGTCAAATTCAAGGTCACGAGAATATTCAGCATATATCATTTCCTATATGTTCACAACTGATTCCTAAGCTGTAAAGTCGATAATAAGCGAGATATTAGCCAATTTTTCCTGTGACCTTGAAAATGAGGTCAAAAGTCAAATTCAAGGTCACGAGAATATCCAGCATATATCATTTCCTATATGTCCACAATTCATTCCTAGTCTCTAATTTCAATATTAAGTGAGATATTAGGCTTAATGTGTGCCTTTATAAAGCATAGGAAAATTTAACATGGGAAAGTCACATTTGGGCCGAGTTTGGGCCCAAAATGGCCCACTTTAAGCGATTCAAGCGCAACGAAATTTATACATGTCACAGGGGTACATATGAGGAGTGTTTTTCATCAATAAGAAAAAAAAGTTACTGAACAGATTTTGAGAAAACGACCGTCGAAGTCCAAAATTGGCCATTTTTCGACGAAAACGGCCGCTCTGACCTTGAAACCAAGGTCAGAGGTCAAATTCAAGGTCACGACAATATTCAGCATATATCATTTCCTATATGTCCACAATTGATTCCTAGTCTCTAATCTCAATATTAAGTGAGATATTAGGCTTTAATGTGTCCCATTATAAAGCATAGGAGAATTTAACATGGGAAAGTCCCATTTGGGCCGAGTTTGGGCCCATAATGGCCCACTTCGAGCGATTCAAGCGCAACGAAATTTATACATGTCACAGGGGTACATATGAGGAGTGTTATGCATCAATAAAAAAAAAAGTTACTGAACAGATTTTGAGAAAAGGACCGCCAAAGTCCAAAATTGGCCATTTTTCGACGAAAACGGCCGCCATTTTGAAAAAAAAATGCGAAAATCAAAAAACTAAAAAATACCTCCCTCTCGAAATATTTTTAGGCATTTTTGTGCAAAATTTCAGAAAAATTCGATCGTAAACTTTAAAGATGAAATTGTTGACGGACGACGACGGACGACGGACGACGACGACGCCGGACGCATCGCCATGCCAATAGGTTACGGACCATAGGTCCGGTAACCTAATATTAGTCAACATGCTTTCAAAATACATGCATGGTATAATAAATCATGCATGTGTGTAGTTTCCAGGAAATTGTAGCGGATGTTCCTTAAAAAATAAATTAGCCAAGAAAACAAAGTCACATGGCTATAGTGGGTCAGTAGGTGTAACTAATTAACTTTTCGTTAACTTATTGAACGTCAAGGCACCTGTGCAAAGGGGTTATCTTCAAATTAATTTACATTTTCACTGTGTGACTGGAATGATATTTTCACTGTTCAATTCAATTCAATTAAACTTGTTTATTTCAACAATCACAAATCACATATACACATGAAATATATAAATGAACATAATGTGGAAAAGGAGAATGAAGAAGCTTGGCTTATTGAATTCATTCTCCTACCCCTCCCTCCCCGCGTCCCAACTCCCCTCCAAAAAATGACTTAAATAAATATTACACATAATACTTGACTAATAACTGGGGGAAATAAATGAAGAAAACAACACAATAGAATCTGTGAATGAGTACACAACTACACAATAACAAATTTAATCTTTGTATGCATTTATAAATAGAGTTTAAATGGACTTTTTAAAATTTACCAATGGAAGTTATGTTTTGAATATGTTTGTCTGGGGAGATAGATAGATGGGGAGATAGATAGAGAGATAGATAATTTATTTTGTACAAACACGATAAAAACGTGGTCGGTCGGTAAGATAAATTTCTTCAAGAAAGTGTACGTACAGGACACCAGAGAAGCTGACGCTCATCGAGCTGGTGAAGTTAATATATACAATAGCCATAGAAATCATTTGTCATCCAATGACAGTGAACAATACTTCCACCAACTAAAACACAAAGTAGAACACGGAATGGACAATAAATACGGAACGAACACACAACAATGCTATGTCAGAATACTGAATTATGAGCACAAGATACAATAACAAATTATATTTACATCAGGGTACATCAGGGTACAAAACTTCACTGGTCACCAGTGAACTAGAATTTCCTATATCATCCATTATACAAATATCGAGATAATAGATATGTTTTAATCTTTCTTTTGAAGATCGACAAAGATCTTGAGGATTTATTCGATTCTGGGATGGCTTGCCAAAGTTCAAACAATAGTTGTTCAGTGAATATACCCCGTTATTTGTATTCACTTTACTTACAGTGAAGAATTCATTGTGTCGCGTACTGAGCATGGGTGAATGCGGTCTCAATACATACTTGAATATAATTGGTAGTTTTCCATTGACATATTGATATATAAAGGTATACATTTTCAATTGATGTATTTCTTGAAGCTGAAGTAAATCGGTTGTTGGGTACAATACTTCAGTAGGAAATCGATGCGGTTTACAAGTCAGAATTTTTATGATCTTATTCTGCAGCACTTGATTTGAGAATACTATTTTTAGCGGTTCCGTAGATTTCGATACAATATGACAGGCGTAAATACACAAATGCAAAGTAGAGTTGTAATTTCGTTTCATATGGCAAGTGATTCCTGGTGCGATAAAAAATGTTAGTATATTTCACAAGTTTTTTTTCACAAAGTTCTGATACATGCGGTTTCCATGTTAACTCCTCGTCAATTACGAGACCCAGGTATCGAGCTGATTCTGTTTTGTATATTATATTAACAGGCCCGTAGGCAGGGGGGGGGGGGTACGGGGGTTACGCGTACCCCCCCCCCCCCCGAATAGTAACCCCCTGAAAACTGAGGTCAATATTGTAATATCGTAATATGATGTATGAATAAGAGATGAAAATAAATGGACCATGTTTGGCATTACAAATGGGATTCTGTGACAGGTGCTTTTTTAGGTTACCGAACCCATGGTCCGATAACCTATTGGCATGGCGTTGTGTCCGTCGTCTGCGTCGTCGGCTTCAGCGTCGTCCGTCCACATTTTTATCTTTAAAGTTTACAGGTGAATCTTTCTGAAATTTCGCACAAAAATGCCTAAAAATATTTTGAAAAGCAGGTATTTTTTTGTACTTTTATTTTCGCATTTTTTTCAAAATCGCAGCAATTTTCGACGAAAAACGGCTGATTTCTCAAAAACTGTTCAGACAGTTCAGATTTTTCTTCCGAAAAAATTGCCCTCATATACCTCTGTGATGTGTATAATTTTGGTTGCCCCGGAATCGCCGGTCTGCATGTGGCGGCCATTTTCATTTTCTCGACTGGTCCCAAATAGGACTTTCTCATGTTAAATTCTCCTATGCTTCATAATGGGGCACATTTTTTATAATATCTCACTTAATACAATATCTCACTTAATATTAAAATTAGAGATTAGGAATCAATTGTGGACATATAGGAAACGATATAAGCTGAATATTCTCATGACCTTGAATTTGACCGTTGACCTAATTTTCAAGTCAGAGCACAAAATGACTAATATCTCGCTTATTATCGATTTTACAGCTTAGGAATCAATTGTGAACATATAGGAAACGATATGTACAGATTATTCTCTTGACCTTGATTTTTACCTTTGACCTTAATTTCAAGGTCAAAGGACAAAATGACTAATATCTCGCTTATTGTCGACTTTACAGCTTAGGAATCAATTGTGAAAATGATATATGCTGATTATTTTGGTGACCTTAATTTGACCTTTGACCTCATTTCCAAGGTCAGAGAACAAAGCTTTACAGCTTAGAAATCAATTGTGGACATATAGGAAATGATATATGCTGAAAATTCTCGTGACTTTGAATTTAACATCTGACTCACTTTCAAGGTCGAGAGCACAAAATGGCTTATATCTCGCTTATTATCGATTTTACAGCTTAGGAATCAGTTGTGGACATACTATAAACATGATAAATGATATATGCTGGATATTCTCATGACCTTGAATTGAGCAACAACCTTACTTTTGAGGTCATGGGACAAAAGGCTAATATCTGAAATATATATTGTCCGGTAACCTTTCTCAGCCTTTCTCAGCCTTGGGCTAATTTTACGAATATGTGTATCTGATTCCAAATATTTGACATACACATGTTGATAATTAACTCTGAAGTATACCTCAGAAGTGTTCTGTGAGCAAACAAATTCAAAAAAATTTCTCGGGGGGCTTACGCCGCCCCCGAATCCCCAGACCGCGTATGATGAGCGCTCGTTACGCTCGCTTCGCTTTTGACATGCAATATTAAGCCTTCTTATTTTTTTGGTAACCCCCCCCCCCCCCCTGCAGAAATCCTGGCCACGGGCCTGATATTTCCATGTACACTAAAAAGTTCATAATACAATCATGGTTTTTCATATTTTGAGGATGAAATATCGTATAATTAGTTTTTCCTAAGTGCAGTGTTAGTTTATTGACATTAAACCATATCTTCAATTTCATTAACACATGTTTCGTCTCCTGTACTAATAAATTACAGTCTCGATTATGCAAAAACACATTAGTATCATCAGCAAATAGCCGGATAGAAATATTTGGAACAACGCTACTAATATCATTGACGTAAATTAAAAACAATAAGGGCCCAAGCACGGAATCTTGGGGAACACCAGTTTTTATGGTTTGTTGTTCAGAGTAAACACCATTGACAAACATACATTGTTTTCGCTCAATCAAATAACTGACTGACTGTCTAAGTTATTCCACAATTTAACATTTTTAATACTGATGGTCATAGAACGGATATTTGTTCGACAATGTTTCACATAAAAATTACATTTGATTTTTCTGGAGCGTGTCTTATAATGTTGAGTATTACGATTTTCTGAAAATAAACTTTGAATATTCTTTGGAAGTATATGTTTTTAGCCTGGTGAACAACTGTCAAAGTTTTGGAATTTACAATATCTTGGAATTTCAAGCACCCATATTTTACAAATATTACATCGGTATGATCTCGATACTGAGCCCTTTCTACAATACGAATGACTTTTTTCTGTAACAAAGTTAAACGTTTTAACCTTGATTCATAGGTGTTGCCCCAAATCTCACAGGCATAATTAAAATATGGCAAGGTTAATGTACAATATAAAGTATACAAACTGGATGAGTACAGTATATGTTGAACTTTATACAAAATATAAGTATTTTTGGAGACATTTCGACAAACTGAATCTGTATGATGTTGTACAATGTATATGTTACAGTTAATACCTGATGTTCGATTGTTAAACAGCATATAATTTGTTTTCCCAACATTAAGGGACAATTTGTTAACCTTAAACCAAGTACTCAAGTGTCGTAATTCCTCATTCAACACATTTATGACATTTTTCGTATCTTTGTCAAAATAAAAAACATTTGTATCATCGGCAAACAAAATAAATGATATTTTTCTAAAGATATATTCGCTAGGTCATGTATAATATGAACAAAATGGGACATAGAATAGAGCCTTGCGGTATTTCACAAACCATAGTTTTTTATATTGATGGCACATTATTGTGTACTACATATTGAGATCTATTGGAGATATATTTTTGTATCCAACTGGAAGCAATACCCCTGACACCAGAGTGACATAACTTTCGTAATAAAATAAAATGATCAATTGTATCAAAAGCCTTTTTTAAATCAATAAATATTCCAATTGTGGACATAAGTTGTTTGAATGAGAAGTTATTTCTTCAAATAATTCCATTAGGGCTAGAGCAGTCGAATGTTTTTCTATAAAACCATATTGACCTTCATACAGTAAATTTCTGGATTTTATAAATGAAACCAAACGATTACAAAATAGTTTTCAAATATTTTCGAGAATTGTGGCAGGATGGATACCGGCCTATAGTTTGAAAATTCCTTTCTACTCCCACTTTTAAATAATGGTATTATTTTGGCAATTTTCATGAGATTTGGGAATGTACCAGTTTCAAATGATTTGTTACATATGTAGCAGAGAGGCGTCACTTTATTCCTTATGATTTGTTTCACTATCGTCATATTAATGACATCATACCCACAAGATCGTTTGTTTGAGACAATTAGTAAGATTTCATTTTCACTCACAAGGTTGAGATATAAAGAATGTGTAACACTGTTACCCCCCCCCCCCCCCCAAAAAAAAATCAGTAAAACATTTATCAGGACAATTCTCTATTTTTTGGGCTAAAGAAAGTCCGATATTGGTAAAGAAACTAACAAAATGGTTTGATATATCAATTCCATCAGATATTGTCTGATCACCTGAAATTAATTCTTTGGATACAGTTGGTGTGCGCTTTTTTTCTTTTTGTAATTTCATTCAATGTTTTCCATGTACTCTTCAAATCATTTTTGTATTCATTCAATTTATTTTGATAATAAAGTTTTTCTGAATTCCGTAGAATTGAAGTCAGTTTGTTTTTATATTTCTCATGATTTTCTTCTGCAGATTTAGATCGGTAATTTATGAAAGCTTTGTATAAAGTGTACTTCTTTCGCAGGCAATGATCAAACCATTCGTTACCCACGGTGTGCAAGGTTTTTTTTTTGCAAGTTGGGTTTCACTCTACCCTAGGACAAGAATGTTCAAAGTTTTGTTGAAATAAATTCATGAATTCATTGAAGGCCAAATCAACATCACTTGTTTCATGAACACAATTCCAGTTTGTATTGGCAAGCAAGTTTGACAACTTTTCCAGGTTTACTGGTTTTGTCAATCTGTATCTGACATAATTTGGAGTACATTCAGTTTGTGTGTTTTTGGTGTTTATAACATATTCGGTTAATGTAAAAACTGTTAAATGATTAGAGATATCAGTGATCATGATACCACTTTTGTTAGGTGCACATAATTCATTTGTGAATATATTATCTATTGAAGTATAACTGAAAGTAGTGATGCCAGTAGGCATGTTGATAAGTGGGTGATAACCGTAACTAAATAATTGGTTTAGAAAGTCTTGGCAACTTTGTTGACAATCCTATTTTAAGAGATCGATATTGAAATCACCACATATATACATTGTTTGTTTTGTAGCCTGTAATTTGGTTTGCATTTCTTCATGAAACAAATTTATATCATTATTTGGAGCTCTATATATACACCCAACCCGAATTTTCTTGTTTGTTGTAGATACTGGTACTATAATATCTATGAATAAAGATTCTATACATTTAGGTATAACATTTGACATGGTGTTGAATTCATGTGTGAAGCTGTCATTTACATACATAGCTACACCACCACCACCGTTTTGTTCGCGAGAATTGACATGCAAACTATAGCCTTCAATGGAATAATCTGCTAAATCTGTCCCATAATATATAATGTAGTTTGCAAAATGGATATCAATAAATGAGTTTAACGTCCCCCTAGAAAGCATAATATATGACTTCATATGTTCTTAATACTAACCCTACCTTTCAAGTATTTCACTTTCAATGACCAATTCACACACATCTGTATCTAGACATGACAAAGAGTCATTTGGGGTCAAGTTCAGGGGCATGAAAAAGAAACAACGTGTATAGTGTACATACATGTTCATAATACAGACCAATCTACATTTTCAGGTTGAGATCGCATTGAGTTTGAGTATTCAAGGTCATTCGATACACATTCAAGAACACCAAAAGATGCCCCATATGTATGATTCGCAATTATAAATTGTCGCTAGACAGGGCATGGAGAAAACAGGTGGAATTGCCTATCAACATGGACCGTCGTTGAATAATCTGATTATTTTTACAAGTAACCTACATTGGAGAGAATTATTTTTGTGGCCAGCGGAAATATGTTGGGATGGGAAAGTTTATGTGATTAATGACCTTAATTTATTGATGAAATTGCTCATTATTCTCCATATAAAAAACAAAAAAGAACATCTATAGATGTATATCAGGGCACAGACATCAATGAATCAATGTTTTGGATCAAATTGATAGTTTATGCGTCTAGTTTGGCGTAAACAAATATTTTTCATCACATTTTATCCCTTTTATATCGTAAAATATAAAGTTGGAAACCTTTGGTCATTGTTCTGTCAACATCAGAAATTTAGCTCAATATTTTTGTTGCGCTACGGTATGCGTATGTATTACGGTAAATCAACAAATATCGCAAAGCTCTCACAGTATTTGCGTTTACTCACAGGATTAAAATGTGAAACCTCATGGAAACAATCAGATATATTATTTTTGAAAGTGCTGTGATCCTTTGTTGAGGTTACTATATTTAACAAATGATAGCAGGACCTGGACCGGGCCCAATCATATCTACCCTCCGTGGGTTTCATTGTAGGCAAACTTAGAAGACCAGCGCGACGCGCTGGCCAATAATATGATGCGGTATGACCTTATGACGGATAAATGCCCCATTTCTAGTAATATAAGGTAGGGCGTGAAGTTTTTTTCACATTTGTGGGTGAAGATTTTCACATTTGTGGGTACTTGACAAAAGACGTTTTCACATTTGTGGTTGATTTTTTTACATTTGTGGGTGATTTACAAAATTTGTTTTCACATTTGTGGGTTTTCACATTTGTGGGCGTTTTAACATTTGTGGGTTCAACAGGCGTCCACCTGTGCTTGTATTATGTATGCAGGATAATTTTCGTAAAGCGCGTGTAATGTTCTGGAGCGTTGTGTATTGAAACAACTTTGGTGTGCAATTTCAACTGTTTATTAACGCGACACAAACTTGAAGAATGAGCGCTTCCACTCACCCTTTCCGTCGAATAATAGTCTTTTGACAATTTGAGTTGTCCCCCTATAATCCGCATAGTTATTCCCATATTAGCTATTGTCCGCTTTATCTGGTGTCCTTCGGTCTTCTTACAATCACGTCCATTCAGTAGGCTACTACCTCTACTCAACTCATGCAAAGATGGCGTATTTCAAGCGTGTGTCTGTGGAAAGTTCCATGCCTCGTGTTGCACGTGTCGTGGTGTGATTGGCTGGAAGTGATGTATTTCGCATGACTGTATGTAAATATACATGTATGTAGATGCGCATCACCTATACTCTGATTTTTCCAACTCGTTTACACTGTTTTTTGCGATCCTAAATGGTATCATTCTATAATTTGGCATACTTCACTTGGGAGTCAAACGGCAATTATGCACCAAATTTCGGCCTTCTATCGTGAAAATTGGAAAAGTTGGCTATCTACCACAATGTTAAATTTAGCCCTGTCATTTATTTTCTGAGTCCGCACACAATTTTGTGCATTTGCTCGGTTTTGTAGCGGTGCAATCTTTCAAAATAAACATGTTTGTGTAGAATACATCCCAATGTGTCTTCTCGTCCCAAATTACAAGAATACTTCGACTCCTAGTGGATATAAACAAGACTAAATCTAATATTCTCAAGATCCCGTTTTCAACTAAAATTTAACATTGGGATAGATTGCCAACTTCTTCAATTTTTGCGATAGAAATCTGAAATTTGATTGAAAATTGCCGTTTGACTCCTGAGTGAAGTATGCGAAGTTATAGAAAGATAACATTTAGCATCGCAAAGTTATCAGGGAAAAACAGTGTAAACGAGGTGGAAAAATCAGAGTATAGGAGACGATGTTATTGGAATGTACACTTACGTTGGTCTTGTTGTGTAAGTGGGGACATGTATGTCGTATACGGAGTGTATCAAGAGGAGGTTTTGGGGCTAAGTTAAAGTCTCTACACTGAGAATTCGGTGTTCCATCCCAAACCCTGGAAAGCACATGCGTGCTTTGACACCGAAACCCATAGAAATAAAGCAGGATAGACTACTTTTGTGTGTTAAGTTGGCAAAACATGTCTTAAATATCCCATGCATAAGTGCGACTTGATTATACTTAAATCATTCTTCTCCTTCTAAACATGGCCAAACCAAGATATCTCCGATTTTTGTGCATAACATATTAAATGTACGGAAACTGTCCGATTATCCATTCAATGACAGCATTTGAACTGCTCAAGCAAACTACATGATTTTAGCTAAGGGCCTATATTCTGACAACACGCTGGCGTTCTGACAACAGTTTGAAATGTCAGTCCAAAATCGGACAAAAATGACGTAACTTAGTGACTTCCATGGGTAGGTTTAGAATTCAATCACTGGAATCCCCGGCCCTGAAACCATCAAAACTGTATCACACTTGATTGTACCTCATTTTACCCAGTAACACAGATTGACTTCGAACGTGGATGGCACGTGGACACATGTTATTGTATGTAGGGTTATCTACACGTAATTGAATATGGCGACTCCACGAGACAGCCATTTTGCCTGATTTTGGTGCCAATCAAAAATCAAATGTAATGGTATGTACCTACAGGCCAGATTTGGTGGTTCTGAAAGAATCTGCATCAGATAGCCTATCACAAAGAGTATAGCACAAAGAGTATAGCACAAATAGTATAGCAAAGAGTATACCTAACTAGACGAATCTAGTTTGAACGATGAGAAGGAACCATTTCGATTATACCAATGCACGCATCGCAGTAAAAGAAAAATTAGCCCAATGGACAAAGACGGGTTACCGGACAATATATGTTAAATATTTTAGATGTTAGCCAGGTCATTGGGTAAATTCAAGGTCAAGAGAATATCCGGCATATATAATATTAAGCATATATCATGCCCACAGTTGATTGCTAAGCTGTAAATTCAATAGAGAGATATATCAGCAACTTTGTCCTGTGGCCTTGAAAATGAAGGCAAAGGTCAAATTCAAGGTCATCAGAATATTTGGTGTATAACATGTCCATCATTGATTCCCACACTATGAAGTCAACAAGCGAGATATTAGCCATTTCGTCCTGTCACATTGTAAATCAGGTCATAGTAAACTTGAAAATAAGGTCATTGGTCAAGTCCAGGTCACGAGAATATTCAGCATATATCATTTGGAGTTTGAACACAATTGATTCCTAAGCTGTGAAGTTGATAATAATTGAGATATTAGTCCTTTGTGATCTGACCTTGAATAGGAGGTCAAAAATCAAGGTCATGGGAATATGCAGCATATATCATTTCCTATTCGCAGTTGATTCCTAAGCTGTAAAGTAGCTAATAAGCGAGATTTTAGCCAATTTGTTCTCTGACCTTAAAAATGAGGTCAAAGGTCGAACTCAAGGTCACCAAAATATTCAGCATATATCATTTCCCATATGTTCACTACGGATTCCTAAGCTGTAAAGTTGATAATAAATGAGATGTTAGCCATTTTGTGCTCTGACCTTGAAAATAAGGTCAAGGTTGAATTCAAAGTCATCAAAATATTCAGTGCTTATTATTTCTATATGTCCACAATTGGTTCCTAGCTATAAAATCAATAGAGAAGCATGATATTAGCCATTTTGTCCTTTGACCTTGAAAATGAGGTCAAAGGTCGAATTCAAGGCCATGGCAATATTCAGCGTATTTCATTTTTCTATATGTCCACAATTGATTCCGAAGCTGTGAAGTCAATAATAAGCGAGATATTAATCATTCTGTCCTGTGACATTGAAATTTAGCTCATAGGTCAAATTCAAGGTCACGAGAATAATATATATCATTTCCTATATGTTCATTATTGATTCCTATTTTGTGCTGTACCTAGAAAATTAGGTCAGAGGTCACATTCAAAGTCACGATAATATTCAGAATATATCATTTCCTATATGTTGACAATTGATTCCTATGCTGTGAAGTCGATAATAAGCGAGACAATAGCCATAATTATTTTGTCCCGTGACCTTGAAGATGAGGTCATAGGTCAAATTCAAGGTCATGAGATTGTTCAGCTTATATCATTTCCTATATGTCCATATTTGATTCCTAATCTCTAATCTCAATATTGAGTGAGATATTTGGAAAATGTTCCCCATTATAAAGCATAGGAGAATATAACATGGGAAAGTCCCCTTTGGGCCGACTTTGTGCCCGAAATGGCCCACTTCGAGCGATTCAAGGGCAATGAAACTTATACACATCACAGGGGTCCATATGACGAGTGTTATGCATCAATTAGAAAAAAGTTACTGAACAGCTTCAGCGAGCCAAAAAACGGCTGCTATTTTGAAAAAAACCTGAAAATCAAAAATTAAAAAATACTTCCCTTTGGAATTATTTTTCAGTATTTTAATGGACAGAAGACCGATGGACGACGAACTCAACACCATGCCAATAAGTTTTCGAACCATAGGTCCGGTAACCTAAAAAAATATGCATATTAAGTATTGGAACACCCTCATTATTCTCATCAGCATGCAATATATTTATGTGCAAAATTAGAGTTTTCGACCTTTTCCCTTTACCGTAAATAGGAATTTTTCAAATGAAAACTCACGAATGATACTGAAAACAACTCCTCTCATTACAGAGGTGATCGGTTCGCCAATGTCCTAATTGATTGTCGTCTTATGAATGATCATAGTCATCCTTACATGCGGTAGATGTCTGAACTTTGTGGATATGGCTGTGACTCGGCTCATCGTTTAGTGAATCTGTAATGTTCCCTTATATATAGACGGATGGTAATATGAACAGTTCGATTGTAACATTATGACGTGGTGGGGCTGCACGAGTAGTGACACCACGGTTATGGTGCTGCAGTGCGGGCATATTTATAAGACATTCGGTGACACTCCAGTGATGAGGTACTATTAGTTATCCCATGTGTTTGTTCACAGAATACGGAATTATATCTACGTCTAGCTCTCCGTATCCCAAGAGGCCGAATGGATACGGACAGCTAGACGTAGATATCATTCCGTATTTCGTGAACAGACATGGGGTAACGAATTTATCACTGACGAGAAAACGAGACTCACAAGGGATACGGGAACTTGTACCGAAGGTTGCGTGTGCCAAACCGGATATTCAGGATACGGGTTTACCAACCACAGTCTTGGATTTGTGTTGAGTCAGTGATAACGAACTTTACATTGGTGCCATACCTTTCGAACCACAATGGGTTGTCTCGGCGTCGGTCCTGAGTTGGCCCACACTGTTGACTCACATCACAGCCTTGTATGAAAATATCAGGTTTCTGATCCCCGATGAACAGGGTGGTGTGGCTCAACAGGGGGATATAGCTGACCTCGGAGACGAAGTCTCTCCGAAAGGGAGAAGCAATGTAGCATTATGACGTGGAGGGGCTGCACGAGTAGTGACACCACAGTTATGGTGCTGACATACGCTGACACTCCAGTAATGGGGTATACCTCGTTATCGTGGGGTCGCCGAACGTTACAAAATTATACGCGAATATATTATACCGCTGGTTAAAGTGATGATAAAGGTAAGAATGGAGATTTTCTGAGCACCCTGACCCTCCTAGGACCATTGGGCCCCCAAGCTCAGGCCTCGGCGTCAACGTACCAAGTCGTGCATCGAGTTCTTCACACCGTCCAAGAAATCACCGGTATCGTTACATGTATATCGACATTTGCGAGGTTCAAGGTAGAGCGCGTTGATTACCGTTGGTTTGAGGGGCAGTGCTCTTCGGGTGATTGACGAAGGAACTGGTGTCTTTCTAATCACGCACCTGTTTAGAAAATCTTCGATTGTAGAACTCTAGAAGATGTGGCAGACGTAGATGTTAGGAGCGAGTCCCAATCATAAGTCCGATTAGTGCTGATGCAATTACCCAAAACGACCAGTTCCTTTCTTAAAAGAAGTTTCTAGAAGCGGCCTATTGTTATGAACAATTTTGCTGAAACGATTCACGGGGATGTTCTGTTTCATACTATTATCGTTCGGCGATTGTTGTAAAGTTAAAAAAGGCATAATTCAATTTTACTCAATAATCCTTGTACAATAGTGAACAAAATCACTATAGTAAACAAAATCACTATAGTAAACAATGCCACTGTCTTCAATAAACATCGACAACATTTTACATCATGCTAATCGTTTATTTGACTAATTTTGTTCAAACCGAATGGGAATTAACAATACAATAGGTGTTGAAGAAGGAAAAATTAAATATATTAGGAGAATCAACAACTGAACTAGATTATTCAGCCCTTTCAAATAAGCCTGCTAGTTGGTGCAGAAGGAACATGTTTCGCGACACATCTTCCTGGCGAACACCACTTGGGAGGTACATATGCCTGGGGTTCTCTGGAGAAGGCTAGCACAGTCTGACCGCTGGTCACCACACAGGCCACCTAAGAAAAGACGGGGGGGGGGGGGTTATGGGGGATTGGAGGGTGCATATATGTTGGAATACATTATTTTGGAGAATTTATCATGTTTCATTCATAGTCAGTTTTTATAGGGCATTTTTCCTGACGTTTGTGGTGGTAAAACGGTTAATTTTTTTGTTATAACAATGTACAAATATCCCAAATACCAACCAGAGATGTCGATCTGACAGATGTACTTGGCGTCATACACGTGGTTACTCGTATCATCCCACATGTATTTGTCTTCTTCGAAGATCCAGCGCTGTGCAATGTTCTTAGAGCCCTTGATGAAGTCACTCGGGGCCCAGTTTGTATAGTTGAGCGGTGTTCCGTCTATCCACTCATACACCCCTGGGGAGATCCTCCGTGCACCCATCGTAAAGCGATTACTCGTATGGGCCTTCGGTCTTCTCGGAGGGAAAACAATCGAGAGAATTGAAATAATTTCTGACGTGCAAATTTTGTTCGTGGCAGACAGTCAGGATCCGATATGAAATGAAATTACATCTTTATATCACAATTGTCTTTTATATCACAAACATTATCAACGAACTTTGTAGGTCTTGTTTATGCTACCACGTCTCAGATGTATCACAGACCTAGATCCTAGGGTACTTTTCCAGCATGGTCTTCCATTTGTGACTCGACAAAACAAAACATGGCAGTGTCTGATGACAGAATGGGGAACACTCACAGTGCGAGCTCAATAGCTTCCTGTTCCTCGGCCGTTCTTGCCATGGCCAGAGTTCCGCCCTGCGACTGGCAGGATGCAAGGGCTGCGTCATAACGTAACGCCTCCTCGTGAGCTTTGTAGCATACGTCAGGTAAGCCCTCCACGTACCCATCAGGGCAACCTGAGTGTGGGATTGGTCACGAGGAAGATATTTGATAATGATGATGATTACAATAACATTACTACCAAGGACCATGGTTTGACTGAGTGCTAAAACTGTCAGCTATTCCCACTTCTTTAGAAACAATAACTTGTACATGTAGCCACCGTATGTATGCCTACATGTTTCAAGACAAAACATTCAGTTTTTATGAGGATATGATTTTTGATTCCTGGCATGCAACCATGTAGGCATTGTCTACTAATTTGGTGGAGGTTAATCAATATCATGTTAAACGAGACAATCAGAGATTGCAGATCCGACCATCCTAAACGAAGTTATCGCCAAAAATCATATGAGGTTTTGTGTTGAACTTGAGTATAGTTACTAAAATTAAAGTGGATGACCCTTAATCGGGGAAAGAAATTTTGGTCGTAATATCATTAGTCATATATCAAATGGTCGGAAATTGGCCAATAAACACAAATCATGCAAGAAGTAATCATTAATTAAAGTACAGTTCACGCGATTTTTCTATTTTGAACATATTCTCGACCTGTCGACCACGACCTGAATTCTTGATACTGACAACCCAAACTTTGCCAGCTCTGACAAATTTATACTGTATACTTTAATTCAACATTCTATTGAGTATCATCAGTGGTTTGGGAATTACCACCACTTGAAATAATGTACTACGAATCAATGATTTGAGCTGACGACCCTTACACTTTCTACCTTGGGCGATAATCGAGGATTTCGATCACAGGGACCATCGGTCATACAGCAAATGATGGGAATTAAGCACAGGAAAATACAAAATTAATCATCAATACAAGCAGTGTTATTACAACTTTTCGATTTTGATTTTTCCTCTGACCTTGACCTTGTCGTTCAATATTGAGCTGTGTTGTTTCTATCACCCATGCAAAATGGGTTAACCCGAAAATGGGTTAAAACGATCGAAAACTAGCTTCACAATATGGCCTTGAATCTCAGAACATCGTGACCCCTAATTTTTCGATATCAGGCGATAAAAGAGTTTTTGTTGTACCACCATTGGCCGTACACCATATGATCAGGAATCGGCCAAAGAAAAATAACAAAAATGAATTGGTCAAACAAAAATAGTTGGAAGAATTAATATGAAGTAGAACCGGTGTTTAACCAATTATGTGATTTTCACTTTTTCCGTTGCCATGGCAACTGTTTTTATTCGATTTTGGAGCAATTTGAAGGAGAACAATCCACTACCATAGGCGCCAGTCCTATAAAATTCAGGTCGATTGGATCATTTGTCTTTGATTTATAAGTGTAGACATTTGCACTGAAAAGTCGCTGGCAAAAAATAACCGAAATCGTGAACCCCCAATTTTCGACAGGTCGTCGATTTGTCGTAACAGCTCACTAGATCAGATGAGAAACTTGTGATTTAGGTTAGGCCTAATAAAATTAATTTTCTGTTTCTTGTCCCCGCCCGCCTGTGTTCAAAATCAGCCTTTGGGATTTTTTTTTATTTGCGACTCTCAAATAAAAAATAAAAAGTGTTCCCGCCCCTAGTTTGAGGATAGTGAATGATTGAGACACCGAATCACAGCATGCAGCTCAGGCATATACTTAACCTACCTCCTTGTTTTCACTCTCTTCCAAATGAGACAAACTCTACCAGTTTTCAAAAACAGTTATTCTATGTGGTTACTTGTATGTAATCATGGTAATAATACATATACAATTGTGATCATGAATTGATTTACTATATTCCTTATGTATACTTCAATGGATATATTAACTACTAGAACGGTCCTTCATAATTACTCATCACTGGAATGTATTATCAATTGACGGTTTTTGATAATACTACTAGTACACAGAATCATCCTGTCTGTGCTGACTGCTAGGAAAATGAAACACCAGGCAGAAGTGCCCAGGTGCCCGGCCAAGAGGTTTCAAGCCAAAAAAAATCAAGCCTCTAGAAATGAAATCATTAAAGTCATGTGTTAAACATGATTTCAATTCTTAAGGCTTGATTTATTGGGCTTGAATGCGTCTGTGCGGAAGTGTTTTTTTTTTTTACTAAACTACATTTAACACACTAGCTGCCCCTGATGACGCCAGTGCGTCTTTGGATAAACTATTTGGTCGGACTTTGTTTCTATTCCAAAATTTTCTATTTTACTTTTGTTTTTGGCATCATCGAAATCTGACTATTGGTGGTAATAGAATGATACTTACATTCAATCAATCAATAAATCAAATTTATTTTCATTTCATACGTATGAAATGTCGTCCCACCAAAAATGGAAAATTAAAAGTGCCTCCCTACCCAATTTTCACTTGAGCTGAGGACGGTATTTTTTGCAAAATAAAAAATAAAAAATAAAAAGTCCCTCCCTACCCAGTTTTGAAAAAATAGGAGGACGAGAAACAGAATATTAATATTTTTAGGCCTTATTTTTAGTCATGAATATATTGAATATACATGGTCTCCTGTTTCGGGGTGGTTAAGCATTGGGGAAAAAAATCAAGATTCAAACTTGGTTTGACTTTTATGCTCTATATATACCTCGAGATTAACAATCTGATATCATGGTGTTTAATGTAAAATGTGATATTTTGTCTTTTCCAAAGCACAATAAAAAACATAAATTGATCTTTATCATTATCAATATATGAACATATTATTCTACTGGTCATATGTTTTATTGTGATATACAACACATCTGGTTGTAATATATCAGTATATTACTTACATATCCCACTGGGGTCACACACATCCGTATTGCATAAATCATCCACATAGCACCAGGTCCGCAAAGCATTGGCCGGGTTCCGACAGTAGCTGTGGGCTCCCAATGTGTCCGGACTAAATGTCAAGTGAAAATAGATTAAACAAGAGGTCTCTCGGTCTTGAGCACTCTGCTGCAAACGCTTGAATAGTGGTAATGTTGGAATTCCAAATTTTACCCAAATGCTTCACAAAAAGTGGCCAATTTGACCTTTCAAGGTTATCGAAGGTCAAATCCAAGGTCACTACACAAATCGTCATGTATGATTTTCCACTTGAGAGTGCCAATATTTAAGCCCTATCTTCAAACATTATATGAGTACAATGAAGTTATTTCCCAAATCAGAATACCTGCCACACGGAGACCGGCAATTCAAGGGCAACGAAACTTATACAAGTCACAAAGGTACATAAGGGAAATGTTTTGAAACCAAAATCTCAAAAAGGATCTGATATTTTTTGAGAAAATGGCCGCCAATTGCGGTTTTTCGACCCATCAAAAAATCAGAGTGGCCATCACATGGAGACTGGCGTTATAAGGCAACGAAACTTGTACACGTGTCGAAGTATAAAGAGGAATTGAAGGCCGAAATTCATCTAAAATGGGCGCCAATTGGGAAAAATGTGAAAATAAAAATACCTTCTCCTTGACATATTGTTTTTAATATGAAAAATTTCAGAAAATTCCACAGTAAACTTTGAAGATAAGAACAGTTGATATTGACGCACAGAGGAAGGATAGACGCCGGACAACACAGCATGCATTAAATATAAACTTGAATGTCAAGTACATATATCCAATTAATAATAAGCGATCAGTACATATATCTGATGAATAATTAGTAGTGATTTGATAATGTCAAAATTTGGCTACATACTGATGAAGACAAGCGGTCTATTATTAACAAAATAAGTCAATTTATTATCGAGATATTTCAAGTTGAACATAATTAAACGGAGATTCTCCCCTTTCAGGTTCACTTTTATTATTTATTTCACCAATTCGGATAAACTCTATTATCAGCGATTTCAACAGCCGTCTTTCATTGGCAAACTTTTTTGTATACTCATGGCTTGCCTGTTGAAGACGTTGAAGGTACACTGTGGGACCTGATCCCAGCCCAGACAGTCCTGATACCGCTGAGTGTAGCTGACTTGTCCGCCGTATGTCTTCCCCGGGCGTGTCACGTCATAGTTATACTCATCAGCTGTAGTGTTAGAGACAATACTTCAAATCATGAAGTATGTAAGAAATGATTTTAAACAGATAGAGATACCGTTTCCTTGAACCATGGTAATGATATCTTTAATTTATCAATATCTCAATCAATAAACGAAAAACCCGACTGATTGTTCGATCAAACACATATAACAGGAATGGTTTCAGTTTTTTACATCATGTAAAAGCTATCATATCCCCACCGTTGACGAGAGTGACCGTTGCACGGAACTGACGGGTCGTATCGTCCAGTAGAGACGTTACCAATTCCAGCATGATGATGTTATCGTAGCTGATCCTTGGCCGGGGCACTGACTCTCCACAGTACCTGGAAATATGACGTCATTTCATAGTCACTCTTAATTTGATCTTTACGAAACCACTTTTCAATAGTCACTTTTCAAAAGCCACTCTTTAACCATTTCATACACACTTTTTAACAGCCTATCTTTGACCATCATATAACCATTTTTAATAGTCACTCTTTGATAATCATAATATTATTGACATTTTCAACATCCACTCTTTTATCATTATATAGCCATTTTTCAATAGCAATTCTTTTATCGTGATATAACCAATCTTTAATAGCCACCTTCAATCATTATATAGCCACTCTTTATTCATTATATTGCCACTTTTCAATAGCAACTCTTTTGTCGTCATATAACCACTTCCTAATAGCCACTCTTTAATCATTAAATAGCCATTTTTCAATAGTCACTCTTCCATCAATATATATGCACTTTTCAATGGCCACTCTTCAATTATTATATAGCCACTTTTTAATAGCAACTCTTTAATCATCATATAACCACTTTTTAATAACCACTCTTTAATCAATATATAGCCACTTTTCCATAGCCACACTTCAATCAAAATATATACACTTGTTAATAGCCACTCTTCAATCATTATATAGCCACTTTTTAATAGCCACTTTTCAATCATTATATAGACACTTTTGGATAGCAACTCTTTAATCAACATATAAACACATTTCAACAGCCACTCTTCAATCATTATCACGGACACTTTTTAATGGCCAGTCTTTATTTATTACAGATGCACTTTTTAATAGCAACCCTTTTTAATCGTCATATAACCACTTTTTAATAGCCACTCTTCAATCATTATATATAGTCCAGGGCTTTTATGGCCCAAATGAGGTCAGATAGGAAAAAATTGCAACACTACATATCATTCGTGATTTGATTACAGAAATATATGCTGAACAACATATCAAAAGTTTAAAGTTCTCAAAATATGGGAAGTTGGACAAAATCACAATTCTTTGGACCCCCCCATTTGAGTATTTTCCCGCACCTTTTCGTCATGTCAGAAGTTAGTCTACTGTCAGGGTCTGGGGTAGAAATTTGGGTGTCAAAGTGACTCTGGAGAACACATCAATAACCCACAAAAAAGTCCCCATCAATCCCATGGGAGGTTTCCTAAAAAATCCAAGATGGCCGCCATTTATATGCGAAATAGCTTAAAATTGAACTAGCGAGTTATCTACTGCACCTACGTTGGTGATTTAAGTGTCTACTCCCATGTTTTCTGACCCAAGGAATCAGATGGTGGTATTGCTGAGTTTCTGTGACTGTTGATTGTTTCAAAATCCGAAATGGCTGCCATGAAAAACCTGGAAAATTCGAAAAAAAACCACGTTTCTAGCTATATTTCAGCTTCTATGTCAGATGAAGGCAAAATGTTGGTGTCTACTCCTATGTTAATAGGTTTTTTCGAATTTAATAGGTTGAAGAAAATATGTAAACAAAATTACTATGCGTCTGAGCTTGAGAAATATCTAAATGATACTAAACAAACATGGAATATCTTTAACCAGATCATTGGGAAAAACACTGAAAAACCAAAACCATCAAAGTTATTCAACATTAGTAACAACCAAGTCTCAAACCCAACAGTCATAAGTAATGCATTCTGTGAATATTTCACTAACATTGGCAATAATCTTTCGAAAAAAATATCGAAACCTAGACATACTTATGATAAATACCTCTCACGTAACAGAAGTTCTACGTCAATTTTTATGTCACCAACCGATCCTGAGGAAATATCAAAAATAATCAATAGTCTTAAAAATAAACCTAGTTCAGGACATGACGGGATTAGCACTAAATTTCTAAAAGCAACAAACACTGCAATTTCATATCCTATCAGTTTAATAATCAACAAATCATTGGAAACTGGTACAGTTCCCAAAACTATGAAAATCGCCAAAGTTGTACCTATATTCAAATCAAAGGATAAAACAGACATTGGTAACTACCGCCCGATTTCGCTGTTGCCCTCACTTTCCAAAATTCTGGAAAAAGTTGTCCATAATCGACTCTATTCCTTTTGTATTAAAAATAATACTTTATTCGAAAACCAGTTTGGATTTAGACCTAATCACTCTACTATAGACGCTGTATCAAAATTAGTTTCACATATTACAGACTCTCTTAACCACAATCTCACCACCCTGGCTGTCTTTCTGGACCTCTCCAAGGCGTTTGATACCATCGATCACGAAATCTTATTAAATAAACTAAATCACTACGGAATACGTGGAGTAGCCTTGAAGTGGTTCAGAAGTTACTTGAGTAATCGAACCCAATACGTTTCCTTTATGAAGGCACGATCTCCCAGTCATAGCGTCACCTGCGGGGTACCGCAGGGTTCTGTGCTTGGACCACTCCTGTTCATCATCTATACTAATGATTTGCCTCATGCACTTAAACATGCTAAGTCTATCTTGTTCGCCGATGATACCACATTATATCACAGTGACAACAATATATCTAAGATACGCGATGAAATTGAAAGTGATCTTATATCTTTGGCTGACTGGTTCGCTGCAAATAAACTTTCATTGAATGTATCTAAAACTAACTTTGTTATCTTTGGTAGTAAAAAATCGAAAACGCGGACCAATGACATAAAATCAATAAAGTTAGGTAATCAAATAATCAGTAGGAGTAGTTGCTGTAAATTTCTTGGCATATATATAGATGATGAGCTGGAGTGGGGTCAACACACTGAATATATCAGCAAAAAAATTTCAAGCGGTATGTATGCGATCAATTCATGTAAAAGGGTATTATCAACAGCTAGTTTGAAATTGTTATATTTTAGTCTCGTTCATTCACACATCACGTACGGAATTCTTCTATGGGGTGCAACAAAAAAGTCAAACCTAAAAAAAATTGAAATCCTTCAGAAAAAGGCAATAAGGGCTGTTGCCAAATCTGCATATAATGAACACACTTCTCCCTTGTTCAAGCAACTGAATATATTAAAGCTATGTGATCTATATAACGCTCAACTCGGGAAATTAGTCTACAGATGTCTCAACAATTTGGCGCCTCCCTCCTTGTCGTCCGTGTTCACAAGAAATGACGAAATCCATTCTTATTGCACTCGAAACCATAATTGCCCACGTGCTCTCAAACCCAGCTCAAAGATAATTTCCCATAGTTTTATCCATCGAGGCCCAAAGATGTGGTCTGAAACACCATCCAATGTAAAGAATGCCAAGTCACTGAAATCTTTCTGTTACAAATTTAAAAGATATTGTCTGTGTACCTATTAGAGCACGTTGATTTCGCGATTTCTCCGATCCCTTAATCATGAGTCATCAAGTAGTGCCATCATATTTTGTCTTTCTTATATGAACATACAATTTCAACGGAGTGTCTTATTATGTGGCCCGTTCTTTAGTCGGCAATAAATTTCAACAAATGCATATTACCCCGCGGGGTTGGAAGTTGGAGTGTGCTATCGGACCTGCAGTCAAATGTCATGACCGGCAAATGACCGGCGAATATGATAAACGTTATGATATTTTTTGGTTTCCGGACCTATGGTCCGATAACCTATTGGCATGGCGTTGCGTCCATCGGCGTCGTCAGCGTCCGTCGTTCATCCATTTTTTTATCTTCAAAGTTTTAAGTGAAATCCTTCTGAAATGTTGTACAAAATACTTAAAAATATTCTAAAAGGGGATATTTTTTGTCTTTTTTATTTTCGCATTTTTCTTTCTTCAAACTGGAGGCCTTTTTTTGACGAGGAAACGGCCAATTTCTGACTTTGGCGGCCATTTTTTCTCAGGGACTGGTCAGACAGTTTTGAGATCTTTGTTTCATAAGATTCCCCTCATGTGCCTCTGTTGCGTATGTGGGTTACGTTGTCTTTGAATCGCCGGTCTGCGTGTGGCAGCCATTTTCATTCTGTCGCCGGATCTCTCATTATTGAATCTACAGCATATAGGTAATGGATGTTGAACATTATTATGACATTGATTTTGACCAGTGACATTATTTACACGGTTAAGGGAAAAAATGGTTATTATATAAAATATAAAACATATATGGTCCGGTAACCTTTCTTTGCCCTTGGGCAAATTTTTATCGTGTTTACTTGTTCAACCAATCATTGTGTTTACTTGTTCAACTGATTATTTACTAGTTTATTATTATGCAGGGGCTCATCGTTCTACAGACATACGTCTTTGATGGGCCCTCAAACTGTATCGCATTATTCCGATTATCATATTGTACATTCTTTAATTATTGTTGATATAGTTTGAAATAAACAAACAATAAACAACAACAATAAACAATTATCTGACCAAGAAATACAGTGGAGATACCGCCGTGTCTCTGTAACTGTTGGTTGCATCAGAAATACACATGGCTGCCATAAAAATCTGTGACAATTTTCGACTATATATCAGCTTCCTTTATAGATAGAAGCAAGAATTTGGTGCCTATATTGATGTTTATACACAGGGAAAGGGATACCAGCACCAGTGGACCCATATTCAACTAATCAACTAACCAACACATACATGGACTCACTACAATTTATTGATAAGACATAATGACAATCACAGTACAGACTTGCGGTATTGATTTTGCAGGAAAGTAGAGGGACTGCATGTTAGCAGAGCCATATGCTGGAGACAGGCAGCTCAGCTTTGTAGTGACTTAGAGTAGCTCTACCTCTCGCACAATCATCTGTTTGATAGTAGCTTGGAATAAGTCCACCATTTTGATGAATAATGACTCCTTACGATGCAATGATTCTCGATTCACAAAGAGGCTTCGTTCAACCACAACTGTGTGAATGGTGCTTGCTCAGCACAGCAAAGAGCTTTGATAATGCCTTGTCATATTCACAAACAGGAAGACTAGCTTATCCAGTTGTTGTGGCCAGAGAGTTTGATGCTAATTTATGCGCGGCAAAGCATGTCAAAAATCTTGATGGAGCATGCTTACATATACTTCTAAAGCAGAATATTGCATGACAGGAACTCTGCCACAACGGATCTGAGCTCATCCACATCCACAACTCCCACCCATAATGAATCCATAGGGCCTAAACAAGTGGTTCTGCTGAGATCCCTTCAACAACCCGCATGTTCCTGTAAGTTCAGTTTTGGCATGGCATATATTTTGAGCCCAATGGTTTCAGAGGGGAACTACGAGCTTGAAAGTTCCTAAATGTTGGCTCGGATGGTGCTGCTGTTCCAAAGGAACTGCTAAAATTGGTTTACTATGAATGACAACATGACGTGATATTTTCAAAACAACACGTTTTGTTGTGAAAGGTAACACGGCAAGTCGTGAAGTAGTAGCAAGTTATGTGGATGATGAATGTACTTGGGTATTGGTTCCATGTTTCCTGAGCACAGGACGCCAGCATGAGGCAGTCGCAACTTTGTCCAGAGGATATCGAGGGCCTTGAAATGGAGCGACTCGTCGCAACTGTGCAATACAAAAGCGTTCCAAAAGAGGCATGGTGGAAGCATTCCCTGAACATGAAGCCCACATTGTTAAGGAGCCCAACTGCCGACTGCAGTACTTCCTCCAAGACCTCACGTGAGACAAGCTGGTCGAGCATATATATTGTAGCAGCTGCCAGCCAATCCGGAGACAGCTCTTGTGCAGCCTGGCAGGCAACAAGCGATGGGTCATCTGAGTTTTCAGCTACTGACTCATAAAATTGAACATCGTCTGGGGCTGAAACGTTAGACGAGCGCCGAGGCTCAGATCCAACTGCCTGAGACCTTTGGGGTAGCTCCTGGGGGTATTGTTGTACCAGACGGAAATCCAAGGAAAGGGCCTTAGCCGGGAGTCCCACTAAGCATTCCCAAAGTCAAGGAGAGCCCGAAGGACAGTTCTAAATCCCTCGTTGCAATGGCGGCAGCAAAGCCAAGCCTCGAGACTGAGACATCGTCTGGAAAAGTGGATGTTCGACCCAAAGGTCCAAGAATGCAGTATAAGATATGGAGAATCACTGCTGAAAGCATCGGCATTGATTGTCCTAATCGAAACCAGGTTCCTTCCAGGACCCTCCCCCGGGTCCGGAGCCAGATAGGGCCAGCCGACCGGCATAAAACCCATTCAGACTCGGTGTTTGAGTTCCTATCGGAGGCCGGGCCCCAAGAGGGATGAATCTGGTGATTCCAACAATCCCAGTTGGTAAAAAGCAACGAGAAAGACACGGATTATAGGAGTAGGTTATAAGTAGTGCTGTTCCGATGAGTAGGACAATGGGAGAAGTAGGACAAACGCTATTCTGCCATTTCATGACTTTGTCGGGGGATTAGAATGGATACCGACGAACCGACACCCAAATGTCTACCTTATGGGCTTTTTTGACCTAATTGTGGTAGACTAAATTCATAATTCTAAGACCTAATCCATGGATGAATTTTACAAAATCAGTGTACGTGGTCAAATCGAAGTGATAATAAAGTATCGAAGTCAAAGCCATGTGAACATCACAGACACCCATCCAGCTGAGCGTGAGATCGGGTGCTCCGTAAGAGTGAGGTCATTCCTTAATCTTTCGCATAGGGGGTTTCGCTATGTGGGACGCATATTTTAAGTAGGCTGTATGGGTAACCGTCTTATATGTTATTGTACAAGTATGGGAGTTAATGTACATGTATAGGAGTAGTTTTGGTGGATATATATGCAGCGAAATCGATATAAACACAATGTTCTATTGCAACAAACATACGTAATTGTGGCGTTTCTAGAGTGAAAAGCTAGAAATGTTTCACCCTATGTTTAGGAATGTTCCTGATTTTTTATCTCTTTAGACTTTTAGTATGTTATTTAGATGCCTTCAATGCAAACAATTCCACATGATTTGTTAGTGTTGCAATTTTTTCCCCGTGATACACTATATACCCTAGACTAATAGCCACTTGTTAATAGCCACTCTTGAACAAATAAAATTTCTAAATAAGTAAATCAATCAATCAATCAATCAATCAACAAAGCAGGATAAATGAAATATTCAAGCAACAGATTAATGTTCCGTATGGAACATGAATGTTGCATATGGTGTGTTACGTACTGTTCGCCTGGGCTGCTAAGCCTGTGCTGGCGGATCTCCAGATAGTCCTCGCCGCACATGCCATCGCTTCCCACTGGCAGATTGAACGATGAAAACTCTATCCGCATCAGTGTATTGCTCGGACTCAACTGAGAGAAGAATAACAAACAAAAGTCGTTTAACATCAAAACAGAGGTAATTTGTTTCAAGTGTACCATTATTTTGATATAATGAAATATAGTATTTATGTATGTGATTATATATTGGTGATGGTACGATGACGTTACTTTTATAATCCAGTTGCAGAGACGCCCGATGTCTAGTGGGTTGGTCGGGGACGTTATGACGAGGGACGGATTTGTTGAAGACAGTTCATGGATCTGGCCGCAGTCTGCACGTAAATATTTGTGGAGAATGGGGTCAAGTACAGCTGTACTTGTACTTGGTTGTACTTAAGTACTGGCTTCCGAGTACTTGTACTTGTACTTGGGTAAATTTTAGGACCTGTACTTGTACTTGTACTTGTACTTGATCAAAATGTACTTGGAAATATCAAATACTTTTTCAAGTACTTCCAAGTACATCAATCAAATGCTAGCAATGATATTTTTTGTTTTTGCAAGCTCGATTCAGACATCAGAGACACCATCCATTTCACTGAATAACTTTTCCAGCACAAATGATAATGATTAGAAAAAAAACTGCAAGAGATAACAGGAAATCAGGTGCTCACTATTCAAACATACATATGTAACAGTTGAAATTAGAAATCTTGCAAATATCTTCAAAGGCTTGTTTGATCCTTTGATCCACTCACCATATAAGTAAGTTCTGAAGCAACCAGATTATCAACTTTCTACGCCGGCCAAGCTTGATCTTTTCCCTTGGCTAATCAATAATATGACCATCAAAGACAGGGTGAATTGTGTAACTGGGTGTATCTGCTATGACCGATTGTCACCTCCCTCCTCCTCCCCTGGTCCTCACTGCCCCCTCAGTTATTGCAATTGTGTTTGGCTTAATCTGTGGTACTCAGATGTCAAAGTCTATTGTCCGGTTAATTGCCCTTGATCTTTCCTGCGGGGGAAAATGATTGTAATAATCTCACACGGGGGTAGTTCTCATCAAATGGGGCACTTTATCAGATACAAGTATAAATAAAAAGTTGTTCTTGAGGTTTGTCATTTAGTCTGAAAATCCCTGTTGCGGATACACAACACGATATTGACCATGGCGTCTGTGTATAAACACTTTGTTTTACCAATTCAATTTGTTGTTCATTTTGTTCAGAGTACTTGTACTTGGTCTCAAAGTACTTGAAGTACTTAAGTACATTTTTTCAAACTGAGTACTTGTACTTGGATACTCATGTTGTACTTGTACTTGTACTTGAAGAAATGTACTTGACCCCATGTCTGGTGGAGAAACGGCAATTCAGTGGATAATTGGTATTCGATGCATGTTAATCACCCACATATCCCTAATTTGTCAATGATCAATCCACGTAGTTGTGCTCGTTTTCAAAGCTAAATAATAATTTCAGATCCCAACATTTTATTTATACATGTAATCCAACACAAATGAAATACTCAAATCTCACACTCCACAAGTGAAATTGATAGCAAAACGTCAGTATTTCATTCACACTGACCATGTATCCTGGGTTCGTAGTAGCAGTAGGTGTGACGTAGCAGGTTGTAATTGGCTTCCCGCGAGGGGCTGAAGTAAGGGTATGGACTGGAGAAGTTATTAGGAGTCAGCTCACTGGCCATCGCGTAGTCACCCTTCCTAGACACCATACCTGTTTGTAGTAGTGGGGCATAAGGTTTGTTTTCTACAATTTCCCGATTATACTGCATACATTGCAGTGAACGATTACACCCCGTAATCCATGTGGTATTACCGTAATCTACGTTGCAAATATTCGATAATACAGCCAAATTATCTCAGCTAAGAGGTGGTGACCTCAGACCTCCACCGACCTTGGACCTGCTGGCAGTCGTTGCCAGCCTCGCCAAGAAGGAGCTGGAAGGGCTGGTCGGCCGGGAGAGGGATGGGCTAGTAGATGGAACCATCCCGTCGGCAGCAGTAATAGAAAGTTGTATCATCGCCATACTCGCCATCCGGGACCACTCCACTCACCGAGTTCAGGTTATCCGCGTCCGCGTCGTCGTGAGCCATGTAGCCCTCAGTAAAACCTGCACATAGAGGATTCTATTGAACATGTGTCTACATGTTCATTGTTTCGGGTAATTATGTGAGCTTACTGAAAATCCATTATGCATAGGTATGTGCATAGGTATGTGCACCGATTTTTTTGATGGGTGGGTTATCAATTGCTTATCATGTATATTCAGTCGAAGTGATACTCTTATTCATGGCAAGGAATTGTGCCCATGATTATCATAATCTCTTATTAAAGGTGGACTATCAGGGTAAAACAAGACTCATGTGTGGAATGTGTGAGACGAGCACGTACCACTTGGACAAGAGCCGCCGTGTCTGTGTATGCAGTAAGTCCCTCTGGGCCAGTCCTTGCCTCCTGTGCACGGTGTGGTCGGCGTACAGAAGTGGTGTGTGAAGTATTTGGTACTCCAGATCGAGTCATCAGGTAGGAATAGGTCGTCGAATGTCCTAACGTATTGACTGCCGATGAACGACTGGTCCCGGATGCCGTGGTCGAAGTCATCACCCGGGCATCCTTCGACCGACATTGGCAGGCTGAAGTCGCCATTGGGCCATTGCTTCGTTGACATGACAATATCGTAGATATTCTCTAAATTTGTTTAGGTCATCTATCTGCTTCCCAGGAAAGTATATAGGATTATATTAATACTTAGTTATAGGCGTGGCCATATGGATAAGTAGGCTACATTTATATACCAGAAAACGCAATTGGATTCATAATAGCACAGTACTTAGAAATACCAGAAATATACGTAAGAATGTGTATTCTTGATGGCACGTACTGGGTGTGAATTTTTGCTCGCAGGTGTCGCCCATGAGCCCCCGGGAACACACACAGCGGCACTCGTCTTCCACATAACCTACGTACCCATGGTTCTGGCAGGTGTGGGGAAAATTCGGGCATCTCTCTGTATGACATTTTGGATGGAGGGGGAGGTGTTAAATCTTACATAATCAAAATACCTTATAATACATCCGAGTATTTAAAACCAGAACTAAAACTGGAGAAATCAATGTTGCACAACATACCAACTGCGCCTCGCAGTAATCAAATGACCATTAATAGTTACGAACAAGATTATGACTAAATAGATGACAATGCAATATTCTCATTCATTCATATTTCCCGAAAAATCCCCTCAACTATTCAAAGATATCAGCTCAGATATTTTCGCATTTTTTCCAAAATGGCGGCCATTTTCGATGGAGAATGCCTGATTTTGGGAGCTATTTTCTTGATATCTGTTCAATAACTTTTTTATTGATGCATAGCACTCCTTATATGAGCCCCTATGATGTGTGTAAAACGCAAAAGGGATTCTCCCATGTTAAATTCTCCATGCTTTATATTGGCACACAATTATCTCACTAATTATCTCACTCAACAATTGAGATTAGAGATTAGTAATCAATCATGGACATATAGGAAATGATGCTGAATATTCTCGCGTCCTCAAATTTGAACAGTAACCTGATTTTCAAGGTCACGGGACAAAATGGCTAATATCTGAAATATAAAAGATATTGCACGGTCTTAGCCTTTGGGCTAAATTTGTCCACACCATTAAGTGGAACATTTCCCTACTAATTGTAAGAAAGTTAATTGGCTTTAGCGTTATTGGACATTTTCATTCAACAATATTTGATTATTATACTTTGGATATGAAGTTTCTAAAATGATTTTGGTTCTTGTATCAAAAGTTCAAGTGAAGTTGGAGGACAACAACGAAGCCAAAATTCGAGCAAGAGCTTATCCTTCTAAAATCTTATCCTTACAAAAAACCCTTACAAGCTAATGGTTTGTGAAACAGTCAAGTGCAGTCCTCATGTTTGTTGAATTGTTGTTTGATTTAATTATGTTTGTGACATTTCAAGTGTTGGCTGCTCTATCTTCCATTTGCTCAGTTTACTCTATTTGTCCCGAAACTGTAGAGATGGTTGGTGTTTTATTATACATGTTATAGATTGAGTGGTTTTTTTGGGAGAGGGGGGGGGGGGGGGGTTTATATGCAAGATATCCATGATATGCCTGCACTTGTTGATTAATGTGTTGTTTCAGACGCTTTAAATGTTTTTAAAGTTGTATAGTGTAGATTTGATGTGATTGTTATGCTTTTTAGTAGTTCAGATGCTATAACGTCACATTCTAACATACTATTTATGTAATTCGTTTGTCATCGTCACCTAGGAATAAACGTTTTCAATGCAAAATACAAAATATTTTAATTATAATTTGCAAGTGACGTTAAGACCGACCCTGTGACGATTGAGTCGTCAGAGTGTGAGTGCAAAGCAGGCGATGGTCACTGCAGCTAAAGTTTTGGATAGTGTTGGATAGTGTTCATACTCTTGCACCTGCTTTGTCACTTTCTCAAGTTTTTTTTTACCAATGTATCAGATCATTGGCGTGCATATACAATATCGTTGACAAATTTGTCCATCTAGCTATAGAGAGTTTGTTTCCATCGATGATCCAAAACTGGTTAGTGCCTCACAAGAAATTCAGGGCTGAAAAAATATATTTAATCAATATCATAAGATTACCTACATGTATATCAATTTGGAGAGAAGTATGACTGACACTTCGTCTGGTGGTCCGGTAGTGATGACGAGTTCGGCTTCTTCAAGTTCAAGCAATCCCTTATAACATTCTTGAATAGTCATCTTTTGTTTGTCTTAAAAACCTTATATTTGCAAACGCATAACCATCGCCTAACGACTGGCCACTCAGTCGGACATCTAAATTGACAATATCCATCATTCCCCTTACCTCCCTGCCTTCCTCAGATATCGTCCCCGTATCCATAAAGTCGAGGATTTCCTGCTGGCGTGCGTTGTCCATTGACTCACCGGCCTGCTCCAGACCTGCTTGGAAGGCCCCCACGATCTCTTCCTCGAGGCTTTCGCCAGCCGCCTCGTCAGGACCACTACCGGAATAGACGCGGGAATGAAAGGACATTCAAAGTTGTACACTATCAGTTGATTATCCGAGCAAGAGTATTATTGTATGTATGCCGTTCTCTATCTCAGAGTTTGAGCACAGTCACACTTTTTTTCGAAGGTGATTTTCTCAGAAGTATTCAAAATGACAAGATAAAGCAGAAATCAGAAATGTACAGCCAAGAAATCATAGTGTGAATAGACGTAGAATCAATACCCAGTATTAAGTATTCTGAGCGAACAAAACAGGGTCCGTTATCCAATCTCATAGTCCGGGGACAGAAAGTCATATCAGGCATACGGAGTAAGAGAAAACAAAAATGACAAGGAAACTCATGAACCCCCAATATTGGCCATTAGGAGGTGAAACAGGTGATCCGGAAAGAGTGAATATTTCCTGCACCACTAGTGGCACCCGTCATGAATTCCCCCAAAGTTAACATGAAAATAGATCTAGTTTCATGGCAGTCATGGATTTGGTGTATTTATTAATCGGAATTTGGTGACGTCCATAGAATTTCTTAAAGGCAGCTATAAGTAACTCAGTAGCCTTTTGGCTTGTGATTAGGTACTTATGTACTTGTCATATATCTATTCCATGGGGTTTGTTTCGGATTTCTGAATTATTTTCGTAGGTTGTTGGGCAGTTGTATACTAATTCCATCAGGTGTACAGTAGAAACAACTACATTTACCACACTGTCTGCCCCTGATGACGCCAGTGTGTTTGATAAGGTACTTGGTCGGGCTTTGTTTCTATTGCAAAATGTTGTATTTTAGGTTTGTTATTGGAATCATCAAAATTTGGCTGTATTGGTGGTAATAGATTGATACTTACATATCCTTGTCGTAGCAGTGCCCAGCTTTTAAAGACTAGCTATTCCAGAGCTATTTGCAACTAGCTCTGGAATAGCGTATAAGTTGAGAAACAAACACACCATTTTCTGGTGACACAGGAATATTGCTACTTAGAAAAAGGAAATTGACTATGGAAATATTGAAATCATCACGTTGGTCATATAATCTAGTTGACAGGTTAGAGTAATTATCAATCTCCAACCTCAGGTCTAGATAGTTGGAAAACTTAGCGGAGTCTGTAATATCCTTAATTTCAAGTTCCTTAGGATATATGACATCCAAATAACACCCAACTTGGGATTGTTTTGCGACAATACGTCGACTATGTATCGGAAAGTGAAATTAAAATTACATGTTAGTTTCTTAGAACCTCCTCGTTGTAAATGTTGGATGAAATCTGATTCATATGAGTATAAAAACAAGTCAAGTTTGTACCCATGGGAATACCAATAGTTTGTTGAAATATTCGACCACCAAATTCCACAAAAATATTATCAATCGGAAAATTAACCATATTTACCACACCTATTTCAGTATATTTGTATGGGGCATCCGAGTCGCCTTCATCAAATTAAGCGGTATTATATTTAACTACAATATAGTGGTACGGACGTTTTCCCTTTTTAGAGCCAAGCCTTCGACAAGCCTAGAGACAAGCCTTTAGAGACAATCCTTTGAAGGCTTTAGAGACAAGCCTTCTAGAGCATTTAGAAAGAGCTTTTAAAAGCCTTCAGGGACAAGCTTTTAGAGCCTAGAGAGTCTACAGAGGCTTTAGAGCCTAGGCTCTTTAGCCTTTAGACAAGCCTTTAGAGACAAGAGCCTTTAAATCTTTTAGAGACAAGCCTTTAGAGACAAGCCTTTAAAGAAAAGCCTCTAACAAAATAAGCGATATTATATTTAACTACAATAGAGTGGTACCGACGTTGTCCCTTTTTAGTTGTCACCTGTTTCCGGATCCTCTGGCCCTTGTCATCCATGAGAACACGCTGCATACTTCTTCCAATCCCTCGCTATTTCGAAGAAAAAAACCATTAGCATGTAATTAAGGTATTCAGAGTTCATATTTTACAGGATTTGTTGAATGCTTATTGTTATAATACTACATGTATACTGGACTTTGTGATCAGCAAAACACCTATTTTAATGTTCGTGAACACATTGTTGCAATGTTGATGTAAATAGGTTGTTAGACCGTTTTATCTTGGATAAACGAGCGTTTATGCATTAATGTCTCAAAAGCTAGGTGGCTGTCTTCGAATGATTCAAAATGTATATCTACAATTGAATATAGCACTGTTTGTCACAAGAAGTAAATTCCATGTACTATTTGAATAGAAATTCGTTACCGTCAAACTTCGATAACATCCTTTATTTAATGTGAATGAATCAAGTTCACTGGCATGGGATATTTGTACTTTACTGAACCCATGGTCTGTGGATCATTTCGATATGGCGTTGCCTTTGTCGTCGTCGTTCATCTTCGTTGTCGTATATGTATATTTGAAGTTTACGTTTGAAATTCCCTGGTATTTCGAACGAAAAAGTCAAGAATAGTTCGAGGGAATGTGCAATAATGTCACTTGCTTGCCCTTCTTTGCCAAAATAAAATTTAGCGGAATGATCATTGATGAACACACCCAATTTGGGAGTTTGGTTATTATTTTCTCAGAATCTGTTTAAACTTTTTGTTCCTGTTATAATGCCTTTGATCATCCACTGATATTATTCATGTCCACATCCATGTCCAATTCAATTTGCTAAATATTACTTGCCAAATTGAGGTTTCATTGTGCATGGAAGCCTGACAATCCATGATCATGATATGCATTTTGACTTATCTGGTGACCATCCAAATACAATGCTTCTGCGGAGATCAGGTACATATGTGCTCACTGAAATTCAGAATTCAAGACTTTCCCAAAAATGATCAGAAGTCTTACCCAATTCATGTTTAAGAGTCGAAGCTGGTATAAATGAATGTGCATAGGGTTGGTTTAGACGTTTTGTCTTGTTCTCATCCCTGATATATAATAGCTAAAGCACATAATTCCGTAATTCTGGTCATAGCAAAAAAATAAGCAACTAACCATATTAGTGTCATTGCCATACTTTCCTGTAGTCCAGAGACTATGAGTATGAAGTCAGTTTTGTTGTAAATTCTATTGTTTGCATAGTTCGGAAGCAGCCGTCTTTATAGGAGATCCATCGTGCTTTTTTTAAAATTCTTGTTGTATAGCATTTGAATATTTTATTATGACTGAATGAAGAAATATATATATAAAACATAATGCATTTCATTCGCCATGTGCATGACAGTCATTTTGATTCGATAATTCGCACAACCGGTAGTTGATTTGTCGCCGCGCCAGTCTCAATTTTCCAGGGTCATCATAACCATGATAACAAACAGAACAAATTATTGTCTGAAATTTCTATTGTGCTTAGTCATTTTTGTTTCGAACAAAGGTTCTGACGATTTCAGTGGCGATCTTGCATTTGACTTTCGATGACCTTGAGAGGTCATATCTCTGCTAATCTTTCCCGACCTTGAATTAGTTTTTATTCGAGTTTTGATCATTCTGAGTTGTTGTACATCGATCTGGATTCGCATCAAGAAATGATCGGCAAAGCGATTCTAGTGAGATCAACCTCGGATATGTAGCCACTCGTTTTGACATGTAATTATGTTCACGAAATTCCATAATGAGCAATACATATGCGAATGGTATGAATGGTGCAATGGTGCTCATTTTATCCTGCAAGTAGATCACAGGCTATACTCTCTAATTTCCCTCTCAATTGGGCAATTAATTTAAGGCAGTGACGTCACATATTTTTGGGTTAATTAGAATATTTGCCTATATCCAATTGCCAATGGATGGAATGTAATCTGACCTACCTCGATGTCGGCAGAGGCAGACAGTGTTACTGCAAATAGGAAAAGCCAATGGAATTTATGTTTGCGCGTACTGAAGTTCAACCTATCACTTAAGAATAATGTTACAAGACTTGATATTTTTAGCACCGGCTGCAATGTAGACGAAAGAGATTTTTCCTGTACTTACCCGAGATTGTCAACAGCAACCAGAATAGATGGCCTTTTATAGGAGCCATTCTGTAAAAGAAAAAAATGAATATACGTGATAGCGGGTGATGTGTTCATCAGATCAACACTATAAAAATTGTTTTGGTTTAAAACTGACAGGGGTAGTACGAAATGGTCATCCTTCAATTCATTCCTCGAATCCCCCATATATTACATGTGATGAGTTTATCCCACATGAACGATTCAAATTATCCACCCACTGATGTAATTTTGTGACCTAAGGCCCACTGAATGAACAAAATAATGTTACCAGTAAATATACAGAGATCAACTTCATCGCTGACACCTTATGAAAATGGATCCCCTCAAACACATTTTTCACGATTTACGTATACTCAAATTAAGGAGTATACTTGACGAATAGCCTGCTGTGCAGGTTTCATGGTACTGATCACTCCACGTTATATACCATTGGCAAGAGAATTGAAAAATCTGTCTAGTTATGGCTTCAGATCGCATATATGTTGAATATTCGTCTGTTTATTATTGCCAGTCAGATTAATTTTTCATCTTCGAATCCCCCATATATGTTACTTAGGATGAGAACCATTCAACTTCTCCACCCACTGATGCAATTTTGTGAACGAAGGCCCACTGAATGAAAAAAACTATGTTACCATACCAGTGAATATATGGGGATCAACCTCATTGCTAACACCCTATGAAAATAGGTCCCCTCAAACACATTTTCCACGATTTACATGAACTTAAATTAAGTGATATTTACACGAAAACTATTTTCCAAATCAATTACATATATGCCTGTGGTCTCAGAAATGTAGATTGCAAAACAAACTATGCTTGATCAGATGGATAAATCAAACATTCGACAGTACTAGCAGCCACGTTTCTTTTGTTTTGTGCGCACCTCAGAGTTACCTGACTTAAAGCTGCTGCCTTTGATTGTACGCAATACTTTCTTCAAAACCAATTTTTTAGTTCAACACATCTAATGCAATATAACAGGTAGGTAGTTTATTTAGATCTGCATACACATGATACATCACAGTGACTTATTACGAAAAATACATAGAAGCACACCCCAGGTGACCCCAAAGACAGTGTCTGTAACCCAGAGGGCTGGGATCACCTGTAAAAGAAAATTCCTGAGGGTCACACCGACAGAACAAAACGGAAATACAATATACTAACATTTCGATCATATAAATTCATGATACTGGAACCTATATTCCAGTCACTCGGGAATAATCCTGAAACTGAAAGGCTAATTGAGGTAGAGCAAAAAATTACAAACTATTGCAAATTAGTAGTTAGAAAAGAAAATCTGTTTAATTTACGTTTGAAAATAAACTTTTGAAAACAAAAGGTATGCTCAATGATTACAGTCCGTTCGAGTTGTCTTTTCATCCGTTTTAGTGCCCATTTTGTACGGGTTTTGTAAATAAACAAACGAAGTGTATCCATCAAACCCGAATGTAAACAAATGCTCAAATCGCGCTTAAAGTGATATTGGCAGTAAGTTATGGATTTTTCCTTACGTAATTGATTTAGAAATATACGTAATTGATTTAGAAAAAATAGTTTTCCTGCCAACATCACTTTAAAAGATAGAGTACATTAAAAGATAGAGTACATAGAGTACATTTTCCAGTTCGTATGTGCATGTATAGTGTAGTTATAAGAAAATAATCAGTGATATACCATGATGTGCGTGGAATTGTCAGTCTATCTCGCATTTCTATGCTTTGTTTACATCTGCGTGTGATGGAAACAGTTCCTGTATTTACGCGAGAACCGCCTGTTCAAATGAGCAAAATTTCCCTGAGGACTGGTTATTTTCATTACATTTGATATGAGTATGTTTCATTCAGTCAGTTTAGCATGTTTAATATGAAATATAGTTTTCTCAAAATATTGACTAGTTCCGAAGACAGCTGCTTTAACCGGAATCGCACTGCAACAATGGATACAAAGCTCCGAGAATGGCGGTAATGTAAACAAACTCAAAATATCTCCACAAGAAACTCGCAACGAAATCAATTAGAAAGGGGCGTCTGTTTGGGCATACAAGTGCAGATATATAAATGTTATCTTTTCTTCGTTCGATCAGAAAGTTATGGAAAAATACATAACTTACTGCCAATATCACTTCAAGGGGATATACTTGTATAAGTGTCTTTTGATAAAGTAATTGGTCGGGCTTTGTTTCTATTGCAAAATGTTGTATTTTATGTTTGTTATTGGAATCATCAAGACTTGGCTCTATTGGTGGTAATAGATTGATACTTACATTCATACCACTGAGCCGGTGTCACTGCTGGTGGACGTTAAGTCTGACCCCGAGGATACCATCAACTCAGTAGCCTTTTGGTTTGTGATTAGGTGCTTATGTACTTGTCATATATCTATTCCATGGGGTTTGTTTCAGATTTCTAAATTATTTTCATATGTTGTTGGGCAGTTGTATACTACTTCCATCAGGTGTACAGTAGAAACAACTACATTTACCACGCTGTCTGCCCCTAATGACACCAGTGTGTCTTTTGATAAAGTAATTGGTCGGGCTTTGTTTCTATTGCAAAATGTTGTATTTTATGTTTGTTATTGGAATCATCAAAATTCGGTTGTATAGGTGGTGATAGATTGATACTTGCAATGTTGAAACAGCCTATTGTGTCAGTTCCATGGTACTAATCACTACATGTTAAATACCATTGTAAAAGGAAATGGATTGGCTATCTAATGATGTCTCCAAGTAAAACAAGAAAAGTGTGTGATATCAGGAAAAAGTCGATTCAATTTCCGTCCTTCTGAAACAATTGGTTTGTTGCTAATGTGATACTCTGTGAAACTGAATATGTTTTTGTTACATGTATGTACTCTAATCCCGTGATTGATCAGAAAAGTTTTTCCACACACAAACAAAACTAAACTATGATGAGCAGTCAGTTCAATGACACTTGTAAACAAAGAATTCCGTCGTAACGTGAATTTACTGACTATGATGGAATTCAAATGAAATTATTCTCAACATACTTCATGTTATGCCAAGGTAGGTTGTGTGGCCAATATCAAGAGGCAGCATAACCTGTCTCGGTCTATGATATATTGACACTATGTACAACAACAAATGAAATTTTTTTTACACCCCGCTACATGCTAGCAGGAGAAGCCTCATAATGGGGAGTCAGGTCGGGATATTATATATTTCTGACCCTTTTTTATTTTAGATATTAACCTGATAATTGACATGGTTGATTTACCAATGCAGGATTGGGGTACTTGGAGAAGACTGACTAAGCCTTCTTTCTCTTCGCCAGCAGTGTGAAGCGTAGTTTGTCATTACTGATGTGATAGGGAGACCCATCATACATACACACTAAAACAATTTAGCATTCCAGCATGTTTTGGCCAAAAATGGACAGTCATATACCATTCATGTTGACCTTTGGCGCATGTGTTGAAGGACAAATATGGGATGTAAAACACTACTCAGATGGCCTCTTCAAAGTGCCACAGTCCTGCATCAAAGTATTAAGCATGGCCGTTACTGATGTAGAAGTGACAGCCATGCTATGTATGTATAAATATTCAAACTGGGAGATAATTATGTTGGCAATAATTTCATTTGAAATCCCTGATATTCAGAAAATACAGTTTTTGACCAAACTATTTCAGTTTGTTTACAAGTGTCCTCGAAAAGATTGTTCATCATAGTTTTGTTTGTGTGTTGAAAAACTGTTTCAGGTAAATTATTGGAATCGAGATATAATACCATTATGGGTGGATTACAGTGCTTATGAGTAATGTAGTATTCAGTTTCGCAGAGTGGTACATTTGCGACACACCTCGGTCATTTGTTTCAAAAGGACGAAAATTGCATAGACTTTCTCTGAAAACTCACTTTTCTAATATGTAGTCGTGTAGTGTATCTCATATTCATTTCATTTGAATTATCCTGTTCTATAGAGAAGGACCAAATGAACGATATTCTATCAGATTAAAAAGAGAAGTGGAAAAGTCAATGGATTGAATTCAGTCAAAACGCCATGGAGAATCAAGGCATTTTATCAGAGTTGTCGATATGTTTTCGTTCGACTGACCATGAACAAATAGATATTCCATACAAAACAAATATGTTTGACTTGGAGACATCATTAGATAGCCATCCAACTGTTCGTCAAGTATACCCCTTAATTAGAGTATATGTAAATCGTGAAAAATGTGTTTGAGAGAACCCATTTTTATAGGGTGTCAGCAATGCGGGTGATCCCTATATATTTAATGGTATCATGATTATTTTTCATACAGCGGACCTTTTTTCACAAAATTGCATCAGTGAGTGGAGAATTTGAATGGTTCACATGAGATAAACTCATCCCATGTAATATATGGAGGATTCGAGGAATTTGTTAAGCATTGTTGATGAAAAATTAATCTGACTGGCAATAGATAGATCACTATGCAACATATATGCGATCTGAATACATTCTTGGATAGGTTTTTCAAGTATACCCCCCTTATTTTGAAAAGGCGGAAATCGCGAAAAATGCAATTAGGGATACACATGTTTATACTTTGTTAGCATGAAGTTCGTCCCTATATTTTTCAATTTTAATATGTTTCATTTGATTCAGTGGACCCTACTGGACAAAATGATGCCAGTTGGGGAGGTTTCTGTGGGGGATGCACGTGACAAAATGTGCCCAGGCACTATATGGGTTCTGTCGATTAGATTTTGTTTAAACCTATGCCATGAAACTGACATAGTAGGCTATTTACCTAGTATACCCCCTTTATTTCGAAAAGGCGGAAATCGCGAAAAATGCAATTAGGGATACACATGTTTTTACTTTGTTAACATCAAGTTTGTCCCGATATTTTTCAATTTTAATATGTTTCAATTGATTCAGTGAACCCTACTGGACAAAATGATACCAGTTGGGGATGGTTCTGTGGGGGATGCACACGGCAAAATGTGCCCAGGCACTATATGGGTTCTGTCGATTAAATTTTGTTTAAACCTATGTGCAATGGTGAATATTATGTCTACAGTGATGTTTGATATAACATTCGAAAGGTTGATCAATTCCCCTTCTTCCGATACCTCTCGTGTGAGAATATACCATAACTGATATTACGCACCTAAATGCAACCATACCCACTAGTGTTTTCTATGCGAAAGTGCCGAAAAGCGATTTAAGGTAGCTTCAAACAAGTGGTGTAAACAGAAAGTGCATCCCTATATTTTCAATGTTAACATTTGATTTCCAACTAAGGACTTCTAAAAAATATGTTTCGCTGAGTTATGGGGGGTGGGAGTGCATGGGGTAACTCCGTAGCCCGCGGATACATGCAGACGCTTTGCAACGCTAATTTTGTAATTTGTGACGTTATATGACGGAAGCAGGGAAAGGACGATAAGGTGATGGAACAAACTTGTGCTGGATCCGTTTCGATTGTTCTGACCCATTGTGTATGTAATATTTTATGGTGGATCATTTGGTGATCTTGAATTTAACCTTATATGATTCATTTAAGTAAACATGGTTGATTGGTATCACAAAAGTATGGGCAGCGAATTCCAACCAACAAACCAAAACACGTAACGAATGATTACATATCTTGTCGAAGTTAGTGCCAATGTCTGATTGAACAACCTTATATCAATATTTAAAATTATGATTCTATTTAAGACACTGACAAATCGGTATACGTATGGTACATACTACGAGATTAACGAGTTATTTATTAGTCATTAACGTATATATTCACTAATTATTATCCATCAATGACTAGAATATTATTTAGAATATTGCGGGTTATTCATCACATATTCATCCATTATCAAATACCAATGATAGAATCATACCTTTTCACAAATTGATGTTCGAGGAAGGTCACCAGCTCTGAGAAAATTTGTGTGCTCTTGGTCTCTTGGTCGCTATATATATGCTATGGTGGAGAAAACTCGTGATGGGTGCGTTACGACTGCCTCTACATTAATGCCAGGTGCGACTGACTTTGGAACGCCCACTCAGATTTGATAAAAGTATCGTAAACAAATATATAGCGTTTCTTTTTTGGTCGGGTAGGCGGGGTGGGGGGGGGGGGGGGGTGCTGATAAAGGGGGAGATGGGGATGGATGAATTGACCAAGTTGTTATCAATTGGTGTTCAATAGTCGATAGTCTAAATTGTAAATCTCATTACTCCATTTTATTTTCTGGCATATGATTTGTGTTGAATATTTGATTGATAAATTGATTGATTGATTCCAAGAATGAAGAATTGTTGGTACATGTATATTTGTCCGTGTATTTGAGTAATTGTAAGGTGTTTCTCTGTGTCTGATGTAGGAGACTCGACTATAAGTCTGAAGTAGACCTGCTGCATTGTAGCACTAACCAAATCCAGTATGCATAATAACCTTCATATGAGTAGGGTGAGATCATTTTCTGTTTCATTGTAGCCGAATTATATCAAAGTATTTTTGAACATGTGAAAACTGTTCAATTAAAATCCAACACTAAGGTCACGTGAGAACTGAGGGGACAAAAGAACCAAGAGACCAAGCTACCTTAGTTTCGAACTCTACTACGTTATTGGTTATACCAAATCGTTTAGTGCAATTCAATATTGGAAGGTACTGCGATACTAGTATCATGTACTAGTTACGTCCAATATGCTAGATATTCAAATGATCAATAAAACCCAGAGGATATTTCAACGTCGTACGCGATCTGATGTTTTTCTCTATAAATCTTAGCTTTTGAAGCAGAAGATTATTGTCTCTATAATGTCACCAGGGGCATTTTCACAAACATCTGGCGAACTTCTTTCAACGCACATTGCCTTAACTGCTGAAATATTGCAGGAGAAATGTCAGAATAAAATTAACATATGTTGTCGTACTCAGAGAAGGGCTATGATTGGTGAAACCATAAATCATATGAAATATGACATCCAAGTTTCGCAAACAACTCCGTATTGGAATCTCTGCCTTCGTCTTCACTTCCATCCCTGCACACGGCTCTGCGTCCATCTCCCTGGGGTTTTCCATCCCCTCTGTGACCGACTCTTCGTCTGTGGCCGACACCTCAGACTCGTCCCATCTTCCTCTCACACCGTGTCATCCTCCGCATCCTCTGCAGAGACTGCTGGCCCCACAAAGGTATTCGCAAGCAGAGTGAACCCAAAGTACATGATCTGGAATAATATACAGACATTTCTTCAAGTGAAAGAGGTCGTTGTGTACCTCCCGCAATCCATCCACCGGAGACCACTGCATCCCTTTATGCTGCCTATAAGCTTATAGGTATGAATGTTGCCAGTAATATGTAACGTTGCCAGTAAATATTTGCCATTGTGCCAGATGTTGGCCCATGTAGCGCAGCTTACTATTTCTTCTAAATTCAATGAAGATTAGAAATGTGCCCGACGGATTAAATATGGTATACATTCAGTGGGTGAGTATTACTAACAGAGTATGGTGCGCTACTTGGGCCTAGATGGGTACCAGATTGGGCCCAAGTAGCGCACCTTACTTTGTTAATACTACTCACACACTGAATGTATACCATATTTAATCCGTCTGGCACTGTGGCCTGTATCACATGGTTCTTCCTTGCCTATAAGAGTATCACATTTACAGGCAACAAAGTAGTGAAAAGCTTGTGCGAAACATTGCCCATATTTATAGATGTTCCGTTGTCTATAATTTGTCAAATTTCTAAGTCCAACTACCATTCGAAATGTTGCTTATAATTTCTGGTCAATTACAACATGTCTTGTCTGTAGATCTATTTGTAATGTAGCCTGTAAAAGTTACATAAATTTTGCTGCCCATAACTAATTTTTGTAAGGTTGCCTATAATATGTACAGGATTTTTGCTGCCTATAATTGCCTTTTTTACTGCCATTGTTGTCTATAACTAACTGTAGGAATTATGGCCCAAGTATCATATCCTACGCCTCCTACTTAGTAACTCGATAATATCGACTTAGTATCTCGATAATATCGACTTAGTGTCTCGATAATATCGACTTAAGAGTAGATCAGGCGCAGGAAGATTTTTTCTTCAAATTCCCGAGTTAGTATCTCGATAATATCGAGTTAGTAACTCGATAATATCGACGTAGTATCTCGATAACATCGACTTAGTAACTCGATAATATCGACTTAGTATCTCGACTTAAATCACAGCACATGATATATAGTCTGCCTGTGCATATACATAATGAGAAAACGAATAAACATTACTGATTTTATATGAGAGTCAAATACTGTTAGAACTATATGTAATTAATGTAATTGACATTTACATCAGAGGGGAAAGTTTTCATTTTAGATATCATTTATTTCAATGTTCACACGGGGACATATACGCCATAAGACACAGTCTTTATTGGTTACCCACGTACATTATACATACATGTACACATGGGCCGGACAACCCTGATATATTAAGTCGATATTATCGAATTACTAAGTCATATTCTATCGAGTTACTAAGTCGATATTATCGAGTTAATAACTCGATATTATCGAGATACTAACTCGATATTATCGAGATACTAACTCGGGAAAAAATAAATCTTCCTGTGCCTGTTCCACGTTTAAGTCGATATTATCGAGATACTAACTCGATATTATCGATTTATAAGTCGATATTATCGAGATACTAAGTCGATATTATCGAGTTACTAAGTCGGGAATTTTAAAAAAATAATTTTCCTGGGTGGCCCTTCTACGCTTCCGTAGGGCACGTCAGACACACAGTCTGTAATCTGTAAAGTTTGTTCTCTCTCTCTCTCTCTCTCTCTCTGACCACTACACAGAATGCCTGACTTATATTGCTGAGCCACCCAGCGCCGCGTCTACACACGAGTTTGGACAAGATCTAAAAATAGAAACATTTACCCTAACCAGAGCAAATGGAACAATATGTAATCCCAGTCATATGACGAATCAACTCACCAGTACAACACACAATACCTCAGGCCTGGCAGAACTCCAACCATGCGGAAACGTCATCAAACAAGGGACGGGACTGGTACTGGCTACAGTGTGGCGCAAAATAATGAACATATACATGCCCCAAATATTATAAATTGTCACTCTGTGACATTGATCATAGAGCTTAATGCAATATAACATCAGAAGCGACTTTGTCTTTCATGTAATATCTTGATCGTTTCTCTATCTATAATAGTTTATCAGTTATGAATGTTTTTCTGTGATTATTACATAACACCCAAGACCTCAATAAATTGAGGAAAGAAAAAGTTCACTTCAGGGGTGACTCATATTATACATCATACAGTGTAGTTCAAATGCTAGACGAAACTAGGTCAGCATGGATCGAAAAAGGAAATACACAAACACTGTCAATCCTGTCAAACACCTGAACAAAACGTAAAACTGTTTGTTTTTTGAGGAAATGAAGTGAATATGGTGTATTTTAGGTCAACTTCGCATGAAAACTTCACATATATGTTGTGCGTTTCAACATTATACGTGATATCATTGCGGTTTTTGCGGCATTTTGTGCCAGTCAATTGTATCTACATGATCAATATCTTTTTAGGAGAAAAACATATTTTCTCATGTTACAGGCAATATTACTAATTTACCTCAAACGTTGCCCATAACTACTTCTTATAGGCACCATTTTACCATTACCTTCATAATTGTTGCCTACAATTACTGCCTATAGAAACTGTTGCGTATAGCCACTACCGCCATTACCATCGGGGTATTATTTACAGTACCGTGTTGCCTATAAACCACCTTGTGTGGTAAAGTGTTTATAGGCAACATGAAGAGTTTGTATATACCTTATGAGCAACCTTTCAACATACCTTCTTTTATAGGCATCTTTTCAACATACCAAGAGACATATCATCAAGAGAACACATCATAATCTCTTCATTTTTGGAGGAGAGACTTAAACGTTCATCCTACACATAATACTCAAAATTCAAGAAAATATTACCGAAACCCAGAAAGTGGGAACTGCCAAACAAATCAAAGTGCTGAACCACAATTTTTTAGTTGGCTGTCCAATTTTCATGTATGATGAATCTCTTTGATATGTCTCTTGAGCATTGGATTTTATAAGAGCTATCTCTTGAAATGTCGAAATGTAAGTGTTGATTATTTTGAAGTGTATATTTTCCATTGTCATTTTGTGGTCCTGTAATTTCTTTGTGTATTGTATCGTGTATGTGTGTTTTTTCTGCTGTTTGCTTGTTGTCCTTGTCCATGTGTTCCAGATTTATCTGTCTCAGCGTATAATAAATTTGCAACAGTAGTGTTGGCCATCAATTCCTATACGTCATCAACAGTAAATAACAATATGCAACGCCATGAAGTCCACCAAATTTCATTCCATATATCAAACATAGTGACATAAAATGTTGACTATTTGGTCTATTTCTGTTAGTTGTACACTGATCAAGTGCCTGTTGCCAACTGTCCACTAGCTTAATAAAAAATTATATTCGAGTTCTGCCTACTGTGCTCATTGAACCATGAACCCCTTAGCAACACCAATCCATACAGAGTATTGCCCGTGCATCACAGCAGTGCATACAAACTAGTATCACACACACAAATCTCTGGCGTGTTTTGTAAACCAAGCAAACACATAAAAAAACTCAAGACAGGGAAGCAAGTTCGATCACCGAGTGATTTACAGCAACTAGCGGATGACATATCCAACAGCCACGCGACTTTGTCCCGACATGACCGACTGTCAGAGATCGACACTCATTCATCTATCGTCGATATAATTCGCCGATGTCAGCCTCACGTCCAAAACCGGTGGAAGGTAGCTAGCAATCTATTACCAAAAATACAGTAGATTTTGATGATGCCAATAACAAACGTAAAATATAACATTTTGCAATAGAAACAAAGCCCGACCAAATAATTTATCCAAAGACACACTCATGACACTGGCGTCAACAGGGGCATACAGTGTGTTAAATGTAGTTGTTTCTTATGTACACCTGATGGAATCAGGTGGAATTAAGCGACGCGCTCTCGAGAACAAGCGGGAAACTGACAGATATCCGTGTTTCTTCGAATTTGTGACATTTCTCGTCCAGCAAGCTGAGGAAGCATCAGATCCTGTCTACGGCCACGGTCCATCCACACCCAAGACATCGTCACAAGATCGTAGCCACAGCTCTTCACACTCCTCGTTCTTCGCCAGCAGTGTCGATCGCACACCAAGCTATGTTCAGCCGTGCCCATTGTGTGATCAGAATCATCGTTTGTTCTACTGTGAAAAGTTCAAGGCATAGAGGCCTAGTGAACGGTTGGATCTGGTCATATCCAAAAGGTTTTGTCAAAATTGTTTGTTATCGAACAACACTACTCAGAATTGTCGAAAACCATCAGTGTGTAGTGTTCTAGGCTGTGGTCAAAAGCACACTAAATTTATTCACATATCACCACAAGCCAATCCAGTTCCAAATCGAGAACATAGTGTAAGTGGTGTCAATGTAAACCAAGTAAATACATGAAATCAGAAACCGAATGTGGCTGTGCATGAACCACTGGTGAAGGTTCTTGTAAATGGTTCCTATGTTTCTTCAGCATTGCTTGATAATGCTTCTACAAATAGTTTTTGTTCGCAACGCTTGATTGATTCACTCGGAATCCGTGGTGCATGCACGACTTACATCTTGAACACCCTGAATGGTTCAAACACTCAAAGTTGGTCAACTTATCACTTATGTCCTGTGATGGCTCAGCCAGTATCAACTTGTCAAACGTCTATGTCATTGACAACATTCCAGTGAATGTTCCTGAGATGTCTCTGAATGCTTATATGCACACCTACGGGACTTACCACATGATGCAAGATCGGATGTTGATCGTCTCATAGGTCAGGATCATGCCGAGGCTCTGTGTCCTCTAGAATGTAGACGAGGTGGTCCGGGTGAACCTTTCGCCATCAAGACGCTCTTGGGGTGGTCAGTTAATAGTCGAGTGGTGCAAGATGATCCAGTTGGTCGAAATGTCATAGCTCACTTTGTCACAACTTTGAGTTTGAATGATAAGGTCAACGATTTGTGGAAAATTGAAAATGATTGCTTTGACTTCAAAGAGCCATCTTTGTCCAATGAAGATTTTGCAGGTCATCAAGTTGTGGGATGCAAGTTCGCTGAAGTTGATTGTCATTATGAATTACACATTCCTTGGAAACAAGGTGCTGTTGTTCCTAATAATGTCACGGTTGCAATGTCCAGGCTTATGTCGACAAAGGTGTCTTTGGTCAAAAGGGGACTCCTTGTTAGGTATGATGATGAGATGCACAAGCTGCTAGATCGTGGGTAGGGGGAGGTTGTTGATGAGGATTAAGTCGTTGATGATAAGAAAGTTTGGTATTTGCCGCATCATAGTACTGATAAAAAGCCAGACGAATTGAGAATCGTTTTTGGTTGTGCGTCGAAATTTATGGGCGAGTCACTCAATAACAAGTGTCTCCAGGGTTCGGAGTTGATTAATCGTTTGCTTCATGTTTTACTGCGTTTCCGTTAACATCACCATGCAGTTATGGCAGGCATTGAGTCTATGTATCATCAGGTCAAAATACCAGAACATTTGTTTGGGGGTGTGTGGTGTGCAAGCAGTTCGACTTATGCATTACGACGTGCAGTTCAGGATCAGCCTGTTGATGATATCGTTTCTAGTATTATTCGTCGAGCTTTTTATGTGGATGATTGCTTGTTTTCGGCTACAGGACGTGATGAAGTGTTGCAGGTGATTCTTGATACTAAACAGGTTCTGCAAAATGCAGGATTCAGGCTGACTAAGTTTGTGTTCAGTGACGCAGAAAATTTGTCTCAGATACCTGAGGATGATCGTGCCATGATCGTGTTAAGCAGTTGAATCCGAACCTAAGAAGTAAAGCTTTGGGCGTGAAATGGAATGCATCTGAAGACGTATTCTTCTTCGAGGAAAACATCAAAGTTCATGAGACAATTACCAAGCGTGTAATGCTCGGTGTAGTTTCCTCGGTTTATGATCCTCTCGGGTCGTTGGTCCTGTTACTTTCGGGGGAAGACTGCTATTTTAGGACGCAGTTCGTTTGAAACTGTCATGGGAAGAGGCTGTGCCTCCAGATTTAGCCAACAGATGGTCTCATTGGATCTCGACTGTATGCTCTTTAAGGGACTTGAATATACCGAGGTGTGTTAAGCCTTCAGGATTAGATGATGCTGCATTAGAATTGCATCATTTCAGTGATGCCAGTGAAAGTTGAAGAATTTCTTCGTGAACAGTTCGATTCGTTTGTTTTTCTCTTGTTTGGGGCCTCAAGGTTAACAGATGTCCTTCAGACTCTCTTTGCTGAGGTCGAGTCGATCATAAATAGCCGTCCCATTACGAAAGATAGCAATGTAAGTGTCAATCTATTACCACCAATACAATCAGATTCCGACGATGCCAATAAGAAACGTAAACAACCAACATTTTGCAATAGAAACAAAACCCGACCAAATAGTTTATCCAAAGACACACTGGCGTCATCAGGGGCAGACAGTGTGTTAAATGTAGTTGTTTCTACTGTACACCTGATGGAATTAGTATACAACTGCCCAACAAAATAATTTAGAAATGATGCTTCTGATCCGGAAGCTATTACATCTAATCATTTGCTGCTGTTGCAGTCCGGATCTGTTCCTCCACCTGGTGTATTTTCTGATAATGATATTTATAAAAGACGCTGGAGATTTGTACAGCATTTGGCAAATCAGTTTTGGCGTCGTTGGTTGAGAGAATATGTCTCAGAACTGCAAAGGAGAAACAAGTGGCGTCACAAAGATGTTAACATTAGTGAAGGTTACCTTGTGTTGATTCTAGACGAGAATTGTCCAAGGAGTTTGTGGCCTTTAGGCTTGGTTGTTGACGTCAAGCAGGGAAGAGATGGTCTTGTTAGGTCTGTCACAGTGAAGACCAAATCTATTTTTCTAGTTCGACCAGTTACTAAAGTTGTCCTGTTGGAGGGTAGTTAAGGTTACGGAGGTTTTGAATTCAGGTAAATTCAAAGGTGGGGAGTGTTGATTATTTTGAAGTGTATATTTTCCATTGTCATTTTGTGGTCCTGTAATTTCTTTGTGTATTGTATCGTTTGTTTGTTGTCCTTGTTTATGTGTTCCAGATTTACCTGTCTCAGCGTATGATAAAAGTGCAACAGTAATGTGCGTCATGAATTCCTACACGTCACCAACAGTAAGCATGATTTGAATATGCATGAAACATGGTCTTACAGGCAACATTTTACAAACTTACAGGCAGCAATTTTCATTACCTTCAACATTCCCGTATTAATGTAAAACTGTAGCCTATTATTTAAAGTCATCATTTGCTCAGATTATATTGTTGACAGGTTCCTGCAAATAACAAGGTTTGAGAAGTACTTTATTACCTTTCATTTGGCACCGGGAAGGTAAAGAAGGCAACACGCAAACTTTTGTTATAGACATGTAAAGTTTCGTCGGAAAATGTCAATCTTAATATGGCCATATTTTTTTTCCTTGTAAGGTAGACCTTAGATGTTTTTGCAAATTTGATGACCGTAATGACTTCTATCAACCCACAACATTTCAAGTCTCTATCTCTTTGTTTTCACATTTTTTCATGAAATCCAGTCGAAAGATGATCAAGTGACCAAAAAGTGTATACCCCTTAGTAGACTTCATTTTTAATGGTATACACAGATGGTAATGGTGCTAAAAATGGTGCTAGGAGGCTGGAATTTTGTATTCAAATCGGGAATAATTACCATCAGGGGTAATCTAAGCTCCGCTAAGCCGTATCGGCGATTTAAATACCCACACGGTACTGGCAATAAAATTCTGTAATTTTTTTCATAGCATGACCATTAATGATGAGAAGTAATTAAAAATCTATGACATCATAGATAATTAGCTCAAGAATATATATTATGTTTTTGGTACTATGACGTTGCACTTGGTCACGGTATGTGATAACGTGCCATTACCATCTTACTGGCAACGGTGGTAATAGAAACGGGTGAAGGGGGATCTTCACCCCCACCCTATCAGCACAGCACCCATGTACCAACCGGGAAACCCCTCCGTGCTTCTTCATATCCTTATTTCTTCTCTGACGTACCGTAGCCGCCGTAGTGCGTACTGGCATAATCGTGAACGGAAAGAGTGACTTCCCGTACCCAATCGTGATACATTGTTTTATTTTATGCAATACTATAACAAACACAATTGTCTGTATTATGTTTTATTTCCATTCCGAGAAGAACATTGACCATAACATTTAACATCACACTAATCGTTCGTTTTAATAGTTTAGTTCAACGAAAACTGTAGGCATTGAAGAGAGGAAAGACAGGGGAAAATGAACTATAGTACAAGATTTGACCGTTAAACTAAACTAAATTATATAGCCCTCTTGAGCCTGATAGTTGGTGCAGAAGGCACACGTCTCACGGCACATCTTTCGTGCGAACAACACCTGAGTGGTACACAGGTCTGGGGTCCTTAGGAGTAGGCTAGCGCAGTCTGACCGCTGGTCAGCACACATGCCACCTAGGGAGGAGGGAGTGTGAGTGATGTCCGGGAGGGTGGGTCGGGAATAACAGAATAACATATAATAAGGTATAGTGATCATATGCAATATCCATGGGGGAAAAGTGCATGTATGTTGGAATGCATATTTTGGAGAATTCATATTTCTTTTTTATAGTCAATTTCATTGCCCAATTTTTGACGTTTGTGTTGGAAAATGGTTAATTTTATGGTCATATACAATGTCAGATATCCCAAATACCAACCAGAGATGTCGATCTGGCAGATGTACTCGGCGTCGTAGACGTAGTTATTCATATCTTTCCACATGTATTTGCCTTCTGGGAAGATCCAGCGCTGTGCAATGTTCTTAGAGCCCTTGATGAGGTTGCTCGGGGCCCAGTTTGTATAGTTGAGCGGAGTTCCGTCTGCCCACTCATACACCCGTGGGGAGGTCCTCCGTGCGCCCATTATGAAGTGTTTACTGGTGTGGTCCGTCGGTCTTTACATGGATAAACAGAGGAGGAACTTAAAACACTTCGTAATGTGTACATTTTCTTCCTGTCAAACAGTCAGGATCCAACATGAAAAGAAATTACACAAATCTTTTTATTTCATAAAAAATGTAACTTTGAATACTGCCAATTCTCAACTGTATCACAGGCTTAGACCCTAGGGTAATTTTCTTTCACTTGTGACTCGAAAAAAAAAAGGGCATAACAGTGTCTTATGACAGAAAGTTGAACACTCACAATGCGAGCTCGATAGCTTGCTGTTCCTCGGCCGTTCTTGCCATGGCAAGGGTTCCGCCCTGTGACTGGCAGGATGCAAGGGCCGCGTCATAACGTATCGCCTCCTCGGAGGCTTTGTAGCATACGTCAGGTAAACCCTCCACGTACCCATCGGGACAACCTGAGTGTGGGGTGAGGTGACGGGGGAGATATTTGAAATGATGATAATTACAATAACATCACTACGAAGGACATGGTAAATAGTGTAGGATTTACTCCTGGATTTCTGGATCCAATACGCACCAATACACATGGTGTCATAACCACTCCAAGTGCCGTCCGAGAGACAGGTCCTAGTCTGAGTTTGTTCCATGCCTGTACACTCGTACACCACCGTGTCACCCTCGTAGTACACGGACTTGGCCGTACTGGTGATGATAGTACCGGTGATGATAGGGGGTTCGGTGCACGATGCTGTCAATAGATATCCAAGTTCTACATTGGTAACATTTATATGGCGCCCCGTTTGTGCCACAAAAAAGATAATTTTTTTTTTTCTAACTCATGTGTATGAAATAAAAACTCATACGTATGAGATAAAAAGTCATACGCATGAGATAAAAAGTCATATGTATGAGATAAGTAATACGTATGAGTTATTAAGTCATACATATGAGTTACTATCTCATACGTATGAGATACTAAGTCATGCGTATGAGATACTAAGTCATACATATGAGATAACTCATACATATGACTTATTATCTCATACGTATGACTTAGTATCTCCTACGTATGTCATATAATCTCCTACGTATGACTCAGTATTTCATACGTATCTGTTAGTATCTCCTACGGATGACTTTTTTTTTCATACGTATGAGATGAATAAAAAAAATAACTTCCCTTTTTTGTGGCACGAACGGGGCGCCATACATTTAAGCCCATGATATCTGTCATTTACGGAAAGCGGCTCCGTAGTTATTCCTGTCTGTTAGAATAGTATGTAATTAGTCCTAAAAGAGGCTCTTAAGATAATGTGATATCATTTTAATCACTATTGATATTATTTTGCTAGCGCAATAAACCAACCAGATGCCAATTTTAGGCTAACCTACCGGGAGCTACATTTAACTGATTGAGCTTGACTGTGCTCCCATTCAGGCTGCCATTGCCCCGTGTATATACCGGATTCTGTTGACATACCGGAGGCTGCCTGTTGGTCGGTCCCACAGTATGCACAGGACAGGTGACACAACTCGAAGGCCTCTGGGTCACTGGTGCAGTAGGTCGGGTCAGTCAAAATGTCTGCTGCACAGGTCGTTGATTTGTCGTAACAGCTCACTAGATCAGATGAAAAACTCGGGATTTAGGTATAACATTATTAAAGTCATGGATATAGCGTATACACGGTCTCGTTAAGTGGTTAAGCACTTAAACACCCCCTGTTCGCGGCACAGCGAACAGGGGGTAACGTCAAAAATTAGGCCAAGGGCCTAGATAGGTTACCGGAAAATGTTTAATATTTTAGAAGTTAGCCAGGTCACTGGTTGAATTCAAGGTCAAGAGAATATTCGGCATATATAACAGTAAGCATATATCATGTCCACAGTTGATTGCTAAACTGTAAATTCAATAATCAGAGACATATCAGAAATTTTGTGCTGTGGCCTTGAAAATGAAAGGGCAAAGGTCAATTCAAGATCATCAAAATATTCAGTGTATATCATTTTCTAGATCATGTCCATAATTGATTCCCAAGCCATACAGTCAATAGAGGAGCAAGATATGAGCCAGTTTGTCCTTGGACCTTGAAAATGAGGTCAGAGGTCAAATTCAAGGTCACAAAAATATTCAGCATATATCATTTCCTATATGTCCACAATTGATTCCTAAGCTGTAAAATCGATAATAAGTGAGATATTAGCCATTTTGTCCTGTGACCTTGAAAATGAGGTCAAAGGTCAAATTCAAGGTCATGACAATAATCTGCATATATCATTTCCTATATGTTCATAACTGATTCCTAAGCTGTAAAGTCGATAACAAGCGAGATATTAGCCATTTTGTCATATGACCTTGAAAATGGGGTCAAAGGTCAAATTCAAGATCATCAGAATATTCAGCATATATCATTTCCTATATGTCCACAATTGATTTCTAAGCTGTAGAGTCGATAATAAGCGAGATATAAGCCATTTTGTGCTCTGACCTTGAAACTGGGGTCAGAGGTCAAATTCAAGGTCATGAGAATATTCAGCATATATCATTTCCTATATGTCCACAATTGATTCCTAGTCTCTAATCTCAATATTAAGCGAGATATTAGGCATAATGTGTCCCATTATAAAGCATAGGAGAATTTAACATGGGAAAGTCCATTTGGGCCGAATTTGGGCCAAAATGGCCCACTTCGAGCGTTTCAAGCGCAACGAAATTCATAGACATCATAGGAGTACATATGAGGAGTGTTATGTATCAAAAAGAAAAAAAGTTACTGAACAGATTTTGAGAAAAAGGCCGCCAAAGTCCAAAATCAGGTATTTTTCGTCGAAAACGGGCGCCATTTTGAAAAAAATGCGAAAACCAAAAAACTAAAAAATACCTACTTCTTGAATTATTTTTAAGTATTTTTGTGCAAAATTTCAGAAAAATTCGATCTTAAACTTTAAAGATAAAATTGTTGACGGACGACGACTACGACGCCGGACGCATCGCCATGCCAATAGGTTATGGACCATAGGTCCGGTAACCTAAAAATAAGGTCACTGGTCAAATGCAAAGTCATGAGAATATCCAGCAAACATGTATATGTAAGTATCAATCTACTAGTATTACCACTAATAGTCAGATTTTGATGATGCCAAAAACAAACGTAAAATAGAACATTTTGGAATAGAAACAAAGCCCGACCAAATAGTTTGTCCAAAGACACACTGACGTCATCAGGGGCAGACAGTTTGTTAATTAAATGTAGTTGTTTCTACTGTACACCTGATGGAATTAGAATACAACTGCCCAACAACCTATGAAATTTAGAAATCTGAAACAAACCCCATGGAATAGATATGACAAGTACATAAGTACCTAATCACAAGCCAGAACGCTACTGAGTTGATGGTGTCCTCGGGGACAGATTCAACGTCCGAGAGCAGTGACACCGACTCAGTGATATGAATGTAACTATCAATCTATTACCACCAATAGTCAGATTTTGATGATGCCAAAAACAAACTTAAAATAGAACATTTTGGAATCCCGATATGTCCATTGTTTTCTAAGCTGTAAATTCAATAACAAGTAAAACAAAATAGCAATTTTGTTCTATGACCTTGAAAATAAGGTCGAAGGTCAAACTAATGGTCATCAAAATATTTGGCATACATCATTCCCTATAGGTGCACAACTGATTCCTAAGCTGTAAAGTCAATAAGAAGTGAGATATTAGCCGTTTTGTCCTGTGATCTTGAAAATGAGGTCAAAGGTCAAATTCAAGGTCATCAGAATATTAGGCATTTATCATTTCCTATATGCCCACAACTGATTCCTAAGCAATAAAGTCGATAATAAGTGAGATATTAGCCATTTTGTGTTCTTGACCTTGAAAATGAGGTGAGAGGTCAAATTCAGTCACGAGAATATTCAGCATATATCATTTCCTACATGTCCACAAATGATCCCTAAGCTGTAAAATCGATAATAAGTGAGATATTAGCCATTTTGTCCTGTGACCTTGAAAATGAGGTCAAAAGTCAAATTCAAGGTCATTAGAATATTCAGCATATATCATTTCCTATATGTTCACAATTGATTCCTAAGCTGTAAAGTCGATAATAAGCGAGATATTAGCCATTTTGTCCTGTGACCTTGGAAATGAGGTCAAAGGTCAAATTCAAGGTCACAAGAACATTCAGCATATATCATTTCCTACATGTTCACAATTGATTCCTAAGCTGTAAAGTCGATAATAAGCAAGATATTAGCCATTTTGTCATGTGACCTTGAAAATGAGGTCAAAGGTCAAATTCAAGGTCATGAGAATATTCAGCACATATCTTTTCCTATATGTTCACAATTGATCCCTGAGCTGTAAAGTCGATAATAAGCGAGATATTAGCCATTTTGTCCTGTGACCTTGAAAACGAGGTCAAAGGTCAAATTCAAGGTCACGAGAATATTCAGCATATATCATTTCTTATATGTCCACAATTGATTCCTAGTCTCTAATCTCAATAATAAGTGAGATATTGGGCTTAATGTGTCCCATTATAAAGCATAGGAGAATTTAACATGCGAAAGTCCCATTTGGGCCGAGTTTGGGCCCGAAATGGCCAACTTCGAGCGATTCAAGCACAACGAAATTTATACATGTCACAGGGGTACATATGAGGAGTGTTATGCATCAATAAGAAAAAAAGTTACTGAACAGGTTTTGAGAAAACGACCGCCAAAGTCCAAAATCAGGCATTTTTCGTCGAAAACGGCCGCCATTTTGAAAAAATTGCGAAAATCAAAAAAATAAAAAATACCTACCTCTCGAAATATTTTTAGGCATTTTTGTGCAAAATTTCAGAAAAATTCGATCGTAAACTTTAAAGATAAAATTGTTGACGGACGACGACGACGACGACGACGACGACGGACGACGGACGACGACGACGCCGGACGCATCGCCATGCCAATAGGTTACAGACCATAAGTCCGGTAACCTAAAAAGTACATTTTTGACGTTATCGGTTCTAAATTCTTGATCGGTTTGAAATTCTTGACGTTATGTAGGAAATTTTTGGGGATATATTTGTTGATGTTTTGTTCTGTCACGATCTCAGCATGAATTATCTAATTTCGCTCAGGTACATGTAATCAGTAGAAGGGTGAATATATATTCGATTTATGAGCCAGACGAAGCATCATTACATCCCTATCACACACTGAGATGTCAACAAAGTTGAAGATCGTCCCTTGCACGTATTCGAATGTACATGTACTATGTGCATTTTATTTCCATATTATGAATCAGTTATGTACAAATGAATTTTAGCATATTGGCAGTTCATTTATGAGTCAGCATCGAAAGGTTCAACGCACAGATTTTAATTTAGACATAAATGTCCGTCGTTTCCCACCAACAATGATACGTTCGGTATAATTGACGTTAGTTCGTCATGCCTGACGTTATTGAAAACCATGTTGGAAATTTTTGTCGTTATTATTGACGCATGATTGCAATTTAATAACGTATCAAAATTGAATTAAAGAGTGTTTTCCTCTTGCAGATAATCGAAATGGCAAATATACGATGCTACATATGTAAAAACAAATTTGGAAACATTTATGACGTGTTACAACGTGCAAGAAATAAACATCCTGACAAAACACTCAGCATTCCATATAGGGAAGAGAAAGCAACTACTTATAAGTCGCTCAATTTAAACAAAATTCCGTATCCTTGCTGTATCCTTGCCAGTACTGGTCTTTGGTCCTGAGCTTTCTTAGCCGTCGACAATTTTGTTTTAAAAAAAGCATCCTACTAAATTCATGCTCCATAAGTCCATAAGTCGCTCCATATAAACAAAGTGTCCTGTATATTCTTAACACTTCCCACGATCTCGTCAGGTCTAACCCTCTCCCGCAGGTATACAAGATAACAGCCTATCAGTGAGATGCATAAACACAGACTTTTACTCACTTTGAATAGCCACAATCAAGTGGCAGGTTTTGATGAACATGTGCATTACAATGAACACATGTAGATGTCTGACAGTTCCTTATACCGGGGCCACTGCCAGATATTGATATTAGCACTATCTTTGTATCAGTTTACAGGGATGTATCAGTTTTCATCGTAAATTTGCGAAACCTACACCAATGTAGGCCTTTGCTGACTCTAAAATATTCGTCTGAGAAGTAGAAAAACAAAACAAAAACACATATATAGGGTGATAGCAACGACCATCAGTCAATCACATATACCCAAAATGACCTTGTTCACCGTTGGAAAAACATTTCCAGGCTAGGGAATGAGCACACGGTTGTTATGTAGCACCAGGTTAAACGTCAACATATATATTAAATACTCATCAATAATAGAGTTTAGTACTATAATTAAATTGTTCTTTCTTTTATAAAGATGCATTTTCTTTGAATCAATAAAAACCAACTTCGTCAAGCATGACGAACTTCTCTGTGATAAAACGTCGAGTGTGATGAACTTGTGTAATCATAACGTCCATAATTTAGCGCCAGACAAAAGTGAGGCTGCGTAGGTTTTTCCCTAATAATAACCACTTTTTGTGCATGTAACACCACTGTACAAACTACTGGTGAATCAAATAGTCATTACGAATACTTATTGACCGTTTTATGACCGTTTTTAAGCACTGGGGAACAATATTTAGAGTTAACCATCGAACGCCCATTGTATGTTACGCACTGTGCGCAGAACTATCACGATAATAGTTGTTCCATATCAACTAAGCTTTATCTCATTATTAAACCTACTCATTGGTCCTTTCTGTGGCTACACAAAAAGATATCGTCAACAATTTCCCACATAACGTCAAGAATTTCCCACATAACGTAAAGAATTTAGAACCGATAACGTCAAAAAATGACTTACCGCTGTGCCGCGAACATGGGGTGTTAAAGAGGAGGGAAATCAAGATTGAGACTTCTCTATGCCTCAAGAATATGACTCTCATATCAGGGGTCTTCATGTGATATTATGGCGGTCAGCTTATATTATGTCATTTCGAAATGAAAAAGAATAACATAAATTATAATATAATGATTAAAACATGAATTTATTATACTACTTGTTCATTATTTGGATTAGAATATACATCACGCCTGTTCACAAAATATGAGTTACTTACATATCCCACTGGGGTCGCAAACATCCGTATTGCACAGATCATCCACATAACACCAGGTCCGCAGAGCATTGGCTGGGTTTCGACAGTAGTTGTGGGGTCCCAATGTGTCCGGACTAAAGGACAAGTAAAATAGAAAAAAGAAGAGGCCTCTCGGCCTTCAGCTCTCCGGTACAATTACTCAAATAGTAATAATATTGGAATTCCAAATTTGACCCAATGTTGGACAAAAAGTTGTTCCGGTGCAATATTCAAACAGTCACCTCTCTTTGAAATTTCAAAGTTGAATGATTGACAAAAAGTGGTCGTCTTTACTTTTAAAATTCATCGAAGGTCAAATCCTAGGTCATTACACAAATCATCATATATGACTTCCCATTTGAAAGTGCCAATATCTAAGCTCTATCTTGAAGCATTCTCTGACTACAATTCCAAATTCCCATTATGGATGGATAAGTGCAATTGTTTTCAAATGAGAAAATATTCTTCTAGCTGGAAATTGCTCAAAACGAATGGTGACTTGTTTTTTGTGACAAATAATTTTCGCGCCGACCCTCAAAAAAAAAAAAACGCCACAAATAGACTGGCGACTCAACAGCATCGAAACTTGTTCATGTCACAAAGTATAGAGAGGAAATAAAGTCCAAAATTGGCCAATGGCCGCCATTTCGAAAGCAAATACGAAAATAAAAACTAGAAAAAATACCTCCTTCTTGAAATACTTTCCAGCATTTTTGGGCAAATTTTCAGAAAAATTCGTCAGTAAACTGTCGAAAAGCTCAGCAATCAATTGTGCACCTTTAGGAAGTGATGTAGTCTGAATATTCTGATGAACTCGAATTTGACCTTTGATATAAGTCAAAGCACAACACGGCTAATATCTTGCTTATTATCGACTTCACAGCTTGGAAATAAATTGTGGACAGCTAGGAAATGATGCATGCCAAATAGTCTGCTGTATTTAGGGTTTGGGGTAGACATTTGGGTGTCAAAGCTGAATTTTTGCACAGTGACTCTGGAGACCATATAGATAACCCACAAAAAAGTCCCCATCAATCCCATGGGGGGTTTTCCCAAAAATCCAAGATGGCCGCCATTTATGCGCAAAATAGCTTCGAATTGAACTAGCGAGTTATCTACTGTACCTACGTTGGTGATTTTAGTGTCTACCCCCATGTTTTCTGACCCAAGGAATCTGATGGTGATATTGCTGAGTCTCTATGACTGTTGGTTGTTTCAAAAATCCAATATGGCTGCCACGAAAACCCGGGAAATTCGTAAAATCACGTTTCCATCTATATTTCAGCTGCTATGGCAGATAGAAGCGAATTTTTGGTGTCTACTCCCACGTTTTCTGACCTAATGAATCCAGTGGTGATAACGCTGAGTCTATATATGACTGTTGGTTGTTTCAATTTTCAAAATGGCTGCCACAAAAACCTGGAAAATTCGTAATATTACGTTTGCAGCTATATTTCAGCTGCTATGGCAGATATAAGCAAAATTTCGGTGTCTACTGCCACGTTTTCTGACCTAAGGAATCCAATGGTGATAATGTTGAGTCTATGTTACAGTTAGTTGTTTCAAAATCCAAAATGGCCACAACAAAACCCCGGGAAATAAAGCTACATTCCAGCTTCTGTGGCAGATTGAAGCAACATTTTGCTGTCTACCCCTATATTTTCTGACCCAAGGAATACAGTGGTAATGATGCCGTGTCTCTGTAACTGTTGGTTGCCACAGAAATAAATGTGGCTGCCATCAAAATCTGTGAAAAAAGTTTGCAAACCCCGTTTCGACTATATATCAGCTTCTGTGGCAGATAAAAGATTTTGGTGTTTATATTTATGTTTTACCCAGTGAAAGAAATAATAGCACCAGTGAACCCATATTCAACTAACAAGGTAAAAATGCCACATAATCTCTGTAAACTCAAAGTTTAGAACCAACACAGACATTGGCTTACTACAATTTATTGATGTGACATAATGACAATCACAGTGCCGAATTGCAGGAATGTGGAGGGACTGCATCTCGGCAGAGCCAATTTCTCATGACTGAGAGTAGCGATCAACTGTTAGGTAGTAGTTTCGAATAAGTCTACAATTTTGATGAATAATTGCCTGTCACGATGCAACGTTTTTTTGTATTTACAAAGAGGTTTCGTTTTGAATGACTGCCACAGTTGCGTGAATGGTGCCTGCTCAGCACAACAAAGAGTTCTGATGATCCCTTGTCATATTCACAAACAGGAAGAGTAGAGTATAGAGTTGCTGTGGCCGGAGAGAGGTTGATGCTAATTCACGAGAGGCAAAACATGTCAAAAATCTTGAAGGAACATGCTTACATACAAATCATTGCACAACAACTGCTCCACAATGGATCTAAGCTCAGCCACATCCACAACTCTCACCCACAATGAAACCGTAAACAAGTGGCTCTGCTGAGATCCCTTTAAATTGAGCACAAATGTAAAGTGTGTACGAGGGTATATGACTAACGTGACAAATCTGGGTTTCCTCTTATCAATATCCCTGTCTTGAGCAGTAATATCGCAACTTCTCCAGCCTACGGCGTCTGAAAATGTGTGTCGCAGTTTTCCAGCTTTGTCAGATAGTGCATACATCTCACCAGGAACTCATAGCCGGAGCACAGGTTTCAACTTTCAAACAGCTCGAATATGATTGTATGTTTAGATTTTTAAAAAGTTTTATGGTAGGCATGGTTGAAGGTTACTCAAAACCTCTCACATTCATGTACATGTATGAGGGTATATATTTTCCCATCATTGTGATTTTGTGGATATATTTGCATCTAAATTTACAAGTGTGGATATCAGAGCAAATGCCACATGCGAGGCAGGAGATGCTCACTATTCTGGAGCACCTGATCTCACACTCAATTGCTTGGGTATATATATGCGATGTTTAGCTGGCTACGACTTTGTAACTGATAGTATCATCTGGCTTCTACCACTTACATGTATTTTGATTTGATGAATTGTGTCTGTGGTCTTCGGATATGAATTTATATGTTTGTTGATATTACTATTTGTGCTCATTTAGCTAGAAACCTGGTTTTGAGGTTTCGATTGCACTAGAACTTCGATACTACAACGCATCCCAAAGACTATTATCACCATTCCAACATTACAAATGGACTCCATGGGTCAGAAAACATGGAGGTGAACACCAAAATCTTGTTTCGATCTTCCAGAGAAGCTTGCATAATCGAAATTTAATTTTGCGAATTTCACAGGTTTTGAGGACAGCCATATTGAATTCTGAGGCAAATTTCATCCTTATTGATGACAGCCATTTTGAATTTCGAAGCAATCAACAGTCACAGACCCAGCATTATCACCATTGGATTCCTTAGGTAAGAAAACGTGGGAGTAGACACCCAAATTTTGCCTCTATTTGCCACAGCAGCTGAAATATAGATGGAAACGTGATATTACGAATTTTCCGGGGTTTTGTGGCAGCCATTTTGGATTTTGAAACAACCAACAGCCACACAGACCCAGCATTATCACCATTGGATTCCTTAGGTCAGAAAACGTGGGAGTAGACACCCAAATTTTGCCTCTATTTGCCACAGCAGTTGAAATATAGATGAAAACGTGATATTACGATTTTTCCGGGTTTTTGTGGCAGCCATTTTGAATTTTGAAACAACCAACAGTCACACAGACCCAGCATTATCACCATTGGATTCCTTAGGTCAGAAAACGTGGGAGTAGACACTCAAATGTTGTATCTATTTGCCATAGCAGCCGAAATATAGATGGAAACGTGATTTTACGAATTTCCCGAGTTTTTGTGGCAGCCATATTGGATTTTGAAACAACCAACAGTCACAAAGACTCGGCAATATCACCATCAGATTCCTTGGGACAGAAAACATGGGTGTAGACACTAAAATCACCAACGTAGGTGCAGTAGATAACTCGCTAGGTCAATTTTAAGCTATTTCGCGTATAAATGGCGGCCATCTTGGATTTTTGGGAAAACCCCCCATGCGATTGATGGGGACTTTTTTGTGGGTTATCTATATGGTCTCCAGAGTCACTGTGCAAAAATTCAGCTTTGACACCCAAATGTCTACCTTATGGGCTTTTTTGACCTAATTTTGGTAGACTAAAATACTTTCATGACCTTGAAATTGACCTTTGACATAATTTCCAAGTTCAGAGCACCAAATGACTAATATCTCACTAATTATCGACTTTACAGCTCAGGAATCATTTGTGAACACCAAGGAAATGATATAATGCATGCTGAATATTGCCATGACCTTGAATTTGACATTTGACCTCATTTTAAGGTCATAGGATGAAATGACTAACTTCTTGTTTATTATCGACATTGCGGCTTAGTAATCAATTGTACACATGTAGGAAATGATATACATGCTGAATATTCTCATGATTTGAACTTGAACTTTGACCTTTTTGTCAAGGGCAGAACACAAAGTGGTTAACATCTTGCTTATTATTGATTTTACACCTTAGGAATCAATTGTGAACATATAGGAAATGGTATATTCTGAATATTGTCATGGCCTTGAATTTAACCTCTGGCCCCAGTTTCAAGATTACAGGACAAAATGGCCAATATCTTGCTTATTTTCGACCTTACAGCTTAGGAATCAATTATGCACATATGGGAAATAATATATGCTATATATTCTCTTGACCCTAAATATGACCTTTGATTCCATGTATAAAATCAGAGCACAAAATGTCAAATATCTCGTTTATTATCGACTTCACAGCTTAGGAATCAATTGTGAACATATAGGAAATTGTGTATGCTGAATATTGTCATGACCTTGATATTGACCTACGGCCTTGCGTTCAAGGCCACAGAACAAAATGGCTAATCTCTCGTTTATGACCGACGTTACAACTTGATGATCAACTGTGGACATACGGCGAATGATAATATGCCGAATATTCTGATGACCTTTAATTTGACATCATTTTCAAGGTCGCAGGGAAAAAATGCTAATATATCTCTCATTATTAAGTTTACAGCTACATAGGGAGTGATAAATACTGAATATTCTCGGTCATGGGACAAGATGGCTAACATATAAATTTAAACATATATTATTCGGTAACCTTTCTTAGCCCTGGAACTAATTTTGTGTATACAAATCGCTTGCCTGTTGAAGATGTTGAAGGTACACTGAGGGACCTCATCCCAGCCCAGACAGTCCTGATACCGCTGGGTGTAGCTGACTTGTCCGCCGTATGTCTTCCCCTGGCGTGTCACGTCATAGCTATACTCATCAGCTGCAGTATTGGAAACAATAAATTATACGTAAAACGAATGACAACAGTTTTTACAGCATGTGAAGGCTATCATCCTCACCGTTGACGAGAGTGACCGTTGCACTGAACTGACGGGTCACGTTGGCCAGTAATGACGTCATCAGTTCCAGCATGATGATGTTATCGTAACTGATCCTCGGCCGGGGCACCGACTCTCCACAGTACCTGGAAATATGACGACATTTCATAGACATTCTTGATTTAATCATTACATAGCCACTCTTCAATAGTCACCTTTTGATAGCCACTCTTTAAACATAATATACCCACTTTTAAATAGTCACTCTTTAATAATTATATACCCATTCTTTAAGAGTCAGTCCTTAACCATTATATAGAGACTTTAAATAGCCACGTTTTAGCCATTATACAGCCCACTTTTAATAGCCACTCTTTAATCATTATATAGCCACTTTAAATAGTCTCTCTTTATTCATTATATAGTCACTTTTGATAGCCATTTTCAAATCATTATACAGCCACTTTCAATAGCCACTGTTTGATCATTATATGACCACTTTTAAATAGCCACTCTTTATTCATTACATAGCCAGTTTTGATAGCCATTCTATAATCTGTATATAGTCACTTTTTAATAGCCACTCTTACATCATTATATGGCCACTTTTTAAAAGTCACTCTTTTTCATTATAAAGCCTCTGTTCTATTTACTTAGAAAAGTATATATTCGAATCAAAATTGAAAATAAATCAATCATTCACCCATTCATTCATTTAAGCAAGCAATCAATCAATCAATCAATCAATCAATCAATCAATCAATCAATCAATCAATCAATCAATTAGTATGGAAAGGAACATTTGAACAACAGACCCTACACCAGACCCTACACCATACATGGTGTGTTACTATTTGTGCCCGGTTGACTGGCATCACATACTGTTCGCCTGGGCTGCTGAGCCTGTGCTGGCGGATCTCAAGATAGTCTTCATCACATGTGCCAACGCTCCCAACCGGGAGATTGAAGGATGAAAACTCTATGCGCATCAGTGTGTTGTTCGGACTCTGGGGGAGGGGGGGGGGGGTGGAGGAGAAAGGGTGTATTGTTATATTGAAATCCAGAATGGTGTGATCTATGATATTATGTAGCCATTATTTCAAGATATACAGTCAACGGATATCGTCTAAGAGAAGGACAAGCAAAGTAGTTCAACATCTAACTCAACGTAATTCTCTTCACAAGTATCATATTTTTGATGTAAATGATGGTGTGCTGACGATACTTTTATGATCCAGTTGCAGAGACTCCCGATGTCTAGTGGGGTGATCGGGGACGTTATGACGATGGACGGGTTTGCTGAAGTCAGCTCGTGGATTTGGCCGCAGTCTGTAGGTAAGTATTGGTGGAGAATCGGCGATTCAGTGGATAATTGATATTCATTGCATGTTGATTACCCATATGCCCCTAATTTGTCAATGACCAATCCACGTCGCTTCGCTCTTTTTCAAAGCAAAACAATAATTTTAGATCCTAATATTTCATTCATAATCCAAGCACAGATGAAATGCTCTAATCTCACACCCCACACGTTTTGTATTAAAACGTCTGTATATTATTCACACTGACCATGTATCCTGGGTTCGTAGTAGCAGTAGGTGTGACGTAGCAGGTTGTAATTGGCTTCCCACGAGGGGCTGAAGTAAGGGTATGGACTGGAGAAGTTATTAGGAGTCAGCTCACTGGCCATCGCGTAGACACCCTTCCTAGACACCATACCTGTGTGCAGTAGTGGGGGATATGGTCATGAAATGCCAGAAACATTCCTAGTGTGCGATATCCGCATGAGGATATTAAGTCTCACAATCTCAAAAAAAAAAAAGCACTATCATTATTGTTCTCTGAAGTAGGCCTACTGTACGTTTTCTACAATCTACTGATTATATGTATGCATGTATACATTGCAGTGAACGGTCACACTCCCCGATGCGTGTGGTGTTACCGTTAAAAACAGACCTCGTGAACCAAAACTCCATTTAACATTTGCCATAATACAACCAACCCATCCCGGATAAGAGGTGGTGACCTCAGACCTCCACCGACCTTGGACCTGCTGGCAGTCATTGCCCACCTCGCCGAGGAGGAGCTGGAAGGGCTGGTCGGCCGGGAGAGGGATGGGCTCGTAGATGGAACCATCCCGTCGGCAGCAGTAATAGAAGGTCGTATCATCGCCATACTCGCCGTCCGGGACCACTCCACTCACCGAGTTCAGGTTACCTGTGTCCGCATCGTCGTGGGCCATGTAACCCTCAGTAAAACCTGCACACAGAAGATTCGATTGAATATGTGTCTACATCTTCATTGTTTTGGTAGGTATGTGAGCTAACTGAATGTAATATATTATGCATAAGTATAGTATCATTTTGATGGGTGGGTTGTCATATGTTAATCGCTTATATTCAATCAAAGCGATACTCTTATTCATGGCAAGGAAATATGTCCATGGTTATCATAATCTCATATTAAAGCTGGACTATTTGATAAAGAGAACAATCAATGTTTAAAAAATATATGCATAAAGCGATGCTGCATGTGTGCCGTCAGTGAACTCTCGTCCTCTCGTAATCGGAAACATGTAAACAACAATCGCTAACTAACTTCATGCATGGAAGTTCATGTATAATATACAAGTTACACTGAGACGAGTACTAACCACTGGGACAAGAGCCGCCGTGTCTGTGTATGCAGTAAGTCCCTCTGGGCCAGTCCTCGCCGCCTGTGAACGGTGTGGTCGGCGTACAGAAGTGGTGTGTAAAGTATTTGGTACTCCAGATCGAACCAACCGGTAGGAATAAGTCGTTGTATTTCCTCAAGTATGAGCTGAATATGAAAGACTGGTCCCGCGTGCCGTGGTCAAAGTCATCGCCCGGGCATCCTTCGACCGACATTGGCAGGCTGAAGTCACCGTTGGGCCATTGCGTCGCTAACATGACAATTACATTCTCAAATTATTATCTCAAATTGTTTAGGTTATACAACTGTTTCCAGAGGAATGTGCAGCAATAAAGTAATATCTACTCATAGACGTGGAGATGTTGGTGTGTCGGCTGCTTCTAGATACCAGGAAACGCAATTACAGCTTTAACAACACAGTAGGCAGCACCAGAAATACCTAAGATCCATGTCTTATATATTTCTGATGGCACTTACTGGGTGTGAATTTTTGCTCGCAGGTGTCGCCCATGAGCCCCCGGGGACACACACAGCGGCACTCGTCTTCCACGTAGCCCACGTACCCACGGTTCTGGCAAGTGTGGGGGAAGTTCGGGCATCTCTCTGTCAAGGTGTGGTGGAGAGGGAGTAAAATTTGACATAAGGTGAAAATGTGTTGTGGCTAAACATTTCAGTAAATTGTAAATTGGTTGGATCAATTTTGCACATTATACCAGTAAAATTACCCTTTATAATTATGATAGGATAACTAAATCAATAGCGAGATGTCGGCTTTCTGGGAAAAAATCAAAACGTACCATGACATTTATACAGGTAGTTAATGGCCTGTGAGTCTAACAAGTGCAAGTAACCATCGGGGTCAGCATAGTTCAAGTAGCGAAGGTCGTCGTCATATACATTCCATGTGTCCTCGCCGTTAGTGCTCAGAAACTAAAAAAATACCACGCGTAGACCATCACAAACTAACAAGGACCATAACAACCATTAGTTACTTTAGTCGATTTGTCATATCATTTCAAGTACACAAGCGATACATATATAGGCCTACGCATTGACTGTAATCAGTTATTCATGTCGGAATTTCGATAATATGATATCATGCTTCCTGACCCGCACTTTGCGGACCGACCTTTGCTTTGTAATGCATAATAGACTCGAAGCTGAAGGGGAGAGTGTTATCAGTGTCCTTTGTCTTGAACCAGTTCAAGTCATCTGTGAAAAAGATCACTGATGCTGATTTTTTTTCCCCGATCACGGCAAGGAATACACATTCTTTTGGTAAATAACATGTGGGACACATTCTGACAAACAACTTCATGTGACACAAGCGTTCCAGAATTATTTAGCATTGGTTTCTTCTTGAAGCAAAACAAATAAGCTCCTGGATCCCTTGAATATATCAGTCAAAAACCCTTTATCATTTCCTGACAATATAGGCACTGCAGCTGGCACGTACCGGGGTCAATGCTGTTGATGTTGACCTGATACATTGTGTCAGAGTCTGAACGGCGCTGTGTGTGTTGTATACCAAGAGCGTGGCTTACTTCATGCTGAGTGTGAACGCCCTGGAGAAGAGGTGTAAAAATTGGGTTGGAGTTCCCGTCAGACAACTAGGATAAAAGTGTCAATTTTCCATTTCTTTTGGGACAATATCAACACACATGGATGGTCGATCAGCTAGCTGATGGTTTTGTTCGATGATCATATTTTTATCACATTGGAAGGCACGAAAAAGTTTTGCGCAAGACGACCATTCAATAAAAGGAGTGAGGTTTTGAAGTTCATTGAACCCAAGTTGTACTCACTCCGCAGGTGGAGACATGCTGAAAATGCTCTCCTTCTCCGCTGCCACTCGTCAGTCCGATTGATGATGACCAACAACTGACAAGCAAAATTTCAAAAACATCAATAATCTCGACAACAATGCAAACATTCAATCGATATTTGACAATACAAGTGTTTCTTAATTTGAAAACATATGGATGCTGAAACGTGAAGTCTTCACAATATGAAAAGATTTATTCATGAAATGGTATATTTATTGTGGAATAATATGTGAGATTTTCCCGGGACAATGTGACGTGTTCGACACAAGAAGCGCTTACAACAGACCTATATGTCAAATTATACTCGCTCACCCAGAGAAGTCTACGAAGTTGAGGGTCGTGTTATGGTTGAGGCCGAGCGCCGCGTGTATGCCGCTGTAGTACGGCACGAACCTCACGCAGGTCTGACGCTCCATGAACCGCAAGTGATCCTCTATCAGCTGCTGCACATCGGCGGCTGTATAGAACAGAACGCTACCATGACTAGAAGCTAGGTCGGTCACGGTAGTGGTGAGCAATGAATTACCAGCTTGAAGTATCTAGTTAAGGTCCAGGAAATATCATGCAATTTGTTTTCAGATCGCGAGATATATTAGTACATAAAGCTGCTCACTTTCTGCGTAGACGGTGTCGAATGTGTATGGTACGATGCCATCCTGCCACGTCATCGTCGGTTCCAAAGCAGACCGCTTGTTCCTTTTATGCCTCGTGTCCTCAGCTGGTCTCGTTTTGTCCCCGCCTTCGGGATCATCTTTGGACGGCTCGTGAGTCTCCCAGTTGTTCATCCAGGTGGGCATACCCCTCTTCTTGCCGAAGTCGTCCACTCTCTTTTGTCCTACTACGGCTAAAATTGCCTGGAAACAAATAACATACTCTGTCTCAACACTGTGACCAGAACGAGACTTGGTACGCAAAAAAAAAGATGGCGGCATCCGCATCTCGGACAAAATTTTTTCAGAATATTCTCGTTATCACGCAAAACATTGTAGACAATTGGGCAAATGACACCGCAAAGATACCGCGATCAAAACAACAGAAAGATTATGAAACGTTTATAGAAGTCTAAGCTAAGCCCCCAAAACCTCCCTTCACAGACTCCACCAATACATACAATCGCAGCCTTCTTCCGCACTATCAATTCTTGCTACATAATTGCACATTCCCACTACTAGTCGTGTGAATCATTTAATTAATATGACCAAACTAGTAACTTTACCCTTTATTTAATCAGTGTGCGCCACTGGCTGAAATACTAGTTCTGAAATGTCTTCAAACTAATGGCCGCAGAATATATGATCTAGTCAAGGACACTGGTAACTTTTTGGACATATTCACCTGAACTGCCCATAATTAACATTCGTCATTTTAGATAGGGCAATTTCTGACACTATAAATAATAACAACGATTGAAATTACGAGAGTGAAGCTGGCTGTCGTACACATTTTATCTACATCGGCCAATGTAAATTTGTGACAAGTACAGACATGCATGATGCGACCGATTTATTCTATACATCACCAATCTAAACTAATACATGCTCCTTTCCGATCCTGAGGATTGTTTTGGATAGAAAATTCGCGTGATTGAAACTAGGCACGATCGTCTGCCTCATGACTGTGCTCCTTTTCCCGCCAAAACCACCGCTTCCCTGCACGCGCCCATGCGCAGCTATGGAGCGTTTTTAGGGTCAATATTCATTGACATGCTTTGTAGATTTTTTGTTGTGAATGATTGTTTCAACCGCAAAATTCTTTATTCCACATTACTGTTTCTAAACTTTCTGTGTCGAATTGACATATTCTTCTTACTGCATAGTTCTAACTTCCATCTCCTTGCTGCTTGCTTCCAAGTCCTTACTGGTACTTTCTTAATGCTTAATTCATCATGTCAAATTTTAACACCTTTGTCCATGCAAACTATCAAAAACAAATCGCATCTGACAAACATGTCTGGGGGGTGTTATGGATGAACTTTGACCTTGACTCGAAATTTTTTTGCCGAGTCGGTATTTTTCGATTTCTTCGATATCTCGGAAACGGTGGGTCGTAGAGCGAAACGGACTTTATTTTCGGACTCGTCGCCCTGGACAAACATGTTTTAAATGTTATATGGATGAACTTTGACCTTGACCCGAAATTTTTTTGCTGAGTCGGCATTTTTCGTTTTCGTCGATATCTCGGATACTGATATCTTTGTCGCCCTAGACAAACATGTCTATGGGGTATTAGGGATGAACTTGACTTGACATGAAATTTTTTGCTGAGTCGGCATTTTTCGTTACCAGTGATGTCTCGTAAAGGCGGCTTCTTAGAACGAAACGGACATTGTTTTCGGATTCTTCCCGCTAAACAAACATGTCTAATTCAAACATGTCTTTTCGTTTTTGTCGATATCTTGGAAACAGTGTGTCGTAGAGCCCATGGTAAACATATTATAAATTAGTCTTAACACCGAAATGCCTCCAAGGCATCTTTAGGCCTTGACGTCTAGTTGAATTAGGTGCAAATATTATCATGACATAGGCCTAAAATTAACATATAAAAAATGGTCATAACTTGAGAACGGACAGTGATAATTGAGATGTGGAAAAAATTTCTCAGAAAACTGATGGCTATGTCTTCCAAGGCAAAATAAGATGATCTCTCCGATCATAATTTCTTCATGCCGTTAATTTGACACGAGTCCAACTCGTGACACTACAGTATATACACTAGTACTACGCTACCGTAGTTGTATTGGATTTAACATATATCTTATTAAGGCATTTCAGCAGAAATGCCTTTATCGTTTTTTTTTTTTTTTGATTTCCGCACGATAACTTTAGTTTGCCTCGATGTATCTTCGCCACTTGGAGCTTACCGGCAGATCATGAGAACTACACAGGGTATTGATTTTCCCAAATATAATTTGTTACACTGATAATCAAACCTGTTGTCAAAACATGTTCGTAAATGTTGCCAAACACACATTTCCTGTATGGAATATAATATGAAATCAAGTTACATCTTGTAAGGTATCTTTCGTTGAAGATATATACTCACAGACCTTCGATTCAAAGGCAACAAAACTTATACACATCACAATAGTACATAGGGAGAATCTTATGCATTTTGAGGGAAATTGTAAGAATTGTTTTTGAGAAAATGGCCGCCAAGGACAAAAATCATCGTTTCGTTTGACAAAAAGGTCGTTTTGACCTTCCAAGGTCGTTCAAGGTCAAATTCAAGGTCATCCATCATTCAAACCGTAATTTTTTTTGCTGAGTCGGCATTTTTCGTTTGAGGGGTAGTATGGATGAACTTTGACCTTGACTTGGTTAACATGTTATAACTATTATAAATTAGTCTTACCACAGAAATGCCCACAAGGAATCTTTACATGTAGGCCTTGACGTCTAGTTTCAATCATTGTTATTATTTATAGTGTCAGAAATTGCTCTTTCCAAAATGACGAATGTTAACTAGACGCTTCCGGGCGCCTACGACCGCTTGGGTGTATCCCCCGTAGCCCTATCATCCTTGTTGCCCCAAATATATTACTGATAAGTGTGAAAAACTAGAGCAAGGGATTACCAGAGAAATGTAAAATCTTAAGCCACAACTGCTTTTTTTCCCCACCAAAATTGCTGCATTGATCTTTCAAGGTTATTGAAGGTTGAATTCAAGATCACCACTGAAATCACTGCATAAACTTTCCACCTAAAGTTATATTTCAACTCAGAATATTTGACAAACTTGGTTCTAAGTTGAAATTCAAAGTAAATATTGACCAAAACTGCATTTCAAGATGAAGAAATTGAAGCCAGATCTAACTTTTCACCATAAGTTAAATTTTGACGCATAATATTGAATGTGGTTTTAAGTTGAAATTTAAAGTAAAAGTTGACAAAAACTGCATTTCAGGATAAAGAAATTGGAGCCGGATCGAACTTCTCACCATAAGTTATATTTTAACTCATAATATGTACCGAATGTGGTTTCAAGTTGAAACTCAAAGTAAAAGTTGGCCAAAACTGCATTTCAGGATGACGAAATTGGAGCCAGATCGAACTTCTCACCATAAGTTAAATTTCAACTCATAATATGTGTCAAACTTGGTTTCAAGCTGAAATTTAAAGTCAAAGTTGACCATAACTGCATTTCAGGATAACGAAATTGGAGCCAGATCGAACTGTTCACCATAAGTTATATTTCAACTCATAATATGTACCAAACGTGGTTTCAAGTTGAAATTCAAAGTAAAAGTTGACCAAAACTGCATTTCAGGATGACGAAATTGGAGCCAGATCAACTTTTTCACCATAAATTATATTTTAATTCATAATATGTGCCAAACATGATTCTAAGTTGAAATTCAAAGCAAAAGTTGACCAAAACTGCAGTTCAGGATGATGAAATTGGAGCCAGATCAAACTTTTCACCATAAGTTATATTTTAATTCTTTATATCGGTATGTGCTAAACATGGTTTCAAGTTGAAATTCAAAGTAAAAGTTGACCAAAACTGCATTTCAAGATGACAAAATTCGAGCAAGATCAATGTTTTCACAAAAAGCTCTATTTTTTTACCCCAAATACTGTTTGTTCCAAATTAGGGTTGAATGTGAAATTCCAATTACCTGGTTGAGCTCAATAACAAAAGTTTTTCGTCTTGATTATATTTACTGTGGTCAATAATAGACCTAACTGGCAAAAAATAATTTTAACTTATTTCTTTACAACCATAAAATCTCTACTGGACAGAACCTTTACCTTGTTCAGCCCAATAATAAAGACTTCTTGTCTTAACTATTTTTATTGTGGTCAATAATAGACTTAACTGGGAAAAATAAGTTAACTTATTCGGTTACACCCATGAAATCTGTACTGGACAAAATCTTTACCTTGTTGAGCTCAATAATAAATGTTTCTCGTTTTAACTATTTTTATTGAGCTCAACAATAAATTTTTCTCGTTTTAATTTTTTTTATTGAGGTCAATAATAGACTTAACTAGTAAAAATAATGCTAACTTATTCGGTTACACCCATGAAATCTTTACTGGACAAACCTTTCACCTTGTTGAGCTTAATAATAAATGTTTCTCATCTTAAATATTTTTATTGTGGTCAATAATAAACTTAACTAGTAAAACTAAAGTTAACTTATTCGATAATATTGTTCTGTTTTCACCAAAAACAACAGTTCTCCATTATAGACAAGAATCCAGTGCCATTTGCTTTCATAGTTCACGTACCGGGTATTGGAGTGATCACAGATATCAAAGTGGGTATTTTACTGGTCATAATGAGTTAGTCCATTAACTAATTGATATTTATTCGATCATTCTGAAAAACAATAGGTTTCGTGTGACGGTCTTTCTCATCGAGCCTGTTCGAATTCGTCATCATCCGTCGAAAACTCCCACTTGTAGAGCGTTCACAAGCCACGTGTGTTAAACAGGCTAATTTAAGCATAAAATGTGTCACCAATCGGCCAATTTGGTTGCTATGGCAACCAAAATCGATTGGTGTCGGGATCTTACCATAAGATGTGTCTGTATGAAAAAATATTAGAATCGGTTAAGATTTGCAACCTGTAGAGCGTTCACAAGAAATCTCTACGGCGGACGCGGCGGCCGCGCGACGGAGACAAATCCATAGTATCCGCCGAACTTCGTTCGGGGGATACAATTATGGGCATGTCAGGTGAAATATGTCCAAAACGGTACCAGTATCCTTGATTAGGTCCAGATTCTGAGGCCATTAGTTTGAAGACATTTCAGAACTAGTATTTCAGCCATTGGCGCCCACTGATCAAATAAGGGGTAAAGTTACTAGTTTGGTCATATAAATTAAATGATTCACACGACTGATTTAGTTTTTTCTTGTATGAAACTAGTAATGACATGGATAAATTTTAAAACAGTGAAAACATACATAGTTCGCTGTTGTTTTATGCATGGGGAGGTTTTTTTCATAGATTTCCATCTAAACCGAAGCACCAGAATCGGGTGAAAATATTTTTTTTTTTTTGGTTTCCGCACGATAACTTTAGTTTGCCTCGATGTATCTTCGCCACTTGGAGCTTACCGGCAGATCATGAGAACTACACAGGGTATTGATTTTCCCAAATATAATTTGTTACACTGATAATCAAACCTGTTGTCAAAACATGTTCGTAAATGTTGCCAAACACACATTTCCTGTATGGAATATAATATGAAATCAAGTTACATCTTGTAAGGTATCTTTCGTTGAAGATATATACTCACAGACCTTCGATTCAAAGGCAACAAAACTTATACACATCACAATAGTACATAGGGAGAATCTTATGCATTTTGAGGGAAATTGTAAGAATTGTTTTTGAGAAAATGGCCGCCAAGGACAAAAATCATCGTTTCGTTTGACAAAAAGGTCGTTTTGACCTTCCAAGGTCGTTCAAGGTCAAATTCAAGGTCATCCATCATTCAAACCGTAATTTTTTTTGCTGAGTCGGCATTTTTCGTTTGAGGGGTAGTATGGATGAACTTTGACCTTGACTTGGTTAACATGTTATAACTATTATAAATTAGTCTTACCACAGAAATGCCCACAAGGAATCTTTACATGTAGGCCTTGACGTCTAGTTTCAATCATTGTTATTATTTATAGTGTCAGAAATTGCTCTTTCCAAAATGACGAATGTTAACTAGACGCTTCCGGGCGCCTACGACCGCTTGGGTGTATCCCCCGTAGCCCTATCATCCTTGTTGCCCCAAATATATTACTGATAAGTGTGAAAAACTAGAGCAAGGGATTACCAGAGAAATGTAAAATCTTAAGCCACAACTGCTTTTTTTCCCCACCAAAATTGCTGCATTGATCTTTCAAGGTTATTGAAGGTTGAATTCAAGATCACCACTGAAATCACTGCATAAACTTTCCACCTAAAGTTATATTTCAACTCAGAATATTTGACAAACTTGGTTCTAAGTTGAAATTCAAAGTAAATATTGACCAAAACTGCATTTCAAGATGAAGAAATTGAAGCCAGATCTAACTTTTCACCATAAGTTAAATTTTGACGCATAATATTGAATGTGGTTTTAAGTTGAAATTTAAAGTAAAAGTTGACAAAAACTGCATTTCAGGATAAAGAAATTGGAGCCGGATCGAACTTCTCACCATAAGTTATATTTTAACTCATAATATGTACCGAATGTGGTTTCAAGTTGAAACTCAAAGTAAAAGTTGGCCAAAACTGCATTTCAGGATGACGAAATTGGAGCCAGATCGAACTTCTCACCATAAGTTAAATTTCAACTCATAATATGTGTCAAACTTGGTTTCAAGCTGAAATTTAAAGTCAAAGTTGACCATAACTGCATTTCAGGATAACGAAATTGGAGCCAGATCGAACTGTTCACCATAAGTTATATTTCAACTCATAATATGTACCAAACGTGGTTTCAAGTTGAAATTCAAAGTAAAAGTTGACCAAAACTGCATTTCAGGATGACGAAATTGGAGCCAGATCAACTTTTTCACCATAAATTATATTTTAATTCATAATATGTGCCAAACATGATTCTAAGTTGAAATTCAAAGCAAAAGTTGACCAAAACTGCAGTTCAGGATGATGAAATTGGAGCCAGATCAAACTTTTCACCATAAGTTATATTTTAATTCTTTATATCGGTATGTGCTAAACATGGTTTCAAGTTGAAATTCAAAGTAAAAGTTGACCAAAACTGCATTTCAAGATGACAAAATTCGAGCAAGATCAATGTTTTCACAAAAAGCTCTATTTTTTTACCCCAAATACTGTTTGTTCCAAATTAGGGTTGAATGTGAAATTCCAATTACCTGGTTGAGCTCAATAACAAAAGTTTTTCGTCTTGATTATATTTACTGTGGTCAATAATAGACCTAACTGGCAAAAAATAATTTTAACTTATTTCTTTACAACCATAAAATCTCTACTGGACAGAACCTTTACCTTGTTCAGCCCAATAATAAAGACTTCTTGTCTTAACTATTTTTATTGTGGTCAATAATAGACTTAACTGGGAAAAATAAGTTAACTTATTCGGTTACACCCATGAAATCTGTACTGGACAAAATCTTTACCTTGTTGAGCTCAATAATAAATGTTTCTCGTTTTAACTATTTTTATTGAGCTCAACAATAAATTTTTTTCGTTTTAATTTTTTTTATTGAGGTCAATAATAGACTTAACTAGTAAAAATAATGCTAACTTATTCGGTTACACCCATGAAATCTTTACTGGACAAACCTTTCACCTTGTTGAGCTTAATAATAAATGTTTCTCATCTTAAATATTTTTATTGTGGTCAATAATAAACTTAACTAGTAAAACTAAAGTTAACTTATTCGATAATATTGTTCTGTTTTCACCAAAAACAACAGTTCTCCATTATAGACAAGAATCCAGTGCCATTTGCTTTCATAGTTCACGTACCGGGTATTGGAGTGATCACAGATATCAAAGTGGGTATTTTACTGGTCATAATGAGTTAGTCCATTAACTAATTGATATTTATTCGATCATTCTGAAAAACAATAGGTTTCGTGTGACGGTCTTTCTCATCGAGCCTGTTCGAATTCGTCATCATCCGTCGAAAACTCCCACTTGTAGAGCGTTCACAAGCCACGTGTGTTAAACAGGCTAATTTAAGCATAAAATGTGTCACCAATCGGCCAATTTGGTTGCTATGGCAACCAAAATCGATTGGTGTCGGGATCTTACCATAAGATGTGTCTGTATGAAAAATTATTAGAATCGGTTAAGATTTGCAACCTGTAGAGCGTTCACAAGAAATCTCTACGGCGGACGCGGCGGCCGCGCGACGGAGACAAATCCATAGTATCCGCCGAACTTCGTTCGGGGGATACAATTATGGGCATGTCAGGTGAAATATGTCCAAAACGGTACCAGTATCCTTGATTAGGTCCAGATTCTGAGGCCATTAGTTTGAAGACATTTCAGAACTAGTATTTCAGCCATTGGCGCCCACTGATCAAATAAGGGGTAAAGTTACTAGTTTGGTCATATAAATTAAATGATTCACACGACTGATTTAGTTTTTTCTTGTATGAAACTAGTAATGACATGGATAAATTTTAAAACAGTGAAAACATACATAGTTCGCTGTTGTTTTATGCATGGGGAGGTTTTTTTCATAGATTTCCATCTAAACCGAAGCACCAGAATCGGGTGAAAATATGGATTTTCATTGTTTTTGGAATGAAATATTGGAGAGGACCACTAATGATGTTCACTTCGTAGTTGAAGAAGTCAATCTGGTCAATTTGATACCTCATTTGGGCAAATTGGACAATAACTTCAGCAGCAGTGGCGTATTCGTCGATATTAAAGTGAGCACATTGTTGGATTCATTCCCAATGTACATTTTACGTCAAAAATATATGTTGTACGCAATCATTTTTTTCACAACCATCCATTTCGTGATCCAGACAACCTAGTTAATAAAAAAAATATGGTTTGGTATTGTTCTACCATAGGGAGGGGTTAAGTCACATTTCTGGGGGTATGCCACCACACTAGACGGTTTGGTGCACTAGGCCCCTGTACAAGGAAACTCACAGACACGCATTCATCACGCGCACAGACATGACATCACGCACAACCAATCATACACAACTTCCGCAGTACCAGGCGGGAAAACCTACACACACGGACTCGCCCCGCCATCCTGCAGTTCTAGAAGATACTTCAACCAGTGAAGACGTGTTTCAGATATCTTCAGATTTGTTAGTGAAACCGGTGAAAACATTGCATTTGAAGTGGACTATACTCAACGGACTAAGGATTATACATCAGTAGGACAATAAGTAGTGGTTCGGGGCTCTATCAAAGGGGGTTGATAGAGCCCCGAAAACAACTCTATTCTTCACACTATATACACGACGTTTGAGGTACAGATTTTTCAAGTGTTGGTTTCCTGTTTTATCGCCCACATCATACTCGGTCTCTCAGCAGCAGTCGCATCATTCGATAAACATACCTTCAATAACCCATCAGATAAATAGCGAAAGTGTATTTCTATGATCATACAGCGTCATACATGTCAAATCTTGTGGGCAATTTCGTTCCCAGTTAAATCTTCAATATTTAGACTCCACTGACAATTTGTTCACATTACCGATAGTTATTATAAACAAATATTGTTTTGTCCACATTTATCATTCTATACAAAAATATACTGTACTTTTAAGTTTGGAGCTCATGTAAATGAGCAGTATACTTCCCGTAAACACATGTTTTACATGTATAACAATATTTGTGATATATGTAGGCCTCTGTATGGTGGTTACTATCTGCCAATGAACTGAAATATTTCCCTCGCGAATAAAATTGCTGACATAAAAAAAATCGAGAGTTGTGTTATTATATTCACGCATTAAATTGCCAAAGCAGGTTAAGCAATTTTAGTCAATAAAAATAAAAATCGTGAACTAAATTATTTTCCTCACAAATGAATTGCTGAGACAATGAAAATCGTGATTTTCAACATTGTATTCACAAGTTAAGTTGCCAAAGTAATTTTATTCTTTATGTGAATAGGTATAATGAGGAATCAAATTTAATTCCTTTGGCAATAAAATTCGCGGATTAAAAAATTGCTGGAACAAATTTAGCCCAAGGGCTAAGATAGGTCACCGGAAAATAAGTGTTTTATATTTTATAGATTTGCCATTTTGTCCCGTGACAATTTAAAATGAGGTCACTGATACTATTCAGCATATATCATTTCCTATCATATCATGTCCACAATTGATTCCCAAGCTACAAAGTCGATAAGAAGCGAGATATTAGCCATTTTGTCCTGTGACCTTAAATATATGGTCAAATGTCAAATTGAAGGTCATGACAATATTCAGCAAACTTTGTACAAAAATACCTAAAAATACTTCCATGAAAGGCTGTTTTCTGATTTTCGCAGTTTTTTGCGGCCATTTTCAACGAAATGTCTGATTGTATATTTTGGCGGCCATTTTCTCGAAATCTGTTCAGTAACTTAATTCGGACGCTACCCCGGAAACTGTGCGTCGCACAGCATATGATTACTGTGCTGTGATGTTCAGTGATGCATATTGATGATTACTGTTCAGTGACGCCTATGATGTGTGTAAGTTTCGTTGCCCTTAAATCGCTCGAAATGGGCCATTTTGGCCCAACCTTGGCCCAAATGGGACTTTCCCATGTTAAATTATCTATGCTCTATAATGGGACACATTATTCCAATTATCTCACTTAACTATTGAGATTAGAGATTAGGAATCAATCGTGGACATAGAGGAAAAAATATATGCTGAATATTCTTGCGACCTTGAATTTGACCTTATTTTCAAGCTCACAGTACAGAATGGCTCACTTATTATCGACTTTACAGCTTAGGAATCGATTGTGAACATATTGGAAATGATGTATGTTGAGTATTGTCGTGACCTTGAATTTGACCTAATTAAGGCATTTCAGCAGAAATGCCATTATGGTTTTGTCACAATGTTTCTTCTTTTTCTTTCTTTTCACCTTTGGGTTTCCGCACGATAACTTCAGTTTGCCTCGATGTTACTTTGCAAAATTTTCACCGATGGTCAGTAATGTTGTGTAGAAGAAGCCTATTGTTTCCATGAGGATGAAATCAATGTTTCTGGTTTCCGCACGAAAACTACAAAAAGTATATTGCAATGACTGTGGAACTTTGCACGGAGGTTCATATATCAACAGGGAAGAATCCTATTGATTTTCAAGCCGATCCGTCGAACGACCTTTGACCTAGGGTTCGAAATAATTTTAGCTGAGTCATCCTTGAGGCTCTCACACATATCTGTGAAACGGTGTGTAGTAGAGTGAAATGGATGTTATTTTCGGACTCGTCACTCTAGACAAACATGTCATAAGGGTATTAGGGATGACATTGACTTTAATTTTTTTTCGCTGAGTCAGCAGTTTCCGTTTTCGTCGATATCTTGGAAATGGTGCATCGTGTAGCAAAACGGGTGTTTAATTTCAGACTTGTTGCCCTAGACAAACATATTTAAGGGGAACTAGGGATGAATTTGACCTGAAATTTTTTGCCGAGTTGGCTTTTTTTTTTCAACGATATCTCGGAAACGGTGTTTCATAGAGCGAAATGGACGTTATTTTCGGAAAACATACCTAAGGGGTACTGGGAATGAGCTTTAACCTTGACCTGAATTCTTGTTGCCGAGTCGGCATTTTACATTTTCGTCAATATCTCTGAAAATGTAGGTCGCACAGCGAAATGAACGTTATCTTCGGACCCATGGCACTGGGATTGTTTTCGTTGAGATCTCTGAAATGGCACTTAGTAGAGCGAAACGGACGTTATTTTTATACTTGTGGCCCTAGATAAACAAATATAAGGGGTATTATGGATGAAATTTGACCTTGACCTGATTTTTTTTGCCGAGTCGTCATTTTACATTTTCTTCGATATCTCGAAAACTGTTCGCCGAGTCGGTATTTCTCATTTTCGTCAATATCTCAGAAACGGTACATCATAGGGTGAAATGAACGTTATTTCCGGACTAGTGGCCCTAGACAAATATATGTAAGGGATATTATGGATAAACTTTGACCTTGAACTGAAATTTTTTTGCCAAGTCGGGATATCTCGGAAATGCTGCGTCGTGGAGCGAAACAGACGTTATTTTCGGACTCGTGGTCCCACACAAACACATCTAAGGGGTACTAGGTATGAACTTTGACCTTGACCGGAAATTATTTTTGCCGAGTCGGCCTTTTCATTTTCCTGGCAGAGCGCTCGGCTCATGATCTACAGGTCGTGGGTTCAAGTCCGCTCAGCACCACTTGTGCCTGAAAACCTCCCACACCAGGGCAGCCCGACTGGCGATAAAAACACAGGCCGGGTGCTGTCAGAGACGGTCTATGGTATCTCGCACCTAAAAGATCCCTTGGGAAAAGATTGGTGGATTTCCCCGATCCCGGGTTTCTGTCTTTCAGCAAGCATTGAGTAATCAAATATCCAGATCTGGGGGCATATCATCGAGTTATGGCGCCTTCATGAGCTCCAGTACAACAACAATAACAACAACAACGTGTTTGCTACAATGCAACCGGGAGCTCAGCGACTGCACCAGACAAAGATAGTAGTGATATAGTGCTATGTAGTGTTATGTGAAATTACCAGTATTATGTGAATTGTGTGGAGGACTTTCACTGTCAGTACATGTATATATTATGTTGTATTTTATCCCATCCCATTACATCCGATGGCCCCCAGCCGGACATCTAAAATGACAACATACTTCATTCCCCTTACCTCCCTGCCTTCCTCAGATATCGTCCCCGTAGCCATGAAGTCGACGATTTCCTGCTGCCGTGTGTTGTCCATTGATTTACCGGCCTGCTCCAGACCTGCCTGGAAGGCCTCCACGATCTCTTCCTCAAGGCCTTCGCCAGCCGCCTCGTCAGGGCCGGACCACTGCCGGAATAGAATCGGGCTTGAAAGGACATTCAATAGTGTTTGTACGTAAAGGCAATATATCGTATACTGATTTTCTCAGAAGTACTGGTATTAAAAATGACAACATAAAACGGGGAAAATAATTAGAAGTGTGCAAGCGATGGTGGATTCAGGAATTTTATTGTGGGGATCAGTGAACAATGATGTAGCATACTATTTTGTAGGGGTGCACGAGGGCGCAGCGAAGGGAGGGAACAGCGGGGGGCAGGCCCTGTAACCAACCCCCTGCTGGATTTTTTTTTCATTTGGTGCTCTTTTGGAAGCATTTCTAGAGCATATATTGCATTGGTTTTCATCATATTCTCGGGCTATTTTCCCCACAATTGTCTTAAATTTATCTCTGATGCATTTGGGATTTTTAATGGTTCATTACTGTAGAGTGCGGAAGTTTTCGCTTCGGGCTCTGTATGCACATGGCACAGTTTTAAAATCGAGACTATAATTGTTTGGTGAATTGAAAATCCACTTTGCAATTTATATTGCAATGATGTTATATCTACATATATCTAGCATCGCATTTTTACGAGCTTGTAGTTCATGAAAATCAAATATTTTGATTTTTTCCCCAGCACATTTTTATATCTGTGCTTAAAAGGCAAAAAGCATCAAAGTCATAATACATACACTTCACCCCCTATCTTTTTAGCTAGCCTCTTAGGTAGTGTAATTTTGTCGATTGCAATACAGTTTCTCGTAACTCTTATTGAGTGGCCAGTGGGTTTTATTTATTCTTTGTCAATTTCATATTGTTATGATGGACATGTATGACCGGTTGAGACTTGAATAAATAAATAAATAAAATAAAATGAAATGGGACCAACTGCAGAACTGAGAGTTGGTCCCATAGCAAGGTGTTTATTAACATGAATCCCGCGTGATTCCGGGACAAAAGTCCGTAGGTAACATGCCACAGGCCAGGGTAATCTTTGTGCGGGTGCGGTAGATTTTCGATTTTCGTAACAGTATTTTCCCCCATGCCTCCCCCCCCCCCCCCCCCCGCCCCTGCTCAGCGTGGACCCGCCACTGTGTACCAGCAAGAAATTATATAATGAATTTCACCTGTTTCCGGATCCTCCGGCCCTTGTCATCCATCAAAACACGCTGCATACTTTTTCCATCGCCTCGCTTTTTTGAAGAAAAAAATCAACAACATTCAAGCAAGGTATTCGGCGTTTATATTTTACCGGATTTGTTGAGTTGCTCATTGTTGCTACGTTGTTGTAAATAGGTTGTTAGATCGTTTTATCTTGGATAATCGAGCTTTTATGCACATGCATGTATGTCTCAAAAGCTAGGTGGCTGTCCATTTCGAATGTTTCAATATGTACATATATATCTGAAATTGGATGTAGTGCTTTTATGCACATGCATGTCACAAAAGCTAGGTGGCTGTCCATTTCGAATGTTTCAATATGTACATATATATCTAAAATTGGATGTAGTGCTTTTATGCACATGCATGTCACAAAAGCTAGGTGGCTGTCCATTTCGAATGTTTCAATATGTACATATATATCTAAAATTGGATGTAGTGCTTTTATGCACATGCATGTCTCAAAAGCTAGGTGGCTGTCCATTTCGAATGTTTCAATATATACATACTTTACAATTGGGTGTAGCATTGTTTGTCACGAGAAGTAAATTCCATGTACTATTTGAATAGAAATTCGATAGCGTCAAACTATCGATAGCTATCAAACAAATTCGATAGCGCTAACTTTTTGCTCCTGTTATAATGCCTTTGTTCATCCAATGATATTCATTCATTTCCACATCCATGTCTAATTCATTCTGCTGAAAGTTACTCGCCAAATTTAGGTTTTATTGTGCGTGGTAGCCTGACAATCTATGATCATGCTAAGCATTGTAAGTTGACTGGTGACCATCCAAATACAATGTTTCTGCAGTAATCAGGTAGACATGTGGTCAATGAAATTCAGAATTCAAGACTTTCCCGAAAATTTGTGATCAGAAGTCTTAACCAATTCATGTGTAAGGGTCAAGACTGATATAAGTGAAGGTGATTTAGACATTGAGATAGGATTGATTTAGACGTTTTGTTCTCATCTCTGATATATTATAATAGCAAAAACCCATGATTCCATATTCTGGTCATAGTGAAAAAAGCAACTAACCATATGAGTGTCACTGCCATGCTTTCCTGTAATCCAGAGGCCATGAGTATGGAGTCAGTTTTGCTGTGAATTCTACCGTTTCCATAGTTCGGAGGCAGTCGTTATAGGGTTGTATCGTGCCCATTTTCGAATTCTTATAAAGTTTGCATTCAGTTGTGGATTTCTTTATTTGCCTTTTTTCACTAGATTTCCAGTGGAGGTGGCACAGGAAGACAGCCAATGGCTATGTGTCACATCCCAGTAGCTATTATATTTTCCTTTCATTAATTATATGTTTTATCTTGCTACTGGAAATTTAAAAAAAGATTTCCAAACAATATTGTATAGCAATTGAATATTTTATTACGAATGAATGAATATAAAAGGAATAAAAAAAAATAAAATGCATTTGATTATCTATGTGCATGACAGCCATCTTGATTCAAAACTTTTCAAAACTGGTGGTTTAGTGTCGCCGCGCCAGTCTCAACTTTCCAGGGTTGTCATAAGAAACACAACACTCAATCGCAAAAAAATATTGTATGCAATTTCTATTGTGCTTATTAATTTTTTCTCCGAATAAAGTTTTCGGACGATTTCAGTTGCGATCTTGCATTTGATTTTCGATGACCTTGAAATGTCATTTCTCTGCTAATTTTTCCCGACCTTGAATTAGTTTTCATCGTTTTGATCATTCTGAGTGGTTGTACCTCGATCTGGATTCGCATCATGTAATGATCGGCAAGAAGACTCTAGTGAATTTAAGCTCGGATATGTAGCCAGTCGTCCCGAAATATAATTATGTTCATGAAATTTGATAATGAGCAATACATGATATGCCAAAAATATTCCTACCATGGTGCTCATTTTATCCTGCAAGTAGATCACAGGCCATACTCTCGAATTTCCCTCTCAATTGGGCAATTAATTTCAGGCAGTGACGTCACATATTTTGGGGTTAAATAGAATATTTGCCTATATCCAATTGGATGGAATGTAATCTGACCTACCTCGATGTCGGCAGCGGCAGACAGTGTTACTGCAAACAGGAAAAGCCAATGGAATTTATGTTTGCGCGTACTGCAGTTCAACCTATCACTTAAGAATAATGTTACAAGACTTGATATTTTTAGCACCGGCTGCAATGTAGACGAAAGAGATTTTTCCTGTACTTACCCGAGATTGTCAACAGCAACCAGAATAGATGGCCTTTCATAGGAGCCATTCTGTAAAAGAAAAAGTATGAATAAACGTGATAGCGGGTGATGCATTCATCAGACCAACACTATAAAATTGTTTTGATTTAAAGGTGAATGGTCTTCATTCAATCGATATTTTTCACGTAAAAATAATTTGTGTTAGAATGACATTGAACCTGCCCCATTTGAGTGAAGCTTGGAAACTGTTGCATTTGTTTATCCCGGTGAACCAAGTACAGAGGCATAACAAGTGAGATATGTGAAAAATTCGAATGTACCACTGTGATGTATATAAAATGGTGACAATGTACAATAAACATAACATTGTAAGACTAGTTTTTGACATTAGAGCGTTGGGGCGAAGCCCCCAACCCTCTACATGTCTATGTGCTGACTTTTTCATGGAGGTTTCATGCCAAACTATTGACGCCCGTTTTGGCAGGTAAACGTTTAGACACCTACTCCAAATGAGGATTTTCTTCGTCTTTGACATAAAATCTGTCGAATTGATGGCAAACTTTGAATATTCCACAGATGTATAATGCATAAATCGATGTGTTAGGATTGAGAAAATAACGTAAAATCCTCAAATTATCCAAAAATGTCCAAAATGGCGGAGCCGATGGAAATTGACGTTCCCAGAATGCAAAGCAAATATTACCGCAATGACGCGTACTTTGGAACACACAATTTTCTGTGCAGCAATACGTGCATGCATACATCATCTTGCGTGTAACATTCTCTGGCGTTATGATGAAGTAAACACGATGATTCGTCTGCGACGCCACGGCTAAATTTACCGTAATTTGACGTATTGTATCACATGACAATTAAGGTGTTCCGTGCGGGGTTGCGAATTTTTATTTTAAGCTGGCCTTTCAATTCGCCCAGTAGGCATATGTATCATGATATCAGATGCAGATATTTTTCTCATGGTTTCCAATATTTTTTTTTCATATTTTTTTTAAAACGAAATACCATTTTAGTAGGCGTATCTGTTACATTGAGTTCAAAATAAATGTTTACTTATTAGGAATATGAATGAAGTGGGCCTATGTTTTCCATCATAATATACTGTCGTGGTGCTGATGATGTGCTGGAGCTCTAATGTCGTCCCCCACAGTTAGCTGCATTTTCTTGTTATCACAGAACATTCATACAGTGTATGAGAGAGTCCATTTCCACTACTCTATACATGTAGACGCTTTGAAACTCTAATTTTGTAATTTGTGCTGTCAAGGCGAGAGAAACAAAAGGGCGATTAGATAATCGACCAAACTTGTGCAAGACCTGTTTCTATTGTTCTGTCCCATTGCACACGTAGTATTTCATGATGGATTTTTTTGTGATCTGGGGCGATTAGATAATCGACCAAACTTGTGCAAGACCTGTTTCTATTGTTCTGACCCCTTGCACACGTATTATTTCATGATGGATTTTTTGGTGATCTTCAACTCAACCTTATATAATTCATTTAAGTAAACATGGTTGATTGGTATCACAAAAGAATGAGCGACGATTTCCAACCAACAAACCAAAACACGTTCCGACTGATTGCATATACTGTCGAAGTAAGTGCCAATGTCTGATTGAACAAACTTATATGGATATCTGCAATTATAATTCTATCAAAGGCACTGATAAATCAGGTACACGTATGATACTACGAGATTACCGAGTTACTTATTAGACATTTAATATAATATTCACCTATTATTAGGTATCAATGACTAAAGTAATATTTAGAATATTACGAGTTATTCATAACATATTCCACCCATTATCAAATACCAATGACGGGACCATACCTTTTCACAAATTGATGTTCCAGGAAGACCACCAGCTCTGCGGAAAAAATTGTGTGCCGGTCTCTTGGTCGCTATATATATGTCATGATGGAGAAAACTCGTGATGGGTGCGTTACAACTGCCTCTACATCAATGCCAGGTGCGACTGACTTTGGAACGCCCACCGAGATGAAAGTGTCGTAAGCAAGTGGTCGGAATAAATAGCGGTTTTTTTTTTGGTCTGGCAAGGGGGTGCAGGAAAGGGGGACATGGAAATGGATGCATTGAGCAAGTTGTTACTAATTGATGTTCAGTGGCCGGTGTTGATAGCGACATCTAACCCCTGTCATTGATTGATAATGCAGACTGACATTGCTGGTATTGTAGAAAGACACCTAATAAGTTATGCGATACCCCCTCAGCTCAGTTTTAAATCTCAATACTCAATAATAATTTTCTTGCATATTGCGATTGGTTGATTAATTTCAAGAATGAAGACTTGTTGGTACATGTATATTTGTCGGTATTTTGAGTAATTGTAAGGTGTGTCTCCGTTTCTGATATAGAAGACTTGAATATAAGTCGGAAGTAGACCTGCTGTATTTTAACACTAATCAAATCCAGTATACGTAATTATTATATGCCTACGAAAATGCTACAATGGATTACACAGAGTGCAATCGGTCCGATATATTGCGGTATTGACCGCTTTCATATTGACCTGCGTCGCGCATAGCAACCGACGGTCTTTTAAGTTTACGTATTCATGCGCTGGTGAAATGACGTTTTTTTTGTTTTGTAGTACATGAAAATGTCCATGATATTATTTGCTTTCAGGGTCTAGAATGGCTAGAAAATGTCAGCATTTGTAATCACATCTCTCCCGAGGGGTATGCATATCATGATGCGGCATATAATAATAAGTTAATCGACTGGATACAGTGTTTGAGGCCCTCGGTCGTGTCTGTGCCGCGGACGCACTCGCAAGCTCGTGCGTGCTACGGCCCAGACACGACCTCGGGCCTCAAACACTGTATCCAGTCAATTACCTATAAAAATATCATATAAGTAGAGTGAGATTTCTCGTTTTATTGCAGCCGGTGATATCAAAGTATTTTTTAACATGTGAAAACTGTTCAATCAAAATCCAACACTAAGGTCACGTGAGGGGACAAAGAAACCAACAGACAAAACTGCCTTAGTTTTGGAACTCTATTAGGTTATTGGTTATACCAAATCGTTCAGTGCAATTCAAAATTGGAATGTAATATAATACATGTATTATGTACTGGTTAAGTCCACTGTGCTAGATATTGAAATGATCAATAAAACCCAGAGGATATTTCAAAGTCGTCCGCGATCTGATGTTTTGCTCCATAAATCATAGATATCGAGTCAGAAGATTAATGTCTTTATAATGTCTACACGGGCATTTTCACAAACATCTGGCGAACATCTCTCAACGCATATTGCCTTAACTGCCGAAATATTGCCGGGAAAATGTGAAAATAACATTCGCATGTGTTGTCTTACTCAGAGTTCTGATTGGCGTAAGTCATAAATCATGAGAAATATGACATCCAAGCTTCGCAAACAACGTCGATAGCCATTTGAAACAAAAATCAGATTGAGTTTTCTATTCGTTCTACCTTATACACAATTATACACGTAAGTATGCACCATAACCATACCAAGTATTCAAACAACTTCAAGATATTTTCGGAACATCCATCGATAAAGTTCATTGGCAGTGAGTGGAGACATACCAAGTGTAACTCGACCGCCCAATTCACCATACGTGACCTGTAGTCACTGTGGTGAGACTGGATGCACTAACGATCGTTAGTGCATCCCGCAATGGCGAACTCACTCGCGGTTCGTTTGAATTTTCTTCATTTTCCCGATAATTACGATTGTGATCGATACACACATGCATCTGCTGATTCTTATGCACACGAAACAACCGTTCGTTGCAAATACATGGAGATTTATGTTGGTTTGAGCATGAAAAACTCGTCTGAAAAAAAGCCGAAAGATTCCCTAACGATTGTTTTTGTAAAATCAAAGATTCCCTAACCAACATGTGAAGATTCCCTAACGATCTTTTCTTTACTGAATCAAATCTACGTTATTTAAATGTTAAACGTGAAATAAAGTACCAATTGACACGTATTGATGTGTATAGATGAACTTCTAATACAGATTTCCTATTTTTGATGTGACTTTCGCTAATTTATGTCGCATAAATCAACGAATTCACAATGCTGTATGATATGGACGTATTACACTATACACGTATTAGGCCTATATCGTTAGGGAATCTCACTTTTGTCGTTGGTGAATCTTATCGCTAATTCTTTTCCTCAACATATCTAAACAAAGAAGCGTGATCTGCTTGAAATAACTACGCATGTCTTTGACCCAAACACTAAGCTACCTTCAGAGTGTCCATTTATCACAAATGGACCTGTCAGTTGATAGAATACGGTTAAAAACCCAACTGATCGTGTTTACTGTCGGCCATTGCGGGATGCACTAACGATCGTTAGTGCATCCAGTATCACCACAGTGTGTAGTGTTTACGTGCTTGAAAACCGCTCTGAACTATTCCCGAAAGAGATTGTTGAAATAGTATTGACGTCATTGTGATCATCACGGAGGAGATTCGTAACACACCGTGTTTTATTACATTGTCATTGCTTTATAATGTGTACCCAGTCGTTAAAAAACAGTCGGTAAGAGTACATGTGTACGGCATAGGTACCACTCGATATGTTATTACATCGGTGTGAATGTATGTCATCGATTGATACATCGATTGATACTTGCAATGCGTAAGTAGAATTAGCAACACCTGTATCGCCAGTAATTTGGGTGGCGATGCTCAGTCAGTAATTAACGAGGGCCTGGTCTCGTGTCAACCAAGCACCTGCATAGATAATCCTAACAAGAGTCCGGAATAACCTCATCAGCACCTCGTTAGACACCCAGCATGCAATCAAGGAAAAAGATTCAATGTCTAATTAAGTTCCGGGGGATTAGATTACAGAAACAGGGTTTATAGATGTGTTAGATCTGGCTCTGCGGCTCTCCGTTAATGAGTTCATTTACCATTGATATATTTGAGACAAAATATAACAATGAATAGGTGGGACGCTCTATACACAGCGGTGTATACAATTATACTGTATTCGAGATAAAATTTGATATCTGTATGGTTGCTGCATATGTCAGCAGGGTGAATGGATGTTATTCAGGAGTATTATTCAATCGTTCATAATTACTATTGTTATTATAGTTCGTGAATGAAATATTTTTTCCCTATCTGTGACAGATTGTGTTAGAATAATCCATTGAAACTGACTGAAATATTGACGTTTAATTTATTTATTTATTTATTTTATTTCCACCCCCAAAAATGGGGATGCACATATAAAATACACAAAACAGTTGGACAATCAAGCATGTAAAAACAACAGGTACATAATGGATATGACATTACATTGTGTGCCATAACTTGGATTCTGCTAAAAAAAAAAAAAAAAAAAAAAAAAAAATGAGCAGATGTTAAGTAGACACGGGGTTTTACTAGATCTAAAAAGATTTTGTTAGTAGTTTGACCATATTGTATTCTTGAGACCAGGGCTTGACATAATTTTCATGGAGTAAAAGAGACTGTAAAGTATCAGTAATACCATCACTATCAGATTTTTTTCCGAGGGAGACTACACTTATTGAACAAAGTTAACAAAGGAGAGATATTCATGTTAATGATCCTGTGGACAATTGATCCTGGAATGACTATTTTCTTGGAGATATACAAGCCGAGCATATACGTGATAATATTTCGTGAGGGAGAGTTAACGACTCCTAATCTATAATAAAGTGACATTGTAGCTTTTTCTATAATGCTACCAATGGAATCAATGCTAAGGGCTCGAATTAAATTACTATGATGGGCTCTTTTGTCCAAACCACAGTTGCTTGAGACCTTTAGAAGTAAGATACACCGAATCCATTCCATATAAAAGAGATGGGCGACATATAGATTTATAGAGATGACATTGGGATGCTGTGTTCAGACCGGGATAGGACATGCCGACACTGCTAAGCGCAAACAGACTATTACGACATTTTTTAGCCCTAGTAACAATGTGTTCATCAAATTTACCATCACTCCTAAACTGGACACCCAAAATTTCCATACTATCCACGGTGTCGATTGTTTTATCCCCAAGTAGCCAATGAGTGGCACCCACAAAATTATTACGACCAAAGCCAGCCACCATACACTTACTTTTAGCAGCACCAAATTTAATTCGCCATTTTTGGGCATAATCATAACATATATCAATTAAATTCTGCAGATCAGGGATTGTTGAACTAAAGAGAGTGATATCATCTGCGTAGGCGAAGGAATTGTATTTATCGATACCAATATGAATTCCACATTCTGACTAATTGAGGCTATCCAGAAGATCTGAAAGAAACACATTAAATAGAACAGGGGAGAGAATACTGCCTTGCCTGGTGCCCCTTGTCACTTTGAAATATGTATGGGGTAGTATGGAACCATTCCATTTAAGAATAACGTCCAGAGATTTATACCAACTGTAGAGAACCCTCCAGATATGAGCACACCCTCCAGATATGAGGACATCGATAAGCTTATGGAAAAGTCCATCGTGCCAGACGGAGTCGAAGCATTTCTCTGCGTCCAGGCAGCAGACAAACATGTTAGATCTTTGATAACAGCAATAGGACGACAGATCATTTACCAGATTCAGACCATGAGAAACGCTGTACTCAGCTCTGAAGCCAAACTGATTATCACATAATGGGACATCCTGAGGCATAATCAAAAGCTCAAATAACTTTGAAAATACTGATGAGATTGTAATGGGCCTATAGTTAGAAGGGTTATGGGGGTCCAGGGTAGGCTTTTTAAGGATTGGAACTATCACACCAGTCGAGAACACTGAGGGAACAATATTGAACCTAATTATATTTGAGTATAAAATGAGAGGTGTCTACAGAGAGGTTCAGCACGACTATGAAGGAAAAACTCTGCAGTTATGCCATCAGCACCGGGGGAGCTGTTACGTTTGAGTTTGGAGATACACTTATCAACCTCATCAGGAGTGACAAACACATCAGCAATCGGAGCGGATAACTTATCATAATATGTGTGGACCTCTTGGGTAATTGCAATGTGTTCTGGGGAAAGCTGTGCCGATTCCTGCATTATGCTTGCGAAATGCTTGGCTAAGTTATCAACATTAACCTTTGTCGTAGTGTTAGAACGAGATTTCTTCAGTTTCCTAACTGACCTCCAGAATCTATTACTATCTCTTGTTAACAGAACATCTAGAGACTGATACAAAATATTATTTTTATCATACATACACTGTCTAGACAATTTTCTGAAAAGTTTTTTAACATTTTTGTAGCACTTGAATACCTCGCCCGTCCTGGGCCTACCATTATCGACCCACAGTCGCCACCAGAACCTCTTAGTATCTCTAGCACGGGATAAATCGGGGCACCAATATTTCTTCGGCTTGTTGAGCTTACTAGGTATAATATTACTCTCCTGAGCACATTGTACAAAAATATTATTCAGATTTTCAATATAGCCATCGAGATTTGTTTGGTAGAGCAGTAGATAACTTTTCAGCGTAATTAGTATTGTTAACTTTCTTATTCCAATTCATGAACAGTTGGTTGGAAACGACGGGTGGGGTTGTACAACTTTTGTTAATGTCAACGGTAACAGAAAACCTTAGAGACAATGACAGGTGATCACTCACGTTATCTTCACTATGTGGGTTGATTTTACAATCAAGCACAGAACCAATGTCATACTCGGTACTTAATATATGGCCAATCCATGTATAAACATTCCGTTTTAAGTTAAAATATGTATATTCCACCTCTTGTTTAAACATGTGGTCTACAACCGCGAGGCTATTACCAACAACAAAATCATGACATAAACGACTGTGTGCATTGAATTGTTTTGAACGGTGCCAATTTGTGAGAGTGCTGGTTGTACTACGTGGAAGTTGAGCGTTAAAATCTCCTACAACTTTAAGAGGGGCCATGTCCCCATAGATATCAAGGACAGCTTGTAGTGCATCGATACATTCAATATATTCATCAGTTTGTTTTGTGTTAGATTGATCATAGTAAGGCATATACACACAGATAATCAAGTGTACGGGATTACCACTCAGGTCCCGGACAAGTACAGGGACGATACGGTTACTTGTGACATTAATCAACTCATAGGAAAGACCCACACTTTTTACAAATAATGACTACACCGCCGTAGGGACGGCCGGGTCGACTATCATCACCCTCGGCCATACCACACTTGTTAAAAACTATATAAGAGTTATCTTGAGACAGCTTATGATCATCAATGCTGGACTGGATAAGATTCACTTCACCGGGCTTAACCCAAGTCTCAGTTAAACACATAAAATCAGCATTGTGGGTTTCAATTAGAATAAAAATATAGTCATGGGATTCTTTGAACCCGAGGCAGTTAAAAGTTTCTAGCGTAAGATGTTTCTGAAGTCTATTAGTACCAGCTCCTGACTGGCTGGTCGATGCTACACAAATTCATGTACATGAATCCAATAATCTCAACGTAATCAAAATAATCGCCCGAAAGGTTGATCATTGGTATTCTGAGGGACATGTCTTTGATCCGGAGATAGTTGGCTTTACTCCTGAGCTAGTTGATGAATTTATTAAATCCTTGAATACTGGTTGTTCTCCCGGTATGGATGGTATCACCTCAAAACATTTACAGTATGGTAACACTGAATCACTACGGAACTGTTTGTCGGATCTTTATAATATTCTGCTTAATAAATTTTCTTATATCCCTAATATATTCTGCTGTGGTGTGATCGTTCCCATTCTTAAAAAGTCCTCGTTAAATCCAAATGTTGCTTCTAACTATCGACCCATCACTCTGAGTTCAGTTCACAGTAAGCTATATAGTTGAGAAGCGGTTACTTCCACAAAATGAGGTTGCGGATAGTCAGTTTGGTTTCACGCCAAAGCGTGGCACTCCCTTCGGATGTACCTCAATGAAGGACATATTGCATAGAACATCCTACTGGTTTTTTTTTTATATTCTAAACAAAACATTTGTATTCTTTGATAAACTTCATATATAATACCTAAGCTTTATGTTGCCCTGATGCTTTGTAGCATTACGTATGTGTTGTAGGTTGTCCAAGTTGCTTCCGTGTTTTATTAATTCCTTTCGTCCATATTCATACCAATTTGCATCTGCATTTCATTCATCCCATGGATGTGATAACAGGTAAGTATTGCCGGCCGCGCACGTATAAAACAGTTTGTTACCCGTTCGATTACACCGCACAGTTACTCACTCGACATTATTATTGCTTTCAAATTGCCGCACCGACTAAATCTACATTGTTATTAATATCATCGTTTGTGATATTTGAGCTGACACACAACACGACACGAATACGGCTACATTTATGTATTGATGAACTTTTAGTAAGCCTATGTTCTTCAACACAAACACAACTCACAAATTTGCATAGCTTAATAACTGCTACTGATTGTAAAACATGTAGAATATGACACTGTATGTGCTCTTTTATCATTCAATAACCAAATGTCGAGGGCGGCGGTAAAAAAAATATAAAAAACGAAGTGACGCGCGGTATTTTAAGTGATGCGCGCGATTTTTTTTTTTTAAAAAGGAAATGATGCGCGGGGTTTGAAGTGACGCGCGCGATAACCAGAAACATAGAATTTTTTTTTTTTGGCCTAATGAGATATTTGACCACAACGGAGTCCACTATATTTGTGTAGTCTGGATGCAGAAAAGTGTTTTGATAGCATTTGGCACCCTGCCCTCTTTTATAAACTTAAAAATAAAGTCCCAGATATATATTGGAGGTTCCTTCTCACATGGTATAGTAGTCTAAGAGCTGTTGTTCGCTGGAAGGGTCAGTATAGTCATTCATTCTCTGTTACTCGTGGCACAAAGCAAGGCAGTATTTTATAGCCACAGTTGTTTAATATTTTTATAGATGGATTCTTGAAGGATTGCAGCATACAAACTGTGGGAAGTGATAACTATACATCTTGTGCCTATGCCGATGACATTACGGTATTTAGTGCTACAGTCCACGATCTTCAGGTTTTAATTGATAGATGTGAAGATTGCGCAAAAAAGTGGCGTTTTAACTTTGGCATGAAAAAAATAAATGTATGGTAGTTGGAAATAATTTATTCAAGGAGGAACCACATTGGAACCTGGGATGTCATGTTATAGATAATGTTTCATCTGTGGATATTCTAGGTATAACATTGTAAATTTAACTTCCATGTTAGTAATCGCATTCAAAAATGTTACAGAGCCTTTCTTTCCTTGCGAGACTGTGGATTTTCCTACTCTAGACTGCGATGTGAAGTCATACATGTGGAAATCATTGTGCCTACCGGTATTAACATAATCTGAGTCTATTCATGTCTAGTCTATGTTGGTGTAAACGAAATTAAGAAAACAGAAACATGTCAGGGTAATATTATTAAACAAAGCCTAGGTATAAGTAAGTCAGCCAGATCAACTAGCTTATTACATGTACATCCCTTGGGTATAAAGAAAATTACATACGTCATATCACATAATGTGTTATCATTGTGGGATAGATTGTTTAGTGTAAAGTCACCAACTAGAACTCTCTGCTCATATTTTTATTCCTTGTACCTTCAAGGTGTTGTCATTCCTGGCTCTTTACTGAGTGAAGTTGTTCTGTCTGTTCTATCTTACGTACTGTCCTTCTCAGCGAAAATTTTATGAAACCCTACTCCGAAGAATACCACCTTGCAAAACTTTTAACCAAGTCATATTGATGTGAATGTTGTACTAAAGTGCCTCAATTTTTAGGGGCCTACCTTCTCCTTAGACTGCCTGCATGTATACATTATCCTGGTGAATGTGTGTTTTGTATGAATGGTTTTATTGTATTTTTATACTTCCCGAATCATGGGGGTTGAATGAAATTTATATATAAAAAAAATAAAAAAAATACTAATAATAATGATAATAATAATAATAATAATAATAATATTAATAACAAAATAATAATAATAATGTTAACATTGTATTTAGTCACATGGAGATATTCAGTCAGTGATATTCAGCTAGGCTTTAGCATGTATTTTATCAGTGCATTCCAGCTCATGGGTTTAACTTGTTGTTAACCATGAAAACAATAAGTGATTAAAACTTTATATTTTCCCACGAGAATCGCTGCATATCCGTGTGCGACTTCCTATTATGATAAGGTTTCTGGCACCCAACTGAAAATCGGAACATATGCATATAATTTGTTCTAAATACTTGGTATTTAATAATATTGAATGCTGAACAAAGGATATTTCTACTGCTATGGGCGTTTGAATACGTATTCCTCACAACATCATCCATGCAAAGAATCCCTGATTTATACCAGTCAAATACATAGGAGATATGATTTTTCATATCATGATAATTGATAACGAGCATTTATTTTAATTTGCGAGCAATCATAAATGAGTCTAATATACAGGGTGGGCTAAAGAGGGGTTTTCGGAAGTTGGCCAAAAAAGGTACATAGAGAAGCAGGACAGTTTTCAAGTCATTCGGTAAAGACCCATCTTGTATTTCATGCCCTCTTCTGGGAACATTTCGAGGATAGCGAAGTCAGTATTGTTGACAAATTTCAGTTGCCTTACTGGTCAGCACCGACCATGTCCTATGAACATATTTTAGTCACACATGGTTAAACTATGAAAATTGGAATATCTGCATATGGTAAGGTGGGCCAAAGTACAGAGAGACACAAACAATTTGCACCTTTCGATAATGTAGCTTGATCCCAGATGCACGTAAAACAACAAGTGAGGAATGTCAGAAGGCATGATCAGTGATAAATGATTGATAATGATTAATTTTGTCTTGACTGATCCTCGCAGTTCCGAGTACCTTGAAATCGTGCTTTTTATGGAAGTCTCATTCAATTTCAGCGTGTATTGTGAAAAGTAATGGATCATAATAAGTCAAGATTATATGGCGAGGAATGTTGCAAGGGATCGGTTCATCCCAAATGGATGAAGCAGACATTGTCACCAATACAGGATCACTAGTGTCACTCATGTTTCTATCCAAGTTGATGTTTTCCAAACTACCGACACTGAGCAATAATGCTATGATATTGATCAATTTTATAAAAAAAAAATTCAACCTTATATGACGGTGCCCATGGAATTTTTTTGAGACGTACCAACCATTTGTTCAGATTTTTATCTTGAAGACTGGAAAAGTTGGCAATCTACTTCCAAAGTCAAATATCGGCTTCACGTCGGATCACCGGGATTAAAGCAAATTTACGGATTTCATGCTCTTCATTACGCTAAGAATAATTATTTAATAGGAGGAAAGTTTGGAAGACGTATTCGGTCTGATGTTCTTCTCCATAAACATTTGTTTTCGAATCAGAAGATTAATATCTTCAAAACGCATCATGGACAATGTCACAAACATCTGGCGAATTTCTCTGTACTCATATTGTATTGCCTTAACTGCTAGAATATTGGGGCAAATGTGAATATAAAAATTGGAATGTTTTGTGATTTTCCGACGGATTCTGATCAGTGGAGTCATAAATCATGAAAAATAGACATCTAAACTTCACACAGCATCGATAGCCATTTGAAAAAAATCAGAACTCAATCTTTTCACTGTAGCTTATCCACAATTATGATTGTAAGTATACATCGTAACAATAATCGGTATTCAAACAACCTCAAAATATATTCTGGAAAATAATTGACATTGACAGTGAGTGCAGACATTTCAAGTGTTAATCTATAGCAAGTTTCACCGTACGCGACCTACAGTCTACATGCTCAAAACCCGCTCTGAAATATTTCCGAAATACGTTTTTGAAGTAGCATTGACGTCATTGTGATCATCACATAGGAGATTCGTAACTCGATCTCTATCCCACACTTATGCTTTACATTGTCACTACTTTATCAAAATGTGCACCCAGTGGTTAAAAGTGTCATCGATTGATACTTGTGATGCTTACGGTAGAGTTAACAACACTTGTGTTGTCATTATTAGTTGGGCGGCGATGCCCATTCGGTGATGAACGGGAGCCTGGTCTCGTCTCAACAACGCGCCTGCACGGAGCCCTCACAAGAGTCTGGAATACCCTCATCAGCACATCGTCAAACATCAGCATGTAACTAAATTTCAGTTTCAATTTATTGGTGAATTCGTCCAAGGTACAAACATACCACAACATATACAAAGACAAATCACATCTGTTAGGGTGGTATACATCATGTACATAGGTACGTCTAGTGTCTTCACAAAAGATGTTATTACTTGACGAAATTAAATTTCGTCAAGTATGTTGGTCAGTTGCGTTTGTCTGTCTGTCTGTCTGTCTGTCTGTCTGTCTGTTTGTTTGTTTGTTAGCGCTCTACAGGTCACAATTTTGATCGTAGAGTGCTGAAAATTTGTCAGAAGTTGTGCAGTCAATACTCGACCAAGTGATTAACTTTTGGGAGGTCAAGGTCAAAAATTGAGGTCAAGGTCAAGCAAAAGGTCAAAATCGAAAAATCGCGATAACTCCGTTTTTAATCAATGTTATTTTTTCTAGCTATTTTTATATTTTTCTATGGTCAATTCCGCATCATATGATGCATGCCCGATGGTCGTACGACCAAAACTCCCGATTTTCGGTCCAGGTCGAAAATTTGGGGGTCACGAATTTAGGTTTTTTTCTACCTCGCAATATTCAAAACCATATTATAGAGCAAATTCCCGATATATGTTGCTGATTTTCACTCAGAAGTTGTGCCTTATCACACAAAACACGATTGTGAAGTTATAGGACTCAAGGTCAAGAATTAGAGTTAAGGTCATAGTAAAGGTCAAAATCGAAAAATTGCAATAACTTGGCTTTTGATCAAAATTAATTTTTCTAAACATTTTTGTATTTTTATTTGGTCAATTCGACATCAGCTGACGTATGTCCGATGGTTGTACGACCAAAACTCCCGATTATCGCCCATGGTTGAACATTTGGGGGTTTTCAGATCATTTGTATTTTGTGCAATATTCAAACCGTTATTGTGGAGTCAGAATCCGATAGAAGTTGCTGATTTTTAATCAGTAGGTGTGTCTTATCATACTGAACATATGTGTAAAGATGTAGGACTCAATATCAAGAATTACAGTTAAAGTCATAGTAAAGGTCAAAATCGAAAAATCGCAATAACTCCGTTTCTATTCAATGTTATTTTTTCTGAGTATTTTTATATTTTTTTATGGTCAATTCCGCGCCCTGCGGTGCATGCCCGATGGTCGTACGACCAAAACTCCCGATTTTCGGTCCAGGTCGAAAATTTGAGGGTCATGATTTTATGGTTTCATGTCTCGCAACCTTCAACCCCATATTGCGAGGCCAATTTCTGATATGGGTTATTGATTTTTACTCAGGAGTTGTGCCTTATCAAATTGAACAAATCTGTGGAGTTTCTTAACTCAAGGTTGAAAATTAAGGTCAAGGTCATGTAAAAGGTCAAAATCGAAAAATCGCAATAACTCCACTTTTGATCAACATTAATTTTTGTCAGTATTTTTGTATTTTTATATGGTTAATTCGGCGTCAAATGGTGTATGTGCGATGGTCGTACGACCAAAAGTCCCGATTATCGCCCGGTGCCGAAAATCTGGGGGTCATGTGCAAGTTGCATAGTGGTAGCCCTAGTGTAGTGGCCGCAAAATTATCTCACATAAGTTGCCAATTTATAGGAGATATGAAATGTTTTATGCAGATTTGAATACACAAATGTGAAACGTGGACTTTTCTTGCCCTAATTCTCCAATTGAGTTGACTGTGAAAGTTGGTTATCAATACTAGTTTGGGTTATAAAGTTACAGTTATTTTGGATCGATTTCTTCGTGCAGTCATGCCGACATGCATGCGGTCATACATGTACAGTAAATGTTGTTCTCCATGGGGAAGGGGAATATGGCAATTTATTGTATGATGGCTCGGTGGCCGAGTGGTTCCAGCACTCGCTCTCTAACACGTAGGCTTTTGACTCTGCGAGTTCGAATCTACCTGCTTTTAAATATTTTTTTTTTGCTCTTTATTTTTTTCAAGAATATCCAGTACCATTATAATCTATTATAGTGGTTTTATCCAAGAACTTTTTGCAATTTGTTTTGATATATTATGAATATACACTGTTGAATGATCATTTGGTACTAATATGGCGTGCAAAAATTATCGTTGCCTCTGTCATATAATACCAGTATGGCATGCAAAAACGGCCATCACGATCTGCTTGAACTCATTAGATAGTTCTCCGAAGATGCAGCATCATGATATGAAAGTTACCAAGTTGTAGTAACGAACATTTATAGCAGTGTTGTATTCTATAATTTTTCTTATATTGACATCATCAAAATTTTGTGCTGTTAGTAGTATATATTATGTTGATACACACATCGATTGAATGTTTTGAATGAGTCAGTCTCAAATGGCTGGGTCTTGCTCAGGAGACGTCATAAAGATTCAATATGTATGTCTGCTCAGGAGTTGTGCATTATTAATTCTAACAAATTTGTGAAAATTCAGAATTCAAGGGCCAAGGTCACTGTGAAAATGAAGCAACTCTTGTCTAATTTTAAAATTGTGAATTCTTCTGCTGGGTGATGCTCAGGAGGTGTCTTAGAAGTGCCAATTTCTAATGCTAGAAGTTGTTCAGTATATCTTTTCAATGTGTAATTAATGAGTAAATGTTTTAAATGTAAACAAATGTTTAGTTATTTCGTCAAGTGTTGGCCTATGGCCGATTTTTATATATATTACCGTGTCATGGCAATTGACTGGAAATCGTTCCAGCTGTAAGACTAATATATTAAACATAATGTTTTCATCGCAGGAAAATGATTTGAAATGGATTTTAATGTTTTCCATTCCTTTCATAAATGTGCATCTGTCTGCAGTTTATCACACTGCAAAATTATATGTGTTACAGACTCTGGAGAACTGCCAAAACAGATGGAACAATTCAAGATTGTGTCTTCTGATTCCAAATGAACATTGGAAATTCCACCCAAAATCCTGAATTTGGCAAAAAATAATCGTATATTAGAGGAATTGATCACCTTCAAGTATTGGCTGTGTTGCTATGTTTTCTTGAACTTGTGCAACATACTTAATTTTGTAAAAGATGCAGTTTACTAAAACCATGAGTGAATATGTTGATCTTGCAACCTTTTGGTGACAATTGATTAAACAAACTTACCGGGTACTTGAGACGGATTCTGGATTACAGCAAATATTTCCCAATCCATTCCATATGAGAAGATATGGAATAGATAAAGTAGACTGACTGATTGACTTTACTGATTAGAGAAAAGCATATGCCTCATTAGGTTCTGAGGGATTAGAGTATAGGACTAAAGAGAGTTTGTTTTACAGATGTGTTAGACCTGGCTCTACACAACTCGAATTATGAGCCCAATTACCACTGATCCATTTCAGAAAACATGTATTAAGTCACTCAGGTAAAATATTGTAGAACTATAGCCACATCGATGTCTATTGTTATTCGGAAGTGTGAAAAGTTGGGACGCTCTGGACACAGCATTGCATACAATTATACTGTATTTGAGATGAAACTATACCCGATATCTGTATGGTTGCTGCTTTTGTCAGCGGAGCACGACCAATGGCTGTTGATAATCAGCAATGTGGACATAACACTGCCGAAAATTATGAGTATTATTCAGAACATATATAATTCTTGTTGTTAATATATTTGTGCATGAGACATTTTGTCTTTATCTGTTATAATTACAGATTGTGCCATAATAGAAAGTACATTGTGTCAGAGTTTTATCACGTATATATGCTCTCTCTAACTGATTGAAATAACGCGTTTTAACAAATGATCTATTTGGTCTGCATGCAAAACAATTTCATGTACAGAAACATTCGAGCTAGTTTCAAATGCTAAAATTTTGTCTTTTTATATCTCCAGTAAGAACAATTTAACATTGTATTTACAGTTACACGGTGATATTCAGTGGTTTGTCTCGTGACAAACAGCTAGGCCTATACACCTTTTGCATAATTCCATTTTCTAAACGCCGAGCTTGAATACAATGAGTAATAAAAGAATAAATGTTCAATACTGTATATTATTTGCCCACTGATATTCGACATTAATCATACATGCGACAAGCATTTAAAATAACAGCATTTAATATATATTTTGAACAATCATAATATATATAAGAGTCCGAATACGATATGACGGGAGCTGGGAACAAGATTGAGGTATATGAATGCACTAGATCAATAAAGTGTTTGTTGGTAGGCTGTATCATATACAATCTGTGGAAGATTGCTTGAATATGTCCCAGGCTCACTGTCCGCGACGTGCTGTGTTGTCTAGATAGAGGTCTGCAGGATACGGTTCAGAACACTGTCTTCTTCATGATAACTTCATGAAAACTGTCTTCTTCATGATAACAGTACCCGCAGTTGCGTACTGAACAAAGGCATTAGAGACTGCTACTGAAATTTTGAGCAGACGCAATATCAGATTTTACAATACAACTAATATCTACGAAATTCCTTCCAAATGAAAAGTAGCAACAACCTCAAACATCTCATCTTAAATATATATAATTTTGAGTGTCCGTTATACGAACAATTTAGGTATTTGTCATGCTAGTATATCGACTACGGAGCCCCTAAGAGGACATGCAGAAAATAAATTTAGAATGACAACTGATCATTTCGAGTGCTCGAAATCATTTCGAGCGCTCGAAATGTTAATTCGAGCCCTCGAAATGTTAATTCGAGCGCTCGAAATATTAATTCGAGCTCTCGAAATCATTTCGAGCGCACGAAATCATTTCGTGCTATCAAAATGATTTCGAGAGCTCGAAATAATTGCAATTACATCAGCGGCCATGTTGGTTGCGCAAGAAGGGAGGCATTAGGAACGATAAATAAATAAATGAATAAATAAATGAATAACAATTAACTCTTCCTTGATAGGTATCTGTTTGCATTTGTGAAAACTGATTCGTACTCAGTTGCAATTAGTACTAGTAAAGTACTGACAGAATTTTCCCAAATCACTTGGATTTACGACCCTAATATATAGATAAGGATATTCATAGTCCTAAACTCCAATTGGTCGTAGATTCACAGATGAATCTGTGTTAACTGTTAATTGCAACCAGTTTTCTCACCAACAAAATTATATCTGTCAATACTTTACTACTACTAATTGCACCCGAGTATGGATCAGTTTTCACAAATGCACACAGATACCTGTCAAGGAATAGCTAATTGTTATTTATTTAATCATTTATTTATTTATTTATAGTTCTTGATGCCTCCCTCCCTTCCAACCAACATAGCCGCGGATGTAATTGCAATTAATTCGAGCACCCGTAATCATTTTGATAGCTCGAATTAATTCATTTCGAGCGCTCGAAATGATTTCGTGTGCTCGAAATGATTTCGAGTGCTCGAATTAACTTATTTCGAGCACTCGAAATGATTTCGAGAGCTCGAATTAATTTATTTCAAGCACTCGAAATGATTTCGAGCGCTCGAAATGATCAGTTGTCACTCCAAATTTATTTTCTGCATGTCCTCTTAGGGGCTCCGTAATCGACAGACTGACAAAGCGTATATTATCCATGGAGCAAACTAAGGTAAGGATTCGGAAAGTAACAATAGAGTGAATTGTCCTGTTTAGTCCAAGTTGGGGGATATTCACAGACATGTGCTTGCTCATTCTTTATCGCAAATTGATTGTGTATACATGAACAAATGTTATGTTCACACAGAAGTCACTATGGTATTTAGATAACTGCACGATACATTTGTTTTGTTTTGCACCTCAAACAACCGGGACTATATTCAACAACACATAAATACCACAAATTTACAACAAGTACCACAGGGATCCCGACCTAGCGACTTTGTATGAGACATGCCTCGTCAGGATCCACTTCTTGTGGAAGCCGTCGTTCTGCTCTACTGCCTAGCAGCCGTTGTCCTTGCACAGACCGGGCCCGGACCGCAATGCCTCTGCTTCCAGGAGCTCGCCGGCTCGGCCGGTCTTTGCTCCGTCACGACCATCGTTAGCGCTGGTGACGGTTCCAACCGGCTCTTCGTGGCCGAGCAGCGCGGCTACGTCTGGATCATCGACGGCGACGGCTCACGGCGCCCGGAGCCCTTCCTCAACATGACGGACACTGAGCTCTACGTGACGATGAACGTGGGCCTCTTCGGACTGACCTTCCACCCGGAGTTTGGTGCGGGGCGGCCGCTCGTCTACCTTCACTATGCTGCGAGGTATGACGGCGTGCTGTACCAGCGGGTCAGCGAGATGGCCGTGGATCAAGGCGACCCGGACAGAGTGGACACGGACTCCGAGCGTGTCCTACTCGACGTCTTCCAGGGTCAGGTCGAGGGCCACGTTGGAGGAACGGTACGTCCGTCTCGCAGTGCTGGAAATTTCAAAGATAAAATTATATTGATTACAAACATGGAAGAATCATATGTATTTAAGATTGAGAGGATGGTATTGATTAAACAAAAACGTGACAAAGAAATCTGCACAGATAACCGTGTTGTATTCGTTGCAGATTTTATTTGGAGATGACGGGTACTTGTACTTCGGCTTTGGTGATGGAATGTGTTGTGAAGACCCGTTGGACATGGGTCAAAACAAGTAAGCCTACATAGATTGGTTGACAGTGTTTATATTTATACGTATTCTTACGGTTACGGCGGCTCTGAATGTGTAAAAAAAAGTATTATCTCGAGCGCTCGAAATAACAAAACAAGTGCTTGAGATATTATATCGAGCGCCCAATATACTCATATTGAACTCTCGACTTAGTCATCACAAGCGCCATACTTGATATATCGAGCGCTTATATGGCGATTATATGGCGATTATATGGCGAGCGCTCTGCACCATGAACCAAGTACTCGTTTGTTGTACAACCTAATTTATATGTGGAAACTGTCAAATAGTTATAGTTATATGAAAATATTAATTGAAGAGCGTATTACAAATCGATCTTGAACTAAGAACGCAGAAATAAACCTTTAACATATCACGAGCGCTCGAGATGAACCAGTTGAGCACTTGTTTGTTATGTAGAGCGCTTGCTATACGATGTCGAGCACTCGAGTTAGTTGAGTCGGGTGCTCTATTATAATATGCTCACGATATAATATCTCAAGGGATTGCTTTGTTATGCAGAGTGCTCGAGATAATATGTGAAGCCTTCGAGATAATATTTTTCACACAGGTCCCTTCAGAGCCACTGTATCACTCATTTCAAATAAGGTCTGAACTTCGACAGGTAAACATATCCCTTAATGAGACTATCACTGCCAGCATCGATTTACAGCACATTACAGTATTTACAGTATTCCAATTGCGCCTCCGCGGCTGCATATTATAGGAGCACGTACCAAGCCGGCATGCACAGGGTGGACATCGAGAGCCGGACGGGGGACCTGCCGTATGGTATCCCCCAAGACAATCCGTTCCTGGATGAGCCAGACACTGTGTCGGAGATGTACGCTTATGGATTCAGGCAACCGTACTCGTGCAGTAAGGACACTGGCGACCGTAACACAGGTGAGGACACAATACAGGCTATATTGACAGGCGCGGGACTTGTGCTCTACACTCAGAACATCTATACGGTTTTGTCATTTATTCAACTTGATTGTGATTATTACAGATCTATAAAATCGTTCGAATACCAATAGTTTTTTGATCATCGAATTTCGTCATCGAATTTCAGATGGAGCAATTATGAAATCAGCAATGGATAGATGAACATTTCTAAATTTTGGGAGAGGGCCTATCTATTATCAAATTTATACGTTCAAGAAATCTAAAAAGCACTTAACTTGATGACTAACGATTACAAAATGACCGCATGTAAGTCATTTGTATGATATGGTTTGCTCGGCCCAAACCATCCTTCTCTCCCGTCCACAGGGGCTGGTAAGGGCCGAATATTCATCGGGGAAGTCGGAGAGACGACTTACGAAGAGGTGAACTTGCTGGAGTCAGGCGGCAACTACGGCTGGAGCGTGTGGGAGGGGGACACTTGCCGGGAGCCGGCGCTCTGTAACGGTACGGGCCCCGTCGTGGAGCCTGTCGTGGCTTACAACCGCACATTAGGAACCTGCATCATCCTGGGCGGGGTGTACAGGGGTTGTGGTCTGCCAGACCTGAGCGGCTGGCTCGTCTTCCTCGACTTTGGCAGCCAGTATGTAAGCACGTAGTCAACATGCACATGATCTACTCATTTACATGATGAATAACGTATAGAATACACGACAGTTTACATCACGCAAAGTAGAATGAGTTTGACAACAGCTGCTTATCCAAAACTTACTCAACATATAATGCCAAAGACATTGTGGATGCCCATTTCACAGCAAATTCTTTGGGGCCACGGAGTCACCCGATAACAGTTGGAGTTATCAGGAAATCCCAAGGTGTGAGACCTGCGCTGGAAACCTGACGAATATCCACCGGGACTGGCCGATAGCCATGGGGTCTGACGAGTCAGGTACAGAGTGTAGTATCATGTTTGTTGATTGCAGGGTGTAGCAATATCTGCATTGGGACAGGTGATAGCAACATATTGTGGTCAGTATTCTATACGAAAAAGAGTAATACATGCAGACCTACTTATGTTGTTCTCTGTTGGTAGGTGTGTCTAAGTCATTTGCCAATCAAGTAATAGTATTGCTGTGTTGTTTCAGGCGAGCTTTATTTCAGTGCTGGTGACAGTTTCTATCCGAATGTACCAGTCACATCAATCTACAAACTAGTCGACCCAAACAAGTAATTGAAAATATATTTCTCAAATTTTGACTGGTTGTATTGTTAATGTCCATGCCAAACATGTTCGCCTTTATATTGAACTTCATTGTCGTTGCAGTCCCGGAGTTCCGTGTCCTCTACATCGTTGATGTACCACACTTTAGGAAACAATAAATTCATTTAAATAAATAATTATTAGATAACTTGAAATTTCCCGATTCTGTCCGACACTGAACATTTGGGATGGCCTCGATTATGATCGCCTTGAAATTGCTACACTCGCTACTACTAAAAACTAACTGAATTAAATTGAATGTCAAATATTACGATCGATGAGCAATATTTATGATGCATAAATTCATTCTACAGAAATTTATTTCCGTTTGCCCTATTGGCAGTAACTCTGACTGGATGTCGGATATGCCTGCTGCTTCTCTTCACAATGACCTTCACCATGAACGACTTTTCAGGGTGAGAATACATTATTGGGTTAGGTGTTAGTCGAAGGCATTGAACAGCATAACTTGATACATACATGCACAAAATTGTTCAGTTATAGAAGCTGTGTTTTCTTTTGAGGAATACACTGTATGTTCAAGTACACGTTAAGATATCCATAGATACATTGGATACTATCTTCACATATTACACGGCTTGTACGTGTTTGTGTCAAAGTAACTACGAAACTGAAAGGAGTTTATGTTTGTTTTAAGCAGATCGACTTTATTACTAGCTGAAAAAAAAAATTTACATACAAATTACACGTAATCATAAGATTGGGTGTGTTTGCTCTACACACTTCACACAATACTACATACCCTGCAATGTGAAGGAAATTTGTTTTTTTCCAAAAGTGGTAAACTTTTATACGTATGCATGGCCAGGGAAGCATTACAACCTGACAACTGAGATAGATCTACACGAAAACAAAATAAACCATCATGAATAAACGAAACGTTATGCCGATAGTGATCGCACAGTCTGCGTATTGCATATTCCGAGTTATTCAAACAATTGTACTACTAATGAGGTTGACAAGATGGGGACATGAACACAGAAAACGTTCTTTGTTGTGACAGTGCGACGTGAGGCCACAAAAAATAAGACGTTTACATCTAGATATATATTAAAGTAAGGAATCTTTAAATTCTGATTATAAAAGGCGAGGCCGTCCAGTATCACTTTTATTGGTACTTCGGATAACACTATATATGGTACGAGGCGAAGCTGAGTGCGATGTAGCATTTCAGAAATGCCATCAAAGGTGATATTGTACGGAATCTAGCCCATATATTTTTTTTATTATACACTTTCTTAACCTTTAAAGATAAAATATCATTACCAACATCACAACTAAGCAGCCAGTGCTAATATCCATACTATATGGCGCTTCGCAGCGGACCCGTGGAAAGTTATATTGGGTTGCTCCTCGAGGAACCAATATACCGGGGATTCCCGTATTTAATTCCCTCTTTGGCTAAGCCCTTGGGCTAATACAAGGGGAGTAATACTCTTTTACAGGCCCATGGGCTTATAAACTGAATACAATTTTGCCTCTCATCAGGACTGGATGTAAGTATCAATCTATTACCACCAATACAATCAGATTTTGATGATGCCAATAACAAACGTAAAATACAACATTTTGCAATAGAAACAAAGCCCGACCAAATAGTTTATCCAAAGACACACTGGCGTCATCAGGGGCAGACAGTGTGTTAAATGTAGTTATTTCTACTGTACACCTGATGGAATTAGTATACAACTGCCCAACAACCTATGAAAATAATTTAGAAATACGAAACTAACCCCATGGAATAGATACATGACAAGTACAAAAGTACCCAATCACAAGCCAGAAGGCTACTGAGTTGATGGTATCCTCGGGGACAGATTTAACGTCCGCCAGCAGTGACACCGACTCAGTGGTATGAATGTAAGTATCAATCTATTACCACCAATACAATCAGATTTTGATGATGCCAATAACAAACGTAAAATACAACATTTTGCAATAGAAACAAAGCCCGACCAAATAGTTTATCCAAAGACACACTGGCGTCATCAGGGGCAGACAGTGTGTTAAATGTAGTTATTTCTACTGTACACCTGATGGAATTAGTATACAACTGCCCAACAACCTATGAAAATAATTTAGAAATACGAAACTAACCCCATGGAATAGATACATGACAAGTACAAAAGTACCCAATCACAAGCCAGAAGGCTACTGAGTTGATGGTATCCTCGGGGACAGATTTAACGTCCGCCAGCAGTGACACCGACTCAGTGGTATGAATGTAAGTATCAATCTATTACCACCAATACAATCAGATTTTGATGATGCCAATAACAAACGTAAAATACAACATTTTGCAATAGAAACAAAGCCCGACCAAATAGTTTATCCAAAGACACACTGGCGTCATCAGGGGCAGACAGTGTGTTAAATGTAGTTATTTCTACTGTACACCTGATGGAATTAGTATACAACTGCCCAACAACCTATGAAAATAATTTAGAAATACGAAACTAACATTTTTGAACCTATAATTCAAAGACCTATAATTGGGTAAAAACTTAACTGGCGTTTTTGTTACTTGGGAGACGTTGGTAAGTTCTAGTAGACGATCCTTGCTAGTAGCTAGAAAAAGCTACTGAAATGAAATTCATAAAATACGCACGTGTGCGTTGCCCAGGGCTCTTGCTGCTTCGACCGATTTCTGAAGCATTACCAAATAAGTCTTAAATGGTCACAATTGCAATGGTTATCTGTCTCGCGGCGAATTAGGAGATATTCCAAGTGTTGAAACGAACTGAATACTTGTGGTGCAAGTCCTAATCCATCCGAAACGAGTAGCAAAAATCTCGGATGTTCAATTCCACATGTTTTGCAAGCCCCCTCATACATACATTATATTTATACGGTTTGTAAAATACTTGTCATCGATATTAAAGCTGCTGCCTTCGATTGAATGCAATATTTTTTTCAAAACCAATTTTTTGTTGAACACATCTAATGTAATGTAACAAAAGGTGTGCTCAATGATTTTGACGATTACAGTCCGTCTGAGTTGTCTTTTCACCCGTTTTAGTGCCCATTTTGTACCGGTTTTGTAAATCGCGCTTAAAAGTCCACATCGAGTACATTTTCCAGTTCGTATGTGCATATATAGTGTAGTTGTGGGAAAATAATCAGTGAGATACCATGATGTGCGTGGAATTGCCAGTCTATCTTGCACTTCTATGCTTTTTTCACACCTGCATGTGATGGATACAGTTCCTGTATTTACGTGAGAACCGCCTGTTCAAATGAGCAAAAATTCCCTGAGGTTATTTTCATTACATTTGATGTGAGTATGTTTCACTCAGTTAGTTTAGCAAGTTTAGTATGAAATATAGTTTTCAAAACATTTTGACTGGTTTCGAAGGCAGCTGCTTTAGATGCATGATATTATGATACAGAAAGTGACGGAATCAGTCTTTTTCACGATTACTTTGTGTCCAGCGTTATTTCCACTATTCTCAATATCATCGAAGGTATGGAGAACAACGTGATGACGTTAGATCCGCATCATATTAATTCCATATGAACCCCAATTAAAACCTGACAACAACTTACATCCCAATCATAGGAATACCAAATCAGAAGCTGATGTACATGACTACTAATGTCAGACAGATATATACACAATAAAACGAGGCACACCATAAGCGAAATACGGCGTTTCAACTTTGGTGTTTCATATCCCCATATGGCGCTTTAAATCACATATTCCCCACTTCCGCAAAAAAAACCCTTATCATCTCATAATGAATTGTTATTCTGAGTAATCATAAATAAAATCTCCCGCGACTATTCAAATTAAATAGGCCTATATGTGAAACATTTGACTATTCATTATTAGATAGGGGTATCCAGAGTTAGATCCTGGAGAGGATCCTGAAAACTGACTATCGTAGTATTAGAGGGTTAAGGTGCGTCATTATTGTACTCGCAGATGTAGCGAGCTGACCAGGCACACGGAACCCGCTCCCAGGAGCGCAGCTTGAAGGTATTCAGCAGGAGGCAGTCTCCATAGGCAGGCGGCTTGTTGGTCGGGTGTGTGTACGTGGTCCAGTCACTGAAGCTATTTGTGATGTTTCCGCTAAGGCCCCACGGATGGGACCACGTCCAGTCTTCGTCGTTCAAGCCTCGGCCAGTGGACAACCTCCGACCAGCCGTGTAGTACTGCATGCCAGCTACATGGTGAATGTGCGGAGTACGAGGAAAACAGCTGTATTTTATGGCTATAGATCACAATGTGAAATATCGTTCAGCTAATTTCGCTATCAGTGAATTCCTGGGATTCGTATGCTACAATATTAGTCTGATACACTGGAGATTGAAACCAAATCAAATTATCGTCCTCTAACATATCAGTCATTGTGACATTTCATCTGTTGGAAGTGGCTTACGAGAAATGCGGTAAACTTCGAAGGGCGCACTGAACCAGTTTCCCAGACGCGTGTCATTCCCCTCACAAATTCGCGGATAACATCGCTCGGTGACCACGTTATATACGTCGGCTCTCTGTCTGCACGTATGCTGGGCACAGCTGGTCACGGTCACCGATGGGTCACTGATGAGGGAGTTGGGTCTGCCAACCCACTCGCAGCCAGAGCTGTTTGGAGCGACGGAAATCAAGGTTGGGGAGACTGTGCTGCAGTTGTCCAGCGGCACTGGTGGATGACAGAGAATTATTAAACGATGTGCTCCCATGTTGTATGTTCGGGTGTGAGATGTTAGCATGTATCAGTAAAACCCTTGGCTCAATTCAGATATGCAACTGTTTGTTACCATCAGTAATACTAGTGCTATTAAGTGTTTTCATTCTACAAAATAGTACACTGATTGTTGCTTGGCGAATCTAAGAATTTTTACCCAGCATACGGAGTTGCTGTAGGAGCCACACGTTCTCAGCCTCAGTCTCAACAGCCACCAGTGAGGCGATGTTCTCCTGGCACCTGTCCGAGGCTTCTTGGAAAGAGTCAACACTCTCCTGGCTCACAATGTAGCACGAGGTAGAAAAGCAGAACGTAGGTCGTACATTTCTGGACCTACCTGAATAAAAATAGAAAATTAGTTCTGTAAACCTCATCTCATCATGGTAACCCTCGGCTGGTTTTCGAATTATAATCAATGGTGTTTGTGTTCACGTCATACCAGGATATATCTATCTGAAACAGAACAAACGATTTACGTAGGACTACATCGAGGCATGATACTCACTTGCAAGCTTGAAGTGTTGTTCGCTTGTGGTATTCTGTAGAGCTGCCAGATCGAGGACGTGCCAACATCCTTGATGATCTTTAGCGAAGTTTACAGCCAAACAGTTGGGCGTCCTCGAGCAGAGAGCAGTACATTCCATGAAAGACCGGGCTGTGATAAAGTCGCCAAGCATCTCGGTCCTAGTGGAGTGACTGATATCGAAATGTATTCCCTCCACTGAAAGCGCTACCGTGATGTCGACAAGCACGGCGACGAGTATTGGGCAGATCCTGCAGAAATCCATACCGTCCATCTCTCTCTCCTGAGCAGTCAAATCAAAACTGACGCCATGCTCTATGCCAACTCGCCACTACATGTACAGTTAATAGTAATATGATCAATTGCGAGACGATTCCGTTCTGTTCTGTCCAGAGTGAATTAGTGGTTTCGACAATCACATAGTCCTTCATCTGCCACTAAAAGCTGCGAATTGTGTGTAGAGGGTGAATAAACAATCTGTAGCTTCATTTGACATTTTGCACAAATGTGAAAACTTCTCTTCATTACTGTGTTTAATTGTTGGGACAATGGGTGGTATGGTCTCGATACTTGGCTTTACACATAAATTTTATGGCATCTGAAACATTGCTTTGTAGTCTGTGCTTGTGTTCCAACTGTCAATTCTGTCCATTAACACTTCCTGATAAGATTCATGCATCGGCTACAAACAGGGTGTCTCATAAAAACGACCCGTAAAATAGAATTTGCAATACTCACCACATTATGTACATTAACTCGGCATTTTTTCCCCAAAATTTTGAATAGTTACAGCAAAAGCTATTTTTGAGAATAATTATTCGACACCCCGTATACCAAATACTCGATACGGAGAGTGAGACATTCGTATCGACAACCAGATTCACTCCATCACCCCGTCAACGTTGCTTCAGCTTTTATGGATTGTGACTGTCGACTACTGAGAGAGCAGGTGTGGTGTGAAAATAAATCGAAAATAAATCAACAGTACAACAATTCAAAGTCAATAAAACAACCGTTTTTGTTGAGATATCTAGATCTAGGCCTAATCACACAGACACGATGATTAGCTGAAAACTAATTTTCGAATAAAAATATATTGTTTCGGCATCTATAAAACATTGAACAGTTGATTCAATTATGAGCAGGACAAAACACATAATTGTCGTGATGTGTGTGTTGTTTTTGGGACACCCTGTACGAACAGTTTCTCTTTTTTGCAGCACGTACGCCCGCAAAATGGAATCGATTTGTTATTAACATCCTGCTAGATAACCTGCCAAACGCAGACAGCGATGATGTAATGAGCCATCATGTCCATATCGAATTCTGGATATATTTTTACCCTTGACAGTGGTTCAAGATGGACAATTGTGATTATTGGAAACATTTGAGCAGCAGCCCTGACAATTTCAGGCTTCAGAAATTGTTCAGAAAATGTAATGGAGGTAACCGATACCTAAAGACGTGAATCACTATAACTGATGTAAAGGATGGGTTTGTTTTGTTTTAATAAAACAAACAAACAAACGAATTTTAACAAACAAAAACGTTATTATTATCGCGTTGCTCAGATTCCAAAAGTTGGTCCAAATCGCGACCCGACCGCGGCTGAGCTCGACAGCCCCGGACCGTGGTACAGCTTCAAAGTTGGAGAAACATCGTTCACACATCCGTTGTTACCCTCGCCCCGATAGGGGCAGAGGGTATTGCATTTGGGTCTGTCCGTTTGTATGTCTGTTTGTTTGTTTGTTTGTTTGTCTGTCTGTCTGTCTGTCCGCGCGCATATCTCAAAGGAGAATGGTCCGATCAACATGAAACTTATAGGGATGAAGCGGTATCTCAGTGGCTCGGTCCTCCTCAAATCTGTTCAAAATCGGACAAAAACTGTTGCCATGGCAACGGAAAATGTAAAAATCAATAATTGACCATAACTCCGGTTCTATTCAAGATAAATTTTTCTAACTAATTTTGTATTTTTCTATGGCCAATTCCTGATCATCCGATATATAGCCCGTGGTCGTACGACCAAAACTCTCCATTATCGCCCGATGTCGAAAAATTGGGGGTCACGGTTTCAATTTTTTTAGGTTACCGGACCTATGGTCCGATAACCTATTGGCATGGCGTTGCGTCCGTCGTCTGTCGTCCGTCGTCCGTCGTCGTCCGTCGTCGTCGTCTTCGTCGTCGTCGTCGTCGTCCACATTTTTATCTTTTTTGTTTACGGGCGAATTCTTCTGAAATTTTGCACAAAAATACTTAAAAATAATTCAAGAAGGAGGTATTTTTTAGTTTTTTGATTTTCGCATTTTTTTCAAAATGGCGGCCGTTTTCGACGAAAAATGCCTGATTTTGGACTTTGGTGGCCATTTTCTCAAAATCTGTTCAGTAACTTTTTTTCTTTTTGATACATAACACTCCTCATATGTACCCCTATGATGTCTATAAATTTCGTTGCGCTTGAATCGCTCGAAAAGGGCCATTTTGGCCCAAACTCGGCCCAAATGGGACTTTCCCATGTTAAATTCTCCTATGCTTTATAATGGGACACATTATGCCTAATATCTCACTTAATATTGAGATTAGAGACTAGGAATCAATTGTGGGCATATAGGAAATGATATATGCTGAATATCCTCGTGACCTTGAATTTGACCTCTGACCTCAATTCAAGGTCAGAGCTTAAAATGGCTGATATCTCACTTATTATCGACTCTACAGCTTAGCAATCAATTGTGGACATATAGGAAATGATATATGCTGAATATTCTGATGACCTTGAATTTGACCTTTGACCCCATTTTCAAGGTCATAGGACAAATGGCTAATATCTCGCTTGTTATCAACTTTACAGCTTAGGAATCAGTTATGAACATATAGGAAATGATATATGCAGATTATTGTCATGACCTTGAAGTTGACCTTTGACCTCATTTTCAAGGTCACAGGACAAAATGGCTAATATCTCACTTATTATCGACTCTACAGCTTAGGAATCAATTGTGGACATATAGGAAATGATATATGCTGAATATTCTGATGACCTTGAATTTGACCTTTGACCGCATTTTCAAGGTCATAGGACAAAATGGCTAATATCTCGCTTGTTATCGACTTTACAGCTTAGGAATCAGTTATGAACATATAGGAAATGATATATGCAGATTATTGTCATGACCTTGAATTTGACCTTTGACCTCATTTTCAAGGTCACAGGACAAAATGTCTAATATCTCACTTATTATCGATTTTACAGCTTAGGAATCAATTGTGGACATGTAGGAAATGATATATGCTGAATATTCTCGGACCTTGAATTTGACCTCTGACCTCATTTTCAAGGTCCAAGGACAAACTGGCTCATATCTTGCTCCGCTATTGACTGTATGGCTTGGGAATCAATTGTGGACATGATATAGAAAATGATATACAATGTACACTGAATATTTTGATGACCTTGAATTTGACCTTTGCCCCTTCAGTTTCAAGGCCACAGCACAAAATTGCTAATATCTCTTTGATTATTGAATTTACAGCTTAGCAATCAACTGTGGACATGATATATGCTTAATGTTATATATGCTGAATATTCTCTTGACCTTGAATTCAACCAGTGACCTGGCTAACATCTAAAATATTAAACACTGTCCGGTAACCTATCTTCGGCCCTTGGCCTAATTTTTTGGCCAGCGACGTTTCAGTGCAAATGTCTGCGCTCATAACTCAAAGGCAAACGACCCGATCGATTTGAAATTTATAGGGCAAGAGTGCTATGGTGCTGACTCATTCCCTTCAGAATTTCGCCAAAATCGGATGAAAACGGTTGCCATGGCAATGGAAAAAAGAAAATCACATAATTGGCTTTAACTCCGTTTTTACTCGATATCAATTTTTCTAACTATTTTTGTATTTTTCTTTGGCCATTTCCCGATCGTATGGTGTACGACCGATGGTCGTACGACAAAAACTCTCCATTATCGCCAGATGTCGAAAAATTGGGGGTCAAGATTTCTGTTATTTTTGGCCAGCGACGTTTCAGTGCAAATGTCTGTGCTTCTAACTCAAAGGCAAACGGTCCGATCGATTTGAAATTTATAGAACTAGAGTGCTATGATGGTGGCTCAGACCCTTCAAAATTTTGCCAAAATCGGATGAAAACGGTTGCCATGGCAACGGAAAAAAAGAAAATCACATAATTGGCTCTAACTCCGGTTCTATTTGATATTAATTTTTCCAACTATTTTTGTATTTTTCTTTGGCCAATTCCCGATCGTATGGCGTACAACCGATGGTCTTAAGACCAAAACTCTCAATTATCGCCTAATTTTAGTGACTAAATCTGAAGGGCGAGGGTCTGCAATCTCTGATTGTCTCGTTTAATATGTATTCTGATTCATAAATGTATTCAGATTCCAAAAGGTGGTCCAAATCGCGACCCGACCGCGGCTGAGCTCGACAGCCCCGGACCGTGGTACAGCTTCAAAGTTGGAGAAACATCGTTCACACATCCGTTGTTTAATATGTATTCTGATTCATAAATTGTAATAAATAATAAAATCGATATCCAGAACAGTTTCCATCCGTATGTATGCGAACATATTATACATGTATGTAAACATGACATAGACGAGCGAACTAGCCTCATGGGTTCTCACTACGGAGCCGCTGAAAGGACATGGAAGAAATATTTTTTGACATACGGTTATTGCGTTCCCTCGCAATATTATCGCGTTCCCTCGCAATCCGGATCGCGTTCCCTCGCGATCTTATCGCGTTCCCTCGCAATCCGGATCGCGTTCCCTCGCGATATTATCGCGTTCCCTCGCGATAATATCGCGTTCCCTCGCATTCCGGATCGCGTTCCCTCGCGATCTTGTAGAATAACCTTCTCAGAAGTCATTGGCGTCAGCACAATGCGAGGGAACGCGATCCAGAATGCGAGGGAACGCAATAAAATCGCGAGGGAACGCGATAATATCGCGAGGGAAAGCGATAATATCGCGAGGGAACGCGATCTGGATTGCGAGGGAACGCGATCCGGATTGCGAGGGAACGCAATAAGATCGCGAGGGAACGCGATCCGGAATGCGAGGGAACGCGATAATATTGCAAGGGAACGCAATATTATTGCGAGGGAACGCGATAATATTGCGAGGGAACGCAATAACAATGTGCTAAAAATATTTCTTCCATGTCCTCTCAGAGGCTCCGTACTCATCAGAACAAGTCACCTGTTATATAATGAACGAGACAATCAGAGATTGCAGACCCTCGCCCTTCAGATTTAGTAACTAAAATTAGGCGATAATTGAGAGTTTTGGTCTTAAGACCATCGGTTGTACGCCATACGATTGGGAATTGGCCAAAGAAAAATACAAAAATAGGTTGAAGATTTAATATTGATTAGAACCGGAGTTATAGCCAATTATGTGATTTTCTTTTTTCCGTTGCCATGGCAACCGTTTTCTGAGCCACTACCATAGCACTCCAGCCCTATAAATTTCAAATCGATCGGACCGTTTGCCTTTGAGTTATGAGCGCAGACATTTGCACTGAAACGTCGCTGGCCAAAAATAACCGAAATCGTGACCCCCAATTTTTCGACATCGGCCGATATTAGAGAGTTTTCGTCGTACGACCATCGGTCGTGCACCAAACGATCGGCAGTTGGCCAAAAAAAATACAAAAATAGTTGGAAAAATTAATATCAAGTAAAACCGGAGTTAGAGCCAATGATGTGAATTTCTTTTTTCCGTTGCCATGGCAACCGTTTCCATCAGATTTTGGTAAAATTTTAAAGGGACTGAGCCACCACCATAGCACTCTTGCCCTATAAATTCCAAATCGATCGGACCGTTCGTCTTTGAGTTATGAGCGCGGACATTTGCACTGAAACGTCGCTGGCCAAAAAAAACCGAAATCGTGACCCCCAATTTTTCGACATCGGGCGATAATAGAGAGTTTTGGTCGTACACCAAACGATCGGGAATTGGCCAAAGAAAAATACAAAAATAGTTGGAAAAATTAATATCAAGTAGAACCGGAGTAAGAGCCAATGATGTGATTTTCTTTTTTTCCGTTGCCATGGCAACCACTTCCATTCGATTATGGTAAAATTCTGAAGAGACTGAGCCACCACCATAGCACTCTTGCCCTATAAGTTTCAAATCGATTGGACGGTTTGCCTCTGAGTTATGAGCGCGGACATTTGCACTGAAACGTCGCTGGCCAAAAAAATTCGAAACCGTGACCCCCAATTTTTCGACATCGGGCGATAATAGAGAGTTTTGGTCATACGACCACGGGCCATATATCTGATGATCAGGAATTGGCCATAGAAAAATACAAAATTAGTTAGAAAAAATTATCTTGATTAGAACCGAAGTTATGGTCAATTATTGATTTTTACATTTTCCGTTGCCATGGCAACAGTTTTTGTCCGATTTTGACCAGATTCGAAGAGGACCGAGCCACTGAGATACCGCTTCATCCCTATCAGTTTCATGTTGATCGGACCATTCTCCTTTGAGATATGCGCGCGGACAGACAGACAGACAAACAAACAAACAAGCAAACAAACAAACAAACAAACAAACAGACATACAAACGGACAGACCCAATTGCAATACCCTCGCCCCCCTACGGGGCGAGGATAAAGAGTCTCCTTTAACTTACCATACATCTGGTCCTATAACTCATCGGCATGGCTTTATGTTTGTCGTCCGAATACTGGAGACATTTCCTCTTTTTATATTGAAAACTAATTTTTGTTCAGTGAACGCCTTTTTTTTATTCATTTACATATATGCTGTACAACATAATTATGATGCGTGCTACATGTAAGATGTGACGTTTATTATATTTTGGAACCACGGATGTCAGGAGTTTGTCACACGCTTCCTATGATACCGAAAATTGTTTATAAATTGAGCTTAGTAAATTGAGCTTAGTAGTATCATGATTGATCGATTGAACTTGACCTTTTGGGTTGATATCTTTTGATGTGGCAATGCGTCCATTCCTGTTAACTCATCCATATACATTTCTCAGGTAAGCTTTTTACATGTATCAAAAATACAGAGAAATTTCATCGACTAAAACTGTCCTATGTGTCATTCATTCATACGCCCGTGGGAATAATAACCTAAAAAAAAACAACACCATAAATCTGTCAATGTAAATCCAACACCCATAAAGATGTAAAAGCATTGACAGTCTCTCGTTTATATAGATTTGTTACGCCTTTTCATTCTATTGTACATGATTCATTGATAGCATTTGAATTACATTTGATGAAGCAAGAAGTGATTAATATAATGGGTAAAACGTGGAGAAAAAATATCAATACAAACAAACCACACTTATCTTGGTTCTCTTCATGAATCACCGGAGGGACGGAATTGCATCGGTCGATGTAGGCAGAAAACAAAACACTTGATATATCAAACCAATGTTTATTCTGGCAGAATTATGTTGAGACATGTTTAAACAGATACACTCATCACTCGAATTACCCGATGCCTGCAGCAGGTCTACAGCTGAGATATTGTGTTGATCCACATTACGTGGCGTCCTTTTGACACAGATCCTCACATAACACATAACACAAAAGCATACGTTCAATTTAATAATCCTACTATTACCAACTCTGTCTATTATTAGTCTTCCATGGGAGATACCCGTTGCAACCTGTTTCATCATTTTCAGGCTTCTCATCCACAGCATAAGGATTTTTTTCACATTGTATTTCTTCTGTTAAGTTTAAAGCTGCTGCCTTCGATTGTATGCAATATTTGTTTCAAAAACATTTTTTGTTAAATACATCTAATAATATAACAAAAGTTGTGCTCAAAGATTTTGACGATTACAGTCCGTCCAAGTTGTATTTTCATCCGTTTTAGTGCCCTTTTTGTACCGGTTTTGTAAATAAACCAACGAAGTGTATCCATCAAACCCAAATGTAAAAAAATGCTCAAATCCCGCCTAAAAGTCCACATCGAGTGCATTTTCCAGTTCGTATGTGCAAATATAGTGTAGTTATGAGAATATAATCTGTGATATACCATGATGTGCGTGGAAGTGTCAGTCTATCTCGCATTTTATGCTTTGTTTACATCTGGGTGTGATGGATACAGTTCCTGTATTTACGCGAGAACGGCCTGTTCAAATGAGCAAAATTTCCCTGAAGACTGGATATTTTCATTACATTTGATGTATGTTTCATTCAGTTAGTTTAGCATGTTCAATGTGTTTAATATGAAATACAGTGTAACGGGTTCTTCACCCTTCTGTGACGTCTTGATGAACCGGATTTCTTGGGAGGTGGGTGAGTTGTTATTTAACCGGAGCTGAAACGGTAAAACTCCGGGAAACTGCTACTGCTGTACGGTTGAACTCCGGCTAGAAGTCTCTGAAGGTTGGTAGCGTGGTCTGGAATGGACCTCTTAACCCTTGTCCGACTGCCAATCTGCAACTGCACCTGTAAAGTAAGAATCCGGAGGCGTTTCCGTCTCCGGGTACTGCAACTGCTCCGTCGGGATACCGCTTTACTGCACCAGCTCCGTCGTTTTCCGCCTTACTGCAACTGCGACTGCACCTGGAATAGAGAATCCGGGAACGTTGCCGTTTCCGAATACTGCAACCGCTCTGCCAGGTTCCGCCTCACTGCAAACTGTTCCGGTTGGCTCCGCCTCACCGCAACCTGCGACTGCACCTGAAATGAAGAATCTCGGAAGTGTTCTCACTTCCGGTTACCGCAACCGCTCCGTCAGGTACTGCCTCTGCTACTCCGTCGTCCGGTACCGCCTCTGCAACTGCTTCGTCGTTCCCGTCTCTGCAACTGCTCCGTCCGGTACCGCCTCCGTAGTTGCTCCGTTGAATTCCACCTCCGTCTCCGTCTCCTTCCTTGGTGATCTGGGTTCTTGGATCACCCTAAGACGTCGTTACAACTTGGTCTTAACCGACTGTGGACTTATCTCCCTTTTCTCCGTATTACTTTCTTTTCCGGTGAACTAACTTTATCATAAATTCCAGTTCCCTAACCAACACGGAAAAACAACTCGGTTGAAGTTTTCATGTTTATTTTCCAAGTGCACAGTCAGAAGACTTAACTGCTATCATCTGGTATGACACAAGCCGGAGCAAGGGAGTACTCTGCTATGGGAGAAGGGGTCTGCACAGGTCGACGTCAGGACACCAACTCCGCCGTCCGCTGTGAAGCGGGGGCTTTTATAGACCTGAGACCCACGTCACGTGACCAACCTATTGTGACGTCATAGTCCGCCAAAACACTGATTTTTCCGTAATTTCTAAAACCACTCTAGAACCAATCAGTGGCTGACACGTCACCTTTTAAACCGAAAACGAGGCTGATCACATGACCTTCCGGAAATAACGTCATTACGTTTTTTGTACTCCATTGTTCCAACTCCGTCTCCGGTTCCGTCTCCGGTTCCGGCTCCGTCTCCGGCTTTACCAACATCACAAATATACCAAGTTCCGAGACGGAAAACCTAAATATTACCATTACGGGACCGAATGAACCTTTAAACACATATACATTTTAATAAACGGTTATTTAACCATCATATCACAAAACACTGATAGAATTACCTAGGGGAATCTTTTGGGTACGCCCCAAAACCGTTACACTCCCCATTCCTTAGACTCTGTTCGTCCCGAACAGATCAATATCACATATCACATATACATAAATTTTTAACCGTTAAACTGTCCGTATAATGAAACACAACTGTTTCCGTGATCCGGGTACTGGTATCTCTTAACTAGTTTACGGTCACTGTACCCGGATATCTTGCTTGTTCCGTTTCCCACTTTTAACTCTTAATTAAACTAGAATCTGGGAAACGGTTCTTCTTTCTTCTCCTTGCGCCGACTTGACTTGCGACGACTTGCGGCGACTTGCGACGACTACTGCCCACCAGTATCACGGCGCGAACTGCTTCCTGACGGCGGACGAGGTGGAATGGTATTTGGTACCAACGGTCGTCCGAAGCTTGTTCCTCTGGCATCAACCGGGAGAAGATCGGGATCATGTAAACTCCACTGGGGTGGCACGTAGCACCCATTCCTGAGGCGTTCGTCCCGGATGGACCAATCTGGAATCAAACGGTGACTCTCTCTGCTCCATGGTCTCCACGTAGACGCCGGAGTCTCTCATCTCGGCTGGCCCCCACTGCTCTGGTCCCCAACGTACGGCATAGTATCTGGCATGCTCCGGGACTGCAGGTGCAAAGACGGATGCACTCCGTCCTCCAATATTCACCGGGAAACAGTGGGACGGACACGGTTGAGTTTAAGGACCGCCAAACGGGTAGAAAGTGTATGGTGGACTCTGGGTCGGTGCTCGGGCTTGGCTCCTTCTGGACCGCTCACTGGAAGACTGTCGAGGCCTGGTTTCCACCGGAGACAGGATTCCGGGTGTAGCTCTGGCTTGATCTATCAGGATACTCCTCCGGGCTCTCTGCACGTCCGCATGGCTTCGGTCCGACGCGGAAGACTCCATTCCGTCATCCCTAGCCGCTGTACTGGTTCTGCTTCCGGCTACTGCTTGAATGGTTGCCGGTAAAGTTCTCTCCGTGGATCCTCGGGTCTCCGTCTCACTGTCAGCTCTGCTCCGGGTTCCGCCTTCCGCTTTAGTCTCCGCTCTGCCTCCTGATCTGCCAACGGGTCTGCTGTCCGCTCGGCTATCTGCTCTGCTATCTGCCCTGCTATCGGCTCTGCTATCTGTTCGGCTATCTGCTCTGCTATCTGCACGGCCGCTGGATCTGCTTTCTGCTCCGCCTCCGGGCCGGACGATCACGCTGCTCACCGCTCTGCCACTACTAGTCGTTCTCGGAGCTGGGCTCCGGAAACTGCCTTCCTCGTCTCTGCCAAACTGCCATCCGCCTCCGTCGACCGCTACACTGCCAACCGCCTCCGTCTACTGCCTCACCGCCTCCGCTTTTACTGCACTTTTCTTCCGGACTGGTGGTCTTCCGGGAAATACTTTGTCGTTTTTTTACTGCAAAATCTGCCGCCGCCGGAAAATGCTGGACTTGATTCGATTCCGCCAAACTTTAACAGCGATGTGCACAGCTCGAGGTCTGCTCTCCAACTACTGCCAGAGCCCGATTTCAAGGCCCCTTTATACTCTTTCTGCTCACGTGACTTGAAAAGCTCCACACTGATTGGCTGCCTCAGGAGTGACGTCACAATTATGCAAAAACTCAACCGTTGACCGAGAGGTGTCCGTCTCCGGCTCAACCGGCTTCTCCGGGTTTTTCCGGCTCCCTTTCAACTGCTTCTTCGAGCGAAGTATCTGCAATTTTGAAGTATCTCTGCCATCAGGAGGGTTGAATAGAGTCTCAGCCAGTTGAATCTCAGCCAGTTGGGTGTTTCCGCCATCTGTACTGCTTCGTCAACTGCATATCTGCTCACTGGTATTACTGCTTGTCGACACTGGAAACTGCATACATTCTGTCCAGGAGGAGGCGCCTTCCTATCTGGGGTGATTTTTCTCCGTTTCTGTCAATCTGCAGTCGGTTTACTGTCTCTGCTAAGTGGAAACTCCGATTGGATGTCTTCAGCCGGAAAACTTTTCCGTCTTAATTCTCCTCATACGGAAGACGTGTAGCTGCTTCTCTGGAGATACTAGACCGCTAACCCAGGTTCTTCTGGACCCCTGGCCGCTACCCTGGACTGGTTGACTATGCGCTCAACCCAGTCAGAACCTCTAGGATGTCTCTATCCGGTCTCTGCACCGCGTTCCGCTCTGCTTCCTTTCTCCGCCCTGTTTCCGTAACCAGCACTTACTCACTGTTCCAACTTCTTGCGGTCGCTCTCTGCCGGAACTCAACGTTTTACCAGGGTCTCAGCTATCTCCTTCTCCTGCTCTACAGCTCACCCCGTCTTCCCATATTTCTTCGTCCTCTGCGGCTTTACTCCGAGTCCGTATCCGACTCAGAGACCGTCTGTTCCGACTCCGGAACACTACTCTGCTTCGGCGGCTCCGTCTGCCTCCAGGATTCCGCCATTCTCTGCTTCATCCATCTCGGATGCTTCACACCATTATACGGTTTTTAGCAAATCGAAGTGAACCACCTTCTGCCGAGTTTCACTCTCTGCAATCTCGTAGGTCACGTCGGTAAATCTGCTCAGCACTAGCTTTGGACCGCTCCACTTCCTCTGCAACTTGGGTGCCTTGCCCTTCTTCCGTGTTTTGACCGCCATCGACACTCGGTCTCCTGGCTGGAACTGATTGTCGACCTTCCTCCGGTCATACAGCTTCTTCTGCCGTTCCATCTCTCTGCCAGATTTCGCTCGAACCGCCTTGTATACTGCTTCTAGTCGCTCCCGGAGCTGACTACCATACTCTGTTACTTCTGCTGTTGATTCGCCCGAAGGCCTGCCAATCAGTAACTCTACCGGAGTGTTGACTTCTCTGCCCAGCATCAGCAAATTGGGACTCTGCCCGGTTGTCTCCTGCGGGGTACTCCGGTAAGCTGCCATCGCCAACGGAACTAGCTGATCCCAGTTGGTCTGCCGCTCGCTAACGTACAGGCTCAGGATCTGCTGCAGCGTCCGGTTGAATCGCTCAATGAAACCGTCCGACTGAGGTCGGAAAGCGGTTGTCCATGTCTTGTGAATCCCCAGGATTCTGCAAACATTTCTCAACAAGTCGGACTCGAAATTTCTGCCTTGGTCGGTGTGGATCTCCATCGGGATGCCGTACCGCGCTGCAAACTGGTTGACGAATATGTCCGCAACCGTCACCGCTTCCTGATTCGGCATCGGGTAGGCCTCTACCCACTTGGTGAAGTAATCACCGATTACTAAGATGTACCGGTTCCCCCAGGTGGATTTAGGTAATGGACCCATCACGTCCATTGCCACCCTCTCCATGGGAGCTCCAACCCGGTATTTCTGCATCGGAGATCGTTTCAAGTTCTGCATACTTCTTGACGCACATTCGTCACAGCTCAGCACCCACTGCTTTATGTCCCGCATCATAGCCGGCCAGAAATACCGCCTCCGAATGCTAGCCCCCATCCTTCTGCTTCCGAGGTGTCCTCCCGTCCGGCTCTGATGGGCCAGACGGAAAATCTCCTGTCTCAGCTCCTTCGGAGTTATTAACTGCATTCGGCTGGTTCCTTCTGCCATTTTCCATTTCCGGTAGACTACTCCGTCGACTTTCAGCAAGGTCTTCCGCATCCCGTACAGCACTTTCTCCTCGCTGCTCATGCTGGAAAAGTCTGCACTGCCAGCTGTACCGCTCCCGTCGATCAGCGACGTCACCAGTGGGTACCAAGGTTCTGCTTGTTGCATTCTCCGCAAATCATCTGGTCGATATTTCTGCCCCAGCACAGTATCCTGGTCCGCATTTTCCGCCAGCCTAATCTGCTCTGCAACCGCATCCGCTTTTCCTGGAACTGCCTTCTCCGTTACCGAAACCGGCTTCCGGACACTGCTTTCTCCGCTACTGCAACCACCTTCCTTGGGACTGCTTCCTCCGTCACCGCAACTGCAACCGGCTTCCGGGACACTGCCGTTTCCGTCACCGCAACCGCAACCGGCTTCCGGGACACTGCTTTCTCCGCTACTGCAACCGCCTTCCTTGGGACTGCTTCCTCCGTCACCGCAACCGGCTTCCGGGACACTGCCGTTTCCGTCACCGCAACCGCACGGAATTCTTCATTTTCTGAGGAGTTTCTTCACTCCGAGTCTGCCGGAACCTTTCTCCGTAGTTCCAGGCGTCTATCTTGGCCTGCTTCCAGTCGATTTTTCCGCATTGGCTGCACGGGGATCTGGACAATGCATCCGTGTTATTATGGATTCGACCCGGACGATGTTCGATGTCGAAATGGAACTCACTCAGGAGCTCAATCCACCGGGCGACCTGCCCCTGTGGCTCCTTGAAATTCATCAGCCAGGTAAGACTGCCATGATCCGTGCGAAGAAGGAAGTGTCGTCCCAGCAAGTACTGCTTATTCTTCTGTACCCCAAACACAACCGCCAGGAGCTCCTTCCGGGTGACACAGTATCTCCGTTCTTCTTTGGTTAGGCTGCGGCTCAAGTAGGTTATCACCCGCTCCTGGTTGCCCTGCTTCTGTGACAGCAATGCTCCCAACCCGGTGTCACTGGCGTCCGTGTCCAGGATATATCGGCCTTGCTCCCTTGGGTAACCGAGTATCGGTGCCGATACTAGGCGGTTCTTCAGCTCTGCAAATGCCTGCTCTTGCTCCGTCTGCCACCGGAACTGCACCCCTTTTTCCGTCAAGCGATTCAGCGGCGCTGCAATCTCGGAGAACTTTGGCACGAACTTCCGGTAATAGGAGCATAGCCCCAGAAAACTGCGCAGCTCCGTCAGGTTGGTGGGTGTCCGCCACTTCCGTACTGCCTCCGTTTTTGCCGGGTTGGTACGGATACCGTCTCTTCCGACAATGTGAACTAGGAAAGACACCTCCGGCTGGAAAAACTTGCATTTTGACGGTTTGACTTTTAGGTCTGCCTCTCTCAGCTTGTTGAAAACCTCCTGAAGATCACGGATGTGATCCTCCAGGGTCTTGCTGTAGACTATGATGTCGTCCAGATATATGAGGCAGGTCTTCCAGGACAGTCCGCCTAACACCTTCTTCATCAACCGCTCGAATGTACCCGGAGCATTGCACAAGCCGAAACTCATGACTTTGAACTGGTAAAGGCCACCGGGAACACAGAAGGCCGACTTTTTCCGGGCGTCCTCGTCCATCCCGACCTGCCAGTATCCACTGGTCAGGTCGAGAGTGGAGAACCACTTGGCGTCTGCACAGGCTGCTATGGTGTCGTCAATTCTCGGCAACGGATAAGCATCTTTCTCCATGACTGCATTTAACCGCCGGTAATCAACACAGAACCGGGTGGTTCCATCCTTCTTCTTCACAAGCACAATCGGAGAAGCCCAAGGACTGCTACTTTCTTCAATGACGTTCTTGTCTTTCATCTCCTGAATTAGACTGCTCACCAGCTCTCTTTTGTCCGGCGGAATCCATCTAGTCGGCTGCTTAATCGGCCGATGACTGCCCGTGTTTATCTGATGTTGTACCTCATTGGTCTGCCCCAGTTCTCCGGCATCATTGCTGGAGGTCGGCTTATTCCGAAATAGGAGGTCGGTTACTCTCTCGCGGAAATGACTCGGCACTGCATCCTGGGTCTGCTCTGCTAGCTGCCGCAGCTTCTCGTACCCGCTCCAATTCCGCCCGGCCTCCGATTCCGGAGAAATCTGCACCTTCCTGCTCTGCTCCGCCAACGGAACAACACTGCAACCGGCTGCTAAGGTGGTCATCGTCGCCAACTGCGCTCCTTTCTTGATGATTACCGGCTCCGCCATCACATTGATCACTCGAACCGGGACTGTTCCTTGCTTTATCCGGGATAAAGTTCTCCCGATGGTCTTTTCTCAGTAGGCTCATGTGGCATTTCTAGTACTCCTTCTGCTTCACGGACACTCTCTGCTTGTCCTATTATCAGCTGTTCCGTTTCCGGCGGAATTTGGTAATCTGCTACAGCGTTGATCGGAAACGGCTCTCTGGTCTGCTCGAACATGGTGAGGAACACCTCCTGGCTGCCCATCTGCATGGTCATTCGGTCAAAATTTATGCCGGATATCCGGGAACGGATGAAATCCATTCCCAGTATTCCTTCGTCTTCACAGTCTGCTATCTCGAACGTCACGGTTTCAGCTACTCCTGCGATATTGAGTGGGAGTTCTTTCCGGCCATGCGTCCGTATGTTACTTCCGTCAACCATTGAGAGACGAATCGGCGACCGCTTCAGCTTCATTCCGGGTTTCCGGATCCGTTCCCAGGTTTGTAGGTTGAGCATTGTGACAGTGCTGCCTGTGTCGATTATCAGCGTTACTGGTTCTTCGCATACTCTGGCTGTCACACACATGCCCACCTCGCCCCTGGGACCGGGTCCGTGAACCACCTGCCGGTTATGGGGGTGTCCTCTCTACCGGGTCCCGGAATTCCCCTTTTCCGCGACCCGCTCTAGTTTTCCGGCTGCTGCTGCTGCTGTCGTGGCTGCTGCTGTTGTTGCTGCTGCTGCGGCTGCTGCTGCTGCTGTTGTCGCGGCGACTGCTGCTGTTGTGGTTGACGCCGTTGCTGCTGCTGCTTCGGCTGCCTGCAGTCCCGGGCAAAATGCCCTTTCTGGCCACAGTTAAAGCATTCTAAATCCGCTCGGGAACTGCGCTGCTGCTGCTGCCTGCTAAGACATGTATGATACCAAACACCAAACTAACCGCTTCCTTGACCTGAGTCATCAGATCCGCCAACTGCTGCTGAGTCTGCTCGGCTTGCTTCCGCAATTCGTTCACCTGCTGGCTCCACTCCGGCTCCGTGTTCAGCTGCCTCGTCCGGTGTCGCTCCGCTGGTCTACTGTTGTCCGTTTTCATGATGCTCTCATACTCGGTGGCGAAACCCAGAGCCTGCGACAGCGTTTCTGGGTGGCTTTTCAATACCGACAACCGCATATCTCGGTTAGTAAGACTGTTGCAGAAATGCATCTTCATGAGCACTTCTGTTGTTGCCGGGTCCGCTTTTGGGTAAGCTAGCCGCGTCTTGCTCCGTATGTCTCTGGCCAGCTCGGACAGCTCCTCCTCCGGCTGCAATTTTCGCGTCTGCAATTCCGCCTGGAAAACAAATGTTTTCTCCCCCGGACAAAACTGCTGTTTTAATGCCGCCACAACCGTATCAAAGCTGCGTCTCTGCTCCGCGGACAGATCCAGTAGTATGCTGCGGGCGTTACCCCTCAAACTGACACATAAGTTCAGCGCCTTATCCTCTTCTGTCCAACGGTAGTACCGAGCATATTCAAGGAGGTGAGCCTCATACTCCGACCACAGATCAGTTCCGTCGTATGTCATTAATCTGGCTACTCCAGCCCTTGGTGCTGGTTGTTGTACTGCTTCTGCCTGCTGCTCTCCGGTCACTGCCAGGTGCTGTTGAAACACCTCCATTTGGGTCGCCAATAATCTGCTCAGGTTGTCGACTAAATTCTCACCGCCTTCCGGTTCCGCATCCGGTTCCCGATCGCCAGCCTGGTCCGGAAAGTTAATTTCCGCCTCTGCTAACTGCTCTGCAGGCTGTACTCCTTGAGGAACCCGAAGGGGCTCTTCTGCAACTGCTTTCTGCATTTCCGGCTGCAACAGCTTTCGCTCGGCAGGACGAACTGCTTCCTTTTCCGCAACCGGCATCTGCAACGGCTCAGCTCCTACTGCTCCTACAGGCTGCTCCATGTCCGACACGGCTGTCTTCAGCTGCTGTTCCGCCAATTTGCCCCGTCTAGTAGTCATACTGCAGATGATCCCACCGCTGCCACCAAAAAGTTGTAACGGGTTCTTCACCCTTCTGTGACGTCTTGATGAACCGGTTTTCTTGGGAGGTGGGTGAGTTGTTATTTAACCGGAGCTGAAACGGTAAAACTCCGGGAAACTGCTACTGCTGTACGGTTGAACTCCGGCTAGAAGTCTCTGAAGGTTGGTAGCGTGGTCTGGAATGGACCTCTTAACCGTTGTCCGACTGCCAATCTGCAACTGCACCTGTAAAGTAAGAATCCGTCTCCGGGTACTGCAACTGCTCCGTCGGGATACCGCTTTACTGCACCAGCTCCGTCCGGTGCCGCCTCCGTAGTTGCTCCGTTGAATTCCACCTCCGTCTCCGTCTCCTTCCTTGGTGATCTGGGTTCTTGGATCACCCTAAGACGTCGTTACAACTTGGTCTTAACCGACTGTGGACTTATCTCCCTTTTCTCCGTATTACTTTCTTTTCCGGTGAACTAACTTTATCATAAATTCCAGTTCCCTAACCAACACGGAAAAACAACTCGGTTGAAGTTTTCATGTTTATTTTCCAAGTGCACAGTCAGAAGACTTAACTGCTATCATCTGGTATGACACAAGCCGGAGCAAGGGAGTACTCTGCTATGGGAGAAGGGGTCTGCACAGGTCGACGTCAGGACACCAACTCCGCCGTCCGCTGTGAAGCGGGGGCTTTTATAGACCTGAGACCCACGTCACGTGACCAACCTATTGTGACGTCATAGTCCGCCAAAACACTGATTTTTCCGTAATTTCTAAAAACACTCTAGAACCAATCAGTGGCTGACACGTCACCTTTCAAACCGAAAACGAGGCTGATCACATGACCTTCCGGAAATAACGTCATTACGTTTTTTGTACTCCATTGTTCCGACTCCGTCTCCGGTTCCGTCTCCGGTTCCGGCTCCGTCTCCGGCTTTACCAACATCACAAATATACCAAGTTCCGAGACGGAAAACCTTCTAAATATTACCAATACGGAACCGAATGAACCTTTAAACACATATACATTTTAATAAACGGTTATTTAACCATCATATCACAAAACACTGATAGAATTACCTAGGGGAAACTTTTGGGTACGCCGCAAAACCGTTACAACAGTTTAAAAAAATATTGACTGGTTTCGAAGGCAGCTGCTTTGATTTGATTTGTTAGTAGACCATATCTCTATGTTTGACTCGTTCAATATTCAGTTTGAGGCCATACGTAACACAGCCCCTAAGCTTTGTATGTGTCTCACCATATCTCTCAATCAACTTATGTAACAAAGCACAGTCTAATATGAATGTTCATTTGTCATTCTATTCTATACGAGTTTCCATGACATGTCCAGTGATTTTTGCATTGGGATTGGAGGAAAATTACGGAAAACTACATGTCATCAGAGACGTGTAGCGGGGGAGGGGGGTTGATGGGGACACGGATGTCAACCTACCCCTCCCCCCACCACTTTCCCGAAAAAGCTTTTGGGACCAGCGACCTTTACCCCCAAGCCATCCCATGTTATATATTGGACACCCTCCCCCTTCCTCTTAAAATTCCTGGATCTGCCCTGGAAATGCGTTATCACAGAGGATAAGACTATAATATAATACCATTTTTTTACTTGTTAATCTATATCATTGTCTGAATAAATAATTCAGATTTAGGTGATATCAAATTTGCATAAAACTTCGATATTCCCCGGAGAAATATCCAATCATACCGGATGTCGAATATATTGCCGAAAGCGAATGCGACCAGCCTTCTTGTCATCGGTAAAGATCTATTTCAAAAGTATATCATATTTTCAGAAACGATGAATACGTATTTGTGTACGTGTGGGTATTAACGGAAACAGTGGGTATGTACTTCAATTACACAGCTGTATTCCACCAAGAAAATCAGAATCTTGAATTATTTACGTCGCAATGCTATTACTGAATTATTATCAAATTGTTATTGTTGATGTTGGTGTCATTATTGTTATCGTCGAAGAGATCATTGTTCTGAAGATATTAGATAATGTCTCCCATGAACTGGTCGGTAATGTTTTTAATAATGTTGAAAAGAAATTTTCTAGATGGGAATGGGAGAAATTGTTTATAATTGGGATACTTTGGTTATAAAAAAAAAACCTGATAATGTGAAGTTAAGTTTGCCAGAATATGAATATTCCCAGCCCCACGTGTTGCACTGGTAACGATTTTCCAAGAGAGAAAAATCAAATGATCAATAAATGGTCATTTTATTTCAAACTAATGGTTCATGTATACCGTTATAATGTATAACATGATAAAATCAACTACGGTATATAATCTAACATACTATCTCACCTAGACAGCTAAAGAGAAGACTGGATCGAGATCCAGTTAAATATTTATATAGTTTACATGACATTGTGTAATTGTAACCCACGCGAATATATTGATATGAGACTGTTCAAGATACACGCTGAATTTGTCAACGATGCATACAGCTGGAGATGAGATTTGATTGAGGACTTTTTAAACCGGCTATATAATTTACACGTGTCATTGTAACCCACGGAAATATATTATATATTAATATGACGCTATTCAATACGGACGTTGAATTTGTCAACGTTTTTTAACAAGCTGTGTGTCCCATCATCACAACAATAAATGATGTATCATACGACTTGCTGTATGCTCATACTGCAAATATAAATGCCAGGGCTGTGTGCATTTTGATTTGCATTTTTAGGTATGGCATCATACCTAATACGTCTACAATGCAAATGTGTGAAGACATGAATTCCAATAATAAAATATAGTTGCGGCAAACGTATTCCAAGATATAGAATGTGAATACTTGTCTATAGCCAATGTTGATCTTACAACATTGCTTGCTTGTAAATTCTTGCTGTGATTTCGTGTTGCCTGTTCATCAAATACTAACGTTCCTGATTTTCATCACAAAACACTGATAGAATTACCTAGGGGAAACTTTTGGGTACGCCGCAAAACCGTTACAACAGTTTAAAAAAATATTGACTGGTTTCGAAGGCAGCTGCTTTGATTTGATTTGTTAGTAGACCATATCTCTATGTTTGACTCGTTCAATATTCAGTTTGAGGCCATACGTAACACAGCCCCTAAGCTTTGTATGTGTCTCACCATATCTCTCAATCAACTTATGTAACAAAGCACAGTCTAATATGAATGTTCATTTGTCATTCTATTCTATACGAGTTTCCACGACATGTCCAGTGATTTTTGCATTGGGATTGGAGGAAAATTACGGAAAACTACATGTCATCAGAGACGTGTAGCGGGGGAGGGGGGTTGATGGGGACACGGATGTCAACCTACCCCTCCCCCCACCACTTTCCCGAAAAAGCTTTTGGGACCAGCGACCTTTACCCCCAAGCCATCCCATGTTATATATTGGACACCCTCCCCCTTCCTCTTAAAATTCCTGGATCTGCCCTGGAAATGCGTTATCACAGAGGATAAGACTATAATATAATACCATTTTTTTTACTTGTTAATCTATATCATTGTCTGAATAAATAATTCAGATTTAGGTGATATCAAATTTGCATAAAACTTCGATATTCCCCGGAGAAATATCCAATCATACCGGATGTCGAATATATTGCCGAAAGCGAATGCGACCAGCCTTCTTGTCATCGGTAAAGATCTATTTCAAAAGTATATCATATTTTCAGAAACGATGAATACGTATTTGTGTACGTGTGGGTATTAACGGAAACAGTGGGTATGTACTTCAATTACACAGCTGTATTCCACCAAGAAAATCAGAATCTTGAATTATTTACGTCGCAATGCTATTACTGAATTATTATCAAATTGTTATTGTTGATGTTGGTGTCATTATTGTTATCGTCGAAGAGATCATTGTTCTGAAGATATTAGATAATGTCTCCCATGAACTGGTCGGTAATGTTTTTAATAATGTTGAAAAGAAATTTTCTAGATGGGAATGGGAGAAATTGTTTATAATTGGGATACTTTGGTTATAAAAAAAAAACCTGATAATGTGAAGTTAAGTTTGCCAGAATATGAATATTCCCAGCCCCACGTGTTGCACTGGTAACGATTTTCCAAGAGAGAAAAATCAAATGATCAATAAATGGTCATTTTATTTCAAACTAATGGTTCATGTATACCGTTATAATGTATAACATGATAAAATCAACTACGGTATATAATCTAACATACTATCTCACCTAGACAGCTAAAGAGAAGACTGGATCGAGATCCAGTTAAATATTTATATAGTTTACATGACATTGTGTAATTGTAACCCACGCGAATATATTGATATGAGACTGTTCAAGATACACGCTGAATTTGTCAACGATGCATACAGCTGGAGATGAGGTTTGATTGAGGACTTTTTAAACCGGCTATATAATTTACACGTGTCATTGTAACCCACGGAAATATATTATATATTAATATGACGCTATTCAATACGGACGTTGAATTTGTCAACGTTTTTTAACAAGCTGTGTGTCCCATCATCACAACAATAAATGATGTATCATACGACTTGCTGTATGCTCATACTGCAAATATAAATGCCAGGGCTGTGTGCATTTTGAGGTTCTGTCAAATCCATGATATTGTGAGCAAATACATACCTCAAGTCAAGTGTTCCCTCTCCAATGTATGTTCATTCCTCTATGTCTCTCGTCAATGGGCTTCCAAACAATACGTTCACAATTAGACATTTCTATCCGTAATTAGACATTTCTATCCGTGAAAATATATGACGATTGATCTCATTGGACTTCAGAATAGTGGGATACCAGTTATGAATGCTAATTGCGCGGCTTATATTCCACGTAACGTAACATTAATTCCGCGGATCAAATATTATTTCCTCGGTATGAATATGGAAATGTAAACCTAATTAATAATGAAAGAAGGGGGCGGAAATAAGACACCTCATCATTGCTCTATTCACACGATTCTCAAATATGTTTTTTATTGTCGTCATGGAAATCTTGTTGTGCTAGTGGTGATATGGGTCGATATATACATTAGTCCCACCATAGTATAAGTTCCTACATGAAAAAAAAATATCCAAACATGAGCACTTTGTGTATATATGCCTATTTAAAATGTCTCGTCCCAAACGACTAACTTACACATCTTCACGTAGACATGACATTCTACATGTCTACTAGATGTAGAATTAACTACACCTCACACGCTGTCTGCCCCTGATGACGCCCGCGTGTCTTTGGATAAATTAACTGGTCGGGCTTTGTTTCAGTTGCAAAATGTTGTATTTTACGTTTGATGTCGGCATCATCAAAATCTGGTGATATTAGCGATAATAGGTTGATACTTACACTCATGAGTTTGAGCACTCAAACTCTGATATCCGGTCGAGTTGATTGTCCCCATATCCTCATGATTCAAACTTGAACTTTATGCGTTTAGCTTATATATATGTTTAGATAAACATAACCTTGGATTTTGAATACTTACTATGGGTCATGTCATGTTCACGCATGTCAGACTTGACCTCTACATTTACTACTTAATATCATACTATGACAAATTTAATGTCATCAAAATATCTGACATTTACATGCGTACGTTCGTGATATCTACATGTGCAAGCGTTTTGTCTGCAATTAAAAAAAAATCTGCAAAAAATTTCTGGCGGAGTTGGAAGTTGATATATACACTGGACAATCTTCTCAGTCTTTCAACAATTGGGCCGCATCATTTAGCACAAGTTTAGCACTCATGTGGCTATTGAAGACTGGTACGGCATAATGGTTAGTGTGTTTGTTTGGTTTTTTTTTACTTTGGATAGACATGATAGACGATGAAAGATTTCATTACATAAATGTCGGCTTGTACTATTCAATTCTTCTCGAACCAAATGTTGGACTTTCATGTGAAGGGACTCGATTGTTTCGTCAAGCGGGTGACTGTTACCCGAGAAGATTAGGTTTTTGTTCATAGATCGTACTTCACTATGATGACCCTTTCATTGAGTGCTTTGAATTGATCGTTCATGGTTCCGATATAGTTCCGATACATATGTTTATGGCACCTTGCCTCCAATTGTTCAACCTTTGAGGATAAAGTGCGTTTCATAATGTCCTCCATGTTACTTAAATATTTTGTCATGAGCCTCCAGCCACGCTGGAAGTCTTCTACTGTTAGCCATGTTTCTATATTCGTATTGCACATTTGGGTATCAGTGGATATGGACACTATCACAATTTTTAATTATCGCCCATTCATAATAGAAATCACGTTACAGAGATCTCATCTGCAGTTTTGGGGACAAATATACAAACCTGTTGAAAGCTGGGGAATGCTTTACATCCAAAGTCATTCAACATCTCACCACATGCTATTAAGTTGTAGCTCCCCTTGTTTACATTCACATAGGTCAGCCATGTTTTCGTGTGTGTTTTTCAAAATATAGCAAGTGATAATATCCTAACAGTGTCTGTTGGCATTCAGAAGCTCACCTAAAACGGTCATATCCTATCGGATGCTGCCTTGTTAAAATAATCTGCGGTACAACAATAATACAATTCCACAGCGCATGCCTCACTAAAAATACATATCATTGCGCATGGCATCATACCTAATACGTCTATAATGCAAATGTGTGAAGACATGAATTCCAATAATAAAATATAGTTGCGGCAAACGTATTCCAAGATATAGAATGTGAATACTTGTCTATAGCCAATGTTGATCTTACAACATTGCTTGCTTGTAAATTCTTGCTGTGATTTCGTGTTGCCTGTTCATCAAATACTAACGTTCCTGATTTTCATCGTTTCTTTATGCACCTTTACAACTGGTGCCATGACCAGTATATATCGTTCATATCTTGTCATTGAAAGCTAAGTTACGCCTCTACAGTCGTCCATTTCATTTAATATTGTATATTGGTTTAAACTGTTATGTTAGGTTTTTTTATTGGCATCATCAAAATTTGGTTATCAGCGGTGATTAGTCGAAGATACATTTCGCGGCCAATATCGCCTCCTTGTTGAACCTTAGCGGTTTTCTACAAGATGCCCGGGAAACCGTCGACGAACACGTCTCTCTGGGGCCTGTCGACATGTACGGATAGCATCATGTGTACAATTCAACGTGATATGAATCAGAAAATGAATTTTCTTTCACCTGTCTGATATATTTAAACAAGCAAAATAAATTTGGCGTGAACGACACTGATTTACATTGGTTTGAAACTTACCTTCGGGACGTTCCACCAAGATGCTTATACGAGATGAGTCGCCTTCACCTGCACTACTACCTTGTTCAGTCCCACAAGGCAGCACTTGTGGACCCTTGTTGTACTCTATGTATGCCAGTACCCTACAAACTCATATTCAGATTTACAATTACAGTGTCAATCCTGGGATACGCTGATGACCATACATTGTATGACAGTTGTGATCCTAGTTCTAAACTGGATACCCGCCGGATGTTCCACAACATGGAACAGTGCTCGTGGTCTGTTAACGAATGGATGACGATGAACTGACTACAAATAAACTTGAATAAAACGGAATTCATGTTGATGGGTTCCAGGAGTTTGTTGGATAAGTGTGCAGTGGATATTCTTCGAGTTTCTTCTGATCACGTTCCTAGAACTAAATCCATTAATATCTTGAGTCCATATCGACGACCAGTTGTCATTCAAACAGCAGATTGCAGCAAAATGTAGAATTGCATCTCTCAATCTGCACCACATATACGTCGTATTCGGGGATGCATATCGTTGGGCGTATGCAAACAACTGGTACATGCTCTTGTGATCTCACACCTCGATTATGGGAATGCATTGTATTATGGCCTTCCAGATGCCACTGACCTCCCTTTGTGCAGGGTGCAAAATCGCGCTGCTAAACCTATTCCTAAACTAGGTAGTCGTGATAGTGCCACCGAGGCCAAGGGGACACTTCATTGGCTGCCCAAACCCTACCGAAGTAAATTTAAAATTGCTTGCTTGGTTCACAAAGCACTACACTTTGCTGGAGCAGCATATCTCCGTGATCTCTTGAGTATTAGTGAGCTTGCGCGTAATACACGTTCATCTGATGGTGCAGTCAAGTTGGTGATCCCACATACCAAGCGAAAAACGTCTGCCGATCGCTCATTTTCTGTGTCTGAACCTGTAGTTTGGAACTCCTTCAAAGAGTTCAATATAACGAGAGGCGGAACTCTCTATGGCCCGATTTCTCATCTCTGGGTTAACCCAGGTAGGTTATGTCCAAAACCCAGGATTAACCCTGGGTGAGCTAACACAGGGATAACCCTGACCCGTGGGTATGGGTCAGGTTTGTTTCCCATGTCAAGGCTAGGTCTAGGTTACCTAACCTGAGGCTAACCCGTGGTTAACCTATAGTTTTGTTATATGTTTGGCTGGGCAACCTAGTGCAGTCTAAGATGGGCTCCGTTTAAAACTGAGGACATGATGCACTGAGATCAAAATTAAACGAATCAACTCAGTCTTGCACGCACATCTCGGTATGGCTACGCGTACATGCTGGAGAAGCATATCTCCGTGATCTCTTTAGTATTAGTGAGCTTACGCGTAATACACGTTCATCTGATGGTGCAGTCAAGTTGGTGATCCCACATACCAAGCGAAAAACGGCCGACGATCGCTCATTTTCTCTGTCTGAACCTGTAGATTGGAACTCCTTACCACTTCAAATTCGAATCATCAACAACTATCATCAGTTCAAATCAGCACTAAAGACCTTTGACTATAAAGCAGCATATGGTTTGTAAGTAAGAATATGTTCATCTAAAGTGAAAATGTATTGTACAGCGCTGCTGCTTACATTTTCAATTATAAATGGTGCTATATCAAATGTTATGTAATAATAATAACAATAATAATAATAATAATAATAATAATAATAATAATATATTGTTGTAATTCAATAGAACTCCTCCAGGGAACTCCCTAGACAAAACGAATGGATGGTGATTATGTAAATAGTGAAAGTAGTAGTTGAATTCATACAAAGCATTTATGTGGAGAAACATGGCAGTAGTTAAATGGAATCTTTCGGGAAAGAGGTTCCATTCAAAAGACGTTTTATTTGATAGATGCTATATCATGTATATAGAATCTACGCACGAATTTTCAGCGAAATCCATTCCGAAATTTCAGAGCAATAGCAGAATGAAAAACACCAGCAGTCGGCGGGAAAGCCATGAATGCTGACTGGTGAGCAACAAAATTAACATCAGTTTTGTCAGATAGCTATGAAAGATGATACCATAATAATTCGTTTTCAGTGATTGGAAAACTTCGGAAAAAAAGTTTGAAAAAAACTTCACATGGAAATGCTCACTCTTTCGGGAACACCTGATTTCACCTCCTAATGGCCATATTCGGGGGTTCATGAGTTTCCCTGTCATTTTTGTTTTCTCTCACTTCGTATTCCTGATATGACTTTCTGTGGCCGGACTATGAGATTGGATAACGGACCCTGTTTTGTTTGCTCGGAATACTTAATATATCGGGTATTGATTCTACGTCTATTGCATCACTTCTACAACTAGCACATTGGATAATTAGATCGCGTGGAATCCTAGATATTAATGGGGCTGTCACATAAAACGGAACCCTTTGTCCTGTCAAAGTGGTGCGTGTCATGCAGTCAAGTCACTTTGAGATGACGTATACATTAGTTATATTCAGTGTGAGATTTCTTTACGAGGATGATCCAGACCTCTCTTTAGATGGCGTGAGTAAAAGTAATTTATTGATAATAAAACCGTACTTTTTTATTTCCTCGGTATGTGACTGCATAGATTTTGTTAATTTGTTACCTGTACGTTTTTACGTCATAATAGGGATGTGGTTCATTGACCTTCCGGAGTTTGCCACACACACATAAAAACAGTCCCTTGGAGGATGGCGTAAAGCTATTTCCCAGTTCACAACTAGCATAGGCCTATTGCAAATTGTGTTAAATGTACCACTTGCGTTATATGTACACAATAAGACAATGACCCGAAATATTATAGAAATGAAATTCAGATTTACGAAATAAAAACACAGATATCATGCCGTGTAATGAAACACCCATTGTTGAAAAGTTTTAATTCCGAATCTCAAACCTCGTGAAGTTACTCATCGCGGAAAACACTGTCTTCTATTCCATACCAGGGCCGCCAATTATCGAATACAGTAGGGACTACTTACGGGTATGACGTCGTTTCATTAAATCAAGACTGAAGTTAGGCCTCTGTCACCACGTCATTCTTCCATCTTGTATTAGGAATGATGATTTAACATCGAATCATAAGGTGTGACAATACACGCACTTTCTCTATGTATGGTTAATTGGCTCGTGAAATCATTGTAATGCAATGGTCCCTGTGAAATAGATAATCATCTGTCACGTCAGAAGAGTAGCCGATTGGTGGCATCAGTTTTTATGCCTGGCGTTATTGTGCGGCGTTAGCCATACTATATCTGTTAGTGTAATTTTGACCCCATGGTACCACTGGTGAGGAGCTTGTCCATGCGTGGACTTATTGCTACCGAATTAAGTCAGCGATGACATTATCCATATTTTATGTCATAATCTCAGATTACAACAAAGTTAAGTAGCAAATATTGAACAAAGAAAACACACACCTTGGTCATTTGTGGAAAGTGCAACTAAAACACATTTTGGCAAGAATAATGGACGAATCGACAAACAAATGCGAGTAACAATCAATTTTCGCATGGACAAGCTCGGCACCAGTATTGGAGGTACTATGGTAGTATAAGACCATCTACGAGAATTGTTCTCTGTGAGAGGGAAGTAGAGAGTTATTACAATACGAGTTCGAGTTACAATACGATTCGAGTTCATTGTTTCATATTGTTATCAAAGCGGACATCTTTGTTGTTATCAAACTAATCAATAGGCTTTAAGTTGATTTCCAAATATTGAGCAAGGGAAACACACACCATAGTCCTTTGTGGAAAGTTCAACCAAAACACATTTGGGCAAGAATAATGGGCAACTCAACAAAAGAGCAGGTGAGAATCAATTTACGCATGAACATCAAAATATTCGACAGGTTGTCATAACGTTCAGGTTCACAATTAGAATTTTCATATCACATAGAAACAAGACCCACAATATTTTGTTTGGTTGTTTAACCAAGAAATGGGTTTCGTGTCTACTTATCCTTGATTTTTTTTCGTGTTCACTCAGCCTCGAGTACTGGTTCTACTCTCCTTTGTCCCTGTGGCCGCACACGTAACCTCAAGTTCTGCTGTTGTGATGCTTGTCAGTCTGTAGTCTTACTTGAAGAAATATCCGTACCTAGGATGTACACAAGATCTTCGCGAGTTGACATTATTTGTCACAATGAGTGAGCAAGCCTCGACTTTTCAACAGTCTGTGATGTTGATTTCCTCAAAATGAAACCGAGCGCTAGTGTTCGAGAAGGTACTGTGTCATTCCCAAGATCCAAATTACTGCTTTCTCTGATTTGAGTGTCATTTCATATGCTGCTTTCGGAGAGATCAAAACAGCCCAAGACACTGTTTGGTCATGATTTCAGCATATACTCAAGTCGAAACTTAAGTTTACCAACACACAGTCCGCATTCCGGGAGTGCATATTCAACGCAGTTCGATGAATCCACATAAAATAAACCTCTCCTTTCAGGTTTGTGAATTATCGATGCTATTCCCCGGAGAAATATCCAATCATACCGGAAGTTGAGCATAACATACCGAGCGCGCAACCTTTTCATCACTCGTATATAAATCTATTTAAAAATGCATCATATTTTCAGAAATAATGAATACATGCTTCTGTGTGTGTAGGTATCCTAGAAAATTCCCACACGTAACAAACCAGTGTGTATGTGGCTTCAATTATGCAGCTAAACATTACATGCATTCCATAAAGAGAATTAGAATTATGCATTATTTACATCGCCCTGATATTATTATTAATCCATTATCATTATTCTTCTTATTATTGTTGTTGTTGCTGTTGCTGTTGTTACTTCAACTCGAATTATATTACAGATTACATTTTAAACAAAAACATGAAAAAATAATAAACTTAAATAATATTACCAGATTACTATTTGTCATTATCGTCTAAGATATACTTGTTCTGGAGATATCATTAGATAAGGTCTCCTATAAACTGGTCGGTAATTTTTTAGAATTTATAGAGATTTTCTGGATGAAAATGGAGAGAAAAATATCATCTAGATTTGTTTGTGCAAAACCCTCACATAAGATGAAATTAAGTTTGCCATAATATGAATATTCCCTGCCCCACATGTTGAACTGGTAATGATTTTCCAAGAGAGAAAAATAATTTTATTCCAAACTGAAGGTTCATACATACCGGTGTAATGTACATAATAAAATCAACTATGGTATATAACCTAGCATACTATCTCATATACAGCTATCGAGTAGACTGGATCGAAATCCAGATAAATCTGTTCAAGATACACGCTGAATTAGATACACGCTGAATTAGTCCACGATAAATACAAATGGAAATGAGATTTGATTGAGGTCTAGATAAACCTGCTATATAATTTACACGTGTAATTGTTACAATATAGATCTGATCCTAAATGATGTAGCATACGATTTCCTGTGTGTTCATACTGCATTACCAATTACCGTGCCCAAACAGGATATCTTATCAAATCATGTGTCTGTATTGCATTCGTTTGGTATTACTACCTCATGTAAAGATTCTAATCTACCAAACTTATATTGGATCCCAAAGTTGCACAAAAATCCACACAAACAAAGATATATTTCAGGTTCAGTGTCATGTTCTACCAAAGCCCTTTCTAAAATATTAACTGTTATATTGTCTAAAATTAAACAGGGTCTCCAAAAGTACTCTGAAGCCATCTATTCTAGAAGTGGTATAAACCAAATGTGGATATTAAAAAATTCCAAATCTTTATTGGAATATCTACATGCTCACACACTTTCAAAAGTAACGTCTATCAAAACATTTGATTTCTCCACTTTGTACACAACTATACCTCATTCTGAACTGAAATCTCAGCTTAAAAAACTATTCAATAATTAATTTTTCTCTAAAAAGGGACAACGTCGGTACCACTATATTGTAGTTAAATATAATACCGCTTATTTTGTTAAAGGCGACTCTGATGCCCCATACAAATATACTGAAATAGATGTGGTAAACATGGTAAATATGGTTAATTTTCTGATTGATAATATTTTTGTGGAATTTGGTGGTCGAATATTTCAAAAAACTATTGGTATTCCCATGGGTACAAACTGTGCACCATTATTGGCAGACCTGTTTTTATACTCATATGAATCAGATTTTATCCAACATTTACAACGAGGAGGTTCTAAGAAACTAACATGTAATTTTAATTTCACTTTCCGATACATAGATGATGTATTGTCGCTAAATAATCCCAAGTTTGGTGATTATTTGGATGTCATATATCCTAAGGAACTTGAGATTAAAGATACTACAGACTCCGCTAATTTTTCCAACTATCTAGACCTGAGGTTGGAGATTGATAATGATTCTAACCTGTCAACTAGATTACATGACAAACGTGATGATTTCAATTTTTCCATAGTCAATTTCCCTTTTCTAAGCAGCAACATTCCTATGTCATCGGCATATGGTGTGTTTGTTTCTCAACTTATACGCTATTCCAGAGCTATTTGCAAATATGAGGACTTTGTCTATCGAAGTGCCCAGCTAGTCTCTAAACTGCTGCGACAAGGATATATTTTACCAAGACTTATAGCTGCGTTTAAGAAATTCTATGGACGTCATCATGATCTGGTTGACAAATACAGCAAATCCATGTCTGCCATGCAACTAGATCTATTTTCATGTTAATTTTGGGGAATTCATGACGGGTGCCACTAGTGGGGCAGGAAATGCTCACTCTTTCCGGAACACCGATTTCACCTCCTAATGGCCATTTTTGGGGGTTCATGAGTTTCCCTGTCATTTTTTTTTTCTCTCACTTCGTATGCCTGATATGACTTTCTGTCCCCGGACTATGAGATCGGATAACGGACCCTGTTTTGTTTGCTCGGAATACTTAATACTGAGTATTGATTCCACGTTTATAAACTCCAGGGTTGTGTCTATATTGAGGTTCTGTCAAGTCCGTGATATCATGAGCAATACATACCTCAAGTCAAGTGTTGCCTCTCTGTATGTTCTGTCCCCTTCTGTCAGTCTCCAATGGGCTTCTAAACAATTAGGTTCACAATTTGACATTTCTAATAGAAAAATATATGACGATTGATCTCATTGGACCTCAGAATAGTGGGATACCAGTTATGAATGCTAATTGCGCGGCTTATATTCCACGTAACGTAACATTAATTCCGCGGATCAAATGTTATTTCCTTGGTGTGGATGTGGAAAATGTAAACCTAATTGATAATAATAAAGGAAAGGGGCGGAAATAAGACACTTCATCACTGCTCGATTCACACGCTTCTCAATTATTTTTTATATTGTCGTCATGGAAATTTTGTTGTGCTAGTGGTGATATGGGTCGATATATACATTAGTCCCACCATAGTATAACTTCCTGAATGAAACAAATCCAAACATGAGAACTTTGTGTCCATATGCCAATTTAAAATCTCCCGTCTCACAAGACTACGGTGGCTTAGATTCGCCATCACGTTTAATTTACACCCCATTCAGTTTCCACCTCGGTGAGAACCTTCTCACCCCGGTGAGAACCTTCTCACCCCGATGAAAACCTTCTCACCTAGGTGAAAACCTTCTCACCCCGTTGAAAACCTTCTCACCCCGGTGAGAACCTTCTCACCCCGGTGAAAACCTTCTCACCCCGGTGAAAACCTCATCACCCCGGTGAGAACCTTCTCACCCCGGTGAAAACCTCACCTAGGTGAAAACCTTCTCACCCCGGTGAAAACCTTATCACCCCGGTGAGAACCTTCTCACCCCGGTGAGCACCTTCTCACCCCGGTGAAAACCCTCTCACCTAGGTGAAAACCTTCTCACCCCGTTGAAAACCTTCTCACCCCGGTGAGAACCTTCTCACCCCAGTGAAAACCTTCTCACCCCGGTTAAAACCTCATCACCCCGGTGAGAACCTTCTCACCCCGGTGAAAAACCTTCTCACCTAGGTGAAAACCTTATCACCCCGGTGAAAACCTTATCACCCCGGTGAGAACCTTCTCACCCCGGTGAGAACCTTCTCACCCCGATGAAAACCTTCTCACCTAGGTGAAAACCTTCTCACCCCGTTGAAAACCTTCTCACCCCGGTGAAAACCTTCTCACCCCGGTGAAAACCTCATCACCCCGGTGAGAACCTTCTCACCCCGGTGAAAACCTCACCTAGGTGAAAACCTTCTCACCCCGGTGAAAACCTTATCACCCCGGTGAGAACCTTCTCACCCCGGTGAGCACCTTCTCACCCCGGTGAAAACCCTCTCACCTAGGTGAAAACCTTCTCACCCCGGTGAGAACCTTCTAACCCCAGTGAAAACCTTCTCACCCCGGTTAAAACCTCATCACCCCGGTGAGAACCTTCTCACCCCGGTGAAAAACCTTCTCACCTAGGTGAAAACCTCACCTAGGTGAAAACCTTATCACCCCGGTGAAAACCTTATCACCCCGGTGAGAACCTTCTCACCCCGGTGAGAACCTTCTCACCCCGGTGAAAACCTTCTCACCTCGGTGAAAACCTTCTCACCCCGGTGAAAACCTTCTCACCCCGGTGAAAACCTTATCACCCCGGTGAGAACCTTCTCACCCCGTTGAAAACCTTCTCACCCCAGTGAAAACCTTCTCACCTAGGTGAAAACCTTCTCACCCCGGTGAAAACCTTATCACCCCAGTGAAAACCTCATCACCCCGGTGAGAACCTTCTCACCCCGGTGAGAACCTTCTCACCCCGGTGAAAACCTTCTCACCTAGGTGAAAACCTTCTCACTTAGGTGAAAACCTTCTCACCTCGGTGAAAACCTTCTCACCCCGGTGAAAACCTTCTCACCCCGGTGAAAACCTTATCACCCCGGTGAGAACCTTCTCACCCCGTTGAAAACCTTCTAACCCCAGTGAAAACCTTCTCACCCCGGTTAAAACCTCATCACCCCGGTGAGAACCTTCTCACCCCGGTGAAAAACCTTCTCACCTAGGTGAAAACCTCACCTAGGTGAAAACCTTATCACCCCGGTGAAAACCTTATCACCCCGGTGAGAACCTTCTCACCCCGGTGAGAACCTTCTCACCCCGGTGAAAACCTTCTCACCTCGGTGAAAACCTTCTCACCCCGGTGAGAACCTTCTCACCCCGTTGAAAACCTTCTCACCCCGTTGAAAACCTTCTCACCCCAGTGAAAACCTTCTCACCTAGGTGAAAACCTTCTCACCCCGGTGAAAACCTTATCACCCCAGTGAAAACCTCATCACCCCGGTGAGAACCTTCTCACCCCGGTGAGAACCTTCTCACCCCGGTGAAAACCTTCTCACCTAGGTGAAAACCTTCTCACTTAGGTGAAAACCTTCTCACCCCGGTGAAAACCTTCTCACCCCGGTGAGAACCTTCTCACCCCGGTGAAAACCTTATCACCCCGGTGAGAACCTTCTCACCCCGGTGAAAACCTTCTCACCTCGGTGAAAACCTTCTCATCCCGGTGAAAACCTTCTCACCTAGGTGAGAACCTTTTCACCCCGGTGAGAACCTTCTCATCCGCTGAAAACCTTCTGGCCCTGGTGAATACCTTCTCACCCCAGTGAGAACCTTCTCACCCCGGTGAGAACCTTCTCACCCCGGTGAAAACCTTCTCACCTAGGTGAAAACCTCACCTAGGTGAAAACCTTCTCACCCCGGTGAAAACCTTATCACCCCGGTGAGAACCTTCTCACTCCGGTGAGAACCTTCTCACCCCGGTGAAAACCTTCTCACCTCGGTGAAAACCTTCTCACCCCGGTGAAAACCTTCTCACCCCGGTGAAAACCTTATCACCCCGGTGAGAACCTTCTCACCCCGTTGAAAACCTTCTCACCCCATTGAAAACCTTCTCCCCTAGGTGAAAACCTTCTCATCCCGGTGAAAACCTTATCACCCCGGTGAAAACCTCATCACCCCGGTGAGAACCTTCTCACCCCGGTGAGAACCTTCTCACCCCGGTGAAAACCTTCTCACCTAGGTGAAAACCTTCTCACTTAGGTGAAAACCTTCTCACCCCGGTGAAAACCTTCTCACCCCGGTGAGAACCTTCTCACCCCGGTGAAAACCTTCTCACCCCGGTGAGAACCTTCTCACCCCGGTGAAAACCTTATCACCCCGGTGAGAACCTTCTCACCCCGGTGAAAACCTTCTCACCTCGGTGAAAACCTTCTCATCCCGGTGAAAACCTTCTCACCTAGGTGAGAACCTTTTCACCCCGGTGAGAACCTTTTCACCCTGGTGAGAACCTTCTCACCCGCTGAAAACCTTCTGGCCCTGGTGAATACCTTCTCACCCCAGTGAGAACCTTCTCACCCCGGTGAAAACCTTCTCACCCCGGTGAAAACCTCACCGGGGTGAGAAGGTTTTCACCGGGGTGAGAAGGTTCTCACCAGGGTGATAAGGTTTTCACCGGGGTGAGAAGGTTTTCACCTGGGTGAGAAGGTTTTCACCGAGGTGAGGTTTTCACCGGGGTGAGAAGGTTCTCACCAGGGTGAGAAGGTTCTCAACAGGGTGAGAAGGTTCTCCCCACGGTGAGAAGGTATTCACTGGGGTGAAAAGGTTTCCACCGCGATGAGAAGGTTCTCGCCGGGGTGATAAGGTTCTCACCGGGGTGATAAGGTTCTCGCAGGGGTGATAAGGTTTTCGCCAGGGTGATAAGGTTTTCACCTAGGTGAGAAGGTTTTCACCGGGGTGAGAAGGGTCTCACCAGGGTGAGAAGGTTTTCAACGGGGTGAGAAGGTTTTCACCGGGGTGAGAAGGTTCTCACCGGGGTGATGAGGTTTTCACCGGGGTGAGAAGGTTTTCACCGGGGTGAGAAGGTTTTCAACGGGGTGAGAAGGTTTTCACCTAGGTGAGAAGGTTTTCACTGGGGTGAGAAGGTTTTCACCTAGGTGAGAAGGTTTTCACCGGGGTGAGAATGTTTTCACCGGGGTGAGAAGGTTTTCACCGAGGTGAGAAGGGTTTCACCGGGGTGAGAAGGTTGTGAGAAGGTTCTCACCAGGGTGAGAAGGTATTCACCGGGGTGAAAAGGTTTTCACCGGGGTGAGAAGGTTCTCGCCGGGGTGAGAAGGTTCTCACCGGGGTGATAAGGTTCTCACCAGGGTGATAAGGTTTTCACCGGGGTGAGAAGGTTTTCACCTAAGTGAGAAGGTTTTCACCGGGGTGAGAAGGTTTTCACCGGGGTGAGAAGGTTTCCACCGAGGTGAGAAGGTTTTCACCAGGGTGAGAAGGTTCTCGCCGGGGTGAGAAGGTTCTCACCGGGGTGATAAGGTTCTCACCGGGGTGAGAAGGTTTTCACCGGGGTGAGAAGGTTCTCACCGGGGTGAGAAGGTTTTCACCGGGGTGAGAAAGTATTCACCGGGGTGAAAAGGTTTTCACCGGGATGAGAAGGTTCTCACCAGGGTGAGAAGGTTCTCACCAGGGTGAGAAGGTATTCACCGGGGTGAAAAGGTTTTCACTGGGGTGAGAAGTTTCTCGCCGGGGTGAGAAGGTTCTCACCAGGGTGATAAGGTTCTCACCGGGGTGATAAGGTTTTCACCGGGGTGAGAAGGTTTTCACCTAGGTGAGAAGGTTTTCACCTAGGTGAGAAGGTTTTCACCGAGGTGAGAAGGTTTTCACCGAGGTGAGAAGGTTTTCACCAGGGTGAGAAGGTTCTCGCCGGGGTGAGAAGGTTTTCACCGGGGTGATAAGGTTCTCACCGGGGTGATAAGGTTCTCACCGGGGTGAGGTTTTCACCGGGGTGAGAAGGTTTTCACCTAAGTGAGAAGGTTTTCACCGGGGTGAGAAGGTTTCCACCGAGGTGAGAAGGTTTTCACCAGGGTGAGAAGGTTCTCGCCGGGGTGAGAAGGTTCTCACCAGGGTGATAAGGTTATCACCGGGGTGAGAAAGTTTTCACCTAGGTGAGAAGGTTTTCACCGGGGTGAGAAGGTTTTCACCGGGGTGAGAAGGTTTTCACCGAGGTGAGAAGGTTTTCACCGAGGTGAGAAGGTTTTCACCAGGGTGAGAAGGTTCTCGCCGGGGTGAGAAGGTTCTCACCGGGGTGATAAGGTTCTCACCGGGGTGATAAGGTTCTCACCGGGGTGAGAAGGTTTTCACTGGGGTGAGAAGGTTTTCACCGGGGTGAGAAGGTTTTCACCAGGGTGAGAAGGTTCTCGCCGGGGTGAGAAGGTTTTCACCGGGTTGAGAAGGTTCTCACCGGGGTGAGAAGGTTTTCACCGGGGTGAAAAGGGTTCTCGCCGAGGTGGAAACTGAATGGGGTGTAAATTAAACGTGATGGCGAATCTAAGCCACCGTACAAGACTAACTTACACATCTTCACGTAGATATGGTATACCACGTGTCTACTACATGTAAAAATACCTACACTTCACACACTGTCTGCCCCTGATGACGCCAGCGTGTCTTTGGGTGACGTAATTGGTCGGGCTTTGTTTCTGTAAAATGTTGTATTTTACTTACACAGGTTGATACTTACACTCACGAGTTTTAGCACTCAAACTCTGATATCCGGTCGAGTTGATTGTCCCCATATCCTCATGATTCAAACTTGAACTTTATCATGTTTATGCGTTTAGCTTATATATATGTTAAGATAAACATAACCTTGGGTTTTGAATACTTACTCTGGGTCATGTCAAGTCCACGCATGTCAGACTTGACCTCTAGATTTACTACTTAAGATCATACCATGACAAGCTTGAAGGGCCACATTCGGGAAAATGAATAATGTCCAAAACGGCTTCCGTTCATACTAAGAAATCAATATATACTATTTTGACGTGACCTGGGTGGTTTGAAGATTTTCTCGCCCAACCGCTCCATAGTAATTGTGCGGCGTCAGCCGTACTATATCTGTTAGTGTAATTTTGACCCCATGGTACTACTGGTGAGGCGCTTGTCCATGCGTGGACTTATTGCTACCGAATTAAGTCAGCGATGACATTATCCATATTTTATGTCACAATCTCAGATTACAACAAAGTTAAGTAGCAAATATTGAACAAAGAAAACATACACCTTGGTCATTTGTGGAAAGTGCAACTAAAACACATTTTGGCAAGAATAATGGACGAATCGACAAACAAATGCGAGTAATAATCAATTTTCGCATGGACAAGCTCTGCACCAGTATTGCAGGTATTATGGTATTGTAAGACCATCTACGAGAATTGTTCTCTGTGAGAGGGAAGTAGAGAGTTATTACAATACGAGTTCGAGTTACAATACGATTCGAGTTCATTGTTTCATATTGTTATCAAACTAATCAATAGGGTTGTTTAACCAAGGAATGGGTTTCGTGTCTACTTATCCTTGATTTTTCTCGTATTCACTCAGCCTCGAGTACTGGTTCTACTCTCCTTTGTCCCTGTGGCCGCACACGTAACCTCAAGTTCTGCTGTTGTGATGCTTGTCGATATTGGAATACATGCACGTGGCATTGTTTACATCTTCATTGCTTACGGATGTGACGTCACAACGTGAGCCATGCCCAGATACCACCATACGTACAATTACGTAAATTGCGGGGCAATGCAGTTTTTCTATGGTGTTGATATTCACGTTGCGACGTCACAGCCTCTTGGGCTAAAAAATGAACTGCCGCCTTTCGGATTAGTCGAATTTTCAAGCTGATCGTTTGATAAATAGATTGATTTCATAAGATATATTGGTGATATGCCAACATAATATATCGCAAGGAACAGACAAATGCCTACTTGCGATAATTACCCTCGCCCCGATAGGGGGAGAGGGTATTGCAATTGGGTCTGTCAGTTTGTTTGTTTGTCTGTCCGCGCGCATATCTCGAAGAGGAATGGTCCGATCGATCTAAAACTTATGAGAATGAAGCGGTATCGCCGTGGCTCGGTCCTCCTCGAATTTTGTACAAATCGGATAAAAACGGTTGCCATGGCAACGGAAAAAGTGAAAATCACATAATTGGCTCTAACTCCGGTTCTACTCGATATTATTTTTTCCACCTATTTTTGTATTTTTCTGTGGCCAATTCCCGATCGTATGGTGTACAGCCGATAGTCGTAAGACGAAAACTCTCTATTTTCGCCCGATGTCGAAAAATGGGGGGTCACGATTTCGTTATTTTTTGCCAGCGACTTTTCAGTGCAAATGTCTGCGCTCATAACTCAAAGACATGCCGTCCGATCGATCTGAAACTTATAGGGCTAAAGCCTCATAGCAGTAGCTCGATCCCTATCAAATTTTGTCAAAATCGAATGAAATCGGTTGCCATGGCAACGGAAAATGTAAAAATCAATAATTGACCATAACTTCGGTTCAAATCAAGATAACTTTTTCTAACTAATTTTGTATTTTTCTATGGCCAATTCCTGATCATTTGATATATAGCCCGTGGTCGTACGACCAAAACTCTCCTTTATCGCCTGATGTCGAAAAATTGGGGGTCACGATTTCGGTTATTTTTGGCCAGCGACGTTTCAGTGCAAATGTCTGCGCTCATAACTCAAAGGCAAACGGTCTGATCGATTTGAAATTCATAGGGCTGGAGTGCTATGGTAGTGACTCAGTCCCTTTCAAATTTTGCCAAAATCGGGTGAAAACGGTTGCCATGGCAACGGAAAAAAGAAAATCACATAATTGGCTCTAACTCCGGTTCTACTTGATATTATTTTTTCCATCTTTTTTTGTATTTTTCTTTGGCCAATTCCCGATCGTTTGGTGTACGATTGATGGTCGTACGACGAAAAGTCTCCATTATCGCCCGATGTCGAAAAATTGGGGGTCACGAATTCGGTTATTTTTGGCCAGCGACGTTTCCGTGCAAATGTCTGCGCTCATAACTCAAAGGCAAACGGTCTGATCGATTTGAAACTTATAGGACTGGAGTGCTATGGTAGTGGCTCAGTCCCTTTCAAATTTTGCCAAAATCAGGTGAAAACGGTTGCCATGGCAACGGAAAAAAAAAATCACATAATTGGCTCTAACTCCAGTTTTACTTGATATTATTTTTTCCATCTTTTTTTGTATTTTTCTATGGCCAATTCCAGATCGTTTGGTGTACAATTGATGGTCGTACGACGAAAAGTCTCCATTATCGCCCGATGTCGAAAAATTGGGGGTCACGAATTCGGTTATTTTTGGCCAGCGACGTTTCCGTGCAAATGTCTGCGCTCATAACTCAAAGGCAAACGATCCGATCGATTTGAAACTTATAGGACTGGAGTGCTATGGTAGTGGCTCAGTCCCTTTCAAATTTTGCCAAAATCGGGTGAAAACGGTTGCCATGGCAACGGAAAAAAGAAAATCACATAACTCCGGTTCTACTTGATATTATTTTTACCATGTTTTTTTATGTTTTACTTTGGCCAATTCCCAATCGTATTGCGTACGGCCGATGGTCGTACGAAGAAAATTCTCCATTATCGCCCGATGTCGAAAAGCTGGGGGTTGACGATTTCGGCTATTCTTTGCCAGCCTCTATTCAGTGCAAATGTCTGCGCTTATACCTCAAAGACAAACGGTTCTATCGATCTGAAATTTACAGGAGTGAAGCGCTACGGTAATGCCTCGGTCTCCTTCAAATGTTGTCAAAATCGAAAAAAAAATGGTTGTCATGGCAACGGAAAAAGTGAAAATCGCATAATTAACTTTAACTCCGGTTCTACTGGATATTAATTTTTCCAACTATTTTTGTATTTTTCTTTGGCCAATTTCCGACCATTTGACCAATGATAGGACCAAAATCCCTGATGATCGTACAGGTAGAAAATGTAAGGGTCATCAACTATATTTTTAGTAACACTAAATCAGGAAGGGCGAGGGTCTGCAATCTCTGATTGTCTCGTTTTACAATGACTTTGTCATCGCATGTCTGGTAAACGAACATTCACAGGTTTAGTGTGATGACCAAGGGTTTTTGCTAGCTTGTGGCCCTTTAAGGTCATCAAAATATCTGACATTTACATCCATACGTTCGTGATACCACACTTAGCTCTATCTACGTGTACAATCGTTTTGTCTGCAATTTATTAAAGTCTGCAAAGAATTTCTATCGGAGTTGGAGGTTGATTTATACACTGGACAATCTTCTCAGTCTTTCAACAATTGGGCCGCATCATTTAGCACCCGTTTAGCACTCATGTGGCTATTGAAGACTGCTATGGCATAATGGTTAGTGTGCTTGTTTTGTTTTTTGTTTTTACTTTGGAAAACGATGAAAGATTTCATTACCTAAATGTCGGTTTGTAGTATTCAGTTCGTCTCGAACCAAATGTTGGATTTCAGGTGAAGGGACTCGATTGTTTCGTCAAGCGGGTGACTGTTACCCGAGAAGATTAAGTTTTTGTTCATGGATAGTACCTGACTATGTTGATCATTTCATTGAGTGCTCTGAATTGATCGTTCATGGTTCCGATATAGTTCCGATACATTTGTTTATGGCACCTGGCCTCCAATTGTTCAGCCTTTGAGGATAAAGTGCGTTTCATAATGTCCTCCATGTTACTTAAATATTTTGTCATGAGCCTCCAGCCACGCTAGAAGTCTTCCACTGTTAGCCATGTTTATATATTCGTATTGCACATTTGGGTAACCGTAGATGTAGCTATGGACACTATCACAATTTTAATTATCGCCCTTTCATAATAGAAAGTCATGCTACAGAGATCTCATCTGCAGTTTGGGGTACAAATATACAAACCTGTTAAAGGCTGGGGAATGCTTTACATCCAAAGTCATTCAACACCTCACCACATACTATAATGTGTAGTTTGACCACTATTTCGGGAGCTCCCCTTGTTTACATTCACATAGGTCAGCCATGTTTTCGTGTGTGCTTTCCAAATATAATAAGTCTAAATATCCTAGCAGTGTCTTTCGGCATTCAGAAGCCAACCTGAAACGGTCATATCCTATTAAATGGCGCCATGTTAGAAAAATATGTGGTGCAACAATAATACAATTCCACACCTTACGCCTGACTAAAAATAAATATCATAGCTCGTGGCATCATACCTCAAGCGTATTTCAAGATATAGCATGGCTATGAATACTTGTCTATAGTCCATGCATGTTGATCTTACAATATTGCTTTCTTGTAGTCTTGCTGTGATTTCGTGTTGCCTGATCATCAAATACTAACGTTCCTGATTTTCACCGTTTCTTTACGTCCCTTTACAACTGGTGCCGTGACCAGTATATATCGTTCATATCTTGTCATTGAAAGCTAATGTACGCGCCTATAGTCGCCCATTTCATTTTTATATTGTATATCGGTTTTGTATTGTTATGTTAGGCTTTTTAGACATCATCAAAATCTGGTTATCAGCGTTAATAGGTTGATACATACATTTCGCGGCTGTTGTCGCCTCTTTGTAACCTTAGCGGTTTTCAACAAGGCCTGACAACATCATATTGCGTCATATCCGATACAGTCAGAGAATTCCCTATTTTGAAAACGGTGGAGGGCCTTGATCTCCCGCAGAATGGTGGGGTATTTTGCTATGGCTGGTTGTTGACCCGAGCTGGTTGGCATTGCACACGAGTTTCAAGACCACAGCACGCACAGAACGGCTCGGACGACGAACGATATATATGGGTTGTCAGGCATGAAAGTCCGTCGTATCAAGGGGGTACCATCAGAATTCGAGCTGTAGCAAAAAATCCAATTTATCGACCTATATTTTCCTTACTATGGTAAGATGAGGAAATGAATTGGCTAGCTTTGTATATAAGCTGCTGAAGTTCAGCTATGGAGACTTGAACTTGGGCTTTTTTTTCATTGTTTTGTATGGCCGAAGGACTTAGTGAAATCTGTCCTACAACACGCCTAGGAAACAGTCGATGAATACGTCTCTCAGAGGGCTTACGACGTGTACGGATAGCTCCATGTGTACAATTTCTTTCACCTGTCAATATATCAATATTGTTGTAACTCAATAGAACCCTTTCCAGGGAACTCCCTAGACAAAACGAATCGGTGATGATTATGTAAATAGTGAAAGTAGTAGTTGAATTTATACAAAGCAATTAGGTGGAAACATGGCAGTAGTTAAATGGAATCTTTTGGGAAAGAGGTTCCCTTCAAAAAACGTTTTATTTGATAGATGATGTATAGAGCCTACAAACAAATTTTCAACGAAATCTATTCCAGCAGTCGGCTGAAAAGGCATGAATGCTGACTGATGAGCAACAAAACTAACATCAGTTTTGTCAGATGGGTATGAAAGACGACAACATAATAATTCATTTTCAGTGATTGGAAAACTTGAATCACTTGTATAACTAGCACAATCGATGCTTAGAGAGGGTGTAATCCTAGATATTAATAAGGCTCTCACATAAAACAAAACCCTTTGTCCTGGCATGGTAAGTGGTGTATGTCATGCAGTCAAGTCACTTCGAGATGACGTATACATTAATTATATTCAGTGTGAGTTTTCTTTACGAGGATGATCCAGACCTTTCTTTGCTGGCGTGAGTAAAAGTAATTTATTTGATAATGAAACCATGCAAATGTATGCGCTACTACTTCAGGAAATATAACATTCGCTTACTTTCCTCGTAATTCACATAATGTGACTGCATAGATTTTGTCAATTTGTTACCTGTACGTTTTTACCTTATAACGGGGATGTGGTCCATTGACCTTCCGGAGTTTGCCACACACATAAAAACAGTCCCCTGGAGGATGACGTAAAGCTGTTTCCAATTAGCTTGACACCTAGCATATTGCAACTTGTGAGTAAAAATGCATCACTTGTGCGCTTAGCCCCAGCAGTGGCTCTCTCCAACCTAGAAATCGGTGGAGCGTTTGAAAGAGCCACACGTCAGCGTTTGTTTCAAATTCGGGACTGCACCGCAATGCTTCATCTTGACATATTTGCCTAGCGTGGGGCTATGTTTTGGTATACCTATATATCTGTCACATCGTAAGAGTAGCCGATTGCTGACATCAGTCTCCAGTCTTTGAGAAACATTTGTACCTAGGATTTACATAAGATTCGCGGACACTGACATTACTTGTCACCGAAAGTTAAAAGGAGTAAACCTCGTCTTTTCAACATGTTCAAGAGTATCTCGAGCCGATTGTGAAATTCCCTCAAAATGAAACAGAGCGCTGGCGTTCGAAAAATTACATTGTCATTCTCAATATCCAAACTACTGCTTTCTCTGATTTGTGTGTCATTTCATATCCTGCTTCCAGAGAACCACCACCAGTCGTGATTTCAGCGTGTTCGGGTCGAACACAATTTAACCAGCAGAAAGTCAGCATTCTGCCAGTGCACCCTCAGCACCCTGCAACTAACCCGCCGAACGTTATCTGATGCAATTTTATTGTGTTGTGGGTGAGGTCATGTATATGTTGACATCCCAAAGCCTTCAAAACAGATGAAAAATAACTCTTTCCGAGTAAGAGCACTTCATATTATCACACTTGGACTAAGAGTAAGGAGGAACGTGTCCTGCACTGCGACAATGTAATACTGAACATGCCGAAGCTAGGGATGGATATAAACTTCCCTCAATTTGGAGCATGAGAAATTATAATTTTCGAACGACATTTAGCAAGTTTATATACAATACATTGTCGTATCTGTCCGATATGATGTGTTATCAATATATCCGTCAAATGATAACGTTCTGAGGCTCGGGTTGAAAAGCAATCATGGGTTCATCGTTCCGCCATATGGAAGCATTATGTATGAGGTTGAGATTCTCGAGCAGCACAGCACTCACATATATTTGAGACTGACTATTATTCGATCCATAGAACGATAACCACGGTAGCAGAACGTCACTTCAACAATAACACAATTATCATACATATATTACACTTATTCACGCCCTATTTTCACGTAATGTCCAATATATATGCATTCAATGCCACGAATATGACATGTCACAATATTGTTTTATACCTAAAATTATGTACAAAATACATTGAATACTGAACGGTGTTCGTGAAAATGAGCAAAGTGTCAACATTATTTGACAAATTCTTTTCAATATTGGGCTATAAATTTAAGACTCAGAGCAATACAAACAGTTTCAGGGCATTCGGGAAATGGAATTCATATGTATTCGATGCACAAGTCTAACAATATGATAAATATATTTTTTAGAAAAACATATTTTGTTCCCATATCTTCATATCTGGCGCAATAGAACGTTAATATAAACATGACCTGACCCCCAACACAATACATGTGGAATTGGGTCAGAAAACGTTCTGCGGCTAGCTGCAGGGTGTCAATTTGACACTGTCAACGCAGATCGAGTTATTCACATGAAGAAAAACTTTCCCTTTCAGGGTTGTGAATTATCGTAAAATGTACCGTTTCCATCTTTGGTCTCTGATAGTATGTTTTAGCATTTTTCAAATCGAATTTCGAAGGAATTTTGTTGCCAAATGCCAGCGTGCCGAGGTTCATGAATGAAGCAGCCCAATGATGGTATGCAGGTACATTTCGTGACGAGTGCCGCTTGTGGTTCAGGGAGTCACTCTACATAATTATGAAATAACAGGAATTTTCATGAAAAAAAAACTATGGTATACTTTCCCATTTCCGAAATAATATCCCCATCGACGAGAGTTGCGTATTTCCCTTATCATGCTTATACGTATTGTGGAAACATCATTTCACCAATTCTTATGGCGTTATGACTGCGGTGGCAGTATTAATCATTGTGCAACCAATTTTTTCATAATGCTATGATGAACCATGTGATAACTTAATAGTCACATAATTTGCTGTAGTTTTGTTTTGAGTTATTTATTAAGTGTGTGTATATTGGAGTGTGGGGGCAACAACTAAAACCGTACGACAGGAGGTCTAGGGCGCTGAAGGCCCCCAGAAACTGAAACGTCTTAGGTGATATCTGGTGCATTTAGATGTGTGGGTTGTAGATGTTTGATATTAGGATGTCCACCGAAATAGGAAATTTGAAATAATGTGTAAATTATTAACTGCACAGGAACATCCACAGGGGCGGATCCAGGGTTTTGAAAGGGTAGGGGGGAGGCAAATACTGGAGACAATAATACCATACAAGTGTGGGGACTGGGTCCCTATACTGGGCCCTGTGCGTGTCTTTAGATGTTTTGGTATTTTGATATTGTCTTCAACATGAATCTGAAGTCGGCTAAGGACAATTTCTGGTGAGGGTCCCATTCAGAGAGGCTAAAATGTGAAATTCATTTGTGTCCTAATTGTAGAGAATATTTCGTCCAAATTGTTTGACAATCTTGAAACAATGTATTTCACATTTTACCCCCACTGTTTTTTTTTACTGGAGCTTTTCCTAACGCGTTTGTGGGTTATACACCCTACCGCAGGGTATGAATTGATATCGACCTACATCTTTTGTTTGCATGGTCACGTGATGTTTACGACAACCATTTATTGGTCACTTTTCCGACAGAATTTGGAGACACGGTGAGGAAAATGCGATTTATTGTTACTTACATATAACCCCCACTATAATGCATGTACCGATACTATGTAACGGGCTTTAATTAGATATTTCATCGCAATCAATTTATACCCTGTGGTAGGGTGTTATAAGCGCATTGGCTTGGTTTGATGAGGAATTAAGCTGAGGAATTCGTAATATCACGTTAGCTAGCAATAACACACTCGCGTGGGCCATGGGAGCTGGGACCATAGGCGGCCACAAAAGCTGACGGTTTCCAGGTGTTCTGTGTTTAATCCTTCAGGATCCTTGATTTCATCCAAGTTCTGTCCTAAACATATAAACATAAATACGAAGTCGTCGAATATAATGCAAAAGCTAATGTACGCTAGGGGCAGCACATATTGCCACGAAGATGGTCTAAATGATACCAGTCGATCCGTGGTGGGTTATCAGCATGTATTGAGACCAAAATTGAGTTATTTATAGGGTATACATGTATATCGCAGAAAAATTAGATGTTGATGCATTCAGAGACAGCAATTGAACCGAACAAAACAGTTGTTACAAATTTACATTATGTTCATACATGTGCATCACGATTTGTCAAAAAGTTGTAGCTATTTTCAATTGCCTTCTATTATTTCTTCTCACTCATTCATTTGCCCCTTTATCTTTTTCTTATTTTCCCCCGCTTTTGCTTTCCCTTTTTATTTATTTATGTTATGAAAAATATGTGTATGGGGGGGGGATTTGCCTCCGTGCCCCGGTCACCCACCTGCTACGGCCCTGTAGTATTTGCGATACTGTCCTTTTTCATTCTCGTTCATCAACATCCAATAAATCTGTCTGTTCGTTGGTAGGTTCTTCCAGTTCCCGTATCTTTCTACTACATAATGTATCAGACATTTGCTTTTCTAATTGATTATAAACCGTGAAAACATGGCGTGGCGACACGCAAGTTCCAGATAACGGGTACCAGGAAAGTGGCTAATTAAACAGCTAATTCTTTTCTGACAGAATTATGCTCTTTTTATCTTTCCTGTCATTTCTTGTTTGGGAAATCGCAAAGGAAGAAGTGAATTTTGATGAATGATGTTTTCGGCTTATCGTTGTAATGGTCATGCATTATTCTACACCGATTTGACATTAAATGCATTTCCTCTGTTAACTGGATACTCAATTGCTCTACCGAACAAAAGATAATATACACATATTATGTATCGAACCAATATGCAAATACGCGGCCATTACACAATATAAACCACACCACGCGACTGTATGCCCACTAAAAAAACACACGCCAAAAATGGTTGGGTGTCGAATTTGGTTGATAATCCACATATCTTCTGTGTCGGAAAAATGAAAATTTCCATGCAACATAGATAATTATTGTACTAATGCAGAGGCTAACCCTCAACATTTATTCCTTGACCTGGGGTATCTACAAGCTATAAATGACTCAGCTATTCGGGGATTCACGGACTTCCCAATTTCCAAGATAAGCCTTATATCATTGAACATCGGCAACAACGTTGGTCAGATGTGTCACTCCCGTGTTATTATCTGGTCTGGTTTGCACATTATCCGGAAGAGGCAGATAAAAAATGCGGACAGGGTGTGTCAGATATTTCAATTACTATTTATGACCTCACATTAGGAACTCCATTGAATGAGCCATGAATACCAAGAATTGACGATTCCTAGTTCAGCCTGAGCATCGTTCCCATGCATGCAAAGTGATCATATTGTTCCTAACGATTCACCAGAACAACATGTATTGCTGAATGCATTGGTCCAATATTTCCTTAATAGAGCGACTCAATGATAAAATTGTGTAACGAACTGTGCTCAATAGCATACTGAAATACACGCTAATACATGTATTTTATGTGCTCAATATATCTTGAGGGACCTAGTATACACATGTACCACGCTTTAAGATGTGAACCTCGTCCTCGTCCATCATGATGTGCCATAGTTTCTAGTGAAAAAAATATTGAAAACCACAAGGATCTGCAATATTGAATAGGAAATATAGATAATGCGTGATACATGCTGATATATGTTTCATGACAATCAATTTGTTATATACTGCAGAATATACAGCCTTACGGACAATGGCTAGGCAATCCTGAATGAATATCCAATATATTATATTATTTTCGAATTATGTGATACCATCTCGATGCAAGATGTCCATCTTGCATCGTAGCTGGATGTAACAAAACAAAACCCAAACTGAACCAATATTCCCCCTAATGTAGATATGGTCTCCGTGACAGATACATGCTACATCGTCCAGAGATTTTTTTTCCAGGACATGAAGCAAGCCAGACGAATGAACCGCGGGTGACGGCTTATTTGCATCACATGGGGAATCCGTCAGATATCTAGTTCGTGGCATTTCATCGTGTTAATTTGTTTCCTATCCTGTTATGCTATTTACTGTGAACAGCAAAATTCGACAAATGCTGGAGACATGATTTTGGTACCCAGCTATTAAAGTGATATTGGAAGAAAGTTATGGATTTTGCCATATCTTTCTGATTGAACGAAGAAGACATAAAAGTTATATATCTGCACTTCTATGCCCAAACAGATGCCCCTTTCTAATTGATTTCGTTGCGAGTTTCTGGTGGAGATATTTTGAGTTTGTTTACATCACCGCCATTCTCGGTGCTTTGTATCCCTTGATGCAGTGCGATTCCAACTTACTCGTATATGTCCGAGCCAGTCGAGCGTGAAATAGGTTAAGTCAGAGGTAACTCTGAGTGGCGCACAAAACAAAAGAAAAGCGGTTGCTAGTACTGTCATATGCTTGATTTATCCACCGGATCAAACATAGTGTGTTTTGTACCCTATTTTTCTGATACCACAGGCATATATGTCATTGATTTGAAAAACATAGTTTTTATGCCAATATCACTTTAAGAAATCTTCATATAATCCAAATTTGCTCCGACAAATGTCCTTCAAAAGACCTTCCGCAGTGTCAGTGAAACCCAGCAGGTATTTTTCAGTTATAAATATATATCTACACTCATTAGTGCGGAAGAAATTCGGCTTTTTTCCTTGGTTTTCTGAATGGATATAAATCATATAAAACATGGTGTTTTCAAGATACAGGCCTCATAATACGAAAAAAACAGTTTAGTTTAATTCAACAGCTGTATATTTCTGGACAATATTGCGCTCTTTTATCGGAATTTTCTGTCATTTCCTTGTCCTCAAACTGCGAGTGATGGATATTGTGGGGAGACAAATACAACCTTTTTGTGTAATGTTCATATCGTATCATTCTCGTCTGATTAAAATCATAAATACTGGTAGTTTCTTTCCGAATAGATTACTGGGAAAGTCTATCAAACAAAAACATAAACGATATATTCCTCCATCATAAACCAACGATGGAGAAAAATATTTCCGATTCGAAAAGATCCATACATAAATGTGTACAATGGTCAAAAATGGCCGATTGTTTCCCATTTCTGTGTGGATCAGATGTCAGTCTCATTGCTATAAATGTGTCCGAAGGGTAAGGTAACCAGATACTGCTCTCCAGTTTGCGAAGTGTGTGTGTTAAAATGCTGTATTCCTGGATGCATATTTGTGTAGACGGGGAGACAAACCGTGTACATATATAGATACCTTCTATCTCAGGTATCTGAGGAAACTTTCATGCATAAAAAAATGCACCTTTACAGTGACAGAGTGCCCCTCAACTATTCTTGACATGGGATATCTCCAAACTATAAATGCCTCCAGCTATTCACAGGATCTAAGCAACCCTTTCCCCAAATGACGGCAAAGCTGAAGGTCAATATCCAAGCTCAGGGCTCATATCATTGAACATCGGCCCAACATTAGCCAGATGTGACTCTCCCATGCTATTATCTTGGTCACGGTTGACCATATTCAGAAGATACGGATAAGCAATGCAGACAGGGTGTGCCAAATATTTCAATTACCATTTATGACCCCACACTGGGAACTCAATCAATGGAGCCGAGAAAACAAATGCTCGACGGTCTCCAGATCAGCCTGAAAATCATTCCAAACACAGAACGGGGAAAGTGTCCTATCGATTTCCCAGAGTTATTGTTAAATTTATGGGCTCAATATTTCCTGGTCATGGCAACTCGATAATTACCTGCTAACCGAGCCACTTGCCATTTATTGTGTAACGAATTGTGGCCATTATCAGACTAAATTATCGTGTTCACAGGTTTTGAGGGCAAGAGTATATAATCAGGTAATAATCGTTCACTTGAAATGTTATATTTTTCGACTTGTCATCCTAATTCTGGCCCGTGTCCATTAACCCATAGCATTATCTTAAGGGCAATGACGGGCAAGTTACGAAAGGATCTACGTATATAATAATTTCTGGATGAAGTATCGTTTTTTTTTGCATTTTCGATCCAATCATGATGTAAGGTTGGATCCTTTGGTATTGGTCTAGTACATACAAAACTGTATCTCATTCTCCGCCTCATTTCCTCATCGAAGATGATGGTTAGGATTAGGATTACCTATTCCAAGTAGTGCGAGGCGACGCATTAAGCATGATGAACAAAGTGCCTGCTGCACATCGCAAAACTTACCGGTTTACTTTGACGTGGTCAGTTCATACTGCCAGTTTATCAGCATGATCACGGTGACACCCATATGTCTTGTGTGATAGTAACTTACGTCCATCGTGCGCCTGCACAGTTTATTTACACATCACTGAATTATATTATCCACTATAACTAGAAGAGGCGGATAAACAATGTGGCATGGTATGCCAGATATTCCAATAACCCCACATTCGAAAGCCCAATAATAGAGTCAAGTGAACAAAGGTTCGACTATTTCCAGAGCAGTCTGAATATCATTCCAAATACGGGACGAGGATAATGTTCATATCGATTGTCCAGAGTTTTTCTTTATTTTATAGGCCCAATATTCACTGATTACGGCAATTCATTAATTAACTCCGAACCATGATACTTTCCATTTACTGTATACTTGTAACAAACTGTGCTGACTAGTGCTGACTGAGCTGATAGTATGAACAGGATTATAACTAATAACAATATTATGAAATATTCCACAGTTAAATCCATTGGTTATTGCATGAATATTACCATAATTTAACACTCCAGCTCTCACCAACACTACTAACCACTCTATGCAAAAGGCAATGTATTTTCAGGTTCCATGTCCCGATAGTCATGATAGTACCCAATGCTTGTACTAATTAATCTTGGTAATTGCAGCGGCTGGAAGTCATAATTCAATTAGCATGGTCGATTATTCTAATTTATGTTTACCTAATATGATTGTCTTTTCTCCTATTAAGTGTTTTCTCGTGTAAACTGTTGCTGAAATTACATTCCTTCGGATAACTGAATAGTATTCCGTTCACCGGCGGCTATTCCTTGGATGTCGTAGGAAACACGGGCAGTGCCAGCTATGAGAGAAAGGGTAATAACACTTTGTGGCATCATCGAAATTGATATTCCAGCTAGGTAACTGGCGTGTCTGGCAACACGATTATTTTTATACGGAAAGCCGTTTATATAACAAAAAAATATGAGGACAATGCGCTACACTTGTATACGTCTATATTGCATAATTAATGGTTATGTCATGGCGCACCTTGCATTTCTTGACATACTGCAGAATAATCATGATATCTACAGTATAGGTATGTAGACATGTTCCCAGACAATCGTGAATATTTTCCAAATACTCAATATTTATATTGTTATATTATATTCCAAGATACTCGATATAGCATATCATTCTGAGTATGATGCCATCTACATCGTACATTAGCTGGATGCAACAAAAGCCAACTCACACAGTCTGGAGCAATATATGTGCTCTACCCGTCTGTCATAGAGAAGCTTTTACCTGGGTTTCCCACCGGATACATGCCACATCGTTCCACGTTTCTGCCCGAGAGTGGCGGGATGTCAAATTCAGACAAATGAACCGCAGGTGAAGGCTTATAAGATGCATCACACAGAGAATCTGTCACATATTTACCACGTGTGAATTTATTGCGTGTGTTTTGTTTCTTTTTTATTTTGCACTCTCTTTTCTTAATACTGTGTTATGTTACTAATCACAAACTGTTGAAAGCGACTAATACTAAATTTTGGTTCTAAAATCGTTAGACGTAATTAGAATTGCTTGAACGAATGCCAATCAAAAGATATTTTGCAGTGTTGGCGAAACAAAATGGTTGTTATAAATATTTGTCTGGAAGTCGCCAAAGAGGAATTGGTATTTATGAATCATATCCATATGGCAGTCTACTCGGACTGGAAACCACAATTAGTTTTTCTCTGAATATTATTGCGCAAAAGCTTTTATGAATAATGTATAACATAACAGTATGCAAATTCATGGATTTGGCACAATATAAATCACAGCATCCTATGGTAGAGAAACTCTATCCAATTCCCAACGAGCCATGCATAACTCGTTGGGAATAACTCGCGGATTGTTCGATTATGGTTTATGGTTTCCATTTCACTGTTGACCAGCCCCATTGCTATAAATGGATCCAATGGGTAAGTAACGAGATATTGACATCCAGTTTGCGAAGTCTGTGTGTTGAAATGTTGTGTTCCTGCAGGTATTATTGCGTAGACGGGAATCTTCCACTTATATAGATGCCTTCTGTGTCAGATAAGAAAATAAACAATTTCATGTAATAAAAATAAAATTTCCAGTGAAAAAAAACCCCAAGAGGATATGCAATAAAATGTAGATAATTTGTGATAGATGGTGATACAAAAATGTATATCTTTGTTGCATAATCAAAAGAATATAGGCATACAGACATATTCCTAAACAATCCTGAATGTATATATCTCATTTATTGTTATTATTCTCCGACAATGTGATACCACCTTCTCTTTTGCAACAGAGCTGGATGTTACAAAACGAATCCCAGACATACTGGAGCAATACTCCTGATGTTTTGTGCTCTGTCCCGTCTGCCTTAAAGAAACATTTTTCTGAAGGATACATGCCACATCGTCCGAAGATCCCACCCCGGAGTTGAAGGATATCAAAGCTGACAAATGAATCACAGGTGGCTGCTTGTTTGCATCACATAGGGAATCTGTCAGATATTTAGTACGTGGTATTTCATCCTGTTTACTTGTTATCTCTTGTCACATCTTGCTATCTCAAATGTTGGATACCTGATTTTGATAACATGTATGATATATAATCGCCAAATGTTATTCGAAATTGCGCAAACGAATTTCATTAGAACGATCTTCCGCAGTGTCAGCGAAATCAAACGGCAGTTACAACTATATCCCACTCCCAGATGGGCAAGAAATTTGGTTTCCTAGTTCCTAGTTTGAAAACATGGTATGGCGACACACATGCTTCAGATATGGACAACGGTGTTCAGTCCAACTGCCGATTATTTGACAATATTGTGCTGTTTTTGTTTTGTTATTTTCCGGTCATTTCTTTGTCTGGAAATCAGGAAAAAGGGAGGTTTTTTTTTATGAGAGACAAATAAAACTTATCATATCTCACACATATCGTATCATTCTCCACCGAATAGAAACCGTGAGTACATGCAGTTTTTTTATGAATAGAATGCTGGCACAATATAAACCACAAAGGAACGGCGAGGAAAAGCCTGTCCCATTCCAAACGATTCATACATAAATGAGTACAATCGTCGAATATGGCTGATTGTTTTTCATACCACTGTGGATCAGATGTCAGTATCATTGCTATAAATGGTTCAAAAGGGTAACGTAACCAGATATTGGCCACCAGTTTGTGAAGCCTGTGTGCTGGAATGTTGGATTCCTGAGAGCATATTTGACTGGATGGGGAGCAAAATCGTCCACTCGTACGGACGAAAATGGAAATTTTCATGCATCAAAAATTGCCCCTTTGCAGTGATAAAGTGACCCGCAACTTTCGTTGACATTGGACAAACTATAAATGTAAACTTTCGTTGGCAAACTATAAATGTCCCCAGCCATTTATGGGGAATTCATAGCTCTTCCTCCCAAAAGATGGCCAAGGTGAAGGTCCAAGATAATGGCTTATATCATTGAGCATCGGTCCAATGTAACCCAGATGTGACTTCCTATGATATTATCTTGGTCTGTGTTGACCATATCGAGAAGAGGTGGATAAACAATGCGGAGAGGGTGTGCCAAATATTTCAATTACCATTTATGACCCCACACTGGGAACTCAATCAATGGAGCCGAGAAAACAAAGGCTTGACGATTTCCAGATCAGCCTGAACATCATTCCCAATACAGGATGGGGAAGTGTCCTATCGATATTCAAGAGTTATCGTTAAATTTATGGGCTCAATATTTCCTTATAATGGCAACTCCATAATTACCTGCTCTCCGATCCACTTGCTATTTATTGCACAACAAATTGCCCCCATTATCAGACTAAATTATCATGTATATTATGCGTAATTCCTTGTAAGTTTTAAGGAGAAGTATAATCGGGTAGGAATCATTCACTTGAAATGTTATATTTGTGGACTTGTTATCCTAATTCTGGCCTCTGTCCATTAACCCATTCTGGGCAGTGAAAGGGCAATCAATTTTAATGTTTATAAAAAGATGTACCTACAAGATGTCTTTTTGGATGAAGTATCGGGGTTTTTTTTGCAGACAGTGTGTGAATATAGTTGTTTCTACTGTACACCAACTAATAACAATATTATAAAATATTCCACAGTAAAATACCAGCTCTCACCAACACTAGCAACCACTCTATGCACATGGGAATGTATTTCTAACTTGTTCCATGTCCCGATAACGCCCAATGCTTGTGGAAAACTAATCTTGGTAATTGCAGCGACTGGAAGTCATAATTTTATATGTTTGCCTAATATGATATTATGTTTGCGTAATATGATTGTGTATTTTCGTATCATGTGTTTTCTCGTGTAAACTGTTGCTGAAATTACAATCGTTTGGATAACTGAATAGTATTCCATTCACCGGCGGCTATTCCTTGGACGTCCTAGGAAACACGGGCAATGCAAATTATGGGAGAAAGGGTAATAACACTTTGTGGCATCATCGAAATTTATATTCCAGCTAGGTAACTAGCGTGTCTGGCAACAGGATTATTTTGCATTGAAAGCCGTTTATATAAATATATGAGGACGATGAGATACACTTGTATACGTCTATATTGCGAAATCAATGGTTATGTCATCACGCACCATGCATTTCTTGACATACTGCAGAATAATCATGATATCTACAGTATAGGTATATGGACATGTTCCCAGACAATCGGGAATACATTCCAAATACTCAATATTTATATTGTTGTATTATATTCCAAGATACTCACTATATCATATAATTCTGAACACAGTATGATGCCATCTACACTTCAACAGCGTAGAGTAGCTGGGTGCAACCAAAGCCAACTTACACAGTCTGGAGCAGCATGCGCTCTACCTGTCTGTCATTGTGCGGCGTTAGCCGTACTATATCTGTTAGTGTAATTTTGACCCCATGGTACTACTGGTGAGGAGCTTGTCCATGCGTGGACTTATTGCTACCGAATTAAGTCAGCGATGACATTATCCATATTTTATGTCACAATCTCAGATTACAACAAAGTTAAGTAGCAAATATTGAACAAAGAAAACATACACCTTGGTTATTTGTGGAAAGTGCAACTAAAACACATTTGGCAAGAATAATGGACGAATCGACAAACAAATGCGAGTAATAATCAATTTTCGCATGGACAAGCTCTGCACCAGTATTGGAGGTATTATGGTACTCTGTGAGAGGGAAGTAGAGAGTTATTACACTACGAGTCCGAGTTACAATACGATTCGAGTTCATTGTTTCATATTGTTATCAAACTAATCAATAGGGTTGTTTAACCAAGAAATGGGTTTCGTGTCTACTTATCCTTGATTTTTTTCGTGTTCACTCAGCCTCGAGTACTGGTTCTACTCTCCTTTGTCTCTGTGGCCGCACACGTAACCTCAAGTTCTGCTGTTGTGATGCTTGTAGAGAAACATTTACCTGGTTTCCCGACGGATACATGCCACATCGTCCCACGTTTCTGCCCAAGAGCGGCGGGATGTCAAATTCAGACAAATGAACGGCTTATAAGTTGCATCAAACAGAGAGTCTGTCAGATATTTATTACGTGTGAATATGATTGTGTGTGTTTTATTTCTCTTGTATTTTGCACTCTCTTTTCTTAATACTGTGTTTTATGCTATGCATCACAAACTGTTGAAAGCGACTAATACTGAAACATAATTTTGTCTTTCTAGAATCGTTAGATATAACTCAGAATTGCTTGGACGAATGCCACTAGAAAGATATTTTGCAGTCTCGGCAAAACAACATGGTTGTTTTAATTAAATGACTGGAAGTCGCCAAAGAGGAAATTTTATTTATGTATCATATTCATATCATGGAAGTCTCCTCGGATTGGAAACCACAAGCAGTTTCTCTCTGAATATTATTGCGCAAAAGTTTGTATGGATACTGTATAACATAACGGTATGCAAATACATGGATTTAGTACAAAATAAACCGCAACATCCTATGGTGGAAACTCTATCCAATTCCCAAGGAGTCATGCATAAATCTGCGGATTGTTCGAATATGGTTGATGCTTTCCAATTCACTGTTGATCAGCCCCATTGCTATAAATGGATCCAAAGGGTAACGTAACCAGATATCGACATCCTGTCTGCGAAGTCTGTGTGTTGAAATGTTGTATTCTTGTAGGTATTATTGCGTAAACGGGAATCATCCACTTATATAGATGCCTCCTGTGTCGGATGAAAAAGTTTAAATTTTCATGTAATAAAAATAAAATTTCGAGTGAACAAAAATATTCAAAAACAGAAGGATTACATGCAATGTAATGTAGATAATGTGTGATAGATGGCGATATCATAATGTATATGTTCGTCGCATAATAAAAAGAATATAGGCAGATACATTCCTAGACAATCCTGAATGTATATATCTGATATATCATTATTATCTCCGACAATGTGATACCACCTTCTCTGTTGCAGCAGAGCTGGATGTTACAAAACGAATCCCAGACATACTGGAGCAATACTCCTGATGTTTTGTGCTCTGTCCCGTCTGCCTTAAAGAAACATTTTCCTGAAGGATACTTGCCACATCGTCCGAAGATCCCACCCCGGAGTTGAAGAATATCAAAGCTGACGAATGAATCGCAGGTGGCTGCTTGTTTGCATCACATAGGGAATCTGTCAGATATTTAGTACGTGGTATTTCATCCTGTTTACTTATCTCTTGTCACATCAGGCCATCTGAAATGTTGGATACGATTTTGATATCGTGTATAATATATAATCGCGGAGTAAATCGAAATTGCATAAACGAATTTCATCAGAGGCCTCTGAAACGCCTCTGTGGCAGAGTGGATGGGACCTGTGGCTCTAGAGGCAACGAAGCTCAGAGCCGGTAGGTGACGCAGGTTCGATCCCCGTCACCAGCACAAAGTAGGTGGAGTTTTCATCCTGGCAATGCAAAGGTTTCTCCATTCGAATGTGCTTTCCAAAATTATTGTCACCCGACGGGGGATGGGGAAGACAGGCATAATTGCCTATCATCATGGACCGTCGTTAAATAAATCTGATTATTATTATTCTGCAGTGTCAGCAAAATCAAACGGCAGTTTTAACTATATCCCCACCCCCAGATGGGCAAGAAATTTGGTTTCCTCGTTCCTAGTTTGAAAACATGGTAGGGCGACACACAAGCTTCAGATATCGACAACGGGAAGGTGTTCAGTCCAACATCCGATTATTTGACAATATTGTGCTGGGTTTTTTTCTTCTAATTTCCCGGTCATTTCTTTGTCTGAAAATCACGAAATAGGGAAGTTTAGTAGTAGTAGTAGTAATTTATTTCAACAGATCATAAAATACATAAATAAATAAACACAAACATACAAAAACTGATCCGTCAGGGAGTCACATGACCAGTTGGTCGTCTTCCTGTGACCCCCCTCATAAAGGAAACAAAATGGACATTAGCAGGAAACATACTTAATAAAGAATTTGTTGGTAGAATATTAAAATGAAACTGGGAAGAAAACATGAATACAACTTATAAACACCCTTATCTAATCTATTTACAAACATACACGAGTTGAGCACGAGGAGGCAGAGGATGCGGAGGAGGAGGAGGACAACACCGACGACAAGGCAAAAGTCGCCGACTGGCTCCGGCGGTGTACAGGACGATCACACTCAGATGTAATCGTACCACTAGACCACACCGGAGCCAGGCGGCGAGACAGACCAGACCAGAAATCTAAAATAAGGGGTGGTATATATATATATATATACACATACATACACACACACACACACACACACACACACATATATATATACATACACACACATATATATATACATACACATTGTTTATTGTTTTTATGAGAGAGAAATACAGCTTATCATATCACATTGTTACATACACATTGTTTATTGTTTTTATGAGAGAGAAATACAGCTTATCATATCTCACACATATCGTATCATTCTCCAACGAATGGAAACCACATGTACATTTAGTATTTTTATGGAACAACATGCTGGCACAATATAAACCACAAAGGAACGGCGAGGAAAAGCCTGTCCCATTCCGAAAGAATCATATATAAATGTATACAATCGTCGAATATGGCTGATTGCTTTCCATTTCACTGTGGATCAGATGTCAGTATTATTGCTATAAATGGGTCCGAAGGGTAACGTAACCGGACATTGGTCCCAGTTTGTGAAGCCTGTGTGTTGAAATGTATTCCTGAGGGCATATTTGAATGGGTGGGGAGCAAAATCGTCCACTGGTACGGATCCTTTCTCTGTCAGAGAAAAATGTAACTTTGCATGCAACAAAAGTTGCACCTTTGCAGTGATAATGTGACCCTCAACTTTCCTTGACATTGGATATCTCCAAACTATAAATGTCCCCAGCCATTCTAGGAAATTCACAGCTTTTCCTCACAAAAGACGGCCACGTTGAAGGTCAATCTCCAAGATAAGACTTATATCACTGAACATCGGCCCAACGTTTGCCAGTTGTGACGTTCCCATGCTATTATCTTGGTCTGGGTTGACCATGTCCAGAAGAGGTGGATAAACAATGCGGTGAGGGTGTGCCAAATATTTCAATTACCATCTATGACCCCACACTGGGAACTCAATCAATGAAGCCGATAAAACAAAGGCTTGACGACTTCAAGATCAGTCTGAACATTACTCCAAATCCAGGACGGGGAAAAAGTCCTATCAATTTTCCAGATTTATTGGTAAATTTATGGGTTTATTTTTCTTCTAATGACAAATCGATAATTACCTGCAAACCCAGCCACTCGCCATTTATTGTGCAACTCCTCATAAATTTTGAAGAAAGCAGTATCAGATAACAATTGTTGACTTGATATTTGTGGACTTGTCATCCTTTTGTCCGTTAACAAACAGAATTATCTTAATGGCACTGACAGTCATGTTCGATAATTTAAACGTGACTTAATGTAAACATGGAAGGATGTACCTACATGTACATAATATAAAATGTGCTTTTCCGGATGAAGTATCGTTTCTGTGCACTCATGTGCAATCATAATGTAAGCTTGGATCCTTTGGTATTGGACGGATACAAATCTCATAGACATATCTCATTTTCCGCCTCGTGTATAGGGGAAGGTGATGGTCGGGACTAACTTTTTAAATAGTGCGACGTGACGAATTAAGCACTATGAACACATTGCTTACTGCACATCGCAAAGCTTACCGGTTTACGTTGACTTGGTGCATACTACCGTCAGTTCATCAGCACGACCATGGTGACGCATATGTCCCGTATGAAAGTAAGTTACGTTCATCACGCGCCAGCAAACGGGAGTATATTTACACACCATTGAATTATGTTATTAAGGTATTAGAGTTTCCTCGTCTCGGTTGACCATATCTAGAAGAGGCGGATATACAACATGGATAGGTTGTGCCAAATGTTCCATTTACCATTTATAACTCCACATTGGAAACTCAATCAACGGAGCCAAGAACACAAAGGTTTGACTATTTCCAGATCAGTTTGAACATCATTTCCCAATTAAGGACGAGGACAATGTTTCTATCGAGTGCATTGCTTATTTTATTGGCTCAATCTTTGCTCATTATGGTAGTTCAATTACTAATTCTGCTTTCGGCAACAGACTTGTCTGTTTGTGTGTGCTTGGCCGGCGATGATTGTGAAAAATTGTCATAAATGTTTCAGCCCACTAGTCTTCTTCATATCCAAAAAAATATATATTACCAAAGCAAGAGTGAAACGAGAAGACTGAGCTGATAGTATGAACAGTATTAAAACTAATAACGATAAAATATTCCACAGTAAAATCCACTGGTTATTGCATCTTCATGTATGTTATCATGATTTCATACACCAGCTCTCACCAACACTAATAAGCACTCTATGCACAAGGCAATGTATTTTCTTGTTCCATGTCCTGATAGCGTCCAATGCTTGTGGTAATTATTCTTGGTAATTGCAGCGGCTGGAAGTCACAATTCAATTAGCATGGTCGATAATTCTAATTTATGTTTGCCTAATATGATTGTCTTTTTTTTCCTAATAAGTGTTTTCTCGTATGAACTGTTGCTGAAATTACATTCGTTTGGATAACTGAGTAGTATTCCACTTACCGGCGGCTATTCCTCGAATGTCGTAGGGGAAACGGGCAATGCAAACCAACACTGTGGAATCCACGCAGTTATTATTTTGATTTCCACCAAAGTAACTTGCGTGTCTGGCAACACATGTATTATGCATTGAAAGCCGTTTGTATGAAAAATATAAGACAATGAGCTATAGTTTGGAGAGCATTTTGTTCAAAATCGGAATTATTATATATTGTACTCGTCTATATTGCATATTAAGTATCAATCACGAAATTCATTACGTACTGTAGAATATGCAAGCAAATTGACATGTTCCCAGACAATCGTGAATGTATTTCCGATATTCAATATATTATATCATTCTCGCACACAATGTGATACCATCTTACAGCGTAGTGGGATGCAGCAGAACCAACCCCAAACAGAAGCGTGATGTACGCTGTCTACCCCGTCTGCCATAGAGAAACATTTACATATGTTTCCTGACGGATACATGCCACATCGTCCGAAGTTTCTGCCCCAGAGTTGAAGGATATCAAAGGCAGACAAATAAATCGCAGATGACGGCTTATTTGCATCACACAGGGAATCTGTCAGGTTTCTAGTACGTAGCAATTCGTCGTGTTTATTTGTCTTATCCTGTGTAATGCTTTTAATCATGGACGGAATTCCAAAACTGAAAAATGCCGAAGATACCAGACGATTTCGATACTCATTTTAATATGTGAGCGTGTGATATCATTGGGTTATAAATTGAACAACAATCATTTGAAAGATCCTCCGTTTGTCTGTGAAACCAACCGGCATAATATTCTGTATGAAATGCCCATTCTCGTCTGAAAACCAATCATCATGTAAACTTGAATCTATTTGTAGATACCATTTCCGGGAAAAGAGTGGTCTGGTCTACCTGTTTTGGAACACACCATGTGACATGATTGCCTGGTCATGCATTCAAACAATACATGTGTTAAAGCAATGGGCGGAAATCGAATTTCACATATATGGCAGTTTCCAGTGTACAACTGTACAACTGTATCCCCACTCCCATGGAGAAGAAATTTGGTTTCCTTGTTCCTAGTTTGAAAACATGCTATGGTGACACACAAGCTTCAAATATGGACAACGGGAACGTGTCCAGTCCAACAGCCGATGATTTGGAGAATATTGTGCTGTTTCTTTTCCTAATTTTCCGGTCATTTTGTTTTGTCTGAAAACCACGAAAAAGGGAAGTGGTTTTTGATTAGAGACAAATACAGGTTTTCATATCTCGCACATATGGTATCATTCTGCACCGAATGGAAACCATGGGTACATGTAGGTTTTTTTAATGAATAAAATGCTGGCACAATATAGACGACAAAGGGACGGCGAGGAAAAGCCAGTCCCATTCCAGAAGATTCTTACATGAATGTGTACAATCGTCGAATATGGCTGATTGCTTTCCATTTCACTGTGGATCAGATGTCAGTCTCATTGCTATAAATGGCTCCAAAGGGTAACGTAACCAGATATTGGCCCCCAGTTTGTGAAGCCTGTGTGATAAAATGTATTCCTGAGGGCATATTTGACTGGATGGGGAGCAAAGTCGTCCACTCGTACGGATCCTTTCTCGGTCGGATAAAAATGGAAATTTTCATGCATCAAAAATTGCACCTTTGCAGTGATAAAGTGACCCTCAACTTTCGTTGACATTGGATATCTCCAAATTATAAATTTCCCCAGCTATTCATGGGAAATTTACAAATCTTCCTCCTAAAAGACAGCCACGCTGAAGGTCAATCTCCTAGATAAGGCTTATATCATTGAACATCGGCCCAATGTTAGCCAGATGTGACTTTCTCATGATATCATCTTGGTCTGGGTTGACCATATCCAGAAGAAGTGGACAAACAATGCGAACGAAGTGTGCCAGATATCTCAATTACCATTTATGACCCCATACTGGGAACTCCATCAATGAAGAAGAGAAAACAAAGGCTTAACGGTTTCCAGATCAGTCTGATCATTATTCCAAATCCAGGACGGGGAAAGAGTCCTTTCGATTTTTCAGTATTTAATGGTCAATTTATGGGTTTATTTTCTTCCAATGGCAACTCGATAATTACCGGTACCTGCAAACTGAGCCACTTGCCATTTATTGTGTAACAAATTGTCACTTCGTGTACCTCCTCAAGTATTTTGAGGAAAGCAGTGTCAGATCCCTCACTTGATATTTTGTCGACTTGTCATCCTAATTCTGGCCCGTGTCAGTTAACAAACAGAATTATCTTAATCAGTCATGTTTGATAATTTAAACATGACCGACTGCAAACAAGGAAGGATTTACCTACATGTACATAATGAAGTATCGTTTTGTGCACTTTCAAACCAACCATAATGTAAGCTTGGATCCTTTGGTATTGAACTAATACAAATCTCATAGACATATCTCATTTTCCGCCTCGTGTATAGGGGAAGAGGATGATTAAGATTACCTGTGTTTAATAGTGTGACGTGACGAATTAAGCATTATGAACACATTGCTTTTCTGCACATCGCAAAGCTTACCGGTTTCTGTTGAAGTGGTGCATACCGTCAGTTCATCAGCATAACCATAGTGACACTCATATGTCTTGTATGAAAGTTAGTTACGTCCATCATGCGCCAGCAAACGGGAGTATATTTACACACCACTGAATTATAGTATTAAGGTATTACAGTATCTTTTTCTCGGTTGACCATATCTAAAAGCGGCGGATAAACAACATGGATAGGTTGTGCCAGATATTCCATTTACCATTTATACCCCCACATTGGGAACTCAATCAACGGAGCCAAGAATACAAAGGTTTGACTATTTCCAGATCAGTTTGAACGTCATTCCCAATATAGGACGAGGACAATGTTTCTATCGAGTGTCCAGAGGTATTGTTTATTTTATTGGCTCAATATTAGCTCATTATGGTAGTCCGGTAACTAATTCTGCTTTCGGCAACAAAAATGTTTCAGCCCACTAGTCTGCTTCATATCCACAAAAAAATATTACCAAAGAAACACTGAAACGAGAAGACTGAGCTGATAGTATGAACAGTATTATAACTAATAGCAATAAAATATTCAACAGTAAAATCCATTGGTTATTGCATCTTCATGTATGTTATCATAATTTCATACACCAGCTCTCACCAACACTACTAAGCACTCTATGCACAAGGCAATATATCTTCTTGTTCCATATCCCGATAGCGTCCAATGCTCGTGGTAATTAATCTTGGTAATTGCAGCGGCTGGAAGTCATAATTCAATTTGTGTTTGGTTGATAATTCTAATTTGTGTTTGCCTAATATGATTGTCTTTTTTCCTATTAAGTGTTTTCTCGTGTAAACTGCTGCTGAATTTACATTCGTTTGGATAACTGAATAGTATTTCATTCACCGGCGGCTATTCCTTGGATGTGGTAGGGGAAACGGGCAATGCAAACTATGGTAGAATAACACTGTGGAATCCAGAAAGCTATTATTTTGATTTCCACTAAAGTACCTAGCGTGTCTGGCAACACATTTATCATGCTTTGAAATCCGTTTGTATATGATGACAATGAGCTATAGTTTGGAGTGCATTTTTTTTTTCAAAAACATAATTATCATATATCGTTACATACTGCAGAATATCCATGCTATATATAGGCATATAGGCATGTTCCCAGACAATCGTGAATGTATTTCCGATATTCAATATATTATATCATTCTCGTACACAATGTGATACCATCTTACAGCGTAGTGGGATGCAGCAGAACCAACCCCAAACAGAAGCGTGATGTACGCTCTCTACCCCGTCTGCCATAGAGAAACATTTACATATGTTTCCTGACGGATACATGCCACATCGTCCGAAGTTTCTGCCCCAGAGTTGAAGGATATCAAAGGCAGACAAATAAATCGCAGATGACGGCTTATTTGCATCACACAGGGAATCTGTCAGGTTTCTAGTACGTAGCAATTCATCTGTTTATTTGTATTATCTTGTATTATGTTATTAATCACCGACCGAATTCTAAAACTGAAAAATCGAAGATATCAGACGATTTAGGTACTCATTTTAATAAGAGAGCATGAGGTATATATCATGAGGTATATACTTGGATCTATTTGTAGATACCATTTCCGGAAAGAGAGTGATCATATCTCCTGGTTGGAACACATCATGTGACATATGATTGCCTGGTCATGCATTCAAACAATACATGTTTTAAAGCAATGGACGGAAATCGAAGTTCACATATGGCAGTTTCCAGTGCATTTTTTTTTCATCATTCACGAACTGTCCGACGGATAAATAGGATTCTACTCTGCACACGGCACGCAAGAATAAGTATTTAATGGATATCATGTGGATTACGGCGGTGTAATTCGACCTGTTTGCAAAGACCCTGGAGCCGAGGCAGCAAGCTGTGTGCATAAAGTCTTGCTAATTATCGACGTGGATGTCTTTCCCTAGCGAGTACTGCAAACTGAAGATGATATGCACAAGGACATATGACAATGCATTAACTGAATTATTCAGTGCAAGTAGGCAATTAAGTATGCGGTAACAATGCACGCGATGGGGTAGAATCTAATCCACATTGCTCGTAATATTGCTTAAGTATGTGGGACAGCGAGGGGGTGTACATGTAGTAGAATCTTTTGTTCGGCAGGAATAGCATACAGAGAAAGGATCGGTAATATTGGAATACGCCTACATATCATAGATATGGTGGTTTGCTCATACAAGTGAGAACATATAGAAATTAAGCGAGAAAAGATTAAGCAAAAATATATAGATTTATTTCATATACGGATATAATAATGTTCTTAAAAAATCACCATGACTAAATTAGTGTATAGTATACAGTGCACCTGCGACAACTGATCAACAGAATTGTGCAAAGTCGGAATGAATTGAGAATACGGCCAAATGAATTTATTCCAAAACATACTATAACCTGACCCTAGTACGGCTTCACTCAATTCGAATGACAAAATACTATACACAAGATAAAGTTTTGTCTTAGCCATTAAGAATGACACATATTGATTGAGAAAAGTACCATTGTGAGAAAAACGAATGTCATAGCGACAATCTACACAAAATGAAGCTACCAAAACATGCATATTTTTAAGATGGATGAAATATATCTATTAATATATCCACGGACAGACAAAAACCTGATTAAAAAAAAAACGATGCATTGAAGCATGCCCAAAATTAATGCAGAGTTTAATACACCAAATTAATGCAAATTTTAATATTCATCGGAAGGATATCAAGATGTTCAGATTGAGTTTTAAAAAACGAATTGAAGTATACAATGCAACCTGAAAAATACGAGCACAACACAAAATTAGTTGAATGCTACGACGGCATAGCAAATACGAGAATGAAACAAACTGACGGCAAGATGAGTCTGAAGGCATCTGAGAAGTGTGTGACACGTGTGTCGGTGGCTGCAGATATTGTCCTATTGGGCCACAGGTGTGGACAGACATCCAGTGACCGGACCCCATCGTTAGTCCGGCCAATCCCGTCCGGGCCGGTACACACGTCACTGCAGCAGCACTCCAGCTCCTTCTTGCCGTAGCCGTATGGTCCCGGTCCGTGCGTCACCCTGTCCCTGCACAGGTGGAAGTGCTGACAGCCCATCGTGTACAGCTTCAGCGAGCTGATCGTGTTGTCTTTTTTCATCATGTTGATATGTTGGGTCTCGATGAAGCAGATGTAATTCTCGCGGCAGTGTTCCTCGCGAATGTAGCAGTCCTCCTTGAGGTCCGCGTGACTGCACGTGTTGCAACGTAGCGCCTCGGTCACGTGACTCGCGAGTAGTAATACCACAACCGCGCATGCGCGGACGACCCGCCGTGGCGTAACTAGCACTGGGTATCGTAGCCGTAACCTCATCATACCTTATGTCAAAGTTCATCACAGTTCCAACAATTGGAATCCCATTATCTGGGAACATCGGGCACGCGAATTACCCGATGGATAATTGCGACATCCGCGAGCCCTTGCGATGGATCGACGCGGACTCGTTGTTGATGTCACGATCGGAAGGAAGTAGCTTGGCGCCGATAAGATCGCTGATTTACTGGACCAGCGGGATTGCACGCAAGATGTTCACATTACATGACCCCCTCTGCGCGCGTGGCAGACGATAGTTGGCCCAATGGGACTGACACCGCGACCGTTCCCGGCTTCATTTGGCAAGCGGAGAGTGTCGCTCGCGATGACCAGAGCTCCCACTAAATGACTAATCAGCACGAGCAGATATCCGTAATCGATGGAATGGCCCTCGACGTTTATGACACCTGATCCAAAAACAAAACGCGGTGGTCATTCAGCCTCCAGAGATGCAGCCAACTGTGGTTATATATGGACTAGTATGAGGCCCGTGAAGTCACTGGTGCGAGGTCCACGGCTGCAGTTTGTTGAAATGAATCTTACCGTAAAAATATACTTCAGCGCTATATACTATGAGAAACACCACTGAAGATATTGGACACATCAATGTCTATGCTGTCAGATATATACCATCATTTTATATCGATAAAACATAATTCTTTGACAAGTGGAAGAGGTAGATGTCTCCCCAGCCTCACTAGATCAGTCGATATCAGTAGACATGTACTTGACAAAAAAAACACCCTCTCCAAAAATAACGAATATAGCTGGAATGGTTGTTTTGTTTCCTCTTCCTATGCTCCAGTTCTTACTGTAACACTAGAGATCTGTAAGAAGACACCACACAAGTTCCATCATTCTAACCTCTCCGTGGTGGTTAATCCAAGTAAACTCAAAACCTCTCAATCGTCCAACTTGAGAATCCAATATCCGTAATACATATACACAAACTCCCACAATGGATTATTCGATGCGAGAGAACGAAGACAGCTCCGCTAAATCCTCGAGATTCTCTGGAAATAGATGAGCTTTCCGCTCTAGTCCAATTACATTAAGTGCCACGTACGGTTCTGCTCCCTGCTTCTTGTAATTATTTCCAGTGCAACGAACGCACAACAGTCACCAAGTTAGAGAACATCCCATGCTCTCTAACTTTTCCCCGCATAAAAAACACAGTCATTTTCCACTACGACAGATATAGTGCCAAGACAACGCGGTCATAGAGTGTTTCAGCGGCAGCATTCACTCGTGTAGCGGAGTCAGCCAACTTGCTGTCGGCGCCTAAGCGTGGGCTGCGATCTGCCGGGACACATTCCCCTTTCGCCAAGCCGCGCCCACGTCCCCGCCTGCCTGCCAGGTTGCTGTCTCCCGTGATCTCGGGGGACTCACCCACAGTGCACCGTAATGGCAAGCGCCAGCGGCGGGTCCCGAGTCCCTGAAGAAAGTCCCTGCATCGGCGAGGATGGAACGAGCGAACAGAGGCGCCGTGACTTCTTGAATGGGGTTGGTTGACTCCGCGTATAGAGCGCCGAACGCCCCCTGCCTTCTAGAGTAGGGAATATCGCCAGTGGTCTTCCAAAAGCCACGTCCGGCTTAGCAACAATCCCTGACCTGGTCAATTACACAACAATACACGAAGGACAACTGCGACCGGAGGGGTTCCGTGCTGGTGTAGTTCGATCGCCGATAGTTTAATATTGTTAAGGACCAAGGGCCTTATGGACACTGTCAAGCCGTCAATAAGTCGTGGGACGAGTCGGTGGAACCCTGTTGGCTCGACCATGGGCAAGACTGTGAAGGTCGCTCGACTGGATCAACTTAGCCATAATCACAACCCACAGCGTGGAACGTGGTGCTTGCAACTGGCCTAATGGAGCATAAGTCGATTATTACTTATTGAGTGGTTATTGAATATCGAAGCCATTAGCATTGTTGCTGTCCCACTTGCAGTCAGTGTGGGGGTATGGTGGTCTGGTCTAGACGCTAATTTCATGCAGCGTGTGGATGAAAGGCATCTCTCCATATATATGGGACGAGCCCTTTGTCGTGTCTCTCAACAGCAAGCACCAGTTAATGTGCTGCTTACACTCATGAGCAATGAATAATGTTCTTTTTGTGTCGCTTGACATGTCATGAAAGAACCAGTGGAACAAATTTAAGTGGTCTTGATGGAAAATTTAGCCACGGTACGAAAAATGTTGTTGCATTATAAACCATCATGACTCTGTCGTCTAACTGGCTGTTTTGCATCAGAAAACGCAACGGCGTTAGATCTATATCCGCTGCATTTAGTAATGCTTGATACCGATGTCTGTCACTGGAAAACATTGCCATCAACCATGCATATATTTTTTTGTACGTGAATCCTGGGCATTATACCTTCATTTATCCTCTCCATGCCATGATGAATTCATGATAGGCATCGACATGAATATCGTCCGATTCTGTGGCAGCCATTTAGCGAACGGGGAGGAAAGTTACTAGGCGTCGGTCAAAGGTCATCCGTGACGGCTGATTGCGTAATGAAAATCGAAATTCCTGTTTGCTTTCTTCCGAGGAATCACAATTTCGACTGGGGCAGACTCATCAATTCTGTGAGGTCTCCAAAGTCACGAGTTGATATTATTCGTTGCTGTTAACTTCCATGTGAAGACGAAACTGACATCAATGGGTTAGGGGTTATGTCAGCATGTTTCAAAGTCCACAGTTTATCTCCAAAGTTTATAATCGATTCTTTCTGAAAATTTGAACGAAAATATCTGGAAAACATTTCAAGAGAAGTCATTGTTTATTTTTGTTCTTTTTAATGCGGTCGTTTTCGTCATTTTCTGGAATTCTGTCCAGTATTTATTTCTGATCCGTTTATGCATAGGAATCCTATGTACCTTGTCCTGTATAGAATATAAAACTTGGTTGCCATCGAATCGCTGGTGTCATGAGCAAAATCAAGCTAATATATGTTTTGAGCCATTCCCAGTCAAAAAGAAAGTCCTTCGCCATTTTCGGACAGGATACTTTTTCATATTATTTTTCATTACATAATAGGAGCTGTATAGATTAAACCCTTATATTGGATTCCCGATGGGCACCGTGATTTCTGAAATTTATCAAGATGTCATGTGTTTTGAGCGGATTCCAGCCAATAAAGAGTATTCCAAGCGAATAAAACCCGAGTCCGTTATCCAAATTAAAAGTCCAATGTCTGGCAAAATCAAGATAAGTTTATGGAACTTCATAATGGCCATAGGCCTAATGAGGTGAAATCAGGTGAACCAGGGTTTAGCCTCTCCTGTCCCACCTGTGCCACCCCACCCGTTATGAATTCTAATAAAAATTATATGCGAACAAGTCCTGCAATATCTTTGTCATGGATTTGGTCTACTTATCACCCAGACCGTGTGATGACGTCCATACCACTTCTTCTTGGTAAAACGTAACATGATTGCCACAGTAGTTCAGACGGGGTACTAGTGTGTCATTCGATGAACAAAGTCCTCTGCAAGTAGCTCTGGAATATGGTATAAGTTGTGAATATGGTATAACACATATATGCTGGCCACATAGGAATGTTGCCATTTGTCCTATAATCTAGTTGACAGATTAGAATCCTTATAAATCAGGTCTAAGACTGTACGGTGACATTTCTAGCCCTTGAGTTTTTTTTCACATCATGTTGATATCATATGTTTTTTTTTGTTGTTTTTTTAAATTCTAACTCTTTATAAGTTTATCACTATATGTTGAACAAGTCTGTCAGAAACTTTGAATGACGTCACATATCTCATTTGCATATTAATAAGCTTATTCTGTCTTTTTCTGCCAACGAACATTGAAAACCTGATCCAAGCTTATGAATATGTTGTGAGTACATGTTGATCAGCTCAAACTTGACCTCCAAATACATCGCATAACAATAATTGATTTTAAATTACCATGAAATATACAATTATTGAACCAGCGTGGAATAAAAAAAATTGTTGAAATATTTTGGTTTGGGGTTGAATAGCAAAATGGGCTGAAATATGAATATGAATAAATGTCAATATGATAGACATATTTCGATCAGTATGTAGTTTTTTTTAAATAAACAACATGTGAAAGAAAAATATCATTACAGCTACCGTTTTAGTGTTAATGGTGATCGTCAATGCGCGGTGTTGTTGGTTCTGATGTGTCAATTGCTTACCTATAAACAAAATTTATCTTACTTCCTGAAGTATGTTCACACTTCCAGAATTTTGTGTGTGGCATAATGAACTCAACATCACCACTTCCACCGCACTTCAAAATAACATTTTATAGCTTAAAGTGGCAAACCTAAAGTGGCAAACTTTATATTAAAACATTTGTTTGAATATGAAAGTTCTCCCTGAATGAGTGAGACATATATGACATGTGTAATTTTTAAATTAAAAATCGATACATTACACATTATACATAATAGCCCGAGATCATAGTATTAGGCATGATGTTTTTGTATGGTGACAGAAATATGTCAAAATACAATTATGGGATATAACTGCGAGAAATCTCTTCGTCTCTAAATATTTCAAGGATGAAGGAAGCCATCACAAGAATAGGGGACATAAAATACCATTACATCCAGAAAAGCTACCATGTTTTCGCATAGATCAGCCACTACGAGCTTCCTGTTTTGACTTTGGCCAGATTACTCTCTCAATCCCCAGAGGTTTAAAGGTTGAAAATATATTGATGAATCCACCGACGACGCCATTCTCTTCCCAGTCGAAGTCCTCGAATCGACTATGAACGAACCTAATACCCATGGTAGAGCTAACACTATTGGTAGGGAAGGGAAAATTGACAAGTGAACGTCGGACGATGATCCTGGGTACCAAAGATAATTGGGGGGAAAAATCATATTGCGTTTGTTCGTGGAAACTACAAGTTTCATTCTGTTATGTGACATTTTGTTTATAGATGGCACAAATCCAGAACAAGGGCCCCGTGATCAAATATGGAATGTGCATGTGTATTCCCCCAAAAAATTACAAGCATTATGCTTGATCGATAACCATTTGCAATGGGCTGCCATGCCAAGCAATCTGTATTGTCTCTTATTTATTGTATTGCCACATGCCACGGTACACCATGTTTCCGATGCCGCCCACAAAATTGTCCTCAAAGCTTCGCTATTGGTATCGAAGCTGTTAAATCGAAATATGTGAAACCACTCTCATGGCGAAACACAAGAAGTTTCACGGACGTCATCACAATCTGAATGGTGACCGCTGATTGAACGCTCTCATTTCTGCTACCCTTATTACAGCTTACTCGGTTTTCTTTCGTCACTGCACGATGAGTACTACTTATATGACAGGAATGTAATTATCAATCTATTATCAGCAATACCACGAGACTTCAATGCAAAACCTACATGTAAAAAGAAACAACTTTTGGAATCATGGGAATAGCAACAACGAATATTTTCATTCTTTTTCCTTGTTTTAATTATGTTTATGTCGACTCACTCAGCATACATACAAGAATACACATTACTTATTTTCTATGTATCGGACTTCCATGAATGTGTGTTAAACAGCTATGGATGACAACAACGGATGAATTTCACAGTACATTCAGAATTGTTGCAGATACCAACTAGTTCGGATATATCTAGTGCAGGTTCTTAGCTCATAATTTTGGACGAATTGTTCACATTGTGATAAAAGCATGAAACTTTGCAGAGGGGTAGAGTATCACTCACTGATCAATATAAGCTAGGGAGCCATTCTCAATATGGCCTGTGGCGGATATGGCAGCCATTTTTCTTTTTGCAGTAAATCGACCTAAAACGGTCTGTTTGAAAAATTGGTTATTTCTGCCTGTGCATGTCAAAAATAACCAATATCAACAAAATTGGTATCAAACTGACCGGAATAACAAGACCAACCCACTCATAACAGTAAAAGATAATTATATCGAACATTCTACAGCTATATGTCCAAAAATTAGTTTTTTGCAGAATTTTGACAAGTTATCCATGGATCTCGTAGTCGGACATGTACAATAGGTGTGCCTGCACCCCCCTCACCGCATGATCATCTGAAATCAAGTTTTATAGTTAGATTTCATCCTATTATTGATTATTAGGGAGACCCACCACTGGCGAAAATGGCTGTTTTAGGCCTTTTTGAAAATGGCCACCATCGAAAATGCAGAAATCATGTTGCGGGCCATAACTCGGCTTCTATTGCAGGTAGAGACATGGTTTTGGTGTCTTTACCCATGTTTTTGATACTGAAGAATCCAATTCTGTCATTGCTGAGTACCTGTGTCTGTTGGTTGCTTTAGAATTAAAAATGTCTGACAAGGTGCGAATGATATGTGTAGAAACCCTGAGAGGGGACCAGAATTATAGTGAAAGCAGTTCCATCCCCACATAACAAGCTCAGAAGATAAGTAAGAATCAATTTACAGGAATGGTGCCAAGGTGAATTCTTTCGAATTCCTGGACACATGATTTGATGAGGAATGCGACACTCGCTTGTAGTCATTAAAAAAGAGTGCAGTTTTCTGTCATTTGACCTGGGAAGAAAGTCAAAAATGCACATGAACCAGTCTGCAGAAGCCATCTTTGTTAGTTGTGCATGTAATGCAACACCTTTTCACTTCACGGAAAACAAGGGAAATCCAAGATGGCTACCGAAGCCAACAGGTAATTTTTTAACATAAGCAAGGTCTCTGCATAAGAATTATCAGTATTGGAACTGAACAATCCAATAATAGACTATTAAATTCCCTTCTATTGCATTGTAATCATGGCACAATAAAATGCCAGTAAAGTTCCCTATCATTCTTTTAATCGTTTTATCAGCTGTCATGAACATGGGAAGGGTCCCTGCCTCAACACCCACCAGTTTTGTTCTGCGTGGCAAATGAAGCATGGTCATTGTTGAAAAACTTCCCTGTTGATACAGTAGCAAAATCGTACTGAGGTGTTTAATACAATAGAAATGATTACCCCTTATGTATGGCACAGAAACATGTGTATTTTTTGTGCTGCACGGTATGACAATGAACTGAAAACAATGCAGTAGCTCCCGACAAATTATATGCCAATCCCAGCTTGATCCTCTATTCTCAAGAACGATTACACAGCAAATAAGCAATGGCATATACATGTTCATTCCAACTTGGATCTTCCGGATTCGCAAGGTGAACTATATTTTGTGCAGTGGCATTTGACACAAAGGTCAAAGACATCCTTGACAAAAGACATTATGGTCTAGATGGGAACCATCTTTGTTGTCTGGTTCAATCCATTCATGGTCTGGGGTGTCTTGAACAGCACCTACTGGTTAATGGGCTGTCACGTGTCCTTAATTGGAGGTCTTCTGATATGTTGTTCTAGCACATCACTTGTTTCAGGAATTCATTATATATGACTGATCTTGTGAAAGAGAACCTTCATCCCGACAAGGTCAACGTTGATGTCATCAGTGATAAATTCATGATCCTATTTCATACATTCACTGGATCTGACAGCGCGTCCTCCTTCATATGTTAGTATCATCTGAGCTGAGACGATGCAATTGGTCTGTGAAGTTGCAATTGGTCTGTGGGCTGTCCTTCATTGAGTCTATTACTTATGATATCAACTTTGACCTCGTAAGCACAGGGACTAGAGCCCATTAACCACTGGGGGTTGTTCAAAACCCTACAGGGCATGGATGGAATGAGAAAGACGGCAAGAAATTTCCCATGTTAAGCACAATGTCTTGTGACAGGGATGCCTTTTTCTTGATGTCAAATGTCATTGCACAAACCCTTGTCAATTTTGTGAATGCTAAAAGGTCTAACTTGGAATGTGTACATGTAAATGCCATTCCACATATGCCGTGTAATCATTCTTGAGACTAGAGGTCAAAGCTATCATTGGCATAGAACATTTATCTTGAGCTACTGCATTGTTTTCAAGTAACTGTCATATCGTTCTGGACAAACAAATCACATTTCATTACTGTATCATACATAAGGGGCAACTCCTGTGTCAACCGGAAGCCAATCAACAATGAACATGCTCCATTTGCCACGCAGAACAAAACTGGTGCTTGGCTGTTGAAGCAGAGATATTTCCCATGTTAATGGCAGCTGATAAAATCAACAAACACGTGGTAGAAGTGAACTTTACTGGCATTCTTGGTGCCTTGATTCCAATGCAATAGAAGGGAAATTACAGGATCCGTACTGGTCTATTATTGGATTGTATAGTTTTATCATTACTGGTAATTTTTATGCAGAGGCCTTGCTTAAATTCAGAAATTATCTGTTGGCCGTGAGGGCCATCTTGGATTTGATTTCTGTGGAGTAAAAAGTGTTGCATTCCATGCACAACTGATAATGATGGCTTATGCAGACCCTAAATACTAGTTCATTTGTATTTTTCACCATTTTACTAGGTAAATGCCAGGAAAATGCAATATTTTCCAGAGACCACAAACGAGCATCGCATTCATCATCGAGTCATGTATCCAGGCATTCAAAAGAATCCACCTTGGCACTAATTCTGTAAATTGATTCTTATCTTTTGAACTTGATATGTGGGAATGCAACTGCTTTTACTATCAATCTGGCCTCTTGATTTCTACTCATATCAGTCGCACCAGTTGGAAATATGCTTTTCGCCAGTTTCATTGTCAGTCATTCGTAATTCTGAAGCGATCAACAGTCACAGGTACTCAGCATTGATAGAATTGGATTCCTCAGTATCAAAAACATAGGTATAGACACCAAAACCATGTCTCTACCTGCAACAGAAGCTGAGATACAGCCCAAAACATGATTTCAGAGTTACGGCGGCCATTTTGAAAACGGCCCAGAAAACCATATTTGCCAGTGATGGGTCTCTAGAAACAGTATTAATAATCAGTAATATGTTCGAAATTAACTAAAAAAATAATTTCAGAAAATCCTCGGGGGGAGGGGGAGGAGAGGATGCAGGCAAACCTATTATACATGCCCGACTATGAGATCCGTGAATAATTCGCAAAATTCAAGCAAAAAACTGGGTTTTTTTACATATTGCTGCAGAACATTCAATATAATTGTCATTTTTCGTTATAGGTGAGTTGGCCTTGTTATTCCGGTCAGTTTGATGCCAATTTTGTGGATATTGGATAATATTTGACAGGCATAGGTAGAAATTACGAATTTCGCGAACCGGCCGTTTGAAGTCGATTTACTGCAAAAAGAAAAATGGCTGCCATATCCGCCACAGGCCATATTGAGAATGGCTCCCTAGCTTATATTGATCAGTGAGTGATACTCTATCCCTCTGCAAAGTTTTATGCTTTTATCACAATGTGAACAATTTTTTTGCTAAGAACCTGCACTATATCGTGTTGATGGCGTATAAAACGTCACATTTTATAGGATTATGGTTTCAGTAAGCATCACGCCACGTCAAAACAGGTCATATGAAATCAGGTCAGGTCAGCGCAACCGCGTAATGGCGACAGCTTCAGCACATAAAACATGTACCTGTGATTAGGCGATAGTCCGCCAAGATAATACGCCGTTGTGGATCGAGACAGGGGTGTCATTAAATGTATGTAAACTAGTGTAAGTTATATAATATTTTCACATTTTGAATATTGGTATTTGGCCTTATTTAGAATAATTGTTCAAGGGATATAATAAATACCGTGGAGGAGCAACAGTGAAGGGCGAAAAGTATGACATCCTCAAGCAAAGAACACTTTGTGACCACCATATATAATTACATCTACCTATCGATATATTTCGTGATCGTCAATGCCTTGTGTTATCGTTTCTGATGTGTCGAATTCTTACATCTATAACACAGTTAAAATTAAATACATTGAAATTTCAAAATGGACCGTGACTAGGAACTTCATTGTATTTGCTTCCTGAAACATGGAGCAAATATCAAAAGTTCATAATTTAAAAATGAAGAATTTTGAGGTGGCTTAATATTCTCGACGTCACCACAAATAACATAATATACCACACTCCAAAATATATATACCAGAGAGCCTGTTATATATAGCCTAAAGTGGCAGTGAAACAAATATGGCACGGAATATGCTTCGATCAAAATCGTGCATGACCTAGGCATTAGTAGGCTAGCACAAGGTCATAGTTCTAGGTTTATGAGAGCTACCAACGTACGGTTGAGGTTTTTTCACTCATTGAAAACTTTGTACTTTGACATTATTTCACTTGTTTCATTGTCAATAAACTACCTAGGGTGAAGAATTACGTCAAAATATAAAATTGGAATATAACTGCGTGAAATATCTTGTGTCTCAGTATATTTCAAGGACAAAAGAAGCCATCACAAAAGGGAACATGAACTACCATTACATCCAGAACAGCTAACATGTTTTCGCATAGATCGGCCACTAGAAACTTTCCGTTTTGACTTTAGATTACTCTCAATCCCCTGAGGTTTAAAGGTTGAAAATCTATTAATGAATCAACCGACGACGCCATTCTCTCCCCAGTTGAAGTCCTCGAATCGACTATGAACGAACCTAATACCCATGTGAGAGCTATTACTATTGGTAGGGAAGGGAAAATTGACAAGTGAATGTCGGACGATGATCCCGAGCACCAACGATAATTGAAAAAAAAAAACATATGGCGTTCAATCGTGGAAACCACAAGTTCATCCTGTTATATGACATTTTGTTTAGTGATGGCACAAATCCAGAACAAGAGCCCCGTGATCATTTATGGAATGTGCATGTTTATTAAAAAAAACAATACAAGCATTATGCCTGATCGATAACCATCTGCAATGGGCTGCCATGACATGTGATTCGTATTGTTTTTTATTTATTGCATTACCACATGCAATGGCACAATATGCTCCCAAATATACAAATATCCCAATGATACAGCCCACAAATTTGTTCAACGCATCGCTGTTGGTATGGAAGCCCATGATCCTGAGCACCAACGTTAATTGGAAACAAAAATCATATTGCGTTTGTTCGTGGAAACGACAGTTTCATTCTGTTCTATGACAGTTTTTATATTGATGGCATAAATCCGACACAAGAGCCCCGTGATCAAATATGGAATGTGCATGTCTATTCAAAGAAAATACAACCATTTTGCCTGATCGATAACTATTTGCAATGGGCTGCCATGCCATGCAATTTATATGGTCTTTTGTTTATTGCATTGTCACATGTCATGGTACACTACATGTAAGTACCAGATGCAGCCCAAAAATTTGTCGTCAACGCATCGTTATTGATATCGAAGCTGTTGAATCGAAATATGTGAAACCACTCTCACCGCGAAACACAAGAAGTTTCACGTACGTCATCACAATCTGAATGGTACCCAGTGACTGACATTTCCATTCCTGTTCTCAGTATTTACAGCTCGATTTTAAGTGCTAATCGGTTTTCCATAGTCACTGCACGATAAGTACATATCACTTACATGACAGGACTGTATTTATCAATCTATCATCAGCAGTACTACAAAACTTCAATGCAAAATATACCAGAAACAACTCTTGAAGTTTTTATGATGTAAATGTCGACCTACATAGATATATACAAGACACAGTGTTTCCTTTCGGTCAATCGAACTTCCATCAATGTATGTTCCATGGACGGATGGCAACATCAAATGAAATTCACAGTACATATAGAATTGTTGCTCAACCACTAGCAAACTACTAAACTAGAGCTGTCGAGTTATGGCGTATGAAACGTCACATATTATAGCATTATTGGCCAGCACGTCGCGCTGGTATTCTAGGTTTGGGTAAACACAGACCCACGGAGGGTAGGAATGGGCGGCCCGGTCTTGCTATCATTTGTTTTAAATATAGTAATCTAAACGAAAGGATCACAGCACTTTCAAAAATAATATTTCTGATGGTTTCAATGACATTTTAATCTTGTGAATAAACACAAATACTTTGAGAGCTTTGCGATATTTTTGGATGGTTTACTGTAAAACATACGCATACATCAACTTGTAAATACAATATTGGGCCCAAGTATCATATCCTGCGCCTTCCTCTATATTCAATAAGGATTAAAAAGGTGCGAGACGGATTAAATGGTATGTTTTCAGTGGACGAGTAGTATTAAGGAGCAGCGTACGGTACTTGGGCCCAATATTGCAGGGGATAAAGTTGGAGTCGTGGATTATCTCGTGAGCAATATTGTTTCTGATGTTCTCCAAAATTTCTAGCCACGGTTAAGAAAATGTTATGTTCACGTACCAGGGATATATGGAATATGCGGACATTATGGAATCGTTTATGTCATTTGATGTCGATGGTATGATTACAACAACATGAACCATTAATATAAACGCAAAATTCAGCTTACCGCGATCTATAACATTCAAGTGTCAACAAACAGAACTTTTCAATTTAAAGTTTCTAAAACACTTTCATTGGCTATGCGGCGATTTTTAGGTTACCGGACCTTTGGTCCGATAACCTATTGCCGTGGCGTTGCGTCCGTCGTCCGTCGTCGTCGTCCGTCGTCGTCCGTCGTCGTCCGTCTACATTTTTATCTTTAAATTTTACAATCGAATCTTTCTGAAATTTTGCACAAAAATGCCTAAAAATATTTCGAGAGGGAGGTATTTTTTATTTTTTTGATTTTCGCAATTATTTCAAAATGGCGGCTGTTTTCGTCGAAAAATGGGCAATTTTGGACTTTGGCTGTCGTTTTCTCAAAATCTCTTCAGTAACTTTTTTTCTTATTCATGCATAACACTCCTCATATGTACCTCTGTGACATGTATAAATTTCGTTGCCCTTGAATCGCTCGAAGTGGGCCATTTTGGGCCAAACTCGGCCCAAATGGGACTTTCCCATGTTAAATTCTCCTATGCTTTATAATGGGACACATTAAGCCTAATATCTCACTTAATATTGAGATTAGAGACTAGGAATCAATTGTGGACATATAGGAAATGATATATGCTGAATATTGTCGTGACCTTGAATTTGACCTCTGACCTCATTTTCAAGGTCACAGGACAAAATGGCTAATATCTCGCTTATTATCGACTTTACAGCTTAGAATTCAATTGTGAACATATAGGAAATGATATATGCTGAATATTCTCATGACCTTGAATTTGACCTTTGAACTCATTTTCAAGGTCACATGACAAAATGGCTAATATCTCGCTTATTATCGACTTTACAGCTTAGGAATACATTGTGAACATATAGGAAATGATATATGCTGAATTTTCTCGTGACCTCGAATTTGACCTTGACCTCATTTCCAAGGTCACAGGACAAAATTGCTAATATCTCGCTTATTATCGACTTTACAGCTTAGGAATCAATTGTGAACATATAGGAAATGATATATGCTGAATATTTTTGTGACCTTGAATTTGACCTTTGACCTCATTTTCAAGGTCACAGGACAAAATGGCCAATATCTTGCTTATTAGTGACTTTACGCCTTATGAATCAATTGTGAACATATAGGAAATGATATATGCTGAATATTTTAGTGACCTTGAATTGGACTTTTGACCTCATTTTCAAGGTCAACAGGACAAAATGGCTAATATCTTGCTTATTATCAACTTTACAGCTTAGGAATCAATTGTGAACATATAGGAAATGATATATTCTGAATATTCTCATGACCTTGAATTTGACCTTTGACCTAAATTTCAAGGCGAGTAATTTTATTTTCAAGGTCAGAATACAAAATGGTTTATATCTCTCTTATTATCAAATTCACAGCTTAGGGGTCCGTAGTGAACATATAGGAAATGATGTATGCTGAATATTTTGGTGATCTAGAATTTGACCTTTGATCCAATTTTCAAGGTCAGAGGACAAAATGGCTAATATGTCGCTTATTATCATCTTTACAGCTTAGGAATCAATTGCGAATATAGGGGAATAATATATACTGAATCTTTTCATGAACTTGAACTTTGACCTCATTTTCAAGGTCACATCACTGATCATAGAATGGCTAATATCTCACTTATTATCGACTACAGCTTAGGAATTTATTGTGGACATACTAGAAGTGATATATTTGTTGAAAAATTATTTTCAAGGTCACTGGACAAAAGGCTAATATCTAAAATGTATATTGTCCGGTAACCTTTCTTAGCCCTTGGGCTAATTTTTGTTATTGTTTTATTGGTAATTTATCATCATATTGGCATTTTCTGAACACCGGATGCGATGTGTCATTCACAATCAATAGTCATAAGTATCCAGTCAAGGACGAGACTTGTTCATATGCAATGGTAGCAAATGTAGTGTAGCGTTGATGAGTGACGATGTCACACAATGGATTCCCTATTAAACGTTCTTCGATAGTCGAGGTAAAGGATACAAAATCAGGTTGTACATAAATCGGGCCCATTTGGATTTCATTTGGTCAATTAGGCAAACCCTTTGTACATTTTCTGTATTGGTATTGGACTCAGCTACCACATGGATTTCTCATCCATCATCCACCATCTGTCCGCACATTCCAGCATACAATAATCGAGCTGTGATGCCTTGCTAATCGGAGTATCCTGTTTCCGAAATTTTGAATTATTGTAATTAATATAGTAGTTATGTATTGGAAAGACACCTGCAAGGCTACTTATGCATGTAGATGGTATTTTATACATGAATATCATACTTTGTATGTAGACATGCCAAAGTATTTATTATTCATTTGCGTATATGAAATGACATGGGAACATGAATGAAGTCCCAACGTTTCCCTAGCTGTGAAATAACTTACGCAAATATAATGTTAAAAGGATGAAATATACACCAAGCAATGGCCAATACATCACTGGTTTATCGACGCTTTACACCTGTTCACTCTAACTACCGAACCCGTGACGTGACGTGACTTTATCATGAAGCCGACGATACTAGTAACTAGTAACGGCCATGTTCCATCGGATCGAGATTATTCAAACGTGCTATTTTATTGGGCAATAACAAGAAACACTCTCCCATAAATGACGCTGTTTGGTCTCGGCTAATGAAGAATCAAGCCAAAGTGTTTTGGTAAATTAAGCTTGAAGGCAGAACAATGAAATGTTGGAATTGAGCCAACAATATGTCATGTGATATGGTTTCTGATACTCGCAATCTTCACTCTCCGCATCCTAGAAAGATTGTGATTTGATGGTTTGCTTTTGATGCACACATAATAATGTAGTTAATGCAATATCCTGAAGGTGTCATGCTCACAACACACGAATTAACATAAGCCAGAGACACAGAGAGAGCCTTTGACGTAACGTTACACAAAAAGTGTCAAATACTTTATCTCATTATACATGTATTGTTTACTGGATGAACAATTTGTAAACGAAAGATAGTACATCATATGCACTTTATTATTACGATATTCTGTAAATGTGAAGCCGTCTTTATATCAGTTCTGTTGTGTCAGCATGATCTTACAATTATACACTGTACTTCGTAAGCATTCGAATCTCGAAACGCACCATGTAACGGAACCCCATTGTACTTTTGTCCCAAGAAGCATTCAGTAAACTTCAAACCATGAAGTTTCGGACATGATCCCGGGCACCTACGTTTGTTCTATGACATTATGTTGATTGATGCCACGAATGCAGTAAATATGCAGTCCTGTTTTCATGGGGTCCCTGTCGCCTTACTACAGTTTCGCATTGTCTTTTTACGTGTTTCATAGCTGAATGGTAACTACAGCGGATCACGTTACACACACTCATCTTACTGGAGATATTTCAGGAAGATTACATATATACAAAACCCAAAAACAACTGATATAGCAGGTTGTGTCGTTGTGTAACAAAGTTCTGAAAATACTTGGCAATGATAAAATTAAGGCACGTGGGACTATGCTGATTCGGGGATGTCAGATGTTATAGCATTATTATTCAGTCATTAGAAACAGCACTCTACGTCGAAACAGATCGTATCCATTCAGATCACGCCAGCGCAACTGCTGAATAGCGACAGCTACAACACATAAAACATACCTGTTGTTTAGCGATAATCCGCCAAGATGATACGCCGCTGTGGATCGATACAGTGTCGTGGATGTTAACACATAATGGTAATGTAAAACTTGTCATAATGGTAATGTAAAACTTGTCATAATGGTAATGTAAAACTTGTCATAATGGTAATGTAAAACTTGTCATAATGGTAATGTAAAAACTTGTTTTGCGCAGTGGTATTCAAAAGTGTCGCGAAAATATATGAAATACCTCTGGAAAGAGGTAAACAAGAAAAGGAGAACTCGGGGTCTCCTTGAATATTACTAGTATACACAAAGTGAAAGTATACACAAGTAGTAATTCTGCATCTCCAGATATAGCTAGTTGTAAGACAAGAAAGGTTATTGGTTAACACATATGTCACCACGATAATAGCACGTCAACAGTCTGTTGTCGTTGTTTTTATTACTGAGTCACATGCCGACATTGCTCGCCGTTTGTCGCTTAGCTTCTGTATGAAATGTCTCAGACAAACAATTATTCTGCTCTTCGTGCTATGTTCAAGAAGTCAATTTGCCTATTGATTGCTTTCTTCTCCGGTGGGTATTCTCATAAATTGGCTTTCAAGCAGTTCGCTGGATTCACTATGGTACAATTGCGTCTCTCTGACCCATTAATGTTCTGTCAACGCTCGTGTGATACTCGGATTCCCACACCCTTCTCTGTTTAGGTGGCAATTTGACAATGGATAATTATCTGTAACGAAATGTAAACAGCCTGAATAGTTTGAGAACTGGATATCAATCATTGGACATCTCCTTAATTGGAAATGGAAGTATACACTGTTGGTCCAAAAAGGACTTACATGTGTCGTGCGTTTAACTGTTACTCTGATTGACCCATATGCTGCATGGAACGCATTGAACCTCATATTTATTCAAACTCAAATGTATCTATCAATGACAAGTATGGAGAAACGACGAATTCTAAACATTTTCCTCATTTCTCTCAAATAACAGATTTTGTTTAATTCTCCCCCCACCATACTTTCATGGTATATAAACATGGAACCAAATATAAAGTATTCCTGTGGAACAAAACCTGCCATCGAATCTCAAAGTTCAGTGTCAGACAAAATCGCGAAAAAAATTATGGAACTTCACGAATCCTCATACATGGACATAAGGAGGTGAAATCAGATGTTACGGAAAGAATGAAGATTTCCGACTTTTTCAATGTCCCACCTTAGATCTAAATAGTTGGATTTAAACATTTTTTTCAGGTTTTGGTGAAAATATAATTTACTTAATGATCGAACGACGTGTTGGAAGGGCTTATTATTATTATTGGTTAAAGTATGTCCTTCGGGAAGAGCGAATCATAATAATAGTAGGCCCTATTCCTTGTTATAAAATCCAATCTCGGTTGATTTGGGTTTAATACGAACTGGCAAAAGTACAGTTCAACTTTCCATCTGACCAGATACGGTAAAAGAGTCTCAATCCGCAAAAATTCCCCATTGTTTGTCCAATAAACAAAACCCTGGAAATGTAGATTTTGCACCAACATCGAACGTGAATACCACTGAGCGAAAGTCCTCATTTGGTTTCCCTTGTTTAGATGAAAAAACATGACCTCCATCTGGAAACGATAGTAGGGCACGACTCTCAAACGATGAGACCAGAATAACGAAGCTCTGTGGTCATTCATTAAATTATGGTGATAATATAACATATCCCCAGTATTTGGACAGGTATGTGAACAAGAAAACTGTGTTAATCGGAGTGAGGAAAAACACCAGAAATGAAGTGAATATCATCAACCCAGTTGCTGGTTCGTTTGATTCTTGTTCTCATGCCAATCTCAAATGTTTTAAAAAGAGTCAAGCTTGGAAACCGCACTATCTACTCGGCATCCTTTTAGCTTTACACTGTGTATTTATGTCCTTGTCATACACCTATTTCGCGGGATATGATTGTTTTTTAATTTTTTCTAAAGTTGTCGGTCAGTTTTGCAATAGTTCCGTTTGTTAACAGTGCAAACAACTCGATTTAAACACTGTCTTCATGACGCCGGTAAGGCTGTAGGAGTAAGAGTTCGGTCAGACTTCGTTCCTTTTCCAGAAACAGTGTTTCACGTTAGGTTTTCATTTTTCATCATCAAAATCTTTCACTAAAAGGTCATTTGTTGAAACATGTTGCAGGTAATAACATTGTAATCGATGTGAAATCAATGTTGGTATTTGTGACATCAGACCATACAATATTATGCTTTGTTATTGTGGAGTTCGTTGTTGTATGGTTGTAACAACGCCATGGCCAAAGTTCCGTGCCGTGCGATAATCAGTCCAGAACAGATTATCTCTCTTCCAGCAAACCCGGCACAGCTTTTTTGGACCATGTCGGAATCCATAAATATGACAACTAATAGGGTGAGTGTGCATGAACACGAATGATTCACTTATATGTTTCCTACTGCGACAAAACAAAAGACTTATCACATACACACAACTTCAGAGACGCGATAAAAAAAAGATAAATTAGATCTACATGTAAATAACATTTCTCATTATGAGTAAACATAAATAGACACTATCTGCTGATCCTGAACACATTAGCTATACAGCGGCAAGTCTGTGCTTCAGTTGGTGATTTGCCACTCTACTGACACCACATTTGGCCTTTTGTAACAATCTACCGTATGCCATGTGTCATCCACGATCGAGAGCCATAATATCGAAAGTCAAGTACAAGCTAGGAAAGATTAGTCCACATTCCTTCCAAGACAATTTTAGTTTCAACGCCATTACAGTCCTGATAAAAACATGCGAAAAAGCAATCTAGTGACATCACACAATGGATTGATCAACACTAGCTAATTGAGAAGTGTGGCCGGGATTTGATAGTGAAAGGTAAATTTGATTGTAGGAGACCAAATTGTATGTATATATCAACCTATTACCGCTGATGACCACATTTTGTTGATGCCAACAAAAACCTAACATCGAAAACTTTCGGAATAGAAACAAATCCCGACCAAACATTTATATCTGAAGCCACACTGGCGTCATCAGGGGCAGACAGTGTGTAATTATAGCTGTTCCTACTGTACACCAGATGAAATTAGTGCGTAACTGCCCAACAACTTATTAGAACAACTTAGGAACCCAAAACAAACCCGGTGAAATAGGTATGGCAAGTACATAAGTACCCAATCACAAGCCAAAAGGCTACTCAGTTGATGGTATCCTCGGGGACAGATTTAATGTCCACCAGCAGTGACACTAGCTCAGTTGTAGAAATGTATATATCAACCTACTTCCGCTGATAACCAGATTTTGATGATAACAATAAAAACTTACCATCGAAGACTTTCAGAATAGAAACAAATCCCGACCAAACATTTATATCTGAAGCCACACTGGCGTCATCAGGGGCGGACAATATATGAATAATTGGACCTCATCAATATATGAATCATGTCCCATTTGGATTTCATATGCTGATCAGGCGATCGCTTTGTAGATTGCTGTGTTGGTCATATTCTACGGTATCCATGTATGGTACTTCATACACAATAGTGATATTTCAAATAACCTATGAACATGATTTCCAGCAAGAACTCTTCACATGTAGATTTGTGTCATAAGTAATATGGAAACAGACAGATAAGTCCTATGATTTCCTTCTTTGTGAAGTATCTTACCCAAATGTAATGTTAAATGGAGGAAGTATGCACCAGGCATTGTCCAATACATCACTGGTTATCGATGTTTTACATCTGTTCGCAATAACTACCGAACCCTTGACCTAACCTGATAGGACTTTAGCATGAAGTCAAATATTACTTGTAAGTTGTAACGACCATTTTCCATGAGATCTAGCTTATTCAAACATGGTATTTCGTTGGACAATAACACGAAATATTCCTCTGTGAATGAGGATTTCCCGTCCAATAAAGAATCGAGCGCAATACAGCTTAGATAACAATAAAATGTGGGAACTGAACCTATTTTGCCCAATATGTCATGGGATATATTGTCCATATTATCTAGATATACTTTGAATAAAATGAATATATGGTACGAGACTAACTCATTGAAGAGTATCTGCAGTACTTTTACATACTTACCTCCGCAAGTTCAAGAAACAAAAATCGTGTAAGAATACATGTGATATTCGATGCAGAAAAGAATGAGACTAGTGATATCGCATGGAAATTTCATAGATCTAACAGTGCTGTTGAACTAGCGTCCGGTCGGTCTGAAGTTAGATAAACACCTGCGAGGTCGAAAGGAACACCGAAACCACTTACGAACCATTACGCTCTGTAAACGAGCTAAACTCTGTTCATGAAATATATGACTCTGAAAATGACTCTGACTATGTGACTCTGATAATATCAGCCTCAAACATAAAGATACCCTATATTGTTTTACTCACCCAAGTGTAATCTGAGAATTCAAAGTTCACCGAATAGACATTTTGCCTTTAACGCTGTATTTCGATAGGCGGTATTTCGCTATCGAAATACTGCATAACTTGGACCAGACTCATTCGCCACAGGGGTGTCCGTTGGTGCATGCTTGAACTCACCGTCGTCGAGGAAAAATGAACACAACTGAGCGAACAGAAATTACTACAGTCATACATAGTTTAGACTTTGAGCGTGTTATATATGTCGTTTTCAATGCGCCATGGTTATATTCGCTCCGCTGGGACCAGGCCTCCTGGGTCGGGCCGAATGGTTTTGTGGGGGGAGGGGGCATGGGGGGGGGGGGGAGATTGTAACGAATTGTGTAAAAATGAGATACAGGGGATATTCCGTCTTTCCATGCGCCTGAAATATCAGCGTCATTTCGGAGGTTGAATTTATGATACTGTACCATGTCGAAAATCATTCGCATTCTATCAGATTCATAATGATTTACATGATTGTACATGACGTTGCATGGTCTCTACAGTGTTGGAAATAATTTTATAATAACTGCGTTGTGTGAAATGGACACGTTGGGGTTGATGTACGTATGTAAGTGAGATGAATGAACATCATAAAATACATACATAGTCTATAGGAGGGTTGTTATATAACCCAATAATACTGGTGTTGTAGGTAAAGAATACTAAAGGCATGACCCTTCTAAAGCAATGTTGAATGGTATTATGGTTCTGGTTATTGGGATCCCCGAAAAAGTGATGCGATTTTTTCTTCTTCTTTTCGTGTCCAAAAATTGGCTGTCGATGACTGATCCCGTCAAATTACGGCCCATTTATCTAACCATTTTCCAGTAAAATGGGCTTTTGATGACTGATCTCTAGTTGGCCAGCCATGCACCATATTTTGCAATATCAAAGACACTTTGATATTATCAAATTGGCCTTTCGACTCGATCATCATCTCCCCAAAATCGATGTACAGGTGTCAATTTACCAAAAAAATAGAGAAGAAAATCGGCTCTCAGAAAGTAATGCGCGTGATTTGTTTTTGTGCTTTAAAAAAAGGGGCGATACACGGGTTTAAAGTGACGCGCGCGCCCGACCAGAAACGTAATACATTTTTTGGCATAGCTCAGCCATTGCATTATTTTCACCAACATGAAAAAGAATGATGCGATGTGTCACATTGAATTTCAACAAGTGGCCTGAATGATATGCACACTCGCTGATTGGCTAATGTTTGTCCAATATCTAACCTTGTTTGTAATGGATTGCATGGGGTGTTGAGTTAAATGGAATAAAGGGAGTGTTATAATGGAGTAGAGGGAGTGTTGCATGTAATGGAGTGGGGTGTGTTGTATGGGATGGTGTACAGGGAGTGGTGTGTAATGGTGTAGGGGAGTGTTGTATGCAATGTTGTAGGAGTGGTTTATGTGATGGAGTAGATGAGTGTTGTATGCAATGTTGTAGGAGTGGTGTATATAATGGAGAAGAGGAGTGTTTTATGCAATGTTGTAGAGGGAGTGGTTTATGTAATGGAGTAGAGGAGTGTTGTATGCAATGTTGTAGAAGGAGTGGTGTATATAATGGAGAAGAGGAGTGTTTTATGCAATGTTGTAGAGGGAGTGGTTTATGTAATGGAGTAGAAGAGTGTTGTATGCAATGTTGTAGGAGTGGTGTATATAATGGAGTAGAGGAGTGTTGTCTGCAATGTTGTAGGAGTGGTGTATGTTATGGAGTGACAGGAATGTTGTATGCAATGTTGTAGGAGTGGTGTATGTAATGGAGTGACAGGAGTGTTGTATGCAATGTTGTAGAAGGAGTGGCGTATGTAATGGAGTGACAGGAGTGTCGTATGCAATGTTGTAGGAGTGGCGTATGTAATGGAGTGACAGGAGTGTTGTATGCAATGTTGTAGGAGTGGTGTATGTAATGGAGTGACATTAGTGTTGTATGCAATGGCGTAGAGGAAGTGGTGCTGTATGTAGTGGAGTAGCGGAAGTGTTGCAATTGACGAAGTGTTGTGTGTAATGAAGTAGAGGGAATACTGTTTGTCATTGAGAAGCGGTGTTATCTCAATAAATTATCTTGAGTCTGTGTGATCTTGCATACGTTCATAAAAAGACGTTTGAAGCCACTTTAGATCCACCAACATGCTACATTTTAACGTTTCCGAGGAGGTTCCCAGGTGAATTTTTGTTTTATAATGTATTTGTTGCTCCTCAGAGTAGCGTGTTCTCGCAATAATCCAGTGATACTTTGATGACCCGTAATATATCCACTCATAAGTGCACGTAGTAACGACGCTCGTATCTCCACGTGTTAATATCATAAATCTTTTGCAAATGATCAACGTATTGTACAAATATATCTGTAAATATTTTGTGAATGGCGATGCGGTTGAATTGGCACCACTCGCCACATCATTGTAACCTGAGCACCCCTGATGTTGCAATGGGATAGTCCAGCAAAAACACGGCCTGCACATGAAAACCTGCAGTGTATTTCGAATTCTCACGATTCAAGCTTTTGGATTGGCTGAGGTACGGTGGCTCATATTCGCCAGATGGAGGAATGCACTTTTTTCTTTACAGCGTTATAACGCTGTAATACAGCGTTATAACGCTGTAATACAGCGTAATAACGCTCTAATTTACAGCGTATTAATGCTCTAATTTACAGCGTAATAACGCTCTAATTTACAGCGTAATTACGCTCTAATACAGCGTTATATCGCTGTAATACAGCGTATTAACGCTGTAAATTAAAGCGTAATTACGCTGTAAATTAAAGCGTTATTACGCTCTATTACAGCGTTATAACGCTCTATTACAGCGTTATAACGCTCTAATTTATAGCGTAATTACGCTTTAATTTACAGCGTAATTACGCTCTAATTACAGCGTTATTACGCTCTAATTACAGCGTAATAACGCTGTAATTACAGCGTTATTACGCTGTAATTTACAGCGTAATTACGCTCTAATTACAGCGTAATAACGCTCTATTACAGCGTTATAACGCTCTAATACAGCGTAATAACGCTCTAATTAGAGCGTAATTACGCTCTAATTACAGCGTTATAACGCTCTAATACAGCGTAATAACGCTCTAATTAGAGTGTAATTACGCTGTAAATTAGAGCGTTATAACGCTGTAATTTACAGCGTTATAACGCTCTATTACAGCGTAATAACGCTGTAATTAGAGCGTTATTACGCTGTAAATTAGAGCGTTATAACGCTCTAATTTACACTGCCAGAGACATCATCGGACCTGCTGGTTCATCAGCTCAATCATATGTAGGGAAATCTCAAAATTACTCTGATCTAGATATGCTTAATTATAAATCAAGACATTGGAAATATGATGGGAAGGTGAACGGTTTAATTTAGAGCGTAATAACGCTCTAAATTAGAGCGTTATAACGCTGTAAATTAGAGCGTTATAACGCTGTATTACAGCGTTATTACACTGTAATTAGAGCGTTATAACGCTCTAAAAAAAATTTGTGCTCCTCTATGTGGCGAATATGAGCTTCCGTACTGAGGAGCTGTGTGGAAATTCTAAACGTCGAAGTACGGCGCTTAAAGGCAAAATGTCTAATAGGGAAAAAACAAAATAGATCACGTTTTAGAATGAAAGGATTAGAATGAAAAAAAAACAACATTGAACATAACGCGACGAAGAATAACTCAGTATAAATTAATTACCCATTCCCTGTTATAATATGAAAGAGAAAACTGGTTGTTGATCAACAATATCAGCACGCCAACAGTCGGCGGAGTTCCTACAACGAGAATCAGCATCGAAAATACATGTGCATTCACATCTCATAAGTTGTTATTTTTGTTTTTAGAATAAATGCAACATTCAAGTAAATGGGTGAACATGTAATATGTTCGCTGATCCACGTTCCACGTTGGTACTGATACATTATTCATCAAATATCTCTTTATTACCAAGTCCTGCATGCCAACAGTGTTCTCTGAACTATTGAATGTTTATGCGGAACCAAAACCAACGCTTGTCGCGCTACGTTCAAGGAGTCAATTTGCCTATTGATGGCTTTCTTCTCCAGTGGGCATTCGCATAAATTGGCTTTCAGGCGGGTCTATAGATTTACTGTGGTACAATTACGTTTCTCTGGCCTGATTCGTTAATGCTATATCAACGTTCATATGCTACTGGGAATCGGACACTATTATTTGTTGAATTGACAATTTGGAATAAAACCACACTTGCCATGTTATCCGTAATTAAGTGTAAACAACATGACAATACGAGAACCAGAAATCAATCAATGATCATCATATTCCTGGTTAAATATGAAATATTTGTATGAATGAAAATATAGGAATGAACTAAAAATTAGTGTATTTTTTATAATAAATTTTATAACGTTCTGTTGAGAAAAATATTGAACATTAATAAATCAGTAACATATTTTGAATTTCTTTAAAGCACAACATTTTGTGCATCTTATATTAGTTCCAGGTTTCGTTTAGGTCTGAAGAATTTTTTAGGAAGAACCTTATATGCATGTATTGATACACATCATGGTATATTACTTCCAAAGGAGAAAGCAAAAAAGGCGCACCATTTATGTTATTAAATCACTCTCATGTCAATTAGGCAGAATACGCAGTGGGAAGGAGTTTCGCTCAATCTGACAGATACGGTAAATGAGCCTCGTTATACTGTATAGCTTAGCAATCTCTCATTGTTTGTCCATTGAACAAAAATCCTGAAACCATGTGGATTCTGCACCAACAACGAACGTGACTCTACAACTAAGTAAGACGCCTCATTTAGATTCTCGTATTTAGAGACATAACATGACCCGCATCTGGAAATGGTAATTGGGCACGACTGCCAATACAACGAGAACCTAAAGCTTTCGGAATAATGAAAATAACGAAGCTGTACGGTACTTCATCGATGATGCTAGTAGAACGATCCTAAAGAATTGACTACACTGTGAACAAGACAACTTCGTCGAAGTACGTGAATGGGGTATACATTTGTATACAATTTGGATATAGCGAATCTCCCATAGTCGGATTCAAAGTTTAGAAAATATCGCTACAATTCATTTGATTTTTCACATCGCTGTTACATGATCACATAATTACGGAAGCGTACTAGAGCCACATAATTTTTTTTAAAATTCAATTTGTCAACTTATTATCTCGATAAATCGAGATAGTATCTCGATAAATCGACTTATGGCTCCGACATTCAAAGTACAAGTAGAATGAAAATGCATCAACCGTGATATAGACAATCCATAGCATTTCATTGGTTACCATGGCAACAATAGGACAAAGAATATATACTGATTACTCATATTCGATTTATCGAGATAATAAGTCGACAAATTGAATGAAAAAAAGTCATGTGGCCCTAAATCGCTTCCGTACATAATGGATCACAACCAGATATAATTTTGTGCAAGCGTGCAAGTGCTGTGATAGTCGGAGTCAAGGATACAAGTTCAGGTTGTACATAAATCAGAATCTATTTGGATTTCATTTGGCCAATTAGGTGAAGCCTTCTTGGTATTGGTATTAGATCCAGTTACCACATCGTATTTTGGAAGGCTACTCCAAGCATCCCCGAATTTTTAATCATTGGACATTTAGTAGTTTTGAACCCATGTATTCGCCAGCCACTTTTAACGCTCCTTACGCATGTAAATTGGCACTTCAATGATTTCGTAATCTATGACAGTATTGAATTTGAACTTGGAATATGATATCCGATATGAACTCTTCACATGTAAACTTGTGTCATATCTGAATACAAAAACAATAAAGATAGGTCCCCCTCTCTGTGGTGGAATCTTATCCAAATACAATGTTAAATGGACCAGATATTACCCAGTACATCACCTGGTTATCGACGTTTTACATCTGTTCGTTGTAACTACCAAACCGGTGACATAACGTGACTAGACTTTATCATGAAGCTAGGAATAACTTGTAATGGTCATGATCCGTCGGATCCAGCTCCCTCAAACTTGGTATTCTTATTGGACAATGACACGGAACACTCACCCATGACTGTCGTTGTTCGGTTGTATGAATAATCAATTCAAATTTAGACAGGGCAATGGAATGTGGAAACAGTTTTCAACATTTCATTGACAATTGACAGGAGACAATTTTGCCCAATATGTCATGTGATATTGATACTACTAACTCTAAATATACTTTGTATGAGAATGAATCTAGAGAAAGACTAGCTCACCTATCTACCACAGTAAGTGAGAGAAAATTGTGCAGAAATACCCGTGATGGTTTTTGTGTGTGTTGCTGTTATAAAGTAACTAACCGACTGGGATTTGACCTTGGTTTATTTAAAAATATAATTATTTAAATTATAATATACAAACATAATGAAGTTGAGGTAGTTACAATAAAATTAGTTACAATGAGAAATAAGACATAATTATTGGAAATGGGTTATGACTAAACAATTACCATGATATGTGGGTAAATAACACAAATATGAACGACAAAAATCAGAACCTAAGGCTGACACGCGTTCACAGTAAATACGATCTACCGTACATAATGATACATGGAAGAACCATAGTACACAAACTGAAAAAGATACATTAGACATAATTCTAAAATAGTACAATAACACATAATATAGCAAAGTGAAGAAATACAAGATAAGATTATATTTTGAATATAACGGAGAAACAACACGAGATTACATGACAATGAAGTGAAATGGTATATAGTACTATAGTATACAACAGTACTTGTATGTAAATAATATTGACAAGGAAAAAGGGTGGGTTGGGTGGGAAAATTGAAAGATTGAAAGGAAAACAACATCGAGGAGCTTCTAGTCGAAAAGAGAGATTGTCATTGGTTGAATAATCAGGTAACGTTGTCAAGGGATACCAATTCTACATAAAATGCGGACTGTAGAAATTAGAAGAACGGATAAAAAGGCGGGAATGATAACCTTGGGGATAGACTACCGGCACGCTAACACACACAAACCCGTTTGTAGCCTGCGTCCACAAACTGATTAGTTTGAGGAGGAAAGAAGGAGGAACGTGTCATTGCATAAGGGTTTCACTGATCTGGCATTACTGTTTATCTATCATCCTGTTGGTCTTGGGTTAGTCAAACACGTCCAAGGTCAGAATGAATTAAACAAAACACAAAAGCCTCTGCGAACCACAACTCACTGGACATGATCTAGAAGTTCTTCCAAAGTATACTATACATTTGTTATCAGGGCTAGTATTGTTAATATTTTTAACCAGCAACACATGTCTACACAATAAATGACACATTATCAGCCATGATTGACCAGTGCAAGACTGCAAGACATTTCTTACTTTATCCATAAGATATCTCAACAGCAATATTCGTAGTTTTGTTGAACGTTTGATATAATGATACTAAAACTTCTTAATTTATAGATTTATTGCACAAAACAATCGCCAGATATCATCACCAAAGAGAAAGTTTGATATAATGATACTAAAACTTCCTCATCCACAGATTTATTGTACAAAACAATCGCCAGATATAATCACCAAACAGAAAAGTTGTGTAAACACAACGATTCAATTTTGAAACATCCCAGTGAAATAAGCGAATGTGTAGTTGTTATGTTGTTTGAGGCTGGATGACGTTTGGTTGGTTTTTTGTGATGTCGCATTCTATTATGTTAGATATGTTACTTTGTATTTTCGTTACCTCATGGCAATGTGTCACATAATAATATCACATGCAAAATTAAGCAAGTACATGTATACGGAATCATGTTCACCCATGTGAAATAACCCAAATGAACCTCAGCCTAGCGGATTGTCAGGACTCCTGTTACTAATACTGCCTATTGTACCAGGTCCTCGCTTTATGTGCATTCATTCCTCTCATTGGAAGTTTATATGTGGCTCCAGTGTTTGAGTATCATTGCTTGTAAAATCATTGCTTGTATTATTGCTTGTTTTCTGTGTGATTCCTCCTGTGATTGTTCATACATTCCTAGCGAACAATTGCATCAGGCACGGGATTAATCTGCTCCATCGTGATGACAATTTTCCAAACAAACAAAAAGAGAAGTAATAAAGAAAACTATTCCGCTCAATTTAATCACTATTTGTCAACTTGACAATGTGTGCTAACTAAAGGTTTTCAGACAATAAACCTTCACTCATATGAATATTGCATCAAAACGCAGAGTGTTCAGCGTTTTCAAACTCCATCCTCGTTGCGCTAGCTCTGCAAATTAAAGCTACTGCCTTCGAATGTATGCAATATTTTTTTTCAAAACTAAAGGTTTGTGCAACACATCTAATGCAAGATAACAAATATGTGTGATCAATGATTTTGACGGTTACAATTGTCTGTGTTGTCTTTTCATCCGTTCTAATTCACATTTTGAACCGGTTTTGTATATGAATAATCGAAGTGTATCCATCAAACCCGGATGTAAACAAATGCCCAAATCGCGCTTAAAAGTCCACATCGAGTACATTTTCCTGTTTGTATCGGTATATATAGTGTAGTTATGAGAAAATAATCAGTGATATACCATGATGTACGTGGAATTGTCAGTCCATCTTGCACTTTCATGCTTTGTTTACATCTGCGTGTGATGGATACAGTTCCTGAATTTACGAGAGAACAGCCTGTTTACCCAGAGGACTGGTTATAGTCATTACTTTTTTTATGTGAGTATGTCTCATTCAGTTAATTTAGCATGTTTAATATGAAATATTCGTTTTAAAAAATATTGACTGGTTTCGAAGGCAGTTGCTTTAAAACGGGATACAGTACCATAAATATTTGACTGTTTGTCACCTTCACACAATTGGAATGAGGTTCTATAGAACCCTTATAATTTCATCAAATCATGCCCATAATTAAGTACGGTCACTCATTCTGAATTTAAAATATCGCTTTCGCATCCAACAATCATCATTATTTTATATGACACCAGTGTCATATAATCCATACATTATCACCTATGACTGATAGGATTGGAGTATTTTCTTTACTTGTGCAAGTACTAAACCTTTAATGGAAAACATCGTACATTACAAAATCAGTGACTGTGAAAGACATCCGTACAATAATGAATGCACTTGGGTTATATGACCTTTTGATTTGCAAGTTGTACTTTGGTACTACCGCGACAGTTTTGCACACATTCTGTTGTGCCAGATTGCCAGTACAGGTTCAAGGGTAGACCTCTAGTGCAGATGAGTAGTACCCGAACTGCTTGTTGTAATATCCTAAATAAAAATCTGAATTATGTCATAAATGATACCGCCATATAAACATACTTGTGATAGCCTTTAACTACCAGTAACCAAAATGGACTCGATGCAAATAATCTTCAATACTAGTAGATTGGCGAACCCACTTTAGCACATACACAATATGTCATACAAGACAATGTTCACAACGAATACATTCTGTACTAGTAGTTAAATGCAATCAAGTTTGTTCATACGGTGGCATCATATATGAGATAATCTAGATTTTTATTTAGGATATTAATAAAACATTTGTCGTCCCCAGAACGGCAAGGGAAACGTTTTCCCTGTGAGTGAAACTATTTTCCCCGAGGGGGAAATGTTTCTCCTGCGAGGAAAACGTTTGCCCCGCGAGGGAAACGTTTTCCCCACGAGTAGAACATTTCACTCACAGAAGGAATAGTTTACCCCGTCAATTACATTATTTTATGTACCCTTTCGAGGTCAACCAAGAATATTTCATAAATTACAAACTGGTTTACCTTTTTCCCCGCGGGAAGAATAGCTTCCCTCATAGAGGAAAATGTTTCCCTTGCGGGTAAACCGTTTTTCCAGCGGGGTAAATAGTTTTTCTCACATAGGAAATGTTTTCCTCATGGGGGAAACGTTTCCCCCGAGTTAAATGGGGTTTTCCTAACTGGGGAAATGTTTCCTTTGTGGGTTAACATTTCCCCCGCAAAAAATACTTTCCCTGACGGGGAAAACGTCCTTCACTCACGGTGTAAACATTTCCCCCACAGGGAAAATTGTTTCCCTCACGGCGAAAACTTTTCCCTCACCGGAAAAATGTTTTCCTCGCAGGGGAAACGTTTTCCTCGTGAGTCAAATAGTTTTCTTCACGGGGGAAACGTTTTCGTTGTGGGGGAAACGTTTTGCTACTATTTCCCCCGCCACTTACATTATTCAGTGTATTCTTCTACACCACCAAAAATATTTTTATTATCCTAAATAGGAATCTAAATTATGTCATATATGAGCTACCGTACTTTTATCAAACATTTAATATTTAAAAAAATACAAACCTTTGAATAATATACTTTTAATAATAATATACTTTGAATAATACTTCCATCGCAGAGATAACCTAATTCCATCGTCTTTTCACTCGGAAGTTGTTTACTATAAATGAGCATGTAATGTGCTGCAATAGAGGCACATATGTGCCACAGGAAATTGGAAAGCCCTTAATTGATGGGGTATCCTATTGCACAACAAACATCACAACTGTTGGACCGATACGATGCTATTTTGATGTGTGGTTGGAAACATTCGTAATTATCTTCTTATGAATCACGAACGTGCAGCAGACAGAGGTAATAAGAAAGATTTCATTTTTCATCTTGTGAATAGACGTAAAGCAGTCCATGTTCAGTTAATCATGTGATGGCTCCTGATTAAAATGACTAGCCAAACCCTCGAAGGATAATAAGCTTGCATGTGTCGAATGAGCTGATATTGGAACCTTAGACAAGATCGGATCCCTTTCGGTTTGGGATCATATCAACTGTGAACGGTATATTTACAAACATAACATATCTGGCAACCAGATCACGTGACCAATCATGGCAGGTTGACCAGCTTGAGAGCTCCGCTATTTTTTGACAGTTTTTGCTGAATTTCTGGGATAAGGAACGATCTCAGAGATACACAGAGGATATTAAACACTCGTGGTTCGGATAGATGTTGTTTTGGGAGATTTTTGTGACATTATATACGGTAAGACTGTTCCTTGCATTTGCCTTTGCCTGGGCCCTTAGAAACAATAAACAAACCGATCGGCGCCATGACAGACGCAGCGACCAGTATTATAGACGGTGTAGGTTCTCTACTCGTGAACATGGGCCTAGACAATATTCAGACTGAGCTATCGTCTCTCCGTTCAATAATGGAAGGCGTTAGGGAAAATCAGAAAACTCTCCAAGCAACCGTGGCCAAAAACCAGAGAGATATACAAACCACTAGTGAAAGAACTCAATTCCTTCTGACCGAAAATAAGTCCCTCCGCCTGCGATTGGAACACTCAGAAAATAGGCTTACCTCGATCGAAAATGAGTTAAGTCAGACAAAGTCACACATTGTCGACCTGAAGTGCAGAAGCATGAAGGATAATCTGGTATTTTATGGCATACCAGAAAACAAAGACGAAAACACCCGCCAAGTACTCATAGACTTCATGATCGACGAAATGAACATTAATCCCAAATTGTTCCATCTTGCTTGTGGCTCCGACCCATCTAACCTCTCGTCCATTCCCCTGGCAAACGTCACTGACCAAAACACGATCTGGATCCATCGTGCCCATCGTTTCGGTCGAACAGGACTAAATCGTCCAATAGTTGCTAAATTGCTCACGGGACGGGACTCTGTTATGGCCCATGCCAAGAACCTCAAAGGCAAGCGAAACTATTTCGTCCAAACTCAAGTCCCACCTGAGATATCTGAAAAGAAGAAGCGTGTCACGGAGGTATATCATGCTGCAAAGGACGAGGGTAAAAAACCCAAGTATACAAGCAGGGGCGACGCCGTTCGCGTGGGCACTAAAACCTATCGGGCACCTGTTGCGCCTATCTCCTCTCTACCGGCAGCCGAAATTATTTGTGCCAAACACGAGATGGAAATCTCTTCAACTGCCATCGTAGAAGATAAAGGCAATAAGTTTCTTGCCCATATCGCTACTGTATATTGTAGAGAAGATATACCTGCTGCTCTATCAGCCATTACAAACTCAAGCCACATGATGGCGTGTGCAACCCACCATATGTACGCAGCCAGAGTCCCTTATGGGAACTCCGTCCAGGAGTACAACGATGACGATGGCGAGTACGGCGGCTCTCTTAACGTACTCAAGGTGCTGAGATCCGAAAAAATCACAAACCGTCTAGTTGTAGTGTCGCGGTGGTTCAGTGGACATGAACTAGGTAGTCGTCGCTTCTCCATCATCTCGCAGTGCGCCGCCGATGTTCTCAGATCCACCAGTAATATATCTGTGCGAGATATGCGACACAGTTTGGATTCGCGCCGAACGCCCAAGGCCTCAAACGCTAAAGGCTCGTGTCCGAATCAGGAATTCCCTCAGACGTCGTGGGTGCCTACTCCTAGACTTCACGTTAACTTGCCTCCCGTCCACCCGAACTCTGGTGCGTCCACTCTCTTACAGTCAACGCAGTCCGGCAAACGTAAAGCGGAAACGTCGCTCTCTATGAACACGAACACTTCAGATCCACAAAACTCTGACTCTGAATATTACTAGGTACTTTGGTTGCGTAACTACCTGGCGTAGTATTTGGTATCACTATAACTGCCTGTGTATCATTTACACAATAGCCTTTATTTAGTATCCTCTACTATGTTTTCATATAGGGGTGAACGGATTCTGAACTTCGGATGCGCGCTCACTAGGTTAATCTAAAATTCATCTACATAATGCTGGCATATTTTACTTGCGGAACGAGGCATTATAAAATGTAAACGTGTATCCATGAACTTACGAAACGTTCAGCCCTCATCATCTCAATCGTATATCAAACTACTGGGTGGCTTCACATGTATTCATGGTGCCATCCTAAGGGCTTGTGTATCTTGATATGGTCGGGTCATGTTGTGTTGTATGCAAACGTCTTTTCAATTTAACTGTAAGTTACGGTGTACATGTAATCTGAACTCAGACCAACTGCCTGTACTGTTTGAATGTATATACTATGCTGATTAGATACACCCCTATTTCAATTCTTTGGAGTCATTTGGTGAAGCGTTCTGTCTTGTACTATAGTTTCACTGAAGCTGTCACCGATGGTGTCACTTGGGTGTGATTGACGCCATATCAAGGCGGATCTTTAGTATGAGATATTCAAAATGCTCACCATCATGATTTACTATATGTCTTCATTACAGAGTATTGTTTGCACCAGTACTGCAGTTGCAACATCGCGCTATAGTCTTGGTTTTTCGTCCGTGCCACACTCACACAAAACATGGCTGAATTTACCTGATCATCATTTTTTAAAATTCCCATGACCAGATGAATATATTGTCGAACTTATCTGATCGTCGGTTGATCATCAGATGCCCTTTTTGCCTCACATGGTGGAGCTTGCCTGATTAGCGGTAGATCATCAGTTGCCCTAGGCCTATATCAGTTTTGCCTTATATGGTTGAACTTGTCTGACTATCGGTTGATCATCAATTGCCCATTTTGAATTATATGACTGAACTTGTCTGATTATCGGTTGATCATCAGTTGCCCATTTTGAATTATATGACTGAACTTATCTGATTATCGGTTGATCTGTGCGAGGTCATCAGCTACCAATTTTACCATAATCAATGAAATATGACTGAACTTGCGTGATCATCAGTTTCACAAATTGTCATAATCAAATGAAATATGGTCAAACTTACTGTGTATTGGTTGCTCAATTCTTCTGTCTTGATTACAATTCAAGACGGCGATTCTTTGGAGCGATAGTATTATATCAGGTTTAAACGATCCTAAAATGTATCGTTGTGGTGTATTATATAAATTATTACACGACATAATAGCGCTCGATCGAACACGCACATTTGGTCCTTTATGGGTATTTCTTTGTAGGTTTCTCTGATATTGGTTTACGACTGGTAAAGATTCACACGTGTTGTCTTTGTTTATATACATATTCATTGCACATATGATTGCCAGTAAATGCAAGGGCTTGTTGCCTTAATCTCACACGAATGTTTTAACAACAATATTGTGTGAGGTACATATCCAAGCTATCGGTATAATACTACCCATTTGTATTAGATTACTGTATAATACAGCCCAGCTGGATTATGAACAATTGAATTATTCATATAATGTACATGTATATCTAGTTGAATCTAATTGCCTGTACTGGTTAATGTGTACATGTAATGATGATCAGGTGCTCCTCCATCTCAAGTCCTTGGAGTCCTTTAGTGAAGCGTTTGGTCTTGTATTATTTTTTTTACTAAAGATGTCTCTGACGATGCCACTCAAGTGTAATTTCTGAATCATTAACTGACGTTATATCAAGGGGTATCTCACATTATTGTCTTCATGTTGGAGATATCTACATTGTTCGTCATGTACATTTAATATGTCCTCGTTATTGAGTACTTGCTCTCAGTTTTGCTCTAACGCTAAAGTTGCAACGTCGTCTAAAGTCATGGTTTTTCGTCTGAGCCACACCTACTTAAATTATGGCGAAGTTCACATGATCATCAGTTATGAATTTTGCCGTAATTGAATAAGTATAGCTGAACCAGCTTAATCATTAATTGTGCTGTTTGCCATAATCAAATGAAATATTGATCATAGGTTGATCATTATTTGTCCAATTTATTATTAACAAATGAAATATGGCTGAATTTGCTCGATCATCAGTTGCGCAATTTGCTATAATTAAGTGTAATATTGTTGAAATCACTTGATCATGTTGGTCATCATTGGTGCAAATTGCCATAATCAAATGAAATGTGACAAAACTTACTTGATTTTTAATTGCACAACTTGATTTCTTGACCACAGTTCAACCAGCGAATACTGGGACCGATAGTATTTTTTATCAGGGGTAAACGATCTTAAATATGTCTTTCTGTTTTATTGTTCCAATTAATACACGCCATAAGAGCGCTCGATCCAACACGCACCTTCGATCTTTTGAGGTATCTCCTTGTGCGCTTCTATTCGCTTACCGCAGGTGATAATTTCACAAGCGTTGTCAGTTTATATACCTATTTATTCCACACACAATTTTGCCAGTAAATACAAGGGCTCGTTGCCATCGTAATCTCACACCATTATTATCATAATAATAATTTTTGAGGTATATAGTCATACTTTCGGTATAAGACAACAGAGATGTACCTAAATATATGTATTTCTTATGTGTTATATCCAATTTATTAATACATAATTATAAGAAGTTCCAAAATGATGCAACTCAGCTTGGTTCACGCTTTTTACTTCGATTTCGATTCATACACGTATTTTCCATTCGAACGTTACAGGTACATGTGTTCTGCAGAAATTATCTCATGTTGATTGTCAGTGTTTGATCACTGTGTTGTATATGTTCGTTACATTTATGCAAATCCCAGTTTAATTATGTTTGATTGTCGGAGCTCCAAGCTCTATCTGCACATGTACGTATGGTCGTGTACTCACTCATATTCGCTCATTACATTACTCATTCACGATTCCCATTCATATATGAGTCAAGATGTAACCGTAGTCCGAAATGGCTTGTTGTGTTTCTTAATTTCCCTCATCATGTTGTATTGGAAAATATTTCGTTCATGCAATACCTACTTCTACTTCTAATTTTATTGTGTGGAGATGTTGAGCTGAATCCTGGCCCTGGCGATTATATGAAACCCTTGTCAATTTCACTCGTCAACGCCAGAAGTGTCTTTGCTCATGATTCTGATGAAAAATTAGGGGAAATAACTAATTATGCGCAAAATCTAAAATTGGATGTCATTGCTATTACTGAGACTTGGTTAACAGCTAAAACTCCCAATCATTTACTGTTGATCGACGGATATTTTCCACCGGAACGTCGGGATCGTTCGGTCGGACGCGGGGGAGGAATCATGTTGTACTGTTCTTCAAACACTGCATATAAACGTAGGAATGATATTGAGTCGAATACCGATTCACTCTGGGTCCAGTTGGACATGCAATGTAAGAAATCAATCTTAATCGGACTGTTTTACAGACCTCCTGGTCAATCGGCCGCAGAACGGGATGCATTTTTAAACCAATTCTCCATTTCTACTATCTCGGCTCTGAACAGTGACGTTGACTCTGTTTTAGTAATGGGGGACTTTAACGATCGATGTGAGGTGTGGGACAGTGATCATAACAAGAGTGAGTTTGGTAACAAATTTATTGATGTCAGTGAGTCAATGGGACTGAGTCAAATTGTTAACGAACCAACGCACTTTAATAATCTGGGCTTCCCCGATCACATATTGGACCTGATATTCACAAATACTCCTGAGTTTGTCTCAAGCGTCACGAATCATGCACCGATTTCTAACTGCGACCACTGTTTTATAACATGTGATATGTTTTTCGAAAACAACACCCAAGCATCATCGAAACGCTATGTTTGGAATTTCAACACAGCCGACTTCGAAGGCCTTAATAGAGCCTTACTGTCAGTTCAATGGCAAACCATCCTATTCAGTTACACTAATATAAATGAAATGGTGTCTGTTTTCACAGAAATATTGTTCAACATTACCAGGCAGTATATCTACTACAGGGAAGTCAGCTGTAAATATACAAATAAACCCTGGTTTCACCAACGCCTGAAAAAGCTTATACGTAGAAGAAACAGAGCCTTCAAACGTTATAAGAAATCTAAGAAGGCAGAACATCTTGATATGTATAGGAAATTACGGAACCAAGCTCTTAGGGAATGTCGGAAGCAGAAATCCCATCATGAATCCCAGGTTAATCAATCGTTAATGACAAATAATGACCCAAAATACTTCTGGAAAGTAGTTAAAAAGTATTTCGATGGTTCGTCTCTCAATATTATTCCACCCTTGATTGATGTAGAAAATGGGCCAGTAAATGATGATTTTCTAAAAGCAAATATGTTCAACGAATATTTTTCATCACAGTGTAAGTTACCGGAAACATCGAATACAGTTGATATACCACAGCTGCCCGCCGCGAATATCAAATCACAATTTCTAGATCACATCACTTGTGATGTCATCGAAATATATGAAATTCTATTATCGCTGAACACTTGTAAAGCAACTGGACCGGATCTCATTGGTACTAATATCTTGAAAAATTGTTCAGTATCGCTCGCTGAACCATTAAGTATAATATTCGATAGATGTCTTGTATCAGGTGAATATCCAGATTGCTGGAAAGTGAGTAATGTTATACCGGTTCACAAAAAACAAAGTCGTCAAATTGTCGATAATTATAGGCCTATTTCCCTTCTATGCAACATGAGCAAAGTATTTGAACGAATAATTTTCAAGAAATTGTACAGTTACTTTATTGATAATAATATACTCACTCCGTTGAATTCGGGTTTCAAGAAAGGGGATGGTACAATAAACCAATTGTTATATTTGGTTCATGAAATCTATTGTAGCTTGGATAACAATAAGGATCTAAAAATAGTTTTTCTGGATTATTCCAAGGCATTTGATAGAGTTTGGCACAGGGGTCTCATCCAAAAATTACGCCATTACGGTATATGTGGGCGACTACTCGATATTCTATATTCCTATCTACTTAACAGAAAACAGCAAGTTGTAATAAACAGTATAAAGTCAGATGTAGCTGATATAAAGTCGGGTGTCCCACAGGGGTCTATATTAGGTCCTTTACTGTTCTTAGTGTATATAAATGACTTAACTGACAACATAAATTGCAATGTGAATCTATATGCGGATGATACAATCGTATGGAATGTTATGGACAATCCTGTCCTTTCGGTAAGGAATCTAAATACATCTTTAGATATCATTAATAAATGGGCCACTGCCTGGTTCATGACACTGAATCCAAACAAAACAGAGGTACTCACCATTAGCACGAAAAGGAAAGTTGTTAAATATGAACCGCTGTATTTAGACGGCAATACTTTGCTAGATTCGCAATTTCATAACCACCTTGGTATCACACTTACAAGTAACATGTCCTGGAACGACCATGTTCAGAACGTTTGTAAATCAGCAGGCGCACGCTTGAACATTCTGAGGAAACTATCCCGAAAATTCAATCGCAATACTTTGCAACAATTATATTTTACTTATATAAGACCTATCCTTGAATATGGCTCCATAGTTTTCGCCGATCAGACCATTACTAATGATAATAAATTGGAAAATATGCAGCATCAAGCGGCCCTGATTTGTTCCGGTGCGCTTTTCAACACTAATCGCCAAAAACTACTCAAAGATCTGGGATGGACGCCTCTGTCTGAACGCAGAAAAATCAGCAGCCTATCTACATTATATAAGTGTCTCAATTCTCAAGCTCCACAATATCTGTCGAATATTATTCTGCCTTATTTACGAACTCCAGTCGAAAACATATTGAGGAATTGCAGAACCATGGACCTGCCCCGCTGCAAGACCGAACGATTCCGCCGTTCCTTTGTCCCTCGTTCATTGTCCCTGTGGAACTCCCTCCCCAACGATGTGAGAACTGAACCAAGTAAGAATTCATTTGTGAGAAAAATCAAGTCTATCTATATTGCAGAACACGCTCCCACTTGGTACTCCACTGGTAAACGACTTCCAAATATCCTGCTGACAAGAATACGACTAAAAAACAGCAAGTTAAATAATCACCTATTCAAAAATTCCATGATTGACTCTCCTTCTTGTTCTTGTGGTTTTCCGAATGAAACAGCTCTTCATTATTTCCTCCAATGCCCTAAGTATCCAGTACAAAGAAATAAACTTCTCAAATCTTTAGATGAAATTCTCGAATCCAAAAACTATCAACCTTTTAATAAAATGCCGTTATTAGAACGTATAGAGGTTCTGACAGCAGGGAACTGTAATTTCGATTCTCAAACAAACATATATATTATGCATGCTGTTCAAGCTTATATAATAACAACAGGCCGTTTCGCGAACACTCACGCAGTGTAAAATTGTGTCTCATCTTCCTCTCATGTCATCTCATGGATCATTAATATCTTAATAGTATCTTTGTGGCTATTTAGTTCGCTTGTATTGTCTTCATATTTTGTTATATTATGTTTAATTTTCATCTCTTCGACCAAAATGTTAAACACCAATTTATATTAAAATATAATGTTTTTCTTTTTCGTGTCATCTCATATCATACTCATGGACCATCCATTCGATTCTCTCATGTATTATAACTGTATATATCTAGTTTGTTTGTATTTTACTTGCTTCATTGTTTACGTTCATTTTTTTTTTTCAATTTTGTTCGTTTTTTTTTTCTCTTGGAGAGTACCTAGATTAGTTCCTTCGGGAACTATTGTACAATCCAATTAAAATAAATATGTTTAAACTATATGTCTTCTCTTGGTGACTTGTCCACAATCACGGAAGGAGTCGATGAGATCCTGATACCTCGTATAAAGCAACGGTCAAGCAAAAGTGACATCCTGTATCGGGTAATGTTAGAGAATTATATTTCACCACAGAGCTAAGGAATAACAATTTCAAAAAACTAAAGAGAAACCAAAATCTCACCAACTTTCACTGTACAAAACATCCACATTATTGTAAACTATGGTTGAGATCTTATATGATCACTGATCTGAGTAGGGATGACAATCAATGAAGAAGAGTTCAGATAAGATGATCGACCTAGCGATATATCGTCACCAGTCATATAGTACATCTCTCATGAGTTTGTGTTCCTCGTGAATCGATCTTTAACACAAGTCAAAGACACTGATGCTGAAAGACATTTGAAAAGCGAAGCCAAAGAGAGTTTTTTTTCATTGTACACCAATGACTCTTTCACTGGACATATTTGTTTTAAACATGAACATGAAAATGAGGTAATTCGTGTAGATTATATCTTTAACATGTAATATAATCAATTTGGACGATATCAAATTCCTCCCAACCATTAGTGGCAACAACAAAGGCATGTTCATGGGTACTTGAAGCATGGCATTCGTGCGAAATTGATTCCACTGTAAAATAAATATCCCGCACTATCACTAAGTTATTGACTACATACTTGGACGGAAACGCCAGGGGAAGACTCAATTAGGATAAAAGAACACATCCTTCAAAATATACATTTGACAAGACTTAGAGGCCTACAAACAACTAAGTTTCACATTATGTCTGCCCCAGATGACGACCGCGTGTGGCTTTGGCTGTGAATATTTGGCAGTTGTTCGTTTTTATTCTCGAAATGTTGTAATAAAAAGACTTGGTCGACAATGCAGATTGAAAAACACTATCTGTTACGATACTGGGAAACTGCATTTGTACCCCATGACAACACCCCATTCCCAATTCATTCTTGTCCACAATTCATGACACGCTATTGAGCAGGCTTTCAAATCAGTCAACCTTTCCCATGTGATGTTTGATATATGACATCCGTCTAACCTTCGGCTTGGCAGCTGTGCTGGAGTTTGTATCCTCTAGGGATGACGCCAATATGCCTGATTTGCTGGAAGTATCTTATTTTTGACTCGCCCTGTAGATACCAATATCCAGATTCCGTCAGTGATTTGTCAACGTATCGACTTTCTGTACAATAACTGACCATTCACATTCATTTTTGTCAATATGAAGTCTCAAGGTCAGATAGGAGCGGAGTCTTCTCCAATCACCACCGCCAATACTGAGGTCACAGCATACAAAGACGAGGGTCAACAAATTTACACCTGGAACCACCACCACACGGTTTTATGGATATATCTCCAAGCGCCCTGGAGCAAATATTTTAGATTAAATAGTTGAGTGACGGACACGAATATGGCTCAATAACATAATGGAATATTTCGATTTCAGATAATTCTTCCTTCAGTTATTGAGTAGGTGAGAATGTTGCATCCTGGGTGAATGATATATGATAATATATGATAATACATATGATAATCATGCTTGCATTCTGTCTGATAATTCCAACGACTGGTCTTGTCCTAGTGTATTGATTTATTCTTTACTTGATTGATTTCATGGACGTTCCAATTTTCATTATTACCCTGCACGGTGATTATTCACCCTCAGAATGACATAAAGTCGGACGATACGTGGGGTGGAACCAGTTCCACATCGAGGATTTTCCATTGAACTACGAAAACCAAGCTCATGTATGACGTCAGATTTAATGACATCCATGTATGTTTTTCCGAGACATCAAAGGCAGGTCTGGCGTGATTTGAATACGTATTTAGAAGTAATAAAAGAACTATCAATATTTATTTGGTCATCTTGTGAAAAAGGTATAGCAGGCTATGTTAAGCATGTCGCATGGTGGTTTCTGGTCAGTATAATTAGATGAACGTTTCAAAATGTATTTCAGTGCCATGTTGAAGGATCGTTTGACAAGATCGGGTTGCTTTCATCTCGAGATCAAACACCAATCTGCCAGCTCTTGCCCCAGTGGTGATTTATCAGCAAATTGGCACTCTCTTTGGCAATCACGGAAGTAGTCCATGGGATGCCACTATACCATGAAAGATTAGCCTGAATAATAAGTCGAGACCTTCTGAGAAAAAAAACCCATTGATTTGTTTGATCAGTTTAGTTAACTCGTTTGATACATGACAACCAACAAGTAGAATTAACCGTTATAAATTAGATATGAATTCGATTTAATAACGAATATTCGAATGAAATTCAATCATGTTCAAGCAATTTAATCAAGTTTTCATCACACTCTTGATAATAATATTACCACTACAGTCCATGAGATGTGCTCAACCCATTAACACCACATTCCATTTACAAATGACGTCGCTTCATTCATTCTGTCCATGCGACCGTCAATGTATTCACTGAGGAGAGTGGTAAGATATCAAAGGGCTAATCGGTGAAAGAACTATCCTTATCCTGGTTAGTCAAATCTTTGCCTGTAATTTCTCAGGCAAAGGTGACACTATGTAAGAGGTAATGCAATAGATTACTAATGATATACAGCGCAAATCATAATAACAATTCCAGATAAATAAAAACCAGGACTTGTATCCGCTTCCACTGTTTAAAAAACAGATTACTGGTAGTGTAGTACCATCGTTGAGAAAAGAATCTTATATGATCACTAAACTTAGTATGGGTGGCAATAACAACAATCTGGCATATATATATGGCTACTTAGATGCGCTCCTGTCGCCTGGCGATATATCCTGACCAGACTATACATCATACATCTTATTTGTTCATGAATCAATCATCAACACAACTCAAAGTCTTTGGTGGTGAAATTCTCTGAAAAGTAAATCAGAAATAAAATTGTTCATTTCGACAGTTTTCGTTTCACACCAGAGACTAAATTGACAGTACAGTATGAAGGCTAGCTATTCATATTATGTTCTGAATTTTGCATTTTGTTGAAGCTAATAGGCAATGGATCTATCAACCTATTGGGCTCAGAGCTTAACGTGATCAATCAGTAAAACCTGTAAATTGCATATTCATGTCTCTACCGCACGTTCTTGATTAATGAAGGGAGGCACAAATTTCCTGTCATACATCAAAATGGCAACTCGTCAATCAAACAGTCCACGTGTTTGCTGTGCAATACGATACTCCATCAAAGGGCTTTTCCATTTCCTGTGGAACACAATCGCGCCAGTTTCCCTGATGAATTGTGTTGAATATAATATTGCAGGTTTGAAGTAGGTGTATTCGCATTTGTGCGGCATGGCCTAACAGTTATAATTTCAGTCCATGCTCTTGTGATTTATGTATGCTGTGCCTTTACATATGTATGTATCATGTTATGTTTCATCGTAGTTTAACTGCTGACGGACCGACTTATGACGATTTATTTGACTGATAGGTATTTTTATTGTACTTTTCATTTCACATTGTTTCGCGTGGCGTGTTTGTGGATTGCCCCACGACTTATGCTTTTTATGTTCAGATTTTGGGATTGGATAGGTTTCAGGAAGGGTAAACTCCAAGGGCGTAGTTTGACGAAGGGGTGTAGGCCTAATGTATAATATTTATGACTGTGACAGCCCTAACCCTCCCTTACACGTGCTCGTGCCCTACATACATACATATAATCGATACACGGTTGATACATTTACACCACAGTACACAAGCACTCATAAGTTTCAAGAATCTCGAAAAGACACGCACCAAGACATGCCCAGACATGACATCACTCGCTCAACCAATCAGACACGACACCGCAACTTTAGGCGGGAAAATCCCAGACATACACATGCACACTTGGCCCGGTAGTTTTGATTTGGACTTCAACGAGAGTTGACGTTTTTGGAAGACTCTTAGGATTTGACAGCAAATTCAATAAAGTTTTCACTACGCTCTTGATGACTAACATAGGTCCACTACGGCGCTTGACATGTGATCAACCAATAAACTTTACAAACCATTCACAAATGTATATCAAATGGCTAGTATGCGAGAGAAATTTTACTCCACATGTGTATAAACCATGTCTCGATTTTGTCCAGGGAACCGATGATATTACGTAAGAGGCGTAGTTATAGATTTCCAAGACACCACAGGGCTAATGATAATGAGCAATGCTAACAAATAAAACAATCTGAGACATATATGCGTTTTCATTGTTTTCAAAAATTGACATTCATTTCAACTTTTCTCTTTTTTACACCAAAGATATTATGAAGGCTAGGTACTCATATTCGTTTCGCATTTTGTGCATGTTTTTAGGCAAATAATTCATCAATTTAATGGACTTAGAAGTGATCAATCGGTAAAACCTGTAATTTACACATTCATGTTCCTGCAGGGCGTTCGTAATTGATGAGGGGTGAACTTTTCCTGCTACATATCCAAATATAGGCTCATCTGTCAAACAGTCTTGGTGTTTGCTGTGCAATACAGGATACTCAATCAGAGGGCTTGCATAGGTTTCCTATTGAATTATTTTCGATATAGTAATATAAAGAAAGTAATGCGTAATGGCAAGACAGGAAATGAGAGGGAAATGATCAATTTATGCATATTATATCTTCGACATATGATCAAATCGAATTCATACAATCAGAGTCTTCTCATCTATTCCTGTTTTTAATACAATGAAGATAAATGGGCACTTGCCCTGTCTAAACATGGGATTATTAGTGCTAATTAGTGCGAAAATTTAACTGTGAAACTCATGGTAAGTATCGTATAACAAAATTACACTGTATTATTGCCAAGTTACTGACTCTACATCTGGACGCAACACTAGACGATGACCCAATATGATGGGAAATATTAATAGGTAGAATACTGCACGTATATACATGTATTCATTGCAGCATCCTCATTCAAGCAGCCCATGGATGATGATGACATAATGAGAGAATACCACCCATATACAGAACTACAATGTGATATAGAACCAGTTCATCCATGATCATTTAATCAAACATTTTAAGAATTCACACTAATTGCCACATTCGTCTTCATAAACACAGGAGATGCTCACTCTTCTACAATACCTGATCTCACACCCAGCAGACCGAATGTGTGTGATATTTCAGATGGATTTGAGTAAAATTAAGCCTATACTAAATGAGTGGATGTATTCACACATTTCTACTCCTATGTGCTCGATTCTGTGTGGCCAGATCTACGTTTGACAATAAGGATGAACTTGGTTGAGCTTATAGCAAAATCAAAAACCCAACCATCCAGAGGCTGACACATCAGTGACTAATAGTAAGACCATTGCTCAAAAATGAATTGATATGTGTGCTCAGGAAGTTAAAGAGAGAGTACCATTTTGCACAGAAACCACATAAGATCAGTTTGACTGATGAATTATCTTTTTAGGTTATGATTGGAAATGTTGGTAGGCCTCTTCTCAATATTACATACATGATTCGAACACGCTTTTTGAAACTATTGTATTTCACAGATTTTAATCATTGAGACTGATTTAGCCAAGCAAGTTAATCCATATTACCATTGATCATCACCAACAGTTTATATGGATACGAGTATGAGTCATGAATGAAAAGGTTTTAGGACGACAATGACCAAACAAACGTCTCCCTGTTCATGCCAAGTCATATTTTTTTCATAACGGTCTATGAACAATGATGAATCGCACTACAACCAGTGAGAAAAGATTTATGTGCAGCTGAATTTAATAGGATTCTGGTACCCGGCTAGTCTCGTCACGAAACATCGCAAAGCAGATAATCTAAAAAGCCAATTATGCCATGATGTATTGGTTGATATTAGTTCCCAGCTCAATTTAGCGTTCAGTATGTAAATGCTGTTGAAAGTTCACAATGCACAAATATTCGGTAAAAAGTGTGTGCTTGAAAGAAAAACTCGGTTTTTTCCCTTTCCATTGTTCTGAAAACCTGCATGTGTTGTGATTCATCATCCTTCAAACAGTAACGTCGTAATCGGCTGCTTTGCTGAAGCTCTCTTCGAGATTTTGATTTATGTGACATGTTCAAACACTCACAACATCACACAGTTTTCTCTGCGGATTATCTGAGTGAGCTCAGGTTTTTCCAACACTTATCATCAGCACATTCTGCCACGCCACCGTGTTGAAACCAGAGGCACAAGCCGAAATCTGCATGCAAATGACAATAGAATATTTGCATTGGTTACTTGAACAAAATGTCCTGCTCTAAATAATGATTCCTGTTTTGCTGATTGATCGAACAACAAATCAATCACCAGTCAATATGATCAAACACTGAGGTTGTGCCACTATTTTGTGTCACTATCAACCAATGCATCATAATATACGTGCAACTGACTATTCCAAATCTGCAGCCTGCAAGTCTCGAGTATTGAACTTCCCTGTCGTATGTATATACATAGTTATGTAGGTGCGTATAAATTATTCATGTATATAAGAACTGAAATTAAGAAAATATACACAATTGTTCATAATAAATGATTATATACATACAAACATAAGAATCGCTTCACACTATCTGCCATTGGTTAAATTAGTAAATTTTGACATGATTATCGATGTTTTTAGTAAGCTTAAGCAATCAGACAGAAAAACATGTCACCTTCACGTTAATGTGTCTGCAGCACCTTCGTGATTAATGAGGGGAAACCTACGAACATTTCCAACCATACATCAAAATAGCATCTCATCGGTCAAACAGTCCTGGTATTTGCTGTGCAATAGGATACTCCATCAAAGGGCTTGTTAATTTCCTGTGGCACACAGTTGCATTTATCCCAGCACAGTTCATGCTTTTCTCATGTAAGCAACTTCAGTGTGAAAATACGATGGAATAAAATTATCTCTAAGTTATAAAGCTATCTAAAACTATCAGTCGAATGTTCTGCTTAATTGTATCATAAACAAATTGTGATAATGTTCTACTAAAAAATAACATGGCATCAGAAAATACCAATGACCAACAAATCATCGGCGCACATTGTCAATTCGACAAATGCTGATTAAATTGAGCTGAAATGTTTCCTCATTTTAGAAAAAAAACGTTCTAAATCTTGATGTGGCAGAACAATCCCATGCCTGATGAAACTGTGTGCAAGGAATACAAGAAAAATCACGAGAAGAATCGCACAGAAATCAAGCAATACTACCAACAGTATTTGTACAAGGAATGATATAAAAGTTGTTGGAAATCTTATAATATGAATCATATAAAGATCATGCTTGCATTGTGCCAGCTTCATTCCATGGCTTCATCTTGTCCTTGCATATTAATTTACATTTTCAAATTTTATTTCATCTACGTTTCAATTCACATCACCAAGCTGCACAGTGTTGAACATTACTCATGTCAGCATGGCGTAAAGTCGGATGAAACATTGAATGAAGTCGTTACACATCGAGGTTTCCTCATTGAACTGTAACACCAATTACGTGTATGACGCCATTGTTATTGACATTTATGTCCATTTCCAAAATACATCAAAGTTTGATTTCACGTGAATCAAACAAATATTGACATGTGACAACACGTCTTACAGTTATTTCATTTAGGCATCTTGTGAAAAAAAATGTATTGCAGGTACATGTAGCTATATCGTCTAATTAGAGCTTCCGTTCTGATGCCCTCAATGATAATAAGGTAACATCTACATTGACCTTGTTTGGTATAGATATAAGGTAGGTGTATCTTCACTCGATGTAGGTACACCAAATTTATCTACATCAAGTGCAGATACATACGCACATTCTGTGGATATTATTAAGCGACAAATTATTCAACTTATTGGGCTCAGAAGTTGATCAATCATAAAACATGTAAATTATTTCTCACCCGTGAAACCATGTAAATTATACATTTATGTCATCTCTGCAGCAAGTCCTAATGGATCAGGGGAGACCATGATCTCCTTTTCTACACCAAAAATAACATCTCACCCGTGAAGCATCCCTGGTGTTTGCTGTGCAATAATATACATGTAGTTTATAGTTTTTTACGGATATGAATATTTATTTGTTAGCGACGGATGAGTCTTGGATAGAAAGGCTTGATGCGACAACGAGCAAATAGACGTGTCCCTATTCACATCAAGCTGTATTTTTTTTCATAAAGGGCTATGGAACCAACTGACGAGTTGTGAGAAATGATTTATGTGCAACTATATGCGGGTTTCATTACTCCGCTAGTCTGCTCACGATACATCGCAAGTCAGCGAATCTAAAAAGCCAATCATGTCATGATGTATTGGTTAATATTACTAGTATGTCCACGCTCAATTTAGCATTTATTATTATTATTATTATTATTATTACCCGTGATTTATACAGCGCATATCCATACGTTCTATGCGCTTATTTAGATAAGAAATATGGAAATTGATGAATTTTTTTTCATTCCACATTGTTGTGAATGTTATTGTCGGATTTTGAGGCTATATATATATATATAGGAATATTATTATGGTTTTATATTTATTCCAAATCAATATAACAATAATATGTTTTTTTTGTGGGCGTTGGCCCGTCTTGGATGATTTGAAGCCCGACATGGACCATTTGAAGCCCGAGCGCTAGCGAGGGATTCAAATAGCCATGGAGGGCCTCAAATCATCCAACAGGGCTTCAAATAACCATAATGCACACATAAAACATATTATTACTGTTATTACCGATCAACAAAGTTTTATTCGGTGTGGAAGTATATTTTTATCATGTTAAGTGAATAAAACAAGACAAAATATGCCATATGCGGTGAACGGATTACAACGTTACGTTCTTTTGGGCTTGGCTCCAACGTATGCATCTCAAATACGTTTGAAAATAAAATGCGGGCGTCGAATGAGATTTGAAACGGAAAACTGGGCTTCAAATGACAATAACGCTAGGCGGGCGTCAAATGACATTTGAAACGAAAAATCGGACTTCAAATGAAAATAACAGTATATAGTATTCCGTTTGAAATTGGGACAGCACTTATTCACACAGCCATAAACAGTTATGATTGTCTGCTTAGCGTCCTTGTAATCGGTAATAATATCAAATATTAATATGATTGTTCTCAAATCATATTTTTGTTTATAAATATACTACTCACTTCATTTCTTTTTCACATGCTTCTTGTGAATTAGTAGATATCTGCATTGCATAACAACATACAATTTGTTAAGGCACATTCATCGCCGACATCAAATTGGCCATGTGGACAATTTCAACTTTGCATGTGACAAATCCTCATTATTGTTTACCAAACACGTCAGTTCTGCTAACAATAATTTGTTCACGACATTACATCGATCGGCAGGCAACAATAAGCTAATGGCGAAATGCGTAGAGCATGTTCTTAATATTTCCGGTTACCTAGATTTGTATGTATGTAAAATTTGCATCCTCAAAGAACGATCTATCTGAAGTTCAACATTTGCTGTCGAAAGTCCATATTGCACAAATGGTAACTATAAACATTACCATTAAAAAAACTGTTTGCTTGAAAAGGAAACTCGGTTTGTTTATTTCCATTGTTCTGTGAATCCGCATGTGTTGTGATTTATCTTCGTTCATACAATGACGTTGTAATCGGTTTCTTGTAATCGGGACGTTGTAATAGACCTCTTCGAGTTTTTTTAGGAAGAGCAGAGCTCTTCCTCTATGATGTTGTTTTTTTTTGGATTTTGGAGAATTTTCCTTTGTTTACATTTCTGAAAGTCCGACTTGGAGCCAGAGCAGACCATTCAATTGTGGCTAATTAGGAGGGCCTTGGAAAGAATATGACACCCGTGTACCAAAGTATGGTTACTGTAATAAGTTATAAGCAATAATAGCCACAGGAGACGTGTGTTCCGACCGTTTATTGTATCCCCCGAACAAAGTTCGGCGGATACTGTGGATTTGGCTTCGTCGTCCGCGTCCGCAGAGATTTTCTTGTGAACGCGCTACAGGCCGCAATTCTCACCCGATCACCATTATTTTTTGCAGGCACATATATAATGGTAAGATCCCGACACCAATCGATTTTGGTTGCCGTGGCAACTGAATTGGTCGTTTGGGGACACATTTTGCATTGAAAACAGCCTGTTTGAGACACATGGCTTGTGAACGCGCTACAGGCCGCAATTCTCACCCGATCACCATTATTTTTTGCAGGCACATATATTATGGTAAGATCCCGACACCAATCGATTTTGGTTGCCGTGGCAACTGAATTGGTCATTTGGGGACACATTTTGCATTGAAAACAGCCTGTTTGAGACACATGGCTTGTGAACGCTCTACAGATGGCAATTTTTGACGAATCTCGATAATATTTGGAAGTGTTGTTGGGAAGGGCTGTCACACGAAACCAGTCGTTTTTTAGAATGATCATATAAATATTAATATGTTAACAGCCTAACTTATTACAGAATTTTGAAATATCCATTTTGACATGTACGATCATCCAATAGCCTGTACAATGGAAGGAAATGACACTGGTTTCTTGTTCAGAATGGAGAACTGATGTTTACAGTGAAAACAGGACAATATTACTGAATAAGTTAACATTAGTTTTACTAGTTAAGTCTATTATTGTCCACAATAAAAATAGTTAAGACGAGAAACGTTTATTATTAAGCTCAACAAGGTGAAGGTTTTGTCCAGTACAGATTTCATGGGTGTAACTGAATAAGTTAACATTATTTTTAATAGTTAAGTCTATTATTGACCACAATAAAAATAGTTAAGACAAGAAATATTTATTATTAACATTATTTTCACTAGTTAAGTCTATTATTGACCACAATAAAAATAGTTAAGTCTATTATTGACCACAATAAAAATGGTTAAGATGAGAAATATTTATTATTAAGCTCAACAAGGTGAAAGTATGTCCAGTACAGATTTCATGGGTGTACTGAATAAGTTAACATTATTTTTGCTGGTTTATTCTATTATTGACCACAATAAAAATAGTTAAGACAAGAAATATTTATTATTGGGCTCAACAAGGTAAAGATTCTGTCCAGTAGACATTTTATGTCTGTAACCAAATAAGTTAACATTATTTCTTGCTAGTTAAGTCTATTATTGATCACAATAGCTTTTTATGGAATCATTGATCAACTTTTACTTTGAATTTCAACTTGAGACCATGTTTGGCACAAATTATGAGTTACAATATAACTTATGGTGGAAAATTCGATCTGGCTCCAATTTTGTCATCTTGAAATGCAGTTTTGGTCAACTTTTACTCTGAATTTCAACTTGAAAGCATGTTTGGCACATATTATAAGTCAAAATATAACTTATGGTGAAAAGTTGATTTGGCTCCATTTTCGTCATCTTGAAATGCAGTTTTGGTCAATTTTTAGTTTCAATTTCAACTTGAAACCAAGTTTGGCACATATTATAAGTTAAAATATAACTTATGATGAAAAGTTCGATCTGGCTCTAATTTTTTCATCTTAAAATGCAGTTTTGGTAAACTTTTAGCTTGAATTTCAACTTGAAACCAAGTTTGGCACATATTATGAGTTAAAATATAACTCATGACGAAAAGTTTGATCTGGCTCCAATTTCGTCATCTTGAAATGCAGTTTTAGTCAACTTTTACATTGAATTTCAACTTAATACCAAGTTTGGCACATATAATGAGTTGAAATATAACTCATGGCGAAAAGTTTGATCTGGCTCCAATTTCGTCATCTTGAAATGCAGTTTTGGTCAACTTTTAGCTTGAATTTCAACTTGAAACCAAGTTTGGCACATATTATGAGTTTAAATATTTATAACTTATGACGAAAAGTTCTATCTGGCTCCAATTTCGTCATCTTGAAATGCAGTTTTAGTCAACTTTTACATTGAATTTCAACTTAATACCAAGTTTGGCACATATTATGAGTTGAAATATAACTCATGGCGAAAAGTTTGATCTGGCTCCAATTTCGTCATCTTGAAATGCAGTTTTTGTCAACTTTCAGTTTGAATTTCAACTTGAAACCAAGTTGAGCAGGTATTATGAGTTAAAATATAACTTATGACGAAAGTTTGATCTGGCTCCAATTTTGTCATCTTGAAATGCAGTTTTGATTAACTTTTACTTTGAATTTCAACTTGAAACCATGTTTGGCACATACATGTATTATGATTCGAAATATAACTTATGGTGAGAAGTTCGATCTGGCTCCAATTTCGTCATCTTGAAATGCATTTTTGGTCAAATTTTACTTTGAATTTCAACTTGGAACCAAGTTCGTAAAATACTCTGAGTTGAAATATAAATAGGTGAAAAGATTGATCTATCTGTATTTTCGTTATTTTATCAAACATGTCGAAATGGAAATTCATATAAAGAGATTTCAGTGGTGATTTTGAATTCGACCTTCAATAACCTCGGAAGATCAGTGCAGCAATTTTGGTGGGGAAAAGAAAACAGTTGTGACTTGAGATTTAACATTTCTCTGGTAATCTTTTTTAGCCCTTGCTCTAGTTTTTCACACTTGACAGTGATATATTTGGGTCAACAGAGATGATAGGGCTACGGGGGATACACCCAAGCGGTCGTAGGCGACCGGAAGCGTCTAGTTTTTTGTGTGTGTCACCGTTTCATCACCCATCACCACTCCCATTTTGATCTTCTCTGAAACAGGGCTTTCTTATATCAGATGCACTCAAAATTTTGCAGAAACATTCCACACTACATGGACAGTACATAAGCTATTGCAAGAATGGAAAAACGCTTGATACGACAACATAATAATTGAAAACGTGTGGCAAGTGCTGGTATGTCCAGTAGGCCAAATGCAAATAAATGTGGCCCCCGGCCGGCCCCTAGTCCTAGTGGTTGTTCGCGAGGCAGCCAGCCACACTCGACCCGCTTCATCCCCATCCCGCAAAACTCCACCCAACCCCATAGTACATAAGCTATTGCAAGAATGGAAAAACGCTTGATACGACAACATAATAATTGAAAACGTGTGGCAAGTGCTGGTATGTCCAGTAGGCCAAATGCAAATAAATGTGGCCCCCGGCCGGCCCCTAGTCCTAGTGGTTGTTCGCGAGGCAGCCAGCCACACTCGACCCGCTTCATCCCCATCCCGCAAAACTCCACCCAACCCCTCCCCCCCCCCCCCCCTCCCACCCATCCGCGTAATACCTGTGAAGACATCGGACTACGACCCAATCGTGATAAATGAAAGCTGGCCCGCACCCGGATAAAAATTAGGTCTGCTGAATGGTCCGATGAGTTTTCTCGCATGAATATATCGCTAAACTATCTGCAAGATCGCAATCGGCAATTACTGATGCATTTCAGAAATATGATCCACCTCGAGATCATATACAACAAGTTCACTTTCTTCACGATGCCTCCCCCCTCCTCTTCCACCTAAACATCGCTGTTCGTTGGGTGAGCGTGCCTCATAGCCTAATGAATAACTAATGAGATGGCATCACGAGATACTGTGCTGATACTGCAGCACTTAATACAAAAATAAATCAATTGATCATAGCTTATCAATCATCTTTTAAAATCTTTTTGGTTGAATGATGTTTCAAGCACTCGATTATTTTGTGCATGATAGGTTACTAGTAATTGGAATCATACACAAAATTAATGATCAAAGCAAAAATCGCCACTCGAGTTCGTAATGCAGCAATCACATCATCACGTTTGTCACAAATGACAGTTCTCATCATAATGAACCGCACAACTTTCCTGTAGGGGCCTACTGCATGCTGCAAGAGCGCCATCTGTTGTATGTCAAGCATGATCAGATAGGCCTGTGATTGCTACACCACTATTATTGGTTGCATGGGATTCCTTATATGGCATTCTGAGCTGTGTTGTTTGGACAATTAACAAGACATGTTTACTGATGGAGATAGAAAATAAACCGATGGGAAAACACTAATTAGGTATATTATTGACCACAGTAAATTAATTTAGTTAAGACATAAAAATTTATTCTTGGGCACCATAAGGTCAAGGTTCTGTTCACCACATATTTCATGACTGTAACCGAATAGGTTAACATTAACTTTACTCGTTGTGTCTATTAGGGCCTATGACCACTAACCCTGCTCCACGGCTGAACCTGCATTTTCGATCGATAATTTAACAGTAGGTTCCCTGCCTTTTGGAGAATGGAATACGCTTGCCAGAGTTAATTGACCACAATAACAAATAGTTAGGACATGAAACATTGACTATTAGGTTCAAGATAAAGGTTCTGGTAAATATTAATTTGATGCTTGTAGTAGTTATGGTCATATTATGAAAATAAGTTAACATCGATTTTTGCTAGTAGAATCTATTAATAGATTAGGGGGGGGGGGTGATAGGGCTATGGAAGATACACTCCAGCAGTCGTCAGCGACTGGAGAACATCTAGATGGGAGCAGATGGAATCAGTACCTTAATAATGGTATTAATCAATTTTATAATTAGGCCATATCAACAATAAGCAAATGATTGGCCAGTTGGTACAATATCATGGGCGACAGTTACAATATGGCCACAACATATATGTACCCGATAGGATACAGTATTCGAGGGTTTTGAACTAGTTCTGTGCAAACATTTTCGAAGCTCTTCCTATGAGGCCAGTGGCCCTTGTTTATTCATGTGACATGTTCAAACACTCATAGCATCAAATATTTTCTCTGTGGATTATGATAGACCTCAAGTTATGCTAATACTTATCGTGTATACATTCTGCCAGCTTGCGGTATACATACTTGCTCACATATGCATGTGTGTGGAAATAACAATAAAAGATTTGCACCAGCACAAAATCTCCTGCTCTAAAATTACTATGTTCTGCTTGCTGTGGATGGGGCACCAACACATTCACCAGTCAATAAATCAATCAGTCAATCTGACAAATGGGGGCTGTGAAACGAAACGATGTCTATAATATATGTCTGTATGTATATAATTATACATACATCGTTTCTCACTTACACAACAATTTCACATTCACACAATTGAGCAAATTTCAACATGCTAATCCATGTTTGCTTTTCACAAACTTGAGCAATTAGACAGTATAACACGTGACTTTCGCATTTAATGTATTCGAATCACGAATCACAGACCTACCTTTCATGTCTCTGAAAACAGACATGGAAGTCAATAAAATATGACGTCATAGGTTTGTTTGTTCAAGTGGACATCTTTCATGTGGAACGAGTTCCACCCCGCGTAATATCCGGCTGATCATGTTCACGAAGATGACGAGAATTCACAACGTCCATACAGTCAATGGGATTATAAATGAAAAAGAGGCGATTAGCAGTGGAGCTGGCCTAATGAAAGCATGCTTATAATGGGAATCGAATCATTATATCTAATAAATTCTGTCGCGATTATTTCAGCAACGTTGAGACTTTCTGACCCATTGCTTATTAAACGGGAACAATACCAGAAAATGAATAACTTCATGCAACACAATTGCTTTCTCATATTCTTCATGGGTGAATACTATATTTTGCGGTGGGTCTAGTTGTAGATTTGATGACATGTTGAACCATGTCGCTCTGTGTTGACCTCAATATTGGCTGTGGTGATTGGGGGAGTCCATTCCTATCTGACCTTGAGAGTTCATACTGACAAGAATGGATATGGATGGTCAGTTATTGTACAGAAAGTCGATACGTTGACAAATCACTGACAGGTTTTGGAGATTGGTATCTACAAGGCGAGTAAAAAATAAGATACTTCCAGTAAATCAGGCATATTGGTGTGATCCCGAGAGAATACAAACTTCAGCACAGCTGCTATGCCCAAGGTTAGAAGGATGTCATATATCGGACACCACATGGGGAAGGTTGACTGATTTGAAAGCCCGCTCAATAGCGTGTCATGAATTGCGGACACGAACGGATTTGGAATGAATCGGGTGTTGTAGAGATGCAGTTCCATCGTACAAGATTCTGTACTCTCTCAATCAATGTGAATGTTTGATGAAATGTATTGACGTTTTTCTTCATTTTGTGATATTTGGCATTCAATTATTTTGCAAAAATATCAAGCGATCGAGAATTTGTACAATTTGACGTCTATGTTACACAGGAGAGTAATATTACCAAGAAGGACCTGTTTGGGTTTAGAATGCAACCGAATCAACGAAGTCAATCGTTAATCCCTGGAACACCAAAGCATGATCACTTATTCCTGGTGGATAAACAGAATTACACAGAGATCAATTACTTGAGTTACTTAGCCAATATTTTTGTACGAGTCGATGAGTCCACTTTTGGTGATGCTTCATCACACTTCGCTCGAGCCTGTCTGCTTTGAGAATTGTGACGTCAGCGAAATGGGCTTGTATATGTGGTGTTTTCGGGGATTCACATTTGCATGTTTGGTATGATTATATGAAGTGTGTTCGTAAAAAAGAGCGTTTGTTTAATTAAATTGTTTATTATCATATAATATCATCACAATGCAAAAATATAGGCTATTCGCATAATTATACCGGGTATATAACAATTCAATGGATATTCATCGGAATACATGGCATAATTCTCACAATGGTATATTTACATATAACATCGGAATAGATAGATAAGAATAGCTAAATTGGATATTTGAGTTGAAAAATATATTCAAATATCAATGGAAAATGGCTGATTATCTGAATATGAAAACTATATCAATACCAAGTTTTAACTAATTCAATAAAACAACAATATATCACTGGCAAATGACATTACATCCAGTTGTAACTTAACATTGTATCTAATCATCTTTCCACTTCAAAGATTTCCCACCCACAGTAAGCCTTGCATAGCCCCAGTCTCTGTCACACCTCACAGCTTGACTGACTCGAACCCTCGGTCAGCTGGCGGCGTGGTGTGCAGTGTGTAGTGACCGGAGCTGCCGTGGCGGCTGTGCTCCTGCTGATGGCCGTGATGGTGGCCGTTGTAGGTCGGAGGCGGGCTTGCACGGTCCCGATCCGTGCGCGAGGTGGACGGCTTCTCGCTGTCGCTGTCGTCGGAAGAAGAGGAGGACGCGGTCGAGGCGCTAGCCGTGTCGTAGCCGGGGTTCACCTTTTTCTTGCCGTCGGCGTGCACCTCGAAGTCAGTCGGAGCGTGAGACAGACTGTAGTTTCGTTTCAGCTCCTCCTCGATCAGCTTCTCGGCCATCTCTTTCTTCTTACTGCAAAGTAGAAATTTCATTGGAAAATTTTGTGCATTTTTCAAAGAAAACGTATAATACTAGAAGAAAGGCATGAAAACCCCAAATTATTGTTTGAAGGTTTATGTAATTATTTTATCATATTGGAAAATATTTAGTCCCTAAACTACAGTGCTCTGAGACATTGAAGTGCAAAAAAATAACATACTCTGTGTCACACTGCCTGCAGCCAAGCACGATGACGGTGATGATAAGCGCCACACCCACAGCACAGGCGATACAGATGACGGCAATCAGCCACGGCTCCATGGACTCATCCACCGGGCTCACCACGTTCATCTGAGTGATGTATTCGACATGATCTCTAGATATAGCAGTGATAGAGAACCTGTGTTCAAACAACACTTTGAAATCACTTGTCTAATGGAAATGTGTTCAGAGCCACAAAACTAAAGACGTCAAACACAAAAGAAGGTCGAGGACTGTACAGTCGAGGAATCATGTCTGAGGGAAATCATGTAGTGCAAAAAAATAACATACTCTGTGTCACACTGCCTGCAGCCCAGCTGCAGGCAGTGCAGCTTTCTCCCATAAAAGCCGTGCAGAAGGAACCCGTGGTGGGGTCGGGCTTTTTGTTAGTGATGCAATTCAATATACACTTAGAGAAGATTTGAGCATATTTATTCCACATGTAGTCGAATCCGTTTTCATTGAAGTTCGGGGTAAACATAAACCCACTATTGTCGGTGTCTTATACAGACCGAACACAGCGCCGAAGGCAGATTTTGATAGGTTCACTTCATCAGTAATGCATATAATGGAGACAATAAATACAGAACACAAATATGGAGTCCTAATGGGTGACATGAATATTGACCTTCTCAAGTATAAAATACACGCGAAAACAAATAATTACTTAGAAAACATTTTTTCGCAAGGCTTTCTCCCTGTTATTCTTAAACCGACCAGGATCGGCAAATCATGTGCCACGCTCTTGGATCACAAAAAAAATATACCAACAAGTAACCTACAGTGGAGAGAGATATTTTTGTGGCCAGCGGAAATATGTTGGGATGGGAAAGTTTATGTGATTAATAACCTTAATTTATTGATTAAATTGCTCATTGTTCTAAATATAATAAATAAGAAGAACATATCTACAGATGTATATCAGGGCACAGACATTCAATGATTCAATGTTCTGGATCAAATTGATAGTTTATGCGTCTATTTTGGCGTAAAAAAAATATTTTTCATCCCATTTTATCACTTTTATATCGTAAACTATAAAAGTTGGCAACCTTTGGTAATTGTTCTGTCAACATCAGAAATTTAGCTCAATATTTTTGTTGCGCTACGGTATGCGTATGTATTACGGTAAATCAACAAATATCGCAAAGCTCTCACTGTATTTGCGTACATACTCACAAGATTAAAATGTAAAACCTCATGGAAACAATCAGAGATATTATTTTTGAAAGTGCTGTGATCCTTTGTTGAGATTACTATATTTAACAAAGGATAGCAGCATGAGCAGGACCGGGCCCACTCATATCTACCCTCCGTGGGTCTCATTTTAGGCAAACTTAGAAGACCAGCGCGAAGCTCTGGCCAATAACCTTTCGCATATTTCTCCAGGTATTATCATAACGGACATAGCCGACCATTTTGCTACTTATTTACTCAGTGAAAATAAAACTCACGAGAAGATGAATTTATCCTCGTCCACGCGATTTTTTTCTGAGTCAAATACTCTTAAATTCAAGGAGTATCTGAGGGGATCTGATTTCTCTGATATAATATGGACACTAAACCCGAATGATGCATATAACAATTTTCTGAATATATACAAAACTGCGTTTGAGCGTGCTTTCCCTGTTAAAGCAATTAAAACAAACAAAAGATTTATAAGACGTGAACCCTGGGTGACATCTGGTTTCCTCACCTCAATACGCAAAAAGGCGAAGTTATTTAAACTGAAACTATCAAAACCCACTGATACGAATATACAAAAGTACAAAATGTATTTGAACATTCTTAACAAATTGAGGCGAGAACTAAAATCACAATTTTATACCAATATTATTCAAGAAAACAAGTATAATATGAAAAAAACCTGGGCCATCATCAATGATGCCATGGGTAAAATTACAAAGAAAGCTAAATTTCCCGATTCGTTTATAATTGATGATAAACCAGAAAATGACAAATTAAAAATTGCGGAAGGTTTCAACAAATATTTTTCACAAATAGGTTTGATCACCGGAGATAATATACCAGTTTCGCCGCAAAAATTTACGAATTACTTGAGTGATCAAATACAACATTGTATGTTTATGGAGCCTGTCTCGGAGGAAAATGTTTTATTAACCACACTAGGTTTAAAAAATAAGACAAGCTGTGGATATGATGAAATTTCCACTAAGCTTTTGAAAGACACCATTGTGGATATAGTTGTCCCTATCACACATATAATAAATTCTTCATTTGTTACGGGCATTGTTCCTGATCAGCTGAAAATTGCTGAAGTCATTCCCATTTATAAGGCGTCCCACAAAAATTCATTGACTAACTATCGTCCAATAAGTCTATTGCCAGCTTTTTCTAAACTCTTAGAGAAGATAATGTTTAATAAATGTGTCAACTTTTTGGATAAGTATGAAATATTATACAAACACCAGTATGGTTTCCGGGCTAAACACTCTACAGTTCACCCAATAATTCATTTTATTAATGATTGTGCTTCAGTAAATAATTCGTCTGAATCCAAATTTACATTAGCTGTATTTTGTGATCTCTCCAAAGCTTTTGATATTATCAACCATGAAATTTTACTGCATAAACTAAACCATCTTGGATTAAGGGGAGTAGTAAATGATTGGTTCAGAAATTATTTAACAAATAGAGTACAATATGTAGAGTTTGAAAATGTTCGATCTTCTATGCGAAATATAGCCTGTGGTGTTCCCCAAGGTTCCATTTTAGGACCGCTTTTGAATTTATTGTACGTCAATGATATCCACAAGGCCTGTTCGGCAAACATTCTTTCATTTGCGGATGACACCACTCTTTACTTGTGTAATTCTAACATTTCAATTTTATATGATGAAGCAAATTTTGAGGTCAATCAGCTATATCACTGGTTCTGTGCCAACAAATTGTCACTGAATGCTAAAAAAACTAAATATATTATAATTAAATCGCCAAATAAGAAACTCAAAACAGATAAGTCTCTGAGAATATCCGGTACTCCACTAACCAGAATTGGTAATGATTGTCCAGAAAAGGCAACGAAATTTCTCGGTATTTTCATTGATGACTCACTAAGTTGGAGGCAACATATAGAACATGTGAACAACAAAATTTCTCGAGCTATTTTTGGCATCAAACAAGTTAAGCGTCTTCTACCACGCAATACCCTGCGTATGCTATATTTTGCTTTAATCCAGCCTCACCTTTCTTATGGCATCTTGACCTGGGGCAATTCCTCAAAATCATTACTAAATAAAACTTTGACACTTCAGAAACGGGCAATGCGCATTATACAAGACAAATCGTACAACAGCCATACTGATCCGCTATTCAAATCCGCTGATATACTGAAATTATCTGATTTATACACTAGTCAAGTTTTATTATTTATGTACGATTTTTGCCATAACAATTTGCCAGCATCGTTCAACGATATGTTCAAATTCAATTATCAGACAAATGTGAGGTATCAAACCCGTCAATCAAATTTAGTCAATGTCCCGCGCTCCTATTCAAATTTCTCAACCAAACTGCCTTTGTACAACTTTCCTAGTATTTGGAACCAATTTCATGACAACGTGGGTCATGCTCGCTCCCGTAGTATGCTGAAAAAGCAACTGAAAACTATGTTCACTTCTGCTTATTCAACTAGCACTATATGTCACAACCCGATGTGTCATGATTGTAATGACCAATGTTGATATTTCTATGCAATATTGATTCTTGATTCATAAAGTGCATATTTTTTACTGCGTCAAATTTTGGACATATCTATCTTTCATACATCTGTTCAGCTCCTATATTTGAATGTACGTATTCATTGTAATCTAGAACAAGCGCCGGCTGTGTGTGGTGTAGGGATAACTCATGAACACTCATATATCACGCTCATACATTTGTAAAGATTATTTTTATTTTTTTTTGCCTTAAGTAACGTTCTTTATGTTTAGTGTTGAGCTTTGATACCGTCGTGTTTTTTTGTTGGTTTTATATTTTTCGGGGTGTTTTTTTCTTGTCATTTTTTTTTTTTTTTTTTTTTTCTTGTCATTTTTTTTTTTTTTCTTGTCATTTTTTTTTTTTTTTCTTGTCATTTTTTCTTCACGGGCCATAGGGAAGACAGCTGTAAGCTACTTTGGTCCGTCAATTTCAATATATATATATGTATATGTATGTTACTCACAAATTTGAAATGCTATAGAAATTGAGAAATAAAAATCTATCTATCTATCTATCAATAAAAGTGAGATCAATGAATAAATTTGATTGAAAATATCAGTTAGGAATGAAAACATTTACTTCTTGGAAACAGCTTGGTTTTTCGCGTATCATGTTGGACCCTTCAATTCTATCATCTAATCAAACCTGACCTGGTACCCAAACTCTTCCTCCATGTCGCTGCCGACGTTGTTGAAGCCGTTGCGGACCTGATGATTCTGCATGCCCGCCCGTGTGTGATCATAACGGTCCCTTACGTAAAACTCCACGGCGACGTTAGACTGAGACGACGGCTGAGCCCACTGAATGATCATGTCGAACCGCCTGCCCAGGGAAAGTATCACATCTATCAATTTTAATTGCAAGTGAATCAATAAAACGTGCGGTGCTTTCGGGATTTTATATTGAAATCCCGGTCAAAAATGTCCGTTAATTCATATGTTAAGTGTAATCCACCCCATCAATTTAGGGGGACCACCTATTACCGGAGAACATAATTTTTATGCAGTATGTAGATCCTAAAACGCATGTTAAAGTTATGAACTGAGATTTTTATCGTGCTTGATTATTGATACCATCGTCTTTTAAATTAGTATTTATTCCCCATGAAATGATACTGCAATTCCGACCTGATCTGTTTGTCTTCTGCCCAGCAGTTGCTCTCGCCTTTCTTGCAGTAGCGGCTCAGGTGCCATGACACCACATCTCTCCAGTTCTCACGGAGTTGTTCAAACTGTATGGAGAAGGGGGCATGAGTACACTCGGTCAAATGATCACCTAGCTTTTACATGGGCACCTAGGGCACCATCCACTCTTCACTGAATATGGCAAATATACTTTTCGGAGCGTTGTAGGACTAAAATCTGTTAGCATGTTTCTGCTGTAGCCTACCCTGATAGCAGTACAATAACGAATTGGTTCTTAATTTCGTACACAATAGTCCAGTCATCATATGTCAAAAAGTGGTCAAAACCCACCACAAATTGCAAAAGAATTTATTTTACACCATTTGAATCAGAAAAACCTCTAAAATAACATATAAAAAATCCTCCTGAATCCAAGAGGTGTCTAATTTGCATAAATCCAACATGGCCGCTACGAAAATAGGAAATCAGTATTTTTGACGTCCAATCGTACAATTTGTATAACTCCTAAGCATTGGTTCATGTTTTAAATGCTGTAAAAGTCAAAATATAAGAACCTATATTCTTCTGAACAATAGAGCGACGTCACAACAAAATTTTAAGATGATGAATCTGATTGTACTACCACCTATATTTATGTGAACGGTAATTAGTGACGCACATATGGGTAGTTTTTCATCCAGGTACTAAAAAAATACTAACTGGGAAAATGTTTACAATAATGGCAGTGTTGATGAAGCATATAATAGATTCATAGCTACAGATCTTTACAATGAAACTGATCCCATAAAACAATGTAGACAACGTAATGATGGAAAGATTTGGTTTACTGGTGGACTAAGAAATGCTTGTAAAAAGAAAAACTTGTTACAATCAATTTCTCAAATACAGAAATGAACAAGCTGAATAGAAGTATAAAAAGATTTTAAAAAGTTGAAATCAATGCTAAGGTAAGCAGAACGAAATTACTATGGCAGAAAATTAGCAAAAAATATTGAAAAGAAACTGAAATGTACTGAAAGAAATTACAGGTAGGCAAAAGAAAGCAAGCTGTATGGAGATAACATTGTGTATGATGAAAAAATAAAACTGATACTAATTTAAAAGTGTTGCTGACAATATTTTTTTATCTTTTCGTTAAAGTGATATTGGCATGAAAACTATTTTTTTCGTTACAAATATGCCTGTGGTCTTCTTTTGTATTGTGCGCCTCTCAGACTTACCTCTGACGCGATTGGCTAAAACGAATAAACTGGAATCGTACTGCATCGAAGGATACAAAGCCCCGAGAATGGCGGTAATGTAAACAAACTAAAAATATTTCCACCAGAAATTCGCAACGAAATCAATTAGAAATGGGCGTCTGTTTGGGCATACAAGTGCAGATATATAACTGCTATGTTTTCTTCCTTCGATCAGAAAGGTATGGAAAAATTGATATCTTACTGCCAATATCACTTTAACCAATATAGGTCTCAATTTCGACAGAGAGATTTAAAAAAAAGTGCAGGAAAACATTGTGAGGATCTTATGAATGATCGAGTCTAAAACAGTTTTTCTTAACTCTGTAACAGAGAATGAAATTCTTAGCATTGCATACAAATTCATAAGAAAACCGTTTTGCGGACATGATGGTATCAATGTAGTGCAACCATTATTAACATATTTTTGAAAATTCGTTTGAAACAGGAATGTTTCCTGATGAGATGGAAATTTGCAAAGATTATACCATTGTATAAAAATGGAAAATTTTGTCCAATTACAAACCGGTGTGCATTTTACCACATTCCTTGAAAAACTGTTTTATCACAGGTTGACATTCTTCATAAAATATTATCTATGATAGTCACTATGGATTCAGAGAAAACTGTTCTACTTTTCTAGGCTTGTTAATTTATTTGAAAATTTATCACTAAATGATGACTTGAATCAATCTACTCTAGATGTATTCATAGATCTTACAAAAGCTCCCGATACTAATGACCACAGTATTTTACCAGATGAATGATCACATAATAAATAGCATTAGAGGGATTGCCTCAACATGGCTGAATAGTTACTTATCTAACAGAAAATACAGTATGTTGTGTACAATTACATCAGTTCTATTAGGAGGCCCATTATTTGTGGAGTAATGAGTTTCAATTCTAGGTCCCATTGTACTTTTCCTGTACATCAATTATCTTGCCAAATGTTCATTCAAACTATTTACTTTCTTTGTTCTTATATTTTTTTATCTTTGTATAGTCTTATTCTAAAAGTGTTAATTGTTCCCATAGAGGGGAACGTCAGTCATAAGATTTGGTATTCTTCCCTTGTCCTTTTCCAACAGTATTGGTTCTATTTTGCTTATGTATCACTTTTCTGTATTTTTGATGTGGTTGGAAATACATTTATTTATGCAAAATACTCTGGTTATTCATTATTGCACTAATAGGGTGAATTAAAGTGTCCAAATAGTGCAAATGAGTCATATACACATACAACTAAAATCAACACCATGCATGGTGACATTTGGGGGCAATCGTGAACTATCAATGTAAAATCCATGTTCATTTTATTGCACTGTGCAGCCGATTTGAGGCGATCATTTTGGAATTTTGCAAAACGAATAATCACTGATGGGTTACGATGGCGATCTATTGCATTAAGATAACCCAAGCATGAGTTACCATGCCTAAAATTTGACATTCATCCTACTTTAAACATAGCACGCATTTGATTTGCTGAATGTTTCGGTTTGTGGTGGCCATTTTGGATTTATGCAGTATTACTCATAGATTTGTTGATTTACTTTATACTTGTTATAAATTTTTCTTATATTTTTTTATCTCTGTATAGTTTTATTCTAAAAGTGTTAATTGTTCCAATAGAGGGGAACGTCACTCATAAGATTTGGTCTTCTTCCCTTGTCCTTTTCCAACAGTATTGTTTCTATTTTGCTTATGTATCACTTTTCTGTATTTTTGATTTGGTTGGAAATACATTTATTTATGCAAAATACTCTGGTTATTCATTATTGCACTAATAGGGTGAATTAAAGTGTCCAAAAAGTGCAAATGAGTCATATACACATACAACCAAAATCAACACCATGCATGGTGACATTTGGGGGCACTCGTGAACTATAAATGTAAAATCTATGTTCATTTTATTGCACTGCATAGCCGATTTGAGGCGACCATATTAGAATTTTGCAAAACGAATAATCACTGATGGGTTACGATGGTGATCTATTGCATTGAGATAACCCAAGCATGAGTTACAATGCCTAAAATTTGACATTCATCCTATTTTGAACATAGCACACATTTGATCACACTGCATCGCTCGAGATTCACGCCGAATCTCATCTCTGCTACATCACGCATAGGACTCTGGGAAATATGGGGAGCTACTTTCGGGGTAAACAAACAGCTCACGTGTGTTGCTGAGTTGTGGCAGACGGTTCACATGGTTACGCAGTGCAAGGGACCGGCAAAATCGATATGGTTTTCTCGTCATTTTGGATTTTCTTTCTAGTTTTCCTTCTAGTTTACCTCTCTCGTATTGTATTTGCATTATTAGTTGATAACATCATGGTCTATATATCGCGGACTAACCTGCGTAAACTAAACTGGTAGCGTAAGGATAAAATATTAAATTTTTTAATGTTATAGGGCAAGAATGACAGCGTCGACTGCTTGCTTTAGCGCAGAGGATGCTGGGAACAGTATGGCATTTGATTTGCTGAATTTTTCGGTTTTGTGGCGGCCATTTTGGATTTATGCAGATTAGACACTCTTCCACCCCTCCCATTCCAGAGGACGTTTTTTAATCAAATGTGAGGACCTTTCTGGAACATATTATAATGATAAATTAAATTCCTTCGCAATTTGTGGTGGGTCAAATCATAGAATGACTGGACTACAACTGAATAACAGTCTGCTCAAAGTTATAGATTAGGTGGTCTGTAAATTTGACTAGTCTAACCCTGATAGCATTACAACGACAAATTGATTCTTCGTTTGGTTCAAAATTAAATAACAGTCTGCTCAAATTCATGACCATAACAGTCAGAAATATAAACATGTATTCACTTACCACCTATTGCTTATCAGTCAAATGGTCATGAAATAAATGCACTTGGAAAGCGAGTCACTTTACCAGACAAAACTCCCGCGCTTTTAATGAACAATGATTAATTACTTTGAATTGTTATGTAAACAGACACCTCCAATCTTACATGTACTTGTCTACGATAAATGGAGTGCGAGAGTACAAGGACCCAAATTCTGGACCAGGTACAATTACATCTCGAGTTAGATTAATATTTTTTTTTTCACATTTTAATAATATTTTGTATTGGATGGCTACTATTTCGTTGTGATCAATGCTAACATGAAAATACCAGTTTTCATCAAGAATTGTATAATGAAAACTTTCGGGCATCTATCTATAAAGCCACGAGACATCAACCAACCCAAAGTGATTAGTAAACATGGTAAACAACACACTGATATTATCTCGAAGGTCACGGGTGGATATGAGTATATGTATTACTCTGTTCGTCAATATATGTAGAGCTCTGGTGCACATATGTAAATTTTTTTTGCATTGTCACTCTGATGTATCGGAATATCGGATATGGTGTTATGCCTGATAGGGGCTGATTGATTCATTATATCCAAGTTTGCATCGATTTCTGTTCCATTACCCTGTTGATTGTGATATCGACGATCTCCACCTCAACAGTCCCATACTCCTCAGCGTGTATCAGCTCTACAAGTGATAGAAATATAACATGAAATAAATACTTTATACCAAAGGGAGCATGTTATATTAAATGAGTAACAACAACGAAAAATACTAACCTATACAACAACAAATGTAGAGGCAATGATGTGAACAATTGCATTTTACTGAAAATTTACCTCTCGTTTTTTTCTCTGAAAACTTCGCTTTGCTATGTTTTGCAAAAATTTCTATATACTTCAAAGAAAAGTACAATTTATCAAGCACTCGTTACCTTGACATGAAATGCCACTGGCGATAGCTGCTAAGATTCCAAATTGCACCAACAGTCCCATTGTTGTTCGATGTTGTTTGCAGGTCCACAAAAATGTTGCACCGATAATTATGTTTGACCAAAACAAAAAATTCAACGCCAATTTCGTTGCTCGCCTATCACACTATCATTACATGGATACTTCCTCGTCAATAATCAATTTGTGACATTTTGTGCGAGCAAATACAAGTCATGTTTTTCGGTTCCAGTAAAACAAAGAAAATAACAAGAAAAGCAACTAAAGACATGCACAGGAGTACGATATAATGTTCGATACGCTAATGACGTGTCAAAGTGTAATGGTCAAGTGCACTTCTAGATATTTATCTCAATGTACATTGTATATGCACCCTCATCATAACCGGCTAACACTTACAGGTCTGTATCTGATAACGATTTAACAAATTGATAATATACATCTAAGTTCAAGTAGATGTAAATTGTAGAAAGAACAACTCCCAGATAGGTCATTAATATCTTGGGCATCGCAATTATTGCGACGGTAATCATATTTATACGATTGAATTGTAATCACACCAAACGACATCGAGTAAACGTTTGCATGTGCATACAATAAGTGTATAATAATGTTCATATTATTTCCCGTGGTGAACAAATATCCACATCCAAGAGATGTATACCGGTACTGTTTATATTTGCAATCGTGTTCGAACATAATTTAGGGAAACTTGTTGTGGTAAAGGCTACAAAATACTTTTTGGAATCAACTGATAGAAGTATTTATGTTGAATTTGTAGTGACCTTTTCAATGTGTTCATATCTAAAGTTGAAGATGAATCGATAAAAGCCATGGAAAAGATCTACGGATACGTTATGATATATCATCGCGCTCAATCGCGTTCATCGATATTCAATACGACTTATCGGATACATTATGATCCATCCTCACGACGTTTAATCCTATCATTTTTGTCTATCGAACAAACACTCTTGTATATATATGTTTTATATATATATATGGTGAAGCAGTGTCCACATTACCAATTTTAATAACCTTTCTCTTGCAGTTGAAAGAAAAATAAACACAACACCAATTGGTTTTGATCAGTCTTTCTTCTCAAAATCCCAAAACTGTATATATTTACACATTGTACACTATCGAGTATCACAAAATATGTTGGGATAATTACACAATAACACACGCAGTACTACAATAATTGTTCGAAAGGCAAAGGCTGAGTGACCGTACATTGAGGGGATGGACAGATTACATCATAGACATGGGACGCATAATAATGTTCAGGATTTAATATACAAAATGTGTGTAACATACATTATGTACAAATCACACTGTTTGGTTACATACTGAATGATATATTTTTTGCACTATGATGGCGTGTAATATTAGTAGTGGTGATATTATATCTTTCGACACATGCATTATAAAATACAGGCATTCCTGTAAAAATAGCCACCATAATAGATATACGAGCACACAGGTGATATAGTAGACAGTCAGCATCCAGATTATCTTTTTTGTTGAATTTGAATACAGCACAACAACTATATATCATACTATTAAGTAACTGTGGCGATGAAAAAGAGTACAGTATACTTTGCTGCCAGAGTGTGTGTGAATCAAATTTTGCAATTACTTAAATCAAGGTAGACCACTTATGTGTCAAAATATTTCCATATTTACACAAGGCCAGTGATTTACACAGCTCACGCTCATAAAGTTGTGCATGATACATGATGATATCTTAAGAAAACGGCTCAGTACTTTCATTACAACTGTAATATGCAAGTTGTTGTATTCACAGGGCTGAAATGAACACAACTTCGATTAATATATATTACAAATGCCCAAAAACTGTCGAGATCTGACAATTATTTCAAGCGTAAAGAATGCACTGGTATCAATTTGTTTACTCAAAAAGAAACTTTTGGAACAAAGAGACACGCACAACGTCAATCTGTGCAGCACATCAGGAAGCACATCATTCAAACACTGGTCATCTCATATCATCTTTTAGGCACATTCAATATGTATGCACATACACTTGGGACACATATGGAAGGTCTTTTGTTCTACTATTGCTGGCACAAGTATTGTTCACATATCAATTTATGAAATGTGAATGGACTGTTGTAAACATTTTTGTGTTGCAGAAGTTGTGAATCTTGTATGTTGCGCATCCCAGACTCACAAACACAGAAATGACAATATACAAAGAGTAATTTTAACATTCTCCCAGTCATGAAAATAGAGACCTGTTACACTCTGATGTTTTAAAATCATCTGTCAGTGAAACACGCTTTTTGGCCATAGTTTAGTTTTGAATAAACGGATCAACTTGAAATTCGGTGTGTCTTAAAGTGGGTGTCATGCCGCAATTTTTCACCAAATTTCAGAATTCTATCTGAAAAAAAGAAAAAAGTTGGCAATCTACCCCAATGTTGATTTTCAGTACAAACAGAATCAAATAAATTCCATCAAATTCAGGGCTTTTATCATCTTTTTACCCGTACAGACTCGGAAGACAGAGTCGGTGTATACTAAGTAAATTTTTAAGTAATACATCACTCAAACATCAAATAAAAGTTTGGTTTTTTTTATTTTTGTTTCCAACTGAAATCTGAAATTTCATGTTGGGGCTGAAATTCAACATTGGGGTAGATTGCCAACTTTTTCATTTATTGAGATAGAAATCTGAAATTTGGTGAAAAATTGGGGCATGATACCCAATTGAGACACACAGAATTTCAAGTTGATTCGATGATCCGAAACAAAAATACAGCCAAAAAATGTCTTTCACTGACAGATAATGTTGATTTTAGTATATTACTCGTCCATCCATTCCTATACAATGATTCATACTCTGTGCAGCACAGATAGAAAGACATTATTTTCTGACAAGAGCACCATCGTAAAAATATTTCCCGTTACAACCCTAAAGACAATTTCACACACAAGACACAAAATTTTTGCAACCAATAAAAAATATGCTATTGCATGAAATTTAAGGAACTGCAGACAAAATAGGCACCAATGGAAATAAATATAACCCATCCTTTCGATAACCCCGTCCTACAAACTAAACTGTCCTCGAACAATAAACTCTGCGTAGGTAGCATTTCTCACACAGTGGGAAACTACTCACTAATCTCGACCTGCTCAATAATGAGTGATATTTCTATTGTTATCTTACATATTATGGCAAAATCACAGGAATACATGTATACTTACTTACAATTGATTCCTTGATAACAAACATGTCACAAAATGTAAAACTATCATGATATTGTAATGAAGGTTTTTAACACAGGTTGAAATTCCATCTGACTGGTTATTTTTCTATCTCATTCAAACTTTTATCCTGAGAGCATTTTTGCTCGAACTTGGCTTACAAGTATTTGCATACACCCACCCACCCCTTCATCAATATAATGAACCCTTCCAAACATGACCCCCCCCCCCCCCCCAGCCCCCCACTGTTAGACTGCCCCTATAGGACTTGACTAGCCGCACTCTGACTAAGATATATGATCGCGCCGACGAAGTTGACGCCTGCCGCAATGAAAAAGACGGGGAACCATCGGCCATGAGACTGTGTCACCAGCTCTGCCGTCAGCGGACCACACGTGATTCCTGGGATGGTTGCCTGCAAATATATATATATTCAGAATCACCAATTTATTACCATATCAATACTCGATATTATACTCTTTATATGATAACCACATCTACAAAGGTGATTTACAGATGATTTTGTAGATACTAAAGTATACAAAACAACTTGTTGATTTTCAGTCAGGTGTTCCATGACGAAGGTATTCAGGTTATTACACTCATCCAATAATTCTAACGACTTATTATTTTACCAGTGTGTTGGAGACTGCGAAGGTGATTCCGGCGTGGTTTGGTGCGATGTCGGCATGGTTACTCAAGTGCCCTGACGCATTACACGCACTCAGGCCCATGGAAAATGACACAAATCTGTGAAATGAATAAATTCTCTGACTATAAATTTATACAATCCACTACAATTCAATTGTCTAACTTCCACTATTACTAGTAATAAAATTCTCACTATTAAATTATCAATAATTGTTTCACAACACCTGTACAACACATGAAATCCATATCAACAACATAATTTACAAATTGCAAAGTACTAGTGCACAACATGAATGGTAATGTTGAACAGACAAAAAAGAAATCGGATGATAATACATACATGACTGCCCAGACGAGACTGTTCACTCCACTGAAGAACAGCGTAAATATCCCTGGCCCGATGAGTCCGATGGCAGTCATGAGTCGTCTCACAGACAACACAGTCCATTTGCGGGCAATCAACGCATCCGCAAAATGACCCGAAGCTGTAACAGAGACAGATTGACTTTGAAGTTGAGTTTATTTCCTAGATGTTGTACAGATAATACGTATGTATGTTTGTCATTGTATTAGGTGTTTTTGAAGAAATTTCGATGCATTTAACTGAATTGGATTTGTATCATGTTGTTGTATCTGAGATTTGAGTAAATTGGAATCACTAAAATTAAATCACTGGCTTTTCAAACAAAATCAATCTGATATGTTCCATGAAATACAGAAAACCCTAACCCATCCCCACAAGGGAGTTCATGATGTATGGCACGGCTGTGAACATGATGTCGTGTTTCTCTGCGCCAAGGTTTCTGGCAAGGTACGTCGGTAGCCACTGCATGATGATATAGTTGGACCAGTTCATACTGAAGTGTGCCACGTATATCGACCACAGCGGCCAGTGACTGATAAAGTCAATCCACCGCACATTGCTGCTGTTGACCTGCAACAGTTATAAGTTATCATGTTATAGTGTAAATAGTTTGGGATATTGATGATTCTAATTAATTTCTGTTGAATCATACAATGCTAGCTTTTATAAATGATAGCTCTATGAATATATATTAACTTTTAACTGAGTTGGCAAAATCAGCTAGCTTTTTTCGAACAATTGAAGTATTCACCAATATTCTGACACTATATTCTGGTAACCTTTGTGAAATGGAGCAGTTTCACAAACATGAGAGGCACATTTCTTACTTTAGGAGGCTGTATGAATTCTTCCTCTGTTGGTCCCCGGACTTCAGTGTACAAAACAACCCAGAGTAACACCCACAAAAATCCCAGCGAACCGAACGTGTAAAACATCCACGACCAGTGCAAGTGTGGGCACACCTACAAACATGAAAAAAACATCATTTAGCATGGATATCATTATGCTAGAGTTGTATGATAGCTGATTAGATTTAGCATGTTCAGTGAGCTTTACCATTTCAACTAGACAGTGCACTCTCCTGTCACTGTGACCTAAATTTGCAATCGTTCAGGTTGATAAACGGCACAATATGTCTTTAATAAGCATAAACTTATCCGTTCCTCTTTTTTTGATAACACAGGCAAGTTCTTACTATGGCTGCGACTGTTTGGCCGATGGATCCGAGAGCCACGAGATAACCAAAGGCTCGGGACCGCTCCTCCACAGGAATGGTGTGAGCAAATATGTGAAATATTGTCGGTAAACCTGCAAAGATAAAATGCACAATTCGAGCATCAAGTGTAGTGATGAATGTCACAACAAATCTGTAACATTTACTGGGATTATATATCATAATCAGTTCAATAAAACTTGATACTAGAACATAGGATCAAGGGCTCTGTAGCTCACCAGTATCTCAATACTTACTTGAATATTTTATCATTTGCACAACTGTGAATTGATCTATCATCAGAGCATGAAGTACTGGTAATAAACCCATTCACTACACTATAAATAGTTATGGTATAATCATGAAGAATTTTTAAAGATTCCATCAAGTAACCTCGAAGAAGACAGCTGGAAAATACGCCAATGGACAACAACAACAATGATGACATCGACAACAAATTCCACATGCCGACAATATTGTCTGTTGAGCTGAAAAATTTAATTGATTGCAGCATGTAAGATTTTTTTAAACATACCTAATCCTTCCCCTATCCCAAGTAACACTCGAAGAAATATCAAAGCGTAGAGGGACTGGGCAAAGAATGGTGTGATGAAAGTCGACAATGACCACATGAATACTGCTAAAGTTAGTATGTTTTTTCCTCCATATCTCTTGGCTGCACTTCCACCCAGGACCTGCAAAGAAGTAAAATGTGACCATAAAATATAACCATCGTGACCATGTGCACATGCTGTGACCTGTTATTATCAGATAATTGCAATTATCAACCTACCATGCTGCTCATGTAGCCGAGAGCGAAGGCGCTGAGCACCCAGCCCTGTCCGTGGAGGTTCCACTTAAACTCATCCGTCATCTGTATGATGGCAATCGGCATGATGACCCTGTCCGCAGCATTGATGAAGTTGGCCATCGAGCACAAGCCTATAGTACTAGAAGTCTTCGTGAACTGGGCCACGGACACTGTGATCGACATCGTGGGTGCTGGTTTGACAGGCTTGGCAGTGGTAGAATTCTCGTCTTCAGTCATACAAGGTTTGTTAGTGCACGCCAATCAGGCTGCCTCTGACACAGATAGTTCTTCCTAGACTGCAAGAGCTGCCAGTAACATCCTAAATAATTCCAAATATTATCTGAAATACACATAGATCATAGATACACGAAATGGGTGTCTGATGATGTTAGGTGCAATAATCTGATAACGCAAATAACTGTCTAGTTATCAGAATATTAGTCCCTAAAGGGGGTTGTATGAGCTCTCAGGGTAATGAGGGCAATCTGAGACATTGGGTCAGAACTGGTCATATGGCGCAGATCAGGTGCAGATAGCCTGGTGCTGATTGGTGGAGCCAACATTTGGCCAGGGCATGGGCCAGGGCAGCCCAAGCGACGCAGAGTGCATCCAAGATGGCCCACATTGGTTCTCGGGACGAAAACAAACAAATCACGATTATGACCGATTTACTGGCTGATACATAAACTGTTAGTATTGTATGTATGCTAATACATGAGAGGACCCCAATTAAATATGACAACTCAACTAAATACCATGATATATTGCTCAAAATGCCTTCCAAACATCGCTAATTCTTCCTGGTAAAATTTGTGGTCGGTGACTGCCAATGCTAAAGTCAATGTTTAGGATTTTCAACAATATTTCAGGGCATTCAAATGCGTTGTCATATGTAGTTCACTTTCGGTCCTCTCGTCTATCTGAGTGAATTCAAAAAGACAATTTGGTTGAGTCAGCCCAGATAACTGTCTTAATCATGATTTGTTTGGTTTCGTTCAGAGCACCAATGTGGGCCATCTTGGACGCGCTCCGCATCGCTTGGGCTGGGGCCAGGGTGGCACTTTATAAATTGTACATGTGGACTGATTTAGCAGATTAGATACTGTCTAGTATGAGCATGATTACAGGTAACATTTTACATTGAGTACAAATAATACTGTATACTACAAGTGTCAATTATTTCATGACAAATATCATGCCAATCTCGCACATGCGAAGGTTGCAATACTCTAATTTTGTGCACAGAGAATAATATCAATGAGGGCAATATTTTCTCCCATCGTTCATTTCAGATTTACCACATTAAGAAACCATTTTACGCGATATGTTGTCTGCTTTCGTTGGGACGTGGCATGGCGGGCGCCATGTTGCTTCTAGGTGGCCGCTTACGACAACTAAAATATAAAAAATGAAATTTATTTTTGGTATTATATAGTGTTCATTTGATTTAAATTCAATGCGAAATTTCTGAATATTAATTTCAATTTCCATTTATGATGCAAAGACGAGCTATACATCGACAAATTGCACAGAAATATAAAACAATAAAATTTGACCCCTTTAGTCAGTGTTGTAAGCTTTAGTGACATATTAAAAGCGTCACGAAGAAAAAAAGCACTGCCTAGGGTCAGATACACGGGAATATTTCCTCTAAAATAACATACACTTGAAGCGCGTTTGAATTTACCCTTGATCTATAGTTTTTTTTAAAAAAAGAGACTAGTTTCGAACTAAACCCGGCAGCATTCGATGAGTTATCAACGTATTCACATAGCCTAATTGTCCATTTAAAGGCAACGAACGGAGAAAAAAAAATATTCAGGTATTTTTATAGTCGTTATGAATGATAACAACGACATTTTTCAATAAATATGCATCGTGGTACCCCGTGGGCGCTCTGTAGTAGAGACTCCCTTCAAGAAGCTTCTACCGAGTGTTGTGACGTCACGATAGGTAACCCTCTGACGTATGGTGGCAAACGGGCGCACGATTTCTAGTCCGACATGCAGCATTCAAATGCAGATTGCGAAAATTCTGCCGCAGTTACACCCACATTTTATTTCATTAATTACATGTATACAATCCAGTTGTCATGTAAACTAAATTTTGGGAGTTTCTACCATATGGATTTTTTGACATTAGAGCGTTGGGGGCGAAGCCCCCAACCCTCTACATGTCTATGTGCTGACTTTTTCATGGAGGTTTCATGCCAACCTATCGACGCACGTTTTGGCATGTAAACGTTTAGATACCTACTTCAAATGAGAATTTTCTTTGTCCTTGACATAAAATCTCTCGAATTAATGGGAAACTTTGACTATTCCACAGATATATGAGGCATGAATCGATGTGCTAGGTTTGAGAAAATAACGTAAATGTTCAAATTATCGAAAAACGTCCCAAAATGGCGGAGCCGATGGAAATTGACGTTCCCAGAATGCAAAGCAAATTTTACCACAATGACGCGTATTTTGAAACACAATTTCTGTTCAGCAATTCGTGTATGCATACATGCATGTGGGCATCTGCGTGTGGACTTTTTGGCGTTATGAAGTAAACACAGCGACTCGTCTGCGATGCCACGGCTACATTTACCGTAATTTGACGTATTTTATATATTTGAAGTCTTTTTATTCTTAACTGGTATTTTAATTTGCCCAGTAAAGGCATGTGTTAGGCTATATCTGATGTTATCAGATGCAAATATTCCTCATAGTTTCCAATGTTTTGAGGATATTTTAATGAGGTTCCATATCATTTTAGCAGGCATATCTGTTCCATTGATCGATTTTTAAAAAAATGTTTACTTATTAGTAATATGAATGAAGTAGGCCATGTTTTTCATCCTAGTATACGGAAATGAATTGGAATCACATAGGGGATGAAATTATGGCTTCTTCTTTCTTTCTTTTTTTTTTGGGGGGGGGGGGGGGGGGTAGGCCTTACGTTGTGTAAGATATATTCAGCTGTCGTGGTGCTGATGATGTGCTCTAATGTCGTCTTCCGCAGTTTGCTGCATTTTCTTGTTTCTGGGGCTGTTAATTCATTTTGAACTTAATCATATGGCGGATTTCGAAGGACAGCTAAACTCGTTGAAATGTATCTCTGATTAGTAGGCATTGAAATTTGCCAGTAATTAATGACGATGATATCAACATATTGTTTTTAATCTGGTGATCTCGCTCCATATTTACGCAAAATAGACTGCATTGTGTAGGTCTAATCATAAAATGTAACCCGGTATATTTCTATCGTCTGTTCATTAGTTTCACTAATTTGTTTCGTTAATTTGAAATTTAAAAAATGTAAGGTGGGCAAGAAATTCTTTAGTTTCTCCTTCAAAATATTACAAGATTTTTTTCCCCCAAGAATGTCCATTCATGCTTATTACCCTGTAACAGATTAGCAGCAAACAAAACACATACATGTACAATTTCTGTCAATACTGCAATGATTTGTTGAGTATTAACAATGGATAAATGACAGGACTCTCACGCGTTATGACGCGATGATTGTATATTATGGCAGATTAATTTTTTAACAATGGATGCCATACTTGGGCTTCCGTAATTCGGAAAATACTCCCGCTTATTCGCCAGATGTCACTGTCGTCTGCCGTCACCGACACATTGTGACATCCGGGTGACATTTAGGGATCGATAGGCCTATGTTAATGATAACAGTGAACATTCGTGTTTCCAATATCGCCGCTTTTAATCACCGGATTTATTAAATATATCAAAGGTAGGGCCAAAATCCATATTTTCCGTTTCCAGATTCATCTACTTTAGCAGACGATCCTTCTGGAAACGTGAACTCAGAAATCGGCGGGTCATTTGATGGCAGGTGCCCGCGCAGCAGGTGCCCGCCCAACTCAACATCAACTGTCAAAAATATGAAAACAACAAAATATGACGTATTGTATCGTACTTTTTGCTGTCTGAAGCTTGTTTATCTCAAATAGAGGTCTACATGATGGATCTTTACAGTAAAATAATTTTGTATATCATTCAACATTATTTTTCTATTGTCATGATTATTTCTTTCCCCTCACACCCTGTGAAAGGTATATTCACTCTATTATGATTAATAATAAATTGTGATTCTAGATTTCAGTGACAAGATCAAAGACAGAATATTTGAATGTTATATGTAAATAAATATGTATAACCAACGTACTGCACATAACATGCCATGTACAATCCATCATCTATTCGGTGCAATCCCATGGCAAAGAGTGTCCAAACCATAGTTCAGTAAAGTTGTAGATTGTATACTTAATCATAATGCAACAATTTTTGTTGTATGTATTATCCTTGTCCTCTTTATCCTGTCTGAATCTCTAACTCATTTTTATCTGTATTAATAAATAGATGGACTCATGCGTCCAAAATTTACCTGATTTCCGAAAACTAGTACATTGTTTTCCCAACAGAATTTTTGGGTGATATGTGCACGAAACGAAACCTCTGCATCATTGCGAGACATGTAGTTTGATAAACATGGTGATTGGTGAAACATAGCAGTGTTCTTCGACATGTGTCATGTATTATGTGTTTTACATGTACATCTCAATGTGAAACTGTTTGGTCAAGCATTTTGATACGAATACTAGTATATGAATTACAACTTGTCAAAATCCTGAAGGCAAATATCAATGAAGTCTTATGATAGGGAATTCATCACTCAGATTATTGTGGAGAAATATTGTGTGTGATTACTGTTTCAGATCATGCTGTATTGCCTCATTGAATCGCCGTTTACAGAAAATATTATATTGAGTGGTCGCATGACAGCTCTCCAAATATGGCATGGCATTGACCGAGTTGCACATTTTCAACAATCAAAAATACATGTATTGTTGATACATGTAACATGCATTACACATCTCTGTTCAAATAAACATGATAAGCAATATAAATTGAAAACATATCCCAGCTCTGTAGACAAGTTGAGAGTACATGTACAAATGTACATGTATATTTCGATTTTTTTTCTGAATTTGATTAAATTATTAGTTGTTCATTATATTTTCTATATCGTAATATATTTTGATTTCAGACACATACAACTACATTTTGCTGGAGATAAACATAATCATGATTATATTTATACACACAAATTAAACTACACTTTTTGCCATACATTGTATTTCTTCACACACTTTCATACTAGTTTAGAAGTATATCATGGCACATATTGATGATAGACGTGAGTTTTTACTCATGTCGATACTATGGTCTATCAGGGAAGTGCTTCACTCAGACATTCTAGTATTGATTTGGTGTGTGCTGCATAGTATTAATGTCAGTCGTGTTGACCAGTAGTCTAGAATTACATGACTATTGATCCAATTCTTGTCCCCAAATTATGGTAATTACATTAACCTACATGCAGTTCTCCCTAAGACGTCTGCTTAGTCGAACCAGATGTCATCATGGTGATGCTGTACATGCAGAATTCCCACTCCTCCCCTCTACATTTATCCCTTGTATCCCTTTCAACCTTTCAACTAGTCATCACTGTGAAGCAGCATGACTTTCTTTTACCATGTTTACCAGAAGGCTTCATGTACATTGTACATGTTCAGATCTTATGGAAGCACATAATCCCCCCCCCCCCCCCACCCCCTCATTCCTCACACACTATTTTCCCCCAGTGTCCCTTGAACTGTGATTTCCATTCCCCCAAGGTTCAATATATTGGGGAGGTATTGATCTTGTTCCCTTGGTTGTGATATCCAGTAGCTGCTCTGAAAACTGTCAATACTTCCGCCAGCCATGTGGCATAATTAGAGGCCTTGCTTTAAAAGGCTTCATCTGCAGCGATTCATTGTACTCTGCTATATGTATGTCTATTGACAATAATGTATGAAGTTGGTACTGAGTATGCACATTATAGAATATAGAGCATTGAATACTGTACTGGTCTTTTACAAAGATTTGCATGTGCTTCATATATATATGTATGCATATCACAATAGTAACCTACATGTATATCTTGGACCGATACATGTATACAATTGTAATGACTTCTAAATCACCTCCTTAATGTACATCTGTGCGTGGTATATTGAGTGCTGCCATTGATTATATTGATATCACATTCGTACATGTTTATATAACATATATAAGTATTTGTTACATTTTGTACTTGCCATCCTGGCCCTTCCTTTACATGTATTCCCCACAATACAGCTGCCCCTGCTACATCTGTATTGCAGGACCTTGAATGGCCTAACGGTTCTGTGACATTCAAAATGCAGGATGGCAGAATTTCAATTTCAAGTAGATTAACTAGTAATCAATTTGTCATGATTATGTGTTTCCATTATCAATTTGCTGATAATCAGACTGGTCTAGACTTTATGTAACATTTTGTCAGTGAATTTTTCTCACTGTCCGTTCATAATTATTGTCATGGTATCAATGCATCAAAGCATTGAGCAAGTTCAGATGTGATGATATCATCACGAAAGCTTGTAGTAGGCATGTTGTTGCATGTAGATGCAAAGCTACAAAACTATTCTATATAGTCATAGACAGGCCACCGAACTATCTACAACTTTCCATTGCTGTTGGAAAGCCTCATTCAGTCATAATGCCTCCTATTCACCGCCCACTTTCTCACATTTATAGTTCCTTATCACGCCTTCCAGTTTACGGGTTCTGAGAACCTCGCCCCTTTCAAACATGTACAGGGAATTTCCCCATTTAGACCTGCCCATTCTTTTGTCCAATCCTGGAGGCCTAGCCAATTGCTTGAGGTACTGTCATGGTTAGACAAAATAGCCAATTCATTTGGGACAAATTTATTGTCTGATTAAATCCAGACAACCGAACGTGGGCAAGCGTGTGGGTTGAATTGTTTTCTGTTTTGTTGTGTGTCTGGTTTCCCTTGGCATTCTAATCATGTCATTGGCTAGGCAACAATCATGAATGATGGAAAATTCAACTGTTTAACAGCATGTCTAATTTTATGCACCATTGTTAGAAAATTTTGTGGTGATCAAAAGTGTACTTTACTTGTGGGTATTTTGTGTTCAATAATTGTGAGAATGAGTAAATTATATCCTAGATACAACATGAATAAAATTGAAGACGCAACAAAGGAGAAAAAATAAATCAATTTTGAGATGAGAAGCAAAGCCATGGTTTGATCTCGGGGATTAACTCAACAACTCGTTCATTTCATGACTGCCTTGTGACAATCCATCTCTAATCCTTGACTGGGAAAGTTATACAAGATGTAATCACTGGTAATACCTGTCTTTCATGCTTGCAGCAGTCCTCCACTTCATTAGTTCCCTATTTTTTCCACCAAAACCTCCCACCAGTAACAAGGCAGACAAAGGGTTAACACTGAAATATTTGAGAACCACTTCTAAAAATACCCATATTATGAAAGCAACAGCCAATTGTGATTCCACCCATCGCTTTCCCAGGCAGCCTATCCCTGTAGATGAGTTACGCACCCAATACCTCACCCCAGTGTGTCCCTCCCTAGTCCCTACCCCCAAAGACATCCCCCCCAACAATTCTCACCACCCCCATCTCTCTCTTTGCCCGCACCCCTCTCGAACCCTTGAAATCCCTATCTTCCCATCATGAGACCCCTTGTCTTCGGTGACTTGCTTAGTGTGGAGCGACTGTTCTCGCACAGATTTCCATCTCCGTTCATCGTCGTCGCCCCGTCGTTGAATGCCGATTCCAGGCAAGCTCCCAAGTACAGGAAAAAACACCGCCACGCCACGGGCAGAGAAAACCGTGTATGGACTCAGAGCAATGGCCCAGCTTGGAGCTCCCCGAGACCGATTCAACTCCCAGTGAGACTCCAGCTAGATGCCGAGGACAAGAACTGTTGCCCGTCTGCAAGCTGAGGTTGTCTCCTCACTGCACGCCCTGCATTGGCAGCGAACGAATGGTCGACTGCTTTGGACGGCGATGCTCTCAATTTGTGCCCTACTCGTGCATTAATTTGGGGAGACAAAAATTACGCGGTAATTGTTGGGAAAAAGTGCAGTCTGAGAAACACTGTGATTTCCTCGTTTGAAGTTCACCTGATTTCTGCTTGGATAACCCTGTTGCCGGATTGAATTTGGAGAGAAGTCAGTCGGCTATTTGGAGTCTCCCTCAGGGCACTGAGAGAGCTGGACTCTTGGAAGCTGGGCCTTTTCTGAATGGATTACTGTCACGTTAGGCATTGATAGAAATCAATTGTGCAAACATGGTAAATATTGTTGTCTTATCGTTTTAATTCTGCACATAGATGTCATTCGTTGTTGTTTTCATGTTCTTACTTATAGAACATGTACATGTAGAAGGCAAAATGCATTCGTACATGATTGTACATTTGATGCAGATGGGTGTAGGTGTGAGAACTTTGCAAGCAGAGTGAAACGTGATTCTTCTGCATCATGTAAGGGGAAAATTAGACTTATAATTGAATGGGGTTGACTGCCCCCACATGTATATCTAGTTCCAATTTTTTTATTAACCCATGACTAGTACAAACCAGGTGGTCTTTAACACAGGATCCACTGTATACTGTACAAAACTAAAAGCATGGGACATTATTTTTTCCCCTTATCATGCCTAAAGTAATTCACTTTGGCATCAAAATGTTACAACAAGATCGTGATAATAATTTTGATGGTACCCCGTATTGCATGCAAACCTTTGTTCTGAGAATGTTGTACATGTACATGTTCACGCAGTTCTTTGTGGTCTGTTTTCCAGCATAGATGTATTATGCCATATTCAGTCATCTCTCGGGAGTCTTGGACCTTTCTTTATTCTGCTTAAAAGTGCATGAATTATTGATTATGAAAAATCTGTTGAAAGATGAACATGAAATACCATAGGACATTTTCATGTACTTACATGTAGTACTTCACAGATCTGCTTGTTCTGTAGAGGCACAAAGGAAATAAAATGGATGTGAAAGACCAAGAGGTGTACTCCATCAAGCACATAAAATTGGACTGCTGCAGCTGGTGAGAGTACATTTTTCGGCTGACCGGCTCGCAAAATTGATAAATCTTGTCCCTCGATCTTGACCGAGTTCCAGCCAGGGAAAAAAACCTGTCAGAACAAGTAACATATCAAAGGGGAACCAGCCTTGGGCAATTCTCCTGATTTACTGAAGGTCCCATCATGTGCACATATATGTCAGGACAACCTTCCCTTCCGGCTCATTTAGTCCATTGGATGTCACTCATACTGCCGATCCCCCTCCCCAAACCCCGTCTCCACATCTCCAAGGAACCGTAGTCTCTTTAAGTCTTGTACATGTAAGCTATTAGTGAGGTGTGGCTCCTACCAAGCTAAGCTGTTAATGAATAGACTGCCGGTGGCGCCTTGAACTGCACTTTTACGTTGACGGTGCCGTCAGTTCCAGGACGGTGCCATCAGTGAGCGACAGCTCGAAGTCACACCACTGGGGTAGAGACCGCTTCTTTCCGTAATCAATCCCGGCTAGAGGAACTGTAGATGACAGTCTTGGGTCACCCGTGGTGCTCTTTCAAGCAGTAATCATGGATATTTGCCTTATTTAGCTACGTGATTGGAGTTGTGACGCACTCTTGTATGAATTTGTGTCAGAGGTATTTTAAAAGCTGATGCGATTGCTCTGTCGGAGGGGGGGGGGGGGGGGTTCTTTAGCGAAGTCTGCATCAAGGCGGTTGCGTCTGTTAGGTTGAGTGGTGCTGCATTGTGATTTGAGAGGGGGAAAAGGCCTAATCCCTGGAGTTTCCAAGTGCAGAAAAGTTAAATGTACAGGACAATGTCATGATTACAAAGTATTACAATCGATATTTGTTTATTAGTGACCTTCAATTTTGTTTCACACGTGTTACAATCAATATCTGCTAAAATACATTGTACAATGTATGTGTGCTTCAATGGCTTCTTGATCCCTCCCGGTTTATCTTGATTTTTAAAATTACATGTATCATACATGTGTATATTTCTATGCAAGTGTCTCTGTATAGTGTATACCTTGAATACCGTAACATGTAAATGAAATAAATACATGATTTAGGTACATGTTCATGTATTACCGGTATATAAAAGCATTTCAGGAACACTGGAACATGGGTAATTCTCCTGGAAACTGCTGCAATATATATTCAGACCATGTAGTTTTCAGTCATCGCCTATGATAATTTAACAGAAATTCGTACATGTATAATTTTTTTTAAAAATGCATACTGGCAGAAATGCATTGTACATAAAACCCATGGGTGTTGGGTAATTTGTAAATCTAGATGCATGACTGATAACATTAATCTCAGAGTATGCCTATTTCATGCAATAGCCAAAAAAATTATTTAAATACATGTATTTTTGTTGGATGCTGCATCAAACCTGCAACCAAACATTAATTCTGTTACCTGTGCATCATAGCATTTATATAGACATGACTCAGCATTGTATCGATATCTGATAATCAATAGCTGTTTTCAGTCTGAGGATTTCGTATGGATTGAATTGCAATGTTATCAATTAATATGTTTCTATAATAATGTACATTAGTATACATTTATTGGATACAATTAAGGTACATGTATCTGGAACTTGAAAACATGACACTCCGTTATCTTGTTACGGCCGGGTGTACATGTACAATATCATGGTATATTGTTGATACATTATGGACCACTATTGTATTTCAAATGCCAATCAACTTACTACATTCCTACATGTACTGTATCAACCTGAAACCTGCAGTTATTGCCATGATTATAATGATTACCATTATCATAATTATTATGGCATAGATGCAGACAATGGGAGTCTAAAGGGGTGTTATCAGGTTGCCATGGCAATTACCGGTAGCAGACACCATGTTTACTGCCACCCTCCCCCCCCCCCCCCCTCCACCCATGCTACCAGTAGATGTACACGATCATGAGGATGTATTATGACCAGAATGTTGGGGTGTCCATATGACATGTGATTGAACCTGCCTGTGAATTTCCCACATGTACATGTTCATGTTTATAGTGAATGGCACATTGCTGCATGGCAAATAGTCATTTTGCGTCAAGGGATTTGAGCACTGATGAAGATGTTCAGTAGCTCTAGTTACCACGGAAATCCCCCCCCCCCCCCTCCCCCAGAAGCACATTGCAAGGGAAGAAGTCCCAAATGTCTTCTATTCGGTCCACTGGGTGGAATCTGATACCCACCATAAGGATTCAGTCTGGCTTGATGGATCAATAAGGCTCCTTTGGACTGCACTGCCTCTTCTAGGCCAAGACCTATTTACCCATCTTCACCACCAAGTATGGAGCTGAATATTAAGTTTTGAGAATAAGAACTTTCCTGATTTATTCCGCCCTGTGACCTGTGGGGTATATATAAACTGTGACTCTACTGTGACCCTGACTCTTTCGATTTCTATATTACTGTGTATTGAACAATACTTATGCATGGGCGTCGGGCGACGCTGTTCTTTGCAGACCTTCCTATCCGAACAATACCTTCCTATCTTCCCCCCCCCCCCCCACACTCCCTTTCCCACCCCATTCCTCTGCACAGTTTTAACCCCCAGATCTTACCCCTCCCATCAATTAAAGCTGTCCTGCTGTCTGTAGTCTGTAGTCTGTGTCCCCCCCCCCCCTGCCTCTCCCTCCCTGTCCTTGCTTGTCTTCTATTCATCCCCTCTATTGCATTCATGAAGTCCGTATACTGCTCAAATATTGATTGTCCATCCTGGCCATGGACTAAAACATCCTTGCAAGCTTGTCCCAAGCAGCCATAATGACTGTAGTGTTCATACAATGTACTGGCATCATAGCTGACAGTTCTTGATGTCTTCTCTTTGCTGTGCGATTGTACACAAATTTTACTGTGCGAGAACAGTCATTGAACTGTAGGATTACGTGTATTTGTGGATTATACGTGTAAATCAAATCAATTGCTTGGAAAATCCCTTCTGTTTTTGCACATCTACATACAAGGTATTTACGATTGTAATCGTGATGTGTGATGTTACATGAATCTCGGTTTTAAAAGTATGTATGTACATGTATGGTGCACATGTATGTATCTTGTCATTTCTTGTTATACATTTGTCCTCAAAATCATTGTGATATTGTGGAATTTTCAAAATAAGAAATGACATGTTTAGTCAAAGGGAATCCAATGTGCAGGATGTGTAGTACCCATGAAAGTACATTATGATTTTCTGTCCGCATGTACATGCATAATCCTGTATGTGTAAAGCTTATGATGGTCAGTTCAACTTGGTTCACGGTACTTTGTACATGCTGCATGTTATCCTAGAAATTTGTGAGTTTTATATTTAGCAAGTCTTTTCCCTTTAAATCAGCTGGAAGGCCCCAAGTCTTTGTGCTTACAACTGGGGGGAAAATCGTTTGGGTGTTCGCAGGTGCAACTTTAGTGCAGTCAGTTATTGATGTCATCACTGCATCTATAGAAATCTATAGATTGTAGTTAATCTAATGAAGGTGATAAAACTAGTGCTGACATTAGGAGATCACAAGGTACAGAGGTTTGAAGCCTTGACATGAAAGATTCTGTGCGTGAATGAATCCCTGGTGTGTTGGCATCAAGTCAGTCAACGATGTGACAATAGTGTCCACAGTGGGATATGACCGCTATAAATGTAAGCATGTGGTGGCACTGGTGGCCCAGTTAATTAGGTTGTACTATGCAGTACATGTACATTGTTACACAAGTACACCCACACACATGGTGAAATCAAAGTTGTGACGTAGTTGTAGATGCACCGAATGTCAACAACTTGCCTCGCTTTCTCCCCCTGGTATGGATCCTACTCCCGCGAGCATGGTGAGCTGCTCCTAACATTAGTGGGGACAATATCAATATCCCTTCCGCGGCATGGGTCACTGTGCTGCCCCCTAGCGAGATAACCAGGCAACATTAATTGTCTAATAAACCATAGTACACAATAATGTGTGCCCCCATTTGGCTGCGTACTTTCTGACTCGCCGGTTGGCATCCGACCAATGCCACTGTTCAAACACTGTCTCCCGATAGTTGCCTGGTGACGAATGATTTAGGCAATATTGACTGGGGGTTGTTCTCGAGGGTAGTTGGGTCGAAAATAGCTCGTATGCTAAAATAGGATTAATTCGCATCACTTGCACTGAATCCATTTGCACAATCGTTCTTCCCCTAATGTGCTTTATGTGAATCATTTTGTGCTTTAAATGCAGCATAACTTTTTCCCACGAAAGTAAACGAACATATAAGTATATCATTAGGAGGCTCTCACGCAAGAAGCAGTTTGTTCAAATTGATTACCGGCGAAGTGACTGGCCCCACAACTCCTAGGCTCTTACAGACGAGTGGGCGCTCTCAGGCGGTGATACCAGAAACCCCCGCCGCCAAAATGTCAAAGGTTCGCGGACACAAGGTCCGACGGTGTGGTAAATGCCAGCATCGCTCAGGCTGTTACTGGTGACCGTTTGACTAACAGGTCTGCCAGCTTTCGGCCAAATTGGTCATCAACAAATGAAATATTGTTGCCGTAAAAAACAGCAGTTGCTTCTTTCTTCCGCTACCGCATAAAGTGTAATGTGTATGAAAATGTATGTTCAACTCGGACAGAATTATGGGACTCTAAACGTATTAATGTTTGGCAGTTACTGTGGACTTGCATCGACTAGAGAGCTAGCAATTGATATGCATAGAGGAGAGTAAAGTCATTAGTCTGGGATTTACCTATTGGCAGTGAAACAGTGACCAGCTTTGAAGTGTTGCGAGGGGGAAACTGTTCTGGGTACATGTGTATCACTAAGTGTCTTTTATTATGTATTATACACACTGTGTATGCTGGGTACATGTACATGTAACATGGAAAGAAATTGTTAAGAAAATGGAATATGAATAATGTATAATGTATGTGTATATATATGTATTTGTTTCAACATGTTCAATGGGATGATGATGACAAAGGATACATGTATCATCCCCCAATATAAAACTGCTGGTTTACAATATCGTTTAACTATTTAATGAGCATACATGTATTTTGATTTCATGATATTACAGTGATGTACGAGTACATTCTGTTACCAGGTACATATACATATATATACATGTATGCTGATTAGTACCGCTAATTAGTGTTGTTTGACCATTTAATAGACATCTGTCCTATCGTCATGTAACAGTGCACATGTACATGCATGTCTGCCCTGTGGATGGATGCCCTTGGACAATGTATGGGTCTCTTTGTCAGAGCAATTGCTGTTGGCACCAACTGGTACTTCTGTGAAGTGGAACTGTGTGAAAATGCCATATTATGCAAAAAAAAATAACACTGGGCAAACAAATTGAATGGAAAAAACCTGCAGGTGTCATAAACTATTAGCCATCTGCCTGTATGTGTGGACAATGGATCCCAATGCCTCTGGAGATGTCACCTGCATTTTTCATGTGTGAATAATGCCAACTAGTTGTCTGCATGTCCAGTGAAATTTGCAACTGTTTATGGTTTCCCATTATTCTGCAAGCATGCAGTATAAAAGGGTTACCCGAGACCCAATAGCATCTCATGCTGGCGTATTTGTTGATGTCCAATTTCCGCTTTGGTAATATAATAGACCAAGCGCATACACAGAGCTGCAAATTCAGCAAAATCCACCGGCCATCACAGGGCTTTGTATTAGTCTGTCTGTGAGAGTGATGCAGAGAGAGAGAGCGAAAGAAGGAAAAAAAGTGTCAGTTTGCAAACATCAGCATCCCGGAAAAGCGCTGGACGCACTGGGCATTGAAATTGGATAATATTGTGATATTTTGTAGACAGTTGGACTGGAAACGGGAACTGCGCTTTTGTTGTCACGCAGTTTGAGATTTTAGACGGTCGGTCGGCGAATGGATGGGAAATCATATTGTGGTTCTCTGGAGTAACAAAACAAACTGACTGGATATGAAAAGGGCTTTTGGGTTCGAAGAAGAGATAAAATTCTAGAGCCCTCATTGAGTGACAGTTCTCCATTTGTGCTATATTGTAAGACTGTGCACGTTTTTTGCTGAAAAGCAGGAAAATATAGGTATGTATTCAGGCCTGTTTTGTAACTTCATTGATACAGCTGTACACTCAGAATTCAATTACCATGATTACTGTCAAACTATTAGGATTCTTGGCATTCAAATAGTGCAGTTTGTCAGTTACATAGAATAACAGTGCACTGGCATCTGTACCTGTATCATGTTTCTATATATTATACACTGTATGCATGTACAATGTAACATGATTGTGTTAACATTTAGCATGCAGACATTTGTCTTGGGGTGTTGAAACTAAGAGGTGTACTTACATGTACTGGGTGTACTGGACTACAATGTACATGTACTGGGTGTACTGGACTACAATGTACATGTACTGGGTGTACTGGACTACAATGTACATGTACTGGGTGTACTGGACTACAATGTACATGTACTGGGTGTACTGGACTACAATGTACATGTACTGGGTGTACTGGACTACAATGTACATGTACTGGGTGTACTGGACTACAATGTACATGTACTGGGTGTACTGGACTAAAATGTACATGTACTGGGTGTACTGGACTAAAATGTACATGTACCAGTAAATTTCATTGACTGTGTTTCAGTGCTGGAAACAAATTGCTGCTTTGCTCTTTAAGGTAGTGCTTCAGTGGGCGGCTAGTACATGTAGTTCTCGGCCTCGTGTAAGCAGTAATCATGATCAATGATAATAGAGCTCTCAGCGTGGGTTTCCGTCAGGAGCATCTTGTAATTCATTAGTCTGAAGAGGTTGGTGGCTTGTGTCCTGTTGTTATTTGATGAACTACATTGGATGCATTCATTAAAAGAAGAAATTTGAAGCAGAAAAACAAGTCAGTAGAAACTGTTGGTGCAATGCAGTCAACTGTCAGAGTTTCATGTTCCCTCCCACATAAAATAATGACAAATTACATGTATCAGTATACAAATGATTACTCGAGGTGTGTCGATGCCATTCACCGGATTACAATAGGTGACCAAAAATTAATCTCATTCTACTGTATTTTGCTACATACATGTATACTTGAAAGGCATTCATGTATTTTTTTATTTTAAATCACAGGTATATTAAAATATTATTTTTATGGACCTGTTCACTTTTGTAATGGTTCATGAAGGTCAATGCTCTTTACCAGTCCTTGGACCACACTGTAGTGTATAGAGTATTCATAGGAAAGGAAAGAATGTTTTATGAAAAAATGTATGTGCAGGCATGTGAGCCTTGTTTGGTTCTCTGTACCTAATTCTTGGATGCTTTACTTTTCACATGTGAATTTTTTCACAGCACCAAGTATTGTGTTAATGTCCTTGCTATACATGTATGCAGAAATACATAAGAGAGATTTCTGATGTACAGTATATGTAAGCATTAGAGCATGACATTGTGCTGGTTGAATTGTGATACCGGTATATTTTTTGGTCTTTGTTAGAAGTGCAAGCAGTGCACCACCCCACCAGTGTTCTACATGTACTCCATACTACATGTGTATAGAGGGTTGATTGTGAATTTGTGTCACTAAATATTTCATTCGACTGGAATACTGGTGAATTCTTTAAATTGGAGAAAAGATACAATAAGTGCAAGTGGATGAACAAGAGCATCGATGATCTGCTAGCTCAGGACATGGTCACCGATTGTCGGTCGAGTTTCCATGGCTCACAAGTGCACTAGTCATCGAAAATGTGCCCTGTGCATTAGGACTGATGAACATTTACTTTCTGCTGCATATAATGTATGTGTATGTACCAGTATATTTCCCAAGTATCTTGTTATCAGAAAAATTCACAATCAACATTAGCACAAGCATATATTCAAAACATACATTATACTTGTGTATGCATGTATACATGCAGTACATAGAGTGTGGACTCTTATTGATAGATCTCAAGTTCTGGACCAAAAACGCTAGTGCCATCTGGCTGCTTGGTACTACGTATATCATGACTACGAGATGTGTCATTGTAAATCTGTGAATTTATTGCATTTTCTTTATGCTGATCCATCTATCATGTGTATTATACATTTTATGACCAGTTTAAAACTACATGTATCCAATGATGAGCACTACCGGTACATGTACATGTATGAGCATCCTTGTGATAAATGATCAATTGTGAAGTAAAAGGTCATTTATAACAACCAAGACAACTTGAGTACATGTACATGTAGGGTACACTAGAGTATATGTTTAAATGCAAGTATGTATACATGTAAGCTGAGTGCAGGCTTGGATTCCATGGTGTTTACCATTGCTTCTGCGTGGGTGAAGTTATAAGTACATGACATTGTGAAGATGTAGGCCTTGTTGTTAAAAGAGCTTTGTACCTGTACTTTGTGACATGTAGAGTGTACTCTTGTTTACTTCCAACTCATGTCTTCTATTTGTAATGTTACATCTTGATTAGCATCATACGACATACGTTTTTATATATATATAGATGTAAACCACCAAAATTCCGACATATACTGTGTGTTTTCTGATGATGCATGGACTGCCACTAATGCTTATGGATCATCTAGATACTCTACGGTGACGTTAGTACTTTTCCGATATATTAACGCAATACATGTAATTCTGATCTCTGCCTGGGGCTGTGATGCCATCAGGTCTAGAGTTGCTGATGATCAGATATATGTCCAGGCTGATTAGGTGTACTGTGTCTATGCGAGTATTATAACTAAGTACCGTACATTGCTATTATTTGGTGACTGATTCCCTAGATACCACTACGTGTACAGTATTTTTGCAGTGGGTCAATCGACATATATCAATAGCAAGATACATGTATTGGAACATGTATAGTGACAGTTTTCATCATAATTAAGTTGCTGTATATTTAATTGTATATCATGTATCATTTATTATTCATTTACATGATGTGCATGATATAGATGAACAGATTTATTGATTTCTTCAAGAGACTGAATTGTGATTATGGTCTAAATCATTCATACACATGTACATGATGTACATGACGTGTACTCTGTATACACTCTATTCTGTCATTTGTTTCCCTACTGCTTCAACAAACATGATTACAGTGACAGACTCATTCCACTAACAATTGCTAACATGATGAATTGACGTTTTAGATAGACATGATAAAAATGAACAATTTAACCAGCCCATTTCCAGCATAATTTGTGGAGAAAGTAATTACATGTACTGTCTGTATTTGCCATGTCTCAATTATATTTGCAATGCCAAAGTTTCTATATAATATAGGGTCTGGAATATGTACATAAATACATGTTTACACTATGTAGTCAGACAGTGGTATTGAAGGAAGAAATTCATTTGTGTTTTCCAGCAACAAACTCTAATAAAACCTTTGCCAATACAAATTTCAGCATGTGCAGACAACTTGACAACAGACTGAACTAAAATTTGATGTTTTGATTTGTGCAAAGACAAATTCATCCCAGACTTGAATTGAATAGATATTATCAGTCAAAGATTAATATCCGATGAAAGGGTCACGACTTGTGTTGGCTTCTTCTGCTCGTCTCTTCGCTTTCACTGGAATGTTCTATTTTCTCTTGTGGTGGGTAACAGCTTGTCTCGGTTGTCATGGCTACCATTCTTACCTTCATCTGGGGTGCACAGAAATTTTGCCTTTGACATCATCCATTCTGTCTCTTCTGTTTTCTGTTCCCTGAATACCTATTTACACAGCTCCATTCATAAGGACTTTGCACAGCATGAAATATATTCTATGTACTATATGTGGAGCAACAAATCATTCACTAAAGTGCACGCAGAGTCATCAGCAACTGGGAATCTTGTGTAAAAATGTACACTTGTGACATCGCTGTCCAATGATCGATTGACTGCTTTCTGGATAATTGTTCTCCGAGATGGCTCAAAACGGAATACAGAAAAGTTCCCAGACTTGGACTAGTAGTAGTCGTGGAAAAAAATGTACAAGCGATGTTTCCACTAATGGTCACCAGGCGACCTTGGATAGCGGAACCGGGCCAGGGAGTTCTTCGTCTTCTAGTAGTGGTGTCTCACAGGTCCGTCGCCCAGACGCCGCCGCTACTGCACATGGAGTAGCCATGGCAACAAACTACGGCGACATCGCATACATGCGACTCATGTACCAGGTCAGCGAGCTTTGAAAGATTGAAACCCTTGAAAGTCCCCAAGTTGTGAGGTCGCATTCGTGATCAATGTCCTAAAGAAGCTAATTGTCGCTGTCGAATTATATTCATGGAATGAAATGCCACCTTCGTATGGAATTTCTTTCCTTTTCCAAATATTATGCTCTTTTTTTCCCATCAGAATTTCTCTGGCTGAATTTAATGCTCTAGTGGATTCTGAGGTACCATTCATCGATTCGAATTCGGTGGGTCCGTGGTCGATGCGACTTTGATCATGGCCACCCGATCTGGACCACCCTCCCCGAGTCCCATTTCCCTGTCTCAATACTCAATATAGTCTTTTGAATGGAGGGTCTTTTGAATGGAGAGCTGCCAGTCTCTCATCCAAGTGAGGGAGGTGGACATAACACATTAGCTTTCCAGTCGTGTGTGTTGCACAGTTGCTGACCAGGGATTTAAAGATCTGTCCACCTACAAGCTGTAGACAGTCTGAGCTGATATCAGGAGGATACAGATCTTGCCATGACCTCCGCGGTAGGCCTCCTGACCTTCCCATCGCAGGGAGCTGAAGGGAAACTGTCAGCAAGGATGATGGTGTTGATTTAGGGAAGGCATGCAGTGGTGAATAGTGATTCACCTCTCTAGCTAGGGCTTGTCTGTTTCCATGGATATAACGACGGGAATGGAGGAAAATTGGACTATCACTTGGATTTGTGGGATTTTTGTTCAGAGTCCATCGTCTCGTACATGTAGCTCATGTAGATCATGATGGCTAGGTCATAGATACACGTGTACATGTAGTCGTATATGGCCAGTTTGTTGATTACATATTTCGCTTTGTTCAGCATGTGCTCAATAGTTCGAAAAATTGATACTGATGGTTTACATGTAATACTTGATCACATTGATGAGATAACTGTCAAAGCCCCAGTTGTACCGTGTAACAATCTACAGGAAGAATCAATTGATACCAGGTCACTCAGTGAGTGACTGTAGCAGTATACCATAATATGTACCGGGGAGTGACACGGTGCATTGACATTGATCATGTTGATACACTACGAATGCATGTATCAATGTACATGTATGTATGTGGTGGTACATAAAGTACTACACAACTGATCAATTGTATCCCATTGATTTCTGTTGCCCTGGACAGCTGCTCATCATACATGTACATGTACTGATATGAGCAAGGGTGAATCATGCGTGGTTCATGTTAATAGTGCTAAAGACTAGTGTACTAGCTATAACTTGATGCATTATGATACACACAAACGAATAGATTTATGACTGTTCTCATATTTTATGGATTAGAATGAAAATAACTCGGCTACATGTATCACGTTGTATAATCAACATGCTCATGGGGGACAATAACATTCTGGTCTTGGCTTCTACCCGAGAGCCATTGCTATGATTGCCATGGTCACAAAACTGCCCGCCAAATCACGAACATCAAATGATGCAGCTACAGAATCCCGGTGTAATTTGATTATTGTGGCAAGTTTGTAATTTGATTATTGTGGCAAGTCACCCCTCTGCACCTACGTGTAGATCAATGTGGACACGTAAACGTATGTCCCTCAACCCCAACTCTTGACCCCCCCCCCCCCCCTCTTCACTCCCTACCCCTACCCCCTTATCCAATATCCGCCTACCCTTTGCCCCCTAACAGCCACTTGATTGTGATCCTGTCCCCCATGACACAACTCCCCCATGTACCACCCTCCTCCCCTCCCAAACCGATTCTCCCCTGATCCATCAATAATTAAGAATACATTGACAGGCGAGATGGCTCCAGCACCTTGCTTTAGAGGGACTCCGCACGACACATTGTCATACACACGGGGTGTTGTTGTCTGATATAGATTGATGTGGCTAGGAACCTGATCCAAGCAACGGTTAAGGTAGGGAAAAACAGCATCCCAGTCGGGCGGAAAGACATCCTACTCCCAAAAAAGCTCTTCATCTTTGCGTCAGACAGGACAATACATATACGTGCACCACCCTGTGGTTTTGGTGCATTCGTCATTTCGTTCATTCAGTCCATTCTCGGTTCGTTTATAGGTCTGTCCCTCTATAAATGTTTCGAATGGACATCGATAGACGTCGCCGCGTGGGGGCATGTCCAAGCTCGTTTAAGCACTTGTGTCTCGTGTATCCCTTTCTCTCCCACTATCTCCCACTCTCCCTATTCTAGTGTCACCTCCTCCCCCCCTCCCTCCCTTCCCGCTTCCCTCTGCCTATTCCAAGTGGGTGGCTGGGCTGGGGGTGTCCCAGTCATTTGTGTCTCAGTGTGTGTGTGCATCTTTTCCCGGGGCCCGGCGCCCAATCCAATCGACAAGCCGTCTACCCAGTGTAGCTATCTTCAGTTCTTCAGGGGACTCCCGATAGTGCGGTCGGTCGGCCATATTTGGCGATAGACGGGAGGTAGTAGTAGCAATACACGCACAACTCGGGGATGTAAAAATATGCTTTCTGCACAGGGATCTTCACTACTAACCAGGATCGCTGCTCCGGTAATTTGTCATTTTTTTCCCCTGTCGTCGTTTTTCCTCCACACGTTTTTTTGTGGACGGTGACGTTCCATTCAAAAGCGGTGCGATGATGGTGCAATAATTGGTGCTGAATCATTGATGTATTTATGTCAGAACCATGCAACGCGTGCTGTTTATAAATGTGGTTTCTGTGTTTGTCCATGGGATAGCATCAGGCCTGCATGATATTTGTCGTGATAAAATCATCTAAATGCGGGCGACCATCCATCGGAATGACACGTGAATGAAGGCAGACCTTTATAAATGCTACCTTGGCAATATAATACTAAAGAACATTGTGATTCATAATCTACTTGAAGTACTTGTACCTGTACTTGAATATTATGTAGGTCTACATAATACCATCATATATCCATGGGTACATCCATTTGATTCTGTGTTTGGATTATGCGTGATTGTACATGAACATCATGTCTAGGAGTACAGGATACACGCGGATGCCACGGTTTCTTGTTAGAATGGATTACTATGCTATTACTGGGATATTTTCTCTTTGCAGTGACTGGATGATCCACTTAAATCATCCTTTTCGTCTGATTAAATTTCAGACACAGACATCCAATATAGCATGAGTCGTATATAATATGTATATGTACTTGATCCAGTGATATATCAATGATGTTGTTTGTATTCAAGTTAATTTCAATGTCAGTTTCTCTCATTCTTTTGGCAGATGGCTTCAGCTAGTGACAGTAAATGGCAAAAAGATGCCGCCGACCAGAACTTCGACTACATGTTCAAACTGCTCATCATCGGCAACAGCAGCGTCGGGAAAACCTCGTTCCTCTTCCGATACGCGGACGATTCTTTCACATCAGCGTTTGTTAGCACAGTCGGGATCGACTTCAAAGTCAAAACAGTCTTCCGACAGGACAAGCGAGTCAAACTACAAATATGGGTGAGTTATCGGAACATATCATGAATCATATCAAAATATATGTGTCATGCTTATAATATATATGAACGTGATTAATATCAGTTGGAACATGATGCCTCTCTGCATTGTGACAGCGTGAAGAGCATAGGGGAAAAACCTTAAGAGGATTATTGTTTCGCTCAGCTCACCAGACAAAGGCTGGCTCTGGCAGAATTGATGCAGCGCAATAGGCAATATTTGCTCAGAATTTGCATCAGTTCGGGTCGTATTATACATATGAAGAATTGATGGCAGTTTTTCCTAGTCCTCTGGGATCAAAAGCATAGATTACTGTAGACAACTCCCAGTGTAACCTAGTCACATGATGGTTGCCATGGCAACAGGGATTATAAAATGAGAATTGGAGATGCTAAATGGAGGAATTTCTACCTCCTACTTCTCACAAGTATTGTTGGGATATCCCGTGTCGTCGGAAACAAAGGTCCAATAACTAGTGCAGTAATATTGATTCTGTTCTCCGAACAACAGCCATTGTAAAATCTTGTCAAAAAATAGCATCTTGCTTGGTGCCCCTAGCAACCATACAGAATGTGGACACAGCGAGAAGCCATAAATATTTTTCATTTCTTCAGTTTGCCGTTGTCAGAGACAGGAGAAAAAGATAAAAGTGTAAAAAAAATGTGTGCGCGCGTGTGGGACACATGGAACCATCTATCTTCTGTTCAAACTTCTCAGAGCTCGATTTATGCATTCTGCCGCGTACTGATTAGCAGGGGCGCAACCACGGTGTAAAAGTTGGGGGGTTCGGTCCAATGTTTGGATAGTACATGATTTTCTAACGGGTGCCCCGAAGGGGTAAAGCAACAGTGTAGGGGGGGTCTGGGAGCATGCCCCCGGAAATATTTTGGAAATACACATGATAAATGGTGGTATTTGGTTTCATCTGATGGCTTTTTAGCATTAATTCTACACACATATAACATATCTCCCACAAAAAAAAACCAACTGTCCTAAAGTACGGGGGGGGGGGGGGGGTCACTTCGCCTGACACCCCCCAAACCCCCCCACCCGCCAGGTGGTTGCGCCCTTGCTGATTAGGCCTGTACTTGTACAATGGTGGCTGCTACTTATAGGGGCCTCGACCATTGGTTCGCCTTTATTGATTGGCTATCAACATGCTGCTGAGATATTGACCATCAGAGGTGCCAAGAAAAGCAGCAGATGCTAATGTAGCTAAAAGATTTCATTTATCAGCCCTAAAGCACGTAAAAGGAAAGTAATCGCCTTCAGTGTTCATGGTGTTTCGGACATTTATTTCTGCAAATCAGCATATATGCACAGGACCTATTTAGTTTACAGGCTTTATGATGTTTTTCTCTTGTTTGTGATAGCAAAAACTCATTAGACATTCAGAGTTCTGGGTTTCTGGTGATAGCTAAATGTGTGTACATGTATCATGCGAGCCAGTTTAATTGGTAGTTGCTATAAACTGTTGTCACTCAACCAACATAGATTTACTATAGTATGTACATGTATAATGTTTTCATGTATCTCTCTACACATATCTCAACAAGAATAAAACCTGCTATCATTATGAATATCATACCTGTATTGTATTATCATATTTGTTCATGAAGGTTACATGTACATGTATGTATGAGGTGATACCTGCATGTGTTTTTGTTTCACTCTAACAGGACACAGCGGGCCAGGAGCGGTACAGAACAATCACCACAGCCTACTATCGCGGTGCTATGGGCTTCATCTTAATGTACGATGTAACAAATGAAGAGTCATTCAATGCAGTACAAGACTGGTAAGTTCTATATCCGTCGTTTTACTACAAATAATTATATGACACAATATATCCAGATACTAGTACTGTAATATTGGTCTTGTTTAACAAACTATATTACTGTAAAAATTTCATTTCAAATTTCATCCTCTCATCTTTAGAAAATATGTGAAAGATTGCTGCATATAACAGTGCTAATCTGTCAGTCTGCAAATGAAGATAAAAAATGAAGAAAAAAATATAGATCATGATCAATACACACGTAGAGTCATTTCTAAATTCAAATATTACAAAACAAGTTTGCACATATTGTTAGTTCACACAATACCGAGGTATATACTCACATATGAATGCTGGTTGTTCTTCACACAGGTGTACACAGATCAAGACGTACTCGTGGGACAACGCCCAGGTCGTCCTTGTCGGGAACAAGTGTGACCTCGAGGATGAGAGGGTTGTGTCAACGGAGCGAGGGAAACAGCTCGCAGACCAGCTTGGTATGTCGACCAATTATGGTGCTGTTGAATTGTCATAACTTTATCGTGGAAGATTTGTGTTTAGAACATGTAAAGAAACACACAGCATGGAATCCTAACTGTAACTTGACACGCAATATAATGTTCATGCATAATTTTTTGCATCAGATTTATATGATAGTTGTTTCAAGTCATAACTTCATTGGCAAGTAAATGCTGCTCATTATGTATGTGAATGAATGTATTCTTTCTCACCTCAGGTTTGGAATTTTTTGAGACGTCGGCCAAAGAGAACATAAATGTGAAGAGCGTCTTCGAGCGATTGGTCGACATCATCTGTGACAAGATGTCGGAAAGCCTCGACTCCGATCCGACCATCGTCAACAACCCACAGACGAAGCGGCTAACAGAAAATCCCAACCCACAGAACGCTGGCTGCCAGTGCTAATGTCGTCAGTGTGTATACGTGTAGGGGGGGTGCGCACCGTGCACATGAAAACAAACAAAAATTTGACACGTACAATCCAGCAAGTACCACTGTATAGTCATCACAGTTTTACTGCTACGTTCGCTTTCCTGTCAGCGTATGTTTCGTTATTTTCTTCAATCTGATTGTACTAAGACCAATAGTAGTGAAATGTTGCAGGCATCGTGAAAACAAAAGCACTGTGTTTGCTTCTTTTCTTGTGTAAAGTTGCAACAATTTAGGACTTGAAGCTTACGTAACTTGCTTTAGTTCTGTCAGTAACGGAAATGAACTGAAGCTGATTTGTGTTCCAATATCACGTTGTAAATGTGAGTTCCATATGAGGTTTCTTCTAAGGAGTGTGTCAAAGATAGGGAGTCAATGAGAACATGTTGGTCAATCAACAGTTAGGGTTTGACCATCAGTAGGTTCAATTTTAATAAAGGGGTGTGTGGAATAAAATGCTGGTTGTTTCGGGCTCATTAATGGAGCCTTTAGTGGTAGCAAACTGTTTGAAGTGATCCAATATATTATGGTTATCAAACAACATGGAATACAAAGTCTGCATTGTTTTCTTGTCTTGAATTTACCACAAACTCAGCATGATTAAGGTGTGTGTGGAGGTGTGTGTGTGTGTGTGGCAAGTAGGTGATGTCGGAATCATGCAGAGCTGTGTTTCCATGTTATATCGTGCAATGTTAGGACAATGTGTCAAACCTGTTAGCTAGTTTAGACCTGTTCGTTATCGATTGTACATTTTCTCGTTTCCTTGGCAAAATTTTGACTGATTCTATGCCAGACTGTGTTGTTGTGTTCATTGTGTGATAGCCGGGGGCGAAAACGGAAATCGGGGGTCATTTTGCAACATACAAAACAATGTTTCGTCCATGAGCAGTAGATAAAATTTAGGGTTGATGTTTCGATTCGCAAGTACAGATTTCCATGTCTGAGCAGAAATTTATTTCTGTATTCAGTATAATATTATGTAAAGTGTTTTAACATGAATACTAAAAAAAATTGTCAAAAATCAATGCAATTTCATTATCATTGTGTGTTGGCAGTTGAAAGTCAAGAATCTCGTGAGAATGAATGTATAGGAAAAAATACTGACCAGTAACCAAGTGCTAATGAATTGAATCTCAAAATCACTAACGTAATGACTCGACTGCCATGATAATGCTCCTAAAATTCAGTAATCAGAGCTTTGTCTAATAGTTTGGAATAGTGCATGGGATACTGAATGTGAAATTGACGCGACTACAAATTTATGAGTACCTGTGTCGGAAGATGCACTGGATCGTGTAGTTCATTCGGTGTCCAGCGCAAATTCTATATCTCCACAGTCAGGAGGCCTGCATTTTGCTGCCCAGGTCTCGTAGTTGTATGTTGTTCAAAACTTACCTCTTGTTTTGCCCACCAATGGATGTTTTGTTTTTCGAGTGATTCCCATATTCCAAGATGCTAGTCCCATATTGTGTGTTTGTTACAATTGAGTCTTTCTATGAAAGGTACATTGTTAGAACATGTGCAACCTCAGTGAATGATTCTGCAGAGGTTGGTTATTTTTGCTTATTGACCAACGTTGCTCATTGGTTTTGGATTATAGATGTTGATGAATTTATTTTCCGTTTTTATGAAGTGATTTATGCAACAGTCAGTTAGTGTTGTTTATTGTGAATAGCTGACCAACTTTGTTGCAGGTTTCACTTTACAAAATACAATTTTCAGAATGAAAATTTGGTAGAAAAGCATTTTTGTTGGAATGGTTTGCTAAAATATACACACTACCTTATATGGCTATTGCATATGTATACCATTGTTCTTGTGATGACAAATTATTTACAGAATTGCTTGAGAATTGACTACATTCCACTATTTCTACACGTCCTAAAGCATACATTGTTTCCTTCACATTCATATTCAGCATTCCTGCGCTAGAAGAAGTTGTTAAGGGTTTGTCAAAATGAAAATTAGCTTACAGACTTACACAGAATATATGTGTATATATAAACATAATGCATATACTGGAGTCACGGTGGCAATAACTTTGTTTGTATTTTGTACTAATTCTTACCATAACCAATACCGTAATGTTTAGTATGCTTTTTGTTAATTTCGCTGATTTTTAGTTTGTAGTTGACAGCATGTAGCTTCAGTTCCTAACAGTTAACACTAATCAGGATTTACGTAATCATCTAGTCGTGGGGTGTTCAAACCAAAAGTTCAGTGTGGGGAAAAATCCGGGACAAAATCCCCAGTCCGGTATTTCCAGGTGATTGGCCATGGGTGTCTGCATTATTGATGTGTATAAGCATAAACAAACTGAAAGGTTGCAACAAATACACGATGTTGGGACCGAGGTTCGAGCGAAGATGTATGTGTAGGAAATGTTCAGTGATCAGGAATAATAATTTGAAGATCATCGTCTTTGTATCGTTGCCTGCTAAGAAAAACCCTACAGAAATCATGCAGGAGATGGAAGTATTATCACTGAAAATGTTCTGTGCAATATTTATCACGAAACCAGTGTATCTGTCTGCATGCTATAGTAACTTACATTTGCCTAGGATGTGTCCAGGTTTTCTTCCTCTGTCTTGAATGTAGATTGCAGATTGTCGCTTTGAGAGAAAAAAAAAATGGCTCACAGAAATCTGTGAGGTTTCACATGTCTCATAAGATGGAAATCATGTGAATATCGTGAACATTCGTTAGGAAAGACATTTAGTAAGAAAGACAAATTGTACATATTGCACTATTAGAGGACAATAGTGATCAACTGTATGTTTGGGTATAATACATGTGCATAACATTATTAATATATATTCGTGTAGGATGTAAAGTATTATAATATTCATTGTTATTATCAATTTATTGTACTCCATGTTAGTGTTTGTGTCCAGTACAAGGAAAATAAATCGTGAATGCTTGAAAAAGGTTTGTTCAGTCTCCATTTCAATACTTAATCGGGCTATGTATTTCAAATGTTTTCAACTTTCTCTGCGATACATGTATGACTGGCTCAGAAACCAACCATGGGGGTATTTTAGAGATTTGCCAAAGAATAAACCCCTTTTATCTTAAATGTTCAGCTCACAATAAGACTTCTATCTGGACTTCCAAAGTGAGACAGATTCTAAAGACTGAGAGTTGATGCCTACATACCACCAGTATTACGGTGGCTTAAATCGGCTATATATGTTTGGTTTCCACCCCAAACAATTTCCATCCAAAAGAAAATGACACCTCCGTGAAAACATTTCATCACAGGCAAAAGCCTGTACACCTAGGTAAAATAATTCTCTTCTAGGTCAAAACCTCACCTACATGTAAGTCATAACCTCCACACCCAGGTCTCCACGCAGGTCGAAACCTCCCCACCCAGGTCAAAACCTCCCCACGCAGGTCAAAACCACCCCACCCAGTTCAAAACCTCACCCACGTCGAAACCTCCCGACCCCGACATCTCAAATCCTCCCCACCCAGGTTGAAACCTTCCCATCCAGGTCGAAACCTCCCCATCCAGGTCGAAACTTCAACACTCAGGTCAGAACCTCCCCATCCAGGTCGAAACCTCCCTACCCAGATCGAAACCTTCCAACCCAGATCAAAGCCTCTCCACCCAATTCGAAACCTCCCCACCCAGGTCAAAGTCTCCCCACCCGGGTCAAAACTTCTCCACCCATGTCGAAATATCCCCACCCAGGTCAAAACCTTTCCATCTGGTCGAAACCTCCCAACCAAGGTCAAAACCCCCACCCAGGTCAAAACCTTTCCATCCAGATCAAAACCTCCCCACCTAGGTCGAAACCTCCACACCCAGGTCAAAACCTCCACTCAGGTCAAAACCTCCCCACGCAGGTCAAAACTCCCCACCCAGGTCAAAACCTCACCCACGTCGGATCCTCCCGACCCCCACACGTCAATACCTCCCCACCCAGATCGAAACCTTCCCATCCGAGTCGAAACCTCCCCATCCAGGTCGAAACTTCCCCACTCAGGTCAACCCTTCCCCATCCAGGTCGAAACCTCCCCACCCAGATTGAAACCTGACCCAGGTCAAAACCTCTCCACCCAGGTCGAAACCTCCCCACCAAGGTCAAAGTCTCCCCCCACCGGGTCAAAACTTCTCTACCCATGTTGAAATATCCCCACCCAGGCCGAATCATTTCCACCTAGGTCGAAACCTCCCAACCAGGATAAAACCTCGCCACAGAGGTCAAAACCTCTCCACGCAGGTCAAAACCTCCCAACCCAGGTCAAAACCTCCCCACGCAGGTCAGAACCACCTCACCAAGGTCAAAATCTCACCCAGGTCGAAACCTCCCGACTCTCACACGTCAAAAACATCCCCAACCAGGTCGAAACTCTCCATCCAGGTCGAAACCTCCACACCCAGGACAAGCCTCCCCCACACAGGTCAAAATCCCCCTCCCAGTACGAAACCTCCCCACCCAGGTCAAAACCTCTCCACCCAGGTCGAAACCTCCCCACCCAGGTCAAAGTCTCCCCACCTAGGTTGAAACATTTCCACCCAGGTCGAAACCTCCCCGCCCAGGTCGAAATCTCCCAACCAAGGTCAACACCTTCACCCAGGTCAAAACCTTTCCATCCAGGTCAAAACCTCCCCACCTAGGTCAAAACCTTCACACCTAGGTCACAAGCTCTCCACAGAGGTCGAAATCTCCCCACCAGGTCGAAACCTCCACCACCTAGATCAAAACCTCCCAATCCGGGTCGAAACCTCCAACTCAGATAAAACCCCCCACCCAGGTCGAAATCTCCCCACCAGGTCAAAACCTCTCCACCCAACCCAGGTCAAAACCCTACCCAGGTCAAAACCCCTCCCAGGTCAAATTTTCTCCCCCGGGTTGAAACCTCCCCACCCTGGTCGAAACCTCCCCATCCAGGCCGAAACCTTCCCATCCAGCTCTAAACCTCATAACCCAAAATCCAAACCTCCCTACCCAGGTCAAATCTCCCAACCAAGGTCAAAACCCCACCCAGGTCAAAACCTTTCCATCCAGATCAAAACCTCCCCACCTAGGTCGAAACCTCCACACCCAGGTCAAAACCTCCTCACTCAGGTCAAAACCTCCCTATCCAGGTCAAAACCCCTATCCAGGTCAAATCCTTTCTCCCAGGTTGAAACCTCCCCACCCAGTTCGAAACCTCCCAGCCAGGCCGAAACCTCAAAACCTTCCCACCCAGGTCGAAACCTCCCAGCAAGGTCGAAACCTCAAAACCTTCCCACCCAGGTCGAAACCTCGAAAACTTTCCACCCAGGTCGAAATCTTGAAACCTGTCCACCCAGGTCAAACCTTCCACCGAGGGAAAACCTCCCTACCCATGTTTGAGCCTCCCCATCCAGGTCGAAACCTCCCCATCCAGGTCGAAATCAAACCATCCCGGCCGAAATATCCTAAACCCAGGTCAAAATCTCCCAACTCAGGTCAAAACCTTCAGATCCATGTCAACATCTCCCACCTAGGTCAAAACCTCCTGAGCCAGGTCGACCCCCTTCCCCCCTCACCTAGCTCAAAACCATCCCATCCAGGTCAAAACCTCCCCACCCAGGTCAAAACCTCGAAAGCTCCCGATTCAGGTTGCAAATTGCCCATCCAGGTTAAAACTTCAAAACCTCCCCACCTAGATCGAAACCTCAAAACCTCCCCACCCATGTCAAAATTTTCCTCCAGGTCAAAACCTCCCCAACTAGGTCAAAACATTGAAAGCTCCCTACCCAGGTTGAAACTTGCCCATACAGGTTAAAACTTCGAAATCTACCCACTCAAGTCAAAACAGCCAGTCGAAACCTCCCCACCCAGGTCGAAACCTCAAAACCTCCCTACCCAAGTAAAACCTCAAAACCTCCCACACCCAGGTGAAAACATCCCCACCCAAGTCAAAACCTCGCGATTGAAAACTTCCACCCATGTGGAAACGTGTACATCCAGCTGCAAGCCTCTACCCCAAGGTAAACACCTTCACACTCGGATAAAAATAATTTTCATCTGAGTGTCAGTGAAATGGATTTCACAAAGTGAAAAGGTTTGCACCCAAATGCAAAGGTTTTCATGTGGTTGTGGATGTTTTCACCTACGTCAGAATTACATTGGGTGGAAATTCCACATCTTCCATCCATTCCAGGCTGCGTACGACTAGACTTATATACGAATTAGTCTCAATTCATAGATATCGGAATTCAAATTGTTCCTCAGAGGTTTGGGTTGGGTTCACTAGAGAATCCTATATTGTCGGCATTTCCAACTCCTCTCAAGGGGCATTCTCAATATTTTCTATAGGATGTCTATTCTTTGCTCCTTAGAGAACCTGCTGATGCACAGAGAGAGTGTGTTGGCTGGGAGCTTGGGATTCCACCATGCACCCGGCCATGCCTACTAAATGTACTCGTACTGGTAAAACTCGTAAGTAGGAATACTTACTAGGAATAGTTGGTTCGAAAAATCACTGTAACACTAGTAAATTGGATACTAGTACTATCCACGAATGTAGAGAATATGTATGTTGGTGAAAACTGAACAGGTTAAACAGCTCACCATCCAAAGATCGACGTGGACGGCATCATCCTTTGTTGCACGACGTATATATCTAGTCTCTGAGTCTTGAGAATATGTTCAACGGACGGACCTTTGCTAGCATTTGCACCTTCATTCTTCGAAAATGATGCAAAATCAAGCTACATGCATCCGTATGATATCTTTATTGCTAATAACAACTTAACAGTCATCTTCATCCCGTCGCCTACATCCAGGTTGCAATGGATACTCAATGACAAGTTAGTCACCTCTAACTTGAGTTTCCTTCTCCCGCTTCCCTCTCTTAGCTAGGGGATGGGTTGGACTCAAAATGTTGCCCTTGATGAATACGAGGATTACATGTACATGCACAGTGTACCTGATGTATGCAGATATCAGACGTAGTGCATCGTCAAAGCGTTCCCCAGTGATAGAATGCTCACTGCAGTTAAACATAACTCGTGGGTCTTCGTTGGTTACTAGTATCAGACAAAATTCTGCGCAAAGGGTCATTTTCAAGATCCCCAAAAATATATACTATAGTAGTTATGTATCTACAATTGTCTAGGAACGCTAAGTGTATATAAATTATAATGTGTGTCACTTGTAACTCCTCCTAGTATGAGCATACCGGATTATATGACATGTTTCTTATCTTACCCACAGGTTCTTCATATATATGCATATACTATTGTGTGCTTAACATACTACGCACTGTATTATGAACATTCAATTCATTTCAGTTCAATTCCCAGGTCGGCAAATGATGCACGTCATGTACCATATCATATATGTGATGCAATAAACTATAGCTGACCATCTTCAAATTATTATTACTAAGTTATTTTGGACATTCCAGACCAGTGGTGATCAAGCTTGACATCACATACTTAAGGTCATACAAGGTCAATCGATGTCATTCATAAGAAAAAACATCTTATGCAGTCTACGTTCTCTCCAGGAGGTCTCGTGGTAGAGCCAGAAATATGTTGAAAAATTATCCAGCTCAGTTTGGAACTAAAGGAAATACCTATAAATATATTCCATAAGGATATGGAAACAATTACAATTATGTCATGTATCATGGTAAAACATACAAAACTGCTAATGGTCGCCGGAGGAACGCCATACATGTACCAATGTGTTTTAGGAACAAAGCTCTAATGATCTTCATTTTCTGACGTGTTATTTACTGAATAAATTATTGATCGGAATATATTTCTCTTAGATCTATGTAGTAGAATAACTTTACACCCTTTCATGTTCCATGACATGTCAAAATATCTCTATAAATTTCATAAATATATTTTTTAGAAAAAATATGAAAATGTACAAATGCAACGAGATGAAATTGTTCAATTGTTCGGGGCCATGTGTCACTGTATATTTTAATCAATGGAGGGAAAGCCTACACCCTTCGTTCGATCTACCACTGCTGAAAGCCGAGGGGAAATTTCCCCCGTGGAGTCCCGCATGTATGACTGAGCACTCGGGGGTGACGCATGGTCGGCTCACAGGTGCAGCAGCTGTCGCCAGATGCGTCATGCGTCCGCGCCCATTGCACGCTCGAAATACAAACACCCATGCACGGACCGGGGGAGCGGGTAAATGAAAATTAGCGAATCTATCGATTGGAGTTTAGAAGCAATTTTCTCTTTATGATCTGCACGGGGCCGGCTTCCCAGATGTCAGGGCAATTTCCCGGGGTTGAATTGAGTTTTGTTCACAAGATATATATCATAATTGGACGGAGCCAGTTCTGTACACGAGTTTTTAAATTATTCAGTACAGTTTCTTTATGCACGAATCCAGTAGATTATTCACGAACTCAACTAAATAAACGTTTTGGGTCAAAACAATATATGTGGAAACAAAAAAAACAATTTAAGAAAAGGACCGATGCAAACTGTCGAATCATCAACGATAAATTAAAAACACACGTGGATCTGTCGTGATCGGAAAGTTGTTAAAGGATCATAGACGAGCATGGAGAATAATGCTGATATTCTTGGAATATGTTACTAATTAGTTCACCTTTCCTGTGGAAATGGTGACCAAAATATCTTCGTTATTGATGGACATTCTATGAACGCGCCGGGGATGAATGGCTCAGCCGTGAATGGGAATGTGGTTGCAAGAGAAATCATTCATGAATAGAATCCGGCAATAGTATTGTGTGATCCACACATAATATTCTAAAAATGGATATACATGTGAGCTTTATATTAACACTGTCCTTGGGGATTCTTTTACCTGGCCAACACTGTCCAGAGGCTATTGATATTGAAGGTAATTATACATGTAGACTATTGACTCTGTATGTTAACTATAAATTGATATGCGTATATGTAGAGCACGTGTGTGGAATGTGGATAATGATGAGAAGTCATTGAAAAAAAGAATATAAATAATTTAAACTGAAATAATTTGAAACTATACAAAAAACACAAACGAATCAGAGAAAGTAATGTACTCCTTTATATGTACGTGTAGTAAAATCTATTTACACGTTGGATGTATTCGTTCGATTTCCCATATTTGGATCTGGTATTTCATATATAATTATTCTGAATAAATTTCAAGATTGAAATTTCGCTATCATAACTATCACGATTTTTCTCATGGTTTTATGATTTGGATATTTTCTGGTGTACGTTGTAACTATAGATGCTGATGTTTCATGTATTCATTATGATTATATCATAACGTCATTCGTGATGAACCAGCTACAAACGATGTAAATGCATACATATCTCACATATGGATTTACAAATAATTATATTGAATTTGTTCCAGAAAAAACAATGCACACATGTACAATGTAGAGTACTATACAATTTAAGACATGTAGCCCTGTCCCCTTCAATATGGCTATCGCATGCAGGCTGTGACGCACTGTTGGACCTGTTGCTGATCCTGGACTCGTCCCGGTCGCTGATGGAGTCCGACCCCCTGGGGCAGGAGGGCCTGACGTGGGCGGCCGTGCGCAATTTCTCCCGGGGCCTCGTGGAGCACCTGCCCGTCGGGCGCGAGACCAGGGTCGCCGCCATCAGGTGCTACAATGTTATTGTCGTTTTTCTGGCTATTTAGTCAATTTTGTGCCATGGGCTTCTAGGATTAATTTGACCGATATAATTAAATACCGGTGTATATATAATTGCATACTTGACATTCGGATGTAGGTCTATTTCGTTGGTTTTTTTTTCACGACTGTAGTTATTGAGAGAAATATTCCTAATGTAGGATCAGTGCATCCCGAAGTGATAGATTAAAAAAAAATCAAGTCTGGTGGAGAATCCGGATCTCAAGAATTTCCCTGTCAATTCTTCCTAAATATTATACACTGTAAAAAAGATTCCGAGACATGTTTATATGTTGTCAATAAACAATATAGATACGGCACTGAGCCCGAGGTCCTGTTCCACCTGGACCACCACCAATCGGCCGAGACGGCGGGCGCGGCGCTCCTGGAGACGGACCACCTCGGCGGTAATACCAACACGGCGGCCGCCCTCCGCCTCGCGCGGACCGACGTCTTTGACGGCGTCCACGGCGCCCGCTCCCGCGCCAGGAACGTCGTCGTCTTCGTCGGCGACGGTATCGACAACGTTGGGAGTGACGGCTTGGGAGCCGCGATAAAGTACGTTGGCTAATTGCTGAAATAATATATTTTAATATGTCATAAAAAAGCAGAGGAAGCCTATAAAAGGTCAAATTCATGGATGCCATACAAATATGATAATGGATGTGGGGTCCAAGGGACTTCGTGACATGACTTCAATCACGGATCCCTTGGAAGTTTGACGTTCGAGTCAATTTGTTATTATTTTTTGTTGATATGTATATTCTACAAACATCATGTTAAAAAAAGTTAATAAATATACTCCATCTAGAGACTTGAAGGAGCTGTCCGAGGCTAATGTATACGCGGTAGGGGTGTCCCGGGAGATCCTAGCGGGAGAGCTGCGCCGCCTGGCCTCGTACCCTCCAAAGCACCATTTCCTTCACGCGCCCCGCCTGGCCGACCTAGCCGTGATCCAGGCTTACCTCGTCAGGCGCATCTGTCACCTGCCCGACCCCGACTTTCCTCTACCGTCCGAGCCAGGTTTTCCCTACTATTTAAATGTTTTATTTCAACTGTGTATATATCCAGTTTCGAAGAAAAGCGAATAGAGTTCAATAACAGGCCGGTTCTTTGGTGCTGTTGATGCTAAGAATACTAGCAGAGTTTTTTAATGCATACCTTTCGAAATAAACGAAGTTTAGTAAACAACTTTCATACACTGTTTTATATTATCGCGCACCTCCAGGCCTACTCATCGTACGGTGTATGTATAGTGTCAAATGTAAATGTCTGGGGGGTATTCGAATTTCATTTAACTTTTGCATTGTGTACATGTCTCGAAATGCGCTCAAGTCTGAAGTTACTAAATATAACCCTATAAATAGATATGAATTAAATGTAGTGGGTTGCTATGAAGAACACTCGACACCAGTTCGAAAATCTCATGATCTATTCATAAAATGTAGAACTCGAAGGAATGATTGTTTTTTTTTTAATGGATATATTTCTGGTACACGGGGTACACAGGGTGCATAGTTCTGATTCTGCCATTGTATTGAACAGTAGATTTGAAACAGATCTAAACATATGTAGGCCTATATCAATCTTATGGGTCAAACCTCACATGAAGATAATTATCCACGGCGGATTTAAATACAATGGTTCATTATCGTATTTGTGGGGTACACACCCACGTAGGCCTATACTACTATTCATTTACGTTTGAGTAACTTTTTCATTTCAGTATAGGCCCAAGTATCATACACTGCGCCTTAATACTACTCGTCCACTGAAAACATACCATTTAATCCGTCTCGCACCTTTTTAATCCTTATTGAATATAGAGGAAGGCGCAGGATATGATACTTGGGCCTCAGTATAATACATGTATATACATGAATATACAATGTATATATAAACTAAGTATTTCAGCCTATAGATTGACAAATCACTGACCCAACGTACATGTATGTAACCTACATTTTTTGTAGTTGTAAGAAAATATAACACAATAATCAATATCGCTGTTTTTATTCCCCCAGAATGCCCCATGCCAGGCTGTAAGACCTGTGACAGCACGAGGTGCTTTGTTTGTGAAGATGGCAAGTTCCTCTCTAATGACCAATGCATAGGTACGTTCGTGTTCATGTATGGCGCTGGTATTTGCACATTCTCATCAGAACCATATGTACGCAATTATTGCAAACATCGTCAATATTTTTCCAACAAACACAAATATATCATTCCTGATTTCCTGGTAATTTCCAGTCTGATTTGTATTGTTGGTACATTACCATCCACCCGATTTGAATATCATGCACATATGAAGGTAATCGGTACCTATTAAAGGGGATGAAAATTGTTCATGATATTTGAGATAGCAGAAAGGGGAAATAATTGGGTGATTTTTGAAAACACAAAAATGTCAGAGGAACTTTGTTATTTTGTTCTGTTATGGAACTCAGGGTCTCTTGAATGTGTGTTAATATCTACATGTACACCTAGTAGTCACCTACAGTGTACTGCAAATCCATGCAGGTTGAAAATTTCTGCTGACACCCACATAATATTACGTAGGCCTATATGCTAATTCGGATCGAATCTGCTATTTGATGATGCAACACCTACTTCATGACTTTTTTTCTGTATAAACTCCCTTTGAACGTATATACATGTATATGTACTCCAAATAAAGCACTGTTTTCAGACTGCCTGGCCCACTGCCGTATCTGTGACAGCGTGTCCACTTGTATACAGTGCCGACCTGGCTGGTTCTGGGTACAATCACTCGGCAGATGTGAAGGTATTTCATAGCTTCCTATTATCTTTCGAGCATGTTGAAGATGAAATTGAGTTCTTTTTCTATTATGAAGAAAGGAAATGAAGTAGACACATCCGTTAATCTACAGAAGTGGACTGATACCCGTTAATGATTTTTTTGTGAGTTTACATGTAGGCCTACATGTAGATGTATCCTCACATCATTGACAGCTTGCGAGTTGGTAGCAGACTTGGCGCTCGTCATCGACAATTCAGGCAGTATCCGGGACAAGAATCCCGACGATGATTCGTACGACAACTACCAGCTATTGAAGGATTTCATCAACCGACTCCTCGATCGCCTCGACGTCGGCGAGAACGTCACGCGCGTCGGCGCCATCAAGTTCTCCAGCAAGTCCCACCTCGTCTTCCACTTGGACACGTACAGCCACCGGCCCATGATCCAAGAGGCCATAAGCGAGATGACCTTCGGTGGAGGTCACACGAACATCAGCGGCGGGCTGCGGATGATGCGCAACGAGCTGTTCCGTGCTGGACGCGGGGACCGTCCCGACGTCGGGAACCTGGCGATTCTCGTCACGGACGGCGAGTCGACGGTCGACAAGAACTCGACGCTGGCAGAGGCCCAGCTCGCGAAGAGCGAGGGAATCACGCTGTTCGTCGTCGGCGTCACGGACGAAGTCAACGAGGATGAACTGCGGACAATCGCGTCGCCGCCGGTGGAGGACCACTACTTCAACTCGGTGGAGATTAGGAACCTGGACGAGCTACTGGACAGCCTCATCAGGCAGATCTGCAACCCGCAGCTACCTGGCGACGGGGAACTCTAACTACTATTAATTTCTGTACGCAATTTAGTATAGTTGGGAGATATTGTGTTTTGCCTATGAAATGAAGTAATTGTGACCAAAACTCCACCAAGCTGTGTTCAAGCTGCCAAACAAAAAATATTTCATGACCAAAAAATTAATAGTCGCAATTGTGTACGTTTGTTAACTTTGTTGTATTATATGTATATATCTGGCATTTACATTCATTCATAGCTTTGCATAAAGTACCAGTATTTCAATGATTTGTAATCATACAAGCTACACAATTGAATATTTTTTTTTGGTGTGGTGTGTGTTCTAGACGTGTGATGATCTCACTTCATATTAAGGTATTTTTGGAATTATTTATCATTTATAGATTGAGTGGGAATTACTGTTCAGTGTGTGGGTTACGTGGCCTGATTCAAATCCAATAACGTCATGTATTATGTCTCATTGTGTATACAGTATATTGATGTTCTGTGTTGGTCCTCTATGTACTACTGTATCGGTATTTGATTGGCTGATGACTCAGCTCCTGAATAAATATTCGCACCTTCGAGGCAGTGCGATGTTTAGTGAGCTCAACGAAAATCGCCTGATGTCTTTCTTAGCGATGCTATCAGCCTTTGCTAATTGTATCAGCAATCATTATCAGTGCGCGTCACCTGAGCGTGACATCAGCCAAGCCACACTACGTGTAAACCTGGTTCTAAGACTTGTGTTATTTCACGACATCGTGACCAATATTTATGGAAATCTATAATTAGTAACGATTAGCATCTTTATACTGTAAAACTACCTGTACCCTGGAAAATCCTGATAACTTTGTTCGGTGATAAAGAATTGTGTCAAAATAACAACACATGTCAAAATAACAACACAAACAAATGGATGATCTTTTTTTTCCAACAATTTATTTATCAACTGTTTTCAACTGGTACAATGTTGTCATTATAATATGCTGATGGTGTTAGTCAAACCGTAAAATTTAATGCATATCTCTCTCTTTTTTCCCCAATGATGAAAACGTCAAACAAAAGTAGCACCTGTCAATACAATTTTTTTTTTCGACTCGAGATGACAAAAATATCAACAATAATTTCTGTTGCTCTGGAATGACATTGCGCCCAAAAATCCAGTGTCTCCAAAACAATATCACACACGTACATAAAATTCTGAAATGACAAGTTCTATGATCAGATGGCGGACATAGACACAATGATGATCATGACAATGAGGACATCTAAGAAATCAGGTCCATGCAATTGGTTTATAATACTGAGTTCGATTGAAGGAGTTCAGATTGATCACATCATGAACAGGAATTTGATTTTCCTCACAAGATATCACTTTTAAATTAACAAAATGGCATCATTTATTCCATTTTCCAGTCAGATATTGAAATGCAGCATCAGAGCGGATTTAACGAAGAAATAGTGACTGCCCCGTACATTTTATACATTGAGTTTGACATGTTCACATGAAATCAGTGCTTACAAATGCAATACAAAACTAAAAACATACAAATCAATGTAAAAACTTAATTAAACAATTTCCATACCAGTAGATAGATGTAGTAGTTCATTGGACACCAGTAATGATTCTTGACAACGTATTTTTCTTTTCTGAAGTACTGTATACATCACTACCCAAAACGTGATAAAACGATTCTGTTTTTTTCTCCCGTCAGATCATTAAAACCATTTTTGACAAAACTTTGATTCATGCATGTTATTTATTCCCCAAGCACTATGGCTGTCAACAGCAGCATAATTGTAAATGCAAGATATATAAATTTTCCACATAGTTACCCTGGTAATAGTCAATTGTCAGATCTCTACCCTTTTCAAATATTCACTGCTATTATTGTAGCCCACAAGGTCTTTTATTTATCGTTATTTCGCCTCGATAAGCCCTGGACTCTAACATTTGAGATTCATTGTGCAAATTCAGCCTTCAAGTCACATCGAATACATTTTGGGGAGTTTGAGGTAAGGGTACTGGCATAGGTAAATGAAATACATGAACTGATATCGGACAAAATCAAGACTGCACAATGCGTTTTCAACTTTCCATTGAAGTGATCGTAGTACTGACACATCAGTTAATGCCACAAATTTCTCGGATCACATCCACCCCCACCAAGAATCCACACTGACCCCCCTTCACGAGGCAATTTTCAAGAACCAGCTTGACGGAATCTCCTGTGGACCTGGCCGACGACGATCGTAACACGCGTTATTGGTGCTGCAGTTCTGCGGAAAATCCTTAGAATATTAATCTACAGGAAGGTCGAAAAGGTAAATAAATGACTGGGGAATTACCATGTGGACATAGAAGGATTTTTGCACGAGGCGAACTGCAGCACCAATACACAACCTACTTCTCTGAGGTTTTTCTGTTTTGTTATTTTTTTTTGTTCCCTCCCCTGCCCAACCTAACATTTCCCACCAGATTTATAAGACTGATCCCTCAATTCCTCCCGTCCCAAAACCCTGCCACACATATCACCGATAATGCGGACAGCGAACTGTTTTATCTCATCGACTATAATTAATGCCCTACCCTTAATCCCTTTAATCCTACCTTATTACTTGCCCCCTAATACACCTTTCTAATCTTTTTCATCATTTCATGCCCTTATCTTCCTAACCCCTACCCACCAGCCCCCTCCCTCACCCAAACATTCATACCCCCTCTATTACCTGTATTTGACACAAACAATCCGGAAAAAAGGCCCAATTTGAAATTTAGAACACTATTCACAGACTATACGTACATAACACAAATACATGTATATCCCTTTCCACAGCTATCCACAACATTCACACATAGATACATACAGAGCTGCCAGGTATATACACAACACCATCTATACAGCTAAATTTGTGTAAAATGATGGATTGTTTTACACAAGTAAGGTGTTTACAATTTCATTTTGATGTTGATCTTGTAACAACCAGTGGTTCCAGAGTATTTCAACCACTTTCCTCGATGACAATATTGATGCAGTTCAAACAGCACAGATGTGGATCAGCCATTCCTCTGTTCTTTTGTTTCAAACAAAAGAACATCGGCATTGGCCGTGAACTTCTGTACTCTTTGCACTACCTGCTCGACATATTTAGCACATTTAGCACCTTCGTAAAGCTTATGGACGCACCTTCCCTCTAAAGTAGAATCTATGGACTTGCAACGAAATGGTTTCATTGCAGTCACAAACAAAATACATGTACATGAATAAGTAATTGTTACAACATTTCCAGTCACACTTATAACAGCTTTGTGCGATTTTCCACATTTTAAACATTTTTTTTATCTGTACATCTTTTAAAGTTTCTTGTTACTTTTCCTCGATGAGTTTCCTGATATTACATACAGTAGACAATCTGAATGTCCAACATATGTACACTTAGGATGCCAGTATGTGTTCTATCTTATCAATAACATGCTATCTGGGTCGACTTGACCACAATGCACAAATTATCAGAATACAAAATATGTACAATGTAACTTTTGCTAGACATTCCAGCAAAAGTCTGTTACACAAATCTGAACCACAATACAGAATCCATTCACATCATCTGCCAGTTATAGATATTCTTTGATATTTGACAGATATTTCAACTTCACAGATACATTGTATTCGACAGAATTGTCCATTTTATAGACTACTTGTCTAGAATAGTTTTTTTTTATTACAATCTTCTGTTGAAAAAAGATATAATCATGGCTTTTGCCAACTGCATGTGTTACATTCATGTGTTCTGATTGCAGTAAATGACTTGATGGCGTGTCTCTATGAGAAACGAATTACCGTTAGATTGAGTACATGGATGGAAAGATTACTAGTACACTAAAGCTGAGAACATCTCGCAAAGGACACAACAAAGATGTCACCAGCGTATCACAGATATTAACCGTTTGACATAAGCCACAAGACACAAAATTACAAGATTTCAATCCACAGGCATCGATCAAACACGACGACTACACAAGATATGCATGACGTTTACACAATAGTGTCAAGGTACTGATGTAGGGTTCTGTTTTGCCGTTAGATGTATGTAACCCAAATCCAGCAGTAATCCGACTGATGGGGATCACTTGTATCTGGTCACATTTTATTCCATAAAACTAACTAGATCAACATCAAAAACTTACATAGTGAACAAAAAATCAACTTATCCAATACAACCACTCATCTTAGATGACTGCATTCAACCACGAGGTGTCGAAAAAACTCAAAAAAAGTTTCACAGAAAGAGACAATTTTTTGCCAAAGACAAAACTAAAACTACGAAATGAGGGTGCGGATTCCACATGGAGACAAATCGATGAACAAAATGATGGTCCTCTCATGTGTCTTTGGCAAGACCCTGTTCTTGTACATACAACAAAATATGGTAAACTTTCGCCTCTGTGGGCTCCGTCAATTTCAGTCAATCATACGTCAAACAAATCCTCATATGACTTGATCGAGACTTCACTCTGAACTAGAGAACATAAAAAAATAAAGGTAGTAAATAAAAAATAGCATCTTTTTTTCGTAGCAACTGTTCATAAGCACACGTTTTGCTGTATTGTTTTCGGTCCAGTGTACAGTGAAAACACTCGCCCTGTGTCGTCGTCGCGTGTTGACAGACCAGAGACGCATGTACAGGACCAAGACCTTGGCTGTCTGTAAACCGTCTCTGCCATTCCCCTCAATGTCTGGGGGGCTCAGTACACAGAACTAGACCCGCTGAGCAAGCACAGTTTATTATATCGTTGTCTGCAGGTAGCAAGTCTTAATTAATCAAATAATCAACTCATACAGCGTGCTGTAGTTTTCACTAGGTCCTCTCTTTTGCCATCAATCGCTTCATTTCGCGCTCTGTCACATACGTAGTTCCTCCTCACAATGTTCCACACAAAAATCAAGAGTAGTGGCTTGACATAAATAAAGAAATCTTAGTTCTGCAACTGTCAAATTAGTGCGAGATATTCTGAACATTCCTGAGTGATCAATGTTGGCGATATATCTACGACTACATCTAGTGGGGCGGGAGACTGTTGGATAGTCCGTCCCATAATGCCGAGCACATGATTCCTCCTCAGAAGATCGCTGATGTCACTCTGGGCGGTGACCGACCAGTTGGCTTCTGATTGTCCATGATCGTCTCCTCCGGCGGCGTATCAGTCGAGCCTTCTTTCTTCAAGCTGCGGCGGCGCGCGAGGCTGGACTCTCCTGGTGGTGACAGACCCATCCACAGGATCGGAGCTCGGTCTGTGGTGTCCTCTTCTGCACTGCTTCCATCCTCGCTTTCATCCAAGTCGCTGCCAATCTGGAACTGACACTGGTAAGCGTCGCCTGCCTCGGAGAGTCGGAAGATTGGGCTTGCGCTGTACACGTCCTCTGGATCCTCAGGATCATGCTCCAGCGGTCCAAATCGGCTTATGTGGAATGTCTGCGGCTCGTACATCTCAGAGATGGAGAGATGTCGCAGGATCATGCGGTTGAGGGCGTTGGCATTCTCAGCAAAGGCTTCCAGCTCCTTGACGCTGTTGTGCCTGGAAATATCAAAACATTGGAATTTAATAACATTTCCAAGATTGTGAATCAGAGAACCTTAACGGTCTCTATTTGAATACATTCAAGGTTCTCATCCACAGAAAGTAAAACCACCTCTGAAGGACGCGTGGTGTGGCAAGCTGGGCCATGGAAGACTGGTTGGTGACCCACGGATGCTGAATGACCTCCTCGGCACTGTAGCGCTGGTGAGGATCCTTGACGAGCAGGTGACAGATCAGGTCCTTGGCGCTGTCCGAGATCTGGCTCCACTCGTCATCTGGCAGATCATACATCCCTTCCTTGATCCGCTGGAACAGCAGGTCCTGGAATGCGAGAGATGAATGTTGTGATACGAATGGGAGGAAGTAACAAGAAGACTCGAATGATGTTAGTTTTGCCTCTTCAGTCTTAAATGGACTATTTTTTACCGGTTCATACCTGGCAAGTCTGACAGGAGTCGCCTCTCTCCCAACCACAGTCCTGGCCACACTGTCCATAAAATGGCGGGTAGCCGCAGAGCATCATGTACAGAATGATTCCCAGACTCCAGAGATCACAGCGCTTGTCGTAGGACCACGCCTGGTCCGTCCACACGTCCACGACCTCTGGTGCCATGAACTCAGCCGAGCCAACCTGGAGACAGAAAAATTAACATTCAATTGAGTTTTATTGCCAGTCTGTGAAAACTATAATATGTCTAACGTAATCATACATATTTGCCGGTACAGCAAACTGGTAGAATGAATTGTCAAAACACATACCGGGGTGAGAAGCTCGGGTGTGGTTGCTGGGGTGCAGCTGCGGCTGTTGACAACGACACCACTCCCCAGGTCAAAGTCACAGATCTTGACAGGCGTCAGCTGACCGGCCTTGACACAGAGAATGTTTTCAGGCTTGAGGTCACGGTGGGCCATGCCCTTCTTGTGTAGAAAGCTGATGGCACAGGCAACATCTCGCACAACTTGGCTGGCCTCTTGTTCGGTGAGGTGGCCGCGTCGCTCAATCGTTTCTAACAGGGTACCTGCAAAGTGGATTTAGGGTTTTAGTTATAATTTGATGACTACCATTTGTAGAAGATTTTTCAGGCCATGTTTGGTTCTTATAACATGTCAATTCTGCTGAAACACTGACAACAACCGATAGGATACGTACCGCCTTCCATCTTCTCGAAGACCATGTAGAATGTGAGGTCCTCTTCAAAGTACTCAATGAGCTGCAGGATGTTGTCGTGTCCCTTGCAGTGGTGGAAGATCTCGATCTCCTTGAGCACCTTCTGTCGGCCTGCCGCATCATGCTTCTTTATCATCTTGACTGCGTACTCCTCACCACTGACTCGGTGCCTGTACGTGGCCACAGAACCAGTGGCTCCGGAGCCCAGCTCCTGGCCGGTCGGCTCATACACATCTGTAACATACAATACACATGGAATACACAATGCCATCTGGGAGCAAGCGAGAATACTATGAATTTTAAGCTGTAGAGTCAAACAGGGTAGTACATGTAATGCATCGGGATTTTTTTGGCATGTATGAATTGAAAATTTGTACGGTCTTTACCAATCTAACTTGCTCAGAAAGAAAATATATACATTATATAAGGGAGACACCTGTGTGCTTACAGTGTACGCAACACATGAACACAGTGGGCATTGTATGCTAATCATCCAGAACATTTCAGTACATTCAATCAGTTCACCACATGTATCGAACCAGTTAACTTGAAACGAGGTAAACAAATGCAAATAAATGTAAATTAGATTCAAAATTTCAGCTACAGGCCTACAGCCAGTGTTAGATTGCATAAAAAATCTGCTGATGCCACATGACGTATGCAAATTTTTCAGTTATGAAATCAGGCCAAGACCATTATAAGGTGACTGGGTGCACACGAGGATACAAGTCGGACGCAGACAACAAGTGATAGGTCTTGAACCTGCTCGATTTCCTGGACTGCACACATGTATGTACACACTGGCTGGTAACCTGTACCGATCCAATCAACCAACAAAGGAGGATATTTTCAACCTGACTAGGGAAATAAAACAGTTCGGCCGGTGCAGAGTTTTGGCAGCCAGGCGGATGGCTTGGGGCCAAGTCGTGAGCAGACAAAGGATGTTAGAACACGGGGCAGTACCAGGAAGGATTCAACTTGTTGGTATTGGTCCATAGATTCATTCTTTTGAAGCACAGTTTCAGAGAATGACTAATGTGGGTAAATACGCCAATTTTCAAGATATTCCTGCGAACTGCTCACGCAGGAAATTTGTCTTCTCAGAAACACATATCGATTTTAAAACGGTTGTTACTGAACACATATATTTTAATGGGAATTTTTTGTGACATTTTCATCATTCACCCATCAGAATTTAATTTGTCGCTTCACCGAACAATATCAAATTGGTCCCCGTTTGCCTCAAATCCTGCTCCCCATGCAATTGCCAAGCAGTCATCTAATGGAACACGTCCCTCCCACTTCAACATCTCGAACAACAACATGAACAATTGCGCACGCACACCACTTCCAATCAACAACTCTAACATTCACAATTTTTCAACGAGACCTACCTTCAAACTTTTTGACGGTGGTGGTGGCAGGCCTGCGCTTCTTGTTCTTTCTGCGAGGTGGCTCCCCGCCGGGCATCATGTCGGGGACGTCCAGCATGTTGTTGTTCTCTTCGACGATCATCGGCTTGATTTGCAGGCTGGTGGGCCGTGTGGCCGAACTTCGGGTCTGTGGGGTGTCCAGAGCGCCCATCTAGAAAAAGACGACGAAAAACTTGAGTTTCGAAATTCTTGTCCTGACGTTTTTGAGGCAGCGTTGTGCAACTTTTGGCATCGCCAGGGCATAATGGTTTCCATGTGAGAGCTGATGCAAGTAGACAGTGTTAGAGCCAGTGATATACCTGTCAATGAGGTCATAACCTGGGAGAGATGCCAGTTCAGTTGACGTTAGAATACTAAACCCAACGCTAATTGCTAGCGAGGATGAATTACCATGTCCTATTTCATAACTTCACGTAACTACCACTGCTGCAATGATACCCTGCCCGGTGCACATACACATACCATCAAGCCAGAGGCACGTTTTTCCAGGAATGAATGATGCAATAATCTGAGTTCACCGTCTGTGCATTACATGTTATGTGTCCGGTTGTAACCCGCCAAACATTAGCGCCACTTTATATATACATGTGTGTATTGTTATTTGCGGGCTGAAGTACAGTGGCGCTGAACGCGTCCGGGTTTGGGAATGTTCCAGATGGTCATTCACAGTCTCAGCTTGGTACAGCGAAATCACTGAACTTAAATGGTACATACAGCCTAATCATTGCACTCTAGCTACAGTTTCTGAGTGGGACCTGGATTGACACAGTGACAAATCACATACAATAGTACGATATATAGTTCCAGGGTCGTGCACGTCCATAAAGCATGTTACAACGGCAGAAAGATGCCAGAGACGCTATCAATGTACATGGTAGCTGATTTTCCTACAGTGCAGTGGGACAGATCGTGCTGATGTCATGGTTTTTTTCCACATTTACAATTAGCCGAGGAAGCAAAGTTGTCCAACAACAATTACCATGGTCACTGTCATATATGTACATGTAATCATCATGGAACTAATGAATTACAACATACAGAGCCTGCTCTACATAAACATATATAACGATGAAGATCACAGTTATGTACATAAACAGTAAATATCAATACATGTATAGTAAATATTGATGCTGATTTCCCCAATTAGCATAATTAGCCAGCTTAAGATCCAATGATCACAAGCGGCGAAGCGACAACATGATTGTATCTGGGCCATCAGTCTATGCAATGTATTTAACAGGATTACATAGCACAGAGTTACAGCGGCCAATCGAAGATTAATAAGCTCTGGAATAAGCGTAACCTGACAACGACCGGCCACGTTGGCAGTGACAACAAAGAACTGACGTGACAATTACGCGGCTGAGTCATCACCACCACCTGGAAATCCTACCACACCTGTGGTATCTTTAATCGATATGTACGGCCCCTCCACTGGTACATGTACTACCAAGTATTTCATCAGCCGTGCATCTCTAATTGCTATTTCATTTCATCTGGAAGGGAAAGCATCTGGTGGCGTTCTGACAAAGAATGATGTGGCCTGGTGACATGTGTATTATCGATTGCTTGAGAGCTGAATCATCCAGGGGTGTGTTATCAAAGCAAAAGTTTTCTTGTTGATCAACCTCAAATCAACTGATAAAGGCTGCATACATGTGTGTCTAGGGTTCATACCCAAACAAATTTAACCTTTGAAGTGTGAGGTTTGACTGGTACAAGTTGTGACTGGGTTCTTTCCCATCGACTATCAGTCAGAAACTAGAGACATATCAAAACATTCATCCAGGGAGCTATTTAATTTGCTTTTTTTTTCTTGCATTTAGAAACGCACAGAATGAATCACCATATAGATCTCGAGTCAAAATGATAAAAGTACAACGGCGAGGTTACTTCATGTTGCGTATTATAAACAAAAATTCCCTTTCTGTTCAAATGTCAGGACACAATCAAAGAACGGCATGCAAATTTGTAGTAACTGTAACAAGTTTGGATGTTCCCCAACCAGAATCCAACTTCATGATAAATTGACAATCCACAAGTTCAATATCTAGGATCACTGTGGGAGTATTAGAGTTAATCGCATTGTGTGAAAACCAAATTATGTGAATGCACATGTAAAATGCATATGGGTTTTCCAGATGTACACAGTGAGTCACTTCCTCACGATTTCAATCATTCTGTGATTGGATAAAAATCCCTAAAGATTCAATAAAGCACTTAATGCACAATTAAAACCTGTAATTTACCACAATTAATCAATCATCTACATGTCGCACAGCTCACCTTTTCACAAGGTTAGGGAACAACTCAATGAATTGCTGTCATTGGAACAGAACCGCAAACTTATTTTCCAGCGCTGGACAACATACTAGAGCTGCATGATCCGAGACATGACTACCACGGGGCGACCAAGCGATCTTCTGCAGGACTCGCGGAAAACCACGTACAATATAAACAGGGCTGGTGGCGTGATCGTGATGCGCTTCTGACTGTCAGATATGATGCAACCTTTGATACCAATGCACTCAGCCAAGTCGCCACGTAGCAGGGCATCGCCTGATCATGCACCAAGTTTTGGACTGTTGACAAACAAAGATGGTGGGGCCAGAGTAACCCCCACTAACACCTGCTCCCCCCCCCCCCCCCTACTTCAACTCATCCGGAGACGAGCATCAAAACATCAGTCTATAAACAGGATAAAAGCAAAACATGACTGGGCTGTCCTGAATTTGGCCTAATTGTCCAAAATATAAACTACTAAAGACTGACACCAGCAATCAGCATCAACCCCCCCCCCCCCCCCTTCCCCCCAAACTTCCTCCTCTGTTGGTCTCGTTCCAACTAAAAGGTGCTTGCCTGATGCGGCCATTTAAATAAACTTTGGCACAGAAAAAGTGGCGCGTAGTCCAAAGTACACCCTTGCTCTTGGCCAGAGGCAGACCAAGGGGGTAAATATTATGGTGCGATGCCCCCTTCTACAGAGTACACTGACACACTTTGGGTTTTGAGCAGATGGGGAGTTTCCTACGAAAAACAAGAGGAGCACCCATGACTTCAGGCACGAGGGCTGCTAAGTAAGAAGTCTACACATACAATTGTAAACAGATAAAAATGTAAATGTGGTGATATGCTTATTGCTTATCATATAAATTACCTGGTAAGCCTCCAAGTTTCTTGGCTTATTCTATCTTTACTAGCATGAGATATACAGGTAGTACATCAGTCAGTGCATCAGCACTGTTTTCATCATGAATAAATACGCTGAATACTTGACAGACCACTGATCACAACGGATGAATGAAAGTATGGGCACACTCGGGGTTAGGCGTGAACCCCAGAAGTGCTACGAAAGTGTGTCGCGTAAACAGGGGCACTAACTGTGTTTTTTTGGTGTGTGTTTACATAATATTACAAGTAATTATAGTTGTAAACACATGCTAGGTATTATGTTGTCAGATGGGCGTAAAGTTAATTTGAGTAAAATCAACACCCATGTATATCATCTTTTCTGCACGTTTTAGAAGGAACCACGATATTTGTATTAAATTGCAAGTCATACCATATAATATGTTTTATCATAAGTGACTTTGTATTGGTCCTAATGAAGTATGTTGTGATCAACACTTTAAAACTGCCCTTATTTTCTTTTTTAGCCAGGTCATATGTTGCTATAAACAATACATATATAGGCAAAATTAACATAACATCATTACATTGTGTACCAATAGGTATTTTACAAGAGATTAGGTTGAAAGTCTTGGACTGAAACACGCTACTCTATTAGGAATAGCATGTATACAGTGTTTTAAAGGTATACCATATTGGTCCTAATAGTGGCACATGCCCTAATAGTAGAGCGCCCCCCTCGTTTCCTCAAAAATGTTTTTGTAGCCTTGTAATTCACTTCATATCTTTCCAATAAGATCTTGAAGTGTTCCAATCCATACATTCATGCTATTTGAATCATAATAAAGGGGATTAAAGGCTATAGGTATATTATTCAGTGATTTTCTTAAATTTTACCCTAAGTTTGACCTCATTTTTTTCGCGCACTGCTGCGGGAGGTCTTGCTTTGGCTCGCCGTGCTACTATTAGGACCAATACGGTACGTAGAAGTTATGCTCCAAAATATCTAGCTATACCTGATATTATATTGACACAGGAAGGCATAAGTTGTGACCTCTAGTCAGTGGCATAACTTGTGATATACATGTAGGCTATATAATATAGAATCTCTCTTCAATGTATGTCAAGTCTCAGGATAGTTAAAGCGAAACATCAATCTGAGATATATCACTGTCTAAGGATGTACACAAATACTACACATGTACATGAATAATGGCACATCTACAGGATCAGATTACCAGTCAGATATTCCAAGAATCACTATTGCATCAATTAATGATGCAATTCTTATTCGAACTCGACCACTCCTAAACAGATGAGCTCAGCAAAGTACTGTACTTGTAATATTATTGGATACATCAAACATGATTGATAAAACGATCTCTGCAAAACCAAAATGTATTGATGATTGTTTTATCAAGACATGTCTGAAATAGCTATAACAAAAGCTTTGGTCACACAATGCTACTATACAGTTGCATGTATGTACTATCTGTACATCTAACTTTCCGTGAATTTTAGTATGTTTATAATAAATAAAATGGCAGTAGATCTGTAGAAGCCAACAGCATCACATGTGTATGGTGGTAACCTACCCAATGAACATGTCTTGAAGGTTTCATTTTGTATTTTAGTGGATCTACTGTGATTCATGAGGTACAAAACATCATATATTGAACTAAAGCAGTCCTTCAAGTATTACTGATCATAAAGACAACTGACAAATTCACAATACACAAACAAAGACATCAACTTACTCTTTCAATCCACAACTCTACGCTGTGGAACTTTCCTGCTTTCCCTTCTGACACTCCGAACCCACTCTTCCCTAGAACCTTCACTTCGTACAATAAACAGTGCCTGGTGCCAAGCACCTCTTTTATATATCGCTCCACTTCTTCAAAGCTGATGTGTCATCGTTCACTCGAACGCTGGCTTTGGAAAAACCCCCCACCTTGCGTTTCTTGCCTGCCAGATCAGCTCACATCGATTGGTAGTGGCACAACCATACGTAACAGCGGGCTACTTATAGACCCAGGCGTCATACGTGTACATAAACACAGGCACAACATTGCCACAGACAACCGAACTTCCACACTGTTCTAAATGATGAAATAGCCTGCCAGTACACATCAACTGCTGGCAAACGGCCAAAGTAGAGACAAAAACCCCGCCGCCATCTTGGCGGCCGTGACATAAACAAAACAATCTGCCACGCGTCGGTCCATTTAAACTGCGCTGTTCTTGTATACGATGGAAGACAACGCCTCTTACATGCACAATTTGACCTACAATAATTTTAATTTGGAATGAAGAGGAGTGCAAACTGTTTCGTCATACTTACATAAGCCAAATCCAGTATTCTTTCTGTCATCCCTTTCAAGAACCTGCCATCCTCCGCCATATCAACAACACCCTGGCAGAGACCCCTGGCGGTGATTTTCCATTGTCTGGAGATGACATGACGTCATATCGAGGGCCCCGGAGCGAGGATTCCAGCGCTAACCATATCATAACGTTCTTGGTAAAAAAATATGTTTCAATAAATCCTTAGTGTATAGAAGCTTTTGTAATAAGTATTATAGGGACATTCAATTTTTTAAACATGAATTAACTTTTTCAACAGAATAATGATTTGACACATCTCATGGGCGCATCCATTTTTTCAGCTGTATTGACCTCACAATTCACTTGGTGGCGCCACTTTTCATTATCTGAGATCGAGTTGTGGCGCCACCAAGCGAATTCGGTGTCATACTATTGGGAAAATGGATAAACCCATGGCCCGGCTAAGAGCTTGTCAAAATCTGGTTCGCGTTTTCAAGTTGGGATATTTCAGTGATAAAGTCATTGATTGTTTGTCAAATATGTATCCCCTATGTCCTCTCGGTATATAGATGAGGCCTAGAAGGTACAGTTGTGGAAGATTTTGATTTTTTAGTTGAAAAGATGTCCAAACGATTTCCGTCCCGAGGGTGAATGACAGCCATCTCAGACGCTCCGCGTCGCTCAGGCTGATTTTGCTTCAACTGACGTCAAGATTACGGAAACTGCCGAAGCTATTTTTTTCATCGGCATGAGGAGGCGATTGCAATACTGGCTCATTAGACTCGATTATATGTCGCTGTTATTAATTACCAATTAACGCGAACATCTTTTTTTATCACCAAATGTCCACAATGCCCTCATCTGAACAGGAATAAAACCATAAAATGGTACCTTGCTACTATATGACTTTAATGTTAAAAACCGGGAAATAAGTATGGTGCAGAATTTCCCGTCATGAAAAAAACGTTACGTCTCAAATAACTATAAAAATACATAAAACGATGGCGATTAAACAGATTATGAATTCTTAGTATCTGTTAATTTCACTGAGATAACATCAAAATAATTTAATTCTTAACATCACTGTTCTTTACAAAACATGTGATCTGCTAACTCCTGACATTTACCAATAGTTATGGTGTCCTCGTTGAGGTGGTGCCCACAGATTAGACCCTTGAACACCAGTCATCATTCTTCATCAAAATGGATAGGCAGGTATTGAATTTCTTCCATAATAAACAAATTAACCTATTCAGGGAAATGGAAATAGGGCCTACGGTACGTCTCTAAATATTTATAAATCGGTGTTGGTGAATGCACATTGCGTGTTTTCTCTGATAATCATGCCAAACACATTTCCAATTATATCTATCACATTTACCATGCCGTGTATGAAATTAATTGCATTCGTGCAGTGAGAGATAGGACTTGATTCTCGAGGACCGTTCGGTGTCAAATTGTACGTCTCTAATTAAGCACGCATTTCATTTCTCAAAAATCCACTGAACGAATCAGAACGATATCTAATAAAATTAGTAATTGTTGTACGACTGTAAACAACCGCCTGCAGCAGCAAACATATTTGACCACATGTGAGGGTCTTCAAAAATCACCTTAAACTGGAGAGCTTGTATGATTGAAAATTGCAGCAGATTATATAGTTACGTCTCTATACATTTGAAATATGACTGATCTCTCCTGTAAAAACCATCCAGAACTATTGTTGGACAGTAGAAAAATAACCTGTTGACAGAAAATAGCAAAGGATGTTTGAGTTCGATGGTGGTAAGTATGAAAAAAATACTGAGTGTTGAATGTGGACATACTGAGACTTCTAGTTGACGCTCCGAACGTGATGCTCCGGACAATACCCCCACATTCGTACAGCTGGCGGATCAGTGTCTTTGTTACGTCTTATTCATGAAACGACCTTTGTCACTCCAGTGATCACGAATCATCGGAAATGTGTTGGGTGCTGACACTGCTGGTGTAGATGTTGTGCAGCGTTTTAATACATCCACACGGAGACGTAACTTGGATGCGGTTGTGGCTGATGCGTTTCTAGCGTTTATACATCTGGAAAACAGAACCATATAAACTAATATGTGTATCACTGCCAAAGAAGCGTAGGACATACTAAGTAAATGTTCCAGCAGGTTCCAATTTTCACTTGGTACATGAATGCATTGGCTGTTGTAACCAATTTTCAGGTTACCGCACCTTTGGTCCGATAAGCTATTGGCTTGGCGTTGCGTCCGTCCGTCCATATTTTTATCATTAAAATTTACGGTCGAAACTTTCTGAAATTTTGCACAAAAATAGCTAAAAAATGTTCCCAGGATAGGTTTTTCTTTTAGTTTTTTTATTTTCGCCTATTTTCTAAAATGGCAGCCGTTTTTGACGAAAAATGGCCAATTTCTGACTTTGGCGGCGATTTTCTCGAAAACTGTTCAGTCAGTTTTGAGATTTTTATTTCAAAAGATTCCCCCCCACATACCTCTGTGAACTGTATAAGTTTCGTTGCATTTGAATCGCCGGTCTGCTTGTGGCGGCCATTTTCATTTCGGCGACCGGTCCCAAATGGGACTTCTCCATGTTAAATTCTCCTCTGCTGTATAATGGGACACATTATGACTAATATCTCACTTAGTATTGATATTAGAGACTAGAAAGTAATTGTGGACATATAGGAAATGATATATGCTGAACATTCTCGTGACCTTGAATTTGGCCTCTGACCTCATTTTCAAGGTCAGAGCACAAAATGGCTAATATCTCGCTTAATCTCAACTTTACAGCTTAGGAATTAATTGTGGACATATAGGAAGTGATATACGCTTAATGTTCTAGTGACCCTGAATTGACCTTTGACCTCGTTTACAAGGTCAACGCACAAAGGCTATTATCTCGCTTATTATAGACTTTACAGGTTAGATATCAATTGTGGACATATAGGAAATGATATCATCCGAATATTCTCGTGACCTTGAATTTGACCTTTGACCTCATTTTCAAGGTCAAGTCACAAAATGGCTAATATTTCGCCTATTATCGACTTTACAGCTTAGAAATCAATTGTGGACATATAGGAAATGATATATGCCGAATATTCTCGAGACCTTGAATTTGACCTTTGACATCATTTCGAAGGACAGAGCACAAAATGGCTAATATCTCGCTTAATATCGACTTGACATCTTAGGAATCAATTGTGGACATATAGGGAGTCATATATGCTGAATATTCTTGTGACCTTGAATTTGACCTTTGCCCCCATTTTCAAGGTCAAATCACAAAATAGCTAATATCATAGAACTACTGTAGTATTTGCTGTAGTTCTATGCTAATATCTTGCTTATTATCGACTTTACAGCTTAGGAATCAATTATGAACATATATGAGAAATAATATATGCCGAATATTCTCGCGTCCTTGATTTTGACCTTTGACCTAATTTTCAAGGTCAAAGCACAAAATGGCTAATATTTCGCTTATTATCGACTTTACAGTTTAGAAATCAATTGTGGACATATAGGAAATGATGTATGCCAAATATTCTGATGACCTTGAACTTGACCTTTGACCTCTTTTTCAAGGTCAAAACACAAAATGGCTAATATCTCGTTTATCATCGACTTTACAGCTTAGGAATTAATTGTGCACATTTAGGAAATGATATACACTGAATATTCTGACAATCTTGAATTTGACCTTTGACCTCATTTCCAAGATGAGGGCACAAAATGGGTAATCTCACTTATTATCGACTTTACAGCCTTGGATATACATTGTGTACATATAGGAAATGATGTATGCTCATTATTTTGATGAACTTTAATTTGACCTTTGACCTCATTTTCAAGGTCAGATTACATAATGGCTAATCTTTCAGTTATCGACTTTACATCTTAAGAATAACTTGTGGACATGAAGTGGTATATATCCTGAATATCCTCGTGACCTTTAATTTAACCTTTGACTCCATTTTCAAGGTCAGGGGACAAAATGACTAATATCTAAATTATAAAATTAGGCCAAGGGCCAAAGATAGGTTACCGGACAATGTTTAATATTTTAGGTGTTAGCCAGGTCACTGGTATATATCATGTCCACAGTTGATTGCTAAGCTGTAAGTTCAATAATCAGAGAGATATTAGCAATTTTATGCTGTAGCCTTGAAAATGAAGGGGCAAAGGTCAAATTCAAGGTCATCAAAATATTCAGTGTATATCATTTTCTATATCATGTATATCATGTCCACAATTGATTCCCAAGCCATACAGTCAATAGAGGAGCAAGATATGAGCCAGTTCGTCCTTGGACCTTGGAAATGAGGTCAGAGGTCAAATTCAAGGTCACGAGAATATTCAGCATATATCATTTCCTATATGTCCACAATTGATTCCTAAGCTGTAAAATCGATAATAAGTGAGATATTAGCCATTTTGTCCTGTGACCTTGAAAATGAGGTCAAAGGTCAAATTCAAGGTCATGACAATAATCTGCATATATCATTTCCTATATGTTCATAATTGATTGCTAAGCTGTAAAGTCGATAATAAGCGAGATATAAGCCATTTTGTCCTGTGACCTTGAAAATGAGGTCGAAGGTCAAATTCAAGGTCATCAGAATATTCAGCATATATCATTTCCTATATGTCCACAATTGATTCCTAAGCTGTAGAGTCGATAATAAGCGAGATATAAGCCATTTTGTGCTCTGACCTTGAAAGTGAGGTCAGAGGTCAAATTCAAGGTCACGAGAATATTCAGAATATATCATTTCCTATATGTCCACAATTGATTCCTAAGCTGTAGAGTCGATAATAAGCGAGATATAAGCCATTTTGTGCTCTGACCTTGAAAGTGAGGTCAGAGGTCAAATTCAAGGTCACGAGAATATTCAGCATATATCATTTCCTATAGGTCCACAATTGATTCCTAGTCTCTAATCTCAATATCAAGTGAGATATTAGGCATAATGTGTCCCATTATAAAGCATAGGAGAATTTAACATGGGAAAGTCCCATTTGAGCCGAGTTTGGGCCAAAATGGCCCACTTCGAGCGATTCAAGCGCAACGAAATTTATAGACATCATAGGAGTACATATGGGGAGTGTTATTTATCAAAAAGAAAAAAAGTTACTGAACAGATTTTGAGAAAATGGCCGCCAAAGTCCAAAATCAGGCATTTTTCGTCGAAAACAGTCGCCATTTTGAAAAAAATGCGAAAATCAAAAAACTAAAAAATACCTCCTTCTTGAATTATTTTTAAGTATTTTTGTGCAAAATTTCAGAAAAATTCGCCTGTAAACAAAAAAGATAAAAATGTGGACGACGACGACGACGACGACGGACGACGACGGACGACGGACGACGGACGCAACGCCATGCCAATAGGTTATCGGACCATAGGTCCGGTAACCTAAAAACACTATCCGGTATCCTATCTTAGGCTAATTTTTATTGTTAAAAACAACATGCCTTAAAATATTTCTTTATCTACAATTTCGCAGCTACTGCATTGTATAAAATTAATAACGTGTTATATATTTTCTTGGGTCCATGTTACGTCTCCAGACTCTTGAAACATCACATATTGAGTTTGCCATATCTCAAGTGTTTTTATAGGAAATATCTCTGACGGTCATTTTTCGTATAATTATTGTAGATTTTCATATTTTTCAATTACCCAATAGTTAGTGTGGAAATTATACTCAGAATAACCAGTCAATGCATATTAAGGTGTAACAAAATGCTATATTCTCGTGTCCTTGTTGTATATTTAACTTGCCATTTTTGTAAATATTCAGAGATCCATTTCCAGGTTTTATTGCTTAATTTCTGGTTTTGATATTTATTTCCTGATTTGAAAATTTAATTCTGCGTTTGAACATTTATTTCCAGGTTTTATTATTTATTTCCCACTTTTAACATTTAATTCCATGTTTTAATATATAATTCCCGATTTTAAAATTTAATTCCAGGTTTGAAATATTTATTTCCCAGTTTGAAAAGTGAGTAAATGACTCTTTCCACTTTGTTCCGGGAATTAATATTTAATTCCGGGAATTAATATTCAATTCCGGGAATTAATATTCAATTCCCGGTTTGAATATTCAATTCTGGGTTTGAGCATTTAATTCCAGGTTTGTAACTTGATTCCAGGGTTTAATACTTGATTCCAGATCTTAATATTTAATTCCAGGTTTGAATATTTAATTCCGGGTTTAAATACTTAATTCCAGGTTTTAATATTCAATTCAGGGTTTAAATATTTAATTCCCAGTTTCCGAGGTTTTTCCCAGGGAGTAAATCATTCCTACAAATTCATCAATAAAAAAGTGAATGTCCCTAATAAGTTTCATATATAACATCTATATAAGGAACATTCATTTTTAGCTTACCGACCCATATGGGGCGATAAGCTATTGTCGTGGTTTATCGTCCGTCGTCCGTCCATCCGTCCGTCCGTTTTTTTGCCTTGTTGAATTTTTCTGAAAATTTACCAAAACATTCCTTGGGATAATAAATACTCTGAGATTTTTTTCTTGTTTTTTTTATTCAATCGATTTCGCCAATTTGGCGGTCATTTTTGCTGGAAAATGGCCAAATTTGGACTTTGATGGCCATTTTCTCCAAAAATGTCTGATCAGTTTAAGATTTTTGTTTTACAACATTCCCCTCATGTACCTGTATGATGTGTATAAGTTTCGTTGCCCTAGAATCCCTGGCCTGCGTGTGGCGCCATTTTGATTTTTTGATGGGTCGACGAAAAAGAACTTTTTGTCTCAAATCAAGTCACTATTCGTTTTAAGCCATTTCCAGCATTTTTGGGACTCACGGTATTTTTTATTACTTTAATTTTTCAATTTTTCTCAAAAGGGCGGCCGTTTTCGTCGAAAAACACTCAATTTTGAACATTGGCGGCCATTTTTTTTTTAAAAACTGTCTGATCAGTTTTGAGATTTTTGTTTCAAAAGATTCTTCTTATATACCTTTGTAATGTGTATAAGTTTTGTTGCCCTTGAATCGCCGATCTCTGTGTGGCGGCCATTCTGAATTTTTGAGGAGTCGGCGAAAAAAAAATTTTCGCCCCAAATCGCAGTACTATCAATTTTGGGCCATTTCTAGGCAAAACATTTTTTTCACCCTTTGAAAAATAGTTTGGACTTTTTTCCTTCATAAAGGATGCTGTCGGAACTGTAAGGATAGAACGCTTGAAGATAAAGCTTAGAAGCTTCTTGAAGCTGCTGGAAGCTTCTTGAAGGGAGTCTCCACTACAGAGCGCCCACAGGGCAACAGGATGCATATTCATTGAAAATATTGTTGCTATCATTTATAACTCATACGACTCTATCATATAAGGAAAAAATCCTGAATATTATTTTTTCACCGTCCGTCGCCTTTAAAACTATATTTCATATTAATCATGCGAAATTAACTCGATGAGACGTACTCGCATCAAATGTTATGTCGGCAACCCAGTCTTTTGCGAAATTTTGCTAATTTGAACTGTATCTGAACTGTATCCATCACACGCAGATGTAAACAAAGCACAAAGTACCAGATGTACTGACAATTTCACGCACACCACCGAATATCACTGATTATTTTCTCATAACTACACTGTATATATATAGATGAAAACTGGAAAGTGTACTTGATGTGGACTTTAAATGGCAATTTGAGCATTTGTTTACATTTGGGTTTAATGGATACATATCGTTTGTTTATGTACACAAATTGGCATAAAATGTATGTTAAAACCGATGTTAAGACAATTCGGATGGACTGTAATCGTCAAAACCGACGTGTACATGTTTTGTTGTCTTGTGTTTGACGATTTTCAATAAAATCTAGTTTTGAAGAAAAAAATGTTGCATACCATCGAAGGCAGTTGCTTTAAACTGCACATGATGGATGTGAATATGGAAATGTATTTAGATTTCCACTCAAATCATGAAATTTCATAAGTTATCATTATATAATTTGGAGGAAATTGGTCCTCAATGTACAATTCCAAACAAAATGAATTATGGCTCCATAATTGTGTCGCTCCATGTAACTATATAATTCCAAGTAAAACTGAACGACAATTCTTGCAACTACTTTTTGACACGACCTCTGCATAGAACTGTTTGACATGATGATTATCCCTAAAGTAAATTACAGGCCATTTATGGACCATTGTGAGCAGAACGAAAACATAGTTTGTCGCGCCACAAATCGTTCCTGTGTTGGGCATTGAAGATGTATTTTCGGATTTATGCGAGTGTTCTGTTCTTGTTCATCGCCATCTCTCTTATCCTGGAAGGCAACACAGGAGGTAAGGCCATGGATCGGTCAAAAGCACACAATATTTGGTTCCCAAAGCTTACCGGTTTGAAAAAAAACATATCTAATATGATAGGAGAATGCATGTATTTTTTCTGAGATAACTTACCCGAACTTGAGGATTCGGAATTTCGACCAACTCACGGTGCTTTCCAATGCAGATTTTGAGGTGTTCAGTAAAATCTTCAGCACGGTCCACATATGTGCTTCACAAACTACTATAGGATTAACAATATTGTTCACATGCTCATTAATTAGCCACTCATCCATATAATCATTTTACCTGGCATTCTACATCTGTTGCAGGATCTGAGAAGAAGACAGCCCTGAACCGCCGGGACACTGAACTGTCCTGGGGCGACCTCGGTGACCAGAATGACCAGTCTCCGACTATACGTCAGGCTCCTGACAATGACGACGACGATGTCGACTTTTTTGACGTCATCCGCCAGCGACTGCAGCGCCACCCGGCAGTGAGGGAGCGTGTTGCTAAGACCTTGACGGGTGCTAGCGGCTGGTATGTAACCAGGCGTCACAGACGGAGGAGGTCTCAGTCGAGGAGAAGGAGCAGCAGCACCAGTCGACGCTACTACAGCGGCTGACTCAACCATGCTGCCGGACGTTCAACCTCAGCCGGATTAGAAAGCTGCAGTCGGCCGGAGAGAGCCACTGCATATTGATTCAAGTTTCTCAAAATGCAATATATGAAATATCGAGCCTAATTACCATTTGGCAATTGTTGATATCCACACATGTGTAACTTAAGTGTAGTATACTCCTAAAGTAATGTAAAGTTCGGCGACCCCACGATAAAGAGGTATACCCCATTATTGAAGTGTCAGCGAATGTCTAAACCTGCCAGCAAGTTCACGCTATAACCGTGGTGTCACCACTATGTATCCACCACGTCATAACGCTACAGTGCTTTCCCCTTTCGGAGAGACCTCGTCCCCGAGGTCAGCTGTATCCCACTGCTGAGCCACATCACCCTGGTCAAGTTAATCACCCATATGGTGCCCCAGACAAGTGCTCTACCCGTCTGCGGTCAGGGACCAGGAACCCGATATTTACATGTGATGTGCGTCAACAGTGGGAGCCGACCAAGGACCGACGCCGAGACAAACCACTGTGGTTCGGAAGGTCAGGTACCAATGTACAGTTCGGCGACCCCACGATAAAGAGGTATACCCCATTATTGAAGTGTCAGCGAATGTCTTATAAACCTGCCAACACGTTCACGTTATAACCGTCAGAGGCGGATCCAGGAATTTTGATTAGGGGGGGGGGGGGGGGCGCAAACAAAGTATATGCGGTCTGGGGGTTCGGGGGGCGCCGTAAGCCCCCCCCCCCCGAGAAAAAATAGCTTTTTTTTTCTATGAGAGCATTTGGGGTGGTTTCTGGATACGTTTCTGGGACTATTGGATGCCTATTTCGTGTACTAATCAGGGACGAGTACAGGGTGCTTGGTTCCAGGTTGTGTGTGTGTGTGTGTGGGGGGGGGGGGGGGGGGGGGGTTGCGTCGTAAGCCCCCTTTAGTAATTGAAGTAGTATGAATGTATACCATACTAAATGAAGAGAGTAGTGCATCCCGGGCAAGATCCAGGATTTAAGGGAGTGGGCCAATGCGAGCCTGGCAAGCTCGCTGAAAGGCCCCAGAAGACAGAGCCCTTTTCATGTTCTGTAGTAGCTTCCTGGCCTCTCCTGAGTATAAATGTCACACAAACTCACTAAAACCACCTTTTTAATCAAGCAATTGTTATTAAATGCAAATTAATTATTTTTATCACCATCAATACCAAATAATGCCAATGCCAAATTCATTTTATCTCAAAGCATTTGGTGACAAAAATGCATCAGAACTAATATTATATTCCCCATACATGTGCGCCATATTGCAATCAAGTATTTTGACATTTCTGTACCGACACTACCCCCTAAATTTTCGTTATTAACTTTGTGTGTGTGTGTGGGGGGGGGGGGGGTTGGCGAGAGGGCTGGACAAGGCCCCCTTCCGTCCCCCACCCCCTGGGTCTGCTTTGGCACTTATAGTAGCAGAAATACATGTATTTCTGATAGTATTTACTTTTTTACTCATCAGTAGATACAGGAGAAGTAGCACCAATTTAAGTCAAATCCCTGGGCCAAAATTGGAACTTGCATGGGAACGGTCAATCGTGCTAAATGAGAGGGTTCCAGTGGAAGAAAAAGGCAGAACCAGAACCCTTGGACACCCCCCGCCCCCCACCCCAGATCCGCTCTTGTGGCCGACCATCGATGGGGATATAACGGGATATTTTATGCTTGAAACTGACTCTTTTGTTGTTGGATCAGTTGGGTTTAAGCCTGGAGTTTCAGGTGGATGGAGGTTCGACCCCCCGACCACCCCCCCCCCCCCATGATTTATTCATATCAGCTCTTAGATATTATATTTATATTATCTATATTAAATCTAGGGCTCTCTCTCTCCCTCTCTTTCTTTCTTTCTCTCTCTCTCTCTCTCTCATTTTACGGATTCTGTAAGAAACAAGTGCAGCGAGTCTTTCCAGATCGAGAAATATGGGCAGCTCAAGCCTAGAATTGAAGAAGACACCGTACCGTGTTACACATGTTCACTCAGTAGCATCTACCTGTAAATAGAGGTTGAATGATCTGCCCTTGCTTAGACACATTGTTTTTCGGAGAATATGTATGTTCAGTATGTGTGTACGCACGCATATATATATTCGAAAATGAAATCAATTTGAATATTTGAATATTTTTAGTAGAATTCCTGCATAAAATTATTCCATGTAAATATATTTAGCCAAAATTATCAGAAATAACTTGAATTAAATTTTTTTGATTACTTGACCATAATGTTCTGTGGTTTACAATAAAACTTCACAACGGTGATAATTTGGGCAAAGTGGTCAAATGAGATGTAGAATTCATCGTGATTCACTGAATAGGCATGACACATCATCACACACTCATCGCGCCATTGGTCCACATCCTTTGGTCTGCTCCAATCAGGTGACTTCTTTTTAACTCGTGGCCACAGCTCTAGGGCAAATTTTATTGAAAGCTCTTTGGTTGAGGATCATCAGGTATGGCTACACGTACATATATATGGTAGTATATGCTCCGGTAGAACTGATGCTATCGGAGATTGAAAAATTATCTCAAGGGTTAGAAAGGTTACTGGAGAAATGTACAGTGTCTGACATACAATGTTTCATACAGTAAAATTGCTGTTTCGGCATAATAAATACAATAGGGGTCAAATTCAAGTTCACCAAAAGAACCATCCGATGTGACTGCCTACAGTATTTGCGTTAAAAAACAAATCTAAGCTGCATCAAACAGCATTATATTTGCTTCGGCCATTAAACATTATTCACGTTGAATGTTACTTTGATGATTACCGCTCAAGGTTATCTTAGGTCAAGTTCAAGGTCATCGAAAGATGCTCCATATACGACTTCCTATCGCAAACCTGGACTCTAGCAAGCGTGTTGGTCCCAGAAGCCAATTTATGCAAATCTTGCATATTGGGCCTTTATGCCCTATGTATCGGGTCCTATGGGGGAATTTAAACTGCTCCAATATCGCAATTGGCATGTTCTGAAATAAAAATCTCAAAAGTGCTCAGATAGTATTTGAGAGACAAAGTCCAAATTTGGGCATATTTTGACCCAAAAAAGTACTGTTTTGAAAATTCAAAGTCATTCGGATCAAATACACGGTCACCACACAAATCCTCATATATGACTTTCCATTTGAAAGTGCCATTATATAAGCTCCATCGTCAAGCGTTCTTGTAGTATAGTTCTGGCAGCTCCCACTATGAAGTAAGAAATTGGCTAAAATTTTCTACGAGCGCAATTTATTTTAATGGGTGATCCCCCCCCCCTCCTGGAAATGGGCCTAAATGGATAGTAACATGATTTGGGACAAGAAATGTTTTACTACTCGTCGAAATATCAAAATAGCCGCCACACACAGACCGGTGATTTAAGGACAACGAAACCCTTATATACATCACGAAAGTTCATAAGGAGAATATTTTGAAACAAAAATATCAAAAGTGATCATGGAATTTTCGAGCGGTGGCCACCGAAGTCCAAAATTGGCTGTTTTTCGTCGAAAACGACCGTCATTTTAAAAATAGCGAAAATGAAAAATAAAAAAATATTTCCCTCTTGAAATATTTTAGGCACATCTGTGCAAAATTTCAGAAAGATTTCATTTCATTGTAAAGAGACGACGACGGACGTAACGCCACAGCAATGGGTTTTCGGACTATATATATGTTCGGTAGCCTAAAAACAACTTTTAAAACAACAACCAACGCAAGATTTCGTATTATTTTGGATTTATTCCACAGCAGAAAATAAGATCACATCATTTGAATCTACCTGTCTTATGTATTCTAAGTCTCTTTACATCCCACCCCTTGTACGTGCATGTCGTCATAACGTCAGCAGTTACCACCCCCCTCCCACCGTATGTGTTTATTAGAGGCCCTGTGTTTCTTATTAGTTTTAGAGTATCTATATACACAATACATTATTAGTACAGCATAGACACAAATTTTTACGTGCTGTTGTGCAATTGACGTCTAGTCGGTATCAAGGCAAACCGCTCTCAGACGCGTTACGCGTACCGTCTACGATGAGTGTTAGTGATTCCTCTCCGAGCGGAAGAGAACTTCCTCAGAGTTAATCGCCTGGTGGTGGTGGTGAGTTTTCTCGTCGATCTCGGGGAACGTCGACCCGTAACGTCAACATCACGTGATACGTGCTGGGTCACTGCGGGGTGGCGCTCCAGTCGCTTCTGGATAACGGCCAAGAAGTCGTCATCATCGTCATCGCCATCGTCGACTATGGCACCCAGTCTTTTGGTAGAAGGGTTTCTACTCTTAATATTGAGTCCCAAAGGAGGGTTTGAGACTTTCTCATCAACTCCTGCATTTACAAAAATGAAAAAAATGTTGGAAACAAAAAGAAAAACGAAAGACGCAATATAGTAATTATTTTTTTGGGAAAAAGAGACAATCAATGAGCTCATCTTTTGCATTCTAGTCCTAAATACATATACATTGGGATTTTATATCCAATCGATTTGTTGGAATTTCATCTGGAATATTACAACCATGGCAACTATACAATGGTACTAATTATCATACTATTACAATTGAATTTATACTCTTTAGTTACAACTTTAAAGTTACAATTTCTTGCCTGTGTTGGCCCCATGAAGCAGAGAGGCGACGGCAAAGAACACCAAAACGCTGACAGAAATCCAAGAACTCATCTTGTCCGATCACCAAAGCCAGTCTTGTTGGTTCGGTGTTTACCGAGCACTATGTATGTTTCGCTGCTCTACATGTAGTATGATCTAATAATAACCATATGCCATGTAACAATGGAACTACATAATTCATGTCTTCATGCTAGCCGATTTTATCAAACTCTGGTGACATTTGGCTGTCATATATTTTCGACGATTTTGTTGGTCTATGGTATATTGCTAAAAAATAAATCATATTTTACATATTATGTGTTGAATGAAAGAGATCAGAGAGATATGAGTGGAGTATACAACGCAGTATAATGTAACATATTGGATATGTGAATGTATGCGTGGATATAACATCCGGACATCAGGATCTAACATTTGCTGAGGTCGTGTTATTTTCGTATCGTCGCCCCGGACAAACATGTAATTACGGAAGCCCATAGGTGACATGCGGGTAAAAGTTTTCTATTTCTTTTCCAGCGAAAAGCTAGCACATTCGAACGTGGAAGCATTTAACACTATTACGTTCGCACGTGGAAACAGTTAGGGCTTCTGCGTTCACACGTGGAAAGTCCGAGGTTACCACGTTCACACGTGGAAGCATTTAACGCTTCCACGTTCGCACGTGGAAACTTCAGGAGCTACCACGTTCGCACGTGCAAAGATTTGGGTGTGGTAGCATCAAATGCGTTCACGTATGAACGTGGTAGCTTTGAATCTTTCTACGTGTGAACGTAGAAACCTAAATTTTTCTACATGCGAACGTGGAAAGGTATAAATGTTCCCACGTGTGAACGTGGTAGCTTTGAAACTTTCTACGTGTGAAAGTGGAAACCTACATCTTTCTACGTTCGAACGTGGGAAGTTTTAAAGTTTCTACGTGCGAACGTGAAAGCATATGATGCTTCCACGTGTGAACGTGGTAGCTTTGAAACTTTCTACGTTCGAACGTGATAGGTTTTAAAGTTTCTACGTGCGAACGTGAAAGCATATAATGTTTCCACGTGTGAACGTGGTAGCTTTGAACTTTCTACGTGTGAACGTGGAAGCCTAAAACTTTTGTACGTGCGAACGTGATAAGTTTTAAAGTTACCACGTGTGAACGTGATAGCGCTAAATGCTTCCACGTGCGAACGTGGTAGTTTTGAACTTTCTACGTTCGAACGTGCAAGGTTTTTAATAGAAAAAACATCAATTTTGGGCTTCCATATGTTTTAAGGGTATTGGGGATATTTTTTTTTCGCTGAGTCAGCATTTTTGTTTACTCTGACATCTTTGATCACGCCTATACGGCCAAGTGGATAAAACTGGTGGCTCTTGAAGCGACGAAACTCAGAGGCGATTGGTGACATGGAATCGAACCCCATTGGGTGGAGCTGTAAGTGGAGTTTTCAAACTGGCAAAAGTTGCTCCATCGAATGTGCTTTCCAAATTCAAAATTGTCACTTGACGGACAGGCAGAACTGCCTATCATCATTGACTGTCGTCAAACATATCTGATTAGTATACTAGTACTATCTCGTCCTAGACAAACATCCCTAATGAGTACTAGAGATGAACTTTGACATTGACTTTTTCCCTGAGTCAACATTTTTCATTTTCGTCGATATCTCGGAAACGGTGCATCGTGGAGAGACGCCGACTCTATTTTTGTCAGCATTTTTCGTTTTCTTCGACATCTTGGAAACGCTGAGTCACAGAGCTAAATGGGCTGTAAAATGCTCGCACTGTCGGGGTCCCTATGAACTCATTATATAGGGTAAACCTTTCGTGAATAGTTTGGATATTCATGCACTCAAGGAGAAACGCTGACGGAGTAATTATCCAGCTCATTCCAAATGTAACGAACAGCCTTTCACTTCGTTGCACCCAACCAAGGAGATATAGATACGAGTATTAACATAATAATATTTCGAATTTTGAAGGAGTCTCTCTCACAGAGTAGAGACCTGTCTCCCGGTGGACCGAAATGGGTCCTAGAAAGAAAATTCCGAAGAGCAAATTTCCAAAGAGCCCCGATACAGAGTGGGCTATATTGTATACATACCGAAGGTTCATGGGCGCGGTGGGGTGGAACAAGCGAGATGTCTATCACTCGCTACCTAGCCTCGCAGCCTCATTGATGGGCCCACCCTGACTCTCGCATGTGTGGTGATTTCAATTATACCTCAGTCACATTTGCACGGATATTTTCTCCGATGAGGATACGATGCCCGAGGAGGCTGAAATTCGGCCACTTCGGCTGGCTACCCACCGAGCATCTGAGGATCATTGGTGACCATCGGGCAACGATCGGACACCAGAGAGATGTCGGTGGAGGCATCAGAAGAAAATTGTTGTTTTGGTGACTGGTGAAAGAAAACAACATTATTGAATCACTAGCATGCCTAACGGCGACAGTCAGAGCCCCTCCAGATGCCCACCAGGCGCCCAGGGGATCGACAGAATTGTTCGGCGAAACGTTATGGGTAGCTTATCAGAAAATCGATGTAGAATATCCTGCCAGGCGCCGATGGATGTCCGGAAGGTGCTCTTCAGGTGATCAGCTGATTTGTACAGTTGCAAAAACCACCCGACATCAGTAGGGTATCGTCTCCAGTACGACAGTGAATATGCTCGATTGTAAGTGAATCTGGTGGGCAATCGCCGGGCAAGGGCAGGTCACCGGTGGGCAAAACCTGGTGGTTCCATACCCATTCAAAAGATCAGGGAAGGATATGTCCGAAAAACCTCACCGGCGGCCGAAACATTAGACACAGTGTTATAGGCAATGACAGACCTCAACACGTCACTCATCTACAATATAAATGTCCACGTTTGCTCTGAGACCGGCTCGATGAGAAAGGAGTACGTGGGTCTCGATGAAAGGAGTACGTTTTATTACGGACTGTTTAAACAAAAAAAGCAGAATATTTATGTTCGCGACCAAACCATAACTATAAAACTTATCTGTCAGGGAAATGCTACATACCCATTCAGTATGACATGAGTTTTTTTAAAATTCAATTTGTCGACTTATTATCTCGATAAATCGAGTTAGTAATCTCGATAAATCGACTTAAAGCCATAGTAGCAAGGTACCATTATATGATTTTATTCCTGTTCACATAAAGGCGTGGACATTTGGTGATGAAAAAGGTGTTCGCGTTAATTGGTAACTAATAACAACGACATATAATGGAGTATTTTGGGCCAGTATTACGATCGCCTTCTCCAGCCGATGAAAGAAATTGCTTCGGCAATGGGGTACCTGCTGATGCCATGTGCTTTTGGGGCTCTAAAACAGTCTATTAAGCCCAAGAAGTACAAAAAACGTCATGTCCATTGTTTGTATTATGCAAAAACAAACATGACAAAAATTCAATGTAACATTATTACGTTTTTGTATGAATTTGGCAAGTAGACTGTTTCTATGGTTTGTCTATACCCGAATTACATGGTGGCGATCCTGGTGTATATTTCTATGATCAAACATACATCAGGGGAATGAATATGCGACATGCAGTTTATCTTGCTGGCTACATGTACTTTCAGGCCTGCCTCAACTGACGTCACACTAAAATCAGGATCAAAATATTCGGCAATTTACCGAAGGAGTGCCTATTTGGTTCAATATCTCTAAACCCATTGATTGTAAAATTCGTTCCAATTTATGGAAAACTATTCATAATAGACTAAATAAAAAGCACTTTCATCGGCATGCCACTAGGTCTTTAAGACTCAGACATTTAAAGTACAGTAAATGAATATGCATTGACCATAATGTAGACGAGCCATACCAATGCATTGGTTACCTTGGCAACAATAGGACAAAGAAACTAATTATACTGATTACTCATATTGAAGACTATATGGAGTAACAGTCATTACATTAATCTCTGAAATAATACAAAATTATCCAATCGAAGAAGCCGTTACTGATAACGATACAAATATACCTCATTCCATGTTTAATAGCTGAATAATTAAAAAAAGAAACAATTATACCTATTTTATTCATGAACATGTCCCATCTTTCCAAGAGATAAAGATATAGTAACTTCACTATAGATTTTAAATTGGTCTGCATTATTCAATATTTAAGGTTATAATGGTCCATCATAATCCTATTCAACATGGTGTTCAATATGGATAATGTGACTCGAAACATATCCCCATTTTACTTGAACTTTAAATGCCTAAGACATAAGTCGATTTATCGAGATAACTAACTATGTTAAGCCGGCTATACACTACACGACGCGACGGCGACGCGACGACCCGTCTTATAGTGTATAGCCACCCACGACGGGTTCACGACGAATGAAAACCGCTTCACGACTACTCGTCTCCCCGACTGAAATGTTCAGTCGTGGAGACTGATTGGTGCCGACAAATCGTCGCGTCGCGGTCGCGTCGTGTAGTGTATGACGGTTTTGTGACGTTTTGTCGTGGCACATGCGAGCTTCAGCCTTTTGAAACGGACATTTAGACTACTATAAGTTTGAGGTTCACGAAGTTATAACTGATTGAATGTCTGGAAATATCGACAAACATTTTTTGTCCATTGATGTTGTTTTACGTCTAATGAAATATCATCCCTAAGAATATTTAGTTGATTACGTTTAGTTTTTCATATATATGGTAGAATCAATTGTTCAAGTGTATATTTTTTACATGTACAGATCACATGTCATATGTGCATTGTTTAGGTGAATGGGGATTAACGACCAAACCCCGATTGGTTAGCAATCAATATTTAAAACACATTGAGCAAAAATGAAACTTCAAAGACTCGACGATTCGTCGTGTAATGTATAGCAGTACATCATTGCCGTCACGACGATTCGTCGTGAAGCCGTCGGGTCGTCGTCGCGTCGTGGTCGCGTCGTATAGTGTATAGCCGGCTTAAGTCGATTTATTGAGTAAATATATCGATTTATCGAGATAATAAGTCGATTTATCGAGATAACTAACCTGGATTCGTCGAGATAATAAGTCGGTTTATCGAGATAATAAGTCGCTTTGTCGAGAAAAAAACTCATGTGGCCCTAATACGCTTCCGTAGTACAATACCATTTTCATCGAAAGCAACTTTGATGTGACTTGCAAAACACGACTTCAATAGACCCGGGTGCACGGAGGTCATGCTGACCTGAATATAACATTAAAGTCTAAATCAAATCAAACAGAATTTCAAGTTAATCTCAATAATGAACAGTTCCGAGAAAATGGCCATCAAAGTCCAAAATTGGTCATTTTTCGTCGAAAATAGCTGCCAAATTGGCAAAAACGATTAATCAAAAACATTTTCAAAAAACGCCTTTAGATATTGGCCCAAGGTATGTTTTATTAAATATATGGGGAAATTCGTCATGTCGAAAAAGAATTACAGACCAGGAGAGACGACAAACCACGACAATAGCCTATCGGGCCAAATGGGTTGGTAAGCTAGACAATCAAACACTATTGTGCTGGCTTTTATAGAACCTGGATATCTCTAATTATACTCGAGATACTATCAATTTCGTGTCGACATTCCCGAGTTTATTAGCTATTACAAAGAGTATTCTTGACATCACACGAGTATTTTTGCTTTAAAAATTAGCTACTTTTAAAGGGTTTTTTTCTGGCGTTCCTGCGCATATTATCAAAAATTAATATCACATTATGAAGCATGATAATAGAAAACATTATCCCAAAGGCTAAGACATGTTACCGGACAATATATGCTTCATATTGTAGATATTCGTTCTTGGTAGAACTAATAATCTCAGAGATTGTAAAATAACTTGACCTCTCCGATAGTATGAAGTGTGATAAGCCATTTGGAGAGTTGCTCACGTATTGCACAACACTCGAAAATGTTGCTGATTCATTGCAAACGTCCATAGACAAAACTACAATCGAAGATTTGTTTGAGTTTTGCTAACCGATTCCCTGAAGAGTTGCCAGTTAACAATTGTATTGAAAGCGAACAAAGATTAGAACCACATTTGAAGAGTTGCTTCTTTATACAGAACGATACACTAGGATTACAGCAATATGTACTCATACATTATAGGTAGTAAGTACGTCATTATCATCATGGAGACATTTTTCGACTAGCCTACGTTATCGTGCTATTGATGTCTAGTCAGTATCAAGGCCAGTTATCAATGTCCGCTCTCATATGCGTACTGTATACGATGAGTGTGGCAATTCCTCAGCGAGTGATCTCCTTAGAGTTAAACCATATAGCATAGTGAAATTTTGTAAGTCTAACAAATTTTCCAAATGCCAAAAAAAAAAATTTGCTGGAAATGGCTCAAAACGAATAGTGACTTGATTTGGAACCAAAAAATATATTTTCACCGACCTGTTAAAAAAAAAAAAATTGTTGCCACACGCAGACCGGCGATTCAAGGCGAAACTTACGCACATCATGGAGGTACATGAGGGGAATGATTCGGAACAAAAATCTCAATACTGAACAGTTCCGAGAAAATGACCATCAAAGTCCAAAATTGGTCATTTTCGTCGAAAATAGCTGCCAAATTGGCAAAAACGATTAATCAAAAACATTTTCAAAAAACGCCTTTAGATATTGGCCCAAGGTATGTTTTATTAAATATATGGGGAAATTCGTCATGTCGAAAAAGAATTACAGACCAGGAGAGACGACAAACCACGACAATAGCCTATCGGGCCAAATGGGTTGGTAAGCTAGACAATCAAACACTATTGTGCTGGCTTTTATAGAACCTGGATATCTCTAATTATACTCGAGATACTATCAATTTCGTGTCGACATTCCCGAGTTTATTAGCTATTACAAAGAGTATCCTTGACATCACACGAGTGTTTTTGCTTAAAAAATTAGCTACTTTTAAAGTTTTTTTTCTGGCGTTCCTGCGCATATTATCAAAAATTAATATCACATTATGAAGCATGATAATAGAAAACATTATCCCAAAGGTAAGACATGTTACCGGACAATATATGCTTCATATTTTAGATATTCGTTCTTGGTAGAACTAATGATCTCAGAGATTGTAAAATAACTTGACCTCTCCGATAGTATGAAGTGTGATAAGCCATTTGGAGAGTTGCTCACTTATTGCACAACACTCGAAAATGTTGCTGATTCATTGCAAACGTCCATAGACAAAACTACAATCGAAGATTTGTTTGAGTTTTGCTAAACGATTCCCTGAAGAGTTGCCAGTTAACAATTGTATTGAAAGCCAACAAAGATTAGAACCACATTTGAAGAGTTGCTTCTTTATACAGAACGATACACTAGGATTACAGCAATATGTACTCATACATTATACGTAGTAAGTACGTCATTATGATCATGGAGACATTTTTCGACTAGCCTACGTTATCGTGCTATTGACGTCTAGTCAGTATCAAGGCCAGTTATCAATGTCCGCTCTCATATGCGTACTGTATACGATGAGCGTGACAATTCCTCAGCGAGTGACAGATAATCTCCTTAGAGTTAAACGTCGTTGGTGGTCAGTCTTCTATTGTCGGTGGTAAGTCTTCTAATGCGAGATGTTAAATGCCTATTGTTGGTGGTAAGTCTTCTAATGCGAGATGTTAAACGCCTGGTGGTGGTGTTCTGTCTTCTACTGGGAGATGTTAGCCGACTCTTCTAATGCGAGATGTCAAACGCCTGGTGTTGGAGGTGAGTCCTTCGATACGAGATGTTAATCGCCTGGTGGTGGCGGTGCGTCTTCTCGTTGATCTTGGGGAACGTCGACCCGTGACGTCACCATCACGTGATCCATGCTTGGTCACTGAGGGGTGGCGCTCCAGTCGCTTCTGGATAACGGCGAATAAGTCGTCATCATCATCAACATCGTCGAATATGGCACCCAGTCGTTTGGTAGGAGAGTTGATACTCTTAATATTGAGTCCCATAGGAGGGTTTGGGATTTTCTCATCAACTCCTGCATTTACAAAAAATAAAAAAAATGTTGGAAACAAAACGAAACAAAAGACGCAATATAGTAATTATTTTGGGGAAAAAAGAAACAACCAGTGAGCTCATTTTTTTGTATTCTAGTCCTAAATACATATACATTGGGATTTACATGTATCCAATCGATTTGTTGGAATTTCATCTGGAATATTACACCATGGCAACTATACAATTATACTAATTATCATACTTTTACAATTGAACTCATACTCTTTAGTTACAATTTTAAGGTTACAATTTCTTGCATGTGTAGGCCCCATGAAGTAGAGAGGTGACGACAAAGAACACCAAAACGCTGACAGAAATCCACGAACTCATCTTGTCCGATCACCAAAGCCACAGTCTGGTTGGTTTATTGTTTACCGAGCACTATGTATGTTTCGCTGCCCTACATGTAAATTATCGGATAATAGCCACATGCTATGTAACAATGGAAATACATAATTTATATCTTTATGTTAGTCGATTTAATCAAACTCTGGTGCCATTTGGCTTTCATATTTTTTTTATCGATTTTTTGGTGTATGGTGTATTGCTAAAAAATAATTCATATTGTACATATTATGTGTTGAATGAAAGAGATCAGAGAGATATGAGTGGAGTATACAATGCAGTATAATGTAACATATTGGATATGTGAATGTATGCGTGGATATAACATCCGGACATCAGGTTCTAACATTTGCTGAGGTCGTGTTGTGCATTGTTCAAGATAGTCGACCAAAATGCCGTGGGGATTTGATTGTAACCCCGAAAGCAGAGCACCATACCATGAATATTTTGAGTAGATTTCCTGCATAAAAAGATAATTATGCATATTCCATTCAGTCATCTTCAGCAAAAATTAGCAGAAATAACCTGAATTTATTATTTTTGAAATTATACTTATCCCAAAGACAAGACTGGGCAAAACTTCACAAACCTGAGAATTGAACAGTATGACGGGGGAAAAGGGACAAAAACTCAGTTCATGACCGTGGTCGAATTTATTTCAACACCGGTCATATTTATTTTTACCGAAGTCGATTTTAATTGGACCTCGGTGATATTACATTAAACCGAGGTCTAAATGATACAACCGGGGTCGAAATGAATACGACCCAGGTGGAAGTAAAAGTGACCGCGGTCGTGTTGCACAAAGGCCAAAAATGTTTTACTTGACCGCGGTCTTGAACAACTAATCACAGACTAGGTTTCTTTATCATTTCTATATTCTATATCATGTGATAAGTTTCATGCATTTTTTTTCTAAATTTAAATTTTATATACCGCTTTATTATATCATAGAATTGTAAGAACCTCCTATATTTGTATAATTTCAAACTGGTATAACAATGTATAGTGTAAAACTAGACGTCAAGGCCTGGAGATGCCTTGGGGGCATTTCGTGTGAGTTCTATTCCTAGCTAACATATACCTAAGAGACCGTGTCTAGAACCATGATGACTCTGGAACTGTCCGTGGTCAAAGTTTAAGTGACATACCCCGCCCTTAGGCATCTTTGCGTTTCGCTCTACGACGCACCGTTTTCGAGATACGGCACCAGAAGTCGTCTCGAACCAAAATATCCCTAAGTCTAGTTCGTCTAGTGCCAGGAGGCCGAAATTGAGCTCCGTTTCGCTCTACAACGCACTGTTTCCCAGATACGGTCAAACAGGAAGTGCCGAGTCGGCGAAAAAATATTCAACACCAGGGGTCGTCTCAACCCAAAATACCCAATAGACTAGTTTGTCTAGTACCAAAAGGCCGGTATTGAGCTCCGTTTCCCTGTATGACTCACTGTTTCCGAGATATGACCAAACAGGAAGTGCCGAGTCGGCGAAAATAAATTCGACACCAGGGGTCATCTCGACCCAAAATACCCAATAGACTAGTTTGTCTAGTGCCAGGAGGCCGAAATTGAGCTCCGTTTCGCTCTACGACACATCGTTTCCGAGATACGGCCAAACAGGAAGTGCCGAGTCGGCAAAAAAAAATTCCGACACCAGGGATCGTCTCTACCCAGGATACCCACTAGACTAGTTTGTCTAGTGCCAGAAGGCTGTAATTGAGCTCCGTTTCCCTGTATGTCGCACTGTTTCCAAGATACGGCCAAACAGGAAGTGCCGAGTCGGCGAAAATAAATTCGACACCAGGGGTCATCTCGACCCAAGATACCCTCTAGACTAGTTTGTCTAGTGCCAGGAGGCCGAAATTGAGCTCCGTTTCACTCTACGACACACTGTTTACGAGATACAGCCAAACAGGAAGTGCCGAGTCGGCGAAAAAAAGTTCGACACCAGGGGTCGTCTCGACCCAAAATACCCATAAGCCTAGTTTGTCTAGTGCCAGGAGGCCGAATTGAGCTCCGTTTCGCTCTACGACGCACCGTTTCCGAGATACGGCCAAACAGGAAGTGCCGAGTCGGCGAATATAAATTCGACACCAGGGGTTGTCGTCTCGACCCAAAATGCCCATAAGCCTAGTTTGTCTAGTGCCAGGAGGCCGGAATTGAGCTCCGTTTCGCTCTACGACGCACCGTTTCCGAGATACGGCCAAACAGGAAGTGCCGAGTCGGCGAATATAAATTCGACACCAGGGGTCGTCTCGACCCAAAATACCCAATAGACTAGTTTCTCTAGTGCAAGGAGGCCGGAATTGAGCTCCGGTTCGCTCTACGACGCACCGTTTCCGAGATACGGCCAAACAGGAAGTGCCGAGTCGGCGAATATAAATTCGACACCAGGGGTCGTCTTGACCCAAAATACCCATAAGCCTAGTTTGTCTAGTGCCAAGAGGCCGGAATGGAGCTCCATTTCGCTCCACGACGCACCGTTTCCGAGATACGGCCAAACAGGAAGTGCTGAGTCGGCGAAAAAAATTTCGACACCTGGGGTCGTCTCGACCCATAATACCCCCTAAACTAGTTTGTCTAGTGCCAGGAGGCCGGAATTGAGCTCCGTTTCGCTCTACGACGCACCGTTTCCGAGATACGGCCAAACAGGAAGTGTCAAGTCGACGAAAATAAATTCGACACCAGGGGTCGATTCGACCCAATATAGCCCCTAGACTAGTTTGTCTAGTGCCAGGAGGCCGAAATTGAGCTCCGTTTCGCTGTACGACGCACCGTTTCCGAGATATGCATGAAAGCCTCAAGGATGAATCAGCAAAAATTCTTCCGAGCTCTAGGTCAAAGGTTCTTCCCGGGTGGTATATGAACTCCCATGCATAGAATACTTGCCATTGCATGAATACTTTTTGAGTTATCGCTCGGAAACCAAGTCTCAAAATCAACCTTGATTTCATCCTCACGGACCTCACGGACCCCGGAGCCGTCTCCAAAACAATAGGGGTCTCCGTTCAGGCGTTCCCGAATTATTGATCGGAAACCAAACGGCGGAAAGTGAAAAAAAAAAAAAAACGAAGAAAAAAAAAAAGAAAAAAAAAAAACCAGACAAAACCATGAGGGCATTTCGGGCCGAAATGCCCTAATAAGTGTCCAGATTGATAGTCTATCGCTATTTAGGAAACAAATCAGATGCGTAGTCGACTACGCAAAGTACCATTGACCTGTTTTGCAGATCCAAACGCTCATCCAAAAATTAACACGTTGTTTGCGACTGGTTGTTCAGGTCCGCGGTAAAACTTGATTAAACTGGGGACACTGAACTGCGGGCGACTCAGTCAATTTGATTTCGGCCGTGGTCATATCATCTATTCCTTGGTTCAGAGTATTATGGCCGAGGTTAAATTAATTTCGACGGTGGTCAAATCAAATGCGACCGCGGTATAAAAGAATATGACAGCGGTAAGAAAGAATATGACCGCGGTATAAAAGAGTATAACCCCGGTAAGAAAGAATATGACCGCGGTAAGAAAAAGAAATGACAAAGGTCATAAACTGAGTTTTTGTCCCTTTTCCCCCGCCATAGAACAGACCATTTATCTGCAAAGAATGGTACCAACAACAATGTATTGGCAATGGGCCTAATTAGGACATTTCAGAAATGCTACGATGTTGCCGTACGAAATGCCCTTATAGTTTTGCCTGAATTTTCATTTCCACCACTTTCCACCGTTTTAGTTTCCGTTTCTCGTAAACTCGTGATTGCCTAAACGGATCTTGTCGAAATTCTCGATGCTCGGCAGAAATATTATGTGGTTTACGATCGCGTACTCAAAAGATATTGTAGCAATACTTACCTAGCTTTGTGTACCACTTCGTATATCACTTAATGAACATTATTGTGCGGCGTTAGCCGTACTATATCTGTTAGTGTAATTTTGGTACTACTGTTAGTGTAACCCCATGGTACTACTGGTGAGGAGCTTGTCCATGCGTGGACTTATTGCTACCGAATTAAGTCAGCGATGACATTATCCATATTTTATGTCATAATCTCAGATTACAACAAAGTTAAGTAGCAAATATTGAACAAAGAAAACACACACCTTGGTCATTTGTGGAAAGTGCAACTAAAACACATTTTGGCAAGAATAATGGACGAGTCGACAAACAAATGCGAGTAACAATCAATTTTCGCATGGACAAGCTCGGCACCAGTATTGGAGGTTCTATGGTAGTGTAAGACCATCTACGAGAATTGTTCTCTGTGAGAGGGAAGTAGAGAGTTATTACAATACGAGTTCGAGTTACAATACGATTCGAGTTCATTGTTTCATATTGTTATCAAAGCGGACATCTTTGTTGTTATCAAACTAATCAATAGGCTTTAAGTTGATTTCCAAATATTGAGCAAGGGAAACACACACCATAGTCCTTTGTGGAAAGTTCAACCAAAACACATTTGGGCAAGAATAATGGGCAACTCAACAAAAGAGCAGGTGAGAATCAATTTACGCATGGACATCAAAATATTCGACAGGTTGTCATAACGTTCAGGTTCACAATTAGAATTTTCATATCACATAGAAACAAGACCCACAATATTTTGTTTGGTTGTTTAACCAAGAAATGGGTTTCGTGTCTACTTATCCTTGATTTTTTTTCGTGTTCACTCAGCCTCGAGTACTGGTTCTACTCTCCTTTGTCCCTGTGGCCGCACACGTAACCTCAAGTTCTGCTGTTGTGATGCTTGTTATTTTGGGTTCAGTCTATCAAACGACCTCTGAGCCTGTTCCCGATTATTTCTTACTGAATCATCCTTGAGGCCCAGACTGCTTATCTCAAACACTGTGCAACACAGAGCGAAACGGACGTTTTGTTCGGTCCTGAGACACTACACAGACACATACTTGCAAATAATTTGACTTACTGGACCTTGACCTTTAGGCTTTTTTTTTTGGCTGACTCGGCATTGTTTGTATTCTGCAATATCTCGGAAACGGTGTGGCAGAGAGCTAAACCAACGTTATTTTCGGACTCGTCTTCCCAGACAAATATTTCTAAAGCCGAAAACACACCGGACGCGTGCGTCATGCGTCAGGCGAGCGTCGCGCGTGCGGTATGCGGATGTCAAGCGTCAAACTTAAACACACTGAACGCGTATTACGATGCGTTCATTGACGCCATTTTCTTTGCTAAGTTTGTTTTCACTACTAAAATTATCAAACTGAATCAATATTATCAATATAGGGGCCTATATTGTAATATATGACAATAAATATTATAATTGTCAACATATACTTATTATTTTTCTCTGTGTCCCTAAATAAAATATTCTCACCGTTACACAAAGATGAACATGGACAATGATAAATATGAGCTGATCGATATCAATCGGGGGAGCTTCTTCCAATGATTTTGTTTTCTTTGACGTGGCGTCTGACTTTGTTGTTGATCCAAATAAAACCATGCGGTCATTAAAATTCAAGAAAACCCCATCCAGGCTGCTGTTTTGACGTCATACAACAGGAATTCCTCAAGCGCAGGTACGCGTCGAGCGTAAAAAATCGCTCATGGAGCGATCCAAAACGCCTGCGCGACGCACGCCTGACGCCAGCCGCGTGACGCTCGCGGTAGTGTGTTTTGAGACACTGTATTGAAGCTGTTCCATATTTTGCGCACGCGTGACGCTCGCCCGACGCTTGGCGCACGCGTCCGGTGTGTTTTCGGCTTAAGGGGTATTGGGGATGAACTTTGGCCTTGACATTTTTGTCTTTGTTTTTGCTTAGTGACCATTTGTTATTTTTGTTGATTTTTCATGAACGGTGCATCGCAGAGTGAAACAGACGTTATTTTCGCATCGTCACCCCAGACAAACATGTTTTAAGGGTATTGGGGATTTTTTTTCGCTGAGTCAGCATTTTTGTTTACTCTGATATCTCTTGATTACCGCCTATATGGCCAAGTGGATAAAACTGGTGGCTCTTGAAGCGACGAAGCTCAAAGGCGGTTGGTGACATGAGTTCGAACCCCGTTAGGTGGAGCTGTAGGTGGAGTTTTCAAACTGGCAAAGGTTGCTTGACGGACGGGCAGAACTGCCTATCATCATTGACTGTCGTCAAACATATCTGATTAGTATAGTAGTACTATCTCGCCCTAGACAAACATCACTAATGAGTACTAGAGACACTTCTTTGACACTTCAACATTTTTCATTTTCGTCGATATCTCGGAAACGGTGCATCGCGGAGCGACACCGACTCTATTTTGTCAGCATTTTTCGTTTTCCTCGATATCTTGGAAACGATGAGTCGCAGAGCTAAGTGGACTGTAAACTGCTCCCACTGTCGGGGTTTCTATTAACTCATTGGGGTAAACATTTTGTGAATAGTTTGGATCTCGTGCACTCAATGAGAAACGCTGGCGGAGTTAATATCCAGCTCATTAGGCATTCCGAATGTAACGAACAGCCTGTCACTTCGTTGCACCCAACCAACGAGATAGGCCTATAGATACGAGTATTAACATAATAATATTTCGAATTTTGAAGGAATCTCCCTCACAGAGTAGAGACTCGTCTCCTTGTGGTCCGAGATATGTCCTGGAAAGAAAATTCCGACGAGCAAATTTCCAAAGAGCCCCGATACAGAGTGGGCTATATACCGAAGGTTCATGGGCGCGGCGGGGTGGAACAAGCGAGATGTCTATCACTGGCTACCTATAGCCTCGCAGCCTTATTGATGGGCCCACCCTGACTCTCGCATGTGTGGTGATTTCAATTATACCTCAGTCACATTTGCACGGATTACTTCTCCGATGAGGATACGATGCTCGAAGATGTTGAAACTTGGCCACTCCGGCCGGCTACTCACCGAGGGTCTGGGGATTATTGGTGACCATCGGGCAACGATCGGACACCAGAGAGATGTCGGTGGAGACATCAGAAGAACATTTTTGATGAATGGGCGACATTGTAAATTGTAAAAACAACATTATTGAATTGGTAGCACGCCTAACGGTAGCTCATCAGGCAATCGACGCAGGGTATATCCTGCTAGACGCCGATGGATGTCCGGAAGGTGCCCTTCAGATAATCGGATGATTGGTACAGTTACCAGACAGGTAAAACCTTTTTGCTGAGTCAAGAACCACCCGACGATCAGTAGAGTATCGTCTCCGGTAGGACATTGTTGGTTGGCCAGTCGTTCATGACATTCTTGAAGTTTGCATGAAAACAATCAATACGCTCGATTGTATGTGAATCTGGTGGGTAACCGCCAGGCAATGGCAGGTCACCGGTGGGCAACATGTCTGATAAACCTCACCGGCGGCCGAAACATCGGTGAAAACCGCCGATGTTACCACATCGACCGGCGACGGGTGGAAATGTGACTCAGGCTTTACTTAGAGCATTAGACACAATGTTAGGCAATGACAGTCCTCAACATGTCACTCGAATCTACAATATGAATGTCCATGCTTGCTCGGAGACGGGCCCATCCCATGAACCCCCGCGCACCTGTACCCGTGGTCTCAATGAAAGAAAAACTTTTTATCACGGATTGTTTGGAAAAAAACAAAATATTTATGTTTGGGACGAAAACAAAACTATAAAACTTATCTGTCAGGGAAATGTTACATACCCATTCAGTATGTACAATACCATTTTCATCGAAAGCAACCTTGAGATGACTTGCAAAACACGACTTCAATAGACCCAGGTGCACAGAGGTCATGCTGACCTGAACATAACAAAGTCTAACTCAAGTCAAACTGAATTTCAAGTTATCAAATTTTGTTTGATAGAACATAGCACCAAGGGTGATGTAGCTTACCGGCAGATCATGAGATTTGGGTATTGTTCTTCCAAAATATAAATTGTTACACTGATCTTCAACTCTATTGTCAAAACATGTTCGTAAATGTTGCCGAACACACATTTTCTGTATGGACTATAATACGAATACAAGTTAAACCTTGCAAGGTTTTCTTCGTTAATTACATATATTCACAAGGGGTGGGGGTGGGGGGGGGGGGAGTTGGTTGGAAATTACTCAAAACAAATAGTGACTTGATTTGGGGTGGGGCGGGGTGGGGATACTCTTTCGCCGACCCATCAACAAATGAAAATGGCCGTCCCACGCAGACTGTCGTTTCAAAGGCAACAAAACTTATATACACATGACATAGGTACATAGGGAGAATATTATACATGATTTTGGGGAAAATTGTCTATAGATTTTGAGAAAATGGCCGCCAAAGACAAAAATCATAAAGGTTGTTTTGACCTGTCAAGGTCATTGAAGGTCAAATTCAAGGTCACCATTCAAACCGCAATATACGATTTCTGATTTGAATATGCCGATACTAGTACTTAGGCTCTACCATGAAGTGTTCTAGGAGTTTACTCTGCAAAGCAGCCATCATGAAGGAAAAATTGGGTGAAATTTTCCAAGTCCAAAAATTATTTCAAGGCCTCCCAATTTTTTGTTGGAATTCAAAAGAAAAAAAATCTTATACACAGCACAAGGATACATAGTTCACTCGAGTGGAGTGAGTGGTGCAGTGGATAAGGCGTCGGACTCGTAATCCAAAGATCATGGGTTCGAGTCTCGAGCTGGACTGCTGTGCTCTTTCACTAGTGTCCTTAGGCAAGGCATTTACCACTAATGTGTCTATGTAAGTATTCTATCTTCACCAAGGATCAAATGGGCACCGGTTGATAATGGGTGTTGTATAGAGCGCTTTGAGTGTGGCTGCTCCAAGTACAATCACTCAGACTGGGGTTAAAGTGTAAAGCGCCTTTGAAAGCGGATTTAGTTCGGCTGAAAAGAGCGCTATATCAAATCTGATAACTTTAACATAGAGAGAATCTTATGCATAATTTGGTGGAAAATTGTTTGAATAGATTTTGACAAAATGAATACCCAAACACAAAAATCACTGTTTTTTTTCGACAAAAAAGATCGTATCGACCTTCCAAGGTCATTAGTCATTGGTCAAATTCAAGGTCATCATTCAAACGGCAATATAGGATTTCCCATTCGAATGTGCCTATACTTAGGCTCTATATTGAAGTGTTCTAGGAGTTTACTCCGCAAAGCTCCAATTATGAAGAAAAAATTGGGTAAAAAGTCAAAAACAAAATTTCAAAGCTCAAAAATAAAAATAAATTTTTTTGCTGGAAATGGCTCAAAACTACGGTGCCCCTGATAGGACATGATGAAAAAAAAACTTCGTTCGCACGAAGTACTAAGTCGTTCGCATGAAGTACTAAGTCGTTCTAAGTACTAAGCCTGATCTGTAAGGGGTACCGTACAAAACGAATGCATGTAGTGACTTGATTTGAGACACACAAAAAAAATCGCCGACCTATCAAAAAATCAAAATGGCCGCCACACGCAGACCGGTGATTCAAGGCCAACGAAACGTACGCACATCATAGAGGTACATGAGGGGAATGTTTTGAAACAAAAATCTCAGAACTGAACAGTCTTTGAGAAAATGGTCATCTAAGTCCAAAATTGGCCATTTTTCGTCAAAAATAGCTGCCAAGTCGGCAAAAACGATTCAATCAAAAACATTTTGAAAACCCCTTTAGATATTAGCCCAAGGTATTTATGTGTTTTGACAAATTCATGAGGAAATCCATCATGTCAAAAAAGAATTACAGGCCCGGACGGACGACGGACGAAAAACCACGACAATAGCTTATCGGCCCAAATGGGTTGTGTATACTTTATATATTATTCAGCATGCACTTTATCTGGCATGATATATTAATGCTGTTTCAGTTATCATAATTGGTTGCCAGGGTAACCATTCTTGGAATATGTTCCCATGCCATGGTTGCTAAGGGCCCGAACGTCATAAATAATGAATTAAGCAGGGTTCTCACTAAGCATTTATTGGGTCCAATTATTGCACCCAATAATTGGATCCGGGTATTGGATACAACCAGAGATACAAGTCTTGGACCAACTTTTAGCTGGATAAATTTTGCTGGCGAATCTTTGCGTGTACTAAATATATACTAGTAGTATTATTGAGTGTATCACACATTTTTGTCGTGATCTTTTTACAAAGTTTTTACAAAGTTTTTACAATTTAAATGCCTTGACATGAACAGTTTCATGTAATGAATTTGTTATGTGTTGTAGTTTGTTTGACAATGCATATTTTATGTTCAGTCTCTGTTAGGCTTTATGGTAATGACTCAATTAAGCGCCCCGGGGCTTATTCGTCAATAAATCTTCACTTCGGGGCTCTCTCAAACAGACGTTTATTCAAGGGAGGCGCTTATTTGACAAGGTTGAAACTACGATCTATGTGTTGCCGGTCAATGCCAATCTCCAGGCCTTCAATCGGTGTTTAGCAATTAACTAAATTATAAATTAGCACACCATATTCAACATCTAACTAATCATTGATTGCCAATAAAGATATTTGACTGTAACTGATGACCTTCGGACGAGTGAAGCTTGGTGCGGGAAGAAATTTTGGAGTGATAAATAAGAAATTTGCTGTCAAGTGCCAGAATAATATCACCAACACTGGGCATACTCGGTTCATATCTCAAAAAACTATCCATACAACTCGCAGTGATTGCCAGTATTCGCAATCCATGTTATTCCAGTCACACCGTTTTTATTACATAGAAATCGAACATGTCCAATAAGGAAATCCTACGGCAAGTTACCGATTGAAAATTAAAATATCACCTGCACTTGACAGAAAGTACTAACGTATTAGTAAATTGTTACCAGTATTCATCGTACTGTTTTCAAGTAATCTGGCATTAGTAGACTAGGTATTAGTAGACCTAGGCTACATGTAGACCCGACAAAGGCCTGACCCGGTGTAGCGGTGTTGTCGGTGGCCTATTAAAAGCGGACAACGTTCAGCTGGCTGTATTCCAGAAAGAAAAGTATGATACACAACATTAAGGATTGATTGCATGTGATCGTCATGAACCTGGCAGTGACCAGCTGTCCATTCACTTATAATGTAAATATAAAGGTAACAAATTCATGAATTTACACACTTCCAACCAACGTGAAACTTTGCCTTTCTGATTGTTAGCCATCAAGGATTACTAACCGAGACTCTGTTCCTTACTAAGCAATGTTAAATTTGTTAAATTCATCGTTTTCATATGCAATATTCGTTTAAGGTGCGGTACGAGCACATTAGTGAGCTATAGTATATTTGAGTTGGTGCTACGGGCCTCTCTAGCCAATGAGGGGGGTTAGATCACCATGGTGAAAGTCAAATACTACTCTCATTTTCCGACCTATTTCTCAGTCTACAAAATACACTCACAACAGGGCGAGCGGAAGGATTATGCTGTGCTGCAAATAGCTAGTGAGGCCAGTAAAACTCACAGGTGATATGCACTCGGGTGCACCGAGGTGTTTGGGATTATGCATGTTCAGCTCATTGTATTCATCTCACAGAAAGTATAGCCCTAGATATTCTCATTATTTTGACGACAACAAGGAATAAATATATGCAACAGCCAGTGCTTGTCAAGCAGAACACTCGAATCTTCGTTTTGGTGAAACGTATAAAATGATTTATCTAATCATCAATATGCACAGCTTTCGTGATATCATTTATGAAACCATGTCTTGGTTCATCATCCATGAGTATTTGTGTGTGTGCTAGCCAAGTTTTAGGTCAGGGGATTGTATTGTTTTGGTGATTTTGTTACCTTTACTTTCACATTATACATCAATGGAAAAGTGCCTCAGTGCAGTCACCGGTAAGTTACGTGCAATCACACCTTAATTCATAGCTTGCGGAAGTATCGCAATTTTGCTCCCTCTTCATGTCCCTGGTCACATGTAGGCCTAGTGTGATACTGCGCCCGGGCAGTTCACAATCGGATCGATCGCCGGTTCCAGTCAGTTCATATGAGGCCTACTGACAATAATTAGTGTTAATTGGGTAGGCCATAGCCTTGGAAGACAGTTCATATCACTTCGAATTACTGTGAAAAGTCAAATGGCGATGTCTGAAATGCTTAATTTTTGCAAGCGCTATATCTAAACTATTGCAGAAAACCATGATCATGGCAACTATACAATGGTACTAATTATCATACTGGTACTATTGAACTTAGACTCTTCAATTACAATTTTGATGTTACAATTGCTTGCCTGTGTTGGCCCCCTGAAGCAGAGAGGCGGCGACAAAGAACACCAAAACGCTGACAGAAATCCACGAACTCATCTTGTCCGATCACCAAGTTGACTCGTCCGTTCGTCTCCGTCCAAATAGAAGGTGCTCGCCTGATGTGGCTATAATATAAATATACGTGTCTTGGGCACAGAGAAACTGGCGCGCACACCCAATGTTGCTCTTGTCTAGAGGCAGGCCAGTGAGGGTGAATATCATGGTTCGATGCCCCTAAAACACTTCTACACAGTGCACTAACAGTCTTTCACTTTCGACGCCCAGCCCTTGAACAATATGCGCTTGTGAATAACTCAATCTGAAACAAAGAGGACGAATAGTTCGTATCCACGCTAGGTGCACTCTCTGGCTGAAATTTGGGGCATGTTACATGTATAATGCATATGTATATTTTCTAGTAAATGTTATCATTTTAAGGTCCATGCGGACTTTTGGGGCTAAATTTTTGCTTCCATAGATCTCTTTCAAAATTTGATAGTTGTTGCTATCGTATTTAGCATACCAAAATTTGAAATTCCAAGAAAATTGACCTTTGGTTCATGGAATATTATAGTTTGAAATAAAATGGTGAAATACATTCGTATAACCATATGATATATAATTGTTGAACATTTTCTAAAATCCTTGTCACCGAAGTGCTCAATCCACTGCTGGTTCTTGAAAACAAATGTGGATATGTTACTGGAGTCTTTTATGCCTTGTATTCCTTTCCTATTTGAATAATAAAATATGTTTTTAACTTTCATCAAATATATTAAGATATCAGTTGCCCATGTCGTAGTAATACACCCCGCAGTCTTGAACTTTGGAGTAATATGTACTCACAAATACACGAATGATATTATTCCTGTATAACATGTGATCGGCTCCAAGAAATTTTCCTGAGCTTTGATAATCTTTGGAAAGATACACTGTTGAATGAAATTGAAAAGATTCACGAATACTATCTGATCCATTTATTCGTAATACCGGTAGCCTTCAAAACAGCTTGCCCTCCAGTTTAGGTTTTAATAAATATTTTCCAAGTGGCGCAATATTTCGTTGTATTTTCCAGTTAATATTTTTGCTCAACCCAGTGCACAAACGCCCTGTATAAAATCACATTCCTTTTGCGCAAGTGAAGCACACAACTCGACAATCGTACTGTGTAATTGTCGTCAGTTTGTGTACACGTTTAGCCATTATTGTGTAAGATTTGGTCAGAAATTGCGCCAGAGGCGGAGAAGGTTGCGTCAAAGGTTGCACCAGGAGGAGAGGAGGATACTACGTCGGGTGAAGGGACCGTACGGCTCTATATGATTTAAAGTTGGATGACGTTGTGTCTAAATTAGGGCAGGAAGCTGCCTCTGGAGGAGAGGAGGTTTCATCAGAGGCACAGGAGGTAGGAGCGGAGGAGGTAGATGTGATGCCCATATTGAATATATACCGGATGAATACTGCCGATGCTCGAACAAGTTCAAGCAGCTGTGAGTATAGTATGGGACCGACTGAATATATAACGAATTTGTAACACTTTATCATTTTTGTTCATTTTGTGGAATATGTTAAAAAAAACGTAGCATTTTTACCTCTTCTTCGATAATTAATGAATTCCTGGGGTCAGTAAAGAATGTCATGAGTCATGACCCACGTACGAATCCGTAGCTTGTTTGAAATACAAAAAACCCACATGACATGAATTCCAGCACAACATCGAATGTTAGAGTTCCATAATTCAACGAAATTTAGAACAATCAATATTAAATATTTTTGCTTTGGTTTTTTTTTGCACCAGCAACATGTATATTATAGACTTTTTACACGTATATTATAGACTAGTGCGCGTGGATACGACCCCTCACTCTCCTGCTCTGACACTACGGAAAACAAGTGAAGCATGCATGATTTCAGGCACGACGATTGCCAAGAAATCTACACAAACAGATAAATGTGTTGATTATTATATGCTAATATATTGCTTGTATATTGCTTATTGTTTAATTACCTGGAAAGGCTCCAAGTTCTCTTGGTCTCATTAGGGCATTCCGGCACGAAATGTCCTTATGGTTTTGTCAGAATTCTTTTTTTTTTCTTTCCACTTTTCTGTTTCCGGACGATATCTCAAAAACGCCGTGACGAATCGCCGAGATTTTTTTTTACCAGTTTTGACCTATATAACGGGGATAAACCCTATTCTTTAGGAGCCGGATCCCAAGTCCGGTTAGTCCGTGAGGATGAATTTTATGTCGAATGGTTTCGGTATATTAAACTCGAAAAGTACTTGTGCTACTCTTATGAAAGTTGGCAAATAGGTTAATATATTGTCAGAGAGGAACCCTATTGATTATGGGGTCAATCCGTCAATAACCTTTGACCCAGGGGTCAAAAACAATTTTGTTGAGTCATCCTTGAGGCTCATTGCTTACATTTGTATCTCGGAAACGATTCACCGTAGAGCCAAACGGCGTTATTTCCAAACTCGCCGCCCTAGACATTAGAGGATAGGCTGGGTGGACTTGGCTCTATGCCAAACTTTTTTTATGCTGAGTCACCATTTTAGCTTAAGGGCCGATAAGATATTGTCGTGGTTTTTCGTCCGTCGTCCGTTCGGGTCTGTAATTTTTTTGACGCGATGATTTTCCCCATAAATTTGTCAGAACATACCTTAAGCCAGTATCTGAAGACGTTTTTTTTAATTTTTTTTTTTTTATTGAATCGTTTTTGGCGGCCATTTTTTGACGAAAATTTGCCAATTTTGGACTTTGGTGGAAATTTACTCAAAAACTATCTAATTAGTTTTAAGATTTTTGTTTCAAAACATTCCTCTCATGTACCTCTATGACGTGTATAAGTTTCGTTGCCCTTAGATCGCCAGTCTGCGTGTGGCGGCCATTTTAATTTTTTGGCGGGTCGACGAAAAAAAGTTTCTGTCGCCCTAGACTAATATGAACTTGACCCTGGGCAAAATGTTTTGCTGAATCGCCATCTTTTATATTTGCCAATCTTAGTGCATGAAGACTCTGAAAGAAACTTGAGTCGAAATGCCCCCAAGGCAAATTTAGGCTTGATGTCTTGTTTCATCTTTCCCAACATGAGATACAGGTACATCAGTCAGTGCGTCAGCACTGTTTTCATCATGAATAGTTCATGATTCTTTTGTCATGGCCAAGTCCCTATTTTTAATAGGAACCTCTCAGGGAGGTTCCTATCTAGATGGCTGGCTGTCGTGAACCATGTGATCAAAAGCAACTAATATATGCATGGCTTTTGGTTATAGGAGAAATTGTATATCATGAATATACAAAATTAATTCTATTAAAAACGTATTTGATTGGTGAAACAGTTATTCCAAACTCTGTTTGTGAAATGTATCATTGGGGGAATCCTGAACTATGTCGGATAGGGCCCACGGCTTCGGATCTATTGCAGATAGGAACCCGACGGCGAAGCCGGAGCCTGGGGCTGGGGCCCTATCCTTACGCCTATACATAAATACGCTGACAGACAACTGATCACAACTGATGAATGGAAGTATGGGCACACTTGGGTTAGGCGTGAACCCCAGAAGTGCTACGAAAGTGCATCCTGTAAACGGGGGCACTAAGTGTGAAATAATACACGGTTACTGAAGCGAGATACATGATATCATACCGAACGTCAGCGAGGCGTGATGATAGTATACATATAGCCGAGGGGTCACTGTATTACGTATCAGATAAAGTCCGAGGAGCGCTCCTTTAGACCGAGGGCGGAGCCCGAGCTTTGTATGGAAGGCCGAAGAGGACATCCTTCTGGACAGATTTCATTAATTCCTTCGGCCATACAAAGCAATGATAAAAAGCCCAAATTCAAGTCTCCATAGCTCCGTCCCAGAACAAGATGAACCTTAGCAGCTTATATACAAAACTGGCCAATTCATTTCTCCATCTCACTATCACGGTGGCTAGGCGTTACGCGTTATTCAGGGAGTGCCGCGTAAAATCGTGAGTATTACGCGTTATTCGTGAGGAAATGGCAGCCTGTGGTTGATCCCTAGCAGGAAAAACATACAATTTCGCTAACTATACCGTTTTGAAATGTCGGATTTGGGTTTGCACGGAACACTACACATATTCATGATTGTTGTTGAGAATTTAAATCAAAGAAATAAGCCAGTGTAGCGAGACCTTCGGCTGCACAATATCTGTCAATGTTGCTTCGACAGCCGCTCTCCCCGGTTTTGGGGTTGAAGATGTTATGTATCGGCATTAATGTAGATAGAATGACAGGTCTATGATATTGAAAGTATGGGCTTCACATGTGCCTATCTTCAAAATGTTTCACAATGGTCGCAAGCGGCACGAATCTAGGTTGAATGTATCATTTGTTTAGTTGCTATACTTTACGCGATTTGCGTGAGGGCATTACGCGTATGCGCATGAGTAAATATTTTGTTGAGGTTGGGATATTTCTGTTTTTTAATGCGAATTTTTCTCCAGTTTTGCTGCTTAATTGATGGAATAAATTCAAGTTCAAAAGATAATGTTTTCACTTGGTGAGCTTCTGTGTAAAAGACACGAAAAACTCTTAGTATTGCCAAATTCAGATTTATGAAGATTGGGAGGAACATATGGAGTATAAAGGTAAGTGAGAAGTATCGTCAGTACTGGACATTGTGCAGCCTCAAATCATACTTTAAAAATCTCTATGTATGCATTATCAGCTCTACTATCCCCGACAATGCTCACATGTTTCCTCATGCTGTAACGCGTGTGCAGATTTTCTCCCTCAGGCTGATACGCGTAAACCATAAAAAGCTTCTCAGTTAATAGAATACTCGATTAAAACAACTGGTTGCGTTGTGTAACAATAAAGGAAGATTTCTCCGAGCATTCTATGATTTACAAACATGCGCTTTGTTGGTTTCAATTGATAGCCGATGATATTTCACAAACTAGTCTCAAGCGTGCGGGTGTTTTCACGAACTGTGTGTCCATTTTCGTAAATATAACGATGTATACAAGTAATTCATAGTAGCATACGCAATATTTACTCATTGGGATGTTCCGTGGTAACAAAATTTCAGGAAGAAACTGAACTTTTTCATTGATTTTCCTCATTTGAAGTGGGGACCTATGTCGTTTCCTGTGTCATTTCCTCACGAATAACGCGTAATACTCACGATTTTACGCGGCACTCCCTGAATAACGCGTAACGCCTAGCCACCGTGACTATAGTAAGGAAAATATATGTTGATAAATTGGATTTTTCGCTACAGCTCGAATTCTGAGGATACCCCCTTAAAACGACTGATTTTCATGCCTGACAACCCATATATATCGTTCGTCGTCCAAGCCGTTCTGTGCGTGCTGTGGTCTTAAAACTGTTCGTGTGCAATGCCAACCAGCTCGGGTCAACAACCAGTCATAGCAAAATATCCCCCACCATTCTGCGGGGGATCAAGGGCATCCTCCGTTTTCAAAATAGGGAATTCTCTGACTGTAACGGATATGACGCAATATCATTGGTGTTGTGTTAACGGATATGACGGATATGACGCAATATCGTTGGTGTTGTGTTGACGGATATGACGCAATATTGGTGTTGTGTTAACGGATATGACGGATATGACGCAATATCATTGGTGTTGTGTTGACGGATATGACGCAATATTGGTGTTGTGTTAACGGATATGACGGATATGACGCAATATCATTGGTGTTGTGTTAACGGATATGACGCAATATCATTGGTGTTGTGTGGCCTTCTCCCGTGTTCCGCTCATTGTCTGCCGTCTGCCGCTTGCCGCCTACCGCTCCCTGCTTGCCGTTTTCCGCTCGCTGCCTGTCGCTTGCTAGCTAGGTTAGGCCTATTACATATCCTATATTTCGTAACATTGTTCATCTCAATAGGGCTATTAGTCAATGGAATGGAAACAATTGAGATCTATTTTGTTACATGATACTGCCAATGTTCGTTTGGCAGTCAAACACAAAAATCAATTGGTCACGTGTAGCCTAATTGGACATCGTGTGCCGCTTGGAGCTTGCCGTGAGCTGTAAGCGGTACACTAACACGCGGTAAGCGGCAAGCTTCAAGCGGCACATGGAAGAAGGATGTCCTATTCGGCCTTCCCTAGGTTTGTAATGCCAATAGGAGCGTGACGAGGGCTTTGACACACACACACACACACACACGATATCGACGAAAATGAAAAATGCCGACTCGGCAAAACAATTTTGACAAAACCAGGTATTTCCGTATGCAAAATACCCTCAAATCAACCTGGAGGAATCTCGGCATACACATAACCTATCAACTACTTTTTTCTCTCATTTTCTTCTCGCATGTAGTGATAATCAAATCGCCCAGTCTTATGTGACCTCACCTATATGTGTGAGATGGTACTCTTACTACCTTGGCTAGTGGGATAACCCTTTAGCGTTTAGCTCATCTGGTAGATTGGATGGCTGATGTGTGAGAGGTCCCGGGTTCAAGTCCCAGTCTGGCCGAGGCATTCCTCGCTCGGTTACACTTATATTGGGAAAAGTTTGTAACTGGCGTTAATTAAAGATACATGATGACTCGGTTAAAAAGTACAACATGCATATTACCATGTGATTATAAATGGGAGTGTATTGATATTTCCTCTCAAATATGAAATTTCATACGTTATCATTATATTAGTTGGAGGAAAACGGTCCTCAATACACAATTCCATTACAGAATGAATTATGGCTCCATAACTGTATAATTCCCAGTAAACCTGACCGACAATTCTTGCAACATGATGATTAGCCCCAAATCAATTCATAATGTGAGCAGAACGACATGAAATTTGTCGCACCATAAAGCTCATTGATTGAGGATCATCAGGAGCGGCTACATAACAATGCATTAGAAATAGACCTAGTTGATCTTCAATGGATCTTTCAGACTCAAGTTAGGTCTCATCTTGCCCCCGGTAAAATTAGAGATCGTAAAACAACGCACCAACGTACGGAAGTCAGATTTCGTATTATTCCTCAGAACCTGTTTGGTTATTATTATGAATAGTGATTGAAAATGTCACGAATGACGTCTCCCATAGTATGCAGTGTGAGAAACCATTTGGAGAGTTGCTCACTTTAATATTGCACAACACTATGAGTTTATGACTTATTGCAAACCTACATAGATAGATCTATAGCTGCAATCGAATGTAATGTTTGGGGTTTGCTACCAGATTCCGTCCAATCTTGCCAATCTACAATGTATCGCAACCCAACAAAGATGAGAAACACATTTGAAGAGTTGCTTCTTTAGTGTAAATAATACAGAGACAGAACAATATATGCACTCGTACATTATAAGTACATAATAAAGACATTTTATATATAGGTCTACGTCATCGTGCAAATTGACGTCTAGTCATTGTCAAGACCAGTTCTCAACGTCCGCTGTCATACGCGTACCATACAGTGTTACGTCTGCGATTGGCCAAGTACCTCCTCTGGATGTAACGCCTGGTGGTGGTGGTGAGTCTTCTACTAGTAGATGAATATCTGTATCTGGTCACGTGATGGGTTGTCGTCGATCTTGGGGAACTCCGACCCATGACGTCACTATCACGAGATCCGCGCTTGGTCACTGCGGGGTGACGCTGCAGTCGTTTGTGGATAACGGCGAAGAAATCGTCATCATCGTCATCGCCATCGTCGACTATGGCACCCAGTCGTTTGGTAGGAGACTTGCCAGTCTGAGCATCGGTTCCGCCCCTGAACAGTGCGGGAAACCGTGGGTGCAGATCTGAGGTATTCTCATCGACCCCTGCATTCACAATTTTAAATGAGACAGGATGAAAATAAAACAACACAAACGACTTGATATAGTAATTATTTGAAAAAAAATATAAAAGACAATCAATGAGTTCTAGTTCCGATAGGTATATATATATATATACATGTACATGTATGTACATGTATATCCAATCGTTTTATTCGAATTTCATTTGGAATAATTATACGATCATGTATGGTAAATTTACATTAGTACCAATTAGCATACTAATAGAATCTACTATTGAACTTAGACTCTTTAGTTACTATTTATTTGTTACAATTGCTTGCCTGTGTAGGCCCCCTGAAGCAGAGAGGCGACGACAAAAAACACCAAAACGCTGACAGAAATCCACGAACTCATCTTTTTCACTCACCAAAGCCACAGCGAGAGTGTTGTTAGTTTGGTGTTTAACGAACTCAATGTATCTCGATGCCCCGCAATGGGCCTACATGTAGATAATCTGATAATAGCAGTACATTATACATGTCTGGAAGCTTGATGGTAGTCAAGCTCTGGTGTAATTTGGCCACATTTTTTTTGCGATTTTTTTTGGTTCATGGTATATTGCTAAAATATTATTCATATTGTATCTATTAATGTACGATGGCTTATAACCTTCAGTTTGTCAAATAGTTCCCAACAAGATTTGTTAGTTCTCAACCAGATATTTTTGTTTCCAACAAGATTGTTTAATTTGGGCCGAGATTTCGTTCCCAACAACATTTTTTTGTTTGTTTCCGCCATGATTCTCTAGGATCTAACTACTAGTAGTTTTGTTTTTGGTTTCCAAAAGGTTTTCTTGGTTTCCGCCGAGATATTTTAGTTTCTAAAATGATTTCTTTTGGTTTTAGCCAGGATTTTTCAGATTCTAACCAGAGTTTTTCTTTAGTTTCCGACAATAGTTATTTTTTAGTTTCTAACAAGATTTTTTTTTATTTCCATCAAGATTTTGTTTTTGTGTCCAAGAAGATTTAATATTGCGCAAACTGAATATTCCTGGTGGAAACCTAAAAGTCTTGTTGGAATCTTTTTGACAAACTGTGGGCGATTATAAGCCACCGTAATTATGTGTACAATGTAGCATTAAAGAAATATGAGCGGAGTAGACCACGCAGTATAACTGTAAATGTTGTATGAATATAATATCCGGTTCTAACATTTTGTAAAGGTCCTGTTGTGCAATGTTCGAGATATTCGGCCAGTACAAGTAGGCCGTGGGGGATAGAAAGCAAACGCTATAGTCGGGGACTAATTCAGAGGGGTCCATATTGAAAATTTCTCCAATTGTTTTTAAGCTTTCAAACAATCGTCAATATGGTATAATTTTTGAGTTTGTATTGTCTTCAATGTGAAATTATGGGTAATGTTGAAAATACCACAAGATTTTTTGCCACTTCGACTGAATAATTTATTATGAAAAACAACGAGGAATTTTGCTGACGTGCAACTAGCGTGCAAGTTGCTAATGTGAAATTGTGTGATCGTTTTGCCGAAGGCCAATTATCATTCATGCTACGATAATTTGATGCAATCTCGCTTATTACACAGAGACACTAACCACATTTGAAGAGTTGCTCATATAATGCAAGCTCACACAGACAGGACGATGTTATAGAATTACGCAGATTGGCTCGCACATTGCAATCCAAGCCCGCAAAAAAAACATCAAGCATTGAAAAGTTTTTATTGTGCAGATTACAAAAGTCGGCACCGTACAGTATGTATTACACACACATAATATGCATGAGTACGTCATGGAGACATATCATGGTACAATCAATTGACGTCTAGCGATCGTTTAGCTTCACTCGGTGATGGAGTTCGATACCTACTACCAAAAGTACTATAGGGATGTTTATAAGCCTAGTTGTTTGGCGAATACATCCCTGTACCGGAACGCCTGGTGGTGCGTATTCTAGCGGTGAATGGGTACCGGGAGCTGGTCACCCCGTGATTGGGCAAATACATCCCTGTACCGGAACGCCTGGTGGTGCGTATTCTACCAATGAATGGGTACCGGGAGCTGGTCACCCCGTGATTGGGCGAATACATCCCTGTACCGGAACGCCTGGTGGTGCGTATTCTACTGGTGAATGGGTACCGATAGCTGGTCTGACTCGTGGATCCGGGCTCGATCACCGCGGAGTGGCGCTGCAGTCGCTTGTGGATAACGGCAATGAAGTCGTCATTGTCATCATCATCATCCCCCTCATCACCATCCCCCTCATCCCCCTCATCAACATCCTCGACACCTCTCCGTTCGGCAGGAGACTTGTCATTTTGACGATTGGATCCGCCCCTGAACAAGGCAGGGAACAGCGGGTGTATATTTGAGGTTTTCTCATCGGCCCCTGTATTCACAAAAATAAGAATTAGCCCGAGGGCTAAAATAGGTCACTGGACATTCCAAATTCCAGCATCCAAGGTCGAGCTCAATGTCATCATTAGTTATTCCATATATACGATTTCCTATACTAGTATGCTCATAATGCAAACATAAGCTATATCTACAAGCATGCCGTCTGTAGAAGCAAATTTAGGCATTTTTTTCACCCAAAAACTGGCTGTTTTGACCTTTCAAGGTCATCGAAATGTCAAATTCAAGGTCAACACACAAATCGTCACAAATGACTTCCTATTTGAAAGTGCCAATATCTAAGCTCTATCTTCAGGTGTTCTATGAGAACAGTGGTGGCAGCTCCCAATTATTATGAAGGAAAACAGTCCGAAAAAAAATTCAACGAGTGATTTTTTTTAGCCTAGAAATGTCTTAAAATGGATAGTAATGCAATTTGGGGCAAAAAAAAAATTTTTACCGACCCGTCAAAAATTCAAAAGACAGTTTTTGAGAAAATGGCCGTCAAAATCCAAGACTGAGCATTTTTTTGTGAAAAATTTCGGAAAAAATGCGAATAAAAAAGTTATAAAAAAAAAGTTTGGAAATATTTTTAAACTTTGAAGATACAAATGAGAATGGACGGACGGACGGCTGGACGACGGACGCAATGCCACGACAATAGGTTTTCGGACGAAAAGGTCCGGTAACATAAAAAAACTCTAGATATTCAGAAATTCACAACAGAGAACCGACAGGTGAATTACATGTATTGGATAATATACATGCAATAACATTTTTATAATTCATTAGTATTATACCCGCTTTTTTGGTATAATTCATCGGACATATATAAAATTGATGACAGTTACAGTATAGTACTATTCTTTCTGATATAACAGTATTGCACATATATATCTAATTTACAATATCTTGCCTGTGTTGGTCCCCTGAAGCAGAGAGGCGACGACAAAAAACACCAAAACGCTGACAGAAATCCACGAACTCATCTTTTCCATTCACAGGGAACTGGTTTTGTTGATTTGGTGTTAGAGCTAGCCGAAATTCAAACTCTGGTGATTGTATCCTATTTTTGCAGGGTATTCCTATATTGTACATACATGTATATGTTAATATTATTACTACTGTATGTGTAGTAAAGTGACAGGAGTGGAGTCTACAACGCCATATACAGTATAGTGTATAAATGTTTGTGTTTATATAATCCGGTTCTCTCATTTGTAAAGTTCGTGTCAAAAATTAGGACCAATGCGCATTGAATTCAGCTTACTATATGACGATGTCTAAACACGGAAATTGATGAAGATTATCGCATCTGGATGTTCATCCTTCACGAAAAACAAATTAATCTACTAGAACTTATTTTTCAAATCTTTTTTTCAAACCTTATTTTTCAAACGCTTTTTGCCCGTGGTTCAGCGTTAATGGTACAAGTCAGTATCATATGTTACATGTAATAGATACACTTGTCCTGAGAATCAAACCAAATCAAGCAATTCTCTATAAAATTCCACACTTAATTCCACCTTAAAAATGAAGAAGTTGGCAATATACCCCCAAAAATAACTTCCAACTAAAATTGTGGTCTCGGTAATCTGATCAAATTTTGCGATTCGGTCACATTGAAAGTATTGTTGCAATTTTGAACCAGACAATACATTCTGGTGTGTTCGAGCCACACATATTGATGTCATGGGATCTTGAGTTGACGCTTGTGTGGCTTGAAAAAATCGAACAAATTCGCAAAATATTAGTTGGACGCAGAAATTCCATGATGAGGCTAAAATTAAAATTGGATAGATGCCAAACTTTCCAAATTTTAGATGGAATGTGATAGAAAATTGTCGTTGGTCCCTAGACCTATGTAGAAAAATCCGAGTGCGAGTATCTTTTTTTTTCAGTGAGGATAGATTTTAATGAGAAATCATCAATAATGTATTTGTTATATCATATTGGGATATTACTTTGGTTTTGTTTTCACAGTCAGTTATGTGCTATTTGCCAAGTGTAATCCTGTGTGGTTTGGAGTAGTATCGTTACAGACATTGAACCATTCGTCTCGTCTTCAAGGAAATCGATATTTTTAAACCTTCATTGGACATTCACCATGTGAATAATACTACTACGCTAAGTATCTACGTGCTATACTTTGGACTTCCGTTAAACTGTTGCTTGTTTCAATGATCAGATACACCTTATAAACAACAACATGTGCATTCCATATAACATTCCATATAATATTTATTCAAGATATCAACATTTTTAAATCAGTCACACAACGAATATAAAAGTATATACAAATATGTACAAGGATCTACACGTGATATATAATGCAATAGTCCAAAATATCACATTCTTGACTGAACATTGACTGGCGGTAATTATGATGCATAATTTGTGTCTTTGGCAAGGAAAGTGCACGATCAAGTATTACGACTTAGTCGACCTCCTCGACTGTGGGTCCACCGTGTGACTGTGGCTCGGCCCCTGGGCCCTGAGCGGTCCCGGACCCATGGAGCTTAGACATCACTGGCGAGCACACCTTGTGCAGCTCTTGCAGCTCGTGTTCGAACTCCTCCCGCTCGGCCATCGAGTTCTGATCCAGCCACTTCATTGTGGCCTCGCACTTATTGACCACGATATCTTTGTCGGCCTGCGAGAGCTTGGAGCTGTCGGCGTCGCTGGCCGCCTGCTTGTAGTTGAAGACGTACTGCTCTAGGTTATTCCTGGCCTGGACCCTCTGTCTCTGGCGCTCGTCCTCCTCTTTGTAGCTCTCGGCCTCGGCCACCATCCGGTCGATCTCTGCCTGCGACAGGCGGCCGCGTTCGTTGGTGATCTTGATTTGGTTGGACTTGCCCGTGCTCTGGTCCTTGGCCGTCACGTGCAGGATCCCGTTGGCGTCAATGTCGAAGGTCACGTCGATCTTGGGGACTCCACGTGGTGCCGGAGGGATCCCACTCAGCTCAAAGCGGCCGAGGAGGTTGTTGTCCTTGGTCATGGCTCGCTCGCCCTCGAACACTTGGATACTGACACCAGGCTGATTATCGGCGTATGTTGTGAAGGTGTTCGACATCTTGGCGGGGACGGTCGTGTTGCGCTGAATCAGCTTGGTCATGACTCCCCCCGCAGTCTCGATACCGAGAGACAGAGGAGCCACGTCGACTAGCAGCAAGTCTTGGATTGTGGAATCCTGGACTCCTGTCAGCACTGCCGCTTGTACTGCTGCTCCGTAAGCCACGGCCTCGTCAGGATTGATTGACTTGTTCAATTCTCTACCTCCCATGAACTCCTGGAGTAACTTCTGGATCTTCGGGATCCTGGTGGAGCCTCCAACCAGTACAATCTCGTGGATCTTGGACTTGTCCATCTTGGCATCTCGCAGAGCTTTCTCCACGGGCTCCATCGTGGATCTGAAAAGGTCACCACAGAGCTCCTCGAACCGGGCGCGAGTGATTGACGTGTAGAAGTCTATACCCTCAAACAGAGAGTCCACCTCGATACTGGCCTGTGTGCTGCTCGATAGTGTCCTCTTGGCACGCTCACAAGCTGTTCTTAGACGGCGAATGGATCGCTTGTTTTTGCTGATGTCCTTCTTGTGTTTCCTCATGAACTCTTGCACAAAGTGGTTGACTAGTCTGTTGTCGAAGTCCTCTCCCCCCAGATGTGTGTCGCCCGCCGTGGATTTGACCTCGAACATCGAACCCTCACTGATGGTCAGAATCGAGACATCGAAGGTGCCGCCTCCCAAGTCGAAGATCAGCACGTTTTTCTCGCCACTGAGGTTCTTGTCGAGTCCGTAGGCGAGGGCCGCGGCTGTTGGCTCGTTGATGATCCTCAACACGTTGAGTCCGGCGATGTGTCCGGCATCTTTTGTGGCTTGTCGCTGGGAGTCATTGAAGTACGCGGGGACCGTTATGACTGCGTCCGCGACCTTCTGACCCAGGTATGCCTCGGCTGTCTCCTTCATCTTCGTCAGCACCATGGAGCTGATCTCCTCCGCCGAAAACATCTTTTCCTCTCCTTTGTACTCGACCTGGACTTTGGGACTACCTGCGTGGTTCACCACCTTGTAAGACCAGAGCTTCATGTCCTTCTGAGCACCGGGGTCGTCAAAGCGGCGCCCAATCAGTCTCTTGGCGTCGAAGACTGTGTTCTCTGGGTTGAGGGCCGCCTGGTTCTTGGCAGCGTCCCCGATGAGCCGCTCTGTGTCCGTGAAGGCCACATAGCTCGGCGTGGTCCTGTTGCCCTGGTCATTGGCGATGATCTCGACCTTGCCATTTTGGTAGACGCCCACACAAGAGTAGGTCGTCCCCAGGTCGATGCCGATAGCTGGAGCTTTTCCTCGAGACATTCTTCTTTCTCCTAGTGGTATTTAATAAAAACTTCTAAGTGATAATAACAACGTCGTATACTGTCTATCTGTTTTCTGCGTTCCAGTTTCCACCAACTGTGTTTTCACTAGCTATATAGTCGTGCTTGGTTTGATTTTCACTTCTCGGCTTGTTATTCTGTTTCGCGTTGTGTTATGATCCCATTCTGATCTGCCTCTGTATTTATACTCAACTCGATTCCACCGCGAACTTGACTGAATAATCTTGATCTGTGAAGAAAGTTCCGGAGGTTTCTCGTCGCAAATTCTAGAAGCACGTGTACATTCTCGAGGTTTTGTTTACATCACTGTGATTGGCCTGTTCAGGGGGCGTGTGCGGGCTTATTACTTATGCCTGAAATCTGATTGGTTCTCATGAACGGACATTATGTTTGTAAATAAAAACACGTGGTAGCATCATTAAAAATACTGATATCGAAACATAGCATAAAACTATCGAATATTCTCTATATTCTTTGGATGTGTTCGTCAGGTTCTTATTCAGGATGTGCAGTATAACGTCAAATACGTAGGTACTTGTGTTTTATTTTGTCTACGTACAAGTAGCTTCAAGTTCGATACAACAGAATTCAATTGTTGAAATAATACATATCACATCACAAATATACGAGGTCGGGCTCGATCAATGGCTACACTGACATACTGCAAGCTATTGAATTGAGAGTCACAATATTATAACCCAACATGTCACACTCTGATGAAAAAATAATTGATTGCACACTCGGTTTCAATGTACCGGTAGAGGATGAAAACATTTGTTTCGGTTAAATGTTCAGTATGAGGATGAGCGTGAAGATCTGTTGGATATGTGTAGTGTTGTCCAAATATTTTATCTCCAGATAAAGTGTTATATGCATAGTATATTTCGAGTGTATGTGTAAAACACAACCGTTCACTGGTTTTAAATTTTTGTTTTCAGTCATTTATAAGCCCAAACTTGGCTGGATACAATGTTTTTTTGTAGTTTGAGTATCCATTAGGGCATTTCGGCCCAAAATGCCCTTATGGTTTTGTCTGTTTTTTTTCTTCTTTTTTTTCAATAACTCGAGAACACCTGAATGGATCTTGTCCAAATTCACACCACTGGACAGAGATATTAATGGAAGAATGCTATTGTTTTGGAGCCGGCTCTGGGGTCCGTGAGACCTGGTTGAATGTTCAATTTTGGACTTTTGGATTTTTTTCTCATCTTCAATATCTCAGAAACGGGGCATTGCGGCATTCTTCATTTTCGAGATCTCAGAAACAGTGTCCCATAAAGCCGAACGGACATTCTACACAAAGATGTCTAAGAGGTATGTCAGTTAAACTTCGACCACAGACATTTTCAGTGATCATGGTTCTAGTCTAGACAAGGTCTCTTAGGTATATATTAGGTAGGAATAGAGCTTCACACAAAATGCCCCAAGGCATCTTTAGGCCTTGACGTCTAGTTTACAATTGTAACTATAATACAATTATTCTTTCATTCCAACTTCTGAAGTTACATATGAATCGTTATCAATGTGGTGAATATTAATTCCTTCAAATGTAGAAAGCGATCATTTGTCCAAAAAAGCTAATTCAACTACAATTTCAAAGACCATGTAAAGATATGGATTTCAAGTAAATTTAATTCGCACATATCTGACATCAGATCGTATAAACCACCTTTCGAAACCTGTGTGTGTTTCTATTACAGTTTATAGGGTTAGTTACTACAAACAATCAAGTTTGTCAACCTTATGAATTCGATGTAATAACATAATAATTGACCAATTGCATACTTAATTCCATCAGAGAAATTGTTTATATCTATAGTCTCATATTTCTGATTTGTAATATCTACATTTGCATGTATGATACATCACAGCAAACACTGTCATCAATTTATTTCATAAAGCACAGTCATGTACTGGTAAGATATATACAGAACAGCAATCATGCAGGTTACGCTGATGAATGTATCAAAGATATTCACAATATGCAGTACTGACAATTTACTAAGATTTTGATATTTTTCTGTGGTTTCGAAAAATACCACATACCGTATTGGTCCTAATAGTGGCACGTGCCCTAATAGTAGAGCGCCCCCCTCTTTTCCCCAAAAATGTTTGATTTTTGCAATCTTATAATTCACTTCATATCTTTCTAATAAGATCTTAGAGTGTTCCAATCCAAATATTTATGTTACATGAATTATATTAAAGGGGATTGAAGGCTATAGGTACATTATTCAGTGATTTTCTTAAATTTGACCTCAAGTTTGACCTTATTTTTGCGTGCACTGCTGCAGGAGGTCGTGCTTTGGCCCGCCATGCTACTATTAGGACCAATACGGTAGACAAAAATATTACTGCACTAACCATGTAACAATTTCAAGTGGTGATACTTTGAATGTTATTTTGGATGATACATTATCTGCAAGATATATATTGAGGCCTTTACTAGTTCTTGAATCTGCTCCTATACTTTCAATTAATTTCCTACAAATGGTGTAACATTTTCTAGGATTTTTCCATTGCCGTGTCTTCCTTCTTTTCTTCAGTCTTAGTTTCGGGCGCACTTTCATCAACCTCCAAAATTCGAGGGCCGTACAACAAGACATAGGCACAGTGCCAATCGCCTGAAATTTCAGGAAATTTTTAAGCATATTTGAGAACATATGTGAACAAAATGCAACATTTCCAAACATTCACTTCCAATTAATATGACCATCTTTCATGAATCAAATTTCTGTGAACCAAATCAATCAACGGACTCACCTCCACCAGACAGTTTGAGAATTTCCTCTGTGGTAACACCAGTAACGTTGTCATCATCGAACATCACCCACTCATCTGGAGCAGAAATACCCATTTACGGAATATCACTAGGTTTTTAATCAAATAACTACCGGTATGCCATATATGCATTAGTTCCCTTGAAACAGATATATTCACCTGGATACTAAAGATCATAAAGATTAAGACCTAAACATTGAGACTAAAGGTTATACTGATTAAGACCTAAAAATATACAGATTAATACATGTAATATACTTATCAGTAGTGTGCAAACATTTTTGCATTAAAATTTGACTGAAGATACGATAACTTCCAATAAAAGATTCACCAGCTTCTCACCATCTTTTCTGCGGACCCAGCCGACATAGTGACCACTGGAACTGGACCTGCCCTTGTGAGTGAGGACAGCTTGAAGCTCATAGAATCCACTGTTGTTGGAACCCGGGTCTGTAAAAGGCAACCATTGTGGTAGAGCATCTACTACTGCACGATCATGCATTCCCAGGTACAAAACGCATATATCGATAAAACTTTATATCCGGAATAAGAAATATTCAAATCGTAATTTCTGGGATAATGCCATATGGAGGAAATCTTACCATCTGGGAAGCTAAAAGGTTCTTTTCTCGTTTTCTTCGACTTCACTTCCTCCCCTTTAGCCTTGGCCTGCCAATAAAGCGATTTGGTATTAGTGATAACAAAAAGATATGAACTGTGACTTCAATTTACATGAAATTTTTTAGCAATAAGCTTGTTGAGACTGTCACCAACTCTTGGACATATATGAAATTTCATTTGAATACTGTCAAAACAGTCTTCATACATGTACTTACAGCCTGCAACTCCTCTGCCTTCTTGTCGTCGGCCTCTTTGAATCGCTCCCGGATCGGCAGCAGTTTTTTCTGGAGCTCCTCGCTGCACAGATCATAGACGTCCAACATCGCAGGGAACTTGATATCCTATTATGGGTTCAAACGATTGGTTATGTTTTCTTGAATGCTTTCAAATTGTGTGTTCAAGTTCTCATCATGGATAAATCTTAAATTTTCATTCACTAAACTTATATATTACAGAACATACTGCCAGAAATTCACTAAATTTGCATAACACTGCCCTACAGAACATACTGCCAGAAATTCACTAAATTTGCATAACACTGCCCTAAAGTATCAAGAATATATATACATTACAATGATATTATAAATATATGACAATGATTTGATAAATATATGGTGACGGAAAACACGTATGAAGCACTCAGGTCTTCCAAATCAGAAACTACACTATATGTTACATTACTCCTGGACTAAGGTAACTTAGGGGACTACCTACCTGTTATAATGTTTGTACTCACTTTGAGGATTTTAGCATTGACAGCCTCTTTGCCTTTGTAGAAAAACCTAACCATCTGTATAGGGAGGTAGGCTGGGAGCCGGTCAATTTTGCACTGAAAACATCATAGAACATCCGGTATTACCTCATGACAGAATCTCTCTTAAGGGTTTCTGCTTATAATAATATAATGAAGATTATCAAATTTAAATAAATACCTGATTTCATGGCATGCTGTTCACTTACAGTTTTGAGGTATTGAGCATCTCTGCCTAACGTAGGCGACTGTTTTGAGATATGTTCTTCCAGCCTCTGCAAAAGAAGCAATCATTTAGAGCTTTGATGTCACCAATTTTATGCCATACAGGGCAGCGTAATTCATCAGCACTTCAATAAACATCTAAACACTTACGTTTTTCAAACCTGTGTACAAATATTTGACCTCTGAAATGCAAATAAGATGCACATTTCATGAGATGTACAGAAATACATGTACATGTGACATGTGTTTAAATATATGTAAACTATTCATTTTGTAGGTTTGCTGACAGCTATTATACAGGCTATATAAGGTACCTTTCTCTATGAAACAGCTGAGCTGGTAGAATGTTTCGGTTGACTTTGTCACTTCCTCGTCTTCTGCTTCAATACATTTCATACTGAACACATTGTTAGGAAAAAACATGGCATTATCAACATTTTTTTTAAGGGACAATGGACCGTTGATGTTTAGGAATTAAACTAGTCTGAATTTTCCCCTTTATGGGAAAAGATACGTGATTGAGAAGCTGCCTCCCATGTACTGGTCTATAAAACTGTTAGAGCTGGCTGCGGCAACACCCTGCACACAAACCATACATTATCAGTATTATTGTGATGAACATTATAAATGAAGACTTTACATACTGAAATCTTCAAAACTACAAAATGGCATGACTCTTCCATGTAGAGGTGCAAGAAGTACTGGCCTGTTCAGGACTCTGGACAGCTGGCAGCTTCTTTTGCAAGCACCTCATGAGCTCTGTCCAACACTCATTAGCGTCCTGTTAGAAACAGAAACGCAAAACTTACATCCAACTCTATGCTATGCTCTATGTATATCGACATCCATATCGGCTTTGCATTTTAATACAGATGTCAATAAATTCCCGACGGCCCCGACTTCCTCAGTGAAAATCCCACCTGTTGTTGATAGGTTCCCTGCTCGCCTTTCTCAGCGAACTGCGGGAAGCACATGTGCAGGACCTGCAGCATGATCAGTGGAGGGATGGCTGTACCAGTCTGGTCCATCTGATTGTACAAGTCCCGGATAGCTGAATGGAGGAAGAAAACAGCTATAGCAATATGGGACAACATTTACATGAAGTGAACGAACATATATGCTGCAAAATTGTGGGAAAATGTAGGGTGATTTCATGTGCTGACCTGCAGTAATTGACTGGTCTGGGTTCAAAGCTCCTGATAAGTTTCCAGTGAACCTGAAACATTTTCAAATGTTCGAAACAAATAAACCAGCTCTATGAAGCTCATTATTTTTCTATAAGTCAAACTGAATGATGAACTCACTTTTTGAGAGCATCTCTCAGTTCCGGAACAGATCGCAGACACTGCAGTGTGGCGTTCATGTAGCACGTATTTCCCAGGTTTGTCAAACCGGCTGGGAATTCCATCTGTTATTGCACAGAAACATGCTAATTTCACTCCATCAACTTTGATCAAAATACACTGCGCATCATTGTGAAATCCCAATCTATAGTAGATCAAAAGCAGTAGATGTCCTACCGCAGAAGCCAGCTGGTGCTCCGACATATCCTCCATGAAGACAACTTTCTGTGCTGGTTCAGTTGGTAACTCTTCAGCGGATCCCATCATCAACAATGTCACGCCCTGTGGATAATGTCACACTTGACATGGTACAACTGTCACCAGGTCATACAATAGTCCAGAAAGTTTGTGAATTATGTAATAACTACAAGACACATAAATCACATCAATTAATTGACACCAAATCATTGTATATCAAAGGTGGTATATACTTACATCTTTAATTTTAGCAGTGCCCCAATCGTCATCCTGGAATAAGTACAGAAATGTAAGTGTTAGTCACCAGTATTTCCCTTGTATTTTCAGTAAAGCATATCAAAGATAGAATATCAGATTTGGGAATGAAGTTGGGAATGAAAACCACCATAGCTCAATATCTGAATATTTATGTTCTTATGATGAGCTATTTTGGTTTATTCCACTATAGATATTTTTTTGTACGGGTCTTGTCTTACCTTTATAGTGGCACCTTTGATCATGACTTTCTGTCTGTCCGGCTGTACCCCAGACAGGGCAAACAGCTGTGCCTTGAAGACCATTGGAGGTTCATCCGTGTTGCACTCCACATCCTTGAACTTCTCCTTGCCCCACTTCACGTGAACTAGGAAAAAAAATGTACATGGGACAATATACACTATACGTCAAGTGAACACAAGACAATACTTTGAAATGAACGGAATATCCATCCATGCAAACATTAGAATCTTGCCATTATCCAACAGGTTGATTCTGCACCCAGAAATCAGGCCGCAGCAGAAAATGTGAAAATCTGGACAAACTGTTGGATAATAGTTATTGGTTATATTCCATTCGTTTCAAAGTTCAGTTACGTAGCATGATAATTTATTCAGGAAACAAAAATACTTTTGTGTGTGGGTTATGTATATTTATTGGCAGGCTTGAGGCGAACAGAGACACGTTATGTATATTTATTGGCAGTTCATAGGCTTGAGGCGAACAGGGGTGTCTCTGGGTGTCTCCATTTTTTTCCCTTATCAACATGCATGGATTCAAGGCAAGCAGGGTGGTCACCGAAGCCGAAGGGAAACAGACCCACCCCCTATTGTTTTCAGGGCTAAGCCTAGGATGAACGGCTTGTAAGTTGTATATCAATTATCCGTGGTGAATTTGTGAATCGTGACATTTCGTGTTAGAATCTGCTAAATCTATTGAGCTGTTTCAGAACAATGACAAATGCACTGTCATTCAAACCCAAGTATGAGTCAAAACGGCACTTGCCAACTTGCTGATGCTGGAACAAAATCGATTGGCTTGGCTAAGTTTTATTGTGAATAGAACCTACTTTCACTGTTATTTTAATTGTCATTGGTTATATGCAACAGTAACATATAAATACCTTTATAAACCGGCATTTTCACAGAAGTACAACAAATTTTCGTTACAAACGGTCACTTGGAAGAGTGGCGCCATCTATCGAATGAAGCCGACCGTGCATTTTGTTCTTGCATTTGACGGCTCATTCAATGAATTGAATTGAATTGAATTTATTTGGTATAAAAAACAAGTGTATATTACAGTAAAAAACATATCACAGGTACCTGACAGCTATACCATATAATATAACACGGTGATTGTGACATGAAAATCACTATTAGACACCATTGTTAAAAATACCGAGGATAACTCAAAAAAGTCCAATAGGGGACTTATTTCCATTGAGGTCCTCAAAAAAAAAGAAAATAAAGTACCCATTTGACGTGATCGGGGTAACGAAAGGCCATCGATGATATTTTGGTCACATTCCATCTCACATCATTCACCGGAGATCTGAAAATTATTCTGAACATTCACCTAAAATTTGGCAACATCCCAGATATTCCTGAGGTGTTCCAAGCATAGACATAGAAAAAAAGACTCTTTTCTCTATGGTTCCAGCCATCGATATACATGTACCGGGGTGGCGCTAACTCTGGCAAGTATTCCAATCCCCCCCAAGGGCGATAAAAGCAGCACGAGGGCTACGTGAGGTTACCAGAGAAATATGTACAGCCATATGGGATTTCCTGTCCCTCCATGAGACAAACTCCACCTGTACATGCGCAATCATGACGCCATCTATATATCGCAGTATATTTTTCAATGTGTGTGATGTTTTTCAATATGAATGAGGTTTTTAAAAACAAATTGTCATTTTTTAATTATCCGTTTGTGGGGATGATCCCATCTAGTATCAGTATGCAAAGTTTCGAAATGTTCCATCGTGTGTTCTCGGAGGAGAAGACTGCAAGTAATTGGTAATTCTTCAAAGTTGAACAAATTCACCCAAGAAAAATATATGAAGACGTTTTATTTTTAAAATAAAAGTTTGTGGGGACTAATCTAAACTCTAAAGAAAAGTTTATGAAGACTACCATCATATATCACACATAGTTTATGAAGACTATCCCATATCACCATACTGAATTTTGAAATATTACATTGAGTGATGTCAGACGAGAAGACGAATGAAATTTCTCTCAATATAAGTACTCTAAATGGCATATAATTTCCATGATTTTAAAAGAAAAAAATAGTTTTTAAAAATTTAAAAATCTAAAATTATCAGTTTATGGGAGACTCCCCTATAGTAACAACATACAACGTTTCAGTAGATTCCATCATAGTTTTGTTTAGTTTCTATGGTAAGTTCCTGGCCTCCCCTCGGTATAAATTCCATTGGAATGTGATGCCTCTGCTCTGAAAAGTTTATAAAATTTTGGTTGGCTTCTGGGGCCGCCTAGGTCCCCAGAAGCCAGAGTCTTTTGTATGTTCTGTGGCGGTTTCCTGGCCTCTCCTGATTATAAATTCCACACAAACTCACTATAATCACTATGTTCTTAAATATATTGGACCAGGCTAGGCCTATAACACTGAAAGTGACAATAACTCACCGAAGTATGAATTTCATGATTGGAATTTAATTGAATCATAACTCATCGAAAAAGAATTCATAGTTCCGACGACATCCCAACAGGCCACGCCCCCTTGGCAACCGCAAGAAAAGTCCCACAAACATACCATGTGCTTTTGCTTGAGCAAGTCGGGAATAATGTAACTTTTGCTTGCTTCTGTTTACACATTCGTTTTGTAAAATAATACACCATATTTCACATGTCTATACTCATAAGGGGATGGAGAATATATTGTAAGCTTAAATTTTTAACTTATTTGGCTTTACTCGGCCGTGAGTGCATCAGAAGTACACTATCATCCCACTTCATTCAAGAGGTTGGGCTGTTAAACACGCCGGTTTTGTTTGTGGGACTTTTACGTTTTGGCGCGTTTTTTGACGTCTTTTGATTGGGTAGTAAATATGGAAGTGGGCGGGGCTTATGTATCATCGGAACTATGAATCGATTTGTGACGTCATTTCAAACAGAATATATATCTGGATCATGGCTTTCACGAAATGCACGATTAATGCACGAAATGCACCGGGGTCATATGCCCAGCTTATGGGAGAAACCCATAAAGAGATTATGGTTTTCTGCTATGGTTATTTGTCACAAAAACCCTGACAATTAATTCTCATTTGTTCGAATACTTGATTCAGAAGATAGTACACGGTATTTTGTTGTGCTGAGCGAGTTGAAAATTCGCAATATAACCAGACACACGGCATTATATTTGTGCCTGGGTCCACCATTAAAGTTTTATCAAGCATGTGCTTATCATCAAAATATGCTGGAAGAATTGTGAGTTTTTTTCGTAACTGGGTCATCAAAATGTCTGTGCTACATACTAATAGCAAAATGGCAAATGACAAAATGTATCATGATGATACACGTAGATCATGACACCGGTCTTGCTCTCCTTTGCAAGTGGTCCTATACTCATGAACACTAGAGAACCAATTCAAGTGGTTCCATATGCATCAATGCAGAACAAACAATTCACATCGTTCCATACTTGAATGCAAGAAAACCAATTCGCGTGGTTCCATATACATGAATGCAGAAAGAACCAATCAACGTGGTTCTATACGTGTATACATGGATGCAAGAGAACCAATTTAAGTGGTTCCATATACACGAATGCAAAAATAACCAAATAACTTGGTTCCATACGTGTATGTTATATGGATGCAAGAGAACCAATTTACGTGGTTCCGTATACATGAATGCTAAAAGAACCAATTAACGTGGTTCCATACGTGTATACATGTACATGGATGCAAGAGAACCAATTCACGTGGTTCCATTACATGAATGCAAAAAGAACCAATTAACGTGGTTCCACTTCCGAACATGAACGTGAGAGAACCAATTCACGTGGTTCCCTTTACTTGCTGGAGAACCAATTCACGGATCTAAACTTATGTAGTGAATAGTGATGCAGCAAGCAGGCAAGCCCGCTCAATGGTTCCCCTGCAGGCTACAGCAGTCGCCGCATTGATCTCTGAACGACGCCTCGTCTATTCTGGATCTATCTTCTTGGCCTGAGTGCCAGCTTCCGAGCGGCGTACTCCAGGGCTCTAAAAATGTATGCACATTACATTCTGATCCTGCAGCGCTTACACCACTGTTGGCAGGCCGCTGCTCACGATTGTTGTAGGGACAACTGGGCTCAACTGTAGACGTGTATGTACGTACAAGTTGGCAGTGCAGTGGCCGTACAAGTGCAAATTATGCACAAAATCCATGTACAAATTGTGCGTATCACTGGTGATCATCATTGAGCGTGACTAAGATCAACATACGCAGATTCCAACTTGCAAGTCATGCTACAGACGAACACTTTCGTTCATCGTATGTGCTTAGAACGCTGTAGCTGCTATACGAAGCAACGTCGCAGCAATAATTGAGGCAGCATCATGGATAACTTTCTGAAAAGTATTCAGATAGTGGTAGAAAATGGTAGAATAAAAGTACGTTTAGTTCGTCCGATGCACGGCGAAGTAGTCTGCGAAGTCAATGGTAAGTAGGTCTATACCTTTTCAATCAGAAGGTTTTGTCAATTAACTTTTGTGAGTAAAGTCATTGCAATGTGCAACGTAAAGATATCATTAGCCACGACATAAATTTAATCGTTCTTCATACCCTCCTTTTACAATGACAGCAAGCCGCCTATACATCTATATTCTGTAAAATGTATCACCATAACACAATACATGTACATATTTTTCCATCAGAAGAATCGAGGCCTAAGATGTTGGGCTGGGCGGATATTCCTGACATAGTCCTGGAGCAGATATACGGTTACCTGTCGTATAAGGAACGCTATCGCTGCTCCATGGTCTGCTACAACTGGTACATCGCGTTCTACTCGCCCAGGATATGGCGTAGGCTCATCTATGATGAGACCACCTTCTCCGACGTGAGACACAACCTACTTGGGAGCGAGCTGTGTCTCAACCAGGAACGGGTGAAGAAGTACCTGGGGCGTGTCGGTCGACACGTCAAGTACATCACCGTACCCGAAACACTGGACTTCCACAACGTGTACAACTTCCTGATAGTGTTGGTAGCATACCTGCAGTTCTTCGAAGAGTACCCGATGCCCCTCCTGCACAGTTTCCATTTCACTTTCGCCTGCGAGAGCCGAATTCCAGTCGTGGGACCGGTTGTGCTAGGTACCGGAGGGCGGTTCCTGGAGATGATTATCCAACTGCTTGGAAACCTGAAGAATGTCAAATCTATCGTGTTGAACAACCTCCTCCTGGAATCAGTCGATGCTCCGTCAGTCCTCGGAAAGATAGTCGAGAACGGACATCAGAGTTTAGTATCTTTGGAGATACTCAATTTCACCAAAGAGAGATGCCCACTCTTCCAGGTGGGGATGCTGCACAGCTTGAACAAACTGGTCATATCACCGTCACAGCTGACTGACGACGTGATACTCATGCTAGCAAGGGGTACCCGCTTAGAGAACCTGGTATTGGTGCAAGATAAGTACACAAAGGACGCGGATTCCGTGACATCCTCAACATGGAGAGAAGTCCGAGAAATCAACTCACAACTGAGGGTCCAATTGGAAATCAGGGGCATAATTCGAAAGGAACTTCTGTTGCAAGATAGAGCACCAGTTTGGTGCATCATTGAAGCAACACCATACAACATGATGAGTACACCAACTGCTTTCCAAGTTATAGAAAACTACAGACGCACCTTGAAAATATATGCTCAGCTAACCCTTCCGAGAAAATATGGTGAAAGATCGTTCCACAGTCGAGGGGATTCTGGATTTGTGCTCATGATACGAGAATGTCTCCACCTACAAACGTTGATAATCCGCGAAAGGATATCAACGGCTTCAATTCTTGTAATCGCCTACGAGGGCAGCTTGAAAAGTCTAAGAGAGTTGTTTGTGAGGAGGAATGCCGTGCTCCTCAGAAGTGACTGGCCTAAACCACCGCTTTGGGACAACGAGAGATACTGCTGGCTCAAGCAAGCATCCCAGTCCTACGAGGCAGTGGAGCGAGAAGTGTCGGAATTGTTGGGACAGCAATGGCACATGCTATCAGATGCCGAGTTCAAGCAACTGTCACTGTCCCAGTAGCTCAAATACACACATTGTGCAAGTTTGAACGTTATAGTATATTTGGGTCTCTAGTGAAATAAGTATGTTTTCCCTGAATCTGTGATATCTTATCTGGTTGCAGTGATATTTTGTTCTCGATTTTGAATAAATTTTGTTGACGCCTATACACAAAATTATGTGGATAATTTTGTGAATTTCATGTGTTTGATATACACACATTCTCCACGAAATGGAACTCTTTATAGTGTCACATATATCACTAGATACAGAAACCCTTAACTCTTATTGGTTTCTGCTAGTAGTGATCACTTCTCAGGCGATGGAACATAACAAATCATTATTTAAGATATTTTATTCAATGAAAATGACATATTTTCCGGTGTCCTCTTTGCGTGCACAATACATGATTTTTTCTCCTTTTGAGAAGTAATCCTCTGGATTTATAAAAAGCAGGTCAATGAAATGCAAAAATTGAGGATCTCGGAACCAGTTTGATCATTGGTTTAGCCTGGAGGCCAGCCCATCTGTCGGCCACCCATGACATGGATGTGGAGGTGGTAGACGGATTGCGCTCCATTCTTTCCATCATTGATGACGAGTCGGTAGCCCTCGTCCAGACCTTCTTGTACGGCAACCTTCCTCGCGACACATAGCAGATGGCCCAACAGCTGAAATCAATCAGATATTTATTCTATTATTATAGGCATGTAAATATCATGTACAGAATATTCCACAAGGACGAGGGTCTATTGGCAAGATACCCGTGTTAGCAGGGATTATTTGAGTTAGTGCAGGAGGTTCCTGTTCGCAGAAATAGTAACCTGGTCATAACTGTTCAATAGTAACAAGTTCCTAAGTAGCCTTAGTGCATGGTTCTGTCAACTATTGGGTGATTTGATTGAACCAAAATAAATGGTGCAACTTAATATTTTAGTTTCAAAATGAAGATTCTGAACAAAATTCTTGGTTTGATTTCAGTAATATATTAGTACTCAAAAAAAGTATAATACATATCGTTATTTACTTCACTGTCCTCATCCGTAGACTTGGAAAGTTGGGAGATGGGCTTCTTTGGCAGGACCAAAAAGTGAACCGGAGCCTGTGGGTTCACATCTCTGAAAGCCACACTCTGTAAATAAATAATTTATTGCTTTTCAGATACCAAATTCTGGGCTCACTCTAGCTGATCGCACTGTAGCATTTTGCTAATCAAAGGCTCAAAATGCTAAACAGAAATAGCTTGCTTTCGCACAATTGGCGAAAGTGTAATTTGGCACTGTCATAAAGAATTATAGTTTTTCATACTAATTAACAGTCTGACACTTACATTTCTTTCAATCATCATAATAATTGAAGTACTTTCGTCAGTTATTGAACAATCCTTTGTACATGTTGTACAATGCGGTATACGTGCCAAAATTATTGCTATGGGAAATTGTAAAACGCTAAAAGAAATTTGAAGTCTTTAGCAATTTTTGCTAAGAAAAATTGTCACTAGAGTGAGCCTAGAAATTCAGTCCTATATAACCAGCTGATAACCATGTATTTTTACAATGAGAAATATTCTTACACAATCACAAAAATCACCACGGTCATACCACTGTTGCACGTCTATCTGTTTAGTGTATAATTATTCCTTGTGGAGAAGATATTCAAACGTTTTCAGAATTACCGTGAGTCGTATATAATTTCATGAAAACATAATAGAACAACCACTGTCAGCAACCATTTTTTAGCAAGAAAGCATGTTCTAGGCGAGAACATTTCTTCTGGTAAAGGTTCTGATAACCTACCCGAAAGACATACTCGTACGTGATCTACGAAGTACAAGTGGCCATCCCATACCAAGTAACGAATGACCGGTCACCAATGATCATGGCGCTTTTTAGTAGCATAATTCCCGTAACTCACTTCAATATTTTCCTGATTGATTACATTTCAAATAATCAAATATTTACCTTTTCGTCTTCGTGAATGAATTTAGATGGTATTTCACCCCTAACAATCTTGCCAAATATCGTGTCCCCCTCTGGGGTGGCCGTTTGCGCCTTCTCAACCTCGGACATGCCGCTTGTCGATCTCCTGACGCTCGCTAACAGCACGGGAGAGGATAGGTTTCGGTGAAATAAAGTTTTGAATTATTATGCGCTATGTAGGCCCTATACATAGATCCGATTTATGTACGTGCGCTCAAGTGCTGCTATGTTGACACTGCTCTCATCAGTTTTGTATTTTGGTCAATTTGAAAATGAAAGAAATACACTGAACACTATCTAGATACAAAATTAATGGAATTTCACCCCTAATAGGCCGCTAATAGGCCGGAATTTCACCCCTAATAGGGGCCGTTCTGACCTTTCAAGGTCATTGGCGATAAAATTCAGGGTCACCACTGAAACCACAACACATGATATCCCATTTGAATGTGCCAATAATTAAGATCTATCTTGAAGTGTTCTAGGAGGTTATTCCATATAGATTCCATTATGAAAAGAAAATTAGGTGAAATTAAAAAAAAAATGCTGAATATCACTCAAAACGAGTACTCAACTTGATTTGGAACAAAAATTCAAAGGCAACGAAACACGTACACATGTCAGAGAAGTACATGAGGGGGATTTTCTGAAACGAAAATCTCCAAACTGATCAGACAGTTTTTGAGAAAATGGCCACCAAAGTCCAAAATTGGCCGGATTCGGTGTTGACATTCTTATCTTCAAAGTTCACGGTCGAATCTTTGCGAAATTCTGCACAAAAGGCCTAACAATATTTCAAAAAGGTGTTATTTTATACTTTTTAATTTTCACTTTTTTTTCCCAAAAAAGGTGGCCATTTTAGACGAAAAACGACTAAGTTCGGACTTTGACGGTTATTTTCTCGAAAACGGGTAGGCGAAATTTTTTTTGTTCAAAATCTAGTAATCATTCGTTTAGAACCATTTCCAGCAAAAACAAATTTGTTTTTCCTTTAATTTTTTACTTTCGGCACTTTTTTCTTTCATAAAGGGTCACAGCTGTACTCATAAAATGCTTGAAAATAGATCTTAGATCTTGGAACTTTTAAATGGGAGTATATGATTATTTGTGTAGTGACCTTCGATTTGACCCTCTATGACCTTGAAAGGTCAAAACGGCCATTTTTTTTTTTAAAACACCCAATTTGGCAATTGGCGTCAATTTTCCCAAAAGCTGTTTGATCAGTTTTGAGATTTTCGTTTCAAAAGATTCCCTTATGTATCTTTATGACGTGTAGGGCTTATGTGTTTCGTTGCCCTTGGATCACCGGTCTCCGTGTGGCTGTCATTTCTATTTTTCGACGGGTCAGCGAATTTTTTTTTGTCTCAAATCAAGTCAGTATTCGTTTTGAGCCATTTCCAGAAAAAGTCTAAAAAGATCTTTGAAAAAAAAATCGGCACTTTTTCCCTACATAACGAGAACTGCCACATCTACTTCAAAATATATTAGTAGCTCAAATATTGGCACTTTCAGATGAGAAGTCATATGTGATGATTTGTGTGGTAACCTACATGTAATAGATTTGACCTTCGACGACCTTGAAAGGTCAAAACGGCCACTTTTTGTCAAACATTTGGTTTGAAATTTCAACATTACATGTAATATTATTTGAACTTTTGCAGTCGAGCGCTCAAGGCCGAGGCCTCTTGTTAGGTTACCGGACATTTGGCCACTTGTATGGTTACCGACGGAAAAAAATGTCTAAATTATGTCAAGAGGGATTTTTGTTTATTTTCGAGTTTTCAAAATAATGGCGGCCTTTGTCGACGAAAAAAAAACATGTACATGTATGCATGATCGTATCAGTATATATATGTTCTGAATACAAGACCTTGGGTCATGTACATGTATTATGCATCTTACTGCAACTTTGAACTTGACCTCAGATCAATCCGAGTTCTTGGGTGCACGGTTACTAGTACTTGTAAATTGGTCATTGAATATAGACACTTGGAGATAGGCAGATAGTGATGAAGATAATTTTTAAAGATTTATACTCTGAGGAAGGAATTGCCGCTAAGCTACATGTACTTGTATGGTACCCTTGGCTTTTTATAGTATAAAATCTCCAGCAAATAGATATACTGTATACATGTATGCGTGGCTACAAGCCATCTCTACTGACTCTACATGTATCTCTATGCTAGAATACACTTAGTTTGGAATTGCAAAATGCGGTACACTGTAGAGAGAAAATTTCCAAATTCCAATTTATGAGATAGAAGTCTGGTATTTTATGGAAAAAAATATTTTATGCCGTTTGACTCCCAGTTGAGGCGTGTCAAGTCACATGGTGATACAGAACCTGAAAATGGCACCAGTATTTATACTTTAGTATACTACAGTACTGTACAAAACACCAGACCATTTGATTACTAGTATTCTGGTTGTAACTGGATATTCTGGTGTAAAATACCAGTATTTATACTGGTATACCAGACACTCACCACTGCATCCTCGTTTACGAACTCCAAACGCACCTCCTTGCGGATGATCTTGTCGAAGAGGGTGTTGTGTTGATCGTAGTTCGCTCGTCTGGCCCGCTCAACTTCGTCCGATGTCGCCATATTTATTTTCATGGCCTCTGACGTGATTTTCCACGTACATTATAGGCCTTTTTTCTGTTTCACATCTTGTGTTCCAATGATGTGTTATTGTGTCTGCTTCAGCGGTGTGCTACACCCTTGTTTCGTATGAGCACAATAAGATTAACAGCTGATGATGAATACGGCGTGTACTAAAACTTTAAGTATGGCCTCTTCCATCTGCGGTAGGAACGGAAGGCGTTGCCGAAAGCGTTGGACATTATGATACCAATTTGCCACATGCTATTCAATCGGACACCATGTCATTGCATGTCGTGAAATTTGTAGTCATTGTATACGTGAGCAATAATAGGCCTATATTACTATAGACTACTAGTATAGTATGCATAAGTATACTACATTTCATATTTGTCACGTAGTGATTTTCGTAGAACTACATTACATGCACCAAGTACATGTATATAAAATGCCTTTTTGCCATAATTCACAAAGAATATATTTCAGAACGGTAACACATCTAAATAACTCATACATGTACATTCAAACATGAACAATTCAGTAATTGTATGTCCAGTCGAGCATTCAATGGTATACTAGTATACATAAACATGAAAACTATTTAACTGTACACACATTATTATAAACTAGTACATGTAACTAAAAATCCATGAGCACATTGCGTAGTTTAGTTTTAGTACCCATATGTGTTCATGTGTCGTTGTACATCCGCCACGGTCAACTCCACCACCCGTGGTTAAACGAACGCAAACACCATGATTACAGTTGTTCCAGAGAAAATGATTGAACTGTGCTCGCACATTGTAGTCGACGTGTAATGCACTCAGTACGTAGACAACGTGGACACTGTCTACTCGCAGTAGATGGCATAGACAGTGTCTACTCGTAGTAGAGCGCGTAGACGACGCCGACGGCGTATAGACTGGAGTTGTCGTATTCTGCCGAGGCGTAGGTGTCCCACTGAGTGTCCCAGATACAGCGACTGCCCATCCGCACGTCCTGGTCCTTCTTCTCACCGATAGTCACCATACTCACCAGCTTGTACCTTCAGGGTGGAATACTAATTATAATGTTTCCAAATACAATATAATATATATGCATGTATTGGAAGCTTTGGTGTACTACGTGTAGTAATCGAGTTGTACATGTAATTAGATGAAGGCTTAAACGCAAGGTTAATAGGATAACATCGACGAAATAACTGTATCTTTAATCTTGGCTGGAGTAGATCGATTACTCGTAATGTGGATATGACTGAATATCTCAATACCTTTTAAAATCGAGTTCCTTCACTTGCTGTTTGATTTCTTGGGAAAGCGATTTTGACAGGAGGGAGCAAGAGATTGGGTCGTACGTTTTCTCTGCAAATTACATACATGTACATTACTTACAGTGCTGTAACTTAGTCACGTGTGGGTATAATGTTTTGTATTTTGTAGCAGGTAAGGCAACACTTTCGGTTAATGAACTGATTCTAGTAATTCAGCCACCCAAATTACATATACTATATACTATAATACAACATTACATTGAAGTACGTAGAAGTACATGTACGTTGTATGAAGGGAATTATTGATGAAGGGAATTCCTTACCTGCCAGTTTGGTCTCCAGCACCTCTTTGATGATTTTCTTGACGGTGTCGGACCTGAACTTGGCCGGTGGTTCCATCTGGTAAGTGTTCTCATACTGAACCTGGTAGTGCACAACATGAATATGTAATCTAGTAGTTTATGCGGAATTGCTAATATAGGTACACTGACTGTGAAAGAGACTTTATGCCCAGTATTTCATTTGAATTATACATATCTTTATTCACACCAAAAATGTAAACATCAAGGTGAAGAAAACACACACAAATGAAAAGACAAGAAACAAAAATCAGTTGTAGAAAAAAATTAGCTGTAAAATATAAATGGATCAATTTGTACTTTCTCTCATTCATACACATCAACAAGTTACTAATTCACAATCAAGGCAATAAACACTACTAGTATTTTGGCATTTTATCTATGATACCAGTATTCCTGCAGTCGCGCTGAGCAGCCAATTTGCTGTGTTCTGTTCGCCATGATTAGAAAACTCCATGCTTTTTTATGTACGTAGGCCTAACATGCAATATGGAAACAAATTTGTGTAATGTAAATGTGAGGTGAAGGGATAAATGATGTATTGGTCAATACTCTTTCATAGCCATGACGAATAAGATATTTATTGCCATTTAATGCCATGTTTCTCCATGCCGCACTTCTCTCAATCAAAGGGGTGGCATGAAATGTGAGAACACGAACGCCACTGGTTGTGCAATTTTATTACCAATGGTGCTGATTTATATTGCCACATCACAAAATCGTAAATATCCAAATGGAGTTGCCGCTAAAATAGGGCATGATAATTGAGATATTTCATAGTGAAGAGAAAATCAATTGTCATTGTGTCGCGGCCAGCGAAATTCCACTGGGAACTCTTCCGTCCCCCCAACCCAATGCACTCGCCGCCTTCAAAGGCACGACCTCACATGATTAAACACACTGATCTGTCCCGATGCCACGCTAGCTTTTGTACCTTCTCCAAACAGCTAGCGGTCCCAGACACTTGACAGAGCAATGGTTTCAGCACACGGCAGGTCGCTAAACATGCTAAACGCTCTTGCACAAAATTTGCCCGCTTGTTTTTGTTACCTTTGTCTATGAAACGCCGAATCCTTGCTTTGATGCGGACGTCCGGGAGTCAACTCCACTACCCAAAGTGGTCAATCGAGAGATATTGTGGGCCACCGTGATCGATAGATTTGTGATCGATCGATTGACAATTCTCATAAAGGGGACGGACTGATAGCTTCTAAATCCTGCGGCCAATTTCCCGACCCCAGGGGTTCACTGCGGGATCGCCGAGTCGTGATGAGTTGCCATGGCAACATCGGCAAACAATTACACTGTACCATGCAGTGTTATTAGTATATTTTTAGTGTCGCCCAAAAGTGAAAGAATACTGTAGTAGCAAAATGCAAGGTGCATGTAGTTGGCAGTGATTTGGTGGCCTGCAGTCACACATTTTGATCAATACACTGACTGATAAGCGTCATTGTGTCATTACACCGATATTCCACCACCTCGAGTTTCAATTTTAGGTTCCATTCTGGGTTCATGTACTGTACAGTGTAATGTAACACAGTACCAGTAACACATGTTTTGAGTCTACCTTGTACGTGCATGCAAAACACCTACCGTATCTAAACATGTACAATCTGTTTTTGAAGAAACACATTTTAAAAGTTCACAAATAAAAATAGTATTACTGTAAGGTACCAATGGTTTGGTATGTAGCATTTTTAGTGACAGTAAACGCCCGTCCCCTCCCGCACACATCTCCATGACAACTCGCCCACGCATATTCTACACACCACGCTAAATATAACCACTACACGATCACTGCCTGGACAAAACATACAAAACCACGAATAACCACGCGGCCCCCAAACAAGGCAAACACAGGTCAAACAGCTCACACCTTCGGCCCCGTCCAATCAAATAATTCGACCCCAGTACACCGGCCTTGACCTTCACATGCACATACTCATTTACATAGACATCACATGCACAGCATTCAGACCCAAACATGTCTCGCCACATACCGGGGAAACCCACTTTCCCGGTGAGATCAGCACACATCAGCACATACATAGCCAATGACACAACTCCGCACACACTTGGCGGGAAAATACATGTACTCTGTCCCACGGCCCCGCAAATCTGCGCAGTAGAGAAGAGGCAGCCCAAGTGAACGGACGTATTCTTGCAATGGCTGCAATAGTGTTATAAAGAAGATATATAAAGACAATACAGAAGTGGATATATTTGTGAACTGTATAAACTGGAATATAAACTGTGAGACATATAAGAAGGACTATAATATAGCATATATAAGGATATAATTCGACCGGGAATATCACTGGACTTTAGGAGTGATTGTCGGCCCTGATTGTGTGTGATTGAACATTGGATATTTATCATCACAATAAACAGTTGAAATATAACTGCCGGCTTGTTATTAGCACAACGACCCAGTTTAAGTCGGCTTGATATCGGCCGTGAACGATATTCTTCACATTGGCGCCGTTCGACCAGGATCTGAGCTAGTCTCGGATTATCGACCCCGATTCGACCGGCAGAAATGGCGATGGCTCCGCCGCTCGACCCTACGGATGACGAGGTAACGTTCAATCCGAACCCGGCCTTCCGACCTTCCGGCCCTCGCTCAGTTGCCATGAGCGACACAGTCCCGTTGTCACAGGAGCGACAACCGACCGGCCTGTTCGACTCTTTCGGTGACCAATCGTCCCTGACTTCGTCCTCACCACCTGAAGACCGCATCGGAGCGTACCTCGACGAAGACCCGCTCGCGCCCTTACACACAGTGAGTGACATTATAAGTGCACACGCTAGGGCGTACTCGGCCACGCCGGCCAGAACGACCCAGAAATTACGAAGTAACTTTACCGGCAGAGACTATACACGCTCACGTCAAAGAGCGAGTGTATGTGATCGTATCGTACATTCTACAATGAACATTCGGCCTGTAACCATGGATACATCAATGGTTACACACCCGCCAAGCGACCCTCGGATACGGCAGTGGGTCTGTGACAATGATAATGTTACGGAACTGGTACCGCCGAGTGCTTATTCGGCAACCCGACCCCGGGCGCCATCAATGACGCCAATGCAGTACGACCCAGTACCAGCGGTGTACTCTCGTCTACCGACCGAGCCGACCGTGGTAGAGTACATTCGACCCAGCCAGGAGAGAGCGACTACAGGGAGCATTCCAGTGACGACTACTGTCCAGATCGCGACATCTCCAAGTCCGCAACGACCCAGCGACGCGACAACAGAATATCGCGCCTCCACACGACCAGCGCGACCTCGGCAACCACCATCTACGTCAAGTCGCCGACCCTGCGACCCCGACACGCCGACTTCCGACACACGCGCTCCCGCGCCGATCACGCACCGACCATCGCCGACTACCGGAGAACAACCGCGCTTCGATCCGTCCCAAGATCAAGTTGTGTCTGCTCCGGCAGAAAGTGTTGTGCCAATGATCGGACCTCCGATCTCACAATCAGTCGGAAACACCAACGGATATGGTGTACCGCCAGTCGGATACCCTGGCGCAACAAGCGGTGTTCCAAATGGAGTAGCTGTCGGATACTATTCACCGCATGTCGGCTACGCGAACCCACCGCCTGGATATGGTGGCGTTCCCAGCGTGATAGCTGACACCGGCTATCATGGTGCACAACCCGGATTAGTGTACCATGGTGTATGCCCAGATGGATCGGTATACCGATATCCACCACCGGCTGTATTCCCACCCTCAGTCGGGATACCATGGGTGACGCCTCCATACAGTCAACCGGCCCCCGCTGCACAAGCACCACACGACCCCAGTCACACGACGGCACCACCCGCCGCATCGCTCGCCGTCTCCGCGACGACAGCACCGACCGCCCCCGCTAACGCGACCCCGATCGGCCCAGATACGACGGCTCCGGCGACTTCGGCTGTTCCGACTCCGACGGCCACTGCAGCGACTACACCAGTTGCGGTGAGTGTTGACACGCCCACGCCACAGAGACTCACGTCTGAGCCCCAAACGTTGGCTACGGCTAAAATGGCTCAATGGCGTGCGACCTTCAAGGAGGGCAATCTCACTCAATACATTCGGAGTTTCGAACAGTTTACTGCGGCTTTCACTTACTCCGACCTCAACAAGACGACGACCTTCCGGAGCACGCTACGCGGCCGCGCTGAAGCGCTAGCTCTAAATATCCCGGTCGTGACTCCCTGGGGAGAGTTCCGTCGCCAACTCCTAGAGGGCTGGGAACCCGAGCCCCGTCGACAGTCCAAACGGGACGATTTCCCGTTCCTCAAGCGGGAACGAAAAGAGGACGCGGAACACTACATGGAGTGACTCCAAGCCCTGGCGGAGCAAGTGTTCGATGACGTTACGCCAACGTCGCGGCAACGAACTGTAATTGCACAATTCGTGAACGGCCAACCCGACCCCATTGCCGATAAACTGTGTGCCCTCACTTTTAACAGTTACAGTGAGGCACTGACGGCCGTTCTCAAGGTAGAGAGTCGTCAGCAGAGGACAGCCAGAGATCGACATCGAGGCACACGACGTGCTGACATTTCCGCAAGCGGATACGCGGAAGGCGACCCTGTCAATGAAGAACTGTCCTGTGCCATGGGACAAGTTACTCAGGGGGAAACACTAACCCCAGAGCAAATTGCGGCCTACTACGACCCCGCGGACAGTGACACTACCGGCCTACAAGGTTGCGACGAACACTCAGTGCCGACCAGCTCACGCGAGTGGGTGGCTGAAGCTTTCCAGTGCGTCCTTAGTGACGAGAATGGACTATGCGAGGAAACGGCTATCTTTTCTGTCCTGCGAACAACGGCCCCGATGAAAGGTGATCGACCCCCGCAACCCGGACGACCCATGGTTTGCTTCTTTTGCAAGAAGCCCGGCCATCGCTGGATGCGGTGCTTTCGGCTTAAGGATGTGCTAGTACGTAACGGCATGAAACCGCTAGCATTTCGGCCTAATGGTCCCGGTACTGACAGAAGGACAGCTCAAGTGTTGTCAGTACCTAACCAAACCGGTAACCAAACTAAACCGGCCCCACCAACACCTCCGACCCCGTCGTCAAACCAGTAGGGGAAGGTGCTGAGGAGCAAGGACCTTCCAGACAACAGGACAACGTTCCCCGCTCCACATCTGCGGTTGTCACGACTACTGTACCGGTAACGACACCAATAACGACCCCGCAGCCGGCCCAGCCCACACCTCAGCTCCTTGAAGGGGTGTGTACAAAATGTCAAGCTCCGACCCCGAAATCAGCCTCTTTTCATGAAGGGGTGTCCGCACCGCGGCCACAACGGCCACCACGTGGAAACCGTCGTCCTGAAGGGGTGTCACCCCCGACCGCCAACGGCACCGGAACGGACAGCATGTCCGAGATTGAGTGGATCTCCGACGACGGAGGATTCTACGCTTTTCCGAGTGGACCGGAATCCAAACTGCCGCCTCTTCACACACTCTTCCGGCCACCGCTAGACGACCCCGAAATTCCGGCTGTCATCAACAACTCCAGCGCCACCAATCACAAATGCTGGAAGTTGCCGGTACACGTCGGAAACAAGACGATAAAGGCTGTACTCGACTCCGGAGCGCAGATCTCCCTGCTCCGACGCGATCAGCTACGTCACGTCCCCGCTGACCAGCGACATTTGCGGTCTACTTCGGCTATTATTCGTGATGTCACCGGACAGTCAAGCCCGATCGATGGACTGATCGACCTCTCAATACAGGTCGGAACCAACCATATGGTCGTAACCTTTTGTGTGGCTGACATACATGACGACATGATTCTCGGCATGAACTTTTTTCGGCAAGCTCACGCTGTAGTGAATTACGGTGAAGGGACGATACAGGTACACAAAGAAATCCTGTTCGCACATAAAGACATTGAGGCCAATGTTGTCAGAATGGCCGTGCGACGAGCTGTCACCGTCCCCGCACGCAGCGAAGCAATAGTGGAGCTGGTCCCGACTTCCCGAGTTCGAGTTCGACAACACCCGAGGATAGTCCAGCCACTTACGACCTTTCCCGAGGAAACCGACCTCATCATGGGGAGAACACTTACGACCCTGAATCGGCAGTGCGTAAAGGTGTCGGTAGTCAATCCAGCAGATACCGGCATTACGCTCACCCGTTCCGACCCTGTCGCCATAGCAAGCCCTGTCGAAAGTGTCGTCGGAGCTCTGCCATGACCCGGAGAGGAGCCCGACCCGGCCACGGTAGACGCCAGTCACTACCGCGACCTACCGCCACATCTACAAGAAATGGTGGATCGCGCCGGACTAGCGCCGGAACAGCATCGGCGTTGCGCCAACCTGGTTCACCAATACCAGGACACATTTATGCACCCAGACGGCCAACTGGGACGGACCCAAGTCGTCCAGCATAGGATCGACACCGGCAACTCGGCCCCAATTCGACAACGACAGCGACGCGTCCCTCAGGCGCAGCAAAGCATCATCGACGAGGAGATCGACAAGATGCTCCGCTTGGGGTGTATTGAGCCGTCAGATTCGCCCTGGAGCGCACAGGTAGTGCTCGTGCGGAAGAAGAACGGACAAGTACGCTTCTGTGTCGACTATCGGCTCCTGAATGATGTCACCCGCAAGGACTCGTATCCCTTGCCCAACATTCAGGACACTCATGACGCCCTGGCAGGCGCCAACTACTTCTCGGCCCTAGACCTGGCCTCCGGCTACTGGCAGGTTGAAGTCGACCCCAGCGATAGACCCAAGACTGCCTTCGCCACAAGGAAGGGACTCTATCAGTTTAAGGTCATGCCATTCGGCCTTAGCAACGCCCCGGCAACCTTCGAACGGCTTATGGAGACCATACTCCGTGGTTACTTGTGGACCCGGTGTATGTGCTATCTCGACGACGTGATAGCTTACGGCAGAACATTCGATCAGGCACTCGCAAACCTGGAAGCGGTCCTGGATCGGATCAGATCGGCAGGCCTGAAACTACAGCCCAAGAAGTGCGAGTTGTTCCAACGGGAAATCTTGTACTTAGGGTTCATAGTGAGCGGCCAAGGAATCCGAGTCGACCCCAACAAAGTCAAAGCCATCAGAGAATGGCCGACCCCGTGCGAGATCACCGACGTCAGGGCTTTCCTTGGTTTCGCCAACTACCACAGGCGATTCATCAAGGACTACGCTGAGATCGCTGAACCTCTCGTAGCGCTTACCCGAGGTGAATGCCACTTCACTTGGGGACCGGCCCAGCGACGAGCTTTCCAGCGACTCCGCGACGCCCTCATCAAGGCGCCCAAGCTCGCTCATCCGACCCAGGATCCGGAGGACTACTTCATCCTCGACACGGACGCAAGCGGCTTTGCTGTGGGAGGTGCCCTCTCACAAAGGGTTAACGGGAAGGAGATCCCCATCGGGTTCGCCAGTAAAACCCTGTCCCGGACCCAGCGGAACTATTGCACCACCTATCGGGAACTACTGGCAGTAGTTGAGATGGTGCAACACTATCGGCACTACCTCTGGGGTAGGAAATTCCTCCTCCGGACCGACCATAGCTCGCTAAGGTGGCTGAAAAACTACAGCGACGCCGACGGCATGCTCGCTAGGTGGCTCGCCAAGCTACAGCAGTATGACTTTCGGATAGAGCATCGACCCGGAAAACTACACGGTAACGCCGACGGCTTGTCACGGTGCCACAGTTGCAAACACCAAGACTGTCCCGGACGACTCGTCACACCTCCGACCGACCCAGAAACAAGTTCCGGAGAACTTCCAGTTCGTCGGATAACTGTTGTTCCGACCCAGACAAGGGCAGACCTCCTGGACAGTGATTCGATAATATCACCGGTCTTGCCCCAGCTAGTTTCGGCACGCCAAGTTGTTCGAGTCCGTGCTTTGGACGCCACACTTGATGGACAAAAGTGGCTTTCGGACTATTCGACCCAGGACATTGTCGCGGCACAGCAAGCCGACCCCAGCGTCGGAAAAGTGCGGCAATGGATGTTAGCCGGCACCAAGCCCGACTCTAGAGAAGTCGCCCGCCAAGGAGAGGAAGTAAAGACACTTGTTTCCCGCTGGAACCTCCTGGCGCTACAAGACGGAGTGCTGGTTCGACATATAAAACCCGACCCCGCCGGCCGGCCTGTGGTGCAAACCGTGCTCCCCGTAGCACTCAGGACACAAGTTCTGCACCAACTACACGACCTAAAGATTGTCGGACATCTCGGCATACAGCGTACCATCGAGAGAGTCAGGCGCTGATTCTACTGGCCCGGCTTGGCGTTGGACGTCGCCCGCTGGTGTGCCCGCTGCCCGCAATGTGTGAGGGTAAACCGGCCCCAAAAAGATCGCCCCTGACACAGCTACCGACAGGAGCGCCGTTCGACAGAATAGCGATGGACATCCTCGACACCCACAAGATCACGGGAAGAGGCCATCGGTATGTACTAGTCGTGTCGGACTACTTTACGAAGTACACTGACGCTTTTCCGCTACGGCGACATACGGCCAAAAATGTTGCCGACACCCTGGTGAATCGGTGGATAGTCTACCACAGTGTCCCCAAGGCGATCCATAGCGATCAAGGTACTGAGTTTGAGTCGTCCCTGTTCCGGCATGTTGTGCGTCTACTGGGCGCTAAGAAGATTCGTACGACCCCATACCGACCCCAGAGCGACGGCCAAGTTGAGCGATTCAACAGGACATTGCTCAACATGCTGAGTGCGTTCGTCAGCGATCGTGCAAACGATTGGGACTTGCACCTGCCATATGTGTTAATGGCCTATCGAACCTCAGTACACTCGTCCACGGGATGCACCCCGCATCTGATGGTGTATGGACATGAGTGTAACTTGCCAGTCGACCTCATGTTTCCGACCTACGACCCTGAGCCTCTACCTCCGTGTGGTCCGGAGTATGTGGAGTATTTGCGGCAAGCCATCAGGACGGCCCACGGTTTCGCCCAAGACCATCTCGAAAAAGCGGCAATTCGGCAAAAGATGGGTTATGACGCCCACGCAAAACCACGACCCCAGTTTCAACCAGGCGAACTGGTCCGGTATTATTATCTGCCACTCACGCAGAATAATAAGTTCGCTCGGCCCTGGACTGGTCCCTGGAGGATCATCGACCGTGTAACCGAGGTTGATTACCGAATCGCCCTGGTTTCCAACCCTCGGAACACTCGTGTTGTTCATCTGGATGTGCTCAAGCCATACGAAGGTGACAACCAAGCGGCCCACATCTACTCCGACCCTGTACGACCCACGTCGTCGTCAAGCAAATCCGACCCAGAACAGTCAACCGACCCCATGGGACTTCTCAAGGAGTTCTATTACCCTTGGGAGGTAATAGTCCAAGATCGACATACTGATTCAGACCAAACAGCAGAGTCTGATTCGCAAACGACCCAGGATCGTCAATCGCGATCTCCGACCTCATCCGGCTCAAGTCGACATCGGCAACGGAAAAGATCACACAGATCAAGTTCCGACACTCCAAAACCGGCACGCAAGACACGCAGGCAAAAGCCTGTGGTATCTTCCGACCCTGAGACAAGCGAGGCTACGCCCCCGCCTGCACGACTAAATCGACCCAGACGCCACGCACGCAGACCGGCCCGCTACAGATAACCCCGGCCTTGTTATCTGATTGATATCACTGATGATGAATTATGCATGTCTAATGGACTATGATATCATGTCATTCCTCATAATAATATATTATATTACAATAACAATATATGCATTTAATATGTACAAGATGTCAGTGAGGCAAATTCGATATATATACACTTGATATGATTTCATAATTATGATGCTGGTGAATAATTGGTTTCGTCCCCGTATAGCATGTACCATTGTTCCGCGTGTGTTACGCACTAACTAAAATATCATGCAAAGTTTCTATCCATGTGTCAGCCGAAGAGGATAATAACCAGTCACACCGTGAGAAAGGCCACTTAGTTGTCGAAGAGGTGATAGTGTGATTCGTTCCGGAGTATGCGTCGACAGAGCCTCTACTCACTCCATGTAATATTCGGAGGAACGGCCCAGTGGTACGGGAACCAGTCACTACATAGCTATCATGCCAAGATGCGGCCTGTCACCAAATTCATCACCCAAAAATATTCAAAGCGCCACGGTGTGACCGACCCAGTCATTGCAACTTCGACCCCAACAATATAGCGGCCCCGTCGTCCTGTGAACTGGCTGATAATGAACGGAACGATGTCCGCCCCTGTGAGTGATTGATATTAATATCTCAGCCTTTAATCACTGTGTGTCGTCTGCTAAACCGCAATTCGACCCCGCTAGTCTACTGTGCGCTAACTCTGAAAGAAAAGGAACGATAAACTGTGCAGGTCACAAGGTTCGCACGAGCGCAGGTAGACCCTGTAGCTGTTTACAGCACCTACATCATCTCCCCTGTTAAAGACAATAGTGAGTCGTCGGGCAAAAAGAGCCCAGCAATTTGAACAGTCGATAAGTACATTTAGGATATGTTTTGGAACGTGTAATCCAGGGGACGGCAGATGAACATTCGGAAAACTGGACAGTGTGTGGACCCCCCTGCTGTCGTAACGGACCGGCCTGGTAGGTCGGAGAAGGATCGTACCCGCGTTTCCCTGACGACGGCCCCGCCTCGCGGCACACACCCGGAGCAACAACACGCTGCATGAGGATCGGATCCGAACAAGTATAAGGCCATACTTCACAAAACATGGCAGAATTCGACCCTGAACAAACCCGAACTATTTCCACAATCGACCCAGTGAACTTGTCGGCCTCACATCACAGCGGCCCCGCCGTCTCCTGCCAGCAAACGTGGTCGGGAGTAGTAACGAACTTCGGCCTTGAACTGCCGGCCCTGTTGTGTCGGCCCCACAGGATAGTGACTTGGAAATCCTGGTCTCGCTGATCTGCTCGACCCTGAACTGTCGGCCCAGCATCATGTCGGCCCTATAGTGACACGGGAGAAGTGATCCTGGTCACTGTAATCACCTTGGTCACGTAATTTGTCCATTCTACTAGAGAATGTCGAGGAGTTTTGTTTAATCATATCATTTCATCTCATACTCGTTGTTGTGCATGTGTTTGTAAATGTATCATCGTAGTGACTACTGACGGACTGACTGCTGACGTTTATTTTGACGGTTAGGAATTTTTATTGTATGAAGTGTTTTCACATTGTCGCGCGGCGAGTGTGTGTGAGTGTTGGGGTTTGACCTTTTAGGACTTCCTTAGCTTTTCATGTTTAGTTTTTGTGACGGTAGGGTCCGGGAAGGGTAATCTCCGAGGGCGTAGATTAATGAAGGGGTGTAATGTAGCATTTTTAGTGACAGTAAACGCCCGTCCCCTCCCGCACACATCTCCATGACAACTCGCCCACGCATATTCTACACACCACGCTAAATATAACCACTACACGATCACTGCCTGGACAAAACATACAAAACCACGAATAACCACGCGGCCCCCAAACAAGGCAAACACAGGTCAAACAGCTCACACCTTCGGCCCCGTCCAATCAAATAATTCGACCCCAGTACACCGGCCTTGACCTTCACATGCACATACTCATTTACATAGACATCACATGCACAGCATTCAGACCCAAACATGTCTCGCCACATACCGGGGAAACCCACTTTCCCGGTGAGATCAGCACACATCAGCACATACATAGCCAATGACACAACTCCGCACACACTTGGCGGGAAAATACATGTACTCTGTCCCACGGCCCCGCAAATCTGCGCAGTAGAGAAGAGGCTGCCCAAGTGAACGGACGTATTCTTGCAATGGCTGCAATAGTGTTATAAAGAAGATATATAAAGACAATACAGAAGTGGATATATTTGTGAACTGTATAAACTGGAATATAAACTGTGAGACATATAAGAAGGACTATAATATAGCATATATAAGGATATAATTCGACCGGGAATATCACTGGACTTTAGGAGTGATTGTCGGCCCTGATTGTGTGTGATTGAACATTGGATATTTATCATCACAATAAACAGTTGAAATATAACTGCCGGCTTGTTATTAGCACAACGACCCAGTTTAAGTCGGCTTGATATCGGCCGTGAACGATATTCTTCACAGGTAGATGTTATAGAATATACCTATACATGTACACATGTAGATACACGTAAATACACCTATGTGCTGTGGGCAAGATATTGAGAGAAACTGTTCTACATGTACGTGTAAATTAATATTTTGTGAGATAAGTCACTGGTATAGAGCACGACCACATACTAGTGCTAATTTATATAGAAATTGTGACCAAATCCTAATATAAGTAATTATGTACGTGTACATACAAGCAAATGCATGTCATGCATCGATACATGAAATTGTACAGAAATGTGGATTCTATAAATACAAATACATATTGTACATGTACATCTTCACCCAATAGTACACATGTGTGAAGTGTCAACTGCATGCCATCAGGTATTACATTATGTATGACGATTAATACATGTAATGTACAACCCAATAACCTTTCGGATTATTGCACGCCATTACATGATTAGTCATCTATATTTTATTATTAATACTCCTACACATACATGTACATCTACATATATTTTATTCTACCTGTAACACTGCGAATGCATTTTTTATTGAATGCATATGGTGACAATTGTGGACATTATCAGACCTGTAATTACATGATTGTTACCGACGTTTTCTGTGACTTACATGTAAGTTCAACACTCCTGATCACATACATGTATACCAAAGTAACCATGCATGTATAACAACGCAGTAACATTTTTGCCACCACACTTGTACAGTATGTTCATGCCCAAGTAACCATGTATGTTTTGTACGAGGTGGAAACCTAGACATCTAAGTATATGTAGTTTCTGCTTGATTGACGTTATGTACTCATGCAGTGAATTCAGTATACACGTAAAGAACTTTTTGAACATTCGGGATTTACCTTTTTAGGCCGACTGCCTCCCTCCTCGTCGATCCGAGGCACGCAGGCGAAGGACATGTGGCTGGAGCCACTCGGCATGGGCTTGAAATGGGCCGGGACCTCGAAGAGGCTGGATCGCCGGGCCATCCCCGACCGCGAGGGCACCTCAAGGCCCGCTCTCGACTTGGACGGCGCATGGCTCATCGTGACCTCGCTGTAGTTATGACCTTCCGGTGCTGGCTGCATCGTCGAGTACATCGTGTCAGAGAGGTGTACACAGTAGAGGGTCAATTAGTCACCATTGTTTTTACACACAATGTTATTCAAAAGATGATTGCATCCACGTGTACATGTATTAGGTGAAAAGTTGAACACCAAAGTTCAACTGCATGGTGCTGGTCACTCTACTTTAATGTGTCCAGTCTAATAATGTACTCCATCAGCATGTCGCTGATAACGTTTGCACAGGAGACACATGGACCAGAATCCACTTGTATTATAGTATCCTCTTATTAGTATGTAAAATCAATCCACTATCTGCATATTTCCCACCGTAAAGTAGGCCCACCACAACATATGTATACAGTATTATAATATGTTTTTTTTTTTACTCTTTCGATCTCCTGATCTCCTGAATGCAAATGATCTAGATCCTGTCAACAAGTCAGGAGGCCGGAGCGACTGGCATGCACCAACACACAGATCTAATAACTTTTCACAGACACTACATAGTTCACACTGACGAATGTCACCCTCCCGCGGATGCTAAATCCCTTATTGATTCCAGTTGTTGGAAGGCCGGTAGGGACCCTACGGAGTCACCCCCGTCACTCCGTTCCCCCCAGTCCACAGTAGCCCACGGCGGAGTCAGCGTAGTTGACACTATAGGGGTATTTATCATACGTTCTGTGAACCACATTTATGAGCATTAATTCGCACATAACTCTTTCCTTATATATATATATATATATATATATATATATATATATATATATATATATATATATAGATAAGCTACACAATGGGTAACTTTCGGTCATTGTTTGTTAATGCATAATAGTTACATGTATCTCGTACAGGTTCTGTGGTGTTGCTGTACATGTAATTCAACTGGAGAACAGAGACCGACATCACTAGGACAGAAAAGGAACCCCCGATCTCAGCCCATACAATTAAATATGTAGTATACTTCCCCACAATAAATTACAATGGGCTCCATGCATTCGATGTCCGATCGGGATATGCATACTTGTGCATGTCGGTACCAGCTATACAGAGACGGGTTTTGATTAATCCCTAGTCTTTCTGCAGTCCAAGGTCCCCGCGATCGAACATCTGAGGTCCTTTATTACCCATGGCATGGTAGACCTCCTACAATGCACATGTATGGTTCTGATGTAAATGTGCAATTTATCTGAACGCGGGATAATGCTGTGTTGAGTTACAGACCCCTTCCATTCAATGACAGATAGGTCAACACAGGAGTAGTTTCAATACGATGAACCTATAGGATCATAATACCAGTACCGGTATCTGTTCAAATGTGTATGAAGTTGATTCCAAACTAGTATACTAGTAGGTCTGCATCACCATGCATTGTTTTTTATCCTAGCTCTTGTTCAGGATGACACATCTTATGGGTGTGGTATTTTGGGGTATATATCATCATTTTTATATTTGCATATTTTAGCAATACTGTGCACGGATGATTAAAGTACTAGTATAGTGAAAATATGATGTGAATTTATTTGAAAGATATCAATGATCTGAGCAAAACGGTTTTTACGGCATCTAAATATCACAATCCATTCAAAAGTTATAGCACTTTAAAGACTGAAATCGGCAAATTTGCTTTTTCAAAACAATTTAGCTAATTACATGTAGTATGCAAATGAGATAATCATGACGTCATCGGGGGAAGTTGTTTTAATTACGTACTTCGATATGTATTTTTCATTCATTTAATGTTATGATTATTCATCAAAACTTATTCTATACAGATTTTAATATGAATAATCAATATTTTCACCTTTTCTGTTGTTGTCAAGGTAACCAGTGACCTGGTATGGCCCATAGCAACCATGGTTGCTAGGGTCAGAAACCCACTTAGAACAGGGTATGCACAAATAAAAATGGTGCCGACTTGAGATCTATAATAATTTATTTCATAAATAATCGACAGAAAGTCTGTGGATAGACTGACTTGGCAGTTAATGGCCATAGCAACCATGTGTAACTACGGCTATAGGGAACGACTGGTAACCATAGCAACAGTACAGTTTGTGTGGATATTGACTATGTTTGGTATATAATAATATGCACTAGTCAGATCGTCAGAACCTTAAAGGGTTAGTTCCTAGTAAACATAAAGTTGTCAAAACAAATAAAATTAAGTATAAATTGTTTGATGGTGGTGTACTGATTCAGAATCGCCCATTTGTGGATTTTATTTTCCATTCTATATGCGCTCTATATGTCAATAATGACATGTCTGCGGCCGCCCCCTCTTTCCGGGATTATGAATGCGCGATCCCTTGTGACGTCATCGGTTGTACAACTTGTCAACACGTGTCGTTCGCCTCAAACACTGTGTTCAGCCAAACGCCGAGAAAATGCATCTAGGTTAGTAACCAGAATGAAAATAAGCGATAATAATCATTATTATGTATTAATGTAAATCATAGACACAGTAGAATATATAAAATTGCTCCCAAGTTGTCGATTTGGGGTTGAAGTGGGCGATGATAGGTGCGGGACAACTCGTGCGCGATAGGGTTTTTGACGGGGCGTAGATCTGTCAATAATTCATTGATCTGAATTTTTGTAAGCGGTGCTTAGAAGACATTTATCCATACAAGAAAATCTTGCAGTTTCATTCGTTTTCCTCTAGTAGTTCGTCCACAATCGTAAATTTAAAACGCTGATTCGTACGATGTGATTTTCCTTATTTCTGACCGTCGGCGTCCTCATCCATGATGCGAGTTTTTTTTTTTCATGGAATGTCTACCGCAGTTTCCAGCTTTTCTATAATATTTTCGTATATATTCTGTATATTTTATAATATAGATCTGGAATTTATTTATCAAATATATTAATCGTGGTCATTTGCGCACTCTAGAGACTAGATCTAGTCTAGACTAGAACTATATGGAAATTATTGGATCATGAGAAGGATTAGGAATGATTATTTTTTACTAGGAATTTGGATACCGCCAAACAGCACGCATGCAACAAATACCAGTATATATCAAAATTTATACCTGAAAAGCCATACTTCTACATCATGCAGTCTAGATATAGGGCTAGTACGTATAGCTAAGAGTCCGACATACCTACTGGTATTTTAACAGATAAATTTATATTACAGTTTCAAACCAGTTGTCCGTGGAGAAAAATGGAGTTGCGTTGTCGTTGATTGCACTGACCAACACGATTGAGACTGGTTATTCACACAAGTCCATACATGTTCAGCGGCCATCTTCAACGCTCCCCCCCCCCCCCCCCCCCCTCCCCTCACCACCACCACCACAGGAGGTACCACAACTTCAACCACTGGACAATCTTTCACTGAGGTACTTATTGCTGGATAAAGATTACATCATTCGAAATAAACTGCACCATGAAATGTGTAGGTAAATGATTAAAATGAAGTAAGCGTTGTGAGTGTTTGCAGTAAAAAATTCCTCGTAGATCTGGTAATGTTTCATATCATACAATTTCAATCATATAAAAAATGATCTCATAGCTACTCATTTTCATTCGAGGCAATAAACTACTGTGACGAAAGCAGTAAAACACGACCATTTCTCACTTATGATGAATATTAATGCATAAATTAACTAATGCTTTGCTAACTTAACTAATGCATTGCTTTCCATTTAAAGGAAGATGGTGCTGGAACTGGTCCTGTAAAGTTGGGGGTATGTGACGCGACAGCCTCTCATAGAATACAAGCACTTCACACTGAAGTTAAGAGGGTGATAAATTTGCTATCAATTGTAAAACAAAACACTGAAAAATTAGAAACACGTTTTCACACACTGTCTGACCCTGATAACGAATTTTGTCTTTGGATAAACTGTGTGGTCGCCTGGTCGGCTCTGTTTCTATTCCAAAATTGTATTTTAGATTTGGTGTTCAATTGGCATCATCAAAATCTGGTTGTATTGCTTGTAATATGTTGATACTTACACCAAGCACAAAAACAGATGTATTCACAATCACTGGTACATAAATCCATTTGCCATTTTTAATACTAAATTCGATAATGACAAAATGAATCACAAAAATCTACTTTGTATTTTCAGATACAGTACTGGCTGCTGTGAGAAGGGGAGACCTCATGAAGCATGCGCAAGTTGGAAACAGCACTTTGTTGTCACATACAGCAGTATGCAGATGTCAAGGCGATGCTATACCATACATATATGCAACACACTGATTTTTGCTTTGAAAAATAGAAAATTTGATTTTCACATATTAATTAGTATGTATTTTTGTTTTATTATAACTTAGGTTGGGATTCATGAATAGTTTGGTCTGCATATAAATTATAAAGAGTTACGATATTGCCAAGTAATTGTGTTATATGGATCATTATAATATTCATGTTTGTTTTATGCATTCCAAACATTGTACTGACAGTACAGCGGCAAAATGCATTTTCAAATGTATGGATACTAGTAAGTTTGGATATCCTCAATTTCTCATGACTACTGTATATAACAAAATGTTGTTGTATGCACTTTGCATCAAGTTGTAATTTTTTGTATGGATTATAGTAGAGTATGAAATTCATATAACGTCAGAGAATAAAAGGTATCATTTATGTCCTTTGTTTCTGGATTTTTTTAATCTTCTAATTCCTAAGCCTACGGTTGGAACTAAATACTGCCCTGGGTACGTCGACGTTTGTTGTAACCTTAAGGATACTACCGTAGTAACACACATGATACACAAAGAAACATTTCATCACTTTAACTGTTGGTCGATATAACATTTCCATGCAAAATGATATTATTATTGACATGTTTTAGTAAGAAAATTTTTGCAAGGAAATGACGTGAAAAAAACAATTTGACTGTAACTACATTTGAAAAATACAGCTGGACCGCCAGTGGACGTTGGACCACAAAAGTATTCTAAATGCTTAGTGTCTATATATGGAGAAAAATACAGCTGGACCGCCAGTGGACTTTGGACCACAAAAGTATTCTAAATGTGTTGTGTATATATTTGGAAAAAATACAGCTGGACAGCCAGTGGACTTTGGACCACAAAAGTATTCTAAACGCTTAGTGTCCATATATGGAACATGCAGTCGTCATAATACCGGCCGGTACCCTGCATGCAGCAGTCACCATAACTTTTTATCGAGTTGTATTTTTTTGCCTTTTAAATCTGTCCGAGAGAGGGGTGGGCGGGGGCGTGGGGATGTGCGGTCGTATGACTACACGCATATGACATTGTTTCGAGTGTGGTATGTGTTTTTTCCAGCCTTCACCACATTTCCAGGGTTCCTGAAGTTTGCATACTGGTATATTGGTACTGTATTCCCCTGCTTATCATGTAACATCTATAGTATCTAGTTCAAAGCGCTCGAAGCATCCCTACAGCAGGGATAGAAATTACTGCCGGCCCTTCAGTCCTGGACCACCAAATATCTAGTTGGGCTGGCAAAATTTTAAAGATGCAGGTCCCCGGGACCATCAATTTTTCATTCTTTTGACATCACTGATAAATGAAAATGAACTGGGGACCTGTAAGCATCGATTTATAATACTAGTAAAATGAAGACATCCATGGATGGGAGGGAGTGGTTCTCCAGACGCCCCCCCCCCCCCGGTGCATGTCTCGTTGGTTGTTAGGCCTACTGCTCGATTCTGCCACGTGCACGTGTGGAACGCACGGCTCAAACTCATGGACAAACAGTACTGCCCGTATTCGCTAATATCGTTCCAATCATCGATAATGCTGACCATAGATATTTCTATGTGCTGACAGTCTAGCTGCTAGATTCATCATTTAATTTGGATCCACTCGCAAAAACAAGATTCATCAACATTTTAGTGTGAAAAGTTAGAAACAAGTCGAGATGCCAAAACGGATTGCCGGTGTTTGTTTGCATGTACCACATGGTCAATAATTCATCGATTTGAATTCTGTAAACGATGTTTTGAAGACAATCAACCATACAACTGATATGTGCAGTTTTATTCATTTCTCTCGGATAGTTCATCCACAATCCCAGTCAAACTGTCAAACGATACTGGATTGCCGGCGTTTGTTTACATGTAGGGGCACATGCACTTGTACAACTTATGACGTCACAAGTTTGTGATCGCTACACATGACGTAAAGTGCGGGCGGCAGTTGAAAACGTCAAAAACATCTGAAAATCCACATGATTTCTGTATTAAATCGATCGTAGTTCCATTTTAAATAAAGATATCGGCATTTGGGTTACATATTTCAATAGCTTAATATTCCCGCTTTTTGAATACGATGATATTTCAATGAATTCATTGAAACTTAGACCACGAGGTCGATTCAAACGAAGGTGGGGTATGCTACGTATACTAGGAACTGACCCTTTAAATAAGAATCATTATATCATGGCTTGAATTATCCTAATTAAAATTTGTTCCCCTCGTGACGTCATGAATTCTCATTAGCATCTAATTTGCATATTAATGAGTTGCTAGAACTTTTCAAGTGTCTTCTGTAATGTAGTGCCGGTATGGCAGTTTCAAATGGCTGTAACTTTTGAACGGATAGTGATAGATCTATTGATATACCGTAAAGACCATTTTGCTCAGATCAATGAGATCTTTCATAAAACAAAACATCATATTTTCACTTAGTACTTTAAAAAAAGGACTTTAAAAGTAGCTAATTAAAGCAACTCACTCGTGTGACGTCTCGAATACTTTTTGGTACTCATTATAATAGCTAAAGAGCTTCAGAATTCATAATTCAAGTACAAATATTTTGTAAAGTTATTGACTACCGTCCGCTCTTCGGGATCCTCGAGGATAGTCCTCTCCCATCCGAGTCCTTGCGGACGCGCATCCGCTATTCCGGATCCTCGCGGCAGTCCGCTCACCGGAGGTCGCTGCGGACACGGTAACTACTTCAGCATTAACGGTAACCAGGTAACAGCCCACCCGACACTCCCAGGCCTACGGACACCTTTCAGAAACTAGTTCATCCCTACGGTGTTAACTGGCGGGGCCTGGCGAGCCGCGGTCTGCCTCGGGGACGGAACCCCGTACAGTCCGACATGCTGGCCAGAGCCTCTGTCACACGTCCCGGGAAGGGAGAGAGCTGGCGATCCACAGGGCCGAGGCCCCCGAGTCAGCAACTTGTCTCTCCCAGCCCGGGCCTCCCCATGGAAATCGTCCCCAGGGCTCTAGGAGCCCACTACTCACAAACAGGGAACACAAAGCTCATGGCGAGCCTTGCGTGCGTCCTGTCTCTCGATCTTGGACAATCTCCTCGATCGAGTCGCTTCCAGTGTATATATAATACACCAGAAACTGTAGGGCGCACGCGAGGTTTAATCGATCCATTGTTATAGTTTACTGGAGCGTAAATTACAATACGTCGCCGTGGCAACGCACGCTCGAACGGAGCATGTCAAAACAAGGCCAAGTACAAAAAGGCCACATAAATGGCATTTATGTTTACAATCACCTGCCGCGTGCTTAGGGCAAAATCGCCACATTTTTTTTTTTAAACTTGACACAAAATTGGTAATATCTCGAGAGCGATTAAAGATTAAGGTTCTGTGAACTTTTTCTTGCCATCAAATTACCTTTCGTGACTATGAATTTGTGAAATACATGTAGATCTACATTTGTTTTTGCAGTTCATGCTGAATGAATAACTTCAAAAGTTTTACATTGCACAACATACATGTAGATCTAGATCTACTAGTAGATTCTAGGCCTACAGGGATGAATTGGAGAAAAAAGTAGAATCTATGATTTTTTTCTCGACTTGAGTTTTCAACCAAATCGATTTTGGACCCCCGAGATGATGCCTTTAATTTGAGCATCGAGCTTGCGCATTCCTTGTAACATTTAGATCTAGCTACCGGTAGACTAACTTTTCAAACCTAGGAATTCCAGAACGGCTGATAACCAAGCAGCACGCCAGCAGCAAGCTTGGTTGTGACCAGCCTGAGCGACGCGGAGCTCCGCGTCACAGTCTCAGGCTGGGTTGTGACAGTTTTGTTCACATTCATTTAGCAATTACCGTAGCAAAGTGACCAATTTCAGATTACAATTAAAAATGAAACCTACTTGTACCGTACTCACGGTCGTTCACTTGAACAGGAGTAGATTGTGGATTTTATCAGATCTGTCTAAATTCAAATTCTCAACTTCTGTGTCGGTTGTTTTGGTTCGGGAACATCCGCGTTTCCAGACGTCACATGATTACGTCACACGTTGTTGGCAATCGTTCCAAATCCAAACGTCAAATCCGTGCGATTTATTTTTCATGACGTTTGTTATTACTGGTGGACCCTTTCAGAGTAAAATCTCCTTTGATTATTCCAAGACTTATATGGCATTGTGCATTTCGAAAACAGAAATTTGGGATCCAATGAAATGTGAAAATATAGGGCCATTTTTTTTTACTTTCAAATACTTGCAAAATCAATTTTTCATAATAATTACTGTCAGAAATTCAGAATAGACTATTTTAAAATATTGTTTATTTTCAACCAACTGGTGTTCATGTTTTGATACGAAAATATGGGAACCATCATGCTAGTTTTTCTGTTATATGTTCTAAAAATTTCGGAAGTCAAGGAATTTGGGTATATACTGTAGATGGAAAAAACAACATTTTTTTAAATATCAAAACGTGCATACTAGTAGATCTTAATACGTGTAATTAGGGTTGTAAACTGGCATAGATTTATATGGTGGATTTGTTGGTGACCTTGACCTTGACATCAGACCATGTTGATCAGACAATATACATCCATGATGTGTACCAGTGTAGAATCCATTCATCATAATTGTGGGCATGTGATCTTCGTGAGAGTTTCTGGCATAAACCTGAAAGTGGGCCTACGCGTTATTCACATGTTATTACTAACAGCAGGAACCTTTAATGTTGGGTTTCTGTAGAGAATGTAAGAATCAATCTATTACCACCAATAGTCAGATTTTGATGATGCCAATAACAAACATAATATATAACATTTTGCAATAGAAACAAAGCCCGACCAAATAGTTTATAATGTGATCCACTACCGTATTACCCCGCATATAGGCGCATGCGCCTACATAAGTGAAACAGCGCCTTTTGAGAAGTTGTGAAAATATTAACTGGTTTCATTTATAGGCGCATGCGCCTATAACTGAAACTAGGCGCATGCGCCTATAAGTGAATCATGCTTTATAAACATTTATATAGGCCGTAGGCTAGGTACAGGCCTACACATCTCCTGATTTTGACGCGGACTTGAAATATATAGCCTAATATAAACTTCACATACGTAACGTAAGCTTCGAAACACATTCTGTTATCCCACGTAGATATAATTCGGTATTACATATACAGACATGGGGTAACAAACTCATCACTGATTGAAAACGAGACTCGCAAGGGCTACGGAAATTCGTATCGAAGGTGGCGCGTGCCAAATTAGATATTCAGGATACAGGTTTATATCACCGTTGTGGGTGGCCAATCACAGTCTCGGCTCTGTGTTCAGTCACTGATAATACTATATTTTCCCGTTCATACAATCCAACATATTTTGACGTCGGCATTGTATGGAGTTGAGGGTATCTGTGATATATGTGAACTCCCCTGATTGTGCTTTAATCAAAACGTGACCACGGAAAACTCAATCAACTTCGAAAAATCTCAGGGTTTTGCATATTTTTCGGTTGCACGCACACTGGTCAACAGTATGAAGCAAGTTTCACTTATAGGCGCACCAACTCGTGCAAAATTTAACCAACTTCATTTACAGGCACATGCGCCTATAAATGAAGCTAGGCGCACCTTCACTTATAGGCACATGCGCCTATATGCGGGGTAATACGGTAAGTAAACGCACTTTGTATAAATTGCGTACTACATGTAGAATTTGATTCAAAGTCAGTACTGGCACATTTCTGGTATATTAGCTGGGGTAGGAAACATGGGATTAAAAAAAAAAAATTAGCCCAAAGGCTCAGATAGGTTACCGAACAATTTTGGTTTGGCCTTTGCAGGTAACATTGCAGGTAACATTGTTAAATATCAGGTAACATACCTTGACATTTACCTGTCAAGGTTATCAGTGTGAACATATATGACCTTACCAATCAAGGTCGTCTGTGTGAACTTCAATGCCACCATTCCATGTACGTTTGCGGAATTTGATTTCCTATTTGTTCATAATACAAAGATATATCGGGGTGCAAGCTATTAGGTCGCTCAGGCCAATTTACACATTCCGAGTCAGACATTTGGCACTCAAGGTCATCTGAGGTCAAGTTCATGGTCTTCATTAGTTGCGCATATATGTCTTGGTGTTCATAGTCCAAACATAAGCTCTATTGATCTGCAAGCATTTCATCGATAGAGGCAAATCTGGGCATTTTTTTACCCAAAAATGACCGTTTTGACCATTCAAGATCATCGAAGGTCAAATTCAAGGTCACCACACAAGTCGCCATATACAGTGATATATGACTTCCTATTTGAAAGTGCCAATTTCTAAGCTCTATTTCCAGGCGTTCTACGACTACAGTTCTGGCAGCTCCCATTATGAAGGGAAAAAGTGGTGAAAATTTTCAAAAAGTCCAAAATTTTTTTCAAAGGATGAAAAAAAAAATTGTTTGCCTAGAAATGGCCCAAAATGGATAGTTTTCCATCGACCCGTCAAAAATTCAAATGGCCGCCATACACAGACCGGCTATTCAAGGGCAACCAAACTTGTACACATCACAGAGGTATATAAGGGGAATCTTTTGAAACAAAAATCTCAAATCTGATCAGACAGTTTTTGAGAAAATGTCCGCCAAAATCCAAAATTGACTCGACGAAAACGGCCGCCATTTTGAAAGAAAATTAATAAATAAAAAAACTAAAAAAAATACCTCTTTCTCGAATTATTTTAAGGTATCTTTTCCCATATTTTCAAAAAGATTGGACCGTAAACTTCAAAGATGAAAATGTGGACGGACGACGACGGCTAGACGGACGGACGGGCGACGGACGCAACGCCACGGCAATAGGTTATCGGACCACAGGTTGCGGTAACCTAAAAAAATGTTCTCATAAATTATACTGCGAAATACATCTGTACAGATACATACTTAAAGTAATACGAAGTACATATAGTTCGACAAAGTTGATACAGTATTTTGGATACAAATCTTAAAAACAACAAACTGAAAACAAATAATTCACAGAAAGAACAGTGACTCATGTATTTGCCTACATTGACCTATTCAGCACAACAACTCTCGTCCATACTTAGGCCTACTCGTCTTTTTTCATGTTGTCTTCCAGTGGTAGTGAGAGTACGTGGTATTAGCATATTTTGTGTGAATTGAATAGCAAATCTGCATAATAATACTAATCATGGAAATACCTGTTAGTGTGGTGACTGAACGCGGTCCAAATCGAACAGTTTATTCTTCTTGTTGTAAATACGTATAATGTAGGCATAAAAATGTTTTCTTCGTCATCTTTATTATTCCAACGAAGAGACGGCCGCAAACAAAACGTGATAAGCACGACAACATGCAGGTGACATTGCTATTATTTCTCAATCTGTCCAAATAATTTTCCAATGTCAGTTTATTCTTGCCATTCTTAAAGCAACTGCCTTCGAAACCAGTCACTATTTTGTGAAAACTCTATTTCGTATTAAATATGCTATATTAACTGAATGAGACAAACTCACATCAAACGTAATGAAAATAACCATTCCTCAGGGAAATTTTACACATTTGAACAGGCGGTTCACGCGTAAATAGAGAAACTGTATCCATCACACGCAGATGTAAACGAAGCATAGAAGTGCGATATAGACTGACAATTCCACGTACATCATGGTATATCACTGATTATGTTCTCATAACTACACTATATATGGACATACAAACTGGAAAATGTACTCGATGTGGACTTTTAAGCGCGATTTGGGCATTTGTTTACATTCAGATATGGTGGATACACTTCGTTTGTATATTTACAAAACCGGATACAAAATGTGTATTAAAACGAATGAACAGACAACTCGGACGGACTGTAACCGTCAAAATCATTGAGCACACCTTTTGTTATATTGCATACATTCGAAGGCAGTAGCTTTAAATGCAGTTTTTCAAGCAATCACATGCATGATTGTACATAATAGCCTATACATGTACATAATAATTATGTATATATTCTCATTTTCGTATTGTTCTTGTTGTTTTAAAATAAAATAATTTGATTTTTTTTTCGAACAAACATCCTCATTTTATGCCTGCAATATACACCTGAATTTCCTATTTCATGCGGTCTATAGGGTCTGGATCTATTTCTTGCCGGTGGAACCGACCACCGTCCAACTGCCGGCTACGTATCGCCGTCTCGTGCTGTTGCTGTGGCTACGCCTCGAGCGGTTGCTCCGCACCGTTGTCCAGCCCCGCTTGCGCTCGCCCCTCTCGTCGTGCTGGACTCTACCGGCCAAGGCCGGGTGTCTCGCCGCCCGCACTGCCACCGTCTCGTGGAAGTCCTCGTCCACCTCGGCCCTTGCGTGCTCGTTACTCACCTCGTCTACATAAATCGGGTGGGCGAATTACATAGGTCACCTTAGTTTTAGACGTGAATGTAAAGTCAAACAATCGAAAAAAGATAACATGTCTTCATTTAGAGGATCAGTACACACACTGGACATAAGAAGTGCCACTCCTAGTCATTTTCGCAAACTAGGCCAGACGGACGATGAATACATAGTTAATACATAATAATGAAGAACGTGTTCGATGATATTAAACTTTTCTAAGCAACGATATCATGATTGTTTTATCAACCACCAACAGCGAAACGCTTATTTTAGGTCATATTTGGACCATATCAGACGAATTTTAAAAGTACCATAGGATGTCTCAGTCTCATTATGCAGGGGGTGACACTTCTTATGTCAAGTGTATGTAGGCCTTCAATACGGGATCCCCGACCCCGGCGACCCACGGTTGAGTCCCGAGGCGCATCTTAAAAATTGTTCAAAATTTCCAGCGCCAGTAAATAGTGTAAGACCTAATGTTTCCGAACAAAATTTTCCAAACGTGCCCCGGCTTACTTTTTCTGTGCTCGTCGTGTGCCGCTTTCTTCTCTACATTATTCCTCTGGTTGCGTTTTTGGATGGCATCTCTGAGGACCCTTTCAAACTCAGCTGTCTGGAGTTTTTCCTCCCTGACGACTTTCTGGACCGTGGTAGGGCCACTGCCGTGGTACGAGGCTAAGGCTCCCGGCGGTACCCTCTTGGATGGGTCTGTGGGATATGTAGATCTAATACATATATCGATTCGAATATATAATTTGTATAATTGGTGGTATGGTGGATAAAGCTATAACAGTATAATTGTCACGTCCGATATCGGTCCCTTTGAGTTAAATATCATATTATAAATGTAAATTATTGAAAAGCTCAAACTAAGAAAAATTTCTTAAACTTACAAATTCTCAAATGGCAATAAACTAACATATATATATACAGGTACCTATATACATATACACGTACCCATATTACCTGAGTTTTTGGCTTGATTCCGTTCGTTCCCAGAACACGTAAGCAACATGCAGTACAAAACACAGAACGCAAAGAAAACCTTCATTTTTGCATCGAAGTTGTTCGCCCTACATATGTCGGCATCAACGACCAATGACTGATATTTATAGGTTTCAAAACTACATGACAATAGCCCGCAGACCATCAATCAAACAATTCGAAATCCATTTCACAACCGAGCAACAGTGACATTATTGATAATTATAATAACTTGGGCACTGACCATTAAATACGTACAGGGTCTACCGTGTTGTTGGACCGCTTAGGGTCACCCCTTTTGAGGAACAGAATCCATATGTTGCATTGTTGCTAAATGACAAGTCAAAGTCCAGTTATGTTGCTATGTAAGAATACTAGTATGAATAAGTTTTGAGAATGTGATATTTCAACTAGAAAATCAATAAACTGCCCCAAAACACAATTCCTAAACATCGAACAGAGCCATGGAGTGTTCTTCTTTAGTTGTTAATCACTACATGTATTTTGGGAGTTAATAGTCAATATTGATATCTAGGGGGTATTGAATAAATATTGTTTTGTACCTTGGTGCCTGATTGTCATGGAAAACTGTGGAATACTAGTAAGTTCATGTAGATCCATGTAGTCATTTGTGAATGTTATAATTTTAAGTATTGACGTTAAGATGTGGAGGCATATGTTAAAACTCATTATCAACTTTTATACAACAGTTTATCAAGTAATTTACACGTAGACTTTGTATGTCAAACTCTGGAAACATCGGGTGAATGTCACTTCAACGATCATTGAAACTGGCGCCACAAGAGGCATACATATATTGATCCCTGCGGAATACAAATTCCAACCGTTGACACTAGTCTAACGACAAAATGATCCACTTACCAATAATGAGCACTAATTTTGTTCAGAGCTACATGTATAACAATGGCTCCGCATCAATTTGTGCATGAATAGGCCTATATTAACTTGTACAATGACGAAGTACATGTATTCTATCGGGTGTAATAAACGAATTGACTTTTGTAATTCGAGATTACAACTTACTACTACCAATAAAAAAAGTACGTGTACGTTCCATATTTTTTATCGGCAACATTTTCCTGATACGTGTATGCCGTCGTACATATATACATGTACGTAACAAACAACTGCAAACTGTATTGTGTTTGCTAAATTTATGCAGATAGACCAACATCCAGAAAAAGAGAATGCGCAACCATCATTGTTGAGATTAAGTAGCCTGAGTATGGGAATGTATCCAACTTGGTTTTGATATTGTAAATGTCATTGATTTACGGAGAATGGCCCACAGCTGAGCCATAAGGGGATTTCCTCGGCACTGACCAATAAAATTGATCGGCCTACTAAACCCTGCCAAGTTGACGCCATCACATTCGAAAAGCTTTGGCATATCAATGAAGATGATAATATGAAAGTACAATAAGGGTATATGCCTGAAAGGTACATCAATTACATTTTGAACAGTGAAGATTGTACACATTTTGTGATCTACGTGGGGAAATGGTCAGGTACTACCATTGCATTTCAAATCATGCCTATTAGTTATTTTCTGCCAGCTATCCCATTGTCGGTACAGTTTCCGATAAGGTACTGTCGCGTTGGGCAGTTGTTGCGGCGAGCTCTAGACCTGTAGCCTCCGGTTCGTCGGGTGTTGCCCCTGCTGGTGCCGTATCGCCTCGTCCACGTCCTCCGACTTCGAGATGTCATCCTTCGGCTGCTCCGAGATGACATTCTAGTGCTGCGCTTGCTTACGTCACCGATCACGTCACTCCGGGCCGGGTGTCTCGCCGCTCGTGACGCCAACGTCTCGCTGAAATCTTCGTCGACCTCAAGGCGAGCATTCTCCTCTGCAAAGAATACTATGTTCTACATATTATATAAGCCTACTCTGCCCTGTGTGCGTTTGGTTCCGATGAGTCAAATTTCCTGGAAAATGGAAGACTCGCCGGAATTTTGCATCCCGAGTAGCTATAGCCTACTCAAGTTAATATGCTTATATCATTGAACTCACACCATCTCCGACCTACTAAGGTTAAGTCCGCTGTCATTGCTACAGTTACCTTTCTCTTCTAATGTATTCCTCTCATGATGTTTCGGGATGAAATCCTCCAAGGTTTTCTCTACTACTATCTCCTCAATGCCTCCCGCGGGTTCTTCGTGGCCCCTTGAGACTTTCAGTGGGCCCACTTTGAGTTCGAGATGTCAAGAGTAAAACAAGAATGTTTCCTTCTACAAATATGATAACCGAGATGTGAAATATGAATTACGCGTAGATCCATTTACCTACCTGCCTTCTTGACATGATCATGTTCATAATTTCCATGAGATGTGTTCAGTACGGCAAATAAAATACATAAAACCCAAACAGGTATCATTTTCCGTCGATATACCTAGCACAGCTAGCCTACATGTAATACGTACGTATATACGTGCTCAGCCTCAGAGCGGATCATATAAGTTGGTATCTGGGCCAGTGTCACAGATAAACATATGTAGACCTATCCTGGTTGTAGGCATCCACAATGACATGTGTTGGTGGTTGTTGACAGTGCTGACCAAATATTATCATATTTACAATTTATGGATATACATATATATATACATGTACCAGAACACGATTCGTTAAAATGTCAGCCATATTTTTATAGATGAGATGCAGCAATAATCAACAAGTACGGCTTCATAAAATTATGTTATTTTGTAGACGATGTATGTTTGAAATGTCAAGGATCTCTTGCATTGTGCACCAGTGTTGTATTACCGCCTATACATGTATATCAATTGGTGTGTATGTATACAATTGTGTAAAAAATATACATCTTGACGGAATGAACAAAGCATTTTCACATCATGGGGCATATGTAAAATATTTGGTTTCATAAATATTGTGAGCGACAGTAGTACGCCAGAGAATGTACTGTCGCTATTGGCGTCATTGTCGTGTCCCACAAGAATATGCCGGAGAATTTACCGTCGATATTGGCGTCATTGTCGTGTGCGACAGTAGTACGCCAGAGAATGTACCGTCGCTATTGGCGTCATTGTCGTGTCCCACAAGAATACGCCAGAGAATTTACCGTCGATATTGGCGTCATTGTCGTGTGCGACAGTAGTACGCCAGAGAATGTACCGTCGCTATTGGCGTCATTGTCGTGTCCCACAAGAATACGCCAGAGAATTTACCGTCGATATTGACGTCATTGTCGTGTGCGACAGTAGTACGCCAGAGAATGTACCGTCGCTATTGGCGTCATTGTCGTGTCCCACAAGAATACGCCAGAGAATTTACCGTCGATATTGGCGTCATTGTCGTGTGCGACAGTAGTACGCCAGAGAATGTACCGTCGCTATTGGCGTCATTGTCGTGTCCCACAAGAATACGCCAGAGAATTTACCGTCGATATTGGCGTCATTGTCGTGTGCGACAGTAGTACGCCAGAGAATGTACCGTCGCTATTGGCGTCATTGTCGTGTCCCACAAAAATACGCCAGAAAATTTACCATCGCTATTGGCGTCATTGTCGTGTGCGACAGTAGTACGCCAGAGAATTTACCATCGCTATTGGCGTCATTGTCGTGTCCCACAAGAATACGCCGCAGAATTTACCGTCGCTATGGCGTCATTGTCGTGAGTGACAGAATTTACCGTCGCTATTTTCGTCATTGTCGTGTCCTACAAGAATACGCCGGAGAATTTACCGTCGCTATTGGCGTCATTGTCGTGAGTGACAGAATTTACCGTCGCTATTGGCGTCATTGTCGTGTCCCACAAGAATACGCCGGAGAATTTACCGTCGCTATTGGCGTCATTGTCGTCAGCGACAGTAGTACGCCAGAGAATTTACCGACGCTATTGGCGTCATTGTCGTGTCCCACAAGAATACGCCGGAGAATTTACCGTCGCTATCGGCGTCATTGTCGTGTGCGACAGTAGTACGCCAGAGAATTTACCGTCGCTATTGGCGTCATTGTCGTGTGCGACAGTAGTACGCCAGAGAATTTACCGTCGCTATTGGGCGTCATTGTCGTGTCCCACAAGAATATGCCGGAGAATTTACCGTCGCTATCGGCGTCATTATCGTGAGCGACAGAATTTACCGTCGCTATTGGCGTCATTGTCGTGTCCCATAAGAATACGCCAGAGAATTTACCGTCGCTATTGGCGTCATTGTCGTGTGCGACAGTAGTACCCCAGAGGATTTACCTCGTTATTGGCGTCATTGTAGGTCCCACGAGAATATGCCGGAGAATTTACCGTCGCTATTGGTGTCATTGTCGTGAGCGACAGTAGTACGCCAGAGGATTTACCATCGTTATTGGCGTCATTGTCTTATCATACAAGAATATGCCGGAGAATTTACCGTCACTATTGGCGTCATAGTCGTGAGCGACAGTAGTACGCCAGAGAATTTACCGTCGCTATTGGCGTCATTGTCGTGTCCCACAAGAATACGCCGGAGAATTTACCGTCGCTATTGGCGTCATTGTCGTGTGCGACAGTAGTACGCCAGAGAATTTACCGTCGCTATTGGCGTCATTGTCGTGTCCCACAAGAATACGCCGGAGAATTTACCGTCGCTATTGGCGTCATTGTCGTGAGCGACTGAATTTATCGTCGCTATTGGCGTCATTGTCGTGTCCCATAAGAATACGCCAGAGAATTTACCGTCGCTATTGGCGTCATTGTCGTGTGCGACAGTAGTACCCCAGAGGATTTACCGTCGCTATTGGTGTCATTGTAGGTCCCACGAGAATATATGCCGGAGAATTTACCGTCGCTATTGGCGTCATTGTCGTGAGCGACAGTAGTACGCCAGAGGATTTACCGTCGTTATTGGCGTCATTGTCTTGTCACACAAGAATACCCCGGAGAATTTACTGTCGCTATTGGCGTCATTGTCGTGTGCGACAGTAGTACACCAGAGAATGTACCGTTTCTATTGGCGTCATTGTCGTGTGCGACAGTAGTACGCCAGATAATTAACCGTCGGCGTCATTGTCGTGTCCCACAAGAATACGCCGGAGAATTTACCGTCGCTATTGGCGTCATTGTCGTGAGCGACAGTAGTACGCCAGAGAATTTATCGTCGCTATTGGCGTCATTGTCGTGTCCCACAAGAATACGCCGGAGAATTTACCGTCGCTATTGGCGTCATTGTCGTGAGCGCCAGTAGTACGCCAGAGAATTTACCGTCGCTGTTGGCGGCTTTGGCAGTCGACCTGATATGGAACTCAGGGAAAATTTCGCGTAAGTTACCATGGAGGAGTAACCAAATTTACCCCCAATTTTGAATTAGAGCTAAACCAGTCTAGGCCCTAATTAAATTTCGGAGTTTTAACAAATTTCAGCCAGTATGTTTGAATGCACATGTGCTCCGAAAAGATGTTATTTGGTCAGAATTGCCATGAAATATTTAGATTTTAGGCCGGATCATCATCAGAGTGCTGATGAGGCCAGGTGGATGAGGCCTCATCATTTATTTTACGCACGGAAATGACAAGCATAGCCCACCGTACCGTACTCGGCACAGACAGTGCTGCCGCCTAGCGAATGAGAAGTGCACTGTTTACTTGATTGGATTTGCAAAACACGTTCAAAGCGCGAATTGCTGTTAATTATTCCCATTAATACATATCAATAGTAATGGAAAGTGACGATTACACATCGAGTGATGATGATCATTACGATTCTGATAAAGAGGTATTGATTTGTTTCAGCTGTTGAACTTTCATTGAAAATTTCTCATATTATCGCCCAGTTCGGCATGGTATACAGTGGTCAGTTGGCTGTTTGGGAAGAATCCCATTTGGTGGCATATATGCCCAAACGGGATATATACCACCAAATGGGTATACTTCCTGTATACCCAAACGGGATATACCTGAGGGCTTCTTCCCATGTACCTGGGTCCAGGAGCTTGGGAACGGAGGGGGTCTGGGGCATGGTCTGGGGTTTTATCAAAATAATTAATAAGAGAAGCCTGATATACTTTTTGAAGAGTTTGGTGTCTTTCCCATCTTCACAGCCCAGTTTATTTCAGTGCTGTACTTTTTATGATAAACATGGATGTATGGATTGAGAAAATTTTTGATACATAATATATACTTCATTTTTGCTTGACCAACTACATCTAAACAGGTTTACACAGCAAAATATTCTTTATGTAGGAGAAATCACATGTTCCAGCAATAAATTGGACAGACAGTGTGAAATTAAAACCAATCATAAAGGGAAATGAATCAATTGCTTTATATCCATTAAATGAATGAATACCCAGGCCCCCTGAGTCCCCCAATGAGTATGACCACAAAACTGCCACCAAGCTCTCAGGTATATCACAATTGGGTATACAGGAAGTATACCCATTTGGTGGCATATATCCCATTTGAGCATATATGCCACCATATGGGATTCTTCCCAACTGGTGGTCAATGACTTGATCATTGATTGATGATATTTCACCACTGTGTATGACTATTGCCTACCACTCGGTACTCCTATAAAATAGGACCAGATTGCCAGGGAAATCAAATGAGAAATTCAGCCATCCATTCCTGCGTGCATTCGATCTCCAATCACGATCACCTATCATTATCAAATTTTCGCAATTTTGGCCTTAAAGTTACCAGGTTACAAGTTACAACAATTTTTGTTGATTGATACTTGATACGTTATGATTTGGCTATGTCTGATTGGATGATTTGGCTACTGCCCACTACTGTGAACGCAGCCTGAGCGACGCGGAGCGTCTGAGATGGCTGTCATTCACCCTCGGGATGGAAATCGTTTGGACATCTTTTCAACTAATAAAGCAAAATCTTCCACAACTGTACCCTCTAGGCCTCATCTATATACCGAGAGGACATAGGGGATACATATTTGACAAACAATCAATGACTTTATCACTGAAATATCCCAACTTGTACATGATACATGTACATGTATTTGACAAAGTCAACAATTCAAGCAATTTCAATGGTGTTTTGGCACATGTTTTTAGGAAGAGCAGAGCTCTTCCTCTATGATGTTGGTTTTTTTTGGATTTTTGAAATTTTCCCTTTGTTTACATTCTTGAAAGTGCCACTTGGAACCACAACAGGCCATTCAACTGTGGCTAATTGGGAGGGCCCGGGGCCCGTTGGGAGGAAAATGACGCCCGTGTACCTAATCACGGTTAATGTAATAAGTTATTAGCGATAATAATCCCAGGAGACGTGTGTTCCGACCGTTTGTTTTTTTTTGTATGTCACCGTTTCATACCCATCACCAATCCCGTTTTGATCTTCACTGAAACAGTGCTTTCTTGCAATCATATGCGCTCAAAGTTTTGGATATACATTCCGCACAATATATAGATACAGTATGCTGTTGCAAAAACGAAAAACAAGTTGATACGGCAACATAAAAATTGAAAATTTGTGGCGAGTGCTGGTATATCAAGTAGGCCAAATGCAATGACGTGTGGCCCCTTTCGTGTTCGCTCTACTTCCAGGAAGTAGTCCCGCGAGCCAGGCTTCGCCTACCGATAGCCCCCCCCCCCCATGCACCCCTTACCAGTGAAGAAGTCGGCTGGCCAGTGGCCGCGGGGGGGGGGGGGGGAGGAGAGGAATCAGGTCTGCCGAACGGTCCGATGTGTTTTACCACTGTTTACCGCATTGAATATCTAAATTATCTAGAAATGGGATCCATCTCGAAGTTATGCCGATGTCCAGAAGTTTTTGCGCAGGGCCGACTGGTCGTTGGCTTAGCGTGCCTCGTATAGCCTAATGAATAATTAATTGGATGGCAAGCGGGATTGAAATCTCGACAGGAAAACTTTGCAAGCCACTACAAAACCGTAACTTTTCATATATAGGGCCTATAACTGCAGTAATTAATAATTAAAGGTCAAAGACATGTGCGTTGGACAAGGCATGACAATAGTTTGATATTTCACGATGTGTTTGTGATATTAACCTAACTAAGGGCAGCCTAACAATGCTAGCAGCCTACCAGCAGCCGTCCAAACCCACTACTGAAGCTATGCTGGCGTCTCGGTCGAATATTACTCCGCTGTGTTACCGGTAGATAGCCATGTGCTCCTGGGCGTTTGCAAGTAAAAATGTGTCTATTATCAATCTGGATTATTAAGTAGCACAAAACTGCATTTTATTTTCCGATGATTCAGCAAACATGAAACATTGCACTGGTAATAAATGTCATCTATGTATCATTTCAATCGTTTTCCATCGGAACTATTCACAACACACACCGCCGCGGGTTGCGCACCGCCGGGATTTGTAAACAAGGCAAAAGTGACTGGTCACAACGTAGTTGGTGTGATCATCACACTGATCAATCATGAAATTTAATTATAATTGATGGTTGGTTGGTTGAGTCATATTTCAAACACTTATTTTGTGCAAGATATAAATCGTCAGTCGAGTTCGTAATGCAGCACATCATTAGACTGGACAATTGACATCATAATGCACCGCAAAATTTTCCTATGCATAAACCTGATCGAGGGCGCCATCTATTGAATGTCATGTATGGTATAACGGTTTTATTGTTACACCACTATTATTGGTGGTGAACTCAGGCATGGGATTCGTGATGGAACATTATCAGCTGTGTTGTTTGGACAATTTTGAGTCATGTGTTCAAGGTTGATGGAAATAGCGATATATAAATTAGTTTGTTTAATATGTGCTGCAGAGACTGTATCTCCTAGGATATTTGACAATTTATTTCTTATTTGTATGTGTTAATTCTGAGGTGAATCTGTATCATCCTAGTCAAGCAAGCGGAGACTATCTAGTTTGGAAGATGAGAGTAGATGGGATCAGAACCTGTCCTTAAGAGTAGTTTATAAAAATAAGGTGGAAATCTCCAATCATCTGAACATGGTCAATCATGTTGGGAAGCGTCAAGAGTTTCCCGACCGGAAGAAGAAAGTGTAAACAGATAGGGAAACGCTAAATAAATAATAATGGTATCATTACGTGTTAATCAATTTAATATTAGGCCAAATTAACAATAAGCAAATCAGTTGGTACAATGGGTCAGTTGGTACAATGCCAAAGCTACCGTTACAATATGACCACAACATATAATATATGTACCAAATAACATCCAGTATTCCAGGGTTTTTTATGTGCAAACATTTTCAAAGCTCTTCCTTTGAGGCCAGTGGCCCTTGTTACAATTTTCACTCGTCTTACTCATTTAGCCTGTTTCTTTTGAGTTTATAAATAATGTATCCTTATCAACATGATGAAGTCTTGCAGTTACCAGATCATTATGACAGTTAAACCAACCATCTTCACTCTGACGGTGTACAGTTCTTGTCATCCGTCAGTTTTCTCTGTCTTGCTGGGGAGATCCAGAGTTAATTAGCTATGTCTGATCAAGGACTATTTTGGATCACTTTGTGAAGGAGATTGCCATGAAATGTTCCATAGTTCACAAAGTATCCTCAGTAAATCATATGTGCGTCTAAAATGAATGTGAGCAACTTGGTGAACCGGCTTTCATTCAATATCATTGTATATATATGTATCATTGATCATTGGATATCTATAACCATTGTCCTTGTATATATTTCAGCTACAAGTTGCATTCAAAAAGGGACTACTGAAACCAGGACTGAACTTGGAGATTGAACCGGAAAAAGAATTCATCAACGATGTTGTAAGTTCTGAGTTTTCCATTTAAGATTGTAAACTACACATGTGTATGAGAATTATATCACATAAACTTTAGATAATAGTATCTTACGTGTCACTGTGCCACTGTGAACTATGAAAACAATAATTCTAAGTGTTATTTAAAAAAAAACATCACATGATTTGACTTCCACACCCCACAGGACGGTTTGAAGCAGGCCCTGGAGGACCTGAAGAATGGCCTGTCTTGGGTAGAGCGGCTGGACCTGACAGTGACCCCCCTCGCTCCGCCAAAACCCCTCGCAGAACAACTCGGCAGCAACCCAGACGACCTGGATGGTGATGCCGTCCACGACGACTTCAAGCGCGAGATGAAATTGTATGTAGTGGGCAGACTGACTTTTACTGAAGCAACAGATATTATATATATTATGTCGTATATATTGTCGTGTATATTAAATTTAATAGTTATAAAATAAATCAACTCTGGGAATAATGTGATATACATGTACAGCTCCATCAAAGATAAAACTGTGGCAGAAGTGAAATTGTTACCATACATAAAAGGATTTAAATTTAGTAGCACATTCAGTACCAGGTGTTTAATGGAGTGAAATATTGAATATTGAGCCTACTGAAGTAAAAGCATGCCTTTCCTCTCACTACACAGTTACCGACAGGCCCAGGCAGCCGTGTTAGAGGGCATACCCAAACTTCACAAACTTGGCATACCCACAAAAAGACCAGAAGACTATCTAGCAGAAATGTCCAAGACAGATCGTCACATGAAAAAGGTGGAATTTTTCACAACCAGACAGGGAATCTGCTTCACATGTATCAGTTTTGATGTCTTCATAATATATAATTGACTTGTGTATGCCAACCAAGTCAATTGCTGAATGGAATATCCGTGAATGTGAAACCAATCAATATGTTTCGATATAAAATGTTCGTCAAATCATACATCACAGTATCATGTGGCAATATAGCATCTTGATTTGGGTGATCATGTCCACGATTTGTCATTATACCAGGTTCGAGAGAAGTTACTGGCCAAGCAAGTGTCCATGGAGAGGTCCGAGAAAGCTAAGAAACTCCGGGAACTTCGCAAATATGGCAAAAAGGTTTGTGCATTGCCAACAGATTAAAAAAACATGCCGTTCACAACAGTACCTGTACTCCATGTATGGTTGTTCTTATCATCAGCTCTGGGCCTCTGGCATTTCTCAGTACAAAAAATGTACATGTAATAAACATATCCTGAGCATCATATTGATATTGCATTCTGTTTTCACAGATCCAGCAAGAGGTTCTACTGAAGCGACAGAAGGAAAAACGGGAAATGTTGGACGCTATGAAGAAATTCAGGAAAGGTTTGTGTGGTCTAGATGTCTTCGTATCAGTCATCAAATGTGGTACCATGATCTTGCTCACATGCTGTCATGTGTAACATTTGCATAGAGCATTGTCATTCATACTGAACATTTGTCTAATAATTGCTTTGTTTACATACGGGTACATACATGCAAATATTGGAGCATGAATAGAAATATTCATATTAAGAGAAGCATTAAAGCTACACCAACAGGTATCACCAATGAAGAAATTTTGCAAAGACAAGAGGATACAAATGTATGTCTGGTGCCTGTTATTTTGTCATATCACCCTTAGAGTATAGCTTTTTTGTCATACAGGAAAACAGGATAAGTTGGATTTCCTGGAGGAGAAGAAAGGTGGAAAGGGTCAGCAACAACAGCAGAAGGGCAAGGAAGTATTCCAGTGAGTTCACTCTTAGTTATTGACATGTACTGATATCCACCAGTTCGTTCAACAGTAGCCAGCACATGTAATGTAAATAAAATGTGAGCACATTGCATGCAAATGTATGTTATTGGGTTGGCTCTACATGTACTAAAATATTCTACTTGTGTTTCTTCTAGACCTAATAAGAAACGTCAGAAGAAGAATGCTAAGTACGGGTTTGGTGGTCAGAAGAAGAGGTCGAAGTCTAACACAGCCGACAGTGCCAGTGATATGACACAGTTCAGTCGGAAAAAACATGGAGCCGTTCCCCAAAAATTTGTCAACAAAAATGTGAGTAGTTTGTTTATTGAATATTTACAACAATGAGATTATTGAATATTTAATTTAATTGAATTTAAGTGTCCATATTGATTATATCATACTATTTTCAGAAGTAGTGTTGTACCTGTTAAAATGCCTGAGTTCATGAGTTCTCAACGACGATGTTCAAATTTCAGAAAAAGAAAACCCGTCCAGGCAAGAATAGAAGACAAAAGAACAAGTCAAAAAAATAATGTAAAAAACCCCCGCCTCATTCACACACTGATAGTCATCATTGTCGCATTGTAAATAAATTCATGAACAATCTCTTTTGTTTTGTGAAATTACAAGATTAGTGTTGCAAAAATCATGGTGTCATGAATAGACCTAATCATTCGGATGTTCACATTTCTTCATCAAGACGATGCACAGTTTGATGATTGTGAACGTGGTTTGGTTTTGTTTATGACACTTGACTACATTTCCTTGACTTCAGGTTCTCCAAACAACAAACATATATATGGATTAGCTTACCGTGTAAATCTTCAGACATATGTCCGAAACAGCAGACCCGGATAGTTTGAATGTACATGAAAAACTACGTTATGACTGGAAAACGCATTTGCTGAATAGTGGTGATGCCTTACGATTCAAGTGCTACGCCGCATTGGGTCACTTGTTATCATAACGCTACAAGATAGAACATAGCTGTATATATATTTACATATTATGTAAGCCCAATATACATCAGTAACAGCAGCTTTTCATGTGACTGACGAAATGCTGAATCAGTATTATGTCTAAAATTTGGAAGACAATGTGATCGAATTTGTCCAAAATGTAACCTGAATGTTATGCTGAACAATATTCAATGCATAGTACATGTATATAGGCCTACTGTTAGGCCTGATATATCCGATCGTCACGCCGACGTATCCGGGTAACTGCCATTGTGAGCGCTCTACAGTTCACATTTCGTAACCGATTCTGAATTATTTGTGCATATACACCATGGAAGGAAGTCATGTGCATGTATTTGTATAGTGGACCTCCGGTATTGCTAGAATATTTCCTCAAATGACATTGAGTAGTGAATCTCAAGGTCAGGACTGATCTGTATGCATAAATTGGCATCTACAGGATGCATCTCTCAGGTATGTCAAAAGGTTTGTTTTTATTGCAAACGAAAATGAAATGTAATATGGCAGATCTTTTAGTGACCTTGGACGTCTGATCTGACATGTGTAATCAAACATCCGATTGACATTGATATCGATATCAATGGTTATATATAGGCAACTTCAACGATATTCCACCATCTGCATTGATGTATGGTGTATCAGAGGGATACGTCCACCTGGTCGTCAGTGACTGGAGAGCGTATCATAGTTTATGACAGCTTTGTTTCTTAATGAAAATCAAGTGGAGTATTCTACTCGAACAAGTAAAAAAGAGAGTGGCGAAGTGTGTATTTTTCCGGGACGTGTTTTACGTAGGCCTACGTGTTAGTTCGGATGTTATAACAATATTCAAATGTATGAGGTAAATATCACAAGTATCTGGTAATTACACGTTAATGGGCAGGTGTGACGTAGTTGACCATAATCAATATGATTATATTATTTGTATATGCCAAAAATAAATTATGTACACTAGTGGTTTTTAGGCAGAAATAACTCCAGCAGTACAATGTTGGATCACCTTTGAAGCAGCACCGCATTCAGATTTTATACATAAAATATCACATAACCTTTAGAATAGACGTGCATTTGGCTCTCATTCCCAATGAAATGAATATACACATTTATTTTGATCCACACTAAATTTCCTCATAAAACGTGGTTATTCAGAACACACCAGTATAAATATATTTACTATATTGTATGCATGACACGAAACATTTGGATCCATACATTTTTTTCAAGAGGACTAAATTCAAGCACATGTAGACTAAATTAACACACCAATAGCACATAACATCTCAAATATATCTACATGAATACATTTGATTAATATATAGCTCAATCAAGGATCCTTCCTGCAATAATTGCACTTTACACTTTATATAAATTAATGGAATGAGATCGTCAGTGAAGGTTTTCGGACTGTTCCGTGAGTTTCCACTCGGTTTCCTTGGTTACCGTGACGTCAGTCATACGTCTGGGGTGGTACAGCCGCACGTCACTCCTGTCCACCGGCAACTAAATACAACCGTGACGTGAGTTACATGTAGGATGTATACAGGAATATTATTCAAAAGAAGAGTAGAATTGATTGGTTAAAACTTGCAATTGAAGCACGGCGTGTTTCGTGATCTTTGAAAATGTCACAGATGAAAACTTGACGAAGAAGTAGATAGAAATAGACATGCATGTAGAACAACCTTGTCAAATGTCATTATAGACAGTATATATTTGGTAGGCCTACAAACATTTTTGTCTACTTCTGAAGCTTTGAAATTTTACTGAAAATCGAGTGGGTCTTATATTGTGTTACACTACAATGGGAACACATTACATTACATTACATTACATTACAGTACAATATATTACACTACAATATATTACACTACAATACCAGCGGGGTGGAGATCCAGCCGTACTCCTGTGCCGAGGTCTGCGGCTGTGTGAACTTCTCTGTCGGTGGTTTGTGGGCCATCTCAATCAGCCCCTTCATCACCGCTGTAATGTTAGATGTGGATACCATCACAAAAGGATCTATACTGTACATTTTAAGAACAACATGTGCATAACTACATAGAACATCTTCTGGTAATGGTATCCCTTTAATAACATGTACACCATAGGCCTATCTAGCTAGATTGTAATAAATTGTTTCAATGTTTTGGGGGCATTTAAAGTTTTATTGATATTTTGACTCGGTATAACAAATTTCAGTTCCAGCATTTGCAAATGTACATAACTTAGTCGAAAGTGAAGCAAGCATTCTCTATACGACACCCAGCATGAGATACATAACTTCCAATATACTTGTACATACATGAATATTGCATGCAAATGAAATATGACAATGCAAATGGCAACAGGTTCATGTAGCCAAGCCACTAGATATATTTGTGTAACATTAAACGTGGTATTTCAGCCTGTTGTCAACTGTTTCTGTGATGTGAACAACCCTGTTCCTTTGGCTTAAGCGTACAGCACAGACATAAAGTACATTTGAATCGATCAGTTTAGCTTCCATATACGCAAATTTATATTCTCCCTGTGTATCTTTTACTGAATTAACGGGAATTCACTGAAGCATCCATCGATGTTTTTGGACCACACCCGAGCCTGCCGGGAGATCAGCAGAGGTCTTTCGTTTGTTGGGGAACAATGGACGCCAAGCTACATTACCGGCTGATCGATTTGGCCACAGCAAGCACGGAGATGAGACGATACAGGATGAGGTTCGTACGTGATGTGCGCAATAGATAGTGATGATTTATCTCGATGCGCGTATTATAATAATGACATCGACAATATTGTTTGAGGGTCAATGGTTTGAGCATCGTCTTGGAGCGCTGTCATATTATTGTGTACACCGGCCACTACCGTGGGGATCAAGAAAACTCTTTTTAGACAGGAAAATCTTATTTCGGAGGGGTCTTATTTTAATCAATCGTATGTAAAAAATATATTACAAATGTACCACCACATGATGTAGCACACGATTATTAAACAAATGAACAATTCCAATTTCGGTAAAACCCCAAAAGAAAACAAAGAAGAAAAAACACGTATAGGGCCTATAAGCTAAGCTTATATCAACAGGATAAATATGTTCACGAGTACATGTATGCGTACAAAGTGTAGAGCTGAACAGTTTTCATGAAGCAAATTTGCAGAAGATACACCTGCATGCATACATGTGTTTAATAGGCCCGTTTCAAAGCCTGATGAAGAATATTCGATACCCTTTTCTATGTTCATAGATCCATCCCTGTCTTCTTGGTTGTGTTTTTTGTCAGAAACGTTAGACTCAGTTTTTTGGGGTGATGAATAAATCAAGACGCGGAGTAGTTCAGTATGCGTTCTGGCGCGAGTCTTCGTGTGTCGTAGACGTGCAATTTATTCACACGCATATTGCGAGCTACTTGTGAATATTTCAGTAATTTCCCGTGAACCAAAACTCAACCATGCATTGAGAGCGAAATGACAGCAGGTTTTTTTTCCAAAGCAACACAAAGCACGGTCTTTTTCTATCTCTCTCTTGGAAGAATTGTGCAACCAATACCTGGAGATGAACACACTCTCTGAATAACTTGTGAACTGCGTAAAATACAATATAACGCATGCAATAATGCAATACATACCCATTCCTGTATTTTCAAAGATGGAAATATTCTGATTTTTAATCATGAAGAAGTCCGTTTATAATTTTTAAGATCTTGCATATATCATCAAAGAAAACGGTTCACTGTACTATAATTACGTGGGTGTTACCAGTAAGGGTCTGGAATAAATTAATATGGACCCCATGAACCCAGCAGAAATCAATAAGTGAAAGCGCTTCAAAGTGTGACCACTAAAGGTGTTCCCATTTTATTATCCAAGATTCGGAAGCCTTCGTAGCTTCATGTGGTCTAATGATTGAAACATCGAGAGTGTTATTTCCACTATTGATATTAGCTTTTAGTGAATCGAAAATCGTGCACTAAGTTCGTCACTTCATATTTCAACTAAATATTTTTTAGTACTAATATAAAAAGTCCTTTAATTAGTAGCAGATTGGACAATAAAGCAATATATGGATGGGCATGTAAAAAACCTACCATCTTCCTGCCCCTGTTCGACCGTTGCATCTGTCAGCGAGTTCGGCTTTCCCGTCACCGTATACACTGTAATTTGAGAAACATTATGTACATTATTTAGAACATCAAGCAATGGATTATCGAGAAGTGACGTACGGTAGCTACATTGTGATATTTTGTAAAAAGCACGGGAAATATCACTCGACTACTAGTAAATTTGTTTGGGAGTTGATATTTTTTGGAGATATTTTTTTTCAGTTTTCATATTATTTCAGCTGGTGCATACATGTATACTGGCAGAAAACCATCTCGCTTATGGGTTTCTGATACTGGACATATAAAGGTCACCCCTGCATTATGAACGAAACCACGTCGCTTTATAAACTCATCTGGTTTGGATCCAGAAGTTATTCAAATTCAATAATTCTCTGTTCATATACAGTTGAAACAATATCTGATATCGTTCATCGAGAAAACCTGATTTTAATCGAGCGCGTTCTTCATTGATTTGTAACTGTTTTTTTGTTGTCCATTGACTTTGCGATAATGGCTATATCGGTTGACCATTTATATGTCTAGTGTGTATAGTATCACCGGGATGACTTAGACACCACTTACTTGGCGTAAAGGGGTTGATACTGAAGTTTGTGTATGGTCGGTAATGTCTATTTTCTTTCCGGACTGTCTCATTATGAATGGCGTCCTGATGAACCATATTCATCTCCTTCGTCGTGTTCCGTCCGTTGCTCGTCATTTTGTTCTGTAGTTTTTTTGTTGTTGTTTTTTGCTTTATAATTGCTTTACATCTATACCATTCAGTTGATAAAAAATATACATGCACGAAAACAAACAGCTTCGATTCTGTTACTCCTCAGGAACTAATCCCGGACATTTTACCAGCTCGAGATACCTCCTTGACTTTTGATACTATCGCGTGTTTTCTTAATCGAACGCAGCTTTCCTAGTGTTTTAGCGCCCGTGGACCGCCGATACGACGCGAGATATTGGCTCGGAACCTCAACCCTCATATATTGAACCCTCGTTGCCATGGACCTTGCGAAACAACGACGTCGATTCGTTTTTTCTCGCTCTCTTTATCGTTCTCTGCATGGCCAGTGCAGGAAAAAGAACGTTACTTGACCGTAAAAAAGCGAGGCAGGTGCTAGCTAAGATGTCAAGTGACCCGAGCTTTTACTGTGCCACTCTACAATCGAACAGCTATCCGCACAAGGACTGCGGTATTGGATCGATTTTCCTCCCTCTGGGATCCGCTTGTCTCACGCGAGCAGCCGTGTCGGATGTGGAAATTAGTTCTTGAATTCCAACTCGAAAAAAAAATTGTCAGTGAAATGAAATTACACAATCGCCTTTCAATATTCTATGTAAACTGTTTTGAGCGGACTGGTTGTTAATTGTTGCTGAAAACTTCCTACGTATTTGTCCTAAAATTTATGTCGTTTTGATGGGTACCTATATTTTTCGCACACATTCTCAGGGAGTATTCGGTGGCAGTTAGCGATGTGGTACAATCATATAACGTGTCAGAATTCTGCGCGACTACGGACAAGGGTCGTTGGCCCGATTATTGCTTCAAGAAAAGGACCACACATCGCCAGTGGAGTTATCTTACATGATAACAACCGCAACACAATGTTTCCACTTGACTAAATGTCGCCCAAATTGGATCGTAACATTGTATTGGACCAAAACATAGCAACGGTTGTTTAGAAATCTGAAGTTGAAGATAATACACATCTTTGATAGATGGCTATGTGATCGGAAACACACATTAATTTTGGGGTTTTATTGGAACGACATTCACCCCCTATTTAAGTTACTCTTATTTTATAAACTATGTGTTCCTTTGCCACATCACCATGATGTCGTATTATTTTAAACAGCTGAAAACAAAGATTAAATTGTTAGTTCTCAACTGCTACACCTCCCACTTTACCACACACCCATCGCTTGCTCGAAGATCGCCCATCATTTTCGACAGCAGTGTTGTTATAGTTTAAATGTAATAGATGGGCTTTACTATATCTACTATATGGATCTTCCCTTTTCAATACAAACATCATTGACATTTGCAGCGGCCTAAACAGCCAATATGACAAAACTGACCGGTTTATGTAGACTCGCCACTGACGCGTGCTATCCATTGCAACAACTGAATGACATTTATGAAATTTACTTTAAAGTTTGTGCAATGATAAGTGTGAAAACGACAAGATTACATCTTGGTAACACTTGCCAAGGGCGGAAACTTGAACAATTGAGAGGATAGTGTATAAGGCGTGTGTGTTAATGTAAAGGTCACGCGTACAAAAATCACATCCCTCCACCTATTTGCGCGCATTTAAATCTTAAACGCCGAAAGCTGCTACCGAGCGACACACACCCATCATGTCCTGCATAAATGTTCCCGGACGATGGACTGCGTGTCATTTCTGGCGACTTCAATGATCGATCGAGTGGATACCTCGAAAACAAACTCCACTTGTATCACTGGGCTTGAGCGATGTCTTGCATGTAAATCTACATGCAATACGCAAAACGTTTCTTCGTCAGGAACTAATGAACCTGCATGATCCTTGACTGGTGAGTGACACGGATTGATTGGTGAGATCCAGATACAAATGTACTTACACAAGCTAAACATAATCACGTTGTCCTTTCAAGTTGTGTGTTACAGTGATAAAATAAGCTAATATTATGCACGTGTTTTTATGTCCACTTGCTCAGGTGATGACCCTCGGTCAGGATGGTTGCCTGCGTAAGTTCGTGGATAGCTTGGTCTGTAGTAGTCTGCCTCGTGTGCCTGGGACCAGCTACAAGTCAAGTCATAATACCGGGATTTTATCGTAAGTTTTTACCTTTGATAAAATGCACAACAGGAAATAAAAAATCTTGGCAGTCTTATCTGTTTATTACATGGAGATAAAGGGAACTCCTCTTCTTCTTTGAGATCGAGACACATCCAAAAGTAATATTTGTTCTGCAACATGCCCTTTCAGCCGAGGTGTATTTACCGGAAAAGTGCGACACCATGATGTTGAGTGGACTACGTCGCGGAGTGATACTCTCCAACCCACAAAGCGAACGCTACTTGCCCAATGCGGATTGTACGGTGGTGTTCAATGGCCAACAGGACCAGAAAGTCGAATTTAACTTCGAACACTTCGACATCCAGGGAAAAGTCCGAGGCAAATGCCTGGATTACGTTCAGTTTTTTGTCGGGGAATCTCGCGTAGAACCCGTGACACCGCCCCTCTGTGGCCGAGACATGCCCAGCGCAGTTACGATCAACTCTAGTCACATCAAGCTCGTATTCAGGAGCAACTCCAAGCACGAATCGAGTGGTTTCAAGATACGGTTCAGCAGAACTAAGACTGCCTCGTGTTTGGATCACGCCTGCCAGAAGTCTAGTGCCAGCATGGAAAGCGTAGTTGGAAACTCAACGACGTCATTGTCAGGTAGAGAGTCGTGTTTATTGATGAAACATTATAAATTATAATATTAAAGGTCCATTTCTGGTATTTTTTTGCAGACAATATATAATATAGAGCCTCGATCTCCCTCACTAGGAGCCACTTTCACAATGTATAAAATTGCCCATCAGTTGGATACAATCATAATTGTTCCATTTGATTCTTTGTCACGTACACGCAGGACTATCATCAGCATTCCTTCTGTTCCCTGCCTTCGTCGTCACCGTGACGCTCTGCATGCGTTACTCCTGACAGGCCCTTTGGTCCAGGTCATCGACAAATGAGAATCTAGTCAACCCGCGTGTGGTACAAGCTGTCAAGCATTGGGTCTCTACCTGGTTCAGGTGCCTCAGAGCTCGCCCACGGTGGATCAGACGGACAACGCCAGGGACGATCTTTGGAAGCAGCGCACAGAAGCGGAAAACGTCGTTGTTGGACAGCGATATCGTCGTCAGAATGAACTACTAGTGCAATTCCAAGACGTTCATTGTCGTTACTGTCAATTTGCATGTACATGTATGTTAATAAATCCTGTCCAAAAATTTCGTGGTCAGTAAGTAGTTCATAGAACGGTCGAACCTTGAACGACCTCCCAAAGGGGACAAATTATTCTGAACCTTCAGAATTCAGATAATATCAATTATAGTTCTGATATAATATTTATAGGCATCAAATGTGTCATGAAACCATAAAGTACATGTATCTCCACATTGCCGAACACATGTTCGCATTCCTATATCTACATGTATTTTTTACTTCCCAAAGGTCAATTTACAAGGCCAAGGAGACACTCATACATGTATTCATTCCATGGTAAGGTTTAGGTTACCGAAACGATGATCTATATATATAATAATTCGCTAAATATTGAAAATACAATCATCTGCTATATTATCATAATACAAACCTATAGACAATATATCTTCAAGGCCATGCCGATCTTCATTTTATGGTGGTACTTTGAGTTTGAACACAAAGTCCCTTCAGGTCAGGCACAAAGTAACCAAAAGATGCTTCATACTACGGAAGCCCGTTGAGGCCAGATACTGCAAGGTGTGAAAATATATTTAAGTGGCGGCTGCCACATAATTATCTTGCGGTCGCCACTTAATTATCTGGCGGCCGCCACATAAATATCTCTGTAGGAGATTCTTGTAAAGCAATATACATGTAGCTAATTAGTATCCAAATAAAAGTCAGGGTTCAGGGTCACCAAATAATTTCCATGCATGAAATGAAGCTTAAACTTGAAGTTTAAATTAAATTAATTTCTACCATATTTCCTACATATACCCAGAATCGTTACATTGCTCCACATAATTATGTGAATAAGCCTGATGTGTACTCTACTACTCGCAGCTTTCTATCTATAAGCATTTTTCAGAGAATGCACGTATATTTATTGTTGTAGACATTGCACACATAGCATGTACAATGGAGTCCGTTATGTGCATTGACAAACAGCTGGATATCAGCTTCCATATAAAATACAAGTATATTTTTATGTATTTATATAAACATTTATGTACATTCTTATATAGAAATACAAGTATAGATATTTACATATGACTGATGACACTAGGCCGAACATTTGTTGAAAATTTCTTCAGATCATTTTAGACGATATCAAAACTAAAAAAGCAGGTTGTTTTGCATTCTACCACATCACTAAAACAATATCTTACTCTGAGTACTGATAAGCAAAACTATTCTATGTACATACACGATATGTAGATAATGGAATGGTGCGTGTGAAATTTATGTTCATGGAAGAATTTACAAACAGTCAAAAACCCTCCCGTTCCAATGCGTAAAATCACTGGATGTTAGCAATCGCCTGTCTGCCAAGCTAATTCAATACATCGTATGTGTTGAATACTCTCTCACGCGTCTGGAACCGAAAATGTATATCAACATGTATATTCCGCTTTTTAATCCCAAATGCACACAAATAGTCTGAAAAACTACATACATGTATAAATACCTCTGGACTGACGGCCTCGTAGGGCCTGCTTGCGTCTACCCCGTAATTGACGTACACTCGCTCTCCTGTCTCTAAGGGTGACATGGAAACCTCAGTACTGTCATACAGCTGGTCGGGGCTGGACTCGGCACAATGTCGAATGTTGCCATCCACTTCATTACTTACTGCTTTTGTGTTAGGATTTTGTTTCGATTGTGCTCTACCCCTGAAACCAAATAATCTGAACTACTTGAAAAAAAACCCACAAAGTAGTAGGCATATTTATATCGATTCTCACCTAAGAGAAATTGACATGTACGCGTTTCTATCACTGATGATATCAAATACATGTATTAATAGGCCCCGTATACTGTAGCTAGCGTTATGTTCTTATTTACCGTTTGCAAAGAACACTCGCAAGAACGAGGACAACAATCAGCAGAGCTACAACAACAGGCGCCACCACATAAAGTGTCAACAGGAATTCTATCCCACCTGCGAAATGATATTGCCAGTGTACAAGTAATGCGTCATTGTAGGCTACATGATATTTCGATGTGTGTTTGTTATTCTGAAATGTGCCTTGCTCTATACTCAGTAGGCCTAAAATTCCATTTCTTTGTGTAACAAATGAGTCACTGAATATATTTCAACAACTACCATTGTTGTCTAGAACGATGCTGTGGATGCTGGAACTGCTCTGTAAATTCTCGTTGTTGGTGACTTCCACACTAACAATGTATTCGCCGGCGTCATCCACATCCAGCACAGCAACACCAGGTCCTGTCACTGGTGGACATGTGTGCGTCAACTCAGCTGTCCCCAACGTGTAACGGATCAGGCATCCTTCGAAACTGTCACAGCCATTCGACTCTGGAATCTGGCAAGTAACAGGTACACCGTAGAATATTTATCACACTGTGTTTTCGTACATAACTTATTGTACATAAAACTAAACCATATACTTTCCCACATAATTTTATCTCGTTCAAATCTTTGAAAGACCTGAAACATACAGAAATGATTGCATGGAACAATACATGTGATTCGATAACCAGATAATGCAACATTTTGATGACGTCACTGTTGTTCATCCATACCGTCCACGCGATGGAAATCCGCCCAAGAGCAGATGTGTTGTGTGATTTAATTTCTGCCAAGTCTGTGACTGTTGGCGTCCCTGGTTCTGCAAAAAAGCATGTCAAATTACTTTGGTATTGTAGCTGAATTGTTGACCTATGCATAGTCAACTTAGAACGATGTTGCTGGAATATTTTCGCTTCAGACACGGTCAGGGAAATAAGTGACGATCTTCAGCCGAAGTTGAGACCAAAGCCAGCTGGTTTTGCTACCTCAGGGTGTGTTGTTGGCCATGTAGCCATACTTTTCAATGCCGCCTTTCAGAATGTCATAAAAAAGGATTGCTAGGACAGAGTCAACGAACCTCTGATGATAACAAACTATTGAATCATCAATGATGCTTGAGATCCACATTTTCGACAGCAGTGTTGTTAGAGTTTCCATGTTAGTAATAGATGTGCTCTACTATCTACTATATGGATCTTCCCTTTTCAACACAAACATCATTGACATTTGCAGCGACCTAAACAGCCAATATGACAGAACTGACCGGTTCATGTAGACTCGCCACTGACGCGTGCTAACCATTGCAACAACTGAATGACATTTATAAAATTTACTTTAAGGCCTAAAAAAATTAATTTTCTGTTTCTCGTCCCCGCCTGCCTGTGTTTGCGATTCTCAAATAAAAAATAAAAAGTGTTCCCGCCCCTATTTTGAAGATAGTGAATGATCGAGACACGGAATCACAGCTTGCAACTTAGGCATATATTTAACTTACCTCCTTGTTTTCACTCTCCTCCAAATGAGAGACAGACGCTACCAGTTTTCAAAAACAGTTATTCTATGTGGTTGCATGTATGTAATAATAATACATATAGAATTGTGATCATTAATTGATTTACTATAATCCTTATGTATACTTCAATGGACATATTAACTACTAGAACGGTTCTCCACAATTACTCATCATGAAAATATATTATCAACTAACGGTTTTTGGTAATAATACTACTAGTACACAAAACTATCCTGTCTGTGCTGACTGCTAGGAAGATGGCACACCAGGCAGTAGTGCCAAGGTGCCCGGCCAAGAGGATTCAAGCCCAAATGAATCAAGCTTCTAAAAATAAAATCATTGAAGTCATGTGTTACACATGATTTCAATTCTAAAGGATTGATTCATTTGGGCTTGAATGCGTATGTGCTTTTTAAATCGATCAATAAATCAAATTTATTTTCATTTCATACATGTGAAAAGTCGTTCCACCAAAAATAAAAAGTGCCTCCCTACCCAACTTTCTCTTGAGCTGAGGACGGTATTTTTTGCGAAACAAAAAATGAAAAATAAAAAATAAAAAGTCCCTCCCTACCCAGTTTTGGAAAAATAGGAGGACGAGAAACAGAATATTAATATTTTTATGCCTAAAGTTTGTGCGATGATAAGTGTGAAAACGACAAAATTATATCTTGGTAACATTTGTTAAGGGCGGAAACTTGAACGACTGAGGGAAAGTGTATAATGCGTGTGTGACAGTGTAAAGGTCACGCTTACGGATATCACATCCCTCCACCTATGAATTTGCGAGCATTTAAATCTTAAATGCCGAAAGCTGCTGCCGAGTGATACACACCCATCATTACCTGCAGCGGTGTCCTGTATAAATGTTCCCGGACGATGGACTGCGTGTCATTTCTGGCGACTTCAATGATCGAGTTGGATACCTCGAAAACAAACTCCACTTGTATCACTGGGCTTGAGTGATGTCTTACATGTAAATCTACATGTAATATGCAAAACGTTTCTTCGTCAGGAACTAATGAATCTGATCCTTGACTGGTGAGTGACATGGATTGATTGGTGAGATCCAGATACTTACACAAGCTAAACATAATCACATTGTCCTTTCAAGTTGTGTGTTACAGTGATAAACTAAGCTAACATTATGCATGTGTTTTTATGTCCACTCGCTCAGGTGATGACCCTTGGTCACGATGGTTGCCTGCGTAAGTTCGTGGATAGCTCGGTCTGTAGTAGTCTGCCTCGTGTGCCTGGGACCAGCTACAAGTCAAGTCATAATACCGGGATTTTATCGTAAGTTTTTACCAGTGATAAAATGCACAACAGAAAATAAAAAAATCTTGGCCGTCTTATCTGTTTATTGCATGGAGATAAAGGGAACGTATTGTTCCTTTTTTAAAAACTCCTCTTCTTCACTGAGATCGAGACACATCCAATAGTAATATTTTTTTTTTGCAACATGCCCTTTCAGCCGAGGTGTATTTACCAGATAAATGCGACACCGTGATGTTGAGTGGACTACGTCGCGGAGTGATACTCTCCAACCCACAAAGCGAACGCTACTTGCCCAATGCGGATTGTACGGTGGTGTTCAATGGCCAACAGGACCAGAAAGTCGAATTTAACTTCGAGCATTTCGACGTCCAGCTAAAAGTCCGAGGCAAATGCCTGGATTACGTTCAGTTTTTCGTCGGGGAATCTCGCGTGGAACCCGTGACACCGCCCCTCTGTGGCCGAGACATGCCCAGCGCAGTTACGATCAACTCTAGTCATATCAAGCTCGTATTCAGGAGCAACTCCAAGCACGAATCGAGTGGTTTCAAGATACGGTTCAGCAGAACTAAGACTTCCTCGTGCCTGGATCACGCCTGCCACAAGTCTAGTGCTAGCATGGAAAGCGTAGTTGGAAACTCAACGACGTCATTTTCAGGTAGAGAGTCGTGTTTATTCGTGAAATATTATAATTTATAATACATTAAAGGCCCATTTCTGGTAGTATTTTTTGCAGAGAGTGTACATGCAGGACCTCGATCTCCGCCATTAGAAACCCTTTTCGTGCTGTATAGAATTGCCCATCATTTGGATACAATCATAATGTCCCATTTGATTCTTTGTCACGTACACGCAGGACTATCATCAGCATTCCTTCTGTTCCCTGCCTTCGTCGTCACCGTGACGCTCTGCATGCGTTACTCCTGACAGGCCCTTTGGCCAAGGTCATCGACCAAGGAGAATCTAGTCAACCCGCGTGTGGTACAAGCTGTCAAGCATTGGGTCTCTACCTGGTTCAGGTGCCTCAGAGCTCGCCCACGGTGGATCAGACGGACAACGCCAGGGACCATCTTTGGAGGCAGCGGACAGAAGCGGAAAACGTCGTTGTTGGATAGCGATATCGTTGTCAGAATGAACTACTAGCGCAATTCCAACACGTTTATTGTCGTTACTGGCAATTTGAATGTACATGTATGTTAATAAATCCTGTCCAAAAATTTCGTCGTCAGTAAGTAGTTCATAGAACGGTCGAACCTTGAACGACCTCCCAAAGGGGACAAATTATTTTGAACCTTTAGAATTCAGATAATATCAATTATAGTTCTGATATAATATTTATAGGCATCAAATGTGTCATGAAACCATAAAGTACATGTATCTCCACATTGCCGAACACATGTTCGCATTCATATATCTACATGTATTTTTTTTACTTCCCAAAGGTCAATTTACAAGGCCAAGGAGACACTCATACATGTATTCATTCCATGGTAAGGTTTAGGTTACCGAAACGATGATCTATATATATAATAATTTGCTAAATATTGAAAATACAATCATCTGCTATATTATCGTAATACAACCCTATAGACAATATATCTTCAAGGCCATGCCGATCTTCATTTTATGGTGGTACTTTGAGTTTGAACACAAAGTCCGTTCAGGTCAGGCACAAAGTAACCAAAAGATGCTTCATACTACGGAAGCCCGTTGAGGCCAGATACTGCAAGGTGTGAAAATATATTTAAGTGGCGGCTGCCACATAATTATCTGGCGGTCGCCACATAATTATCTGGCGGCCGCCACTTAATTATCTGGCGGCCGCCACTTAATTATCTGGCGGCCGCCACATATTTATCTCTGTAGGAGATTCTTGTAAAGCAATATACATGTAGCTAATTAGTATCCAAATAAAAGTCGTGGCATCATCTACATACTGTTTTTAATGAGACAATGTTATATGGGGTAATGTGGGGGGAGGCGGTTGTTCTTATGCAAATTATTCAACAAAACTTAACTTTCACACTTGGCATTATATAGGGATCATCAATGAATTCATGTAATTTGCTGTGGCCATGGCAATTGGGCCCTCTGCAATCATGGTTGCTACCATCGATATATAGGTTAGAGGAATATATGTCAACAAATAAAAACAGTGCATATTCGATGGTGGTGACAATTATCCGTCAAATTATCTGATTAATATTGTGTGTTCCTTTATTTCTTTGTTTATTTTTTCACCTATGAAATATGTATTGAAAGTTGCCCTGTGGTCCATAATACCAATTAATGACATGAAAATATGTACATTTCATCGCGCAAACAAATATTCGTTAAATTTATTGAGGCATTCTTGGACCATATCTTACAATATAAATCGGCATTGAGTGATCAGAGTCACTTTACACGTGACTAACGCTGGTGTATGCTGGTGCATACAAAAAAACGGCTACCGAATGGCTTGAAAACCCGGGATTTTCGTGTTGGAACAATATCTCATGAAATACACTTTATACAGTGTTTATGTGCCGATAAATGTGTCAAATTCATACTTCATATTCATTCAAAGGAATCATTTGGGTGGTCTACAGGTGTATTTATTTGGTATATTTTGAGTTTACATAGTCAAATCTGGGAGACTTCAGGCAAATTCTGGCAACTTAATTAATTGCTGATATATCTATTATCAGTAAATGGGTAGACGTTGTTGCAGGTAATATTATTTACCTGAGATAGCTGACCAAATCCACTGCCAGATGCATATTTACCATCATGGATAATATTTTGCAAAGAAAAAAGTAAGAATTCTGAAAAAAAATCATGCTTGAGCGCAGTTTGTTGACCGTGGTAAAGGTTGCCAGAAATCACTCACATTTCGATATTTAACTGGAAAATATATTAATTGTTCAAAATGTAGACTACTCAAAGTATTTCCATACAATGGCTATGAGGGTCAAGCATGGCTCTGATAAATTTATTGACACATACACACTGAATTTCATGAGATATTGGCCCAACACGAAAATCCCGGGTTTTCAGGCAGTTCGGTGACCGTTTTTTGGCATGGACTATAGTACCAAGCTGTAGGCGGGAACCAAGCAAATTGGATGCTGGTTTTCGAATGGGGGGGGGGGGGAGTGTGAGGAGGGGGAAGATTTTTTCTAACCCGAGTTAGGAACTTGATAATATCAACCTAGTGTATCGATAATGTATCTCAAATAAAATGTAACATTTTGACCGCATACAAATTCGGAAATTTGAATTCCTATGGATAGACCAAAATGCTGGGTCAAGCACTAATTATGTGGCGGCTGCCAGATAATTATGTGGCGGCCGCCAGATAATTAAGTGGCGGCCGCCAGATAATTAAGTGGTGGCCGCCAGATAATTGAGTGGCGGCCGCCAGATAATTATGTGGCGGCCGCCACTTGAATATATTTTCACACCTGGCACTAACGGTCTTCATACCATACAATATATATACCTTGCAATTTGTAAAATTTAAACCTAAGATTTTTAAGTGTATTGCCACGAAAGACCAATCTCGTGGTGGACTAACTCTTGCGTTTGTGCACTCATGTGAATTTTGGACCAAGTTCAGGGTCACCAAATAATTTCCATGCATGAAATGAAGCTTAAACTTGAAGTTTAAATTAAATTAATTTCTACCATATTTCCTACATATACCCAGAATCGTTACATTGCTCCACATAATTATGTGAATAAGCCTGATGTGTACTCTACTACTCGCAGCTTTCTATCTATAAGCATTTTTCAGAGAATGCACGTATATTTATTGTTGTAGACATTGCACACATAGCATGTACAATGGAGTCCGTTATGTGCATTGACAAACAGCTGGATATCAGCTTCCATATAAAATACAAGTATATTTTTATGTATTTATATAAACATTTATATACATTCTTATATAGAAATACAAGTATAGATATTTACATATGACTGATGACACTAGGCCGAACATTTGTTGAAAATTTCTTCAGATCATTTTAGACGATATCAAAACTAAAAAAGCAGGTTGTTTTGCATTCTACCACATCACTAAAACAATATCTTACTCTGAGTACTGATAAGCAAAACTATTCTATGTACATACACGATATGTAGATAATGGAATGGTGCGTGTGAAATTTATGTTCATGTAAGAATTTACAAACAGTCAAAAACCCTCCCGTTCCAATGCGTAAAATCACTGGATGTTAGCAATCGCCTGTCTGCCAAGCTAATTCAATACATCGTATGTGTTGAATACTCTCTCACGCGTCTGGAACCGAAAATGTATATCAATATGTATATTCCGCTTTTTAATCCCAAATGCACATAACTAGTCGGAAAAACTACATGTATAAATACCTCTGGACTGACGACCTCGTAGGGTCTGCTTGCGTCTACCCCGTAATTGACGTACACTCGCTCTCCTGTCTCTAAGGGTGACATGGAAACCTCAGTACTGTCATACAGCTGGTCGGGGCTGGACTCGGCACAATGTCGAATGTTGCCATCAACTTCATTACGTACTGCTTTTGTGTTAGGATTTTGTTTCGATTGTACTTTACCACTGAAACCAAAGAATCTGAACTACTTGAAAAAAAAACCCACAAAGTAGTAGGCATATTTATATCAATTCTTACCTAATAGAAATTGACATGTACGCGTTTCTATCACTGATGATATCAAATACATGTAGTAGGCCCCATATACTGTGGCTAGCGCTGTGTTCTTACTTACCATTTGCAAAGAACACTCGCAAGAACGAGGACAACAATCAGCAGAGCTGCAACAACAGACGCCGCCACATAAAGTGTCAAGAGGAAATCTATCCCACCTGCGACATAATGTTTCCAGTGTACATGTAATGCGTCCTTGTATGCTACATGATATTTCGATGTGTGTTTGTTATTCTGAAATGCGCCTTGCTGTATACTCAGTAGGCCTAAAATTCCATTTCTTTGTGTAACAAATGAGTCACTGAATATATTTCAACAACTACCATGATTGTTGTCTAGAACGATGCTCCGGATGCTGGACCTGCTCTGTAAATTCTCGTTGTTGGTCACTTCCACACTAACTATGTATTCGCCCGCACCATCCACATCCAGCACAGCAACACCAGGTCCAGACACTGGTGGACATGTGTGCGTCAACTCAGCTGTCCCCAACGTGTAACGGATCAAGCATCCTTCAAAACTGTCACAGCCATTCGACTCTGGAATCTGGTAAGTAACAGGTACACCGTAGAATATTTAACACACTGTGTTTTCGCTTATTGTACAATAATTAAACCATATCCTTTCCCACATAATTATATCTCGTTCAAATCTTTGAAAGATCTGAAACATACAGAAGCTATTGCATGGAACAATAAATGTGATTCGATAACCACATAATGCAACATTTTGATGACGTCACTGTTGTTCATCCATACCGTCCACGTGATGTAAATCCGCCCAAGAGCAGATGTGTTGTGTGATTTAATTTCTGCTAAATCTGTGACTGTTGGCGTCCCTGGTTCTGCAAATAAGCATATCAAATTACAACTCAAAGTTGGTGAAAGAAATGATGACGTTTGACATAGGAACCCTGACATTCTACAATTGATTCTGTCTGGACCCCTCCAGAATGTGCCAACCTCTTTTCGAGAGTTTTTTTTTGAGAATTTGGTGATTTCATCAACCAATGACGAGAATGTCTCGAGGCAGTTCTCCAGTGAATTCGAAAATGGAATTTGGGAATATAATCGGTAAATCGTTAATGAAATCCACTTGGATGGCATCTCAACCAATCCCAATAGCTGTGATTTTATATTACATGTATGCACATAATAGAAGGACTTTCGCCTTTAGTTCGTTTAAAACTACAGTAAAAAAGTTCTTCTCTGCTTAAACTCATGTAGATTTCATCACGAGGAAGTCTTACATGCTAAAATCAAGTTGGATGATACTGAAAAACATTCAACGTTCTTGTCTGCGAAGCTTGATATGCATACATTCATACACAAATGTGACTAATTTGAGAGGTAGCCGCGACATCAAGCCTCAAGAAAAGAAGTTTTAAGACACCAAGTTCCTTGGACATATGTTATTATCTTCTAGCAGGCTTACCAGTACAATTGGTTTTCTGTCTGACAGTGACTGGCGTGTAGTATATATTCTCTCCCCTGTATGCCCTGTAAGGCGTCACCCGCACTGTGTACTGGGTGTTGTAGTTCAGGCCTCCCACTGACACCACATACATCCTCCCCAGAGTGTGAGGCTCGTCACTGACAAGAGTCCATGGTCTGTCTTGTGGCAGGAGAGCCGTGGTCCTGTAATCCACTCGGTAGCCGTAGTCAGATCCAGAGATGTTTTCAATGGCTCGCCACGAGACAGTGAACGAGCTCGAGTTGGAAGTAATCAGGACAAGTTGCCTGTTCCTGGGAAACTCAGCTTGATACGATAAAAGTTAGATGATATATGGGTAACATCATCTTACTGTTTCCTAGCATATCATGTGTTTACATTGTGTTTCATGATTGAATGACGTTACCTGGAATGATGTCATTGATGGTGATATTTCTTTTGTCAGATCTGCTCATCAAGTTTTCGTTGTTGATGACTTGTATGTGTACATTGTAGTCGCCAGGACTTGACAAATTTACAATCCCGGAAGAGGCGGGATGGTAACATGGTTGACTCTCAATGGAGCCTCCAGGTTTTTGATAGTTAGTGGTACATGACTTTATTGAAGTACATCGGACATCTTTTACCTGCAGAAAGGGGCATAAGTATGGGTTATAGGAATACCTTAACATATCACTGAGATGTCACATCAGTAAAGTGCATATATTTCGAACGAGGTTTTGCGAGACCTTACGTCGAACCTCGTTGTCCATGGTATTGAATGGCGCTGTCAAATTAATATAGACCATTGCTTCGATCTTAAATACTTGTAATGCAAAACACGTCTAAATTGAACAGGGCTGTTCGTATGACCATCCTGTAAGGCAGTTTGGTATGGGGATAGTTTGGTGTCCTCCAGGTAAATCGTGGATTGGTCGAGGCACAATCCACCATTTTATAGATTTAAGAGCTATCGCTTGCTGGTCGGCAATTCCTCACGATGAGCTCCAGATTGTTATTATTAACTAGCCTGTAGACAAAGGATTTCCACGATTCAACAATTGATCTTCTTGTGATAGAAATATTGTTCAGACGTGTCATTGACGGGAATGAGAACGTTCACATTTTGTTCCAACAAATTGATGGCGGCAATGAATCAGAGGGACACGTGGTAACTGCATTGTACTGAAGTCATGAGCTTCTTTACTTATTGTTTCGATCACCTCATGGAACACACCCTGGATGAACACTACTTCCTAAAGTGAATAATTGTTCCTGTGCACAAAGTGGTAAATTCTCTAGCTCCTGTCTGGTCTCTATCTTTTCTACAAAGTGGAACATGAACTCGTCAGCAAGTATGATTACACTTCGGATTGAATTTCCTCAAATCACTAGACATCAATCACTAGAGGAACATCTTCTGAAGAACAAAATGTTCAGGTTGATGTGATTCTTTAGATAGTTTGTTTGGCTGATCCACTGAAGGATCGGTGACAATTATGACCTCTGCTGGTAATGTTGACATCCATCACGATCTATTTAGATTTCACTCTCAATTGTAGGCCAACAGCACCATATGTAATGTCTCGATTTTCACAATTCCAATATTATTTTCAAGGGGTTCATCGAGTAAGCACCTCTATCTCTATTTATGTGGTATGGCTACTAATCCTCACATAAGAATCCTTGATTTACCATGAGACCCTCTTCGCTGTAGAAACGAGTCAGTTGAGGTGTTCGGCACCTTGCCCACCATCCGTTTTGTACATACATGTAGTCAAGAAATACAGTGAGGATAGGGTCATCCCTGGTGTAAACTCCTATACCACCTTCCTTTGTTATCATCATAGTCCTGATTAGTCAAACGTAATCTTGTTATTCTGTCGGTTATAGAACTTTATGCTGAGTCTTGACCTCCACACCATCCACATATTCATGTGAACTTAGGAAGATTGCCCATCATTGGCGTCATACTGTTGCGGGAATACATCGTGCTGATGAAAAATGGAATATATATTGACTTCCATAGAGGTCCTGATTGAACTGTTCATAGTACTCTCAAAGCTTCCCTTTCGATGCGTGCATATTTCTTTTGTTCCTTGAATAATGTACATGATGATTTTTACTTTTCTGCTCATCGGACATCATGTGTAATAGAACATTTTCATGTGGTCAATCGCTATGTGCAGTATTCATTTGAACCGATAGGCGTTTTGTTGTATTTCAATTCATTTGGCAACATCCACACTCCAGCTTTTGTTGGTCCCTGGTAGACTCACTGATAATGTGTTGACTGAGCGGTAATAGTCGTTCATAAAAGACTGCAGTATGAACGTGGATGAGTACTGATTTGAGGAACTCCAGCCTCCTTTATTGCTCTTTGTAACTACAGTATTTGATTGAGATTTGTATTACCTTTCTTGAAAGACTATACTCTTTGCGACCTCCTAGTACAGTTTCCAGATCATTCACATATTCCTATCATATACCTCCTGTGATAATGATGTCATCCAAATAACATGGACGTCTCTTTGGTACGGTAATTGATTCATCGTTCATAGCAGGTGCAAATTCCAAATACAAGTGTGTTGTAGTGACATAGACCCTCTTGTGTGTTTATACAGCTAGATTTGGGGGTTCCTCTTCTTGTGCACTTCTGCCAGCAATATTTGCATACAAGTTTAGTACATTGGGTAGAGGGAAAGATATCTGTTTCCATCATTGGGTTGACCGGAATTTTATAAACTCTACTTTACTCGTTTTCTTTTGACACTGCCATTCGTGGTGTATCCCATTCAACATTCCAGATGTTCGAACGCCGTCCCCACTTTAGACCCGATCATTTACCCAATGGAACTAGACGTCCATTGTGATAATCCTTCAGGACTATATCCTGCTCTTGCTATCTTGATATCAAAATTCCCAATTCACTGCAGAAGATTTCGTCGGGACAGTGAAGCACTGAATCAGAATCCTTGTATTCCTCGTGATATTACACATATCACAATTGACGTACAAACCAATGTGTACCTCCATGGTGAACGACCCACGAGTCAAGCTTGTGAGGTTGCTAATTGTACTACACATGCCATTGATGACGCCCTTTGGTTCCACTTATTTCCAGTGTATGGCTGTCTGTTGTCAGAATTATTGGTGTGTACAGGACTTTGGAATCTTCAATCATTTGTTCCTATCTTCATCGGAAATGACACTCACAACGGATCGTGTGTCAATTCTCGTTGTCATGGGCACACATTCGATTTCTTTTTCTTATACCGATAACGTTTGGATTACAACTCAATTGGCTCGCAACACTTAGTGACCGTATTTTTTTCTTAAAAACGCAGTTCATAAAACGAACAGTTGTCTGATTTCAGTCAATACTGACAATTATGATGGTGGACTAAATCTCGGACCAATTTTATTGTGATCAATCCTTATTGGTCACATTATAACTCAAATCATGAAGACTTCTATACCTGCCAGCTGATGAACATTCTCTCCAATCCTCGGTTGTTCTCGGGGCCAAGAACTGTCAAGTTTGTGATCAGTGCCTTCTCGGGAGCTAAATGAATGACAGATCCATCAACACACATGGTTACATGACAAATATAAATTGCATGATATGGCTGTCCATCTAACAATATCGGTAGCTATCGATGAGCTACATTTTGAAGTTAACAAAAACAAAAAATTCTGGAGTGGGTCATTCCATTGCATAACCCCTAGGTCATAAATATGTTATGTATCTCCATAATCTTACCGATACAGTCAGTCTTCTGTGTGACATTGACTGAGGTGTAGTATATGTTCTCTCCCCGGTATGCCCTGTAAGGCGTCACCCGCACTGTGTACTGGGTGTTGTAGTTTAGCTCTTCTGCCGACACCGAGTACATCCTCCCCGGAATGTGAGGCTCGTCACTGACAACAGTCCATGGTCTGTCTTGTAGCAGGAGAGCCGCGGTCCTGTAATCCACTCGGTAGCCGTAGTCCGTCGCAGGGATGTTGTCAATGGCTTGCCACGAGACAGTGATCGAGCTCGAGTTGAATGCCCACAGGAAAGGTTGTGTGTTGGCAGGGAACTCCGCTTAATGCGATAAAAGGGTCTACTAGTAGTCTGATCAGCATCGTACTCCTATTCTGCGCTATTGTCATGTACATAGTGAATATTAAGCCTATTACCTGGAATGATGTTGTTGATGGGGATTGTCTGTGTGTCAGAAAAGCTCTTCAAGTTTTTATTGTTGACGATTCTTACGAAGATGTCATACTCTCCCTGACTGGGGAAAGTCACAGTCGCTGATGTGGCGGGGTGAAGACACGGGTGAGGCTTCGGTGAGTTTCCAGACTTGTTATAGTAAACAGTACACGATTTAAGACTTGTACAGCGTACATCCCCAATCTGGAAATTAGGTATTATATGCGCTGTATGAACAATTCACTACATTCAGTAATGAAATGCAATTTCCCGCAATTGAACCACATTAATATACCTGGAATCATTTGTCATTAAAAAAAGATTATTGTTAATATGGCAGCTGCTAAATTATGGCCACAACCTGCCAGCTGATGAACATTCTCTCCAATCCTCGGTTGTTCTCGGGGCCAATAACTGTCAGGTTTGTGATCAGTGCCTTCTCGGGAGCTAGATCGATACAGAAATCACAGACTCCCTGAACCCATTACCATATAGTAGATACCAATACGTACATCACGAAGAGTCACAAAAAGTATAACCATATATAGGAGTAATTAATTACTCGAACAAGCGGTCCTCTGTGTGGCGTTGACCCCTGTCCCGTACTCCCTCAGTCCCCTGTCCTCTCTGTATGGCCTCACTCGGACATCGTACTCCGTGTTGGGCGTCAGGCCCGTGACTGTTGTGGTGTAAGTGGTGGGATCCCTCTCATGTGCCACATCTCCAAAGGACGTCCAATTGTTCAGTGGAGCTTCTTTATACTCGACAGTGTAGCCGTAGAACAATATAGCACTCTCTAAAGTGATACGTGGCCAGGTTATGGTGAATTCGTCTGAGCCGACATCGCTCACCGTGATCCCTCCAGGGTTCAGAGAAGGTAACACTGGATTGGTTGGATGACAATTATAGCATACAAGTTCAGTGGTATTTGAAGTCTTATTTTTTGTAAGACAAAAAAAATTTCATGATAACTTGGTATATCATGTAAGTTATAATGTACGTACAGTAGTTGTGAACAGATATATATATATATATATATATATATATATATATATATTTGTAACTCTGGACTCAATTTGCAAGTTTGTGGTAGGCCCACAAGTTACAATGTGCATGATCAGTGAAGTATTGTTGGTGATTGAATGTCGTTTGTCAACAGTATGTTGCATTGTGTATGTGATTACATAAAAATATTCACATTCAGTTACCTAGTTCCCTGTGAAATTCCATATGAAGACATGGAAAGCCTATATGAACCCGAAGTAGAAGCAACTTTGCGTGTTTCAAATGCGAACCCATCTATATAAATACGACACTTTGAAAGCCCCACTAGGACTACTTATCAGTACTTCTTTGAAGATGGTCATTCCGAATCGCCCGAAATCACAAAGAGACAATGCAAATGTCTGTTAGCAACTTAGCATTGTACGTGTAGCTCATTCTTGGGTGAAGGACAGAAGGTGCCACGTTGGCACTCGAAATAATGTGATAATATCAAGGTACCCAATAGTTCTACTGACAGAAAGGATATATCAATTCAATAAAGATTGACCAAAAAAAACCTTTAAAACACACACCTTGACATTAGTCTTAGAGTACTGAATATTCTAATCTTGTCGTAAAAGAATGCACCAAAACCGATAACATGATTTGTTTTATCAATTAATGCTAAATCACGTACTTACCTTGACACGAGATGAGATGGACCAGTATCAGGATGTGGCAAAGAATTACTAGTAGCAGGCCATTGGACAACCCCATATCTGCCCATGAAGCTCGCGCCGTCCACAAATGATATCTTTCCAAGCGATAGAAAGCAACTCAACTATCAGTTTTTTATTTGCTGAAAGACTCTCGTCAATTTGTCAACATTTTCAATCAGCAATACTTCCCAGTGTGTTCCATTTCCCGTTCACGTTCCCACTTCATATCGAATATATGTCCTGTTTGATCCACGAACAGTAAATACTTTTTTATTCGTTGCATTGAACTGAAATATCGTATGTACACAGCCAACAGCCTGGACGTTTCTTTTCATACTGAATGATGCTTAGTATATGATTGAAATATGGTGTTTACATTTTACCTAAAGAGCGGCATATTTTGATAAAGGAAACGAAAGTAATTTCTGAGGAGTATCCTTCCATGCATATTTTTTGCATAGGTTTTACATGAGACTGAATGAAAATTTGCATTGATGCACAGGGCAAGTGGCTCAGATACGAAAAGTGTGAACACCACGAGAATTAGTAAGCATGATGAAAAAACATCATCATGATACTTACAAAATGTTACCATATCCAAATATCTCTTTCTTGTGGTCTTGTTTTTATGATTCATTGCTGACTGGTAATTTGGAATAGGACTTAGTTTTCGAACTTTTCGTTTTGAACAGGGGTGAATTGGACAGTATGTGCCATTGAAAGCCCGGTTGTTTCACTTCTGCAGGCCTTGAAAGGCCTACGTATTGCCCAGTTATACTATGACACATTTCATGAATTGTCCAGATGCTAGTGTATAACATGTGAATGAATACAGAGAAAGCTTCACAATTTAGTGTCAATTTGGCAATTAGTACTCAGCACAAGGCAATCATTTGTCTATAGTTTTAGGTCTGAATGTCAAATACAGCAAACTGGGAACATTCAGGCGAATAGTCCGTATAACCATCGTGAATTACTAAATTCACCACGCGGGCAATAACCTGATAACATTATCTTTTATATATTGGTTAATTTTATGCATATATGCAATCAGGAATAATCTCTCGTTATGTATTTCTGATGCAATTAAATGTTGAACAATATGTTATTATTTTGTATGTGTCAAATATCCTGAATTGGTGTCATTATATGTCCATGGACATTCAAGCACATATGAAATTACAATAAATAGGAGCATGTAACAGATCATAATGTATCACAAAATAATATGACACACTTGGTGTTTTTCGCTTAATTAAATTAAGCGAAAAATTAACCACCAGGCTGTACAAAAATTGGTCAGAGTGTGATACAATATGTACACTGAGGACATTCTCGGTATGGTATGTATTTCAATATAGCCAGTGGTTATCTTCAAGGAGATAAAAAAAAATATCATTAATCAACCATGCCATACATTATTTAATGTTTTATACAGAAAGGCTGAGTATAATTCATTTATTTCAATATGTTTTGAAGGTGTACACATTTTTATCAGGCTACTATTTTGTTAATAAGTTAATTCTGGATCACCAGAAAATCCCCCCAAAACACCATATTTTGCATTTAACAAAAAGAAAAAATGTGGTTTTTTTTACAAGTGTTGACATTCTTATCTCACAAAATATATATTTACAGACAAACAAATGAATGCTGTTTATACATAGTAGTACAATGATACTGTACTGGACAGCACACCTGGTCGTCAAAACATTTTTACTGTCCACTAAATCACTACAACTTCAACTGTCCACCAAACAACTGCAATATGTCGTAATTGCCGGGCACCATCTCACGTGTCTGAAAAACGACAACAACACAGATAACGACATTGGAAAGACCACCCAGAGCTCAGAAATACTATGAAAATGTCATCGTTCTATGATTAGGCATGAAGGTGCCTGTTTAAATGTTTTATACATTGTGAAATGACTAATTTTGGCGGCTATTAAATTTGGTGGTTTGAGCCCCACGTTTTGGTGGATTTAATTTTGCGGCTTTCTCCTACCGCCAAATCCGCCAACATTAGTCGTTTTACATTAATTACTTCCAAAGCGATGGCCTCATAGGGACTTTCAGCTGCTCTGTCCCCTTGGTTGACATTCACTTGTTCTCCCATCTTCTCATCGTCAATGTTGTCATACAACTGGTCATGGTTGGACTCAGCGCATGGTTGACTGTTACCATCCACATCAGTATGTGCCTCTTTTGGGCTGGGATTTCTTCTCGATTGTGCCCTGACCCTGAATCTAAAACACATGAATAGGGTGAGAGAAAAATGTGAATTGAAAATATTCTTCAATTGCATTTTTCATCAAAACCTGGAGTAAAACGGGCTACATGTATGTAAATCACCGTCTGCAAAGAACGACCGAAACAGCAACTGTAATCAACACAACTGCAGCAACTGGAACTGCCACATACACCGGCAACAGTGGATCTGATCCCTCTGTAGGTGACAAATCAAGCATGTCAGCATACATATCATATAGCACGGTACATGACTACATTGTATCTCTCTATACGTAAATATATCTGGATGCAACATATCACACCTATATCATCATTATTGGTTTCTATGGTGACACTGCACAGACTGGACCTGCTCTGTAAATTCTTGTTGTTGGTCACTTCCTCACTAACTATGTCTTCGCCCGTGTCATCCACGTCCAGCACAGCAACACCAGGTCCAGACACTAGTGAACATGTGTGTGTCAACTCAGCTGTCCCCAACATGTCATGGATCAGGCATCCTTCGAAACTGTCACAGCCATTCGACTCTGGAATCTGGTAAGTAACAGATACACCGTAAAATATTCAACACACTGTGTTTTCGCTTATTGTGCAATAGTTACACAATATAATTTCCCACATAATTATATGTCATTCAAATCTTTAAAAGATCCGAAACATACAAAATTATTGCATGGAACAATAAATGTGTTTCGATAACCACAGCATGCCACATTTTGATGACGTCACTGTTGTTCATCCATAACGTCCAAGCGATGTAAATCCGCCCAAGAGCAGATGTGTTGTGTGATTTTATTTCTGTTAAATATGTGACTGTTGGCGTCGTTGGTTCTGCAAAAAAGCATATCAAATTACTTATTCGGTCTCATAGCTGAATTGTTGACTTATGCATAGTCAACTTAGAACGATGTTGCTTCAATATTTTCGCTTCAGACACGGTCAGGGATATAAGTGACGTTCTTCAGCCGAAGTTGAGACCAAACCCAGCTGGTTTCGCTACCTCAGGGTGTGTTGTTGGCCATGTAGCGATACTTCGCAATACCGCCTTTCAGAATGTCATAAAAAAAGGATTGCTAGGACAGAGTCAGCGAACCTCAGGTGATAACATTGTCTGGACTATTGAATCACCAATGATGCTTGAGATCGCCAATCATTTTCGATAGCAGTGTTGTTAGAGTTTCAATGTAATAGATGTGCTTTACTATCTACTAAATGGATCTTCCCTTTTCAACACAAACATCATTGACATTTGCAGCGACCTAAACAGCCAATATGTCAGAACTGACCGGTTTATGTAGACTCGCCACTGACACGTGCTAACCATTGCAACAACTGAATGACATTTATAAAATTTACTTTTTAAAGTTTGTGCAATGATAAGTGTGAAAACGACAAAATTATATCTTGGTAACATTTGTTAAGGGGGGAAACTTGAACGACTGGGGAAAAGTGTATAATGCGTGTGTGACAGTGTAAAGGTCACGCGTACGGATATCACATCCCGCCACCTATGTATTTGCGCGCATTCAAATCCTAAACGACAAAAGCTGCTGCCGAGTGATACACACCCATCATCACCTGCAGCGGTGTCCTGTATAAATGTTCCCGGACGATGGACTGCGTGTCATTTCTGGCGATTTCAATGATCGATCGAGTTGGATACCTCGAAAACAAACTCCACTTGTATCACTGGGCTTGAGTGATGTCTTACATGTAAATCTACATGTAATATGCAAAACGTTTCTTCGTCAGGAACTAATGAATCTGATCCTTGACTGGTGAGTGACATGGATTGATTGGTGAGATCCAGATACTTACACAACCTAAACATAATCACGTTGTCCTTCCAAATTGTGTGTTACAGTGATAAAATAAGCTAGTATTATGCATGTGTTTTTATGTCCACTTGCTCAGGTGATGACCCTTGGTCACGATGGTTGCCTGCGTAAGTTCGTGGATAACTTGGTCTGTAGTAGTCTGCCTCGTGTGCCTGGGACCAGCTACAAGTCAAGTCATAATACCGGGATTTTATCGTAAGTTTTTACCAGTTATAAATGAAATGCACAATAGAAAATTGAAAAAATCTTGGCCGTCTTATCTGCTTGCATGGGGATAAAGGGAACGTATTGTTCCTTTTTTCTTTAAACTCCTCTTCTACACTGAGATCGAGACACATCCAATACTAATATTTGTTTTGCAACATGCCCTTTCAGCTGAGGTATATTTACCAGATAAATGCGACAGCATGATGTTGAGTGGACTACGTCGCGGAGTGATACTCTCCAACCCACAAAGCGAACGCTACTTGCCCAATGCGGATTGTACGGTGGTGTTCAATGGCCAACAGGACCAGAAAGTCGAATTTAACTTCGAGCATTTCATCATCCAGGGAAAAGTCCGAGGCAAGTGCCTAGATTACGTTAAGTTTTTCGTCGGGGAATCTCACGTGGAACCCGTGACATCGCCCCTCTGTAGCCGAGACTTGCCCAGCGCAGTTACGATCAACTCTAGTCACATCAAGCTCGTATTCAGGAGCAACTCCAAGCACGAATCGAGTGGTTTCAAGATACGGTTCAGCAGAACTAAGACTTCCTCGTGTCTGGATCAAGCCTGCCAGAAGTCTAGTGCCCGCATGGAAAGCGTAGTTGGAAACTCAACGACGTCATTGTCAGGTAGAGAATCGTGTTTGTTGATGAAATACATGTATTATAAATTATAATATTAAAGGTCCATTTCTGGAAGGGGGTCGGGGTTTGCAGATAATGGATATGTAGGGCCTCGATCTCCCCTCCCCCTTAGGAGCCCTTCTCATACTGTATAAAATTGCCCATCAGTTGGATACAATCATAATGTTCCATGATTTTAATCTGTGTCACGTACAGGTCTATCTTCAGCATTCCTGCTGTTCCCTGCCTTCATCGTCACCGTGACGCTCTGCATGCGTTACTCCTGACAGGTCTTCTGGCCCAGGTCATCGACCAAGGAGAATCTAGTCAACCCGCGTGAGGTACAAGCCGTCAAGCATTGGGTCTCTACCTGGTTCAGGTACCTCAGAGCTCGCCCACGATGGATCAGACGGACAACGCCAGGGACGATCTTTGGAAGCAGCGCACAGAAGCGGAAAACGTCGTTGTTGGACAGCGATATCGTTGTCAGAATGAACTACTAGCGCAATTCCAACACGTTTATTGTCGTTAATGTCCATTTGCAGTTACATGTATGTTAATAAATCCTGTCCAAAAATTTCGTGGTCAGTAAGTATTTCATACAACGGTCGCACCTTGAGCACCCTCCCAAAGGGGACAAATTATTTTGAACCTTTAGAATTCAGATAATATCATTTATAGTTCTGATATGACATTTATAGGCATCAAATGTGTCATGAAACCATAAAGTACATGTATTTCCACATTGCCAAACACATTTTCACATTCCTATATCTATTTTTTACTTCTCAAAGGCCAATTTACAAGGTCAAATAGAATAATTTTGAGAAACTCAGTCATTCCATGGCAAGGTTTACGTTACCGAAACGATGATCTATATAAATATAATTATTCGCTAGATATTCAAAATACAATCATCTGCTATATTATCATTATACAATCCTATAGAAAATATATCTTCAAGGCCATGCCGGTCTTCATTTTATGGTGGTACTTTGAGTTTGAACACAAAGTCCGTTCAGGTCAGGCACAAGGAAACCAATAAATGCACCATACAATGTATATACCTTGCACTTTGTAAATAATTTAAACATAAGATTTCAAGTGTATTGCCATAAAAGACCAATCTCGTGGTGGACAAACTCTTGCGTTTGTGCATGTGAATTTTGGACCAAGTTCAGGGTCACCAAATAATTTCCATGCATCAAATGAAGCTTAAACTTGAACTTTAAATTAAATTAATTTCTGCAATATTTTCCTACATATACTCATAATCGTTAAATTGTTCCACATAATTATGTGAATAAGCCTGATGTGTACTCTACTACTCGCAATCTCTACCTATAAGCATTTATCAGAGAATGCACGTATATTTATTGCTGTAGACATTGCACACAGAGCATGTACAAATGAGTCCGTTATATACCTTGACAAACAGCTGGGTATCAGCTTCCATATAAAAATACAAGTATATTCTAATGTAGTTATATAAACATTTATATACATTCTAATATAGAAATACAAGTATAGATATTTACATATGACTGATGACACTGGGCTAAACACTTGTTGAAATCTTTCTTCGGATCATTTTACACGATATAAAAACTAAAAAAGCAGGTTGTTTTGCATTCTACTACACACTAAAACAATATCTATCTCTAAGTACTGATAAGCATAACTATTCTATGTACATGATATTTAGATAATAGAATGGTGCGTGTAAAATTTATATGTGTAAGAATTTACAGACAGTCAAAAGCCCTGCCGTTTCAATGCGCAAAATCGCAGGATGTTAGCATTCGCCTGTCTGCCAAGTTATTCCAATACATCGTATGTGTTGAACACTCTCTCACGCGTCTGAAACCGAAAATGTATATTCCGCTTTTTAATCCCAAATGCACATAAATAGTCCGAAAAACTACATGTACGTGTATAAATACCTCTGGACTGACGGCCTCGTAGGGCCTGCTTGCGTCTACTCCGTAATTGACGTACACTCGCTCTCCTGTCTCTAAGGGTGACATGGAAACCTCTATACTGTCATACAGCTGGTCGGGACTGGACTCGGCACAATGTCGAATGTTGCCATCCACTTCATTACGTACTGCGTTGGTGTTAGGAGTTTGTTTCGATTGTGCTTTACCCCTGAAACCAAAAAATCTGAACTACTTGAAAAAAAAACGACAAAGTAGTAGGCATATTTATATCGATTCTTACCTAATAGAAATTGACATGTACGCGCTTCTGTCGTTGATGATACATTTAGTAGGCCCCATACACTGTAGCTAGCACTATGTTCTTATTTACCGTTTGCAAAGAACACTCGCAAGAACGAGGACAACAATCAGCAGGGCTGCAACAACAGGCGCCGCCACATAAAGTGTCAACAGGAATTCTATCCCACCTGCGAAATAATGTTGCCAGTGTACATGTAATGCGTCCTTGTACAAGATATTTCGATGTGTGATTGTTCCTCTAAAATGCGCCTTGCTATACACTCAGTAGGCCTAAAATTCTATTTCTTTGTGTAACAAATGAGTTCCTGAATATATTTCAACAACTACCCTTGTTGTCTAGAACGATGCTGCGGATGCTGGACCTGCTCTGTAAATCCTCATTGTTGGTCACTTCCACACTAACTATGTATTCGCCCGCATCATCCACATCCAGTGCAGTAACACCAGGTCCAGACACTGGTGGACATGTGTGCGTCAACTCAGCGGTCACCAACGTGTAACGGATCAGGCATCCTTTGAAACTGTCACACCCACTGGACTCGGGGATCTGGTGAGTTACAATCACACTGTATAATATTTACCACACTCTGTTTTCGTTGATTGTACAATAATTAAACCGTATACTTTCCCACATAATTATATCTCATTCAAATCTTTGAAAAACCTGAAACATACAGAAGTTATTGCATGGAACAATAAATGTGATTCCATAACCACACAAGGCCACATTTTGGTGACGTCACTGTTGTTCATCCATACCGTCCACGTGAAGTAAATCCGCCCAAGAGCAGATGTGTTGTGTGATTTTATTTCTGCCAAGTCTGTGACTGTTGGCGTCCCCGGTTCTGCAAGAAAAAGCATGGTATTGTAGCTGAATTGTTGACCTATACATAGTCAACTTAGAAACGATGTTGCTGGAATATTTTCATTTCAGACACGGTCAGGGATATAAGTGACGTTCTTCAGCCGAAGTTGAGACCAAACTCAGCTGGTTTTGCTATCTCAGGGTGTGTTGTTGGCCATGTAGCCATACTTCGCAGTACCGCCTTTCAGAATGTCATAAAAAAGATTGCTAGGACAAAGTCAACGAACCTCTGATGATAACATTGTCTGAACTATTGAATCATCAATGATGCTTCAGATCGGTGGAACACTGGACAACGTTCTTCGTTCTTCATGTTTTTCAATGTAAAGTCATAAAACTGACAACGCAAAGTTGGTGAAAGATATGAAGGAAAGATGACGTTTGACACAGGAACCCTGACATTCTACAATTTTTAATCGATTCTGTTTGGACTCCTCCAGAATGTGCCAACCTCTCTCCAGGAGGTGAGTTGAGAACTTGGTCATTTCATCAACCAATGACGAGAATGTAAAAAATCTCAAGGCAGTTTTCTAGTGAATGAATGATGCCAGTCTGAAATTCAAGACTTCAAGAAAATGGAATTTGAAAATATAATAGGTAAATCGTTCATGAAATCCACGTGGAGGACATCTCAACCAATCCTGATAGCGGTGATTGTCTATTATGTACATGATTGGATTGTCTACAGAAGGACTTTTGCCTTCAATTCATCTAGAACTACAGTGAGAAGTTTCTTCTTTGTTCAAACTCATGCAAGTTTCATCTTGAGGAAGTCCTACATGATACAATCAAGTTGGATGAGACTGAAAACACATTCAACATTCTTGTCTGCGAAGCTTGATATGCATACATCCATACACAAATTCGACTGATTTTGAGAGTTAGCCACGACCTCAAGCCTCAAGAAAAGAAGTTTTAACACACCAAGTTCCTTGCACATATGTTATATTCTTCTAGCTGGCTTACCAGTACAGTTGGTTTTCTCTGTGACATTGACTGACGTGAAGTATATGTTCTCTCCCCGGTATGCCCTGTAAGGCGTCACCCGCACTGTGTACTGGGTGTTATAGTTTAGACCTCCGACTGTCACTGAGTACGTCCTCCCCGGAGTGTGAGGCTCGTCACTGACAACAGTCCATGGTTTGTCTTGTAGCAGGAGAGCCGTGGTCCTGTAATCCACTCGGTAGCCGTAGTCAGTTCCAGAGATGTTTTCAATGGCTCGCCAAGAGACAGTGAACGAGCTCGAGTTGGAAGTAATCAGGACAAGTTGCCTGTTGCTGGGAAACTCAGCTTGATACGATAAAAGTTAGATGATATATGGTCAACATCATGTTACTGTTTCCTAGCATATCATGTGTTTACATTGTGTTTCATGATTGAACGAGATTACCTGGAATGATGTCATTGATGGTGATATTTCTTTTGTCGGATCTGCTCATCAAGTTTTCGTTGTTTATGACTCGTATGTGTACATTGTAGTCGCCAGGAGTTGAGAAATTCACAATCACGGAAGAGGCGGGATGGTAACATGGCTGAATCTCAATGGAGTCTCCAGGTTTTCGATAGTATATGGAACATGACTTGATGGAGGTACATCGGACATCTCTTACCTGCAGAAAGGTGCATAACCAACGTATATATCTTTATAGAGAGAACAATTATGCTTTCTTGCGTCAATGAGAAATTTATATATCAGCTGTTCCAATAAGCACATTGTGTATCTTGAAACACCAAAACTCCAGGTTTTGCAAGACCTGGAGTAGGACGTTGTCAAGGGTATCAAATGACACTGTCAAATCGATAAAGACTATTGTTGTGACTTTCTCATTTTCCATAACGTAGTGCATGTACTTAAACAAATTCAACAGAGCTGTATTCATCCCATGACCGTCTCAGAAGACTTCTCAGTATTTTTTTTCCAGGTTAATCATAGATTGATTGAGGCATACTTTCTCCACCAGTTTCTAGATGACAGAAATATCGCTTATTGGCCGACAATTCCTCCAGATGAGCTCCAGACCGTTATTCTTAAGGAAAAGGTCTGATGGCAGAGGATTTCCATTATTCAACAAAGGGTCGACTGGTGACAGAACCATTGTTCAGACGTATCACTGAGGGCATGAGGACGTTCACGTTCTGTTCCAACAAGTTGTTCTTAACGAATCAGCGGGACTCATGGTAACTATCACTGTCGCGATGAGCTTGTTCACGTGTTTTTAATGAACTCATCAATGGAATGTTTACCGAAGTAATTGCTCCTGTTCATGAAGTGATGAATGCTCAAGCTCCTGTCTGGTCTCAATCTTTTCTACAAAGTTGAACATGGACTCGTCAGCAAGTATTATTACACTTCGGATTGAATTTCCTCAAATCACTCACTAGAGGAACATCTTCCGAAGAACAAAATGTTCAGGTTGATGTGATTCTTTAGATAGTTTATTTGGCTGGTCCACTGAAGGATCGGTGACAATTATGACCTATGCTGGTATTGGTAACATCAATCACAATCTATTTAGATTTCACTCTCAATTGTAGGCCAACAGCACCACATGTAATGTCTCGATTTTCACAATTCCAATATTATTTTCATGGGGTTCATCGAGTAAGCACCTCTTTCTCTATTTATGTGGTATGGCTACTAATCCTCACATAAGAATCCTTGATTACCCTCGCCCCGTAGGGGGGCGAGGGTATTGCAATTGGGTCTGTCCGTTTGTATGTCTGTTTGTTTGTTTGTTTGTTTGTTTGTCTGTCTGCCTGTCCGCGCGCATATCTCAAAGGAGAATGGTCTGGTCAACATGAAACTAATAGGGATGAAGCGGTATCTCAGTGGCTCGGTCCTCCTCGAATCTGGTCAAAATCGGACAAAAACTGTTGCCATGGCAACGGAAAATGTAAAAATCAATAATTGACCATAACTTCAGTTCTAATCAAGATAATTTTTTCTAACTAATTTTGTATTTTTCTATTGCCAATTCCAGTCCCTTCAGAATTTTACCAAAATCGGATGGAAACGGTTGCCATGGCAACGGAAAAAAGAAATTCACATCATTGGCTCTAACTCCGGTTTTACTTGATATTAATTTTTTCAACTTTTTTTGTATTTTTCTTTGGCCAATTCCCGATCGTTGGGTGTACGAACGATGGTCGTACGACGAAAACTCTCTATTATCGCCCGATGTCGAAAAATTGGGGGTCACGATTTCGGTTATTTTTGGCCAGCGACGTTTCAGTGCAAATGTCTGCGCTCATAACTCAAAGGCAAACGGTCCGATCGATTTGAAATTTATAGGGCTGGAGTGCTATGGTAGTGGCTCAGAAAACGGTTGCCATGGCAACGGAAAAAAAGAAAATCACATAATTGGCTATAACTCCGGTTCTAATCAATATTAAATCCTCAACCTATTTTTGAATTTTTCTTTGGCCAATTCCCAATCGTATGGCGTACAACCGATAGTCTATTGGTCTTAAGACCAAAACGCCTAATTTTAGTGACTAAATCTGAAGGGCGAGGGTCTGCAATCTCTGATTGTCTCGTTTACCATGAGACCCTCTTCGCTGTAGAAACGAGTCAGTTGAGGTGTTCGGCACCTCGCCCACCATCCGTTTTGTACATACATGTAGTCAAGAAATACAGTCAGGATAGAATTATATAGTGACTTCCATAAGAGGTCCTGATTGAACTGTTCATAGTACGCTCAAAGCTTCCCTTTCGATGCGTGTGTATTTCGTTTGTTCCTTGTTTAATGTACATGATGATTTTTACTTTTCTGCTCATCGGACATCATGTGTAATAGAACATTTTCATGTGGTCAATCGCTATGTGCAGTATTCATTTGAACCGATAGGCGTTTTGTTGTATTTCAATTCTTTTGGCAACATCCACACTCCAGCTTTTGTTGCTCCCTGGTAGACTCACTGATAATATGTTGACTGAGCGGTAATAGTCGTTCATAAAAGACTGCAGAATGAACGTAGATGAGTACTGATTTGAGGAACTCCAGCCTCCTTTATTGCTCTTTGTAACTTTCCTTGATTAGTCCAGCTTGATCACATGTCCAGAGTATTTGACTGAGATTTGTATTACCTTTCTTGAAAGAACATACTCTTTGCGACTTCCTAGTACAGTTTCCAGATCATTCATCATATACCTCCGGTGATAATGATGTCATCCAAATAACATGGACGTCTCTTTGGTACGGTAATTGATTCATCGTTCATAGCAGGTGCGAATTCCAAATACAAGTGTGTTGTAGTGACATAGACCATCTTGTGTGTTTATAAAACTAAATTTGGGGATCCTCTTCCCTTTCAAATAACTGGTATGCCTGTGCACTTCTGCCAGCAATATTTGCATACAAGTAGTAAGGGTAGAGGAAAAGTGTCTGTTTCCATCATTGGATTGACCGGAATTTTATAAACTTTACTGTACTAGCTTCCTTTTGACATTGCCATTCGTGGTGTAGCCCATTCAAATTTCCAGATGTTCCAACGCCGTCTCCACTTTGGACCTGATCATGGACCCAATGGAGCTAGACGTTCATTGTGATAATCCTTCAGGACTATATCCTGCTCTTGCTATCTTGATATCAAAATTCCCAATTCATTGCAGAAGATTTCTTCGTGTCTTCGTGAAGCACTGAATCACCGGTCATTGTATTCCTCGGGATATCATATCACAATTGACGTACGAACCAATGTGCACCTCCTTGGTGAACGACCCACGAGTCAAGCTTGTGAGGTTGCTAATTGTACTACACAAGCTATTGATGACGCCCTTTGGTTCCACTTCTCTCAAGTGTATGGCTGTATGCTGTCAGAATTATTGGTGTGTACAGGAGCTTGGAATCTTCAATCATTTGTTCCTATCTTCATCGGAAATGACACTCACAACGGATCGTGTGTCAATTCTCGTTGTCATGGGCACACTCTCAATTTCTTTTTCTTATACCGATAACGTTTGGATTACAACTCAATTGGCTCGCAACACTTAGTGACCGTATTTTTTTCTTAAAAACGCAGTTCATAAAACGAACAGTTGTCTGGTTTCAGTCAATACTGACAATTATGATGGTGGACTAAATCTCGGTCCAATTTTATTGTGATCAATCATTATTGGTCACATTATAACTCAAATCATGGAGACTTCTATACCTGCCAGCTGATGAACATTCTCTCCAATCCTCGGTTGTTCTCGGGGCCAAGAACTGTCAAGTTTGTGATCAGTGCCTTCTCGGGAGCTAAATGAATGACAGATCCATCAACACACATGGTTACATGGCAAATATAAATTGCATGATATGGCTGTCCATCTAACAATATCGGTAGCTATCGATGAGCTACATTTTGAAGTTAACAAAAACAAAAAATTCTGGAGTGGGTCATTCCATTGCATAACCCCTAGGTCATAAATATGTTATGTATCTCCATAATCTTACCGATACAGTCAGTCTTCTGTGTGACATTGACTGAGGTGTAGTATATGTTCTCTCCCCGGTATGCCCTGTAAGGCGTCACCCGCACTGTGTACTGGGTGTTGTAGTTTAGCTCTGCTGCCGACACCGAGTACATCCTCCCCGGAATGTGAGGCTCGTCACTGACAACAGTCCACGGTCTGTCTTGTAGCAGGAGAGCCGTGGTCCTGTAATCCACTCGATAGCCGTAGTCAATCCAAGGGATGTCGGCAATAGCACGCCACGAGACAGTGATCGAGCTCGAGTTGAACGCCAACAGGGAAGGTTGTGTGTTGGCGGGGAACTCCGCTTAATGTGATATAAGGGTTTACTAGTAGTCTGATCAGCATCGTACTTCACTTCTGCGCTATTGTCATGTACATAGTGAATATTAAGCCTATTACCTGGAATGATGTTGTTGATGGGGATTGTGTCAGAAAAGCTCTTCAAGTTTTTATTGTTGACGATTCTTATGAAGATGTCATACTTTCCCTGACTGGGGAAAGTCACAGTCGCTGATGTGGCCGGGTGACGACATGGGTGATGCTTCGGTGAGTTTCCAGACTTGTTATAGTAAACAGTACACGATATAAGACTTGTACAGCGTACATCCCCAATCTGGAAGATAGGTATTATATGCGCTTTATGAACAATTCACTACATTCAGTAATGAAATGCAATTTCCCGCAATTGAACTATATAGACGTAACCACATTAAAATAGCTGGAATCATTTGTCGTTGAAAAAAGAATAATGTTAATATGGCAGCTGCTAAATTATGGCCACAACCTGCCAGCTGATGAACATTCTCTCCAATCCTCGGTTGTTCTCGGGGCCAATAACTGTCAGGTTTGTGATCAGTGCCTTCTCGGGAGCTAGATCGATACAGAAATCACAGACTCCCTAAACCCATTACCATATAGTAGATACCAATACGGTGGCAATACGTACATCACGAAGAGTCACAAAAAGTATTACCAGATATAGGAGTAATTAATTACTCGAACAAGCGGTCCTAAGTGTGGCGTTGACCCCCTGCCCCGTACTCCCTCAGTCCCCTGTCCTCTCTGTACGGCCTCACTCGGACATCGTACTCTTGTTGGGCGTCAGGCCCGTGACTGTTGTGGTGTAACTGGTGGGATCCCTCTCATGTGCCACATCTCCAAAGGACGTCCAATTGCTCAGTGGAGCTTCTTTATACTCGACAGTGTAGTCGTAGAACAATATAGCACTCTCTAAAGTGATACGTGGCCAGGTTGTGGTGAATTCGTCTGAGCCGACATCGCTCACCGTGATCCCTCCAGGGTTCAGAGAAGGTAACACTGGATTGGTTGGATGACAATTATAGCATACACGTTCAGTGGTATTTGAAGTCTTATTTTTTGTAAGACAAAAAAAAATTCATGATAACTTGGTATATCATGTAAGTTATAATGTACGTACAGTAGTTGTGAACAGATATATATATATATTTGTAACTCTGGACTCAATTTGCAAGTTTTGTGGTAGGCCCACAAGTTACAATGTGCATGATCAGTGAAGTATTGTTGGTGATTGAATGTCGTTTGTCAACAGTATGTTGCATTGTGTATGTGATTACATGAAAATATTCACATTCAGTTACCTAGTTCCCTGTGGCACCGGAGTCCAGCCCACCACTGCTGACAACCATTGGGACAAACGCCGGTATCTTTGTTACAGACATCACCAATAGCACACTGGGCACATGGTTGGCAGGGTGTTCCATAGAATCCATCCAGACACACTGGTGAAAGAAGGAGACTTTTTTACATGGGCAATTGGGAATCGCTTATGAAGACGTTGAATTTCCATATGAAGACATGGAAAGCCTATATGAATCTGAAGTAGAAGCAACTTTGCGTGTTTCAAATGCGAACCCATCTATATAAATACGACACTATACAAAACCCCACTAGGCCTACTTGTCAGTACTTCTTTGAAGAGGACCATTCCGAATCGCCCAAAATCACAAAGAGACAATGCAAATGTCTGTTAGCAACTTAGCATTGTACGTGTAGCTCATTCTTGGGTGAAGGACAGAAGGGGACACGTTGGCACTCGAAATAATTACAAATACGGTGAACAATATCGTGCCTGTGATAATATCAAGGCACACAAGTTCCACTGCATTGTGTGGTTGGAACGTGGATTCAAAATATCAACTGTACACTCGGTTGAGGGAGAACCGTTGTTTTCATGGCCTAGCTGTTCTTCGAGTGCATGTGGAAGGGAATTTTGATAATAGTCTGGTAGATGTACTGACAGAAAGGATCTCAACTCAATAAAGATTGACAACAACAAAACTTCAAAGCACACACCTTGAAATTAGTCTTAGAGTACTGAATATCCTAGTCTTGTCGTAGAAGAATGCACCCAAACCGATAACATGATTTGATTTATCACCCCGGGATCAAGGTTTATCAATTAATGCTAAATCACGTACTTACCTTGACACGAGGTGAGATGGACCAGTATCAGGATGTGGCAAAGAATTACTAGTAGCAGGCCATTGGACAACCCCATATCTGCCCATGAAGCTCGCGCCGTCCACAAATGATATGTTTCCAAGCGATAGAAAGCAATTCGACTATCAGTTTTTTTTATTTGCTGACAGGCTCTCGTCATTTTGTTAACATTTTCAATCAGCAATATTTCCCAGTGTGTTCCATTTCCCGTTCACGTTCCCACTTCATATCGAATATATGTCCTGTTTGATCCACGAACAGTAAATACTTTATCATTCATTGTGTTGAACTGTATTGAGATATATATGAATATCGTATGTACACAGCCAACAGCCTGGACGTTTCTTTTCACACTGAATGATGCTTAGTATATGATTGAAATATGGTGTTTACATTTTACCTAAAGAGCGGCATATTTTCATAAAGGAAAGGAAAGTAATCTCTGAGAAGTATCTTCCAATGCATATTTTTGCATAGTTCTTACATGAGACTGAATGAAAATTTGCATTGATGCACAGGGCAAGTGGCTCAGATGCGAAGTGTGAACACCACGAGAATTAGTAAGCATGATGAAAAAAAACATCATCATGATACTTACAAAATGTTATAATATCCAAATCTCTCTTTCTTGTGGTCTCGTTTTTGTGATTCATTGCTGACTGGTAATTTGGAATAGGACTCAGTTTTCGAACTTTTAGTTTTGAACAGGGGTGAATTGGACAGTATGTGCCATTGAAAACCCGCTTGTTTCACTTCTGCAGGCCTTGAGAGGCCCACGTATTGCCCAGTTACACTAGTCTATGACACATTTCATGAGTTGTCCAGATGCTTGTGTATACCATGTGGATGAATACAGGGAAAGCTTCACAATTTAGTGTCAATTTGGCAATCATTATTCAGTACGAGGCAACCATTTGTCTAAAGTGGCAGGTCTGAATGTCAAATACAGCAAACTGGGAACACTCAGGTGAATAGTCCATGAAACCATCACGCGAGCAATAACACTATCATATCTATATTGGTTAATTTTTTGCACATGCAGTTTAATGTAGAATAATATGTTATTTGTACGTGTCAAATATTCTGAATTGGTGTTGTAACGCTGATTTCATTACATTTCCATGGACATTCAAGCACATGTTATAGGAGCGTGTAACAGATCATAATGTATCTCAAATAATATCACACACTAGGTGTGAGTGTTAGTATAGTTCTCAATATGGTATGTATAAACTACGGCGGCTCATTACTGCCAAACAAAAAAAACGTTTCCCACCACGTTCACTTCCCGCCACTTTCACTTTCCGCCTGGGCGATAACCTTTGTGCCTAGGCGATAACCTTTGTGCCTAGGCGAAAACCTTCCCGCCTGGGCGAAAACCTTCCCGCCTAGGCGAAAACCTTCCCGCCTGGGCGAAAACCTTCCCGCCTGGGCGATAACCTTTGTGCCTAGGCGATAACCTTTGTGCCTAGGCGAAAACCTTCCCGCCTGGGCGAAAACCTTCCCGCCTGGGCGAAAACCTTCCCGCCTGGGCGAAAACCTTCCCGCCTAGGCGAAAACCTTCCCGCCTGGGCGAAAACCTTCCCGCCTGGGCGATAACCTTTGTGCCTAGGCGATAACCTTTGTGCCTAGGCGAAAACCTTCCCGCCTGGGCGAAAACCTTCCCGCCAGGGCGAAAACCTTCCCGCCTGGGCGATAACCTTTGTGCCTAGGCGAAAACCTTCTCGCCTGGGCAATAATCTTTGTGCCTAGGCGAAAAATAAAAATTCTTAAAAAATTATCGCCCAGGCGGGAAGGTTTTCGCCTAGGCGGGAAGGTTTTCGCCTAGGTACAAAGGTTATCGTCCAGGCGGGAAGGTTTTCGCCAAGGCACAAAGGTTTTCGCCCAGGCGGGAAGGTTTTCGCCTAGGCACAAAGGTTATCGCCCAGGCGGGAAGGTTTTCGCCTAGGCACAAAAGTTTTCGCCCAGGCGGGAAGGTTTTCACCTAGGCACAAAGGTTATCGCCTAGGCACAAAGGTTATCGCCCAGGCGGAAAGTGAACGTGGCAGAAAGTGAACGTGGTGGGAAACTTTTTTTTTGTTTGGCAGTAATGAGCCGCCGTAATAAACCGATAAGGCCAAAAAAAAAATGTTTTGGTTTGCGTCCCAGTGATGCTCCGAAATCGGTGCTATGGCGCTGAGGTTTTCTTCTTTTTTTTTCTTTTGAGTACCGGTTTATGTATTTTTTTTTTTTTGGCGTAAAAAGTGTTTTTCCGAGATGATTATGTCATTACATTGAGATACCGTATTGGTCCTAATAGTAGCGCGGCAAGCCAAAGCAAGACCTCATGCAGCAGCTCGCGCGAAAAAGAGGTCAAACTTGAGGTCAAATTTAAGAAAATCACTGAATAATATACCCATAGCATTAATCCCCTTTATTATGATTCAAATAACATGAATGTGCGGATTGGTACATTCCAAGATCTTATTAGAAAGATATGAAGTGAATTATAAGGTTACAGAAATCGAACAATTTTGGGCAAAAGAGGGGGGCGCTCTAGTATTAGGGTGCGTGCCACTATTAGGACCAATACGGTAGTAGTTATATAGGACTCCAAAATATACGGCTTTTTTATTTCGTCATTTTGAGATAGTTACCTCGTTATTTCGAAATAACGAGATTACTTTCGAAATAACGAGATAACTATCTTGAAAAAACGACATAAAAAAACAGTATTTTTTTGGTTTCCTATATAATTATCTCAAAATAACAAGATAAAACAATTTTTTGTACGTCCTAAATCAGCCACAGCATGGGTCAAATATCGAGTTGAAAATAGTAATTGATAACAGAATCAATAAAAATAGTCATGTAATAAAAAAATTAGCCCAATGGGCTAGAAAGGTTACCGGAGAAATATACAGAGTTAAGCCGAGAAAGTTGAAGGTCAAATTCAAGGTGACCACTGAAATCACCATATCTCTAACCTTGAAAATGGGATCAAAGGTTAAATTCTAGATCACCAAACTATTCAGCATACATCATTTCCTATATGTTCACTATGGACCCCTAAGCTGTAAATTTGATAATAAGCGAGATATAAGCCATTTTGTAATCTGACTTTGAAAATAAAATGACTGACCTTGAAATTTAGGTCCAAGGTCAAATTCAATATCATTAAAACATTCAGAATATATCATTTCCTATATGTTCACAATTGATTCCTAAGCTGTAAAGTCGATAATAAGCGAGATATTAGCCATTTTGTCCTGTTTACCTTGAAAATGAGGTCAAAAGTCAAATTCAAGGTCACTAGAATATTCAGCATATATCATTTCCTATATGTTCACAATTGATTTCTAAGCTGTAAAGGCGCTAATAAGCAAGATATTGGCCATTTTGTCCTGTGACCTTGAAAATGAGGTCAAAGGTCAAATTCAAGGTCATGAGAATATTCAGCATATATCATTTCCTATATGTTCACAATTGATTCCTAAGCTGTTAAGTCGATAATAAGCGAGATATTAGCAATTTTGTCCTGTGACCTTGGAAATGAGGTCAAAGGTCAAATTCAAGGTCATGAGAATATTCAGCATATATCATTTCCTATATGTTCACAATTGATTCCTAAGCTGTAAAGTCGATAATAAGCGAGATATTAGCCATTTTGTCATGAGACATTGAAAATGAGGTCAAAGCTCAAATTCAAGGTCACGAAAATATTCAGCATATATCATTTCCTATATGTTCACAATTGATTCCTAAACTGTAAAGTCGATAATAAGCGAGATATTAGCCATTTTGTCATGTGACCTTGAAAATGAGGTCAAAGGTCAAATTCAAGGTCACAAGAATATTCAGCATATATCATTTCCTATATGTTCACAATTGATTCCTAAGCTGTAAAGTCGATAATAAGCGAGATATTAGCCATTTTGTCCTGTGACCTTGAAAATGGGGTCAAAAGTCAAATTCAAGGTCACGAGAATATTCAGCATATATCATTTCCTATATGTCCACAATTCATTCCTAGTCTCTAATTTCAATATTAAGTGAGATATTAGGCTTAATGTGTGCCATTATAAAGCATAGGAAAATTTAACATGGGAAAGTCACATTTGGGCCGAGTTTGGGCCCAAAATGGCCCACTTCAAGCGATTCAAGCGCAACGAAATTTATACATGTCACAGGGGTACATATGAGGAGTGTATTTCATCAATAAGAAAAAAAAGTTACTGAACAGATTTTGAGAAAACGACCGTCGAAGACCAAAATTGGCCATTTTTCGACGAAAACGGCCGCTCTGACCTTGAAACCAAGGTCAGAGGTCAAATTCAAGGTCACGACAATATTCAGCATATATCATTTCCTATATGTCCACAATTGATTCCTAGTCTCTAATCTCAATATTAAGTGAGATATTAGGCATTAATGTGTCCCATTATAAAGCATAGGAGAATTTAGCATGGGAAAGTCCCATTTGGGCCGAGTTTGGGCCCAAAATGGCCCACTTTGAGCAATTCAAGCGCAACGAAATTTATACATGTCACAGGGGTACATATGAGGAGTGTTATGCATCAATAAAAAAAAAGTTACTGAACAGATTAATCAGGCATTTTTCGTCGAAAACGGCCGCCATTTTGAAAAAAATGCGAAAATCAAAAAACTAAAAAATTAGCCCAATGGGCTAGAAAGGTTACCGGAGAAATATACAGAGTTAAGCCGAGAAAGTTGAAGATCAAATTCAAGGTGCCCACTGAAATCGCCATATCTCTAACCTTGAAAATGGGACCAAAGGTTAAATTCTAGATCACCAAACTATTCAGCATACATCATTTCCTATATCATGTATATGTTCACTATGGACCCCTAAACTGTAAATTTGATAATAAGCGAGATATAAGCCATTTTGAAATCTGACTTTGAAAATAAAATGACTGACCTTGAAATTTAGGTCAAAGGTCAAATTCAATATCATTAAAATATTCAGAATATATCATTTCCTATATGTTCACAATTGATTCCTAAGCTGTAAAGTCGATAATAAGCGAGATATTAGCCATTTTGTCCTGTTGACCTTGAAAATGAGGTCAAAAGTCAAATTCAAGGTCACTAGAATATTCAGCATATATCATTTCCTATATGTTCACAATTGATTTCTAAGCTGTAAAGGCGCTAATAAGCAAGATATTGGCCATTTTGTCCTGGGACCTTGAAAATGAGGTCAAAGGTCAAATTCAAGGTCATGAGAATATTCAGCATATATATATATCATTTCCTATATGTTCACAATTGATTCCTAAGCTGTAAAGTCGATAATAAGCGAGATATTAGCAATTTTGTCCTGTGACCTTGGAAATGAGGTCAAAGGTCAAATTCAAGGTCATGAGAATATTCAGCATATATCATTTCCTATATGTTCACAATTGATTCCTAACCTGTAAAGTCGATAATAAGCGGGATATTAGTCATTTTGTCATGTGACCTTGAAAATGAGGTCAAAGGTCAAATTCAAGGTCATGAGAATATTCAGCATATATATATCATTTCCTATATATTCACAATTGATTCCTAAGCTGTAAAGTCGATAATAAGCGAGATATTAGCAATTTTGTCCTGTGACCTTGGAAATGAGGTCAAAGGTCAAATTCAAGGTCATGAGAATATTCAGCATATATCATTTCCTATATGTTCACAATTGATTCCTAAGCTGTAAAGTCGATAATAAGCGAGATATTAGCCATTTTGTCATGTGACCTTGAAAATGAGGTCAAAGGTCAAATTCAAGGTCATGAGAATTTTCAGCATATATCATTTCCTATATGTTCACAATTGATTCCTAAGCTGTAAAGTCGCTAATAAGCAAGATATTGGCCGTTTTGTCCTGTGACCTTGAAAATGAGGTCAAAGGTCAAATTCAAGGTCACGAGAATTTTCAGCATATATCATTTCCTATATGTTCACAATTGATTCCTAAGCTGTAAAGTCGATAATAAGCGAGATATTAGCAATTTTGTCCTGCGACCTTGGAAATGAGGTCAAAGGTCAAATTCAAGGTCACGAAAATATTCAGCATATATCATTTCCTATATGTTCACAATTGATTCCTAAACTGTAAAGTCGATAATAAGCGAGATATTAGCCATTTTGTCATGTGACCTTGAAAATGAGGTCAAAGGTCAAATTCAAGGTCACAAGAATATTCAGCATATATCATTTCCTATATGTTCACAACTGATTCCTAAGCTGTAAAGTCGATAATAAGCGAGATATTAGCCATTTTGTCCTGTGACCTTGAAAATGAGGTCAAAAGTCAAATTCAAGGTCACGAGAATATTTAGCATATATCATTTCCTATATGTCCACAATTCATTCCTAGTCTCTAATTTCAATATTAAGTGAGATATTAGGCTTAATGTGTGCCATTATAAAGCATAGGAAAATTTAACATGGGAAAGTCACATTTGGGCCGAGTTTGGGCCCAAAATGGCCCACTTCAAGCGATTCAAGCGCAACGAAATTTATACATGTCACAGGGGTACATATGAGGAGTGTTTTTCATCAATAAGAAAAAAAAGTTACTGAACAGATTTTGAGAAAACGACCGTCGAAGTCCAAAATTGGCCATTTTTCGACGAAAACGGCCGCTCTGACCTTGAAACCAAGGTCAGAGGTCAAATTCAAGGTCACGACAATATTCAGCATATATCATTTCCTATATGTCCACCATTGATTCCTAGTCTCTAATCTCAATATTAAGTGAGATATTAGGCTTTAATGTGTCCCATTATAAAGCATAGGAGAATTTAACATGGGAAAGTCCCAGTTGGGCCGAGTTTGGGCCCAAAATGGCCCACTTTGAGCGATTCAAGCGCAACGAAATTTATACATGTCACAGGGGTACATATGAGGAGTGTTATGCATCAATAAAAAAAAAAGTTACTGAACAGATTAAACAGGCATTTTTCGTCGAAAACGGCCCCCATTTTGACAAAAATGCGAAAATCAAAAAACTAAAAAATTAGCCCAATGGGCTAGAAAGGTTACCGGAGAAATATACAGAGTTAAGCCGAGAAAGTTGAAGGTCAAATTCAAGGCGCCCACTGAAATCGCCATGAAAATGGGATCAAAGGTTAAATTCTAGATCACCAAACTATTCAGCATACATCATTTCCTATATCATGTATATGTTCACTATGGACCCCTAAACTGTAAATTTGATAATAAGCGAGATATAAGCCATTTTGTAATCTGACTTTGAAAATAAAATGACTGACCTTGAAATTTAGGTCAAAGGTCAAATTCAATATCATTAAAATATTCAGAATATATCATTTCCTATATGTTCACAATTGATTCCTAAGCTGTAAAGTCGATAATAAGCGAGATATTAGCCATTTTGTCCTGTTGACCTGGAAAATGAGGTCAAAAGTCAAATTCAAGGTCACTAGAATATTCAGCATATATTTCCTATATGTTCACAATTGATTTCTAAGCTGTAAAGGCGCTAATAAGCAAGATATTGGCCATTTTGTCCTGGGACCTTGAAAATGAGGTCAAAGGTCAAATTCAAGGTCATGAGAATATTCAGCATATATATATATATATCATTTCCTATATGTTCACAATTGATTCCTAAGCTGTAAAGTCGATAATAAGCGAGATATTAGCAATTTTGTCCTGTGACCTTGGAAATGAGGTCAAAGGTCAAATTCAAGGTCATGAGAATATTCAGCATATATCATTTCCTATATGTTCACAATTGATTCCTAACCTGTAAAGTCGATAATAAGCGAGATATTAGTCATTTTGTCATGTGACCTTGAAAATGAGGTCAAAGGTCAAATTCAAGGTCATGAGAATATTCAGCATATATATATCATTTCCTATATGTTCACAATTGATTCCTAAGCTGTAAAGTCGATAATAAGCGAGATATTAGCAATTTTGTCCTGTGACCTTGGAAATGAGGTCAAAGGTCAAATTCAAGGTCATGAAAATATTCAGCATATATCATTTCCTATATGTTCACAATTGATTCCTAAGCTGTAAAGTCGATAATAAGCGAGATATTAGCCATTTTGTCATGTGACCTTGAAAATGAGGTCAAAGGTCAAATTCAAGGTCATGAGAATTTTCAGCATATATCATTTCCTATATGTTCACAATTCATAGTTCCGATGATACATGAATATTCATACGTCCATATTTACTAGCCAATCAAAGAGCGTCAAATATTGCTCCAAAACGCAGTGATGCGTATCAAGTCCCACAAACAAACTGGCCCATGGGAGAGAACTGTGGTATTTTGTGGGACCTTTTCCGCGATTGCTGAAGGGGGGCGTGGCCGGTTGCTATGTTGTCGGAACTATGAATTGATTCCTAAGCTGTAAAGTCGCTAATAAGCAAGATATTGGCCGTTTTGTCCTGTGACCTTGAAAATGAGGTCAAAGGTCAAATTCAAGGTCACGAGAATTTTCAGCATATATCATTTCCTATATGTTCACAATTGATTCCTAAGCTGTAAAGTCGATAATAAGCGAGATATTAGCAATTTTGTCCTGCGACCTTGGAAATGAGGTCAAAAGTCAAATTCAAGGTCACGAAAATATTCAGCATATATCATTTCCTATATGTTCACAATTGCTTCCTAAACTGTAAAGTCGATAATAAGCGAGATATTAGCCATTTTATCATGTGACCTTGAAAATGAGGTCAAAGGTCAAATTCAAGGTCACAAGAATATTCAGCATATATCATTTCCTATATGTTCACAACTGATTCCTAAGCTGTAAAGTCGATAATAAGCGAGATATTAGCCATTTTGTCCTGTGACCTTGAAAATGAGGTCAAAAGTCAAATTCAAGGTCACGAGAATATTCAGCATATATCATTTCCTATATGTCCACAATTCATTCCTAGTCTCTAATTTCAATATTAAGTGAGATATTAGGCTTAATGTGTGCCATTATAAAGCATAGGAAAATTTAACATGGGAAAGTCACATTTGGGCCGAGTTTGGGCCCAAAATGGCCCACTTCAAGCGATTCAAGCGCAACGAAATTTATACATGTCACAGGGGTACATATGAGGAGTGTTTTTCATCAATAAGAAAAAAAAGTTACTGAACAGATTTTGAGAAAACGACCGTCGAAGTCCAAAATTGGCCATTTTTCGACGAAAACGGCCGCTCTGACCTTGAAACCAAGGTCAGAGGTCAAATTCAAGGTCACGACAATATTAATAATCGGTTCTTATATAGCGCTTTATCAACGTTACACACATTCTCAAAGCGCTTCACAGTTTGGAATTTAGTCCTCTGAGAGTGGTCACTGCCAGGGTACATGTCTTTCTCAGAGGGGTCTTTTACATCCCTTTACAACATTTTTTAGAGATGGGACCGCCATTTTACGTGATATCCGAGTCACGGGCACACTGCCAGTTGTGAGGGCAGGGAGAAAATCCCCCTACAATTACCGCACATGCGGCCCGACGTAGGATCGAACCCACGTCGGCGATAGCTGTTGGTTCAAATTGAGCCACTAAGCGCTCGCACGTAACCACTCGGCCATCTCGCCCCCAGCATATATCATTTCCTATATGTCCACAATTGATTCCTAGTCTCTAATCTCAATATTAAGTGAGATATTAGGCTTTAATGTGTCCCATTATAAAGCATAGGAGAATTTAACATGGGAAAGTCCCAGTTGGGCCGAGTTTGGGCCCAAAATGGCCCACTTTAAGCGATTCAAGCGCAACGAAATTTATACATGTCACAGGGGTACATATGAGGAGTGTTATGCATCAATAAAAAAAAAGTTACTGAACAGATTTTGAGAAAATGGCCGCCAAAGTCCAAAATCAGGCATTTTTCGTCGAAAACGGCCGCCATTTTGAAAAAATTGCGAAAATCAAAAAACTAAAAAATACCTCCCTCTCGAAATATTTTTAGGCATTTTTGTGCAAAATTTCAGAAAAATTCGATCGTAAACTTTAAAGATAAAATTGTTGACGGACGACGACGACGACGACGACGACGGACGACGGACGACGGACGACGACGCCGACGCCGGACGCATCGCCATGCCAATAGGTTACGGACCATAGGTCCGGTAACCTAAAAATACCTCCCTCTCGAAATATTTTTAGGCATTTTTGTGCAAAATTTCAGAAAAATTTGATCGTAAACTTTAAAGATAAAATTGTTGACCGCTGACGACGACGACGACGACGACGACGGACGACGACGCCGGACGCATCGCCATGCCAATAGGTTACGGACCAAAAGTCCGGTAACCTAAAAATCATAAAACAACTAAAAAAATACAAAAGTAAATGTTTACTTTGAAAAACAGATTCTCGCTACAAAACATATCAACGATATAAACTCGTACTGTTTCTAAGCAAGAGTGACGCATGCAACTCCCTATGTCTGTATGAAACAAGTTTCTCACGAACCGGTTCACTGGGGTAATCTGCTCTTTTAATCAATGTCAAGTGGAAAGGGCTCGTATGGAAAATTAGGTGTCATTACTTCCGCGGCAAGGGATTATGCTCGTGTCGGAATTTGAAAAACAATTTACCGGACGACTCTCCTTCTCTCCTTGTTATCAGCCAGTGTTAATATAACGAACAACAATGATCTTAAAACGAATCAGTAAAGTCTTGGGTTGCTAATTGTTTGGTTTGTAGCTTTCACAGTTGAACGCCTGATTGGTTCCTGCAAGATTGCAATCCTCGGCAGTCACTAATACAGCCACTTTGGGGAAGCTCATCGACTTGCACAGAATTGAAATGTGGCCGCTGCTTGTAAAATGCCATCATCACAGTGCTTACACAGATTAAGGTACCGCGCGGTACCTTAATCAAAGATGGCGGGAGGTAGGTTATGCTTCGACCTTTCATCAGCGATTTCTAGCATATACATTAGGAATGCGCGTATATTTTTGTGGTTTCTGAGAGGGAGTTACATCATATACACTGTGGATAAGTTACAAGAGATGCTATACTGGCAGTCGCGAGTAATTTGAGGGAGAAGAAATCGGCTTGATTATGGTACCGCGTGAGGTTGATTAAGGTACCACGAACAGCCTTGAATCGTGGATTATGGTACCACAACTACCCAATTTATCCATTTAATGTTTTTTTTCTGTTAAAGAGGTGCTATTCCAGTGTTACTTTTTTGACACACAGTCACCCGAAAATGGCAATATTTACGAGGTTCAGTCTGTTTAAAAGTGTTTAATGTTTAAAGGTGTTTAATGGTGGTTACCAACTTTGTCCTAGATGAACATAATATATGAAATAGACATGCTGATACCACCGGCCTCAAGGTAAGGCTCGTTTCCATAGCAACAGGTCTATTTCCCTTCAAAATGGCAAAAATATTGAAGATCGGGCTGCTTTAAAGTGTTAATGTTTAAGGAAAGATCAACAACCTTGTCTAAGATATAAACCACCTGTGGGACAGGGATGGAATGCTACCAGCGTGGCCCCTGTGTGGGACTCTTAACCATCCGTGCCAGTTCTATTGTTTTTGCACAAAAGGGCAAAATAATGAAGATTGGGCTGCTTGTTAATGGATAAATAGCGAGGATAATCGGCAAGAATTGAATATATTACATACAGTTGTAAATGACAAGTTTCCGAAGAACAATATCCTACATTCAACGCAATTTTACTGCAATATCTCTCAAATTTTTGTTTCTATTGTGAGCCAGTTTTGTACAGCTAATAGTCAGATTCTATTCATATGACTCAAATGATTACTGAGTACAGAACCATTTTTACATTTTTAAACTGAGTACAGAACCATTTTTACATTTTTAAACTATAAAATTTACAGAACAAGTAATCATACAGACCCCAATAGAAGAACTTATGTGCATTTCATAAATACATCAATGCACAGTGCACCATCCTATTGTATGCCAGTTATAAACCTCGCTGTCACTATAGTGTCAGAGGACTCAATTGATATAATCAATTGATTGATAACGCGGCTTATTTCACATGAACGGTTCTGCTGGCAATCTCTAATATCTAAATCATCTTTCATTAACACCCTGCAGCAGTGCTAGACAAGAAAAAAGTCTCCAAATTTCCTGACACAGATTCGGTGGCTAAGTTCTGTGATCGTTTTTGAAACGTCTTCATCAACAAAATTGCCAAGATTAGTACTAGGAACATGAAAATATGATGTGAACTCAAATGAGAGACCTGGTTTTGCTGAGTAAAATGTTGTTTACTGCATGCCAATATCTCTATCGGTTAAAAAGTTATGGCCATTTGAATGTCACATTTTGGCAGGTTATAACATATGCTGGATTGAACACTTCTGGATTTTACGTGCAGCTAATTAGTACGCAAAAATGAGGTATTCGGGACGTAGAAGGGGGAATATTTTTAATTAGGTAAGTTTGAGTCTTAATATAATAGTTCTGCTCAGAATTATTGGAAACCTAAACTTTACACATTGATAGGCATGGTCCATAATCAGTGTTGCGCAAAGTGTTAATGTTGCCATGGTTACTATTCACCTGCTGGAGCCTTAGCAACCATTGGTTGCTATGGGTCCTATCTGCCAGAAACATGGGTTTTGACAGATTTTGATTATTGTATATTATTTATGCTTGTGGAGTCCATCTATTTTCACCTTTGGTTTTGTTTGTTTATCAATATAACTGTGGATTTGGCCCATAGCAACTCTGGTTGCTAGGGACCTTATATCAATACTGGTGACCTTGGCAACTATCCGGATGTGAAATTCATTGACTATCAATTATGGAGAGCATGTGGAATAAACTTTGTTGAATAATTGCAATTGCAATATAGACTTAATATGCCGATAAAACCAGCTAATTAAAAAGTGTTCCCCCTGTGACGTCATGCATACAAATTTGCATATTAATGAGCTATTTGATTTTTTCAAATTGTACTCTGGGCAATTTGAACTTTGAAGCTCTGTAACTTTTGAAGTAATCGAGATATTCACGTTCTGTAAGAACCCTTCTGATCAGCTCACATGGTGCTTTAATCTGAGCTCACATCATATTTTCATGTTCCTAGTACTTTAACGTTCTCTGATGATCACCCAGTGCTAAATCAGATCACATACAAACTCGAGAACTTCAAAAGGCTAACATCAAACGAAGTGTGTAACATCATCAAATCTTCACCATTGAGATCATCGCGAAGTGACCCCATCCCAATTCCGCTGGTGAAAAAATGTCAGGAGTTTTCGCTGAACTCCTTGCTCTGCACTGGTATATTTATGTTCGAAAGTGCACACATTTTTCTGATGTGGTACTATATATAATCTTTTACGCGTGGTACGGTAATCACAGGCCGCTCAGCTCTGTGTGGTACCGTAATCAAGCCGATTTCTTCTCCCTCAAATTACTCGCGACTGCCAGTATAACATCTCTTGTAACTTATCCACAGTGTATATGATGTAACTCCTTCTCAGAAAACACAAAAATATACGCGCATTTCTCATGTGTATGCTAGAAATCGCCGGTAAAAGATTGAAGCATAACCTACCTTCCGCCATCTTTGATTAAGGTACCGCGCGGTACCTTAATCTGTGTAAGCACTGTGATCATGGCAACAACAACAAAATCTGACGCGGGAGGTTTGGGACGACGCGCGCGGGAACGCAAACCAAAACATTTTTTTTTTGCCTAACCAGTAGTTATCTTCAAGAAGAAAAAACACATAGCATTCACCAACCATGTCATACATTATTAAATGTTTTTATACAGAAAGGCTAGGTATAATTCATTTATTTCAATATGTTTTGAAGGCGTACACATTTCTATCAGGCTAGTATTTTGTAAAATAAGTTACTTCTGGCTCACCAGATGATCCAAAGAATACCATATTTTGCACTTTACAAAAACATGTGCGTTTTACACAAGTTCCGACATTCTATATCACAAAACATATATTTACAGACAAACAAAAGAATGCTGTTGTATATACATAGTAGTACAATGATATTGTACTGGACAGCACACCTGGTCGTCAAAACATTTTTACTGTCCACTAAATCCCTACAACGTCAACTGTCCACCAAATTACTGCAATACGTCGTAATTGCCGGGCACCATCTCACGTGTCTGAAAAATGACAACAACACAGATAACATACTGGGCGCGTTTCTTTGTGGCAGGTTGAATGTAAACTTTCTCAACTTTTTAAACCTTTTTAGGGGAATTCCAGGTTTGCAATTCGTGCGCGTTTCATGTAAAAGTTTAATGTGAACTTTTTAAACCAGAAATTTTTTAAACCCAACATTGGATAATTAGCTATTGTTATCAAATCAGTTGCCATGACAGCATAAACAGTACCTTTGTTGGAAAGTCTGACTGCATAAAGGTTGCTGTGCAAAACTCCTCAATTTACGTTATATGATGACAACAGTTACTAAGGCTTCATATACAAACAGTTTCACTTTCTGTTATCAGTTTCTAGCTAAAGAAAAGGTTGGAAAGGTTCACAAACTTTGTCAACTTTTTCAACCTTGGGAATTCCAAGGTTTAAAAAGTTGACAAAGTTTACATTAAACCTGACACAAAGAAACGCGCCCACTGTGTTCGAGAGATAATGCAGAGCACAGAGATACGAAAACATCATCGTTACTGTATATAGACAAGAAAGCGAATGTTAAAGACCTAGTTGCATGCCGATGAAAGTGCTTTTCATTTAGTCTATTATGAATAGTTTTCAATAAATTCGAACGAATTTTACAAATACAATCAATGGGTTTCGAGATATTGAACCAAATAGGCACTCCTTCCGTAAATTGCCGAAGATTTTGATCCTGATTTTAGAGTGGGTCACGTGGTTGGTGACGTCAGTTGAGGCAGACCTGAAAGTACATGTAGCCAGCAAGATAAACTGCACGTCGCATATTCATTCCCCTGATGTATGTTTGACAATTCAGGTGAAGGGGTGAGATGGCAGAAATACTGCATTTCTTGTCTTGATATTTAGAATCAGCACTATTAATCACCCAGAACGGAGGACATATTGAACTGCAATATGTCCAGTATTTGCTGGTTTTTGCGTATTTTCTGTTGAATCGCATGCATTTTGAAGTGATTTTCCCTTCTTTGAGCTGGCCACCAAATTACGTATTTTACGTTTTCGGCGAACCATCAAAGCACATTCTGCCTCAACTGACGTCACGATTACGGAAATTGCCGAAGCTATTTCTTTCATCGGCTGGAGAAGGCGATCGTAATACTGACCCAATATACTCCATTCCATTACATGTCGCTGTTATTAGCTACCAATTAACGCGAACACCTTTTTCATCACCAAATGTCCACAATGTTTTTATGTGAACAGGAATAAAACCATATAATGGTACCTTGCTACTATGACTAAACTTTTCGTTAAAACCTCACCTCCAAAGCGATGGCCTCATAGGGACTTTCAGCTGCTCTGTCCCCTTGGTTGACATTTACTCGATCTCTCGTCTTCTCATCGTCAATGTTGTCATACAACTGGTCATGGTTGGATCCAGCACATGGTTGACTGTTACCATCCACATCAGTATGTGCCTCTTTTGGGCTGGGATTTCTTCTCGATTGTGTTCTGACCCTGAATCAAAAGCATTTGAATAGCGTGAAAAAATAATAATTGAAAATATACTTGAATGTCATTGAAGTGTTATACTTCAATTGCATTATCGATAAAAAAAAAAGGGCTACGAGTAAAATGGGCTACATGTAAATCACCGTCTGCAAAGAACGACCGAAACAGCAACTGTAATCAGCACAACTGCAGCAACTGGAACTGCCACATACACCGGCAGCAGTGGATCTGATCCCTCTGTAGGTGACAAATCAAGCATGTCAGCATACATATCATAGCACGGTACATGACTATATCTCTGTTAGTATCTATATCTGGATGCAACATATCACACCTATATCATCGTTATTGGTTTCTATGGTGACACTGCGCAGGCTGGACCGGCTCTGTAAATTCTCGTTGTTGGTCACTTCCACACTAACTATGTATTCGCCCGTATCATCCACGTGCAGTGCAGTATCACCAGGTCCAGACACTGGTGGACATGTTTGTGTGAACTCAGCAGTCCTCAACGTGTAACGGATCAAGCATCCTTTGAAACTGTCACAGCCACTCGACTCTGGAATCTAAGTGAATACAAGAAATATATTCATGAGAGAATGTCAAGTTGGCCTGTGTATCACAGGATAATCTTCTAAATACAGTGAATATTATAATGTGTCAGACGAGTTAAATATGGCATTCATTCAGTGGATGAGCAGTATTAGTAAAGTACAGTGCGCTACATGGGCCATGCTGTCACAGTGGAAGTCGACTGAAAACAAGTAATCTGAAACTAAAATTTACCTCAAACTGCCAAACAGTTAATCGACATACGTTAATCTCACACAACAATGGTACATGACATAAAAATCTGCCAAGAGTTGCTTCATAAGTTCAATCTCAGTTTGTTTAAAAGCAGAATGTCTGTAACAAATAGAGCTCTGTCTCTGTTCAGTGAGTGATATCGATAGTTCATACACGTACCATCCACGCGATGTAAATCCGTCCGAGAGCGCTCGTGTCCAGGGCCTTGATTTCTGCCAGGTCCGTGATTGTTGGCGTCCCGGGTTCTACAAAAAATTATTGCAACTTATACTTTCGAATCCATGATGAATTTATAGAGCCTAGTTAACATGTTCTTAGCTCAAGAATGCTAGCAGTATATTCATTCACCAACACATGACGAGGCAGTCTGCCAATCGATGGTAGCTGGATGACCCCGGATAAAATTTACACTGTCATCTCTGAAGGGTGTCACTCTGATAGTGTACATTGTCTTGTGACTTAGACCCGAGATAGTTTCTGTATACACATGGTCATAGACGTGAGTGACGTTCTTCAGCCCAATCCAGCTGGTGTTGGTAGCTGATGATCTGTACTCGACCATGTAGCTGTACTGCGCAGTATCGTCTTCGGGAATGGTAGACACAGAAGCCCAGGAGAATGTCAGAGAGTCTCTGGTACTGGCACTGACGGTGATTGTGTCAGACGGTCGGAAGTCCACTGTAAATGGGGTTCGAGACTGATGAGGTAACAGTAGCAGGTGGCACATATACTACTACATGTATGCCGGGAAAAATGAGCCACTCAAGTCATGATAAACTACGTATTCGCTTGAATATATCAGATTTTATATATTCACGTGGTCGAATCTCGTGGATGACGATCGTTCTCCTCTCTGATGATGAGGTCAGCCCCTTGTCATTGGTGACTGTGATGTAGATGGTGTACTCTCCTTGCTCTGGTGGAGACAGCACGTGGGACCTGGCCTTGAGACATGAGGTCGTGAGGTCTCTGCTCCCAGACGCGTATTGGATAATACAAGTCGTCAACCTACTGCAACCGCTCTCTGGGGTCTGGAGGAACACATCACGTGAGGGGGAAGCACTCAATTTGCATTGGAACGACACATGCAGGTTGCCATTCTAGTATCAGCAAGGAACATAACCCCTATCACCTGCCAGGCAATGACCAATCTCTACAAGCCGACCACGTTCTCAGGGTCAATCTTCGTCAGGTTCTTGATGACTGGTGCGTCTGGGGCTGAAAAATCACGTTTCGAAAGAAGGTGAGGCAAGGTGTACCAGTCTTTGATAACTAGACCAAATAGGGGGTGATACCTAAACTCAGTCATTAATTTTGTGCTTACCGACACAGTTGGTTTTCTCTGTGACATTGACTGACGTGTAGTATATGTTCTCTCCCCGGTATGCGCTGTAAGGCGTCACCCGCACTGTGTACTGGGTGTTGTAGTTCAGGCCTCCCACTGTCACCGAGTACGTGCTCCCCGGAGTGTGAGACTCGTCACTGACAACAGTCCACGGTCTGTCTTGTAGCAGGAGAGCCGTGGTCCTGTAATCCACTCGATAGCCGTAGTCAATCCAAGGGATGTCGGCAATAGCTCGCCACGAGACAGTGATCGAGCTCGAGTTGAACGCCAACAGGGAAGGTTGTTTGTTGGCAGGGAACTCCGCTGACATAAGAAAGATAATTATGATCGGCTTTCTGCTTAGGCTGTTTTGTATCATTATGCTGTGGTATACAGATGGTCGTGATTACCTGGGATGATGTCGTTGATTGTGATGGTTTGAATGTCTGAAGAGCTTTTCAACATTATATTGTTGACGACTTCTATATAGACCTCATAGTCTCCAGGGCTGAAGAAAGTCACAGTCGCGGTGGTGGCGGGATGATGGCATGGATGAGACTCTCGAAAGTCTCCGGGTTTTTGGTAATAAATCGCACACGATTTGAGGCTGATACAACGCATATTCCTAACCTGTAAATTGTGTGCATAATTTTCATTTCATAATTATTTTAATACATTTAGTCGGGAATAGCAATTTCACTATACTGTCCTGTGATAGTTAAACTGCGGTCCCAATGTCACGAATGTGGGCGGCGAACTGCAGCGAATTGACATTCGTGGGAACAATCACCAACATCGTTCTAATTCGTTGTAGTCCGTTATAGGTCAGCATCTCTTTCGTTGTGCATCGGTGACATTTTGAAATGTTCAAAACAATCGTGGCTTCAGCACGAATTTCTCACAATCGTTGTATGTTCGCCTGTATTCCTTCTGCATCGTTCTGCCTTCGTTGTGGTTCTCGTTTTCTGTAACGGCGAGGTAGAACGATGGTAGGACGACACGGGACGAATTAACAACGACGCACAACGAATCAGTGCGACATGGCGCCGATGGGATAATCGGAACGGAAATCACTGCGACGTACATGTACAACGATGTGCAAGGAATTACAAAGACTGCAGTACGACAATGGCGATGTACAACGATAAAAGAATGAAAGAGACAGAATACAGGACGAACATTACGATGTACAGAGATCTTATTGGCGATGCGCCGTAATGGCCTTATCTTCAATAGCTGTATAGCAAAAATATTCGCCGGTATTCTTGGTCAGATCCATTCTTCTACATTTGTTGTGATTTGTATTTAGGACATGGCGAAGTGTTATTTTATTTCGTACGTACGATAAAATAATCTGTACACGTACAAACTACTATTTCGTACGTACAGATAAGAGAGTTTAGGCGGCAGTGGTTTCCCGTACCCCACTGCCACTGCCAGCAAGATCTGGACTATCATCCAAGATTCTAGGCGGCAGTGTTTTCCAGTAACCCACTGCCACTGCCACTGCCAGCAAGATCTGGACTATCATCCAAGATTCTAGGCGGCAGCGTTTTCCCGAAACCTACTGCCACTGCCACTGCCAGCAAGATCTGGACTATCATCCAAGATTCTAGGCGGCAGCGGTTTCCCGTACCCCACTGCCACTGCCAGTAAAATCTGAACTATCATCCAAGATTCTAGGCGGCAGTGGTTTCCCGTACCCCACTGCCACTGCCACTGCCACCAAGATCTGAACTATCAGCCAAGATTCTAGGCGGCAGTGATTCCCCATAACCCACTGCCACTGCCACTGCCAGCAAGATCTGGACTATCATCCAAGATTCTAGGCGGCAGCGTTTTCCCGAAACCTACTACCACTGCCACTGCCAGCAAGATCTGGACTATCATCCAAGATTCTAGGCGGCAGCGTTTTCCAGTAACCCACTGCCACTGCCAGCAAGGTCTGAACTATCATCCAAGATTCTAGGCGGCAGTGATTCCCCGTTACCCACTGCCACTGCCACTGCCAGCAAGATTTCAACTATCATCCAAGATTCTAGGCGGCAGTGTTTTCTCGTAACATACTGCCACTGCCACTGCCAGCAAGACAGGACCATCATGTAAGATTCTAGCTGGCAGCGTTTCGGCGTAGCTGCCACTGCCACTGCCAGCAAGATTTCAACTATCATCCAAGATTCTAGGCGGCAGCGTTTTCCCGTAACCTACTGCCACTGCCACTGCCAGCAAGATCTGAACTATCATCCAAGATTCTAGGTGGCAGTGATTTCCCATACCCCACTGCCACTGCCACTGCCAGCAAGACAGGACTTTCATCCAAGATTCTAGGCGGCAGCGTTTTCCCGTAACCTACTGCCACTGCCACTGCTAGCAAGATCTGAACTATCAGCCAAGATTCTAGGCGGCAGTGATTTCCCGTAGCCAACTGCCACTGCCAGCAAGATATGAACTATCATCCAAGATTCTAGGCGGCAGCGTTATCCCGTAACCTACTGCCACTGCCACTGCCAGCAAGATCTGAACTATCATCCAAGATTCTAGGTGGCAGTGATTTCCCGTACCCCACTGCCACTGCCAGCAAGACAGGACTATCATCCAAGATTCTAGGCGGCAGCGTTTTCTCGTAACCTACTGCCACTGCCACTGCCAGCAAGATCTGAACTATCATCCAAGATTCTAGGTGGCAGTGATTTCCCGTACCCCACTGCCACTGCCACTGCCAGCAAGACAGGACTATCATCCAAGATTCTAGGAGGCAGCGTTTTCTCGTAACCTACTGCCACTGCCACTGCCAGCAAGGTCTGAACTATCAGCCAAGGTTCTAGGCGGCAGCGTTTTCCCGTAACTTACTGCCACTGCCAGCAAGATCTGAACTATCATCCAAGATTCTAGGTGGCAGTGATTTCCCGTACCCCACTGCCACTGCCACTGCCAGCAAGACAGGACTATCATCCAAGATTCTAGGCGGCAGCGTTTTCTCGTAACCTACTGCCACTGCCACTGCCAGCAAGGTCTGAACTATCAGCCAAGGTTCTAGGCGGCAGCGTTTCCCGTAACTTACTGCCACTGCCAGCAAGATCTGAACTATCATCCAAGATTCTAGGTGGCAGTGATTTCCCGTCCCCCACTGCCACTGTCAGCAAGACTGGACCATCATCCAAGATTCTAGCTGGCAGCATTTTGCCATAACCTACTAGCATCCCTGAGTGACTCTTCACATACTAGTATCTCTGAGTGACGCCCATGCGACGGTCCGTCAGATAGACCTTGTAGCGTTACTTCACAGTACATGTACACTAGTATCTCTAAGTGACGCCCAGTGACGATCCGTGACATGGACGTTATAGCGCCACATACATATAGCAATATTTACCTTCCCCGTATGACGGGCAAGCGACGGTGACGTTATAGCGCCCCATAGCAAGATTTCCCTTTCACAAATGACTAGCAAGTGACCATTCGTCACATGGACGTCATAGTGCCACATGAAAACACTATTACAACGGTGAAAACTGGACAATCCCTGATGCATTGGGACATATCGTCTGAAATCAAAAGAATATTTTATGTGAAATAAATATTATCTCTGCGTACATGTTTGAAATGCATGGGATGGGGTGAGAAGCAAGTATTGTTCTCCTTGTGGCCTTTGATATCAGGAACATCAAACAATGGCATTCATTTCAAACCAAAATCCGACCAAATGATAATGATCCTAACATTGGCAATGATTGTGCTTTAGATATAAACATCATCTGATCATAGAAAATGTTAGTCACAAGTCATATGCAATTAGTGGATACTGCTGTTACAGGTGAATTGGCTGATAAACCTGGGACCAAAAAAAAAAACTGGGGTTTATACAAACAGTCACATCAGACATGGCACAAGAGGGTGGGGGAGGGGGGAGAGCAAGCTCTCAAATTACAAGGATGTTGGAAATGAAAGAAATTGCTTAATAAATAAAAATTGAATTCAATGAATAAACATTGGTTTTTCTTAATAATAGTCTAATATTTTATTTATATATTTTTAACAACAAATCGCGTTTGTGCCACTATTTTGAAATCAATCTATGTGCTGGAATGGTGCGCAGAATAAAACGCAGTGACAGAAAATAAAACATCCAAGAAAAGTTAACTTAATATGATTTGGGAAAAAAATTGGGTTGGGGGGTGTGAACATTAGTTTTACTAGTAAAAGTGTGTATTTAAAATTCAAACAGTTTAGAAAATTTGTGCCAGTATTTGGAATACAAATGGTACTGGATAATGGATATGTGTAGAAATATAGGTTTACTCTGATTGGAAGAATATTGCTGATTAAGTTAACATTAGTTTTATTAGTTCAGTGTGTTATTTTATTTACTTGTACAAATAATTTCTATATACTATGTAGATTTGCTCTAACTGGAAGAATAATGCCATTAGTTTTATTTGTTCAATCCGTTATTTTATTTACTTGTACAAATAAATTCTATATACTACGTAGGTTTGCTCTAACTGGAAGAATATTGCTGATTAAGTTAATATTAGTTTTATTAGTTCAGTGTGTTATTTTATTTACTTGTACAAATAAATTATATATACTACCAGTATGTAGGTTTGCTCTAACTGGAATAATATGGCAGTGGCAGTGGGCTACGGGCAATCACTGCCGCATAGAATCTTGGATGAGAGTCCAGTCTTGCTGGCAGTGGCAGTGGCAGTAGGTTTCGGGAAAACGCTGCCGCCTAGAATCTTGGATGATAGTTCAGATCTTGCTGGCAGTGGCAGTGGCAGTAGGTCACGGGAAAATGCTGCCGCCTAGAATCTTGGATGATAGTTCAGATCTTGCTGGCAGTGGCAGTGGCAGAAGGTTACGGGAAAATGCTGCCGCCTAGAATCTTGGATGATAGTCCAGTCTTGCTGGCAGTGGCAGTAGGTTACGGGAAAACGCTGCCAGCTAGAATCTTGGATGATATTCCAGTTTGCTGGCAGTGGCAGTGGCAGTAGGTAACGGAAAAACACTGCCGCCTAGAATCTTGCATGATTGTTCATTCTTGCTGGCAGTGGCAGTGGCAGTAGGTTACAGGAAAACGCTGCCACCTCGAATCTTGCATGATAGTTCAGTCTTGCTGGCAGTGGCAGTGGCAGTAGGTTACGGGAAAACGCTGCCAGCTAGAATCTTGGAAGATAGTTCAGATCTTGCTGGCAGTGGCAGTGGCAGTAGGTTACGGGAAAACGCTGCCAGCTAGAATCTTGGATGATAGTTCAGATCTTGCTGGCAGTGGCAGTAGCTTACGCCAATACGCTGCCAGCTACAAGAACTGAACTATCATCCAAGATTCTTGCTGGCAGTGATCTCCCCTTCCCCACTGCCACTGCCAGTAAGACTGGATCATCATCCAAGATTCTAGCTGGCAGCGTTTTCCCGTAACCTACTACCACTGCCACTGCCAGCAAGATCTGAACTATCATCCAAGATTCCAGCTGGCAGTGTTTTTCCGTAACCTACTGCCACTGCCACTGCCAGCAAGATCTGAACTATCATCCAAGATTCTAGGCGGCAGCGTTATCCCGTAACCTACTGCCACTGCCACTGCCAGCAAGATCTGAATTATCATCCAAGATTCTAGGCGGCAGCGTTTTCCCGAAACCTACTGCCACTGCCACTGCCAGCAACACTGGACCATCCTCCAAGATTCTAGCTGGCAGCGTTTTCGGGTAACCTACTGCCACTGCCACTGCCAGCAAGATCTGAACTATCATCCAAGATTCTAGGCGGCAGCGTTTTCCCGTAACCTACTGCCACTGCCACTGCCAGCAAGGTCTGAACTAGCAGCCAAGATTCTAGGCGGCAGCGTTTTCCCGTAACCTACTGCCACTGCCACTGCCAGCAAGATCTGAACTATTATCCAAGATTCTAGGCGGCAGTGATTGCCCGTAGCCCACTGCCACTGCCACTGCCAGCAAGACAGGACTATCATCCAAGATTCTAGGTGGCAGCGTTATCCCGTAACCTACTGCCACTGCCAGCAAGATCTGAACTATCATCCAAGATTCTAGGCGGCAGTGATTTCCCGTACCCCACTGCCACTGCCAGCAAGACAGGACTATCATCCAAGATTCTAGGTGGCAGCGTTATCCCGTAACCTACTGCCACTGCCAGCAAGATCTGAACTATCATCCAAGATTCTAGGCGGCAGCGTTTTCCCGTACCCCACTGCCACTGCCACTGCCAGCAAGACAGGACTATCATCCAAGATTCTAGCTGGCAGCGTTTTGCCGTAACCTACTAGCATCTCTGAGTGACGCTTCACATACTAGTATCTCTGAGTGACGCCCATGCGACGGTCCGTGAGATAGACCTATTAGCGTCGCTTCACAGTACATGTACACTAGTATCTCTAAGTGACGCCCAGTGACGATCCGAGACATGGACGTTATAGCGCCACATACATGTAGCAATATTTACCTTCCTCGTGTGACTGGCAAGCGACGGTGACGTTTTAGCGCCCCATAGCAAGATTTCCCTTTCACAAATGACTAGCAAGTGACCATTCATCAGATAGACGTCATAGTGCCACATAAAAAACACTTTATTACAACGGTGAAAACTGGACAATCCCTGATGCATTGGGACATATTGTCTGAAATCAAATGGATATTTTGTGTGAAATAAATGTTATCTCTGCGTACATGTTTCAAATGCATGGGATTGGGTGAGAAGCAAGTATTGCTCTCCTTGTGGCCTTTGATATCAGGAACATCAAACAATGGCATGCATTTCAAACCAATATCCGACCAAATGATAATGATCCTAAAATTGGCAATGATTGTGCTTTAGATATAAACATCACAGAAAATGTTAGTCACAAGTCATATGCAATTAGTGGATACTGCTGTTACAGGTGAATTGGCTGATAAACCTGGGACAAAAAAACAACAACTGGGGTTTATACAAACAGTCACATCAGACATGGCACAAGAGGGTGGGGGGGGGGGGGGAGGGGGGAGAGCAGGCTCTCAAATTACAAGGATGTTGGAAATGAAAGAACATTGCTTAATAAATAAAAATTGAATTCAATGAATAAACATTGGTTTCTCTTAATAATAGTCTAATATTTTATTTATATATTAATTTTTTAACTACAAATCGACATTTGTTCCACTATCTTGAAATCAATCTATGTGCTGGAATGATGCGCAGAATAAAACGCAGTGACAGAAAATAAAACATCCAAGAAAAGTTAACTTAATATGATTTGGGTAAAAAATTGGAGAGGTGGGGGGGGGGGGGGGGAGGGGTGTGAACATTAGTTTTACTAGTAAAAGTGTGTATTTAAAATTCAAACAGTTTAGAAAATTTGTGCCAGTATTTGGAATACAAATGGTACTGGATAATGGATATGTGTAGAAATATAGGTTTGCTCTAATTAGAAGAATATTGCTGATTAAGTTAACATTGGTTTTATTAGGTCAGTGTATTATTTTATTGACTTATACAAATAAATTCTATATACTATGTAATTTGCTCTAATTGGAAGAATAATGCCATTAGTTTTATTTGTCAGTGTGATATTTTATTTACATGTACAAATAAATTCTATATACTACGTAGGTTTGCTCTAACTGGAAGAATATTGCTGATTAAGTTAATATTAGTTTTATTAGTTCAGTGTGTTATTTTATTTACTTGTACAAGTGAATTATATATACTACCAGTACGTAGGTTTGCTCTAACTGGAATAATATGGCAGTGGCAGTAGGTTACGGGAAATCACTGCCGCCTAGAATCTTGGCTGCTAGTTCAGATCTTGCTGGCAGTGGCAGTGGCAGTAGGTTACGAGAAAACGCTGCCGCCTAGAATCTTGGATGATAGTTCAGATCTTGCTGGCAGTGGCAGTGGCAGTAGGTTACGGGAAAACGCTGCCGCCTAGAATCTTGGAGGATAGCTCAGATCTTGCTGGCAGTGGCAGTGGCAGTAGGTTACGGGAAATCACTGCCGCCTAGAATCATGGCTGATATTTCAGATCTTGCTGGCAGTGGCAGTAGGTTACGGGAAAACGCTGCCGCCTAGAATCTTAGAGGATAGCTCAGATCTTGCTGGCAGTGGCAGTGGCAGTAGGTTACGGGAAAACGCTGCCGCCTAGAATCTTGGAAGATAGCTCAGATCTAGCTGGCAGTGGCAGTGGCAGTAGGTTACGGGAAATCACTGCCGCCTAGAATCATGGCTGATATTTCAGATCTTGCTGGCAGTGGCAGTGGCAGTAGGTTACGGGAAAACGCTGCCGCCTAGAATCTTGGAAGATAGCTCAGATCTTGCTGGCAGTGGCAGTAGGTTACGGGAAATCACTGCCGCCTAGAATCATGGCTGATATTTCAGATCTTGCTGGCAGTGGCAGTAGGTTACGGGAAAACGCTGCCGCCTAGAATCTTGGAAGATAGCTCAGATCTTGTTGGCAGTGGCAGTGGCAGTAGGTCACGGGAAAACGCTGCCGCCTAGAATCATGGCTGATATTTCTGATCTTGATGGCAGTGGCAGTAGGTTACGGGAAAACGCTGCCGCCTAGAATCTTGGAGGATAGCTCAGTTCTTGCTGGCAGTGGCAGTGGCAGTAGGTTACGGGAAATCACTGCCGCCTAGAATCATGGCTGATATTTCAGATCTTACTGGCAGTGGCAGTGGCAGTAGGTTACGGGAAAACGCTGCCGCCTAGAATCTTGGAGGATAGCTCAGATCTCGCTGGCAGTGGCAGTAGGTTACGGGAAAAAACGCTGCCGCCTAGAATCTTGGAAGATAGCTCAGATCTAGCTGGCAGTGGCAGTGGCAGTAGGTTACTGGAAATCACTGCCGCCTAGAATCATGGCTGATATTTCAGATCTTGCTGGCAGTGGCAGTGGCAGTAGGTTACGGGAAAACGCTGCCGCCTAGAATCTTGGAGGATAGCTCAGATCTTGCTGGCAGTGGCAGTAGGGTACGGGAAATCACTGCCGCCTAGAATCATGGCTGATATTTCAGATCTTGCTGCCAGTGGCAGTGGCAGTAGGTTACGGGAAAACGCTGCCGCCTAGAATCTTGGAGGATAGCTCAGATCTTGTTGGCAGTGGCAGTGGCAGTAGATCACGGGAAAACGCTGCCGCCTAGAATCATGGCTGATATTTCTGCTCTTGCTGGCAGTGGCAGTGGCAGTAGGTTACGGGAAAACGCTGCCGCCTAAAATCTTGGAGGATAGCTCAGATCTTGCTGGCAGTGGCAGTGGCAGTAGGTCACGGGAAAACGCTGCCGCCTAGAATCATGGCTGATATTTCTGATCTTGCTGGCAGTGGCAGTGGCAGTAGGTTACGGGAAAACGCTGCCGCCTAAAATCTTGGAGGATAGCTCAGATCTTGCTGGCAGTGGCAGTGGCAGTAGGTTACGAGAAAACGCTGCCGCCTAGAATCTTGGATGATAGTTCAGATCTTGCTGGCAGTGGCAGTGGCAGTGGGTTACGGGAAATCACTGCCGCCTAGAATCTTGGCTGATAGTTGAGATCTTGCTGGCAGTGGCAGTGGCAGTAGGTTACGGGAAAACGCTGCCGCCTAAAATCTTGGAGGATAGCTCAGATCTTGCTGGCAGTGGCAGTGGCAGTAGGTTACGGGAAAACGCTGCCGCCTAGAATCTTGGATGATAGTTCAGATCTTGCTGGCAGTGGCAGTGACAGTAGGTTACAGGAAAACGCTGCCGCCTAGAACCTTGGCTGATAGTTCACATCTTGCTGGCAGTGGCAGTGGCAGTAGGTTAGGGAAAATCGCTGCCACCTAGAATCTTGGATGATAGTTCAGATCTTGCTGGCAGTGGCAGTTGAAGTGGGTTACGGGAAATCACTGCCGCCTAGAATCTTGGATAGTCCAGTCTTGCTGGCAGTGGCAGTGGCAGTAGGTTACCCGAAAACGCTGCCACCTAGAATTTTGGAGGATGGTCCAGTGTTGCTGGCAGTGGCAGTAGGTTTCGGGAAAACGCTGCCGCCTAGAATCTTGGATGATAGTTCAGATCTTGCTGGCAGTGGCAGTGGCAGTAGGTTATGGGAAAACGCTGCCGCCTAGAATCTTGGAAGATAGTTCAGATCTTGCTGGCAGTGGCAGTGGCAGTAGGTCACGGAAAAACGCTGCCGCCTAGAAACTTGGAGGATAGCTCAGATCTTGCTGGCAGTGGCAGTGGCAGTAGGTCACAGGAAAACGCTGCCGCAGCCATGAAATTTCGTGATGAGTTAGCATGAAGTACCTACCAAGAGTGGTTTGTACGTACGAATCGCTTATCCATACGTACGAATTGGTATTTCGTACGTACAAATTAGTAATTCGTACGTACGAAATAGTAATTCGTACGTACGGAATAATTATCTGTACGTACGAAATAGTAGTTTGTACGTACAGATTATTTAATCGTACCTACGAACTAAAATAACACTTCGCCATGTCCTAAATACGCTGCCGTAATACATGCGAGTGTTTAATACTAGTAGGTACGTACAAATATGAATCTGTATGTACAAATTAATTCGTACGTACGAGTTATTGATCTGTACATACGAAATAAAAAAATATTTCCCCCATGTCCTAAATACGCTGCCGTAGATTTGCCACCAACATTCATGACAATGGGACCGCGGTTCTACTTAGATGTAACAGAATTATAATATTATAATTATAACATCTGTCACTGAAAATGCATCCATTACTGTATGAGAAATATAAGAAGAGCATATTATTGCTCATATAGCAGTTAACGAGCTAGACCCAAACTGAGTTATACCTGCCAGCTGATGAACATTCTTTCTAATCCTCGGTTGTTCTCGGGGACAAGAACTGTCAGGTTTGTGATCAGTGCCTTCTCGGGAGCTAGATCGATACAGGAATAAAAAAGATAGCTATACCCATTGAGTACACCTATCAATACATCATGATGATAATATTACAAATCAACAATGCCAGTAATTGTACCTACTTGTACGAGTCCTCTGTGTGGCGCTGACCCCTGCCCCGTACTCCCTCAGTCCCATGTCCTCTCTGTACGGCCTCACTCGGACATCGTACTCCGTGTTGGGCGTCAGGCCCGTGACTGTTCTGGTGTAACTGATGGGGGGATTCTTTTCTTGGGCCACATCTCCAAAGGACGTCCAATTCCTGAGTGGAGCTTCCTTGTATTCCACAGTATAGCCGTAAAACATCGGGGCAAACTCGAAACTGATACGTGGCCAGGTTATGGTGAACTCGTCTGAACGGACATCGCTCACTGTGATCCCTCCACGGTTCAGAGTAGGTAACACTGGATCGGTTGGGTGACAAGAATAGCATACAGACATGGGGATTATTGTTGTCGCTTTAGTGTCACTACAGAAATAAATTCAATCGCGACAAAAAATAACGACCTGTTCGTTATTGTGTGGGGAATAGAAGCACCTTACCTAGTTCCCTTTGGCACCTGGCTCCAGCCCACCACTGCTGACAACCGTTAGGACAAAAGCCGTTATCGTTGTCACACACATCACCAACAGCACACTGGAGACATGGCACACAGCTCCCCTCATCCATATAGGATCCATCCGGACACTCTGCAGATAAAACGGACACAACTTCAATGTCTTTCGTCCTGCACACTTCTCAAGAAACATAGGAAAAGTATATTTTTATTAGTTGAACACATTATACACATCCATTTACATTGTATTGCATAATATTGCTTCGTTTATCAGGGACTCTCTCAGGGATTTCCGAGTCACTCGAGAGAAATTGCTGGTTTCATTATTTTATTGTATGTAACGTTATTCAATATGCACCCTGGAAAAAGTGCATTGATCATCGCAGAGCAAACCAATAAGAGAAAGAAACGATGGAACATCATGTGACTGCAGACTCGGGATCAAATGTGTAACATGGAAGATTTGGTATACTGTATGTGGGGCAGATATAACTTTTTCCAATGTTCGGTATGCATGCTGATGTATCAATGTATGCAAAAAGGGCTCACTTTATCATACTTTTGAACGACTTTCAGACCATGTTTAGACCCAAGAAGAGATGATATTAGTTTGATCCATTTGTATTTCATTCCATTTGTATTTTATATAACTTCTAGTAGGAACTAATCACCATGCTGAAAACCTCTCACTCTTCTTAAACCTTCTCACCTCGGTGAAAACCTCATCCCGGTCAAAAAATTTCATCGCGGTGATTTATGACCATACACCTATCATTGCATTGGAATGTGACCATCATAATACATCCCCTACCTACTTTCAACATGTTAAGGAACATGAAACTTTATTTACGCCGAGAAAAGAGCTAATTTTTTTCTAATTCATACTATTAGATACTATGTCATCCGTATGAGATGATAAATCATACTTATGAGATACTAACACATGTATACGTATGAGCTATATTGAGTCATACGTATGAAATACTTATCTCATACGTAGGAGATACTAACTCAGGCGTAGGAGATAATGTACTAAGTAATACGTATGTGATACTGAAACATACGTAGGAGATATTAAAATTTCCATATGAGACCGACGTGGAAACAGATGAAATATATATTCCTCCTGTGTTTTCCATCTAACCTTCTTGCTTCTTTCATGCTCTCCATGAAAATGTCACATCATGTACACATCTATCTACGTATAACATGGCATATCATGGCGTATAACATGGAGTTAGTTCATACGCATGAGACAAGTATCTCATACGTATGTGTAAGTATTGTATGATTTAGTGTCTCTTACGTATGACTCATGCATGACTTAGTATCGTATACATATGACTCATGAGTTAGTATCTCATACGTATGAGTTATTATTTCATGCGATAATGATATAATAAAATTACCTTCTTTTTTTGGCACGAACGTGGCGCAATAGGACTGTGTTTTATTCACGTCTGCTCTTATTATTGTAATTCCGATATTTATGAAGATATCACAAAGATGTGTTATGGACATTAAGCCTTCTCCTAATCTGTACCATACATGTAGCCTCGTGGTTGATTATAGTTTACCTTGAGAGACTGTCATCTGCACCAGTATCGTGACTCCCAACAGAAGTATGACACTCTTCATGTTATTCATACTTATCCAATTTCATTGTACTCCTTCTGATAACAATCATATATTGTTATTTATGATAAAGTAATATCATGCTATCCATATGTATCTAGTTTCACAATATCCCCTTCATAATAAATGCAACGTCACTTTGATGGAAAAACGCCATGGCGAGACTGATTTGCGCCCTGTTTTCATACCCCTTTTCACACCATGGCTTGGGCGAGTGCCATTTGCTTAAATTCTTCTCCAACTACAGCGACCGTTCGCATATGTCAACAACACGTTGATATAATATAGATCCACAACATGTCATGCACTGTATTCGATATAGATAAGTCTTGTTGCGATCAATGATTATCTGTATGAGTGTCGCACATACGGCTAAATCATTTCGAGAATAATGCCAAAGTCAAGTTAGTCAACAGCTTGCTTTTGTGGAGCGTAGTGATTGTGACTATATTCCATCAGACAATTCCCATCCTCACTCATTACAACAATACATTCTTATTTCTTGTGAGGGCCAGGTCGTGCTTTATTTCAGTTAAACTCTTCTTATTGTACCTATTATCCAATATTCAACAAAACATTGTTTATGTTTTGAAACATAAATGAATTGAATGGAGAAAAAGATTTGCTGAAATGAATACTGGAGACTCGCTAAAGGAAATCTCAGGTCTAGGCCTACACGTTTACCTCACATGTTGTGATGTGTGTTAACGTTAGTATATTACAGTTAGAAAACTCCTTATATGGTATTGGTTCATAGTACACAGGTCACTGAACAGTGAATATACTCCGATAATTTTCTTGAAACAAAAAAAAATATCACAAATCGTTCCAGGGCATTGATAATAAGGTTACCGGAGAAATGTTTCGTGTTAAACCACTACTTTTTTTCACCAAAATTGCCGTTTTGACCTCTCAAGGTCAATGAATGTCAAATTCGTAGTCATTTGTAAATTCGCCATAATATGCACTTCCCATTTGAAGGTGGCAATATTCAAACTCTGTGATAGTGGGACTGCAGTCAAGAGGAGACGTGGGTGTGAGATGAGTTTTGCTGAATATTTGCAATAAGTTGTGACCATGGATATCAATTATCTACAAGTAGTTTGACCAAGAATAGCATAAAATACATGGGTTAGATTCTTGACTAGGAACTGAGTGGTGAGAATATGGCATTAGGTGTTGTGAAATGAAGGTGTCTTTTAGGATAAAATACTTGATTAGAGCATGTTGATAGATCGGTATAAAAACAAGCAAGTCACTAGCATAGATCTACGAGTACATTAATAAAGGCCACTTCGACATTGACTTTTCCAATCCCATCGTGACAATCAGCATTATAAAGTATATTTATTCCAACATTTATTTTCTTTGTGTTCTACTTCCCGTTTAATGTTCACACTCCACGATGAATGTGTCCTGTTTGACAAAAGAACCAGTCAACACTTCTATTTACAGAGCTATTAAACTGCTACTGTACTGGAAATACCGAAATGTCCTGTGTACACAACCAAAACCCTAGACATTGACGATGAGTGCTTTTTAGTTGCATGGCTTGAAATAAAGTATTTCTGGACATCGGCATATTTCATAAAGAATGAGAAATTCTCGAGTCTTGTGCATCGAATTAGACATCGAATTGTTAAATAAACATCAACACATATTTCTGTATAGTTCAGTGCCTAGAGTATAGATTTTAAGGTACAATATTATAACATTTACATGGTTAAATGAACTCGAAGCATGGTCTGCCAATAAATAGAGTCACGAGAACTTCAGGTCGGCAAACGCGGCACCAAGCTACAACAAAAATCGCACCATGAAAAGAACTAGGACACTTTGAAAATAAATGTCAATGCAATTGTCCTAATTAGGGTAGTTTCACCAGCCCGTCTATTCTCATAGTCGTACTCCAATAGTCGTAGTCGTTAAGGGACCGCGCATAAAGCGACTAAATTGACATTTCCAATGCACGGTTACACTGCCAGGGAGTTGTCTCGGACCAATATTGTTGTATGTGTTGCTCAATGCACATGATGTGTACATATACACAGAGTACGTTCACATCTCCATTCTGTGATATCCACTGACACAGGAGAAGTGATATCACTTTCACGCCTCGAAAAGATGGTTATATCACCTCGAGTGCGATCAGTGAATTATCTCCCATAAATCTCGAGATTATGATAACAAAATAAGTAGTGATACCAACGGCGACTAAGTCATTTACCACATCCTAGTGGTTTATATTGAAAATTCAATGCGCCTGGAGTGCACTGATAGTAAGGGATACATTGATATATAGAGTAATACCATACATGAGTAGTATACTTGTTTTGTTTTCCCGCTAGTACTATTACTCATTGTGCCTAAGAGATTATATCGCAGAGTTGGGGGTATCGATGGAGTTTATCCTTACAAACATTACATAATTATGTTCCTCGTGCTCAAACCACTCTACACCACCGCCCCCCCCCCCCCCCCCTTCCCCTCCCCCACACCCGCCGCCATGGGCACCTGCTGAATTCGTCTGCCTAAGATGTCCCAATAAAATTTAAAAAAACAGTAACAGTAATGTACTATATGATATCTTTGCACGGCTTGCATAAACATGTTTGCTGTGGAATATAATTTTCGAAAGATTTTTTGAAAAGAAACGACGACTGTCGTGAATTGGAGGGGGGGGGGGGGGGGAGGGGTAGAAGGTCGAACCCATGGGGCTCAAGCCCGCTTAATATGTATGTAAATATCTAACTGTCTGATGTCTGATTGCCTCTTTCTAATATCGCATGGGCTTATACAGTGGGGTCCTTTAGTCTTAGACCACCCTGAAAATATCCCTTTTTCTAAAACCTATCATTAAAATATGATATATTTCATCTAAGTTATCTGTTTTTTTTTCTTTCAGTCACTCTCATGTATGTAAACACAATTAACATCAGATATTCAGAAAGTTTGATTGTGCAACATGAGAATATTTGAAAAATTTTAGGGTAAAAACACTAAATTTGAATGTTTTTAAATTTGCTTGGGGAAAATGATGGGATGCGAATAATAAAAGGATTGGGGTGCAGTGTGGTTCGTGATTGTGTGTTGGTCAATATCAGTTTCATTGCAACCTCGTATCTTAATGTGTTTCACAAATTTAAGACAAGGTGGTGACATATTAATAAATATGTTACATTTCAGTATTTATCTAAGTTTGTTGGTAAAATTTGTTGATTTTACCGGAAAAAACTTTCTGGTGTCATTTTGAGATACATTTCTATGAGTATAAACAGAGAATTCCGCTTTAGAGTCCGCAAGTAATAAACACAGTCTTCTATTGTACGCTGATTAAGATGACACACTCGAGGTGGTCTAAGACTTTTGGACCATACTGTATAATTATTATACAGATTGCTATTTATTATTATACCACATTGCTATTTACCACAATTTTTGGAGAATACAACACGAGCCTTATAAACTGTTGGATTACCGTACTAGACCACGCAGATCGAATATAATGAGCAATATGCTTCCGGTATACAGTATTGAATGGGCAGAGCGGGTAAGCCCACATGAGAGATTCCACTATTGTGTTTTTACCTGTTTGTGGTAGTCACATTAAAATATCGATAATTTTGGCAGATATTTATGTGAATGGCATTGTTGCAGTGAAAAGAATCGATAATACGAGATGTGTTCTCAGTGTACCTATATTGACTAATCCAGTGTAGGCCTTATTGTTACTAGTAGGCCTACTCATAGGAGATAGAAAACTATACTGTACATACATAACTTGAATGATATAAACAAATCTAGAATCATTGACATGTCACATTGTAATAGATTCGTATTGAATATATGTTCATGCAATATTCTATCTGAAGCACATAGTTTTGGGTGACGTGGTTTTAGTAACATACATCTAAAACTGGTAACTCAAACACTGCAGCCTTGTTTATATCTTAAGAGAGTGGATATTAATAATAATTTGTAGGCACCAATACAGATAAATTGAATTTGCCGATTAGCAATTTGAACTAATAAACCAATGCTGATCAGTATCATCCGTTTATGCGTTTATGTATATCCAAACACATTTGCAGTGAACAGTGTCAATGCAGTGACCAACGGATTTTTGACACGGTCCCGTTCCAGTGACTGACTCGGAGTCGTACCTACGACTGGTGAAACTTCCCTAATAAACAGGGAGTTACAGTACATGCATGTGTATACATGTATAAACCTGACAACGCATTACAGTATTTCAGTGTAGTAATCAGTAGGCTCCATGTGATAATTTCACGTCATAAACTGTTCCGAAATTCCACTTTGAGAAGAGCTTCCTGGGACACTGATGCTACCAATGTCCCGGACTCAGTCCATATTTGGTCTTTCAACATCGCTCGACCGTGTTCTGAAGTGGAGAACCGAAAATGGTCATTCATTCCAGGGATCACGTACAGAACAGTCAGTGGCAGGCAAACATGCGACATGAACGATTCGCTTGTAATTCTGAGACCATTACAGACCAAACTTGGAGCAGGACACGTCATGAAGCAGCCACTGGTCCGGACAGAAGTCCTCGTGGATCCAGACGGCGTGATCCAAAGAAGCCCAGAACGTGAACCTTGATATTGGCACATGCAGATGGGAAATCATATATAATCTTTGAATATATAATCTTGATATTGGCACATGCAGATGGGAAATCATATATAATCTTTGAATATATAATCTTTGAATATATAATCTGTGGTGACTTTGAATTGGACCTTCAGTGACATTGAATATATAATCTTTGAATATAATAATCTGTGGTGACTTTGAATTGGACCTTCAGTGACATTGAGAAAAAAACCGTTGTGGGTCAGCAATATAAATTTCTTCGGTAACCTTCCTTGCCCTTTGGGCTTCACCTGGTCTGGTGAAGTACCCGTGTAGACTGTGCAGGACAAAGCCATCTTCCACGGCCCTGTAAGCCACCAATGCTACGTGAGTCATCGTATGGCCCCCGTAAGCCACCTTTCTGTCAGTGTCTCCAATCGACAAGCCTTTCCCCCCTGTGAACAACGAAAAACTCCAGTGTGGGGTTGAAGATATATATGTAGCGTTGTGGCGTGTTATTGTTGCACAAGTAATGAACCATGATCAGGGGACTTTAGACTCCCCCCAACACCTTGATTGCTTAAATTGGGTTACAAGCGCAATTTTTGGAACAAATTCAGAGATGACCATCATCTGCCAATTTTTCGAGAGAGCTAACCTGGGCTCCCCTAGCAATGTCGGCCATTTTGGAAAAATCGAATATAACTGCCACTGAAACATAATTTTTGGTTCTAGACCATGGTTTTGGTGGACAAGGAATCGAATGGTGTTGTCATAATCCTGATTTGATCACCATTTTATAAACAATCCAAGAATCGGCTGAAACATTCAAATCGGTCATAACTTCTTTAAAATTTGTGATAGAAACATAAATTGTTGGTTCTAGGCCGTAGATTGCGTGGTGGAGGAATCAAATGGTGTCAATGAAATCCAGATTTGGCTGGCTATGTTCCATCGACAATCAAGATGACCGTCAGCCGCACACTTCAAATTTACCATAACATCTGTATGTAATACTGGCCATAACTTCTTCAATATTGGTGGTAAAAAAATCACAATGTTTAGATCTAGGATATGGTTTTGATGGTAGACCTAGAGGAATCCAATGCTGTCAGTATTTAAATAACACTTTGAACATCATCATCATCCCCTTCCCCCATCAACATCCGTATCATCAGCACCATCATCATAAAACCTTCTATCAAACTATCTATGTACTTCCTGACACGTCATGAAGACACTTGTTAATGACTGCATTCACTGTAAACACTAATATGGTAGCCTACCTAAAATGGTCTTCCTTGATCGGCGTCATAGTTTATGTTTCGTGAACACTGCTGGCTTTCTTCTATCCATCCTGAACATCAATGGAGCGATTCCAAATTTAGGTCTATGTTTGTGCTAGCTTATTATCTTACATGTACATCATATAATGTTCGACGCTCACCCGATTAGTGGCCTATAAGTCCATGTTTAGAACTAATTACTGTAGTTTGTAATTGCGAGCAAGAAGTACGGGTCCAGACTGAAGTCCAAATGGAGCAAAGGCTCAATATTAACTGATTAACGTACATATATATAGAGCTACATATGTGACAAATGATATTTGTGCCAAAAGACACGGGTACAGTTTACATGTAGGTGTGTCTTGCTTTGTTGTATGAATCACGATTTCAAGCTCCGAATACTGGGGTTTTCGAGCCAGGCCAAAATCATCGAACCTCTTCATGAAATGTTGTCCAAAATCGAACGATTGATCCGGTAACCTATTTGCTTGGTTCAGGCTTTGGGGGGTAATTTTTAGGTTACCGAACCTTTGGTCCCATAAATTGTTGCCATAGCGTTGCGTCCGTTGTCCGTCGTCCGTCGTCGTCGTCCGACTACATTTTCATCCTTGAAGTTTACGATAAAATCTTTCTGAAATTTTGCACAAAAATGCCTAAAAATATTTCATGAGGGAGGTCATGTACTTTTTTTATTTTCACAATTTGTCCAAAATGGTGGCTATTTTTAACGAAAAACGCCCAGTTTTGGACTGACGGTCGTTTTCGCAAAACCTGTAACTTTTTTTCTTATTGATGTATAATACTTCTCCTATGTACCCTAATATCTCACTCAATGTTGAGATTAGGAATCAATTGTGGACAGGAAGGATGCTAAATATTCCTGTGATCTGGAATTTGACCTCTGACCTTATTTTCAAGGTTGCAGGACGAAATGACTAATATCTGTCTTCTTATCGACTTTATAGCTTAGGAATCATATATGCCGAATAATTTGATTACCTTGAATTTGTCGTTGAGTGACGAATGTTTTTCAACTTCCTATATTTACCATTAAACCAAGATCATAAGTTAAGACTCGTCATAATTCTTTTACAATTTTATTCCATCTTTGGCATTCACAGAAAAAAAAAAAACACCCACGGAAAATGCACATCAAATACATTGTGAACATCATCCTGGGAACACTTAGAAATAAGTTAATTATATTCAGATGCGGTGATGAACTCGGGAACACTCTCCCAGGATTGGTACAACACACGGAATAATTCAATACCATCTCATAATTCTGGATGATTACACACCTCTTACAGGTGTCAGCTTGAAGTACAAATCTAATTGACTGAGAGCCAAGTAAAGGATCAGTTCACGTCCACGTGCTGGCTTGAAATATGTACATGTAAAACTGTCATTGTGCGCTTGATATTGCAACTGTGGCTTTGTATTGATACATGTAATCACGAGTAACCATGGCAACATTTCATCTGATACCACATACATAAAATTGTGAACATCCGAAGTTGATGCCACTACTTTGTCAAGAATAGAAATTGAATACACCTGTAATTAGTGATTTGGTCATCAAATTTAACAATTCTGTAATGTTCAATATGATGTATCTCTACCATGTAACAGTGAATTATTTTTTAGGAATTGATATCCGAGCATTCCAGAACTCGAGGACAGACAAGCACTGTTTTTCATACACTAAAATCAATACCGGTACATCAGTAATATGAGTTTGAAAAACAAGTTTGATGTTGGCTGTTCTTGTGGTATATAATGACAAATTACCACAGCAGCATTCATGACAAACTAGTAGTATATATGAACATTTAGTCAGTTTCAGAGGGCCACCGAACAAACCAGATATTTCTGTGTGCATGGGAAGAACATATGATGTGCATCGGTCGCCTGTAATACTCATACAAAGCGAAGAATCTAAGGTTCTAGGTATAAATTAAAGCACTGTTTCTTCAATAAATAGGCCAATAACAATTTGCATCGCAGAAGTAGGTGAACAAATAGCCATGGTAACCAAACTATCCATGCATCCAGGAGAGGCGGTGGGCATGGGGCAAAATAATAATATAAATAAAACCGATAAGTTACAACTCATACTGGGGGCCATCTCAAAGTTCACACTCTTATTAATCTAAATAACACACAACTTCTAGCACACTAGTACATGTATACTGAGATCTTATGTAATCACTGCTGTCTAACAATATCAGAGAACTGTAACCATGGCAACACGGTGGGAGACTACCTTAGCAACCGTACGACATAAATGATCTATTAGACTGGGAAACCTTGCGACATCCCAAAGGAAACTTACAATAAATATATATAGCACCACATATATTCGACTAAATGGATAGAAGTGTTTTCGCATTATTCGTATGGCAGATTATCATGTTTCTCAATTTTAGGTAATGTTAAATAAATACATCTCGGTTCGAGAGACTGATGAACTGAATTGAATATACCTAGTGCAACATGAGAATGTGTTTGCTGTATGTTTCTGTTCTCCAGCAATCAACAACCATGTGGACATTCATCATTGGCTGGTATTGACAACTGAACACAAATACATGTAGTTGTACACATTTTTTTTGTGAGGGTTCGTCACTCCCAAGAAAAAAATATTTTTTTCACAAGTATATAGGTGAGATTTAATGAAATATGGCTAGATGCATGGCCTTTAACATGTTTAAGAAACAATTTCTTTTTTAACAAAAATTTCATGACCATAATTTTGCATTACTTTTGCACTCACACAGTACTAATTGGTAACGTTCCTAAAACATCGGCAATGATCAAACACATCACAAAAACTCCAAATTTGAACAATATACCCTACCGATACAATGGTAGCTATTAATATCCATCTAGTCATACATGTCATAATTCAATGTCTATTGCGCAACAATCATGTTCACTCACTCACTCACATTATTTATATTGCCAAGTTGTAGCAGAACAAGTATTAAACATGTACAATTATCAGGTTTATACACAAGAATGGTTTTATCACCGACGTATTGTAGACAGCAAGCAACATATCACAATGCTCTACATATACTAGTGTCTTTTTACCCCCTGGACATATATTGACAAGGTGCAATAGCCAATTTTACTATTTCCTAATAAACATGATAATGCATATCAATAAATATTTTTCCAATTCCAATTTTTCCAAATTTACCATGGCATTTCCTCCCTTTTACATGACAAGTATAACACTTTTTGGGGGATAACACTGGTTTATGATCCTGGTAAATATTTAAGCACAATGATTGAATGTCAGGTTTTTAAAATAACATTTGTTGCACATTTGTTGAATGAAGTCATCATTCTTTCATCATTCGCTATTTTCCCCTTTTTTGGTGATCAAATTGTTGTAATACTGATAATAAGTTTTGCTTTGAAACAGCAAATTTTCACAAATGTTTCATGTTTGATAAAGAAATCAATGCGATTAAATATCATCTAATGTACAATGGTGTCCATACAAACATTCAATTAATCTATCGTACTCGTATCACATACACCATCAAATCAAAACTATACCATTCATGCAAGATTTCAGCAAGCGGTGAACACTTTCCCTCAAGGTTTGGCAACGAGCCACTGTTCTACACTACACTCACTCACCAAAGTAACTGACAAAGTATTCGGACACCACGCACACCAGTCCGTCCAACAGGACGCTTACATGTCCATACACTCACGTTCATGTACATGATAATATATATCATCAAGTCCCGAATATATACATACAAATGTTCCTCGACACTACACGCTAACTCGTTGCGACTTGCACATTTTGATACTGCGTGGTATATACAAGTGCAGAGCTGTTTATTTGGCAAAGACTGGTTAACTAGACGAGGCATGTGATTGCAGAGAACCGGGCATAAAATATGTTTTTGACTTAGATCCACAAAACACAAAATGTACAATGTACATGTAAAAATCCAACATTATTTCCACGACGAATACATTATGAAGCGATGAATCAGTTTTGATGTTGGCCACTCACTCACAAGAGGGAATTATATAAATACCAACGCCTCCATTTAACGTGGTCCAACGATGTCAAAGCCAATGGGAAAGATGAAAATCTTAAATACATGACTGTACTGAAGTATGATATACACCGAATGCGCGGGTCACTGCGTACATTGTATGATACATTGTCCATGACTGTGCACAGCTAAGATATGATGTGACTTGTTTACCAGTTGGTAGCTAGGTGGAGCCACCTTACTGATGTGTGACCAATGTCTCAGGAGACATTCACTAGGGGGCAGCACTGTCACAAGCCGTTCTGTGGCTTGTGGCTGTTCAGTAGCTCCAGGTAACTCTTCTGTACGGGCTTGTGGAAACCCAGCTGTTCTCTCGCCTCCTTCAGGGCAAACCACTGGCGCTTTCGACCTGTCAAGCAAACACAGGGAAACTTATCAAACATCAGGGTTTCATGGGGATTGCCATTGAGTCACTACTCAATACTCATAAATGGTGAAGTCTAGAAAGATAGAGCCCTCAAATGTTATTGCGATTTATATTCATTGATAACACAGACCAGGAAGGTTGACAAAGAATTGATAGTACTAATATCTAGTGATAACAGACAGGAACTTATCATCAGTAATTTTTGTTACCAGTTCATGTATATTGATATACATGTACATAAAATATTTAATATACATATTACATGCAACACATTGTTATCAGAAACAATTGTAGGTTTTTGATGTTAAAAATCCAATAAGATTTTATGTCTACATACTTGTCCATACTGGTATATATATTATATTGTGTATTATGTAAACGTATGTCCTGTCTTGTTGGGTCTTGAAGCCTTCCATCAATCAGCCCTGATACTGAACCCAATTAGCGTTATTGCTGCGTGTCTGGAAGTGTTCGCCATAAAACAACATTCATTATGTCAGCATGGTCAGGCAGTCTGGCTCCTTGCCAAGTGTGATTCAATTCTCTCAACGTCAAGTCTAAGAAAAGCGAGTTAACGCAACTACTTCGAGGACACTGCCCTTCCCAGCGAGAAATACTTCTAGGAAATATAGAAGTGGCGACAATTTCCACACAATCGAATCAATACTCGCAACCAGACACCGTAGCATCGTTAATTTATGTAGATTGTGCAATATGAATTATTGTGGCATGGAGTTCGTGTTGATATTCAGCACGGCTGCCGATGCATTCATCATCAGATTATACATGTATGTACTGTACATGTACGATTCCAAGATGTGACATTCTTCAAACTTTATCTCATACCCTTGGATGATATTCAACATAACATAATATTCCCACAATATCCAACATAACATAATTTCTGAACAAACATGTACATGTATGAAGTCACGTCAATTCAACATGTTCCATTCTGACTATATCTCTATTTATGTATAAATTTGCCTTGTTCACTGCGCCATTCTTTGACTTTCGAATACATATACATGTATGCAGATAACAATAGATTGCCGAGAAGCTGTCAAGTCTAGCCCACCTCGGTGAGACAAGTGGGATGTGAGAAGAATAGATAGCACATTATACGCTGTAATATACAGACGCTAGGGAGCCGACTTAACCCTTTCCCCAGTGTTCTCACTGCCGTTATCATGGGTTTATGTGGATCTGGTGCATTATCCAATGTTATCCCCGTGTAATTACTGGTACATGACTGTGAACCATGAGCATGTAAAAGTAAGATAATTACATGGACAGTGTCTACATTATGCACAGGCACACAATGGATTGTGACTGATTTATGTGTTGCATTCATTACATGTAGTAATAATTGAAAATAAAGCTAATTTGTCATATTCTTATGGTATAATACATGTATGTCTACCGGTATATGTTGTTTTCCATAATTGTAAACCATAGTATGAAATGGCAAACATGCATTCACCATTATTTGGATTTGCACATGTATTACTAGTATTAGTTTACTACTCACATTGTAATTTAGTAATATTATACTTTGTACTAATTAGAATGAAAAACTGATTAGCAAACAAGAGAAGCAATTACGTAAACATGGTAAAAGGGTTCTGGGTAAATTGTCTCACCGATCTTTTGTTGGTCGTCCCAGTCTTCCAATAACTCCGTAGCGACCAGCACATACACTGACGTTCTCGTCTTCCGCTCGCGGTTCTGCGCCCAAACAGAAAGTGAAAACGGTTCATTGAATATACAATTGTACTTCTTGCAAAATTTTCTTTTTGACTGAACATTTCAACAAATTCATTTTGCATTGTATGTTGTAGATGTACATGTACATGTAAATTATGTTAGTCATCACGGCCAATCTTGCTTTAACATTATGTCCGATGACATCCCTAAACATGGCATTATATCACATGCACATGTAGCATGTGTGAATTTTGTGCGAAATTCTGATGTTCACTCGTCTGTATGTTTTGTAGAGCAGATTCAGCTGAAGAGAATTTCTAACTAAATGTCTAATTGTCAAGTCAAGAGCACATGTACATATACGGATCCAATACGACTCACTCACATACATGCTATTTATACAATTAGGTAGAAGTATATGGTCAGCTGGAAATTATACATTGTTATACACGTGTTATTAGAGGATGATGTTGATGTCCGTCGGAAGGAAGCCTCCCCGTTGATTACTCGATAGCTGTTGGCGTTGTTGTTCCCCTCGACACCAATTACTCTGCTCTCTTACGGCTGCCCCGCGGGTGCACAACGCGCTTATTGATTAACGTTCGGCAAACCTTGACGAGCTGTTATCGCATAAACAACTACAGGGGTTACGAAACTGTTTGGTACGCGTAATCGCGTACTTGTACTGGTGGCATAGCGTGTGCCTTCTACGGATTAATTTGGGAGCTCTTTTTATTTGGGAGATAAAAGACGGGCTTAGAATCCTTTCTTCAGAATTTTGTGCTAATGCATCTTGGGATTATTTATCTTTGAGAAGGTGTTCCGTGCACACGTTTTGTGTGTCATTGCAGTGCGATGCAGCAAGTTGATGGGAATTCTATCCCCTCCTTTCCCTGCTTGAGTTACGTAAACCATCAGGTGCACATGACAGTTTTACCGCTGTTTACCGCTAAGAAGATATACTGGCCAACAAGTGTCGGTGATTTGTGTTGGAGAGACCTGTGGGGAATTTTATGGCAGAGTTGGAATGACTTGCCTCTGATAATCACAACTGCTCTGATCCAATGGTGAACCTCACCCCTAAAACATCTATCACAATGAAAATCTCTTGTTTTATGCGTCTTGGATACACTGGCACATATACTACTAGTACATGTATATCATATATAAGTGTGCATGTACATTATGGTGTATATGAAGTCTAAACGTCCATGTTTCATGGTTATCCAAAGTACATGTACATGTACCTTTTCATGACCTTACCCTTGCATTTATATATCCTTGTCATGTATGTTCTATGTCAATAAAATATGTATCAATCATGTATTTTCCATGAATTCCACGCACATGTCTATAAGTATTGCTGTCTGTTACTACATGTAGCATTGTAGAGTAATTGGATTTATGCTACACAAAATAAATTACTATTATTACTTCTGAAATTAAATATGTTTATCATGTTTATGTACATCATGATTGTGTTCACCCTAAAACATTATACGTATATCTTCATGATGATGTATGAGAACAGGTGGAATCTCTTTTGTTCTGCTAGACACAGTACTAAGTACTGTATATGACAGGCTGAGATCAGTGAACACACGTACATTGAGCATAGATAAACGTTGGCAGCGAATTGCATCATTGCTTCGGGTGGGGGGGGGGGGGGGGGGGAGCTGAAGCTTAGAGTCAGATCATTACAAGTTAACTCGACTGATCATGCCACTACATGTACATTGTACGTCAGTGATCAGGGGTTCAGACCTCGCCAGAAAGGATCAAGGATTCCATGATTAACATCGCACACAAAAAGATCGCTCCCGGCGAGCGGCAGTGATGTGCGGAGTGTGGAGAATGCCGCGAGCCGGGTAAAGGTTAGATACTTTCCGCTGTCCATCGACTGGCTGGGTATAATGTTGGGGACTCCGCGGAAAAACTCAAGGAGAGCAAGATACCAGGCACAGGTAGACAAAAGGTGGAATCTGAAGCGGTGTCTGACGGCGAAAGACAAATGTCCTGTAAGGTGTTTTTCATCGGACCAGGGTATGGGGGGACTGGGGGTGAGGGGGAGGGGGGGGGGGAGAGGGGCAGGGCTATAAAATGAAATACAGTTCTAAACAATGTTCGGCAACGCAACAGCAGCAGCAATGGACTCGATGTGCAATGAACCACTCTTACTCTAGAGAATCTGGAGGGAGGAGTATTTATAGTGACAATGCGAAGATCGCAATGAACAATCAAGAGTTTTGTCCTAAGAATATTTGTATCAATAGATCATCTCCATGCTATGTCTACCTCTCATACATGTATGTGTAGCTGCACAAAATGCTGTAACATCCTGTTATTGTTTACCTCAGAAGATTACATTGTCTAATACTGGAGGGTTGCATGTACAGCCGCTTGCTCTAGAACAATCATGCCATAGATCCAAGCAACCTTCTGATCACATTGTTTCGCAACATAATGCACTGATAAATCAGTCGCTGTATCATGTTTATCATATAGAGTGATACTAGTATTCAACATGGTCAACTGTTAAATATTTAGTTTACTGGCATACTATCGGTAGTACTTGCACATACATGTACATCTATAAGCATTTACATGTACAGGATTCTACATTCAATCTTGAAATCATGTACCGGGTACATGTAATAGCATAATAAAACTGTGATATATGCAGCACGTGGAGTGCCACTTGTGAATCACTGTACATGTTCATGTTCATCTCCTGAAGTGTGGATGCTCCAATAAGGAACTGATGAACTTGATGAAGAGAAATTGTTATCAACACTCTTATAGAAGTGATAGTGAAGGGCTTTCCCACAATTATCAACACCCACCTTCACCATCACTTGAAAATATACGTACAATGTACATATATTGTATAGGAACAGGCCCAATAAAGGGACACCCAGTGTTTTCTATGGTTGCCAGCCGTTAAATGCCAGACAAACACTGTAAGAGCTGTCTCGATGTCAACAGCATCAAGGGCTTACGCAAATACACCAACTGATAACATCGATAAGGCGACATTGACAACAAAGGTCGAAGGTTATCAAACATAAAAAACATCAGGGAACCCTCCCAGGGAAGGACTGACCAGGCTAGGCATTGTATCTAGTACATTGTATCTCGGACAGAAAGGCAAAGTTATGAGATATAATGCACTACATGCAGTTATGTGTAGCACAGTGTATGTACATAATCATGATAATGTATATCAAACTAGCCATTTGTTATATGTTTCGAAAGATTGAAAAAAATGTACAAGTATCAATACAATTTGTTATCATGGCTATTTTCACCCACTTTCTAAACCACTGGTATATACCATGCAGTTACGAATAACTGATAGCCCCATTTGCTCACATCGATATACACTCAGACATCTCGTGTTGCAATCAACGAGACATAAGCCCACAGAAGTATATATGGTCCTGATGGCCTCTATCAAACAATATAAACAAAGAATGTACATGTAGTACTTCTATAGCTGAGTACCTGTATGGAATGATTGAGTGTCAGTCGAGACTGCTGAAATATAATATATATGGCATCTTGAAACAGAAGGATTTCTACCGGAACAATACATGATTTGGTCATCGAATTGAAACATATTATTATTTTGCCAATTTCACAATTGTATACATGTAAACATGAACAGAATGTTTCCCTTGTGAGCTTTGGTCAAGAAGGAAAGTGTAATGAGATCTCGTCCCCTGACTGAGTTGTTCTACACTCATGATACTGTATACACTGTATAGTCACATCCTATGAGAAAGAGATAGAGCTTCTGGCTGAGATGCTCCATGTACATAATTGTATCCTACACAAAAATACCATCAATTGGTCCTATTACGTGTACCAGCGGTCCGAGTTTGCCATTCATCATGGTATTGGTGCACATCCCACCATTGGAAGCAGGAAATAGACAAGATGAAAAGTTCAAGGCCACAGAATGGGCAAGTTCCTGTACATGTACAGTAATCAGCCTGATCAAGATGACCATCAAGATGGACAACAGAGAGACTGATATGAATTCCCAGTGTTGTGAAAATCCCAGAGGCTTTTCAGCAACAAGAAATGACCATCAAGATGGACAACAGAGAGATATGAATTCCCAGTGTTGTGAGAATCCCAGAGGCTTTTCAGCAACAAAAAGGAACATGTTTACATGCCAAATCATGAAAGAAACCTTAATATTTTGAACGTTACAGAAAAATGTACAGAAGAACGTTACATTTTGTTTTCTATCTACATGTAGTGTAATTTGCAAACAATGACTTTCATGCTCCATACAATGTACTATGTTAAACCTGAAGCCAGAACATGCAGAATGGGAGAAATCACAGAAAATAATACTCTTTGCTCTTTTTTCCCCCCTTTTTTTCTGAAGATCACGGCAGCTTGCACCTTTTGACATCAATTGATGGAGTAACAAGCAACTATTACTGCTTCATGTAGCACTAAATTGATGATTTGGCAGAGTCTCGGAGAATTTTTTCACAGCTCAGATAAAGCTGTACGTGTGCCAAGGTTAATATTCTGAGGCCGAAGGTTGAAAGCAACACCTCTAGATCAATACAACGGTGGGTGTTACATGAAGCTAACGCCCAACCCTAGACAGGCGACAGAGACATGGTCATCAGCCCGTGATTACACGTGTTGTCACACATCCACATTTTACATGTACCTGTATTTGTAATCACGATATCAAATTCTAATCAAACTGATCGATACACGATTGTACATGTCCATGCAATCACATGTAGTGGTAAATCAATAATACTTTGAAGATCTTTCCTGGTCATGATGACCTGATGATGACAGTGACACCCAGGTGACTGTATGAACAATACTAGTAGAATTGCAATAAGCTGGTACCCAAGGTCAAAATTTTATGCTAAATTGTGTACTGTATTATACCTGGGCACTCAAAATCTTGTTGGTATGTGGAGTGTTTCATACAGTTTGCATATATGTACTGTAGCAAAAGGTCACCAGTTATCATTGGAATATACATGTATTGCCCTTCCCTTACAAATATCCCCTGGAGGTTTTCATACATCATGACAAGTAAATTAATCCCCTGTGCACCAATCAAGTGCTGTATACATGTACATGTAGCCATGATAGCGCTAAATATTTTCCCCTGCTCAAACGGTCTCCCAAAATAGAGACTGGCACTGTCTAATCCTGAGGCTGATAATACGACCAATCAACACTCATTACATCACACTGGCACTCATCCAATGTTGCCATGGTTACAGCGTCTGACAGTAACCCGTCAAAGCAGACTTTACAGCAGGGCGAGCAGTGATCACGGCAATACATAGAGGCCCTAGAGGGTGTCACCAAGTTTGCAATCAATATGTACATGCCCATGACAAACGATACTGCGCAATACATGTAGCTACAAAGAATCTTGCCTCGATCTTCCCGCTATTTCCACATGTTCCAATGACCCCTACCTGATAGGATGCTAGCACACACACACACACACACACACCTGCATACAAATCACGATCTGACCAGTGTAGTTATACTGTTTGATGAATAGAATTCTTCCCTGAGCCCACTTCTCTCCCCAAATGTACACGCACAGGGATAACCAATTCAATTTCCTCACAGCCTTGGGACACCACCACACCCATGCGATGGAAGTGTTCACCATTTATGGATATAAGGCAGCTCTACCGAGGGCTGCCGTGCTGTGCTGGTCGTTGCTTACTGCAAGTCTAAATCCCTTACAGTGTCCCATCATGCAAGAGCTGCAACAGGGACGAATTAATCCCCTACCATGCGAGCAGCACTAGCAATAGATATAATTCCCTTGTACAGTACTGGAAAGTAGAGGGTGGGTCCATAAAAACCCATTGCATCATATGGCTGTTAATGTAAATAGATGGGGGAGGTATGTGGCACTTACTTATAAATGAGGCAAGTGATCTGCTTATAGGATCAGTGAGTGAGTACTCATACTGCGCTAGCTTCTTCTGGGAGGCCATTCTGTCGGCTATTATGTAAGCTGAGATCTATGGAGTTAGGTACCAACGAGTCTGTTTATGCTGCCTTGAAACCTTGAATCCACAGGATCAGCATGAATTAAAGGGTCTCATTGTTGGCTCAACTTTCATTTGAGCAAATTGGAAGGGTCATCGTTTTTATTCCGAGGCAAGATTTACTCAAGATTGATCAAAGGTGTGTAAGCCATTCACCAAACATTTCTAAGTGGTTCGAGGCTTCGATCACTAGAACGAGCACAGGAACCCAAAAACGTGCCAATTTTACATGTATCAAGATGAGCAAAATCCTGATCCCCTTCAGACTTGGGTATCATCACTGATCTTCTGCAGTGGTACAATACAACACCACAATACAGCAGAACCCTGATTTATAATACAGCATTTTATACTGCATTTTATAAGATATAGTAATTTGTGAGGATTTTCAGAATTGTGCGCATTGAATGATTTTATCAAGATGTTCCCATGTAGAATGGTAACTTAACTCGAATCTGCCAAGAGAACAGAGCATCTTTTTTTTTGTTTTTGTTGAGATAGTAAACAACTGAATGTTCTACCGACCAGAGAACACTAGGAAGCGTAACAACAACAGAACTTGAATGGCGAGCATCGAGCAGAAAACACTTCTTTGAACAGACAAAATTTTTTGGTAAAAATAATCCGGAATGTCTTACAGGTTCACCAGGTCTTTACACATGGAAGAACGAAAACCACATTTTGTGCTCACCACACATCAACAGATCAACGTCTCTCACACACTTTTATTACAGAATTTTTAGAATCTTGACCAACATACAAAATACTACAAGTACTTGTGTTGTTTGCATATCTTCTCCATGCATGTGTAAAATTGCACTGCTTTTTTCAATAAAACATTGATGTCAACATTACCTATACCATGCTACTGCCTCAAACTATTAAAGAAGACAACTAATATATACTAGATTACCAGTACATTACAGTACATTTATATAACATAGTACTATTAGTACATACATGTATTATCATGTATTATAAAATGTCGCATATTTGCCATTCAATAAGACAGAGTTGGCACTTTGAACAGGATTTTCTGGGGCAAAATCTGGGCTGTTTTAGACAATCCGCCTATATCGCTGGAATCATTTACAGACACGAACAGGTTCACTTCCACTTCCCACGTGGATAACAGCAGTTGAACGCGTAGAACATGTTGTATGTCAAAGGTAAACAGCATAAAAATAACAATAGGAATCCCACTGAGACACCTGCTTTGTTCGTATGTAAATCGGAAGTAGACGAAACCCATTGTACCCATGTGAAGCAGAGGAAGATATACTAGTATACTGTTGGCAAATAAATGTCTGTACATAAACTTTCCTTGTATATGGGTACATTTACCATGGTCAGAAATGTTGGAGGAGACAAACTGGTAATACCAGGAACTGTGTTCAGTGCTGGAGCAGTTTTGTTGCATTCATTGTCTACTTGAAAAGCTGATGATGTAAAAGGTATAAAAGTGCGAGAGAAAAGGATGGAAGCTAGAGTGCTTTAAAACGCTATAAACGATCACCCATTATCACTACACCGACCCAGGTGCTAAACTTCCAATGCGGCTTTAATAATGTTCTTGCTTGACTTGGATCAGAACTACTAACACTAAATTTAACACCTAGTTATGTATCACTGTATGCAATGATAAGCTAATTATATCTATCTGTGAATGTAAGGCTCCCGGTTTGTGATAACAAAAGTCCATTATCATGTCAGATTATCTATGCTACATGTTCGAATGATGTAGCATGATGTAGTCAGGACAACATGTACATGCAAAACAGCATTATGTGCATATAAAATGTTACTTCATCATGTTTGTGTGATGTAGATTACTAGTAGTATAGTGTCTGCAATGGTGCACATATATCTGTATCGTTCACTTTAAATCGAAAGTAAGCATGTACATACCTCGAAGACGCCTAGACATCGCCCCAAGACGCCAATGACTCCGGCCTCCTCTCGGAGCTCCCTGGAGGCCGCCTCGCCCGGGTCCTCTGTGGGCTCGATGCCGCCCCCCGGGACCACCCACAGGTGGGCATTGCGGCTCCCACTGACCAGCAACACCTGACAGGGGGGGGGGGGGGGGGGGAATGGGGGGATGTACAGCCTAGATTCTTCAATTTCAATTTAATAACATTTTCATACAAGAGTGTATATTCAAATGTACAGATGAATTAGTTGACTGGATGGATAAGTCAGAGTGACACAAAGACCTAACATGATTACTGTAAAGACAATACAAAACATGACTGTAGTAGTGTTCACTAGTCCTTTTCATGTTTTATATGGTGAATTTCTGATCCGATGAATTTTCAAAATAATGGAAAGTAGATCTAATTCTGACACCATTTTTTTTTTTTTTTTACAGTTTAAGTTTTACAGAACTTCATTGTCAAAAGTTAACATTTCCGGTAATGATGTTCCGTTGACCGTTATTCTTTCAAAAGGCGGTTGAAAAGTCATTTGATTACGATGATCGGTTATGATAATCAATAATTGGTCATCGAATTTTGCTAAAATCCGTCAAAGAAGAAATCAAATGACTGTGATTTTAAACACAACTACACAAGATTTTAAGAAAGGCAGTCGAAAACAACTTGGTAGATGGTAAAAAAATGACTGGATATGATCTTTTTTTTAATATGGAAATATATTATCAACATGGTTCAATGGCTTGCATACTAAAGCATGGTTCAATGGCTTGCATACTAAAGCATACACAACAGATTACAATCGATCATCGATCGGTTGGTGGTACCTGTTTGCAATCGTTGATCGAAACTCGAAAGTGAAAGTACAACCGATTCCCATCACTAATTTCCAGTCAATTTGTAATTTGATTCAAAGAATGGAGTATTTGGATCGAGGTTTTCAAGTCTTAAATGAGTTTTATTCACATACCACAAAGGCACAATCCTGTATGGTTTACCGGTATCTTCAAGTACAATCTTTCAAAATTAACATGGATATACCTACATGTCATAATTGAGTTGACTTCCCTAATTAACTTAACATAATGTAATATGGCTATGATAAATTACTAAAATCAGCTGATAATGAAGAGTTCAGTGAGACAGACATGAAGTAGATCTAGGTTCTAGGACTATGATGTTGCTCTGTTGCTGCCCGGAGGTTGTTTGACAGCTTGCCACTGTCTAAGTGCTGAGCAGTGCTGAGTTGCTGAGCATGACAAGCACGTTGATTTTGCTTACCTCGGACTCAGTGTCGTCTTTGACACAGACACATGCAGCCCTTTTCCTGTAGCCCTCCTCGTCGTAAGTACGGGCCTGGTCAGGCTTTTCCTTCACCATTTTGAACAAATGGTATCTGATTATTCCAATAATGCACTCTTTAAAGCGCTAAAGCCAGTCAGACAGCCACAATCATGATGACAGTTGACGATTTTCAGTGCTGTCAAAGAAATCAAATCCGTTATGATTATCAGCCTGCCGGAAGTTTGCTAATGTTTATGAATCGCCGCGCCACCTTGCGAATGAATGCATAAGTAATGGGGGAGGTCACTCTCCACAGAGAGGTCACACACCATGAGACACCATCAGTATGCGATTTCAGCACGATACACTAGGGTGAATCGAATGCCAATGCATGCAGAAAATGACAATGTAATAATACTAAATGATAAATGACATACAAACATATCTTACAATGGCATGACAACACCTTTTTGAACTACCTTTCTGGAAACCAAATACACCTATTACCAAAAGTCTGGAATCACAAACATATGTGCACAAATATTACATGGTTGTTCATAATTGTGAAGTGTATGCTTACTCTTTACGATACTAACAAACAAATAACAATTTCTTGATATTTTGAAAAGATTCATGTGTTTGTAGTCCAATATTTTGGACAGCAGATAAGTTCTCATTAGCTAGTGAAAAATTGTGCGTTTTAATGCAAGAACTGCGTTCACTGTCTGGCACATATTGATAGCCATAGACCACCAGTCATCAACGTTAGGGATCTCGCTGTTGTAATGTGGGCAGAATGGTTTCAGATTCCAACCCCCCACCCGACAAATAATGACCGGCCCCTTCACTTAAGAAACCGTAATGTTCATGTCCGTCCAGATTCCAAGTCTGTTTTCATAGTGAAGGATGACTGACATGTTGAACATCATACCTGCGAGTTTATCTTTTTATGCATTATCGTGATTACTGTTAGCTTCTAACAAATGCATTTGCTCAAAATTACTATTAAATATCATTTTTCTCTTGTATGCTTGCCTCAAACATCTATAGCAAGTATCTGATCCATATTTATTGTGTGTTATCGCAAAAGCATAATTATTTCAAAACCAGATAAAAGTGATTCCAGATTTTTGGTAATAGGTATGTACATGTCTGAATACACGATTGTAGGTTACAGACGTGCACGTGCTTATTCATACGTGGTTTCCATAGAAATAACATATAATGTCTATGGATTTCTTCCCGCTTTGTAACATCCCAAAGAAATGGCCTATTCTGAATATCTTGAAATTTTAGACCTATTTCTGAGATCATGCTATGATCTGTCAGTATGTAAGTATTTAATGTTCATTCATGTCATGTACATTAAAGCATTTTATATCACAGCTTAAATGCTCAGTTTGAGTTAGAAAAAAAAATTGCCTAAGGGCTGAGAAAGGTAACCAAATGTAACCTTCACCAAATGAAATGTATAGTGTTAAATCACAAGTTGTTTTCACCAAAATTGCTGTTTTGACATTTCAAGATGATTGAGATCAAGTCACGGTCTTTACTGAAATCGCCTAATCTATGATTTCCTCTTTGAATGTGCCAGTATATCTTTAAGTATTCTAAGAGTTTACTCCATACATCTCACATAGATTGGATGAGATTTCCAAAAGATTATCGCATTTATGGCCTGATAACCTAATGCCATGGAGTTGCGTCCGTCGTCCGCCCATCATCCGTCAGCCATTCGGTTTGATGTTGTCTATTTCCGGTAAACTTGGCAAGCCTTTTTCAGTGTTTTCATATCGGTTTTCGCTTCTAACTTGCAGGTCAAGAATCCTTAAATAACGGTGGTCAGTCATGAAGCATCGGAACATCCAACATGCACTTTTGATGTTGAACAATCAAACTCTGCGAATAAGTCACTCCGAAATTTAAGAAAAAAATCTTCAAAAAACCCTAATGTAAATACTAAATAGATCTATGATGCTTGTGGGAATTATACAGTCACACTGTCTTACTCCCGACGGCATAAAAAAAAACGGTAACATATATTTCATCCATCAGCGCAGAATCATCATATAACTGCAACGTTTTGTATACCTGACCATATGAATCATTGAACTGAAAGGAGTCTCTCCACACTCTTTGGCCTCTCTTCCGTTCAAGGCTGCACACCTGGCATCTCTCCAATGAACTTCCGTGTACCCAATCAAATAGTGCCTAAAAAACCTGAATTTCCTGGCCTTATATGCAGTCTTTGTGGATTCTGCATACGACTATATATGGCCTCTGGCAGCAACACAACATCAAACATTATAGTATGTTGTTGTGAATGTGACGAACTATTGAGCAATGTCAATTTGTAAACATAAATTTGGAGGTCCAGTATTTCTACACTGAACGCACGTGTTTCGTTTGGGCCTCAGCAAAAACAAGTGATTTAGGCCATCTGAACATAGCGAAAAAACGATCGTGTGATTGATTGATTGATTGAGTTTATTTAGTAAAATCAATATAAACATAAAAATGGTGAATATTTTGTAAAGTTTGACGCCCGCTATCTAGGATCACTGCAGATCCCGCTACCCAGGGTCACGGCGAGCGTAGGTAATTACTTTAGAACTATAACCAGGTAAACAGTCCACCGCACAAGTCCGGCCGTCATACATTACTCAGGCATTGCATCATCATTGTAATGTAGCCTGTGACAAGCCCGGAAGGCCATGGGCGCGGCGCCCGGAACCCACGCACTTGGGCGTATTGCTGCGGGGATAGCACTGCCCCGGGAATAGAACCCCTTACAGCCCAACGGTCTGCCAGAGCCTGTGTCGCACCATCCCAGGGCGAAGGACTATCGTTCCAGGGGGCGTGCGCCCCGGATCTAAGTAGCCCCCCTCCTGGGCCCCCAATTGGAAATTGCCCCAGGGCCCTAGTGAGCCCACTTAGCCAGGAAAAGGGGACGTAGAGCCCCCTCGCCTTGCCCTTCACTGCTCTGAAACAACTTCGAGTAAGCAGGCGGGCTGGCCAGAACGCGAGAACGAGGGCTGACGTCAGACCATTGTTACATTAGAGTGGATCGATAAAAGACAATGCGTCACCTATGATAACGGCCCAAACTCCTATCACAATCTTTTGGCAAAATCGCCACAATATACAAATTATATTCATTTCATTTTATTTCGAATTCATGGTTCATATAGTACAGTAAAATGGTATCACAGACAGGAAAAAAACCAAGAAAAATAACAAAAAGTAAAAGACAGATACAAAGACACAAACTGTTCAGATGTATAAAATACTGTTCCACCATGCTGAAATACTGGAGTGTAAAGGTACAACAGAACGTACAATACCCCCAATTATTGCAGTCTCCTCAAACAGTTGTTGTATGCGACTTTCATCCTTTTTATAACAGAAGTTGTGGAGTTATACCACACAGGAGCACAGTATGAGCTGGTACAATATGACTTGAACAACATACACTTCACATCGTGAGAACACTTGGAAAATCTTCGAAGAAGCGTATTAGCTTGTGCATAGAATTTTCTCAGTTGCCTAGCACAGTCTATATCAGTACTGTTACTATCAAATCAAACACCTAAATATTCAGCCTTGTCCACATAAGCGAGTTCATTGCCTGACAGAGTCAGCACTGGACTTTTGCTTTTATACCTTTGGGCTTAAAAGCCATACACAAGGGTTTTTTCACGTTGAATACAATGTCATTTTTTAACCCATATTCGTCACATGTGTTCAGCAACTGTTGCATAGCAGCTGTAGATAAACTGATCAGACACAGATCATAAAATGGTATCACTTGGATCATCAGCATAGTAAATATGATTCCTAAATTCGCTACCAATATGACCACCCAAATTTGAGCTGTTCAACAGACAGGACAAATCATCAACGTAAACATTAAATAATCTAGGAGACAAAATACCACCTTGTTTAACACCATTACCAACTTTGAAGTGGTCAGATGTACAACTGCCCCATCTAACCTTCATGGTCTGATTTCTGTACCAATAACAAACTAGACGTCAAGGCCTGAAGATGCCTTGGAGCATTTCGTGTGAGTTCTTTTCCTACCTAACATATACCTAAGAGACCGTGTCTAGAACCTTGATGACTCTTTAACTGTCCGTGGTCAAAGTTTAAGTGACATACCCCGCCCTTAGGCATCTTTGCGTTTCGCTCTACGACGCACCGTTTCCGAGACACGGCAAACAGGAAGTGCTGAGTCGGCGAAAAAAAATCGACACCAGAAGTCGTCTCGACCCAAGATACCCTCTAGGCTAGTTAGTCTAGTATCAGGAGGCTGAAATTAAGCTCCGTTTCGCTCTACGACTCACCGTTTCCAAGATACAGCCAAACAGGAAGTGCCGAAAAATTTGACACCAGAAGACGTCTCCAGAAGGCCGAAATTGAGCTCCGTTTCGCTCTACGACGCACCGTTTCCGAGATACGGCCAAACAGGAAGTGCCGAGTCGGCGAAAAAAAATTCGACACCAGGGGTCGTCTCGACCCAAGATACCCTCTAGACTAGTATGTCTATTGCCAGGAGGCCGAAATTGAGCTCCGTTTCGCTCTACGACGCACCGTTTCCGAGATACGGCCAAACAGGAAGTGTCGAGTCGGCAAAAAAAAATTCGACACCAGGGGTCGTCTCGACCCAGGATACTCACTAGACTAGTTTGTCTAGTGCCAGAAGGCCGGGATTGAGCTCCGAGTCGGCTGAAATAAATTCGACACCAGGGGTCGTCTCGACCCAAAATACCCCCTAGACTAGTTTTTCTAGTGCCAGAAGGCCGGAATTGAGCTCCGTTTCGCTCTACGACGCTCCGTTTCCGAGATACGGCCAAACAGGAAGTGCCGAGTTGGCGAAAATAAATTCGACACCAGGGGTCGTCTCGACCCGAAATACCCACTAGGCTAGTTTGTCTAGTGCCAGAAGGCCGAAATAGAAGGCCGTTTCCGAGATACGGCCAAACAGGAAGTGCCGAGTCGGCGAAAAAAAAATCGACACCAGGGGTCGTCTTGACCCAAGATACCCTCTAGACTAGTTTGTCTAGTACCAGGAGGCCGAAATTGAGCTCCGTTTCGCTCTACGACGCATCATTTCCGAGATACGGCCAAACAGGAAGTGCCGAGTCGGCAAAAAAAAATTCGACACCAGGGGTCGTCTCGACTCAAAATACCCTCTAGACTAGTTTGTTTAGTGCCAGGAGGCCGAAATTGAGCTCCGTTTCGCTCTATGACTCACCGTTTCCGAGATACGGCCAAACAGGAAGTGCCGAGCCGGCAAAAAAAAATTCGACACCAGAGGTCGTTTCGACCCAAGATACCCCCTAGACTAGTTTGTCTCGTGCCAGGAGGCCGAAATTGAGCTCCGTTTCGCTCTACGACGCACCGTTTCCGAGATATGCTTGAAAGCCTCAAGGATGAATCAGCAAAAATTCTTCCGAGCTCTAGGTCAAAGGTTGTTCGACGTATTGATCCCAAAATCAATAGGGTTCTTTCTTGGTGGTATATGAACTCCCATGCACAGAATACCTGCCATTGCATGAATACTTTTTGAGTTATCGCTCGGAAACCAAGTCTCAAAATCAACCTTGATTTCATCCTCACGGACCTCACGGACCCTGGAGCCGCCTCCAAAACAATAGGGGTCTTCCATGTAATATTTCTGACCAGTGGTGTAAATTTGGACAAGATCCGTTCAGGCGTTCCCGAGTTATTGATCGGAAACCAAAACGGCGGAAAGTAAAAAAAAAAGGAGGAGAAAAAAAAAAAAAAAAAAAAAAAAAAAAACCCAGACAAAACCATAAGGGCATTTCGTGCCGAAATGCCCTAATAATAACCTTGGAATATGACGGTCCATCAACTTCCGAAATAATGTCCAATGATTGACCTTATCAAGCGCCTTACTGGTATCCAAAAAAGACACATAGACACATGTTGACTGTTTCTTAAAATGGTCAATAAATTCATGTAGAGCATACACGGCCATGTCAGTACCGTGGCTCCGTTTGAAACCAAACTGGTTGTGACTTGTACACAAATACATTTCTAACCGAAACAATAAAATGCTTTCAAATATCTCAGAAGCACAAGTAGCAATAGCAATAGGCCGGTAATTGTTCATATCCGCTAAGTTACCACACTTGTTTTTCACTGAAGGAATAATGAGTGAGTCCAACATAGTATTTGGTGAGTAACTATGTACAATCATTGCACTAAAACGCAATGACAGTAAAATTGAAACATTAAAATTCGCATATATATAACATTCACTGCTAAGACCATCAGGTCCTATGGCTTTACCTTTCTTCAGCTTTTTAATCATAAAGTCAACTTCATCAGCTGTGACCAGTTCCATATCACTGGCAGAGGCGTAGACACCATATAATTATTGGTCCGGCGCTATTGACACAGCACATAGCGGTCTGGGGGTTCGGGGGGCGCCGTAAGCCCCCCCGAGGGGAAAAATGAAATCTACTCTCTGTAAGGTGCTCTCTAGCGTATGTCTGGGAGAGTAACTGCTGATTTCTAGACACTTTCACATCTGGTCTCTTTTTTGCATTTTCGAGGAAAAGTCACGTTCAATATAAATAGTATTTTTGCATAAAAAACTGCATTGCAAATAATACTTTTTTTAACACATACATGTCATAATCCCCCAGCATGCAATAAGCAAAAGATTATAGAATAGCCAGAAAATAGCCCTGCATTGGCCATGCAACCTAGTACTACACAGGGGCGAACACACAATGTCCCAAAGGAGGGGACAGTTGTGTAGACTAATGAATGAAACAGGCGTGGGGTCTGGGGCCCGCATAGGGCCCCAGAAACCAACGTCTTCTAGATGCTCTGTGGTGAAATATGATGCCCTCAGTACTCGAAAATGTGTTGCTATCAACACATCCATATCATACTTTCAAATCAACAATATTTTCATATGAATTCATCAAAGTGGAAAATATCTATCAAAATAACATTCGATGCTAGATACTCAACACATCAACAAATGTGATGATTTTCTATTGCCATATATACTCGTATGCACATACCCAACCCGTTTCTGTGCATATACTTCTTATATTCTTGGATATGCCGTTGATGTTTATGATTTCAAAAGCCTTTCTCCAATTAAAAATATACAATTATTTCCAGGTTGATTATATTGGCATGTATTTCTCGAAGTAAATATAGAGGTATGTCAATCTTAGACTAATGCCCATTCTGACATCATCAGTGGCATAAAGAACAACAAATAATTATAAGTTACTTAACCCGTTCACTCAATATGTCCCAGCTTGTTTTATTTCCCAACTTGATTTCATAGTTTGTAATTCAATTGATAGAAGAATCAAGTTTTTGTCAGATTAATAAAACAAACAGGCGTGGGCTTTGGACCCGCGTAGACTTCTCGATACTCGGTATCGAATTTTGAGGCTCTCAGAACTGGCAATGTCAAGCAATTCCGTGAGGGTATTAAATAAAGATCCGGCAAAATACAGCATGTGCAACGTAAAAGAGGGGTAAATTAAAATGTCTTACAAATAGATGATTTTGTCATATGCACATGTACATAAGAAAATAATTATACTGTCTATATAATATGTTCCGTTTGCAAATTCACATGTCAAAAGAATATATTCCAGGCGAAACAGGAACAAAAGACGCATATACAAAAATCGTCACGGTGTTTCCTGAAATTAAAGGGCGCGCACCTCTTGCTCCCCTGAGTCCTCTACATTGCTACACTCAGGTTGTACCCAGATGAAATAAGTAATGCTACTTCAATATTGTCAATATCGATTACTAATTTATTTCTCATGAATTAATGAACTATATAAAATCTCCAAATTATTGGTCCGGCCATGGCCGGAGTGGCCGGAGTGGTGTCTACGCCACTGATCACTGGTTCCATATCACATATTACATGGATAACACAATAAAGCATAAAACGCTTATTTCCATTGTGGTCCTTGTGAAACTGTCATATGATAAAATAGAGGAACTAAACATGCATAATTTGTGACTGCCAAGCTCTCAGAAAAAAATGAACAATAGATGTTGAGATTCTTCCCCTTTTATAGAGATAAGGGGCTCCGGAGTGGGACCATGTACATTGATTTATATAGGGCCTTGAATTGCGAGTGTGGCCTCCCTGGTCATGTTGATGAGATTGTTTCTAGCGCACTCGCTAGATGTCACCTTTAAGAAATCCGTCTCTCTGATTGGCTGAGGAACCTATTCACCTTCCGATCTGCGTTTTTTTGACATTTTGGAATGAAATGTTTGAAACCTCAATAAAACTGCAAAATACCACACTCTCACTGCTTTGAATACAACAGGTTTGTAAAAATCACAGTCCACAAGTTACGGTCTAACTCCTAACGAGAAATATCTCCGATACATGCCCATATTCTCCCACATTTCGGCCCAAACCATTTTGACAACTCCAGGAATTTGAGTGGACCTATTGCGATCAGCTGATTTCATTTTCATTGTCTGCGCAGTCAGAGATGAGTTTATTTTTGACTTTTGTCAAATGATAGTTTGTGTGATGGAATCGATGTATGTACCGTAGTCGTTCTATGTAGGTGTAGCTTACACGTGCTGACGTAGATCCAGGTAAAATGGCAGGTTGAAACATGGTTGAAAGGCTCATCAACTTTTTGATCATACAGCCCGCTTAACTCTGGCAAGCGTAGGCCCTATTCCATTCTCCCAATGGCAGGGAATCACGCTATGGCATATTCGCCGTCCGATTACAGGCCGAATTTTGGCCCGGTACGCAGACTGCATACTTGGCCATTATTCACAAATAAACGACATTTATTCCGGATATAAACCCAGGTGTCCCACTCTGTCGAGCGCAGAAGGCGCGAGTGGGACACAGGTTCAAGCGTGCACAGGTGTCGTACTGATTTACACTTCGAGCGTGACCAAGCCTCAGATTGCATGACCAGACATCTACCCAGATAAATGGCACAGATAAATGGACAGATTGCATATCTGCTCATGTGCGACCACACCACCGAGCACGGCAAAGATTTTCAATTCGCCCATTTATCGCCCAGGAATGGCGAAATCAGAAGTTGTGGATTATCTTGTCGATTTGAAATGATGCTCAGATCGGATTCCACCGGTGTCTGACCAAGGAATTCTCCTACATAATTTGATGCAGAACAGATCGAAGGACAATCTGGTGCCAGGTAGATGTCTGGTCATGCAATCTGAGACTTGGTCATGCTTGAACCTGTGTCCCACTCGCGCCATCAGTGCTCGAGAGAGTGGGACACCTGGGTTTATTCCGGATATAGCTCTGTAATTCACAAGAGGGAATGATTTGCAATCATTTTCTGGAGCAAAAACGAAACTACTGTGTACTTATCGTAATTAACAAGCAAAATATCCCGAGCTGTCAAATCTGCCATCTTCGTGTTGATATTGCCGCCATTTTGCCATGGCACTCACGCGAGATTCGCAGAGAATCATGGGTAAGAAGTGGGCGTGTCTTGCAATATGACACCTGCGTGACATTTATATGATGATGTTTTCAAAGGAATATGGATCAAATTATTATATTAATTGATGAAAAAAAGTTCTCAACATATGAATTGCTTTCATTGAATAATCCGATAGCGAAATAAAGATCAATTCTCATCGTCTCCCAAGTTGACGAGATGTTCTACTGCGCATGCGCACTGCAGCATCCGCTATCTTGAAAGGTTGAAAAATAAACAAAATGAACGCGCTAAATTGCACTGCTTTGTTTTCACATTTACACCCTCTGAATCGATGACATGTCACCAGACATGCCAACATTGAGAAGAATGAAACCGGGACTAATTGCTCGATCGAAGCGAGAGCACCTTGCGGTCTGGGGGTTCGGGGGGCGCCGTAAGCCCCCGAGAAAAAAATGCATATTTATAGTCTCTAGAGCAATTCTGGTCTGTATCTCAGAGGTCCTTGGGGATTTACATTGGAGCTATAATTTTACTGATTCGACCATTATAACATGTATTTAATTTTTGCATCATCTGGAAAAAAATAACAACCAGGAACTTATAAAATCATTAAATCAATAGGCACAGCACAGTCAAGAACAAACTGATTATTTCACTCATTCATCCAAAGCTTGCTGTCTGATATATGTCCGGATGATATGCTGATGTCCTGGCAACACATGGTACATAGGGCATGATGTTCACTTTTCCGACTTGCTACAATATATGAATGCTTATCTGTGTAATCAGTTGAAAATTTGGTTTTGTTTTTGCTTTTCTTCTTTTCTGGAGTTTCTGGACTAGAACTAGTAGGTTTCACCCTTTTCATGATCACTCAGTTCTAGGCCTACACAGACACCTGTAATATATTTATGCAAGTTAATTGTTATTCAATATAGCCAACTGCAATCTCTGAGATGGCCCCCAAAATAATTTAGTCAGAGTCTGAGATATACAGACTTCAGACTTTTAACAAGCAAACCTATGGAATTGTTACGACACTTACACGAACCAGCGGGAAACGTGCCCTGCCTTTTGCCGCTATAAAAATGTACTCCATAGGGCATGTCACTTGATAAAGTTGTCCACGCGAGGTTCGGATCATGACTGGCGCGCGATATTTGTTGCAGGTAGCCATAGTTACAGTGCACTGTACCATAGTTACAGTGCATTCATGACGTTTAAAGTCTTGTTGAAAATTGAGGGATCGTCTCAAAGAATGAATCTTGTGCACGTTCACTCGCAATTGGCGCATCAATTTTGTTGTTTATTCAAGATTCGGCGATGAAGACTTGGGAAGTGTCTAGATTTTACGATAATATGAGAAAAACACCCCAAAACCGGGAAAACCGGGGATAAATAAAAAAACGGGACACAACATCCCAGGCTGGCAAAAGTCGGGACTATCCCGGGAAAACCGGGACTGTTGGCATGTCTGTGTCACTCTTTTGATGTCATAAAGGTCAGTTAAAACCAATCTGCATCATATTTCACGCATGACAATTCTTTACACGCACTCAAATCGAAGTGTCAAAATCATATGATCCGTTCCAGCTTTTATATTAAATTCTGGAATGGATACTAGTATGCATGTGCATTTCAACCAGAATCATCGGCCAATCGAACACAATCGCAAATTCCAGAACTGTTTTGCTAATTCCAGAAATGCGATTCTGCTCCACTTAAAAAAACAAACAGGAATACTGTAAAAAGACAGCTATTAAATTTGGCCGTTTTGAGTCCCACGTCATTTGGCGGAGATTTAATTTGGCGGTTTCAAGACCACTTATATTTCTTAACATATATCTAGTTAATTTGGCAGACGATTTAATTTGGCGTTTTTTCCCCTACCGCCAAATCCGCCAAATAAATCGTCTGCCAAAATTAGTCTTTTTACAGTACCCTGCTGTCAATTCCGGAATGACATCTCTGACGCCAATCGAACAAGGAAACGTAATTCTAGAATCAACAGATTCAGTTCACTGTTGATGGTTTCTATAGAGAGTGATGAATTAATTGAAGCACTAACAATTTATCGGTGCATTCAAAAGTGTATAGCTGTAGGCATTCAGGGGTGATTGTGCTATTCAATATGAAATAGTTTCCTGGTTAACTATTTGGTTAACCAGTAAATTTACTCGATGAAGTCCTTTCCTCTGTATTACCTGTACTTCATCACCATGATCACTGTACGGCAAGAGCCTGGCAGTGGCAGTGTGCACTATAGTATTATGACTCATACATGTATATCACCACATTGACACATTGACACATGAGAGAGCGTGGCATGTAATCTATCATTGTATCCCCCGAACAAAGTTCGGCGGATACTATGGATTTACGATCGTCGCGCCGCCGCGTCCGCGTCCGCAGACACTTTCTTGTGAACACACTGCAGCTTGCAAATATGAACCGATTTTGATAATATTTCATATGGACATGTCTTATGGTGAGACCTGGTCACCTATCGATTTTGGTTGCCATAGCAACCAAAATAGCCGATTGGCGTAACATTTTGTGCTCAAATTAGCCTGTTTAACACACATGGGTTGTGAACGCTCTACGGGTGGGAGTTTTCAATGAATGATGATGAAATCGCACAGGCTCAATGAGAAAGACCATCACACGAAACCTATTGTTTTTCAGAATGATCGAATAAATATTAATAAGTTTGAGAGGTTAACTTATTACGACAATTAAAATACCTACTTTGACATGTGTGATCACTCCAATAACCTGTACTATGAAAGCAAATTGCACTGGATTCTTGTTCAGAATACAGAACTGATGTTTTTGGTGAAAAAAGAACAATATTACTGAATAAGTTAACATTGGTTTTACTAGTTAAGTCTATTATTGACCACAATAAAAATAGTTAAGACGAGAAACATTTATTATTGAGCTCAACAAGGTAAAGGTTTTGTCCAGTAGAGATTTCACAGGTATAACCGAATAAGTTAACATTATTTTTACTAGTTAAGTCTATTATTGACCACAATAAAAATAGTTAAGACAAGAAACATTTATTATTGGGCTCAACAAGGTAAAGCTTCTGTGCAGTAGAGATTTCATGGCTGTAGCCGAATAAGTTAACATCATTTTAGGTTACCGGACCTTTGGTCCGATAACCTATTGGCATGGCGTTGCGTCCGTCCGTCCGTCCGTCCGTCCGTCCGTCCGTCCGTCCGTCCGTCCGTCCGTCCGTCCGTCCGGCGTTAACATTTTTATCTTTAAAGTTAACGATCGAATCTTTCTGAAATTTTGCACAAAAATGCCTAAAAATATTTTGAGAAGGAGGTATTTTTTTGTTTTTTGATTTTCGCATTTTTAGGTTACCGGACCTTTGGTCCGATAACCTATTGGCATGGCGTTGCGTCCGTCGTCCGTCCGTCCGTCCGTCTAGCCGTCCGTCCGTCCGTCCGTCCGGCGTTAACATTTTTATCTTTAAAGTTAACGATCGAATCTTTCTGAAATTTTGCACCAAAATGCCTAAAAATATTTTGAGAAGGAGGTATTTTTTTGTTTTTTGATTTTCGCATTTTTTTCAAAACGGCGGCCGTTTTTGTCGAAAAACGCTCAATTTTGGACTTTGACGGCCATTTTCTCAAAAACTGTCTGATCAGTTTTGAGTTTTTGGTTTCAAAAGATTCCCCTCATATACCTCTGTGATATGTATAAGTTTGGTTGCCCTAAATCTGCCGGTTTCCGTGTGGCGGCCATTTTGAATTTTTGGCGGGTCGGCAAAAAAATTTTTTTTCGCCCCAAATCGCATTACTATCCATTTTGGGCCATTTCTAGGCAAAAAAAATTTTTCACCCTTTGAAAAAAATTTTGGACTTAGAAAATTTTCGGCACTTTTTTCCTTCATAATGGGAGCTGTCAGGACTGTACTCATAGAACGCTTGAAGATAGAGCTTAGAAATTGGCACTTTCAAATGAGAAGTCATATATGCCGACTTGTGTGGTGACTTTGAATTTGACCTTCGATGACCTTGAAAGGTCAAAACAGCCATTTTGGGGTCAAAAAATGCCCAGATTTGCCTTTATAGATGAAATGCTTGCAGAGAGAGCTCATGTTTGCATTATGAACATATAGGAAGACATATATGGCACAACTAATGATGACCTTGAACTTGACGTCAGATGACCTTGAGTGCCAAATGTCTGACTTGGAATGTGTAAATTGACCTAGGCGGCCTAAACGATTCCACCCAACATATAGAATATCAAATGCCGCACACATACATGTAATGGTTACATCGAAGTTCATACGGATGACCTTGATTGGTAAATCCCAAGGTCATATGTTTACACTGCGAACCTTGATTGGTGAATCTCAAGGTCTGTTACCTGCCAATGCTGCCATGGCCAAACCAAAATTGTCCGGTAACCTATCTTAGCCTTTGGGCTAATTTTTTCAAAATGGCGGCCGTTTTTGTCGAAAAACGCTAAATTTTGGACTTTGATGGCCATTTTCTCAAAAACTGTCTGATCAGTTCTGAGTTTTTGGTTTCAAAAGATTCCCCTCATATACCTCTGTGATATGTAAAAGTTTGGTTGCCCTAAATCTGCCGGTTTCCGTGTGGCGGCCATTTTGAATTTTTGGCGGGTCGGCGAAAAAAAATTTTTTCGCCCCAAATCGCATTACTATCCATTTTGGGCCATTTCTAGGGCAAAAAAAAATTTTCACCCTTTGAAAAAAATGTTGGACTTAGAACATTTTCGGTACTTTTTCCCTTCATAATGGGAGCTGTCCGGACTGTACTCATAGAACGCTTGAAGATAGAGCTTAGAAATTGGCACTTTCAAATGGGAAGTCATATATGGCGACTTGTGTGGTGACCTTGAATTTGACCTTGGATGACCTTGAAAGGTCAAAACAGCCATTTTTGGGTTGAAAAACGCTCAAATTTGCACCTGGTCTGTATTTTCTCAAAAACTGTCTGATCAGTTTTGAGATTTTTGCTTAAAAAGATTCCTCCTATATACCTCTGTGACGTGTATAAGTTTTGTTGCCCTTGAATCGCCGATCTCAGTGTGGCGGCCATTTTGAATTTTTGACGAGTCGGCGAAAAAAAAATTTTTCGCCCCAAATAACATTACTATCCATTTTGGGCCATTTCTAGGCAAAAAAAAATTTTCACCCTTTGAAAAAAATTTTGGACTTAGAAAATTTTCGGCACTTTTTTCCTTCATAATGGGAGCTGTCAGGACTGTACTCATCAGTCAGGAACAGATACAAATTTGGTAATTGTTATGAATTACCAAAATATGACATTTTAACATCGTTTAGAAATTACACAAAAAGGAAATGGCAAATATACATGACCATTTTGTGATATTTTAGCAATTACCTATTTTGGTAACTTCAGTCCAATTTTCTTGTTCGGATGCCTGCTGTGAATTGCATGCTGTGTACGGATTGCTACAAATCTATTGAGAGAACACCACATGGTGTAAGCTCTCTTTTGTCATGTTTATAGCAATCCGTACACAGCATGCAATTCACAGCAGGCATCTGAACAAGAAAGTAAGACTGAAGTTACCAAAAGAGGTAATTGTTAAAATATCACAAAATGGTCATGCATATTTGCCATTTCCTTTTTGTGTAATTTCTAAACGATGTTTAAATGTCATATTTTGGTAATTCATAACAATTACCAAATTTGTATCTGTTCCTGACTGCTCATAGAACGCTTGAAGATAGAGCTTAGAAATTGGCACTTTCAAATGGGAAGTCATATATGGCGACTTGTGTGGTGACCTTGAATTTGACCTTCGATGACCTTGAAAGGTCAAAACAGCCATTTTGGGGTCAAAAAATGCCCAGATTTGCCTTTGTAGATGAAATGCTTGCAGATAGAGCTCATGTTTGCATTATGAACATATAGGAAGACATATATGGCACAACTAATGATGACCTTGAACTTGACGTCAGATGACCTTGAGTGCCAAATGTCTGACTTGGAATGTGTAAATTGACCTGAGCGGCCTAAACGATTCCACCCAACATATAGAATATCAAATGCCGCACACATACATGTAATGGTTACATCGAAGTTCATACGGATGACCTTGATTGGTAAATCCCAAGGTCATATGTTTACACTGCGAACCTTGATTGGTAAATCTCAAGGTCTGTTACCTGCCAATGCTGCCATGGCCAAACCAAAATTGTCCGGTAACCTATCTTAGCCTTTGGGCTAATTTTTACTAGTTAAGTCTATTATTAACCTCAAGAAAAATAGTTAAGACAAGAAACATTTATTATTGAGCTCAACAAGGTAAAGGTTTTGTCCAGTAGAGATTTCACAGGTATAACCGAATAAGTTAACATTATTTTTACTAGTTAAGTCTATTATTGACCACAATAAAAATAGTTAAGACAAGAAACATTTATTATTGGGCCCAACAAGGTGAAGCTTCTGTGCAGTAGAGATTTCATGGCTGTAGCCGAATAAGTTAACATCATTTTTACTAGTTAAGTCTATTATTGACCTCAAGAAAAATAGTTAAGACAAGAAACATTTATTATTGAGCTCAACAATTTAAAATTTTTGTCCAGTAGAGATTTCATGGGTGTAACCGGATAAGTTAACATTATTTTTACCAGTAAAGTCAATTTTTACTTCGAATTTCAACTTGAAACCAAGTTTGGCACATATTATGAATTAAAATTTAAACTATGGTTAAAAGTTGATCTGGCTCCAATTTCGTCATCTTGAAATGTAGTTTTGGTCAACTTTTACTTTGAATTTCAACTTGGAACCAAGTTTGGCACATAGTATGAGTTGAAATATAACTTATAGTGAAAAGTTCGATCTGGCTCCAATTTAGTCATCTCGCAACTTGGAACCAAGTTTGTCAAATATTCTGAATTTAAATATAGCTTTAGGTGAAACTTTTATCTGGCTGTAATTTTGTTATTTTTTTCGAACATGTCGAAATGGAAATTCGAATGCAGTGATTTTAGTGGTGATCTTGAATTCGACCTTCAATAAGCTTGAAAGGTTTCACACTCACAATGTACATCAGCGATATATTTGGGGCAACAGGGATGATAGGGCTACGGGGGATACACCCGCGGTCGTAGGCGACCGGAAGCGTCTAGTTATCTATAGATTTGCAAGCTGTGCAGTGTTGAGCAGTGCACTTGAGTGACATGAACCTCAAAAGAATCAGGCATAAAATAGGCCCTTTGTGTCAACATTTTACAAGTCATCTTTAACCAAAAATTGTGACTAATAAATATCATGTTGATCGTACACAGTACCATAAATACAGCAGAAACCTGCAGTGCAAGACACTTAAGGGTCAAGTGACAGTCATACAACATGTACAATGTACATGACCCATCATTTATACCAGATCAATTTCCAGGCCTGTTTACTTGATTCTAAGCGGACTTGCATGACTTTTCAAACAGTGAAACAAAGAGGATGTGGGCACATTAAACACCTTGTGACTGACACATTTATTGCAGGGCCGGGAATGTTGTTTCCTGTTGGCACAGGCACTTGATGGAAGTGTGCAAATGTTTATCGCCCGGTGGCTGAATGGCAACAACAATACATGTACATGAATAATTTACAGGGAATATAAATTCATGTGAGATGGATGATACGTAAAAGTACTGGTTGAGACCTGCGTGTGCCATATAGTGTTTCCATCCACTAACCATTTGAGTTAGCTGCAATGCTGCTTGATAACACTGACATGAGTGAAAAAGTGAATCCATCTTTGGTATGTGTATTTCTCTTGCGATATCATTGTAGTAGTTCAAGAGTTAGCACATGGTTACCTATTACATTGATTAGCATGTGCATGATCCTACTAACATTAATTAACATACCATTACAATAACCTGATAACCACATTAACCAGTACTAGTAACCTTGATACATGTACAATGTATGTCTAATCATTATGACCTAATGTTGTTTGTGAGGTGAGATTGTCTGGAAAGCTATGTAGGTTAGTGTACTTTTGTACTCTCATGCACAAGATATATCCAGGTGTGTCGTACAGAGGGTGTGATTTGTCATGAGTTGGTACTCCATGTCAGCAGATGTAATCCTGTACTAGGAACCACCTGGATCTGTCAATGCTTAGCGTGATCAGGTATTGGCCAGTTTTGGCCCTCAATGTCCTCTCTAGTTGATTTATGAACAAACTTGGACTTGATCAAGATCGCAAAATGCTAATCATGCTAAATTGCTAACACCTACATTGAATAACCACTGAGCTCTTTGAGGGGAACTTTGGTGCAAAAAAATATGCTTCTTTGCACACGGTCTTGTACTTTGCTCCACCAATGTCCACTGTGTGTCTTAATATGTTTTTAATATGAAAACTTTCATTTTAGAAAAAGCTAACCCGGAAAAGATAGAACATGTGTGTCAAAAATTCCCCATATGGGTCATCTGGTCGAGCATGTGCCAACTTCTGGGACAAGACTTGAGGTTTTGTACCTCTAGAACATAGGCTGTCAACCTCAGAAGAGTTATTGTCCTGTCTTGCTTATCCAAACAATTAGCGTTAGTCAAACTTGCTGCACATGTACTCACAAACACTTGAACCATGACAAATGACCGGATTGGGCCAGATTGATCAGATTCCTTGACACTGTAAGAGTTAACTAGTGAGAGGTGAGGGCGGGGGGGGGGGGGGGGGGGGAAGGGTAGTGGATTTATCATAAATAAAGGCTAGAAGCCGCATGGTTGCGACTCATTCCTGTGATCACCCGATAGATCAACAGATTGTGCGTACTACGAACTGTCCGCAAGCTTTTTGTTGTAGGATTTCGACGGATTAAATTGCGATACAACTCGAACATGGGTATCAATAGAGATATGTCATTGACCAACAAGGAGGTCACGGATAATGCTGGACAGGTATATATCAAGACACATCAAACAGAAATAAGCATGATTAGACTCCACAAGTCTAACTAAACTCCACAAGTTTCTGGTTGGTTTTCACAGCAATACATTTCTGTGCAAAATTCTTTTGGTAAGATCTCTGCTTGAATTTCAGTATAAGCGTCAAGTCGTGACCACAAGCGGTGACTGAAAAAGTATTTATTCTCCATCATGCTATGTGATAGTGAATTTGTCGTGTATACCTTTATCTATTTCTCTCTCCCCAGCGTGTCGGATGTGGCGGCGCGGGTTCCCTGCCTCTCTGTGTGATGGACAGTGGCTACGACATGTATAACTTTATCTATTTCTCTCTCCCCAGCGTGTCAGATGTGGCGGCGCGTGTTCCCTGTCTCTCTGTGTGATGGACAGTGGCTACGACATGTATAACTTCATCTATTTCTCTCTCCCCAGTGTGTCGGATGTGGCGGCGCGGGTTCCCTGCCTCACTGTGTGATGGACAGTGGCTACGACATGTATAACTTGATCTATTTCTCTCTCCCCAGCGTGTCGGATGTGGCGGCGCGGGTTCCCTGCCTCACTGTGTGATGGACAGTGGCTACGACATGTATAACTTGATCTATTTCTCTCTCCCCAGCGTGTCGGATGTGGCGGCGCGGGTTCCCTGCCTCTCTGTGTGATGGACAGTGGCTACGACATGTATAACTTGATCTATTTCTCTCTCCCCAGCGTGTCGGATGTGGCGGCGCGGGTTCCCTGCCTCTCTGTGTGATGGACAGTGGCTACGACATGTATAACTTGATCTATTTCTCTCTCCCCAGCGTGTCGGATGTGGCGGCGCGGGTTCCCTGCCTCTCTGTGTGATGGACAGTGGCTACGAGGCCGTACAACTGGAGCCCTTCCTGCACCAAGTGGGGGGCCACTCCAGCGTGCTCTGTTTCGATGAGCACACCTTGTGTAAGCCCCTCGTATCGAGGGAGCACCACTTCTACAAAACAATGCCAGACGCGATGAAGGAATTCACCCCCGAGTACAGAGGTTAGTTGTCAAAATTTCACACATGTTCTTCAAATCAGATATATACTAGTAAACCTTGCATTGATAACTTGTATTTTTGATCTTGAGTAATGAGGGCATACCGCTATGCAAAAAAACCAGTTTACAGGCGAATATCGTTTTCTTTGCCAGGTGTGGTGGAGGTTATGTTTCGAGAGAGTAGCGATGGTTACCTCAGTCTGATGGCGTACCCACTCAGTGAGAACGGCTGTCGCAAGGCAGCGCCATACGCTGGGAATTCCCCAAGCTCAGGTGGTGACACTGCCCACTCGGACTCAGACTCAGAGACCGAGCATATCGGACACAAACAGCGGTAAGTTTTTGTCTCTGGCATGATAGAATGATATTTGGATTAGAGAGGTATGTGCATATCATGTTCATTACACATTTGTACCAAATGCACAATTCATCAAGTGGAACCATGCAATCTTGAATTTCTCCATACACTCCAGTATCCGGATCAAGCGGAGCGGCAGCATAGAGCACCTTGAGGTCGAGTCCCAGGCCAAGATGATCTTTGAGCTGGTCAATCCACTCAACGAGGCGGAGGACTCACAGACGACTGCCCAGAACCCCTGGAGTCTCCAGTGTCACCGCAAACAGATCGACAAGATGAAGAAGATGAGGACGGAATCTGGCGCTCACAGTATCCTTGACAACACGGGTGTTTGTCTCTTGGTCCATCCGTAGACTAGGAAAGGCAGTGGTTGCTCTAAACTCAATGACATTGTTTTCCTCAGCATAAGTTAAACTAAAAGAAATTAAAATGGTTTGAGTGGTCCCTAACTGATTCCTCAGAATTCATCTTACTGGAGAACTTGGCCTCCCACTTCAATTACCCTTGTATACTCGATCTTAAGATGGGTACTCGGCAGCATGGAGATGAGGCCACAGAAGAGAAAAGACGAGGTCACATGCTGAAATGTGAACGGTCAACGTCCAGGACACTGGGAGCTCGCATCTGTGGCATGCAGGTCTGGATGAGATAATGCTGTTCTGATCATACATGTAGTCATTCCGGATGAGTTTCTTGTACATTCAAAATGACCCTGACGACTGATTGTCGCATGCTCTCCTGTTCTCTCCAGGTGTATCAGCCCCTGTCAGGCAGCTTCCTGTGCCACGACAAGTACTATGGGCGCCAGCTGACAGACGAAGGTTTCCACCGGACGCTGCACCAGTTCCTGCACGACGGCCAGAGACTGCGAGCCGAGCTGCTGGAGCCGATCATCTCGCGGCTGGAGCAGCTCCACAACACGCTGTCCAATCAGGAGACGTTCCGTTTCTACTCTAGCTCGCTGCTCGTCATGTACGAGGGAGCGCCGGGGGTGACTTTCTCGCATGTGGACAACGAGAGACCGCCTCGGGCCGTGGCCACTCCGCCCCAGACGGCGTCATCGACGTCCCCGTCCAGCTCAGTTAGCACTCAGGGATACAGCTCCACCCCTAACAGCCAGATCCCCCCACCGGGGCCCAACCCCGCCCCGCCTGCCCCTCACGTTGACATCCGCATGATAGACTTCGCACACGCCACTCACAAACTCGACAAAGGATTCTACAGGGATGACATTGTGCACGATGGCCCGGATAAGGGCTATCTCTTTGGGCTGGAGTCCCTCATCAGTGCCTTCCGCAGGTTGAAACACCGAGCATCGGTCCAGTGACTGGTTCAGTGTGTGTAACGCGAGGTGTAACAATTCAGGACATCGTCCACAATGATCTACTCTGACCACCGATTACAGTTAATGTCTTGTAGTCACTGAACTATAGCGATGTTTAGTATATTAAATGATATTTGCATTTTTCCGTGAATTTCTACTGGCCGAAATTCCGCTGAATTCTGTGTGTGTCAGAGAGATGGAATGAAACTGAAGCATGTCGACAAAGTGTGGAATATAATATTATAGTAGTCATTTAGAACTTTAGTCTTACATTCTTTGCTTTAATTAACGCAGCATTGTTGCTAGTCATGCCAATAAGCTTGTATGTGTCTTTGTACCACTACTTGGGGGCATTATGAACACTGACTCAAGTATTGTGAGCTGGCACACATGGTTTTCTGCTTACATGTTATCATTTTATTGTATCGTTGAGGAGATTATTGACTTTGTTTGTTGCTGGATTTTCTCTTCTCTCACACATGAACTGAGTGTTTATCAATGTTGACGTACAATGTATATCGGTATATGCACTGTGTGTGTTGACTGTTGAGTTCACTTGGCATCTCCATGACTAGTCGTATATTTTATACTGTACGATCTCTGTTTAGTTGCAAGACCAAGAAGTGCCGTTTATTTTTGTCCTCGTACGTAGTGGGATTTATTTAGATCTGGCAAAGACTTGTGTAACCACTGCAAATGTATTTTTCATAGCATTTTATCCAGACTATAGGCGTGCATATATTATATTTCTGTACTGCAGAAGTTTGCAATGTGTGATGAACTGCCTCAATTCACCGGATAAAATCGCACCAGTAGAAACGTCTGTGGCACGTATTAAGCTGGTCCTGGAACAATATATATCCAAGTTATTTGTAGAGGTCACTGTTGAACAACTCAAGCACATTGTGTTATGTTGTCTGGTACATGCAGTTGAGAATGAGATATACATACTCTGGAGACTGACATATCGCCGGATGATTTCGTAGTAATGTGACTACAGTGTACTTCATATGTGTGCAGTGTAATTTAGTGTACTGCGCATCAAAGACCAGATATACTAGTAGAGTACATGTATCAATATTGTATCTTTCATAGTTATCTTTTGCAGGCTACTGATTGAATGGGTGATATTTTCCACTGGTGAAACCTTGTGTATACACATACATATGACTGTATATGATGGAATATCAGTGTAACTAAAATATTATGTATACATTGAGGTATACAAGTATATAGAGTCGTCTTATTTGTATGTTTTGTGGAATTTTCTCACGATTTTCTATGGGTATCTTAGTGGTGAAGTACAATTAATCGTCACTATGACCAGGTGGATGAGGTGATATCCTGGCCACTCCAAGTACTCACAGTTGACAGTTTTTGCTTGTATATCCATTGTAGTTATATGTTTGTTATAATAATATACTGAGTACAATGTACTTCTGTGCATGTTTACGCTTTGATTGTCAATCAATATGAACAGATTTTACGGCTCAACTGTAGACATTTGAGTGTGTTGTATAGCGACTTACACATACGTGAACCATTGCACGGTTAGTTCTCAAATGTATGTATGTTCAAGTGATAGCATTGGTGCAATGAGTGTAATACTAATATAATAACATTTGTACGGGAGCTTGCAGGTCAAGTTCGTTGTTTTTCGTTGTGATCTTCACGTGTGTTTTGTGGCCTCTCAAGGTTACCGTTTCTTCAATGTCCATTGATATCGGTGATGTAAATATAATTAGATTATGTAAATTGTTTTTGATTCATGTTTGTTGCCTGTTGTAGTTTGAAGTTGGACTTCTCCCACACTTTATTAGACCTGTATCGAAGAGGTACTTTTGGAGGTGTGCAACACACTCCCTTGGTATACAGATCTCTCTCAAGTCATGCCAAACAGTGAAGTTTGTCATGATAAAATCCTGAGAATTATTACCGGGGTAAATGCTGAAACACATTTCAACATGTTAAAAAAAATTGGAAATTCAGATTTGAAAATATATCTCACATTGCAATTTCCTCATCTGAGGAATCTTTGTTTCTAGCAGTGTTATTGAAGTTTTCAAAAGTCAACAGCTGTGAGAATTTTGTTTTGAGGCAGAGTATAATTTATGTCTTGCTACTATTTGTTGCATGTTAACACCTTTTCTCTGTTTCATTGAGTGACACCGGTCTTCATCACAACTTCTTTGTCGTACAGTCAGAAGTTAATTAGTGGTATAATATTGTAATCTCATATTAAATCATATACTTCTTTATTACTTGCCAACTGTATTGACTTGATATTATCTTTCCCCCATATCACGAGCTCACAATTTCCTCTCTTTTACGTGTGTGTAAATTGTAGCTATGTAGCTGTTTGTTTATAATTTTCAATATATTTTTTTTCCAAGTCAAACTTTAATACTAGAGACCATTCCATGATTATATTGTGCTGGTATTGAACTGTCACGAGGCCATTGATGTTCAGTTTGTAGTGTTGTTTATCAATATCCATCACAGTGGAGTACTCACAGTAATTTATTGTTCTGCCAGTGCATTTTTGGAGCATATGTAGATGGATACTGATTGAAATAAAATCTATTTGACAACGTCAATGTGTATTCTTCTCTCGCCAGCATGCCTTCGATACCCTTTGCAAGCTCTGCTGCTGGCTTGCTTGCTGTATGTATGTGCATGATACATCATGACCTGTATACATGTACTGCCTTGAATTTGGTGATCTTCTGAATTATTACAAATCACTAATTTGTGATAATAACTTCTTTGGATGAGGTATTTATGCGTATTATGTAGTTTATAGTTATGAACTCGAGAGTTTCAGCATGTGAGGGGCGATTACAGGTACACTGATAATGTGTTGATAAAACAGTTGGCTTCTGTATGTTGGTCATGTTCTGACAGTGGGAACAATGCTCCTGACAAAATACAGGAATCTCTTCTCGCATAGAAAATATATTTTATTGAATTACAAAAATTAGCCCAAAGGCTAAGATAGGTTACCGGACAATTTTGGTTTGGCCATGGCAGCATTGGCAGGTAACAGACCTTGAGATTTACCAATCAAGGTTCGCAGTGTAAACATATGACCTTGGGATTTACCAATCAAGGTCATCCGTATGAACTTCGATGTAACCATTACATGTATGTGTGCGGCATTTGATATTCTATATGTTGGGTGGAATCGTTTAGGCCGCCTAGGTCAATTTACACATTCCAAGTCAGACATTTGGCACTCAAGGTCATCTGACGTCAAATTCAAGGTCATCATTAGTTGTGCCATATATGTCTTCCTATATGTTCATAATGCAAACATGAGCTCTATCTGCAAGCATTTCATCTACAAAGGCAAATCTGGGCATTTTTTGACCCCAAAATGGCTGTTTTGACCTTTCAAGGTCATCGAAGGTCAAATTCAAGGTCACCACACAAGTCGGCATATATGACTTCTCATTTGAAAGTGCCAATTTCTAAGCTCTATCTTCAAGCGTTCTATGAGTACAGTCCTGACAGCTCCCATTATGAAGGAAAAAAGTGCCGAAAATTTTCCAAGTCCAAAATTTTTTTCAAAGGGTGAAAATTTTTTTTTGCCTAGAAATGGCCCAAAATGGATAGTAATGTTATTTGGGGCGAAAAAATTTTTTTTCGCCGACTCGTCAAAAATTCAAAATGGCCGCCACACTGAGATCGGCGATTCAAGGGCAACAAAACTTATACACGTCACAGAGGTATATAAGAGGAATCTTTTTAAGCAAAAATCTCAAAACTGATCAGAGAGTTTTTGAGAAAATATAGACCAGGTGCAAATTTGAGCGTTTTTCGACCCAAAAATGGCTGTTTTGACCTTTCAAGGTCATCCAAGGTCAAATTCAAGGTCACCACACAAGTCGCCATATATGACTTCCCATTTGAAAGTGCCAATTTCTAAGCTCTATCTTAAAGCGTTCTATGAGTACAGTCCGGACAGCTCCCATTATGAAGGGAAAAAGTGCGGAAAATTTTCTAAGTCCAAAAATTTTTTCAAAGGGTGAAAAAATTTTTTTGCCCTAGAAATGGCCCAAAATGGATAGTAATGCGATTTGGGGCGAAAAAAATTTTTTTTGCCGACCCGCCAAAAATTCAAAATGGCCGCCACACGGAAACCGGCAGATTTAGGGCAACCAAACTTATACATATCACAGAGGTATATGAGGGGAATCTTTTGAAACCAAAAACTCAAAACTGATCAGACAGTTTTTGAGAAAATGGCCGTCAAAGTCCAAAATTGAGCGTTTTTCGACAAAAACGGCCGCCATTTTGAAAAAAATGCGAAAATCAAAAAACAAAAAAATACCTCCTTCTCAAAATATTTTTAGGCATTTTTGTGCAAAATTTCAGAAAGATTCGATCGTTAACTTTAAAGATAAAAATGTTAACGCCGGACGGACGGACGGACGTACTAACGAGAGGGTACTTGTGTGACTATTGGCTTGTGTGCCTTTTTTTTTTTTTTACTTACCACAAGGTCATTTGTGCCTAGTCACACAGGAAGTACTTGTGTGCCCAGTGTCCAAACTCTGGCTAGGACTTGTGTGCCTATCAACTTGTGTGCCCAGTGTCCAAACTCTGCCTATGACTTGTGTGCCTATCAACTTGTGTGTCTAGTGTCCAAACCTTGGCTATGATTTGTGTGCCTATCAACTTGTGTGCCTAGTGTCCAAACCCTGGCTATGACTTGTGTGCCCATCAACTTGTGTGCCTAGTGTCCAAACCTTGGTTATGACTTGTGTGCCTATCAACTTGTGTGCCTAGTGTCCAAACCCTGTCCATAGCTCGTGTGCCCATCAACTTGTGTGCCTAGTGTCCAAACCCTGTCCATAGCTTGTGTGCCCATCAACTTGTGTGCCTAGTGTTCAAACCCTGGCTATGACTTGTGTGCCTAGTGTTCAAACCCTGGCTATGACTTGTGTGCCTATCAACTTGTGTGCCTAGTGTCCAAACCCTGTCCATAGCTTGTGTGCCCATCAACTTGTGTGCCTAGTGTTCAAACCCTGGCTATGACTTGTGTGCCTATCAACTTGTGTGCCTAGTGTCCAAACCCTGTCCATAGCTTGTGTGCCCATCAACTTGTGTGTCTAGTGTCCAAACCCTGTCCATAGCATGTGTGCCTATCAACTTGTGTGTCTAGTGTCCAAACCCTGGCTATGATTTGTGTACCCATCAACTTGTGTGCCTAGTGTCCAAACCCTGTCCATACCATGTGTGCATATCAACTTGTGTGCCTAGTGTTCAAACCCTGTCCATAGCTTGTGTGCCTATCAACTTGTGTGCCTAGTGTCCAAACCCTGTCCATAGCTTGTGTGCCTATCAACTTGTGTGCCTAGTGTTCAAACCCTGTCCATAGCTTGTGTGCCCATCAACTTGTGTGCCTAGTGTCCAAACCCTGGCTATGACTTGTGTGCCCATCAACTTGTGTGCCTAGTGTTCAAACCTTGTCTATGGCTTGTGTGCCCATCAACTTGTGTGGCTAGTGTCCAAACCCAGGTTATGACTTGTGTGCCTATCAACTTGTGTGCCTAGTGTCCAAACCCTGTCCATAGCTTGTGTGCCCATCAACTTGTGTGCCTAGTGTCTAAACCATGCCATGGCTATGACTTGTGTGCCTATCAACTTGTGTGCCTAGTGTCCAAACCCTGTCCATAGCTTGTGTGCCCATCAACTTGTGTGCCTAGTGTCTAAAACCCTGGTTATGACTTGTGTGCCTATCAATTTGTGTGCCTAGTGTCCAAACCCTGTCCATAGCTTGTGTGCCTATCAACTTGTGTGTCTAGTATCCAAACCCTGGCTATGACTTGTGTGTCTATCAACTTGTGTGTCTAGTATCCAAACCCTGGCTATGACTTCTGTGCCTATCAACTTGGGTGCCTAGCATCCCAACCCTAGCATCCCAACCCTGGCTATAACTTGTGTGCCCAGCAAACCTTGGCTATGACTTTTGTGCCTATCAACTTGTGTGTCTAGTATCCAAACCCTGGCTATGACTTGTGTGTCTATCAACTTGTGTGCCCAGTGTCCAAACCTTGGCTATGACTTCTGTGCCTATCAACTTGTGTCCAGCAGCCCAACCCTGGCTTGTGTGCCCAACTTGTGTGCCTAGTGTCCAAACCCTGTCCATAGCTTGTGTGCCCATCAACTTGTGTGCCCAGTGTCCAAACTCTTGACTATGGCTTATGTGCCTATCAACTTGTGTGCCTAGTTTCCAAACCCTGGCTATGACTTCTGTGCCTAGTGCCCAAAACCTGGCTATAACTTGTGTGCCCAGTGCCCAAACCTTGGCTATGACTTGTGTGCCTATCAACTTGTGTCCAGCAGCCCAACCTTGGCTATAACTCTGTGCCTAGTGTCCAAAACTTGGCTATGACTTGTGTGCCTAGTGTCCAAACCCTAGCTATGACTCATGTGCCTATCAACTTGTGTGCCTAGTGTTCAAACTTTGTCTATGGCTTGTGTGCCTATCAACTTGTGTGTGAAGTGTCCAAACCTTGTCTATGGCCTGTGTGCCTATCAACTTGTGTGCGAAGTGTCCAAACCCTGGCTATGACTTGTGTGCCTATCAACTTGTGTGCCTAGTGTCCAAACCTTGGCTATGACTTGTGTGCCTATCAATTGGGTGCCCAGTGTCCAAGCCTTGTCTATGACTTGTGTGCCTATCAACTTGTGTGCCTAGTGTCCAAACCCTGTCCATAGCTTGTGTGCCCATCAACTTGTGTGCCTAGTGTCTAAAACCCTGGTTATGACTTGTGTGCCTATCAATTTGTGTGCCTAGTGTCCAAACCCTGTCCATAGCTTGTGTGCCTATCAACTTGTGTGTCTAGTATCCAAACCCTGGCTATGACTTGTGTGTCTATCAACTTGTGTGTCTAGTATCCAAACCCTGGCTATGACTTCTGTGCCTATCAACTTGGGTGCCTAGCATCCCAACCCTGGCTATAACTTGTGTGCCCAGCAAACCTTGGCTATGACTTTTGTGCCTATCAACTTGTGTGTCTAGTATCCAAACCCTGGCTATGACTTGTGTGTCTATCAACTTGTGTGCCCAGTGTCCAAACCTTGGCTATGACTTCTGTGCCTATCAACTTGTGTCCAGCAGCCCAACCCTGGCTTGTGTGCCCAACTTGTGTGCCTAGTGTCCAAACCCTGTCCATAGCTTGTGTGCCCATCAACTTGTGTGCCCAGTGTCCAAACTCTTGACTATGGCTTATGTGCCTATCAACTTGTGTGCCTAGTTTCCAAACCCTGGCTATGACTTCTGTGCCTAGTGCCCAAAACCTGGCTATAACTTGTGTGCCCAGTGCCCAAACCTTGGCTATGACTTGTGTGCCTATCAACTTGTGTCCAGCAGCCCAACCTTGGCTATAACTCTGTGCCTAGTGTCCAAAACTTGGCTATGACTTGTGTGCCTAGTGTCCAAACCCTGGCTATGACTCATGTGCCTATCAACTTGTGTGCCTAGTGTTCAAACTTTGTCTATGGCTTGTGTGCCTATCAACTTGTGTGTGAAGTGTCCAAACCTTGTCTATGGCCTGTGTGCCTATCAACTTGTGTGCGAAGTGTCCAAACCCTGGCTATGACTTGTGTGCCTATCAACTTGTGTGCCTAGTGTCCAAACCTTGGCTATGACTTGTGTGCCTATCAATTGGGTGCCCAGTGTCCAAGCCTTGTCTATGGCTTGTGTGCCTATCAACTTGTGTGTCTAATGTCCAAACCCTGGCTATGACTTGTGTGCCTATCAACTTGTGTGTCCAATGTCCAAACCCTGGCTATGACTTGTGTGCCTATCATTTTGTGTGCCCAGTGTCCAAACCCTGGCTATGATTTGTGTGCCTATTAACTTGGGTGCCCAGTGTCCAAACCTTGTCTAGGAATTGTGTACCTATTTACTTGTGTGCCCAGTGTCTCAACCCTGGCTATGACTTGTGTGCCCAGTGTCCAAACCCTGGTTATTACTTGTGTGGCTATCAACTTGTATGCCTAGTGTCCAAACCTTGTCGATGGCTTATGTGCCCATCAACTGGTGTGGCTAGTGTCCAAACCTTGTGTGCATATAATATATCAACATACATTGTGTGCCTATCAACTTGTGTGTCTTTTTTCCAAACCCTGACGATGGCTTATGTGCCTTTCAACTTGTGTGCCAAACCTTGGCTATGACTTGTGTGTCTATCAACTTGTGTGCCTTGTGTCCAAACCCTCGCTGACTTGTGTGTCAATCGAATTGTTTGCCTATTGTCCAAGCCCTGACTGTGACTTGTGTGCCTATCATCTTGCGTGTCCAGTGTCCAAACCTTGGCCATGGCGTGTGTGTCTATCAAATATTGTATGCCCAATGCAAAACCTTGTCCATCACTTCTGTGTTTATCAAATTGTGTGCCCAGTGTCCAAACCTTGCCTATAGCAATGTGCAATTATTTTCTCACTTCTATATCAATGTTCAAAACTTGTCAGCAAATTTCGAGATTAATTTCGGCTTGTAGCTATCTATGGCAGATTTTTCAATGGCCACACAGACACTCGAGACAGAAAAGCATGTAATAGCATTTCTGGTGCTAAGTACTGGCAAGGTAACAATGAAAGACAAGTGAAGTTAAACCAATTTTATTCAAAACATACCGTAGTTGTATCCTTCGATCAGCCACAAAATAAACTAACAGACGTTTCTAGGCTCAATCAGTATCCATGAACACCAAATATCAGTTCAATAAAGGACAACCTGGTCACACAAAACTGAACTGAAACAGAGCATATAAAGCTTAACATGACTGTGTCAACCTGGTCACACAAAACTGAACTGAAACAGAATATATAAAGCTTAACATGACTGTGTCTTCGATCATATTCAACCAATTTTATTCAAAACATTCCGTAAATGTATCCTTTGATCAGCCACAAAATAAACTAACAGACCATGCTAGGCTCAGTCAGCATCATGAAGTGAATACAAATATCAGTTCAATATAGGACAACCTGGTCACAAAAGAACATTGAGACAGGCTTCAGGCCCCATTTGTTGAGGGCTGACTTCAAGCTCCACGTGCTGGGGGCTGGCTTCACACTCCAGGTGTTCAAGGCTGGCTTCAGGCTCCAGGTGTCGAGGGCTGGCTTTAGGTTCCAAGTGCTGTGGGCTGGCTTCAGGCTGCTGGCACTGCGAACTGGCTTGTATTTCATCTGTTCCCCCCCAAAAAAAAGATCATAATGGTATACTAGCAATAGGACTATCTGATACACCCCAGCTCAACTTATTTTACACAAGTCACACCGATCAGTTTTAAAATTTGTTATATATTCTATATTCATTGGGCCTCTATGCATATATAGTAGGGTTTGAAGGATGAGTAAATTATGCAATCACTGTTTAATCGAAGATTAATGTTAGGAATGGGTATAACAACTTAATCATGTGTATTGTCCTACAAACAAGGAGATGACTGCATATTAAATTAATAAACCAATTACCTTGTGCCCACTTGAAATCTCCAAGAAAACATTTCAATGTGTTTGGTCGACTTTTTCGGTTCAAAGTTTCTGAAATACACGTAGAACAACAATATTAAATGAAAGTTATATCCACTTGAACATCATATTACTTATGAGATTTTCTTTCACATTCTCCATGTTGTTTTCTCCCGTCTTAGATACAGTTACATGCATACAAACTTACAAGCCTGAATCCTAACCATGCTGATTTAAGTGCAAAATTTTATTGTTATTACTCACCTCTGAATAATAGAACATAACAATAGTATAGTGGCACATGATATGCCAACATTTACTAATTAACATTTTTAACCCCAACAGCAGGAACTTATCCAAAACTTGTCCTCTCTGTACACGTAATTATGTTTACATACTAACAACAGAATCTCTCATCACATAGTCATTTGCAATTGAAGTCTTGATATCATTGATGTCGTTAAGGATATCACCTATCCTATTGACACGAATCCTTTAGTAATGAGTCATAGATACAACTCTGATCACATTTAGTGCAAAATTGCAGACATGGAGGATTATCAATACCGGTAACCGCTATGACTGAATACTTACTCGGCATTGTCAGAATTACAGAAGCCTATGGCATATAAATCATCTGGATCTTCGTAAATTACTTCCACTGGCCAGGGCCATCTGGATAGTTTGGCCCACACAAATTTTCTTTCCATTCTGAAAATGCAAGATACAGAAACTGTATGAGCTATCATACACATAGTCATACAGGTAGACCTAGACCTAGACCTACTTATCAGGTACTCATCAGTCTCTGGGAAATGTCTGAGTGCTAATTGGTCTCATTTAATAATCATAACAATCATAACTTGCTATCTGTCATCTAGGAACTGTTGTCTATCATGTGTCTTCTTTTCGATGCACATCCTACTCAAACCATTGCCAAAATTGGTCATAGGAAATGCCAAATGACGACTTTTGAGACAAGCCACAAGGGTCGAACTTGCAGCGACCCCTGTTGTTATCTTCGACCCCACCCTCTCAATTTCGATGCCAGTTGAAGGCTTGACCAACTGGACAATTCGGTCACCTACGACTGCTTGGATGTATCCCCCGGGGCCCTTTCATCCCTCATGCCCAAAATATGTTAATTCAGACAAATATGATCACTGCCTGACCAGTGTGTTTCATCGATATCAGTTTTGGATGAAAGTTTTGGACCTTAACTATGTTTATTGCATGCAGTAACACTCATAACAATTATTGAGTAACTTATTATTTCTTACCTAATGCTTTCCAGAGATGCTTGTCACGGGAGTGGATTATGAAAACTTGCTCAATCCCCCAACATTACAAGTGTAGCCATGAAATCTCTACTAGGCAGAACTTTCACCTTTATGAGCCCAATAATAAATGTTTCTTGTTTCAACTATTTTTAATGTGGTCAATAATAATCTTAACTAGTAAAAACAATGTTAACTCATTCGGTCACAGCCATGAAATATCTACTTTGCAGAAATTTATCCTTGTTGAGCACAATAATAAATGTTTCTTGTCTTAACTTCTTTTTATTGTGGTCAATAATAGACTTAACAAGTGAAAATAATGTTAACTTATTCGGTTACACCCATGAAATCTGTACTGGACAAAACCTTGACCTTGTTGAACTTAATAATAAATATTTCTCAATTTAACTACTTTTATTGTGGTCAATGATAGACTTAGCTATTTTTATTATGGTCAATAATAGACTTGTCTAGTAAAACTAATGTTAACTTATGCGGTTGCAGCCATAAAATCTCTACTGAACAAAACTGTTACCTGGTTGAGCCCAAAAATAAATGTTTCTTGTCTTAACTATTTTTTATTGTTGCCAATAATAGACTTAACTTGTAAAACTAATGTTAACTTATTTGGTCATATTGTTCTGTTTTCACCAAAAACATCAGTTCTCCATTCTGAACGAGAATCCAGTGCCATTTGCTTTCATAGCACAAGTTATTGCAGTGATCACATATGTCATAGTGGGCAACTTAATGGTCGTAATAAGATAGTCTGCTAACTACTCAATATTTATTCGATCTTTCTGGAAAACAATAAATTTCATGTTACTGTCGTTTTCATCGAGCTGCATGATTTCGTCATCATTCAGCGAAAACTCCCACCTGTAGAGCGTTCACAAACCATGTGTGCTAAACAGGCTAATTTGAGTACAAAATGTGTTGCCAATCAGCCACATTGGTTGCTATGGCAACCAAAATTGATTGGTGTCATGATCTTACCATAAGACATGTCCCTCTAAAAAATTATTGTAATCTGTTCAGATTCGGAGCCAATAGAGAGTTCACAAGAAAGTGCCTGTGGCGGCGGCGGAGAACGAGGCGCGACGATAACAAATCCATAGTATCCGCGACCTTCATTCGAGAGATACAATTAGATTACAACACTCGCTAGGTGTGGTCTCACCGGAAATCAGCCACCACCAGCAATCGACCGCCAGTATCGTAACACGCACGCGTGGATCAGCAAACACGCGCACATACATGAGCGCGTGGATGTGCATCAATGCGCACCTGCGAGTGTATGTGTAATCACATAAATTATCATTCATGTCATTGCTTACCTCCATCCTTTCATCTGCTGTAAACATGTGTCAAGATTTAGTTTTAATGTCTTTCCTATTCTTTCTTATTACATTTTGATAATTACTTAATGAATTTTGAATATCGTTTGACCTGTCCGTATTCAAAGTTTCACAAATCAATTGATGAACATGTTTGATTAGAGCTGCAGACAACCCGGCATCACCTGCCAAGAGCGAAAAAAAAAACCCAGCAAAAAACACAAAGAAAGCTCGAGCAGATTTAGTGTCCTTGGTCAATTGCTCGTAGATGCATTGGCGCATTGAGAACGCAGCTTATACGAGCTCCCGACCTCTACATAATTTTTTTCTATTTTATTCCAGACAATTCCAAGTCTGAGAAACTGGAAGCTATGTTTGACTTTAGAGCTCCTTTGTATTGTTCTCTGTATATGTGTTTTTACGTCAATGTTTATGAGATTCAAAACATTTGTATTCATAAAAGTGAATACCTATGATAAAATAAATGTGAAGATCTATGGATTCTAACAATCTTTTCAATGATTTGTCTACATGTACATATCTATGAAAGTTAAAATATTTGTAATGATAAATGTGAAGTGTAAACTCATGTTTAATAGCTCTGAAGATCCATTGACGTTCGTCTACAAATTCTGTATTGAATCAATAACATCGAGCCGGCGCGTCAAAAAGTTCACGCCTGAGCGTTTTCCTATACACACGAGCCGCATATGTGTCTAATCGTGCATGTAGACACGCTGCATGACTGCCGTTCACGCTCAGTCGTTTCGCACATACACGAGTCGTATACGTGCTCGATCAACCATAGCGGCCGATTGCTGGTGGCTACCGATTTTCGGCTACACCTTCTAGGTCAGGTGTTCACTAAATGTTGACTACTGTATCAAACTTGGTTAGCTAAATCATGCACTGACTTCATTGATTACACTTTTGTCAAAATCATTTGAATCAGTTGCATTTTCTTACTTTATTCACGTTTTCTCGTAGAGAAAGTGTTTCAGGTATTTTTAACAAAAGACCTATTTTCGGTGTTGATATGTCAAGTTTTACATGCTGATCATGAGAAGGATAATTGCACTAAATTATATTCTAATTTGAAGCAAATCGCGCAGAAAATAACCCTGTTATCAGTATTTGTTTATCAGTAATTCAGTATCAGACAAAGTACCACTCCGGCCCGTCTGGGCAAATGTGGGTATGAACAATCAGCGCCATGCACTTGGCACCATTGTGATCAGTTTTGAAGCAGTCTTTGTTCTATAACATTGCCCACGTTATTGTACATCCAACCCAGAAATTGTTTGACAGTCATCACTGGTCATTAGCGTGCCAGGATCAACGTCGGCTTAGTAAATGATGGGCGATAATACAGGCTTTTAAGTTTGCTCACTTTGTACAAATCATGTCAAATGTGAGCCCAAATTCGATTTCTAAATGTTGAATATTCGGGCAACTTAATGGGTTGTCAGTACTAGTATAGATCTATCTACGAATATATTTGATTCAAGACTTATACTAAAATCAGTTCAAAAGAAAACGCAAGCAACAACACCCGGGTGACAACACCCGCGATAGGCCTAGATCTAATGTTTACATGTTTTCGAGGGTCACTTCTTCGGGTACGAACGCTTGTGGAACACTTTTAACACGATGATTACCGACTATTAGTATTGAATTTTGTTATTCTCACTTATATTTGACATAAATAGGCCTGATCGATCATCGAAGTGAAAAAGCACGAAACTTACTTTGTGTTTCAATCAACCATCCGCCCAAGATGGCTACCGGAATGAAAACTCGCACGGAATTGTGGGATAGCGCAACTCCCTGCAGGTGGCAGTTTGGCGGGAAATCAAGTTGCGTTTTTTTTTCGCTAGGGGACAGCACCTCTCAACACCAGCAAAATTCACATTGGACACTCACGGACATAATCGGACATGGCTACTGTCCATAGTGGCTTGTGTGACTTTTTTCACGGACACTCAGAATCGACACACAAGGCCAGTACATACATACAGGTCAAATTTACTTGTGTGACTAGGCACACAAACGAAAATAGGCGCACAAGCCCAGATTATACACAAAAATAGGCACACAAGCATACTCTCGTAAACCCGGACGGACGGACGGCTAGACGGACGGACGACGGACGCAACGCCATGCCAATAGGTTATCGGACCAAAGGTCCGGTAACCTAAAATACTATCCCCAAACTAATCCACAAGTTAGGTTAAATGAAAACTAGGTTAAATGAAAACAAGAAATCACCACTTTGATAAGAATGTTCCTTCCATTTGTTATCACGGAATGCTGAATGGCAAATTCAGAAGACACGCATTTGGAAATAGTGAAAATTTCCCAAATTTTAATTGTAAATTTGCCGTTTATTGTTATTACTCGCCTCTAAACTACTACATGCTCCTTTTCGATCCTTTGGATCGTTCTGGATAGAAATTCGCGTACTGAAAGCAAGGCACGATCGTCTGCCTGCATGACTCGAGCGCTCCTTTTGCCGCCAAAACCGCCGCGCATATGCGCGCGCAGCTGCGCAGAAGCTTCACTTTTCTGTCCAAAAAACGACAAAAGGAAGCCCCTAGCACACAACTGGCGGGGATGGATGGGAGGGCCTTTACTGTAGTAGTTTAGAGGTGAGTAATAACAATAAACGGCAAATTTACAATTAAAATTTGGGAAGTTTATTTTATACATCACCAATCTAAACTACTACATGCTCCTTAGAATCAAAGGATAGGCGGTGGAGCAGTAGTGCTAGAGAGTCATGAAAACAGACGATAGTCTTGATTTCAAGCGAATCGCTAAAATGCTACATTTTCGATATATCTTGAGTAATATAATAAAGATACTCACCTAGCGGTGCGATCGCTTGCCTCCGACATGCACGAATTTCTTCTTCACCCATCGGTGGAAAACGGAACTCTACTTGAGACCGTAACATAAAGAACTCAAACACAAACACAAAGTGTTGCTTATATACACGTGCACGTTAAAACCAAGACTTTTCTGTCCAGCTGGTTCAAACAACAGCTTGCGCTACGACCAGCGGACCCAGTCTAAATCTGGACGACTGGTCCTGAAGTTCGGCAGCATTGGACAGATAGAACCCGATGAATGTCGTAGAATTAGTCCACATTCCAGCCCTCACGATATATTCCAACGGAATATTCGACCTGGCCGCCAAAGACATCGAGATGTGTCGGATTTGGTGGGACGATATTTTGTAAGTGACTCGATCGTCAGCACCTGATTCCGCATAGACAGTCCTCACTACAACCTTCACCCATCGGGATAGTGTAGCTGTGGAGATATCCGTAGCCCTATTAGGCTGATAGGAAATAAATAATCGCTTGCGATCTTTCCTGATCGATCTGGTACGATCGATGTAGATTTTCAGCGCTCTTACCGGGCACAATAGAGCGTCCGGCTCATTCCGTCCTACGTAACCGCCCAGTGACGGAATTACGATAGGGGAGAACGCTTTCCCGCCCTCAACTGCAGCACGTGTTTTAGGCATAAAATCACGTACTGGGTATAAGGAAACGGACCCATCCGCGCCAAATGCGACTCGCGATACGTCGATCGCCGCGACATCTGAGCGTCTTCGACCACTTGCTAGCATAACTAGCAAGAAAGTCTTAAGAGTTAACCTCTGCAAGGAAACTTCCTTGAGAGGCTCCCAAGGTGCTTTAGTAAGACAATATAGCACAAAAGCCATGTCCCAATCCGGTAGAGTAGGAACTCCGCGTGGCCTTTGCGTCCTAAAGGACGCCAAGAGATCAGCAAGGATACGATTATTAGTTAAATCGATTCCCCTAGCACGGAATACAGGGCCCAGCATGGACCTGTATCCCTCGATCGTAGTAGGCTTCAAATTAAGCCTATCAAAGAGATAGCAGAGAAAGTCTAGCACTGCATTCAGAGGGGCAGAGAGCGGATCAATGCGCCTTCCGTTACACCAACGTACGAATACTCTCCATTTAGCCTCATACGTTTTAGAGGAGGATCTCCTATTCTTTCTCGCGAGATGTACGGACACCTGCTGAGAAAATCCTGCCTCCTGGAAGGATCGCTCGATAGCCTCCACACGTGTAATTTGAGCACGTGGACGGAATCGTGAAATATATCCCGCCCCGGTTGCTTCAGCAACCTGTCCTCGATCGGGAGAACCCGTGGTACATCGATCAGGAGGGACAGTAGCAGGGGGAACCACGCCTGCATCGGCCAGCATGGCGCCACCAACAGAATCTCGCACTGAGACCTGGCTACTTTGTGCAGCACTTCTGTTAGGAACCGAGTTGGCGGGTACGCATACCCGAACATCCCGTCCCACGACTGAGACATCGCGTCCACAGCCAGTGCCTCGCTCTCTGGCAGAGGTGAGAAGTAGACCGGGAGCTTGTGATTCCGAGAGGTTGCGAACAGGTCTATGTTCGGTGTCCCGAACGCCTGACAAACGCGCCGAAACACCCCCGGATGCAGACTCCACTCCGTGCCTATGATCTTGTCCGGTCTCGACAGAGCGTCCGCTAGGACATTCCTGTGACCCGGCAGGTGCCTCGCCCTGATAAACAGACGGTACTTGAAGGCAAACCTGATCAGACACTCGGCCTCCAAACAAAGCTGACTCGACCGAGTTCCACCTTGTTTGTTTATGTGCGCCACTACTGTGCTGTTGTCTGTGAAGACCAACCACTTCGTCCCTGGGGGACTCTGAGGCCCCCAGATCTCGAACGCACGTCTCACCGCTCGCAGCTCTAGGACATTGATGTGCAACGCCCTCTCGCTCGTGTTCCACACAGCAGAGAGTTCGTGCTCGTCCATATGAGCTCCCCAAGCCAATTCTGACGCATCGGTGAAGAAGGTCCGATCGGGCAGATACTCCGCCAGTGGCATCCCTCGGAAAAGATTCCGATGGTCCCGCCACCAATGCATTGCTTCCCGAGCACGATCGTCCACCGATACGACTTGGTCTAGTCGATCGGTGAGGATCCGCCATTGCAACGCTAGACACCATTGAATGGGTCTGAGGAAGCACCTGCCGAACGGCACCTGTTTCTCCATCGACGCCAACAGACCGATGATGGACAGAAACTGTCGAGCTGTGATCGACGACTGCGTCAGCGCGACCTCCATCGCCGCAATCGCCTTGAGAACTCTCTTCCGCGGAGGAAGAGCTACTCCTCGCTCTAGATCGTAATCTACCCCGACATACTCGAACCTCTGTGTCGGGGACAGATGAGACTTCGCCCAATTGGGGATCCAGCCAAGGCTGGTCGCCAACCTGAGGACGAACCCCGATTGCTCTATAGCCTGAGACGGGGAGTCGGCTATGATTAACCAATCGTCGATATAATGGTGGAATTGAATTCCAACCGATCGAAACCTGGCTGCCATCGTCCTTACGATACGGGTGAACACGTAAGGGGCGGTGGCTACTCCAAAAGGAAGTACCCTGAACTGATACACCGAACCCTCGAAGGCGAACTTGAGTTATCGCCGATCGGCTGGGTGTATTGGCACATGTAAGTACGCGTCCTTGACGTCGATACTGACTGCCCACTTCCCCTTGGACAGAGCTTTCTGGACGGAAAGCGCCGACTCCATCTTGAACCTGGGTATGATCAGGAATTTGTTGAGGTTTGACAGATCGAAAACGGGACGCCACCCGCCTGTCTTTTTCGGCACTAGGAAGATGAGAGAATAGAATCCTCTCTCGTCCTTGACCACCTCGATCGCACGTTTCTCTAGCAACTGCTGCACCTCGTGCTGCAGAAGCTGAAACTTTTCCCGATCGCCGGGCACAGGGAAGAACCACGCTTTGGGTCTGATTGGTGGTTTTCCAGCCTCCCATCTGAAGGTGAGACCGAACTTCACCCATGCCACGACTGAATTGTCTGACGACGCCAGATCGCTCCAGTTCTGGACGAACTGAGCCAGGCGTCCCCCGACTGGACCAGGTTGTGGAAGATCGAATTCCGACAGAACTGAACCTTCCACAGAGCCTACGCTTTCCCGCAACGAGTCACTTCTTACCAGAAGCTTTCCCTTTGCCCTTGAAGCGTCCACCCCCTTTGCCTCCACGCTTGCCATCCCCCTGGGGAGGGGGAGGCTGCGCCCCCCGAAAGGGCGGCTGCGTAGAAGCGGGTGCATGTGGTGCCTGAGGTTGGGCAGGCTTCTGACCCTTGGTCTTCTTGCCAGTCCCACACCCCGCCGAATTCCCAAGCAAAGCCTTGGCCATAGCCTCATCCCGGAGATGTTCCCGCATGACGGAAATATCCGATCGAGAGAGGTTGGCGTAGGTATAGCCTGAGAAAAGCGGCCTCCCACGTAGCTCAGCGACGTCCGTAGCGGACACGTCAAGCAGACGGAGATCGGCATCACGCATGGTGAGATCCAATTGTGCGCACTGTCACGCTCAGCAGCATGGACCACTCCGGCCAAGACGCCGAGTGCTGCATGAATGTTGGCGCGACTCCCCTCCTCCAGATCCGCCTCGTCCACAAACTCCTGAACCAAAGTGGTCAGGTGATCCGTCAACGAGAGCTGCCCCATCAATTGATGAGACAGCGTCTGCCAGTGAGAAAGGCGAGCCTTTTTCACATAAGCTGACCAGACCGTACCCTGCTTCCGGGAAAGCAGGTGAAGGTTAGGGTCTTCGACCGGGACGGAAGTCTGATGTCCACCCTCGGACTCTACAGTCCGATAGGTGTCGATCGACTCAGGTCGAACACGGCTAGTCGGGAATGTCGACTCCGTACGAGCCACATCCTTCTTAGCCGTAACTCCCTTGTTGATCTTGTCGAAGGACTTGACCAACGCGGGAGCCACAGGGAGCCGGATCGGCCGACGAACTGGCGCCGACGCGAACCTACCGGTTCCCCGTGAGGGCCCTGGAGCATCGATCGGCAAGTCCATTCGCCTTGCAACCGACTCCAAAGCCCACCGGAAGTTAGAACCCCCGGCCTGATCGGAAGTCTCATCCTCCGAGGAGGACGACTCCTGATCAGCTTCCACTCGACCCCCCCGATCGTTGGACCTCACAGGTCCGATCGAAGACCTCGATGACCCCAAGGGTACATCAAAGGACGGGCGAGGGAATGCCTGCTCAGCGATCGCGCCCGTCCGGCGACTTACATCCGCGTACACAGGACTTGAGTGGTCCTGAGGAACGACCCCAGCACCACCCGCCCGATCGTGCCCTGATCGAGGACCAGGAGCACGACCGCCAAGTGAAGACTCCCGATCGCACGAACGATCGAGAGCCTCACCCCCAAACAAGGGGAACTCTTCCCCCTCGAACCTCGAGACCGAGGACCCGAATGAGCCATCCAAGATGCTCCGCCGATCGAAGCCCGAAGCCTGATCGTCGCCCACCGAGAGGTCGGACGAAGCCTGAGCCACATCGAAAATCGATGTGGTCTCAGCACCACGGCGCTTAGAGGAAGCACGCTTCCTCTTCTTGGAAGGCCCAGGGGAAGAGACGACGGACCCCTCCACCTCGATCGGCCCCGACTGAGGGACGACGAAGGTGGAGTGCGGTTCCTTGGCTGCTTTCGCCTTGGCAAGAACTGAAACCTTCTTCTTAGAAGATTTCGACTTCTTGCCAGCAGGGGGAGCAAGCTCTCCCTGCGACGAAGGGGCAGCCGAAGAACCGGCCGGGACTCCCTGTCCAAGCAGGGAAGAGAGACCCGGCAGGAGGGGACCCTGAAGGGACGATAACGACTGTGCAAAGAAGGATTGCACAGCCGCGTTGACCATGTCCTGTGTTAGCCCCAGGGGCTGGCTAACACCGGACGCAATCTGTGCCGTCACAGACGGAGTCTCCACCTCCATGGGCGACTGGCGGACTTGCGGAGCCGAAGCTTCCGCAAGCCTCAAAGCATCCCGACGAGCCAACGAGGCTTCGGAATACTTTGCAGTCGCCTGCACGAAGGAAGAGGGACGCCAGAAACGGCACAGATCACACCTCAAATCCTCCATAGATACCGGGCCATGGTCTAAACAGTCGAAACACAAACTGTGTTTCTCCCCTCCTCGGAGGGTATTGACCAGACACTTCGGGCATGGACGTTCGTCCATGGCACCGGTACCAAGGGAGGATTGTGAAGTCATGATCACGAAAGGGAAATAACCACACACAGTAACAGGGCGGGCAAAATACGCAAACCTGAGACCGCGCTGAAAGAGAACCCTAAGAGGACTACGAATATATAAACTACAGTATACGTTTACAAAATATATACAGTAGAAAATTAACGTAGAACTATTGATAGATGTAAACAACAAGTACACTATCAAGTACGACGGATGGACGATAATAGGGTGAACTGGCTATACAAATCGCTGACGATCTAGCAAGTAACAAACTATCGACCAATACTTATCCAAATAGACACAAAACGATGTTTATGAACGTGGCAGGTGAATTTCCGTAAGAATATATCGCAAAAGTCTAGTTTGCAGACTAAATTCTACGAATTCACCGGGAACCAAAATCCAAAGCTGCCAAGCAAAAATGGCGGTGGACAGAAAAGTAAAGCTTCTGCGCAGCTGCACGCGCATATGCGCGGCGGTTTTGGCGGCAAAAGGAGCGCTCGAGTCATGCAGGCAGACGATCGTGCCTTGCTTTCAGTACGCGAATTTCTATCCAGAACGATCCAAAGGATCGAAAAGGAGCATGTAGTAGTTTAGATTGGTGATGTATAAAATAAACTGGAAGCTTTATCACAAAAAACTTTTGGGCAAATACATTAAGTCGACACTGTTTGGACCTCACATTTTTCCATTCTAGCAACTATTACTAAGTCATACATTTACGAAGTCTATCAGGATACATCGATGAGATACCTACATACTAGTGTACAGTGGATCCTGTGTTTTAAGACCACCCAAGGGACCCCCAAAAGGTGGTCTGAAATGACAGGTGGTCTCTCATTACAGGTTCATTTACATCATAAAAGGCCACTTGGGACCAAGTGGAGTGGTCTTAAAACCCAGGGTGGTCTCTCAAACCAGGTGGTCTTTAACACTGGACCCACTGTACATGTATTCTCTACGACTTAGTTGACATAGATACACATGGTACATGTTACACTGTCAGTACTTATTGTTTACGGGAATTTTTGTATATATATATACATGTACATGTATGTGCAATTTGACTAATATGCTGAACCTTTTTCCTCGAATAGCGACACACTTTGAAAATAATGAATAAGAACAAAATAGTAAATACCCGATAAACACAAAAAGCCAGTGGATTAAGACACTCACATTAACATATCACTTATAAAAATATTTTTTTTTACACTGAGAACCAAATGGAACAGGAAATCTTCTGAGTGATAATACCATTACAGTTTCATGCATGTACTGGGTACATTGTATTCATGATTTTGAGTGGCACAATATCCAAGCAATTATTAATATCTTGATCATACTGGAATTCCCGAGACATGAATTCATGTAAGCATACATGATATACATAATCAAACTTTGTAATTCTTGCAAATAAAATGCTAGTACAATATGCATATGATGAGCGAAACAAACTCTATATTAATTCTTGCAAAAAATGCTATTACAGTATTATGCATAAGATGAGTTAAACAATTGTGTACAATCTCTTGATTTGAACACAGTCTTGCAATACTATACATGTTGGGGTCAATAAATGTATTATCTTCAAACAAACAGTCCAAATTAAAACACATACAAAACCTCATAAAACATTGCGAATACATTTGACTTTGAGACTAGGTTCAAAAGAACCTCGTTGGCCACAGAAGTAAAAGAATGGCTTTATAATATCAAAGTGCTATGCTGCAATCTGATATATTTATTTCTGAGATTCACTTCCGTGAATAAAATCTGCATACATTTAATCACGCTAGTGTTGTATGAGCTCTATAACCACTGATGTTCTAAGCGTTTTTCAAGTGTACAATTCACTTCAGCAGTTTTGGGCTCCTGAATATTGAACATATATATACATTTGCTTCAAACAATCCAGTTAAGTATAATGCATGTACCGCGGTATACAAATATAAGAGTATACATATACACACATGTATAGAGTGAAAAGTTTTGCACAATTTTGACACTTAAAACAAACTCCAGAGTAAATCACAATAATAATATATCAAAAATATAACTGTGGGAAAATTGCACTTTTTCTTGGAGCAGAAGTACATATAGCGAAGCCCAACAACATGTTATTGACAAATTTTTTTTATTGACATAAGATTTTCAGTGACATTTTTGCAGACTCTCTCAAAAGCTAAGAAAGCTTCACCACTTGAACATCAGTCTTAAAATATTCTGAAGAATTATTCCATTGAACATTATATGTGGGAAGTGAAACTTGCAATTCGACACTGTTCAAATATTATTATCAAAAATAAATACATGTTAAGTCAACACGATGATGACACATGCAATTTTCAGAAATACACATACCGGTATTATAACCTGATATGTACATTGTATGGGAACACACACCAAAACAAAATCATAATTGAAATACAATTGAAGATTTGCCTTGTCTTAGGGGGCTTTGATTCAAATGTTTGGTATGGGCCTTGATTCAAATGTTTGGTATGTCTACCTTTCTGCTGTTTCAGGAATGCATAATATATCCACAAGGTCATGTATTCCTGGTACCAGTAAATTTGATCAGCTTTTTCTGATTATGACTAGAACATTTTAACATTTCTATCAAAAATATTAACTCTCTGTTCAGGACTTATACATGTACAAGTGCACACAAATATAGATATCTATAGAGAAAATAATCTCCAAATAGTTTTATTCAGCTCTGACAAACTACCAACTTGCAAAACAGGTTAAACTGCGCACAACAAAATTTTCCACAAAACCAAGAAAAGTTCATTTATCACTGCACCCGAAACAGAATGATATTTGATTCACCCCTGCAATAATATTACAATGTATTCGTATTACTCACAACAGAATATCTAAATTGATGTGAAATACACTGCATGTAAATATTGGTAAGCTATGCTGCATGTAAATATTGGTAAGCTTCATTGAACTCGCTGAATCTCCTCACAGAGAACGAAATACAACAAAACAACACAGTCCTGACTCTTTGAATGAAACACACAGCACTATGATGATGCAGCATCACTGGAGACACTGAGTTTCAGTTTGTTGAAGGCACCAATAAGTGTCCTGAGTCCGAAAAGGTAGCCCCTGTCGGGTCCCTCGTGAAGTATATCATTACTGAAGAGTCCTTTGTGAGTCGTGTGTGCGAAGTCTATCATGCGGATGTCAACGTGAGGGGCAGGCGAGGCGGGGTTGGGCCCCGGTGGGAGGGTCTGGCTGTGGGGGGTGGAGCTGTGTCCCTGAGTGCTGACTGAGCTGGACGGGGACGTGGATGACGCCGTCTGGGGCGGAGTGGCCGCGGCCCGAGACTGTCTCTCGTTGTCCACCTGTGGGAATGCGGCTCCCGGCGCTCCCTCGTACATGACGAGCAGCGAGCTAGAGTAGAAACGGAACGTCTCCTGATTGGACAGCGTGTTGTGGAGCTGCTCCAGCCGCGAGATGATCGGCTCCAGCAGCTCGGCTCGCAGTCTCTGGCCGTCATGCAGGAACTGGTGCAGCGTCCGGTGGAAACCTTCGTCTGTCAGCTGGCGCCCGTAGTACTTGTCGTGGTACACGAAACTGCTACTACTGGGATGGTATACCTGTGGACAAGAAGATTCAGCGTGACTGAACCAGTATGCACGGCAGAAGATGGGGCACATCAATTGCAAAATCCATTCTCATCTGCCAGCCCCATCCAGGGGTGACAATTACACACAATCACATCATGTATTTATCACTCTGATAAAAAGCTGAATGAACAAAATTACCTGCATGCCACAGATGCGAGTTCCAAGTGTTCTAGATGTGGAATTTTGACACCTATCGATCTGTAATTTCTTCTTTTCCTCTGTCGCCCAGTCACCATGCTGCCTGGTACCCATCTTAAGATCGAGTATACAAGGGTACTTGAGGTGGGAAGCCAAGTTCTCCAACAAGATAAACTCTGATAGGATTTGGTGAAGGATTATATAACCTTATATAGATAATTTGTTACCATGGTTACAAACACTGAATTAGATTTAATGAACCAGTGACTATTCTGAATGAAGAAAGTAAATTGAGCTAATGTACATGTACAGGTGAACTTCCTGAACAAAGGGCGAATGATGCAGTGCGAATGATATATGTTATCGTATCTGCAATTGACAAATATATCATGATTTGCATGTACTTTTCATTACTCATTACTCAAAAAGATAGACAATTTCCAATACTCATTTTTCATTACTCAAAAGGATACTCTGCGTACAGCCCTCACTGGCCATCTTCTTCATCTTGTCGATGTGTTTGAGATGACACTGTAGACTCCAGGGGTTCTGTGCCAGCATCCCAGCTTCCTCGCTCTCACTGAGCGGGTCGACAAACTCAAACGCCTCCTCAGACTCTGACTTCACATGGCCGTTGACTTCCTCGTGGTTTCTGAGAAGCCAAAATCAGGACCAGGGACCATTACAGAGGTTGAATGTTTTGAGTTTCACTGATACTATTAGATCATATAAAGTACATGTAGATCTATGTAGCGAAGAGCAATACAAACAATGCATCTCATTACCATGATTACTATACATACTACAAGTCACCAACCTGTCAGTATCCTCCATTGAACAGTTTTCTGGTTCCTGATGTGAATGAACAGTGTTGGTATCCTTTGGTTTAGTTTTAATATTTGGCAGTACTTTACGACACCCGTTCTCACTTAGAGGGAAAGCCATCAACTGAAGCACACCATCTTGACTCTCCTGAAATGTCACTTCCACAACTCCTGAAAACATACCTGAGGTTAAGTTTTCACATACATAAGCATAGTAACAGTCGTAGTATATATATACTGGTAAGTATGCTTCTGGAATCTGGAAATATTCGTAACACAGTGGTACATGGCCATCCATATACATGTAACTGGTGCCGAGCATTCATGTAATTTCTGGTCCCTATTTATGCTATTCTAACCTCTGTACTCAGGAGTGAATTCCTTCATCGCGTCTGGCATTGTTTTGTAGAAATGGTGCTCCCTCGACACGAGGGGCTTACACAAGGTGTGCTCATCGAAACAGAGCACGCTGGAGTGGCCCCCCACTTGGTGCAAGAAGGGCTCCAGTTGTACGGCCTCATAGCCACTGTCCATCACACAGAGAGGCAGGGAACCCGCGCCGCCACATCCGACACGCTGGGGAGAGAGAAATAGATAAAGTTATACATGTCGTAGCCACTGTCCATCACACAGAGAGGCAGGGAACCCGCGCCGCCACATCCGACACGCTGGGGAGAGAGAAATAGATAAAGTTATACATGTCGTAGCCACTGTACATCACACAGAGAGGCAGGGAACCCGCGCCGCCACATCCGACACGCTGGGGAGAGAGAAATAGATAAAGTTATACATGTCGTAACCACTGTCCATCACACAGAGAGGCAGGGAACCCGCGCCGCCACATCCGACACGCTGGGGAGAGAGAAATAGATAAAGTTATACATGTCGTAGCCACTGTCCATCACACAGAGAGGCAGGGAACCCGCGCCGCCAGATCCGACACGCTGGGGAGAGAGAAATAGATAAAGTTATACATGTCGTAGCCACTGTCCATCACACAGAGAGGCAGGGAACCCGCGCCGCCACATCCGACACGCTGGGGAGAGAGAAATAGATAAAAGTTATACATGTCGTAGCCACTGTCCATCACACAGAGAGGCAGGGAATGCACACCGCCACATCCGACACGCTGGGGAGAGAGAAATAGATAAAGTTATACATGTCGTAGCCACTGTCCATCACACAGAGGCAGGGAACCCGTGCCGCCACATCCGACACGCTGGGGAGAGAGAAATAGATAAAGTTATACATGTCGTAGCCACTGTCCATCACACAGAGAGGCAGGGAACCCGCGCCGCCACATCCGACATGCTGGGGAGAGAGAAATAGATAAAGTTATACATGTCGTAGCCACTGTCCATCACACAGAGAGGCAGGGAACCCACGCCGCCACATCCGACATGCTGGGGAGAGAGAAATAGATAAAGTTATACATGTCGTAGCCACTGTCCATCACACAGAGAGGCAGGGAACCCACGCCGCCACATCCGACATGCTGGGGAGAGAGAAATAGATAAAGTTATACATGTCGTAGCCACTGTCCATCACACAGAGAGGCAGGGAACCCGCGCCGCCACATCCGACATGCTGGGGAGAGAGAAATAGATAAAGTTATACATGTCGTAGCCACTGTCCATCACACAGAGAGGCAGGGAACCCACGCCGCCACATCCGACATGCTGGGGAGAGAGAAATAGATAAAGTTATACATGTCGTAGCCACTGTCCATCACACAGAGGCAGGGAACCCGCGCCGCCACATCCGACACGCTGGGGAGAGAGAAATAGATAAAGTTATACATGTCGTAGCCACTGTCCATCACACAGAGAGGCAGAGAACCCGCGCCGCCACATCCGACATGCTGGGGAGAGAGAAATAGATAAAGTTATACATGTCGTAGCCACTGTCCATCACACAGAGAGGCAGGGAACCCACGCCGCCACATCCGACACGCTGGGGAGAGATATCGATAGCACAAAGATCACACATTACAATGTATGCATCAAAGTTTTCTATCCAAAGGTCGAAGAATGTGTAGATACAGTCTAGAGCATATAAAACGGGTACCTGTACGTGTATATAATATGGACATATGTATCTTTCACCCAGCCTGCATGTATACATGTATGTTCTATTCAGGTTGTGCACGTACATGTACTCAATCACGATACACATGATACAGTAACATACATAGTCAAGTCGCCTATCAACATAATGAAACAAGGCCATTTGGCTGCTGAAAAAATTTTCCCTGTCGCAGGTGCATAAACAATAAATACAATGTAATTTATATTTTTTTCCAAATATGTGCTGTATCTTTTGCACCTTGTGACACTTGTGGCTTGACTGTGAGGTCAGAGCCATGATCATGATCATTATTTCGTATTAAGTGATCATGGTAATGATAAACACATCACACAAACCGAAAATGATTATAGTATATACAGTAATAAATGTCATGATAACACATACATATACATGTACATGTATACCTGGTGATGGTATGTACTAAATGTACATGTATGGAAATGTATTGGAAACATTTACAAGTGTGCATGTGACATGTTCAAAATACATTTTACTACATTTTTCTTCACACTGTTTTTTCTGAATTTTTCTGTACACTGATCAGTTAATGGTGTTGATTGATTTTTCGTCATGCCAGCTGAACTCCGGAATATTTATAATCATGATAATATCCAACCCTGATCTAACTGGTAAGCAGGCATGACGAAAAATGAATCGACACCATTAACTGACCAGTGACATACATGTCAATACTACTGATCTCCCTGTGGTTGGACACTCTAAGAGAGCAAGGAATCAATATAACCAAGGTCTTACAAGATAAACGATGGCACAGATATCCCATTCTACGTAAATGATTGACCCCCTTGCACTTATTGGCCTTCGCCATGTCATGAATGTTGTGATCATGACACTGATTCTCATGCTAGATTGAGTACCTGAACGATACCATGAAAATAGTCTTAGACATGACTGCATGAGAAAATCAATTTTTTGTTGATGTTAGAAAAGTTATTGATTTACATTGCAAGTGTGTAATGTCAAATGTGCAAGAAAATTTACAATTTGTCATACAGGGAACAAACCGTTACACAAACTTCCTAAAAGAAAACAGGCAGGTCTATTTACAGCAGGTTCCTGTCATCTGCATGTCATGCACTTGTATTTGGAAAAAAACTCTCTGACATTTCATCATGTTTTGGGAATTAATTTATTCTCTCACTTCATTGTGTGTGTTCCTGTTTCACCCATGATACACCTACCGTGGTATACATTATAAATATACCGGTACTACCGCTACAATAAATTCTAATGTGTTACATATGAATCACATCAGTAATTTGTATTGAGTGACTGACTATAACAATACTGAACTTTGAGAGAGTGCAAAGCATTCAAACATTTTAAAACAAGCATGTACATGATGTAAATGTAGCAAGTATGCTACACCAACAAAGATTTTAATCAATATGTCATGTGGATGCATCCTGGCAGTCTCATATTGCTGTCAAGTACTTGTATACATTGAGAAAAACTTATCTACATGCAAGCTGCAACCATACATGTATATAAATTAACATGGTTAACAAGGTGACATTTGAATATATGGTGTATAGTATATCATGTATATGGGGGGGGGGGGGGCGACATGGGCTCATCAACTCACCAACAAATTGAGATTCCAATCAATCTTTCAATCCCTAGTTGCCGTACACATGTAGTATACACTTTTGCACAATACGATGCTATATTCCTGGTGAGATTGCGAGTGGAAAACGCAATGTGCCATTTTAGATGAAGACCAGATTTTATATCGTCCAAGCGGCTAATCCATCATGTGTACATATGTGCTTGTATACATGTAGATGTATAGCAGCTTGTTCCAAATTGCCCAAAATTAATCCATACTTGTATTATGGGCTAAGTATTATCATGAATCTGACATAATCAGATCATCTGAACAGCTGTTTGTGATGTACATGTAGATGTCAAGATGTCATTAATTATTTTCACGTACGTAGTCAGGCGACCAATGAACGTCTGGTTGGTTATTGGCACAACAACTGACCCCAGGTTACATTATATATCTATAAATACATGCCCATGAATAGCACATAGTACGGAAGGAATTAAAAAGGTGAACAATTTCCTTTTGTATATCGTCATGTCTTCTTGGTTGTATGGTTCTATTTTTTCATACATACAATGTACAAGTACAAGTATGGTCATGGACTGACGGATGACCGCTTGTGCACTGAGGCAGACAGGTTTACTTGGGAGGGGGAACCAATGCACAGCGCTATACAATACGTCACAGGCTATTTACAGACTTGGTATTGTATTTCTGTACTATGTTGCTAGTATGTAAGTCTTGCATATTTTCTATCTATATGACCGCACATGCATACCGCGGTCATAGACTCACGGTAGCTTGATCCCAAATCTCACTGAACCGTGACATCTAAATTTGTGTACTGCAGAAAGATAATGTAGAATCAGGATTTGTGAAGGTGTTTCAGAACAAATCATGTTTTGGAGTGGGTGGTCAGTAAAAGGCACTGGTCTAATATTTACAGAAGTCATGGGTAGGGCTGGCACGATATACGTATCAAAATACCGATACTGTATTGGTCCTAATAGTGGCACATGCCCTAATAGTAGCCCTGATCTTTCCACAAAAAATGTTCGATTTTTATACCTTGTAATTTACTTCATATCTTTCTTTTTCACCAAAAAAATGTTCAATTTCTGTAACCTTGCAATTCACTTCATTTCTTTCCAATAATATCTTGGAGTGTTCCAATCCGCACATTTATGTTATTTGAACCAAAATAAATGGGATTGAAGGCTATAGGTTCAACATTCAGTGATTTTCTGAAATATGAACTCAAGTTTGACCTTATTCTTGTCGGCGCCGTTGCAGGAGGTCTTGCTTTGTCTCGCCGTGCTACTATTAAGACCAATACGCAAAACATGTATATCTATTCATACCTTAAAACGATCATCGATGTGGAAGTAAGAAAATTGATAGTTGAAATACCTCAGTTTTGCCTATTTCCATCTAACACAGTTTGTATTTTACATCTATATCTTATGCCAGTCCATGTCCAACAATTTTTCTCATCAAATTTGACACAAAAAAGTTAGTGATGGGAATCGGTTGTAAATTCATTTTCGATCATCGGTTGCAATCGGTTACCAGCAACCGATCGATTATAATTGGTTGCACGTGCTTACTACTAAGTGAAAGCCACTGAACCCCACTGATAAAGTTACATGCATTCAAATGATTCCATTTCCCTAATTTTCAATGAAAAAAACATTACATGCAGTCATTTCTTTCTGTTATACCAACAGCAAAGATACCTTTCCCCAAATCATGTGGAGTTGTGTGCAAGGCCAAATGATCTTTTGATCTCTAATCTGATGAATTTTGGCAAAATCCAATGATTGATCATCTGATCGGATGACTAAATTTCAACCGACTTCCAAAAAAAAATTGATCATCGGAACATCACTAGAGGAAGTTCCCTAAATAAAATGTTGCAGAAGTAATTTGAAGACTAGATTGGGCGAAAACTTGACCGATGTGAAGTGTTTTAGGCTGAATCCTGAGGTTGCGAATTACATTCACGATTAACCGTTCATAAAATCTGTAACCGGTTACACTCTGTAACCTAACCGTAACCGGTTAACCGAGTACACGTTGAAGCCCTACTATCTTGCCGACCGGTAATATATTAACCACTGATGTGAGCTCATTCTGCTGGAAAATATTCGTATTCACCACAATGATCAGTACGGGACATGCTATTGCTATCAACTGATAAAGGGCCCCGGGCGTTTTTTATGAGTACACACCTGTAGGCCTACTGGTCTGGCACCTTATGAATCTACCCTCCCCCGAGGGTTAATGACTTTCATGAACCTGATGAAATGGATGAGTGTATGGCCATGCATGGATGAGTGAGCAATGCCAATGTCAGTGAGTGAGTGAACTGTGATTGTGAAGCCTAGACAAAGTACGTCTTTTGGGGATACCTGCTGAGGACCGCAGGTCCGAAAGACGAAGTGCCATGCATGATAAAAAGTGTACCTCGATGCGAACGAAATCTATTCGCTGTTTGACGGCTCGAAACTTGGTGAAAACTAACGGAAATTACAGCTAAACTTACCAAAATGGCAAGCATAATCATTCCAAAGTTGTTACCTGTGTTAAAATTGTTGATTCATTGTGTTTTACAAACATTTCCAATCGTTTGAACTAAACCAGCAAAATCCGGCAAGTTTCTCGCTTCGATTCAATGGCGGTTTCACCATTGCCTCGATTAACTCCGTGACACAGAAATATGGTGTAGATTCAAATCGAAACGGACATGTGTTGCGTAATGCTAAACAACATGCACGCAACACTAAGCCAGTTTCGATTTGATTCAACATCGTATAAAACCGCCATTGAATCGAAGCGAGAAAGTTGCCAGATTTTGCATCTTTGGTTCAAACGATTCAAGATGTTTGTAAAACATAATAAATCAGCGATTTTAGTGCAGATAACAACTTATAAATGATTATCCTAGCCATTTTGGTATGTTTAGCTGAAAATTTCGTCAGTTTTCACCATGTTTTGAGCTGTCAAACGGCGAATAGATTTCATTCGCATCGAGGTACACTTTTTAACATGCATGGCACTTCGTCTTTCGGACCTGCGGTCCTCAGCAGGTATTCCCGAAAGACGTACTTTGTCTATGTGAAGCCCAGTTCGGCATTCCAATCTAGATCTCCTTACGGCTGCCAGACAGATCATGTTTCCGACGTCTGGGACATCACCATATTACAGAACAAGACATGACATTCAATACCTTGTATAACTTGAGAGTTGTGCTAAAAAATTCCACACGCTGGCCGTCTTGTCACACAATATTGTTTTTGTTTTCGTCACGCCACCTAGTGAATGGGTCCTACAATGAGTTCCAAAGTAAGGGGGGCCACTTCATACCTTTCTGTCCTTACATTTAATATTCTTATTTATCATCCTTAATTATGTAAAACATATATATAAATTCCATCGATATTCTTGCAACCGAGAAAGTAATGGCAAAACTGGTATTATCATATTACTGTCCGCGATGTAGATTTGCAGGGAAACCGATGACGTGAAGACAGTGTCACCCTCCCCCAACGTCCTCTGATGTATTCACTAGGGGGCGCTACGTATACGTAATACCTAATCATAACGTGCAACCCAAATCATGATGCACCACCAAAATGCATATCAAATTTATACAATAAACAAGGGCCACTGGCCTCAAAGGAAGAGCTTCGAAAATGTTTGCACAGAACTATTTAAAGGGTATATATCACGAAAATATGATATCATTTTATTTGAAGCCACTCGTTGAGCTGAATAGAACAGTCTTTACAGAATGTTGATATCTCGATTTGTTAAAAAGTTATAGCTATTTTAATATTGAAAATCTGGCAAATTTCTCCAAAGAGTCTTGAAAAATCTGTCAGCTAATTAGTATGCAAATGATATGTGTGACGTCATTGACAGATTGCTTTTTAATGAAGTGTTTAAATAAGTCACAATTAGGCATTTAAGCTTATGTTAGGTCACTGAAACTTATCAGGTATATTGTACAGTATGAATAGTCAGTGAATGCATATCAATTTTATTTGCCATGGCAACCAATGGACTGATTTGGCCCTTAGCAACCAGGTTGCTATGGCTGGTATTCAACTTAAAACAAGACATAAAAGTATCAAACCAATTTAGATAACCGGGTAGTGACAATATTTTATGTAATTGATCAACAAAAGGTACAAAAACACTCCTTAGCAACCGATACAGGCCTGAGAAATCACTGACGTTTAGAGCCATGTTAAGTTATTGTGTCCTATTATCGCTGGTTTCCAATGCCTTTACTGGTTGCTAAGGGTTGTGTTCAGGCATTTTGCTGATATTTTCCTCAATATATTGATATTACTATATTGTCCGAAATGGTTTCATTCATGTATATCTCGTTTTTAATTAGATATTGGCCCTAGCAACCATGGTTGCTAAGGGCCCAGCCAGGCCATTGGTTGCCATAACAACCACAAATTTCATGTAAATACTGACTATTCCACCTTTAAACCATAAAAAATGGATTTTGGTTAAAAAATATGGATACGAACGGTATCAATATTCCATTTTAAAATGCCTAATTAAAAAGCAGTCTGTCAATGACGTCACACATCTCATTTGCATATCAATTAGCTGTCAGATTGTGTTGCCAGATTCTGTAAATATATACATGTTTAAAGTGGCATAACTTTAGAATGAATCATGATATCAATATGCTGTGAAGACCATTTTGCTCAGTTCAAATAGTGCTTTCACATACATAACAAAAACCAATATCCAATTTTCGTGATATATACCCTTTAAAAACCCTTGAATATTGTATTTGATTTGGTACATATATGTTGTGGCCATATTGTAACTCTACTGGGCAGAATCTATACCTTGTTGGGCCAATAAATTTGTCATGTAACTATTTTCTTGTCATGTAACTATTTTTATTGTGGTCAATAATAGACTTAACTAGTAAAACTAATGATAACCTATTCGGTTAGTCATGACTGGATAAAACTTTTTAGGGCCCGAGTGAGTCGGAAATTTCCGAACCGGGTACCTGTGTCGTCTGACCCGACCCGTCCAAATATATAGCAAAATTTGAATGATACTCACTGAAGCAATTTGTAACACGTAAACGCCAGACATTGATCTTTGACACATATTATTTGTTTCGTCAGTAATTACCGGTATATTCAAGTTTGAGAAAGATCACAATGTCATGACCTCATAAAACTATCGTTTTTTTTCCTGATGATTTCCTTGTCATTCTTGTGATTTTACTAGTGTTTATCACAAATATTCAAAACTATATCTTTATTTGTTCTCAAATACGAGTAACAAAATTCCGATCCAGGTAATTGTATGACCCGCCCCGAATTTGGGTACCTGTCGACTCGTCTGGGCCCCAGAACCTTTACATTGTTGAACCCAATAATAAATGTTTCTTGTAATAATTATTTTTATTGTGGCCAATAAGACTTAATCAATAAAACTAATGTTACTTATTCCGTTACAGCCATGAAATCTCTACAAGTCAGAAGCTTTACCTTGTTGAACACGTTTAAAAATCACCCGACTATTATTTGGACCAATGTGTAAGATTTTCAAGGTTCTGATTATGTTTTTCTGATTTAGGAGGCACAATGTTTTTTGAGCTTTAGTCTTAGATTTAAATTTCTTTATGGATTTTTTTTCAGTGTTTTGATTTGTACTGCAGAGACATTTCAGTAACTTGTCTGCATTTCCAATAATTCATGACATGCATGAAAGTTTTTTCATCAATGCGATCATGTTTCTCCTTGCCCAAATGTTGGTTTGAAGATCAGCGTACATGTTGTGTCAGTGTGCAGTGTGTAGGCCTAGTGTCAGCTGCCAAATACTGAAGTAGCCCAGGCACACCCCCCACCCCGAATCGCCGCTCGTGTGACTGCTATCAAAATAAGCACTGACAATTCTCGTCGGCAATATGAAACTATCATAAACATGATAAAAGTGCTAGATCTAGTATCCATTTGTTTCTGCTTATTTTAGGAGGAAACTAAGTTTTTTCCCGTGTAAAAGCTCCGCAAATCTGCCAAGTTTTGTTTGTTTGTTTCCGACTGTTCCTTTTAGTCAAAATCAAATCTCGATGAAATCTCGCTTCACTTCAATGGCATTTTTAATTAAATTCCCCCATAAACAAGCTTTCGGTGGTGATATTTTTATGAAGTATTACCAGTGAAGTAGGAAAGAGTCATAGAAAAGACCATTTATTTGGGTCGTAACAAGTATTTCCACAAATATCGCACTCAGTTGGACGATCTCTTGGCAGCTGGCATTTTGACCTTGACCCTGCAGCAATTTTTTGGGGCAGTACGCTAATTGGCGGGACTCGCTCACGTGATCATTTGCATATCATTATATCCACGTGTATTTCATAAACATGTGGGTGTGTCCGCCAAGACAGCTTCCCGATTGGACAATTCAGTGACTCTCTGGCTGGCGGGCCGACTGCCGTGACTGCTTATCGGGGCCACACGAGAATTGAATTTGCCCACTGGAATATGGAATACCACCACTAACACATAATTATTATGTTGCCGTATCAACTTGTTTCTCATTGTTGCAATACCATACTGTATCTATATATTGTGCGGAATGTATATCCAAAACTTTGAGTGCATATGATTGCAAGAAAGCACTGTTCCAGTGGAGATCAAAACGGGAGTGGTGATGGGTATGAAACAGTGACATACAAAAAAAAAAACGGTCGGAACACACGTCTCCTGGGATTATTATCGCTAATAACTTATTACATTAACCATGATTAGGTACACGGGCGTCATTTTCCTCCCAACGGGCCCCGGGCCCTCCCAATTAGCCACAGTTGAATAGCCTGTTGTGGTTCCAAGTGGCACTTTCAAGAATGTAAACAAAAGAAAAAATTCAAAAATCCAAAAAAAACCAACATCATAGAGGAAGAGCCCTGCTCTTCCTAAAAAATGTATGTATAAATGACATAATCTCACAATGAACATAAATTAATGTATCGTGAGACTAAAGCGACACAGTGATGACCTGAAAATGTCTGATTTGTTATTCATTTCCAATTTCCTTTCAATAACTATGAAATAAAACAAAATTATGAACGCCATATAATGCTTGTTTTATTTTCAACCAACAATATGTTATAACTACGAATATATAGGATACAAATCCAACTGGTTCCCACAATATTTATAGTATTTATGATATAAAAGTATCATAATGACACCAGTCACAGTCAAAATGGAGTTTTACACTTTTTAAAGTCAGCAATGAAAGAACACAAATTTAATTGTTCAGGAATATAATTGTCAAGGAATGTGAAATACTACCTTTATTTGTTACTTAGATCAATATACTTAGTGTACATTACATAGTTTCCATTACTATGGTCACATTATTTCAAAATATTATCAGTAATTATTCAGCGACTAGAAATTATGTTCTTCACTTAAAGTATCATAGTATTATGTACATGTATAGATAGTAAACATATATACATTGTATCAGGTGAGAATGTGGAAGTATTTATTTCAGTCCAGTTCAACTTCAGTTACATGTCAGTGTGTATCTGACACTAGATTATTACACAATGTTTTCAAATATTTATGCGTTCAGGATGTACATCTGCATGTATCAGTGTCCATTTAACATGTAGTATGTACTTTGTTCTACACAATTTAGTTGGTTTTGAATCACACCTGGTATTGGTTTCGCCTATTCTCGGCGGCAAACGGCCGTTTCACGCCTGTTCTGACCGGCAACGCCGCCTCTCGGCGTTAGTGCAGACTATTCTCGGCGGCAACAAATAAACACAATCCAAGACAACACGCTTCTTTGTATATTTTCTTGTATTCATGTGAATTGTCAATAAATAAAAGTCTGACAACGGAACTTTTAGGCATATCCCCTGTCTAGAAATCTCTGTTTGACACGCTAACAGGTCATTCCATGAACACAATCAATTCCACAAAATGTGTGGTCTTGCGATATCGCTCATCTTGTCAACATGTCTGGATCTATCTCTTCATTTCTTGGGACAAGTGTCGGATTATATATTTTACAGGGACTACAGACCTGATGATATATATAATAGCATGTAGATTTGACGTCAACTTGCACGTTTATTGTTGACGTCGAGTTGACGTCAAATCTACGTGCTATTATATTTTATATTTAGATTTCTAGACAGGGGATATGCCTAAAAGTTCCGTCGTCAGACTTTTATTTATTGACAATTCACATGAATACAAGAAAATATACAAAGAAGCGTGTTGTCTTGGATTGTGTTTATTTGTTGCCGCCGAGAATAGTCTGCACTAACGCCGAGAGGCGGCGTTGCCGCCCAGAACAGGCCTGAAACGGCTGTTTGCTCGAGAATAGGCGAAACCATTACCTGGTGTGTGAATGAACGTTCAGAAATTTCAATAAATTATTTGTGTTGATCCTAACTCTGTGATGTGCTACCTTTATACATGATACGTAAGCCTACAAATATATTTCAAAATCTGGTATGAATTGTTCCAAAACATACATTTGTACAACACAATCAACACACGGAACATTCACATTTGCAACCAGACCACGCAGATAATCAGAAATCCATAATCTATTTCTTGTGGGCTCCTGACAAAGTCTATCACATTCTGTCACTATATTGCAGCTGATATACATGATCCATTCACTCGAGAGTTAGGTTGGTCAAAACTACGTGATATCTTTCTGTGTAGGTGGTCGCATGAAGTTATTTCGCTTCACACACTCGATTATCCACTCTATGCCCTCATAGACACCGTCTCTGTCGGAAAACAATGAAAATAAAAACAGCTGAGTCATGGGAATGAAATATAGACACAAGTAACAGAACCTCTATATAGATCATGATAATACAAACGGCCCAATGTAGAAAACTGCAACGCCTATATGATAACGTATTGGATGATCACCTACATGTATTTAAAATCCAATAAAAATAAAAATTTTGAACTCGAAGAGAATTTTTGCAGGCATTTCTCCAACCTACTATTTCCCTCACACATACCCCTGTAGCGCGGAGGTTCCCATGACGTGACAGTCCCGGTGTCCGATCATGTGAGCGGAATCTTTGAACCGTTCCTTCAAGTCTGCCACTGTGCAGCAACCCTGTAATATTGTAACACAGATTTCACAATCCTCCCAAAAGTATGTAACGTCCATGAACCAGCCCTATTCCGCTCTAAATTGATCAAGAGCTGTTCAGTTTTTTTCAGTGTGTGTGCTTCAAATTTACCAATAGAACAGAGTTTTAAATTTGAAATTCAAACTTTAGTTCATAGGCGTACAGACGCAATCATGTTTGGGAGTAGTGGGGGAAGATGTGTGGGGTTCGGATGGAAAATTTGCCAGAATTATGCTAAATTGTGTTTGGATATCAGTTTTGAAGAAAATAACTTCACTCCATAGGAGAAATTCACTTGTGACGATACCTGTAAGTCTTGTTTGTTGGCCAGCAATAAAAGTGGTACACCATTGAGCGCTTCACTCTGTATCATCTTGTCTGCAAATACAACACCAAAATATTATAACATTTATAATCCAGCTTTCATACGTGTACATGAACCATTCATGCAACTAATATGCATGATATATACATTAACAAGTATATTTGGAGTACTGTAATCAATAATGTCACAGTTTCATCAGTGGGTTTGAATCATAATATCAGGCAGAAAAAGTTGGAATGAAATGGCTCAAGTCACAGGAAAGATGGGCACTGACCGAAAGCCTGCTTTGACTCGTCAAATCTCTCCATATCTGAGGAGTCTACCAGGTAAATCACGGCATGGGACTCCGCATAATACTGCAACAGAAATTCAAAATTATTAATTTTAAGGTGACGGAAATGTTCCTACATGTCTTGGGAGAAACTCACACCAATATTTAGTATTGCAGTGACAATGGCAGAAGTGATAATGATTTGACCATAATATATGTTCACAGGTACAGAATCAAGGTCACCAGCACATGGTCAGTGCTCGGTCAGTATATGAACCTTGTCCCACAAAGACTGTAGTTCCTCCTGACCTCCCAGATCCCAGAAGTTCAGCCGCACGGACCCCATGTCGATACGACCCACTGAAAAAATACACAGTCTTTAAAATGCCGGAAATGTTATTTTTACTCTGAAAATCTCAGAATTTAGCTGTATTGATAATCAACGATAGTTCACACTGTAGACTTGCACAAAGCATATCCAGTTTTATACTTTTTACCTCAAGTTCTGACTATTACCATATTGACCGGGTAACTTTATGTACTTACAATTAAGACCAACTGTCGTAGTGATCTTGCTGGGATTCATGGACTTGTAGTTCTTGTTGAACTTGGTTTTGGTTTGTTCGAGATATGTCTGGAAGTGAACAAAATGATCATTCACAAGTTCTTTCATGGAATCTCCCAATTATGAGGTATGTTGATAAAGAGATCGGCTTCATCACGAGAAAGCTGTTGAAGCAGGAGAGTATCTTACTGTTTTGCCAGCATTGTCCAGGCCAAGAATCAAGACGAAATACTCATCCTTTTGGAAGAGATACTTCCAGAGACCAGTCATCAATGTGAACATCTACAAAAGATGAAATACATTCATTTAACTCATTCACTGCCACAATAATTTTGGGGTTCTAAGTGGGACACTAATCTTAAAACATATGACAAATTCCCAATTTCAGATATTCATTTTTTCATGCCAAGGTCAATATGATTAATATAACACAACCAATTTTTGATCATTAGCTTACAAAACGAACAGTTTATTGAAAACAACAATAATATTCCAGGTAGGTCTATTACAGGTAGCTCATTTTATTTTCACATGCTCTATCTAGTGCATTTGTCAAAAATGATGAAAATTCACTCAAATCCTTTGTGAAACAAACGACAAGTGTCAGAAATCTGTTTGAACTTTGGAAAAAATAATTTTTTTTCGATTTCCGATGGTCATTTTTCAGAGCCATGATCAAGATACAACTAACTTCTGATAGAAAATTTAAAACATGATTTACTGCGAACAACAACAATATATAATACCAACAATATCATAATAAACAGGTATTTGATACCTGGAATATTACTGTTGTAATAAATCAATAAGTAATTAAGTTAGTTGTGTTATCATCATGGCTTTAGTTTAAAAAATGAACGTCAGAAATCAGGAATTGTTCATATTATTCAAAAACTAATGTGGCACACAGGTCTTGAGTGTTGAGTTGGAACCAGTGGCCCTGATAAAAATATAGGTCATTGGTCCGAATCCCCAAATCATCGATGACATTGTCATCACAGGCATTTGGCGTGGTTTTATGGGGGGGGGGGGGGGGGGGAACAAACCACGCCCTCGCGCCTGTGCACAGGCTGAGACAAATGCCTGTGATTGTCATTAGGATATTTCCCACGATATTCGATAGGCCCATAAACACTGATGAACTTGATAAAGGGAACCCTGGCGTAACCTCTGGTTGTGTGACTGAGGTTGATCAATCCCGTGAACAGCAGAAGCCCTGAGAAGAAGAAAACAGTAAATAACGCTTTGTTTACAAAACAAAGTGATGTGGCATGAGCGCATCCATTTTGGGAAATCCCAAAAGTTTCGTTTTCTATTCGATAGATGGCGCTCGGAGTTAAATTAAAATCATAACGTCACATAATGGTGACCATGAAAATTTCCATCAGTGATCTCAACATGCATTCAGTGAATCACAACGGAAATAACAACGGAAATAAGTTTTATGCTTTCTTGTGTTATCCTCGGTTTTGTTTATATATGTACACTATTGTGTCAACATTGAATGTACATGTATGGATTTTACCCAAATAAATCAATCAATCAATCAAAGAATGTGAGATAAATTTATTTTCCACCATATAATCATCCTCGGGGATTATCTGTTTCCTACGGAAGCGTAGAAGGGCCACTATGTATTTTTTTTTTTTTAATGTCCCGACTGAGATTTTAACAATCAAGATGACAGCTTATAAATTAAAATACTTGTATTCCAGGTTACACTCTCTGGTGAAAGGCCTAGACCAACACAAATATTCGCTGCCACAAATTCTCGCGTTTTTTCGATAACACAATGTTGGCGGCCGTTTAATTTCGCGGTTTGGTCTTCTTTATAACAATGTGGGTTGTCATCAGAAATGTTTCGCGTCCATTTAATTTCGCGATTTTTTGGATTCGCGAAATTCGCGAAAATAAAAGGTCGCGAATAATTTGAATTAATTTTGACGAAAAGCGCTGGCTTTGACGGCCATTTCCTTGAAAACTGTTTCAAAAACTGATATTTTAAGATATTATAACTTAGGTATTGACACATGTATTCGAATGAAGTCACCTTTGAGTGGTGACCTTGAATTTGATAGGTAAAAAAATGATGTGGCTCAATATTATGCATTTCTCCGGTAACATTTCTTGACCCTTGCGCTATTTTCTTATGGTGCTAAATAGCAAGTGGTGATGTAGCACCTCCAGTGATGTTGTAAGCCTATAGGATAAATCAATACACCAAGTTCTTTCCATTCATAGTTAATACGGTTAAATCTTAAAGTTATACATATAAGAATAGGCCTATTGAGTTTAATATGAATCTGTTGACTATAAAACTCCTATGCACACAGGATCATATTATATATTTTTTCACATCATACCATGTCCATATCTATTTTGAGGTCGGTGTCCCCAAAAAATCTATCACATCTGAGTTTCCAGGCAAGTCCAATTTGTGTAAAGAACATTGAAATTATTTCCATTGCCACTCAGTTGGGACGTTTCATTGATTTGACCACCCAAGGTCATAAATCAAAATTACAAATGACGCCAGAGGAGAGGGGTATAAGTTAGAATCTAATTCTGGTTTATAGCAAGAAGTCAGATTACTTGAGTGAACAATAACCACTAAAAGGTATTGATCACAAGTACTCCTCTTTCGAAAGTCTACTTCATTATTTCCTCATGGGACTCTCAGAATGTGTTTCGAAGTGTCCGCTCAGGAGAGAGAAACAAAGCTGTCATTCAGTTACTACATGTCCAATCTAGCTGACAAATCCAGGTGTCTAACCAATCTAGCAACAGGCGCGAGGAATTTCAAAGTTTTGCTCGATTTTTGACATTTTCGTCCAGTCTCCAAACTGGCAATGAACATACGCACGTGCATCTAGGTTATAACATAGATTTCACAAAGGTATATAGTGTTAGAAATAGCGAGTGACCGACGGAGTTATTTTTATGAGCTGTCCGTATCTCGGAGAGCCCATGTCGCCTGGAGTGGTTCTTGTCGAGTGGCCGCCGGGACAGGCAGGCGGGCGGGAGTCGGGTTGTCAGGGAGGCTGTTGTCACCCTCTTGTCAGCCACCTGACACCCCGGTCAACGAGACAGTCCGGCGCCCGCCACCCTTGGGATTCCCGGGTGCACGCTAGTACCCCAAACGGGACTCGATCCCGGCCGGCGGCACAGCTAGGGGCCACATACTTGGTCGCCAGGGTGGAGTTCCATGGAACCTCCACTCGTGGGCGCCTCAAGAGGCCGGGGACAGCATATGCTGACGAGTGAATCTTCGTGAGAAACTAATTTGTTGCTCATGTTTGTGTAGTAGCACACAGGTGCGACAAAGACATGGATTTTGATTGCCGTTTATTTGTGTGCATTGTTGTTATTTTTCACTCTAAGCTGAAAAGCTAAATGCCAGTGGAATGTGCGCATTTTACAGTACAATACGACCGTCGGAAGCCCCTGAGATGCGCGGCGGTAGACGATTGTTTTGCGGTTAACCACTGGCGCCTGTTGGTCCTCAAACATATCAAGAGACCCGTCGATTGCGGGCTGTTGAAACGATTAAAGGCCCTTAAAATGAGAAGCAATCAGGAACTCACACTTTTTTTTACGTGTAGACATCAGATCGCAGACCCCTCAAATTGGTGACAACGGGCCATAACATGGTGGTTAGGCCTCGACGTTAAACGTCTTCGGGCCCCGCCGATCCACCCCCCATTCTCGGTGGGAGGACGCGTCCGACCGCTATCTCTGTATAATGATAGCGGTGTAGTGTAGTGGAGGGGGACATCCATACACTAATGTCTCACTGGAGAGGTGCTGGGGCCAGATAACACTTGTTCAGGTATGTCGAGCCGCAGACGATGCAGGTGTGCGCTAGACAGACTGGCGTCGGCTGGTTTACACATCAACTCAAGTGTAAACAGAGCTATACATGTGTCCGGGCGGCCGGGTTGAACACCTGGGCGCAGTCGCCGAGTCCGTCGTCAATCGAGAGCCACCCGTGAGAACCCCGGACGACAGAGGCTCGAGGGCCCAGGACTCCGGAGTGGGGGAGGTGGAGTACACACCGCCAACACACGCCAGCCACAATCACTACACATGCAGCTTATATGAGATATCTTGGTCTTTTGTGCGACTTGTAAGCTTGCTGATTGCCAGACGGGCCTTTTGTCATCGCCCATTCCTTATATAGATAAATGCCTATTGAAGATGCTTCCTCGACGGACACAGACAAGCTTCTGCCAAATGATCTATTTCAGCGAGCACCTGAATAAGCCACACACCGATCGCGCATATATTTGTGCGCAATTTTGTTAATTTGTGTCCCTTTTCGAAAAAGGAAAAGACAAGTTTTGAGCGAAATTAATTTGGGATAAGTCATATTACTTTTGAAATATTTTTGTTATCTCTCCAAATAACGTTTGACTATGCTGTCATGTTTGTCATCAAAGACTGTCGATGGCGCAAAAACATGTATAATTGTGGACTTGTGTGTTCTTTTAATTGCTCCAGTTATGTAGACTTAAAAATCATATAGCACATGTTAGAAAAGATTTATATTGTCATTTTTTTTCTCTAAATGATGGCATATTATTGTTGCTGTTATTGTAAACACCTTGGAAATTTTATTTTCATGAACACGTGTTCCAAATAAGTATTATTCAATGCAATACATTATGTTTGTAACACTGGTGATGATGTCATGAAACCCAGAGACATTTTGTGGAATCCCACCTCGAGCTAAATGTTTGAACGAATTTTATCTAAGAAGACAATCGATACAAAATACATTGACCGATTCATGACATACTGTATCGAATGCTCGAAGGAAATCTTGAATCCAAAATATTATGTACGTGTGAAGAATTGGTGTTAAAAACTTGCAAATATCAACGGATACTGATTTATTTGAACCTATATTTTGCACATTTTAGCTCCTCACACAATCACAATGCACAGCCAACTCGCACTGGTCTCACCTGATGTTATGGACATAACCCACGACAGTCACACTCGTGTAACAATAAACCGGCATCAAATGATAGATGTCATCAAAAGACATCGAGAAAGAACGGACGGACTGAACTATAGAACGGACGAGGTCCGTAAGTTCACTCGAATTTATTCAACAAGGCATCGTTTCCCCATATCGGGGCAAAACAATGGACCTACATTGTTCAGATCTGACCTTTCATAATTTTGAAAGATAAAAGTGTACCTTGAACAATATCCATTGACACGATGCACCAACGTTACATCCTTTATAATCTCATTTGACACTTGCACTGCAAACGTTTTCTGTTTGACCAAAACGCCGAAGTTCACTTGTAAAAGGATCATTTATTCTATCATCCGCTTTCAATGTGCTACATTGGGGGCCGCGTGCCAGGAAATTTTGGGAATTATTCATAAAATAAAATCTACCACCTGTGCATGGCTTTTCATTTCATTCATGTTTTACAGAGTCGGAAGAGGCTAAATGTACGAAAGGCCCTTCAAGATGTTTATTTGATATGCGGGGTGCCTCACGGTATTGTTACACACTAAATCAAACACTCGACGCTTTACAGAGTAAACATATCAATTTGCTGAATTTATTTCTAACAATTCTCCCGCCAGGTACATGTATTATCTAGACTCACACACAAACGTGTGTCCAATCTCAGTTACAAACTTTCCAAATTTTTAAATGCACACAATTTGCTATAATTTAAATTTAATATTTTACGATATTAAGTGTCTTCATTCCATGCAATGTGATGCCACATCCCAAAAAGATCAGGCGGTAAAGAATATAGTCGTATAATGAAATTACTTATGGTGGGTGCCGCATATAATGGAATAAGAACACACCTTCTGTGATCATGTACGAACAGAAGTGATTCTTCTGTGTATTTTTTTCCAACAACTATTTGGTGTGACATATCACACCAGTTCGATGCAAGAAGATTCCGAATGAAAACTGTTATCGTAAACTTCTTATAAACCCAGGGCGTTTATAGGTTTCACTTAATTGCCTTCGAGACCCTGCATCTATTACCCCCTGCGTTTATTAGAGATCTGCGTTCATCAGAAGGTTTACGGTATATTTTCAGCGCCAATATATGTTTAGGAAAATATATTTTTTTTTACTTTACTACATCAAGAAAGAAAACGGAGTCGGATATTCAGTCAAAATTTCTGAAATGGATACATTTTCTGTTTTCCATGCTTTTGATGTGTATTCTGGAAAATTGTTCAACGTTAATTTGAACAAATCTAATTCAAGTTACTAAAACAAGTTACTATTCCTCGCTGGAAAAATCAACAAGGTATATACCCTTTTTGTTATTCTCATCCACAGCTAGGGGTATCTTTGCTACAGTTCACGTGTCCCTCTACATAGAAACGTGTGAATAAAAACTTTGGCAATTGAAAATAAGCACGATGAATTAAACACCCCATATGGTTGGCCCAATTGTCAAACTTGGTTCTCTCTTGACGACAGCTAACAAGCACACGTGTCCGTGGAAACGACAAGTTTTCATGTCAACCTGTTGTGATAAAAAAAGGTGGGAGAAAAGGCGTGAGAATCGAAAGAGGAGCGAACAAAAAGCCTTGCAGACATTTAACGGATCTCTAAGTCTTATCGCTCTGGGCTTGTCTATGTAGATCTTGCTTGAATGCGACACTTGACAGTTGTGAATTATCTATACCCGTGCAATCAATGCAGTAGAGTATTTTGCTGCCCATGATGAAGACGTTTCCTCGTTTAGATTTAGAAGAGACCATCTGTCGCAAGATGCATTGCATGTACATGAACGGTGTGAACGGTAAACACTTATATCGTCAACTAGCACGTGTTCAAGGATAATAGTTATCCGGTGATTTTGTTATTACATAAAATATTCCCCTTTCATACTTTTACTTATCATTTTCCTTTTGAATGAGAAGTAATTGGTATGAGTTTGTTACGTTCTGTAAGGTTCATAGGGTGAATGCAAACGGTTAGAATTCCTTTTCCTTGTCGTATATAGCGTGATTGATGAGTGCGGAAAGTTATTACCCCCGTTGCTATTTCCAATCAGCACGAGTTGTCTTTTGTTGCTAGCGCCGTACTGGAATTGTCTTTTGTTGCTATCGTTGATCTGTTAAAGTTTCCCTTTTGTTGCTACCTCAGTTCAACTGGAGTTGCCTTTTGCTGCTAACTCTGGTCTGCTGGATTTGCCTTTTTTTTGATGGAGTTGTGTTTTGTTGCTAACTCTGGTTTGCTGGCGTTGCCCTTTGTTGCTAACTCTGATATGCTCCGTGGAGTTGCCTTTAGTTGCTAACTATGATCTGCTGGAGTTGCTTTTTGTTGCTAACTCTGATGTTTTGAGGTTGCTTTTCGTTGTTAAGTTTGGCGTGATAGAGTTGCTTTTCGTTGCTAGCTCTGATCTACTGGAATTGTCTTTTGTTGATATCGTTGATCTGTTGGAGTTGCCTTTTGTTCCTACCTCAGATCAACTGGAGTTGCCTTTTGTTGCGACCTTAGATGAACTAGAGTTGCCTTTTGTTGCGACCTTAGATCAACTGGAGCTTCCTTTTGTTGCTACCTCGGATCAACTGAAGTTGCCTTTTGTTGCTACCTCGGATCAACTGAAGATGCCTTTTGTTGCAACCTCAGATCACATGGAGCTGCCTTTGTTGCTACCTCAGATCAACTGGAATTGCCTTTTGTTGCTACCTCAGATAACTGAAGTTGCATTTTGTTGCAACCTCAAATCGACTGGAGTTGCCTTTTGTTGCGACGTCAGATCAACTGGAGCTCCCTTTTGTTGCTACCTCGGATCAACTGAAGTTGCCTTTTGCTGCTACCTCAGATCACCTGGAGCTGCCTTTTGTTGCTACATCGGATCAACTGAAGTTGCCTTTTGTTGCTACCTCAGATCAACTGGAGTTGCCTTTTGTTGCAACCTTAGATCACCTGGAGCTGCCTTTTGTTGCTACCTCGGGTCAACTAAATTGCCTTTTGTTGCTACCTCAGATCACCTGGAGCTGCCTTTTGTTGCTACATCGGATCAACTGAAGTTGACTTTCGTTGCTACCTCAGATCAACGGGAGTTGCCTTTTGTTGCAACCTCGGATCAATTGGAGCTGACGTTTGTTGCTACCTTGGATCAACTGAAGTTGCCTTTTGTTGCTACCTCGGATCAACTGAAGTTACCTTATGTTGCAACCTCAGATCAATTGGAGCTGACTTTTGTTGCTACCTTGGATCAACTGGAGTTGCCTTTTGTTGCAATCTCAGACCAACTGGAGTTGCCTTTTGTTGCAACCTCAAATCAACGGGAGTTGCCTTTTGTTGCAACCTCAGATCAACTGGAGCTCCCTTTTGTTGCTATATCGGATCAACTGAAGTTGCTTTTTGTTGCAACCTCAGTTCAACTGGAGTTGCATTTAGTTGCTGACCCTGGCATGATGGAGTTGTTTTTTTTTGCTATACTTTTTTTTTGCTATCAAATTCGCAAGTTTTAAGAGCAGTTTGATTCTTGCTACAAATTTCAGTTTGCATATTGCAATCTGATGGAAAAAGTAAACATATATGGAAGAAGAAAGAGAGAAATAATATTTCAAATATTTGATTGAGCATGCATAAAAACAAAATACATGAACATTTCAAACGATACCGAGTTGATATAAATTGAGAACATAGACATTTTGCACATGCGGGACCAGTTATCAATTTAAAAGTGCAAGCTCAAGATGTTCACACACATCTACGTGTACATTTAACTCCTCTACTATATTTACGATCAGTCCGGGATTATGATCGAGAGAACGCATAGAGGCGCGTTCCGTGTGCGTTATCATTCAAACATACCCCACGAATGCACGGTGCATATTCATGAAAATTTCGATAGACTTGCCATGCATAAATTCGCTCATGAAACATCTATTAAACAGTATCAATTCTAATCATATCTCAAAGCACACCATATAAAGGCCAAATCATACTTTTATTGGACGTCTACATCATTTATTAATCATCAAGCGTTTTCAGTCGAGTATCTCATGTGATGCACTTCACAGATGAGGGCTTTTGTGAATTTGCCGGCTTGTCAACATCTACTTCTTATCAAACAGAGCCTAATTATATATCACACTTTAATCGAGATTGCATAAGACGTCGAGCAGTGAGTCAAAACCTGTCTGTTTGTCTACACCCGTAGGGGTTCATGTACGCTCAACACAGCCAAGTAGTCTTATCACATTGTTCCAATACAAGGTACCGTGACAATGTATAAAATGCGCCGTGGCAAGTTTTGTCATGAAACCCGAAATTAAATAACAGGATTAATTTCAATACAGGTGTCTACATGATTTACATTCGAAATCTAATCTAACGTTTTTATCACCATGACTTTGCATGAGTTGTGTGTGATTCGTCCGGTTTTTCTTTAATTAAATAACGCACGCAGCATATATTGTCTATAAATTTGCTGACGAAGGCGCATAAAGATGCGAAAATCTGCGAATACCCATATTTTTTAGTGAGATGGTTTGTGGTTACATAGTTTGAATTTTATATTGCGATTTTGTCTCTCTGTATAGACGATAGCAAAGCATCTACGTAGTTCACGGGTATGTGCATCGAAATTATTGAAACGGTTTACTTTTTCTCGTATTTTTAGACGATTGGGCAATAACTGTGCGTTGAAGTCTCTGCCAGTAATCACGACAGGTTGTGTCATAAGCGTATCGATAGCCTGAAAAGTTCTCCAGGTGTGGTCTCAATGCCCACCATTTTTTTCCCTCAATATTTGTTTTCGTTTTAAATCTCAGCAACCATCGGCGCCACTCTTTCGATACCGCCCAAAACAATACCCGGGATTTACATCTTGGTATGCAAATTTGCAGGTGTGAAAAAAAGCCAACGATCTTCTGGCCCTAGAGGTGACGAATTTTAATGCAATTTATCAGCATTACTTAGTGCGGCCCATTTGATGTGTGTGCCGATTGGTAATGACTGGGACACTGGCGACCGACGAGTTGGCGCCAGCTCGATAGGCCCTATAGAGGACCCTGAATGGGTGACGTCACGGCCGTGGCGCCGCGGTGTCTGGCCGGGCCCGCTTGAGAACGACTCGTACAGGTGTCAACGACTATGGCGGGGACAAGTCGTGGCCTATAGCGGTAGGTATATGGGGCTCGGGACCCCCTCGTGTCATGTGAAAGGTACACAAATCCTGGACGGATTGGGGGCGAGCTGGCCTAACGTACGGAGGCCACATGTGGTCGCCGGCCGGCCCGGCCCGGGGACATCTGTCCACCACACTCCGGTCATCCACAACACTTCCTTCCTCAAATCATGGTTTATGTTCGTACATCGTGTTTCCTGTCAAGGCTTCTAATCTTATCTGCTTATAGCAGGAAACACGGGTTTTATTATTTAACGGTATTTATTTTCGACTAACGGTGAATCATGCGGGCATAATGGGAATAAATTGAGGCTATTGGATTTTAAAATTTGTTATACAGGGATTCATTAGATTAATTTTCTTGTTTTCATTTCATAATAAATAGCATAACATTTTTCAATATGGTTTTTTAAAAAAGAAGTAAAATGTTCAGCGTAATTAAAACTAAGAAAACTAGCACAAACTTTATTTCATGTAGGAAAAGGGGTGAATGTTTTCTTTCATGTTTGAAATTTGTATTCGAAGGGAAGTCGTTCAGACCAGAAAATGCTATCTTATCATCGCAACGGAAACTAATTACATTGTTCTAGCACAAATAGAAGTTTGGACAGCGGTCAGGTGGAATTGTTGTATAAATATCGCCGTTCCATCTGACATGACCGTATCAGGCTTATGACGCAATGTCTCCACAATTTGTTGCATTTTCTCGTGTAAACCCAAGTGACATCTGTTTCGCTGGCAAGCATGTTTATTTTATTGCTGCAAGAATCAACATGCCACAGCAAACAGTGTTGCCAATTAAAAATGGCCCTGTTGTTTTAAACACAATTAGCCTGGCGCTTGCATGTTCCCACGGCCAACTATATATTTTAATGAGATGACTGATTGACAGGTGTTGTGCCTCTGGTGACCAGTACGGGCACCTCGTGGTCGATATTTCGCGGGCACTTCAAATCAGCCTCAAGGTGGCCCGAGGAACTCACATTATTCATGAAGGGGCGGGGCCTACTGTCTGCTCGCCTATATAAGCTCGGCTAATGCTGGCCAGACCATCACAACATAGACACGCAGCTTGAGTGAACGCTACTTGCATACACACACACGATAACCCACCGCAATTTGGAAATTAACAGTCGCACTCTCGTTGGAGTTACAGCTTATTACCTCGTGAGGAAAACAAAATTTCTAGGAAGATGAAGGCTCACGGAATCTGTTCGCCACGACAGCAAACCGCTCAGGAATACGGCGTAAAGAACGACCAGTATCGGATCTCGAAACACCGGCTGGAGAACGGCTCCGGGGACCAGGAGATGCAGGCGTGCTTCTCCAAGCTCAAGGAACTCGTGCCCACCGTGCCCCACGACAAGAAACTGTCCAAAGTACAGCTCCTGCAGCACGTCATAGACTACATCCTCGATCTGGAGCTGACCCTGGACACGCACCCCACAATGCGCACGACCCCTAGCATCCTACAAGCGCTGACCGACAACAGAAAACCACTTACAGAGTGCCTACACCTCAATACATTGCAGGTATGGTCGCGGCGAGCTCGTGTATTGCAGAATAGATTATGTTTATTGCGTGTGTACAGTCACAGTTGCACCATTGTCCACCATATTGTTTAGAACACATGTATTTAGTATCGTTGGGGCTCGGCCGTTTAGCAAACAAGTCTCGTGTATATCACGGGTTGTTCTCTAGGAGCCCCCAGGGGTGGGACATACCGTAGATAGTTCCTGGCGCCGGCCCGTCTGGCAGGTGCGAGTGTTGTTATAACCCTCTCCGGCCCTGGCACAGCGGGCCGACCGAGGATCATATTGCACTTCACCTTTCTTCATTAATTCATACATCAACATTGCTGCTATGGGATTCTTGCAACACTTGTCAAATAGCTCACGGGGGGAAATGAAGGAAACTGGTGCCTGGTATTGCCTCTCCGAGGAATTCCCAGGGGGATGGTACAATTCGATACCCATTATCCATTATGTTGAATCAGTTGCCGATAGGTCGCTGGCGATAACGCCCGCGGTATGTCTGTTTGCCCGACTCTTTGGGACACCTGGTCCAGTCAATTACTGGGGCGCTTTCCAACGTGGGATCCCGGAGAAACTTACTGGGAAAGCAAACAGCGGAAGGGAAGGGATAAAATCAACAGTTTATTTATACTGTACTGGTGATATGTTCACGATATCATATCGACAGTTTACAGCATTGCAAACCTGCTTTCTCTTGTCATCCGTGGGTGGAAAGTTCTTGTGATCTGTTTGAAATCGTGTCTTTTTGATATTCTAACACCTCGCACATATTCAAGGGGGGGGGGGGGGGGGGGGAATACATGTTCTATCGACAGCAGCAATTCTCATATATCATATGCCTTCAAGCAATGATATTGAGCTGAAACCCCTATTTTTAGGTGGCAGGACTTACTTGGTACGAAACAGCAAGAAGCTAGACACAAGAATATGTCTTTCATCCTCCTGGTATAATACATGCACATGTATTCCTAAACAACACCATATATATCAGGCATACATTACACCCTCTGACCACACGCATTCATAATAGCTTACATACGAATTCGTTAATAGTACAATGTATGCTAATATTGTACAACATGCAAAAATGTATAGGAAATGTAAACTGTTTATTGCATAATATTGTTTAATTTGCACTTGTATAAATTTAAACCTTTCCTCTTCGCTTCTGACAGATCGACAGCTCAGAAGAGGTATCATCCATGTGTTCCAGTCCAGTGTCGTCCTTATCCTGTTAGTGACGTCATCCATTGTTGCTCCAGTCATCTCAGTAATACAGGTAAATTTCCCGCTCATCAACTAGCCATATCAGCTTATACAAGTATAAAAGTAAACCTGCAGCGTATGCCTCAATTATATGGTATTGTGTAGATCACAGTGCCATGTGGTAGGGTGTCCCTTACACGGCGGGGGTGAGGGTTATTATTCAGAGGGTGAGGGGGGATTGTCGCTATAGAAAGCAGAAAGGGTGAAAGTATTAGGATATGGACAGTGGCCAAAATGCACACCTGCAAAATCTTGAACAAAGTGCCACAAACGGTTGCCGACTCATCGAATGTGTAACCATGCAGGGCCTCTGTAGTATTCTAGTTCATACGAAATCAGGCATCGTCGACCATGAATTCTATTCAGTAGCAAAACCGACAGAATGGCAGGACAATGATAGGTTGGATAATTGTGTGTCGTCGTGAACTCTGAAGAGGGGACAGCAAGCATCGCATGCTGGGAAGGCCCATTGCTAGAATCAAACGGGCCACAACAATAAAGATTGCTAATGGCAGTCAGGTGTGTAATAATTGCGGTCAGCGTTAGAATCGTGTACAGGTGAAAAAATGACGAGGTATTCAAATTCAGGACGTTATAAGTTGTTCGTCGGTCGATATTGGTATGGAACACGCAAAAATGTATTTCCAAAAACATAAAAATGCGCTGATAAATCAAACGTCAATTTTGTGGGCGTGATTTTATTGCCATCTATAGAATGCCTGTCTGGGCTTTCACGTGAATACTCGAACAATTTCCAAATTGATGTGCTTGTTTGAAACAGGATACCGGGTGGAATAATCGGTTACTTTATGTCTAACCTTGGTATTGACAGTTTGTTTATACCAGACCTCGATCGGCTATGTTCAGATCAAACACTGACTATTTGTGTTGCTCCTCTGAGGCTCAAAGAATTAATCAGACCCGTGTTTATTTGTTATTTTGCAGGTGTTTGTGCGCCGGGGACGGACTTATCTAAACTTGCCAGGTGTTCGTACAGTGAGTGGGGGGAGGGACGAGACGCGGCCACTTCGACCTCTGCCTTCATGCAGTGCATGGAGAGATCCGGGGATGGCACGGCTGTCCCGCCCCTCCCGTTCCTTCCATCGCTGCACCCGGGAACGGATAGAGAGATAGACAGAAAGACGAAAAGGGCGCGGTCTGGTCGATCGGTCAGCTGTTTCCTAACCACCATAGATCTCAAGATGAAACAAAAGGGAAAGCAACTGCCGAAGGATAAAGAACGTCTTATGCTCGCTCACTGTTTGCTCAGCCTCTCCCCCTCCCGGGACACCGCGGACAGGTGTCCTCTCGCTGGCTTATAACCCCCTCCGGCAGCTGCCGGTCGGCGGGACTGCTGCTCCGTCCTCGCCCCTCAGGCTGGAATCAGTTGCCATGGAAACACCCAACTGTTATCAACAATTCAAAAACTACAAAAGACAATGGACGCTGCCGGCGGTTGTCCTGGAATTTGAATTTTTGACTGTGCTCACCACGTGAGTGAGAAAACACATTTTGTCAGAGAACGACTGAATTTTAGCTTGTGCAAGCTGTTGGAACTGTGTGTGTGTGCGACTGTTTGAATGTGATGATATAATTTGGAGAATCAGTTTATCCACCGAATATGTACATAGTTCAATTTGTTTTATAGAACTGTTTCATGTCCGTAGACAATATTTCTTCAGCAAGTGTGTGTTGTATTTCATATTGATTTTGGTGCAATTATCAAGTTTCAGGCAGGTTGATTCCCCTTTGCCTAATGACTTCCTCTTTTCATATAAATATTTGGTTAACTTTTTGGAACGTCATGATTGATCAAACATTCAGCCAAGTGTGTTAAGTTTCCGATTTGTTCAACATTTGATAAGCAGTGTGAAAAAAGCTCACAGAAGTCATAAAATAACAAATTATGCAGATCCATGTTGGTTTTAGCTGGTTTAACTACTTAATGTACCTGCTTTCATTTCTCGTCATTTTTTACATCAATACATTGTTGAAATGGAATAAAGATGAGAAAACTTATCATGTGTTACCACTTTTGTTGTATTTGTGTGCTTTGATTACCTCACAGTTGCGGAACAAATTTCTTCATGTAAAGTATCCACTAAATTCATTATCAGATCAAACAACGATTTACGATAAGATACGATGACTTGAAGCAAATTAAAACTTCAATTTTATCATAGATGCATTCAACAATTAATACATAAAACTATATAATGCATTCATGTAGTATCAGAAACCCCATTCATGGACTTTATGAATCTAAACTTATAATTTCTTATAAATGAGTGAATAACATACACGTACATGTAATATTCAACAATACGTACATGTACTTGTATACCAGTAGGCAATAGCGATAGGACGATCATAAATGTACCAAACTAGAGCTTACATGTATTGAGAAAACTACAGAATATCACAAGCAACTACACGCAGAGCTTACCAATACAAAACCCAAGCTGCACGCACATTTCGCTAACTGGAAGACGATTACTTTCTAGTGGATTATCTGCGCACATTTATGATTAACTTCACGTTCGGCACTAATGGTGGAAATATAATGATTCCAGGCTACAATCAGATTATCAATGACGTGTAGGCGTAACCCATGAATACACCGAAACACTGAATTGGTCATTTCAAGTCGCAGCTGCATTCCAATCTGTCCGTCATCATTGCACTTATGTAGTTGGATCCTGGACCATCTTCATTACGATATGCCATTGTGCCTGTGACATCGGGTTACGTGCGACGAGCGAGATCTGAATGTCAAATCGAATATTCCCGCACTGAATCCCCATATCTGGGACCGCCAGATGTGGGATAATTCCCTGCCAGACTGAATCTCCCGACGGACAACCAATATTGGGCGAGCCCAAATTGTGCTCTCAGATGATTGAGCCCAATCTGTTCATGGGTTTCTCTCTTCGAGGTTCTTCTATGCAACGATGCATGTTTATAAGGAACACGTTGTTACACGCGATGTTTTAGCGAATATTTGCCTTCTGGGTAAGAGGTTGGGGCGGGGCAGGTGGGTTGCAGGTATGGGATTTTGAGTACTGTATATGAAATGTCTGAAGAAGTAATCCGATGTTCACATATGCCATTTTTAAATTTACAGAATGCGATCAAAATATATAGTTTTGAGTCAAATTATTATCATTTCGTTGTACCACCACAATTCCAAACACACGGTATGCATCATACTACATGTCCTGTGTACATGTATCTCTCTCTTGACATTCATGTGCTGTGGTTACATCAGCATGTATAATTTAGATCCTAGAACAAATATTCTTCGTTCACAATAACAACGACACCAATACGCCCATTGTGAAACACACTAAGGAAAGTATTAAAACTGAGAAGAAACTCAATTACATCGCGTGGGAGCGTGAATCTTGGGATTAAGAAAACAATACGCATATCTCTTTTTCTCCAATTACTGGATTAAGGGAGGGAGAGGGTGGGGGTGTCATTTGGGACTAGGATGCGTGGCAGCAGGTTTCTTTTCTCCCCTAATTTCATTCTCTCAGCAAAATGTCACCGACGTCTCGTCTCGGGACGTCTGTCCTATGTGAGCGGTGTTATTGTCCGAGCAGATGGTACCACTCCTCGGATCTCCCGGAGTCTGGGATGGCTGGACAAACAAACAGCTGGGGGCGAGAGTGGCCCCGCGTTAATAAAGACGAGTACGTCGGGGAACTCCGGAGTGGTGGTTGGGACATTTACTCGAGGGGCGGGTACGTGGGGAACCCGTGTGGCGGTCTGGTGGACGGGACATGTGGGTGCTTCCCCGGTGCTACGCAGCTTTCGAGAGCGGACTCCCAGTGGAGATGACCGTCCATGGGAAAGTGGAGTTTGCTTTCGCTGGGAAACTCGAGACTTGTTGTCCTATATTTCAGCGGGTGGTAAGGGCCCCATTGATTTATTCGTCCAATATTTCCGCTCGTTTTCTCCCCAATCTTCAGCGTTGTTATTATTTGGCGGAGGTCCCCATGGAAACAACTGGTATCGGTAAATACTTGAAAGTAAATTTGATGTGAATGTCCACATGTGCAAACTCCAGATCTAATGCGTTTTTTCCCAGATAAAAATCAATTCCCATGTATTGTAGCAGGGATTTCCCTATGAAAACGGACAAGGCGTTTTTTGTCCCCTCAATCTGTCGCCATATGCGCGGACAGATGACGATCCTAGTGAGTCACCGCGTGCACATAAGGGGCCAGACGGGGACACCCTAACTTTGTTGGGGGACTGGCCACATTTCATTAGCGTCGTCGATCCTGTGGGTCCCGTGAGCGGACAGTTCAAGGGCTGCACGACATCATGGAAGGGTGTGTCCCCCTCTCCGCCCCTCTTGGGAACAGGGAGGGTGGTTGAAGGGCGGGGTTGCAATTCCATTTGCAGATGGCAACCACTCCAACTGATTAGTTCCGGAGAGAGGCTTTGCCAAAGACTCGATGTGGCGACATAATCTCGAATAACTTTGATGTGTAGGATATGAAAGATAATTTATTACTACGGGGTTGTCAGAGATGCTTATTATGTTGATCAACTTTGAACAAATCTAGCAAACACTTACAGTAATGTAATACATGTATATCACATTCTATGCTTATATTATTTAGGATAAAACTCAGAAAACATAAATGGCAAACTACTGTATATCTGTACGTGGTCAACACAATAAAGCTAATGTATGTATAGTGTGGTCTCTATTCAAGTTTACATTGAACAGGTGAATAAAGATGGAATAAGACCTTTCACTGGGCGGACAAAATCTGACACGAGAATGTTCCTGGCCAGGTGAATTCATGCTCAAGAAATTCAAGGATCTTCACCTTCGATTGACCCCTTGACAATAAATCCACGGCAAACACACGTGGAGTAAACTGTCATGCAGGTTCTCATATGCCGCTCCCTTCAATGAGTCTCAAAAGTCTGACACGCACTCTCAGGCGAGCAATACCAGATTGTATTGTCATCGTGTATAAAATGACCGATTACTTCGGATAATGCATGGGGGTGACAGGTGATGCCAGTGTTTAGAAGAGGAGCGTCGCACAGGTGCATCGCTCGCCATTCGAACTAACGAATCAACGATCTGCCAAAAAACTTCTCCACAATATAAAAGACGACACTGGATTCCTTCCATCCAGACCGCCCCGCCCGCATGCTCATATAATGCCATGCAGTTTGGCAGCCAATGTGACACCCGCCCGCCAATATAGCCATATGGAGCCCGCTGCTGCTCTTTTTCCCTGCCTCGCATGTCTTCCGACCTCCTATAACTCCATGTCATTGTCTCATTTATGTGAAAACGTTCCCAGGTAATTCCATTGATTTTCTGTCGAGGTGGTTTGAGTGACATTGTGATGATTTACGCAACGATTGGAGCACGTTGTTTGCATGGACGAAGGGCCGGCTGATAGCAATGAGAACACCTGATGTAGGCGACAGATGCCTTGTCCATGGTGACTGCCATTGACATCTACATCCAGGCAGCTGCCAAACTGGGTGAGGTTTTACACAGCAAAATGACAGACGCACCGGCGTCATTGTAAGTTGTTATCAATGATATAGGCATACTGACAACGAAGTCCAAGACCCGATATATACAATTAGTCCTGATCCATGCACGTACCTGCATGATTGTATCAATTCATATGAGGTTTGAATTCAATGCAATAAGAGACTATATGCATTATGCAATGCATGTGGTCGATATGTCATTTCCGTGGCAAAGCATAGGCCTATATGAGTTACATGTAGAACGTATCTGTTCAGATCTGATAATGTGTCATTGAATGTCTCCTAAACGAGCAAAAATAATACAGTGTACATATACTCGAATTTTTCTAACTCGTTTACACTGTTTTTCGCTAATATTTTTGTGATGCTAAACGCTATCGTTCTATAACTTGGCATACTTCAACTGGGAGTCAAACGGCAATTTTCTTCCAAATTTCAGACAGCTAACGCGAGAATTGAAAAAGTTGGCAATCTACCTCAATGTTAAATTTCAGCCCAAAACGGGATATCGAGAATCTGAGCATATTCGAGGAATTGGTCCTGTTTACATCCATCAGGATTCGAAATATTCTCGTAACTTTGAACCAGAAGATACAATGGGGGTGTATTCTACACAAACATGTCGACTATGAAACATTGCTCCGCTACAAAACCCAAAAAATGCACAACATTGTGTGCGGTCCAGAAATTAAATAATAGGGCTAAATTTAACATTGGGGTAGATTGCCAACTTTTGCAATTTTCGCGATAGCTGTCTGAAATTTGGTAGCAAATTGCCGTTTGACTCCCAGGTGAAGTATGCCAAGTTATAGAACGATAGCGTTTAGCATCACAAAAATATTAGCGAAAAACAGTGTAAACGAGTTAGAAAAATCCGAGTATATGTAGCCGCAAACTTTCGTCATTCTAGTGCATTTCTCATGAGCTACATGTACATGTATCACAGTACATGAGTAAGAATAGTTAGATGGATCAAAACGTTTCATTTTGCAGATTTGAAAAAAAAAACGCCGAAGTTTGACGCTGATCTGTCGAAATGTAACCCCATATAGAGATGTAAGTTCACACCTGGGGTATATTCCCCTGTACAGTGGCGTGTCAAAAGGATAGGGTGATCAATCATAACCCGCCGACATACTCACAGCACAGTGGGAGAGGTATAGGTAGGGAACATCCCTCAAATCATCGGCTGAATCGGTCTATAAATGTATAAAATATTTATAACCAGGTGTAGGATGTCCTTGCCCAATTCTTTTTGTAATCATTCAATCGGATTATTTCCGCGTCCACCATGTAGATAAGGAAAATCTCTACTCCACTATAACCATCCCGGGACACATGGCTCCACCCACATGTGGAGAACGGACCAAATCAGTAACGGTCACTCCAATAATAGAAGGTAAAATGATAACAGGTGTCCATGTGTGCAGTACAATGTCATATCTACAGGTAATGGGGCGATATGATCGCCGTATCGCCCGCCAGGTGATTAATGACCGTTTTATACACGTGTCCTGCACACATCACATGCCAGCGTTGTTTTATTATCATCGATGTCCCATCCTCTTTCCTTTTGGACAAATGATTTTGATTTTTGGGAGAATTGTAACTGTGTCAGTTCAATCTCAATCTGATAGCTTCATTGAACGTCGCCATATAAATATTCAAATATAGAGAATACACAGTTTCTGAACTCAGTGATTATCAAATTTTGTTTGTTTAGACACATGCATGCCTTACTTATAAGCAGATGTATGCAGAATATATAGATATTGCGACGTCGTGGGTGAAATCCGCTATTGCATCGTGTCCGAACATGCCTGTTTTCATTGTAATGCGTGATTTACCAGATATAATTCGTGCTTCGTAATCTGCCCAGTCCAAAACTCATTAACCTGCTGAATGTCGGAAGTTTCGGTACAGATCATTACCTCGTTTACAATACCCCTGTGCACCTGACCAAATAGTACAGTACTTTTACGTGTATTACTCCGTCTTCTCGGTTCGATAATTTCCAATTAATCTTGGTCGATCAATTACAGGTTCCATTCACGTATATTGGCTACTTTACAATAGTAAGCATTCAATCCAGCGAGTACTGTCCAATGTTGGCAATGGATATTTTCGCAATTTTCCAGACAAAGTAAACAGAGACGAAAACAAGACGTTGTTGGTTGTATCAATGGTATCAATTTCAGAGCTCGATTGGAACCCGTTATAAAATTTCCTGTACAGAAGCAGCTGATGTCGTGCATACTATTTTAGCGGTGACGTTCCTACGATGCGGAAGCTTGCTTATTGAGAGGAACGGATGCACTTCTATTAAGAGTGTGAAAATAATGTGGAAACATACCCAATGAATGATATATGATACAATTAATATTTATCATACGATTTGTGGAAATATCCATGCAATGAAAAGTCGAGGTGGTCAGTCGTACATGGCGTGCAACTACACCCATGCACACTTGGAATAGTTCATGTGCAATGAAAGCGAATCATATAATTATATAGATGCCAGAATGCGGGCAATTTTTCTTCTCTTGCATTCTATTTCCCCGACACCCCATGGCGTTTTTCCCCCACCGTCCCTTCAGTTTCCATAACAACGGCCACGACCCTGGTATCACATGCCCCCTTAGAATAAGATCCACCTGTTTTGCTCTAGAATTCCACCATCCCGCATGTTTTTATCGTCATGGGTGTCCACTCGGTTATTGTGTTTCAGAATGCTGCAGGTGTCACCCAATTTTGCTCACCAACCGGTCACTCCCAAGGGCGGACAAGCCTAGCACCATTCATCATCCGGCCGAAGGGGCGAACGGTCAACAACAGGGAACACCAAAAACACATATTTGAACGGCACTAGGGAGTTAAAAAATCTCAGTGTCCAGCGCACTTTTTTCTTCTTCTTCTTCTTCTCAGAAAAATCGTCACTTTCAATTCACATCACGGTTAAAACCTAAAGTAAACGTTCCACAGTTTTCCCTTTCACGCGAGCCCAAAGGATATATCTAGTAAACATGGTAAAAGGCTTTACCCCCAAAGAAGGAAGTATATTTGAATCCTGCCCCTATCGCGACCCCTCACTGAATTTTAAACACAGTTCAAATGTCCGGTTTTCTCACGACTATTATTTCACACACACGGAGTGGACACTTTGAAAACAAGTGGACCGCGATGTGACCAAAAGGAGGTCTTCGCCTAATAAAGCGGGACTTTCCTTTTGTAGTGCATTTCCTTAAAACAAGCCCCAGGCTATTGTGGTACGTATGCAAATTCTCACGTGGGAGCGAATGTTCGCAACTACTCGAACATCAAATACTTCCATTTGAATTACTGTTGACATTGAAAGAACAGATAGAAGTTCATTCATTCAGGGTTCATTGTTCTTAGATGACACAAAGCAGTGATACCTAGGTGTAATTTCATGCCGGTTGTTACAATTATGAAGAAGAGTATGCACTTGGGTTGTGAACATATAGGCCTATTTAAATTAGGGTTCATTTCGACTGTTACGTCATAAACCGTTTTAGAATAGTCGAGTGGACAAAGCAGGATGACAAATTAATTATATGGTGTCAACTTTGAATGTCTTTTATTTCATTGCTGGTGGTACGTTTTATTCAGCAGGCATTGACAGAGCAAAACAATGCAAATTGTCCTATGCTGATTAACCAATCAATGACGGGGATTCTAACATGAAGTATAGCAATAAAAACTAAATATCAAACTGAACAATTGAGCAGGACCTAAATATGTACATGTATACCATTGTTCTATTGACCAAATCAATGGGTATACATTGTACATGTAGATCCAACAATATGTAGACAATGCTAAATTTAATAACGCTGATTTCATAGATTACTATTAGATAATTAGATCTTGATGTGTAGACCTACAATTTGTACCAAACGTTTTGTATGAAACGTACAATTGTACTATCATCAGCTAAACATGTATTTGGAAAAAATATTTACGAAGTGCACCAGAATAATCATTTGAAAATGGCGTATTTTTTTTAAATCAATTTTTACATAATCTTCCCCAATATATTCAAGAGTAGCTGTGAAATTGGAAGAAAATGTAAAATCGTGTATAGAGTCACAATACCGGCCGCACTCCGGAAAGTTTCCGAATTTCGATGAAAAGACAAACTGTAATATCATAACGTTTTGCGTGGAGCAATGTTCAACTACAGCACCGACATCTGGCGAATACTGGAACTCTCTCTCTCGCAATCGGGGTAATCAGGGTTGATATGACCGATTATCGGCTGCATTTAAATCAATGTTAAATTGGGCAACTTCGGATGTGCGTATCACCTTTCCAAAAAAAAAATTAGGGCTTAACGGTTGACAGGGTGTGATAGTATAATCATAGTACTTCAATAAAATTTAGGTCACTATAGAGCATGATAGTACCAATTTTTCATAAAATGACGTTGAACAGGACCCCTGTCAATTTAGCTCGTTTTCAGATCGCAATTGCCGACATAGCATACATTCAGCAAAACCTTTCTCTACTCCAAATCCCGGGAAATACCATCGGGATTTTTGCTTTTCCCAAAACCAGACTTCCACCCGCGCAAAATAAACCAGCACATGGATCAATATCTCTTCGCGTTGTCTCCCTAGGCAACCATACATCTGGCGAAATGACGTCACTTAAAACGGAATCCTCAATATGTGAGGCATCCCCAGGTCTATTCCTGGTTTCTACCCTTCAGTACACGTCCCATATCAGAAGTTCATGACGAGGGACTCTAGATGTATTTATGCCCATATTGAGAGAAAAAATACCGAGTACATAATTAGAAATAATATAAAACATGAGTTTTAAAATAAATTTTTCACAGCAATTGATGTGATATTGTAGTATGATTTTCACAATGAAAACTTGTTGGGTTATTTCATTTTATTGAAAAAATATTCAACAGATATGGAAAAAGGTTCAATGTGTTGTACATTATTAATGCACAACCCAATCCAGGCATTTCAACTAGATGTACTACGTCTAAATAGTCTTTCCCTGATAGTAAGTCGACATGACATATTTATCATGATTAATTAAATTCTTATGGAATTAATTATAAACATATCTTTGACATTTTCTATTTCACACTGTTTATGTCGATAATTGACAAATGTACAGGGAATTTTGAAATTTCAAACTCTCCATAAAATGAGAATAGACACTATGTTTGTGGGATTTTTTTTTCATACATTCTGCACATAACAATGCAGAGAAAAGACAACATTTTAAAGCTCAACATTTACATGTATATACATGAATCCACAAAAATGTACAGGTATTCACATTTAATTATCATGATTATTTTGTCTTCAAATCTGGATTTATACTACAAATCTGAACACAATATTCCAGTTATCATATACACACCATCATTCAGTACAGAACACACTGACCGAGTTACACACAATAACAAACAAGCACACTGGGTGAATGAAATCAAAAGCGTCGCAGCTTCAGCCATGGGATGAACATGATGACGTTATGATGTTATCATGATGTATTTCTTTGCGACATGGTGAAACTTCAATGTGGTACTGATGAAAATGACAAGTAGTAGTCAATATGTACAAGAGTCCATCCATTGTCTCTGTAAACTTTGCTGTGCGTACACAGCCACTGGCTCCAGGAAATGCCCTCTTTCTCTCTCTTTCTGCCACTAATGAATGAGATGATTCCAGAAGAACTACTCCACAATTCACACATATCATTCAGGAATCAGACGATTCCACGTGCGTTGAGATCACTGCCAGTGACTGTGAGCCTATCCCGAAGAGCGGGTCGCTCGGGCGGATGGACGTTCATACGCCGGACGACCGCACACTTCAGTTGACTCGTTGTCATACGTCCAGAAAACCGTCGTCTTTGTCGTTGTCTTGGTCTCCGTCGTAAAACTCATTCGCATGCTCGATTCTGGCAAGATAAACAGCATTCGAAGACACATTAGAATATCGATGGTTTTCATGTTTATTTCTTTACAAATACCATTTGAATGGACAATCTATCTGAGTTCAAATTTCCCACTTTCTGCGTATTTTGAAGAAACAATTGATATTCGCATAACTATCCACTCTTCACCCCCTCCCCCTCACCTCCGATCCTCGTCGTCCCTATGGTTACGGATGTCTGGGTCGCGGTCCAGGTCCTCCATGGAGTCTAGGGAGATCAGGTCGGGCGGCACGTCTTGCATCTCGACACTGGGGGCGTGAGCGACGTGACGGAGCCGCTCGCCCAGGTACTGCTTGATACTGTCCAGGTACTGCATTTGTTGTGGAGAGAACAAGATAATACATCAGGGATTGTCTTCACAATACGTTTTCTATATTTAGATTTCTCTATCATACACAATGAAGTATATCTGCTGCATTTCAACATAATAAATTGAATATACAAAATATTTCTATTTTACAAAGTTTTGTTTCAACATTTCTGGGTTTTTTGGTAAGACATCTGGTACACAAGTTTTCAGTATTGGTTTATGTTTATTTGTGTATACATTAGGCCATTAGAGCTTATAAATCTGGTTCACTACATGTACATACCTGCCGAGAGTTGAGGTTCTCCTGTTTTGTGCTGATTTCTGGTCGAAGTGTGAAGTCAGGGGCGAAATAAGCTAGATACTCTGCAAATTCCCAAACATAGAAGAAAAGCCATTTCTCTTAGTTTACAGCAAATTTGATACATCACTTCTGAAATGACTACTCCCATACGAACCATTATACGGGAGTTCATTGTTGATGTCCTCGTCAACGAGCACGGAGGTCTCGTGGCACCAGCACCGGGCCACGTTCCTGACCGTGTAGCCGCCGCCCCCCAGCACCAGCAGGGGCACCCCCAGGTCCCGCATAAACTTCACGCACTCGCTGTAGAATGTACATTGTAGGAGTCAAGTTGTGGAGAAAGGAACACATATTTGAAATGTTGGTTTCAGAAAAGATGTCGAATGGCGTGGACAGATATATTAGTCTTGGCACGCAAGTTGATCAAGATTTGAGGAAAGTTCGGCAAAATCATATTTGTACACATACCCGTGTCCTCCGATGCTAAGGTTGAAGCACCCGAGTCTGTCACAGCCGAGAGAGTCCGCACCACACTGTAACCATCGACACAGAGATATTGTCACAGAAGACAGTCACTAGACATATACTTCCCAAGTCAATTGCTTCTTTTTTAAGGAACAATTTCCATTTGACTTTGAAATGGCACATGCAGGGACTGAATAACAACAGATACTGAACTCACCTGTAATACAATGACATTTGGCCTGTAGAAGTCCATGACGTACTGCATGACTGGCTTGAACACGTGCATGTACACTGGAACATAGGGACAAGACTCATGAAGTGAGTCAACATCGATGTATATGTTCTGAATGAATAGTATGTACATGATTCCTATACAAGTGTACAACCTTCATAATGGGTGAACTTACTTTGATCATCAATTCCTTCCTTCAGAGGTACATTGACAGAGTAATACTTCCCACTCTCAGCACCCAACTCATACATGTCCCCTTCAAATAGAAGAATCATACATATTCATGTTAGCACTTGAATATTGACATTGATGAAGTCACAGCAACCTCTTGTACATATGTACACTATTTCTATTGATAAACTATTTCTATTGATGGACTCCCTGCTTGCCCACAATATGTCACACACACACAAATACATCATATTCATAATTCTTATACTGTATAGGGAATTGGACAAGTTTATATGATGAAATCCCCATAGTCTCTGACTGTTGGAGAGTAAGCCACTAAACCACTGACCTGTCCCAGGGAAGAAGTAGTTGCCATACTTGTGGAATGACACGGTCATGACTCTGTCCGTCAGATAGAAAGCCTCCTGGACACCGTCGCCATGGTGGATGTCAATGTCCACGTACAACACTCGCGCGTGGTACCTGGGTACAGATCAATGAATGGTATAGTATAGATGTACCATGTGTACTGGGTATCGGGAATCCATTCTGTGGCTGATCGAAAATCCATAGTACCGATTTCGTTAGGGGAATATGTACTCACTTTAACAATTCCAATATTGCTATGACAATGTCGTTCACATAACAAAATCCTGATGCCTGAAAAAACAAAGATTAAAGTGACATCATTTCAAGCAATATGTGTATTATGTAAATGTTTAGGACTAGGAATTCCCTGATACTCATTCATTTGGATTCTTAATGATCATAATACCTGGTTTTGGCATTGAACAGTATACTCAGTGTGTTTACATGATTCAAATTGACTAATTTTTCTTGGCTCAGCATTGACATTTACCTCAAACTTCTTGGCATGATGAAGACCACCAGACCAGTTGATAGCGATATCACAGTGCTGGAAAGAAAGAATCGTGTGTACGCACACTGAAACAAAGTCTGAGATAAGTCATCACATTTTCTCACTATAATGTCTGATTAAAAAAACTTACATCATTGTTGAGTTTGACTGCACTTTCCAGGGAGGCTCCAGTGTACATCGAACAGAAGTCAAACATTCCGTCAAACACAGGACTGAAATTTACAGGGTTTTTTTTTAGCACAACAATGAACACACATCAATTCACCGAAAGATGAAAGTTAAGTCCACATCGTGTTATCATAAATTTGTATTACCCCGGTATACTGAATAATTCTATATATGTATGAGAGTGACTGTTCAGATCTGCTACATGTCTATACTGACAATATAGACTGATATGACTGTGCAGTTTTCTGGTTACCATGGTTACTCACCAATCATCTCCCACATTGAATATACCCAGACTCTTGGTGAAGTTTTGCATGTTCTGAGGCGTCACTCTTTGCAAGAAGTCTATGTATTCGTCTGAGTGGAACCGACACATATCATGTGATGAGGCTCTATACGGTCGGTACACCTTCGTAGACGAAGAGAGACAACAAATTATGTTTGATTTCCACCAAAAAATATATTGATAATATCATGCATTGAAACACATGTATTGTAAAAAGCATTTAGTACCTGTAAATGTAAATAAGTTTGAATGTCTGACCTGCATTTTCTTGTGCAATCCATAGTGAAACACAAGGCTATGAGTGATTGACAACCGCTGGGGCTTCATTGGGTGAAGTGGACCTGCAAAACAAACACAGATTTAGTAACTTAAAAGGCAAAGCTGCTGAGCCATGAGCATAGGATCCCTGTAATCACAGAGGGTCGAGGGTTACAGCCTTATAACAGATAACCCTGACAAGTATAGTTACTTAGGCTACAGGAGCAAACGCAGGATACAGTCAGCCCCAGCGACGCGGAGTGCGTCCCAGTGGCCCACATTGTTGCTGGGGACGAAAACAAACAAATCACGATTATGGCAGTTTTCTGGGCTGACATACCAACTCGTCTTTCGAGTATTCATTTAGATACACGAGAAGACCCAAATTATATATATGACAACACAGTTAAATACCCCGAAATGTTCTTAAAAACCCCTCCAAACATTGGCCTCAACCTTGTCTGTCAGAATTAGCGATGTTTGGAGGGGATATTCAGCATGATATTGAGGTATTTAGTTGAGTTATCACAATTTAGGTCCTCTCATGTATCAGAACCCATACACAACAAACAGTTGGTGTGCCAGCCGGTAAATCGGTCATAATCAGGATTTGTTTGTTTTAGTCCCGAGCACCAATGTGGGCCATCTTTAATGTGCTCCGCGTCACTTGGGCTGGGATACAGTGGGCTATTACGCTGGTTGCCACTTTAAAGCATCTATCCAATACTATGAATATGAACATCAAGACGCACAATGTTATAACACAAGTAAACAAAAGTACATGTGTATGCACTTTGGCCTTATCGTGAAATAGGTTCCGCTTATTTCGTACGTTATGATTTTAGTGTGTAGATCTACCTCCATCCACCCCCGCTACCACCCTCCAGGATTCTCCAAGATAAAGTTGACTGAAAACATTAAAATGGTGTTACTGTTTTAACTGAATAAGCCTTGTCATAATGTAGCGGGACCTATTTCACGAGAATGCCTGCACTCTCTACTAGCAAGCCAAGCAAGTGGTGCGCCTCCAAGTTGCCATGATCCAGCTACACTCTGTGACAGTGAACGTTATGACACACAATGAAACGTTCCATTGAATTAACCTATCCCTTGCCGCAGTGTTAACAGATAGCATGCTGTCAAATCGCCAGTTTTCAAAGTGTGATAAGGCTACTTTTAATTTCTTATCAATGGATCTATTATTTTTTTATCGTTCCCTGAGAGGATTTTCTTGGCTTTGGCAGTAATTACAGATGGTTCCTCAGTGCTGTTGAGACGGCCGCGAGGAAGATTCTTCATTCAATGGGAAGGATAGGAAACGTTTCATTGTGTGACAGGTCTTACGATCACATCATCAAAATTGGAAGCCGATATCTCGCCTTGTGTATCTGCGATCGATTTCTAATACATCGCATATGGAGCGTTATTATCGTATAAATATGTTTCATGCTACATGTTGGCTTACCATAGTGAAAATTTCCCACATCAGGATCGTAGAAATAAGCGATTCTTTTGTTGGACGCCATACCGGAGATTGTTTACTTCCGTTTAGTTCTAAGGCATTCGCCAGGCGTCGCATATTCGACCATTTCGTACCATGGGTAACGGAAGCGGCTGCTATTGGCATCGCTCGGTTTTTTTCTAGGAAAACAAACCCGCCCGGACGAGGCTGCCACTACTAGCAAAGACCGTATGCAAAGCTCTATGGTCGGTACTACTTTACATTATTTGCTACATATAATATACTAAACAATGATGTCAAAATATTCCTAGACTCTATATGATACATGTGCCTCTATATATTGTCAACAAATGTAATTTATGTCAGACACTTTGTACCGAAGATAATAAACTTCTGGAACTTTAGAGAAAGCCATGTAATTTGGACCACAACAGCACATGAGCACATAAGGTGAATATTCGACGCCTATAAACTATTATCATTTGTTAGATGTCTGATTGATCCCAAACTTTTATAATCAGTTGAATATGACTAATTGACAGCAACAATTGAGAAACACCCTAAATAGCTGAAATAATAATAATTATTATTATTATTATTATTATTATTATTATAATAAGGATCGTACCCATAAAAGGCGACCTCTCCTAAAAATTGTTATAACTCCCTCAGATTGTAAAATTTGTCAACAAATATGACATATATTATTGTTCTTGCATAGTTTTAGATGGCTACTGGTTCAAACTTGTTTTCATTTTTGGAGTTTCTGAGATAACTCTCAAAAAGTCTTATGAAACGGGGCATGTCATGCATTGTGATGAAATACCTTTGTGATGTGCGGGTTTCAAATATATTTCAGCATAGAAGCATTATTTGGGTGTCAATAATTTTAAACAGCATTTCTCATTATCTACAGCAAGAAAAAAGTTGAAATTTCCGAATTTGAGAACATGCGGTTCCGGGGTAGTATTTGAATCACACTCGAAAGCTTCCGTTGACACGCAAATGTTGTTAGAACAAAGACATCTATTTACCCTTGACCGATTCACTTTTCATGCACATGAGTGAGTATATACATATGTTCCATACCTAGAGAAGCGGTAATGATGATCATAGGCACTTGGGTGCATTAACATCATTAAAATCTGCATGTTTGGAAAATGGGTACAGGATTCCAGCCGCAGGCGGGGTATGTAAACCAGCCTCGGAAGGGGTATGTAAGCCCGCCTGAGGAGGGATATTGGCATGTATGACATGGAACAAGGTGGGAAGATCGACATTTCGTGCACGTAAATTAATATATACATACAACACATGCCAAGACAAGCAGATTTAATGACCCTAGACCCTAATGACCCAGCCCAAGGAAGTGTATAGCTGCTAAGGAGGGTAGTTGACCCATGCCAGGAGGCCTAAGTATTGGAGTTGACCCATGCCTAAGGAGTCCTAAGGTGGGGAGGTGACCCATGCCTAAGGAGGCCTAAGGCGTGGAGGTGACCCATGCCTAAGGAGGCCTAAGGTGGGGAGGTGACACATGCCTAAGGAGGCCTAAGGAGGGGAGGTGACACATGCCTAAGGAGGCCTAAGGTGGGGGTGACCAATGCTTAAGGAGGCCTAAGGTGGGGAGGTGACCCATGCCTAAGGAGGTCTAAGGTGTGGAGGTGACCCATGCCTAAGGAGGCCTAAGGTGGGGACGTGACCCATGCCTAAGCAGGCTTAAGGTGGATAGGTGACCCATGCTTCAGGAGGCCTAAGGACAGGAGGTGACCCATGCGTATAAGGATGCGTAAGGAGGTGACCAATATGTAAGCCGGCATAAGGATTGGCATTGGTATGTATGACCTGAAAGGTGGGAAGATCGGCACTTCAAGCACGTAAATGGATATAGACATACGTTAATACATGCCTAGACAAGCAGATTTAATGATCCTAGACTCTTGGGTGCATCTGATATTATGAAAAATAGTGGACTAGTAGGCCTAAGTTGGGATGACGGGGTATCTAAGCCAGCCTAAGGAGGTGTATTGGCATATATAATAATAATAATAATACTTTATTTTTATATAGCGCATACAAATTAAAATTCTCGATGCGCTACAAAAGTGTACAAAACATTATTAAATAACACAAAAGTGAGTAAAATAGATTAAAATATGCTAGTGGATTATATGACCTGGAGGTGGTAAGATCAACTTTTCAGGCGCGTTAATGAATATATACATACAATAGACTACATGCCTAGGCAACCAGATTTAAAGCTGACGGAGCCGTATATAAGGGGGGCCCTCCCCCCGCCCACTGCAGAGCATGGGCTGGGGGGACGCCTCCCCTTATATACGGCTACGGCAGCTGTAATGTTCCTAGGGATGATGGGATATGTAAGTCCCAAGTGTGCCTGCTGTGTCAGGGCATCAATGGAAAGAAGCATATTATCTCCATGTAGGGGAGAGATGTGTAATATGGACCGGTGTGTAATATGGACCACCCCAGGTAGAAGCAGAGAGTATAGAACATGTTCTGTTCTATACTCTCTGGTAGAAGCAGCAGGACTGCATATATATCCATGGTGATTGACGTAATTATGACACTCATCAATTATGTCTTTTTGTCATCGAGGAGAACAACATCACAGAAGGCATGGTGTATTTAATGAAATTTGAGTGAAAATCGCTAAAAATGATGTTATTTTTTAATCGTAAGTATTATCATCCGGTCAACTATTGTTTATCCCAAGGGCTACGTTGTGATTCCTTATTACATGTCATTAAATATAGTATTTCGAAGGTTAGTTGTGATTATGCCTTCAATTCGTTAGAAACCAAATTACACGAGACGTGGTCCATTATCACTACATGGTGGTCCAGACGAGAGACGTGTAATATGGACCGATGTGTAATATGGACCACCCCTGGTAGAAGCAGCAGGACGGTATATATATTCATGGCGATTGACGTAGTTATGACACTCATCAATTGTGTGTTTTTGTCATCGAGGAAGTGCAAGGTACAGTACTGTAAAAAGTCATATTTTGCTAGACGATGTTTTTGGCAGCGAGGAAAAAAAACACCAAAATAAATCTCGTATGGAATTCCTGAAGGGACATTAGGACTTACTACTTACTGAATGAACATTATATATATATATATAACGGTTTACCACTTGCTACTTTGCTGTAACTTACCACTTACTACTTACTCATTACTACTTACCATTTACTACAGTAACTTACCACTTACTACTTTCCACTTATGACTAGGCTAGTAGTAGAGTATACTAGTACACTACCTGTCAAAAGTAGGACACTTTGGTAATGTGCGAATCAGTAATTACGTGAGTATGTCATATATGCAAATAGTTTCAGCACTTTATAGCCAAAGGTTAATCATCCTTCATCTGGTCCTTGCTTTCTTGTACCCAGATGTGACATTCCTAAGCACAGCATGCCACTTTCATTGAGACTTAAAACATGTGGTTTCACTAGCGTCATAATACTTTTGTCATGTAGTGTAAGTGGTAAGTAGTACGTAGTAAGTCGTAAGTGGCAAGTAGTACGTAGTAAGTCGTAAGTGGTAAGTAGTACATAGTAAGTCGTAAGTGGTAAGTAGTAGGTGGTAAGTTAACAGTAAGTGGTAAATCGTTGGGCCATATAACGTCTATTCAGTAAGTAGTAAGTGGTAAGTCGAAATGTCCCTTCATTCTGCATCATTCATTCACCGTAATACGGAAGAGAATTAGGGACATGACACAAATTAGTCTCTCTCCAGTATGCCTAACCAGTACATACAACTAGTAATGTGGTTAGAGTTAGTTTGTATGTTAATCGTAGCCTGCGATTCGAGCTCAGTTGGTTTGCTTTGATCTTCCCAAATAAGTATATCAGTCCCTTTTGATGGGTAAGTAGTACCCTCAGTAGGGGTATGTAGCACCCTCCGATGGGTATGTCAGGCTTTCAAAAGGGGTATGTATCTCCTTGTATGGGGTATCTCTAACTTTCGAAGGGGTATGTCGGGCCCTGAAATGGGCATGTCATGCCTTCAATGGGGGTATGTCTGTCTTGAGAAGGGTATGTCTGACCCTCCGATGGGGTATATCCTGAATTGCCAGGGGTATATATGACTTTCGTGTGGGGCATGCCCGACCTTCATGTACCCTCATGGGTGGGGTATGTGCGGCCCTTACTTGGAGACCATGGGGTAGTTCAAGATAATCTGTCGTACATACCCCCACAATTATTGTTATTATTATTATTATTATTATTATTATTATTATTATTATTATTATTATTATTATTATTATTATTATTATTATGTAGCGCTTTGAGGTAGTGGTGTTGGGTGCCGTTTGAGGTTTTTTTGTGGTTGATATTGGTGTGTTTTAGGTGGTTTCTCTTATCTCTTGTGTTGCTACAGATCCCGGATTCGGAAACCACACTCTTGAAGATTTAGAGTTTGTGTGACCGTATTCTCCTCTATTTTATGGACCCCTCGTTGTGTTCTAAAAGTCCGAGAAACGGGTTGATCTAAGCAAACCACCAAGTTCACTTCAAAAGGTGGCAGAGTAGTTATTGCCGACCACCTACTTTGGTCCCCGAGCCTGAAAGACCCTAGACCCAGGACAATACCTAGGCCCCGAGTCACGCAAGCAGGTTGACCTTCTCCTTTGTTTTCCAGCAGATTTACCCTGGTGGAACAAACTGGACACGAACAATCAAATTCAGTCAAAACTATTTTATATTGAATTCACCAAGCGCGCTACAAAGTACAAGAACAGTTCAATACAATCAGAGATTCATGAAAAGAGTCTCAAGATCTTCCTTTGCCGTGAGAGCGATCATTCCCTGTAGTTGATGACTGCTGATTCAGTGTAGGGGCAGGTAGGGGTTACCCGTTATGTAAGCCACTCGCCCGCAGGCGTTGTTGGCAATGCTGGGGTCGCCCTCAGGCCTCCTGACGATGTGGCGGGCGTGTGGTCGCCCGCTGAGCAAGTGACTCGCCCGCAGACGCTGTGAGCAACACTTAGGTCGCCCGTTGGTCCCCTGGTGTTGTTTCGGGCGTGGGATCGCCCGCTGTGCAAGTGACTCGCCCTCAGACGCTGTTAACAACCCTTAGGTCGCCCGCTGAGCAAGTGACTCGCCCTCAGACGCTGTTAACAACCCTTAGGTCGCCCGCTGGTCTCTTGACGATGTGGCGGGCGTGTGGTCGCCCGCTGAGCAAGTAACTCGCACGCAGACGCTGTGAGCAACCCTTAGGTCGTCCGCTGGTATCTTGACGATGTGGCGGACGTCTGGTCGCCCGCTGAGCAAGTAACTCGCCCGCAGACGCTGTGAGCAACCCTTAGGTCGTCCGCTGGTATCTTGACGATGTGGCGGGCGTCTGGTCGCCCGCTGAGCAAGTGACTCGCCTGCAGACGCTGTGAGCAACCCTTAGGTCGCCCGCTGGTCTCTTGACGATGTGGCGGGCGTGTGGTCGCCCGCTGAGCAAGTAACTCGCCCGCAGACGCTGTGAGCAACCCTTAGGTCGCCCGCTGGTCTCTTGACGATGTGGCGGGCGTGTGGTCGCCCGCTGAGCAAGTGACTCGCCTGCAGACGCTGTGAGCAACCCTTAGGTCGCCCGCTGAGCAAGTGACTCGCCCGCAGACGCTGTGAGCAACCCTTAGGTCGTCCGCTGGTCTCTTGACGATGTGGCGGGCGTGTGGTCGCCCGCTGAGCAAGTGACTCGCCCGCAGCCGCTGTGAGCAACCCTTAGGTCGTCCGCTGGTATCTTGACGATTTGGCGGGCGTATGGTCGCTCGCTGAGCGAGTGACTCGCCTGCAGACGCTGTGAGCAACCCTTAGGTCGTCCGCTGGTATCTTGACGATGTGGCGGGTGTATGGTCGCCCGCTGAGCAAGTGACTCGCCTGCAGACGCTGTGAGCAACCCTTAGGTCGTCCGCTGGTATCTTGACGCCCGCAGACGCTGTGAGCAACCCTTAGGTCGCCTGCTGGTCTCTTGATGATGTGGCGGGCGTATGGTCGCTCGCTGAGCAAGTGACTCGCCCGCAGACGCTGTGAGTAACCCTTAGGTCGTCCGCTGGTCTCTTGATGATGTGGCGGGCGTATGGTCGCTCGCTGAGCAAGTGACTCGCCCGCAGACGCTGTGAGCAACCCTTAGGTCGCCTGCTGGTCTCTTGACGATGTGACGGCCGTGGAGTCGCCCGCTGTGGAGGACACGAGTAGACAAGTCTACCCACAGTTTTGTTTGCCAGCCCCCGGTCCCTTAGCCCCCTCCCCTCTCTCTCTCTGAGGCTAGATCACGGTCCTTTCTGTTGTGTAGGAGTGACGTCTCTCTCGGCGTAGGAAATCCAGGGAGTTCCCTGAATCTCTGGCTGTCCCCGTCCAGACAAAGCAAAACAAAGTTCAGAGTTCAATCACTCACTCAGACATCGATCCACACAGGCTTCATGGTAGGTGAGATGCGAGTTTCTTTCATCCGTCGGCGGTCATTCTTTGGCATATTTCGAAGGCATGTAGAGGTCATTGTTTTCTATGTGTAGAGTCCTTGGCTGGACTGAGAAGCCCTACACTGCTGGCCCATGTGTCCAAGTTCCAGTGCAGGCCCCTCCGATATTCCCGTGACACTGTTGAGTTTCTCTACCCAGTTGGTCGACCAGCACATGCAAATGCGTAAAAGAGCAGCAGACTCCGAAAGTAGATGAAATATTTTCCCCAAATTTCGTTGCACGCGCTGGAAGGAGTCTAGGTACTGTTGGACGTGAACCCCTGGTCAGGCCCTGGCCAAAGGTCGATGTGAAGTCCACGACGTCAAGTGCCCAAACTCTCACTTCGAGTGCTGTCACCGGCTTTTATAGCCCTCGCCCTTCGTCCGTCACCTCGCCCGTCAACTCGCCCTTCAACTCGCCTTTCGCCAGTCAACTCGCCCTTTGGATCTCGCGTAGAATTGACAGTGATGTAGGCCTGTCGGAGGTGTCGGTGACGTCACTCAAAGCGGTGTTTCCATGGATATGCCTCTCAGTTCATGAAGTCAATGTAAAAAGAGAGTTTCTGAAGTAAAATACATGAAAACTACAGAATTCGTGCATTTCTGTAGTAAAATCCTCCAAAATGTTATTAATTCATTACAATCGCGATTTTCCCTTGTTTGTTTTTTGTTGCTGGTTACAGGTCCTCGTTGGTGGCCTAATGAGAGCCGCTTTCAAGGACACCAGCCTGTGGACTTGATGTGCTGGCCCCTTTCGTTACAATTAATATTATTTTTACTATTTTTATGCTGAATATTCTCATGACCTTGAATTTGACCTTTAAACTCTTTATCAAGGTCAGAGCACAAAATGGCTAATATCTCGGTTATTTTCTCGCTTATTATCGACTTGGGAATAAATCATGTATACATAGGAAATGATGTATGCTGAATATTTTAATCACCTTGACTTTGACATTTGACCACATTTCTAAAGTCAGAGCACACAATGGCTCATATCTCGCTTATTATCGACTTTACAGCCTAGAGATAAATTGTTGACATTTAGGAAATCATATACCTAATATTCTCATGACCTTAATCTTGACCTTCATTTCAAGGTCACAGGAAAACAATTGCTGATAAAATAATTTACAGTTTAGCAATCAATTGTGGACATATAGAAATTGATATATTTATATATGCTGAATATTCTCACGACCTTGCATTTGACCTTTGATCGCATTTTCAAGGTCAGAGCACAAATGGCTAATATATCGCTTGCTATCGACTTTACAGCTTGAGAATGAATTATGCACATATAGGAAATGATGAATGCTGATTATTTTGGTGACTTTGAATTTGACATTTGACCCAAAGTCAAAGGTCAGAGCACAAAATGGCTAAAACTCGCTCATTATCGATTTTGTAGCTTAGGAATCAATTGTGCACATATAAGAAATTATATATGTTGAGTATTCTCAAGAAACTGATCTTGACCTTGACGTTATTTTCAAGGTCAGAGCACAAAATAGATAATATCTCGCTTATTATCGACTTTACAGCTTACTAATCAATTGTAAACATATAAGGAATGATATACATGTTTGCTGAACGCTTTCATGACCTTGAAATTGACTTTTGACCTGATTAAGGTCAAAACAAAATGGCTCGACTTTACAACTTGAGAATCAATTGTGAACATACAGGAAATGATATATATATGCCGAATATTCTAATGTCTTTTAATCTGAACTTTGACTTCATTTCGATGTCACACAAAAAAGCGCTAAAACTCCTCTCATTAATGAATTTACAGTTCAGCAATCAGTAGCGGACTCATACTAATTGATATGCTGAAAATTCTCGTGAACTTGAATTTGACCAGTGACCTAATTTTCAGGGTCACGGGACGCAATGGCTAATATCTAAATATAATGTTGTCCGGTAACCTTTTTAAGCCTTTGGGCTAATTTTAAATATAAAATGGTATTCTTCATATCTAAATGTATAACTGTGCATATATTCCGTTGTTAGGCCACATAGAGAACTCGCAGTCTATGAATAGGCCTACTTTATACACACATGCAAATCGAGTGTTGGTGATAACTTTGATGTGAAATATTGAAAGACACGACCCACGACTATGAGGAATGAAAAATGAAACGAATATTATTGACGAAACTGTTTACCCAAGGTAAAAAACGGGAAAAGAATTCTCATTTTGGAGTAAATTAGTAATAAACATATGCAATATTGAGAGGTTTTCAATATCACACAATATGAATAGCGATTGTTTCGCCCTCTGTATATGATTTCGTTTTTCATATCGCCTGAATTATTTTGTAGGGTGAACATTTCCCTATTAACCATTCGAGTACTTGTGTGTGTGGTATCTTTCCTCGGTAATATGGACAGAGAAGGTAAATTTTTGTCATGATTCATTTAATTGTATATACACAACTATTTGTTTGTCCTTTTTCAGTCTTGTGTACCGCCATGCTGTAGTTGTTTTGTTGAAAAATAAAATAAATTTTTTAAGCCTGTTGTTTTTCGAACGGGAACGTGTGCACTTGATACTGATTTCATAGAATAATGAAAGTGGTATGAAAGATGAACATGCTATTTAAAAAATTTCTTTCTTTGCTCCCGCGACGTTTCTTTTCCATTGCTTTTTGTACGCCATGCAAAACTATTCTTACTGACGCATGTCTCACACAGATGAATTAGTAGGCTACATTATATAAACACCATCACATATTATAGGTCTACACATCCAGTTATTTGTGACCACGTCTCCTTACCAACAACGAAGAGCTAAATTTGAAACCAACAACATAAATCTCTCAGAATACATGCACTGTGGACAATATTCCAAACACACTCTAATTTGAATTCAGGTCGCCATAAATTGATAATCGTTCATTAAATAAACCGTGTAGAAATTAATTGTGAAGAATTTACAGCTGTATGTGATGATTATTACATAATGATATGTATATTGGTCCAGATCTCGTGACTCTTCTCTGCTTTTGCAATTAATTTACGACTATGTATTATGTAGGCATGCAGAGAACAATGAAACCAATGAACTTATCATGTGTATAGCAGCTCTTTGGTGGAAATGTGTCGATTCAAAACTGGTCTACACGTATTTCCCGGTTCAAAGGGGCAAAGTTTAGATCACAAGATCGCACGGCCCGTCTTTCACACGTACCGCGGCCTATAGAGCGAGCGACACTCTCGAGCGGAGCTCTATCGTCGACGCCGTGCCGGGCGCGCGCTGTATTATTAAACATCATGTAAAAAAAGTTTTAAAGCTACACTTTCAAGATATAATAACGAGAACTAGATCGCTTATGTATGGTTAAGTACAGTGGAAGCACCAGGTTCGTAAATTCTTGGCACGCATCTCACGCTTTCAAAACCGGAGCACCAATAATACCGCGCGACTCTTACCAAACAGTGCGTAACATGATCATATTGAATGTAGAGGGAGTCTACCATAAAGCATTTGTCATGGATGTGCAGGTAAACTATCCGCTCTAGGAATGAACTTGGATCATCCAAAGTGGTGCATATACAGTATACCTCGCACAGATCGGGACTAGATTCTCCTCGATCGTGTTGAAGGGGATGGCCGTTACGACAAGGTTGCTACATCGAAGTCACAAGCGATAATGGGCAAGAATTTGTTGAAGGGAATCATCTCTATTCTATGCGGTTTACAGCTTGTCAGTGGTAAGGAACATCATACATCTACGATCATTCATTATCTATAGGTGTATGATCCATATCACGCTACTCGTGTTCACACATTCATGTAAGTGATATTGTAATTTATAGACGTTTGGACTGAGAAATTTGCGCCGAAATTACAAAACTACTTCAAGAGAATGCAAAGACAAGACGACCGATGAATGTGTTTACCATTATGGGTCAACACAAAAATGAAACCCCACGCCCACGAACTTTTTGTCAATTTTTATTGGCAGGTATTTGCTTAAGAGTATGCTTGTACACAGTAGTAGGGCTTATAGTTACTTTAACTGGTTATATCAGCTCGTTTTATTTCTGGCAGTCAAATGACAGGTTCTTCTAATGTACATATGTGCATGGATATATCAATTGCCTTTGCGTTGCCTTTCACCGTGTCGGCAGAACTTAGGCAGGCCTAGTCCCCGCTTTATGCGCTACATAGAGGGATTGAAGAATCATTGATCCCCCTCGATTTTATCGATCGGAATGTTTGATATCTATATTTAGCGCTCTTTCGTTTTCAGTATAAATCTAAATACCAGTGATGGATCAAGTCAACATCTCCAGTTAGTCTTCTGTTAAATTAACTGATATATTCAATAGGCTAATTGTCATTTCAAAATTGGTGTCGTCTTTATTCGCGATGTATACACTTCCTCGTCACATTTATAATTGTAATTCATTCATTTGCCATGTATATAAACTAATGTATATACATTGTAACTTAATTAAACTATTAGGACCATTGATAATATGACCACGTGAACGGGTCATGGCGTCGCTATGATAGCTTGTCTATGTATGTACATGTACTTTGCAAAATATGATCACAAAGATCTGCAATTTAGAGAGTATAGATCTCAATATCTCGAGGCACAGTTGTTTCTGTCTGTCACAATATACAAGTAATTATGAATGTCGACATGCGAACTGATGGTTCTCTAATGTGTATGAAAAACAATACCCCGTGTAACAGTACAAAGTTGATAAGTTGATAAATCTTGCACGCTTTATTTTCGGTTGCAAAAATTTCCCGCCCGCAAACACGTGTAAAATATATACATGTCGAGTTTTTCGATGATGTGAGGTGATGTTTAACATTCGATACACCAGTGAAGCAGGGACTGGTCAAATACAGGGACACTTAGTTACATGTAGTTGTTGTGTCCTTTTCGAACAAAGTACACATTTAGCTGGTATTACATTTCTACAGTGAAGAATGAAATTTTAGAACTCCAGTGTGTGAAGAAACATTCCAAATTCCACAAAACACCTATAAGTTGCTTGCAATACAGTCAGTCACCCCGACTATATACTGCATTAAATCGAAACATAATCATGCGATTATTAATTATTCCATTTATTTTTACTAGTATAGTGTCGATCGGAATTAAAATATGCAGTCAAGGTGAATGTTAAATCGACGTTCAAGAACAATTGTATCATATAACTGTACTTAAATGATTTTCACTACTAGTATGTACGTGTATGTGCGTGTACATACTATACACTAAAATGTATCCAATTCGAACCCGCAGAGGTGTCCAGCACTATAGTACACGTTGACTAGCCTCTGCCGTGTAATTTCACAGCTCTGACGGACACATCGACAACCCTGACCAGTGGCGTCACGACGTCGCCGACAGATGGCGCTGGCAGCACGACGGCGGTGCCTCCCTCCAGCGGAGAGTGTGACCTGGACATCTGCTCCATTACCTGCAGACCGAACTGCACAAAGCTTCTAGGTTGGTGACATTCTTTTTACTATGAGTCAAGCTATGAATGCTCGAATTAAGTGCCTTTATTCATCAGGCGATTTATGTAAACGTTACACATTTTGGTGTACTATAGAGCATTTTTTTTCAATCCCGGTAACCGGTCAATTGAATTTTACTATTTCTCAGATAGGAGAGCGTTCGCTAGCGGCTCTACACTCGACGTGACAAAGAGTTATTCCAATGTATCCGTCTCTTGGGCAGCCGGCAATTCATCAATATCTCGTGGCAATCCAACCTATTATTACCACGGGGTGCTGTCACCTGACGGATTTGAAGAGTTACGTCTTAACTCATCACAGGACGACAGGACAATGGTGTTCACGGGTGTCCCATACGAAACGCAATACAACATCACAATCGTGGCTTGTTATGATACATGTAACTGTAGTGGCCTGTGTGGTTCAGGAAAAATTACCACAAACATGACACGTTGTTCAGGTAAATTTTATTCTCCTTATTCCCCACTCTCATCCAAGCGTTACCCATTATTATGCGTTACCCATTATTACATAGGCCTATTACACGTATATCGTAGTCAGTGGTCTCTACAGTAACGTTACCCATTCTGATGTACTGTAGAGCCGACCGCACCATCTATCGTGAGCGCTGCACCTACATCACAGAATACCAGCCAACTCAATGTCTCCTGGACGGTCAGTTACGAACCATTACATGTACAACATTGAGAAGTTCTCTTCATGTTAAATTTATACATATAGTTACTAAACTATACCTGAGACAAACCTATACGTAAATGTATCGACTCTCTGATATTTCAGTTACCAGATGAAATCGGATGCGACGGGATATCACACCTCGACATTGAATTGATCAGCTCTGATGGAAAAACCGCATCATTTTGGGCTGATGCTAGCGCTGTTTGGAGGATCGTCCCTTTGGAACAAACTGGCAACTATACAGCAGTTATAACGGTGTATAACACTGCTAACATGTCTGCTACCAGTCAACCTGTCTCTTTGACAATACCTGAAGTGGATCGAGGTATGGCATATTCAATATACAATGTACATTGTAACTGAATGGTTATAACCATGATGATATGTATTGCATAATTTAACTTTGCAGTTACTGCTGTTACTCCGGCAATCCCCGACGACAACACGATGTTGATAATCATTCTTGCGGTCGTACCAGCGGGCTGTGTCCTGGCTTTAATCATATGTGTCGCTGTCATGAGGTGTGTACAACACACAGAAACATTAATTTTTTGCACACTCACATCTTAAAGCAAATGTAAGAAGAGGTGGGTACGATCCTGTGTCAAATTTTCCATTTATTTTTTATCCAAAATTTCAGCCTCAAATCACGCAAAAATCAAATCCGGACATCTCGAGCAAACGGGCACACACCGTTGAGGAATGATTCTGGTATGATCTAAATTATTAGAATAAGAATGTGTTAGTTCTAAGTTGTGAATCTCAATTCAACACTTCTACGCAGAACATTCAATAACAATAGCAATTTCGATTCGGATTATTTTTGACATATGGTCTTTATTAATTAATGAACATTTTAAATTTAGAGCGCGTGCACAGAACGTCGCGATATAGCGGTAGTGACGGCACACAGATCGAAGTGGTGCCTCCATCTGAAGAGTTCCATCCACTAGAGAACGGTTCTGTACCAACTCAGAACATCCCGACAGGTGCAATCCCTCTGCAACAATTCGAAGACTATTTCGACGAGTGTCAGATTCGGCAGCTCTTCAAACAGAAATTCAAGGTAGTATCATTGTGAAACATGATTCCACCAGTTTATCCAAATAAGTTTATGAGATACCGATGTTTCATCATTTGAACACAAACCGACGATAAAAGTCCATTCCAGGCCATTCCTACAGAGGGACCAGGTACCACTGAAGTCGCCAGACAAACGGTCAATGTCATCAAAAACCGATACAAAAATATCATCCCTTGTAAGATCCTGAGTCTGTATAAATCGTTCAGTTTTAAAATTACCATCTCTGTTAAATTATGAAATTTCGGAAATCATTAGTCAATACATGTAACTAATTAACCACCCAGACGATGACAACAGAGTTCCTTTGCCGCTGTTAGAAGACAGTCCTGAGTCCGACTATATCAACGCCAGCTTTGTCACGGTAGGCCATGATAAATTATAACAAACTTTTATTGTGCAAAAAAAAACGCGACCTTACATCACCATAAATAACGATTCTGAGACAGGTTATCGGCATTGACGAGTCCTAAAATTACTCTTTGCTTCGGTCATTATGAGATTTCTGGGGTCTGTAAAACAACACAATGACCTCACTAAAAGTCAATAACTGGTAAATATCCATATATATAGGCGTGGGTCCTATTACTTGCATATGAAGAATATGTGAAAAGTAAAACAATCGGTTTGAGAACTTACATGTATTATCTGAGTCATGACATGCTCGATATTATGTGTATTTTCTCTACAATCATAGGGTTACGGGGAAAAGAAAGGATACTACATTGCTGCTCAAGGTATGCCATTGACTAATATGCCACTATAATACGTTTCTCTTTTATGAAATGATTCAGTATCAGGGGCAAAAAATCTCTCAATCATGCAGGACCGAAACCAGAAACAGTGAACGACTTCTGGAGAATGATTGTGACTTATGACGTCACACAAGTGGTCATGCTGACACGCTGCCAGGAAAACATCAAGGTGAGTTTCGTCACATCGGTAGCCGTGACCAGGATTTTGATCCACCTTTGCAGATCATGTAACATATAATGCAATCACGTGCAGAATCTTCATAGCTGTGCACGAATTGTGCTCAATTGTTACAATAGTTTTTGATGTGATAGAAATACATGTAATAGCCTACAGAGTGGGTATATTTGATACTCTTTTCGGCATGAGTTGGCACGAATACTATAATTGAAGTACCGTTTTCATCCTTTCGCATCTGCCTACATCCCTCCATGTCAGGTGCTATGTGAGGAGTACTGGCCCAGTGACGTGGGCAACCGGGCACTGTTCGACACCGTCGTGGTCAAGTGTGACTCCCTGGAACACACGGCTCACTTCAGTCTTCGTTCACTGTCTGTCAGCTGTAAAGTAAGTGATACATCTACATGTACAAAGCGATCAATGGAAAGTTTTTAAAAAAGATTTTTTTGGATTGATGTGTTTTTCCATTATATATTCGATATTTTCTGGATTATCCTGTGCTGTACATTGTATCCTGTACATAGTATGAATATTTTTGAAATTATGAATTTTCTAGCAGGATTTTCATGATAAATGTACAATGTATAGGCCTATCATAGCTGCAGGCCTGAATACATGTAAAACATTCGTGGAGGTGTATAGTTACTTGATGATTTCCAATCGGCCGCTTTCGTACATTTGGAGATAATTTATGTGAACCACTACCATGACAATCTTCCTGATGCCATATCTTCACTCCATCACTATTTATCTGTATCCGTCCATTCAGGGGAAGATAATGCACGTGCGGCACTACCAGATGACCACGTGGGCGGACAAGACCAAGCCGGACAGCCCACTGCCCATGCTGGACATGATGCAGCGGATCCGGGGCGGGGGCGGGAATAGCGGGGGTCCGCTCCTCGTCCACTGCAGGTGACAGCTCTGTGCTATCCCATTTAACTATTCGTGTTGGCCTAGATATATATGTATTATATTCTCTATTTATTTTTTTCAAAAATCATTCATTTTGTAAAAACCCCGGAATTGTGATCTTCATGAAGAACGAAAGAGTACATGGTAGACAATGTTTATTGTAGCTTATACTAGTATTAACTTCATGATGAAGGTAAAGATACATTTGATAAATACATATGTGGGCCTAGATCTACGTCATATAGGCCTAATATTGGCTTTTCGAAACAAGTTTTGGTCATGATATACTCAGGGACATAAACGCCATGTAGGCTTATGTACACTTTTGCCGAATTCTCAGCGCTGGTGCGGGTCGGACCGGGACGTACCTGGCCCTGGACTGCCTGCTGGACCAGGTGGCGGCTGACGCCACCCTGGACGTAGATGGTACGATCTCCAGGCTCCGGACAGAGCGACCCTGGATGGTCCAGACACTGGTATGGATAACAGGGGATTCATGAATGGATCACGCTCAGAGAAGATCAAGAAAGAACGATGAATATAATTTATTCAGGAATACAATTTATTCAGAAATATGACAAAAATATTTACACATATGATACCCTAATTGAAAAAAAAAACTCATTAAAATTGATCTGCACCTTGGGTTCATTGATATTTTCCATGGTGAAATATGAAAAAGGGCGCGTAAAGAAAACTTGGGATTTACAAACTTTTTTTCAAAAGATTCATAAGGAAGCACAAGATCGCATCAATAAGCGGCCTTTCCCTATGCCCCGCCTGTTGCAGACGCAGTACGTGTTTATCCACGAGTTTCTGATGACGTACCTGAAGGTGGGCGGAGCGGCCGTCAACATCTCACACCTCGTGGACTCCCCGACCCTGGGACCCGAGCTAGAGAGCTTCATCGAGAAACAGTTCCGCGTATGTCCTGATAATTATATTAAATATATGGATAGATAGATGAAACACTGCATGACGCGACTGAATTTTTCTCTCTTCTAATTCAAGTCGAATTAATCAACATATATTTTACTTGATATTAGTAATTGAAGTTCTTAATTTCTTTAGTTGCTTGGTTGAAATTTGTTCGGTGACAGGCGGTGACGAACGTGACAAATAAGCGTCACACCCCGGACAAGGAGCTGGTGTCAGGCAGTAGTCCGGACAACAGGGACAAGAACAGACTGCCAAATGTCATAGCGCGTGAGTGACTCAAATCTAGAGGTGTCTTCAGGGGGATAAGTTCGCTAGATTTGTCTTCTCTAGGGAATATTGTATAAGTTCTACACACTATTCTGTGTTTTTTTATGTGAGCAATTATGTCCTATATCCGATTATGTCCGAAAAATATGGCAACATTAGCACCACTATAGGCCTACATTGCAGTTAAAGTGTATGATGCTACCAAATCAGAGGTACATGTTTTTTACAGCGGACAGGTGTCGGGCATATCTCAGCCTTCCCGTCCCAGGAGCCACGGACTATATCAATGCAGTATATATCAATGTTAGTAGTCTTGTAGGCCTACATTTCGTACAGGAAAAATTGATAATGGTACTGCTATCATGAGTCCTATGTGTACATTGTATCAATATTTATGTGCTCACTTGAATACATACTCGTACATATGCTATAATTATAGGCCATCCGAGTGTTGATTTGATGTTGATACTGTATGAAATCATTCCCAGACGTTCCATAAAACCAATGACGTCATAGTGACGCAGATACCACTGGAGGACACAGTCGTTGACTTCTGGAGACTCGTGCACGATCATGATGTGGGACTTGTGGTATTACTGGAAAATATCAACGTGCTCCGAGAGGTGAGGACTATCCAATCATAAAAAAAATCCCTCAGAGTCGTTGGAAATATGGTCAGAAAATATGGTTATCTAACTTTCGGTTTTGTGAATAAATAATGCTGCACCAGAGCACAGTTCAGGCCGAATTCAGTTGTGAAACGTGCAAATAAAATGCACAAATTTGTTATATTAGGCATATTCACAAATTCATTCATTTCGCTCAGAAAATACCTATATTGAACACCACTGAACATTAACCATGGATGATAAAATTCCTCCAGAGGATCCCGCAGTACTTGCCCCTTGAGGAGGAGCCGAGCCGTCAGTACGGCCCGCTACATGTGGAGCTCACGGGCACGGGGGTACACCCCAGCAACTCCAACATCCTGACCAGGAGCTTCTCCCTCGCAAAACCTCGGGTACTGTCGGAGAATTTTGTTCAATTCATGTGTGTCGTTTGGAACTTCTGAAAGATGTAAATCAATCGTTTGGGAAAAAAAGTATGATCATCCATTGGTAACGTTAGTTGAATAGGAAGGAACAAATATTCATTTCAGCAAATAAAATAAATATCACACCTCTACGTCACAGCGCCCACAACAGACGCAGCACGTGACGATGTATCAGCTCCGTAGCTGGTATCCAAACCAGAGCGTTCCTGGCAAAGCCCCTGATATATTGGACCTGTACGACTGTATCAGGCATCATGAAGCCGAGGGCTCAGGACGGGTTCTCCTGCAGTGTCTGTGAGTTGATGAAAAGAAAATGCGCGACATACAGTACATGTATATAGTCTACAATATCCCAATGATGTTACGAGAAAATACATGAGACCAATATGTGTATTTCTGATCGTGTATTTTAACAAGCATGAATTGTGAACATAACTTACAGCAACACCTCTAGTTTACCTGACGTACCAAACAAGTATTAAGGGAGGGATATAACATCAACTCTCTGACCTTCGTCAGGAAATTATTTCTACATATATTTCTTTGTCAATATCTCCACATTTCGAGACATTAACTGTGTGTCCCGTTGACACCGACAGAGACGGCGTCTCACACTGTGGACTGTTCTGTGCCGGAAGCCACGTGGTAGCACAGGGCCAGCTATGGACGGACATAGACTGTCCCCTGGCGGTACTCAGTGTTAGAGAACAACGCAAACAATTCGTCATCAACCTGGTAACGTGCATTAGCATCACGATAGCATCACCAACATAATTAACATGACCAACATAACTATATCATTATGATTTTTCAATTTTCGTTAAAAAAATAGTTGGTGTTTTTCGTTTTCATTTTTCAGGAGCAGTACCGTTTCCTGTACCACCTGATCCAGGCCAACCTTGCCCGCCAGGGGCTCTTGTTGACACAACCTTCTCTAGCTACGGACCAGGAGCACGTGTACGTGAACACCATGTCCGAGACCGTCTGCTGATAACAACTCGGCAATTCTAGATTCTAACGGTATAACATTGTCGAGAACGTGTACATGTATGATATATTATGTGTAACTGGATTAAATATGATATTCTGATCATATGTACTAATTTTCATGTACAATGTACAGTAACATAAATATTATACACAATTAAGAAGCTCAATTTTTGACGAGTAAAAGAGGGTAATGGATGATTAGTTTTTTTGGACGATTTCGGTGAATAATTACATGAATTATTCGTGGACCTGCTGTAAGTAGCCCGATACAAGCTACATGTACATGTAGAAGGTAAACCCACGTGTTTTCATCGCATGGTTATATGTTGGGATGGTTATTGAACTACATTCTACTGTACAGTATACAAATATCGGCCGCGGGCAATAGATCATCAGAACACTCCCTCCCGAGGGTCAAATTGTTTTGTCTGTTACACGGGGCACCAGTCAATATTTGTTTTAGTAAATTTGATGATAGCATGTCTCAGGTAATTCGTAGCTTGTAAAATATAAGGAACTACAAGTGATAATCTCAATTTCGGAACTAACGTCATTCGCCAACTTCATGGGGAGCGGTCACTAGTCCTACGTTATATTGCCCGGTGCTGAATCATCGGTATGTTGACCGGTCAGGTAGGTCATAGCGATTTCTATATTTCGACCATGTAACCGCCCCTGACCAATGGCAAGCCAGCTTATGGTCATAGCATTTACTAATTTGTGTTTATATTATGTTATACAAACGGTGCTTACATCTGTGACTTGTTTAAACTGTTGTGATAAGCCTGTGATATGCCTACAAGTATATGGTATTGCTTCATCATGTCTGTTGATACTGCTTCGGGTATTATGATGATGATATGCAGTTATGTCTTCAGAATAAATAAACAGTTAATAAAACAATGTTCAGTGTTATTTGCCAATCATGCTTCGTTTGTGCTATGACTCGGTCATTGTACATGAATATTGCCGACCTCGTTGGGCTCATCAGTCTAGGCATTACTTTGACATCAAGCACTAAATGTCATTCTAGGTCATATTCAAGATCAGAACCAGGTAGATCTATATACGATTCAATGAGCCATTCCACACGAATCTTTATATTCAGGCTTCCGACACCATCATACACATCTTTAGAAATTGTAGCATACACATCACGCACTAAAGGTCAAGGTCAACGTTACCCTATACACGTATATGTGCGACACAATATAATTATCTCATCCCACTTTGCTTCATACAAATCTAAGCTATACCGATCACCGCTTGCCTCGAGTCATCGAATTACATGTTCACATATTGGTCACGAGCCGATATATCAGCACTCGAGGTGACCAATTTCATGGCAATCGTAATAATATTAAATATGACTTTATACCAAAATGTTCATGATGTAAGTGCGAGCTGTATCTCTAAGCAGGCTGTCTCCAAAAATGAATGCAATCTATTCTGAGTTCAAATGTGATGTTTTGTTCTGAATTATGTAGTCCGATCTGTAAGCGTTTCAAATAGTCTTTTGATTAGTCATATCAAAACTATACAATAAAAACAATCTGCCATATCAAATAGGTTATCAGTCAATGGCCCGGACCTTTATGCATAGGCTACTATATATATACAAGTACCATACAGTCATTGACAGTATATTGTACTGAGTACATTGCAGACAATATGGTCTATGGGTAAACGATAAAGCACACTATCTTACCCAGATGATTTTGTCACTATTACGGATGCTGATGTCAGCCTACATCCATGCATACTGTACATACAGTAGCCCGATAGGGACACCAGCATTCAAAGCTATATCAAACAGACCAGAAGCTATACAGCGAAAGTCGAAGAAAAGTCTGGAGGCAAAAACCACCAACACACGAGTAGGCCTAAGAGATATAAAGGAACACATGATAGATTCTACTCAGATACTGCCAACAGTGTTCACAACGTGCAACGATTGCGCCTCACACAATCATGGCCTCGTGTGCACGAATATTTAACCGGATTTGCACCATGCCATCTTGACACCGAACCACAAAATGCACCATCGACGTTGGATAGTTGTTCCACTTCGTGTACTGGTCGCCGTACACGTGGTCTGCTATACAGTACGAGGTACGGTAATGCACAATGATTCATAACAGAGAGTGAATCTGCTTAGGTAATACACAACATGTACATGTTTGTACTATGATGACCTACGTGTATGGGGTCATACATATATAATGGTTAACTCTTTCGCGGCTGATAACGTTGATATATTTACGTAATGTTTGTTAGCATAGCAGCTATGAGGACGAGTCTATTGTATGGCTGCTACGATTTCAATTTTAGATTGTCAAGGCTGCTAGACAGGTCTGTGTTAGACAGGTTTATTGGGTCGACCACGTGGGTTTGTTTACAATCGATAGTGTACCCGGAAGCACTCCCACACACACATCTTGTCCCAGTGCAGTGTGCATGGTCATTAGTAGCAGCCAAATAAATGTACAGATCTTCTCCACCATTATCTTCATTCTATCTAAATGTTTCATTCAATTTCGAATATAATTCGGTTTGATGATAATACAAAAAGCCTGACCGTGCACACAGTCTCATTAGCATCGCTGAATCTACATGTATTTGGCAAAAATGAGAGGCAGTTCAGCAGGAGAAATGTGATATTCTGACAGAATTATCAGTAGAACCCTGAACTGGGCCATATCAACACGAGATATTGCTGAAAATACATGTAGGCCTACATATATATCATGGCAATGAATTTGGGCAACACAAAGCCATCATCATTCAGATGCTCAAAGACATGTGGACATCCGCGGGATTGTGGTTCACTAGTACATGTACTCAGTACTACTACAATCTTCTGCATGGACACCAACTATCCAATTAGAGAACTAATTTCATACATGTCTAATATGTAGGCCTATAGACAAATATGTCTAGTTTTAATTAATATCTCCTCATTATAATTTTGGAGATTCTCATAACAGGACCACTTGCCATGATATTCAACACGATAAGACTTCTTATTGTGATTCTGAAAAAAAAAACATTTCACATCATATACACATGCCATCATCGGCAATTTTAACAAGTAGGCTACATGTAGTGTCGGCCTATGTACCGACCATGGCGCAACCACCAATACAGTATTGTGACTACCGTATTGGTCCTAATAGTAGCACGGCGAGCCAAAGCAAGACCTCCTGCAGCAGCGCGCGCAAAAATGAGATCAAACTTGAGGTCAAACTTAAGAAAACCACTGAATAATATACCTATAGCCTTCGATCCCCTTCATTATGATTCAAATAACATAAATGTGTGCATTGGAACACTTCAACATCTTATTAGAAATATATGAAATGAATTACAAGGTTACAAAATTTTATCGTTTTTGATGGAAAGAGGGGGTCGCTCTACTATTAGGGCGCGTGCCACTATTAGGACCAATAAGGTATACCAATAGAAAACTTGGAAAGAGGTGTTCTGCAGCTGGAAGAAATTGCCGACAAAGCATTTCATTCAAATCCACATTGGTGTCATCAGAGGAAGACAATGTTTGGAATATAACTCTTCCTACTGTACAAGTACATTATTCTGATGGAGTATTTAATTTAATGTACAGCTGTTCAACAAACGATAGAAATCCGGGATTAGAACAAGAATAAATAGATGTGTGTCCATAAAAAGTGCTTGAAGACTCATTGAGAGTACATTTAACCTTCGTAGTCACATCGAAAGATTATGATGACGTCCATAAGCTTTGTTGATGATGTGCAACTTTCTTCAGCGGCTTTTGACATGATCATATACCCACGGACAGATCGTCTATGCGCAAATGTTTTTTGATCTTCTTTCAGAAATTCAAATGTATGATAATGCAATAATCTAACCGGCAGCATCATTCATCAATGACGTTTTTCCAGAACAGACATTCGGTATATAATAAGTTCAACCCTGTATGTATGTATATTGGTACCGCGGATGATTCCCCTCGTGAGACATTACCACCCTCGGCTTACGCCTCGGGCAGCAATCTCTCCCTCGGGGAATAATCCGCTGAACCAATATACATACAGGGCAAGTATTTATATAACACTGCACCATGACATATGAACAAACCTCCATATATTGTCGTTACACCAACAGAACATCATCATAGATATTTCCACTCTGTTTGCAGGTTTTAACTTTGTTCCGTCCGGCCCGTTCCCCTGCATGTGTGCGGACCATGGACCCTGTGACCCGTTCAGTGGACAGTGCGACCAGGGTCAGTGTGTCACCGCCGTGCCCGCCTCGTACGGCTGGGGAGGATACGGCTGTCTCAACGGTAAATCCTTGATATTCTGAAAGTGTGATTGGCAAGGGGAAATGCAGTTGTAGTTGTAGAATATGATATATTTACACGTACATGTAATTAAATGTCTATATCAATAGTAAAATGTCTTTTGACCTATACCACAACTTGTGTGGATATATTTCATGTGTATATTCATGCGTGTAATTAGTTTTGGACATACACCTATATACCATTATTATACCAACAACAGGAAACGTGGCGTTCGGCAAGACAGCTATCCAGAACGGCGACAACAACACGAGTGAGGAGTACGCGGCTTGGAATGCCGTGGACGGTGTCGTGAGCCAGGAGAACGCAACGGATGCCGAGTGGAGCGTGTGTGCCCGGGTGCAGGTCCCGCCCAGTAACGGCACCAACTGTAGTATGGAGTGCGGGAACGCCTGGTGGCAGGTCGACCTTGGCGGCATGTACTACGTCAGGGAGGTCACCGTCCACAACACGTACATAGGGCACGGTCAGTTGTTCCCATGGTTACATGCACATAAGAGGTTCTAACATTTGAGAGTTCGTCGTGTCACACCAGGATTTCTCGAAAGCTTCATTCACCAACATACGTGTATACTTTCCCAAGTGCCATACAAATCATTCAGGACTGAATGAAGATCATGATGACGTCCATAGAATTTGTCGAGCCATTTTTCATCTCGGAAAATGTCACCTTGTGGCAGCACAATAGTGATTGTATCGCCTACATGAATGGTTCTGTTGAGCATATTACTCCTATCAGCGAGATAAAAAGCAACGAGAAGACTTCCACTCGTTGAACTTTCTTTCAGCGTAAATGATGTGTTTCTGTGATTTGTACCCCTGCTCCACAGATATACACCAGCTCCAGAACGTGGATGTCCGAGTGAGCAACACGTCCGAGGTGGGCAGCTATCAGTACGAGTTGTGTGGCTGGATCCAGGCGTACGCCCTGTCGACTGACGTGCCTTGTCACACGGAGCCCGTGGGCCGGTACGTCACGCTCTACAAGTACAAGTCTGCCAAGGACGGCTCCGATAGTCTGGGAGACTTCACCGTGTGCGAGGTCATCGTCAACGGCAACCTCTACAACGGTGCGTCAGTACTACTTGTAATTATTGTAGTCGGTGGTAAAAATGTATGGATTAGGTATGGTACAAGTACACCTAAGCTTCATGTTGTCATACGTGTACCTAACCGTTAAGGTTCCAATCCTCAGTTGAGTATATTACGTAGCCTACTAGCTTGTGATCGGCTCTTTCTCAATATTTCTCCGAAACGGTTTGTCATGTGAACAAGTTCTCTTGAAACAGTCACATGATTAGAATATAGTAAACGTGGCATATAGTTAGACTGATAGTGGGATAGTAGTATGCCTCGGATGTCAATTTCAGATTGCACGGACTGTGAGGGCGTGTGTACTGGTCAATACGGCTGTGTCACTTGTCCATCCGGCTTCAACGCCTCTACATTGTGCAATACAGGTACAGTAAGTAGATATGGAGCCAACAAAAACGCCGATCTCGACTGTTCACGACCAAGACGATTTTCAAAATAATCTACATGTATGCTCCAGAGTGCGATGACGGATTTTACGGCCAGAGCTGTCGCGAGCAGTGTGGTCAGTGTGTGGTCCGACCGGGCCAGCCCTACTGTGACAAGCGGTCCGGTGTCTGCACCCATGGCTGCCAGGTCTGGTGGGTCTCCGACACCTGCAACCAAGAAATTGGTGGGTTTCCATGTCCAATCCGTAGAAGTATGTGTATAGGAAGCGAGTACCAACACCAATACAACAGTACAACCAGATTTGATGATGGCAATAGCAAATCTAAAACAATATTTTTGGACTAAAAAACAAACACGACCAAACATCAGATCTATATCCAAACTAAAGCCATAGGCCTGCGGTGTACTGGTGTCTTCAGCTGATTAGGGGACAGAAAACGTATTAATCGTTATGATCAGAGGATCGTTATCATAATAATAGTTATGATATGAATATGCCATACATGTACATTTAGACTTACATCAGTTACAAAAGGTATGTCAATTTCAGTTCAGATAGACCTCCAACCAAATAGCCTACACCTCCTAAGTCGGGACTTGACGGTGATCACGGTTACTTGGGCCGCGGCCGCGGGCATTCCCCCGGACCTCGCCAGTCACTACGGCTATAAGATGCAGGTGAAGCGCTCGCCCGGTACGGCCTCGTGGATGACCGCTCACATACTGGACCATGACAGCGGGCGCGTGTACCGGGAGGCGTTCTGGGGCCTGATGCTCAACACGGTCTATGATATCCGAGTGGTCCCGTACCGCACTGACCGGGACCACGTGGACCACGGCACTGCCGCCATGCTGACACATGTGTCGACACTCTGTGGACGTAGGTAGCTGGAATACATGTAGGATATACATGTAAATATGCCCAAAAGTTTCACTGTTGAGAGTCGTTGTTCCTGTGCTTGTGAAGCACAGGAACAATTGTGCTATTTTAGTAACGGGCACAACTTTGTATTACCATATACAATTCAGTCCTGGACAATGGTCACACCTGACCTATGGCTTGAATATTATGGTTAAAGGTATAGCTTAGACTTCTTTCTTTCATGAGCATATAGTTTATACGATGGACCTTCTGACATACATACATGTACATATATGTATGTAGGGTCGGGAATCATGTACACGAATGGCTCAACGTGAGCCTTGTTGACCTTGAGTAGTCAATTCTATGGCCATTCTTGAGAATAAATAATATATGTGGCAACCTTTAATATCACTGCAAGCACAAGAAGATCTTGATGATACACGTACATGTGCGACAAAAAGTCAAATGCAACAGAAACAAAGCCAGGCCAATCATTTTCTCCACACAAACCACACTGGTGTCATCAGGGGCAGACAGTATGTTAACATATACATGTACATGTAGTTTTTTCTATACTGCATATCGCTGCATATAGCTGCCTGAATCAGACATAATCATAATTTGGATACCACAAAAAATTCTTAGAGGCCAAAGTTTGTGCCAGTTTTAATTGATTAATATTATATGTTCTGGATGGGTAGTGTATTTCCTAGATTACTGCCTTCTCTTATCCTCGGTTCCAGATCAGTGCGACTTGCCGGACGGACCGAATGGTGGCGGTTCTTCAGACAAGAATCCCACCCGTGGCCCGTACAAGGCGACGGACGACTGCGACTGTGGCTTATGGCAGGTCTACATGGGGCTAGCCGTGGGTCTCCTATGCATTTCGCTTATCATCAACATCGTTACCTGCATCAAACTATACAGGAAGCATCCCTTGCCGAGGATTCGTTTTAGAAACGAGCGTTCCTCTTCCACTTCAACTCGGACGACGAGCACAGGTCCACGGCGGACGCGGACCACGTCCCTAGATAACAACGTGCCCATCATGCGAACACACGAGCGCGCCGTTGAGAACGACTACATGATGAACTTGGATCCCATGAGCCGGACTCGCTCTGGTACTGCGGAGTCTTCGTCCATGGAGAATGAAGACGCCGCCTCCCTGGATGCCTTAGGGGACGCGCCTCTTCCCCCGCGACTGGAACTGGATGAGTATGTGGATATTGCGGAGCCGTCAGAACGATACGAACAGATATACTGATGTTTGTGTGTGGAGCAGTGGACTAACTACCACGCTTATATCTCAGATGGACGGATTTGGGTGCCGCTAGATGATGTTTCTTGCTATGTATTAACTTGGACAGGCACAGTGAGACTATGTGCCAATACATGTACTTTTTCCATTTTAATGGGAAAATTGTTCATGGACGTTGTGATGACCACTCGCCTTCCAAATACCTTTGAATACAGCGTGTACTATTGTGTAGTATTTTGTACATCTTGCCGTAAGTGAGTCAACACGCCTGTGTATTATTCACGTATTTTGTTTTAATAAAGAAGACAAAATCAATGTTGATTGCGATGACGCCAGCCTAGTACGTGAGCAGTTCGATGCAGGCCCCGATGCAGGTAAAATGAGCAAAAGAGATGCAGGCCTCACGTACATGTCTATCATTCTTTGTGATCGTGCTACCTGGATCGGGGCCCGAAGCAATCATTTCAACTTTATATACATGCAAAGATGCCCTGAATGATTTCTTTTATACATACATGTAGACCCTCTTTCTGAAATATACTGTGAAACCGCTGCATTTTTACGCTGCATACCATACACTCGGTCCCTGCAACTTCTGAAAATTAATGTGAGTTGAGGTCAAAATTTGGACTTGGTATTTCCTCATTGTTTGTCTAAATATTCAGGGGTCGTACTTGGATTTTCGATTGTATAAAATCATATACCGGTACATACATGTAGCCACCTGTCTTTACGCCATCATCAAAACATGACGACCTATTAATGTGACAATGACACGATGACCTATTATGTATCTGTGGTGAAAAAAGGGATTTATCGTCAATAAACAGAAAAGGTTCATTGATCGTACAACTGATCTTGCCATCAGACTTTTCCATTCCTTCAGTGAACGCCGAACTAAGAAAGGCGTAATCCCCGTCCGTCTACCGAAAAGACTTTCACTTTTCATGATTATTGAATGGCTCCGATTGGAATAAATAAACAATGTGTTGTCGTTGTCTGGCATAAAAGTATTCAATGAATACACATACCGACCATCGTTAGAAATATCTGTTGTTGTTTGTTGTTCTGCACAAAGATGAATAACTTTCTTGCTGAACAGATCACAGCTACGCACCGCAAAACCCAATATTTACTTCACGCGAAGAGTTTCTTAGAATTCAGCACTTGAATTTCACGACACCGATTCACCGGTGTTTTCCCTCGGTCACTGAAAACCAATAACCGTGACAAGACTGCTCTATACATGGATATATCGCATAAATCTTGTTGTTGATATAAACCATTGGACATTGAGGCCTAAACTCTATTGAATAACTGTATTGAACGATCGTTTATTCAAGCTACAGATGTACAGTGTATGTTATCAGGCGAATATCACCCGACCAAGCACTAAGGCGCAGTATTGGATGTATGCTGGTTTTTATGCATGAATACATGCGCTACGCCAGACTGCCTATCTCTCATCATTGGGCTTCTGGGCAAAACAGCCAGTACCGCGGTTCTCTCCGACCAAGTGACCAAGCCACCCTATGTTTCGTGAACCTTTACCAACCAGGAAGTTATAAAATACAGGGTGCATATATCTGAGAAGTTTCCATTTGAGAAGTTTTATTGTAAAGACCTTTTGCTGCACCATTGATATTTTAATTCTTTTTTCATTTAAATAACAAGTAAACCCGACCTTGGCAGTAAATTGGGGGCATACTGTACATACAAATATATGTATGTATATATGTTCATGCCAGTGTAGTAGGAATTATTATACCATTATGGGGACAATTGTGAAATTGGATTGTGAAATTGTGATACTTATTATGGGGACAATTGTGAAATTGGATTGATTCGGATAACATGACTTTACTCTATAATACTAGTAACTGACAATGTATTAATTATCTTAAAGGGGATTACTATGAATGTGCATTGATATGGATAGCTTGTCAATGAAGAGTGTCATACTTCTATTTGGAGTGACAATACTGGTGCGAGGGACATCATCTCAAGGTAATACTACAATAAACAACAATGCGATGACACAATTTAAAAGAGCCTTTTTGTGAGAAACTAATCTTAATTTGTAATCGTTGAAACTCCGTTTATCCGTGCATCTTATGAATAAGCATGCATTCATATATATAGTGTAACACTCAAAGGCAATGGGTACACTAGGTCGGTTTTAAACGTGAATTGTTGTTTCAAAATAAATAAATAAATAAATAAAAAAATAAAACAAATCATCAACATATTCAGAAATATGTGAAGACATAAACATATTAGTTAATAAGAAACGAACTCATTGTTCGCTCGTCCGTGACATTGAGTTGGAAAAACTGTATTCAATGTCTCCAGCAACACCAACACCACCGCACACACTGGACGTAAAGTATCACTCTGTCATTTTCGCTATCTCGATAAATCGAAGTAATATTTGATAAATCGAATCAATATCTCGACAAATCGAGATATCAATAAATAGACTTAATATATCGATAAATTATAAATCGAATCTGAATCTGAATCTGAAAATTTACAGTGCAGAAGCCAATTCTGGCATCTCAGCACCGGGGGAGAGAGAGCAGCGATGTACTGCTTAGCAGTACTGCTGGACTGCTGTGCGGAAGGTGTCAGTGGATTTAGATTCTATACTATTGTCCAGCTTATTCCAATCCAGAACTGTTCGTGCGAAGAATGAATTAGTGAGTTGTTTGGTTTTGCCTAGAATGGGCTTGAAACTTTGTGAATTGTTTGTGACAAATTTATCAAGGACGTTACTGTACTCGAAATCATGGTGTCCTTTGGGTTTAATTTGACGCCTAGGTCTAGACGTAACTATGTAATCGTTTGCCTTGATAGCCGGTACCATGCCATTGACTACTTTGTACAAGAATACCAATCTATTTTGTTTGCGCCTTTCTTGGAATGTACTTAGGTTAAGTGTTTGCATCATGTTAGTCATTGCACCATTGTGTCTGCTTGTGTAATCACCTGTAATAAATCTAATTGCTTTACGTTGAACTTTTTCGATGCTGTCTATATCTTTTTGGTAGTATGGATCCCATACGTTGGATGCATATTCCAATGTTGATCTAACTAGTGAAATGTATGCTAGCTGTTTAGTAGAAGTGGGACATGACTTTAAATTTCGATGAATAAATCCTAGTTTGGATTAGGCTTTACTGGTGATATTTGAGATATGGGGGGCCCATTCAAGGTCGTCCGATAGTGTAACACCGAGGTAAGGGTACATGTTTATGCGTTGTAACAGGTGGTCATTTAGGGTATACATATGGTCTGTTTTATTCTTGATGGACATGATATAACATTTTTTTGGCATTGAAACGCATGCCCCAGTCACTTGCCCATTTTTCAAGTTGTTTCAGTCGTTTTGAAGATTTGGTGATCATTTGCTGTTTTAATGGGCCTGTAGAGCAGACAGTCGTCAGCGAACAATCGAACCTCTGACGAAACACAATCTGGAAGGTCGTTTATGTGGCACAGAAAAAGAATAGGACCTAGCACTGTACCCTGTGGTACTCCTGATTCGACCGGTACCGAGCCCGATTGTTCACCTTCAACCACTACTTTCATATTTCGTTGAGTTAAAAACGAGGTGAGCCATTTGTGTACTGGGCCAGAAATACCATAATTGTGGAGTTTATGGAGGAGTTTAGTATGTGGGACGGTATCAAATGCTTTCGAAAAATCTAATATATCGATGCCACATTGATCATTTTGGTTGTAGGAGTTTAGTAGGTCATGGAGGGTTACGATGAGCTGGGTTTCACATGAGTAACCGGAGCGAAAACCGTGGTTCCTGTTTGTGAGAATGTTGTATTTTTCGAAGTGTTGTAGTAGTTGTTTACATATTATATGTTCGAGTAGTTTACAGGGAACAGATGTTAATGACACTGGCCTGTAGTTTTCCGCCGAGTGTCTGTGCCCTTCCTTGTATACTGGTGCTATGTTTGCATTTAGCCAATCGAGTGGTAGGTTTCCAGTGTCCAGAGAAGGTCGGTTTTAAACGTGAATTGTTGTTTCAAAATGAATAAATAAATAAATAAAACAAATCATCAACATATTCAGAAATATGTGAAGACATAAACATATTAGTGAATAAGAAACGAACTCATTGTTCGATCGTCCGTGACATTGAGTTGGAAATACTGTATTCAATGTCTCCAGCAACACCAACACCACCGCACACACTGGACGTAAAGTATCACTCTGTCATTTTCGCTATCTTGATAAATCGAAGTAATATTTGATAAATCGAATCAATATCTCGACAAATCGAGATATCAATAAATAGACTTAACATATCGATAAATTATAAATCGAATCTGAATCTGAATCTGAAAATTTACAGTGCAGAAGCCAATTCTGGCATTTAAGCACCGGGGGAGAGAGAGCAGTGATGTACTGCTTAGCAGTACTGCTGGACTGCTGTGCGGAAGGTGTCAGTGGATTTAGATTCTACTATACTATTGTCCAGCTTATTCCAATCCAGAACTGTTCGTGCGAAGAATGAATTAGTGAGTTGTTTGGTTTTGCCTTGAATGGGCTTGAAACTTTGTGAATTGTTTGTGACAAATTTATCAAGGACGTTACTGTACTCGAAATCATGGTGTCCTTTGGGTTTAATTTGACGCCTAGGTCTAGACGTAACTATGTAATCGTTTGCCTTGATAGCCGGTACTATGCCATTGACTACTTTGTACAAGAATACCAATCTATTTTGTTTGCGCCTTTCTTGGAGTGTACTTAGGTTAAGTGTTTGCATCATGTTAGTCATTGCACCATTGTGTCTGCTTGTGTAATCACCTGTAATAAATCTAATTGCTTTACGTTGAACTTTTTCGATGCTGTCTATATCTTTTTGGTAGTATGGATCCCATACGTTGGATGCATATTCCAATGTTGATCTAACTAGTGAAATGTATGCTAGCTGTTTAGTAGAAGTGGGACATGACTTTAAATTTCGATGAATAAATCCTAGTTTGGATTAGGCTTTACTGGTGATATTTGAGATATGGGGGGCCCATTCAAGGTCGTCCGATAGTGTAACACCGAGGTAAGGGTACATGTTTACTCGTTGTAACAGGTGGTCATTTAGGGTATACATATGGTCTGTTTTATTCTTGATGGACATGATATAACATTTTTTGGCATTGAAACGCATGCCCCATAGTCACTTGCCCATTTTTCAAGTTGTTTCAGGTCGTTTTGAAGTTTTTGGTGATCATTTGCTGTTTTAATGGGCCTGTAGAGCAGACAGTCGTCAGCGAAGAATCGAACCTCTGACGAAACACAATCTGGAAGGTCGTTTATGTGGCACAGAAAAAGAATAGGACCTAGCACTGTACCCTGTGGTACTCCTGATTCGACCGGTACCGAGTCCGATTGTTCACCTTCAACCACTACTTTCATATTTCGTTGAGTTAAGAACGAGGTGAGCCATTTGTGTACTGGGCCAGAAATACCATAATTGTGGAGTTTATGGAGGAGTTTAGTATGTGGGACGGTATCGAATGCTTTCGAAAAATCTAATATAGCGATGCCACATTGATCATTTTGTTCATAGGAGTTTAATAGGTCATGGAGGGTTACGATGAGCTGGGTTTCACATGAGTAACCGGAGCGAAAACCGTGGTTCCTGTTTGTGAGAATGTTGTATTTTTCGAAATGTTGTAGTAGTTGTTTACATATTATATGTTCGAGTAGTTTACAGGGAACAGATGTTAATGACACTGGCCTGTAGTTTTCCGCCGAGTGTCTGTGCCATTTCTTATATACTGGTGCTATATTTGCATTTAGCCAATCGAGTGGTAGGTTTCCAGTGTCCAGAGAAGTTTGAAATGTAATGGTTAATCCTGGGCCGAGTTGTTCTGCACATGTTTTAAGGACTATGTTGGGAATACCATCAGGACCGCATGCTTTTGTGGGGTTTACATTATTAAGGAGTTTAGTGACACCATCGGTGGAAACATGAATAGGTTTTAATGAGGACGTTTTTACTCGTTTTAATTCAGCATAGCTTGAGGATTTGTCCTCCTTGGTGAAGACCGACTGGAATTGTTTAATAAGTATGTTTGCTTTCCCAAGGCTGTCGGAAACTAGGTTCCCCTTATGGGTTAGTGGGGAGATACCTATATTGTCTTGACGTTTTGACTTTATGTAATTCCAGAAAGGTTTTGAGCTATTTTTATTGAAACCATCGGCAATCACGTTGTTAACATGGTCCCATTCTGCCTGCCTGAATTTTTGTCTGCATTGTTTCTGGATGGATTTGAACTTTTTCCACTTCCCGGATTGTTTGCACTTTTTGTATGTTTTAGCTTTCCGCACACAGCCTAATTGAGATATTATCTCAATGATTCGAGTTAATGATCTCGATAATTCGACTCAAGACATAGGCATTTAAAGTACAAGTGAAATGGAAATATATTCTGAGCCACAATATAAATGAGCCATATAATTTCATTGGTTATCTTGACAGCTGCAGGAAAAACGGAGGACATTAGTCATTCATATAAAAAAAACTATATGGATAATATGCATAACTAATATAACATCAAACAATGAATGATATAGACCAGAGTACTCAATTAAAGTGAAATCATTATATTACTATCTGTGCAAAAGTTACAATATATTCATGGACGTGTATAGTGCAGCCTGTGAGTAACTTCGCCCGGGAAACGGGACTCGCGCTGGGTGGGACTCTGGTCAAGTCCGACACCATTTTCCGACATCCTATTCTCGTGGTGAATCCCACCAATGCTTCGGTTGTACTGAGGCGCGGCTGTGTAGCAGCCATTGCCACACTTGCGGCGTCTAGCCAGGCTATCCCCGACGGTCCTGTTTGTCGCTCTGCCTGCACGCATGCAGCCGCCGGAGATGATCCGTTCACCCTGCCGGACCATTTGGAATGTCATGTTCCGAAGGACCGGCTGGATGAAGATCAGCGTCAAGTTCGGCAAGACAGACGTGGCCAAACACCGCATCGACCTCCTGGACGAGCGTCCAATCAAACATCATCTACGACGAGCAGCTATCGTGCACCAAGAGGTCATTGACCACGAGGTGCAGAAGATGCTCGAGCTAGCCCAGTGATAGCCCTTGGGCGAGTCCTGTGGTTATGGTGAAGAAGAAGGATGGCTCGTGGAAGGACGGCTCGGCTCGTTCTGCGTGGATTATCATAAACTCAATGATGCGACGCGGAAGGACTCATATCCTCTTCCGCACATCGAGGACACCTTCGATGCCCTGGCCGGATCGCACTATTTCTGTGCCTTGGATCTAGCCTCCGGGTATTGGCAGGTCGAGATGGACGAGAGTGATAGGGCAAAAACTGCCTTTGTTACCAAGAACGGGCTCTACCAATTTAAGCAACCGAACGCGCGAAGAGTACATCTGACCGTTCCAGGTCACAGTCCGGTCCAGGAAGACAGCCACAGCGGTCTTCCTCAGAGCAGCCACCCCTCAAAAGGCTGCTGGCCGAAATGGGCCCCGAACTCCCTGGAGTGCGGCAAGTTGTGCTGTTCCTTCCGCATTATGGCAGAGACGCCTATTCGGCGGAGGCTGGCGCGGCGGCCGACACGCCTTTTTCAAGGCCTTGTCCCCTGATGGATGTGTTTTTGGCTGATGCCCGTGACAGAGCGTGGGGTCTGTAGTCCCTGGACGGGTATGAGGACCCTCACGAAGCCCTCAATTATGATCGTTGGTATCCGTCCTACGATCCTTTGAGCAGGCACGTGGGGGGTTACCACTACCCCTGGGTGAAGTTGTTTCTCTGCCGTCGATGCTACCCCCGTGGCCTGCATGAGAGATACTTCCCCAGTTTGGAGGCCTTGAACGCTCACCGTGCGAAAGCACACCGCGGTGATGCTCTTCACATCGAGGGTGATGAAGCCAGACCTGTATTCAAATACGTGACTACGTCAGTATCATGGAAGAACTCTATTTTCCACTCATTTCGTGGCGCTTCGCACAGCGCGTCATGGACGACAGTTGGAAGGAGTTTGGTGTCATTTGGGCAGGCTCGAGCTATGCAGCTCGCCTGATGGCCACAATGGGCCAGACTCTGGCGGAGTACGCAACGACAGCAGAGGCCGTCTGCCAACCTCCAGAATCCCAACCAGTGGAAGAACGGTATGGATCACCACGGTCGTGTCCGAGATGCCGCAGATAGCATCATGGATGCGCGTGGCCTCGCCTAAGCGGCGCATTCCACCAGGGACTAAGGGGAAGAGCCCGTCCTCCGGAACTGCTCCGGGGACGTCGGCCCCACTTCAGTCACCGGGCGCACTCACAGATGAGGAGTGACCCTGCTGAAGGTGACGGTTCCTGCGGGTCCGTCAGAGGAACATGTGGTGGTGGACACCACCACTCCCTCGAGCTCGACATCTGGGGCCTGGCCTAAGGCCCCAAGCGCGGCTCCCTCCAGTACTGGTGAGTCCGGACATGCCCCACCTCTCTCGAGGTCGGCTTCCGCGTCCTCCCAGTCTTTCGCCCATTATACATTAACAATGGTCTTACGTCATTTCCCTCGTATCTCGCGCTTCAGGACTATAAATATTCTGGAGCCAAGTTGTTGTTGGAGTTGTCTCAGAGCTGAGCAAGGCGAGAGAACGACGGGGGATTCGGCCATGAGTCCATCGTCCTCACTCTTCGGCTAAGGCCCTGGGGACTCTCATAGGGGTCCAGGTGGGAAGATCTTGATGACTCTCCCCTCGGATGATGCGACACAGGCTCTGGCGGACTGTCCAGGGTTCTAACCCTGTGGCAATGCCGTCAGCGAGGCTGGCCAGCATTATGCCCACGTGTACGTGCTCTGGGGTACCGCTGCCATGGCATCTCAGGCTCTGCACATGGCTACATTACCATAACTGATGTATAATGTATGTTGTATGTCTATGATGTGTTATGATGTGATGTATGACGGCCGGGTTCGTCCGGACGGACTGCTACCTGGTTACAGTCCTAGTAATTTCGACGCCCGCCGTGACCATGCCTCAGCGCGGGGTGCTTGCGCCCTAGGTTGCGGGCGCGAAATATTACCTAGATATGGTTTATGTTAAGGTCTAAGTTTGTTGACAGTAATTTAAATTACTGTATGAAAGCATTTACCACGCTAGTTGCATCGACTGTCATTCTGGCATATGATAATTTGCGTTATTTCGTCATTTTGGGGACACACAACTTTCCTGCCAAATTTTCTGAAAAATTGTGAAAATTGTAATTGTTCGGTTCCAAATAATATCAACATAAATCAACGGAAATTCATCGGAATTTTATATTACCATTACAGACACAGCTATCAGGTCGATGAATATAGTATTCCTCAAATATTTTCTGTCGATTGAAGAATTCGAATAGCCCATGTTTCTGGGCATGTAGGCCGCGATCTTTACGGCAGAAAATGTACCAAGGCTTTTGAATTGAGTCGAACTTACACTTTCTTTTTGTGTTCCGAGGTACAACATAAGAGGAGATACATATTTTGTCCTATTTCAAGTGTAACATCACATGAATATTTGTGTTATTATCGAACCTCAGAAATGAACTCTCAAACACGACTTGAACAGGGTGCATTCTCATTTTGAGAAATACACCTGATTTTGTGTAAATTTTGCAAGTAAATAATTCGGAGTAATTTCATTACATTCAGGAAAGAGTTGTGAATACTGCATATCTAAAAAAAACTTTGTTGTACGGTACTCGTGAATGGGGAAATTTAAACCCCATATAGAATGCACACTATGATTAGGTACTACGTATACGTAGCGCCCCCTAGTGAATACATCAGAGGAAGTTGGGGGAGGGTGACACTGTATTCACGTCATCAAATTACACATTGATTTCCCTGCAGATCTACATCGAGAACAGTAATTTGATAATACCAGTTTTGCCATTACTTTCTCGGTTGCAAGAATATCAATGGAATTTAAACATATTTTCTGCATAATTAAGGATGATGAATAAGAATATTAAATGTAAGGACAGAAAGGTATGAAGCCCCCCCCTTACTTTGGAACTCATTGTAGGACCCATTCACTAGGTGGCGTGATGAAAACAAAAACAATATCGTGTGACAAGACGGCGAGTGTGTGGATTTTTTTAGTTGACCTACATGTAGGCCTATCCCAAATGCCCCCAAATGTTGTCCTAGTATCACAAATTACGTCAGAAAACTTCTCTTTGGCCAATAGTAACGTTTTGCAGAATACGTTGAAAATGACGTAAAAAGACTAGGACATATCGGAAAAAGTGACCACGTGGCAAGGCTTGTCCCCGGAAGTACAAAATTACGTCATAAATACGTAATTTTCGGACACATGTGGAACGAGACTTATTTCATTTGGGTGTGTTAGAATTTGTCCCGACTTCGATGCCCTATTGTCTCGTGATGTTCCTCACAAAAATTTATGGCTCGGTTTTCTGACAAAATTTTGAGACACGGTGAGGAAAATGCAATTTTTGTCACTTACTGACAAACCCCATGGGCGTAGATAGAAATTCGGGAAGGGGGGTTCGAGAAACAGCAAGGCGAAAGCCCAGTACGGTCTGGGGGACGGAGGGCGCCGTAAGCCCCCCGAGAAAATTTTGTAGTTTTGTGAATTCTAGGAGCACCTGAGATGAATTCTGGAGATATCTGGTGAAGTCTTAAAGTAATTTTTTGTGTGTCAAATTTTCTAAGATGTGTTTTTTTTTCTCTGAGCATATATTATCCGAGATTAGGTATTCCATGCCCCTTTTCCTCAATTTTATTTTGAATACTACTGGATTACAAAGTATTCGAACCATGAGGTCCTTGAACATGCGGCACTTATATCAAATGCTAAATTTACGAATGTGGCCGAAAATATTAATGCAAGTAACTTTAATGGTATGAATGTATATCATACTAAATGAAGAGAGCAGTGCATCCAGGGGAACATCCAGGATTCATGGGAGGGCACCAACGTGAGCCCGAAAAGCACCTCGCGGCCGGGGGTCTGGGGCCCCAGAGGACGGAGCCCTTTTCATGTTCCGTGGTAGCTTCCTGGCCTCTCCCGAGATTAAGTTTTACACAAACTCACTAAAATCACCTTTCTAATCAGGCAATTGTTATTAAATTCAAATTGATTATTTTTTCACCATTATTACCAAATAATACCAAATTGGTTATATTCCCAAACATTTAGTGACAAAAATACATCAGGACTAATATATATTCCCCATACATATGCGCCATATCCCAATCAAGTATTGTGATATATGTACCGACACAACACTGCTAAATCTCGATATTAACTTTTTTGGGGGGGAGGGGGTGGGGGGAGGGGAAGCGGTGGGGTAGACAAAGCCTCCTTCCGTCCCCCACCCCCTGGATCTGCCTCTGGCATTTATAGTGACAGAACTACATGTATTTCTGATAGTAGTTACCTTTTTAATCATCATCAGATACACGAGCAGTCGCACCAATTTAAGTGAAATCTCTGGGCCAAAATTGGAACTTGCATGGGAACGGTCAACCATGCTAAATGAGAAGGGTCCAGTGGAAGAAAAAGGGGGGTCCAAAACCCTTGGACACCCCCTCCCCCCAGATCCGCTCTTGTCGTCGACTATCGACGGGGATATAACGGGATATTTATGCACTGACTTTTTGCTGATGGATCAGTTGGGTTTCAGCCTGGAGTTTCAGGTGAAGAGGGGGGTTCGACCGAACCCCCCCCCCCCCCCTTATCTACGCCCATGAACCCCACTATAGCCCTGATGCATGTACATGCAAAGTGCATTACTGAATGATTTGATTCCAAGTATTGGCACATTGCGTGTCCAGACGACGGACCAAGAAATCTGCCTCCTCCATAAACATACACATCGGATGATAATACTAATACTGATGAAAATTAGGCTATAACAATTTATGTATTATGATTACTATATATGGTATCAGTACACAAAATTGCTCGTTGTTCCCCATCATCCGCCAGACTCGAGGTGCAAAGAATGTAATTAACTACAAAAAGGAAACAATCCCCATGTTCTGCAGACCAAAAGACATTGTAATGCCGACCTATTGTCTTCAGAGTGTCTGGATGGATTCTATATGCATGAGGGAAGCTGTGTGCCATGTCACCAGTGTGCTGTAAATGATGTGTGTGACAAAGATGACGGTTTTTGTCCTAACGGTTGTCAGCAGTGGTGGGCTGGACGTCGGTGCCACAGGGAACTAGGTAACGTTTACTTAGGAAGATTTTACATTTTTATCGCCTACACAATGTACCGGACAGATTGTCCTTGGTTGGCAAACGACATTTCTACAATAAAACCTAATGTACATTCATTACATAACAGTTGGACCCAAAACCTTGATATCTGTTCGGATATGAAACATGTGATAAGCCTCATGTATGTATAAAGATGTGATAACCCTCATGTATGTTTAAAACATGTGATAACCCTTATGTATTTATGCTATTCCTGTACTCCAACAAATTCAGTATTACCTTCTCTGAACCCCGGAGGGATCACAGTGAGCGATATCCAATCAGATGAGTTCACCATAACCTGGCCACGTATCAGTTTTAAGTTTGCCGCGATGTTCTATGGCTACACTGTCGAATACAAAGACACGTCTCTCAGCGATTGGACGTTCTTTGGAGATGTGGCCCAAGAAACGAATCCCCCCACCAGTTACACCACAACAGTCACGGGCCTGGCGAACAACACGAAGTACGATGTCCGAGTGCGGCCGTACAGAGAGGACAAGGGACTGAGGGAGTACGGGACAGGGGTCAACGCCACACAGAGGACTTGTACAAGTAGTTACAGTTACTGGCATTGTTGAATGTTGATTTGTAATTTCCAGTCTTCGCTTAAAAATCTCATTGTGATGTGTATTGGTACGTTAATGGGTGTAGATATTTATTTCATTTCCGTATCGATCTAGCTCCCGAGAAAGCACTGATAACAAACCTGACAGTTATTGGCCCCGAGAACAACCGAGGATTGGAGAGAATGTTCATCAGCTGGCAGGTAGAAGTCGGTTCCGGTAACTGTCCGTTAACTGCCATGTTCGCAACCATATGCTCTTTTTCATAAGCCCGTTTTCAATGAACATTGAACGCATTTTCAGTGACAAATTTCACATATTATAGTTCGGTTACATCCAAATATATTTGTAATATATGTTGAAGTAACATTCAACTCGCCTTTTCTGGTTTTTTTCTTCTCTCTTTCTTTCTGTCATTCCTCGGCTTCCCGAATCACCTTGTATATCCATAACTGTCAAAGACACAAATGATTATCCACAATGCCATTGCAGACCCGTAGCGTTTTCTATCTTTCCTCCTAATTTGTTTCAAAATTTGCCATTGTATCAATCATAAACAATTTACTCATACGGGGTCCAACAAAGTTATGTAATGTATCTAACTATACTGAATATATCGTAATGTAAGGCCACAGCCTTTTGGCTCTGCTGCTCACCTTGCAATGTGTTGTACATTTTGTCTGAACAAACATCAAGTACAGTGTATATATATATATATGTTGTATCACAGTAAACTCTCTCTCTCTCTCTCTCTCTCTCTCTCTCTCTCATATAATACAATGCAGTAGTGAAAATGCTTTTCGAAATTATTAAGATATTTATAAGATGAATATTATACACCATCTCACAGGTAAGGGATGTACGATGTACGAGCTTAAGATCGTGTACGATTTACTACCATAAGTCTGGAGACTCCCGGAGGTCTCATCCTTGTCTTCACCCCGCCACCTCCGCGACTGTGACTTTCACCAGCCCTGGAGACTATGAGGTCTATATAAAAGTCGTCAACAATATTAAATCGGAGAGCTCTTCCGACAGTCAAACCATCACTATCAACGAAATCATCCCAGGTGACCAACCTCATCTGTATACTACAGTATAATGATACAAAACAGCCTACATGTAAGCAGAATGTCCATCATAATTGATATTCCTTGTGGCAGCGGAGTTCCTCAGCAACAGACAACCTTCTCTGTGGGTATTCAACTCGAGCTCGATCACTGTCTCCTGGCGAGCTATTAACAACATCCCTGCGACAGACTACGGCTATCAAGTGGATTACAGGACCACGACTCTCCTGCTACAAGACAGACCATGGACTGTTGTCAGTGACGAGCCTCACACTCCGGGGAGGACGTACTCGGTGACAGTGGGAGGCCTGAACTACAACACCCAGTACACAGTGCGGGTGACGCCTTACAGGGCATACCGGGGAGAGAACATATACTACACGTCAGTCAATGTCACAGAGAAAACTGACTGTATTGGTAAGCACAAGGTTCAGGATTGTGTGTAAAATTTACCAAATGCATTTGGTCCTATTGTCAGTGAGTTGAACGCGTCGCTTCTTCTTGTGGTGCTTGTGATGCTTTCAAAACATAACTTTTCAGCTCCAGGCGCACCACTTATCATGAACTTGATGAAGATTGACCCTGAGGATGTGATCGGCTTGGAGCGATTGGCCATTGCCTGGCAGGTAATAGTGTATGTAGCTGTGCTCATTGCTGATACTAGAGCGGCATGCTGTATGTATCATTCCAATGCAAAAAGGGCGTTGACCCTCACGTGATGTGTTCCTCCAGACCCCAGAGAGTGGTTGCAGTAGTTTGAAGACTTGTACCATTCATTACGGGTCTGGGAGCAGAGACCTCACGACCTCATGTCTCCAGGCCACATCACACGTGCTGTCTACACCACAGCAAGGAGAGTACACCATCTACATCACAGTCACTAACAACGAGGATCTGACCTCATCATCAGAGAGGAGAACGATCGTCATCCATGAAATCCGACCACGTGAATATATATAAATGTTTGATAATTTAATTGAATACATGTATACATTGGATTCAAATGAAAACAGATTCGGGGAGTTCTGTGTCGTGGCTAATCAAGGTATGAACCTAGCTGATCAGAACTTCATGCCTGATAATTTCTATTTCAATGCAGTGGACTTCCGACCGTCTGACAAAGTCAACGTCAGTGCCAGCACCAGAGACTCTCTGACATTCTCCTGGGCTGCTGTGTCTACCATTCCCGTTGATGGCACTGCACACTTCGGGTACACGATCGAGTACAGACTCTCAGCTACCAACACCAGCTGGATTGTACTGAAGAACGTGACTCACGTCCATGACAATGTCTATAGCGAAACTCTCCCCCAACTGGATTACAACACACTGTACACTATCAGAGTGACACCCTTCAGGGACGACAATGTCAATGTAATCCAAGGGCACCCAGTTACCATCGAATTGAAAACCGCATGTATTGGTAAGATATTTCCTGTTCTCGAGGGAGGTTGCTAAATTTCCATTCATTTCCATCGGTTTCCCAAGAACGGACTCTGTTTTTGTACATTGTAGAACCACACATGCCCCAGGTGAAGAATGTGACAAGTTTTGCTCCGCAGAATAAGACGGGTTTCGAGAGACTTTACGTCAGCTGGACGGTATTTGAACAGCCTCGTAGTTCGAATCATAACAGAATCATATTTCAGAATAATATTTCATTTGAAAGTAATTGGAAAAGGTACAATATTATTTCTAATGGGTAAATGACTAACAGAAGTATAGGTTACCTCTGAAAGTACTACTATTTGAATGCTCCCATGAAACTTTCCTAACTGGGTTTTTGTTCTTACAGCTGCCACAACAGACTGGGTGTGATAACTTGACGGCTTGTACCTTGAACTACGGAGTGAACACGCCGGCGAGAACCCACGACTGTCTCTCGTCACCTGGGCCGGGTTATGCCATGCTAGAGGTGGATGAAGTAGGGGAGTATACGGTGTATTTGATCGTGTACAATAACGAAAACCTCAGCAGCAAATCACAGGATAATGTCGTGGAGATAAGAAAAATAAATGGACGTTAGTACTATTTTCATACCGTTATTGTATGCAAAACACTCAATGTATTAGGTATTTTGTGGATATAATAATATATGGCAATATATTGTGATAATTCCATACTGGCAATCCTAACATTTTGGTTTATCCTGGTACAATAATAATTAGAAATATAGATAGTTTATTCATTTCTCATTCCGATGTAGCCTCTGGTCCGGACCTGACGGCCGTCTACGTGGTAATCCCTCTCTTGTTGTTGTTGGCTGGAGCGGTCGTTGCTTTCATCGTCATCAGGTACATGTATGCTGCATAGATGTTCTTCCCAACTTGCCTTCAATCTACAACAAGATAGGCTACATATACTTACAGGGCATACAATAAAATAATGCGTACGTAATCTACAGGACATCTATACATTGTATCTACAGTGACATCTATATCTACAGGAGACGTTCTGGGAAACCGCTGATGGTGAAAGTTCCGAGCCTGCGAAAGCGCATTGTGTCTACGAGACATTCCAGTTTGTTTCCAACTGAGCACAATGCATTAACGAATGAATAAATTATTTCATGATTTCTCAGCCGTTACTCAATCTTTTTGTGTTCATTCGTTCCGCAGAAATCAGTATGGATGTGCCATTGCCCCGTGGCCAGTATTCGAGATCCTCAAAGTCAAAAATGATCGACGGAGAATCAACTAATAAAAACACGATACCGAGGTCCCAACTGGAAGATTACTTCAATGACATGGTTGCACAGGAGAGGCTGAAAAAATCGTTCGAGGCCATACCTAAGGGAAGCGATGGGCCGTGTGAAGTCGGGAGGGAGGCTGACAACATGTCCAAGAACAGATACAAAAACATCTTGCCTTGTGAGAATAATTTTAGTTGCGTCTTCCCACATCTTGCAATATATCCACCAAGTACATGTATTTACAAGTAGACATTCATCAGCTGTATGTTTGAATGTACATGTATAAATTGAATAACCATTATAGATGATGACACGCGAGTGAAGTTGCCGCTTCTAGAAGGTGTTGACTATTCGGACTACATCAATGCAAACTTCATCAAGGTACAATGTACATTGCATGTCACATATCTGAAGTGGCGAACTTTCGCCGACCATATTGATATACCATACGCAAATAATATCCATGGACTTCTATTCCACAATTTATTTCAGGGTTACGGGGACCAAGACAATTCATACATAGCATCACAAGGTATTACAATACAATGCTTCATTATTGCGGTGTGACTGATCCAGCTACAGACTTGCTTAGGGGCCGGTCATTATTTACTGGGTGGGGGGTTGGATGGTTTTTCCGAGAAGTGAGTTTTCAAAGTTTGACCCCCCAAATCACCATGTATGAATATAAGGCTGTGCTTCACAATTGATGACAATTATAACGCACCAGTATCATAATATATATATATGATACTTGAATGCGTTTTACGCTTTATTTACATTTCTATTGAAACAATTGTGACTTTTGTCGCAAATTTATGATACTATAAGGTCAGTGAATAATATGATTTGTGCTCTTCGTGTATCCACCATTCCTTCGCTTCAAGTGTGAATGCCATTACAACAATTATTACTTGTATGCATACTATATATGGGCACTTAATTATGACAGGTGTTTGAGGGCAAAACCAGACTCCACCCCCAGACATCCATATCCAGGATCATTTTACTCTGAATACTAGCATTTTCTTTTTCACTACACAAGCCATCGTTTCGGAGCCCACTTGAAACACTCGAGACCTAGGTCAAAGATCAATCAGTTGATTCCTTGACTCCGAAATTTTTGATGGAATGGAAAAAATGTATGAAAACCCTCACGGACTGGACACCATAGCGAACTCACGAAAAATACAGGGCTCTTCCGCTTATCATTGATGAACAGGGAAGAATTGGTGAATCAGGCCATCCAGAACTGTTTTTTTTCTAGTCTTGAATCAGGTCTGTGTTGGCTCTATGATGGGCTCATAATGTTCTGTCACCATCCAAATCATGTGAGTCAGATTCACTACCCGTGTCATCCGGGGCGATCCAGGGCTATTCTGCCATTCTGTGGTGCAAGGTCCATGATTTTTACATGGTGGTTTGTGATAGTCCTGAGGTCTTCGGGGAATATCCTCAGTAGGGACATGTGTTGACAGAATTATGAGTGGAAAACCAGTCTGTGGTTCTGACATGCTAGTTCTGGTTCATCGGAAGGGATGATATGTTGCGTAGGGTGGTATGGACTGGTTTATCCGTGGTTTGTTTGTGACAGGTTCCTGCTGATGTGGGTTCGTCCTTGCTGGCACCGTGTTCAGCTGTACTGCTGCTCTGTTAGGTCCAAAGTTGATTCTTGGTGACAATGTTTCAATCTGAGTGATGAGCGTTGATCAATGCACATCAGGGCTCAGAATTGCCACTTGTGGGTAGCCATAGGCCCATAACATTCCAGATTCGCTCCCAGGCAATAGAGCTCTCAAGCCTCTCGAGGCTGATGAAAATCTGTAAAGTAATATTGAAATATGCTTCTAGAAGACAATTGGCTCCTAAAAATTGTTGGATAGGAGCGAAATAGGAGCCTTTGGCTCCTGGATAAAATTATAAATTTTGAGCCCTGATGCACACGGATTGCGGCATCTCTCGATGTTGGTGTTCCTGAATGGTCCTCTGTGGAATCCGGTTCAGTGAGATTAGGGGTTTACTGAAAATGTGATGAAATTCCATCGCCTACTCCAATCGGTCCATGTACTGATCTTGAGTGGATTGTTTCCACCTAAATATTTACCTCTTTTACGATTCAGATTTTCTCAAAATAACTCAATTTCAAACGCCGACCCCCCCCCCGTCCCCTAGAAAATAAAAGTATGACCCCCCCCAAGAATGTTGAAAATTAAAGTGTGACCCCCCCCCCCCCCCCCCACCTGATAAATAATGACCGGCCCCTTACAGTCGTATGGATTGTCTTGGATTAGGTCCCAAACCAGGCACGGTTGATGATTTCTGGCGGATGATAGTGGCACATGATGTCCGGAACATAGTGATGCTCACCCTGTGCAAGGAGTTTGACAAGGTCCGTACTGTTACTGTGGGCCTGTGATATATGGTCATTGGACAACATGGCTATATTCCTCCCATATTTCCAAACATCAATCGCCAACAGATTTTCAATTTTATTCTCTATATATTCTCAATTTTATTCTCCACTTTGATCTCTAGAACTAACGTTAATGTTTTTTGTTTACGTCATTATTATACCGAGTAGAAGCTCTGTGAGCAGTATTGGCCGGAGGGTGGCGCCACCGCTCAGACGTATGGTGACATCATCGTCCAGGTGGAATACGTCATCGCAACAGCCCACTACACCGTCCGGAATATGATCGTCAGACAGGGGGTAAGCCACCTTACACCCGTATACTGTATATTTGGAAAAGAGTGGTTACCATCTGGATTACAACGACCGGTTACTTTTGTTCATTGAAGTGTATAATCATGTCAGAACGTGGAGGGAAATGAAAAATAATTGTAATCATCTTGGCACCAGGCGTGATGAAAATGGGGTGTAAGCAGAGTAACATTGTGCATACATAGACTATGGATACTCGATTCTGAACTCCTGTGAATATCCTGCCAACTCTTTTCCAGAACATCCAGCGAAGTATCCAGCACTACCAGATCACTACGTGGAGGGACAAGACCAAGCCGGACAGTCCCTTGCCCATGTACAACCTGCTGCTGAGGGTCAGAGCTAAAAACAAGGGCCGGCAGAAAAGCCCCGTCCTCGTTCACTGCAGGTCAGCCCAGGTTGTGACTCCATTAGAAACAATATATTTATTCAGAGAAAATAAAATAAAACTGGCGTTCAACAATTTCGTTTGCTATTCAAAAAGTTATTAATTTTAGGTTTTGATCACTGTGTTTAGCTATCAGTATTAAAGTCCACGTAGCATCGATTGTTTAAACCAATACACGTAGCAAAATACAAATGTCGGGAAACCAACATTAAAAAGAAGAAGACTGGTATCTACAGTGCGGGTGTTGGACGGACTGGGACGTACATCGTACTAGACTACCTTCTGGATCAGATGAATGCTGAAGGACAGGTTGATATCGACGGCACCATCCAGAAGATGAGGGAGGAAAGAACACAGCTCGTACAAACACTGGTATGAGTAAAACAAGTAATTGTTATGACGACGAGAGTATGTCACCCTCGAGTATGATTTTTTAAAAACATTATTTGGGGTTATTAATTATTATTTTTGCAGAGCCAGTATTCTTTCGTCTATGAGTTCATGGTCTTGTACTGCAAAGTCGGCCACAACGCCGCCACAACCAAAGAACTAACGGACAAACTATTCCTTACCGAGAACAAGTTTGGCGTCATTTATACGGTTTGTTTCACTCAACAGCACACGATTCTCAGGATGAAACATTTTGTGACAGTTGGTTCAGAATGATGAAAAACCAAATCCTTTGTTTACAGGCTCTGGAGAGGTTTAGAGGGAACGAATCCGCCGGTGATGCACGGGGGTCTGCGCCAGAAAACATCGACAAAAACAGAAACCCCAATATGGTACCGAGTACGTAGATGATTTTTCTCCTCAACGCCAAATTTAAGGTATCTCGAAAAAATAAGATGGGTGTCGTCGACTTTGGGTGACAGTCGATCCTAACGAGCGTTCCGTTCCCCTCCGTTCCTTCAATGAATAGCCTACATTTCTGTTTTCAACGAAAAGGGTTAGAGAAATATTTTCATGGGGACTTACCGTATACTTACGAGTTTGAATTCCTTTCCCACCCTATAAGTATGATGACACTGATTTGTTATTTGTACAGGAGACGATGTACGTGCATACTTGAGTCTTCCTGCAGCAGGCTGCAATGACTACATAAACTGCGTCACAGTCGATGTAAGTTCATCGATATGGGTGATGTCTTGATTTCCCAACGTGTACATATTCACAGTAATCATGCATGGTCATCTCCATTCATAATAGGGCCGCCATGCTTTACAGGAAATAGTTTACAACACATTTACACATAGATGCAAAGCATAATACCCACAAACCCCCCACCCTTCCTGGTAACCGGTACTCACAGTCCGATGATAATGTCGAACTCTTGTTTGTGACAGAGCATGTGGCACGTACAGTCGCTGATCCTGACCCAGGTGCCTCTCCCCGGGACCGTGGTGGACTTCTGGAGACTGGTACACGACCACGGCGCGTCCACGGTCGTTCTCCTCGACCAACTCAAACCCACAGACAAGGTCATCTCTCTGTTATATGTTATGTGTACTGTATGGTGTGAAAGATTAGTTCTCAGTTGCATAAATCCGATGTGGATTCAATTCCATGTCCTGCTGTTGATTCCTACTTTTCAACAACATTTTTGTCTGATACTTCCTCTGAAATATCGACTTACAGTACTGGCCACAAAGTACGGAGAACGATGCCGTTCACGGCCCGCTTGCCGTTCAGCTGCAAGCCAAAGTAGAAAAGCAGGACATCTCACACTATGATTTTCTTCTCTCAAAGAAAAAGGTTTGCAACCTTTTGATCAAGGGTGATTGATATAAACCTGGAGAGTTATGAGTTGTGGCTTCTGTTTGATATTTCATGATTTGTTTTCATTATTCATCCATGAGTTTGACGCAGAGAAGAATTCGAATAGAACTTCTTACAAATAAAACCTATTTTGAGAAGTACGATTTCTCTTAAACACACAGCGATCAGCTGAAGGTCTGAACGTTCGGCTGTACCAGCTGCACGGCTGGTACTCGACCAAACCCGTGCCTCCCAGCGCTAGCAGCATACTGGACCTAATGGCCAAAATCAAGGAGCCGCTACAAACTGGAGCCAGGGTCATCATACAGTGTCTGTGAGTATCAGGGCTTGTCCGAGTGTAGGGGTGATTGGCGTTTCTATGATACACGCATGAATACGCTGTCATCCGGGGTTTATAAGTACGTAACGTTAGTTATAAATAATCATACAGAGCCTATAATAGTAAAAGAGGGATACGTTATGCCATCTGTATGCAGATAATGTGTGATATTATATTCAATTACATAATCATAGAATGTTTGATCACGAATGACATGGCATTACAAAAAACAAAAAAATCCTTCATACTTGCATTAGTGTAGGCTAACCATTCGCTGTAGATACTATGGTACTATAGAACGGTCATACTCACCACACTCAGGTTCAAGTCGAGACAAAAGCTCTTCAAAAAATTCGAGAATCAAGGTTATCGTGTTGTCTCTATCCACCCTGCCAAATGGCATAGAGCGTTGTCCGTCCCAGTTCTTTTGTTTAGGGTTCAGGTCATGTTGTTGTCAACGCTGTAATGCTAACTTTTTGGCAGCTGATGCCGACACATATGGAGTAAAATAATTTTTCTGTAAAATACTGACCATATTACCTTGGATCGGGGATTCGATGCAGTGTAAGAGATACCAATGGACACGTATGTACTGTTCAGCTATCCATTGGAGATTAATTTGTTCAGAAATAGGCCCTCGCCCACAGATGTTGTCCACAAATATGTAGTGTTCAAATATTGATCACAATGTTTTCAAAACTTATGGCCCATGTACAGCAACACTGTATGAACTGGAGGTTTCAAATACTTCAAAATTCAATTGTGAGCAATATAAAGGCCCAACGTCATCTAAATAGGGCTCTAATAATTTATTGTTGAATCGCCTGTGGCGTGTCAACGCTCTAAGGACATGGTGTACGCTCTAAAGCTGCCTGGTCAAAGTTAACAGTCTGGATTTGCTTGCAGTATTGAGTAGTCTTTGGGTGGAATATCCAAAAAGGGTTCATTGAAACTTCACATAAAACGCTTCCGAAAATGATAATTGTTCATCAAAACAACCACAAGACATTCTCAATAGCTGTTTATACTTCCTGAAGAAGGCCTATGTAACTCTGAACAGGCAGTGTTAGGGCGTTGACCTTGTCCTTAGAGCGTTGACACATTATAGGCATTACAATTATAAATTATTAGATCCCTATTTAGATGGCGTTGTACCTTTATATTGTTCACAATTGAAGTTTAGAGTATTTGAAACCTCTAGTTTATACAGTGTTGCTGTAGGTGGACCGTAAGTATCGGATACATTGCGATCAATCTTTGGACACTACATATTTGTGGGCCACGTCCGTGGGTGAGGGCCTATTTCTCAACAAATCAGACTCCAATGGATAATTGGACAGCACAGGGTTGTACATTAGTATCTGGCACACTGCATCGAAAACTTGTGCTAAAGTAACATGGTCAGTATTTTACAGAAACATTATTTTACTCACCATGTGTCGTAATCAGTTCAGAAAAAGTTAGCCTTACAGCGTTGACAACAACATGACCTGACCCCTAAACAAAAGAACTGGGTCAGTCAACGCTCTATGCCATTTGGCAGGGTGTATCGTTGATTCTTCAATAGCATAATTCGTCCCTCACAAATTCCCATTTTCCACAGGGATGGAGTGTCTCATAGCGGGCTGTTCTGTGCCGGAAGTCACGTGATTGGTCAGAGTCAGCTGTGGCCGGAAGTAGACGTCCCCCTGGCGGTGATGACTGTCAGAGAGCGACAGCCTCATTGCATCACCAACGAGGTACCCTGACCCTATTCATTCACTTTGTGGTACTGTAATGCGATCACAATTTACATAAGCCGTCTATGTCCACGTATGTTGAACCGGTAAATGTGAAATCAACGCTAAATGTGAAACCTAATGGTAAATGTAAAACTAACGGTAAATGTCAAACCTAATGCTAAATGTGAAAATTAAGGAAATCACCCTTAGCGGTAAATGTGAGAAGAAACCACGACGGTAAATGTGAAAAATCGGCCAAGGGCAAAACTAGGTTATTAGGCGTACTCGGCATTTATTATCTTGTGACATGAAATAACTGCCGACGTATAGGCCTGGGCTACGGAAGCGTAGAAGGGCCAACCAGGAAAATTATATTTTAGAACTTCCCGACTTAGTAACTCGATAATATCGACTTAGTATATCGATAATATCGACTTAGTATCTCGATAATATCGAGTTAGTAACTCGATAATATCGACTTAGTAACTCAATAATATCGAGTTAGTATCTCGTCAATATCGAGTTAGTAACTTGATAAAATCGAGTTAGTATCTCGAAAATATCGAGTTAGTATCACGATAATATCGACTTAGTAAGTTGTCTTAAGTCACAGTACATGATGTACAGTCTGCATGTACATATACTACGGAAGCGTAGAAGGGCCACTCAGGAAAATTTAATTTTTTTTTGAATTCCTGACTTAGAAACTCGATAATATCGACTTAGTATCTCGATAATATCGACTTAGTATCTCGATAATATATCCAGCATATATCACTTCCTATATGTCCACATGTGATTCCTAAGCTAAAAAGTCGATATTAAATGGGATATTAGCCGTTTTGTGCTCTGACCTTGAAGATGAGGTCAAAGGTCAAATTCAAGGTCATCAGAATATTCAGCATATATCCTTTCCTACACAATTGATTTCTAAGCTATAAAGTCGATAATAAGCGAGATATTAGCCATCTTCTGCTTTGACCTTGAAAATGAGGTCAGAGGTCAAATTCAAAGTCACGAGTATATCCAGCATATACTTCCTGTATGTCCACAATTGATTCCTAGGCTGAAAAGTCGACTTTGAATGATATATTAGCCATTTTGTGCTCTGACCTTGAAGATGAGGTCAAATGTCAAATTCAAGGACATCAGAATATTCAGCATATATCATTTCATATATGTGCACAGTTGATTTCTAAGCTATAAAGTCGATAAAAAGCGAGATATTAGCCATCTTGTCAGGTAACCTAAAACATGTCACCCGGACATATTCTTACGCATTCTACTCCTTGTATGCTGTGGCTTGTTAGATCAAAGATACGGTAACCTAAAAAGACAGATCAGTGATGGGAACACCTGCTTTTCTGCAGAACCGATTTGAACTAGGGTGAAACGGTTCTACAGTCGACCAGGCGGGAGTGGAGAATTGCAGGCTATCCATTTCGATGCTATCCATTTCGGAATTATGGTAGTTCTTAGTTGTTCTTACCAGTCTGATGACTGTGAGTGGTAACTATATATATTTTCACATTCAGCGTCAAGCACATAGTTATTTCATTTAGCGTAAAGGGATATGCCTTGGTTTTTACATTTACCGTTAGGTTTCACATTTAGCGTTAGTGTGTTTTCACATTTACCGTTGGGTTTCACATTTAGCGTTGATTTCACATTTACCGGTTCAACACACGTAGGTTGTACTGCTACACTGAAAACAGAATCACAAGGAGCATCTGCTACTTAGACCCTAGTCGGGATAGGAGGCCTGTATATTCCATGTGTCTCATAATTTGTCCAAGACGATCTTTATCAAAACGTTTATTGTTTTGTACAATGACAGACACAACTGCGGTTCCTGTACGAGTTGGCACACAGCAGCCTGAGTAGAGACGACGAATCTACGTACGCGAACGTCCAAGCAGAACACATCTACTCAAACTGAACGTCGGTCAAATTAAATCTGAAACCAATCATATCATATGTACCAGTGCACTGCGTGTATTTAAACTACGTAGCCGCTTGATCTTGAAGTATATAAACTGTGATGTAGTGTACATACTACATGTATGATATGGATAATCATAAAATATATCATGAATTCAGCTTCGTTCATAGGCGCAGTATGATAGCAATTTAAGTTTTCATGCCTATACAGTTATCGTTCTCTATTTTTTAATTGTTCCCATCGATTGTTGGCCAGTTTTTGGTACTCCTTCCATCAGGTATACAGTGAGGTCAACCTGCCCCCGGGCTGAAGACGCCAGTATAGATTTCAATATGGACATATTCAGTCGGTTTGGCGTTGCTTTGTTTTTCTGCGAAAATTTTTGTCCAATTGGAATTTTCCGTCGACATCATCATAATCTAATGAGATTGGCAAAATGTCGATATATACATAGTGGTAATGATACGATTCGGTGGAGGACACACATCCTAGACTAGGTGCCTAGTGCTGATCCCGCGCTATTCTAAAGTAGAACTTTCGGGTTTAGTGATCTTTGCTTAGTGTGACTTTAGTACGGAGCCGCTGAAAGGACATGGAAGAAATATTTTTTGACATATGGTTATTGCGTTCCCTCGCAATAATATTGCGTTCCCTCGCAATATTATCGCGTTCCTTCGCATTCCGGATCGCGATCTTATTGCGTTCCCTCGCAATCCGGATCGCGATCTTATTGCGTTCCCTCGCAATCCGGATCGCGTTCCCTCGCGATATTATCGCGTTCCCTTGCGATATTATTGCGTTCCCTCGCATTCCGGATCGCGTTCCCTCGCGATCTTATCGCGTTCCCTCGCATTCCGGATCGCGTTCCCTCGCATTGTGCTGACGCCAATGACTTCTGAGAAGGTTATTCTACAAGATCGCGAGGGAACGCGATCCGGATTGCGAAGGAACGCAATAAGATCGCGAGGGAACGCGATCCGGAATGCGAGGGAACGCGATAATATTGCGAGGGAACGCAATATTATTGCGAGGGAACGCAATAATATTGCGAGGGAACGCAATAACATTGTGCCAAAAAAAATTCTTCCATGTCCTCTCAGAGGCTCCGTACTTTAGTGTCACTTCCACAAAGTTCAACTTGGAGTGCTCATCCATTGGCCATACGCGGCTCCTAACATTGAGAAGTACATGTAGGATTGAGTATGTATGTTCAGTGCATTTGGCAGGCAGTTCACGTGTGTCACGACGTTATCTGTAAAGTGCCGTTAAGTGTAAAGTAGCATAACTCGATTGGGGAGTCGAACTATGACTATGTCTTATATCAAACTGTTTGTATTGGTGTACTGATTATTCGCCAGGTGTCTCTCCATGGCATGATATTCACACGCGCGTGCCCCCCTCTGGTAAATGCACGACGGGTATTGCGTTCAGCACGTGTTGTAGATTATTTATAAGCGTCAAACTAAGTTGATTGTCCACTGTGACCACTTTACACTTAACGGGAGGTCTGACTCTGTCCACTGTGACCACTTTACACTTAACGGCAAGTCTGACTCTGTCCACTCTGACCACTTTACACTTAACGGCAGGTCTGACTCTGTCCACTGTGACCACTTTACACTTAACGGCAGGTCTGACTCTGTCCACTGTGACCACTTTACACTTAACGGGAGGTCTGACTGTGTCCACTGTGACCACTTTACACTTAACGGGAGGTCTGACTCTGTCCACTCTGACCACTTTACACTTAACGACAGGTCGGACTCTGTCCACTCTGACCACTTTACACTTAACGGGAGGTCTGACTCTGTCCACTCTGACCACTTTACACTTAACGGCAGCTCTGACTCTGTCCACTGTGACCACTTTACACTTAACGGCGGATCTGACTCTGTCCACTTTGACCACTTTACACTTAACGGGAGGTCTGACTCTGTCGATTGTGACCACTTTACACTTAACGGGAGGTCTGACTCGGTCCATTGTGACCACTTTACACTGAACAGGAGGTCTGACTCTGTCCACTGTGACCACTTTACACTTAACGGCAGGTCTGACTCTGTCCACTGACCACTTTACACTTAACAGGAGGTCTGACTCTGTCCACTCTGACCACTTTACATTTAACGGCAGGTCTGACTGTGTCCATTGTGACCACTTGACACTTAACGGCAGGTCTGACTCTGTCCACTGTGACCACTTTACACTTATCGGGAGGTTTGACTGTGTCCACTGTGACCACTTTACACTTAACGGGAGGTCTGACTCTGTCCATTGTGACCACTTTACACCTAACGGGAGGTCTGACTCTGTCCACAGTGACCACTTTACACTTAACGGGAGGTCTGACTCTGTCCCTTGTGACCACTTTACACTCAACGGGAGGTCTGACTCTGTCCATTCTGACCACTTTACACTTAACGGGAGGTCGGACTCTGTCCACTGTGACCACTTTACACTTAACGGGAGGTCAGACTCTGTCCACTGTGACCACTTTACACTTAACGACAGGTCGGACTCTGTCCACTGTAACCACTTGACACTTAACGGGAGGTCGGACTCTGTCCACTCTGACCACTTTACACTTAACGGGAGGTCTGACTCTGTCCACTCTGACCACTTTACACTTAACGGCAGGTCTGACTCTGTCCACTGACCACTTTACACTTAACAGGAGGTCTGACTCTACCCACTCTGACCACTTTACATTTAACGGCAGGTCTGACTGTGTCCATTGTGACCACTTGACACTTAACGGCAGGTCTGACTCTGTCCACTGTGACCACTTTACACTTATCGAGAGGTTTGACTGTGTCCACTGTGACCACTTTACACTTAACGGGAGGTCTGACTCTGTCCATTGTGACCACTTTACACCTAACGGGAGGTCTGACTCTGTCCACAGTGACCACTTTACACTTAACGGGAGGTCTGACTCTGTCCCTTGTGACCACTTTACACTCAACGGGAGGTCTGACTCTGTCCATTCTGACCACTTTACACTTAACGGGAGGTCGGACTCTGTCCACTGTGACCACTTTACACTTAACGGGAGGTCGGACTCTGTCCACTGTGACCACTTTACACTTAACGACAGGTCGGACTCTGTCCACTGTGACCACTTTACACTTAACGACAGGTCGGACTCTGTCCACTGTAACCACTTGACACTTAACGGGAGGTCGGACTCTGTCCACTCTGACCACTTTACACTTAACGGGAGGTCTGACTCTGTCCACTCTGACCACTTTACACTTAACGGCAGGTCTGACTCTGTCCACTGACCACTTTACACTTAACAGGAGGTCTGACTCTACCCACTCTGACCACTTTACATTTAACGGCAGGTCTGACTGTGTCCATTGTGACCACTTGACACTTAACGGCAGGTCTGACTCTGTCCACTGTGACCACTTTACACTTATCGGGAGGTTTGACTGTGTCCACTGTGACCACTTTACACTTAACGGGAGGTCTGACTCTGTCCATTGTGACCACTTTACACCTAACGGGAGGTCTGACTCTGTCCACAGTGACCACTTTACACTTAACGGGAGGTCTGACTCTGTCCCTTGTGACCACTTTACACTCAACGGGAGGTCTGACTCTGTCCATTCTGACCACTTTACACTTAACGGGAGGTCGGACTCTGTCCACTGTGACCACTTTACACTTAACGGGAGGTCGGACTCTGTCCACTGTGACCACTTTACACTTAACGACAGGTCGGACTCTGTCCACTGTGACCACTTTACACTTAACGACAGGTCGGACTCTGTCCACTGTAACCACTTGACACTTAACGGGAGGTCGGACTCTGTCCACTCTGACCACTTTACACTTAACGGGAGGTCTGACTCTGTCCACTCTGACCACTTTACACTTAACGGCAGGTCTGACTCTGTCCACTGACCACTTTACACTTAACAGGAGGTCTGACTCTGTCCACTCTGACCACTTTACATTTAACGGCAGGTCTGACTGTGTCCATTGTCACCACTTGACACTTAACGGCAGGTCTGACTCTGTCCACTGTGACCACTTTACACTTATCGGGAGGTTTGACTGTGTCCACTGTGACCACTTTACACTTAACGGGAGGTCTGACTCTGTCCATTGTGACCACTTTACACCTAACGGGAGGTCTGACTCTGTCCACAGTGACCACTTTACACTTAACGGGAGGTCTGACTCTGTCCCTTGTGACCACTTTACACTCAACGGGAGGTCTGACTCTGTCCATTCTGACCACTTTACACTTAACGGGAGGTCGGACTCTGTCCACTGTGACCACTTTACACTTAACGGGAGGTCGGACTCTGTCCACTGTGACCACTTTACACTTAACGACAGGTCGGACTCTGTCCACTGTAACCACTTGACACTTAACGGGAGGTCGGACTCTGTCCACTCTGACCACTTTACACTTAACGGGAGGTCTGACTCTGTCCACTCTGACCACTTTACACTTAACGTCAAGTCTGACTCTGTCCACTGTGACCACTTTACACTTAACGGCGGGTCTGACTCTGTCCACTTTGACCACTTTACACTTAACGGGAGGTCTGACTCTGTCGATTGTGACCACTTTACACTTAACGGGAGGTCTGACTCTGTCCACTTTGACCACTTTACACTTAACAGGAGGTCTGACTCTGTCAACTCTGACCACTTTACACTTAACGGCAGGTCTGACTCTGTCCACTCTGACCACTTTACACTTAACGGCAGGTCTGACTCTGTCCACTCTGACCACTTTACACTTAACGGCAGGTCTGACTGTGTCCACCCTGACCACTTTACACTTAACGGATGGTCTGACTGTGTCCACTCTGACCACTTTACACTTAACGGGAGGTCTGACTCTGTCCATTGTGACCACTTTACATTAACGGGAGGTCTGACTCTGTCCACTGCGACCACTTTACACTTAACGGGAGGTCTGACTCGGTCCACTGCGACCACTTTACACTTAACGGGAGGTCTGACTCGGTCCATTGTGACCACTTTACACTTAACGGGAAGTCTGACTCTGTCCACTGTGACCACTTTACACTGAACAGGAGGTCTGACTCTGTCCACTCTGACCACTTTACACTGAACGGAAGGTCTGACTCTGTCCACTGTGACCACTTTACCCTTAACGGCAGGTCTGACTCCGTCCACTCTGCCCACTTTACACTTAACGGCAGGTCTGACTCTGTCCACTGTGACCACTTTACACTTAACAGGAGGTCTGACTCTGTCCACTCTGACCACTTTACATTTAACGGCAGGTCTGACTGTGTCCATTGTGACCACTTGACACTTAACGGCAGGTCTGACTCTGTCCACTGTGACCACTTTACACTTATCGGGAGGTTTGACTGTGTCCACTGTGACCACTTTACACTTAACGGGAGGTCTGACTCTGTCCATTGTGACCACTTTACACCTAACGGGAGGTCTGACTCTGTCCACAGTGACCACTTTACACTTAACGGGAGGTCTGACTCTGTCCCTTGTGACCACTTTACACTCAACGGGAGCTCTGACTCTGTCCATTCTGACCACTTTACACTTAACGGGAGGTCGGACTCTGTCCACTGTGACCACTTTACACTTAACGGGAGGTTGGACTCTGTCCACTGTGACCACTTTACACTTAACGGGAGGTCTGACTCTGTCCACTGTGACCACTTTACACTTAACGGGAGGTCTGACTCTGTCCACTCTGACCACTTTACACTTAACGGAAGGTCTGACTCTGTCCACTCTGACCACTTTACACTTAACGACAGGTCGGACTCTGTCCACTCTGACCACTTTACACTTAACGGGAGGTCTGACTCTGTCAACTCTGACCACTTTACACTTAACGGCAGGTCTGACTCTGTCCACTCTGACCACTTTACACTTAACGGCAGGTCTGACTCTGTCCACTGTGACCACTTTACACTTAACGGCGGGTCTGACTCTGTCCACTTTGACCACTTTACACTTAACGGGAGGTCTGACTCTGTCGATTGTGACCACTTTACACTTAACGGGAGGTCTGACTGTGTCCACTTTGACCACTTTACACTTAACAGGAGGTCTGACTCTGTCAACTCTGACCACTTTACACTTAACGGCAGGTCTGACTCTGTCCACTCTGACCACTTTACACTTAACGGCAGGTCTGACTCTGTCCACTCTGACCACTTTACACTTAACGGCAGGTCTGACTCTGTCCACTGTGACCACTTTACACTTAACTGGAGGTCTGACTCTGTCCACTGTGACCACTTTACACTTAACGGGAGGTCCGACTCTGTCCATTGTGACCACTTTAGACTTAACGGGAGGTCTGACTCTGTCCACTGTGACCACTTTACACTTAACGGGAGGTCGGTGATACCTCCAAGTTTGACTGAGAGGTCGATCAGTCTGTGGATACGGATATTGTTGTTACCTGCTCCGTAGAGCTTGTACCTGCCAGGATCCTGCAGCTCCATGCTGCAGAAAGCGGGTTCCCACTTATACGTCCCCGTGGCGACGAGGGTGACCTCTGAACCAGAGTCAACAAGGAACCGCACCGGCTCCCACCCAAATGGCAAAGGGCAGGTACCAGCAGGGGTCCCTAACCAATGAGCACGTTAGATGACCGAGGTCACCCAGCGCACTGGTTTCCGATACAGAGTCCTCGTTATCTGCCTCAGCTGTGGAGTTACTAGATGTATCCTCAAGGACCACTGCCATAGGAGTTATATCTACTTTAGTCTAGGGTATATAGTGGCAAAGGGCAGGGCATATATACTGCATTCTTGGACCTTTGGGTCGAATATCCTCTTTTCCAGACAATGTCTCAGCCTTGAGGCTTGTCTTCGCTGCCGCCATTGCAACGAGGGATTTAGAACTCTTCTTCGGGCTCTCCTTGGCTTTGGGAACGCTTAGTGGGACTCCCGGCTAAGGCCCTTTCCGTGGGATTTCGGTCTGGTACAACAATACCTTCAGGAGCTACCCCAAAGGTGTCGAGCAGTTGGAGCTGAGCCTCGGCGCTCAACTAACATTTCAGCCCCAAACGATGTTCAATTCTATGAGCCAGTAGCTGAAAACTCAGTAGCTGAAAACTAGATGACCCATCGCTTGTTGAATGCCAGCCTGCACAAGAGCTGTCTCCGCCCGGTATCTTCCTGCTTTCCACAGGTTTAACACGGGAAGCCATGTGCAGCTGGTTGTCATCCCTGCTTCGACGCTGCCAGGCTCTCCAGCCCGGGCTCCTATCCAAGGGAACTCTGTTTTAAAAAAACAGAGTATTTTTACGTCCCAATTGCCTTTCCTGTCCTTGGTTACACCAGGCCAGCCTCAGCGACCAATAAAGCTCTCACTGGCTCCACCCTATCCGCTTTCCTCGTTGGTCTTGCACCCACTGAAATGCCGTCACCAGAAGAGGACTCCATGCGGGTGGATGAGCTCGACCAGAGTTCCAACATTTCTAGTCCCAGGAAGTGGATGGCAGGACTTACACTCCAAGGAAAAGCTCCTTCTCGTGCATTCACGCCTGGGGTCACAGTTCCCACCTGAAACCCCAATTAAGTAGTCCACTTCGGTTGAACCAGGTGGCCTGCGGCCTTCCCGTACCTCCAGCTGGAGCTCATCAGCAGTTGCCTCTGAGCTGGAGTGATTGCCAAGCCTTCAAACGCCGTTGGCAGGGAGCTCTAAGAACAAGGGAGAAAATACCATGCGGTCGAAGCTCTCCAAGTTCTTTGAACCTTCCTAGAAGCACTTTCTTGTCAAGCCGTTTTGGCCCTCCCAAGGAGGCGTTGCGCCACTTATCCACCCCTAACCCGGTGTCTGTGCCCATGTCTCAGCCAGGGGAGGTCCAACGACCCCTACAGTCTGTAGCCTTGATAGACAATACCCTGGATTGGCTGGCAGCTGCTACAATATATATGCTCGACCAGCTTGTCTCACGTGAGGTCTTGGAGGAAGTACTGTAGACGGCAGTTGGGCTACTTAACAATGTGGGCTTCATGTTCAAGGAATGCTTCCACCGAGCCTCTTTTGGAACCTTTTTGTATTGTACAGTTGCGACAAGTCGCTCCATTTCAAGGCCCTCGATGTCCTCTGGACAAAGTTGCGACTGCCTCATGCTGGTGTGCTCAGGAGACATGGAACCAATACCCAAGTACATTCATCATCCACATAACCTGCTACTACTTTACGTCTTGTCGTGTTACCTTCCACAACAAAACGTGTTGTTTTTAAAATATCACGTCATGTTGTCAATCATAGTAAATGAATTTTTTTTCTTTTGGAAAGGCAGCACGATCCGAGCCAACATTTAGGAAATTTCAAGCTCGTAGTTCCCCTCTGAAACCATTGGACTCAAAATATATGCCATGCCAAAACTGAACTTACAGGAACATGCGGGTAGTTGAAGGGATATCAGCAGAACTACTTGTTTAGGCTCTATGGTTTCATTGTGGGTGGGAGTTGTGGATGTGGATGAGCTCAGATCCGTTGTGGCAGAGTTCCTGTCCTGCAATATTATGCTTAGAAGTATATGTAAGCATGCTCCATCAAGATTTTTGACATGCTTAGCCGCCCATATATTACCATCAAACTCTCTGGTCACAGCAACTGGATAAGCTAGTCTTCCTGTTTGTGAATATGACAAGGGATTATCAAAAGCTCTTTGCTGTGCTGAGCAAGCAACATTCACCAAAAATGGTTGACTTATTCCAAGCTACTATCAAACAGATGATTGTGCGAGGGGTAGAGCTACTCTAAGTCACTACAAAGCTGAGCTGCCTGTCTCCAGTATATGGCTCTGCTAACATGCAGTCCCTCAACTTTCCTGCAAATTCAATAGGCAAGTCTGTCTGATGGTCATTATGTCTTATCAATAAATTTTAGTGAGTCCATGTATGTGTTGGTTAGTTGATTAGTTGAATATGGGTCCACTGGTGCTGGTATCCCCTTCCCTGTGTATAAACATCAATATAGGCACCAAATTCTTGCTTCTATATGTAACAGAAGCTGATATATAGTAGAAAATTGTCATAGATTTTTATGGCAGCCACATTTATTGATGCAACCAACAGTTACAGAGACACGGCGGTATCACCACTGTATTTCTTGGGTCAGATAATATAGGAATAGACACCAACATTTAGCCTTCATCTGACATAGTTTTTTTTCGAATTTTCCAGGTTTTTCATGGCAGCCATTTCGGATTTTGAAACAGCCAACAGTCACAGAAACTCAGCAATACCACCATCTGATTGATTGGGTCAGAAAACATGGGAGTAGACACTAAAATAATAACGTAGGTGCATTAGATAACTCGCTAGTTTAATTTTAAGCTATTCCGCGTATAAACGGCGGCCATCTTGGATTTTAGAGAAAACCCCCCATGGGATTGATGTGGACTTTTTTGTGGGTTATCAATATGGTCTTCAGAGTCGCTGTGCAACAATTCAGCTTTGACACCCAAACTTCTACCCCAAACAATGACAGTAGGCTAAATTCTGACATGGCGAAATGGTGCGGAAAATTACTCAAATGGGTGGTCCAAAGAATTGTGATTTTTTCCAACTTCCCATATTTTGAGAACTTTAGACTTTTGATATGTTGTTCAGCATGTATTTTTGTAATCAAATCACTAATGATATGTAGTGTTGCAATTTTTTCCTATCTGACCCCATTTGGGCCATAAAAGCCCTGAACTACTTGAGAATCGTCCGGCTCGTCAGTGGGTGGGGCAGCTGCAGGTGCCACAGGACAACTGTCCCCGGACGCAGTGTTGGACGCCACCACGTCCGATTTCAGTTTCCCTCATGAGAGGGTTGCCGCCTCTGTCCTGGAGGACCGGGATGAAAGTTTGAGTTCCTCTGGTGGGGCTCAGACAAGCTGCCTTTATCGCCACTGGCCCATAGGCGTTTGAGCAACTCCGGACACTGTAATCAGAAGTGGCCTCGTTGTCCGCAGAAGTAGCAGGGCCAGTAGGCGTTAGGTCTGAAGGTGAACACGCAGTAATCTACGGGTCCCGGAGCTTCGATCCCAGCACAGTGCGCAATCATTTGCGCAGCAAGGAAATCATATTCTTCGACATCATACTCATCCGGGGACAAATATGATGCCGCGGCCGGAGTCGCTTGCACCGGCGCCACCATAGGTGAAGCGGGCGAACCAACCCACTGGGGGTTTGGTTCCTTTGGTGGATTCCCGGACAGCCGAAAATGCCCAAGGGACCACTCATGATGCTTTCGCGGTAAGGAGCAGCTGCCAGCAACGAAGCTATCGACGTCGTGGGCCGGGACGGAAGCATCTGTCTGGAACGGACAGCTGCCGCTATCGCTAGCACGGAGTTGATAGCCTCCTCCATCGTACGCTTCGATCAGCATTGCCCGAACCTACTCCATGGTTCTTCCGGGTAAGCTCGGCGGCCAAGTGTGCGCAGGTTGAACACGTAGTCGGTAACATCCTCTGTTGGCAAGCGGTGACGAGCCTTGAACTGTTTCTCGTACATCCGCTTGTTAGTCGTCGGCGTGAACAGTAAATGCAGTTGCTCGGCAACCTCAGTGAACGTAGCGTTCACTGACGGCAAACAGGACATCACCCAGAGCCTTGCCCTCCAGGCTGCCTGAGAGAATGTGCCTAGCTTGTTGCTGGGTCCAACCCTTGTAAACAGCGGTTTGTCAGAGCTGAAGGAGGCAGTCCTCCAGATCAGCTTTGTCCTCGTTGAACCGCTTGCTCCAAGCTGACTGGCCCCGCTTCCGGTCATGCGGGTAGAGCTCTCGGGTTTCTTATCCAGACCCGAGGCCAGTGGATAAGAGGGGGCAGACCAAGCATCGGCCCTACCTGCGGCGAAACCTACAGCAGTAGGTTCGTAGGCCACCGACGTGGGTGCTGGATAACTTGGCGCTTCCGGCAGGGAAGACCCAGCAAACATCCCACTCTGACCCAGTGCGGAAGGAGCCCCCGTTGATCCTAACGGATAGAATGCAGGCGAAGCGGGGTTGCCAACGTAGCTCGGGGCTGATAGGATAGGATAGGACCATGTGGCCAGGGCTCCAGCTGCCAGAACAGCGGATGTGGTAGCTAGCGTGGTCCCTTCGAGCCGTGGCACAGGCGCAGGTCCCATGACATGGGTGACCGCACCTGCGGGCCCGGACGTACCAGGGGTGTTACCGACGGACCGGTCATCAATGGTGTGGGGGTGACCACAGAAGTCGTGCTCGCTGCCGCGAGTTGACTGCGCTTATATTCGTCCAGCGCAATCTGGATTAACCGCCGCTCCCTCTCCGTCAGCCGCTCAGCGGAGGGCCGGTGTCTTGGAGAAGGCGAGCGTGTCCTGTGATCTGATCGTCCCGCATGGGGTGATTGGCGAGTCAAATAAGCGAGTCAATGAGCTGTTCCACTGCTCTTAGGATGGCCGGTCCGCCACCTCCGGCAGCTGGACCGGGGGTCCGCAAGGGGGTCGACCCGGCTGGCTGGGGAAGTCGGAACAGATTATCCATCTGTGCCGGCATCAGTGCAGTCACTGGCACTCGCGTCCTCGCATCCAGAGGTGTCGGGGGAAAGAGTACCGGAAAGCGCAGCAGTCTGGACTGAGGAAGGCGTGGGGTGAATCCGTCTGCAGACCCGCCCATGGGGTCAGGAACGCTGGATGGGACATCCTGTGGCAAAACTTGCTGCAACCCCGCAGGGTTCAACTTGTCCGTAGACAGAGTCCAGGACGCCAGGGACGTCTCTGCGGACTGGTTTCGGTCCTGACCGGAGTCATCCTGGTTTAACTCCCGGTTGTCTTGGGAGCTGGTGTGTTGGGACACATGGCTTTGATTCATATTGAATTGTCTTGCCTCTCTTTATTTCAGATTATCCCGGAGGAAAGCAGTCGGTCCCCAGGGACTATGGAGCAAAGACACTGCGACAGTAGGCTGCAATGGAACGCCGTCAGACTGACCCTGTTCGCGGCAGCAATGTAACGTTTGACGCCCGCTATCTAGGGCGCAAGTGCCCCGCGATGAGGCACCGTCACAGCGGGCATCATGATTACTAGAACTACAACCAGGTAACAGTCCGTCCGCACGAATCCGGCCGTCATACATCACATCATAACACATCATAGACATACAAAATACATTATACATCAGTTATGTTAATGTAGCCCGTTGTGTGGAGCCTGAGACGCCAAGGGTGCGGCGCCGCAGAACCCGCGCACGTGGGCGTTTTGCTACCCGGCCTCGCCGATGGCACTGCCGCAGAGATAGAACCCTGGACAGCCCGACGGTCTGCCAGAGCCTGTGAGGCACCATCCCAGGGCGAGAGACCGGTGATCACAGGGACGAGCCCCGAATCAGCACGGTCCCCCTCCTGGGCCCCCGATTTGAAATTGTTCCCGGGGCCTCACGGCCCTCATCTAGCCAGACGAAAGGGACGTGGAGCTCTTGGCCGAGCTCACCCGTCGTCCTCTAGCTTTGCTAGCTCTGAGACAACTCCGAACATACAAAGTGGCTTGGGAGTGTTATAACCCCAAGCACGAGGCACAAGGGATGAGAGCGTTGCCATGTAATGCAGTGCTTCAAACATGAAGCGGCTAAAACAAGAATAGTAATAACAATAAAACTCCTGTCGCGATCTCAATTACACAACTTATTATTTATATTTGACGATATTTTTACGATGTTATCGTTCTATAACTTGGTCAAACGACAACTTCCTACCAAATTTCAGACTTCTATTGCAAAAATTAGCCCAAGGGCTAAGACAGGTTACTGAACAATTTTGACTCTAAACATTGCAAGTGACATATGACTTTGAGATTTACCAATCAAGGTCATCTTTGTGAACTGCAATATCACCATTAGGTATGCTGCATATGACTTCATATATGTTCATAATACAAACATATCAGCTCTATCAACAAGTATTTTGTCTGTAGAGGCCATTTTACACATGTTAGGTCAGGCAAGGTTGTGAGATTTGGATTTCAAGGTCATATATAAGGTCAACTTCAAGTTTTCCAAGAGATGTGCTATAAATACATGACTTCTTGTAAGCTTATACACAATCCTCACCTGTATGTGCAAGTGTTTAAGCCTCGGTGGCTCATTTACACATTTCACATCGGACATTTTGCACTCAAGGTCATCATCAGTTGTTCCATATATGACTTCCTATATGCTCATAATGCAAACTTAAGCTCTATCTACAAGCATTTCATTTGTAGAGGCAAATCTGGGCATTTTTTTTTTACTCCAAAATGACTGTTTTGACATCAAAGGTCAAATTCAAGATCACCATACAAGTCGCCATATATGACTTCCCATTTGAAAGTGCCAATTTCTAAGCTCTATCTTCAGGCGTTCTAGGAGTACAGTTCTGGCAGCTCCCATTATGAAGGAAAAAAGTGCCGAAATTTTTTTTCAAAGGGTAAACATTTTTTGTTTGTCTAGAAATGGCCCAAAATGGATAGCAATGCGATTTGGGCCAAAAAAAAAAATTTCCGTTGACCCGTCGAAAATTCAAAATGGTTGCCATACGCAGACCGGCAATTCAAGGACAACCAAACTTATACACATCACAGAGGTACATAAGGAGAATCTTTCGAAACAAAATTCTCAAATCCGATCAGACAGTTTTTGAGAAAATGGCCGCTAAAGTTCAAAATTGATCGTTTTTTGACGAAAACAGCTGCCATTTTGACAAAAAAAATAAAAAATAAAAAAAATACCCCCTTCTCGAATTATTTCAAGATATCTTTTCCCAAATTTTCAGAAAGATTGGACCGTAAACTTTAAAGATAAAAATATGGACGGACGACAACGACGACGGACGGACGCCGGACGCAACGCCATGGCAATAGGTTATCATCCATAGGGCCGGTACCCTAAAAATTGAAAAAGTTGACAATCTACCTCAATGTTAAATTTCAGCCCTAACTGGATCTCGAGAATATGAGCATATTCGAGGATTTGGCCATGTTTACATCCATCAGTATTCCAGATATTATTCTAGCTTTGGAGCAGAAGACACATTGGGTGAATTCTACACAAACATATTGATTTTGAAAGATTGTTCCTCTACAGCTGTACAAAATCGAGCAAACACACTGAATTGTGTGCAAACCCAGAAATTAAATGACGGAGCTATACCCAATTAACATAGGGATAAATAGCCAACTTTTTCAGTTTTCGCGATAGAAGTATGAAATTCTGTAGAGAATAACCGTGAAGTATCCCAAGTTATAGAACGATACCACTTGGCATCGCAAAAATATCGGCGAAAAACTGTGTTTAACGAGTTGGCAAAATCAGGGTAGATCTATGGCTTGATCTCGTCATAATGTGTCAAGATTACAATTTCGGCTCTAGCTGGCATAAATTTGTCATAACGTTTCACGAGAACAAAATAAGATACATAAAATGATCAATACAATTTTAACGACAGTACGATATATAGATCTAGATCTAATAGATGTTTTATTTTGACCACAAATAAAACTTCCGCGAAATGTGATTGTGTACATCAACAGCATAGGCGTGCTGGTGGTAGCGGGGCAATTGACATGAATCTAATTTGAGTTCGATTTAGATTCGAGTTCAGTCACTTTACACTTGACGGCACTTTACAGATAACGTCGTGACAAACGTAACAAATTTTTGTCGACTTACGAACAGGAAAGCTTGTTAAGCGTTGTGTGTAAATAAAGACAAACACAAACGTGTGATACTGATCATCAACAACTATGCACACCGAACAGATCTGCCATTGGTATTAGAAAGTTCCGGTGAAGTAAAAGTAAAGAGCAACCAACATCTGGAAAAAGCTTTGGTATATCCCACAATTTTGCAATGATCCGATCATGTCAATAAGAACAAGCATACCGAGACATTCGGAAATCGGAAAATTTCAATTCCGTGTACATCACAAATTATGTGTTCTGTCTGTCACATAAAACCCGTTCTGGGTGAAATAGTATCCCCTCATTATTATCCAATTGATCAACGAAATCTACTACACGTCCATTTTCACCAGTGTATTTATTGTCCGTGTCATCGACAGTTGACCAACAATATATCTCAATATCATGAAAGTTACCGATTAGGGAACACCATACTTCCCTAAGTTTTCACGTAAGTTGGCAGCAACTGAAAAGTGTAACTAAAATTGGACTTTCTAGAAAGTATGGCTCAAGTTAGCAGAGATCTTAATATAGGCTTCGTCCTGCTGATCGATGCATTCTTTTGATAATAAAATATGTTTAAACCAAGTGAAGGATCAGCACTCGGCGGTATGTCTGTAACAAACGAGCGAGTATCCGCTCCTAATAATTTGCCACATTCCAAATCTCGCTATGCCGCTGGTTTTAAAAAAAAAGTTGACTAACAAGATCTTTTCTCCAGTCGTGGAAAGTAAACAAATAAAACACGTCAGAAAGGTAAACGCACATTTTCCATTCGTTGGTTGTTCAAGAAACAATTATTTAATACATAACCATTACACAACATTGCCTAGATTATTATCCGTTTTGCATTAAAACATAATTTTTTATTGATATGTGTTGTTATTATTCCATTTTATACATATATATTTGTTGAATAATAAAACTATTTTATCACTTGTTCAGTTTTCGGGGAAAACAACCAGCCAGTGTACATTATTTTCACGAAAATATGACGGGGGTTCCAAAAACAAAATTGAAATAATTATACATTGAACAAAACTGAACTTCATGAGATCAAGTCCAATTGTGTTGGATAAGACGATGAAAAAAAATTGTAAGAAAAACTTCCCTCTCTATGCCAAAAGCACTTGTCCATATATGTATGTGAATGTATTCAGTGTAGGAATAAACAAATCATATTTGTCAGATTATTACGGAAGCGTACTTATTATCTCGATAAATCGAGTTAATTATCTCGATAACTCGAGTTAATTATCTCGAGTTATCGCGATAGTATCTCGATAAATCGACTTATAAGACTCAGACATTTAAAGTACAAGTAAAATGAATATGCATCGACCATAATATAGGTGAGCCATACCATTTCATTGGTTACCATGGCAACAATAGGACAAAGAAAATATACTGATCATTCGTATTGAAAACTATATGGAGTATATGATTAACAGTCATTACATTAATCTCTGAAATAATACCAAACTATCCAATTGAAGAAGCTGTACATATTTATAACTCTACGAATATACCTCGTTCCATGTTTAATAATTGGATAATTTTTAAAAAAGAAAACAATTATACCATTTTCATTCATGAACATGTTGCATCTTTCTAGGAGATAGGGATATAGTAACTTCACTTTAGTTTTTAATTCGCTATTTGGTCTGTATTATTCAATATTTAACGTTATAATGGTCCATCATATAAGCCTATTTAACATAGTGTTTAATATGAATAATGTGACTCGAAACATATTTCCATTTTACTTGAACTTTAAATGCTCAAGACATAAGTCGATTTATCGAGAAAATAAGTCGATTTATCGAGATAATATCTCGATAAATCGAGATAATTAAGTCGATTGATCAAATAATAACTCGATTTATTGAGATAATAAGTCGATTGATCAAATAATAACTCGATTTATCGAGGTAATAAGTCGATTTATCGAGATAATATCTCGATAAATTGAGATAATTAAGTCGATTTATCGAGATAATTAAGTCGATTTTTCGAGATAATAACTGGATTTAACGAGATAACTAACTCGATTTATCGAGATACTAAGTCGATTTATCGAGATAAAGGTATCACATCTGGGATTCCTCCGATGAACATCCGTGTACCCAATCAAATAGTTCCTAAAAAAACCTTGGATTTCAGGCATGTATGCAGTCTTTGTGGATATTGAACATATAACTAGTGGTGTTTTGCAGCTAAAATGCTTCGAACATTGCACTACATGTCGTTTTGACAAAACATTAAATGTCTGGTATTCCTACGCTGAACACACATGTTTCGAGGGGACCTCGGCTGTCAGACGCTCGTCGGCGAAACGGGCGGAAACTGGTGATTTTTTTCATTTAGATTTAGCGAAAAAACGAGCGTGTGACCATATGACGAAATGACATTTTTATTACAGCCCAGTGATGCAGCTGTCAGAAAAAATGAACAATAAGTTTATTTTCTTCCCCTTTGATAGAGATAAGAAGGTCCGAAATGGGAAAATTTACATTGATTTATATAGGGCCTTCTAACCCAGGTGTGCAGCCTAAATAACTCGAATTATCGAGATAATAAGTCGATTTATCGAGATAATATCTCGATTTATCGATATAATATCTCGATTTATCGAGATAATATCTCGATTTATCGAGAAAATAAGTCGACAAATTGAATTGAAAAAAAAAACTCATGTGGCCCTACTACGCTTCCGTAGATTATAGATGATCCACGCATTGTCGTGTCACGTATTTTGTTCTTGTTTTCCATTTTATAGTGACTAATAAACCCTGTGAAGCTGGGAGTGTCTTGTTTGTATTCTATACATGTTATATGATTTTATTTGTTTTGTATGTGTATTCTGGTCACTCTAAAAAACGATTTAAATCTCAATCTCAACTGTTCCAACTGTAGACACATTTCCTGTTACCGAGATGGACTTAGTAACTTAGGACTCTCTGGTGGAAAAGTGGGATAATCAGATACATGTGTGTTCTCAAGATATAAGGACCTGCTGGAGAACCTGACACCACTTAATAACGCTCTCGAGAACCAATTTTTACTCTCAAAAACAACGACGTGTGAACATGAATCCCACATACTGATCTCGATTTCGACATTTATGGCCATGAATTTCGTTTTCGTTCTTCCCGCTAAAATGACACACGCAGTTTTAAATGTACATTATGGTCAACAGTAATGACAGCATATTTCGCCAATCACCATACTGATTCCGCGAACAAATACAAGGGGATATTCCATTTTGTTCTAGAATATGTATGCACATTATACTATACAAAAATTTGTGGTACGGAGAAAGCAATAACAATGTGCCCAAAGTATTCCTTACATGTCCTCTCAGTGGCTTCGTGAATTTACTCTGTATATTTATGGAGAATTCAACATTTATGGATTTCGTACTATAGAAGTGAATCTATAGTGAAGATTAAAATATTATGATATCCTCGTGTGGGGAAATTACAATATTATAATAAAGTGATAGGAAATATACACTTCCTGTTCATTGTTTGTTTTCGTGATTATATTAAAAGCGTTGGTGGTAGAATCATTTGGCAGAAGGTGTCTTATAAATGGTATGAGGAAACGAAGCACAGGATGATGACGTTACATGCTCCTCATTTTGTCGATTTTTAAGTGGAAGATTTCTCTGGACCACTCAGCCAGACAGATCTGAATCCATTGTACATTTATGATCATTATCAAGGATGACTACATAAACCTTGCTTTCGACACATGCTGCATACCCCCAATAGATGTTGAAGTCAGCAATGACCAAAATGTGACCAATTTCAGTAGCCTCATTGTCAGTTTTGAATATTCTCAAATTTCTGAAATTTCATGGAAGAATTCATGAATCAAAAACAACAACTTCCCACATCATACTTTCGAGTGGGTTGCAGTCTGTTTTAAGGCAATGCGCATGTTCGTCCATGTAGAGATAACAGTCATTTGCCTTGAATGGTCTGCGATGTCTACAGTTCATTTGATAAACACACCAACACCACCATCCTCTGTGGTTTTCGATCATGATCGCGGTGATCATGAATTCAGAACTAGGATAGTTTCGAGATCAGCGTTTGATCTACACAGACATGTTTCTGTCGAGGCCACGATATTAGAATCAGTTTCTTTGACATTCATATTGTCCATGACACCATCTGTTTTATCAAGCACTGATCGACAGTTGGCCAACCATGCCAAGTAGTGGCAGAAATGAACATGTGCTAAGTCGGCCAAGTTGCATTCTGTTGCCCCAGATATATTGTCTGTGAGAAGGTGACATCTCCTGGTTGTTATTGCAGGGATGGGATGTTGTCTACTAACCGCTTTCAAATCCTGCCAGCGATACTTCCTGGCACCAGGCAAATACCATAATTTCATGAAGATCATCACAATAGAAACAAATTTTGCAACCATGTAAATGTATCCACTGCTATAACATAGTTATTTCACTAGGAACAGCCTGGCATCATTCTATACATGAACATCTATGATGCAAATGATAAGGATTTCCACGATTATGATTACTGCATATTTTTATTGACACAAAATAATCATATTTCATGAAAATATGTTTTCCTTTTCTATTTATGAGTGCATTCCGTCACTGATCCGAACTGTACATTGGATTGCATGTGACCGAGAATATGCTTAGCATATTTTGAAGACATTATTTTGCTGAGTAGGACCAGTGATCGAATGAAATTTGTGGCTTGAGGTGGCCAAAATCCCAAATAGTTGTCATGCACTCACTTTCGCAAATGTAAACATTGATGTATACCTTAAGCCATAATATTTCCAGAAATCTACATATTTGCTATTTCATCTGCCAAATACCGAAATTATTTACGATGGCATAGTGAACCTGACTAAATATATATAAAAGAATCATATTGACAAAGTTGATATCATGCAACTTTGGCCTCGTATTTTATCGTCATGTGTAGGTGTATATTTTGTATGTTTTTTTACCCGAACCAAATCATATAGATCAATTTGAAAGATCGGTGTCAGTAGATATTTGGTAACTCAGTGCACTCAACGAGCTACGATGCATGACATCTCATAGAATTATTTTTTTCCATACTTTATTTGATGTACAACCATCTCTTTCATTCGGACCTGTGGATCGCGACACATTCATCTCTTTACTTCCTCGTTGCATACTGAAGTCCTGAAATCAGTCGGTCGATATGAATAAATCGTCATATTTCAGCCTGAGTAACTTCCATGGATAGGATGATTTATTGCTTGCGGATTTGTCTGTTGTATTGCGGCTTAATCTTTGGTGGATTCATTACAAATACAGCGCAAGGTATTTAAGGATATAGAAATATATCGAGTGTTCTTTTTTCAATTTGATAATGACGTTGTTTACGATCACAAAACGTATTACATATACACATATCCTGTGTCACTTGCTGTGTTACTTACGATGTTTGTTCATAGACATGTTTCACATTCATTAATATACATGTATTACTAAAGTCGTAATAACTCAACAATCCCTATTGCTACCTTGTTTCCAGCATGTAACTTTGGCGTGTCCTGTCCATTCTCGTGTCGCTGCCAGAGCGGGTCGTGTGACTCTGTGACTGGAGAGTGTGATTCTCAAGGCTGTGAGACTGGATCACCTCCAGGGTATGACTGGGGAGGATACGGCTGTCAGACAGGTAGGTAAGGATGGGATACACACAAAGTATGACTGGGGAGAATACGGCAGTCAGACAGGTTGGTAATGGGATACACACAGGGTATGACTGGGGAGGATACGGCTAAAAGACAGGTAGGTAAAGATGGAATACACACAGGGTATGACTAAGGAGGATACGGCTGTCAGACAGGTAGGTGAGGATGGAATACACACAGGGTATGACTGGGGAAGATACGGCTGTCGGACAGGTAGGTAAAGATGGAATACACACAGGGTATGACTATGGAGGATACGGCTGTCAGACAGGTAGGTGAGGATGGAATACACACAGGGTATGACTGGGGAGGATACGGCTGTCAGACAGGTAGGTGAGGATGGAATACTCACAGGGTATGACTGGGGAGGATACGGCTGTCAGACAGGTAGGTAAAGATGGAATACACACAGGGTATGACTGGGGAGGATACGGCTGTCAGACAGGTAGGTGAGGATGGAATACTCACAGGGTATGACTGGGGAGGATACGGCTGTCAGACAGGTAGGTGAAGATGGAATACACACAGGGTATGACTAAGGAGGATATGGCTGTCAGACAGGTAGGTAAGGATGGAATACACACAAGGTATGAATGGGGAGGATACGGCTGTCGAACAGGTAGGTAATGATGGAATACACACAGGGTGTGACTGGGGAGGACATGGCTGTCAGACAGGTAGGTAAGGATTGAATACACACAGGGTGTGACTGGGGAGGACATGGCTGTCAGACAGGTAGGTAAGGATTGAATACACACAGAGTGTGACTGGGGAGGACATGGCTGTCAGACAGGTAGGTAAGGATGGAATACACACAAGGTATGACTGGGGAGGACACGGCTGTCAGACAGGTAGGTAAGGATTGAATACACACAGGGTGTGACTGGGGAGGATACGGCTGTCAGACAGGTAGGTAAGGATGGATTACACACAGGGTATGACTGGGGAGGATACGGCTGTCAGACAGATAGGTGAGGATGGAATACTCACAGGGTATGACTGGGGAGGATACGGCTGTCGAACAGGTAGGTAATGATGGAATACACACAGGGTATGACTGGGGAGGATACGGCTGTCAGACAGGTAGGTGAGGATGGAATACTCACAGGGTATGAATGGGGAGGATACGGCTGTCGAACAGGTAGGTAATGATGGAATACACACAGGGTATGACTAAGGAGGATACGGCTGTCAGACAGGTAGGTAAGGATGGAATCCACACAGGGTATGACTGGAGAGGATACGGCTGTTAGACAGGTTGGTAAAGATGGAATACACACAAGGTATGACTGGGGAGGATACAGCGGTCAGACAGGGAGCTAAGAATGGAATACATACATGATGGGGAGAATACGGCTGTCAGACAAGTAGGTAAGGATGGATTACACACAGTGCATGACTGTGGAGGACATGGTTGTCAGAGAGTTAGAAAACGATGTTATACAGAGAGATAATGACAGAATGTGTCTGATATTGAGAGCCTGTGAGGCTTCTTCACAATATATTTGTGCTTAGTACACACAGGGAATGGTCCCGACATCTGACTAAATATAAAAAATACAAGACACATCGACAAGGAATAGCTTCCCAGATTGGTGAATATTTTTTGAATGAAAACAATTTCAGGAAACCTGGCATACGGAAAGTCTGCCACCCAGAACGGTGTATTTGGTGGTAGAGGAGCAAGCGCAGCTGTTGATGGATCACTTAGCATCTCGGAGCCAAGACGCTGTTCTCATCCGTATGCGGATTATTGGGACTCCTCTGAATGTGCGACAAATGACGACTGCTCCAAGGCCTGGTGGCAAGTGGACCTGGGAGGTCTTCACAGAGTCACCGAGGTCACAATCGCCAACACGAACAGTGCGGCTGGTAAGAGGAAATGACGAAACTACAAATGTGATTTCCTCACTTGTTACTGCTATAAATCTAATATTTAATAATGCTTCCATCAGGTGAAATGACACGTGTATTGTATAATGTATGTGCGAAGCACAAACAAATTTTGACAACCAGACAAATTCATATGCAAAATTGAAACTCATTTCCAATCATCTTACGATTACCCCTGTGTCGATCAGATTTCTGGGGCTGGTCATCACACAGATAAGACTCACGAATTTCAATATGGTCTTATGCCTTATACATTGTTGGACCGGCATATATATATCATGTATATCTGATTTTTTTCATGACACGCCCATCCATTCATGTAATAAAAATATTTTTTGACATTTCAATACGTGACAATACGTGACAATAAGTGACAATACTGACAATCGTCACAATCACTTATCATGTTATCACTAGTGACAATACTGCTGTCACGTATTACTAGTGCTTGTCAAGGTCCATGCATTTGCCCTGTGCAGTATCCAAATATTGATTGTCAAACAAATCCACTAAATTACATTCTATTAGCATTTTGCCCCGTTTGCTATGTTATAAAATTTGAATTGTTTGCAGAATACGTCCGATTGAATCACATCCACATACGAGTCAGTAACGATTCTAGCGTCATCTCTGGTGCAGTGTGTTCTCATATAGAAGGAACTGTTGACAAGGGTGAGATAAGAACATTCACATGTGCTCCACCACTAGTCGGGAGATACGTGACTCTCTTCAAATATGATTCATCGGATGCCAGAAATGACAGTGTAAGGATATTCACTGTGTGTGAAGTCATCATTTATGGAAACCAATTCCAAGGTTGGTATTGCAAAAAGTACAAATAAAATATCATGATGGGCTGTTCACATAAGGCATAGTGTATCGGCCATATCTTGTGATTCGAGTATCCATTTCATATTTACATACTTCAAGTATTACCGTGACCGAAAAAACAAGATACGAGTAGACCATTGACACAAAAATGAATCATGATTATATTTAAGATTTCAGTGCAGCATGGTAAAAATAAGTAGAATATTAAGTAGATTGGGTTGTTTTATGTTGAAAAAAGATTGCAGGAACTGTGGCTCCCCGAGTTTGTGTACAGAAGATTATGGCTGTGTGGCCAGTTGCGGAGCAAACGGAGACCCGAACACATTGTGTCAATCAGGTAAATAATATGCATTTGACACGTGTAGTCCTGAGTCAACAAAAACTGAACTTTTGTACATACGTAGAAAAAACACTGCTTTTTGTCATATTCATCAGATTGCTTCAGAGTGAGCATACCGAATTGTACGTGTGTGAAATGTCGACGGAACAAGTGTCGTGTGGACGGAACATGTTCTGACGGGTGTCAACAATGGTGGTCTGGAGACAGATGTGATATAGAACTGGGTAATTATTGTTGTTGCTGCTGCTGCTGTTGACACATCACCGTGATATTTATCAATAATTTTACTTTCATACACTCTTCCAGTTCCGCTGAATCTGAACAACGATTTGGTGATCAATGGACAGGCTTCCGATTCACTTACCGTATCCTGGAGTACTGAGTCAGTTATACCACAGTCGCTGTTGGGAAATTACGGCTACCTGATACAGTACAGTCGATCATCTGGTACTAGTTGGACGAGAGTGAGAAACGTATCACATGTTAATGGTCAGACGTATCGGGAGCAGATAAGCGGACTTGTATACAACACAGAATACACAGTCAACGTGACATCTTACAGAACACAGAACAACAGAGTCGAGCATGGAGATTACATCTCCGTCAGCAGGAAAACCGACTGTAGAGGTAATACTGTTGAGGTGTTTATGTGCATTCATTGGTCCCATGAGAATGCTCGGATTTTGAGAAGAATGTTGTACTCTGTTTTGCTTACCCTGTTTATAGCGTTTTTAGCTGATATATCTTGCGATTCTGGATGATATCGTATTTATAACTTGAACACTTCACTTGGGAGTCAAACGCCATTTCGTGCCAAATTTCAGACTTCTATCGCAAAAATATGTCCAGATTCCTGAGATTCCGTTTCGGGCTGGAATTCAGCGTGGTGTTAGATTGCCCACTTTTTCGATTTTTGTGATAGAAATCTGAAACTCAATTATATAAATCAGAAACGTATCTCGATAATTGCCGTTTGACTGCAATGTGAAATATACCATGTTATAACACGATGCGATTTAGCATCCCAAAAATATAAAGAAAATACGCTGTAAAGGCACTAAAGGGACTTTTAAAAATCAGAGTATAGGGCCTACACGATTTTCTTCGACTAAATTATACATTCCTCTCACAGCACCGGATCCTCCGACGATGAGATTGGCGGCGATAGCTCCACAGTCAATAGTGGGGTTAGAACAGATCAGAGTCACGTGGACGGTACTTGTTATTTACACAATCCTATCAATGGAAGTATTTTGTAACGCACTATATGCTAGTTGCTTTGATTGATCGGAAATATATTGTCGAGTGGTTTCGAGGAAATATGCAGTTTTCCTGTTTCCCTGAGACGATTGTTGCCCCGAAGAAAATATAATCTAACTCAATGGACAACAAAACTGCACACTATTAGATCAGCCAATCTTTCTAGCTGTTTATGTGAATGATTCTCTTCCCTGACATCGATTTAGGTGCATTCAGTGTTATTGCTATACAAGAAGCTGAGAACGCTAAAACGTTCAGAATATTTTAACCAATATCTACACATGATAGTATATGTATTTATAATATAAAGCAATCAACTATCTCGTTTTACAGGACCTGGCTGTTATTCAGTCTGGATGCTCAAGTTTTGTGAGATGCACGATCTACTACACACTGTCTGGTGGCACAGAGAGAAGTGTGGATTGTGGACGAACCAGGACGTCTAGAATACTTAGCGTTTCAACAGTCGGGGAATACGAGGTTTATATCAGAGTAGAGAACAACGAGCGACTCATGGCCAACACGACGAGGCAGACGGTTCAGATCCGCATCATTCCACGTGAGTACACAATTAAATTTTTTGATTGAGTAAGGCTGCTAGTGCCAAATATATAGCGACCGCCAGTGTGCTTTATATTGAATACAATTATTATGTGTTGACTGTTAGATGGTTATATTTTATCGATTTGTGGCATAAAGAGGCTTCTGAAGGAATTTTTTTCCCTGTAAGTTGTATGTCTGCCAAAGATTAGAGTTGAAAATAAAAAATAAAATGATAACGGTGATAGATTGGTGATTACTTATCAGGACCCATGGACAAATTGTTACATGATTATCAACAGATATATCTGGGTTAAAACACGTATTAAATTGTTCGTTTTAGAATGTTTGTGTTACTCACATGCATGAGTGAAAAGTTCTTACGTGGAGCTCATCTCCGGTATGGAATTCTAATCTGTGGTCACTGCCAGCTAACAAAGATACACTGAGGATATAGCACTATTACTTCTCTAAAATAACACAATTGTTAATTCTGTGAACAAATTTTCTCAGTGTATGTGAGAGCAAAGCGTTGGGTGTAAACGTCTATTGTGTCAGTGGTTTTATGCCAGTTCAAACTGTTGAGATCTTCGTAGACATCATTTGGAAACTATCGATGTCAAGGATATCATATGTTAAGGAAGGTTTCACACAATGACCAATTTCCACTGGTAATACACTGATATGCACAATGACCTTATTCAATACAGCCGAGTTCCCCAACAACGATAAACCGTCAATAACAGACTTCAATGCTTACTCCATAACCATCGCATGGAATGCAATCAGCTACCTCCCAGGGAATTATCTGTACAAGTATAGACTAGACTACAGAGGTCCATCAGGTTCCTGGATACCTGAGTCCACAGAGTCTCACACAACCGGTCAGTCATACCGGATAACCATAGACGCTCTGACGTACAATACGTGGTACACAGTCCGTGTGACCCCGTACATGATCTACCAGGGCAACGATATCTACGGGAGAGAAGTCATTCTGGAACAGAAATCCAGGTGTATTGGTGAGTGTCAAGTTTATTGCATCATGATTTGTGTTGTAGTCACCTATAGTACTATACAATGCGATATTATTATGTGTCAAAATGTTATTGTTGAACTCTTCAGCTCCCCTGCGACCGACAATCGCGAGTCTGTCAGCAGCACCTCCATTCTCGAGCCAAGGCCTCGAGAGGATCAGTGTCTCTTGGAGAGTAAGAGCCAATCCAGAAAACTGAATGAAATGCTATGCAAGAAAATTTATTCAAGGGTCAATAAAAAACTGAAAATATAACGTGACATATTCCAACTGTTTCAAATTTCTGATAATACGTAGGAATTTTGACTGACCTTGATACTGTGTGAACATGAGTACTTGAACATGAGTACATGTAGTTGTGTGATACCAAAATGACATGGCGACCCTAAACTCTGATTGCCAGCTACCATCGAATTCTGGGTGTTTTCGCCTAACCCAATGCGTCATATACTACATAGTGTCTGGAGGCACCTGGGAAAATACCCAGTGTGGAAGTTCCACGTCCAAGATATTCAGTGTGACCAGTGATGGGGAATACCAAGTTTATATCAGAATAAAGAACAACGAGGATTTCCAGAGAGACACGCACATACAGACAGTCGATATTGAGAATATCATACCGGGTATGGCTTGTAAAGATTATTTTATTTAACTTTGCACTGACATTCACTTTGGGTGTCATTGCTGTTGGTTCATTTTTCATAGAACATTAACGATTAAAAGAATACTTTGTAAACTATTGTATTTTCTATGCACGACCACAGCTAATTTTCCAAGATCGGATAAACCGACAATAACACATTTTGAGGCCAACCAGATGACGGTGTCCTGGAGTGCCATAAACACTGTGCCACAGGATGACCGTCAGAAATATGGATACAGACTGGATTACAAAAATGGAACTCAGTACTGGACTCCATGGATCGCTGTATCTAACGAGCCCCACACACCGAGTCTGAGATACGACAAAACCATAGACGGTCTGACGTACAACACGGTGTACACAGTCCGTGTGACTCCGTATAGGATTTACCGGGATGACAACATCTACGGGACAGCGGTCAGCCTGGAACAGAAGACCAGCTGTATTGGTGAGTTTTCATTGCTACTTTCCGTTGCTGACGGATTGGCGAATTATGCTTGCTCGTGGCTTTTATCAACTCACTTCAACATAATGGATCATAGGATTCAATGAATTATTTACTTCTATTATTTGATGCCTATTTTAGCGCCTGATGAGCCAAATATTACCACTCTGGAAGTAATTGACCCAGTATTGGTACCTGGTCTAGAACGTATCGATATCTCCTGGACGGTAAGGACTATGGTCATTCCCATCCTTTTTAAATTGTTATTGGTGTCATACAAATTGTGTCACTATATACAGTTGTATATTTCAGATCTCTGGTAGAAGTGGATGCCGCAGATTGGATCAGTGTACTCTACACTATGGAGCAGAGAGTCTCGTGGTGATCTGTTCCTCGTCGTCACGAACACTTACTCCACAGGCGGAGGGAGAGTACGACATCTACCTGGAAATAGTCAACAATGAAGACATGTCGAGCCGGAGTGATAGCTCTACTAAACAAATCAGAAACATAGCAGAAGGTATCGTGACTTTTATGTAGCATAATGCGTAACACTAGGTTTTGGAGAGTTGGTATGTTGTAATTGTCTGATATTTCAAACAAAATGTAATGCACCAGTTTCTAAAAATTTTCGGGTACCTAAATGTAAATAGTGTCACACGACAATGAATATATGACATAATTATTCTATCACAAGGTGTGTCTTTAAATTTGTCCTCAGCTGACTTCCGCAATTCGGATCGTGTTATGGTAACGTCATTCACGACAGATCAAATACAGTTCTCTTGGCCAGCAATATCCACCATCCCAGATGATCAGACAGAAGGTTATGGCTACAGAGTAACGTATATTGAGGGCGACACTGAGCCTCAAGAATCGAACGCATGGACAACATTGAGGAACGAATCTCATGCGAAGGGCCGGACGTATGAGGGAACAATTAATGGGCTGGCGTACAACACGAACTACACAATCAGAGTCATCGCCTACAGGAGGGATAAAGATGGGAATATTGAAGATGGATCATTCCTTCAAGTGATCCAGAAGACAAAATGTTTGGGTGAGACAAACTTTCAGAACAAGTATCAATGTTTTATTAACTATCTCATCGATGTACATTGTGATAACTTTTGGTATTTTTGTGTTTAGATCCTGGAGAACCAGAAATCACAAATGTCACTGTACTATCACCAGTTAACTCTACCGGCCTCGAAAGACTATACATCGCCTGGGTCGTAAGTAACTACCTCTGATCAAGTTGCCAGGCACTACATGTATATTTGTGCCTGCACACAAACGCTTTTTTTATCTCATAAGGTCCCTGATGACAGAGGTTGTAATTCGCTGGCCAGTTGTTCCATACATCTGGCTATAACTGGTGGAGAATCTGTAGAAGAGCCTTGTAGCTCTGATCCAGGGCAGCACGACACAATCCTGACAGTGACTGATGCCGGAGAGGTCAGCGTGTTCGTGGAGATCACCAACGACGAGCAGCTGTCCAGTCGGACCACAGCAGAAGCTGTAGTGGTGGAGCGAATTGATAGGGGTATCCAGTGACTCGTGGATTTGCCACAACTCGGCACCAGTTTCTAAAATTTAATGCGAAAATTAGATGTGAATCATGTCGTACAAGAACATAAATTTCAGTTTGACTCCCAAGTAAAGTATGCCAAATTATAAAATGATATAGCGTTCAGCATCGCAAAATATCTTCAAAAATTGGTGTAAACAAGTTAGGAAAATAGTTTAGTGTTCTTTTATTATTATTATTTATTTGTGCAAGTCGAGTAAATCTGGATTTTTCTCATCAGTTTTCTGAAATAAAATTTTCATCTATATTGTTAAGCCATTGTTAAGAAGGCTAGTCACAAAATATCGCCGTGTTCAACTTATTTTACTATACTGTACTATACCTCACGCAATTGTAAAACAGGGGTCTGATAGTATTGTCCCTCAGAATCCTATCCCCATTTTATATTCCTCTAGTCACCATGGATCCTCTTCTACCGGTGTATGTCATAGTACCAGTGGTGGTGATCGTCTGTGGGATTGTAGCTGTTGTCTACATCATCATGAGGTATATTCCTTCCAATATTGTTCACTATTGCACCAGTACCATTGTTCGTCTGAAACAAGCTCTCTCAACATTTGTTTCCTAATTTTTATTATGATAAAATGGTGCCTTTCAGGAATCGCAACTCGAAGCCTAAAACCGAGTCTCCACCAGTCTACGTCAATGTAGACAATGGCGGTAACAACGCTGGCATTGAGAGAACTGTGGAATCGGTGTCTCACAGCCAGGAGCCAAGCTCAGGGCGTCAGTATGAGAACTTTGAGGCGTCAAACCCCGTGTTTGACTCCGCTCAGCTCTCTGCCCAGGCTACACTGCATACTGATCCTGGGAACGACGAGGGCGGCCTGACTGAAAACCCTTATGAGCAGATGCAAATGGAGGTATGCATCGAAAACGATTGTCATAGTTGGGTAATATGAATGCACTCGAAACTCACGAAATGGAAGTTCAACATACTAGTAATGTATGTATATGTGTCTATTACAGACCCGAGACGTGACGCCGACTGTGTATGATGTGATTCCATCCCCTGAGACTGAAACTTGAGATGTTTTTCGGTATCCAAACACATATATTTTAGATAACCACAAAACTCTGATGGATATGCACACCGTATCATGTATACTTGTACATAAATTATAATTCTCTTCTAAACACTCTTGTGATTGTAATACATGCGACCCAGGTTACTGTCTTGTCTCCCTACCTCATTCTCAATATCACATACGATTTCTCTGATATCCAAGGACCTGATTATTAGACAATGTTGGAGACATTTCGCAGCTTCATTTGATGTTTCATAATGGAGTACTGTATTTGTGGTAGAGATGCCGTGTTGTTTGTTGTATATGTACAAAGAAACATATTATTTTTTGTTCACGTACATGAAAGGATAGTAGCCTAAATGATAATCATGCTTGTATCAATTTACATCTGATGACATAGATAATCTCGGGAAGTTCCTAGAGGTGCCACAAGTTGGTCCATATTATAAAAACAATATTGATTCCATATTGTGATGGAAAAATTATCACAAATGGTAAACATTTCCAAAACATTGTTTTTTTTAAATTCTAAACTACCAGGAGGATTGACAACGCTGTATATCCCAACACTAAGTATTAATATTTCGTCATCCCTACTGCAAAAGATCTGAGTGCTCCATGTTTAAATATATATTAAGTATGTAATACATTTTTGTAAATTATTGTATTTTGACAGCGCCTCTCATCTGAATTTTCGTTTTTTTATCTTTCTCACTCCTGATGGTATGAGGTATTGCATAGTTTATCATGTTTTTTTTTTGCATGTTTATACTTATTATGGAATACAGTGTTATACATGTATTATTTTTAAAATATTTGTAAAAATTCGTTATTTTATCTTTCTCACTCCTGATGGTATGGGGTATTGCATATTTTATCATGTTTTTTTATGCATGTTTATACTTATTATGCGATACAGTGTTGTACATGTATTATTTTTATAATATTTGTTTTTAGTCGTACCAAATATATATGATTCTTGTTTGTAGCCACAACATTCATTGCGGATTAATATACCGCATAATATAAATAAATCCATTAACATCTGATTTGAGTGCTCGTCTGTGCACATTGCATCAGGTATACCCACTTGCCTAATGTCTCACTTTGATTCGTAGTAAACAAAATTAGTCCACGGGCTGGGCACTGGATAATGTAGGATTGTTCTTTCAATATGAATAAATTATATGAATTCAAACTCTGTTTCAATCATCTTGTCTCTTGAGTCAGAACTTCGTCTATCAGCCTTTGGTTTCAAGATACCCACCACATGACCTATATATTCATAAGACTATTGATAAAATAAAAGTATATAACAGTCTTATCACTGACTGAACACAAATCCAGGAAGACTGTGATAGGCCAATCACGACGGTGATATAAACCTATATTAATAATATCTAATTTGGCATGCGTCACCTCTGACAAGAGTTCCCGTATTCCTCGCGAGTCTCGATTCAGTCAGTTTTCGGTCTCATGGGATACAGACTACGGAAGCGTAGAAGGGCCACCCAGGAAAATTATATTTTAGAACTTCCCGACTTAGTAACTCGATAATATCGACTTAGTATCTCGATAATATCGACTTATAACTCGATAATATTGAGTTAGTATCTCGAGAATATCGACTTAAATGTGGAACAGGCACATTAAGGAGATTTTTTTTTTAAATTCCCGAGTTAGTAACTCGATAATATCGACTTAGTAACTCGATAATATCGACTTAATATTTTAGGGTTGTCCGGCCCATGTGTACATGTATGTATAATGTACGTGGGTAACCATTAACGACTGTGTCAATTGGCGTATATGTCCACGTGTGAACATTGAAATAAATGATATCTAAAAACTTTCTCCTCTGATGTAAATATCAATTACATTAATTACATAATAGAGTTCTAACAGTATTTGACCCTCATATAAAATCAGCACTGTTTATTTGTTTTCTCATTATGTATTTGCACAAGCAGACTATACATCATGTGCTGTGATTTAAGTCGATATACTAAGTCGATATTGTCGAGATACTAAGTCGATATTATCGAGATACTAAGTCGATATTATCGAGATACTAAGTCGATATTATCGAGATACTAAGTCGATATTATCGAGTTACTAAGTCGATATTATCGAGATACTAAGTCGATATTATCGAGATACTAACTCGATATTATCGAGTCATCAGCAAGTTCAAGGTCACCAAAAGATTCATTCTTACTTATTTTATTCTTACTTATCTCCAGAGGACAATTGGCCTACATTCAGGGTATAATGAAAGAAGACGTCTTTTACACACATAATATCAATTTATAAAGTACCAACTAGGCGATTTGGGTCTATATATTGGCCTGTCAAGTGAGTCAATGCATATCGCTTTCATACAGGTTATGAATGGCCATATTTGTCCAGCTCGTGTAATGTCATGCTCATATAAAAAAAAAGTCAGAACATGTTCTAATAAAATGATTCCTGATTTCGAACAACCCTAGTCTCCATAAAAAATGGCAGCTATTATTTTTTCCAAAAAAAAATGTAAAAAAAAAAACTGTTATCCATCAAAAATGTTCTTTATTATCCTGATGCATAATTTCGAAAATATTGACATGAACTCGTTGATGTTGAAATTAATTACGGTGGACGGCTTGATGGACAGACTCCAATAAAGGAGATTTATAGGATTTTGCTATGTTTAACTGCCCACGTCAGAAATATGGAAAATATAAAAAAAAATTAAATATGCATAATATTAATGACAAAATACGCAAATAAAATATTAAATGTGTGTAAAGATTAAATACAAGTGATAACTGATTATATATACATGATCACAATAATTGCGGCATTATATATAAAAGCGGTAATAAAAATTGGCTAGCCGGTAAGCTACATGGTCCCTTGGGCCTATGTTTTACAGAATGGGAGGCATTTAGATATATCTTTTTATATGCCTTTTTGAGTCTATATATTGGCATATTATTACATTCTCGTTCCCAAACCTGGTAGTAGCAATAGATTATAGTGCCCCTCCCCCGTCTCCTGATCTTAGCCCGAGCGACAGAATTCACCTCTCCCGTCCTGTGTTACTTATGCATCACTTGTATTTCAGAAGTTCAAAATGGATAATTTTTCAGTTGTATTTGTAAATTTTATTTATAGGATTTAATCAATAGATTAATATATGAATATATAGGTTGAGTAATATTGAGAAATACCAGTTACTAAGTTTTGTATTAAATATATCTTGTGCACATTACAGGCCAGAAGGAAGACAGTACCATTTTGTACTATTTTTGGTCTGCCCAATAGTTTGTCATCTCCAACTTATGTATATGCTATTTGTGTAAAAATTTATTGTCAAAGTTGGGAAAATAAAGTCATTCATTCATTCATTCATTCAAAAAAAAAAAAAAGCGGTAAAACTTCTGAAACATCCATTTTTTCCATGCCCGGCATAATAAATTGTAAACATACTGCTGAGCAACAGACAATTTGGTACAAAGAATCTGTCTTGAATCGTTATTCAGTGAGAAAATTTGTTTTAAAAATGACATACATCTTCAGTTTCTGGCCAAAGAGATTTTTCCGATACAAATTTGTAACACTTTTCAACACAAATACAAAGTTTATTGGATACAAACTTACAAAACAAACAAAAATATTATTATACAGTGTATATTTGGGTGCACTGTGACCACCAGAAACAACAAATTCTCTGCAAGCAGGATTCGCTGATTCAACCTTAATGACTACGACGGATGGGAAGATGCCTCAGGAAATCGAGCAGTCGTCACTCGAGGACTTGCCAGCCCTTTTAACTCATTTTTTTTATCTTAACCCAATTTTTATCTTAAAACAAGCTATCGATTTTAACCCAATTTTTATCTTAAAATAAGCTATCGAGTAGGCCAGTTTTGGAACAGTACATTTATTTTCATTCTATATGTACGCACTGGCGGTGCCACGGCGGGGCTTGTACGATGTAAATCGCCGTGGCACCGCTATGATCGCCGTGCTTCCTCGGCGATTCCGCATTCGATCGTTGTAGCACCGTGGAAAACTGTCAACACCGCAGACCTTCACGGCGGCATGGCGGAAAATTTGAACATGTTCAAAACTTCCGCAGTGCCACCGCGAGTGGGGCCAATCCGCAGTAGGATCGTCGTGGCACCGCAATAACCGCCGTGGAACCGTACAAGCACCTCATTAGCATCTCCATAACCGTCATGCATCCTCAGTAAGACCGCCGTGCAACTGGCAGAAAAGTAAACTGGCGACCCTACTGCGATCAAGTGGCGGTGATGGCGGTGCTACTGAGGTGCTACCACGAGAGCACTGCGGGTATGGGGGTGCCACGGCGGACTCAATGAGGAATTCGAGAAAACTAGGCGATCTTTCTGCGATGCCACTGCATCCACACTACGGTGTTTTTGAGGTGTCTGTACGGCAAAGGCGTTTCCACTGCAGTTGCACGGAGGTTGCACTGAGGGTCTTGCACGGTGCTACTGCTGTCAAATTTTTGCATATAAAAGCTTCCATTGGTTTTCTGAAAAAATTTCAACAGTGTTCTGAAAGTTCCGAAACACTTCAGATCGATTCATTGATAAAAAATCCTCAGTTAAATCAGTTCTGATTTTGGTCTACTTTTGTGTTGGTTAGCTGGCTACGGACTGGTGGTCCGACTCATCACCACCTTCAGCAACAACAGCAGCAACAGCACCATCCTCATGGGGAGACTCATCTTCCGAGGGTGGAGGGGGCGTAGAAGGGCGTTTCTTGGTAGCTCTTCCCCTTGTTGTGGTACGTTTCGGCATAAATACTGTAGCGTTCACGTCTTCAGCAAAAGAAAGCAATGAATTTCACCGAAAACCACCTGCCATTTATATAGCCAGTGTGAAGGCGGTTACACACCGAAGCCGCGTGACCGTTTACGGCGACGTCAACGTTTCTTGACGGCCGTGTCAGTTTAGGAACGGTACCGTTTTTTTCTGTACACATCGAGTACTGACGTTTGTTTTGAGAACTCAGCTCATGTCCGTAAAAAAAATGTACGTCCTCCACCTGCAATTTCAACACGCGGTCATAGACTATTTAAAGAAATATCTGATAAAAAAAGGATGATGAGAATGCCAATAGAGTTACAAGAAGACACCAATTTTGGGCTCTGTGCATCCTGATAAGTCCTTTGTATCCATCCACTAAACCACCTTGGTGAATATATGCTGGTACTGGAAATAGAAGAATACCCGCAGAAATACCATAATTATTTTCGCATTTCAAAAGAGCAATTTGACGAAGTTTAATGATTGTTACATTGTTTGTTATTGTTTACCACAAAATAACTACATAGGCCTATTTGCAACCGTGAAGTATTGTAGTGTTACCGTCTGTCGTGTTATGATGTATGAAATAGAGGCATTCGTGTGGATTTCCATGTACAATAAAATGAGGCGTCAAGGTAGCCTACATTTGTGAAAAAGCATTGTTTAGCCACAAAAAATAAGATCCAAGATGGCTGAGTGACCACTTTTAGCAGTCATATTGTACTCCAGAATAATAATGCAATTATTAGAAAATTACATAGGATTCAGCAATAGCTGTGGGAAACCTAAAACACAACTTTATCTATACATACCATATCAAAAAGAGCAACAATTAATATTATGAAAACTCTAAGTAACTTGGCCATTACTTTTGCTTGACATTGTGCATGCAGTTGAAGTCCACAAAGGTCGCAATGAACAACCCGTGATCTGGCAGACAGACCAGGCAGTTGTCTCTGCATGTATTTGGACAATTCATGGAATATATAGCGATATTTTGACCTCTAAATGCTTTTTTCACTCATATCATGCGCTGGCGTTTCGGACGTGAAGGCGGTTACACACCGAAGCCGCGCGACCGTTTACGGCGACGTCAACGTTTCTTGACGGCCGTGTCAGTTTAGGAACGGTACTGTTTTTTTCTGTACACATCGAGTACTGACGTTTGTTTTGAGAACTCAGCTCATGTCCGTAAAAAAAATGTACGTCCTCCACCTGCAATTTCAACACGCGGTCATAGACTATTTAAAGAAATATCTGATAAAAAAAGGATGATGAGAATGCCAATAGAGTTACAAGAAGACACCAATTTTGGGCTCTGTGCATCCTGATAAGTCCTTTGTATCCATCCACTAAACCACCTTGGTGAATATATGCTGGTACTGGAAATAGAAGAATACCCGCAGAAATACCATAATTATTTTCGCATTTCAAAAGAGCAATTTGACGAAGTTTAATGATTGTTACATTGTTTGTTATTGTTTACCACAAAATAACTACATAGGCATATTTGCAACCGTGAAGTATTGTAGTGTTACCGTCTGTCGTGTTATGATGTATGAAATAGAGGCATTCGTGTGGATTTCCATGTACAATAAAATGAGGCGTCAAGGTAGCCTACATTTGTGAAAAAGCATTGTTTAGCCACAAAAAATAAGATCCAAGATGGCTGAGTGACCACTTTTAGCAGTCATATTGTACTCCAGAATAATAATGCAATTATTAGAAAATTACATAGGATTCAGCAATAGCTGTGGGAAACCTAAAACACAACTTTATCTATACATACCATATCAAAAAGAGCAACAATTAATATTATGAAAACTCTAAGTAACTTGGCCATTACTTTTGCTTGACATTGTGCATGCAGTTGAAGTCCACAAAGGTCGCAATGAACAACCCGTGATCTGGCAGACAGACCAGGCAGTTGTCTCTGCATGTATTTGGACAATTCATGGAATATATAGCGATATTTTGACCTCTAAATGCTTTTTTCACTCATATCATGCGCTGGCGTTTCGGACGTAAGGCGTAGAAATTAGAACACTGTTCAATTTTTTAGAAAGCGGAGCGCTAGAACGGAACATGTGTGCACACTCCCCTTTGGAAAGCTGAGTTCTATCATAGCTTGCGTAGCGTTAAAAAGCGGACAGCACAAAACGGTTCCGTAAAACGGTCGCGCGGCTTCGGTGTGTAACCGCCTTAAGGCGTAGAAATTAGAACACTGTTCAATTTTTTAGAAAGCGGAGCGCTAGAACGGATCAAGTGTGCACACTCCCCTTTGGAAAGCTGAGTTCTATCATAGCTTGCGTAGCGTTGAAAAGCGGACAGCACAAAACGGTTCCGTAAAACGGTCGCGCGGCTTCGGTGTGTAACCGCCTTTAGCCACTTCGTTCCGCGACGCTGCCGCAGCACCTCAGTAGCACCGCCATCCCCGTAGTAGCACCTCAGTGACCCCTCAATGCTTCCCCCAACACCGTAGTACTGCCGCCAATGATCGCGGTGGAACCGCCAACCAAACCGTAGTGGTAACTCAGTGTAGGATCGCTATGTCCGCAGTGACGCCGCCGTGCTTCTTCCCTGGATCCTCAGTAGTACCGTGAAGAAAAACTCACGTTTGATGAAAGGGGAAAAATACGAAAACCCTACTGGAGGTGTCACTACGGTGATGGCGGTTTTGACTGAAAACAGTTGTGGTACCGTAGTGCACCGCTATACCAGTGTGACGGGGGTATATGGTATATTTTGTATCTATATAGGTATTCGTCCAGTGGATGTATATACTGTTATTTACTAAATACGGTTTCCTGGACATTCTAACCGATACTATATAATTGTTATACTAGTATTGTGTTATATGCTGCCCTCGTATAACATTAATGTATATTCTGATTGTGAAGAATATGGTTCTTTGGCCCGTATCAGGCCGAATGTCTGTGATGTTGTGTTACAGACCACAAGCCGGCAGCTCAAATTCAAACTGTTTATTGTGGTGATAATGTCTAATGATCAATCACACACACCACAATCGGGGCCGCTCACACCTACGTCGGTGATTTCCCAGTCGAAGTATCCTAAATATTATAGTCCTCTGTATATATATAACAGTTTATGTATCCACGTTATATCAGCTTTTACATTCACTTATATGATCACGGCCGTTCTTCTTGGTACAATATAAAATACGACCGTCTTCATTGAACACTTCTACTCAACTGCGCAAATAACTGGGGCCGAGGGATCATGTGTCTGTGTAATTTCCCGCCAAGTGTAAGCGGTGTTGTGATAGGTCAAATGAATGCTGCAATGCGCTGATGTCACCGGGAAAGTGGGTTTCCCCGGCTCGTGTCAATACTTGTAATGCCTGTATCTGTGCACGTGATGTGTGGAGTATGTGTGTCAAGTTCTATGTTTAGAAGTCATTGCATGTGAAGGTCAAGGCCGAGTAAACGGGGCCGAGTGTACTGAACAAGTGGGGCCGCAGGTGCGTGGTTTGACCTGTGTGTGTAACCATGACTACATGGAGTTTATGCTTGTGATCGTATAGTGTGTACTTGTCCTGTATGTAAGTCATGTAGAATGAATGTTTGTTGTGGAAATGTGTAGTGCGCGGGAGGGACGGGAGTTACAGTCGCTAAAATTACTACATAACACCCCTTCATTAATTCTACGCCCTCGGAATTACCCTCCCCGGACCCTACCGTCGCCAAAAACTAAACAATAAAAAGCTAAGAAGTCCTAAAGGTCAAACCCAAAAACACTCACACACACACGCCGCGCGAAATGAGAAAACACTTCATACAATAAAAATTCCTAACCGTCAAAATAAACGTCAGCAGTCAGTCCGTCAGCAGTCACTACGATGATACATATACAAATACATTCACAACAATGAATGGAATGAATTATATGAAATGGAATGTATAAAGACAAAACTCCTCGACATTCTCTAGTAGAATGGAAAAAATCACTCTTTAAAGTTCATTGCTGGAATAAAAATGATGATTAAACTTAACTAAATTACATGTTTAAAAACGAAATACCGTGACTAGGATAAAATATATGTACAACTATTTACACAAATAAACCTGTGACCAGGATGATTGGTCACTACTGGGCCGCATCAAAGGGGCCGAACAGTTCAGGGTCGACATTATTTCTCTTCCCGTTCACGCCTGCTGGCGGGAGGAGGCGGGGCCGCCGGCGATGCTTGTCGCATGAGCTGAAGCTGCTCATCCGGGGGCAATCTTGGCAGGATTGACACGATTGTGGCCAATAGCTCTCCCGGGATGGTCGGAGTGGTTGGGGCCGACGAAGCTGGTGCTTCCGATGGGGTCGGGGTCGAAGTCGCTTGGGGCCGAGCGATCTCCTGTCGTTGGTTGGCGACCTGGTCCTCCAACTGAGTGACTCGGACTCGAAGCCGAAGATTTTCCTCAGACAGAGCGTCCGGGAACGTGGGCTGGTGGCGCTCATGCAGAGCACCCATCCCAAAGCCGACAGACAGGCCGTTGTACTCTGCCTGCCTGATGTGGTGATCCAGGGCCGACAAGTACTCCCGACGAATGAGCCGAAGGTACTGATGCGCTAAGTCATCAGCGCGGGCGAGTGACAGGGTCGGAAGGTGCTCCTCCGGTTCTGACGGCAAGAGCAAGGGGTCGGCGTTATGGGCGGCCTGTTCGAGACGAGCCGTCCAAAAGTCCTCGTGAAACCCGAGGTAGTTCGGAAGCCGCTGGGCGTCCTCATCTCGCAGGAAGTCCCTGAGGTCTGGGTTCTGGCCGGGTAGCGCCTGCAGGCCGGGAAGCGAACGGGTCGCCAGACGTCTGCCGTGTTGCCGCAGGAATTGAAAATCGGCCGCAAACTCGCCAGACCCATGAAACGGGAGACGCTCGTCGAGGTCCCTGTGGAGTGACTCAAGCTGTTCCGGGTCGTCTACTTGAAGTCGGGGTCGATCTCTATCAGTGCCGCGTGTCGGGACGGAGCGCAGAGGCTCCACTTCCTCCGTGAGGTACGGCGGGAGCAGGACGGGTTCCACCATCCGTCGCGAAGGCTCTGGTGAGGATTCCGGGGTCGAAAACTGTGTCGGGGACGTACGTACAGGAGACCCGGGTGTGATCTCCCTGAGTGGAGGCGGCCGATCCTCAGCTGGACTCTTTGGTTCAGGAGTCTCCTTGCCGGGTGATGAAGATACCGGTGTGGTATTCAGGGGTCGACTTGGGAGTGGCGGATACTCCTCAGGTGGAGGGACCAATCCCTCACGGACTCGGTAGTCCGTGACGTTAGAAGCCGTGGGCCGCTCCACCACCATCCGCCTGGGTATGATGTCCGAAGGCCGAGCTCTAGACGGGGTCGAAGATGTCACTGTAGTGACCGGTCGGGTTGTCGCTGGCGATGCCACTGACGCGAACAAAGCCGTCGTGACGACTGCCAAGGCCGAAACACCGGTGGTCGTTGTCAGGATTTCCTCCGCCGTGCTCACCGATGTCGTCTGGTAACTGATGGGCCGGACGAAGAAAATCGTGCTGGGTCGTCGAACTCGAACCCGCGTGTTCATGGTCTCAATGTCACTGACCATGCGGGTAAGCCGAATCTTGTCTGCCGGGGTCGAAGCACGATTGTACTCCAGTCGACGGAGTACCTGTTGCACTTCCGGGGCCGAGTTGGGCGGATATTGCTCAAAGAGCTCTGGCGCCATGTGCCAGATGCCGAACGTCAGGACGGTGTTAACATCCCTCCTGAAGATCGGGATGTTGGCCGGAACTCTTGGGGGTCGATAATTCGGGTTCGGCTGCATGTCGACTCTGCAGCGTAGCGCGAACCTGACGAGCATGGGGCCGGATGCCGATAGTCGTCCCTCCTGGTAGAATGGGAACGACGTCATGTGTTGCGGGGTCGCTTGGGACAGATGCCGGAACATCTCCTCCTGGGCCAATGTCCGGAAGTTGTCGCGGGCCGGGCACACGAAGTAGCGTAGAAACGGAAAGTGATACGCCAACACGTGTGCGTCAAGGTTCTGGGCCGTCCGGAAAGGTCCGCGTCGTGGTACGGAGGACCACTGTCGCTCTCCTGCTCCTTCCTCTTCGCCGATGCAGAAGGGGCACTCGTAGCGACCGTCTCCACGCTGTAGCGGAGCCAACGTGAGGAGGTTTCCCTCCGACAGGGTCATCGAAATTGTGGATGTGGCCGTATCCAGTGCTCCGATTTCGCTTGCTGAGTGGAACCTTGTTCCAGTCTATGGGCCGAGTTCCATAAGGTGTCACGGGAGGTGGCACCAATTCCATCAGTTCCGCCACTTGCCGACGGAAAGTCGAGGTCGGGGCCGAAATAGCAGATCCGCCACTAGAGCGCGACGAACTGCTAGATGTCGATCGGGCTCCCGCTCCATGTTTCTTCTTGAAAGAAGTATAAGTTCTCTTGTTTGGAGAACGGGAGGCCGCAGGTCGTGCTACCGCTGAGCTGGAAGCGGGTGAAGTCGGGGCCGGAGCGATCGGGGCGATCACTTGGTTTGTTGGGTCGGGTTGGCGGCTCGCCGTGGCGACTCGCTGAGCCTCTTGGGCCGCTTGTCGTGCTTCAATCGCACGCTGGACGATACTTCCGCCCTCCTCGAGTCGGCGGAAGCGTTCGGGGTCGATGTTGAAAATGTCGTCCGGAGTCGGGCTCGGTGTATGGCGCTCTCCCCGTTGCGCCAGCTTGTCTCGGGCCGTTTTGGGTCGTGCTCCCTTCTCCGAACCACTTGCCGTGTCGCTGAGCGTGACTGGATCGCGCTGCTCAGGCTGCGAGTCAGGGCCGGACGAAGCTTCGTTGTCGGGGACGATTATGGGATGATCCGATTCATCCCCGGTGTCGACTACTTGGACGGTGATATTATCGCCGTCCAACTTGACTGTGCGAGGCCGATTTTCGCCTGGGTCGCCATTTTCCCGGTCGTCTCCGGGTTTGTCAGCCATGCTGACGGGCCGAAATCAAGTCGAAGTACTTCCCAAGTACTGACTAGGCTGGTTGTAACAGAGTCCGGATTTCTTCAGAACCAGCCTAGTTCAAATGCCGATAATCAAAGCCGAATTATTTCTCAAGTCTTGCGACCAGGATTTAACCAATGTTAAAGTTTATAAGCCGTCAATTGTATTTGATTAGCACAGTTTCTGTATCAATAGTCTGTATTTCAATAGCCGAAACTTCTGACAGTAGTCCTTCTCCTCCAAAGTCTCAGGCACAAGTGACCTGATTGCCGCTAATCTTCACTGCCGTACACAAAGATGCTGACAGCATCTCGATTCTTAGAACTGGGCCGGGGGGCGCTCTCTATCTGTATAGAAAACGTCTTTACGCTATGTATCATTGTTCCAAGCGTACACACAGCAAGGCGGGGCCGTCGTCAAGGAAACGCGGAGCGATCCTTCTCTGACCTCTCGGGTCAGTCCATTACGACAGTAGGGGTGTCCTCACACTGTCCAGATTTCCGGATGTCCATCTGCCGTCCCCTGGATAACTCGTTCCGAATCATTGTCTATTTATACTAGTCGACTGTTCGAATTACTGGGCTCTTTTTGCCCGACGACTCACTATTGTCTTTATCAGGGGAGATTTCATGTGGGTGTTGTAAACAGCTAAAATGTTTATTAGCGCTCGTGCGTGCCTTGTGAACTAACCAGTCTATCATTCCTTCTCCCACAAATTAGCGCACAATAAACTACGGGGTCGAATTGCTGTTTCACAGACGACACACAGTTATTGAAGGCTGAGATATGAATATCAATCACTCACAGGGGCGGACATCGTTCCGTTCATTTTCAGCCAGTTCACAGGACGACGGGGCCGCAAATATTGTAGGGGTCGAAATTGCAATGAACTGGGTCGGTCACACCGCGGCGCTTTGAATATTTTGGGTGATGAATTTGGTGACAGGCCGCATCTTGGTATGATAGCTATGTAGTGACTGGTTCCCGTACCACTGGGCCGTTCCTCCGAATATTACATGGAGTGAGTAGAGGCTCTGTCGACGCATACTCCAGAACGAATCACACTATCACCTCTTCGACAACTAAGTGGCCTTACTCACGGTGTGACTGGTTTTTATCCTCTTCGGCTGGCACATGGATGGAAGCTTTACATGATAATTTTAGTCATTGCGTAACATACGCCTTGATCAATGGTACATGCTATACGGGGTCGAAACACATATCATAATGCAACCAATTTTTCACCAGCATCATAATTATAATATCATATCTAGTGTGTATATATATCGAATTTGCCTCACTGACATCTTGTACATATTAAATGCATATATTGTTATTGTAATATAATATATTATTATTGGGAAAGACATGATATCATAGTCCATTAGACATGCATAATTCATCATCAATGATATCAATCAGATAACAGGGCCGGGGTTATCTGTATCGGGCCGGTTTGCGTGCGTTGCGTCTGGGTCGACGTGGTCGTGCAGGCGGGGACGTAGCCTCGCTTGTCTAAGGGTCGGAAGATACCACAGGCTTTTGCCTGCGTGTCTTGCGTGCCGGTTTTGGAGTGTCGGAACTTGATCTGTGTGATCTTTTCCGTTGTCGATGTCGACTTGAGCCGGATGAGGTCGGAGATCGCGGTTGGCGATTCTGGGTCGTGGGCGAATCAGACTCAGCTGTTTGGTCTGAATCGGTATGCCGATCTTGGACTGTTACCTCCCAAGGGTAATAGAACTCCTTGAGAAGTCCCATGGGGTCGGGTGACTGTTCTGGGTCGGACTTGCTTGACGACGACGTGGGTCGTACAGGGTCGGAGTAGATGTGGGCCGCTTGGTTGTCACCTTCGTATGGCTTGAGCACATCCAGATGAACAACACGAGTGTTCCGAGGGTTGGAAACCAGGGCTATTCGGTAATCAACCTCGGTTACACGGTCGATGATCCTCCAGGGACCAGTCCAGGGCCGAGCGAACTTATTATTCTGCGTGAGTGGCAGATAATAATACCGGACCAGTTCGCCTGGTTGAAACTGGGGTCGTGGTTTTGCGTGGGCGTCATAACCCATCTTTTGCCGAATCGCCGCTTTCTCAAGATGGTCTTGGGCGAAACCGTGGGCCGTCCTGATGGCCTGCCGCAAATACTCCACATACTCCGGACCACACGGAGGTAGAGGCTCAGGGTCGTAGGTCGGGAACATGAGGTCGACTGGCAAGTTACACTCATGTCCATACACCATCAGATGCGGGGTGCATCCCGTGGACGAGTGTACTGAGGTTCGATAGGCCATTAACACATATGGCAGGTGCAAGTCCCAATCGTTTGCACGATCGCTGACGAACACACTCAGCATGTTGAGCAATGTCCTGTTGAATCGCTCAACTTGGCCGTCGCTCTGGGGTCGGTATGGGGTCGTACGAATCTTCTTAGCGCCCAGTAGACGCACAACATGCCGGAACAGGGACGACTCAAACTCAGTACCTTGATCGCTATGGATCGCCTTGGGGACACCGTGGTAGACTATCCACCGATTCACCAGGGTGTCGGCAACATTTTTGGCCGTATGTCGCCGTAGCGGAAAAGCGTCAGTGTACTTCGTAAAGTAGTCCGACACGACTAGTACATACCGATGGCCTCTTCCCGTGACCTTGTGGGTGTCGAGGATGTCCATCGCTATTCTGTCGAACGGCGCTCCTGTCGGTAGCTGTGTCAGGGGCGATCTTTTTGGGGCCGGTTTACCCTTGCGGGTCACACATTGCGGGCAGCGGGCACACCAGCGGGCGACGTCCAGCGCCAAGCCGGGCCAGTAGAATCGGCGCCTGACTCTCTCGATGGTACGCTGTATGCCGAGATGTCCGACAATCTTTAGGTCGTGTAGTTGGTGCAGAACTTGTGTCCTGAGTGCTACGGGGAGCACGGTTTGCACCACAGGCCGTCCGGCGGGGTCGGGTTTTATATGTCGAACCAGCACTCCGTCTTGTAGCGCCAGGAGGTTCCAGCGGGAAACAAGTGTCTTTACCTCCTCTCCTTGGCGGGCGACTTCTCGAGAGTCGGGCTTGGTGCCGGCTAATATCCATTGCCGCACTTTTCCAACGCCGGGGTCGGCTTGCTGTGCCGCGACAATGTCCTGGGTCGAATAGTCCGAAAGCCACTTTTGTCCATCAAGTGTGGCGTCCAAAGCACGGACTCGAACAACTTGGCATGCCGAAACTAGCTGGGGCAAGACCGGTGATGTTATCGAATCACTGTCCAGGAGGTCTGCCCTTGTCTGGGTCGGAACGACAGTTATCCGACGAACTGGAAGTTCTCCGGAACTTGTTTCTGGGTCGGTCGGAGGTGTGACGAGTCGTCCGGGACAGTCTTGGTGTTTACAACTGTGGCACCGTGACAGGCTGTCGGCGTTACCGTGTAGTTTACCGGGTCGATGCTCTATCCGAAAGTCATACTGCTGTAGCTTGGCGAGCCACCTAGCGAGCATGCCGTCGGCGTCGCTGTAGTTTTTCAGCCACCTCAGCGAGCTATGGTCGGTCCGGAGGAGGAATTTCCTACCCCAGAGGTAGTGCCGATAGTGTTGCACCATCTCAACTACTGCCAGTAGTTCCCGATAGGTGGTGCAATAATTCTGCTGAGTCCGGGACAGGGTTTTACTGGCGAATCCGTTGGGGATCTCCTTCCCGTTAACCCTTTGTGAGAGGGCGCCTCCCACAGCAAAGCCGCTTGCATCCGTGTCGAGGATGAAGTAGTCGTCCGGATTCTGGGTCGGATGAGCGAGCTTGGGCGCCTTGATGAGGGCGTCGCGGAGTCGCTGGAAAGCTCGTCGCTGGGCCGGTCCCCAAGTGAAGTGGCATTCACCTCGGGTAAGCGCTACGAGGGGTTCAGCGATCTCAGCGTAGTCCTTGATGAATCGCCTGTGGTAGTTGGCGAAACCAAGGAAAGCCCTGACGTCGGTGATCTCGCACGGGGTCGGCCATTCTCTGATGGCTTTAACTTTGTTGGGGTCGACTCGGATTCCTTGGCCGCTCACTATGAACCCTAAGTACAAGATTTCCCGTTGGAATAACTCACACTTCTTGGGCTGAAGTTTCAGGCCTGCCGATCTGATCCGATCCAGGACCGCTTCCAGGTTTGCGAGTGCCTGATCGAATGTTCTGCCGTAAGCTATCACATCGTCGAGATAGCACATACACCGGGTCCACAAGTAACCACGGAGTATGGGGTCGTCTGGCGGTGGCCTGAAGAGTGTGTGAAGAGGCGGCAGTTTGGATTCCAGTCCACTCGGAAAGGCGTAGAATCCACCGTCGTCGGAGATCCATTCAATCTCGGACATGCTGTCCGTTCCGGTGCCATTGGCAGTCGGGGGTGACACCCCTTCAGGACGACGGTTTCCACGTGGTGGCCGCTGTGGTCGCGGTGCGGACACCCCTTCATGAAAAGAGGCCGGTTTCGGGGTCGGAGCTTGACATTTTGTACACACCCCTTCAAGGAGCTGAGGTGTGGGCTGGGCCGGCTGCGGGGTCGTTATTGGTGTCGTTACCGGTACAGTAGTCGTGACAACCGCGGGTGTGGAGCGGGGAACGTTGTCCTGTTGTCTGGAAGGCCCTTGCTCCTCAGCACCTTCCCCTACTGGTTTAACGACGGGGTCGGAGGTGTTGGTGGGGCCAGTTTGGTTTGGTTACCGGTTTGGTTAGGTACTGACAACACTTGAGCTGTCCTTCTTTCAGTACCGGGACCATTAGGCCGAAATGCTAGCGGCTTCATGCCGTTGCGTACTAGCACATCCTTAAGCCGAAAGCACCGCATCCAGCGATGGCCGGGCTTCTTGCAAAAGAAGCAAACCATGGGTCGTCCGGGTTGCGGGGGTCGATCACCTTTCATCGGGGCCGTTGTTCGCAGGACAGAAAAGATAGCCGTTTCCTCACATAGTCCATTCTCGTCACTAAGGACGCACTGGAAAGCTTCAGCCACCCACTCGCGTGAGCTGGCCGGCACTGAATGTTCGTCGCAACCTTGCAGGCCGGTAGTGTCACTGTCCGCGGGGTCGTAGTAGGCCGCAATTTGCTCTGGGGTTAGTGTTTCCCCCTGAGTGACTTGTCCCATGGCACAAGACAGTTCTTCATTAACAGGGTCGTCTTCCGCGTATCCGCTTGCGGAAATGTCGGCACGTCGTGTGCCTCGATGTCGATCTCTGGCTGTCCTCTGCTGACGACTCTCTACTTTGAGAACGGCCGTAAGTGCCTCACTGTAACTGTTAAAAGTGAGGGCACACAGTTTATCGGCAATGGGGTCGGGTTGGCCGTTAACGAATTGTGCAATTACAGTTCGTTGCCGCGACGTTGGCGTAACGTCATCGAACACTTGCTCCGCCAGGGCTTGGAGTCGCTCCATGTAGTGTTCCGCGTCCTCTTTTCGTTCCCGTTTGAGGAACGGAAAATCGTCCCGTTTGGACTGTCGACGGGGCTCGGGTTCCCAGCCCTCTAGAAGTTGGCGACGTAATTGTCCCAGGGAGTCGCGACTGGGATATTTAGAGCTAGCGCTTCAGCGCGGCCGCGCAGCGTGCTCCGGAAGGTCGTCGTCTTGTTGAGGTCGGAGTAAGTGAAAGCCGCGGTAAATTGTTCGAAACTCCGAATGTATTGAGTGAGATTGCCCTCCTTGAAGGTCGCACGCCATTGAGCCATTTTAGCCGTAGCCAACGTTTGGGGCTCAGACGTGAGTCTCTGTGGCGTGGGCGTATCAACACTCACCGCAACTGATGTAGTCGCTGCAGTGGCCGTCGGAGTCGGAACAGCCGAAGTCGCTGGAGCCGTCGTATCTGGGCTGATCAAAGTCGCGTTAGTGGGGGCGGTCGGTGCTGTCGTCGCGGAGACGGCGAGCGATGCGGCGGGTGGTGCCGTCGTGTGACTGGGGTCGTGTGGTGCTTGTGCAGCGGGGGCCGGTTGACTGTATGGAGGCGTCACCCATGGTATCCCGACTGAGGGTGGGAATACAGCCGGTGGTGGATATCGGTATACCGATCCATCTGGGCATACACCATGGTACACTAATCCGGGCTGTGTACCATGATAGCCGGTGTCAGCTATCACGCTGGGAACGCCACCATATCCGGGCGGTGGGTTCGCGTAGCCGACATGCGGTGAATAGTATCCGACAGCTACTCCATTTGGAACACCGCTTGTTGCGCCAGGGTATCCGACTGGCGGTACACCATATCCGTTGGTGTTTCCGACTGATTGCGAGATCGGAGGTCCGATCATTGGCACAACACTTTCTGCCGGAGCAGACACAACTTGATCTTGTGACGGATCGAAGCGCGGTTGTTCTCCGGTAGTCGGCGATGGTCGGTGCGTAGTCGGCGCGGGAGCGCGTGTGTCGGAAGTCGGCGTGTCGGGGTCGCAGGGTCGGCGACTTGATGTCGAGGGTGCTTGTCGGGGTCGCGCTTGTCGCATGGTGGCGCGAGATTCCGTCATCGTGTCGCTGGGTCGTTGTTGTCGTAGAGACGTCGCGATCCGGGTAGCGGTCGTCGCCAGGATGTCTTCGGATGTCGCTCCCGTCTGGCTGGGTCGTGTGTACTCTACCACCGTAGGCTCGGTCGGTATGCGTGAGTACATTTCTGGTGCGGGGTCGTGTTGTCTCGGCGTCATGGACGGCGCCAGGGGTCGATTGGCCGAATAAGCGTTCGGCGGGGTCGGTTCCGGAACATTGTCAGACTGACAAACCCACTGTCGTATCCGAGAGTTACTTGGTGGGTGCGTAACCATTGACGTGTCTATGGTTACCGGCCGAACGTTCACTGCTAATTGTTCTGGGTCGATATCACTATCTACGCCCGCTCTTTGACGTGAGCGCGTATAGTTTCTGTCGGCAAAGTCACTTTTCTGGGTCGCTCTAGCCGGCGTGGCCGAGTACGCTCTAGCGTGTGCACGCAGAATGTCACTTACTGTATGTGACGGCGCGAGCGGGTCTTCGTCTAGGAACTCCTGCACCAGGTCGGTAGGCGGCGAAAACGATCTCAGGGTCGAATGGTCGCCGATGGAGTCGAAAAGGCCGGACGGTTGTTGCTCCTGCGACAGTGGAACTGTATCGCTCATGGCAACTGAGCGAGGGCCGGAAGGTCGGAAGGCCGGATTCGGATTGATCATCACTTCGTCATCCGTGGGGTCGAGTGGCTCACCGCGGGAAGCTCCCGGGGCCAATGCCATCAATGCCGGTCAGGTCTGGGTCGAAGATCCGAGACTAGCTCAGATCCTGGTCTACGGCGCCAATGTGAAGAATACAGTTCTTTGGCCCGTATCAGGCCGAATGTCTGTGATGTTGTGTTACAGACCACAAGCCGGCAGTTCAAATTCAAACTGTTTATTGTGGTGATAATGTCTAATGATCAATCACACACACCACAATCGGGGCCGCTCACACCTACGTCGGTGATTTCCCAGTCGAAGTATCCTAAATATTATAGTCCTCTGTATATATATAACAGTTTATGTATCCACGTTATATCAGCTTTTACATTCACTTATATGATCACGGCCGTTCTTCTTGGTACAATATAAAATACGACCGTCTTCATTGAACACTTCTACTCAACTGCGCAAATAACTGGGGCCGAGGGATCATGTGTCTGTGTAATTTCCCGCCAAGTGTAAGCGGTGTTGTGATAGGTCAAATGTATGCTGCAATGCGCTGATGTCACCGGGAAAGTGGGTTTCCCCGGCTCGTGTCAATACTTGTAATGCCTGTATCTGTGCACGTGATGTGTGGAGTATGTGTGTCAAGTTCTATGTTTAGAAGTCAGTGCATGTGAAGGTCAAGGCCGAGTAAACGGGGCCGAGTGTACTGAACAAGTGGGGCCGCAGGTGCGTGGTTTGACCTGTGTGTGTAACCATGACTACATGGAGTTTATGCTTGTGATCGTATAGTGTGTACTTGTCCTGTATGTAAGTCATGTAGAATGAATGTTTGTTGTGGAAATGTGTAGTGCGCGGGAGGGACGGGAGTTACAGTCGCTAAAATTACTACATGATTATATATTTGTTTGTTTTTTACGAGATTTGTGTCATGATTGCGTAATCTAGAAAGTTGCTTCCGTGTGATTTCATTCGAAACCATGTCATAATTATCATAACATTGAGTTATTTTTCTGATCTGATAAAAATTAAAATACGATGTCAAAAGCATTGAGTCAGTGTAGAGTTGATATGTCACCTCTTTGTGATTTCATGTTATGTACTAATAAGTGTCCTGATAAAATAGTATGTGATCAAAATAACACTCTTTCAGTTCATAACTGCTAACAAGTAAAAGTCACGGTCCCACTGTCACGAATGTTGGTCACGAATAATTATGAACAAATAATTTCAAACATCGGCCTGATAAATCTAGTAATTCCAGACATAATTTTATAAATGTTTCTAATTACGTACATGTGTTAACACAGATAACTTTCAGAAGCAAGGGACGATTTTTGTTTTGTATATATATTATACAACATGATTGTCATGGTTTCGGAACCGGGAAACGTTATCGATTTATATTGACAAGATAGGTCAATTGACCAAAATAGGTCAATCATAAACCAGGAAAATAATAGAGCGTTCTCACAGTATGGTTTTTTTCGACAAAGCAGACGACCATTCCACAAGATATGATGCATGACGTTCTACGGCGTTTAATTTTTCACATTTTTTTTCAAATGTACAACCACCTCTTTCAGTCGGCCCAGGACTCATTCTTCTGTTTACTTCCTTGTTGCATGTACTGAATTCTAAAATCACTCGGTCGATATGTAATCGCCATATTTCACCCGGGCGGAGTAACTCACATGGACGGGATGATTTACTGTTTGTGGATGTGTCTTTTATATTACGGATTAATCTTTGCTGGATTCGTCATAAGGACAGCACAAGGTAAACACAACAAATATATAACTTTTGTAACTCGATAATAATATCATTTACAACATTAAAGTTTATAAAGCATAGTACACAACCTTTCTCGCTTGTCTCTATGATGGTTATGACGCTCCTTATAGATTTTGACGACCATACATGTAGTATAATGGTATATTATATATGTATTCCTCCTACATATAATGACCCAACTGACTGTCCTTATGACTACCTTGGTTCCAGCATGTAACTTTGGCCAGTCCTGTCCATTCCCGTGTCACTGCCAGAGCGGGTCGTGTGACTCTGTGACTGGCGAGTGTGATTCTCGCGGCTGTGCGACTGGATCACCTCCAGGGTATGACTGGGGAGGATACGGCTGTCAGACAGGTAGGCATGGATGGAATACACACAGGGTATGACTGGGGAGGATACGGCTGTCAGACAGGTAGGCATGGATGGAATACACACAGGGTATGACTGGGGGGATACGGCTGTCAGACAGGTGGGTATGGATGGAATACACACAGGGTATGACTGGGGAGGATACGGCTGTCAGACAGGTACGTAAGGATGGAATACACACAGGGTATGACTGGGGAGGATACGGCTGTCAGACAGGTAGGTAAGGATGGAATACACACTGGGTATGACTGGGGAGGATACGGCTGTCAGACAGGTAGGTAAGGATGGAATACACACAGGGTATGACTTGGGAGGATACGGCTGTCAGACAGGTAGGTAAGGATGGAATACACACAGGGTATGACTGGCGAGGATACGGCTGTCAGACAGGTAGGTAAGGATGGAATACACACTGGGTATGACTGGGGAGGATACGGCTGTCAGACAGGTAGGTAAGGATGGAATACAAAAGGGTATGACTGGGGAGGATACAGTTGTCAGACAGGTAGGTAAGAGTGGAATACACACAAGGTATGACTGGGGAGGATACGGCTGTCAAACAGGTAGGTAAGGGTGGTATACACACAGGGTATGACTGGGAGGATACAACTGTCGGACATGTTGGTAAGGATGGCAATACAAACAGGGTATGACTGGGGAGAATACAGCTGTCAGACAGGTAATGACGGAATGATTATACACAGCATATTACTAGAGGATATGCATGCCAGACAAGAAGGAAATACTAGTGTCACACTAAAGCCGGATCAAATACGGATTCATAAAGATTAACCCTGGATCACTCAAGATCAAGATTTGTAGCAATGCGGGGCTATCTTGATGGTATATTCGAAGGTATCACCATACTGGAGCCAACTATATATCACCACAGTGTAACTATGGCATTCTTATGGACAACCCTGGACATGCATCAGGCAATCCGGAACAATCACGAAACAGTCTGGGGTGATATGACTTAGATCTACATGTAATTCGTGGCTCATCCTTAGTGCCTTCATGAAACATCCGGGCCTGTTCGGGGCATCATAGTATACAAGACCACTCAGGATAGTAAAAGTGACGCCAAGAATTCACAATGGACATTCCCATACTATCCATGATGTAGCCTATGATGTCCTCCAGATGACTACGGACTGCATTTCCATCCTGGTCCATCAAGCACTGCCCAGATATATCCAGGACTTCCCTGGACTAAATATGGATTGAGTAGTCCGGTTCACCAAAGTTTCACACCAGGGTGTGCCGTGATAGTCCGGGACTGTTACTTTAAGAGCTGGAATAAACACATTGTACAGTATGGTTAAGAAATTATCTACCCGTAGATAGGTTACAGGTAGGTGATATACACATATATTTTTTAGCCGGATATGCAGTTGACTGACAGGCAGGTGAGGGTGTGTCAAGTAAAATTTGCTGTGTTCTCGGATTCGATTACTTGCTGATTGACAATGAATAAATTCAACAATTGACCATGATTTTTGTGTAAAAAACACTATAGGTAACGTGGCATTCAACAAGCGTACCAGCCAGAATGGCGATTACAACAGTCACAGGATAGCGAGTCGCGCGGTTGATGGTTCGCTCAGCATCTCGGTGCCACAAGGCTGTTCTCATCCGTATGCGGATTCCCGGTACTCTCCTGAATGTGCCACAAATACCGACTGTTCCAAGGCCTGGTGGCAGGTGGACCTGGGAGGTCTTCACAGAGTCACCGAGGTCACCATCGTCAACACTGACAGCGCCGCCGGTAGGATGGAATGACGAAAATGTGACTGTTCATTGTTTAGCCACGCGTCTTTCGCATAATGGATTAATTTGTCAAATATCATCACACGATTTATTTTTCAGTACACATTCCGAAGCATATCAGTGGCAACAATTCTAACCCACCCCTCCCACCGTACAATGTGTATTTATATAGCCAACTCCCTCAGTTATGATAAAAGCAATCTTCCTAACTTGTGTAATGCCTTGGATATCCTTTCATTCTGTACTGGCAAAATAATACAAAAAACATACACAAAACGGTGAAATGATACTAACAATAATGTCGAATAATTGCCCCAACAATTGCTACAATCACAGTCGAAACACCCTTCTATTGTAATTGGTGAAAGAGTTGATGTCACCATAAGTATTATAAGTATTTTATTCACTCGACTCTACGTGTAGGGGCTGTTATGAGTGAATGACCCACTTACCTTCAAGGTTCAAACCTACGTGATACATTATGTATGCTCATAGCACAAACAAATTCAATAATGTCAATATGATCCAAAATAATATTTAGACTGGCTCAGCCATTCCAGGTAAATCTGATTCTGATTCTTACTGTCACCATGTTACATGTTTGTGAAGGTCCATGCATTCCGTCTCCAAACAATGATGCTCAAGTACTCACAAACTCCGTGTTGTATGATTGTATAATTTCAAATTTGCTTTGTTTGTAGAATTCTACAGATTGAATCACATCAGCATACGAGTCAGTAACGATTCTAGCGTCATCTCTGGTACGGTGTGTTCCCGTATCGAGGGAACTGTCGGCAAGGGTGAGATAAGAACATCCACATGTACTCCACCACTGGTCGGAAGATACGTGACTCTCTTCAAATATGGTTCATCGGATGCCAGAAATGACAATGTAAAGATATTCACTGTGTGTGAAGTCATCGTTTATGGAAACCAATTTGAAGGTCAGTATCGCAGAAAGTAGGACTAGAATATTATAATGAGCTGTTTGCATACGATATGCCTTTTTTTTTTTGGTGCATCGGCTATTTTTTCATGTTTCAAGTAATGCTATTCAATTCATGTTGGCATACTTAGGTACTACCGAGCGAAATATAATGTTTATCGGTAATTGCGACATGTAGTACATGTACATGAAATATTTAAAATAGGAAGTTGATTGGTTTTTCTTTTTAAAAGAATGCAGTAACTGCAGCTCCCCGGGGATATGTACAAAAGATTATGGCTGTGTGCCCAATTGCGGTGCAAACGGATATCCGAACACTTTGTGTCAATCTGGTAAATAAAGGACATTCAACGATGACTAAACTGTTATTAGTAGTATAGAGTTCGTTTTAACGTCTCAACTTCTAATTTGCCATTTTCACTAGATTGCTCAAGAGGGAGTATGCCAGATTGCACATGTGTAAAATGTCGACGGAACAAGTGTGATGCAGGCGGAATTTGTTCTGAAGGATGTCAACACTGGTGGTCTGGAGACAGATGTGAAACAGAACTAGGTAATTATTGTTATTCTTGTTGGTGATCAATGCCATGGCATTTATCAATAACTATACTTTCCTACACCTTTCCAGCTCCGCTGAATCTGAACGACTTGGAGATCATAAACCAAGCTTCTGATTCACTTACTGTGTCCTGGAGGACCAAGCCAGTTGTACCGCAGACGCTATTAGAAAATTACGGCTACCTGATCAAGTACCGTCGATCATCTGCTACCAGTTGGACGAGAGTGAGAAACGTATCACACATGAATGATCACACATACGAGGAGCAGATAAGCGGACTTGTATACAACACAGAATACACAGTCAACGTGACATCTTACAGAACACAGAACAACAGAGTCGAGCATGGAGATTACATCTCCGTCCGCGGGAAAACAGAGTGTAGAGGTAATACTGTTATGGTGTTTATGTGCATTCATTGGTCCCATGAGAATGCTCGGATTTTGAGAAGAATGTTGTACTCTGTTTTGCTTACCCTGTTTACAGCGTTTTTGCTGATAATTTTGCGATTCTGGATGATATCGTATTATAACTTGGAATACTTCACTCTGGAGTCAAACGCCAATTTCTTACCAAATTTCAGACTTCTACGGCAAAAAATATGCCAAGATTCCTGAGATTCCGTTTCGGCTGAAGTTTAACATGGTGGTAGATTGCCCACTTTTTCGATTTTTGTGATAAAATTCTGAAACTCAAATAGATAAATCTGAAACTTAACTCGATAATTGCCGTTTGACTACAATGTGGAATATGCCAAGTTATAACACGATGCGATTTAGCATCCCAAAAATATAAAGAAAATACGCTGTAAAGGCACTAAAGGGACTTTTAAAAATCAGAGTATAGGGCCTACACGATTTTCTTCGACTAAATTATACATTCCTCTCACAGCACCGGATCCTCCGACGATGAGATTGGCGGCGATAGCTCCACAGTCAATAGTGGGGTTAGAACAGATCAGAGTCACGTGGACGGTACTTGTTATTTACACAATCCTATCAATGGAAGTATTTTGTAACGCACTATATGCTAGTTGCTTTGATTGATCGGAAATATATTGTCGAGTGGTTTCGAGGAAATATGCAGTTTTCCTGTTTCCCTGAGACGATTGTTGCCCCGAAGAAAATATAATCTAACTCAATGGACAACAAAACTGCACACTATTAGATCAGCCAATCTTTCTAGCTGTTTATGTGAATGATTCTCTTCCCTGACATCGATTTAGGTGCATTCAGTGTTATTGCTATACAAGAAGCTGAGAACGCTAAAACGTTCAGAATATTTTAACCAATATCTACACATGATAGTATATGTATTTATAATATAAAGCAATCAACTATCTCGTTTTACAGGACCTGGCTGTTATTCAGTCTGGATGCTCAAGTTTTGTGAGATGCACGATCTACTACACACTGTCTGGTGGCACAGAGAGAAGTGTGGATTGTGGACGAACCAGGACGTCTAGAATACTTAGCGTTTCAACAGTCGGGGAATACGAGGTTTATATCAGAGTAGAGAACAACGAGCGACTCATGGCCAACACGACGAGGCAGACGGTTCAGATCCGCATCATTCCACGTGAGTACACAATTAAATTTTTTGATTGAGTAAGGCTGCTAGTGCCAAATATATAGCGACCGCCAGTGTGCTTTATATTGAATACAATTATTATGTGTTGACTGTTAGATGGTTATATTTTATCGATTTGTGGCATAAAGAGGCTTCTGAAGGAATTTTTTTCCCTGTAAGTTGTATGTCTGCCAAAGATTAGAGTTGAAAATAAAAAATAAAATGATAACGGTGACAGATTGGTGATTACTTATCAGGACCCATGGACAAATTGTTACATGATTATCAACAGATATATCTGGGTTAAAACACGTATTAAATTGTTCGTTTTAGAATGTTTGTGTTACTCACATGCATGAGTGAAAAGTTCTTACGTGGAGCTCATCTCCGGTATGGAATTCTAATCTGTGGTCACTGCCAGCTAACCAAGATACACTGAGGATATAGCACTATTACTTCTGTAAAAAAACACAATTGTTAATTCTGTGAACAAATTTTCTCAGTGTATGTGAGAGCAAAGCGTTGGGTGTAAACGTCTATTGTGTCAGTGGTTTTATGCCAGTTCAAACTGTTGAGATCTTCGTAGACATCATTTGGAAACTATCGATGTCAATGATATCATATGTTAAGGAAGGTTTCACACAATGACCAATTTCCACTGGTAATACACTGATATGCACAATGACCTTATTCAATACAGCCGAGTTCCCCAACAACGATAAACCGTCAATAACAGACTTCAATGCTTACTCCATAACCATCGCATGGAATGCAATCAGCTACCTCCCAGGGAATTATCTGTACAAGTATAGACTAGACTACAGAGGTCCATCAGGTTCCTGGATACCTGAGTCCACAGAGTCTCACACAACCGGTCAGTCATACCGGATAACCATAGACGCTCTGACGTACAATACGTGGTACACAGTCCGTGTGACCCCGTACATGATCTACCAGGGCAACGATATCTACGGGAGAGAAGTCATTCTGGAACAGAAATCCAGGTGTATTGGTGAGTGTCAAGTTTATTGCATCATGATTTGTGTTGTAGTCACCTATAGTACTATACAATGCGATATTATTATGTGTCAAAATGTTATTGTTGAACTCTTCAGCTCCCCTGCGACCGACAATCGCGAGTCTGTCAGCAGCACCTCCATTCTCGAGCCAAGGCCTCGAGAGGATCAGTGTCTCTTGGAGAGTAAGAGCCAATCCAGAAAACTGAATGAAATGCTATGCAAGAAAATTTATTCAAGGGTCAATAAAAAACTGAAAATATAACGTGACATATTCCAACTGTTTCAAATTTCTGATAATACGTAGGAATTTTGACTGACCTTGATACTGTGTGAACATGAGTACTTGAACATGAGTACATGTAGTTGTGTGATACCAAAATGACATGGCGACCCTAAACTCTGATTGCCAGCTACCATCGAATTCTGGGTGTTTTCGCCTAACCCAATGCGTCATATACTACATAGTGTCTGGAGGCACCTGGGAAAATACCCAGTGTGGAAGTTCCACGTCCAAGATATTCAGTGTGACCAATGATGGGGAATACCAAGTTTATATCAGAATAAAGAACAACGAGGATTTCCAGAGAGAAACGCACATACAGACAGTCGATATTGAGAATATCATACCGGGTATGGCTTGTAAAGATTATTTTATTTAACTTTGCACTGACATTCACTTTGGGTGTCATTGCTGTTGGTTCATTTTTCATAGAACATTAACGATTAAAAGAATACTTTGTAAACTATTGTATTTTCTATGCACGACCACAGCTAATTTTCCAAGATCGGATAAACCGACAATAACACATTTTGAGGCCAACCAGATGACGGTGTCCTGGAGTGCCATAAACACTGTGCCACAGGATGACCGTCAGAAATATGGATACAGACTGGATTACAAAAATGGAACTCAGTACTGGACTCCATGGATCGCTGTATCTAACGAGCCCCACACACCGAGTCTGAGATACGACAAAAACATAGACGGTCTGACGTACAACACGGTGTACACAGTCCGTGTGACTCCGTATAGGATTTACCGGGATGACAACATCTACGGGACAGCGGTCAGCCTGGAACAGAAGACCAGCTGTATTGGTGAGTTTTCATTGCTACTTTCCGTTGCTGACGGATTGGCGAATTATGCTTGCTCGTGGCTTTTATCAACTCACTTCAACATAATGGATCATAGGATTCAATGAATTATTTACTTCTATTATTTGATGCCTATTTTAGCGCCTGATGAGCCAAATATTACCACTCTGGAAGTAATTGACCCAGTATTGGTACCTGGTCTAGAACGTATCGATATCTCCTGGACGGTAAGGACTATGGTCATTCCCATCCTTTTTAAATTGTTATTGGTGTCATACAAATTGTGTCACTATATACAGTTGTATATTTCAGATCTCTGGTAGAAGTGGATGCCGCAGATTGGATCAGTGTACTCTACACTATGGAGCAGAGAGTCTCGTGGTGATCTGTTCCTCGTCGTCACGAACACTTACTCCACAGGCGGAGGGAGAGTACGACATCTACCTGGAAATAGTCAACAATGAAGACATGTCGAGCCGGAGTGATAGCTCTACTAAACAAATCAGAAACATAGCAGAAGGTATCGTGACTTTTATGTAGCATAATGCGTAACACTAGGTTTTGGAGAGTTGGTATGTTGTAATTGTCTGATATTTTAAACAAAATGTAATGCACCAGTTTCTAAAAAATTTCGGGTACCTAAATGTAAATAGTGTCACACGACAATGAATATATGACATAATTATTCTATCACAAGGTGTGTCTTTAAATTTGTCTTCAGCTGCCTTCCGCAATTCGGATCGTGTTATGGTAACGTCATTCACGACAGATCAAATACAGTTCTCTTGGACAGCAATATCCAGCATCCCAGATGATCAGACAGACGATTATGGCTACAGAGCAGAGTATATTGAAAGTGAAACTGGACCCCATGAACTGAACGCATGGACGAAATTGATGGACGAATCTCATACGACTGGCAGGACGTATGAGGGTACAATTGAGGGTCTGACTTACAACACGAACTACACAATCAGAGTCATCCCTTACAGAAGAGTTAAGATTGGGAGTATTGAAGATGGATCATCAATTCAAGTGATCCAAAAGACAAAATGTTTGGGTGAGACAAATCGCAAATAATATGTAAGTTTTATCTATCTCATCGATGTATAATATGATGACTCTGGGTATTTTTTTGTTTAGTTCCTGAAGAACCAGAAATCACAAATATCACTGTACTATCACCAGTTAACTCTACCGGCTTGGAAAGACTATACATCGCCTGGGTCGTAAGTAACTACCTGTAATCGAGTCGCCAGGCCAGTGTAGTTTCCGATATAGCCTCACTTTCTATAATAATTCACTCATTATAGGTTTCAACTGGTTTTGTCGAGCACTAATAGTAGGTGTGGATTTGACCATGCACACAAACACACCTTCCATCTCATAAGGTCCCCGATGGCAGAGGTTGTAATTCGCTGGCCAGTTGTTCCATACATCTGTCTATAACTGGTGGAGAATCTGTAGAAGAGCCTTGTAGCTCTGATCCAGGGCAGCACGACACAATCCTGACGGTGACAGATGCCGGAGAGGTCAGCGTGTTCGTGGAGATCGCCAACGACGAACAGCTCTCCAGCCGGACCACAGCAGAAGCTGTAGTGGTGGAGCGAATTGGTACAGGTATTCAGTGACTCGTGGATTTGCCATTCTGCTAACCTGAACAGATTCATATTTTTCCAATATTAATCTGTTGAATATTGTTGAATAACTGTTGAATATTGTTCTAATTCATAGAACCCACTGGTGAACCGTTACTAGCTGTGTATATCGTGGTGCCATTGCTGATCGCTGTAGTGATTGTGGCTGTCGTAGTCGTAAGGTAAAGGACGTGTGTATTCATGTACGCCTCTTTTAGCATCACAAGTGTGAGGATGACTCGACGGTCGGTAGAGCGTTCGCCTTACTAGCGAATGATCCTGGGTTCAATACCTGGTTTCGCTCAGCGGTGAAGGCGTTGGTGCAGGGTGAAGAGTATGATTGTCATCGAACAACGATGGTAATGGAAAGGCTGGTGGATGATATACGCACACCAAACAAAACAGGGTCCCTCAGACTCCCTCTGGGAATAAGTGCGTTCCCTTTCGTGGGTTATTCTGAGGGCTTACCCCCTAAATAATCTTATCGGAGTGTGTATGCTGCTCCAATTACAAAGTCCGTTCTGCTTCCAGGGTTCGTCGCGGTAGACCCTTCAAGAGACCCGACATACACATACCCAATCCAAGGCTCCCGTGGAGAAGAAATCCCGTAGATAACACCAATGACAGTGAGCATTCAGTCTTGACTCATTCTCTCGAAGGAGGAGTACATGTAGTTCTATAGAAAGGAGTATTTCTATGCATGATCTCTAACATGTCGTTATTTACCGGTCCTTAAATGTCGAATATCCTAACCGATTGATTTCCTCGTTCCCACTAGCGCAAGACGTTCCAACACCGAAACCTCCCACGCTTCCAAAGAAGACTAGAAAGCAGCCGAACGTGTCGACTGAACCGGCCTCTAATCCTACCGTGATCAGCAACGTCGTGAACAGGGCGGATCTGGAGGCGTACTTCAACGATCTTGTGAAGCGTGGCAAACTTAAAACTGCATATGAGGTATTCATACATGGACATGTGTTTTCCAAAATATATTCATCTGACTACCTAATTCCTATTTACATTAGTGTGGAGGGATGTTCAAACCTGTTTGGCGCCTTTTTAGGCCATCCCGAAAGACGGATCTGGTTCCAGTGACATCGGACGAAAAGCAGACAACATCAAGAAGAACCGCTACAAGAACATCGTTCCCTGTCAGTAAATAAACAAAAACAAACCCCAATCATTCATGACTGGGGCCAAACTAGCGTAATTGTGTGAATAAAGCTGTTTATCCTGTACAGTGTACACAAGATGAAATCGCCCGACAACTTCTTGTAACAGTATAGACATAGGCCTACGGCTATGGTAGTTAGACATTCGACTTTGGTTTTACCAACTATTGTAGTTTACTGATGATGACATTGATGTCTCCCCTGTAGACGATGACACCCGTGTCAAGCTACCACTCGTGGACGAACAAGACCACACCGACTACATCAATGCCAACTACGTGACGGTAACAACACTTGTTTCTTATTATGTGATCATGCAATTCATGAATCATCAAACCACGTCGACTGACGTGGTTGCCTATTTGTGTCACTACTGGAGCCAGAATCCATCTTTCCATTACTCTCCATTTCTCTTCACAGGGATATGCAAACACGAACACAATATATATTGCTGCGCAAGGTAATGCAGACCGTTGAACTGTCCAATACATAAGGTTTATTGAGTTTGGTTTAAGGAATAATGTATAGATTTGGAGTAATTGTCGCACAATAAACTTCGAGGGCATGGTGATATGGTCCCGAGACGCCAAAGGCGTCGAGGGCTATATCACCTGTCCCGAGAAGTTTATTTTGCAGACAATTACGACAAATCTATACATTATTTCTATTCTAACATGGTAAATGATTGTTAGGAAATAAACGTTACCATGGCTACCCACGTTTGTTGCGGTCATGACGTTTTTGTAGGCCGTATCTCCTGGAAACGAAATCTGATATAGGCCCTAGGACCGTATATTATAAGTTATCATGGGCTTCAGACCCCAATACGGCGTGATATCTGCCTGAAGTCACCATATACCACGAGGCCGCAGGCCGAGTGGGATATGCTGACTGAAGGCAGATATCCTGTCGTATTGGGGTCTGAAGTCCATGGCAACGATTTTATCATTGGATTATATGAAGTTCTGCAAAACGTCATTCCGTATTACCCGCCTGAAGCCCACGATACAGAAAATATCGTGGGGCTGCGTCACAGCTCTCTAAATACGGCGTGGTATTGTCGGAGAATTGACCAATCAAAATCGCGCATTTGCAGCAATCAGATGATAACAACTGATATAACACCTTTTGAAATGACTGAAATGCTAAGAGCCGTCTGACGTCACCATGTTAGAATATACTTTATAACATGCAGCCATGTTGTATAATTCATTCAGGCCCCAAGCCGGAGACCACGGATGATTTCTGGAGGATGATCGTGGACAACAACGTCCATCACATCGTGATGCTCACCTTGAGCAAGGAAACTGAAAAGGTTCGTCACAAATACACGACGTCACGGCCGCATGAAATACTGGCAGCGTAAAATACGGAATATGGACTGACTGGGTCAAATAATTGATTGGATTCGCTGAACGTTGATCCAGTGCGATTGTCCGTCTATATTTATCGGCTATAAATAATGAGTTGACCCGAATCACGTATGATTGTTATGTTTTGATGGTGTACAGTTACTATATATCCTGAAACTGTATGAGCAGGTGCTCTGTGAGCAGTACTGGCCGGCCGAGAACGAGCCGGACACGAAGTGGTACGGAGACATCCGAGTGTGCGTCACTGACGTGTTACCCACTAGCCACTACACCATCAGCACCCTGGTCGTATCCACTCAGGTCAGTCCCTGGCGCCCCATGTGGTTCTTCCTATGAAGCTGTCAATACAGCCCGTGAATTATATATCCTGACATGACTGTATGAAATGTTGTGTACTATGCCATTCAAGATTTAATAGGCTCAGGTGCCTCAGAGATCTACAACGATTAGTTCAAAAGTTCCATGGACGTCACCAAAATTTGAACCCCCCAAATTATAACCATATCGGATTTTATTGTTGAATGAAGACATCCAGCTTTCACACTTTTATGTGCCCTATTCTTTGTGATACTACACCTGTGCAGAACATCAAGTTGACGGTGAAGCATTACCAGATCACTACGTGGAGGGACAAGACCAAGCCGGACAGTCCCCTGCCCATGTACGACCTGCTGCACAGGGCACGCTCAGCCAACAGGGGGAGGGACAAGAGCGTGCTGCTTGTCCACTGCAGGTCAGATACATCAAGACAATGTGGTGCCTGAGTCTTCTAATCACATATTTTATCGATGAAATGCCAACAGAAATAACATATGCCGGGTGAAGTACTCAAATGTGTAACGTTACGACCTTATGTTCTCTGAAGTAGATGCTCATAAATTTACTGTCACAAAACAGTGCGGGTGTTGGACGGACTGGGACGTACATCGTACTAGACTACCTTCTGGATCAGATGAATGCTGAAGGACAGGTTGATATCGACGGCACCATCCAGAAGCTGAGGGACGATCGGTCACATCTCGTGCAGACCCTGGTCAGTAGTGTGCATAATGCTAGGTGCAATAATTTGTCGTTGGCTTAATCATTATGGAAGTTGAGAGTGTCTACTATTTTAAACAGAAGCAACCGATCTTTTGCTGGTACTGGAAACCCATTGCTTTTGAATGCCCGGTGGGTAAATGTCGGGTCCAATGAGATGATAAATAGGTGTAATTTGTTTGCAGACTCAGTACTCATTCGTCTACGAATTCATGGTGATGTACGCCCAAGTCGGCCACAGCTATGTCACCCGGAAGGAGCTGCGAGACACCCTCTTCATCAGCGATAATGATATTGATTCAAAGTACAAGGTCGGTGAATCCTCAACCACGAGGAACTCCTATCCTCGTCAGTATTGGGGTGTCAAAATTTCTTACATGGAATTCGTCAGTGTATTCTGTTTCAAGTCCATGTTGTGTGTGTACATGTATATTGTACGACTTCACTGTAGATGCTGCTGAAGCTGAAGAACACGTCAACGTCCCACGACGCACAAGGATCGCTTCCAGAAAACCGTAGCAAGAATCGAAATCCACGTATTGTGCCGAGTAAGCGTGTACCTTATTTTTTTCATTATGATCATAGTGTGTGCTGGCGCAGTAAAACCTCCGTCAACAGGTCAAGTCGTGTAAGATTATTATTTGACTATTTCTATTCGACAGGCGACAACGCACGACCATTTTTGCATCTACCCTGTCCGGGATCCAATGACTATATCAATGCTGTGATGGTCGATGTAAGTGAACTGGACATTGTCCACGCACACCTCAGTACGACCACACACACCAACCACCAACAAGAACGATAAACCACGGACAATGCAAACACAAACAACGGAACTCCTTCACAGGGCCTAATAAATATGTGGAAAAAATACTAAGAATTGCACATACAGGACATGAATGATTCATTAGAATTAAAATTTTTACTGGTAATTATTAGCAACATATAGATACAAATCAATAACTGCATGATACATACGAATTAAGGGTTTGGACGTGAACAAACTCGTTAGGAACTCGTATATAGTATATATTGAATATTAATTCGTACTAAAAACGTTGAACGCCCCTTGCTATCGTACATACTTATGTATCATCCCAACTACCCATCCCAGTTGGTGTAGGTTCAAAACAGGAACTAAAACTCCAGGCAATAACGCTAAATGTGTTTGTTCACAATCTTCCTCATTATGTCATTATTTTGTTTTCCTGAATTATTATTATTTGCTTCCTTTCAATGTTTGTACATTACAATCCCCCAGGATGTTCTGGCATATGCCATATACATGATTGTATCAGGCAGGAATTGTTCTAATTTTGCCTTAAGTACATATGATTGGTTTATTTTGCACCTCTTCACCCACAGCTGTCATTTTTTCACCTAAATCTGTTTGAGGACACGACTTCGGATTTGCTTGTTTCGGATACAGATTCCACTCTAGCTGTAGCTAGCATAGTATATCTTGATGATTGCAAACCTTTGTATTATTAGTTATAGTTGGTACCTGTACCTAATATAAAAATACCTGCAAACTTTTTGTCAGATGCCTATGTACACTTTCACTTTTTAACTTCCGATTAGAAGCCCCTTTGACAGTGCTGGTCAATCAATATTCATCCAACCAACACAAACATTCACAACACGCTGCGCAATCGTTATGAATTGAAAGCATACACCGGTATATGAGAATTCACGAGAATTTAATACTAATATAATAATACAATGTAGTGGATTCCGCTTATATTTCAATACCACTTTTGTTTAACTTGATGTCGATGCAGAGCGTGTGGCACGTACAGTCGCTGATCCTGACCCAGGTGCCTCTCCCCGGGACCGTGGTGGACTTCTGGAGACTGGTGCACGACCACGGCGTGTCCACGGTCGTTCTCCTCGACCAGCTCAAACCCGCTGACAAGGTGCGTGCGTCATCTGCAATACCTGTATGTGCTGGATCACCAATCATCCCTCCTGATTATCATAAAACATATCGTTGATATCCGCAGTACTGGCCCCAAGAAACTGGCAGTTCATATGAGCACGGACCACTCACGGTAGTTCTCCAGAACAAGTACACGAGTCCGAATATCTCCCACTACGATCTCCGAGTGTTCCGGAAGACGCGACCGGATGACGGTCAGGATCTACGCCTGTACCAGCTGCACGGCTGGTACTCGGCCAAACCCGTGCCTCCCAGCGTCAAAACCGCAGTGGACTTGCTGGACAAGGTCAAACATCCACTGAAAGTTGGGACCAAGGTCATCATTCAGTGCTTGTGAGTAGATCGCAAGTTTTACGGACACAGACGAGCAAGTTACAAAAAAATAGAGCAATCAATTAATTATTAGGTGAACTAAGAAGATTTTGATGATACTAAAAGAAATCGAACGACATAATCATTATTGAGGTAGAAACCAGACCAACAAGCCACACTGGTATCATCCATTGACATATTAATAAACCAAGTCAATGATCTCTTCAGGGACGGCGTGGCCCACAGCGGTCTGTTCTCTGTGGCCAGTCACCTCGTGGCCCAGAGCCAGATCTGGGAGGAATTGGACATCCCGCTCGCCGTCATGACAGTCCGCGAAAAACGGCCCGAGTTCCTCATCAACAAAGTAAAAACGACTATAATCTCATAATTTAAAGTTGTAATCTATGTGTATATTTTGATTGAGTGATGTGTTAGATGTTTCAGGATATTTTAACATTGTGATGATGATACATACATTGAATAATTTATTATGATTATGGTTACAGTTAATACTTTTTATTTATCTTTTATTTCGAAAAGGCACAGATCCAGTTTTTGTACGATTTCGTACACGAGAAGCTCGATCGGGGTAATTCCCCGTACGCCAACATGACCTGCGAACCAGTGTACGAGAACACCCCAAACAACCGTCTCAGTCAGGCCGTGTACGCCAATACACAGTCAGAAACCGCCATCTGAGGATCTGATACCCCGCAAACAACCTCAACCAGGCCTTGTACGCCAAAACACACTAAAAAAACCGCCACTTTAGGGCTTGATACGTACACTGCAAGCAATCTCAACCAGGCCCTGAACTCCAATACACTCAGAAACCGCCATCTGAACGTCTGATACCCTTCTAACAATCTTTGTGGCCAGGCCTTGTACACCAATACACACTCAGAAACCAAACAATCTCAACCAATAATCCTTCCAACAAACTCAACCAGGCCTTCTACGCCAATACACACTCAGAAACCACCATCTGAACATCTGACACCCTTCAAACAAATTCAACCAGGCCCTGTACGCAAAAGCACACTCAGAAACCGACATCTTAGCGTCTGACATCTTTCAAACACTAACCACCAGACCGTGTACACCAATACACAGTCAAGAACTGTCATTATGAACGGTTGACATCCTTCAGGCAATCTCAGCCAGGCCCGTAGGCCAGTAAAACTACCATCTTAATGTCTTACACCTTTCAAACATACCAAGCCAGGCCTTGTAGGCCATTAAATCAACAGTCAGAAACCGCCATTTGAACGTATGACATATATCGTGATACACACAATTTTGTATATTTCTCTAATTTTGCTTCAGGTAGGGGAGGTGGGGGGATAGAGGGTAGATATATCCAAGGAAGAATCATAGAAGCATAGCATCAAATTTATTAGGATGTGTACATTATATCAACCCTTGGCTTTACTGCGATATGCAAAGTTTTAATCTCAAGTTTGTTGATACTGATCATAATGGATTGTATATATATGAATATCTATACTTGATTTGGTCGTCCACGTTTTGGACATTTTTGCTGGCGAGGGCTTTTTTATGAGAAATATTATGCAGATCTATGTATTTAATCAGAATACACCAAAGATATTCAGATACTCATGTCTAAAATAGTACTAATATCATTTTTCATCATCGATGGAATGAGCATTACGCAGAAAGCTTTTTGATATTTTGGTGGAATGATAAAGTTTGTTTTCGTGGCATTTACTCGAGATATTTCACATGATATTTCATATATTCAAGATGCTTTCATATTTCGATCAATGCCGTGTACGGTAATGTTTGTTTTCACTGAGTGGACTCAGAAATACATAACGAGAGATGTATTTATGTATTTTATCAGAAACCCTTATGGGTTTCTGATTTTATGTATTTCTGGTGGACTGTACCCAAGAAGTATGTTGGGTTAACCACAACGTTAATCGGTATGGAAGCTTTACATTGTGTCAGTAATACAGGTATTACTAAATGTGTGATATGCTTTGCTCCAAAGATAACAATCATTGATTCCAACTCAGGTCAAAATTTATTTCACGTTGTAATTTTCTTTAACAAATTGGAGTAATGAACAAAACCGTATGTTTGTTTAGAAATTGAATACATGTAGGAAAGTATATATTCATAGTAAACTTGGCGTAAAATTTGAATATATTTAGTTTTTCAGGAGTTGGACTGTTTCAAACTAGTTATCTGCGATTATGTTGATTATATAAATAACAGAAATACATAAGAGAGAAATTTGATGTATTTCTGGTAATATATAATGTATATAACATTCAGGGTTGAAAGAAAAAATGTTGTTCAAAGCTGAATGAAAAGTTGATTTTTTTTTTCATTACTGGCTGTCACTTCCCGATCATTCAATATGGAAATATTTTACTCATTAGAAGCCCATATTTGCATAATATATGCTATTTATCAGTATATATTTTTCGTTCCTGGTGCTGGGGAATCACGATTATTCGGAAATGAGAACTGTTTATCAACCAGCCGTGATATCCATCACGATCATGACCTAGTGCATACAAGAAATGACCATATTTATACCCCCCAAACAGTTGCTCGACCGTCTGTGTATTGATTTGTACATGCTGCCAAAAAAATGAGGTCATGCGGATGAAATTAAATTTCACATTGAACATAGCAAGTACACTTAGGTATGCGTGGGTTTGTACAGAATCACAATGCAAGGGCATTTTCGGAATTTGTGGACGATTCATTTCGGTGTAACTGTCATTTTTACAAAACTGCAATAAATTGTGATTTCACATTTTCTTCCAATTGTCGTAAATGCAGTGTTCTTGATCTTGATGACCAATGTGTCCATGTATTTTTTTCAATTGTGTGTGTTAACTAGTAATAAACGGTGCTTCAAAATACGTCGTGTTGACTAGTGCATGAAAATATGCAACTTTTGGGAAAATCATAATTATTGGAATGGATTTATTTATGAACAGATAACAACAATGATATTGGTGTGAGAAAATCATTTTATTCTGAGGGAATTATGGATAACTCGACAATAACATCTCGAATATAGTTTTCCGTCCACATTCTACCGAAGAAATTCCCATTGATTCCTCTGCCCGTAGTTCCTAACCATTCGCCAGGTGGCGCTATCGAAATACGTTAATAGCCTATCATTTTTTCTAATCGCCAGGTGGCAGCACCACATGCCTCAACTACGTTTAAAACAGGGAAATGAAATAATTGTTCGATACAATCAAGTCAAGTGCCGTCAGTTATTTCTACCAAGTAATGTTAGCTTCGATACATTGAGTAGAACAAGTATTATTTCCAACCACTTCATGTAAAATGTGATCCCCTACGAATATCGATGACTGTCCAAAATACTGATTTGTGGAAATGTATATCAATACCCTTCCGTGGAATATGTTTTGATATTTTCAGTGGTCATTGAGTTCAATGATGTAGTTTTAGTGCACTAGGTATATTTGTTCCGGCGCCAACGTGGTAAGCAAATTGAAGATTTTTGTGCGTCTTGTCACAGGTATAGACAGATATAGAGTTGGTAGATTGACCAGGTGTACATACATGTACATGTATGTTTTTGTGTTCGTTTTCAATTGTTTTCAAAGTTTTCAAGATAGTAATTGAATTTATATCTGTAATATTGTGCATTTGCACTAAAATAGTGGCATCTAATATGGGTTCAACTGGTTTTCAAACACCGAGGTCAACGTTATTACAAATGTTGCTCATACACCTTTTTTTCTCAGTGAGTACTTCATATGGTATTATATTCCCTCATTGCAAAAGGCTACACTGACACTGTTATGTTCAGCCTGTGATCTACATGATCGCCTGTATTCCTTTAACAGACATTTTACGTGTGCATACAGAGCGAGTAAATATGAATATTCTTTTATGGGGGAAATTGCTAGGGGCATGTTATACATAAATACTCTCTCTAAGCTAGGCTTGAGTAACCAGATAAGGTTAACATTGATATCATATGTAAACAAATACCACCATCACTTCTAAAAAGCAACATGTATTGCCTCGATCGCCCAACATCAGCACAGAGTCCAACTTTTAAGGCCCCTGCCTGAGGCTGCGATTTATTTTCAAAATTTCTGAATGCTAAATTCATTAAACTAACGAGGCTTGCGGTGGTCGTTTGAAATGGAGTAGGGATTTTCACTCGAACTCGGCCGGGGCATTTCTATGGGAGCTTTTGTCTGGCCCAAGTATAATGTTCACAAACATTTATTCTGAACATATGCCCGGCTATGAAATATCTTCAAAATAAATAAACAACTCGAAGAAAAGGAGACCATAAGAGGCGTTTCAAGAGCGTAGACCAAGTGAGGCCCTGGGTTATGTAACTTATGAAAGCCACATGTAATGTAAACAACAATAAACAAGTTGGTAACCTCCTAGCAGACTGTCATAATACCTTGACACTGTCATAAATGCGAACACTGCTTGAGGGTCCTCTAAAAGAGCATTAAATTAATGACATCTCATAAAATGGGCTATTTCAACGTAACTTTATTTATAAGTCACATTAAATAAACACTTGACTGTACACTGTCCGCTGCGGGGGTGGTGCCCGTGGACCAGTGGGGTGACAGGGGTTGTGACGTTCATTTACCGATGCTTTGAAGTTTTGGTGAGTATATAGCAATGGTTTATTCCATAAATAGCCATGTGGCCATCCCACTCCCGAACGACCCGGGCCCCACACCTCCAAACACGGCACAAACATGACCCCCGTCCTTTTGTATCGCTGATATATCACTGTGGCAAATGTCACATCGCGTCGCTCTCCCTTGAAATAATAACTGTTTGTTTGCGCACGTCAATAAACATAACGCCACAGGTGTATCAAATACGTAGATGTATAGACAAAAGAACACGCGATGAATGTGATTCGAGCGATAGTCCGAGCGATAGTTCTAATTGTTCCACGGAAAATAATTGTAGACAGTCCTAAACAATGACACATACCCTTGGCAAAGTGCAGGAGAGGGGGGTGAGAAAGGGGAAAAATACGCCCAAATATCGCCCGCAGTTGACGTTATTGCGTACGTTCGCACAGTCAGGTTGGGTTCAAAGCAAGGGCAGGATCTCACTCCAACGCACTGGGGAAAAACTGTCCTCATTGACACTTCTATCAAATACCGTGACCCACTGTGCAGTTCCACAAATTGTACCAATGCCTGCTTTGATACAGTCATACCTGAAGAGCTGGGAATAACGATACCCGCGGTGATGCTGTCACATCTGCATGCAGAGAGGGGTATTCTACACCAAACCCTATACATGAGTGTGCAATTCCTCTGCCTTTGAGTGGCGCCCGATTCCAGTTATGTTGCAATTCAACAGTGAAAACAATCGCTCGGAAATGGTATCAATTTCCAAATAGGAATCATTAAGGGTTGATGTTTGTTTAGTGTGTGGTTCAGACGGTGTATTGGGGTCGATGGGCTAGTACAGGGTTGAACCTGCGCGGGTAAAGCTTAGCACGTACCTTACGCGTCACTCGGCACGTGAACTGTGTAGAAACATTGAAACGATACATCGTTTACGTCGTCCATCGACTGCTGTTGAGCCTTTTGTGTGCTCTACCACATGTGCCTATTGTTTTGGCGGCGAATCGGGGGCTATCGTACCAATTGTCGCCGTAGCAAGACCCCGCATGGATCCTGCTACTCTGCAAACACTCGGCAGGAATTCAACAAATATTACTTTTGTGCGGTATGTTATGAGTTTTCCCTGCATATAGGAGAAACACGCACGGAGCTCCTATGACAAGTCTCGGCTTGTGTCGTACAGTGAAGACCAAATTTACAATATATAGGCCTATTATCGCCTTGATATATCCCCTTCAGGAGAGGATAACTCTCGAACAACACAGGCTATTGTTGTACAATCATACCGGCCTGTAGGTCGCGTGCCTCTGGGCGGTAATTTTTCGGGGATTTAAGTCGTCATACACTTTCTAATTAATTAATCATACCTCCCTAGATTAGCCGAGTGTAAACGGATTACTTTTTTGAGACGCGGACCCAACACGAAGTGACAGCCACCCAGTGCTATTGCTTGCTGTGATGGGGGCCCCTTTTGATCATGTCGTAGAAAAAAGATTTTCCTGTTTTTCCTCCCTCTCGCCTCAAGGTATCAATAGCTAATAGGCTAGGAGGCCAATGCTGTTTCATAACACTGCGATTTATTCAGCTTTGAGACGTATTTAACGCCATATGGCAATGATGGATACAGTGAAGTAGGATTTCACAGAAATGATGTTTCACCCCTCGTGTGTAATACGTGGAAGCGATGAATAGTACTTACAAACTGTATGGCCAAACATATAACGATGGAATGTTGTTTGGGTTATAAACTTACACATTTGACAGAAGTGTGATTCAATGGCATTATGTATAAGTATACAATTCGACTTTCATTTAATTTGAGGGTATTTTCTGAAAAAAGGGGGAAACACTTTTCAGCTGGTTCTCGCTTGTGGAGCCTCCTCAGCCTCGAGACTCCACTTTTTCTCGCCATTCATAGAACAACCTCATAGAGTGGTGCTTTCGCTGATGTGTGCAGCTTGGAAGCACAATATCATAAATGATACATTAAGCTGTTTTGCGAGAGTATTATTACAGCTTGCATAAACACCGACCGTAGAAAAGAAACGAAGGAGGGGCACGTGAAGCAGGAAAGCGTGTGTTGTGTTTTTAATCTGATTTTTAGATTTGAGTGCTGCTATGGTGCCCTGTATGGGCTCTGCCCCTGATATCCACTCGCAGTGCTCCCCAGTGTTACCAGTGTCAGGTAAATTATAGACACTCCAGAGTGTTCGGGAGGTGAAATGATTATTTTACGCCAACTTCACAGTGAAAATATTATTTTTGATCCAAGGCGCATTACACTGCGATAATGACTGGGGCCGCGCTTTCGGGGAATTATTGAAAATAACACGGCCACTGTTTACAATTCAATAAGCAGAATGGTTGGTGTTGGCAATCTAGAGGCCACGGCACAAAGCGAGCGAACGACAAGCAAAACACGCTAAACCCTATTTTGTTTCTGAATAAATATTCACTGTTAACGCAAGCACACCGTGTTACATGCTAGCCGTATTTTCATTTGACGGTGCGTGGTGGCAAAATTATGAAGGTCGTTTGTCCATTGATAGTTGCTATAAGCAGTCTGGTGATTGGTAAATGGCTGGATTTAATGGAATATATCTATTATTAGTCTGTCGATAAGCAGCTGTCGTTCACACACTTTCAGTGTGCAAATATTATTTACAATTCATTCAAATCATGGTTCTAAAACAGGTACAAATATAGCCATAGTATGGTATTGATATTACTATGCTATACTAATATCATGTTTAGAGTCAGTGCTACAGCATCGGACCTGAAATGAACCAGTGATAGTTTCAAGTCGTTTACATGATCTGAGGAGGGCTCCAATGATCTCCATGTCCTAGAGGAGACTCTCTCTAGTTATATTAAAAAGTTAGGCCAAGGGCTAGAAAGGTTACCGGACAAATCATGTTTTATGCTTTAGATATAAGCAGTTTTGTTCCGTGACCTTGAAAATAAGGTCAATGGTCGAACTCAAGGTGACAAGGATCTTCAGCATATATCATTTCTCATAAGTGTTAAATTGATTGCTCAGCTGTAAATTGAATAATGGAAAAATATTAGCAATTCTGTGCTCTGACCTTGAAATGAGGTCAGAGGACAAAGTCAAGGTCATGACAATATTCAGCATAGGCCTATATCATTTTTATATTCCCAAGCTGTAAAGTCGATAATAGATAAGATATTAGCCATTTTGTGATTTGACCTTGAAAAGGAGGTCGAAGGTCAAGCTCAAGGTCATGAGAATATTCAGCAGATATATATATATATATATATATATATCTTTTCTTATATGTCCACAATTGATTCCTAAGCAGTCAAGTTGATAATAATGAGATATTACCCATCTTGTTCTCTGACCTCGAAAATGAGGTCTAAGGTCAAATTCAAAGTTACGAGAATATTCAGCATGTATCATTTCCTTTATGTCCACAATTGATTCCTAATCTCTAATCTCGATATTAAGTGAGATATTAGCAATAATGTGAAAAAATCAAAATGGCCGCCACACGCAGACCGGCGATTCAAGGGCAACGAAACTTATACAGAGGTTTATGAGGGGAATCTTTTGAAACAAAAATCTCAAAAGTGGCCAGACAGTTATTGAGAAAGTGACCGTCAAAGTCTAAAATTTGCCATTTTTTCGTCGAAAATGGCCGCCAAAGTTCAAAATTGGCCATTTTTCGTCCAAAATGGCCTCCATTTGGAAAAAAAAGCGAAAATGAAAAAATAACAAATACCCCCCCCCCCCCCCCCCTCTTTAAATATTTTTAGGTATTTTTAGGTATCGAAAGATTCGACCGTGAACTTTAAAAATAAAAACGTTGACGGACGACAACAACGACGACGGACGCAGCGCCACGGCAATAGCGTCCGTAACCTAAAAAAACAGTTTCGTCAAATGTTGACTGATGAGAATGGCCTGACCTACAAGCAACACGGTTGGCATTCGAATGTTCCCTCCATAGATTATCTTTATCGCCCATTTGTCGTAAGTTGGCTTTGCAATAACAGTAATAAAGTTCTGGAAAGTAATTTATAATAAGATGTGTGTGCTGTCATATGGACATACATGCCTGGAGACATCTGATGTATCACCCACCCCCACCCCTCCCCCCATAAGTAATCGTTTTGTCAGTTTGTTTTTCAATTAATATTTATTCGTGTGGAAGGGATTTTGTGATAATCCACTATTTTTGTGTGCGACACCCAGCCTTATATCAGTTCTCGGTGGTCTGTGAACTCATATCGATAAGTGCCTGTTAATGTTTGTTATTACAATAAATAAGCGTAATCCCAACAATAAAATCCCGCCTGAGAACCGTACGACACCATGCGACACCACATATAATCGATAAGCGCGAGGCATTCAATCGCAATGTATGGGCAATGTCAGAATAACGTCTCGATGCCGAGTGTTTTGATAAGGTCCAAAAACATAATGCCCTAAAACGATTTGGGTTTCAATGAATGGATCCATATAAATCCATAATATCATAATATACGTGTCGAACATCGACACAGCTGCAAGGCCCGTGCATAGTTTGAGTTGTTTATGTTGTGTTTCGCTGATTTAATGGCCCGCTTAATAAATGTATCTCTATTGCTTCAGTCTCAATAATTGATGAAATCATTATCATAAACAAATTGTATGGCAACGAAATGCGTAATGCGCTTTAGGCGACTAGGTGCAATATGGATTATCATTGTATTCACATTATCCATTGTAATAATATGTTGGAGAAAAAAATAATCTATTGTCATAACAAATAATACGCGAATTTACCACGCACGCATGTGCGAATGCGTGGGGTGAACATCGCAATTTTTTTTATTCGACATCATGAACTTTCCTTTAATTTGCCGACAATCTGACAGGATAAGTGGTTGATGAGATATGACATTTTGAGGTGTAATATAATTGCAAAACATGGTAATGAGGAGAGGCCTATTCATATCTTTTAATTACGTTCCTCCTGAGCCCATATAACAGGGATTTGAATTCTCATCATTCTACATCAGAGCTAGGATACGACCGTGTTTGACAAGACGCTATTTTTGCCTGACATTTCACCGCGTCACCATGACAACGCCTGATGACGTGCACCCCTTACTTACCACAGAGGCGCCATCTCTCGAGCGTTCTCTGGCAACAGTCGGCTACCTCAGTTAGTGGCCCGACAAAATATTTACATTACCTTTCCGGCGAGAGGGTGGTGAATGTTACTTGTCACCCGGCTGCAATATTTACCTTCAAGTTGATCAATGTTGCGCGTTTGACATAAATTTAGTTAACAGCGTCGTATATCTAGCTCTCTATGTGACAGTTTGCAAAGAGAAAGGCGTTATATGTTTGTGTAGATGGGGTGCCCAAGTGGGTACTTTGCACATCAAGTTAGACTAGATAAATTGCTAATAAAGAAAGCCACGTATAAAACGATATATCCTCTGGAGGAAACATTGAGAGACAGTTTCTCTCACCTCGTGCCACTTGTGTGTTAGGCGTTGTTTCGTCAATCACCGCTCGTTGTTTCGTGTTGTTATAGTATTTTGCATAATTGACCCCAAGGACATCGGGACGTTCATTATAAATCTTCTCACGGTGTCCGGCAGGATCTTGTCGTTCAGGTGCGCCAAATAAACCTCTTGACTTTCGCCGATTGTCGTCTTGTTTATAAATGATTCGTATATATTAGCTTAACTTAAATGGTCGAGTAGTAAAACTTGATGCGAGAGCCATAAGTTGAGAATTGTTATTCATGTAAGAGAGCTATATACTCTGTTATTTATAACCGGTATAGGATATATTCAACACATTTTTTTTAAATGGTGAATTGAGAAACAATATGACAAAATTCTCTGCCTTTGTCATATTTGAACGTGCGTAATTGCATTAACATATATGTAGTAGTCTAACTCGTATATCATGAGAGTAAAGCAAATAAGTATCTGTCCTCTCATGCATTGTTTATAAATACAAGTCAATACACGTTTGAATCCATCCAAAGACATGTAATATGCAAGAAAGCAATGGCAATTAGGTTATTTTATTATCCCAATAAATTCAGTATTGGCTTTAATAAACCGCCTGTTTTTAATGAATTCCCATCTATATATTACAGTTGAAAAATGTTAGACTATTAGAAAACTAATATTGGATTCGTGTAACGTGTGATAGCTGCAGGTAAAATAATTGATGCAGCTCACCAGACAAATTACGGGAGTGTTTTACGAAAGGAGTATCCTTTGAGTGTTGGCGATAAGATGGTAACTATCGGAACACCTGGTCATTGAGATATGAAGTATTGTGTTGACTTTCTAATTGATACATGTTCACCATCCGAGTGCCTGTTAACCCTGGACACTATTTGCGTTAGTGCGTATCGTATGTAAATGTTATGAACCTCGACTCTAATAACTTTCCTTATTATAGTGCATCAAACAAGTAGATTATACCTTATGAGAACAGAACGAAATTGCATCATGAAAATCGACGCTGTATATATATTAAAAATAAATTGAGTTGTAAATCACACACAAAAACAATTAATTTTAATTGAGTGTCGTGTCCGTCAAGACTCCAACCTGAATGGGTGGTGTATCATCGAACACTGTTATCGGGGACATTATTGAGTATTCATGACGTCACAAGGGTCCAGACACCGCGTAAAATGTGTTTCATGCACTATTATTGTGCAGGACTCTCCCGAATTAAGCCCCTAGCAACTGTGTCACAACCTGAAATTAATTTTGACTCGAGTTGGGCTCTATGTCATGTATATAATTTCGAACAATTTGCATAATCTATAGTATTTTTAATTTTTGTTCAATATGGACTTATGTATATATTTACTCTTGTGCATGTATATCAAATACATTAAAATAGATAGTTATGTTCTGTGTAATATAAGTAATATATGTCAAATCTTCAGGGTCATCAAAAGCCTTCGACAAATGCAGGTATGCATTATATTTTATTTCCCAAACATAACAGTATTCCGGGCCATACACGAATATACAGTCTAAATATGTGCATTTTATTGCTCGGTGATCTTAGCAAAACGTACAAAACGAACCTATATCACAGAGATTCTCCACCAGTTCTATCACTGAGTACCTTTTTCAACAAAGTATCACCGCGCTTTTTGTGTCATATTGATGCGTGTAACAGTCAGTTGTATCTGTTCATGGAACAAATATATATATAACTAATCATTTGCACGTTATGTTTAAAAGTCAATTACAACAATACGATATTTGTCAACGTCATGTGTGTATTGTATCCGAGTATTATATTTGTTTTGAAGTCAGATCACCATCACATCCTCTATTTACAGCATTGTGACCCTATGCCTACTTGTCGACAGCTTTGCTGTAGCGCCTGGAGGCTCTCGACGCCCGTCTTGGGGTGGCCGCCTCGGAAACGTCCGTCACCCTGGTCGGAGACTTCAAGGCGGTCTCGTCCTGGACGGTCTCCAGTCGGTCTCCACTCCGCAGGAGCGGGGCCCGAGCCGTGGCCGGCTCCTTCAGTGGTGGAGCCACCAGCCGTGTCGCGTACTGGTCCGAGTAGAGGTCGAGGAGGGTGCGCATGTCGGGCGTCATCTTTGACTTGTTCCCCGGGCCGCGCACAGACCTCAGTTTGGCCGTTGGCGGATGCGACTTGAAGGACTTGAGGGTCGGATATAGGGACCCCGTGCGCGCGGATTTAGCGTGTTTGGAGGCGGGTCGGTACTTGGGGCTGCGCATCAAGCTTTCGAGCTCCTCTAGAAGCACCTGCTTGGCGTCGGCGCCATCTACGGTGGCTTCGAGCACGGACTCCCGTCGCACGTGGCTGAATATGGCCGGGAGCCTCAGGGCGCTGTCGAGAGACATCGCGGTCGGCTTCCCATGGTTGCACGACGGCGCATTGAACTTTGAGTACATCGTCTTCTCTCGCGCGAATCGTGGAGGGATTTCGTTGGATAACGAAGGAGCATGGTTCTCTTGCTCGTGTCTTGCCTCGAGACTCCTGCGGACCCACTCCAAGGCATTGAGGAAGAATTCGTTGTCTCGCAGTGCTGGAGAGGCTGACCCATCCGTGAGGAGAATATGCGCCGAGGCGAAATGCCCGTACTTGCACGACAGCAGAAGCGCTGTGTACCCGAGGACGTTACGGGAGTCTACGGATATCCCGAACTTCCCCAGGGCCTCGACCACGAGTCGCACGACGTGCGGACGACCACTGAGCGCCGCGTGCATGAGAGGTGTGTTGCCGTCGTTATCGGGCGCATTGATGTCGGCCATTACGCTCTTCAGGAATCGTTTGACGAGACGCTCGCGTCCTTTCATGCAGGCGTAATGTAATGCCGTCCTGTTCATGGAGTCGCGCATGCTGACGAAGGCTTCGGCCTCGAGGAAGATCCTGGCCATGCGGTAGCCATCCTGCTCATTGTCGAGGAGGCTGGCCAGCATGAGCGGCGTGCGCCCGAAAACGTCCTGCTCGTCGACGTTGTCCGTATTCTGGCGCACGATGAGGCGGACTTGGTGCAGGCGGTGGTCGAGCACGGCCTGGTGTAGCGCCGTCTTCACCGGGCGCCGCGTCGCGAACGCGTGGCTTGTTAACGTCGCCGTCTTGGTCATCGTAGGATCTAGCCTGGCGGCCAGCGGCGGGTCCCCCTATAGCTGTAGTACCTTGTGTTAGTGTAGACGGTCTGCCTCTAGGACCATTCCGTCTCCTTCAATCTCTCATCGCCTGCTGCTGAGAAGTCTCCGCTTGTCAGTAGCCAGGTGTATCTAGGTGTTCGTAGCTATATCAGTTGTAAGTTGTCTCTGCAAACTCTTGGATAAAAGTTCTTTGAATGGCATTCGAACATGTGTCCACGAGACGTTCAATATACTCCAGCGAATACTACAGCTTTTACGTTCTCTTTTCTTTCATCTGTTGTCTCACTTTATGGGCAATTGTCTAGCCATTTTTGCTTAGACAACTTATCCCCAGGATCATGTACATGTATATTTACATGTAGACTAGAAATATGCTGATGATCAGGTATATCCGTATATTATGTCCATCGGCAAATATATGGGCAGTGTTTCGTTGGGTTGCCAATGACACCAGTAGAATACATAATTAACTGACCACTAAGTAGGCATTCACTCACGTATGGAACCTGTCCAGTTATAGCTGTCATAAACAATTGACCGTATTAATATTTCTGGTGCATTTGTGGCCAAGAATCAATGAAGCCTATGCTAACATAGATCTATACAGATCTCTTGTTTGTTATACGCTTATAAATTGTCTCGTTTACACTGTGTTAAAGGTTTATGAGATTAAACAATACTGATATTGCTGACTTGCAATATATCTCGGACTCAGTGATAGATTTTGGTTATTGCTTGTTGGACTTCTGGTTTGTATTATACCTTTTTGTGGCTACAGAAAAGGTATAATCACACTGAACGTTAACAGTCATAATATTAGTTAGACACATGTACATTATATGCTGTTGTAACTTGCCTTTACTGTCTACTCTGGTTTTGAGAGCTATGTCAAGCACATGCACATGGACAAGTGGACGTCACAAGCGAGACATCCCGGGTGTCTCAAGTCATTCAGCATACCGCCACATAGTCAACATACAGAGACAATGACTATCACTGAAGACGCAATGTAAACTACATACATGTGGTATACGAGTGAGAGAGAGAGGAAAAAACGGTGTTGACCCGAACATAGTAGGGGCCTGTCTACCGCGGTCAACTAAAACTAATATTATCGTAAACAAATGGAGCTGGTGACAGGGCCGAGGATGCTACCACCGATTAACAGATAACTCGAGGCAAGTCGCAGGTGTGCCCAAGTGGCTTACAGTGCTGATTGGCGAGCTATAATTACGGCACTTGAGTAACAATCGTCGGGGAATCCACCGCCAGACTTCGCTGTGTGGATTGTACCCCGTCCGATGGTCGGCAATATACGTATAAATGATACAGGGCGTAATGCGTCAAGTGGTCTTGAAGCTCATCAAAGAAAGTCATATTTGCACAGTAGGTGTAGGACTGCATGGTCTGCGCATCATAGACATAAAAAATAATTCCGTGTGGGTGGTTTTGATATTTTCCCTATGTCACATCCTGGCCTGAAAAATGTTGTACAATGATTAGGTTACCAGTTGATAACCTGCACAGGCATTTCGGCCCTTCTGTCTACTCGTGAATAGTTGTGCCGATACACGTATGCATGCAATAGTAATGCACTTCAATCATTATCCGTAATATGTACTGATAAAAATCCAACATCACACACAAATTTGCGACAAAAATGTTTTTACATCTAGGCCTACTTATTTACTCGTTGCCTTTAATCTATAGTATACCGAACATGCGCATGTTGGCATATACTACGAAAGACTTGGTGATGGTCGTAGATTTGTGGAATGTGTGAGACTGATACAACTCAGGTAATGTACATGGACCCCCTGTCAGATCTACACGGTCAGTCCGGGGCCTGGATTCCCCACCAGTTTGTGTCAGTCATCGGAAATCTGCATTGCTGTGTGGCTGCATCGTTTTGTGAACGAATTGCCCGAATACAAACAAGAACAAAATAAGATATATATCTCAAAAGTACCTGTTTCATTTAATGATATCATGAATTCACGTGCAGAAGTATATGATTTTTTATCCGAAATGTAGCTATTTGTATTGTGTTGAAGGATATTTTGTGCTTGTGAAGTTATCATCATGCCTACGCATCGAATATTTACATTATATGAATCGTTGAAAACAAATAGAATTTTGAAGGCTATTTTACATGGACAGCATTTGTACACTCTGATGTGAGGTACACTTATAGGCTAAATATTGCCCATTTAGACTGTGTCTGACGCTGAATTACCCCTAACACCTTGGATTTCCCGTCCTTTGATCTCTGCCTGTTTCGCCTTGGCGAAGGAACAATTAGCGAGAGACCGTTCTACATGCCAATATCTGACGAACACGTGATTTTCAATTTTCCACAAACTAAATATTTTCACCGAAAGAGTAAACAGTGAACGCGGCCTGGCAAGGAAGCGTCCAAATGAGATGTCGTCTCAATTTTCGCAGTTCGCACTTCACCGATGTACGCGCTTTAGTCTGAACAGCATTTCCGACTTGAGCAAACTGGCTTAATCACGACGAGAAACAGCCGCGAAAGGCGAGATAATCTCCATAAAAATAGCCAGAATAACAGAACGAAAGTCAGAAATGATTTTTAGAGTAAACATCCGCAGATTGTCAATGCAGCCATCACGTAGAACTTGAGTTACCTGCTACGGAAGAACGAAGCGTTAGTCGCACGTGCTCTCCGAAAAAATGCGCCGTCTTTTTATTGTTAGCACCTTTCTGTGTATGTACTTCAAATTGATTACCGATTACCTGAAATATTTGTGTATCGACTCTGATTATGATGTATGTTTGCGTTATCTGTTAGCCGGTGTTTAATGTTGAGCTATTATTTCTTTTCTTCCAATTTGTGGCCATCTAAATTGGCATTTCATCCATTTTTTCTTTAAATCGACCAAGGAACACAATATTAACCATGGAAGTGCTAACGTTTAATAAAGCTAATTTTAAATGGTACTTGAATGTTGTCTCATGAATGTTTCAGGTAACAAGCATTTAGATTTCACGGAACTTTGGATTCCCAGTTGATCTGTGTGGCATTACACGATGATTGGTGGAGTTGCCTGATTCGGGCACATTATATGATTCGTAGAGTTGCAGCTGTTGAGAGCAAATGTGTCGTAGGCTATATTTCGTGTGGTACTGCCAAGCGAAAACCAACGTTTTGAATACCTCGCTAATTGCTTTAGCCCCGAACGCCCGCTAGAGGTCAGCACGCGCTACGTCACTTCCGGATCCGGTAGCTGGTGAGTGGGGGAGAATGGTGTTCGACCACATGATTCAAACTGCTGTGCAATGTGTTCCTACGGACCGGTTGCCGCTTGTTTCTCAACTTCGCTTCCTTCTCTCTGTTGTTTTGGTAAGCAACAAATTACTTCGGCGTTTGTTTCAAGCTCCGTCTGGCCACCGGCCTTAGATAACTGTTGACACAAACGGACAGCCGTGTGTACCAATGTTTGTTCTGTCTTGTCGTTCTCTGTATTCAGTATCCAGAAGGAAACACCACAGTCAGATGAAAAACTGTCCACGGCCACTCATCAAGTCTTAGAAGCTGCGTTATTGCATCTGTTTGTCTTTCAAAAATGAAAAAAAATGCACGAACATATTTCATATGCGGATAGTGAGGGTTTCCTTGTTTTCTTTTAATATGACGAATTAATTAAACCGTTTGAAGTTTGTAACGTTTTGGCGGAAGTCACCGAAAAAATCACAAGGTTTACATCTGCAGCGTTACATTTTAGATACTGGGTTAATTATAAGTGTGCAAAGAGGCATCCTTCAAAACAAATAATTGTTGGTCAATTCCTAACACTGTTATTGTTTACAAACACTTCATGAGATTCAGCAAACGCATGAAACTTAAATTATTCATTTGTTCAGACAAAATCAAAATTTGCTATTTATTCGGTTGTTTCTTGGAAAAAAAAACGCATGAAAGTCTTTGATCCAGATTGAACCAGATCAAACATGCTTCGAGCATCAACAAGTGACATGTAATAAACCGACAGTCATAATCAAACTTCACTACAACGTGATAATTAGACCATAATGATTATATAATTAGACCATAATGATGATCAATGACAAATAGCTTAATTGTATAGGCCTACTGCACAGAGTACATGACTTGATGTAGCACAATGCACAATTATGTGATGACATGGGTGAAAGACACGCCCAGGGATTGAAAATCTGTACATACATGTGCATGTAGACTATATAACCGTGTTTCACCATGGATCATTCCACGCACTGATGGAGGTTATTGGCGATATGATGCTCGTTCTAGTTCTGGCTGCACGTAGCCGAGGTAGGAGACTGGCTGCCAATACAAATTGTTCAGACTTGAGACTGACAGCGACAGACTCTCGGCATTATCGGGAGCTGAACGGTCAACGGCAACCAAAACAATTTACCTCGGATGCTCGTCGAGTTTTCTTTGCGAGTCCCGGCTGTACGTATACTGTTTGTTCTTGTTGGGGATTGCACCTCGGACGGGAACCAGACGGCGTAAATAAATATCGCTAACGTCCCTTTGCTTTGATGGAACAATTAGTCGCGAGGTTCGTTTTCCCCAAGCACGATAGGTAGGTACTAAATTCCTCAGAATTATTCATCACCAGCGAGTGTTCGCTCGTTCGTTCGCAGTCTGTGTATATTGGCCGCGTGAGATCTGAGGAAAGGTCCCATCAATATTACGACATCTTCGCTATATCCTTTATCTATGGTGCTTTGCAGCGAGATAATTCGACCCTAAACTCCTGGGAATGTTAATTACATGACTGCCGAGAGATCGGAGTGCCTTATTTACGTAGTTGTGAGCGGTTACACCCGACGTGCTAGGGTTGAAACTTGAATGTCGTAATATCTGGAAAGTTGTCAGAATACCTGATAATTTATCGACACGGGGAAATATTTGCAGGGATGTTTTGGAGTAATTTGATTGTGTTCCCCTGACGAGGTTAACACGCTGGAAATGACGTATAGATAATATGCTAGTCTCTGGGAAGTTATGGGAGAGTTTTCTGGTCTTCGTTGGCGGTACGGCCTCGACAGTAAATTAATAAACTGCAGAGCTTATCACTTTCTCCTTATTTCATTTTTGCCACTGTTGGGCTAACTATATTATTATGCGGTACAAGGAAATATTATTGTAGAAACTTATCAACATTGTGTTTTGGTGGCACATAGTAAGAGCAATCAGATATATTCTGATATTATATATATTTGCACATTATCTAGTACTTGTGCATACCGGTTTGTACAACAGTGTGGTCGGTGATAGTTGTGACCTCCAATATACGGCATAGTACATTATATCAGGCTTACTTATATGAGTACGCACGACACGTCCAGTCTTTCACAAAATCTAATCGAACTTTGATTTCGAAAATATCAAACCCGTATCATAGATGTTCTTAATTTTTCTGCCACCTTCACGCTAACTATAAATTGATGCAAAATTATTTTCACGTAAATATAAAACTTCAGAAAAGTATATGTTGTTTATTTTTTTATTGGTTACACGATGGTCCAACGTTGCCTTCAGTTTCGGTGTGAAACTTACTGTGATAGTAATCCCATATCACTTGATATCTGTATCTTTCAGGTATGAATCTTACACATGACTGAGGCTTGTCAAATATAATGATCGTTTATTTGCACGAAGCATTTGACAAAGATCCTTTCTGACTCGACATGAATTAGCCTAGACGGAACAGCATCTCCGTGAAACCTTTCAATGTAAACCAAAACAAACACGTGTCTGAAAGCAGTGTAAAACTATCAATTACTTTGTGACAAAACCCGTAATTTAAGTCCTACCCCCATTTTGGTATCCACTGCGGTATACGTAGGCCTACAGCTCGGCGACATGGTATTAGTTAGGGCAAGTAGTACTCATAAGTTTACCAATAATAATAGAGTGTTTTTATGTATTGTCAGTGTCCGCACACGCCGTATTAAACACGCACATTATAAGTCTAGATTTGGTAGATATTTAGTAAGGGGTGCCACATCTGTATTGTATGGCGGAAATATTGTCCACAAAAGGATGTGCTTAGCTGTAAAGTATATAGGTTTTTGCTAGTGCGAAAAGAGCTAGCTAGAGAGATCGCCCTGGGAGGGTTTCAGTAAACTTTCGGAGGCACACAGCCATGCATGGAGGGGGGCTGTTCAGCGTAAAATAAGGGTTTTATGGCCAATGAAGCCATTGTTATTCGGTCGACATTCACTTCACGCACCTGCCTTCACAAAAGCCCTTGTAAATAAAAACTTGGATAAAACCTCGGTGCCATTCAATTGGAAACTTCTACGGTGTCAAATGTGTTTTCATATAGAAACGCAAAATGCCAGAAAATGGAAAGCATAACTCCATTTTGTCCGCGAAAAGCGGGGCTCTGGGCTGTTTTGATAGTGAACCTCGTCGCCTGTGTATACATTTCATAATATTGTAACAATTTGCTGCAATCCACACTGAGAAGCATGTGTTTGTTCATGTTAAAGCGCCAATACCCCCGGGCGAAAAACACGACCAATTCCTAAAGGGGGTCGACGGTATGCCATCTTGGCCAAACAAGCGATCTTACAATCGTGGGTCTTATTTCAATTTGACGATAACTATTACTGAGCTGCAAGGATACACACAGAGTGGATGCCCATTCATTAGGAAAGTTTTTCTTTTTTACCTCGATCGGGCCCGTGTGTGTTTATGATTGGGCTGACGGGGTGCCCGACACAGTGGGGGTGATTGTCAGGCAGGGTAAACCCTTGTACACAGTGTCGATTCTTCTGGAGAGCGATGTGACACACTTGTCCCCCTGTCAAATTAGCCAATTCCTCAGATCGTTGTTCAACATTTTGTCAGACTGAATGCGGTGATGCCGGGGGCCATTTCGCCTGGACCACAAGTCTACACACCTGCAGGCCGCCCAGTAAACACCCCCGGAGAAACTCGCTTCCATATCTCGCGTGATTTTTCGTCGAAAGAGCCCCTCAACTTCGGAGGGAAATCGTCGCAAAATAAACAACCTTTTATGGAAGTAGATAAACGAATATTGTCACATTATGACACACATATACGTGTATAACACAAACGTTCGTTGCTCGTCTAAAAAGTTTTCGTTCTCAAATGTCGTGTTGTTTTTGCCACTAATAAGCATGGATTTCCTGTTTGTTCTTCCAACGAAATATCAGGGACAATTTTGCGAGCACACGTGCATTGGGGTATGTAAGCCATGTGACAGTGTTATCATTGTACAGCGTGTAATGTAAGTACGAACTGTGGACAGGGATAAGTGGTTTACATGGACAACTCGAGGTTAATGCACATCTACTGTTGATGTGTTTATTTCCACGTGCTTGAATGGCGTGCGATAATTACAGACTTTATCTTCATAAAAGATGCGTTTTTTATTGACGTGTTTTCCTACCACGGTGTTCGAGAGGAGCTGTTATTTATGCATTAATATGGTTCATAACACCTGCAGTTAATTACCTCGGCTAACCATATATGGCGTTGTTATATATATTATTGCGAAAAAAATCAAACCATTGCTTTCATGCATAGATCAGCGTATCTCAAGAAAACTACATATACATACGGACTTCAGGGTGACAACCATATAAAGAAAATAGCAAGGAAATATTCAATTATGTGTGATAGAGTAAATATAATGAAACATTATTTCTTGATCATTGCAGATGATCTTTTAATTTACAAACTTGTGCTCGAATCTAAACATCTTTTCGTGGTTGGATGCCGGTATATAGGCTTGAATGTCTACTGGCGTTGTTAAATATTTGTAAATGTCTTATTGGGAAAGTTGAAAATAGTTCACGTTGACCAAGCTGGAAAGGACAATAAGTGACTGTGATATTACATCCTCATTGTTTGCCTCGAGACGCTCACGGTCAACAACACGAACATTAGTTTTTCACTTGAATAAGTAAAAGAAATGTTGCAATGTTTAATAAATCACAATCGTTGGCAATAACTCCGTTAATATATTCCACTTTGGCTTGGAATATTATTTACCTTCTGGACTCTACACATTCTAGGTTTCTTTGCATCACGTGGCGTCGGCTAAGATGGCTTGTCTCAGTCCGGAAGTCGAGGATTTGTCCGCTATGGGCGATAAATGAGGCTAATGCTCCACGAGGCGTCAACAAGAGGGTGTGAAACGATGAGAACAGAAGTAGCTTTACCACGAATGTACCATCGGGGGACTGCCGAATATGAAGCCCTGCGAATGGATGACAAAAGACTGGCAGACTTTTCGATAGCGACGGCTTTCTCGGGGCCTATTGTCCGCGGACAAATAGCTGCAAGACAGGGACAGCCAAATTAATGAAGTGAATATTTCATCTGGCTAGCTGGGCGGAAAATCGCCGTTGTATGACGAGTGGGCACTCGGGACGAAAAGGACAATCGGCCGCCCGCGACCCCTCTCCCGTATTGGAAGACCGCTGCCGGCCGAGCGGACAACACCGGCCGGCGTCGACACGGCTTTATTCTAAATATTTAACTATTTCATTGACCATGCAATGCTAATGATTGCTCTGGTCGCTTTCTTCCCTTTCAGTCGGTGTGAGTAAACCCGCCTAGGTGAGTTTGTCTGCCCCTGTAAGCGGTGTTTGGTCAGTCGAGGCAGAGTCGGGATGAATGGCGCGAGGCGTCATCAAAAGCTTCCAAGCTGCTGAAAGGGACTCGGTCCCTATAGGAGCTGTGTTTGGCACTCAGGTCCTCCAGACGAATTTCAAGCAATTCCCTCGGCTGGAGAACATCGATCTGGTAGATTTATGGCTTGAGGGTAGGGGACCTTGTCACAAGACTTCTTGGAAGGGATTAATTAGAACATGGACGTGTGTATTCTGCCAATAACACAATGCTCCCCCTGTCGGGGATAATTTCGTTTTGGTTGTTTGTGCCTGAGGTTTTGAACAGGATGAACTTCCTTCGCTGTCATTCATAATTCCAAATGTTGCATGGTGTGATATTTGATTTTCCCATAATAAAAAAACGTCCATACTCGATTGTGAGGTGTACTGAATTCCAGATTTCTTCAGTCTCCTGAACATGTCCGAAATTATCAAATACCTGTCAAAATTTAGTACTCGTATTCAATATATCAAGTATACATTTAAACATGCACATGTCAAACCTTATTTGAGTGGAACTGTCTGGTTCAGTGTGAAAAAGGGTGAATAACAAACACCAGTACAGTTAAAATTCGAATGTACATACATGTTGCGTACGTTTCTAATTTTATCTTTGGAAGTTTTGATTATACACATTTCGGACATTTGCAAACTGCTGCGGACATTGCCCAGTGCCAGAAATAAACAGAAGTATGTGTTTATTCAAGGCAATATTTGCCCCTCTTCCGGGAAGAAAGGTCACATTTGTGGAACATGTGCATGTTCTTTTGATTCTGTACTTGACGTGCCTATTTGTTTTCTTCTGTTAATCAAAATTCATGGAGAATAACAAAATAAGTTTGTGGATTTGCAGAGTGGCCAAAAATCTATGAGCAAAATATGTTGGCACAAGGAGAATCGGCTCCCTGTAATGTTTGTGGAGCTGTTAAAGCAGATTATTTTTTTCACATTTCCAAAGTTGATTTTCTTTCATATTTGGAGTCTGACGTTGGCTTCAATTCGGGCTTTTGGCGGCTCGATCTCCACGATCACGTGACATGTGCTGGCCATATGGCGTCATGGCTTTGCTTTAAACCTTTGCGGCCATGAATGTGGATTAATTTTCCACCAAAACAGTTACGAACTGGCAACATCAAAAATGTTGAATAAAAGGAAGAACAACATTCCCGCTACTGGCCACAGTCTGAGTACATTGAGTTACTGCACAAACAGGATATGAACATTTATGTAATTACTTTGCGTGAGATGCTGTCATCCATAGAGGGGCTTGAATTTGGTGCCTTTGAAGATGGTAATCATTTGACAGAAGTTGAATTTTGACATGGGGGTAAAAACGAATGAACAAACAACAGGTGTCGCATGTTCTCACACAAATCTTTGAATGCGTTTTCAATTTGGAAACGTCTTTGGCTGATGATGCGAGCAGTACTGAGGCAACATTGTCGATATAATCACATCCAGCTCTCTCGTTACCATAGTGTAGCGCCACCTACACGAAACTGTCGTCATGAAAACAGTCTCAGACAACAGCGTGGACCATAGCAATTCACGTGCCTGCAGCGCCACATTGCAGTTCATTTACATACTTTGCAATTTCAGAGAATTTTCATACTTTTATTCAAGGTCAATGCAAATTTCCAAATGTATTGTTGAAATCAATTCAGCTTGCAACCAAATGCACCAATCATGCCATTAATACACCTATTACGATACCAGACCTGTAAGTGTAGGCCTACTTGTGGCTATCCAAATATAAGTAGTTATGAACACTGTATGAAATAGTATCAATGTGCTATTTTGTATATGTAGGCCTATGTAGCCTATGTAAGAAGAAAAAATGAAAAAAAATAGTATCACATATTATTAAGAGTGCAGTGTATCTAATTCAGCATATCGCTATAAAAGAATATATGATGCTGACCATGAGACAATGCAAATGAATCATACAATGCAACTATGATCAGTCGCACAGATAAGAGATTTCCTAGAGAAAACTGCTATGAGTAGGCCCATAGGCAGAAACCCATAATTTCTGGTATAGTTTATAATTAGTGTGAGGTTTTCACAAATGCATGAAAGTCAATATATTATCTTAATTTGTTTGTAGTGTTACTGATTTGTTCCATCATTTAAATGAGATTGATTGTATATATTTTATTTCGTCTCATGACGTGTTTATGATGAATATACTGCATACATTTTCAAATACTGTCGAAATACGATGTCCTTTCCTAAGTCGACAGCTGTTAGACAATGCGCCACGGCGGGTCTAATGACTTCGTGTGCCGCCGTGAAACGTTGTTCCCGACCAGCAGATAGATAATAATTATAGCCGCAGATACTTGCCAGAGAATGACAATAAACTTTTAGCGAGACGCGCTCAAACAGACACGGAATTGTCTTGTCACTCGATTTCAAACTTGTCGTCACGTTTCTGTTGTCTGTCGAGTTATTGTCCGTAAAAATGACAACACTTTGTTTTTACTACTAAGTCACAGTTTGATCAGACAGAAAAAAGAGAAATTTCAAGATCGGTAGGTGAAACTTTTCACACCGAGAAACCTCTTCGATATCGGATGGAAGCAGCTCCCGCCGTGGTACTTGTGAGGTAGCATATGTTATCAACGTCGTACAAAGGGCCTGCAAGATTGTTATGCAAACAGCACGACCTCGTTCAACTTGTAGCGTAGTATTCATTAAAAGCTCCTTGTGCCTATTCAAGTTCCGAATGTTTATCAGGGTTATGATCACTTTATTGGCCCCCACCTCAAGCGCCGCTTCGCACAACAGACACTCGAAATTTAAAAATGAACTTAAAAATTCGTAACTATTATTTGGCGTTGCTATGTGGCACGTACCCGTTAGCGCAAATTGAGGGTGAAAAAAATGTAGAAAATTTTTAATCGCTCCATCTCATATTTTAAAGGGGATTTCAATGTCTGCCGAGTTTGCTAGGGGAACAATGCGCGGTTAGTGTTAATATTTTCAGTAACGATATTTACTGTTTATTCAAACTTTCCATAATGTTGCCGGAGCATATGTCAACGATGTTGTAACGAATTTCGGCGGCTGAGTGAGTGCGAAGCCTTTGGCAACACGAGACTTTGCCGATCGGGGTGATGCCAGGCTATTTTGTAACTTTACGCTGATATCCTCGTTCAAACACCGCTTGTGGACTCAAACTCAAAATACCAACGACGTATCATCATTTTCACACTTGGGTGGCCATTGTTCAGTAGTCAGATATATCACATCGTTTACCATAGGTGCGAAATTCAGAAATTATGTGTTAATATGCGCGTAACTCGTTGTAATTTCGTCTGTTTATCCCCACGCTTGTCAGCAGATTTGTAGCCTACCGATCGTGTTTCCGTTACAAGACAGTCGTAGGAAACTAATCGCTTTCTAGTGGACAACATGCAGGCGCCACAAGATGATGCTAGCAACCATTTCAGAATCCCCCGTGGCCCGGTCGGAAATGAACACCGTGTAAATATCTTGAAACTCTTCAACACTGACACATTGAGACCCTCCCAGGAAACGTTGTGAATAACACTGCAATATAATCTCACACGTTCCCGTGGAGAATATTTCCCGCGACACCACTGGTCACCTCTATGAAATCGCTTGGAAAATAATTACTTGATACACCGGAAGTGATGACATTTTCTTACAAGAAGCGAGAAGTGGTCAGCTAAAGAGAATCACGCAGAGATATTGTCGCTATTATCCAATCCAGTGCAATAAAATGTTAAGGTGTTTGAAAACAACATGTAATAAACAAGAACTGTAACACATTGATATCATCCATACAAAAACGCACATATGCTAATTATTGTGTTTGAGAGGGCTTATATGAATATCCTAAAACGAATATTTGAAAATGGTTGAAATGAATGTTGATAATAAACACCACAGATAATTATTTTTATCAGCAATATATGCAAAAAAAAAACAACGATTACTATGTGATACAATGCCCAATCAGAAGGTAAATGACAGCGGTAATGTGTTGCAAACTTAAAACCCATGAGCGATTCAGGCTTCGGGCCAAACCTATATGTGAGAGCATCGAATATAACTATTTTGCCTTCGAACGAAATCATTGTTATTGGCGATAGGAAATCGAACCTCTGACAAAATGATTACATTCCGTAGCCTTGGTCCAGCGTGCGTTGCTTCGTTACTGATTTGATTTCCCCCAGCTCGCCTCCGATCTGAACCACAACCTCGGCCAGTTGGATGATGAACTGTATTCCATTGCATACTGACCATGTCTCTTGAAACGTGTTCACTTGCTGGAAAACATTGTCAATTTTCCTTGGAAGAGTTGACCAAATTGGATCAAGTGTAAAGGCGGAGACTACATAGCTGTCTTATGTAAATGACAGGTGGCTACCATGAACATCCAGACTTATGTCAGTGGTGATGAGATTGTCTCGCAAATACAATCAGTTGTTCGATCATATTCACAATGGCACCGAATTACTGCCAATTGATATAATCCTAATGACATTGTTGTATTCCGAACAATCACAAAGACGTTCTATTATTTCGGGAGCATTCAGCCTTGTTACACGGCGCAGGTCATCATTTTCAGCATTATTGGACAAATTTCATTTATCAACTCATCGATGACATCATTATGATGTAGCTAAGTGTATTGATTATATATATTTCATGGAAGCATTATCGATCTATGACTTGCATGTACATCTAATACCATGTTCTTCCCAAAATGTGTGTTGACAGAAACTAAATATATATGCATATCCAAATTTTGTTGATAATTTTTATCCAAATTTTGTTGATAACCATATACTGCGTGACTGTTCCCGTCATATAATGTATATTCAAGAATATATACACTCATAATATTAAAGACTTCGAATAGTTTTAATCCTCGTTCAATTTCACAAAACGAATTATACGGTACTTAATAAGTACTCGTTAACAATTGTGCAATCCCGTGCTATTCTTTTTCTCAATAAGTAATAAAACAAACATCACTGATTGCTTTACAAATATCATATTCACATTTATCATTGTGAACCGTATATTATGTTTCTAACTACATCATATGTATAACTGTTCTGCGGCATTGGCCCCAACATCAGAAGGAACATTACAACCACTCAACCGAACAAAGCCGCATTGTCATATCATCTATTTAATGTTGAGATTTGACGAAGTATCTTGGCCTTGCATTGTACATTGATAGTTGAATTAGAGGATGTGTGGTCTTTGTCGTTTTGTATGCAGATCTATAAGCAAATAACACATTACCGTTCATTTGTATGATGAACTGCGTCAATAAGACAATGATATATATCTCGGTGGCAAATATCGCCATCCTATACTTGTTATTGTCTGATTCGCTACAAATGGTGCCGTTTCCCAGGATCTTTGTTTCGCAGAAGTAATTCCTCAAAAGCACGAGTCTCTAGGCGCATTACACAATGATTAGACATGTGAGAAAGGGATTAGAGACTTTTGATGTCAAGCCATATAGAAGGTGTGGTCCACCAATATGTCTATAGGCAAATAATAATGAATCGTAATATTGGGCAGACTGACTGAACTGAATAATGTCAGTAACGTAATTCAGTATAGAGTTTGTCTATTAAGTCTATCATTTTGATTCATACAATGCAAACAGTTGTTTTGATGTTATCAACTCTGTTCAAGACTATTCTCATTTAAATACTCATCTCATAGACCATTCGCCACACGTACAGATGAATTTGCTTACTTCTATGCATTGGAACTCGGAATATACTCGTTCATGAAAAACTGTGTATTTTTATTGTGCGATTCTGAAGAAAGCATGATCGTCTGACAGAATGTACTCAAATGTCTTTCAACGTCATGAAAATTTTACCGTGTACATTCATTGACAAATTCCATGATTATTGCAATGTTTTCGTTATTACTGCAAATGATGTTCAATTTTCAACAATCTTTGCGGTAATTCTATTTGTTATATTTTTGTGTCATGTTCGTGAATGCGTTTCTTGTCACGGAGATGTGATATTTTATCACTGTTTTTCTGCAGAAAGAGTTGTATTTCGATAGCATCGAATTTGAAATTGAGCTTCCAATATATCTATTCTATGTATATTTGAATGTACAAACCATTATATACATAATACATGGTATGTTTCCTGTCCTTTCCTAAGGTGTACCTTATAGTGGCTACACTTGAATTTTGTTACAGCAAGTGTAATTTTGCACTATCCATACAGTATAGTGACAGTGTATATACGACGGTTCTAAGACCATACGCTGATGTATGAATGGCCGACCGACATCAGTGCTTTAATAGTTCATTCTCCATCGTTCAAAGGATAAAATGTGACAATGAATTTAGACTAGCTGGTGCAAGTAGCGCAACTTTATTTAGGGTCTCTTTTGTGGGGAAATTCACGCGCAATTGGCACTTGATGCGAGAGAAAAGATTTCACGAGGCGGCTTGACAAACATCGATTTCAATAGAGCGTTTGCATTGATACAAATTGCCGCATTGAGAGCGGCACGAAAACGTATTGTGTCGGATGCGTGGTCCGAGTCCATGAGAGGTAAATGGGGGTATATAACTGCGAGGCTGGGTACTGTAGCGATTGCTTCACAAACTCAAAAAGGAAATCTCGTGGGGCCCTTCGGTGGCGTTGGAGCACCTAGATCAAAGAGTTATGACTGAACAGGTGTGAACTAGGAGGTGTTAGTCGCAGGCAAGTCTTTGACACTGTTGGAGCTCCCGTGATGGCAGATCTATGGACCTCGAAGGTGTCCTCCGTCGACGCTCTTCGCCTTGGCAAACATTTACATTGCTATTCTCACGAAACTAAACATAAAGAACGCCCCGAGTTGTGGACTAACTGGCCGGGTAGAATAAACTACAAATATCGAGTCGTGGGAGCGACTACTCGCTCTCAAGCCTGCCAGCCAAATCCAGAATAGTCTGTTGTTATTACAAGCATTATCACGTGGCTCGATTGAAGCCATTGAATTCACGGGCTGTCATTCTTTTTCTCAAAAAGATTTGTCAAAGGGTCTTAATCTTAGAGGAAATCACTCGCGGTTTATATAATCGCAGTTTACTTATAAGTAATATCATACTTTTTGTGCATGTGTGTTTGTGGTTGCTATACGATCAGCACTCGATATATCGTAAGGGTACTACAATGAAATCTTCCAAGGCACCGCGTGCAAGTATAAAAATATATGTTGTTCTCAAATAAACATGAAAAAATAACATTTTGGTGTGCTATATTTGGCTTAGTATTCACGTGACCACATTACATTGATGCGTGTGAAAATTAACCATCGAAATGTTCAGAATGCACATAGATAAGTCATAAGAAATATTTTTTTCAGAAAAAAAAAATCAGCACCTAAGAGTACGAAAAAAAAGTTGTGCATGAATGGCCTTTACCCTTGAACACTTTTTATTGTAGGGAATTTGAACTACACACGCAATGTTTTGTATTTTTCTATATACTGAAGATTCAGAATCCCACATCCTTCTCACAAGATAATGGCGTATATACAGCTTTATCAATACTTCTATGGGAACATGTCCCGGGAGAAACAATATTTGATGAAATCGAACACGAATTGTATACTATATGTGCGGCCATTGTTGCAGCTCGCTATTAACTCGTATTTGTAGATGGAGTGTCCGGGGCTATATTTGTGACACGTGACAACAAAGAACCATTGGTCACCATCCATGAACAATAGCCCCTCCCTTTGCCATGTCCCGGTATGAAAGATTTACAGAAAGGCACAAATAATTCCATGTTCGATACTTTGTTTGCTGCGCGTTGGAGTGGACGCTGGTCGAATGCTCTGGTTCAATCGAGCGTCCAGTCGAGTGATTCAGTGAACAATTATTAATTTGAATTCTCACGTCAATATTGTTCGTTTCCATTGAAAGTCGTCGGTGTCCATTACATTTACAGTAGTCCTGTGTTCCAGTGTCCATTGCATTATTGTTGCGCGCAATGCATTATTGGCTCTCACAACTCCATATATGGTCAGTTACAATAGTGGCAGCGAAATGCCCGACCAATCAAATGACTTCTCCCATTCGTCATCTCAGGTACAGCTATCATTGTATACATGAGGAATATGACTATTATGAACATGTGTCAAAGTCAATAATTTATTTGTATGTTAAATGAAATCGCATGCACCTGCAAACAAATATACCATTAGAAGGCGTTGCAAATCGACTGTGTTACACAGGAATATGTAACGTATATTATGTACTCTGTTGCAACTTTAAAGAGGGACGAATTGTTTGCTCAAACTGCAAATCGTCTTTGCGTTGTTTACATTCCTAACTGTTTCTAATCAACAAGCTCCTTGTGCCCTGTTGATATATTGATTTTCCTAATTTGTATTCTTCTCTGTTTTAATACATCCCGGACTGTGCAAGCATTACGTTTCTGCGACCACGTGCGCCGTGGCTCGGGTTGCGTCTGCCTACTTTGTTCTTGCAAAATTGACTAAATAGTTGTTCATCTATAGACAATATTGGAAATTCGTGTGGCCTTTCGTGGTTTGTGCAAATATGAGCGCGCTTGCAGGGATTGACAAAGATATTTAATCCACTGCGCTAAATAGTTGAAAACCGGGTTCGAAATCATCGTTAATTCTTGATGAACAAACATGTAACAAAAGGAGACAGTCAAAGAAATAATAGAAAGGGTATAGGGTTTCGGGATGTGAGCGTTATTTGACATAGCTTAATCAAAGATTCGCACGACATTATTTGCTTACACTAGCAAAGGGTGTTTAACTTCGTTACTTGAATTCGAAGATTATGGGTGTGAATAAATGGACACATCCACGTGTGCACCAATATAGGTCTACGTGTGTGCATCTTTATGTACAGGGTGATGCAAATTTTGTTGACTTCTACAATGTTATTTATACTTTTTTATTCATAATCAATATTTTTTGCTGTTTTTAATGTTGAATAGCTTATTCATATACGTACTACAGTTCCTTATATATTCTATCCTTCACAATGTAGTTCTGGCACACATATGGCTTTGTTTATGAACTGTCTGAAATATATATATTCAAATTAACAAACCATCCAATACTGGATTGTTCACAGCGTGGAAAAAGTAGCTACAATGTACAAACTTCGCGACCGTGTCTGTCAAGGAAACAATAATTCCCAGCCGGCCTCGAACACGGGTTTGGATTGGCAGAGAAGCTCTAGCAAAATGCGGGACAGCAAAATTGCCACCACCGCAGCGGATCGTAGCCGTCTGCGGCGGGCTTCAGTTGATGAGATTCGCCATTAGAAGCAAGCGGTAATAACGCCCGGTGGCACTCGAAAAACAATTGCTGGTATCATCCTCAATTAGTTGGACACAATATTGAGTCCATCCCTCAATTACGTGGTCACTATTCGCCCGACACGTCAGACTAGAGCGGTACAGCAGGAAAGCCGTACAGAGGACGAGGCAGACAAAAGGCCGGGAGGACTCGATACATTCTCACCCCGGCGAGGAGTGGCATTTTATGTCGTAGCCAATGGAAACGTTATCCTGTCGACACCCCACAAGTCCCCCGACATACAGGCAGCTGACAACAGGACAATCCCTCGGTCGGGCGGACGGGCGCTCGATCCCCGTCATGCAGCCTCTCGTTTCCCTCGCCCGCGCCTTGGCAACACAGACAACGAGGGAACAAGAGGATACCTGAAAAGTAAATTAATCTCTCCCTACCACCGGCACAACAATGTAATAATCCCACACGCCACGACTCAAGTGCCCGTCCACTGTCGACATATTATTATATTATGATAAATTACTAAATGGCCAGAGGAATGAGAAAAAAAAACGCAAAATGTGCGTCGAGATTTAAAAGCATCGTGTGCAGTAATTTTATCAATCCATTTTTATTCATCTCTCTTTTGTCGATGAAATTACATTTATATTTATTTTTAATGCAGTCAGCCTCGTTGGATGCATTACGTAAATGGACGCACACCTAATGTCTGCAATTTATACGCGAAATATCTCATTGTCGACTTAGTTGTTCAATCTTGCAGGCATTCCATTACACAAAGCAGATTAATTTCGACAGATGTCATACGCCTCTTGTATATATCGCTGCTCAAGTATACAGGCGGAAGAGGACCACTGTCGGTAAAACCTCTTGTACCAAAGGGAAACATTACGCCTCCGTCCTAAATCATCACCACAAGAGCTTATGGTACCCGCGCTCTATGACGCAACAGTGCGCGCGTCATCGCAGGACTTCACCGCGTCGTGACTTCTTCTCTTGCGCAACCAACTCGCAGAAATGAGAAACAAATGCCGGTGTCTCCGGGGCAAAGAGGCTCTTCAAACGCGCTCGCCGTTGTTTCTCCCCGTGGGTCATGCGACTGGAAACCTTCTCAAGTCCTACTCCCCCCGGGCTCAGCTTTGACTTCCGCGCGTATTGCTTGACCACCGTGGACGGGACTGCAAATATATACACCGAGAATGTTTACGTTGAAACCGAAGTCTCCAGGAAGGGAGTTGGTGCAATACCGTCTATATCGGGAGTGCACATATGGGATCCAGAATGTATGACTGTATGGCAATGTTTCTGACTTCTTCGTCGAGTTTATAAACCACTCGAGTTATGTAAAAATCAAGGGGATCCCAGTCCCGTCAAAGCCCACTGCCAGCGGTGTTCCCATTGCCTACGCAGCGCTGGAAGCCTTCATCTCTACATCCTATAAGAGCCTTTTTCACACCTCCGGGAAGCGCGACTGAGAGCAATAATAGAGTTCCATAACTCACATGGAGATCAACATATCAAGCTTGAACTGCTTCCAGACAAACATCGTCTTTTGTTTCTGTAAACTTTGCTTTTTGCGTAACTGCACATTGCGAAACACGGCCAGGTATTTAAATTTCCTGTGATCTGTTGGTATATGCACGGGCAATAGAACACGGTGTATGGACGTCATTCTGTACGGTTTGGGGGTACTTCATACGTGAAATATTGCATTGTTTATCCGGTGGCGATTGCATGCGGTGATGGAATGGGTTGATGAGCATGGTCTGATCGCGTACAGATGTGAGCATGCACGAAATTGCAAGCAAGAAAGTACGCATCACAGGTGATAAACAGACAGGGATGCAAAATATAATCGGACTAGCGTTTCCTTCCTTATACAGGAAACCAAAAGTGTTGTAGGCCTCCGTGTGCATTCGCGAAAAGCAACTGTGCTTCATCGTGTGAGAATAAATTTCTTTGAGCAATCGCTTCCTTAGCATATGCACAGAAGAAAATTATTCTAGACCATTCATGTCAAACAAACAAAATATTTTCTTGACTGTGTATCTTCTAATATTTTTTAAATCTGGGGTCATCTGATGACAAAATTTCACACACTAGAGATGACAGCTGTGGGGCTGTTTGCAGACTGCGTGCTGTTTTATAGACTGACGTACGCACACACGGGAAATCGCCGGCTTTTGCCGAGGTCAAGAAACTTACGCGACACATGTGAAAACTGGACGAAACAGGCCTGGACACTGGTCAAATACTCGGACTTTCAAGTACCGGGCATTGTAATAAAGTTTCTCAAATGATAAGGATGAAACAGCGGTCGCCCGTCCGACCCGTATTGTTGTCGTCACCTGTTCCGGTCTATAAGTGGCCACGTGACTAAAGATGGCGGACCCTCCGAGGCGCTTGCGCGTGGTCAATTGACCGGTAATTTATTACAACTCTTTAATAGCATACGCCTCTTGAAGTTTTAATTACACTCACAGCACGGATTCGGAAAAAGGGATGTTTGAAGAATATCACGATTTAGATGACATTGGAGAGGGTTTTGTTTAATTTACCTATAATTTATGATATTGAGTTTATTGATCAGATGAAACATTTTGAGAGTAACTAATTATATTCTGCCGTATATATTATCACTGTTCCTTAAGGAAACACAAATTTATTGCTAATTTCGTGTCTAACATTATTAACTGACATTAAATACGATCCTTTGTTGGGGATTCACGCTGTTTGACGAATTTTATAATTAGTTTGCACTTGGTAGATTATGTACTATCGTTTAATAAGAATGACCATCTTTAGGATAAATAACAGCGGTTTTGGTCGCTTTCAATGGTACTTGATCGTGTCGCGTTTAAGAAACAGTTTCTTTCGAGTGGCCTTCTGTTTGTATAGATCGATAGATATTGGGAGATAACAATTTGCGAGGTGTTAAAGTAGCCGCGTATAATACTTATGTGATCTCGAGTCTTTTTATTCGTATTCGACATCTAGCCGAGTTATATCGATGTGACGGGTCCGGCTAAGGTGATCTCCCTCTTGAAAGTGTTCATTTCATACAAGCCTTCAGTACCCACTTGTAACAGCAATTGCCTTTCACGCGCTTGTATCAGATTATACAATACAAATCTGCAACACCCACATCGAGTGTCTAGGACATTATGACCAGCTTTGTGGTCTACTGTATATCTATTTTCATTGAACTGAGAGTTCATATATTTTAACACCGTAACACAAGCAGATGAGCAATATGTGGAACAAATCTCATCCAATGAAAATTATTGCTGAGTCACCATCAACGTTCGAATTTGAGTGAACATCAGTGAAAAAATACGTGATTTATTAATCCGATTCCGTCCTATGTGCGTATGAGGATTTCAAGCTATCAACCATGAACTTTGTTGAAATCATAGATTTCGTATTGCCAAAAGTTGTACAGCGAAACAGGTTTTGACACTAGATTCTATTTGTTGCAGAGATGTTTGTGTTTTACTTGCGCAAACGGCAAACGTTGTTTTACGACTTCCGGTCTAGGACTGTATCACAATATCACACGTGTTTTGTTTTGGGTTTGTAGTTTGCGAGCTTGTAGACCAACACTGCGATGGTCTTCCCAGATCTAGTTCTCTAAATATTTCTTCGATTTCGACAACTCGAGAATTGTTTTGCAGACCGGTAGCGCCAACAGATGCCCGGGCTATTAAACACGTGGACAAACAGTCAATACCCAGAGCCTCTCGCGAATAAATTTGCTTTTAATACGAAAGAACGCTGGAAACCTACGCCTTGTTTTCCCTGGGTATGTAAACTTCGGCGTAAAACCCAACCCGGACGAAAACAACAGGGAAAAAAGCGGCGTCTGGCCGCCGGACTAATGTGGGATTTACCTACAAGTCAAATGTGTACACATGTACAAATCCATGCACACGTGGTAGGTATCGAGGCTGGAACTGGCAATCAGGCAAGATAAACTAACTGTAGACAAGCGGGGACGGGATAAAACACGACGAAAGAGACGTGGAGCCCAAGGTGAACGCTGTCAGAGGCTTCTCGTTTGTGTCTTCCCTGCGCAGTCGACGTCTGCTAAATCGAACGCGGGCTTGCCGTGGCCAACGAGGGGGTATTTTAATTGACCGATTCGGGAGCTGATTCATGATCAGTTTATCCATTTGCCATGTGTGTTGAACAAATGGAATGATCCAATGTGTTCCACACACGTCCAACTGCATACACATTTCGTAGCAATTACAATGAACATAGGCATACTCAGTATCTAGATTATGTCTAGACCAATAATGCTAATGATATCTCAAAATGATTATATAAATATAACCATATATGTTCAGTTCATATATTGAATACTTTATAAAAAAAATATCCAGGAGGACACTATAGATGGTTTGCTATCGCTCAACTCAACACGTTGCCTTGGACGGCAACACCTTGAGTGGACGGCAATACAATACTTATCATATTCTAAAAACAGGATTATGGCATTATCTGCAAACCATTTTGGCCTATACCCTGACAGGCCCCAAGTATCATACACTGCATATAGAGGATGGCGCAGTGTATGATACTTGGGCCCTATGGGGGCATTAATTTTATGACAATAGGTCATCCAGAACTATAAATATCATTGTCTATATAGTTGGTTGAAGATATTCTAGATCAAAACCCGGTGAAAGTAATCACAACAGAAAAATACCACTGTGAAAACACTGTTTTCAATAGACAAAACTTCAATTTCTCCGAGCGCTAATACAGTTTTCCTAACGGCGTTACCCCATGCCAAGGTGTTAGTCAAAACTCAATCAGTGTCGGTAACGGGCCGAGCCGTCCTGTGGGACACGAACGCCCTAATCAAGCTTCCATCCTGAACGATCACGTCTCCTCCAGAAAATCTAGGCTTTATTTATGTAATACTTCTTGTTTGGGGAAACCCCTTCTTGATATATCTCACTTGTCTGGAAGCAAGCGAACGATCGTAGATCTGTTTTCGGTTTAAACGTGTGAAATATAAACTGAAATCTGGTAAATATCCACATACGATGTTGATTAGACACGGCGGTAGCTCTCCTCTGATCCTGGTGCGGTTTTTGACACGTAGTAATGCTTGTGTTTTGACACAGTTCTAACCCTACGAGTACATGTATTGAATCCAATCCACGCTAATATTGTGATAATTATCAGGTGGCATCGTACCAATTAGTTTAAAAATAGTAGCTCATGACACCGAAAACAAACGAGTTTTTATTAAAGTCCTTTACAATGGGCAGAAAATGGGAAATTACATCTTAGCACGCCTTTACTGAAATGAACAAACAGAAATTTATATGTTGAATGTGTGCCTGCTTGGAGATTGCATGAAGCAAATCGTTTCGAAAAGTAGTTGTGTGGAGCATTATATGAAAGCTTTCCTTGCTTATGATTGTTTAGTTCATTGAGAGTGTGTCCATCAAATTCCAAAACATATTATTGTCAAGTTCTAAAAACACTACAATATGGACATTGTTTGTGATAACTTAACCTTGTTTATGATAGCGAGATTCAGCTGAGATGCATAATATCGTGTACATATTAAGTGAAGTCTGTCTGGGACAGATCACTGTCAGACCCAGACATTCCGTCACTATATCCCCTAATTGTTCCATGTGGTTGTTGACTTCCAGACGCGGTGATCCACTCTCAGTCACTCGACTCAACTCCGCGCCAAAATTGATTGATTTTATGGAAGGTTTGGTATCCACCGAGGTTTTGACGTTTGACACGGAGCGTGTGGATCATTGCCCTTTATTTTTGTGTAATAATACCGCGAATTGCCCCTGCGAAGTGGATCATAAAGTTCATAAGTTTGCAGTGTCGAGTCTCTAAATTACGGCTTCGAATGTCATCGCCGCGTCAAAAATAAAATAACATTAGTATATTGTGTTCGGCTGGCTGCATGGAATCTGGTCAAATAGGTGCGAGTCAGGTCTGATTTTAACAATAACCCAGGCTCTAGAGTCTGAGATTATACCGCCAATAACAATAACGTCAGATGAAGATTGTTCTTGCACATATTGGGTGTTGATCAGGCGAGACGAACAAAAGGCCAAGCCTTGAGTGACTGACTGTCTGGCACTTGAAAACTCACCGAGGCCGCTATACAGCTCCCCGTACCGAGTTTAAGATAATAAATAAGCAAAAACTACACTTTTATTACGAACGCCACGTATCGAACAGCTAACTCCGCGCCAGGGCGAGGACATTGTTCACATCGGTCACTTTTCGTTTGTCTAAATATCCGCCTTTGATCCGACATATGGCAGAGAATAGACGAAAATTGACGAACATCGCAAAAATAACAAGCACGAAACGCCACAACAAATGCTATTTTGTTGTTTTAGCGACATTTGGTTAATTGCTCGAAGGCTGTTCGGGTGTTGGATCATTTTGTTGTGTTTATCTGTGCTTTGTGCACATTATAAAGTGGTAATTGCCGAAAGTCGTAAATGTTTGCCCTCGCTCAGAACGAGACAGACCCTGGCCCTCCAGCGGCAAAAATAAACACTAAACACATATCCGATCGTTTCCGACAACTGTTTTTATCGTGTATCAAAATAATTAGAAGCGCTAGGGGGGTTCGCAAAAACGAGGCGCTTGCGAGAATCCATGAATGATGGTGCTTTGTAATTTGGGGTGTGTGCAAACGAAAAAGATGTTACAAATAGTGAACAATGGATTCGGATTGTGCCAATAATGATAAAAAGTTGCGATGTGTGCATAAGAACAAACGAACGTAACTGAGACACATTTGCCATTGAAATCTACATTGATCCGTGTATGACGCAATGGCACAGCTGAACTTCAAAGTGTACGCACTGTGTTCTCAGTAAGCGCGCGTTGGCTTCTGGGAAAACAGCTTTTATTTACGCATTTTTCTACCCCCTACCCCTACACCAGAGAGTCTGATCTGGGGGGGGGGGGGGGTCGTCGCAACAGGATCTAACACTGGCATTTAAAAAGTTACTGTATTATTTTTTTTACATGATAAATATTACATCAGTATACACATGTACACACAATCCCGAACCTGCAATCGTTTCCTGCAATCGTTAGATATGAGCGCTATCCAGAATTGAAATTTTATAGTTTATTTCACACTTTCAAGCCATTGCAACCCATGACCTGTGAATCGAACCCATCTATAACAAAAAATCTCATCCACACAAATTCCTGTTCGGGGATTTGTTTATTGCGGACACGTCGAAGTCATTGGCCGATCATCAAAGTGACTTGTTATCGCAGAGGAAATGTCGTAAACTTTGTATAAGCAGTCCGGGATAAGTTCGATTATTGGTTCCCAGCCCTCACACATGCACAGTCCCCACACAGGAAACCTTTCTCGCCCCTCCAATAAACACTATCTAATCACGTCTGGATGGTGCAACTTTCACGGGGACATTATTCCGTGCGACACAACAGGAAGTGGGAGCTGATTCTCAATGATGGCCGCCGATAATGATTCTTTGATAGTAACATTATATAGATTGCCCGTTGTGGGGGGTCCTCGTGCAGTTCAGAATTTAAAAACAGGCGGTAGCTGGCCGGGCATTGTGAACCGCTCGGGCGTGGCGATTTGCCTCGATGCTACCATCAACATTGACGGGGGTCCGTAGGTCCGAAGTGAGCAGGGAAATCATGCAACTGTATTGTCCGCGGGATCGATGGGATTTGGGATGCATATTGGCGATAGGTCGGGAGTGCAATAACTGCGAATGCCCGTGGATCCGCTGGCAGTGTCACAAAGAGTTTGTTATGATAGGCGGCGGGCGCCGCACCGAGCGATCGGTAACTCAGCCGCGCCACAAAAGCACGTCTAATGACAATATTCTCTCTTGAAATGATCATACAACAAAAGGAGACATCACAACATGTCGGTCGATCATGCCACCCAAGTTGAAATATTTCCCGATTTATTCAGAACGTTGCTTTCCCCGAATGTATGACCATGGTACCGACTTTATCACAGCTATTTGTCTACCCTCGTACTGACAAAGTAATCAGCTGTCCACTCCAACGCCGTGTAATTCTCTCAAGTATGGACTTCTTGGTTTTCTTCTTGCCTTCACCCCTCATACACACAAAAAAATCATATTTCCCTTCCTCCATGGACACAATGCAGCGTCAAGCTGACAAAAGCACCAATGGAATTACCGAAATCTTCAGTGGATAGCACAGAGCCACACGTCTTGCAAAATTAAACGCTTCATTCTGCCCAGAGCCTCTGTATGAAGGACTGAGTCTCTTCCACCGACTCAGGAACCAATTGCCCAGGAGCACTGGACTGATCGAGAGCACTGGAGAGGGCTTCTTGCATAGATATTTGCACAGATTCAATCAAATAGAAGCGACGTTTACGCCTTTGAACGATCGCGCTTGCATGGTCGATGGCTGTTGACAAACTACGCACATGTTTGACAAATTGCAAGTTGTTGAGCACCGAAGGAAGCAAATAAAGAGTCTGACCAGTAATTAATTTTGTTCTGTGGTATCGTCGAATTAACATCTGCGAGTAACTTGCTGCACACACATAACAGTTGTCCCAGTATATAGGAGGGCTACGTGTGCAAATGGACAGCTTTGTTCAGTTCACGATATTGATGATTTGTTATATACCAGTTTAACAAATGTGTATTTAACAATCACCTTGGTGTAATTTACATTCCAATCCATATATTACAAATGTACAGATGACACTCACACACGTGCACTCGGAGCTTGTTGGGTCTCTATTTCGTGTCCAGTGGCCTATAACTTGAGATCCCTATACATCTCCTCCCTGAGTACATTCTTCCTATTACCGTGTCAATACCAGAAAGGGCCAACTCAAACATTTACACAAAGTACTTCGGGCTCTCAATAACTTCTGACATGTCTCTTGATCCTTTCCATAGAACACCGCATAGAACAATTGACCGAAAGCTGGGGAAAAACTGCGAGGAACACATGGAAACAATGACGGTAGACCGTAATAGACGGACGGTTTGACCACGTCACAAAACTTCCCAACAACCGATTTAGCCTGCGCCTGAAGATTTTGTTTACAGATTGAAACCACCAACATACATAGTAAATTGATATTTGTACTATTTGACACATGTTCTGATCAATACAGGGAGAGTTTTTATATCGAGTGAGACGTGTTTCTTGCGCTCTTGAGCGAGAGAAAACCATTTTGCCATTACGTAGATCCTTGACGATGCTCCTTTTGACGAATGTGTCTGTCGCTTTCCGAGTCGCTCGCTTCTTTCTCTCGACTTCTCCGGCGCCTCTTGTCAGGAGGGTGTAATAATCGCTATATAAACGGTCCGAAGTTACAAAGTGCGACTGTATGGATTGCACGCGCTCCGGGTAAACAATGAACAGTCAGTTTTCGAGTTGGTTTCGATGGTCCTTGCTTGTACACAAACACGCCTATCTCGTCGCGATGTTGTTTTAAGTTCTCATTTTGTGTCCCTTTCTTGCAGACGACAACATACGTAGATTCCCATTCAGGAATAAAGACTCCGCGAGATTTGTACACTAACTTCGCAGATTCAGCTCAATGACGGAACTACATCTTGCACTGAGCGGCATTACATATCGATCCGCCGCCTGTTTACACTAGAACCCAACAATCAATCGTCGTCCGCGGGATACAAAACAAAGATTAGCTCACTAAAAGAAAGACGCAACATTCACTGGCAACTTTTACTGATTTCTTAAGCAAACATTGTCAATATTTGAAATATACAATACAACTTCAAAGTGGCCTATTCACTCCCTGGATTGAGCTGCACTCTCCAACATCCCCGCGTGTGATATTTCTACCTCCCATCGGGCAATGATTCTCTGGCTTCGATAAAACAAATATATACTTGTATTGAATCAATTTTGTATTTTTATCAGTAAAGAAAACAAGCCGTGTCGTTCGTCCATTTGTTTTCAGAAGAATACTGCGTGGAAAAACGCTAAAGGAAACTCTGGTTCATATAGGACATACTGCTCATCCATAACGGTCAACTACTGGAACTTGTGATGTTTGCTTGCTTGCCTGGTAACTGCAAAATGACTGCAAAAGACAAAAATACACATGGATATACAAATGAGCGAGTCATAGACTCATTACTCTGCATATAATCATATTAACAACTTTGGAAAACCATATGTACTTTGATGTTATATCATCACATGCTTTTGCGAATTTTCAACTGAAAATTAGTGATTATCAATATTCCTCGATGCTTTGATGTATTAATCTTCCATAAGCTTGTTTACGACGTACGCACAACTTTACTTGTGTAGCATTGATATATTTGCAGTGTGCTCACACGTGTATGCATAACATCATAGAAATATACGCACAGGGAAATATATTTCTATGATAACATAAGCATTTATTTGCGTAAACGTTCTTTATCGGGTAGTTCAACTGCACATAATATTAAGTAATAATTGTCGAAAAAACTCGAACCCATGAATATGGTGTGAAGAGAGGTTGTGATATGAAATCTTTAGTGGTTTCAGGATGAAATTTTAACTATGTGAGAACAAACAGAATACTACAATGTGTATCCAATCTAAAAAATAAGCCCATGTCATCAAGTATTATATATTTATTTTCAGATGTTCCCATTGATATAGTATTGATTGCATCTAAACATCACAATATACAAACATCGCTGTTAACTTTTAATTTCATCTAATTTGCTCAAACATTATTGCAGCGTTATTCGGAAACTGCTTTGTCGTGAGAAATCACAGGAAGGCGTGTCCCATCTAAAACAGAATTTGTGGTTTTGACAATGTTTATACAACATCCTGATAGGATAGAGTAGCAGGTATATAGTTCGTGGATCCACGAATGAACGCGTACAATAGATATAAATCAGGGATGGTCCAATTTGGCCGCTTTTCCCACGATATAACCGAGAGGTATATCGCTGGAATCGATGGAAGATCAGGATCACGCTATTTATATTGTTTCCTGATTAAACCGAAAGAAAGTAAAACTAAAGGACAACATGCGCATACAATTATCCGAAACTAAAAGGTGATCCAGATGTTGCGGCTAGCTTTATCACACGGTAGAGCAATCAAAGCGATCCCCCAATTTGAAAGGTCATTTTCCAAGGGTTTAATTTTGCAAGTTGCATTCCTGATGCTAATTTTAGAGAAGCAAATTGAACATATGTTTGAAATGTGGTTACAATTAGTGAAAGCCATGAAAACAGCGAACACAAAGAAAGTATTGCAAGGAAAATTGTCGCGAATACACGTACATATTATAACATAAACGTGCTGGTATTTGCACAAGAACAGATCTCAGAAATGGACCATTTATCAACTTCAGTGAAGTGCGAAACTGTGCAATTTCTTTAAGTTCGAAATAACAAACTTTGTGTATCCTAGGCAAACAATACAGATATTTATGAAAACGATCAAATTTTCTGGTTTCCATAGACCCAGGATTGTACTCTATGGTAAATTTAGGAAGAGTATGGCTCTAAAATGTATTTCCTTATACATGTATAATGTGTCAATGTTAATGCCTACTCCATGCAATCATGACAATGTGAACGTATATTCAGAAAACAAACAAAAACATGTACATGTATACATACACGCTATTTCCCCTTGACCATCCGTTTCCAACCGACAGAGGCGATTCGTCTAATCGATTTCTGATGGAACAAGAAAAACTGAAAAGTTGTCAATCTATAATCCAGAGTGATAAGGCTACCCAAATGCTATATGCACCTGGACCTAGCTGACATGCAAGTATTATGAAGTCCTTTATTTCGAGTAGGTGTGTGCATGTTTGCCTTTGATGCTAATGCTACCGCAAATTCCTCTGGCAAACATTATCAATATTTCATGCGCTTCGTCGCATGCGAGACCACCTTTCCCCGGAAATTTCAAATAAATTCGCGGACACGTTCCACCTGGATCGCCCCCTATCCACGCCTCGCTAAATTGTTGTAACGGGCTTTGTGCATGGGGGGGGCGCCATAACATTAGTTATATATCGCTAGTGGAAAACATGTGTTGCCCTTTTTGTATATATACAAACAGTTCATCTACAGGGCCATATAAAAGCTTGTACATTTGGATGTTATAAGAGTAAATTATCTATAGTTGATTACCATGGCCCCTTGGAATGTGAGGAAATTAGTGAGGATTTTTACGGTATGGAAGTACCAAATTTGTCGTTTCTTTTGATGTTACTACGAGGGAGGGCCGCAAGGGGCGTTTGATAAACAAAGCTGAGCTGTAATTTATCAACACCTCCGAAACGATAGCCCTACTTTATATAAGAACGCTAATATACACACCTCCCTCGACAGCAGCCTGATAAATAAGGCTAATAAATTACATGCTGATAAACACAGAGGGGGCATTTGAATGAACGTTTCACACAACAGACTGGAAACAGCCCCGTATTTTGCATGGTGAGACCCGTGCGCTTGTCCGTGTAGACACATAATTGATTATTGGACACGACATTATTGTCCAAAAATCAACAGAGATTTCGAATAGAACACGGGTTTCATTTGGTAAATGTTTGTCTCGTCACGTCAATATTTATCAGTGAGACTGTCGGGGAATGTTTTACGTATGGTTTGTAGGCTAAGTTTAGAAACATGACCTCTGTTTACCGACAAGGCTAGATATATGTTGCAGTTAGATCGACATTTTGACGGAAGTTTCTCGCTCTCGGGGAGTTTAATTAAATCCCCGGGGCGATACTGCAATGAATCCCGTCTCATTTGAGCATACGTAAAAATGACAAATCCAGCTTATTTTCCAAGGTGGTATTTCGATTGGACACACGTTTATTTAGTTTTGGGCAATATTGCAAAGCTTATTATAAGTTTTTGCACATGACTGTCACACTCGAGTTGTAAATATTCTTGGGCGTCAAGCTTTTTTTATCTGTAACAACCATATCTGACACCATAAACAATTGTCAAAACTGACAACAGTTTCAACAAACACTTTAATAGGGCGAACGGCGAAAAAACTTTCATCACTTTTTTTTCTCATTCAAATGTAGGCCACCCAACGTACGGAGTAAAAAATAGAGCCCACATGTGTTGCGTGTGTCACACATTTCGGTGTAGAATATCGTCCAGCCTCATCAACGGGGAGCAAGATACTCAGAATACATCGTATGGGAATGGCGGGGCAAGATCCAGATGGCGACAAGATCAGACACACATGTGACTCGGGATCTCCCGCCCCGGTCTGGAGGCCCCGGGGGTGTAGGGCGCCCGTGGAGGTGTATATGGGAGAGTGGAGGAGCATTCCCCCGCATCTTCGGTAGCTGTCACGGCTAGCTGCGAGTAGACGGACCACCACCAGGTTCCCGGGCCGGGGTGTCCCGGGGTTGGCCTCGGGGGATATACATGGTGGGGATGAGGGCCAGGCCTGGACACCCCCGGGCACCCATGCATCGTAACCACGCGGGAAGTGACCCTTAAAATAATGAAACACACGCGTGAAAGCTGCCTTCTGGGAGCCGGGAAGGGCGAGCAGGAAAATATTTTCAAAAGACAGGATGGGGTTTACATATAGTGTCCATCGAGGTATACTAATAATGATATATGTAGTGGACATCCTGTCCATTCATTTAGATGGGGGTTGGGAGGGGGGAATGGGAGCTTACCTGGGGTAAAGTGAGAGGGGAAGAAAATAGATTTCACCCACTTTGCCTCCCACGGTGTGGTATAATTTGACACCCTGGCCCCCATGCACGTGGGGCGTTCTGCACGGGTCGCCTGCCCACCGAGAAAGGCACATTCGCTTCCAATTTTCCTTTCGTTTTTTGCGACAGATCCTTAGCGTGCAGTTAGCAAAATACATAAACACGGACATGTCAGCTTGAAAATTGATCACAGTGAAATTCGTCCGATTGTTTATAGAAAACGAAGTGCAAATATACGTAGTCTTGAGTCTGGATGAAGTTACTTTTAAAAAGTGGCGTTCCTGCTCTTGTTCCGTAAAATTTTACACATTTTCCGTTCACATAACTTCTTGTCGAGAATAATGTGTCTGTAACTAGATCCTGAAATCGATATTCATTACAATAAAGGAAGTGGTCCTGTTAATGATTAATATATTAAGCGTATTTTGGGTATATAATTAAATCACCGAGTGATGAATTATTCGAGGGGATCAGCCGATATCACAAATGTAAACATATAATATCGAGATACAAACAAGTACACTTCAGAACTGTTTCTGCACGCATATTCATTTTTCTAGATGCTAAACACTTGAAATAAATCAAATCAACTTGATATTTCAGTCTCATATAGCAGCTTAGTTATCTCAATCAAAGCGTAGGTAGAAGATTGACATTTCGTAATCCATAAGCGATACCGCCAGAAAAACACGGTCTCTATCTGAAATGCCATCATTATATATTAGCATATCTATATCATAACTTAAAATTAAACACTGGACATCAAAGCACTGCTGGAGAGTTTACATTGAGGCCAAATAGCGTATAAAAGGCTTTGATGCGGGGTTGGGGGTCCCCAAAGTAAAGATAAAATTCTAAGTATGATTTATGCATCTGCGGTGGTTACTATATTGGGCAAGCGGTGAAGGGTGGAAGGTTTTCGTTTCTATATTTTGCTGTATGTATATACCAGTGTTGTTATCACTAGTAATTTGTCCGAATTTGGCCCACTGAATCGATAAAGTAGGGCCGCTCTCAGTTCAATTCGCTGGTGTTCCAGGTATAATCTGTGATTTGATGAAGCTATCAGTGGCCATTAGTTTGTTGAGTGGAGCTCGGGTTATGACCTTATCTGATTTCCTCACCTCAACCCACGTGTTCCGCTCAAAGGGCCCAATACAAGTGGGAATCGTTTCGTGTAGCTAAAACTTGGAGGAAAACTAATTATTTTCAAATTGCCCAAATACATTTTTTTGTTTGGCATGAGGTAAAAGATTTAATGTGGAACAGTTCCTTTGCTGCTCATAATATCTCATATTTATAAATTCCAGTGAGCTATCTCATTCTCAAATTCCGTTCTTCTTTAATGGCAAATGTTTTTTTTTCCCTATAACTTGGAACAAAAACTCAATATTCAGAGACACAATCTATAGAACTGTCAGAATTATATTAATGATATGGTATGAAGTATGTATATATTTCTTTTTCTTATATTATATAGACTAGATCTGTTCTCGTCATTTACGTCGAAACTAGATCTATAATAAATTAATATATAAAAATATTTCACATGTGCAGTAAGGAATATGTGTCTTTGTGTTTTCGTACGCTAGTTTCTCTATTACTTTTTATGTATTTTTTTTCTAGACTTCAGTGATACTGAAATAGATATACATCATGTGGATGGTATTTTTCACCAAAACTTCCGATCAATGTATTTCTAGTTTCTTTTGTATGTGTTTATTCCTTTGTATTCCTTTGTATATTTTATTTGTATGTGTTTATAGTATAATTATGCGACAAATAAATATAGTTCCACTTCTTCATGTGATACCTTGTAACTTCCTTCAATAAATAAGTAATATTACTTCCAATCATATTTTCTATGCTGACGCACGATCAACAATCTTCAATATAAGACAGACGCTGTATTCGTTTTCATGAAATATTTAATACGAACAAATAATGACATATGCGTGACTTTCTCACAACAAATATATACATATTAACACAACAATATACACACGACTTGGTGTATTTGGCTCTTTTCTCCTCTCGCACAATGGAAATGTAAAACACATAATATTCTCAACACACAAACGAAACGATTTATAACAATAAATACAAGCATTTCTCTGGACGTGTATGGGTAATTCTCAGAACTGTCACTTTACGCAGGCTATAGCTTCCTAACATTTTTCATAGCTAAATTTTACAAGTTTAGCAAAACATAAATTCTAGTATCCCCCGTCTCCACAAATTGATTTGGAGATTTTTACCCACATTAGCATGCTATATGCAATAGGGGTTCATATGAAATCCTCAGATTTTACTTACAAATCATTATACCAATTAAGTAGATACATTTGAATATACAGCTATGACCAGACACCACAGAAGCAATTAATCAATTCCTAGAGATTGACATAGCACATAATTCGAAGCTCTCGCAAATAATTTGGCACTGTAATTTTTTGGACGATGAATAAATGCACATGTGACAAAAACTGACATACTACCCTTGACATACTAACTCCAGTAGATCTATTACATGAATATTCAAATGTCCTATTTTATGACTGGCAGTTATTAATTGTCAGCGTCTCCACTCACCTTGGATCCCGTCCCTTGGATCCAGACATCCCCAAAAGTTAGATGGTAGAGTTTGTGGAGGGAGTAACTTCAAGGTTCATTTACACTTGGCTAGGGATTGATGACAAGATTAATATTTGCACTAATAAATAAAGCAACCAGTCCCTAATCACCGTTGAATTTCTCGCCAGCAGCGGCGCGGCAGGAGGACGCGGGGTCCGTACAGTTCATGGCGCGGCGCTGCATGCGGCAGGACCCATCGCTGCTAATTGTCTCTGACTGGTATCCTAGGAATTGTCCAGAGTGACAGCTCACCTGGGCCACACGCCGGGCACGGAGCAAGCCTGTACGTACTGGCGGTACTTCTCGAGGTCCAACTGGAGGTTCTGTGTGAGGTGCGGTCCCTGGGTGTGCAGTCCCGCCACGTGCTGTCCCATGAAGGCCGAGCTCGGAAGTCCGGAGACGGCGGCCATCTGAGCGGCGGCCACTTGCGCGCGGACCACGTCCATGGGCATGCGGAGGGTGGAGGCCAACGACGCGAGGCTGGGAAGGTTTGTGGCGGCGCCCTGGGGCAGAGAGCCCGCGGGCCCGAGGAGCGGGACTCGAAGTCCCGCTGGGTGTCGGGCGGGCGGTGAGATCGGAGTTAGGGACTTGTCCTTGTCACCGCTCGGAGACGACGGCGGCGAGGACGTTGAGCGATTTGACGGTGACGTGGACGACGTGTTGCCGATGAGACTGTCAATTGAAAACTTTTGTGCTGATGACGACGTGGAGTTGTTGTTGGTTGTCGGCGACGTCGCCGTGGTGTGTGGTGAAGCTGACTTGGTGTTGGCCGAGGCTGGCGGCGAGAATGAACTGTCTGGTGACGGCGAGAGGCGGGAGTCCACGGGCGACTTCTCGGACGCCAAGGCCGCCGCGGCCTCCTCTGCTGCCTTCTTCTCCTCGCCTTTGGCCGCCGCCGCCAGGGCGCTGAGACTCGACGACATGGAATTGTTCAGAAGCTTGGGACTAGGACCGAGGGGGAGGTTGGGACCTCCAAGTCCGGGAATGCCTCCAGGGCCAAAGTGGAACCTGGAGAGTTCGCTGGGCGGCAGCAGTGACACGGGCGGCGGGAGTGGCGACATGTATGGGTAGCCCGGGGGTCCATGGTGCGAGGGTGGTGCCGCCGAGTGGTGGTGCGGTGCGTGGTGTGGGTGGTGAGGGTGATGGTGGTTCATCATCTGGATGGCTGGGTGCGGGTAGGGCTCACCGGGCATGAAGTGGTTACCTTGGGACGAGTGCATCATCATCGCCTCCTGTACGTTGCGCTTGAATCTCTTCCTGCGCCTAAGGAAGCTGCCGTTGTCGAACATGTCCTCGCTGGCCGGGTCCAGGGTCCAATAGTTACCCTTTCCGGGGTTGCCTGGCTCCCTGGGGATCTTGACGAAACAGTCATTGAGGGACAAGTTGTGACGGATAGAGTTCTGCCAGGCTGGAAACCTCTCCCGATAGTACGGGAACCTGTTCATGATAAACTCACAGATCCCGGAGAGGGTCAGGCGCTTTTGTGGCGACTGGAGCACGGACATCGTGATGAGGGCGATGTACGAGTAGGGTGGCTTGACTAGGCTGCTCTTCTTCTTGGATCCTTCTATGGGTTTGCCGTCTTTGTCGAGACTGTCGTCGCCGCCCAAGGAGCCGCTGTCGGACATGCCGTCGTCACAGAACGAGTCGTTCATGTCGGCGCGGGAGTCGGCCTCGCGGAAGTCCCCGGCAGTGTGGCCCACACCATCCTCGAGGTCATCGTCGGCGTCCTCGTGCGAGTCGGAGAGGCCGCGCAGCTTGACGGGCAGCGGTGTGTCCTCGTCAAAGTCACCCTCGACGTCGACCTCGCCCTCGTCCTCGGTCATGTCTCGGGGACTGCTGGTCCGAGGGTAGTCGTAGTGGTGTCCGTCCGGGCCGTGGACAGCTCGGAAGGCTCCCGGGTGGTGAGGGTGTGCGTGCGGGTGGTGGAGCTGGTGAGGCTGTACGCCGCGGTACTGCGACTGTACGTACTGTCCGGTACTCGATTGCAGCGCCGTGGCTGTTGGAGCGTTCTCCAAGTGACCCATCGAGTCCATTTCAAAACGCATCTCCCCACTGCAGGGACACTCGTTGTGTATCACTGTCTTTCGAATCCTTGAGGAAATGTGTCTCTTTTCACTGCTAATTCAACTTTTCGATGTTTTTCTGTAGCTGTTGAGCACGTTCACAGAAAAAGATGACTGTCATAATTCACGGGACATTTTGTTTGTCACGTGTAGTCAGCAATCCAATAAAGATATGTCCTGTTGAAGCACGGACCTTGTAAAACACACAGTTATTGTTCTCGAGAAAACTATTTCCGAGTACAGAAAAGAAACCTATATCTTCTTCAAGTTGGCCACTTCTCTCCAGAATTGATCTAAAGTCCAACAACTGTTGTGTTGCTCGCTTGGTGGCTGTAGACAAATGATGTCACCGAGAAGAACAGTTAGCTACAGATAACCTTGCGGCTTTCGTCTTCATTGACTAACTGATTCCGGGTTGGTGGCGTCCCATATATATATACAAGCCACACGGCTTTAGTCCCGGAGATTTGACTTTTCTTTGAATCGCACCAATGAGCTGCGACTGCCGAAATAATATTATTACGCTCACCGTGGATTCACTATGGGATGGCGAGCGCTGCGAGGAGATAGCACAGTAGCGCAGTCAGTGCGCCGCACCGAGACCACTGATTGGCTGAGGCGCCCGTCACTTGGCGAGATAAAGTGGTCATATGACGCACGCTACGTGTGAAAGTGGGAGGAGCCTAGGTGGTGAGCACATCAAAGCGCTCGCTTAGTCACGCCCTCCCAGTCACGATGCTGCTAATTAGCCACCGCTGGCGGTCGTTTCCGAGATAAGAATTGCCTGGAATCTCATCAACGATGCACGCTACTTATTTTGATATCAAACATTAAAAAACCGGAGCGATAAACAACGCCTAAATGAAACATTATATGAATGTTAACGGTCCAGGCATCTTTAGAAGTTTGGCGATAAGGAAAGTGCGAAAGTGTAAGTAGCAGACACTGTGGCAGGTGTGCGAGGCAGTTTTTGAATGTTTCTTATGAAGCATTACACATAGATAATCGATTCGTTTAACAACCTAGGAAAACAACGTGTATGTCGTTATTAGGTTTTACAGCTATAGCTATATGTAATTATGGAAATACTAGTAATTCATCTTAATGCATGTTTATTAGCAATGTTTTCATTTATTAATATGGAGCATTACAAACTTGGCAGCGATTTGTCGTACATTTCACAGTGAGTGTTCACGGAGACACAACAATGTTTACCCAAGGTATCTAGCACAAATGACCAGAACAAAAACAGTTACATATACGGTGTTAACACGGACATACAGTGGACAACGGTCATTGGTCGCGACCTGTAAGTTGTAATAATATCAATTTACTGTTGTTTCTCAATCCACTTACCTACCTCATTGAATACATCCATGGAGGAGAGAATAGGCTTGGCCTTACAAAAGCATATACCAGTATGTATTGCAATTAATTAATAAAACAATACTCTTAAACTAAATCCACTTTAATCCAATTAAAAGTCATCAAACGAGAGGCGTGGTCGCAGGCGACTTTTGTATCATCGCTGACCCATGAAATAAGCAAAACTTTCTGGTCTTAGCTGCGTGCACCCTAAAATTTTGAGCTCTAGCCGTTCCCTAATACAACATGAAAGCCAAGCTGCTCCTGTGATATTCTTGACTAGGTGAATATTAATTACTCCACCAGATTAGTCGTCAAAGGACCCAATTGTCTGCCCCATGCACCTCCAATATATGTTTTCTTTTGAAAACCAGCCGTTCTACAAATAACAATACTACAGTCCTGTGGCGATGAATAAACTAGGTATAATATATAGTGTGGGGGCAAAAACAATAAACGTGACTATCCAAAAGTAGTTTAAAACGGCTTTATTGGAGACATGTGTTGGAAACGTTGTTTTTCTTCATCTGTCTCCGCGCTCTCTTGGGCATTGCTCGCAGACGTTAGAATGTGATGTTTGTCCTGCTCAAAAACCTTGCTATAATGACTTTTCGGATATGAAATATATATAGAAGTCTAGATAAACTATGGGTTTTGCTCGGCTCGTTTGGCTGCAGCCTGTTCTGTTTATGCTACGGTCGGGGATGAAGCACAAATATTGCTGGCGAATTGTTTTGGCGAGAAACGACAAATAAACACGGCCCTGTTCCTGAACAAATAAGCCAGCTATATGGGCAGGAGGGACTGGGCTATACGGGGTCTGGATGGCATGTGTCTGCTGCAAAGGAAGGGATATCGTGCTCAACTATAGGGAACTGGGGCTGGACTACGACTAATTGTGTATGCTTAAGAAATTACATTCCACAATATGTGTATTGATATATATTATAATTTATTCGAAACATCATTATGACATTCGAAATCTGATGTGTTAAAATGACCATGCAAAGCATATACCACATTTCCCTTAAAATCGTCCAATAAAGCTTTATGATGATCGGTAACCTGCGATATATTGATGGACTTCCGATGAAGCACGAACTAGAAATGACCCCTGATGAAGGATTTGTTATTTCTCTGAAGGTCGTGGGCGGCACTGCCCCCACAAATAACTGGAAATACACACCATTATAAAAGCAACACATGAACCCGCGTCCTATCATATGGTGAAAATAATATTTTCCCCTGCAGGAATAACAACAGTGTCTGCTATTGTTTCGCCTCGAAAAGTGTCCGTACTATATTCCTTTGTGCTAGAAGAACGTGACCATCCCGAGCGAAAGGTGGAACCCAGTTTGAAAACAGCTCCAAAATGCCATGTGTTTCCATGCAACTGACCCGTGGAAAATGGCGGGAGATTTTCCCGGACGTGTATGAAAATATTGCTTACAACGAGTCCCGTACAACAACAAAGGCATTCTCTACTTGTGGAAATGCTAGCTGAGAAAAGGCATGTATCGAGTTAGGACATGGGCTTTGCGTCGTAAATAGGAACACACCAAACAAACAGATTCCAAGGGAGATGAAATAGAAATCAACAGAGACGTATATAAACAGGGAACATATTGGAACAGGTTGGCGACTGCGGAATGGGTCACACAAATATGAAATCGAGTAGGGCCCAGCCCACTGTGCCCCTCCGTGCGCTTTACTTGCAGGAAAAGTCGAGACAAGGCGTCTTCCTGGCAGTGTTTTTTCTCGGAGATAGCTTCATAAACAACCATTTGTGTAGATTCGTGATTTTAGCTAGGTCTCGTCGCTTTGCTATCTGAAGTCCAACACCCATGTTTATTTTTGTTCTGTCTTAGTTTTGCACGAAGCACAACCAATAAACTGCTGTGAATTCATGGCAAACCGTACCAAAGGAATTAGACCATTCCGATAATTACTAGGGAAAAACATGGTAAACACTGTCTGTGATATTTAGGCATGTCACATGTGCAGGAACTGCCAAAAAATCCCAACAAAATCAGCTTCCTTTTCGACCTGCCACACCTATAATACAGATTAATACAATAACAGAGAGTGCTATTTTTATTAATAATAATATTTTCTGTTCTTCAGATAGGATTCCGACGAACAATGACCCAAAAGAAAGTAACATTATCCGGCACTGCCACCGTGTCACTTCTATCCCAGACATCTGTGAAACATCGGTGCGACTTCGTTATGAACAACACATGTCTTCTGTTAGCGCGGAGAGGGAGAGAAAAAAAACTTTGTTTAAAAATAACAACAATTTCCCGTGACTCACAATGTCTCGTATATTTCAGAGTATCAACTCGTTAAAACGAACCAAGATGCCCCGCGCGTTCGCTACAGTTTCTCTCTGGCAAAGTTTACAGTTCTGTTTGGAATTATGAAATATACACCGTGCGGTTTATGTGCAAACATTTATCATAACAACGTACGCCAAATGTCAACATTTTCTTGAGGACCATGTTGTTGTTTGTCTCCGCGGTGAGGTCCTCCTCTCCGGATCGGAGCTGATGACATGCGATCCAGAAGGCGTAGGTACTGGGGGAGGGGGTGGCGGTGTTTTTTTTACTGATGCAGACAGTTTCCTTGCGTCACGCGTCACTGCCAGACAGACAGACATGTGCCAGATGTGAAGAAGCACTCAATCTTTCAGCGACGACACCCAAAAGATACCGAGTGGCTTTGAGACGGTTCTCCCATTTCGGCCAGGAGCGCACAGAGTACCACCTCTGATATCGCGTACAGTTTCTCGGACGTCGTTCGTTCGTTCGTTCGTTCGTTCACGCTTGGCTCTGTATAGTACTGGTACTCGGTCGCTTTCTGGATCGCACATGTGTCCGGAATTTACACATAGAGATAATGTGCTTTGACAAGGTTAGATCAGAGAACGTAAAGGGACAAATTGGGTTTACTATAGAGGCGAGAACCGAGGCCTGTACTCTGTCAAGGCGTTGCACGGGTCGTGCTGTCAACACACTTGTGCAATGTCAGACCCAATAAACGCCTATCGCTTCACAAACACTGCGGTCCCTATGCATGTACACAGGGCAGCTGTCTTCTATTGCCAGGCCGGGGAAAATTGTTAGTTTTTCCTGGGGGATGACAGGACAATTTTTGTCTGTCAATGCGCATAAAACCACTATTAAAATATGTGATATATCAATTAATAACAAAAATAACTGCGAACTAGTTTTCGATGGAGTTCACGCTTCAAAATTATTCAAATTTATTCAATAATCTAATACCACTAAAAACGTACCGGAATTTGACCAAAGAGAGTATTATCATTGATATTACACTCCTACATTTGACTCCATCACGGCATTGTATATACCGTTACGAATCACTCTCGAACGTGGAAAGTTTGCACCAAGCAGCAAGTGGACGGGACTGAGGATGGGGGGGGGGGGGGGCGCAAGTCTGAGATAGCCATCTCATTAGTGATTACGTGTGGACATCAGTCAGATCGATATCCGCGTCAAGTGTCCTCAGATCGTTGTGATCTGTCCCTCCCCGCACCAGACAACCCCTAGACTTCCAAAATATTCATTAAAGACGAATTAACACTTAGGAGAACAATACAAACTCATCAACGCGGTGTAAAGTCGTTCGTCCTCCGCCGTGAATCAACAGTAATTAAAACCCCTCGATTCGGCGTTTGCGACATTTTCAGTTATCGATCACGCGTGAACAAACCACGTGATAGCCGTAATGGAGCGTGAAATAGCGAGAACAAGTTGGAACGTTGTTTGAAGGTCGAAGGGTCATTACACATCTGTTGAGGGGATACTGTATCGACTGTAATAATGTGCCGAGGTGTGGAACTCACGACCGTGGATAAATATATTCCAAATCACGCCCGCTTCTGATCTCAACATTTAATCGCATTCCAAGCAAATAATGCTCGGTCACCAAGGATTGGAAACTGAGATTGAAAAGCAACATATAATGCACTGAAATTCGATGTCAAATTGAACATTAAATGCCAAGTTTGTTGACAATGAATGAAATCATACCGGTAGGTCAATATTTGTGTCAACATTTTTATGTTCATTTCTTTCTTGAAAAAGGTCATCTAGTACAGAAATATACAGGAAATGCGAATAAGAAATTATATCAGAGAATCGAGTAATGATGTTCACATTATGACGAAACTTTTTTCAAATGGATAGTTTCTTACAGCATTATTGAGACCAACGTGACGTTATTGCAACTTCCTCAATATTGTATATAGGCCTACGCGTGTGATATTTGGTGAGAAACGATGCTTTATTCCAATTGTTTCATTGCATTCAACAGTGGGAATTCAGTTTCGGATTATGACGCAACCATACGAAACAATACTTGAAAATATCACGCAACTTTTTGTCAATATTGAACAATGGGAATATCACTGGCCGATTTGAATAATCATAACATCAGCTGGGAAAAGCTTACTATAGGAGACTTTAACGCGCAGGGGGAAGAATGTCGAGATGAACCAGTGGAAATCTCTCCCTTTCTTCAGCACTGCTAAAACCAACAAGAGGAAAATCACTCGATATTACACAGAGGTCTTTAAAAACCATAACCCGGGGGTATTATTGGAAGCATGAGGCTGCAGTATGCACGTCGCCCGTTTTCCTGTGTCTGTGAGAAATTCATTGCACGAAGGCATATGGGTGAGTGTTGTGGCATTGACAATCTCGTGCAGTTGTCCACCGATTCCAGACCCCCCCCCCCCCCTCCAGCTAGCTTCTCCCATCATATCATAATGTGCAACTGTGCAATGGTCTACATGAAAAACTATATAAGGATCCGTGCAGAGATCTCCACTGTAAACATTATCATATGGACTTATAGCGCGGTCCTAGTCGGAGAGAACTGTGCGACATCGTCGACTCGATTTTCCAACACGTGCGAAGCAAATATTTTTCTTTCCTCGCCCGGGCCCCGCCGTAGTCAATGAAGCACAAAGCCTCACCGTCCGGGTCCGAGAGAAAAGCACAGTCCCGGAGCCACATCGATCGGAGAAACGATGGACAGTGCATCATACCGATCGGTGTACGTCTACGGGCAGTGGGCATGGTATATGATGGTGGCGGTTGACATGGTTGGAGAATTATTCAGTTATCCCAGTTATACCTGATGTAGAGTCTATGTCCATTCAAATATTTTTTCAAAATTTTATTTTTCAAAGAAAATTATGAAAAGAGCGGCATTAATTATAATTAAAACGAAATTAAATTGCCATTTTTTGGTGATGATGATAAATCCATAACGTTATAAACCATATCGTCCCATGGGTTCGCTTGATAACTAATAATTAATTACCCCACCAGTTTCGCCCGCCCTCTTCGTTCGTATGTCGCGCACCCCTCCATGCAGTATGGAGTAGACTTGGGTTGTGTGTGAACAGCAGCAACAGAAGGCCAAGTATTACCGTAATTACACGTATAAAACCGCGGGGTTCGCCGCTATCGCTGTCTACACTAAACACGACATGAAAGTAGACACCACGTGGTCCCCCGCCGTGCCAAACACGCCCCCTAGCGAGCGGAGGAATACCTCACAACCACTCCGTATTGTCACCAGATGACCTAATGTATTCAATTATACGGCGCACGCTGTTCCGCTTCTAGAAACCTTCTTTGTGGTCCAAGTGGAGAGCTACTTGGTCGTTTGACATTCAATTTGGAAGTAATATATTTCAGATTATTACAATGTTCATCTTGGCAGAGATGTGTCTGTTTTCATTCCATCGAAGTTACAGGTGAAGCAAATTATAAACGTTTGTTCAAATCAAGATGTGCGTATCTTCTCATTCATCGGACACGAAAATCCATGAATACCAGCCAATATAGAAAGTGATTCATTATGTGCGCGGATTCCCAGGTTACATATAGGAGAATCAATGAAGCACAAAAACTAGCAGACGAAATCTCGACGAATCAAACTTGAACTGTACTTGCACGCGGAGATATGTCATAAAACATTCATCAGACTGAATAAGCGTGCAAAAAGCCGTGCAATTCCTGCTGATACATCCCGGGGTCCCAGTCCGACAGGACATGATTTTATGTGCTTCAGTTATGAATGATAGAAACATCTTCTTTAGAAATGCGCTCGTTCGAGTGTTGTGGCAACAGGGCAGCATCAACAAATAGTTTGAAAATATTTTGTCACCGGGAGCAAGCGGCCACTCTAGATTTTATTTACGGGGATTGAAAACAAGCGGGTTTTGAGCGATTGAACCTGCTGTAAAGGTTCAGACAGCCGTCAGTAATCTCTGTTTTGCCTGCAAATCACACGCGACATACGACCATGGTAGCACAAAACATGCAGCATTGAACATCCCCGCTTAGAAAAATAACTGTGTGTTTTTCTCCAGGTCATTTGGCCCATGGACTATCATCACATTGATATAAATTATATATCGGTATTTACTAGGGGCTGTTGAATCGTCGACGTATTCAGGCATAGAGCAATTGTTATTCCGGCAATTTCTCTTTCAATGTCCGGGCCAATTTAGTCGTACAAAAGTGGTCTTTTCACAGAAAGGCGCCTGATTTGTGTTAAACGTTACTTTGCGTGATGATGTTCATGCGGCTGTTTATACAGTTCCCCACATCGACGGAGATGTCATACATTGCTGTAAATGATGCAAACCGTGTCGTTTTGAAAATGAAATGGTCGAACTTTTCTTCCGAGGACAATTATGTATTCAATTCGCTGGAGAAGAAGAAAAGCTTCGTACATGGCTAACTACATTAGCGTTTTTGTACTGAAAACGATACCACACTTCTATCAAATGGCGTGTTCTGGCTTATACTCTTTGCCAGTGTAGCAAATGCTGGTGTAAATTTGACACCATATATAAAATAGGGTTTGGACCTTGTACGGTGAGTTAACGAATACCTGTAAAATTTACAGGAGGTGACAGATGACAGACGGGAAAACTTTTTGGCAAAGACGTGAACTTTTCTTTTGTCTGAAGAGAAATCGCGTGACCAATTTAAATCAATACAGAGGGGATCATGTTGAGAAAATGTTTAGGGGGAACTTGGGAAGCCGATTTCATTTTACCCCATACCAGCTCCAAAACAAAGGAAATCGATCCTACACCCCGATTTAAAACTTAGAACCCCTGTTGTGACAATTGAGCAAGATATATCTGTCGTCGGACGAGATACCCTGTTGTCTCAAATCAGTACAAGGAAGTCAACTGACTTCCCATACAGAAGATATAATAGTCTTACCATTCCCAGTGTGAATTGCACTGTTGATGTGACAGCTGGCAGAGAACACGAGATCCTAACTCGGACCTACCACCAAAACTGGACATTGAGAAAAGTGATATAATTATGGTTTCAACTTTTGGTCGCGTGCGTGGATGTTATGACTAAATACCGACAAATGTTTGTTGTCTCGACAGCTGTGGACTGAGATTTGATGTTGTTGTCAAGCTCAGGATGCATGCTAAGTTTTCCCAAGGTGATGGATGAGCGACTTATTGCCGTGTGATTTGGAACACGTGCATATGTCGAGTGTGTCTAGTCACATCATTCAAACATACATCAACATAAAAATACAGTGAAAATTAGACCCAATTTGTCGTGAAATAAATTATAGCTCCATAAATTTAATACAGACAGATTCTACAATTTCAAACTATACACATCTCTACGAATCATGGGTATAAAAGACACACAAATTATCGAATATAACTGGGAATCTTCACAAAAATTATGATAAGTATATACCAGTGTTTATGAAAAAAAAAATATGATTCCACACTGCACATGGAGAAGGAAAAATCCCACTCGGTTATATATCGGATACTGCCATTAATCAATGTGCGATGCACGAGTAGCTGTACCATGAATGGAGCTATCTGTATCAGAGTTCACATGGTTCACTGGTCACAAGGTGTTCCACGTCAGGACAGGCAAAGGAAACGTCTTCAAAGGCCGGCCCAGTGATTTATAGACTAACAGTTGTAGTTCGTACCCGGATTAAATAACTTGGATAACGGTTAATTGTTTCAGTGGAGAAGTGCGTCAGTCAAAGGATGTTTTATGGATGCGTTTGACTCATAATGCCCAATAAACACCGACTTTCCCAAAGGACAAGTAATGTTTTATGAAAATATCCAGAATATTTAACACATTTTCGAAGATATGCATACTTCAATCGGTTACATAAATATTAGACTTGGCTTTGGCCCACATGTGACCGACCTTATATTATGGTGCACACTTAACCATGTCACAACAATCATGTCACAGTTGACAATGTTAGCAGTAACCTGAAGTATATTCGCTTACCCCACAATTGCCAAGGCAGAATTTCAACTATTTCGCGAGCACTACTCGAAACGTTAAATAGTCATTTTGTAAATTGAACAGCTCCTGCATTGTGTTCTTGCATGTTTAAATGTTGAGCAGGTTTTCAAGTGTCACCATTGGACCGAGATGGAAAATGAAAACATACAGATAGCAACAGTGGCGCTCGATCCATAGTTTGTAATTGCTGAGGAACTGCACAGGTGTTTCAAACGCGCACAATTATCGGCCATACATTACGGTAAAAGGAGAAATGACAAAGCTGTGTAAATATTTAGGAACCACTTTTCTTGTAACAAGAAAATAATAATGTCGAGCATTAGCATCCAAGGCATCAGGGTGGCCTGAATGTTATAGGAGGTGGGGGGGGGGGGGTCACTAGGGATTTGTGGTCACGATATACACAGGGAACACATTCATTGTGCTGCGTCTTGTCCAAATACTAGTTTCACCCAAATAATTGCCCTGAATGTTGTCTGTGTTATTTTAAACAGAAATCGTGGGAATTAAGACGTCGTTTTGAATACACTTGTTGTTCAAACAGAGAGGAGTTCTGTGAGGGTCTTAATAGCCTAAAAACGTCCCAATACAGATGACTTTATCTCAATGTAATGCATACTGACACAATATATAAACATATTTTGGGAGATATATTCTTAATTTCACTTATTTATAGATATAGAAAAGACGGGTCTTGTGTGAATTCGTGTGTGAATTGGATTCTCCATTATTAGTGAGCTTTCTATGAGCACGGACGCAAAAGAAAATACAAATCATGCGTAGAACAAAGCTCCATATTATATACTCCTAATGTTCATAATTACAATGTCAATGTCCACACCACCTTGAACTATTAGTTCACTGCTATACATACAATTTACAAAACAAACGTAACCGAACATCATCCTGGAGGCGTAAACCTCAAAACACAAAACAATATTTACCCCCGCAAGCCAAACAATAAACGTACCGTGTACATAAGCCTCTCATTATCTAACTTACTCGCCCATAAGGACACCTTCACATGTTACACGCATGCCTCCGCGGTAAACATTTCAATTAAAGGCCTGTATTTGGGGAGAGTTTCACGGCTCAGCTGCCGATTACATGGTCTTCCTATTGTGTGGAGATATGTGGACCGTGTCTATCGACTCGAACGCTTTCTGCGGTCACCTGAAGCATCACTCACCACCGTCACTCAGCTTCGTGTATCATCGGGTGGCTGCAACAGAAGAGGCAAGAAGAACGGGTCATTCTCTTGCCATAGAGCCGAGTCAGCCGGTTTCTTCCTATCGTGTGTTGGTACCAATTGAAATGACTGGGGTAGGGGGTCTATTCACATAAATATGAGATAAACATCGGCAATTGACCGACGTTTAAGATCCAACACCGATACGATTGGCCTTTGATGAACAAGCTTGTGGAACATGATGCATCCAACGGGGTTTCAGTGACAGCGGTCAAGCAGATGGGTTTCTGTGTAGGCGAGGCTTAGCCAGTCGAATGCTTTGTTTATGACCCGGCAGATGGCATATAGATAATTCTAAACGTTAGATGACCTTCGCCTTGAACTTTCTCTTCCAGATATCGAGGCTACGAGATGGGATATTATGAGTTGAATCATTAATTTGGAACCACAATACAATCTCAGAGATGTCACGCATGTCCCCCAATGTTTACAATAGAACTTTGTCAGTTTTATTTTCATACATAACTTCACAAACAGCTCATATCAGTCTCCCTTTGTACTTCTGTGCTATGACGTGTTAACGGAAACGAACAACCATTCCAAAATTTCGCATGACAATCGAAAGTGAAATGTTTGCATGCTATTATAGACTTGAAAGTATATCATATATATATTGTATACTTCGCCTTGAAGGCTATGATGGGTGATAAATAGGTTCGTAACATAATGTAAATTACACATTTGGGAATGTCAAAACGATTAGAGTATAAATTCACTAACTTTGATGATGATGTAATAGATATACATGATACATCCAGGTTATTCGTCCAGGTTATATTGAAGGAATGCAACCTGTTGTTGTTGTGTTTGGGCACCAATCTGTAAGGAGACGCCCTTCATGGATCCATGAACGTCACGAAACAAAACAACCTTAGTTTAGCTGTCGAGTTGGCCATGATACCTTGTGAATATAAGTTTGCCGTGGATTCGCATTACAAAATATTATTTCTGGAGACAACATACAAACGAAGCAGTTCAACGAAAGAAGCTGTTTTTCTAGGTGTGGAGGTCACGGTCGATACTGCGCCCATCCCAGTGTGTGTACATATTTGGATAGTATGTCCCGCTCCACGACTGTATCAGTTATTTAAAGGACTACCTTTTACCCCAGGAAACATATCCAAAGGCTCTACCCCAGATCGATACCTAGAACATACAAGGCTCCTCCGACGGATTGACAAGAGAAAACATTTTTTATTCATTTGTAAACAATAAAACACGTGGTAGACGTTTTAAAAGCGGGATGCATCATCGCCGAATAGAATACGGTAAAACTACATCCTGACGTATCCGCCCGGTACAGCGCCCCCCAGCGAGTGGTTGACAAAGGATGGCCTCCTCCGTGCTTTCAGCGCCAACAATAATATTTTGCCAGCGCTTCGCTGATCGATGTTTCCAAACACAACAAAACAGAACGCAAAACAAACAAGCCCGGGTTCTAACCTTAAGCATTGACAGGCCCCTTTCTTTTAGCGAGGGATGAGCTGACGACACACAATGGCCCGACTCGCCGGTCCTGCAGCAACCTCAAAGAGTCCGGGATTAGCAACTAAAAGCGTTTCGATCCGGGGCTCGGGGGAGCGCCACCTGGGGAGCCCTGACAGTACCATAGACCGGAAGGAGGGACGCCGTACGTCTCCTCTCACGGCGGTCCCGACTGCAGCAACAAGCGACTAACACCATCAATTTACTACTTATCCCTCGCCATTGTGCCCCCGTACTAAAACGATAATCCACTTTCCATTAATGATCTGTAGCTGTATTTTTGTTTCCAGAGCACCCGCGCGACCTTTCACTCTGACATTAGCTCCCAGGGCCGGGAGGAGCTCTTCAACCCGGCTGGAACAAAAGGGGACAATTTGGATTGTTCGGGTTTGTTTCTTTATCAAGCATTTTGTTTGCCAACAGCCTTCTCAAAAAAGTGTATACGATCTTGAGACGAGGCCACAATGACTGCACGGCATTATATTATTGCCATCACTAACGTCTAAATTGAGCGCTTAACGTGAACTCCAACCATTGACAAGTTTTGCGTGTGGTCTGAGTGAGGTGTTTATCGGATTTCAGAAACATTAGAAACTCACAAACAATTGTCATCACCAACTTGTCACAAATAATACAAGTGGGAAGTAGGCATTTAGAATTGGTGGCCTGGATCGAACCTCCTTATTGTCCAATCATCGCGTTGCATCACTGTTGTCACCCCAATGACGCAATTATTTGGAACTCTTCACGCGGAGTCACATTGTGGACTTCCTGTACAGTGTCATCACGTTAAGTGCCTGATACCTTAATGACCGGGAAATGCCATCAGTGGGGGAGGAGGGGGCGTTCACGTTCGGTAATCGTTGTAAAATATTGTCTTACATCAACTGAAAATGTTTACAGTGTTTCGCAAATCGGTGACAAGTGGTCATTTCGCACCACTAACCCAGTGAATGATGCTCTCGCGACTGGGCGCCGCACAATGCCGCATGTAGGGAATGAACCAACTCTTTGTGGGGTCTGCTGGTTCAAGCTGGTAGCACAGGCTGTGACCTGGGATGTAAACCTGTGCTGATGGATACGTTGTTGGTCCTATTGTCTCTGAAGTGGCGGTACAATGGTCGCCCAAACTGGTGGGTGAATAGAGGCTGGCCCCTCAACGTCATGGACTCCGATGTAAAGTACGGTCGCGCACCTCCTGACGAGGGCGGAATGAATCTCGTCGATTGTCGCAGGTTAAAATCGCCTCCAGGTACCTAATTAACACACATATTATTACCTCATCGACGCCCGTCCCTCCCCAGCCGTGAATGTTGAGAGGCGGCTGGTGGACGATGTTTTTGTAAAAGTTGTACTGTTGCCTTTGGAACGCAGGTGGTCACTGTTGTTCTACCTCCAGAATCCAGTGATTCTAGCCCCAAGGAAAGAACGCCGAGTTTAGAAAAAGGGTAGGAATTGCACCAACATTTTTCTGGGTCGAAGGTTAGACACTAGACATCAAAGATTAAAATTTAATTCAGCCTAATTGTCGTCTACAGATGGGAAGACTGGTACAATTGTGCGAGGTTCGCGGAAGGAGGGCAAACAATAAACCTAACAGCCGCGGGATTCTCGTCGCTGTTCCCGGTGATGATGAAGATCACTTCAGACGTGACCTCGTGACTTCGGCGCAGATTTTGAACCCGATTACGGTGTGTGGCCTGCTTGTGTCGTGTGAATGAGATGATACACTGTCAAATTTCGTTGGATGCCTCGCAGGTAATTCGCTGTGCAACCTCAAGAGCGAAGTTTAAACTTTCACTTAGCGAGTGAGATCTCGAGGGTTCTTAGAAGGACTTCTTTTCCCCTCTTCTAATGCATTCCTGGGAGACGAAGGTTTCATTTAACAACAAACAATGACTTTATTATGCGTAAAGCAAATAACAAAGAACCATAATTCTAACGAGCACATATATATATGAGAAAACCATAATTTTCCAGTTGGCGTGTTGTTCTTTCTAACGTAGCATTCGCGTGGAAACGCCCCATATGTGAAAGGAACAATTGTATACGAGACGATAAATAGTGTTAAACATCATGAACATGCTTAATCCTCTCCTTGAAGCTGGAAAATCTGTTGTAATATCATGTGTATAGGGGGACCTATGTATAGTCGAGTGAACTTGACTTTCCAAATGAAACTGCTGGCTTGTACTCTCTGTCGCCAAATAGAAAACGAATACAAGTAGAGAGAAAACCTGTCATTCATCTGGGAACATTGCCATCCGTTTAGGGGTAGATAAATGCTGAATCTATTATTCACGTTATCAACACAAGTTGGACCGAGTCCTTAGGAAAACTGTTGTTTTTACGTCTCGGCAATGAGGGATGCTGTATAAACACCGGATCCAACATGGACTCGTATTGTTTTGCAGTATCCAGCGGTAGCGTAGCAGCTTTAATTGCATCCAGTCCATGCTGTGTATTTTTTGAAATGTCATGTTGATGCACTGTCAGCGAGAAAGCTCAATCTTGTCTCGGAGTTTGACAACTGACGCCAATCGACTCCACATGAGACATTCTTATACAAATGTTGATGAAAGACCACGATGAACAGTTCGAGCAACTGTTAATGAACAAGACATTATACAACGCCATTATGAATGTGCATTACATATTATACCAATACATGTATATTATAACGATAACTAATTATTACAACTACAACGCGCAGTTGTATTACGAGCTATTATACGCGCTTATTTTGTAGGCCTACATCATATGAACAGTAGCAAAGATTTCACCTCGTCATTCAATATATTATCATGTTTCGGGCAGCTGACATAATTGATTGGTTTTGCCATCAGTATATCTTCGAAAATCACTGACTTTTCAGGGAGGTGAAGCGACAAATGAACTTCACGTTTGATGTTTACCAGATACAACAAATTGAGCTGCACAACGAGTCGAACAGATAATAAACAATTCAACTTTTATGCCAAAAGTAACTTATTATTTCATTAATACACTCCATAAGTGTGATAGAAGTTTTCCCAGAGAAATCAAGACCGTGAAAGATGAGCTCACACATGTTGGCAATTAAAATGTAAACACTCTTGTAAATCTCGAATATCTCGGTTCACTGATTAAACGCTCGAAACCCCCAAGGCATGCAAAAGATGATTCTCAATAGTGAAATCTCTGGAACAGTGTTTCGTCTTTCGCATCCCCAAACAGACACGAGGAGTTTCCACAGCATCCGTGATTATAACCATTGTACTTGGGGCAGATCTGATCTCAGTAGTAAGGGATAAAAGGCACTGGTGTAATTATCCATTCGATAGCATTTCGCAGCGCCGGGCCAAAGACCCTGGGAGAGAAGAGAGTGTCCTAGACCTCAGATTGAGCGCTGGTCTCGAGTTCTATATTTCATAGCCCATCCCATAACTCGTAACCTTCAAAGCGCCCTGGAACCCTGGTTATTCAAACGCTGCAGGTTGCTGCAGGAAGAATGATCTCCCGTGAACGAAAGCGATTGCCCCCCACAACACAATACTTCTATCTACAATATGTAGATGTAGTTGGACTCAACAGGATTATTGAGACAGGGATGTTCCAAGTATTTGTAGAATTTCAGCGTACATTTATCGCATTATAGCAAAAACATGTCCTCGCCACTGAGAACACAGCACGGTGAGAACCCGAGAACGCTTAATTGAATTTGTCCTCTTGTCAATGTCCTTTGTCCAAAGTGTTTAACTTGGCTGACGAGACAATTCACGCTATTCGAGAGGAACAATTTAGCATAGTTTTACCGCCCATGCTGTCTGCCCAGGTCATAAACAACCAGAACACGTTGCCAATGACCACCCTTTCAATCGGGTACCCGCCCCTTGGGAACTTGTCCACTGCCCAGTGGGAGTGACCGATGGGAAGGGGCGATAATACCGGAGAGAGTGGACTTATTCCCAACTCACGTCCAATTAACACTCTCGCGAGATTTCTCAACATCGAGGAAGTCATTGGATGTTTAATAAATTCTGATATCTGAAGGCAGTCACTTGCTCATCAACATAAGTAGAGATGGGCGATTGAGGCTCACATGTTTTCTATTGGGTGATGGTATTAATTTTACAATAAGTTTCAAAGCAGCCTTTCAGAACTCGTGGTCACCAGTGTTTGAACGCTTTGTGTCGCAGAACTATCGAGATGTAATCAGAAGCAATCAAGTCCACAACTGCCGGAGTCAATGATGATTGCGCCCGCCTCCAAACTTGTGATGATGTTCCATCAAGCTTCTGAACAGAGATGATGAGAAAGACGCTGATGACCTCGTCAGTTGTGTACTCGTCAAGGAATGGAACGCTACTTCAGGAGTTCATTGAGTGTCTCGCATGTATAAGTCATGGAACTCAATGACACAATCGTCTATAACACTGTTGGCGGAATTACACAGTTCAAAGCACCAAGTATACAAATTGTTTATACGTACTTGGTCAAAGGCAGCGATACAACAAAAGACGATACGCTATCAACGTTCTCTGAACAAAACGTGGCTGACAGTATTTATGACATAAGTTACGAAACCTATCACAAAAACCCGCTGTCAATTCACTTGTAAAAGTCATTGGGTAATTAAATTTCATTTTCACGGAGTCCCGATTCCATTCGTTTCGCTCGACCCCCCACTGCACCCCACCATGTGCCCTTGTTATATTGCAATGATACGGCTGTCATTCCCACAACCCTTCAGTGGAAAACTCATCGTGACCTCGAGGGTCCAGCCATTGATATTTCCAATTACGCACTCATCAAAAGCATACCGGTCCCTGTGTCCACAAGCCTTCCACCCCTAGGGACCAATACGGTCATCTTGGACTCGGCCCACTGCACCCCTAATAAGTTATCTCTCCACCTGCCCGCCAAATGCGCCCCCATTTCTATCGCCACCGGTGGAATCAAGATGGACTCAAACACATACTTCGCAAGTCCCCGCTTCCCAAGGGAGAACTTGATGAAGATGATGTTGCCACCTTTCCGAAGACTGTATCGCGATATCTAAACAATCCTTTATTGGGATTCCAGAGTTGGTTTTATCACTGCCAGGGCCATTCACGGCTTTTGAAGAGGCTCGTAAACATTTTCCCGGACATATGTCCACACTCGGCTTCCATCATCAAAGCGTATCTTCCCCTTCGAGACAACACCTACAAACAGCAACAAACGCGTTTGGATTGCGATCCAAATATTTACCGAAGATGAAATTTCAATTTGCTTCCTGCATGGGAAAGACAAAACATGGGTCCCGCGGCAGAAGCCGTTGCACCGAAGGGATGATTCGTTCCGGATGCGAGGGGGAACTGGAGTGATTGTGATACTAAATTGTCAGTTTGAATACCTCCCAGGGATGAAACTTGAATGCCTTGATTATCCCGTGAGTACGGCGTTTTAATTGACTCATCTGATTCATATGTAGACGACAGTGACTTTGATCATATCTCTAAGTTTATTTGCCGTTGGAGCGCCTAGGGTCGCCATCAAAAGAGCAGATATTGGAAGGCACCGGTTTATGAAAGGAGCCGTTGTTTATTATAAAACAAACGGCGGGTAAATTAGCAGTGTTTCCGGAATGTAAATGTGTGCGATTGTTTTTGAGTGAGTTCAACACGGTGCGTGGATCCCGGTCGAAATTTTGGTAACAATGAGTTTAAATCTGCTGAAACTTTATGGGCATTTGATTGTGAATACAAGTTTGTCCCACAGTATGCATATTATTATTATATTGCCTTCGTAATTATATAGTATGATTTTTGGCACATTTTGTGTGTATTCGATTCTGTTCAATATGTCTGGAAGAAGTGAAAACATACCCAGCTGCTGTGTCAGTTGTGAGGTAATCACTCGAGCGCACAGACATGGTTATGGCTAATGATTCAGTTATGATCATCGGGGCTGTCACATGTTGCGTCATCATTGAAAGCTCTTGGGACGTCCATGATCTGGTTTTGTCATTGACGTCATACCGATGTTGCACGTAACACAAATTGACATCCTATTACTGTGGATTTTGCTATCATGAAAGATCCACAGTTTTGATATCACGTATTTCAAGGAGTTTCACTATTTTTTTTTCGAATTCTTTTCAACGCTGATGTGCATATATTCCATAAGTCTATATCTTTTGGGGGTAAAGTCAATATTTGGTAAAGTGTTGAATCTAGGGCACATAGGCCCTATATATATATAAGGTAGCTATCCATGACAATAATTAGGGCGAAGAGCGGTCTATAAGGAGTGGGTGTTTCATTTCTTGCAATGAAACATAGTTGTCCTATAATTGCAGTCCGTAAGCACATGGTAAGTTTATTTTCTGGCAATGCTATCAATCTCTGTCGCTAATTTCTCATCCATGGTCTATGTACGCAGGACGCCCCTGATTTGGAATTTACGACCTTGCCCCGTGATCCAAAACTCGAATCTAATTTTAACGACATCCTAAACACATTTGCAGAGCTCGGCTTTGATCTTCACTCGGTCTTCACAGAAACATCATTAAGTCAGTGTTTGTAGACACAGTCAGGCAACTAATGTCTTTTCCATGTGTTTCCATCAACACGGATATATGATGTGCCTGCTATAGACACATATTTGTGCAGGATAGTGTATATATACAGTGTGCGTGATGGCATGGGCCCGCATATACCATACATCTACTCACTCCGAGCAAAGACTGTGGCATTTGATCCGGAACGACCATCGTTTTTTAACACGAGTAAACGCAATATTCTAGGCAATTTTCCCAGCGAAAAAAGCATTGAATAAAAACACTAGTAGCGCGGAGTCGCAAAACTGCGTCTGGCATTCGACTTTAGCTCTACAGCACGAATCCGTAAATACGTAAACACAGGTGATCCCGGGCTTTGTTTGTTGTATTAGCACTGCTGCCCACGTTCGCTAGACAATAATTTTTGTTAGGTTTTCGAGTGAAAATCACTTTTTTCTTTTGGAGAATGAGAAATGCTAAAAGGAAGAGAGAGAAAGAAGAAAAAAACAATGAACAGAGCATCGATCTTTATTAGCACAGTTTGAGTAAACGTGCGATTCGACTGTGATTATCTCCAACACCAACATATAAATTACCACAATCCATCAACTTCGAAATTCGTGAATCTTAGAATTCCGAAATGTGTTGCGATGAATTGCACTGAACTAACTACGTACAAAATGGATATCCATGCAGACGCCTTGAACCACAGGGAATATAATTGGTTCGTGTATTGTTTTAGTGGGCCAAGGCACGTTGCTTTGATGTAACACGGTTTGTTTGTTTTGGACGAATAACATATTTAAGTTGAGTGTCATACTAGACTCTGGGGTTGAAAAGTCGCATGGCACATGACATAAATTTGATCACGAAGTGACAGTTCCATTTCCGTTGTGACATGTTCCATGTGACTGCAATTTCTATTTAGGATAGGGGTTAGCAGAATGATATTGTCCAGAGAAATATCTTTGATATTGTGTTCAGACTTCAGACCGCAATTCAATCCCGCCCGATTCTCCTAAACTGCCCTTGTTGCTATGCATTTGACCCCTACTCCCGAGCGTTTCCGATCGTTCCCGATCATTACCGAAGATGAGCGAGTATCTGCTGCAGTTGATACCGCTGATCTCCGGCGGTCGGATACAGAATCTCTTATCCCCGGCGATAATTTGCCTCCTTGTCAAAGTATCACATCTGAAGAACAACAAACTCGCAGCATCTTTGATAACGTTATCGGGTTTTTGCCAAAAGGGCAAACGAAACATGCCGTTTCTTTGGGATCAATTTACTGCCTTGTTCACACAGTGATTCGTTCGGCAATTGATAGGTACTGCACGATAGAGAAAAGCGAGATCAAAATAGAAAGGAATTGTATATTGTTAAGGTGAACCTATGTACATAAATATAGCATGGAATTTCGACCACACTTTTACAAATACAATGAAATCTAAAACAAACGGCGCCTTATTATGTACTACATATTTTATAACCATGGAATTCGACAAGAATAGCATGAAAACAAGCGCGTATTGAGAATAGGATTTTGAAAACCACAACAATATCAGTATTATGTTGTAATTATAAATTCCAGCGGGAAATTGAGCGAGTACCACAAAGTTTTTAGGGGTTTATTGTTCTTTGCAGCTGTTCGTGCAATTGGTAACCCCAAAAGAATTCGATATATATTTTAAAATAAGTCACACAAACTGTTATCCGACTCTTGGCCAAACGTTTTTGAAGATAAATTAAAGCATAACAAAAATTTCAAACATGGATCAGGCTTCTCGCCGTATGAAAGTTTTCTTTGTTCTTTGTAGAGTTCCCCTCACACGCAAAGCTTCGGTAATTTTTGTCGGTAACTCAATGACGATTGTCATTAACTTCGTATTATTCTATGGAAATTTTAGCGGGAGAGAACAAACATACTTCACACGTTTAGACAACGCGGAGTACCATACGAATTAGAGGAGAGAACTAGACTCGGCGGAGGTTAGACCCTGGTATGTTTGACTATATAATGCACACATGTTAGTTTTAAAAATGGTATGTCACTTTCGACGGTAAAAGAAACATTTTGACATTCCTTCGACGTTGTAAAACAAGAAGGTCTTTCTTTCTAGCCGCGGGTCTGTGTGGGAAAGGCGATTCGGGAAAACAGTTTGAATTTAGAATCAATACTCTTCCACAACCCTACATCGTGAGCGCACTTCACAAAAAGCCGCTAATGAATTACCTAACGCGGGGAAGACGCTTCGAGAATCAAGAAAAAATATCGCCCAGCGATCTCCAAGGTGACGAAAATCCCTCTCATCCAAGGAGAGAACGTCCCCACCGGGCTTAAACTCCAGCCGATTGGGGTCCCTTGGTCAATTTGCAAGTGGCCAATAGGTCTAACGACCCCCACTGCATTGACTTGCAAATACGGCGCTCCCCACATCTCTGGACCACTTTGCACAGATGTAGCAATACTAATTAAATGTTTTGATGACCAAAGATTTAAAGCGCCCTGGAAGGTTAATCAACTGGAGGCGAGACTTTAGTGTTCGGTCCTGGGACCCCGAACAAGTGGCTTCCTGGGAGGAGGTTCCTCGCCGTCCATGTGGCCCAGATATCTTCTCGTCTTTGTCTGAGTGTCCGCCAAGGAATCAATGTGTCCATGAACGGCTCAATCCCCACCACGACCGTCCCGAGGCCTTGCTCCGGCTGGACCCCTCGACGCAATCCGGGCGACCTCCGCGTCGCCCTACAGACCCATCGCCCAGTCTACTTTAATTAAAACGCTTGCAATAACATTTGTGGCAATCCCCAATTACCCATTTGCGGAACAAGAAACATTTCTCCAAAGAATTGAGAGGCTACGCGGGAATATCAATAAGGCTTTATTGTGTGGTGAGAGGAGTAGAGAGAAGACTCCCAAAGTCCCTCGTCTTCATTCGGGGCCGAGAGGTTCCTTGTTGTCCACGGTGTGGGATCTAAATTCTATGCTAATCCCGGGGCATCGATACCGTAAGCCTTCTGCGGGGCAGAAAAACGGCCGAGGGATGAGCGCTCTCCAGACTCCGGAGTGATTAGAACTGGGGGCGTCTCGCCTCTGCCTCTGCCAGCCGTACTTGAAATGAAGAGAAGGGAAAAAAGATAAAGAAGTAGCGACCGGGACTCGAACCCGGGAGCTGCTGTAGAGAGAGATTAACCCTAAGTGGCCGAAGGGGCCTGATTTCGGGTGGCGGATGAGGATCAGGGTAATGATTTTGTTGCGGGGTGAGAGGGGGGGGGGTCTCTGAGGTCCGCATGGTGTTTGTTAGCGGGGCGGCGCCCTCGGGGGTCGGGACAACCATGTGGATGGGTCGGATTATCCCCCACGACGTCATCGCCCCTACCCCTCGAGTTTTTGTCCACTTCGGAGGTCACGATAACAAAATTCGCTACCCAGTACAATCACCCGTTCATCTCCGGGGCAAATATGATGCTATTTCACTGGAATATGTTGGCAAAACGCGAGTAAATTTCCCGGGTCGCCGTGTACGCTTCGGGGACTTTGAAACAACGAGTGTTTTCGAGTTTGTCGAATGGAATACCAAGCATATCATACAACATTTTTTTCACGTTTTATATTCTTCCTCGTAAGATGAATAATACAGATGGTTCCGCAATTCTCGCGAGTGTGATTGCACAACGTGTAGATGTGAACAAGATTGTGGGGGTATTGCTCCACCGAGGCTGACCAATGTCCCCGTCCCTCCCGATATAATCTACCCCTTTCCTAACTGTTTTAGCGTAGATACCTCTCTGCGACCCATAGAAGGAGAACTGCATCAAACAATTCTTTGTTTCATAACTGGCGGAGACAATAGCGCCTTATGGACGGATCAAGACTGTAGATATATTGGAAAAAACAGCTTGGAGACTTAACAGAAGAGATCCTCCCTCCTGTATTGTAAAAATCAGCCCCAAATATTTGAGACAATGATGATATTTTGAGCTTTGGACTGCCGCTCTGTCTGAGTGTTTCACCCACGTGGGTATAGATATAAATCAATAAACATGGGGAAGATCACCGATAATGCGACTATTTATCATGGATCAATATATTATTTGTAAATCTTTCCAGTAATATAAGCCGTGGGTCAAATCAAACAAAAGGAATTTTTGGGTGATGATCGTGTCCCTATATACATAATTGCTTTTCAGTTAAAATTAAAACGAAAAGAATGACAAAGAAATCGCAAAAATATTAAGGTCATATACCTATATATGCTCACCACATACCATATTTTAGCAAAGAAGAAGAATGTCACATATTGTTATCTGAATAAACATTATTTTTCAGTTCTTCGGGTGGATAAATTGTTGGTGATGACATGTTATAACTTATAAGCTCCCTGTACTGTTTAATAGCTTAGATGACGCTAACCAACAGCTCATGAAGCACTGTAAAGACGGTTCGCTCTGCAATCTCGACTGAAGTCATATACACGATATAAGAAAAACAAGCGATGGATCATTCGTTGATGAGTTTCGCGGGCCAAATGTGACACGGGCAGAGCGAAGTTTGTCTGCTGTACAAACTAAACCGTAGTCGAGATGTCATTCCTTTTCCGCGAAACAATTAACTTGCGGAAGACTCCCTATAATATGGATGTGCCTAACACCTGTTCCGTGGGTGGCCTTAAATGATGGCTGACACTGTAAGATACCTATAACAGTTATCGACAACTGCCCAAATTACTGAGATGTGCTTTGTTATAGCCCTTTCCCTAGATGAGATAGAACGAACAAAACTAGGTTATTCCATGGACGTATCCAGTGGCGTAGATTTATATATTTAGTAGGGGGGTATGGGCGAGCGAAGCGAGCCACAAACGGTCTGGGGGTCGGGGGGCGCCGTAAGCCCCCCGGATTTTTTTTTCATTTTTAGCTCTTCTAGAAGCATTCTCAGAGCATATATGGCATTGATTTTCATTATATTCAGGGGAATTTTCCCCCACAATTTCTTCAAATTTGTTTGTGTCACTTTGTGATACACAATTTTTTTTCATCAGCAAAGTTCACCTGTTCATGTATTATTATTGTTATATGAGCATGGAAATCACCAACTTATATGACCTCAAAGACATGACAGGCTACAAACTTGCTGGTACAGGTCAACCAATTTACCAGTAACAAAAATTGCAAATCTTCACTAAAACTATTTTATTCCCATGTATGTTCAAGTACATGTAGTCAACTCAGAATTCACCGAATATTGATTTTCTTTGTGCTGAACGAGATGCAAAGTTTTCTGCCAGTTCCTTGATATGCACATTGTCTAACTCATCTTTGTGGACATGGGAAACGCATACGGAGTTGAGTCGCTTCTGCGTCATGGATGAGCGAAGCCACGTCTTCAATTGGCGCAAAGCAGAAAAGCTATAGTACACTGTATAGATTTCTGTAGCCCGTAGGTCTTATGTGTTCTGGATTCAATGTGTGGGGGATGTCTTCTTTTTGGGCGCTGTGATTTATGTCCATGTGCACAGGAAGAAGTTTTCGGGGATTGTACATTATTTATTTTGCAGTGATACTACATGTACATAGCAATGACCAATTTTCTACAAGCTATATCTGTTGGAGATGAATGAAGCTCTACTACGATTTTTTTTAATTAGGTGAACAATTTTTTTTGTACCGATTGAAGGGGGGGATAATACATACTTCATCCCCCCCACCCTTTTTGTAGGGGGGGGGATGCATCCCCTCCATCCCCCCCAGGATTTACGCCCATGGACGTATCTCCCGGGCGATAATCCGGAAGTGACGGATAGGACCCGAATTTCGCCTGTCGCACACGTGGGAAAACACACGCCGTAAGCACAACTTACAAAACCGTGCTACCGCAATGTAAATAGCCCGTCCCTATAGTTTTGCCGCCGTGCAGAGCGGTAAGATACCTAACAGTTATCGACAACTGCCCAAATTACTGAGATGTGCATTGTTATAGCCCTTTCCCTAGATGAGATAGAACGAACAAAACTAGGTTATTCCATGGACGTATCTCCCGGGCGATAATCCGGAAGTGACGGATAGGACCCGAATTTCGCCTGTCGCACACGTGGGAAAACACACGCCGTAAGCACAACTTACAAAACCGTGCTACGGTGCTACCGCAATGTAAATAGCCCGTCCCTATAGTTTTGCCGCCGTGCAGAGCGGGCCGCTGGACGTGAACTGGAGGGGTGCCGCTAAATTTGATCAATAAACATACATCGGGGGTATTTTTTAGATTTGTTAAGGGGCGAACGATGTTTTGAGAGCGGCATCTTGAAGCAATAGCCGGCGTTATTGTTTTGGAAGCGTTGCGTGTCGGCTGTGTGACGCGCCGGAAGTGTCGGGGAATGGATGACACGTGGCTGACGCAGCTTCCGGTGGCCGAGTTATCTTTGACACTAGAGCCAGGTCGGCCGGCAAATGTTGCATAAATAACACGAGAGCATCGCTTTAATGTCAGAGTGCCCAGAGATATCAAGGAATGGCCCCCATTAGTGCTTTAGATGTTTGCACCTACGTTTCCAGAACAACAACTGCTGCACGTCCTGACCAGTCGCCGGCCGCACATTTAAAAGAACAAAATATTGACCTTTCGCTCTGTATCACTCGCCTAATTACGTCCATATTTTCCACTGCCATGCAGAGTTACACAACTGGCACACATGTAATCCAATTCAATGAAAACAATATATCTGGATGCAACATTTATGCGTCTTCCTACATGCACCCTACAACAAACGTGTGTGCAAGGACATGTACAAGCCATTAATGATCAACATATGTTTCATTATTAACCCGTGTCACTCGCACAGACGACAAATTTGTAACATTTCCCGGACATCAAAGTGAGTACAAGGAAATGAAGCGCACCTCGAACGTGCGCCCACGACACCCAAATTAGCGCATGAAACAACCTGTCTATTTATTTCGCGTATGTGACATAGAAGAAGAGGGACATCACATGAGATTCACTTCAAAATAAAGAAAACATTCCCCTGAAACCTAAACGTTTCCTGTGAGTCGTTCGTTTTACTACATACTGGATTGTGCCCCGGGACTTGCACAGAAAACAATTGCAACTTGCAAGCCTCACGCTGAGCAGAGAGTGGCAGAATTTCCTCCCAATGGAAGTGGCGACTTCCATCGTCCGCGAAACGTTTCCTGTGATCACTAATTTCACGGCGAGTGTTTCCCTCGGATTGCACGATGACCCCCGTTCGCCTTCGGATCTGCTCACTACCCGCCCAGAATCAACGGGATAGGTTTCGAGCCTCCAGGGAACAATACTTGCATGGGGGCATCGCTCTCCCTCTGCTGGTCCCCTTTCTGCATGGTTGTCCGCACAGCACTGTGATTTGCGACTTCGATCTATTCGACCTCTACGTATATACATAGCCAGACACTGGCTCCAACGGTCGAGTGAGTCCTGGACAGTGATCCGGAATCCCCCGCCCTCTCCCGGGGGCAGGCTACCACCCATGGTGTTTACCCACTTCCCTGATCCCGACAACAAACACTAGGGTAGTGAGCCCCGGCTCTCCCGAACTGAGGTGCTAAGACAAATATCGTGTCATTGGAGACGTTCGGGCAGCGCCGGGCGATTTGTTTGTTGTTCCCCCGTGCAATTTTCTCGTTTGATGTGCAACGGTCTGTCCGCAGATGGCCACCACCGTGCACCATGCACCGTGCAACGCGTTGGCCGCAAAGTTTTGTACATACCACATCATGCCATTCGGTGAGATGATGCTTTTTCACGAGGTATTAATCATTATTCGGCCTTTTGGTACGAGGAAACTGCGCTACTTGAAAGTACAGTGTTTAGCCAAATCCTGGTACCTCTGGGTTTGTTCAATGAAGGGACTATATATCTTGTTGTCTTTACTTAGCGCACATAAATGAAAAACATTGGGGCGTTGGCTGATCCGAAAACACGGGTCCGAGAGGGGGATTATTCCGCGTGCGTAAAAACATCCCACCAATGACACGAAAACACAATAACGGCGCTAGTTCGTGAACGACTGAACAAACAACATGTGCTAGCAATTGTCATCCTCCACTTGCTTCTAATGTAGGACTACGTATACATGCATCATCCTCAAACTGGTCCCCTTCTGTGAATACACGAGTTATTACGTATGTACCCATATAAAAAGCAATAATAGAGAATAACAGATATCCAGAAAGTGAGCAAACAATCCAACCCAACTGAACCACACATAACTGGTGGAGAATCTGTGGCATGAATAATTTGCATTATGGCCCAGGCGACTCTGAAGTTTAACGTCACATTCACTTTATGATGCTGAGGTAGTTAGGAAACTCCGAGTTGTACAGCCACTTTCTGTCGACGGATTTACTAAATACAGTACAAGTCCGAATTCACACAACGAATCCGAGGAATTAGTCCGGTAGCCAAAGGCCAAAAAATAGCCTGACCATGTTTTTTGGTATGTATGAACTTTTTTTTCACATTACATGTCTTTGGAACCTCTGGAATGAAATGAACAAAGTTGCCGGAGTGGCTGGAAATATATACGTAATAATTAAACATGTCATGTATATAAAACCATGCCCAGCCGCAATTAAAAATATTTCATTTCGAAGTATCCCACTTTCCATAAACATGATGACAGCTGTATTCAGTACAACCACTGATTCTGATTGAGGTACTGATCACCAATCAGGTTATAATGACGTCACAAACGTGTAACCATGGAAACAGTTTCAAGAAACTTTTGCAATTACTGAATATAAATTATTCAGGAACACAGTGGTTATGTGAGAAGTATGTTGTATACTCCAGAACAAAATTTTCGATATTGGACTCACAAAATGATGCAGCATCGTTTTGCAAATGTGAGGCGCAAGACCGGTGCAACAATCAGTACACTAAGCACGAAGATGTGGGGGGTGTGGACAATGATGACGACAGTGATGGCCCATATTTCAGAATGCTCAAGGTTGCCAATCCGGCAACTTTGCCGATTAATTTCTAAGGTCCTATAGGCAAATAATCTGAAAAAAAAGTTCATACATACCCAAATGCAAGGTTTCAAGTCTGGCAACTGGACTAAATATCCGCTTTCACCAGGCAATCTGGTATAAATTAATATTAGGCCACTTTCATTACCCGAATCAGAAGTAAGTGTACAAATCCACTTTCACTAGACAATCTGGGAATATAAAGCCACTTCCGTATGCGATTTGAAGGTATGACGACACTTTCACCAGACCAAACGGAGGTATAAGGCCATCTTGTGATTAGGAGATTCAAATCTACTTTCACCAGACGATCTGGTTATATTAAACCAGAGTCACTGGACAAACTAGAGCCAAAGACAGTTCCTGAATAGGAATGGTAAAAAGCCATTCTGAAGGTACAAAGCCCTTTCACTATTTGATCTGGAGGTACAAAGCCACATTCACTAGACCAACATGAGGTTCCCCTAGCCAATTTCACAAATTCTACTTGTTTCTCGATTTGGACGTATAAAATTCACATCCATCACACAAGGTGAAGATAAAAAGATACCTTCATCTTATGATGTGGAGGTATAATCAGTCCCACCAGGCGATCTAGTGTAAATTAAAGAGAAATAGCTAAGGCTAAGAAAGGTTACCAGACAATATGTGTGTTATATTTTAGATATTGGCCATTTTGACCCATGATCTGGAAAATAAGGTCACTGGTCAAATTCATGAGAATATTCAGTATATATCATTTTCTATACGTCCACAAATGATTGTTGAGCTGTAAATTCAATAATGAACTAGACGTCAAGGCCTAAAGGTCTTGGAGGCATTTCAGGGTGAAGCATGAAGAAAACAAAATGCTGATTCAGCAAAAACATGATAAGCTCCCAATGAGACCTATAAGACATTTCTGCAATTACATGTATGTGAAGGACAAACTTCATACCATTAAGACTATCTGTCTAATGTCTGTTTTGTTCCAAGTCGCACCGTTTCCGAGGAATTGATGAGTCCGAAAATAACGTCCGTTTCGCTCTACGACACACCGTTTCCGAGACATCGGCGAAAACGAAAAATGTCGACTCAGCGAAAAAATTTATGGTCAAGGTCAAAGGTCATTGAAAATACCCCTTAAACATGTTTGTCTAACGCGACGAGTCCGAAAATAATGTCCGTTTTGATCTACGACGTACCGTTTCCGAGATATCGACGAAAACGAAAAATGCCGACTCATCGAAAAATTAAGGTCAAGGTCAAAGGTCATCCCTAATACCCTTAAGACATGTTTGACTAGGGCGAAAAATCCGGAAAAACGTCCGTTTCGCTCTACGACGCACCGTTTCCGAGATATCGACGAAAACGAAAAATGCCGACTCAGCGAAAAAATTTGAGGTCAAGGTCAAAGGTCATCCATAATACCCTCCTTGAGACATGTTTGCTTATCTCGGTGACGAGTCCGAAAATAACGTCCGTTTCGCTCTACGACGCAGCGTTTCCGAGATATCGACGTAAACGAAAAATGCCGACTCAGCGAAAAAATTTAAGGTCAAGGTCAAAGGTCATCCATAATACCTCTTAGACATGTTTGTCTAGGGCGATGAGTTCGAAAGTAACGTCCGTTTCGCTCTACAACACACCTTTTCCGAGATATCGACGAAAACGAAAAATGCCTACTCAGCGAAAAAATTTAAGGTCAAAGTCAAAGGTCATCCATAATACCCCTTAGACATGTTCGTCTAGGGCGACGAGTCCGGAAATAAAGTCCGTTTCGCTCTACGACGCACCGTTTCCGAGATATCGACGAATACGAAAAATGCCGACTCAGCGAAAAAATTCAAGGTCAAGGTCAAAGGTCATCCATAATACCCCCTTCGACATGTTTGTCTAGGGTGACGAGTCCGAAAATAATGTCCGTTTCGCTCTACGACGCACCGTTTCCGAGATATGCATGAGAGCCTCAAGGATGACTCAGCTAAAATTATTTCGAGCCCTAGGTCAGAGGTCACTTGACGGATCGGCCTCAAAATCAATAGGCTTCTTCCCTGGTGATATATGAACCTCCGTGCAAAGTTTTAAAGTCATTGCCATAATACTTTTTGAGTTATCGTGCGGAAACCAAAAACATGAATTTCATCCTCACGGACCCCGGAGCCGGCTCAAAAACAATAGGCTTCTTCTACACAACATTGCTGACCAGCGGTGAAAGATAAATCAAGGCAAACTGAAGTTATCGTACGGAAACCAAAAACTGAAAGAAGAAGAAAAAAATATATATATTGACAAAACCATAAAGGCATTTCTGCTGAAATGCCTTAATGATATATAAGCCATTTTGTCCTGTGGCCTTGAAAATCAGGTAAATTGGCAAATTCGCGGTCATGACAATATTCATTATATATTTCTTATATGTTTACAATTGATTCCTAAGCTGTAAAGTCCATAATAAGCAAGATATTATAAATTTTGTGCTCTAACCTAGAAAATAAGGTCAAACGTCAAGTTCAAGATTATGCGAGACTGCGAGTATTCAGCATATATGTCATTTCATATATGTGCACAATTGATTTCGTAGCTGTGAAGTAAATATAAGCGAGATAGCCATTTTGTGCTCTAACCTTGAAAATAAGATCAAAGGAGAAATTCAAGGTCATGAAATTCAAGGTTTGGCGTACAACATCTTCTTTGTGTACCCAATTTATTTCCAAGCTGTAAAGTCGGTAATAAGCAAGATATTAGCCATTCTGTGCTCTGACCTGAAAATGAGGTCAAATTCAAGGTCAAACTCAAGGTCATTTCCCATATGTCAAAAATTCCCAAGCTATATGCTATAATTCCCAAGCTTGATTCCCGATTCCCAAACTATAAAGTCGATAAGAAGCGAGATCTCTTGTCCTGGTCACTGATGTCATTATATGAATTTCCATTTCGACATGATAAGATGACTAAATTGGAGCCAGATTGAACTTCTCACCATAAATTCTATCTTCACTCAAAATATGTGCCAAGCTTGGATTCAAGTTGGAATTCAAAGTGAAACTTGATCAAAACTGCCTCTCAAGATGACGTAATTGGAGCCAGATCGAACATTTCACAAGTTATATTTTAACTCAAACTATGTGCCAAACCTGGTTTCAAGTTGAAATTCAAAGTAAATGTTCACTGAAACTGCATTTTAAAATGACGAAATTGGAGCCAGATCGAACTTTCGACCATATGCTATATTTTCGCTCAAAATATGTGCCAAACTGTCTTCCAAGTTGAAATTACGAAAAAGAATTCACCAAAACTGCATTAATTTTTTAAGATGATAAAATTTAGGCCGAATCAGACCTTTCATCAAAAGTTCCACTTTCACCCCAGAAATGTATCAATTTGCTTCCATTTGAAATTCCAACCAAATGTGACCAAAACTGCATTTCATGATGATGAAATTGGAGCCAGATCAAGGTTTCCAGAAAAAGCTCTATTTTCACCTTCGATATGCTCCAAATTAGGTGCATATTTGAATGTGAAATTAAAGTTAACAGAATCTGCATTCGAAATTGATAAAATTGAAGCTGGATCAGACTGTTCAACAAAATTTCTACTTTTACTCAAAATATGTGATATAAATATGTAATATAACTGATTTCAAAGTTGAAATTAATGAAAGGGTTCACAGCAAGTTGTATATGGGCAAATTATGTTAACTTATTGTTCAGTAATATCTTTGGAACTACAGCCATGAAATCACTACTGAACACAACATTTTCCTCAGTGAGCACAAAAGCCTTACCCTTTTTTATTTTGCACAATAATAGGCTTAACTAGCAAAATTGATGTTAACATATTCAGTAACATTGGTGGCAGTAAAGCCATGAAATCACTACTGGACATTATATTTTCCTCATTGATCCCAATAATGAATGTTCCTCAGCTGAACTATTTTTATTGTCCTCAATAATAGACTTAACTAGCAAAATGTTAATTTATTCAGTAATATCAATGGTATTATAGTCAGAAAATCATTACTGGACACCAACTTTACCTTGTTGAGTCCAATAATAAATGTCTCTATGCTCAATATGAGTATTTCATTAAGGCCAGTAATAAACTTAATTAGTGAAACGTCTGTTAAACTACAGTAGTCAAATTCACGATTACGTATTCAGTAATACAATGTAGTAATCTGTTTGCACCGACCATCAGCTGTATACTTGTACACATTTCCAGTGTGATTCGTTTGCAGATATCAACCAAATGGAATGATCATATATCTCAAACTGGATATTTGATATTGTTTTATTAAGTTAACTCATTAACTTATTAATATTTATTCAATCTTTCCGAATACCAACAGATGGTTGGATGTATAAAGCCACTTTCGATAAGTGATTTTAGGAGCAACCTACTCTCACTAGACGTGCTGGATAAACATGTCCACTTTCACCAGACGATCTGGAAATGCAAAACTACTTTCACTTGACTAAATGAAGGGCTGGAACCACTCTCTCAAAAAGAGTTGGAGAAATGAATCCATTTTCACTAGACGATTTGAAGGTGTAAAACCAAATCAACTTGGAATAATTACGAAACCACTTTGAATTCACTAATCGATTTGGATATACAAAATCACTTTCACCAGACGAACTGGGAGTATAAAACCACTTTCACTAGACAATCTGGGAGTATAAAACCACTTTCACTAGACAATTCGAAGGTATAAAGCCAAATTTACTAAACGATTTGGAGTCAAAAAGTTACTTTCACTAGATGATTTGGAGATACAAAGCAACTTCAGCTAGTCAAACTGGGTGTATCACACCACTTTCATCATACAATCTGGGGTATAAATCTACTTTCACTACACGATCTGGTGTTGATCAAGCCTATTTTCACTAGACGGTCTGCATCTATAAAGCCACCTTCACCAGCCGATTGTGGAGTTCAAAGCCACTTTCACTAGGCGATCTGGTATATAAATCCCTTCACACCAGAAGGTCTAGAAGTATACAACTGACAACTGGTACAAAGTGACTGTCACCACTTTGTGACATACAAATCCACTCTGGAAGTATGAAGAACTTTCACGAGATGATATGGAGTTATTGAGCATCAAATCAACCTCACCAGTCCATCTGGAAGTACAAAACTACCTTCACGAGATGATCAAGAAAGTTTCCGCAGTCGATCTTGAGCAAGTCAATCTGGAGCTTCGAAGTCACTTCACCATTCAGAAGTACAAAGCATCACGAGATGATCTGGAGTTATCAAATCAGTTTCCCAGAGTCGATCTTGAGCTAAGAAGACACCTTCACTAGACGACTGTGAAACACAAGGCCACTTTCACGAGATGATCTGGATGTATCAAGCCAGTTCCCCCAGTCAACCATAAGCTATGAAGCCACCTGAACAGGCCATCTGGGAGTACGAAGGAACTTTCACGAGATGATCTGGAGGATCAAGTCAGTTTACCTATAATAACTGGATGTACAAGGCCACACCCACTAAACGATTGTGAAACACAAAGCCACTTTCACTAGATGACCTGGAGGTACAAAACCACTAGTATATTCCACTTCCGATAGGTGATCTTAGAAGCAACTTACTCTCACTAGACGTGCTGGAGTAACAGGACCACTTTCACTATATGATCTTGAAATGCAAAATTACCGGTAGTATGTTCACTTGACTAAATAAAGGGATGAAACTAAATAAAGGGAAAAATCCAAATGGCCGCCACATGCAGACAGGCGAGTCAAGGGCAACGAAACTTATGCATGTCATAGAGGTACATGAGAGGAATGTTTTGAAAGAAAAATCTCAAAACTGATCAGACAGTTTTTGAGAAAATGGCCACGAAAGTCCAAAATTGGCAATTTTTCGTCAAAAATGGCCGCCAAATCGGCAAAAACGATTCGATCAAAAAAATGTTAAAAATGTTTTTAGATATTGGCCTAAGGTATATTCTGACAAATTTATGGGGAAATTCATCATGCAAAAAAAAGTTACAGACCCGGACCGACGACGGACGAAAAACCACGATAATAACTGGTAAGCTAATAATATGGTCCCAATTTAGACAGATGGCTATAAGCATAGTCTGACATGGTCACCAGCTCTCAACCCATTTTCACTAAAATGCAGTGTCAAATCCCTTCCACTTGCACCAGCTTTCGAGCCACTGTCTCTGGGTGATCACGAAATGCCATGGGATATATGTACTTTCAATTATGGTGACAAGGTCGCAACCATTGGTAATTTCGTATGATGTGTTCAAGGGGTATCAAGCCACCGTCAGACGAACATTATTTTTTAAAAGCCAATTTCACTCCATGTTTGTGAGGTGTCTTCTGACAACTTATTTGAAATAGGCTTTCCACGTTTTGTGAACATGTGGTAAATATGAACAATATGCAAGAAATGGTTTTGGAAAGTTGTGTGCATGTTCTTTTAATGAAACGAAGAGGTTCTACAGCTCTAAGACTTTATTCATCACACACTCATACATGTACATCACACGTGTTGAACCATAAATACACAGGACTTTCACAATATGATACAAGATAATATATACTAGGAGTTTGTGAATGATGTTAAACACTTCAGAAAGCTTTCTTCGAGGACTGCTTTATCCAGATTCCTTCCTGAAAGTCACGAAGAAACAAGTTCAATATCACTTTTGTCATGCTCATACATTATTTGACATCATAAATTTCCCAAATTTTAATTGTAAATTTGCCGTTTATTGTTATTACTCACCTCTAAACTACTACATGCTCCTTTTCGATCCTTTGGATCGTTCTGGATAGAAATTCGCGTACTGAAAGCAAGGCACGATCGTCTGCCTGCATGACTCGAGCGCTCCTTTTGCCGCCAAAACCGCCGCGCATATGCGCGCGCAGCTGCGCCGAAGCTTCACTTTTCTGTCCAACAAACGACAAAAGGAAGCCCCTAGCACATAACTGGCGGGGATGGATGGGAGGGCCTTTACTGTAGTAGTTTAGAGGTGAGTAATAACAATAAACGGCAAATTTACAATTAAAATTTGGGAAGTTTATTTTATACATCACCAATCTAAACTACTACATGCTCCTTAGAATCAAAGGATAGGCGGTGGAGCAGTAGTGCTAGAGAGTCATGAAAACAGACGATAGTCTTGATTTCAAGCGAATCGCTAAAATGCTACATTTTCAATATATCTTTAGTAATAATAAAGATACTCACCTAGCGGTGCGATCGCTTGCCTCCGACATGCACGAATTTCTTCTTCACCCATCGGTGGAAAACGGAACTCTACTTGAGACCGTAACATAAAGAATTCAAACACAAACACAAAGCGTTGCTTATATACACGTGCACGTTAAAACCAAGACTTTTCTGTCCAGCTGGTTCAAACAACAGCTTGCGCTACGACCAGCGGACCCAGTCTAAATCTGGACGACTGGTCCTGAAGTTCGGCAGCATTGGACAGATAGAACCCGATGAATGTCGTAGAATTAGTCCACATTCCAGCCCTCACGATATATTCCAACGGAATATTCGACCTGGCCGCCAAAGACATCGAGATGTGTCGGATTTGGTGGGACGATATTTTGTAAGTGACTCGATCGTCAGCACCTGATTCCGCATAGACAGTCCTCACTACAACCTTCACCCATCGGGATAGTGTAGCTGTGGAGATATCCGTAGCCCTGTTAGGCTGATAGGAAATAAATAATCGCTTGCAATCTTTCCTGATCGATCTGGTACGATCGATGTAGATTTTCAGCGCTCTTACCGGACACAATAGAGCGTCCGGCTCATTCCGTCCTACGTAACCGCCCAGTGACGGAATTACGATAGGGGAGAACGCTTTCCCGCCCTCAACTGCAGCACGTGTTTTAGGCATAAAATCACGTACTGGGTATAAGGAAACGGACCCATCCGCGCCAAATGCGACTCGCGATACGTCGATCGCCGCGACATCTGAGCGTCTTCGACCACTTGCTAGCATAACTAGCAGGAAAGTCTTAAGAGTTAACCTCTGCAAGGAAACTTCCTTGAGAGGCTCCCAAGGTGCTTTAGTAAGACAATATAGCACAAAAGCCATGTCCCAATCCGGTAGAGTAGGAACTCCACGTGGCCTTTGCGTCCTAAAGGACGCCAAGAGATCAGCAAGGATACGATTATTAGTTAAATCGATCCCCCTAGCACGGAATACAGGGCCCAGCATGGACCTGTATCCCTCGATCGTAGTAGGCTTCAAATTAAGCCTATCAAAGAGATAGCAGAGAAAGTCTAGCACTGCATTCAGAGGGGCAGAGAGCGGATCAATGCGCCTTCCGTTACACCAACGTACGAATACTCTCCATTTAGCCTCATACGTTTTAGAGGAGTATCTCCTATTCTTTCTCGCGAGATGTACGGACACCTGCTGAGAAAATCCTGCCTCCTGGAAGGATCGCTCGATAGCCTCCAGACGTGTAATTTGAGCACGTGGACGGAATCGTGAAATATATCCCGCCCCGGTTGCTTCAGCAACCTGTCCTCGATCGGGAGAACCCGTGGTACATCGATCAGGAGGGACAGTAGCAGGGGGAACCACGCCTGCATCGGCCAGCATGGCGCCACCAACAGAATCTCGCACTGAGACCTGGCTACTTTGTGCAGCACTTCTGTTAGGAATCGAGTTGGCGGGTACGCATACCCGAACATCCCGTCCCACGACTGAGACATCGCGTCCACAGCCAGTGCCTCGCTCTCTGGCAGAGGTGAGAAGTAGACCGGGAGCTTGTGATTCCGAGAGGTTGCGAACAGGTCTATGTTCGGTGTCCCGAACGCCTGACAAACGCGCCGAAACACCCCCGGATGCAGACTCCACTCCGTGCCTATGATCTTGTCCGGTCTCGACAGAGCGTCCGCTAGGACATTCCTGTGACCCGGCAGGTGCCTCGCCCTGATAAACAGACGGTACTTGAAGGCAAACCTGATCAGACACTCGGCCTCCAAACAAAGCTGACTCGACCGAGTTCCACCTTGTTTGTTTATGTGCGCCACTACTGTGCTGTTGTCTGTGAAGACCAACCACTTCGTCCCTGGGGGACTCTGAGGCCCCCAGATCTCGAACGCACGTCTCACCGCTCGCAGCTCTAGGACATTGATGTGCAACGCCCTCTCGCTCGTGTTCCACACAGCAGAGAGTTCGTGCTCGTCCATATGAGCTCCCCAAGCCAATTCTGACGCATCGGTGAAGAAGGTCCGATCGGGCAGATACTCCGCGAGTGGCATCCCTCGGAAAAGATTCCGATGGTCCCGCCACCAATGCATTGCTTCCCGAGCACGATCGTCCACCGATACGACTTGGTCTAGTCGATCGGTGAGTATCCGCCATTGCAACGCTAGACACCATTGAATGGGTCTGAGGAAGCACCTGCCGAACGGCACCTGTTTCTCCATCGACGCCAACAGACCGATGATGGACAGAAACTGTCGAGCTGTGATCGACGACTGCGTCAGCGCGACCTCCATCGCCGCAATCGCCTTGAGAACTCTCTTCCGCGGAGGAAGAGCTACTCCTCGCTCTAGATCGTAATCTACCCCGACATACTCGAACCTCTGTGTCGGGGACAGATGAGACTTCGCCCAATTGGGGATCCAGCCGAGGCTGGTCGCCAACCTGAGGACGAACCCGGATTGCTCTATAGCCTGAGACGGGGAGTCGGCTATGATTAACCAATCGTCGATATAATGGTGGAATTGAATTCCAACCGATCGAAACCTGGCTGCCATCGTCCTTACGATACGGGTGAACACGTAAGGGGCGGTGGCTACTCCAAAAGGAAGTACCCTGAACTGATACACCGAACCTTCGAAGGCGAACTTGAGGTATCGCCGATCGGCTGGGTGTATTGGCACATGTAAGTACGCGTCTTTGACGTCGATACTGACTGCCCACTTCCCCTTGGACAGAGCTTTCTGGACGGAAAGCGCCGACTCCATCTTGAACCTGGGTATGATCAGCAATTTGTTGAGGTTTGACAGATCGAAAACGGGACGCCACCCGCCTGTCTTTTTCGGCACTAGGAAGATGAGAGAATAGAATCCTCTCTCGTCCTTGACCACCTCGATCGCACGTTTCTCTAGCAACTGCTGCACCTCGTGCTGCAGAAGCTGAAACTTTTCCCGATCGCCGGGCACAGGGAAGAACCACGCTTTGGGTCTGATCGGTGGTTTTCCAGCCTCCCATCTGAAGGTGAGACCGAACTTCACCCATGCCACGACTGAATTGTCTGACGACGCCAGATCGCTCCAGTTCTGGACGAACTGAGCCAGGCGTCCCCCGACTGGACCAGGTTGTGGAAGATCGAATTCCGAAAGAACTGAACCTTCCACAGAGCCTACGCTTTCCCGCAACGAGTCACTTCTTACCAGAAGCTTTCCCTTTGCCCTTGAAGCGTCCACCCCCTTTGCCTCCGCGCTTGCCATCCCCCTGGGGAGGGGGAGGCTGCGCCCCACGAAAGGGCGGCTGCGTAGAAGCGGGTGCATGTGGTGCCTGAGGTTGGGCAGGCTTCTGACCCTTGGTCTTCTTGCCTGTCCCAGACCCCGCCGACTTCCCAAGCAAAGCCTTGGCCATAGCCTCATCCCGGAGATGTTCCCGCATGACGGAAATATCCGATCGAGAGAGGTTGGCGTAGGTATAGCCTGAAAAAAGCGGCCTCCCACGTAGCTCAGCGACGTCCGTAGCGGACACGTCAAGCAGACGGAGATCAGCATCACGCATGGTGAGATCCAATTGTGCGCCCAGGTGCGCACTGTCACGCTCAGCAGCATGGACCACTCCGGCCAAGACGCCGAGTGCTGCATGTATGTTGGCGCGACTCCCCTCCTCCAGATCCGCCTCGTCCACAAACTCCTGAACCAAGGTGGTCAGGTGATCTGTCAACGAGAGCTGCCCCATCAATTGATGAGACAGCGTCTGCCAGTGAGAAAGACGAGCCTTTTTCACATAAGCTGACCAGACCGTACCCTGCTTCCGGGAAAGCAGGTGAAGGTTAGGGTCTTCGACCGGGACGGAAGTCTGATGTCCACCCTCGGACTCTACAGTCCGATAGGTGTCGATCGACTCAGGTCGAACACGGCTAGTCGGGAATGTCGACTCCGTACGAGCCACATCCTTCTTAGCCGTAACTCCCTTGTTGATCTTGTCGAAAGACTTGACCAACGCGGGAGCCACAGGGAGCCGGATCGGCCGACGAACTGGCGCCGACGCGAACCTACCGGTTCCCCGTGAGGGCCCTGGAGCATCGATCGGCAAGTCCATTCGCCTTGCGACCGACTCCAAAGCCCACCGGAAGTTAGAACCCCCGGCCTGATCGGAAGTCTCATCCTCCGAGGAGGACGACTCCTGATCAGCTTCCACTCGACCCCCCCGATCGTTGGACCTCACAGGTCCGATCGAAGACCTCGATGACCCCAAGGGTACATCAAAGGACGGGCGAGGGAATGCCTGCTCAGCGATCGCGCCCGTCCGGCGACTTACATCCGCGTACACAGGACTTGAGTGGCCCTGAGGAACGACCCCAGCACCACCCGCCCGATCGTGCCCTGATCGAGGACCAGGAGCACGACCGCCAAGTGAAGACTCCCGATCGCACGAACGATCGAGAGCCTCACCCCCAAACAAAGGGAACTCTCCCCCCTCGAACCTCGAGACCGAGGACCCGAATGAGCCATCCAAGCTGCCCCGCCGATCGAAGCCCGAAGCCTGATCGTCGCCCACCGAGAGGTCGGACGAAGCCTGAGCCACATCGAAAATCGATGTGGTCTCAGCACCACGGCGCTTAGAGGAAGCACGCTTCCTCTTCTTGGAAGGCCCCGGGGAAGAGACTACGGACCCCTCCACCTCGATCGGCCCCGACTGAGGGACGACGAAGGTGGAGTGCGGTTCCTTGGCTGCTTTCGCCTTGGCAAGAACTGAAACCTTCTTCTTAGAAGATTTCGACTTCTTGCCAGCAGGGGGAGCAAGCTCTCCCTGCGACGAAGGGGCAGCCGAAGAACCGGCCGGGACTCCCTGTCCAAGCAGGGAAGAGAGACCCGGCAGGAGGGGACCCTGAAGGGACGATAACGACTGTGCAAAGAAAGATTGCACAGCCGCGTTGACCATGTCCTGTGTTAGCCCCAGGGGCTGGCTAACACCGGACGCAATCTGTGCCGTCACAGGCGGAGTCTCCACCTCCATGGGCGACTGGCGGACTTGCGGAGCCGAAGCTTCCGCAAGCCTCAAAGCATCCCGACGAGCCAACGAGGCTTCGGAATACTTTGCAGTCGCCTGCACGAAGGAAGAGGGACGCCAGAAACGACACAGATCACACCTCAAATCCTCCATAGATACCGGGCCATGGTCTAAACAGTCGAAACACACACTGTGTTTCTCCCCTGCTCGGAGGGTATTGACCAGACACTTCGGGCATGGACGTTCGTCCATGGCACCGGTACCAAGGGAGGATTGTGAAGTCATGATCACACAAGGGAACTAACCACACACAGTAACAGGGCGGGCAAAATATGCAAACCTGAGACCGCGCTGAAAAAAGAACCCTAAGAGGACTACGAATATATAAACTACAGTATACGTATACACAATATATACAGTAGAAAATTAACGTAGAACTATTGATAGATGTAAACAACAAGTACACTATCAAGTACGACGGATGGACGATAATAGGGTGAACTGGCTAAACAAATCGCTGACGATCTAGCAAGTAACAAACTATCGACCGATACTTATCCAAATAGACACAAAACGATGTCTATGAACGTGGCAGGTGAAATTCCGTAAGAATATATCGCAAAAGTCTAGTTTGCAGACTAAATTCTACGAATTCACCGGGAACCAAAATCCAAAGCTGCCAAGCAAAAATGGCGGTGGACAGAAAAGTGAAGCTTCGGCGCAGCTGCGCGCGCATATGCGCGGCGGTTTTGGCGGCAAAAGGAGCGCTCGAGTCATGCAGGCAGACGATCGTGCCTTGCTTTCAGTACGCGAATTTCTATCCAGAACGATCCAAAGGATCGAAAAGGAGCATGTAGTAGTTTAGATTGGTGATGTATAAAATAAACATATATACATGTAACCATCTTAATTCCTGATTACTATTGAATATTTACCAGAATTTTTTTATGTTACACAACATTCTGACACAACTTTTTCCACGTTTCTTTTTATTTTGGCTCTTCTCTGAGTAGTTTCTTTCTCATATTTTAGGGTCTAACCAAGATTCGCTGGATAAAATTCTAGGTACAGAATCAGAGTACAAACCAATGAAGACAAGTCTGTTGAAGCGGTCACCCTCACACTCCCAGGGAGTGGTCGGCTGCCGGTCAAACAGCTCGTGTACCGCCTGGACCAGTATCCGACGTGGCTCGTCCTCCGCACTTACCACACCCTACGGAAGAGGAAGGAGGTCGGGAGGGGGGGGGGGGGGGGGGGGGAATGCAAGGTTCAAAGTTGTGAATCATTATTATGTTTTACTTGTTTGAACATTCCATATTTTTCATCTCCATGTATTATAATCTATTGTACTGGTAATATATTGTTCATGCATTTTAGAATTGGGTAGAATGGAACTGAACAACAACAACAAGAACAACTTCACATGATACATATCCCTACATTTCCCTTCTTTCAAGTCCCAAGTATCACATCTAAATTTATGGCCCTGCAATGATATTTATAGGTCCTTCGATGCCAGCATCCCAAATTGCCCGAACTCGATGACTAACCGGACAAACGTTTAAAGACAACTTGTTCCACGGACCACAAATAGCGCACCACTGCAAAAACCGGTCCCCGATTTTACGAGCAGCGACAAGGTAATTCGGCCCTGGAGTGTCATCCCGCAGTCGAGGGAACAGCTCATCAGAGCTGGGGTTCTACAGGCTCCCAGTGGCACCTTAGACAGCAGAGCAAACCGGTCTCTACAGCCCCCAGAACAGCCTGGCTCCTGTCACCAGGAGAGCAGTGTGTGCCATGCTCTCTCCATCCCGTGTGGAGACTCTGGGGCTGGATCCCTAGGCTCTGGGGGACCTCCACAGTCATTACAGGACTAGCTGGAGTGGTCACATGTGAAGGATGCCATTGAGGGTCCTATCAGCTGGCCTGCTTCAACCAGAGACTCATCGCAATCAAGAGTGCCCTCTCAGTTACCACTCTCTTGGCATACTAATATAAGTGAAGTGAGATCAGCAATCGATTGTTGATTTTCGAGGATTTGTAGATTTTATTTGCATATTACCAGGACCATAACCATTCAATGCTCTATCTGCATCACAGGTATTTAGAGATATTTCTTGTTTCATTGCCATTCTAGAGCTGGAGTTCAAAATCAAAATTTCAGTATCACATATGAAAGATATGGTGAGAGATTTTCCATATGGAGTTTTTCCTCTTATAGATTGTGTCTGTTTGATTGTACAATGGCAAGTTTCACAATGCGCTGTGACAAAGACCTGGCAGACATTTCCAGCAATATCATGACTCTGGAAAGTCATAAAGACATCAGGCGGGGACACCTGAGTGTTTGGAGTTGTTCCGTCGTCGATGTGAAGTTCGGGTGACTGTCATTCACTGACGATGGCCCTCAGAGTGGCACTTGGAACCTCCAAGTGTGCCGCCATAAAACAACAGCCCATCGAGGCGACCTCTACGGCGTCCCAATCGGTGGTCACACCACGCCAGTCAGCAATATAAATACGTACCCTATCACCGCTATCATTGTCCCAACTCTTATCGCTCACTACCCCCCCCCCCCCCCAACCCCATCATACCAAATAACAATTGCTTGAGTAGCCCGGGTAATAACAAAACGTGGGCAATAACCACCAATGAGGCAATAACAATTGGGAATCGGCAACTGTGCCACCTCCAGAAAAAGACGAGGGGGGAAAAATATCGGCCAATCGTCACTTGCACGACTGTAAATGTGTCCCGGTAGCGATCACCCGCTCAGGGAGCAAATATTTGCCGGGATCGGGCATCAATAAAACGATTGATTTGCCGGCGTCGAGTAGATGCCTGAGTGGTCACTGGAGGGGCGACAATCGTCCAATTATGGAAGTCGCTAATAAAATAGAGACAATGGCGAGATGACGCCGACAATGCCGGCATTTGTCAGAGGACGACGGGATTTGTATGTGACTCTGCCCGAGGACAGGTGCATCGGGGTTCATGGAGGTTCAGCGAGTACGCGCTGAGTATAGACTGTCAGCGAGACACCTGAAACGTGTATAAATGACACGGTGTGAGACGCATTGTGAGGTGGCCCACTTATCATACACCTAGACAAATATTGTCCATTGATGGGGTATATTTATCAGGCCCTGGAATACATGTAGTTTTTGCTGTTCTGAGCATGAAAACATTGTGCAGCGCTGACAAAATTGATTACTAAGGACCTTCTGTTGATTGACTTTTTCACGTGGAATGACGTACACCTGCTGAAGTGTAACTTATAGTTTGTCCAGTCGCATTTCCACACATGGCTTTTGTGTCGATGTCGGTTACCCGATACAGGTAAAATGAAAGCAGAGTGATTACTCAGAATTACATTACAATGTTAATTGTATTGCATAAGCCCAATTTGTTTCCACCTTCAATACCTATTCCCACATTCGTCAAATTTCAATTAACACAAATACTTCACTATCACCGTTCATCAACAGACATGGTATTGTATGAGTCACGCAGAATGTCACCCTCTTCTATATAACATTTCTCGAGTGCTTGAGCCTAATCCCTAACCTCTTTGTCGATGATATGATAATGCTGTAATGTACATGTATAAGCATGATAACCAAATTTGTTCAGGGGTGGCCCAGGAATCAGAACGATAACGGCGAAAACCATGATACATTCGCAACGACCATTTACAGCATTACTTTCAAGTGGTCCGTGTACAATCACGGCTTACACAATGACATCGGTAGCAATAAAAATGATTATTGTTAAATCCCCTTTTGCTACAGTAATGGACATCAATGTTTACCGCAGCCATTATCTCCCTATAGATGTACACTTATCATGGTCGCACTAAGCAGCGGCTCCCATATAACTGTCATTATGAGAGCACTGAGGGCTTTGATAAAGATGAGTATTAGTATTATTGATAGTCAAAATGCAATAAAAATCCAGCTGCCTGTTTGTATGAATCAAAGAACTAACAACAAATACAATTTTATCTTGAATATCTAATGCGTGTAACCCTCTCATCTTCACTAATCATCACAATTTATCTATACAAAATCACATATATGTGTACAAATTTAACATAAAATTTCCCTAGTTTACAATCAGGAGGTCCTGCATAACATACATATTCAAATTTTTTTTTTTATTCAATTCATCAGGTGTACTGTTTCCATCAATTCTGACCTTGAGTCGGAAGATGTCCATGGTGTTTCCCGCGGCGTCCCGAACGTTTTTCTCCCAGAGAAGGTTCTGGAAGTACTCGTCCAGCCGAGAGAGAACCACGTGTCCTGGGCACTCAAACGTCACCGTGGTAACCGACTGGGCAAAACAACGTGAGGAATGTACCATCAGTACATAACACATCATCATCGGAAAATTTCTGTTAACATGGTTAAGACATGGTATCATTTTAGCATTTAAGATTTTTGTTAACAATGAACAAAAAATTGTGTGTGGAGATTATGTGTGACATATATCTCATATATTGGGATTCAAACCTAAATAGTCACAGTAAATACATTAAACCATTCTTAGTATCACCATAATTGTACAATTTGTAAGGGCTGTATATGTATGTTTGTATACATGTACCGTACCTGGTCCAAGTGTCGACCATGGCCGGACTGTGTACTTGACTCAACCAGGTGTTCCACACTGTAAAGAAAGCAAACCATAGACATTATCAGTACTTAGTGTTTTTTTGTGTGTATTAATCGACACATTTGTGTTAGTATTTCTCAGCGCAAATCGTTCAGTTCAATTCAATGTGAAATGACAAAATACTCAATATGTTTCTATTAGTAATCGACCACTTTCCCACACGATAGCAGCAGAGTTTTAGGGAAAGTTCCATGGAAGTCCCGAGTAATTTCTGTTGACACCTCACGGAAAACATGCTTGTTTTTTGACGCAGCACTCGCCGGTGTGAAGCAGGTTTATTTTAATTAACTACACAGGCAACGACAACCCTTTCCAATTAACCTAAATGATGGTGTCAACTGCAATCGAAATTCATAAAAGTATCACTTACGAAGCGTTCACTGAAGAGCGCTTGTTTTATCGATACTGTCATCGATTTGCCATCAACACCCAAAACAAATATGGATTTTTGGCCAGACATCAGACCTGTCCCGGCACCGTTGAGAGGAGTGTTTCCCGAGTCATCAAGACTATTATTGAGAAACGCCGCATGGTATGCCTGTCAAATTTTTTTAGGGACTCCCTCCGAAAAACAGATATGCCAATGTGGCATTCTTTGGTAAATTACCACTGATAGAGGTACATGCATTTTGACGCTTTCCAAATATTTTTGTTCGCGGCGGAGTTGCCTCGTGGAGATTGGTGACAATCAGCCTGATGAGTGGGAGGAAGAATGCGCTGACAGAGACGAGGCTGTCTTCTGTTTGGAATGACGCCAGGCAAACGTTACTTCTCACGGCCGCAAACAGAATTGCACTCAAATTAAATAAATTGCTTGTAAGTGACTGAGATAGATCAATAAACAGATGGCGTATTCGCCAAGAGAATTCACATCTTCGAGTAAGTGTGAAGGAATCCAGCACACAACAGATCCTCTATCATTGCCAGGCGAAGTCATGTTTTTCCGCCATCAGAAAATACCACAATTAGTTCTATTTTTCTTAACCATCACGAGTATCATGATGATTTCTGAAGTGCCAATTTATTTTTTGCCATCAGCAAGTTCACAGTATTTTCGTCACGGAAAAATTTGAACAGCGAAATGACAGAAATGTCAAAAATGTTGTTAAAACGCACAGCAGTGGTAATTGATAGAGCACATAATGTATCAGAAAACATCTCCCACAATAAAAAAAATTCCTTGGGACAACAATCAATTTTAATTATTGGACTCCATTATAACAGGAGCTACTTCTGTGATTTTTGGAAGATATTATTGCTTTCAATGAAATATGGGAGGGGATTATTCTGAGAAATTAAACACATGAATGCCAATATCTACTATGGGCAAAAAACAAGAGAGACATTATGAATGATTAATATGTAAAGTACTTCTCAAGTGGGCTAAATCTGATAGGTAAACATCCTGTGTATTTTATGACATAAAGCCAGATAATTTCTTACCTTTTTATCCTAATAAGTAATTTAACATGAAGACAACAATGATTTTTTTGTCTTTTGAATGTCATTTATACTTTTAACATGTTGAACTGTTGACATTTGCGATACGCCACATTTTGTACGACGTTGCACCACACCCCTCATCAATCGTCTCAGAAATAGTTTTATCATGTATGTTTGATATTACATCATGACGGTTTTGACAGAAGACGAGCACACACTTCATTGACAGACAAGTCACCTTCTTTTCCTAGAGTCTTCATAGGAATTCAAGTCCAGTATGGAATCAAGGTCCACCCTGAGTATGAATGGAACAAGGAAAAACGATTTACTACTCAGCGTAACATCGTAAATCATGTCTGCAACAGTAATCAAAGTAAGAATATCTTCTGCGGGAAACAAATTAACACGCAAAACATGGTCTACATTTACTTTTTAGGTCCAATTAAAGAACATGCATGGAAAATTCATAAACTTATTTCTAACACAATTAACTTGCCTGGACCGAGTTGTCTCCAATAGTTTGGCTACAGCATTGATGCTTCTGAAATCATAAACAGGACCACTTTTAGCACAAGTTCTTATAATAAATACATGTAGATACTTATGTTTCAATTCAATCATTAATTTTGCCATTTTTCTTAAATACACAGCAAGTTTGGATACATTATGATGGCATCACGAAGGTGCATGTATCTGTATAACAGTTACATTTCTGGGGCATTTCCTCATTATTCCAAGTATGTAATACTATGTCATGTACATGTACTGCATTATTTAGATGCTTTCAACAAAATGCTAAGGCTTTCACCATGTTCACATCTAGTGAATATATTTGAGTGCATTATTTTCTGTTTAAATACAGTATGTAAGAATATTATAGTGGTTCATTTACCTTATCGCCGTTCGAAGTGTTTCCAGTTCTCCTTCGGTGACCAGGTCAGTTTTGTTGATGATCATCACATCAGCCAGTGCGATCTGTCTATAAACGTCAAAAGTCGGGATTTCTAGGTAATTGAGAAGTACATTTTTGCTTGATCAGGATTTCTTGATAATTACAAAAATGTACTCTCGTTAATGTGTTTGAATTCAATTGTGACAAGATGAGTGTAGGAGTGTCTGACAAAGTCTACTGAATGATTAGTGTGATCTACACATTCAGAACTCAACATTCGGTGGTTTATCCAATAGAAGGCATATTTCTATTCAAATTTGTCTAAATATATACGTGTGAATTTATTCTAAATGTACACAACAAGACTGATATTCGTGAAATTACTACAGTCAGAAACCCATAAGACAGAAACCCATAATGGGTTTCTGCTACAGTGGGTATCTTTCTGAGACCCTCTGCACTTCTAAATACATGTATTATGTTCTTGCCCCGGGAATATTTATATATGTACATGTTTCCCATCTGTGGATATTCCTTATATGGACAATTATCTCTATGAGGAACTGCTGGGATAGCACCACAGGAAGCTTACGATGGAGTGGATGGGACCACCTAGGTTAGTCCACAAGTGCCATATCTCCCAACAATAACCCCCTCGGGCATTATCTGTCCACAGCCGCCGGGCCTGGGCACCATATCTGTGTGTGTATCACTGGCCTGGGGCGGGCCACTCCAGCATCAGCATGGAAGACACATGTTTGCCCCTATCCGTTGCCATTTCGACGGTAATCAAGTCCCACTATTTACCAAAGTCGGCAAGTGTTTATTTTCCGACTGCAGACTTGTGAGGTAAACTTGTCAGTTCGTTTGGGATATTCACTCAACCACCCTCCCCACCAACCACCACCCCCCCTCCCCTCCTGCCTCCCCCGTTGGACCAACCGATATTCAAATGCATCTATCCCCCCCCCCCCCCCCTCCCAGTTACCCTTCCGTCCACACCCGAGTGAGGAAACAATCCGAGATCCTTCATCTCCAGGGATCAATCGCTTTGTGGCGCAAATTGGGCCGAGCATGATCAGAAAACCCAAGGAATTTAGGAAAATCCAACACAGCCTACAATGTGGTCCCAACAATGTGTTATTTACACAAAAAGTTACATGAAAGCCAAGGACATAACACCTTTCTCTGTGTAAACGGCAGCATCGGCAAAACTACACACAGCCAGCCGCACACCTTACAGATATTATTAGCGGTGCTGTGTCAATAATCATTTATATTAATCATGTCTCTGTTACAGATCTACGCAAACAACAGAGGAAGGAAACGGGCTGCGAAACCCCCACCCAGAGACGGAAAGTAGTTGCATTGCGTTTGCATGTGTAGGGGATAAAACGACCAGCGGGTCCTTTATGTATATGTTTAGAGAAAGATGAACAAACAGACAGAACTCCACAACATGTGGACAAACAATGTCGGCAATAATAGCGAGAGGTTTTCTCCATTGGTACGCTGGTACGCTTGCCCTGAGTACGACCCGCTCAGATCCCGAGTACAAACAGATGATCCAACCAGTAGAGGCAGTGTGAGACAAATAGACAACAGACCACGGACAACGATGATTTCAATACCTCTCAACCCACAAAGTGGTGGTACGTGTAGAGCTAAGGCCAGACAGAAATTGTTTCTATAAACATGATCAACCCATAAACCAAATATTGTCCATGAAAACATGCAATATTGCTCAATAAATACCACAGAGCAAAAGCAGGCATTACTAATTGATATGAAAAAGACAGGCAAGTATCCCAACAGATACAAATACAAGTACGTGTTGAACAATAAAACTGCATTTATCATAGTATTTCCGATACTTTGCGACATTTTATCGTTGGCAAATGGTTGTGGCTATGACCTGCAACTGGCGGTAAATTCAACGAGGCAGGAAGTATCAGGGGCGAAAAAACGCAGAAACAGAATCTCGAAACAAGAGTGGACAAGAGATATCCCAAGAGTATCTCTCTTGACATTTCACTGCATCTACCCAAAACACGCAGGATCGACCTTTGATTTTAGCCGCCAACCAAAATATTTTCAAATGTCAGAACCGATGATTTCAAGTTTTCCCTCCACTGGATAATATTATTCTTGGTAGGTGGGTTAAGCTATTAGACGGGGTTTTCCTACAAAAACAAATATTGCCCCTTGATTGATGTAGACTGAGGAGAATGGACTCTTACAGGGAAGTGAAACAGAGGGCGAATAGCAACCGAGTCATTGATACATCCTCTCGGCTAGGTTTGCTGCTAACAGAATCCGGCTGAAACTGAAACTTTGTTTTTGTTTTCTACCAAGGGAAAATAGTGAACTCGGTCCCAAAGAACTCCTCGAGAACTGAAAGGGAACCCGATCTCCCCTCTGTGGCTGAAAAAATTGGTCCACTTCAAGCAAACTCACAAAGATGTATGCGGTTACTTTTTCTGCTTTGTAGTTCTTCTCTCAGTTTCATTCTGTTTATGATAATGTCACAGTGTGATTTGGTGTCAAAGACGACATCAAACAAACTGTTGCATGAATGATTCAATGTTTACCATGTTGACTGTGGCCTATTAAGTGATTAAGCTCTAACTCACTTGAAATACTTCAAAATGAGTACACAGGTCAAATGTCTTACCTGTATCTGTGTATTAAGAAGTAGAACATTGATGAATAATACTTATAATTAGGTCTACAACTTCAAGAATGAGGCCAGAGTGGTTGAATCTGTGAAAATATTAGGCATTGTCAGAACCATGTTTATGACCTTCATGGTCATCATAACCATGTCTATGAGCTTCATGGTCATCATAACCATGTCTATGAGCTTCATGATAATCAGAACCATGTCTATGACCTTCATGATCATCAGAACCATGTCTTCGACCTTCGTGATCATCAGAACCATGTCTATGACCTTCATGATCATCAAAACCATGTCTATGACCTTCATGGTCATCATAACCATGTCTATGAGCTTCATGATAATCAGAACCATGTCTATGACCTTCATGATCATCAGAACCATGTCTTAATGACTTTCATGATCATTAGAACCATGTCTTTGACCTTCATGATCATCAGAACCATGTCTTATGAACTTCAAGATAATCAGAACCATGTCTATGACCTTAATGATCATCAGAACCATGTCTTATGAACTTCAAGATAATCAGAACCATGTCTATGACCATTGTGATCATCAGAGCCATGTTTATGGCCTTCATGATCATCAGGACCATGTCTATGACCTTCATGATCATTCAAATTGCGTCTATGACCTTCATGATCATTCAAATTATGTCTATGACCTTCATGATCACCAGGACCATGTCTATGACCTTCATGATCATCAGAACCATGTCTATGACCTTCATGATCATTAGAACTATATCTATGACCTTCATGATCATCAGAACCATGTCTTTGAACTTCTTGATCATCAGAACCATGTCTATGACCTTCATGATCATTCAAATCATGTCTATGACCTTCATGATCACCAGAACCATGTCTATGACCTTCATGATCACTAGAACCATGTCTATGACCTTCATGATCATTAGAACCATATCTATGACCTTCATGATCATCAGAACCATGTCTTCGACCTTCGTGATCATCAGAACCATGTCTATGACCTTCATGATCATCAGTACAGTGTCTATGACCTTCATGATCATCGGAACAATGTCTATGACCTTCATGATCATCAGAACCATGTCTATGACCTTCATGATAATCAGAACCATGTCTATGACCTTCATGATCATCAGAACCATGTCTATGACCTTCATGATCATCAGAACCATGTCTGTGACCTTCATGATCATCAGAACCATGTCTCTGACCTTCATGATCATCAGGACAAAGTCTATGACCTTCATGATCATCAGAACCATGTCTATGACCTTCATGGTCATCAGAACCATGTCTATGACCTTCATGATCATCACAACAATGTCTATGACCTGTGTGATCATTAGAACCATGTCTTCATTATCACGACCCCGTCTATGACCAATCATGGTATCCACTTTTCATACCTGAATCCTCTAATTAGTATTCATGACCATCACTTTCTGAATGTACATGTTAGCCATGATTACAAGTAATGTAATGTACAAGTATATATTTAGGAAATCAGTTGTTGTTGTTGGAGTGAATGATCTAATAACACAACCACTATCTGATTGTTTGGTGAATATCAAGGAGTACAACTAGGTTCATCAGCTTGTTTTCATTTCTTTTGAAACCTTGCGTTTGTAGTTATGCACCGAAATATCATTAGAATAACTATAAATTTCAACAATCTAAATATTTTCATTTACATCTATTATATTTCATGTTTACATGTTCTTCAGCCACGCAACGAGCTCAAAAATAACTCATTTCGTGCAAACATTTACCTAAAATCAGGAAATTAAGAGCAACTAGACGTCAAGGCCTAAAGATGCCTTGGAGGCATTTCGGTGTTAAGACTAATTTGTAATATTTATAACATGTTTACCATGGGCTCTACAATGCTCTACGACACACTATTTCCACGATATTGATGAAAACGAAAAATGCCGACTTGGCGAAAAAAAATTCAGGTCAAGGTCAAAGTTCATCCATAATACTCCTTAGACATGTTTGTCTAGTGCCACGAGTCCGAAAATAACGTCCGTTTCGCTCTACGACGCACCGTTTCCGAGATATCGATGAAAACGAAAAATGCCGACTCAGCGAAAAAAATTTTAGGTCAAGGTCAAAATTCATCCATAATACCCCTTAAACATGTTTTGTCTAGTTCCACGAGTCCGAAAATAACGTCCGTTTCGCTCTACGACGCACCGTTTCCGAGATATCGATGAAAACGAAAAATGCCGACTCAGCGAAAAAAAATTTAGGTCAAGGTCGAAGTTCATCCATAATACCCCTTAGACATGTTTGTCTAGTGCCACGAGTCCGAAAATAACGTCCGTTTCGCTCTACGACGCACCGTTTCCGAGATATCGACGAAAACGAAAAATGCCGACTCGGCAGAAAAATTCAAGGTCAAGGTCAAAGTTCATCCATAATACCCTTTTGTCTAGTGCCACGAGTCCGAAAATAACGTCCGTTTCGCTCTCGACACACCGTTTCCGAGATATCGATGAAAACGAAAAATGCCGACTCAGCGAAAAAAAATTTAGGTCAAGGTCGAAGTTCATCCATAATACCCCTTAGACATGTTTGTCTAGTGCCACGAGTCCGAAAATAACGTCCGTTTCGCTCTACGACGCACCGTTTCCGAGATATCGACGAAAACGAAAAAAGGCCGACTCGGCAGAAAAATTCAAGGTCAAGGTCAAAGTTCATCCATAATACCCTTTAGACATGTTTGTCTAGTGCCACGAGTCCGAAAATAACGTCCGTTTCGCTCTACGACGCACCGTTTCCGAGATATCGACCAAAACGAAAAATGACGACTCGGCAGAAAAATTCAAGGTCAAGGTCGAAGGTCACCCTTAATACCCCTTAGACATGTTTGTCTAGGGCGACGAGTCCGAAAATAACGTCCGTTTCGCTCTACGACGCACCGTTTCCGAGATATCGACCAAAACGAAAAATGACGACTCGGCAGAAAAATTCAAGGTCAAGGTCAAAGTTCATCCATAATACCCCTTAGACATGTTTGTCTAGTGCCACGAGTCCGAAAATAACGTCCGTTTCGCTCTACGACGCACCGTTTCCGAGATATCGATGAAAACGAAAAATGCCGACTCAGCGAAAAAAATTTTAGGTCAAGGTCGAAGTTCATCCATAATACCCCTTAGACATGTTTGTCTAGTGCCACGAGTCCGAAAATAACGTCCGTTTCGCTCTACGACGCACCGTTTCCGAGATATCGATGAAAACGAAAAATGCTGACTCAGCGAAAAAAAATTTAGGTCAAGGTCGAAGTTCATCCATAATACCCCTTAGACATGTTTGTCTAGTGCCACGAGTCCGAAAATAACGTCCGTTTCGCTCTACGACGCACCGTTTCCGAGATATCGATGAAAACGAAAAATGCCGACTCAGCGAAAAAAATTTTAGGTCAAGGTCGAAGTTCATCCATAATACCCCTTAGACATGTTTGTCTAGTGCCACGAGTCCGAAAATAACGTCCGTTTCGCTCTACGACGCACCGTTTCCGAGATATCGACGAAAACGAAAAATGCCGACTCGGCAGAAAAATTCAAGGTCAAGGTCAAAGTTCATCCATAATACCCCTTAGACATGTTTGTCTAGTGCCACGAGTCCGAAAATAACGTCCGTTTCGCTCTACGACGCACCGTTTCCGAGATATCGACGAAAACGAAAAACGCCGACTCGGCAGAAAAATGCAAGGTCAAGGTCGATGGTCATCCTTAATACCCCTTAAACATGTTTGTCTAGGGCGACGAGTCCAAAATAACGTCCGTTTTGCTCTATGACGCACCGTTTCCGAGATATCGATGAAAACGAAAAATGCCGACTCAGCGAAAAAAAATTTAGGTCAAGGTCAAAGTTCATCCATAATACCCTTTAGACATGTTTGTCTAGTGCCACGAGTCCGAAAATAACGTCCGTTTCGCTCTACGACACACCGTTTCCGAGATATCGACCAAAACGAAAAATGACGACTTGGCAGAAAAATTCAAGGTCAAGGTCGAAGGTCACCCTTAATACCCCTTAGACATGTTTGTCTAGGGCGACGAGTCCGAAAATAACGTCCGTTTCGCTCTACGACGCACCGTTTCCAAGATATGCAGGAAACCTCAAGGATGACTGGGCAAAAAATCTTCCGACCTCTAGGTCAAAGGTCGTTTGTCGGATTGATCTCAAAATCAATAGGGTTCTTCCCTATTGATATATGAACCTCTGTACAAAGTTCTGCAGCCATTGCCTACATACTTTTTGAGTTATCGAGCGGAAACAAAGTCCAAAAAAAAAAATTGATTTCATCCTCACGGACCTCACGGACCTCGGATCCGGCTGAAAAACAATAGGGTTCTTCCCCATAATATGTCTGACCAATGCTGAAAATTTGGCGAAGATACATCGAGGCAAACTAAAGTTATCGGTCGGAAACCAAAACGGCGGAAAAAAAAAAAAAAAAAAAAAAAAAAGGAAAAAAAAAATTCTGCTAAAACCATAAAGGCATTTCTTCCGAAATGCCTTAATTAGAACAGAAATACCACTGACTATCATAGTTTGTTCTCCGTGTTTTGCCTTGATAGTATTTCATGTTTTACACAAACAGATCGTGAACTGACCTGACTGCTTCGTTCACCACACCGTCTGGTTTCTTCTCCTCGAGGTGCTGAAATATAATAAACATTGAACAGTATTTAATGAAAACGAAGTGAGTGAAAAGACAAAAATCTAATGATCGACCAATTACGTTGGTGTGTAACCTTCATTAGCCGTCTAATTATCAGTGTTATGTAAACTTGTTAATTATGCTTTCTACAGCGGCTCTTTGATATGGCTCAAGGGAGTAAAGCTCATGATTTCGAGGAGTCTGGGTGGGCCACTGCTGCATAAAACACTTACTCCCACACAACTTCTACGCCGGGTGCACTGTATGCTTTCATAATTTTTCATGACCCTTACCAGCCACCTTAAATCAACCTATTATCTATAGGGGTGGTAGAATATTTCCTGTTGAAACAACTAAACTATCATTTTTTTGTTGCCTCTTTTACACTTGTGTGGAAAGACCCAACCTCAAATCCTACTCATCAAAATCGCAACAGAGCACGAAATCAAAAGTGGTCTGTTGTTCCGTCTTTTATCTTTGATAAACAGAGCAACATTTACAAAGCACTATCAGTCTCCAAACCAAACATCGTAAGAACACAATCGTGGCCATTACTCCAATTAGCAGAGTGAATTTGTCGGAATAAAAATTGTCGCAAAAACAAACACCACTATTAATAAATTTCCACTGATAGTACTTTTTATATCCTGAGACCTTTCAAGTTGTTACTATTGAACAAAGTGTTTGCCAGTTTTATTATTTCTACACAAACATTTTGACAAGAGTTTAATTGGACATACGGAAACAATTGGACCTTGATTGGAAGCACTTTTTTTTAGATTTACGCAACAGAACATGATGGCTGGCAACATATCGGTAGCAAATGTGTCGGAATGCTACCATGGATGATAAGGGCGCTGTAAAGATTTGCTTTTCACCTCAATCATCAGAGTTTGCATCGTTACTCAGTCAGAGTGGCCTTTGTAGATGCATGCTTTTTTAGTTACGTAAACAGCTTTGATTTTGCCCAGTTAATTATGCCCATGTTTATAAACATTTGATACTGATCCTAAACAGGAAACGGAAAAAAGTCCACTCGAACTTAACACTAAGTGAAATTTATCGTGTAAACTACAGTCTCAGATTAGTCAACATTTTCTTTCGGCCAGTTTGACAGTTCCTCATTAATAGTATATCTTATCACAGCAGTGGGAGACACTGTTCGCCAGCATTATTTTCCTAGGCTCAAACAACACCCACCAAACATACAAACTATACACAGACAGGGAAACCGTAGCTGACGGCTATGTTTGCTGCAAAGACACGGAAATGTCAAACTGGCAAGTCGAACAGAGCAAGGTACCACCACAAAAATATTTGTGATATGATTTTTCTCCCGGCGGTCATCCCACGATAAACAGTGGATTTCCCTGCCCCCGCCCGCAACCAAGCAATAACTACTCCTCCCTCACTCTCTCCTTCTCTGCCTGACCCCCACAGGCTGACACACACAAACTGTGTACCTGCACCGCCCCCCCTCCAACCCCCACCAACCAACCCCACAGTGGACATCCTCTTCTTTCAATGAAATTTTTGGTGTAAAATCTCACCAATTGCACTAAAAATCCTCTCTAATTTTCATCAATGATTGGGCACTGTAGATCAATACTAAGTACATGTAAATATTTGAGTGAATTTACATATTAGCAGGAACTGATAACAACAAAAAATGTCAATTGAAACACACATTACTGACACATAACTCATTTCTCTAATTCTAATATCTTTTGAAATATTGAAACCAGTCATACTTTAATGCACAAAATCGATTTGCTACCATTCCATATTTCCCATCAATTCAAGCTATTTACCTGAAGACAGTACTTAGCATCTGCTACAGTGATGATGCCTGGAAAATCACATTCAAAACATTACACAGCAGGAAGTTATCAGTGCTGCCACCTGGTGAATGACATGGCAAACACAACAATTTTGTAGACTTATGGTGCTGCCCCTAGTGAGTGATATTGACATTAACTTAATGTGGTTGATCATAATTGTTTTGTATTGCAGAATTTCTTTATAAATAAATGTGAACATCGGATTGGCAGATTTGTATCTGTTGCAATGCACAATTCATAAACATACATAGAAATAGTTTAAATGGATCACACCCGGTGCTTAGCCAAAAACTGGGGATATAAAACCTACCATCAAGGAACAAATCGCTGCAGAGTTCTTCATCCAGCCAGAACATGGAAGCAATCGGTCCTGAAAATGAAAAAAAAATATTTAGTTTCGCACGCTCAGCAAAGACATCATGTTACTTAGTTTTGGTGTACTTTTTTTGTTACGTTTTTAGCTAATGCGTGCACTGTTTACCTTGTAATGTAATCATGTTTTTACACATTTATCCCTGGGAGCCTGTTCCTGGTTACTAGTAATGAAGTTAACATGTACATTACCGCTGCATTACTTTACACAAGACTTGTACATATACTCACCGGGATCTGCCAGCCCAGTTGTTTCAAGAAGAATGTAATCAAACTTTCCCTTCTTTGTCATCAAGTTTTCTATAGCTTTGACACCATTGTCTCTGGAATTACCAGATAAGACATCATATAATAATACACATGTAATTTATTGTATGAATGGGAATATGTAGGAGTATCTTAGTACAAATCCCACGAACTATGTCATTATTATTTTGTAAATGTATAGACAAAGTGCCGGGAAAGCATATTGACACTGAAAGGACATTGTTATGAAGCGAAATAGTTATTATGCAAGAACACAATCATGCTAGAATAGATTTGTGTCAGGGTAGGTGAGGTACAAGGCTCATACTTGACAGAACAGCACAGGCAGCCGTTTCTGAGTTCCAGCCACTCCTCGAACAGTTCACCCGATTGTCCGACTGACATGGACTTCTCGATAGCGCTTCCTACAAACAAACGCCAAAACAGTCATCACCAATTCTGTCGAGAATCAATCCAGTTAATTCTGCAACAACATATGATTATCTCAATGTTGTATGCATGAAATTTGTTATTGGAAATGTGTGGTACCTTCGCCGAACTCATTCAGGATGACTGCTATCTTCTTGCCGTGTTGTTCTGTAAGGATGTAGTTGAGAAGAGTCGTCTTCCCCGCTCCTGGAATTAACAGAACAAACTGTAGAATATATATTAATACCTACAAGTATAAGTATTCAACACAGACTGCATGACCCTGAAATCTTGCATCTATAAGATAAAAAACATTTACCTTGTTTCTTTGTTTCATTAGATACAGTTTTACATGGTATTTACAGGTTCACAGGCGGAGATTTGAGCCCTGGACCTGTTGGTTCGCAGCCCAGCATGCTACCACTAAACTGCCGTGGCCCTCACCGACACATACCTAGAAAGCCTGTGATGACCGTTACAGGGACACGAGTGATTTCTGCTGCCACCAGATCAGGGACATCCTCGTCTGAACTGTCCGACATCTCGCAAGTGCCTATGTCACAATAAAACAGTGAAGGACAAGTCTGGGAAGAAACAGCAAAATCCTTGGAGTTTTGTTCTAACGGAATAATGCCTGTTATTTCTTTGTTCTTCGCACACACGCACACAACTCTTCAGGGGTGGAGTCCGAGCCACTATTCAGTCACCTTAGATTTTGCAGCACACATAGAGCTCGATTTTATTGCCATTCTCTGTATACGACAATGTGGCCACGCATGCACAAACTCCCAAAAAGGTGGGTCACGATGTCTCTACTTCCTAAATTTAAACAAATATCCACTTGTTTTGTGTTGATCCTCACAATTTACTGTTCTGAAGCCAGCCGGGATACAAAATGCATTTTCAAATGTATTTCCTCACATCTTTACCTGCCAAGTGACATCACATGTGCGCGCACTCATGCGGAATCAAAGTGTCATTTCTCAAGACTCCCTCGTGTGCATGCGCATTTGACGTCACTCGGCAAGCAAAAATGCTAGAAAATTCATTTGGAAAAGTATCCCGGCTGGCTTCAGAACAGTAAATTGTGAGTGTTAACATGAAAACGAGTGGATATTTCATTAGATTTAGGAAGTATAGACGTGGTGAGCCTCCTCTGATCAAGAATGTGAGTACCATTCCTGATTTTTAGCCAGTTAGAGCAGACTCTAACTTTTTTTTGTCGGAAATTCAGCAGAATTCCGACATGGGAGCCTTTTCGTCTTCGACCCTCAGGATAGTCTGACTATATTGTTAGGACGGATGGCTTGTAGGCCAATCAAGGCCATTTTTTTGTCACATTCACAGACCAGTGTCAGTGACACCGACAAAAGGCATGACAACACCAATGATATTACATCACATCCGTTACAGTAAGAGAATTCCCTATTTTGAAAACGGAGGATGCCCTTTATCCCCCGCAGAATGGTGGGGGATATTTTGGTCTCACCGGTAATCGGCCGCCACCGGCAATCGGCCGCCAGTATCATAACGAGCACGCGTGGATCAGCAAACAAGTGCACATACACAAGCACGTGGATATGCATTAACGCACACCCAAAAGTGTATGTGTCATCACGAGCACCCGCACCGGGCCTTCCATCGTGGCCACGTGTGAACCCAGCGAAGCGTGTATATGTGATACATGACACGCGTGTATCAGTTGTGATGTGTCTGCATGCCTGATATATATAACCCAGCTAGAATCTATAACACAAAGAAAGCTCAAGCAGATTAGTGCACTTGGTCAATGTCTTACAGACGCATTGGCGCATGAAGAACGTGGCTTATAAAAGCGGCGTCGGTTTAGCGTATCAATCATGGTCTTACTTGACACATATGCATGACGAAAATGGTCCTAAGTCGTGACATTGAACGCACTCTCCGGCTCATCACATGCACGTGGATAAACTCCGATCATGGGGTTATACCGCTACAGCTGTGTACATACAGCACGAGGGAAGGCGCATTGAAGACGTACGAGTCTCCAGTCATTACGAATATTATTGACCAACAGCAGCAAAATATATTTGCCGATCTAAGTTTCATGAAGGCAACTGACGAGGTGCAGCAACCACAAAGGCCCTTGTTCTTCCAACAATCGGTCCACCACTGGAGAGCCAGAACTTCCAGGACACGCGTAACCAGTGATGGTAGTCAAGGCCTCTTTTGGTGGCACCAAACGCTGCATCGGTTGGGGAATTCCCGAGGACAAGCCAGTCTGGTGGCCCAAGGCCGTCCCGTGGACGAAACGTGGTGTCTCTGTATATGTGTTTTACGTTGTTACGTCAATTGTCAAAATATCTTTGATAATGAAAGCTATTGACTATACAAATCTTGGCCATTTTTTCAGTGTCATTGAAATGCCAAATATTTTTGAATATGAAGATTATAGCTGTAGAACTCGAACTGTCGCAAAAAATCAACCAATATTTTCCTTACTATGGTGAGATGAGTAAATGAATTAGCTAGCTTGTTATGTAAGCTGCCAAGGTATATCTTGTTCTGAGACGGAGCTACGGAGACTTGAATTTGGGCTTTTTATCATTGCTTTGAATGGTCGGGGCTGTTCCAGTCACTGGTTACCAAGCGATAAGGCCGCCAAAGCGATCAGGCCGCATTTTATCATACCCGTATGCACAAGTGTCACAACACTCGTCATCCATCACTTAAACTGTAGTTTGATAGTTTCCAATGGCGGCCTGATCACTTTGGCGGCCTTATCAACTGTACCCTGACCTGTACCCTGAAAAGTGAAAAGTTATCTCTTTTGATCACTTTGGCGGCCTTATCACCTGTAGATCTACCGGGCAGTGTACAGTAATTGGCTCAACCAATCAGCTAGCGTTCACCTCACTTAGACAATTTAAAGGGAAACTGTTGTTAAACATCGCCTCATATATTTTTTAGGCCAGACTTCTGGACGAGTGTATATTCACCTGAAAGAACGCAGTGCTGGGATATAATGACCCGGTTTTCAAGGCAGTATCTTGTTGGCGTTCTTCTCAGGAGCTGGGGAATCAAAGGGGTTTTGCATGGGCATCAGTACCCATAATTTTGGGTATTTTCACCCCGGGTCCATTCAAGGCAGAATAGCGAAAAATCCCATGTGTCGTCAAATACATTCATGCTTACCACGCGATGCCCAATACGTTGAGGGATAAAACTAGCATAGTGGTTAGGCTGGGATTTTTTTTTAGGAAGGTGTTATGGACCGTCAAAGTAAGATCATTTAACATTGAGTTGAAATTAATATACAGTAGCCTACCCCGTTACTGAAATCTGAACCAGGATCGATGACCGGTGGGCGATAATGAGGGCAACTTGAACTAAAACTCACCAACAAGCGGCAGTTTGTGCCACGAGTATATAATAGACCAGTTTCTGACGGTAGAATTGTCTGGTAAAGTATGTAATTCTGCTTGAGCATAAAAATTACCACGTAGATCTTAATAATCTGATCAGAAAATGAGTTCCCAACAGCAAGTGAAACTAGTTTTCTCAATACTCGCTAGATGTCAGTACGCACACACTTTGTAAATCATTCCCTCTCCCACTATCAAGTGCGTGTACATGTGCGGCACGGATCCTCATGATAAGTTCAAGTTCAAGTTCAAAACTATTCAGAATAAGTATCAAGCACATTGTACATACCAAAATGAAAGGGCGTGCCTGAAGTTTATGAAATTGGCAAACCCTGACAAAAAAATAAGCAGTGCAAGATTGAATGGTTGGTTAAAAAAAACTGAACTAATACAACACATGTCTATGGAATCCGTATTAGATCTAATTTTTGTTATTCCTACTATCACTTTTTTTTAGCTGTTTATCCTATTTGTGTTATTTTTTAATTTCTCTTATATACAGTTGTAGGCCTAAACATATTAATTTATCCGAAAAGTTCTACGTAGCCCTAAATATGACCTTCTAACTGGTTGTCTGCTTTTTATCGATGTTGACAACCGAATATGCTAATTCTACGTTATGTCTAGGCCTCCTGAAAAGTTCTCTCTTTTCATTCTTATATAACTCAAGCTCGACCTACAACGTAGGATTTTTAATAATTGCGGTTGCGCAATGTTCTTTATCATGTTTATTGCATATATCCACATTGCTAACTCGTCGACTGCTGTTGATAAGACTGACTAACCGACCACTCTCGAATCCCTATGATCGATCCAGATCTAGTCATGTATAGTGGCCAGGCCCGTGCAAAGCCCAGAATTAGGCGGATCCTGTGAACTAAATCTTTCCAGGATCTATATTTAAACTATAAAATAGTGGAAAATTTTCTTCTGATTATTTGGGGTCCCCCCAGGGATCCGCTGATGACACACCCAATTCCTCGAAATAAACAACATTTCTACAGCAATGTTGGAACTGCCTCGTGAGGAATTACTGAAAATAGTTTTTTCCGTTAAATTCTCGAAAAGTTACGACACAAAATGTCTGCAATTTCTTGTAGATTGAAAGAATAATATTTCTGAATTTCTAAAGTTTTAGCTTCTCAAGTCTCATCAATTAGTTAATATTAATAAACTGATATAAACTATTATACAGATCTTTTAAGAATAGCTGTACCTCTGAGGCGAAATCAGGGAACATTTGGTGGTCAAATTCCCCTTTTGCCGAGGTCTTTACAAATACGATGTCTCATATCACCGAAGTTCTATGGGGCATAGTGGCTGAACTGTTCACCGGGGAAAAAGTTAGCCAAAACAAAATCCAGACTTCCCGTCGGCTCAAACATTTGTTGGGAGAAATTCAACATTTGTTGTATTCTGGCTGTACAAAATCAAGGATCCACAAAATATCTAATTTCGTAGTAAATAATAATTGTTGTAAGATTATGTAATTCTACAGCTAGGTATAGGGGAAGAGGGGGCAAAGCGGGCCACCTAACTTACTTTGAGGCCAAATCCTACGCCTATGTTTTCTAGCAATCGTTGATAATTACGTTGTTTCTTGTACCGAAACCATGTCATGTTGTTGATTTATGAACAACAGTAGACGATTGGCCGCTTTCACCAAAACTGTGTACTTTTTTGTTGAAATTTCATCGGCGCATATGACTGACGTCACTAAGCAACCTTATCCATGACAATGACGTACGTAATTACAGGCGGTGGCCCGCTTTGCCCCATGGCCCGCTTTGCCCCAGTCTTCCCCTATATTACACGTGGATTTTACACTCCTGCCTCCTGGCACTATGAGCAATCAAGCAGGCTCTGCCAGTACTGTTTTATTTGATGTGAGGAATGTAAAAAAAAAAAACAATTAGCTCAATATTAATGATTTATGATCCACTTTGGATATCGTGTCTGACCTGTGACCTATCAGAGTAAGCACTGACCGAAAACACTGTCTTTACTGGGCTACTCTTGCTTTGAGCTTTGAACAATTGACTTCATTATTTCTAAATAATCCAATTGGATTTAAATTGTAGGGGGTCTAATGATAGGCATAATCTATGATGTTCAATTCTAGTTCTATTGATTCGTGAGTCATCTGGATCATTTCCTGCAAAAAAAACCCCATTTGTCAACAGCCCAACGTAAATATGACCAGGTAAATACCATATTTCAATGGGGCCTCCCCCTGAATTTCCATAACCACGCGGCGGCGTCAATAACAACCGCTTGAGTGCGCGACTAGTTTATATACCACTCTCGTGAATGCTATTTTTAGAACTCGGCTCCCATTGGTCAATCTACAAGTTGACACACATAGAGCAACACTCATTGGGTGAGTTGCCGTCTAAAAATAGTAACAGGATGCTCGATGGTATATAAGCAGAGGAGCGCCTGCCATGTGGATCGATCGAAATGTTTGTTTTCATTGACAACTGCAGTGGCGGGTAAATTACAAGACGTTGCATGTAAGAGCACGGATTTCTACATCAACCGTCGAATAAATTGAGAAAACGTTTTGATCTCCAAAATATCACTGCAATAAAGAACAGGATAACTGAAACAGGAGACCGGAATGGAATTGAGGTAAGTTTTATTGTTTGAATTAATTGTGCCTACTGATATTGAATAAGATAATTATGTAAAATCATAGATTTTATCATAGGGAAGTTCTATGGTAAAATAATTAATTGAAAGCTGATGTACAATAAACTTATGATAGTTCTGGGGAACATGCTGTTGGTGAATAAATGAGAATTGAAAGTACGTGGAATGGTATATTAATTCCTAATTTCAATTAGTTCATAGCCAAATATCTATGTTTTGCATTTCTGCATTCAAATTCATGATCGAAAATATGTATTCACATTGCTAAAATGGAAGGTTGACAGTCATATAAATCCATCTTTCGCATTCCACATAAATGAAAGTTTGTGTTTGGAAGTCTGTGAATTCATGTTACATATTATTACCTCTCAACATACTTCGATATTCTTCCTGTGTCTTTTCTTTTTCCTCATATATTTTCTACTTCATGACATTCATTTACTCCCGTACACGAACTTATCGAAACATTTCAAATATATGATTGCGAAACATACAGATTCGGCTACGAACTAAAATGTATTATTGCTAAATAAAGATGCTCAGCTAGGGTCATCCCTCCATTTTATGACTAAATATGGTAAAATATCAGACACAGACAGAAAAGTAGCCCTCAATCTCGCCTTGGATTACCTTTAGAGGTCAAGTACTGATTTTTGTGCTCAGCTCAATGCATCAGTTGTGATGGATTTAAAGATACGTGAAAATGTTGGGTTTTCGATGTTAAATGAATCATAGAATGTTAAAATATAAAATCGAAATACCTTTGTATACTCATACCTTCATATATCTTTATAAAGGTTGCCTGTAGAAAAAAACTTAGAATGGTGTTTGAGACTGATGGTCGTTGAAAAAACTGAAAATAGCCAAACAGAACATGCCTTGCCCATGCCATAATTGAAAGTGAACTATATAAATGCATAATAAGAGCATACATTTAGTCACACAAATATGTGTTAGGCATAATGCCCCTGAACGTAAAATAATGATAATATAATCGATATATGAATAGCAAATTTGTCAAAATCTTGGAAAGAATTAGGCCTATGTTGAAATTTTTTCTTCTGTTAATTGGAGGTATCCGTATCACTCATAAAATGCTCCAAAGCAGAGTTTGAATACTGGCACATTGAAATGGGAAATCATAAATGGTGATTTGAGTGGTGACCTTAAATTTGGTGACCTTGAAAATTCAATAGACCTACCACAAATTTTGGTGAAAAAATGTTTTGTAGTGTAACGCTGTACGATTCTCCAGTAATCTTTCTAAATAGCCCTTGAACTATATTCCAAGAGTGTGACTAAAAATTGTAATCTAATTGAGTTGTGATTAGCTTTTTGTCTCAGAGAGTATTTGATTCTTCGCAAACTATATACCAACTTGATCTTGTTTACTGCTGGCGGGCCACCGGACAAATTGCCAGAGCTTTGTGTATAGTTTTAATATGGACACTTTTCATCATCACAGAAATTATCAAAGATTTTTTTAGGGTTTCCCTATCTGTTTTCACTTTCTTCTTCCGGTCTGGAAACTCCTTGATCACGCTGGTCAACCATGACACATCCCAATATGATTAACCGTGTTCATATGATTAGAGATTTCCACCTTATTTTTTATTTAGGGTTTCCCTATCTGTTTTCACTTTCTTCTTCCGGTCGGGAAACTCTTTGACCACGCTGGTCAATCATGACGAATCCCAATGTGATTGACCTTGTTTATATGATTGGAAATTTCCACCTTATTTTTTAGGGTTTCCCCCATCTGTTTTCACTTTCTTCTTCCGGTCGGGAAATTCTTTGACCACGCTGGTCAATCGATCATGACGCATCCGAACATGATTGACCATGTTCACATGATTAAAGATTTCCACCTCATTTTTTTTTCAAACTTCTCTTGTTCAAATATCATAGCGGATCATGATACCCATCATAGTGTGTCCCTTGTTTCACCGGCAGAGCTTACTATCATAATGCCCTCATTTGTCTCAGTTGGTAAGTGACATCTGCGCCACCAAGTGAACATGGTGAATGGCTAGCAATCATAATGTCACCTAAATGACGTTAGCTTCATGCGGTGTCATAACGCTCCGGTGCTGGTCCCATCTGCGAAATAATGCCATCCGCACTCAAGAAGGTGACTAGCCCACAATGTATATTAATGAATCTAACATAGCAAAGTAATAGGAGTGGAGTATACAACGCAGAATAAAGTATACTGTCAAAATGACTATGTATAGGATAATGCCCTAGGCTGAGTATTTCTCACGAATAGAGACCGAGGCCGAAGGCCGAGGTTTCTATTCGTGAGGAATACGAAGCCGTAGGCATTATCCGACATAGTGCATGCACCCACCCCCTCCCCCCCTTCTGAAACAACCCCCCCCCCCCCTCCCCCTCCCATACATTTAGTTCATAAACAACATATCACATGCATTTTACGTAATTCAATATAAACAACAAAACTGCAAATGCAACAGAGAGTCCTTGCTCAATCAAGTGTATCCGTCAGGAAAAGCGTTGGATCTTTTATCCGCTGCAGAATTTACTTCACCACATGACTCAGCTCATAGATTCGTACATTCAACCCTAGACGGCATTCTGTTGTTATGGCTACAGTATACATGGTTCAAATTGAGTATTTTTCTGGTGGACTCGCACTGTGCCTTTGAATTGTTTTCTCCCCCTAGTAACGTGTTTGTGAGTATTGCTCAGATAGAACCGTATAAAAACAAACGCGGCAAAAGGCGCGCTCACTTTTAAACAGCAAGCTACGTGACATGGACTTTTCGTAATGAAATAATGCAGCACATGGATAACGCCGCATGCGGATATGAACGCGTGTTCTGACGCGCTTGTTTGTTGGATACTGTTGCAAAATCTTATTCCTCGGAATGACTCAAAATTTTGGTGTAACCAGATGCAGTACATGAACAACATACCAGATTTGTAAACCGGTCAGTATATCACATTTTTCTTTGAATTCAAAACAAAATTAGCATTTTGTCCTTCCGCATTATCTAACGGGTTGTACCCGTGTACAAAGAATTTAATCATAATTTTTGCCCGAACAAATATCTTTAACCTGCGTTCTTTTAATCCTTATAAGAAAATAAAAAAACGATTTGTACACATGTATTTACAGAATTCCTCGTAAAATCACTACGGCGCTTATAAACTTTTGTCCATGACTTCAACGTACAACTGGTAAGTAAAAGTTTTGTGTGTGTGTGCTATTAATGCATTCAATTTATATGGCGGAGTGAAATTTCTGTTCAAATTGTTCCCATAATACATATGCTGAATAGCTATAAACTAGATTTGAAGAGGAAAAATCAAACATTCATGTTTGTATATTTATTCATGTTTGCAGGAAAATTACGTTATGCGTGATCTCTGGAGGCTTCTCTAGGATTCCGGTACATTTGCGGATGTGGAATATCGCAGGATTATTGTCAAAACCTCCGGAATTCCAAGGATATTGTGGATATATACGTTTTCACTGGATTTTTGCAGAAGGCGGATGATTCCATGAACCAAATGTCCAAAAATTAACAACTGTTGTGACCCATGGATTAAACTCGCACACCATAACGATTAGCGGTTTATGTATATCGAGTAATATAAGTCTGATACATGTATATGCTCGGCAATAAAAAATACAATCCCGGTGTGTTTACTGTGTCCACCAGTATTGATTTATTTTCATTCAATACCTGGGACAGGTATCTATTGGAAATAAATACCTCCCACAGAGGTATTTATTACAAATAGATACCTGCTCGAGACGATGGAATCATGCACTATGTGTTGATATAGGCCCATTGGTTCGGTGTAACAACGTTCAAATATTAATAGGAACAAGATTCATATAAATATATATATATTCTCACGAGTGAGTGCCCTTTTTGTGTGTCCTGCCTTTCACTATCACGAAGTTTAAATTTGTGTAGGGCCTATTTATGCAGATTTGTTTATGCTTATTCATATTTAACTGAATATTATTGGAATAGAAATTTATGGATTTTTTTTCATGGCACAGCCATAGCACTTCTGATTAGGTGAATAATATTCAAATTATTGGGGTAAAATACAAATTCATTGAAGTTTACCACTATTCCTTGTTTGTTCAATATTATTCCGTCCATATCCAGACCTCTCAAAGTAGATCTGCAGTTATATAAAAGACAAACATCAGTGCGTCGGTATAATGATTATTAGTACTTAGGATTCTGCCAAGATTCCTTGTGTAATGCACATATATTCTGTTGCCATTGACAACGGAATCCATACAGCAAATGTGGGCTTGGGGAAATGGCCTTTAGCGGGTGTTAGGTTGCCCATTAAACCTGCCAGATATGTACATCTTTGCCATTGATTCGCTTCTCATTGCTGTTCATTGATTTTGCCCCCCGTCATTTTGCCATCAATACTGCTAATATCACTAACGAGCGGTTTTTTTCTCTCTGTTGAATAATTATGAGACCTGTGTATTGCATTGAGGTTAAGTGTACTGTCATTTCCATGCCTCGGTTTTCTTCATAAGTTAGTTTCGATAAATCTATCTTGTGTATATAATTTCGATAAATGTATAATTTATAAGAAAACCTCGTAGAAACTTACGATGCATGTGATATTAATATATTTGTTTTAGCGTGTAGAACGGATAGAGGTTTGTTGTTATAAAATACGATTCGTTAGGTTTTTCTTCCCGTTTTAATTTGTGTTTCATCATCTCTCTGCCATATTATACTCTACACTCAAAATGAATTCCTCTGATTGTCACTCATGTGCAGCGTATATTGGTTTTCGTAATATGTACTTTTGTCTAAAAATGGGTGTTTATTTCTCCTATTAAATTGTGTATCTTCTTTCTCTTTTTTTTCTTCAAGTTTCGTTCCACGTAATTTCAAGATTGAGAGTATATTTTTATGTCGTGCCTTTTCTTCCATTCTTTCCTCTTTTCACTTTTCTGTACGTAGCTTTCCATTTGTCTGTTTCTTTCAGGATTTTTTTTTGTTTCTTTCAGGATTTTTTTGTTTCTTTCAGGATTTTTTTTTCACAACAAAACACATATGTTATCAATAATAGTCGTTTTATTGTAATCATTTCATCAGTGTGCAACAATATAATATATAGAATATATAGAATGAGTACAAAACATTTCTGTAAGAACTTTCACACCAGCAACATTTATCATCAATCACACCTTTCTCGCTCCTAATTATTTTTGTTGATTTCACTCTTGACTAGTATCCCTGAAATTCGTACAAAAATACAAAAAGTACACAGCGTCTATTGCTCGGTTATAGTACAGTGAAAAGTACGAATTTACAAAACAGTAAAGTGCACGTGGAATATGCTACAACAAGCACCATCACAGGGGAAAACGAAACAACACATTATAATATCAATCACACATACACTTTCGATGAGATGGCTTCATTTTTGCAGTAGGCATACAAGGACAAGAGAAAACGATTTTTGGATTTCTTTGGAATTGTAAGTTTTGATTTGATATTAGACCTTTCCACGGTGAACCTTCCCTAATTACCGATTGCCCCCACCCCCCACCCCGGAAATTATTGCACTTTTTTGTGATGTATATATTGCTAATTGCATGTCTGGTCAAAATTGATCATTTCGGCCCAATTATTGACGCGAATATTTCCTTGGCACGGGCCGGTTACTAATTGTCCTTCAGTGACCACCAGCAAGTCATCATCACCTTTCCGATGACGAGCCGTTTAACCCATTACGACCGGGATACATAGCCGTGAAAAACATGTCAGTAACCGAACAACTTGCTCGGGCACCGTACAAAATGTTTTCCCCCTTGCAACGAGCCACTCGCTACCGTTGTTAATGGCTAGCGGTGGATGTCCGTGTGCCGCTGCGGACAGTTCATTAGCAGCCTGGGAGCTGACACTGGGCCTTAGCTACCAGCCGGCACCTGTTGACAACTGTCGCCATGCACTGTACAGCTGCATCGCTCCCCCCCCCCCCCCCCCTCTCTATGATTTACACAGTCATATAACTACGACTGTATAAACGTCCGGTATAGATATGCTCGCGTGAATTACAAATGTCCCGATCTTTCCCCCCTGAACTTGCTTGACGGGTGACATAGATCACCGTAAATCACCTCCACTACACTGAAGCCCCCCCCCCCCCCACTCGCTGGAATAGAGGACATACAGGTTATACAAATGTCACCTTTCGTGAGAACATCATTAGAGATGGTACACACGTATTCAGGTTACAGCAGTGCACGACACTAATTATATCGTTACATAATATCTTCTCAGACAAGTCTTTGGTGGGCTGTGCTCGGTATGGTACATGGACAGAAGAATGTGGCTGCCATTGCTTGAACTCGGCATTTTGTAAGTCTGTACACAATAAATGCACTACGCTTTGCTTTTTGAACGTCAGGTGGTGGTCAATGTACAACAAGTCGTGTCTAATGCAATATAGAAAAAAATATATAAATTACACAACATGTAGCTAACATTAAATAAGCTAACAGCTAGTGAAAACAGCTAGTGTGAACAGCGAGGCGCTCAGTATCGAGAGCAAGTGCGAACACGAATTAACACAAGAATCTAACCGGGGAAAAAAATGATAACAATGAAGAGACAACAGCAAATTGCTCACGAGTGCACACTTATACAGTACACTTTCACACCGATATTTACAAACTTATAACTTAACAAAAATGTACACGGGAAGAAAACAAACAAGTTGCCCGTATCTGCTGGTTGCGTCGGAAGCCTCTGGATCCCCAAGCAGCTCGGGACCCAGTGTCGGACCTGTACGGTGCCGCGGGTGGGACACGCTGTCTTGCTCCCGGACTAGGCGGTTGTTCCACATGAGCCCCGTCTCCTCTCTCTGTGTGTGGCGGGCACGCGGACAGCTCGCTCAGTGGTCCCAGGAGTTTCTCGCACCCTCGGCATACCCACGTCAACTGACGACGACTAGGCGCTTAGAACTCTCCAAAAGGAAACAAGTTCAGTCACACACAAAACGAGTTGACAACATCTGAATAGAGCCATCAGAATTGTTCAACTGTCAATCAATTTTGTTCCCCTCAGTTCGTGTTTGTCCTTCAAAAAAGTAGAGGATCGAACGAGTTCAGTTTCTAGGCATCTTCGTCAGGCAGTTTTGGTCATGCACAAAACAACACACAAGATGCGTAAAAGCGCATGAAAGACTTGGCAAATCACGGAATTGACGATCGTATTGCTAGGTTCATTGCTGCTTGAGAGGCACCTACAAGTGGCGCTTCATGTGCAGAGAGAGGTGGTCGCTGCGGGAGAAGGCTCGCTCGCAGAGCTGGCACTGGAAGGGTCGGTCCCCAGTGTGCTTGCGGTAGTGGCGGGTCAGCTCGTCTGAGCGGGCGAACTTCCAGCCGCAGCCCTTCCAGGTACAGCAGTACGGCTTCTCGCCCGTGTGTGTGCGCAGGTGGGCCTTCAAGTGCGAACTCTTCGTGTAGGTCTTGATGCAGCCGGGGTGGGTACACGTGTGTGTCGTCTGGCGCTTGCGGCCCCAGGATCGACGGCCTCGCTTCTTGGGTTGAGGTGGGACGACGGCACCAGGGCCCGCGTGGACGGGGCCGAGGGTCGCGGGTTCCATGCCTGGCATCAGAAGGTCGACAAGCTGGGGTGAGGACGGTGGGGTCATCATGGCCTGGGACATCTGGGACGGAGGTGGAGGGTAGGGCATCGTGCCTTGGGGCACCTGCGGCGGGAGTTTCGTGGCCATCATGTTGGGGTTCAGGGCGAAGTGATGCATCATCTCGATGGACATGTTGGGTATCTGTTGCTGTTGTTGTTGGTTGGGCGACGCGGGCGGTGACAGAGGGCCTCTCTGAGGCTGACTGTGGTGGTGATGATACAATGGCATCGGGATCTGTGTCTGGTGGATGTGTTGTGGATGCTGTGGTTGCTGCATGGACATCTGTTGTGGCTGCTGTTGTGGCAGTGGACTTCTGCTAGAGAAGTTGGCACAACTGTGAGTGTTCGTGTTGAACTCTTGCTTGGGCACCGTCAGTGGCCCGGACATGATGGGCTGTGACTGGGAATTGCTGGCCATGCTGCATGACACACTGTCCTCGGTTTTGACTTGAGGGGGGAACTCTGCAAAGGCTGTATTGAAGTTTGGCAGAGAGGAGTCGTGGACATTGCTGGGCAGGCTCATGCACACGTCGGGCATCTCTTGTTTGATGGTGGCGGTCGCCGGGATTTTCCTGCCAATGTCCTCAGGATACATGGTCATTACCTCGGGCTGTTGTGAGTGCGTCAGGATGAAGTCGAAGTCTAGCAGCTCATCGTACTGATGGACGACCTGGTGACTGTCCGGGGAGACGGGAGGAGTGGGGGCTGTGGTGGAGGCGGGCGACCCTAGGGAGGTGGTGGAGGCTAGGCTGTCGGTCGGGCTGTGTGGACTGGCCAGGGCGGCGCCAGAAGTGGGGTGATGGACCTCACACCGGGTGGGCGTCATGATCGGAGCTGTCGGACCACAGGACATCGAGTCCGGCTGTTGGAACCCACAGGCAAAGTCCATGTCCTGGTGAAGAAAGTCCTCCACGTCTTGCCAGATCTGTGAACGACAAAGGATTATAAACACTATAGAACCAGGCCATCCGGAATAATTCTTTTATTAGGCGGTGTACCCAGTTTTGAATTGAAGTGATTAATAACGGATTAGTTCCTTTCTGGGTAAATCATCAAAGTGTTCTAGAAATGTGGAGTTTCGGTTACAGGACGTGTGCCTTACTGAGATTTTCTTCAATTATGCATGGCTACTGATTACACCGGGCCTTATTAGGCGGCTAAAACTCGGCGGGGCGATAACTACGGAGTGGATACTTTTCTACATCTTCACCTGTCTCACTCGCGCCTAACTAACTAAGGCAAACAAGAGAACCGGTTACACTGCTCCCGCGGGGGACCCCTCGAGATAGATTGTCATGAGCGGGCCTCGTCTCGCGACCCAAGCGTATTGTCTTGCCTTTGACACCGGAGCTCCGGGGCAGCTCACCTCAAAGCGAGTGCTCGACTTACTTGTCAACCGAAGAAATGAGCCATGCTTATAGTCAAGTTACAATGCGAATTGCTTCCCAGTGCATGGGCTAAGTGACACTGTGCCCTTCCCGACTGCAACAGGCCACACATATACTTAGCATCCGCATCAAATTACTTAATTTTCTATGGTAACGAAAATATAATGCCCATGATATGGACACACATCTCATCACTTTGCTACAGCCACTTTTTGCGCTTGTCTGAGAGAAACAAGTTGCTCGAAAACATCACTGTAGTTTTTCAACATTTGTTTTCTATATATGTTAAACCAATTGTTTCTCTTTCGTGGAAAAGGTCCCATTCTAATCAAATTAGTTTCAAGAGTTGTGCTAGGAATGGAAAGTTATACAACCATGGGCTTCCATACCACATTCAGCTCGAAAGCCGAAAGTTGACCAAAGCGCACTCTTGCGGAGCCGCCAAAACCAAAAATAGTCCCTCTCTTGATCGCGTAAGAAGGTGTAATTTGGAGGTTGTGAAACGCCACTGGCGCAGTAATGTTTACCCGCGCTTTTTCAGTCCAGCATCCCGACTTCAGAAAATACAATATTCTATTTGAAAATACACCCGATCCCATTTGACATGATACCAACTTGTCAAATCGATATGAATATTGACATCATTTTATTTCTCACTTTTTGAAAGGCTATCATATCGTGTGATCGTGGTGCATTGCTAGTCCAAATCACACTTTATTTTCACACGTGCTAATTGATTCCACATTTTAAAACATACTTATCATATATCTGACATACATGAACATTGAACACTAAAGTCAGGACTAACAATTTACCATAAACATTGCAACAAAGTCTTCTACTTACGGTTTGTAAATCCAAACTTTCTTCGTATTTAGATGACAGCTGACTTCCAGCGTTCAACATTGGATCCATAGCTGTGACTTTGAAGCAATCCGTGTCTTGCATTGATATAATTTTGATTCTATCTTCTGGTATCATAGAAGCTGACCAGTATATATTGACAATGGTCTTCTGCAAAATGCTGTAACCGTGCAACGTAAACTTTGACCGATGTCTACAAATGATTTGCTTATGTTAGAACCACTGCTTTTATGTATAGATTGGCAATATGGGATGAAGGGGGAGAGCGCAGCACAACACAGTCATCCGAGCGCTCTGATTGGCTGAGCTATTTTAGGACGGGTATATAAGCAGAGCTGTCGTGCCTGGCAAGCCTCACTAGCGCAGTCGGCAGCCGGCGTGGGTAGAAGTCTGCTATCTGTTGCTCGGTGCTCACGTCTATAACACACATAAACATAGACACTACATGGGGCTTAGGTACAGTGTATAGGGGCCTATGTAGGAAATGTTTCATCAGCGAATACATTTACAAATGTGAAGTGTAACATTGCTTGTTAGTTGAAAGAACGATCCTTAAATTATCATTGTTTTTATGAAAATGGAAAAAAAACATTGCATCTTTATTAGGATGAACAATTCATCAAATTTAAACCTTGGAATGGCACGTTTTGATTCACACATTGAAGACCTTATTGAAATAATGGTGCGAAAAAAGTTATAATTGTCTTGATAATCGTCAATGGCGATATATGTAGCAACAGCAAAAGATTGAATGAAATACGACAAAAATGCACGAAGACTTTGCATATTCATGATTGCGTCATTCGTGTCTTCCTGATATCACCTGAGCATGTTTCACATTTCTATTGTTGAAGCTACAGTGTCATCGATGTCTCACTTAGATGAAATGCACCTTGAATGAGCTACATTTTTCACAAGAATAGGAAAACATTTGCCTGCGTCAAAAGATAACCATCGAATACAAATTTCCCCCATCACGTTTTCTTCTCAGCTACTAGTACCTCAAGCGCAACGGACAATAGTCGCATCAGCAAAAAAAACACCAGAAGTAGAACAAAAATGCATCAAAACAAATAGTTATCCCAGCTCGCTCGGCAAAGTTCGTGAGAGAGTCGTGCCTCGGCGCCGAAGTGTGACGAAGATTTTGTTTATATTTTGAAGAAAGCACGTGGTACTATTTTAAGCAGGTATATAAAGGCCGCTGGTAAACTCGGACGCTCGGCATTCGTTGGCAAGCCGTCAGATCGCGAACACGTCTGCCTCTGAATCCGATATGATGAATCATAGGACTCATCATTTAACAGTCATCGCGAACGTGTAAATGATAATACTCCATATGTATACATATGGATTGATTGGCTTTACTGGAAACCGGCATAGCTCTTTATCATTCCTCTGTCGTCTGCGTCATAGATAATTAACACAAATGGTGCACGTGCCATCCAAATAGTTCAAAAATGTATTTATGCATTTAGTCACCCCCCCTTTGGCTGATACAGAGAGAATGCAAGTCGTGATTAAAAATTGAATTACACACGAAAATAAAACATAGCGAAATTGCTGAATCAGATTGAAGCGACGATGACCTTGCAATATTCTGAATAGTACAGGCCTATTGAAAATAGTTCTATTTTATTTGTTCCTAACGTGGATACAGTTATAATTGCTTAGACCTCGCGAAACGATAATTTCAGAGTGAAATTACATCTTAGCCATGGTCACGAAACACGGACAAGATGAGTTGGTCCACATATCGTAACGCCTATAATCTGTTTGTTTTATCGAAGTGGAACATCCAGGTACCCATGCTGGCAGTAGGTTACTTGATGCGAGTCGCTCTCGTGGCATTGGCTTGATTGTTTGTTCACAAACGAATTATAATTAACACTTCCAGGAAACTCATTCCAATTATACCATTGCTTCCTCAATGACATTTGGAAATCATCGCTTTATAGATTAAATTTTGTTTACTACACAGCCCCATAATGATAAATGAATCGCTTTCCAACCGATGTGGTTCAAAATATTAAACAGTTACAAAAACGATAGATGCTGATGTTATTATCATCAATTGAAATGTAGAGTTTAGACATTTTCCCCCCAATTATATATTATGCTATATGTACGATCTGTATGTAGTATAATATATTACATTCGTGTCCCTGGCCTACATGCATACAGAGAACACTGATTTACACCGCGTGAGCACGACGTATACACGTTTGTTTACATCTATATGTCTGTATGTATATGTATTGTTGCAGGATGGTGCGACAGACGGCAGGTGCCCGACTGACCGCATGGCCCGGTACCGTCCCGACCGACTGACAGCAGCTGTGCGGGACAGTGCACGCCACCTGGCGTCTGAGCAGTGCATGGAACATGCGGCGCCCGGTGTTTGCCGAGCTTGGGTTGTCTTACTGTCTGGGCGATACATGATAATGGCCAATTAAAGCAGTTATAATGGTCGTTTGTACAATACTAGATTTTCAGCTGGGGAAGTTTGCGCTACTTTCGTTGTTATGAAAAAAAAATCCGTTAATATTAAAAAATCCGCAAATAAAGCCATCAAAAGATATTTATCAAATTATAAATATTAAATTTATCAAATTAAAGATGGTACGTAATGTATGCTTCGCGAATGATTTGGTCCCCTATTTAAAAAGAGTTTATATCACTGTCAGTCGTCAATAAATCCGAAGCAAGTACAGGAAGGCAAAGTGTATTGATATTCATGAGGATATCACTGTCGATTTATGTATACATACTGTATATTGACAACAAACTCTATATGTCAGTAGGACGCTCATGTTGTGCATAGTGATTATTCCTATCACCCCCCCCCCCCCTCCCCGACCCCATCCACTATCACAAAACTCGTGATAACAACAATAGGACTACACTAGACACTCCAAGCTTATACGTACCCAGGCGCTGAACTAAGGCCCTGCTAACAGGCAAAATGTCAATCTTGTCAGCCAGTATTCAATAAACGTATACTTGGTATATACGTATCTAAGACGTTGGTCGTTAATATTCAGTGCATGTGTGTACAAGACTGGGGAACACCGCGAGCCAAGGACTTCAAACATCGCGAAGACAGCAACACTCGTAGGTTTTTCAAGGCTTTGAAAAATAAACATTATTTCGTGCAATTGTACATGCATTTCGTGCATGGGTTACAACTTTTCCAGTATCAATACCCAAGATGAAGGGCCGGGGATTGTATTTTGTCCTTGGGAAGGCATCTGTCTACGTTGAGAGTAAATTATCAAAGTGCACCCAAAAACAGTACTTCGCGTTAACATCAGTGCATTGTACTCGCATTTCAACGAGGGACATGCATACCTATAAATTCGTCATTTTATTGGGTTGAAGACAGCCGATTCCTATAATATTGTCAGTTCATTCAAGTTTGGCACTCGGTTTATATAGCTTAATAAACATGATAGCTGTTTTTTGCACGCGTGCATTTTATATGGTTTGACGTTTAAAACAATGTAGAAAGAGCAGATTTCGCTCATGCCTCGAACTCCACATTTATGACAATAATGTTCAGAATGGTAAGAATACACGTAGGCCTACATGTAGATTCTGCATATATATCTTTGGCAAAACCTTGCATATAGCACGGTATCCGTGAAACGACAAAAAATAATAAAATTCAGTATATACTGTATACATATCGATCATTTCCATAGCTGACCTAGCTACAACCCCAAAGTGTTAATCAATTGAAATGTCGACTGATATATCTATCATATATCACAATGTAGGTCATTTCTCGAAAATATCAACCTTCAGATTTCTGAATGGCTCCAGGCTCATTTTCATTATGAAAGTTGGGATATTGTCAGTTTCGTTTTCAAAGATACCACCACATGCCCATAAGCATTAAGATTTTCAGTCTCGTATATGTCTGTCATTTCTATGATATGACATAGTGTTGATTTATCAAGTACGTTGCATCTTCCTAAATCGAGCGTTAGCCTGGGGTGAATGTAAACATACCTTTCTGGGGTCATAACTGCCTATTATGGCGAACTTTAACAAATGAAGACATAGTTCACATACTCGTAAGATGTTGAACCCCAGCCCCCCACTCCAACAACGTCTAGAATTGTATAGTTCTCGAATGCGACATCACTGACATGTGTGTTTCGTAATGACATTCGTAATGCACTGGTTGACTGCATATAACCCGTAAGTTGTGAAATGTGCTTCTGTTTACACTAGCAGGTGAGGTTGCACGAAACATTCAATATCGTCATGCCCATTGACAGAAACAATACATTGAGAGAGTGAGCTATATGCTGTATCATCGTAAATTGCGCATTGCTGAAGTGATGAAATTTAATGTGCGCGTCTGTAGGCCGATGATGCATTCAGGAAGATACATTTTCTTCCGTGAGGCAATTCATGAATTCAAAAGATGCTACGCTTAGAGGAGAATCCCCTTTCATTTAACATGACGCTGTCTTTCACGAACATATTATGGCTCTGTATACACAGGTTTATTGACATTTAAAGCATACGCGCTGATTTATATAATGATATCACACGGAATAATTCAAGGTCACACTTAATTCAGTTTGTATAACATTTGAAGTGACTCATTTTCAAAGCGCCAACTCTATTTTAATCACCAAATTCATATAATAGACGTTACATTGACTCCGTGAGAAAAGGCGCATATTACTCATCGAATGCATCAAATCCCAACATCATTCATGGCGCATTTGTAGGGACTAATAAGTTGAAACAAAATGTACTATTATTAAACTATGAGACAAGGAAGACTCAACATCTATAAATGCAAACAGGAAATGCAAACTAATTGTGTAGTTTTTATTAGGGATCCATTATTGAAGAATTTCTTATTCATGGATCGTTACTTTTCACGATTAACTTCTGTTTTCTTGTATTGTAAGTTATATTCATTTTCAAAAAGCAACAAGAAAAAAGAAGTAAATGGTTTGACCAAGCATTATTCAGCATATATCCCACGCTGAAAAATACACTTCCGTTTGACAGAGTCCAAATGTGACCATATATGAACCATTGTTTGATGAAAACAAAATACTGTAACAAATATGTCTGTGCTTTGGAGCATGAGCTTGAGAGTGACAGAATACCTGTCAATTTCCTCAGAAAAACGATAGGACATTCACTGCCATTGTCAAGTCGCTGGCGGATACACGTGCACACCGCTATACCGGATGCCTGCTCTACAGTTATTGTGAAAGTGTGGGTTGTTTTCTCTTGAAAACCCTTCGCATCACACTTCAGTGAAAGTTTTCAAGTCCTATTTTGAGGGTCAATTACTGGTAATACACTCGAATGATTTACGTTCCATCATGTACCGAACTTAGTGAATCCGATGACGTTCGATTTTAGGATTTGCATCAAGTACTTTTCAATACATCACTATGCATAGGATAATCAATTGTTGCAATGTCTCAATTTGAAACGAAAATTACAAGGAAATAATATTTTACGTTTTTCACTCTGTCAGATCGAGAGTTCTTGTGATGCAGAATTTCTGGCACATTGGTTACAAGTTCAACGATGTCGATCTTGAAACCCACGACAATTAATTCCCGCTGCTCTGTATTAAAACAATAATATGAATATAGCACCTTCACACTACTGCGCGTTCACACAGTGCAAAACCCGAGCAAGTCGTAACGTTCTAAGAAGAAGTTTAGTACGTCACTTCGTTGGCTTTCAAATGAACACTGTTGAACTTCTTTTAATTAATTGAAGAGGTATATACCTAAGACACCCCGTGTATGAAGCGTGCACCATTGGTGTCCGATCGATGACAAGGATTTAGTGTGAATATACTGGCAGTGTATTGCTTATCATTGGTATTGTCGATGTCGCGGCTCATAATTAAACGATTTATATTTAAGATGTCTCGTCTAATAAACATAAGAGATTTTCAACAAGTGCATGTTGGGTTACATCGTCTATATAGATGGGGACGTGCTGTGTGTGGTGTTTAATCATCATATAACATTTCCAATTTGCAGCAGTCTAGCACGTTCTGTGAGCCTGATTTTTTGCTGAGCGATCTTCTAACAAAATTATCTATTTATAGAGACTCCCAGGTAAGCATATTTGTGGGGGTAAAAACCTCCAGATATCGGGGATTTGACTTGTTTCTGACAATTCACTTTTCAGAGACATCTGATTGTAAGATTTGCCATTAGAAAGAAAAGTGAAATTCTTACATGCACGTGATGTTTCGTTAATCTTTATGGAACTGAAAGTCCATGATTCAGCCAAACTTTTCACTGATTCAAATGACACTGAGATAACGTCACATGGTGTTTCAATAGTGCAAACTCACTCCAGTATGATTTACCTATCTATCATTAAAATTCATCAAGCCAATAGTCAGTCATAGATATCGGGGAGAAATTATTCCAAAAATTTAATCGCCTGATGGCAGCATGGCCTAGCGACCGGTAAACACACCAAAATATGGTCGTATGTCTTGACATGATATCAAAAACGCTTGTCATCTTTGTGTAACCCAACAATGTGATAGCCATTACATAACGCGAGGTCGCATGGCAGATAAAATGCAAACATATAAACATTGATCGACCTCCGAGTATAGAACTCAAACGAGAGATACACTTGGGGGCAATCATGTGGCCCCAGTAGACATTCGGCGGCTTGGCGACCACAAGAATACCACTTCGACACAATACGTAAAACATACATGTTTGACCAATAAAAGAAATCTGCTGAACACGAGTTCAACGCATGCGCTCATTCACACGTTGTTCACTATAGCGTGGGATACAAATTCACACGCATTGGACAGGGTCCCCACTCGTAAAACCATAGGCCTCGAGAAAAAAAAGTGGAAAAATAAGAGCGCCCCCGCAACCAAACAGACACAACATGAAAACCCCTGCATATACACAGATACCTACGTATATGTGTACTTTTCCGCATGGTGATGTCAGATATGTGATATATTTAGCCGGGTATAAATATATAAGGCCCGAGATTTCGGAACGAGTGCCTCAGTTGGGCCGAAGACGTCAACGAGGCGACTTCGCATATTCGAGGAAGTCCACATGTAGTCGCATACCGCACAGTGACGTAGAATGTGTCTTCTGGGGGGATTGGCTTTAAATTATATTGTTTGAAGTCGCATTGGCAATTAAAAAGCAATAAGAAATTCCAGTTTCAATAGCGTTAAACCCTATATGACCAATCGTATTAAGAATGCTCGTTCGTCACACCATCACGTGGGGTTAAACGAATTGTATCGGTAAATGCAAGGATATATGCAATATTCATTCCTAAGATTTGTGGATTATGTCTGTGATGCAACAATGCAAACTGAGAATTCCTACCTTTATATGTTTATGATTCATTATATAAACTCAACTAAACTTCAGAATGTCTACCGAATGTTATATCGCAAAATCGAAACAGGAAGTGATGAATAGACGTTGCAGAATAGATTTATTCAAGTTTCATATTTTGCATCATGTTACCACCATTCGCTATACAGTAAAAATTAACATTGTATCCAACAATTAAAAACTGATTCCTGCTTATCACATGTACGCATTCATCCATAATGACTTCATATAACCTGCCATGTTATATATTCCACTAAATGAAGGAAACGATTAACTTCGGTGGGGGGAGGTAGCCCTGATTGTTATTTCCTAACAGTGACGTCATGGGGTGTCAGATTGTCTATTTTTCCGGCAAAGATTGAGTGAGTCTGGTGATGACTTTATATTTTGGAGCTCAATCTTGCTTTTTGAGTGCATTGAAACTGTAATTGAAATTCTGAGTGAGCTACGCCAATTGTGGGGCAGGAAATTTCACTGTTTGCCATGGATCACAAACCATGGGCCATGCATGGGTCACAAATGTCACACATCATTGGGTGCTTTTCATCTGTACGGATCCCAGAATCTGATCAATCATTATTACCAGGCAACAACAATGAGCCTAATAAAACTAAAATATTCTATATTGTATATCCATATTCCAGAAGTGGTATGCACATTTCACAAATCACCACTTACAATGGATCAGCGTTTGGGATAGAGAAATCAGTCTTCCGTGCTGATTTTTCTGACCCCAAATGATTGGGAACATGAACCTGATCTGTACCATTTTCCACAGGATCACGTTCGTGATCCGTAGGAATGAAACGCAACCTATGTCATATAATATATTGCAAGATGTCGTGCGTTGCATCATGTGCCGCTATCCACCTCAAGTTGGGGGTTGTCTTTTAGTTTGTCACCGTCATACACGATTCTTGGATTTCTCATTGGATGCTACATCCGCTTCATTACTGCTTACAGTGGTCAAATAAATATGAATTATATCAATCACTGAATCAGAACATAGAATATTATCAAAAATGTAGGAGGTGTCATATTTCAAAGTATTTAGTTCATGAGCACACACCGTTAAACATTGTATGTTATTAGGCACCGGTGACATCGGATATGTTACCATGGTATTGTTCATTGCATCTAGATAGAGAAGGACTTTCTTGGAGAACGGAGACAATACTGTATGCTTGCGGGCTAATATTTCACGTAATTACTTTAAAAGATGGCATGGCCTCTAGCACTGAGACCAACAGAGCCGGGCGAATGGGATGACACTGCGGTCGGACATCGAAATACCGCTCGGATTCGGTAACAAGAAATGCATTTATTTGATTGTCTAAATGCTTAGAAGATTAAACATACGCGAGCAGAAAAATAGCTAGCAATCATTGCATCAATCGCCAAATAAAAATAATTTCGATAACGACTGAGAAGTGAAAAGCGAATTCCAATATCATTGGGGAACAATTATTCATTTATGCAAACAGAAATATATATTACATGTGTACATGAAATCGGTCTATATTGCTTCACATATGTGTGTAGCGTCACCATCACCTCGCCCAATTAACTAGGAGATAATGTTCCGATGTCATCAATTATGTCATTGTCACCCATATATCATGCATTACAAATACTACTGAAATGTTTCCGTGTACTGCCAACTGATAACTAAGTGTTTTCCACTGTTTATCGCCGGATAATTAGCGACCGATTACTTGTCAGTTACATTTCCGGCATGTCAACCAGAGAGATTCTAGAACGGTTAGTCGACTGTAATATTTAGTGATAATGATTAAGGTTGCTAACTTGTGAATATATGCTGCGGGAATGACGCTCATTGCACACAGTCACAGTTGCTATAGTGACGTGGCAGACTTTTGAGAAGCAAATGTTCGAGAAAGATTATGTGTGTCCAACATAATTATCTTTATCCCAAATATAGTGCTAAGAACCTAACCAAACCTCTTCCATTTGAAACAAAAAAAATCAAATTTCATTGATTCAGAAAGTATAACACACGCGAAACTTTCACATCAAATTTACTGAAACTAACGCTTCGTGTTTTTACTGAAAAACTGTTCCAAAAGAGTTCAAGTATAAACTAGTCTAGGTGATTTCATTTTTCTAGACTTTTCCATATCTCGAGAATAACATTATACATACTTCGCAACCAAAAATGTCATCATGGAGATGATGAGCGAATCAGCATTGTACTTTTATATTTAATTGATAATAACTATATAGACTGAATGGAAGACTGCGGGGTGACTACGCCGTTATAGGGTCATCGCATTGTTTACGTTGGTGACACGCGTTAGACAATTCGCGTGATCTCGCACGCACACGTCAACACTCGCGGAATCGCACGTTCTTTAATAATACGATGATGATCATATAAAGCATCACGCCTGGTGTTGACCAGCTCTCCTACATGTACCCGGGCTATTCAGCTATTGTTTAAGTACCGAGGTGATACCGTTAATTTTCCCGTTGACGTTAATTTGAATGCGATGCCCTTGCACGCACAACTGGTGGCTCTTGACAGCAGGAAAGAGGACACAAGACGTAAGAACGCGATAAGCGACTGAACCATTTATCGCTCACGATTGGATGTCACCGTGTGCCCGCGACTGAACCACATATACTAGTATGTCAGCAACACAGCTGACACTCGCTTACGTGTGCGTTTCTCGGCGAAATTCGCGAATTTCGCCATCAAATTCCATTCCAAAGAATACAACAGGAAAACGAGGAGAGGAGCATCGATCTGCGACAAGAGATCTATCGGCCATTATTGTCGGGAGGCAAATTAGCGAGTGCATAATTGATACGAGAGAATGTTGAGTTTTTTGTGCGAGTGTCATGGTTCGGTTTGAATGGCAAAATATTATGTGCGCATTATCGGGTGAAAATGATACTACAGCGCTAGAAATCAGAAATCGGTCGCTAGTAAATTTGTATGACGAATGAGAGCCATGAACGATGTTCGATTGTGTTTTCTCGCAGCGCTGTGCGTTTAACGTTCTTGAAATATGCATAGGACAGTTTTGCCCTTGAATGTGGATTTTCTGTTGCCAATGGGATAAAATCGGGGAATCATGAAGGGGCGTGGGGTTGGAGATAGTGGCAACAAAGAGATTATCAGTACCATAGCGTGCAGTGATTAAAAGACTGGGGTATTAATATTTTACACGTTTATACCACCGGGGCGACCAAATGGGTCTTCGGTGTCATCATACACGAGGGGCCCAAGTAATGAAAACAAAGTTTCCATGAACAAACACACACACCAACGCACTGTTCACAAACGTTCGAACTATACTTTCAATTTTCTTGGTGATATTATAATTGCTAAATTATTTTGCTCGCGGGATTTATTTACTCCATTGCGAAGTGGAATTGAAGCATTCGACATTCTCAATAATTTACCGTCAATTATCGACACAATCATACGACCGTATATAATTGCATGCCTACTCTAAAAATCATACATATTAATTCTGACGAATAAATTTTCGCGAAAGAAATAATTTATTCAAACGACATGTTACATGATATGGGGTGACCGTACAAGGAACTACAATCCGTAATACACTATCACGTGTGAACATAATGAAACTGACGAATGAGTATACTATTTGGTAGATCGTATACTACGCGAATATGAAAAATTAGCTTACCAAGTTATATGAGCAAATCTCAATATCACTAGCAATTTATATAACCTTAATCACACTGTCTATATGGATGAGATTCCATGGGAAAATAATACTAAACATTGATATATGACGACAAATATATATTATATTTATATATACTATAGATTATAGTGATATGTAATGATTTACAACTTCCATGAGACCATGAATCTGAGTCAGATTTGTGGATGTTATACTTTGTGGGAATATCAGATAACACATCACCAGATCAAAAAATTCTGAACAGGAACATGACTAAACGTTACATATAATACTACATAAGAGGATATATAAACACACACGTGTATTGGATATATGATGAAACACTATATGTACAGATTTACAAAATATAAATATGTTAATTAGAGCAGGCAATCTGACCAGCAGAAGCCATCTGTATCAATCCCAAATTCAGCAGATGATAATCAATGTTGCATATATTTCCTGGCGGAACTTCAATGAATGACACGGTGACAAAATACAAATGTTTACTAATACTATATAAAATACCTTCCCATTAAGTGTTAATGATAGTATTATATTCATAACATGAATAAACTGGCCTGGACGGTTCAACAGACAAATCCATTTTATTAACGTTCTATTGGTTAATACGGTCATCGTATCCACATAGCTGCTAATATTATTCAAATTAACAAATATATTAATGTAACAAAATAAGTGTGTATAATATTATACTAATATTGTATCACATGATATGTATACCATAGTAGTAGTAGTAGTAGTTTATTGACCGGATCAGTTTACATACGAACAGAAAAAACAATCATACAGTCAATTAATTATCAAATATACGGAGACATTGGTATATGTACATACATTCTGCAAAATGGAACAATTGTACAAATTCATTATAATCGGTTGGACGCCTACACGTAATAAGCGTACAACCATTTCAATGACTGGTAGTCTATGTGTTTGGCTAAATGTACAAATAGTGGAAGACAAATATCACAATGTTGCATATGAAATTCCTACATTCGCACATTGTTTACACTCTGTCTAGCGCTAAACCCATTAGAAATCATGCTTCAATTTTTACCGGTACATACAAACCATAATATAATGAGACTCTTATTAACGAATGGCAATCGAACCATTGATGCATTTTATTCACGTCTGAGTACGGGATATGGATATGTGAAAGTCCACCACATCATTTCTGTATCGCGTCCTTCCGACTCGCCATCGAAGACCTGCAAAATGAGAACAACAAAACATAAAATTGATAATCACCCCATGACGGGTTCTTTGAATGCGTATCTCTGTAAGAATTCACCCAATGGATTGGCGGATTTTTGTTTTCACGGCAGTGAGGGTGGGAGGTGTCGGAGTTGGCTACAACTACATGTATGTGCAGAGTAATTGTATCAAATCACGCTGAATATCTGCAACTGTTTGCACGGTTTCGAATTTCTCAGCGAGCCGCCAAACCGACAAAAGACTGTCGCCTTTCTCCGTCGGGGTTTGCGTTTCTCCCTCGTGAACGAGTATTTAATGACTGTTGCCTGTCGATAGATCTCAAGACGGCAAAATCAACTTTTCCCAGAGAAGCGTCAATACCTATCGATTTGGGTCAACATATAGCGTGGAGAAATACGCGGTCACTGATTTACAGCGTCAGTATAGCTTCATTGACAGCATATCGAATGGAAGCGCCACCATTATCAAAAGTGGAAACGAAACAGGTGGCATCGGAAGAAAAGTACCACCTATCGACAACCCGGTGACACGAAAAATGATTGTAGAAGCCCGCGTCATAGAAAGGATGACATCACACCAAGTATTAGTCAATATAGGGAAACACAACATCCAAACCAAACAAAATCCCATCATAATCGGATCGATTACTTCGTCAGTATTATTACTTTATTATAGGCAACCGACAAAAACAAAGGCCCAAGTAGAGTATTCTGCACCCTAATACTAATCATCTACTAAATGAATGTCATTTAATCCGCTAGAAAAAAGCGCAGCATAACCAACCTACCTGGGGGAGGGGGGGGGGGGAGAAAACTTCATCACATGCAGGGTGTGGAATTTCCGGTTGAGACCATCACCAGATTAGTTCTAATACTTGTGTGTATGTATCGTATGCATAGTGAGCGGTGGACCTTGGGCGTTTGATAAATATAACAGCAATAATACTATAGTACCGCAATAATTCCATTAATTCGACAATAATATTGATCACTCTAAACACAGGTACAGATGAACCAATACGATTGACTGTCACCAAATTTAGGCTTGTAACGCGAAGTGCTCAAAAGGAACCAAGGACCCTGCAGTTCAATACCATACGTAGTCGAAATGGTATTATCCTCTTGTTACTGGCGAATTATTTGTACACATTGGTCAGCCCTGATCCCCTAGCAGCACTGGCACTCCAGCCCCCCGGGGAATTAGTGGTGCATGGGCGTTCCGAAGTCAGGGCCTTCCATGCACCCACCCACTACCAACCTAAACTTTAGTTAGATTGAAGAGGAATCGCTCAAGCAGTTCCATCATTGGATGCCCGGAGCATGTTGATCCCAAAAACTTTCATTGAAAACATTCATTGAAATTTAAGGTTCAAAGTTTTAAAGTAAGTAAGTTTTTGTTTGTTTGATAATGATGGCCAAAGACTACAGGTAACTGGGCAACATAATATAAAAGAGTGTACAACCAAGAATAGTACAAAGTCTCTACTATTTTTGGTATAATAGACAACGGAAGCACTACTGAGAATGATGCATTGAATGCAATCAAAGCATCAACCAGAGTTCAAAATCGGACAAAATTCAAATGATAAATGGAGCACCATGAAGCGAATGTGGTGAAGCGATCAAAACCGAGTACACTATCCAATAGTCCAGTGTCATTCAATATCGAGAAATATACAGGAACCTACGGAGGTGCCTCCATATGAGGTCATAAGGAGGTAAAATGAAACTATATAGTTGGATCTGAGAGCGATCAGCTTGACATGAAACAAATTTTCGATGGATACACTGACTCGGTCTCCAAAACATAAGACTCAAATTAAATCATATTAAAGGCAAGTGAACAGTTTCAGTATTTTATAGGACATGTATAATGTAGGCCTATATTGCGTCAATACATTTCATGTCAAACTATACAATCTCTCGGACGTTCAAGATCCCATTTTACAAACTTTTTGGTTGTGAAAGAGTACCCGAATTGAGGAAACGAATAATGTTGTTCCCATTCATTTGGCGGCATATTTAACTGTCCTTAACAGTTTAGCTGACGGACAGAAGCTACTATCAGAACTGCATAGGTAGCATGATCGCAGATAGCGACAAAATGGTAATCGGCGCGGAATTTGAATGCCTGATTATATATACTGAATACATAAATATTTACAGACGCCATTTCAGGTTTTCCAATAAGCATGTTACTGAACGAAGCGAACAATATGGGGAAAATCGGATAGCCAATTCGTGCAAACCCTTTGCAGGGTCATATCCAAGCGCCAAAGCCCGACTTATCTGCAAGCTTATCCACGTATGCAAGGCTACGATTCGTACGGTACGTGACAAAACTCCTAGAAGGAATTATCACGGAATAGTGTTTTATATTTGAAAAGGTCATTATATCTGTCCACCTAGAACAAAGGAAAAGGTGCTAGAACTGTGCCATGGGACTGCGCGTTCATGGCTTCAAATGTGTGTCATGTAATGTACATGTAATGGCAGATCAGCGAAAGAGCAAATCAATTGCTCCAGGCACAGTGATGATTGATACACAAGGCTGTAAAATATGGCACAGAAACAAGAGCTGGATCAAAGGTAATTACATCTATAATGACCGTGAATAGATGTGGCTTCCAGGTGATAATACCCACTATAATAATGATAAAAAAAAACATATTGATGTTGTTTCTGATGGGTTTTGTGTGTGTGCATATAAAGGTGTTCACCGGCCGGCTGGAAACAACATAACGTTATTGTCCATCCGGAGTCATAAAGCGAACCATTTCCTGGGCCGTTTGACTCCAGTCGTGTCCATAATTGGTCTGATATTTAATGTCAGAGCTAAATTACCAACAAGAAACAATAGCCCTGGAAACCATTTCATTTTAATTATAGAAAAAGTAAACATGACAACTCGGCTTTCACAGACGAACAAAAAAAAGGCAATGAACATGTGGAACATTAGAATATCCATTATAACTTGCATCCGTGTGTAAAAGCAACCGACTGTTTAGGTAAAGACTTGGTGTTTTAGTTAAGCGGAAGGTGAGCCGCGTAATAGCTCATTAAGTGTTTCTAGGATTCTGTTCTCGGATAATATAATTATTTCAGAATCATTGAGTGAAATATCGCGACTTTTATTATTCACCCCCAATTTATATTGCTACATGTGGTTTAAAAACGCCGTATTGTCAACTTTTATTAACTATTGTAATTACCGCATAATTAAATAATTAGTTGTTCTTCGCCAGTAATGTCGTTTATTACGTTTATCAACTGTGGAACGAGCCAATCTCATCTTGGCGCAAGGCGGATTCGTGTGATTTTCCGGTTAATTGATAGATCTGTGCATGGTTGTCGTGAGTTTGGAGCACATTCCCCGCGCGGGCAGAGACAATGACTTGTCGCTGTCAATCAGAGCTAATCAAACGTACGTGCGATATCACGGCTCGATTGGCCCGCTGCTTTCTTCCAGATCGTCGTGATTTTTATCGTCATGTCAGGCGGAGATGAATCTTACGAAATGCGCAGTGTCCTGCGTCCGGTTTTCTTTTTTTTGGCCCCATCTGCCACGCGACAAGTGTCGCTGGTTGATTCACTTGCCATGACAGGACGACATCATGCGCAGGACCGGCCGTGGAGCCAGCGGTCGGGCGAGCGTGGCTAGTTACAGGTGCCCGCCGGGCGGCCGATCGCGCCGACCGACGACTCGCGTCAGGTGAGCCGCTCGTAAAACCAGCCCGGGGATAATTTGGTGCGGAATCCGACGTTATCGCCATTCTAGCACTTCTCACCATGCAGTTGCACGCGGGCTGCAGGACGACCGGTCCATCGCGGGCGAGGAACAATACCGCGCCAAATTGCACACGGGAAAAGGTGGGAGAAGAGAGGGAAAAAAACGACGGCGCATTGATGAGCCGCTATTGAAGTTGATTGCGGGTTCCGTGTCGAACATCGTCTGTCTTACGGTGACCTGAGCCAATCAAACCACTACACACACACGTACAACTTCTAGCGCGCCACATTTCAATGGAGATTCCACGGTTTTATTGGCCATAGCTTCTGGAGACATTGTCGCTATTATCGATACGCTAGTTTGCACAATTGTCTTGGAACGGGCAATTTTTCAAACTGGCAAGCTCGAATTGTCCATAGGCCTTTTCCGTGCATGGGGAACAGAAATCCCCGGTCATGCAATATGGGGGACACTGTAAATGAAAACTCGATACAGGTGCTACATCGGTAAACTCTGTCTCGAGACAGTCGCGCGTCTTTTGTCGCACAATCGTTCAGTTTAGAACCTATTAGAGGACGAAATCAGAGTATCGGGGGATAACAACGGGCATAATGCTTCTGTACGAATGAATGGCGATACCTAGAAAATTCATTTATTTGTAGAGAAGTGACATCCAGTCACTCAAGGGGATGGCCATTGTTGCTCATCCCTTTGATACGCGTGACAAAGAACCAGGGTCCAGTTACCGACTGCTCGTAAGAAGTCATCCATAAAATGCCGACAAAGACATGTTTCATCGATACATCCGCGCCGGTAATGCGGGGACAATTTTATTGGCAAAACAACATAGAAAGGAAGTTATCGAATACTTGTAAACAAGATTGTTTACCATCAACTCAAAAGCAGATTCATCAAAACAAACAATGGTGTACATCACGACAACATACTACCCCGGCAAACCATTCCTAATGTCTTCGTTTTCCTATGAAGGGGTAAATTAGTTTTATGCAAACAAACCCGGGTAACCTTATCCAGTACTTATTCACACAAGTTTTTTTCTACTATTCTGTAAATATCTTTTACATCATGCCTAAGTTTATGATAATTTATATTGTAAATGACCTCATCTGCGTGAATTCACCTATTCCATCCCATTCGTTATACATATACGATAACCATTTAAAAATTGAAGCAAAACGAAAACATTGGTTGGCCAGAAGTATGGATTGAAATGAGATAATTTTTTAAGCTAATTTCGCAGTCTCATCGGTGTTAACCCGACAAATTCAACAGGGTTCCGATGTTAGGTTCCCCGCTGAAAAACGTTCCCACAAACCAGAGGGTAACGTCCCACAAAGTATGAAATAACTCGCGGGCATGACACCGTACACTTTCAAACATCTCTTACAGAAACTTGGAAGCGATAAGCCCACGCTGGAAATGTAAATGCATGACCGAATACCAGTGTCAAGTGGGGAAAATTTCCCCTCGAAGCCAAAGAGACCATGCAGAACGGGACAGGTGTCGCTAGGTCGGCTACATTTCCGCATACCAACATCGCTAAGAACGTCCTTCACGAGAGTAAATACGACAAAGTACGGTGTGTACAAGTGTCCTTCAAGCTGTCTGGGGGCTTGAATTTATAACGATGTTCGAGACACCTGACGAATTACGGACATCTAGACGAATTTTGCACATGTATGGGACAAATATCCCAGCTTGGGAAATTCGCTCGCTAATTCAGTTCGGGATAATCGACCAGAACGCATTTGCATATATCTTTTGTGAAAAAAAATTGTGATGAATAATTCGTTCGCAACTAAAGACAATGGCTTAGCATGAAATAGTTGACATTTATACATATGAATCAAACCGAATCAGTCTAAACAAACAAATCAACAACATTCGGTTGCTTGCTTCAGCAAAATGAGGCTACTGCCTTTCCCCCCCCCCCCCCCCCCCCCAAAATAGCCATTATCGAGCGTTTAGAGATACGTCCATTTTGCCGGCTACGGCTCTGTGCCTCAGCATAGTGCCCTGCTGCCGATCTTACGCAATCAGAATAATTCCGACAAACAATGCAATTATGGTGCTAATATCACCTGTGCCTTTTGCACGGAGGGAGCAGTATAGACCAGTCGCCAGGGGAGGTTCCGTCACCGAGGCACGGCGGAGGTCATCAGATGACCACATACACATAAGCCGAGGTGACAGACATTCCTCAAGGCACTTGCTTGTGGGGCTGATCCAGGGTCGCGCATTTATATCACACGTATATAACATAGATATCATCACCTGTAATCGTTGTCGTTAATCTTATAATGTACCATCCATTTGCAATTTGATAAATGATCATTGATAGTTAAATCTTCAAGTGGACATGATTTATAATTTTCGTAACGCAACAGATCGGAGCTCTACGGAAGAGGATTAGGGCCAAGCAACTAAATTTTTTTTTCGATTTGTCGACTTATGTATCTCGATAAATCGACTTACTATCTCGATAAATCGAGATATTATCTCGATAAATCGAGATATTATCTCGATAAATCGACTTATTACCTCGATAAATCGACTTATTTATCTCGATAAATCGACTTATTTATCTCGATAAATCGACTTAATATCTCGATAAATCGACTTATTATCTCGATAAATCGAGATATTATCTCGATAAATCGACTTATTATCTCGATAAATCGAGTTAGTTATCTCGATAAATCGAGTTAATTATTTCGATAAATCGACTTATTATCTCGATAAATCGAGTTAGTTATCTCGATAAATCGACTTATGTCTTAAGCATTTAAAGTTCGAGTAAACTGGAAATATGCTTGGAGTCAAATTATTTATATTGAACACCATATTGAGTAGGCTTATATGATCGACCATTATGACTTTAAATACCGAATAATACAGAACAAACTACCGTAATAAAACTATACTGAAGTTATTATATCATATCTCTTCAAACAATGCAACATGTTCATGAATGAAATTGGTATAATTGTTTTTTATTATTATTTAGCTATTAAACATGGAAAGATGTATATTCGTAACGTTATCTGGAACGGCTTCTTCAATTGGATAGCTCGGTATTATTTCAGTGATTAGTGTAATGACTGTTAAACTCCATATAATTTTCAAAATGAGTAATCGGTATATTCTTTTTCAAGGTAACAAATGAAATGGTATATATGGCTCGCCTATATTACGGTCGATGTATATTCATTTTACTTGTACTTTAAATGTCAGCCATAAGTCGATTTATCGAGATACGTAAGTCGATTTATCGAGATATGTAAGTCGATTTATCGAGTTAAGTAAGTCGATATATCGAGTTACGTAAGTCGACAAATAGAAAAAAAAACCTTTTAGTTTGGTGGCCCTAATCCTCTTCCGTAGAGCTCACACTATAGCATCACATGTACATATACATGTACAATGTATAGGCCCAGGCATGTTATTTTCAATATGTTGCCTTGGATCTTATCTGAAATATCAGATATTCTCATTCGCTTTTCTTCACCAAAATTCCATATAATTTGCACCTCCGAGTATATAATTTTGGGGGGTTCGCTCTCACGAGGAGGAAAACATTTGCTAGACGTTACACAGGGAAAGTGACGTAAATCAGCTACAAGCATGGTGGTCTCAGTTATTTTTATCACATATTACATTGTATATTCGCGTAAGTATCGGCATTTCACAATTTTGGAGCATCCACACTCACTCTTGAGTTAATCGAGGTCTAGGGACAGGTGTAGAAATACAAACTGGTCCGGTCCGACTTCATTTAACACAAGTTATTGTGGAGCGACAACCATCTACAGAGTATCTATAGTACGTCGATAATGACTTTCTGGAGGGGCTCTATTGTGACCTGGGGGTACGATATCTCGGGTATCACAACGGGCTACTACTGTAGCGGTGTGGGCCAGGGCGCTCTATCAGGACGACATGACCTTGCCCTAGGTGGCCTCGTGGCTATGTGTTCCGAGTCCTTACAACCTACAGTGGTAAACATTTCGCGATAGGCATTTGAGTTGTTGTTCTTTCAAATCCATCAAAAGTTTTGTGACGGTTGAACGTGTCATTCGTAGAAAAATCATCAAATTATATCACTTTGCAGTGTAATCACTGGAATGGTCATACCCATGTCTCCCTGCATGGCCATTATCCCCATTAATCTTAAATGATCTCTCATCTCGTGCCATCCCTATATAAACAGTACTACCAATGATGTCGCATGCTCTTATGTTATTTCGACACACGTGGTCTGTGATTTCCAATCATTTGTATGACGAGGGGGTGCCGATATTTCCACTGATCTGCGAGTCATTATCACTTAGTGGACAGCATCAGGCGACGATTAAGCCACCGATGTACTCACCGATCGACTCGTTATTTACCTCCGGGCTCCTTCGAACCTTGATCTTCCTCGCAAAACTCCGCTACAGCATGCGACTCTCATCAGGGAATAGATACGCCTCCGTATTCTGAACCAATGATCATAATTAAATACCTATATGGGATTGCCCCTGTATTGCAAATTGGAAGTTGCATATGGACTCAATTACCAATTTTCAGTACTATACACACATGCGTGAATGTTCAATAATACACCGTTCCATACTTCGATGTCATGCCCTAAAAATATAAACCTAAATTTCAACGCCGATTCTGAGAACGAAGAAATCTAACCAGAAGAGTCGAATTACCCATCAATATACAGTGTATATTGGAATATCTTGTAGAATAATACAATTGTTTACGTAAAGTTAAAACACAATCAATACATCTCTACAACAAGAACATATCAATTTGTCTTCGAGTTCCACGCGATTTGCATAACATCTTATATTTTGCTTGATTCCCGCCGACCAAGCAATCTTATATTGGCATAATACAATGATTATCGCATTACATTCTTCAATTTTTCGGTGATGCCTGCTTTGGTATTTTCTTCATTATAACAAAGCCACAACAGATGAAAATGCACTGACTATTGCAATCAAAGACAAGATTTGACAGTACCCTAAATCAATTTGTTTGAGGATCTGGACAAACGACCATTCCGAGGAGATTTTAATGCTCCGTACACCTCGAGGAACGGCATTGGTGGAAATATTCTAAGTGCGATTTGATGAGTTTAAAGGTGTACTGCATGTCAAAAGTATCGCTCGACAAACTATGTCAAGGAAAAGTCGGTAACCTTTTCTATATATGGATATTTCGAGTGTTGACCGTCGACTATTTCAGTACACCGTAATAGAGTTGGTTAGGTCGGTTTATTGACTGCCGCGGCCGCCAGACATACATGTAGGCCTATGTATAGTGCAGGTCACCTCAGGTGAACCAACCTGTCCATGAGTTAGACATTCCACTTGAAGAACTTATCATCTCTTAGATCCCAGCACAATGCCGACACAAATTACTAGATATGCATGTCCGTGTAGATATGCGTCTAGAGTTTAGGTCGCAAACATATAAATTTCGTTTGAGCATGCAGTCGTTTTTGAAGGGGGTCAGAATCCCTGTCATTTGTGGTATCTGTCAGGCGTGACATTGGCGTGAAATGGTCGCACGCTGCAGTCATATATCTGGTGAAGTCGGGGTAGTATTTGCCATTCTTTTCTTTTTTTTGTGGCAAAAGTTGCAATTTGTATATCGTATCAATGGTCCATTAGGCCTATAAGGCCATGACCTTGAACTTAACCTTGGGAGTCCAAATGACCACTATCGTGATGGTGTATGGTTTGCGCATTGCTGTTACAGCATAAGGAGTGTGTCGTAGGAATGATAACTTCAACTTTACCACTGTACAGTGATTAGCCTGTATGAAAATGTATTAGGCACTGTCTATAGTTAATGCATTTAGCTGCACTAATGATTGTATCCACCAGTAACTTTATCTATACCTATAACAAATATATCATTGAATAGAGTGTTATAGACCATATGGAAAATAACCTCGCAACGGCCAAATTTTTTTTATTGAAAACTCCCAGAGGAAGAAACGGAATGTACTTGATCCCGCGACCTGCAAATCGATGAGAGCATTTGACTTGGGATGTTGAGAGCTACTCACAAAGCCACGATAGTCGCCTGAGGGGCTTCTTATCCAAAGGCCACGACTCCGGGCTTTGGCTGGTGTTATCCTTGAGTAAATTGAACGGACCACTCGAAGTTGATTTGTTACCTGTTATGACGCAGTGATGACGTAAATCGGCGATAATCTGGTATGCGGCAGCGGGGGCTTAGCGTTAGATAAACGATAATAGGCGAGGTGAAATCACCAACGTGGAAATCTGGGGCGCGGTATTCTGTTCTCGTGTCAGTATCGAAGGGCCTTGTACTTGTAGGGACACCCTCTTGACAGGCGAAGACGATAAGAAGTCTTGTAACAATATCGCTCGAGGAATGCTCGAATGTTTACAAACACAGACAGAGGAGTTCGCTGTCGCTTCCTGTTGGATTTCTTTTTGTCTGCAGTTGCCAATACCAACAGAGCAAATTGTTATGATATGATTGCATGACATGTTGTTATGAAATTGCAAAAAAAAATGTTCTTGTAAAAAAGGGGAGAAAAGAACAGGTACATGCCTAAGTTTTGTGAAGGAGAATTTTGGAATTCGGACTTCGGTTGCGGGTTGTACGCATGAACACTTAATTGCCGAGTATTTTATATTTAAAATGTACTGAAGGTTCAAAGGGGCTCAATTCCTTGAACACACATCTATACCTTGTTGTTTCCAAAGTTCCGGAGAAGCACAGTGCTTTGGCCTGACATTTGACATGGACGGGACGGTATATCAAGGACGACATGCTAACAAGCCATCAAGCTAACGAATAGCCTCGTGGTCACTTCTCAAAGATGTCAATAACATAAATCAACGAATCACAGGTGACCGACCTTGGTTAAAGTTACACACGGCGCACCATAGACATCGATGTATGACACGCCATGCATCTCTTATTTAACACAAAAGGGAGAGAAAAGGCATTTCCATTCAACAGGGTTGGCGATTTGTCAGTGGTGATATATGGTGTTAATTAGGGACGGAATCATTGAGTACAATTATCTAATTATTGTTTATGATGAAAATTGTTGGAGAAGAAACGAAACTGTGTTTTATTTATAAGGTTGTTGCATGCTACCGACTGCGATTCGCATAAAATAGGTGCACTCATCAAGAAATGGAATGTGCGAAAAACGCACACAAGAACGAATGAATGTGTTCGTGTAATTGCGTTTCTTAACAATAAACCTCAAACTATTATAATGATTACATTTTTGGGTTTTGTATGGAAACAAATACGAACAGTGCGAATCTGTTTCACATAACTTCGAAAAAGAAACCAACTTTCACATTCTGGCGCAGCCAATTTCACATCGCTTGTTGTTAGTTTCATAACTTTTTACTAGATCTACAAGTAATCCTCCTCGTTTGTAATTTCGTCACTGAAAATATCATTGCGAAATTAGTGGCATACCGGGGTAACAGTTTACAATGATCAGAGTTGAACAACCTTTAGCTATTTTTTGTCTCAAATTCGATGCTTGCGAATGAAAACACTAGTTCTTTCCAATTCTTATTTTTGTTGATACACGGTGCATCTAATATGAGCGAGCGAAACAATTTTTTTTTTCAGGCACACAAAAGGCATATATGCGCGCATAACCATCGTCATATTCTTTTGAATAGTGCATTTCACCTTTTCAGATATTATATCAAGCCTTGTACAAACACACGTCTGCATGTTTTATACGTGGAATGAAAATACATCATGCAAACGCGTTGATATTCGCATCTATCACCTTGATATTTTCATGGGTCACTGTCCTGAACACTAACGTGCCAACACAACTGCTGGACGAAAAAAAGATAGTCTGCCTCGCTTTGGTTACACAAGAGTCACGGCGACAAGCAAGGTGAAAGCATGTCGATCTCTCTCAAAGGTGTCAATGGGGTGCATATTCATTAAATATATATTTATTTTCTTCCTGGTTTCGGGTGTTAATAACATTATGCAACGTTAACAAAGTAATGTTTAGGTCTTTACATAAATTTTGCGACTTGTGCTGTAACAGCCTTTGAGCCACCCCCCCCCCCCCCCCGTCAAGAAAATTCCATATATATGAGTAATGATTGAAGAAACATAGCTTCAGGCGACATCAACAGTTCGTTACAATTTAGCATTATTATTAGAGTTTATAATTCAATGCGGAAAACTTCTCAATATCAAAACGCAGTGCTATTTTGACTTCTTATAGTGCAGAAAAGTTACACCAACCGTACATGGCATACAATACCTCTGTACTCCTTTCCCGCTATGCTTCAGTCTAGAAATGTTCCGTCTCCACCAGAAACGCTTCAGGATCGGTCAGGTAATCACGCAGAAAGTCCACGATCTTTTCCTTGCGGAACGGGTCTGAGTCCGTGACCTCACGCTCGGTGACCTTGACCTCCACAGGGTCAAGGTCGTCTGCAGCCCTGACCTGGACTGGAGGGTAGAAGGCGGCGTGTTGGTGATCGGTCCACTTCACGACACACAATCGGGGGTAACTGTATAGTGATGGGTCTTCGTATTCTGAAGAAACAAAAAGCAATTACATTTTTTTCCCGGCTGGTAAATTGTCTGCATTGGAGAATGTTGTTGTTGACACTTGTTGTTGATTCATGGACACAAATGGCATGGACAGTTTCGAGATGGAATGAAAGAGCATTCCACCCCTTGATAATGGAAACACCTCACGTCAATATTTTCACGTAGAAACAAATTGTGACAATTAGTTTGATGTTGATGAATAGCCAGATAACAGTCAAGTCAGTAGCAAAGCATGGCCACTACGTAATCACTTGCTACCAGAGCACGTGATGAAGGGCAAAACAAAATTCGGAACAATCACAGGGGAATACTGTGGTCTGTACTGTAGATATTTGTTTCCTCGTACTCCTGTCAACCGTTGAAGTAAAAATAAGATTAATTTGTTGATAGCTTGACTTTTTTCCGATACTTTAATGGTATTAGCCTACTCCCATCAACATCAGATTAGAGTTGCACCACAACATCCCGTTGGTGTTGTCTTTCGGAAGAATTCGCACCGGAGACTGTCTAGAAACAAAGAAAGATTGGCAGGAGTAGAATCCATGACAAATACAATATTCGTTAGGTTGCACGGTAATTAGCAACAGTGTTCTATCAGAAAATCGTGACAATTATTGATTAAAGACCAATGTACACAGCACATTCTACTTAGTGGCAGTGGTACCACGGCCTACAATAACCGTTAGTGAATTAGCGCATCAGAGGCAGATGTTTTCCCCCCTTTGCCCTGTATATGGAGACAACGGTCCACGTTATTGAGTAGTGTCACCACATGTGGGATTACACCTCGGCCACGCTAACTATTAACTACGACAACCACATGGAAAGTTGCTCGCGGGCAGCCCCAAAAATGGAGATGCAAGACCAGACCAAGGGCACGAAGTTAGCTCAGTTTCGCTCCCTTTTCACTTTCCCCGTCACAAGGACTGCCTCTCTCGACGAAGGAGCAGATGCTCTGAATCAAAGACTTAGTCTTTTGGATACCCTCTGGGCTATGGTGTATTTGGTCGAGGGTGAGATGGGTAATATCCCTATGGGTGCAGGGTATGTGTTGTTTCTTTGAAGGGTAGGTGCCTATAATCATTGGATATAGCATCACATTGATGACTGGCTGTGGCTCGCGCTGGATTTGGCCATTTAATGTTAATTAAAGGTATAAGAGAAGCTATATAAACGTACATGTAAAATATGTGATGGACAGGCGGTATGGATCTTCAACTGTCGGGAGGGGGGGGGGGGGGTGGCTTGATCGTTGATTGACGATGCACTATATTCCATCTAAAGACACAAGTCATGGGGTTGTGGGAGTAAAGTACATGTACAGTGCAGGTTAAGAACGTGATATCCCGGAAGTGCATTATCATTAGTTACTCGCATGAGACAGGATTAAACCAACGAGAAGCTTATGCGAAGACAATAAGAGAAAACAGCCACGGGTTGAGTGAGCATGCCTGAATTCCTCGAAGATAGGGAATATGTCCTTGATAAGCTTCTCGTGTTCAGCAAGTTGACATTGCGGGGGAACATCAGTGAATCTTAGTCTTAAGAACGGGTGTTAAGGTGTTAATAAGAACGTGCGTTTGCGTTACCGGTGCGTCTCGCGTGCAAAAATCACTTCATACTTTAATCCCTATTCAATCAATTGTACAACGAACAACTTGTACTTTCGATTAATTTTTCCCCATCTACAGCTCCCCCCCCCCCCCCCCCCCATTGTTGTGATACACCTGCCAATCACGTTCAAAGTTTGTACTCGGTGTACAAGGTAGGCGTGATGAAGGCATGTTCACTGTGTCTCGTACTAACAATGAAAGCTCATTCAAATATCACTACGGTAGAGAGTGCAGCTATTCACTTGGATCCGTAGCTAACTATTACACCGATGGTTGGGGACTTAGCGTACCGAACGAAATGCCAGACCAATTTATTTAATTGAAATTGGTCGGAAACACGGCCATGAATTTCCAACTGTGTTATGATTGGTTGTAACTTGATTGAGACAAAGACACCATTTCTCCACTCGAACGAATGACATATGCCTACAATTCCCAATATGTGCGTGCCACGGGCGGACAGGAAATGTTGTTAATATAGTAGCTCATGGGGTTCCATCGGTTACCGGACATATTTGTACTCAGGGGCTTATATGAAGTCATGCTCAAAACCACCATAAGGCATTCCATTTGCCTGATAATGTATTGCTATTGTTGCATGATAACATCCAATGGTCCATGTAAATTTTAGTAATATAATGACCCATAGTTCGAGCAATTGTGTTCATCAATTTCAAGGTCACGAAATGATGCCCCACAAATGACTCCCTGTTCATGATGCGCTCATGATACGACCCTACGCTATACATGTATATCCACTCGGTTGTCTCTGAATGATAATTGAACGATATGTTCATGTATACATGGGCACTCAATGTCATCTGTTGGTGACAAGATTCAATGTCACCAACATCTGTGTCGTATATTACTTTCTTATTTTTCTTATAATACAAATCAACGATGTAATCCACTTTGTCCCCATTCATCAATTTAAACATTTTGAGTTGGAAGCGACATTGATTTTGAGTACTCAAGGTCATCTGAGGTCAATCACAAAACACAAGTATACATGTTATAGATGCACCATTTACGACTTCCCATATAGTATGCTCATAATACAACCCTGACCTCTATATTCAAGCGTCTCGTCAGTTGCCAGTGGGGTACATTATCGAGAGCCACAAATTATTTGTATCTTTCTGTATTTAGACCCGACCTACCATATACGGATATTACAATTCCAAGATATATTCAGGCATGATTAAAATCAATCAATATTCATAGGAGCTGATCAGTGATGACCAGTATGATGACCAAATCACTGACTTTTCTATGCACGAATCATTTCCCCACATAAGAGGGCGTGAAATGCAAGTCGGATGTTTACTGAACGACTTCAACTAATTTGCAATAGTCGTCGGTACTACCATTAGTCTACTTCAAACTTGCGTGACTTTGGTATGACCATTCGAGGTCATCAACGACAGAATTAAAAGTCATTGGTCAGAAAGTTATAGCTCAAAATACAGACTGTCATCTTCAAGATTAAGTGGATATCACGTTCAGTATCAATACTCAAGGTCATCTGAGGTCAAGGTCACCGCAAGGTGTATAGTGCGGCCAGACTGTAATAAGTTATGATACAAAAGCCCGCAGAAAGCGTTTAAACTTTCTATTTGTCTGGCCTGTCTGCAAACCGTTGCATTGTTTCCATAACGAAACCGGATTATCCTTAGGCGGGTAGCAAAGTCGCCACGTGTTCGTGTGTGGCGGTGGTGTTGGGGGGGCAGAAAAAAGACCGGATGTTATTATTAATTACCCTGGATTTACGAACGTGACGATGTCTCCATTGGGATGTCACGAGAACATCCGAGATGAGAGAAGTTCTTAGCATCAGCCGGCCGCTGGACAACGAGTTGATATTGATTGGCCGGCGTGGATCATCTCTATCATGTGGGATACGACCTGTCTGCCTGATCAACACGGCGATTATCGTGTGTGAGCAATTTAGTTTTCAAAGCGGTATAATCGGTTTATGGACTCATATGTTACTTTATTAAGTATACCAATAATTCAAGAAAACATAAAGCCTAAAGCCTTACCAGAAATATGAACATCGACGGATTGGTCCATAACTTTGACCTTGTTCAGTATGTGATACATGGTAATCGGTGACATGTAAGCAGGCCTATATAAAGATGCCTATAAAGAAAAACCTAGAAAACACTCTCGGACAAAAAACAAAGCCAGACCAAACATTTTGATCCATGGCAAAGACACACTGGCGTCATCAGGGGCAGAAATTATGTGACATTTACATGTATTTGTTTCTACTGCACACCAGATGGAATTATAGTGACTGTCCTACGACATGGCACCTGATGATAACTCAAACAGATGCGTTTATTTACACGTATACAATAAAATTCTAACTCGATACATATACACTGTACTATATTATATCAGATCACAATTAAAATTGCCAAAGCACAGCCACTGAACGAAGCAAAAGATAAAATTACATATACATGTAGCCTAATGGGTGAGTATATGACATGATTCAGAGACGATGTGGCAATCAAACAAATGTCAAAACATTTTGATCAATAATATCTAAATAATAATTATGGTGTATCACTAAAGTGTATTCAAATGAATGTCGGCTAAACAAATCGTTTATCGCAATCGGTATATTTGCCACGGCACGATCCTCCGCCTTTCAAATGACGAGCAAATGTATTAATTTTGTAAATACATCACGAATCTCAAATCCTGACGAAGCGAAACCGACACTGGCATTGGAAATTTGAGGTCTATTTAATTACATCTCGCAAAAATATCTCTCAAGAATCGATGTGTGGATTTCAGAAGGCGATACTCGATGTTGCTAAACGAGTAAATAATGAAAACATCTGTGAAGCGACACCGCTCATCAGTGAAAACACAAAACTTAATCACAACAGAAAATCGGTGTTTTCTGTAATTTTATTCCCCGGTTACCATGGTAATTTCCACCGAGGTGTTCTTTTTGTCCTGGCCAGCAGAAGAGGTAATTACCGAATATACAATTCAAAAGTGGGGACGGTACAGGCACAACATCTGCAATAAACGCAGCCACCAGACAAAAGGAATGTACCAATAGTCAACTGGATTATTGTTCGACTGAGCATTTATTCAGTTCGGGAAGGTACACAAGACACTGCGCGGGATAATGGCAATGTCCTCAAAGCCACGGGGGTGACGCACTGACGCTAACTGACAGTCGAGCGACTCGACGCACAAAGATAACGACACTCGCCCGCCGACGACATTCATGGCGAGTGCCACGTACAATGTAAACTTTGACGAGAAAATGGGCAATTATCGACACAGTTACAATGGTAAACGAGCAAAAAAGGATGGTAGAGGAAAGCAATGATAAAAAATTAGCCCAAGGGCTAAGAAAGGTTACCGGACAATATACATTTTAGATATTAGCCTTTTGTCCAGTGACCTTGAAAATAATTTTTCAACAAATATATCACTTCTAGTATGTCCACAAAAAATTCCTACGCTGTAAAGTCGATAATAAGTGAGATATTAGCCATTCTGTGATCGGTGATGTGACCTAGAAAATGAGGTCAAAGTTCAAGTTCATGAAAAGATTCAGTATACATGTATATCATTCCTCTATTTTCGCAATTGATTCCTAAGCTGTAAAGATGATAATAAGCGACATATTAGCCATTTTGTTCTCTGACCTTGCAAATTGGATCAAAGGTCAAATTCTAGATCACCAAAATATTCAGCATACATCATTTCCTATATGTTCACTATGGACCCCTAAGCTGTGAATTTGATAATAAGAGAGATATAAACCATTTTGTATTCTGACCTTTAAAATAAAATGACTGGCCTTGAAATTTAGGTCAAAGGTCAAATTCAAGGTCATGAGAATATTCAGAATATATCATTTCCTATATGTTCACAATTGATTCCTAAGCTGTAAAGTTGATAATAAGCAAGATATTAGCCATTTTGTCCTGTTGACCTTGAAAATGAGGTCAAAAGTCAAATTCAGGGTCACTAGAATATTCAGCATATATCATTTCCTATATGTTCACAATTGATTCATAAGGCGTAAAGTCACTAATAAGCAAGATATTGGCCATTTTGTCCTGTGACCTTAAAAATGAGGTCAAAGGTCAAATTCAAGGTCACAAAAATATTCAGCATATATCATTTCCTATATGTTCACAATTGATTCCTAAGCTGTAAAGTCGATAATAAGCGAGATATTAGCAATTTTGTCCTATGACCTTGGAAATGAGGTCAAGGACAAATTCGAGGTCACGAGAAAATTCAGCATATATCATTTCCTATATGTTCACAATGTATTCCTAAGCTGTAAAGTCGATAATAAGCGAGATATTAGCCATTTTGTCCTATGACCTTGAAAATGAGGGCAAAGGTCAAATTCAAGGTCACGACAATATTCAGCGTATATCATTTCCTATATGTCCACAATTGATTCCTAGTCTCTAATCTCAATATTAAGTGAGATATTAGGCTTAATGTGTCCCATTATAAAGCATAGGAGAATTTAACATGGAAAAGTCCCATTTGGGCCGAGTTTGGGCCCAAAATGGCCCACTTCGAGCGATTCAAGGGCAACGAAATTTATACATGTCACAGAGGTACATATGAGGAGTGTTATGCATGAATAAGAAAAAAAGTTACTGAACAGATTTTGAGAAAACGACAGCCAAAGTCCAAAATTGGCCATTTTTCGACGAAAACGGCCGCCATTTTGAAATAATTGCGAAAATCAAAAAACTAAAAAATACCTCCCTCTCGAAATATTTTTAGGCATTTTTGTGCAAAATTTCAGAAAGATTCGATCGTAAACTTTAAAGATAAAAATGTAGACGGACGACGACGGACGACGACGGACGACGACGGACGACGACGACGGACGACGGACGCAACGCCACGGCAATAGGTTATCGGACCAAAGGTCCGGTAACCTAATAAAACACACAATCCTCCGAATGAATCACTGACACATGCAAAGGTGTTCCGTTTTGCGGATTTGGCTCGACGTGGACATGGTTTTTTTTTAAATCCAATTAAGAATAAACCCTCTGATTTGGCCGGATAAATTAATAATAGTTCTACCAATGATTTGTATTTGTTTTCCTACTTATCGGTTTTTCGTGCGGCTTGGTGGGAATTGTGACAATAAAGCTATGCTTTTTCAAGAACGAGACCTTATTGCAGGATAAGGACGACATGGAGTCCTTGGAACAGATCTGGTTTATGCAGGCTGAGGGTCGGCGCCAAACAACCATCCAATACAGACAGGGGAGCCGGTGGGACAGGATGCCCACCTCGAGACACACACCTGGCGAGAGTGGTCGTCGTCGCCCTGGGGAGAGGACACGAAAGTCACTCGGTCCCTCTCCCTGGCGCCTCCCCGCTGCCAGCGCGGGTTAACCAGGTGAGTCCTGGGGTTGATTCGCCACGACCCGTGCCCCGAGAGAGTGCTTCACCGGGAGACGGGCTCCCTGTGATGTGGGCTGCATCTCTTCCCCAAGGGCCCGGAGACTCGGATATTGGACCAAGCATGCGTGAGATCCGTGAAATGACCAATTTACGCAACGAAAACTTTTGATTTTAGCGAGCGGGACTGCATGGAAAGCGCTTTCCGGTAGACTTGTTGCAAAAGTGGGGAACTTGTTCCTGTGAAGATTAATCGCGGGGAAACTTAAAAAGCCGGGGTTCCCTTGCAGGTAGAGCAGCAACAAGCCACTTCTCCCGTCAGGTCGGACTAGATACATCAGCTGGTCAAGCTTTCCGCGCGAGTAGACAAAACGAATGCGGGGTGACGGGTCGATTGACGCGACAAAGTAGACCATCAAAAGCCGCGGAAATGAGCGCTGTCGTCGCTTTCGCTTACAATAACCGGGATAACTATTGCAATATTGAGTGAATCTTTTTCACCCTCCTGCCCACGGTCCACCGGGGAACAGGCCTCGTGAAGTTGGGAGTTAGAAGTCCTTCGGGGAAAGAGTTTTTGCTGCAGCAATCTGCAGCGGGCGCGCAGGCACCTGGGGACAAGGAAGGGTTGCCATCCCGACTGAAGGGTGACAACGGGAATGCCGTAAAGCAATTAGGTGCAAATTTCTTTTGTCGCGCGGTTCATGTACATGTATGTGTATGTTTCTGTTCTCGCCGGAGTTGACATCAAACATCCACTTGCCCCGCTTTCCCCTCCCGTACAGCAACCCCAACCGTGTTTTTGTTGTCGACACAACGCTAACAAGTGTCGTAAAAAACAAGCCAACAAAAACACAACTTTTGAACGAGATTCCGCAACAATGGGTAGGTAGTTCATGGTAAGCTGACGCGAAATTAGCTCCCACGAAATCTTATCCAGTGCAATTTTATGCGACGGCCATGCGGCGGTCCGTCAGAGCCACCCTGTAGCGTCGCTTCACACTGTTTCTGTTTATGTGACGGGCAAGTGACGGTCCGTCGGATAGCCGTTGTAGCGCCACATAAGAACATTTCTCTTTCTCCAAGTGACGGTCCGTCACATGGACGTTATAGCGCCACATAAGAATTTTTCCCTTTCTCCAAGTGACGGTCCGTCGGATAGCCGTTGTAGCGCCACATAAGAATTTTTTTCTTTCTCCAAGTGACGGCCAAGTGACGGTCCGTCACATGGACCTTATAGCGCCACATAAGAATTTCTCCCATTCTCCAAGTGACGACCAAGCGACGGTCCGTCACATGGACGTTATAGCGCCACATAAGAATTTTTCCCTTCCTCCAAGTGACGGGCAAGTGACGGTCCGTCAGATAGCCGTTGTAGCGCCACATAAGAATTTTTTACTTTCTCCAAGTGACGGCCAAGTGACGGTCCGTCACATGGACGTTATAGCGCCACATAAGAATATTTCCCTTTCTCCAAGTAACCTGCAAATGACGGTCCGTCAGATAGCCCTTGTAGCGCCACATAAGAAATATTCTCTTTCTCCAAGTGACGGGCAAGCGACGGTCCGTCAGATAGACGTTATAGCGCCACATAAGAATTTTTCCCTTTCTCCAAGTGACGACCAAGCGACGGTCCGTCAGATAGCCCTTGTAGCGCCACATAACAACATTTCTCTGTCTCCAAGTGACGGGCAAGTGACCGTCAGATAGGCCTTGGAGCGCCACATAGCCATATTTCCCTTTCCCCAAGCGACGAGCAAGCGACGGTCCGTCAGATAGCCCTTGTGGCGCCACATAAGAATATTTCTCTGTCTCCAAGTGACGGGCAAGTGACCGTCAGATAGGCCTTGGAGCACCACATAGGGAAACTACCCTTTCTCCAAGTGACGGGCAAGCGACGGTCCGTCACATAGACGTTATAGCGCCACATAAGAATTTTTCCCTTTCTCCAAGTGACAACCAAGCGACGGTCCGTCGGATAGCCCTTGTAGCGCCACATAACAACATTTCTCTGTCTCCAAGTGACGGGCAAGTGACGGTCCGTCACATAGACGTTATAGCGCCACATAAGAATTTTTCCCTTTCTCTAAGTGACGACCAAGCGACGGTCCGTCGGATAGCCCTTGTAGCGCCACATAAACAATTTCTCTTTCTCCAAGTGACGGCCAAGTGACGGTCCGTCACATGGACCTTATAGCGCCACATAGCAATATTTCCCTGCCCCAAGTGACGGGCAGGCGACGGTCCGTCACATAGACGTTATAGCGCCGCATAGCAATAATTCCCTTCCCCAAGTGACGGGCAAGTGACGGTCAGATAGCCCTTGTAGCGCCACATAAACAATTTCTCTTTCTCCAAGTGACGGGCAAGTGACCGTCAGATAGGCCTTGTAGCGCCACATAGCAAGATTACCCTCTCTCCAAGTGACGGGGAAGTGACGGTCCGTCACATAGCCCTCGAAGCGCCACATAAGAATATTTTCTCTGCCCAAGCGACGAACAAGTGACGGTCCGTCAGATGACCCTTGTAGCGCCACATAAGAACATTTCTCTTTCTCCAAGTGACGGGCAAGTGACCGTCAGATAGGCCTTGGAGCGCCACATAACCATATTTCCCTTTCCCCAAGCGACGAGCAAGCGACGGTCCGTCAGATAGCCCTTGTAGCGCCACATAAGAATATTCCTCTGTCTCCAAGTGATGGGCAAGTGACCATCAGATAGGCCTTGGAGCACCACATAGCAAGATTACCCTTTCTGCAAGTGACGAGCAAGCGACGGTCCGTCAGATGGACCTTATAGCGCCACATAGCCAAATTTCCATTTCCCCAAGCGACGAGCAAGTGACGGTCCGTCACATAGCCCTTGTAGCGCCACATAAGAACATTTGTCTTCCTCCAAGTGACGTGCAAGTCACCTTCAGATAGGCCTTGGAGCACCACATACCAAGATTAGCCTAATTCTAAGCGACGGGCAAGTGACGGTCCGTCAGATAGACGTTATAGCGCCACAAAAGATTTCTCCCCTTTCTCCAAGTGACGGGCAAGTGACAGCCCGTCAGATAAAGTTGATACCCCCACATGAAAAACACTATTAACTTTGAAAACTGGACAATTTCTGATGCATTGGGACATATGTCCGGAAATCAAAGAATATTTTGAGAAATAAATCTCTGCGTACATTGGGTGAGAAGCAAGTATTGTTTTCCTTGTGGACCTTTGATATCAGTAACATCAAACAATGACAAGCATTTCAAAGCAATATCCGACCAAATGATAATGATCCCAACATTGGCACTGATTGTGCTTTAGATATAAACATCATAGAAGATGCTTTTATTGTCAGTTATATGCAATTAGTGGATACTGCTGTCACAGATGACTTGGCTGATAAGCCTGAGACAAAAGACAATGGGGTTTATACAAACAGTGACATCAGACATGGGCCCGGGTGTTAATCAGCAATGTTCTTTCATTGTGGTGAAAAAGTAGCACCCCAATATTTCTACACATATTAAGGGGCATTTGACTGCCATATTTTAACTTGTTGGAATAAAACTTTGACCAGTCAAAGACATGTTCATTTATTCCTCAATATTATTCATTTTGGGCAATGGTTAATGATATCATGCTATACTTTCCTGGCAATCACATCACTGAATGTTGTTACTTTTCTGCAGAATCTATCAGTTCTAGGTAATTAACTACTGTCGTTGCTGTAGGGGCTGAAATGTATGCAATATTTATTTGTATATGTAAATCAAATGACACATTGGAGTAGTGAAAGTTATGACTCCATCACTAATATTCTTAGTTAGAGCAGAAAAATGCTTTCACGCATATCCATTGCCATTTGTTTTCAACTTACTGACACAAGTGTTAATGCAATGAACTAGTAAAACCAATGTGGTCTTAATCATCAATAATTTTCCAGTTACCATGGTAACCGTGGTAACAGCAGACCTATATTTCTAGACATATCCAGTGTCATTCATTTTCAAACAACTGGCACATATTCTAACTTGTTGGAATAAAGACGTTTACCAGTAAAGGTAATGTTCAGCTATATCATTCCATTGTAACCAATGGTAACTGGTATCATGTCATACTTTCCTTTCAGTGGCATCACTGATTGTTGTTATTCTTTTGACAAATTTAGCAGTAGCAATTAATGAACACTTTCGGGTTACAATTGTTGCAATTTATCATGTTTATCTGTATATGTAAATAAAATAACACACTGAAGTAGTAAAGGCAATGTTAACTAAATCAGCGATATTCTTTCAGTTCGAGCGACCTATTTAGGATACCATTTCTTTGTACATAAAATAACTCACTGAACTTGCAAAAGTGATGTTAACTCAATCAGCAATATTCTTCCAGTTAGAGCACACCTATATATTATGTACCATATAAATGGTGACTGTTTTGGAAGGGAACATGGCAAAATGTTCCCTCGAGGAGACAATGTTACCGGAGGCGAAGCCGAGGTTAACATTGCCTTTGAGGGGGAACATTTCCTGACAAACGAGTGACCATTTATTTTATTATACCGAATGTCACTGATTTTATCATGACGTTATACACATATCTGCAAATGTACCTTCAAAGTCATTGTTGAAATCGACAATTTTCTAAAGTCTTCGACGGCAGCGGTAAACTGAATCAGCAATATTCTTCTAGTTAGAGCAAACCAATATGATACACAATTTCTTTGTACAAGTAAATAAAACAATGCACTGATTTGGTAAAAGTAATGTTAACTTAAATACATGTAACACTATTCTTCCAGTTAGAGCAAACCTACATAGTATGTAGAATTTATTTGTACAAGTAAATGAAGGAAAGCACTGAAGTAATAAAACTAATGTTAACATGATCAGCAATATTCTTCCAGTTAGAGCAAACCTACATATTATATAGAACTTATTTGTACCAGTAAAGAAACTAACACACTGAACTAATAAAACTAAGTTTAACTTAATCAGCAATATTCTTCAGTTAGAGCGAAGCCACGTAATATATAGAATTTATTTGCACAAGTAAATGAACTAACGTACTGAAGTAATAACAGTAATGTTAACTTAATGAGCAATATTCTTCCTAGTAGGGCAAACCTACATAGTATTTAGAATTTATTTGTACAAGTAAATGAACTAACGCACTGAACTAATATAACTAATATATAATATATATAATAATAACTAATATTAACTTAATCAGTAATATTCTTCCAGTTATAGCAAACCTACATGGTATATAGAATTTATTTGTACAAGTAAATAAACTAGAACACTGAACTAATAAAACTAATGTTAACTTAATCAGCGAAATTCTTCCAGTTAGAGAAAACCTACATTGCATATAGATTTTATTTGAACAAGTAAATGAAGTAATGCACTAAACTAATAAAACTACTGTTAACTTATTCAGCAATATTCTTCCAGTTGGAGCAAACCTATACATAGTATATAGAATTAATTTGTACAATGAATAAGCCAGCACCCTGAACTAATAAAAATAATGTTAATATGATCAACGATATTCTTCCAGTTAGAGTAAACCTATATAATATGTAAAATTTTGTGTTCAAGTAAAATAAATTAACACACTGAACCAATAACTGAATAAAGCTAATGTTAACTTAATCAGCACAATTCTTCCAGTTAGAGCGAACCTACATAGTCTATAGAATTTATTTGTACAAGTAAATAAACTAACGCACTGAACTAATAAAACTAAGGTTAACTTAATCAGCAATATTCTTCCAGTTAGAGCAAACCTACATATTATATAGAACTTATCTGTACCAGTAAATAAACTAACGCACTGAACTTATAAAACTAAGGTTAACTTAATCAGCAATATTCTTCCAGTTAAGCGAAGCTACGTAATACGTAGAATTTATTTGCACTTGTAAATGAACTAACGCACTGAAGTAATAACAGTAATGTGAACTTAATGAGCAATATTCTTCCAGGCAGGGCAGACCTACATAGTATATAGAATTTATTTGTACAAGTAAATAAACTAACGCACTGAACTAATATAACTAATGTTAACTTAATCAGTAATATTCTTCCAGTTATAGCAAACCTACATGGTATATAGAATTTATTTGTACAAGTAAATAAACCAGCACACTGAACTAATAAAACTAATGTTAACTTAATCAGCAAAATTCTTCCAGTTAGAGCAAACCTACATAGCATATAGAATTTATTTGAAGAAGTAAATAAAGTAATGCACTAAACTAATAAAACTACTGTTAACTTATTCAGCAATATTCTTCCAGTTGGAGCAAACCTAAACATAGTATATAGAATTAATTTGTACAATAAATAAGCCAGCACACTGAACTAATAAAACTAATGTTAACATGATCAGCAATATTCTTCCAGTTAGAGCAAACCTATATAATATGTACAATTTTGTGTTCAAGTAAATAAATTAAAACACTGAACCAATAACTGAATAACGCTAATGTTAACTTAATCAGCAATATTCTTCCAGTTAGAGCAAACCTACATCATGTACATAGTATATAGAATTTATTTGTACAAGTAAATAAACTAACTCATTGAACTAATAACACTAATGTTAACTTAATTAGCAATATTCTTCCAGTTAGAGAAAACCTATATCATGTATATAGTGATCAGCACTATTCTACCAGTTACAGCAAACCTACATATTATATAGAACTTATTTGTACCAGTAAATAAACTAGTGCACTGAACTGATAAAACTAAGGTTATCATGATCAGCAATATTGTTCCAGTTAGAGCAAACAGATATAATATGTACAATTATTTTGTTCAAGTAAATAAATTAACACACTGAACCAATAAAGCTGAAGTTAACTTAATCAGCACTATTCTTCCATTTAGAGCAAACCTACATAGTATATAGAATTTATTTGTACAAGTAAATAAACTAATGCACTGAATTAATAAAACTCATGTTAACATGATCAGCAATATTCTTCCAGTTTGAGCAAACCTATATAGTATATAAAATTTTTTGTACAAGTAAATAAACTAACACACTGAACTTGTGACTGAAGTAGTAAAACTAATGTTGACTTAATCAGCAATATTCTTCCACTTGGAGCAAATCTACATAGTATGTACAATTAATTTGTACAAGTAAATAAACTAACACACTGAATGTTAAAGTGATATTGGCAGAAAGTTATGGACTTTGCCATACCTTTCTGATCGAAGGAAAAAACAGACAGTTTTATATCTGCACTTGTATGGCCAAAGAGATGCCCATTTGTAATTGATTTCATTGCGAGTTTCTGGTGGAGACAGTTTGGGCTGATCATGAATTCCAATGATGATTGCATTTCTGATTCTTCTGATGTTATACTAGGCAACAAAGTTCCTTTGATTGTCTTTAAAGTTCAGATCATGGATTACAAAATGGAACTGTTTGTAACACATGTACATGTATGGATACATTTCTCAATCATTGAAAACTTCATTTCAACATGTAACTTCGAATAAGTGGAGGGACAGTCCAAAAAAGAAACACATATCGAAACACACTTTCAACACTGAGATACATGTATATCTATTGCATTCTGATGACCTCTGTGAATGGAAAGTACTGCAAAAGATATGATAATGATATTGTGAGTTCCCACCAAGACAGAACTGTCTAAATGTAGATACTGTAAAAAGACTAATTTTGGCAGCTATTACATTTGGCGGTTGTGTGCCCCACGTTATTTGGCGGATATTTAATTTGGCGGTTTCAAAACCATATATATTTCTTAACATGTGTCTACTTAATTTGGCGGACGATTTAATTTCGCGGTTTTTCCCCTACTGTCAAATCCGCCAAATAAATCGTCCGCCAATATTATTCGTTTTACAGTATTAATTCCTTGACAGAGAAACAGACCCCATGGATGAAAGTTATTTTTCTGAAAAACAGACCCCATGGATGAAAATTATTGTCCTATAGTAAACATGATGCAGAATCACAATTTGGCCATCTGACATGTACATGTATACTGTACCCTTCTCAATATTATCATCATTGTCTTTGAAAATCCACCTGAAGTGCCCTTGTCCTCCACGCCACCAGTGCAACACTGATGTCCTGCATTCTATATCATCTGTGCATGTCCCCCTCCCACCCCCCTCCCCTCCCCCTCACCCTAGCTCATGTCACTGTTTGTATAAACCCCAGTCTCTTTCGTCCTAGGCTTATCAGCCAAGTCATCTGTGACAGCAGTATCCACTAATTGCATATGACTTGAGACTAAAATCTTCTATGATGTTTATATCTAAAGCACAATCAGTGCCAATGTTAGGGTCATTATCATGTGGTGAGATATTGGTTTGAATTGCATGTCATTGTTTGATGTTCCTGATATCAAAGGTCCACAAGGAAAACAATAGTTGCTTCTAACCGGATCCCATGCATTTTGAATATGTACACAGAGATAACATTTATTTCTCATCAAATATTCATTTGATTTCAGACAATACGTCTTAATGCATCAGGGATTGTGCAGTGTTCACCACTTATAGCGTGTTTTTCATGTGGCACTATATCATCTACCTCCCGGACAGTCACTTGCTCATCACTTGGGGAAGGGAAATCCTGCTGTGTGGCGCTTTTTGCCCATCACTTGCTGAAGGAATATATTGCTATGTTGCGCTATAATGTTTTATCTGACGAACTGTCGCTTGCTCATCACTTGGCGAAGGGAATTATTGCTATGCGGCGCTCTAACATCTATCTGACGGACCGTCGCTTGCCCGTCACTTGGGGCAGGGAAATATTGCTATGTGGCGCTATAATGTCCATGTGACGGACCGTCACTTGCCCGTCACTTGGAGAAAGGTGAATATTGCTATGTGGCGCTATAACGTACATCTGACGGAGAAATTGTTTATGTGGCGCTACAAGGACTATCTGACGGTCACTTGCTCGTCACATGGAGGTAGAGAAATGTTCTTATGTGGCGCTACAAGGGCTATCTGACGGACCGTCGCTTGCTCGTCACTTGGGGAAAGGGAAATATGGTCACTTGGAGAAAGGGTAATTTTGCTATGTGGCGCTCCAAGGCCTATCTGACGGTCACTTGAAGACAGAGAAATATTCTTATGTGGCGCTACAAGGGCTATCTGACGGACCGTCGCTTGCTCGTCGCTTGGGAAAAGGGAAATATGGCTATGTGGCGCTCCAAGGCCTATCTGACGGTCACTCGCCCGTCACTTTGAGACAGAGAAATATTCTTATGTGGCGCTACAAGGGCTATCCGACGGACCGTCGCTTGGTCGTCACTTGGAGAAAGGGAAAAATTCTTATGTGGCGCTATAACGTCTATCTGACGGACCGTCGCTTGCCCGTCACTTGGGGAATGGGTAATTTTGCTATGTGGCGCTCCAAGGCCTATCTGACGGTCACTTGCCCGTCACTTTGAGACAGAGAAATATTCTTATGTGGCACTACAAGGGCTATCTGACGGACCGTCGCTTGCTCGTCGCTTGGGGAAAGGGAAATATGGCTATGTGGCCCTCCAAGGCCTATCTGACGGACACTTGCCCGTCGCTTGCCCGTCACTTGGAGAAAAAGAAAATTTCTTATGTGGCGCTACAAGGGCTATCTGACGGACCGTCACTTGCCCGTCACTTGGAGAAAGGGAAAAATTCTTATGTGGCGCTATAACGTCCATGTGACGGACCGTCACTTGGAGATAAAAAAAATTCTTATGTGGCGCTACAACGGCTATCTGACGGACCGTCACTTGCCCGTCACTTGGAGAAAGGGAAAAATTCTTATGTGGCGCTATAACGTCCATGTGACGGACCGTCACTTGGCCGTCACTTGGAGAAAGAGAAATGTTCTTATGTGGCGCTACAAGGTCTATCTGACGGACCGTCGCTTGCTCGTCACATGGGGAGAGTCATAGCTATGTGGCGCTATAAGGTCTATCTGACGGATCGTCGCATGGGCGTCAAATCCCGCAGACAACGCAGATGTCTGTCCCGCTTATTTTATAATTTATTCAACATTTCCAAGGCCCCCAGTTCGTCCGTGTACCATGTAGCCGACGATCGTCCATATAATATCTAATTACAGGTATTCTGAGGGACACGGGGCCCGACACGAGCAGGTTTTTGTCATCTCGCCCCCGCTCACTCTCCCGGTAACGTCGACTGTTCTCCCACTGATGCTAGCAATTAAGCGCCACAGAGCCTCGACGCACGGGGAAAATTAGGATGCTTTTCAGTAACCCTATCAATTATTACCGAGTCGTGATAAGGCTTATTTGGGAGCGAATTTTCAAATCTGTTTTCAAGGCGCTGTCGATTGTCACCCGGGGAATTCACCGAGATGGCCTCGTGTTGCTGTTGTTGCTGGCCCGTTGATCATTCACCACTCCGCCAATGACAGGCAATGAATCGAGGAGAGAACACAGGTCGTGTCGAGTGAATGCACAGTGAGATTATAAATGGATGACTTCCAATAAAAAAAACCCGTCGTCAATCGGTCAATCAAAACTTGAAAGTCGGACATCCGTCACTCACTGAACGCTAATTATGCTCACTATATCACGTCAAACTAGACAGGTGAGGTAATGGCCTCAAACTTCATCAGCTTTCAACAATTCAACAATTGTCAATTAAGGTAGCGGTTGCCTTTATTTGAGGATAAATGCTCACCAGTAAAATCAGGCGAAGTCGTTTTGACGAACCGTAAATATTACTACACAAAATCCATTGTTGAAATTCGAAAGGAAAACCTTGATAGAGCGATCAAACATGTCAGTGACACTATGAATTAGTAATTCTACAAATACACGACTTGAACAATTATCTCAAAACAACTGACTGCAATTTATCGGTAAAAGTTGCAATAGCAGGAATCAATCCAAATCTTTGTCCAGCGAGACAGGTGTGGACTGCTTCTGGCATGAACAAGGTCGACGGACAAAGAACTGATAATATTCATCAGTGACAATTTGCATAGTGGACAAAGCACACGATCATTGCAATGGGGACCATGTTTGGACAATAGTAACTCTTAAATTCTAGTTTTATTGTCATCAAGAGTGATTTTAAGCTACAACAATGCCAATGGCATGTGGCAGTGAGTGACTGCTTTGCCGCCTCTGTGTTTTAAAATTTCAACACTGGATCGTCAATATTTAGATCGGTGTATATATTGTTCTGAGAAATGTATGTTCCAAGAAAACACTAATAAGAAGAACTCTAAACTTGTTCTGAAGGTCCTTCAATTCACGTCAGTTGATCCACGTGAGCGGGTTCGTGTGACAATGAACGAAAACACCCCTGTATGCACCTGAAATTGCTGCAACAGGATCATGTAGTACGAGACACCCAGAATATATATGGGTTGCTATGGTACATGTATAGGGGTTGCAGCGCTGCAATGGTGCACCTGAATATTTAGTAATGGGAAGTCGGCCAAGGTGGAGAAAATCTGTTTATGAAAGGTTAAAACCAGATACGCAAAACAGGGATATGCCTGTCCCCACGCAGCGAGTGTCACTCTGCTATATACATATACCTTGACGCAGAATGATGGAATATGCTACAAGTTCAAAAAAAAAATGTTCAAACTCTATCAAGAAAAAGCCTATGATAACCATATGTGGAGTTTCAGAGTCATCGAGACTCAACTTTTCTGAAATAACAAACATTGGATGAGTTTCTGACACAGGATGCCTGCATTCAGAGACTAAGTCCAATGCAGAGGAATCGTCAATTGTGCCGGGGGGGGGGGGAGGTGGAGGGGGTATCCATAAAGTTTGAACTTGACTATAATATTTATATTTTAACTATATCAAACCAAGTGTGAAGTTTCAAGTTGGTAAAGATTGATGATCTGGAAAAAGTTTGGGAGAGTTGAGGGGTTTCAGACGGACGGAGCAGTGTGCCCCCCCCCCCCCCCCCACCCCTCCAAAATTATTTTGAAATATTGATACGTTTCCAATGTTCTTCCTAATTTTACAAACACTGATGAATCACTACTATAGATCTAGTATACTTCTACATGTAACTATTGTAACAAATCGGAGGTGTTTTTATTTGGGATTATTACTTGCTATCTATCCAACTTTACGATGCAAAACAGCTTCACGAGATAAACTCAAGGTAAGCTGAGTTTATGCGGTCCGCATCCTCCACTTACAATATGCCCATGCACGTTGTCGTGCTATTACTACCCAAAATTACTTTTTAATTTGAAAATTCAACAATCCTTAATTATAATTCAGCTCCATCATTTTCATTACTTCTCATTGTATGAAGGTCAAATCAAAGGTCACAATGTACATCATGTAACTCACATTAGTGATAGGCATCTGATACGAATCCAACCTACACACAAACCATGATCATCCGAAATTAAAAGACAAACACACGTAAACACCATTATTGGAATTGCTTAAAGGACGAATGCCTATCACTCTCTGTTGTTACATTTCTAACAGAATGTCTCGTTCTCAGATATACCATACTAAATCATGCACATACCAACTTTAAGTATGATAAGGTGCATTTTCACAACACTTCCGTCCACATTATATCTTACACAAAATTGTTAGCTAACTTCGAATTGCAACTTAACATGCTGCATTTGACCACTGACCACCAAATATTTTAATTCAATCTTACAAGGTTTAATGCTCATCAAACCTTGAGGTTGATGGCCTCGATGATTTTGATGTTCAAGACCATACACCAAGAGATATGAAATATACCTTATGAGTTGTTTTATGTGCTTTGTGATGTTGCTACAGGTGACCGACTCGATTACAGTGTTTCAACCCTCTTTCAGTTAGGTACTAGTGGAATTGTGTTTGAATACTATTGTTATCAAGCACACGGATCGTCTCCGAAATTGGTTGAAAAGTGTTATTTGTTCAGTATTCTTCTCAATACCAGTTGTACATCAAAGTAGACAAGTGACATCTGGCGACTAAATGTTGTACTGAGTGTGCAAATAAAGTGCTGCCCTCTAGCGACCATTCAATTCGGTCACACTGCTGCCACCTGGTGGATATTGCATATAACAAATATAAATTTTCACATTCTATTACATCTACACAAATGAAAGCATACAGATGTGTACATCAATATACGCCTACCAAAACTATATAAATACATACATCAAAATATTTGCATGCAAATTGATCAATTTTTGCTGACTTGAATGATATAACAGGGTGTACCTTTTTGGGTACATTATGATTTGGCTATGCTACAACATATTGGTAAAAATTGCCTAATGTAGTACAAAAAAAGTACACATCAGGATATCAGCATATTTGTATCGTTATACTTAGTTGAGAAACAAATTCAAACCATGTTCTTCATTTAGATAACAAGATAACACCACACTCAAACTCACCCTGGAATTTGTGTCTGCCTCCGCTGGGCACGAATTGTCCGGCCCAGGAGGGAAACTGGTCCACATCAACCGTTACCATGACTACATCACTGTACAGGTCATAGGCCACCGTCTGAAGGGTCTATACAGAAACTTTTGTCAACAAATAGTTCACAATATGATTTGATATTTGTACTTATTAATTTAGACAAAAGCACAGTTTGAATTCAAATTAGTGCGCAATGTAATACCTGGAAAAATGTTGCATTCTGGGTGATGTTTCCATGGTAACTCAAAGCCACCACCACCGGTAAATCATCCTCAAATAGTAAGCTGTGAGGTAAAAAAAAAATTGTCACAAAATATTACTTGTTATTTTTTTACATGAACTGGTCTACCAATTATAAATTATGATTATAAATGGTTATGATTAAAGATACACAATACTTTATTTATTATGGAAATATTATAACTAGATCTCTTATTACATGATATTTATCTGTCCTATTTTGAATAATAAAAGACATGAACCTATTTTTGGTATGGAAGGCCTCAAGAGACATGTGAGTGACGGGCAATCTGCCATGATCTTTCGTAAAATCCACGATGAGATCCGTGCAAGCTCCATGGTCATCCTCGCACCTCTGCTGCGGTCGTAAATGATACCTGTATTTACAGGCAGATTCACATAATATATCAACTTGTATCCTGTGATCAAAATGTTGGTTTTCATTTTTCAAATTGGCCACATTAATATTCGGCAACAGGTTTGTAACTTCCAATTTTTTCTATTTATTTTTCGTCATTTATGTCATTCCGAATTTTGATCAAATCTGACCACATGTGATTACGTCTTACCTATGGGGTTTGTGGAGCCTGTGAACATGACTATCAGGATCACCTTCAATCGTCTGCACCAGTGTACGCCCAAGCTGTACAAACGTGTACTGTACTGCGTCCTGCCGTACCATCTCAACCTGCCAGTATCCGGAGTGACATATCATATTACATTTTTTCACTCCAGAATAAGTATCTATATCATTGTATCAAGACATCGATCTTCGCAACTTTCTTCATGCAGTATTAAAATTGAACATGTATATGCAGTATTATGAAAGATATAAATGCATCAAGATATTACGAAAGCTTACCTGAGTGACAATCATATCCTGATTGTCGTCCATGAACTCCGTTTTTGGTACGTCCCCGCTGTAGCGTACAAAACACCCTGCCTGCCCGTACAGTCTCTCACAGGCTAGACGGTAACACTCGTACGGATAGAAGTAGTCCGTCTTCCGCCCCGGGATACGAGGCAGGTACATGGAGTGCTTCGGCAGTATGTTAGCAACAAGTGATACAGACTGGTCCTGAATGTTCGTGGTACGAAAAATGTATGCACAATATTATATACATGTATGACATAATTTATACTAATTTCATAAACCTATGAAGCCCAACATTGCAACCCATTACAATATGAGCTGCTGAAGACATAACGTGGCTGTATCAACACCAGTTATTTTCATTTAATTATGAAACTGTTTGTACCAGTAAGTCGAGTTCAAGTTTCTCCCACTTCAGATTGGTGACTGCTTGGCTTGTGACTTTGGAAAACCAATCCATAATGGGTGGGACCTGTAGAAAATTGTGTCATCATTCCAAACATTAACAGAATATATATATTAGGCAAAAAACTCAAAGAACGGCAAAAAACGGTCAGAAATATTTGATCAAAGTAACATATGGTCTACCAATTTTGTTAGGTCTTATCAAAATGGTTGGGACCTGTATATAATTTATTTATTTCTAATAGACCACTTACTGACTATGAAAATTGATGTATTCATTTCATATGTTCCTTTACTTACCAGAAGAACACCATGGTAGTCGAGCCTGACGTACTTGTCGGCCATGTTTGCCTTGTCAGACATGCACCCCTCCCCATCCAGCCAGCCCAAGCCTCTGTAAGCGACAATCGTGGGGAAGCCGGAGATTCCTTGCTCGTCACAGAGTCGAGCATTGGCGCTACAGTTTACCACATAGATAGATGCTCCTTCTGTCAATGGCATTACAATTACTGGCAATATCTTGCAATGAATGATATACAAACGAAGTATAAATATGTGCATTCAACTGCCGAGGAACTAGACGTTCTGTCGCTAATGGTGACGAGGTTTATCTCCTCATCTTTCCACTTCACAGTTCTCTTCTCACTAAGTGTGACTGGATGACGATTAACATAATAAGTAAACATAATAAGGTCAGCCATCTAACATTTTGTTTCATTGATGGTCATTTCAGTGGAATCAACTGAAGCGATTTACTTCCACTAGAGGTTACCCAAGATCAAATATAGTACCGAATTCGCAAAACTTCACCAAAATGCTAGCACGCTGAACCTGGCATTTAGCATGTGTTAGCCCAACTTGGCCTGACCTAGCATCATGCGAACTGATGCTAGCTGATGGCTAGTGAGGTTTTGCGAAACCGGTACTGAACAAGATCACCATTTTGAAGGCCAGATCGCTTTTGAAGTTGTTGCTTGTAACATGTATTTACCAATATGGTGAACTGATTTCCGAAGTTCCTCGAATGTCTCCTGGTTTCTACGGCAACTGCTACAGTCCGCCATGATAAATATCACCTGAGGGGCACAGCGATGTGAGAGCATAAAGTTTTCAATATGGACATTACGAGAGCAAATCAGTACCTACAAAGAACAAAATCTGAACCATGAAGGCTATGAAAACTGAGATGCTATGCGCATAACACCATATGTTTCAATACGATCTCACCAAGGTGACTTTCGTCCTCTCCCCCTTCCACACGCCTCCAGGATTGAAGGGGTGTTTGGGAGCGTGAGATTTCTCAATCACTTCTTGCCAAGTGTCATCCGTTAGCAACAACAACACGCCAAGGCGTTCCAGTTTCTTGTCTATACCCTCACTGTCAAACTGTTTTTGATGAAACAATGATGATAAAATAATATAGGTTCTTTCAAATGTACATCACGATGTGCTGATTATCATTCAACAATTCTACATGTGATAACTTGTGAAATCATCATCAAAATTCATACTTTGTGTATACTAGAACAAAGTCATATGTACATACCAAATCATGCCAGCTTTGCTTCTTGATAACCCGCCGGGGTTTTGGTAGCAATTTCCAGGGTTCTTTTGGTATGTTGTCAGTCTGATTTGAAGAGTGTACTGTACACATGCTGCCTTCAGGTCCCTCATAGAGTACTGACAACTAAAACAATGGTAAATGATATTTTAATATTTTCTAATGGCAATGACCGTGATAGCCATTAGCAAAAACTTTGGTAATGGGTAGGCGAGTAACTGAACATAGTGCAGAGTTCCAGATCATCAGCAATCCATACCTGATTGCAGGGCATTCTACCCCATGGCATGCTGGCTACATAGGGTTCCCCAGCACTGGTTTTGAGGGAGAGTGTTGTCCCCTCTAAGGCTCCAAGCACTGTACTAAGTGTGGGCCGCTCAGAGATCAGGAACTGCTCTATCCCCACTACTGTCAGATAAGAGGTAAGCTTTGTAAGAGATATGGTCGATAAGAAGTATTGGCCATATTGTCCAATGTCCACTACATTTTTTCAGTTAGACACAGGGCACACACATTTTAAACATAGTTTTTAAAATTTTGAATACTGTATAATTTCAGAATGATGATTGGAAACATAGCTAGCATATAAAGGAAAGCATTTGAATGGCAAGTTGAAAGCAGTGTCATATATTCTAATATTATATACCTGATGACTTGACCCATTTGGCAGAGAACGAAACCGTGTATGGAAATTTGGTTGTGTAGCTAAACTTCACGGAATCAGCTACAACTGACAGGAAAGAAAATAGTGTAAACTTACAGAATACACGTACGTGTATTAGGCTAATTCTGAATGATAGTGTAGCCAAATCTACCAGATAAATCTTTTGATATAATATTTGGTGTCAATATTTTCCCGCCATACTGTATGTGACGGAGTTGTCCACGTGCATGGTCCCGAAACGAATCTGAACATCTTCGTCAGCGAAGTGACTATGGACTCTGTCAAATGCTCGGAGGTAGTCTAGAACGTCCGGTGACAGCCTCGAGTAGAACAGCACCAACATCGGTATATAGTACTTGGTCTTGGTCATCACCTCCTTCTCAAAGTTATCCTGTTATTGAAAATGTACCAGTATTAAAGAAAGAGATATATTCACTGGTGTACAAATGTACAAAAGTTTGATGTACCATTATTTGGTTGAGATGTTCCCTGATTTTACCGATAATTTCCGTATTTCTATTAACTCTCCATGTCAATGAACTTGAATAATGATTCACTGGCAAAGAGGACACCTATACATTGTACATCATAACGTACCTTTGTCAGTGTTGTTACAGGCAGTGTTCTCAACATCAAGTACGCATCAATGTTAGTTTTAGATACATCTTGTGGTCCAAATTTTTTCACCATTTTGGGTTCTCCTTTAGTTGACGCTGTAAACATTGGAAATGAAATACACGATTACAATTATAAATGCAAAATTAGAGTCATAGAAGTTATTGTACAACAAATGTGCAAAACAAATTTGTTTTCCCTTTTTTCACCTACACTGGCCAGAGATTTCCACGAAAACTACACTTGGGAGACCAGTTAGATTAAAGTGGGCCTTCAGGTTTCTGGAAATAAGATACGCAATGAGTTATAACTGTGCATGTATCAAGATCCATTGTGAGGAAATATTTAATTATAACTTTCTGAGAGCTTGACAAGAACAATGTGGCGATCAATACACACATGCATTAATATTGATGCATGTTACCTGGCCTGTAGAGAATCTGGGTGGACAAACAACACACTGGCCACAGATTTCCACTCTTCCTGGATCTGTGCGAAACAGTGAAATAAATTTGTTAGTTTGAGATTTTTATTCATGAATTTAAACCAGATAAACTCAGTCTTAATTAAACAAGCTGATTCACTGGACATAAATTAATATAGCATATATACTTGAATGAGCATCTCCTCTAGCCAGTAGTGATGCTGTCGACTGGCAAATCCAATCACCGTGAATCTGTGATGCTTGGAGCTCTCTTCGATGGTCTCGACGCTTCCTTCTGTAAGGTGTTCTTGATGTTTCGCAGCCTGCCATGGAATGGGAAAAAAACTCGATAGATAGGAGTACAAATTGATCCACTGCGAGTTACTGTAAATCTTGTCACAAGCTTAAAAAATATACAAAAAATGTTAGGACTCAAAATGATCTCAATTTTTCTTTTTCAAAGTCCAGATGTGCAAATTTCATAGATAAATCATTTCAGACAAATATATCTATATACACACAACTGTGTTGAGCCAGGCTCTGACACGTCTACTGTTGAACGGTCCATGGAGTTCTGATGGATGACTGCGTCCAATGTAACATTGAACTGCAGGAATGTTACTTGGGATATCTAACCAAGATTTCATCAGCTGAAAAATATCAAAACAATCAAGGTCTATTTATCTTGAGCAGTTTTACAAGTTTCATGTAAATAATGACATCTTCAATACAGAAATGTACTTGTGTATTATAAATTCAATTTGTGCAATATTGGTATTTGTATTCATTATTCAATGACACTTGGAAATGATCAAAACCCACCTTGTCTACTGAGAATCTACCGATTTCCCAAGATGCCTCAGCCTGGGTAGCAACCCAATCTTCCCAAACTTCAAGAAATTTTTCTTCAACACCATCTTCTTCGGCTGTATCAAATCAAAACAAAACAAAAGATTCCAAGCCAAATTAAAATTGTTACTTGTATTTGAGTGTTTGTTAGATATCATTTCAGAATAACATTATAAGTTTGCACCAGGCAGGTTTACATTTTTATGTATCTGAAGAAAAAATTTAAGACAAGACATGATATGAAACATAATAAACAGGAGTAACCATGGACTGAACCTTGATATGCCCATTCTTATGCTCACCTGAATGCTCAAATAACACACAGACTGGTTGATGAACTGCCTTGCGTATGTGATCTTGTAGCATATATGATGAGAACTCCTTCAATACTTCTGAATAAAAAAGAACACATGATATAGTATTGAAAAGTTATACAGTGACTTCAACACATGTATGGTAGGATAAATCTTCCGAATAACATTGACTGACTTTTGAAGTCACATTCTTTTTAATGTTTTCAGTCAACTACTATATCTTGGAGAACCCTGGAGGGAGGTGGGGATGGATGGAGGCACACACTAAAACCGTAACGTCCGAAATAACAGGACCTCTACACATTTAAATCATACTAGTAACATCCGAAATAAGCGAGACCTATCATTTTGTTCTGTACCGGTACTGTTATCATGAGGTGACCATTGTTACCTGATTGCGTTTGCAGTGCGACTGCAGTGCTGGCTACACTACAATGTCAGTGGCTGAGTGAGTGATAGCCCTATAAAGTACTATGCGTGGACTGATCGGATAGCATCAGAGTACCTAATCATCGACCCTCTCCCTAATCTTCGACCCCTGCAAACGGCTGGGCAAAACTTCAATAAACTAAAATGTGAAATGTGCTTAAATGTGTATTAGAATTTAGAAGTACTTTCAATGTATATTTTGTCAGATATCTGTTTTGCACAGCTGTTTGGCAGTGTTTGCAGGGGTCGATGATTAGGTACCCTGACCAACCCTGACGATAGATCGGATAGGATAGTGTGGACATCTATCCAATCAGTCCACGCGCTTCAGTGCTAAAGTCAAATTCATCTATCAGTGAAACACGCTTTTCAGCCATAATTTTGTTTTGGATATGTTTAGATATGTTTATTTTGAAGCATTATATAACTCGTACATCAAAAAAGGTGGGTTTTTTTGTGTCGACTTTACTGTGTACAGCGCTGTATTGAGTGTATACATCGCTGTGCCAAGCCAATGGCTCGCGCCTGGCCGCGAAAATTGAAAATCTTGATCAAAGTATTTGAGGCATAATTATCGTGCAGTGCATTCCAAAAACTGTGCGGTCTGTTCCAGCTAGCGTGCAGCGACATCGCTGCAGTCTTAGTTGGGCGATTTCCACCGAAAATTCCAAACAAACTCACTATTTATTTCCACACGTATTTCGTGAAGTTTTTGTTGACATCTGCCGCCATATTCTGGGCTGTTCTGCATACGCATGTCAGAGGTCAACTGAATATTTGCATACTAGGTCGAGGTCACATTATCTGCGCGTGTTCGTGCGCATGGGCAGCTAATGTGACCTCGACCTAGTATGAAAATATTTAGCTGACCTCTGACCTGCGCATGCGCACAATAGCTTATGGCGACCTGATATATCAAGGGAAACTCGATAAATGTGTCCTGAAATAAATGGACATTTACATTATATTTTTTCATAGAAATCGCCCAACTAAGACTGCAGCGATGTCGCTGCACGCTAGCTGGAACAGACCGCACAGTTTTTGGAATGCACTGCACGATAATTATGCCTCAAATACTTTGATCAAGATTTTCAATTTTCACGGCCAGGCGCGAGCCATTGGCTCGGCACAGCGATGTATAAATACAGCGCTGTACACAGTAAGTGTCGACTCTGAAAATTATGTTGACGTAAGAAGTCCGAATCGGAGTGAAAAATCCGAATCGGAGCTGAGAAGTCCGAATCGGAGCAGTTTATGTCCGAATCGGAACAGTTTTTCGAGTGAAACTATTATTTGCTAATCCATATTTCAATTATAATACTAATAATAAAGAGAACTAGACGTCAAGGCCTAAAGATGCCTTGGAGGCATTTCGGTGTGATGAATAATTTATAATACTAGATATCGACGAAAATGAAAAATGTCGACAAATTTCGGGTCAAGGTCAAAGTTCATCCATAATACCCGCTAGACATGTTTGTCTAGGGCGACGAGTCCGATAATACCATCCGTTTCGCTCTACGACGCACCGTTTCCGAGATATCGACGAAAACAAAAACTGCCGACTCGGCAAAAAAATTTCGGGTCAAGGTCAAAGTTAATCCATAATACCCCTTAGACATGTTTGTCTAGGGTGATGAGTCCGAAAATAACGTCCGTTTCGCTCTACGACGCACCGTTTCCGAGATATCGACGAAAACGAAAAATGGCGACTCGGCAAAAAAATTTCGGGTCAAGGTCAAAGTTCATCAATAATTCCCCATAGACATGTTTGTCTAGTGTGACGAGTCCGAAAATAACGTCCGTTTCGCTCTACGACGCACCGTTTCCGAGATATCGACGAAAACGAAAAATGCCGACTCGGCAAAAAAATTTCGGGTCAAGGTCAAAGTTCATCAATAATTCCCCATAGACATGTTTGTCTAGTGCGACGAGTCCGAAAATAACGTCCGTTTCGCTCTACGACGCACCGTTTCCGAGATATCGACGAAAACGAAAAATGTCGACTCGGGAAAAAAATTTCGGGTCAAGGTCAAAGTTCATCCATAATACCCCTTAGACATGTTTGTCTAGTGCGACGAGTCCGAATATAACGCCCGTTTCGCTCTACGACGCACCGTTTCCGAGTGCGACGAGTCCGAATATAACGTCCGTTTCGCTCTACGACGCACCGTTTCCGAGATATCGACGAAAACGAAAAATGCCGATTCGGCAAAAAAATTTCGGGTCAAGGTCAAAGTTCATCCATAATACCCCTTAGACATGTTTGTCTAGTGCGACGAGTCCGAAAATAACGTCCGTTTCGCTCTACGACGCACCGTTTCCGAGATATCGACGAAAACGAAAAATGCCGACTCGGCAAAAAAATTTCGGGTCAAGGTCAAAGTTCATCCATAATACCCCTTAGACATGTTTGTCTAGTGCGACGAGTCCGAAAATAATGTCCGTTTCGCTCTAGGACGCACCGTTTCCGAGATATCGACGAAAACGAAAAATGCCGACTCGGCAAAAAAAATTTGGGTCAAGGTCAAAGTTCATCCATAATACCCCTTAGACATATTTGTCTAGGGCGACGAGTCCGAAAATAACGTCCGTTTCGCTCTACGACGCACCGTTTCCGAGATATGCAGGATGCCTCAAGGATGACTCAGCAAAAAATTATTTCGACCTCTAGGTCAAAGGTCGTTTGAGGTATCGATCCCAAAATCAATAGGGTTCTTCCCTGGTGATATATAAACCTCCGTGCAAAATTCTGCAACTTTTGCCTGAATATTTTTTGAGTTATCGTCCGGAAACCAAGTTCCTCGATTTCATCCTCACGGACCTCACGGACCTCGGAGCCGGATCAAAAAAAAAAGTACACCCTAGAGATGTTTGTCTAGGGCGACGAGTCCGAAAATAACGTCCATTTCGCTCTACGATGCACGGTTTCTGAGATATGCAGGAAGCCTCAAGGATGAATCAGCAAAAAATTATTTTGACCTCTAGGTCAAAGGTCGTTTGACAGATCGATCCCAAAATCAATAGGGTTCTTCCCTGGTGGCATATGAACCTCCATGCAGAGTTCTGCAACTATTGCATAAATATTTTTCCAGTTATCGTCCGGAAACCAAGTCTCAAAATTAGCCTTGATTTCATCCTCACGGACCTCACGGACCTCGGATCCGGCTCAAAAAGAATAGGGTTCTTCCACATTTCTGACTTGTGGTGAAAATTTGACAAGGATCCGTCAAGGCAATCTAAAGTTATCGTCCGGAAACCAAAAGTGGCGGAAGAAGAAAAAAAAGAAAAAAAAAAAAAAAAAAAATTCTGCTAAAACCATAAAGGCATTTCTGCCGAAATGCCTTAATAAGGAAGATTAAAAATAAATAGTAGATCTATCTGAAGATTCGGTCGTTTGTCCAGCCTCCCTGAGCCTCCCGTAACGCAACCACTGTTGATGTTTGTAGATTGCGGACTGCTACGTGACAATTCCGGCTGTATTGGATGCCTACTTTAGGACCTGAACTTTCATTGTTTAGAATTTTCAACGGTCATACTATATAAACCACAGGCATTTGAAGACCATTAAATTGACGGTACAATGTGCTGTATATAATAATATATACAAGGCACTCAAGCCCCTGTCGGGAAAATGGTGGTTGGACAAACACTCAAAACTTCAAGGCTCCAAAAATGCTACCTGTCCACCAAATTGGATGTTTGTGGATGTGCACAACGGATGTTTTGAATCCAAATTCTAGCCACGCAAGGTCTTGGAAGCAGTACTGGTGATATAAAATGTGCTAGAAAACCTTTATTTCATAGATATTATGTGTCAATACTGTATTAATTTGGACATAGAGTCTTCACGGCTTCCACGGGATATGCTGGTTTGTATCAATTCGGTGGATAAGTAGCATTTTTGGAGCTTTGAAGTTTCGAGTGTTTGTCCAAGCACCATTTTCCCGACAGGGGCTTGAGTGCCTTGTATATATTATTATATATAGCACAATGTACCATCAATTTATTGGTCTTCAAGTGCCTGTGATATAAACGAGTATATATATAACAAGTTGATTTTGTTTTGTTTTAAATGTGAGTTTTCAGTGTTGCATTTTTCCGACTTCGATATGATAGGCCTACATGTAGCTAAATTACGGTATAGCCTATGATGCTTGAAATATTTTTTTGAAACGTTTAATGGAAATTGAGACGAGCGCGAGTTCTAATTTTCAAAGGATACAGTTTTTTTTTCATATAATAATGTTTTTTTAATATCTATATCCAATAGTAAATAGTGAGTAAGTAAATTATATCGTCAACACAATTTAGACATCGATTTTATCGCCCAACACACTCCGATTCGGACATATACTGCTCCGATTCAGACTTCCAAGCTCCGATTCGGATTTTTCACTCCGATACGTGAGTTTGGAAATGTTTTCAGGTCAGGTCAGTGGAATTGGGTCGGGGTCGAACGGTATAAATACAGCCAAACCATGCTGTCACGATACCATTGTGGAGTCACTGTCACCAACACATTACTCGATTTCGCCTGTACAATGCTAACCTCTTTGTGTACTTCTAGTCTAGGGAAAATAGGGTTCAACCTCAAACAAATTGCAATACTTTCGATTCATGTTTTTTTCCACTCTTCAATAGGAATACAACAATCAGTAAAGAATCTACTCGAATCAACAAAGTGGAAGAGTGTCTAATTAGCATAAATCCAAGATGGCCGCCGCGGACTTGTCGGAAATACCGAAATCACCATATCTTCTATTCTATTCATGCTATTGACATGATTTTGGTGTCAAAACAAATGGTTTTCAGGTCAAGGAATTCAACTGGCACATTGAAATTTATCATAAATGTCATTTGTTTGATTTATTGAACTACTTCATGTGATTTATATGACAATTCTATGAAACGTGATATGTCGGACACACAAAAACGGATCACGTTCTTGCCTTCAAGGATCTCCATTTTGGTTATAAAATATAGTTCCAATATGATAATAAAAGATTTCTTGAGCAATGATGCGACACATTAATATGTTCTGATTGGGTGATTGTGGTGGTGTTTATGCCTAAGTGTGTCAGAATATATGTTACCCCATTTTTGATACATATCAAACTTCTCTATTCCTTCTTGCAAATACATGTACCATACTTCAGTGGGTAGTGCATCTTGCACCTACCGGAATATCCTGAATATATCATTAAATATTTCTCTGTTTGGAAACAAAATTGAAAGGTCTGGAGGTTTTGACATTCTGGAGGAAATCCGGACAGGAGGTTGTGTCTGCGGATGTGTCCTCATCCATGGCTCTGGTCTGGATAGCTTATCCGCTATTCTGTAATCTGTCGGAGTCACCATCTGATCCACAGAATGATGTGTCCTTCGCTTGCAGCGAGTGTCGACGATTCTGGATATAATTGGCACCCGTTTGACTCGTCGTCACCTGATAAGAATGTGGTGCGACTCATGACCATGATGACGTGACTGTAGCCTTAGACTTCCATTAATCCTCAGACCGAATGCAGACTTTATCCCCAGCATGTCATTCTTTGAGTGAGTTTGTAGTTCTGTCATAGAAGCGTTGCTGTTTGCAACTTTCCTCTCGGTGACAGTTACTTGTGTCTCGAACCTGGAAGTCTACTCCGTAACTGTCTGTTTATTAGGAGCTGAGACGGAACTTGCCACATTCCAATGGTGCAGTGCGGTATGCCAAAAAAAAGGCAAGGTATGAGTCCACACTGTTCTCTTTGCACTATTTCCACAGTCTCCTAATAATTGACGCTCTTTTTTCACCTTGCAATTCGACTGTACACAATGTGGTTAAATGTTCAAAGTAATAGTGTTCTGCGAACTGCTGAAACTCAAATCTGGCAAACTGTGGCCCATTGTCACCCACAACTTGCATGTATGCCATTTCGACCGAATAGAGATTTCATGTGAGAGATGACTTCTTTTTAGTTGTGTTTTTGAGATGAGCAACATCAGGGTAGTTCGAGTGATAATCGAACACAATCAGATAATATCGGTCCTCGAGGTGGAATAGATCCGTGTCCACTTTGTGCAATGCTGTGATGATGATGCTGGTGTGTAGGACAGTTAAAGGTCTTACCGTTGCAGCCTCATCATCAAACGTTGAATTCTTGAATTCATATCGACCACGTTTATTTTGGCTATGCTAACGAACATCTTGTGGTCTGTTTCAAATTGTATTTCAAGTCCGTCCATTCCTGACCATGGCTATTGCAGTCAATTCCATTCAGTGCGTTGTTGGGGTGATGATATAAGCGTCGATGTTTGAGATGCCAAGTTGTGGTCCACGTAATTGGCCATGCCCATGAAGTGTTGCAGTGCAATACTGCCAGTAGGCTTTTCCGTTGATATGACTGCTGATACCTTCTTTTTATCAGGTGGTACCCCGTTTGAAGACAACTGGTATCCAAGAAATGCTTTCTCCTCACTTGTGATGGCATACTTGTCTTTGTTGAGCTTGAGGTAGTGCTTGCAAACTTACTGCATTACTGCACGCAGTCTAGTGTCATGTTCTTCCTGTGTCCTCCCCCACATAAGGACTTCATTCATTTACACTCTAACGCCTTCCAGACCTTCAAAAATACCTTCTATCACTCTGTGGAAAGACTCATATACCAAATGGCAATCTCTTTCAACAATAGCGTTCAAATGGTGTATTGAATGTACATAATCGAGCACTAGAAAAAGTACTTTAGCTCCAATCATTTCACTCAAAATTTCTTCCTTCTATGGGAGCTGAAATTATCTCAAGCAAATGCGCAACACATCGTTGAGCTTGTGAACAATGACCATTGAATTTACCCACTTTGTAGGTTGTGTTATCTTTGAATTAATTCCCATACTTCCATTCCGTTCAGCTTTTTTTTAGCTCATAACGCAAAGCTACTGGTACTCTGCGTGCTGCATGTACCCAGGAGCAGAGTTATCTATCGATACAATTCTGTGTGTGAATTACAGAGCTGCATGCTGCCCTGCAATATGTTCGAATGCTTCAGAACACTTGGAAACAAGATGTTTAATTCGACTGTCATCATATACAGCGTCAATACTCAACCTTTTCACAAGACCTAAGCGTTCACAATCATTAACACCCATGATTGTTTGGCCCAACTGGATGACTACAATCATACATTGATAGGTTTTGCCATGTTTAGTTACCTGCAGTGTATATTTTCCTTGAGTTTTAATCTCTGTGCCACTGTAGGTTGTCATTTTTTTCTTATTCTGCAATGTGACGTGGCTGCACAGCCAACTGTATGAAATCATCATTCAGTATCAAGTTACCTTCGGCCCAGTGTCTAACCTGACAGGCAACACACTCTCATTCACAATTAGGGGTGCGACCCATTTCAGTGTTACAACATTACAATTAACATCACCATGCTTATTCACTGTACACTCATTTGCATCATCGTAATGTACATCATCATTTCACACGATGTACATTCTCATTTCACACCATGTACATTCTCAGTGCATTCTCAGTTCACACGACCAAAGTCTGGTCACTTTTATCATCTTGCTGATTTTGAACTACTTGAACTTTTTCATCAAGTTGTACCTGCTTCCATAGCGCACAGTCTTGACGTGGTTTAATCCCCCACAAGTCACGTGTTTTTTTTCGTAAGTGGGGCATCTCCCAAAGTGATGTATCTCGAGACCATTTGCGGGCTGCCGGTTGCTGTTGATCACTTGATCTGGCACTGGTATCTTTCTTGTTGGACCACAATGACTGTGTTTTCACGCCTTGCTGTTGATACGTTTGCTGTGGCTGTCGTGGCCGCTGTACCCTTGCAGGTTTCGATACTTTGAGTTTTTGCTTATGGTCCCTTGACCCAACATTGACGCCGCCTAGTTCGGTGGGATGAACGCCCACTGGCTGATTGTTGAAAGCTTTCATTTGACTTTGGGTAATTTCGTTGGCATGGCAAATTTTTACATTTTTTTTTCAAAGTCAAGTCAGCTTCTCACAGTAACAGCTCTTATACTTGGTTGGATACACAATTTGGTCAGAAGAATCACATATTGCAGATCTTTACTTTCAAACGTAAATCAGTCACGAACGGATCACCATGTTTTTGTCCACGACTGTGGAAAATATACCGCTCATACACCTCTTTCTTTTTGGGCGAGCAATATTATCCAAACCTTTGAATCAATGTGTCATATTCCTCTATTTGTGCTTGAGTCAGATAGAGTGAGGTGTTGGAAATGTTGATGTCCCCATGGCCGGCAATCGAAAGAAGGATGTCCAAGGAACAAAGTGGAACGGGTATTAACTAATCAGTGGCAGCATGGGTGAAACATTTGACCTGTGGAATGTGTAAACCAGTCATAAAAAACAGTCAAAAAATAGAAATATGTGAAAACTTAACCAAATGTCACCCAGTATTAATTTCAGTGTGCTAATTGACTTTCTTGACATTGGAAACATATGGTTACACATCAAAATCATGTTAATAGCATGCATAGAAGATATGGTGATTTTAAGATTGACGAAAAACGATTTAAGTCGATCAGACTTTCTTCCACTATGAGATACTTCAACCAAATGTCATACAGTATTAATTTGGGTGTGCTAATTGAATTCCTTGACCTTGGAAACATATGATTAGACATCAAAATCATGTTAATAGCAGGCATAGAAAAATAGATATGGTGATTTGAGGAATTACGAAAAAGTCGATGGTGGCCATCTTGGATTTAAGTCGATCAAACTTTCTTCCACTATGATATACTTCAACCAAATGTTATCCAGTATTAATTTGGGTGTGCTAATTGAATTCTTTGACCTTGGAAACATATGGTTAGACATCAAAATCATGTTAATAGCATGTTTAGAAGATTATATATGGTGATTTGGGGATTTTGGAAAAAATCGATGGTGGCCATCTTGGATTTACGTCGATTAGACATTCTTCCACTATGATAACTCAACCAAATCCCATCCAGTATCAATTTAGTTGTGCCAATTGAATTCCTTGACCTTGAAAACATATGTGCAGACATCAAAAACATGTTTATAGCATGCATAGAAGATTAGATACAGTGATTTGGTGATTTACGGAATGTCTCTGGCGGCCATCTTGGATTTACGTCGATTTGACCTTCTTCCACTATGTTGAATGGAGTAGATTCTTGATATGTTGTTGATGACATATTTCGCCATCAAAAATTATATGAATCATTACTATTGCAATTTGTTTGAGGTTGAGCCCTTTATGGACTTAATTTCCCTAGACTATTCGAGTTCACCGCGTCACTCACGTTTGAGCATGGTGTGTACGAATACGTGAGTTCGGAAATGTTTTCAGGTCAGGTTAGTGGAATTGGGTCGGGGTCGAGCGGTATAAACACAGCCAAACCATGCTGTCACGCTACCATTGTCGAGTCACTGTCACCAACACAATACTCGATTTCGCCTGTACAATACTAACCTCTTTGTGTACTTCGAGTTCACCGCGTCACTCACGTTTGAGCATGGTGTGTACGAATGTTTTGTTTATACCATTTGACCTGACCTAGAAACATTTCCGAACTGGCTTATGTTTTGTTTATACCATTTGACCTGACCTAGAAACATTTCCGAACTGGCTTATTCGGACTTCTTACGCACCCGCAGTTTGAGGATCATATGGATTAGGCAGCTCGTTCATGCATCGTACATTTGCAAACATTCTATATAATTGTATTCACCTATTTTGTTGTTTGTTGTGGCAAATTGACAAAAATATAAAACCAACAAGGTTAAATACAAGGTGTTTAAGTTTAAAGTGGAAATATTGGAACCATTGGCGTCCATGATGTAAACAAACGTGCATCGGAGACTTCCGATTGGCGTGATTTGATTGGATAAAATATGTATGGAATGCTTGACTTGGAGATGCGGGAAAGGCGATATGCATTTTGAAAATACATGTAGCCGTGTACACATTCTTGGAATAATGGATATAGAATATCAATTTGACAGCCAAAATTGGTGTAGAAACTTCTTCTGAGTTATTTATTAGTTATCGGTGAATAATATACATAATTTTTCACCAAATTCAATCGATTAATGTCAAGTCATATTTACTGTATTATTTGAAGTCACGATAATTGGGTATATTGATAAAATAAAATAGACATACCCGGTATTGACAGTATCTGACAGTTGTTATTGAGCTACAAGTCGTTATTTACCACACTCGTGGGTGGGAGTATGGGAACTATATGGTACGTGGGAATGGGTGGGAGTATGGGAACTATATGGTATGTGGGAGTGGGTGGGAGGATGTGAACTATAATCTTGAAGCTTAAAGATTATGACCATTTTAACGCTATTACATTTAGTAGGATTTATATGGCGCCATCTTAGCCTCAGCAAGCCATAACAAGCAAAAGCAACATAAACTCACTGATTATCCCCACTAAAACTATATATAATGGGTGTTGATAACCAAATATGAAGATAAAACTTTAAATTCTGACATATTAAAATACAATGTACCTTATAAAAAGGAACCTGTCAATAACTTCACACAACTCATTAGTTTACTGATTAGCTAACAGATTTTCCTAGACTATCCGGGAAAAAAATGCCGGATGTTTTTCTGTTTGAAAATATAGCTTTTGAACAAATCATGATGTCAGCATATATGTTAAGACCTTTCTATTCATTCTCATCGGGTGGTACCGTATTGACGCGCATAGAGCCGCATGCGCATATAAGTGAACATGCGTCTCTATCCGGATAGAGGCGCATGCGCCACTATGTGAAGCAGTTGATATTGCATTGTATTGCATTGCTGGCTCTTGTATTGCATTGGCAGACTCACAATGTTATATACAATGTCTTTACAATGATATGTACATTGTTATCTCGTAATGCTTTTCAACCCAGTCCTTAGCTACGTTGAGTATTTTTCATTGATGAAAATGAAATTAGACTAATTTCTATTGGAATGTTTCATGTGATATGTAGGCCTATGTGTTTCAGGAAAATTATTAGGAACATATTAGCTGCTATATTAGGAATATATATTAATAGGAACATATTAGCTGATATATTCACATGACCAATACGTGAAAATTGGCGTGCACCTGTACGTGAATGTTGGGATGCGCCTTTATTCGGATATAGGCGCATGCGCCTCTATGTGCATAAAATTGTTTCCAGAATGTCTCTCAAAATGCGAAAATCCGCTTGTAGGCGCATGCGGCTCTGTGCGCGCCAATACGGTATTAAATGTGCCAACATAACATTGGCACATGTTATGTTATCAGAAACCCTCTCTTATGGGTTTCTGGTGATATATAACCTTAAGCCTGAAGAGTCAACGTGCAGTCAGCGTGAGCTGTTTATTTCTTCAAAGTGAAGATGACGTCTACAAAAAACATACTAGCTATGACCAAATAAATTCACAAATATAGATATATACATTTATTAATTTCTTCAGGTTTTTTTCAGCACCGGTACGCATTGTGAATCATTTTGTACTTCTAACTAAACAACCCCCTAATTAGGCCTATGCCAAGAATATTGTACAAAAAACTATCTTTTGGCCAAAAAAATACCGGTCGTCATTTGGCTTTTGGGGCCCTTTGACAGCGGACCTAGACTCTCAGCTGATCAACCAAGGTTTGGAAGCTACAAACAGTCTCAGAGATAGTCCTGACTACGAACGGTTGTATGAAAAACTATAATTTGATAAAGGCAGGGTTGTTTTTTGGACAGGATATTGTCCAAAACCTGTCTAAAACCCCTTTTGGACTTCCAAGACTGTCCAATACTGGCATGCTGGTGAGTAGGCCTATGTATATCTGACATAATACAAATTTGAGCTGCGAAAACCTTATGCAATGAAAATGTGGATTCACAAGTATTTCATCTGCTAATTGAATTGATACATGTACAATATGACCAGATGATTCAGATGTTTGTTTATATCAAATGACCTAAGACGAAATAACTGTAGTACACACATGTAGAAAATTTAAATCAAACAAACCCAGAGAGGGGGCGGACTCTATAGATGTACCGGTACCTCCAGCTAGGGTATACTCCCCCCCCCCCCACCCCTTCCTAATGAGGAAGGACCAAAAAAATTCAAGGAGCAATAATAGTAACATCAGCCTGGATTGTTTCTGTAATATATATAATACAAGAAGTTAGGGAATTATTTTGTTCCTGAATCTGTATTTCATGACGCAAATAATGCACTGAATACAGTGAACATGTGTGTTAGAACCATAGACATGTCTATGGTTAGAACTACAGATCTAAGTTGTGTACTCAATAGGACAGTGACAATAGACCATCTGGACACATGTTGTGTAATTGAAATCTGAACAGATGTCTTTGAACTAGTGATCATATTCGATCGTTGATCCTTATAGAAAAATGATTGGAGGTTTTGGACATCTTGCGTTTTTCGGACATGTCCAAAAGGTATTTTGGACGGACGGTTAAAGGGCCACTGTATGGGATTCGGCTTTTAGGGTATTTCCAAGATTTTTCTCCCGACGCTTCTATTTATAGAACAAAACGTCAGATGACGTTTTTGGCCTAGGATCTCTGCCGAGCCGACCTGGGCTGATCTGACAATGGGGTACCTGCAGATGCCATGTGCTTTTGGGGCTTTAATGCCCAAGAAGTACAAAAAACATCATGTCCATTGTCTGCATTATGCAAAAACAAACATGACAAAAATTTAAGTAACATTATTACGTTTTTGTATGTATTTGGCACAGTAGACTGTTTCTATGGTTTATCTATACCCGAATTACATGGTGGCGATCCTGGTGGCAAACAGGAACCCCATTGGCTCGGCAAAGCTTCTGGGTCAAAAACGTAATATGACCTTTTGTTCTATAAATAGAAGCGTTGGGAGAAAAATCTTGGAAATCCCCTAAAAGCCGAATCCCATACAGTGGCCCTTTAAAGACCTAGTAGCATGCCGATGAAAGTGCTTTTCAATTAGTCCATTATGAATACTTATCTGTAAATTCGAACGAATTTTACAAATACAATCAATGGGTTTCGAGATATTGAATCAAATAGGCACTCCTTCCGTAATTTGCCGAAGATTCTGATCACGATTTTAGTATGGGTCACGTGGTTTGTGACGTCATTTGAGGCAGTACTGAAAGTACATGTACCCAACCAGGTAAACTGCATGTCGCATATTCATTTTCGTTGTGTATGTTTGACAATTCAAGTGAACGGGTGAGATGGTGGGAATACGGCATTTCTTGTCTTGATATTTAGAATCAGTACTATTCATTCTCCCAGAAGGGAGGTATGTTGAACTGCAAGATGTCCAGTATTTGTTGGTTTTCACGTGTTTTCTTTTGAATCTCATGCATTTTGGAGTGGTTTTCTATCTTTGAGATGACCGCCCAAATTACGTGTTTTACGTTTTTGGCCAGCCATCAAAGCACATTTTGCCTCAACTGACGTCACGATTACGGAAACTGCCGAAGCTATTTTTTTCATCGGCATGAGAAGGCGATTGCAATACTGGCTCAATATACTCGATTATATGTCGCTGTTACCAATGAGGGGTTATCAGAAATATCTGCAATCACCAGCTGGCAGCACTGCTTTATCAGTCTTATGACGTCATTTTACTGTTTTTGCTGGCGTTATCAATATAAACGTAATTTTCCCGCCAAAATGTACGTCATTAATGGTTACAGACGATATCCGTTTATGATTTTGGCGCCAAAAAGGACTGATAGTACAATGCTGCCCTCTGTTGAATGATGTTTGATAACCCCCTATTAACGCGAACATCTTTTTTATCACCAAATGTCCACAATGCCTTTATCTGAACAGGAATAAAACCATATAATGGTACCTTGCTACTATGACTTTAAATCCGTGGGAAAAACCTTGGTATTTTCCACCCTGTCCAAAACCTGCCAACCCTGGTTATAGGGCATTTCCCACCAAACTGCATGAGTTGAATTGTTGAAACTAAAATCAACTTGATTCCTAACCCTGGGATTTTCAAAGTTTGAGTTTACAGAGTTCACATTGAACCGCTGCATGAAATGCGCCCAGTAGTAGTAGATGGTTCACCTCTTTATTCTAAAACTCTCTGGTAGTCAGGTAGTGGGCGTACTAGTGCTAGCAGTAGAAGTGACCTCTGCAGGCTGGGCATATCCAGTTAATGAGTAAACCTATTCATGTATTTCGGATGTTTCTTTTGGCTGATCAAGCCGCTATACGGTGGCTTTCCATAAAACCGGATGTTGTTGATCCAGCGATAGAAAATGGCGCAAAATTTGTTGGCGGACCTCGTTTCTTCGGACGAAGAGAATGTTGTACCGAACAAAGTTGCCAGTGATACGACTGATTCTGACAGTGACGCACCACCTCCGGGAGTGAAAAGACAGCGATCTACGGTTTCGTTGTGTAACACGACCGAACATGGTACACTTGAAAACACACTGGGAATGGGGTTGGGAAAACCCACACAAAATTTCCCACTGGCAATGCAGTCCTCATTGCCAGCGAAACCGAAAGGACTGTTCAGTAGCAGCAACATTTACGCGGTGCGCAACACATTGGATGTTGCAAAAAGTGCAGTTACGACTGATGACACTGATGAAGAAGATGAAATTGAGAATATCTTCAAGAAAAAGAAGCCTCAACCTCGGGGTAAACCTAAAGCAGCAGGGAGAAAAAGAAAATCGTCTACGAGTGATGACGCAAGCTCACAACGGAAGCGACATGTATCAGTGAACTCAGACACAGAAGAACCAGGGGCCGATTCTCTGAAAGAGTACGAGACTAAGTATGTTGTGCTCAGCGAGGATGAGGACACAGAAGTCGAAAGCGGTGGAGATGAAAGAGAAGAATTTCTCTCACTGAGTCAGACTCGAGAACCAACGCCACCCCCCTCCCCTTCAGTAGAGGTTGTCGATGTAGACACACCACCTCCACAAACCACCAGAAGAGCGACGCGTGTGACTAGAAGGCAAAAACGGCAGCAAAAGAAAGCAAAGGAGACTGCAGAAGCATTCACACGGGTACAAACTATATTGGAAGACCTTCCGAATGAAGCAGATGTTTCCATTGTGGAAGTGACGCCGACCAAGTCAGAAACTGAGCGAGAAATATCTGTCAAGATACGCAGTCGCTCAGGGATTCAGCGCTTCAGCATGAAAAAGAAAGACAGCTTTGCAGACATCGTTGAAGCTATGGCCCGACATGAGTTTGTGAAGGCTGTGCAGGTCGCACTCTACTTGAATGATCAGAAGATCCACATGTATGACACTCCGCAAACCCTGGAATTGCAGGTCGCTGATATAGTTGAGTGCTACATTCGTAAGTTAGACGAAGTCACAGTATCGGATGATGAAGATGACTTCAGTGATCCAGACATTCTCAAAATACAAGTCCAGGGAAAGGATGCCAAGTCCAAACTGATCTTGCCCATTCGTAAGGACGAACCGATGGAAAAGCTCATGAGGGAGTATTGTTCGAAAAAACAACTTGCCTATGACAAAATGAGCTTTCAGTTTGACGGGGAAGATATCTCACCACATGATACCCCAGATGATTTGGAACTTGAAACAAACTATTGTATAGATGTCATTTGATCAATGTTGCTGCAGATCTATGTCTTCCTTGCTGTTTCATGATGTTGAAAGGAGAAAGAATGCTACCTTGCCATGAGCACAAAAATTACCCATTGAAATGTCAACACCAAGCCGTTTGAGGCCAGGTATAGAGGTCTCATGAAATATTTGTTTAGGCCTTTTTGTTCGATATTTAACCACATACTAGTAGATAGCTTTACTTTCATTAATCTGAGCATGTACAGGGTACGTAGTTACCATCATGACCATGTCAACCAGGTTCATGATCGTGTGTATGATACCAGTATCAAATGTTTACTTATAATGTGAATTACTGGTACTTGAACGAATAACTACTATTGCATTCACTTTTCATTGAGCTGTCATGGACGAACAATCAAACATTATGCAATCACCATGGATTAATGTGCGTTGTGCACTGATATTGTTCAACACTGTGTTACTGTTGATGTAAATATACAACTCAATAGATTGTATATATTATTATGATACAGATAATCAGATCAGTTGTTTCATTAATGTATTAAGATGTGTCGCATTCATAATGATTGTTACAGCCAAAATGCAGAATTTCATGATTTAGATATTTCATGTAGGATAATTGCAAAATATTTACAGGTATTGCGTAGAGTAAATATATTTTCTTTGTGTTAATAACATATGAATACACCTTGTATATATTTTTGTTTTCCTGAAAATAAGTACCGATAGATGAACTGCCTGAAAACCAAATGTTGAGCTGAATCATTTCATAATATTTATTTTTTATGTTGAATACTATGTAAAATAGTTTAATAAAATCTGGACATTGTGCAACATGGTGAATCTCTAATAGTCAGGGGGCTTAGTCAAATAATTGTTCAAATTGGGCTACAAGCACCATTTTGGGATCAGAGGTAGATATAACCATCACCTTTTGAATTTTTGAGGGAGCCAAGCTGGGCTCCCCCTGTGTCGGCCATTTTGCATAAATCAAAGATGGCCGCCACCCGGAGATGATTTGCGGCCCATAACTGCACTAATATTTGTGATAGAGACATGATTTTTGGTTCTAGACCATGGTTTTCATGGGCAAGGAATCAAATGGCGTCACCAAAATTCAGATCTGACCAGTACTTCATCGATAATGCAATATGGCCACCATTTAGAGACTTCGAAATCACTAGAAATTCCAATGTTGGCCGTAACTTTTTTATGACTTTTGTGTGTATAATTGTGATAGCAGCATAGCTTCTGGTTTCAGACCATTTACAAATGTTGTGTCTAGGTAGAGCACAAAATGAAATGCTGTCAATAGAATCCATATTGAAAAGAAAATTTACGAGAAAATTCAAGATGGCCACCAGGCGCAGGACTGAAATGGTTACAATCATCGAAGAAAATAACAGTCACCATCTTTGTAAGAACTTCAAACTGGCACTTGATATATATGTCGTACAAAAAAAAACAGTGAGTTCACTATTATTCTGTACAGCCGTGACATTTAGTCAACATAGAACACATTTTGTGATTTTGCATTAATCAGGCTAAAGTATCATAAGTAATATATACACTGAGCGCGAGGTGAATTAGAATATTATGGACCGAGCGACGAATCCGCGTGGTTTCGTAATATTCTAATTCACCGATCGTAATAATCACCGAAGCGCAAAGTGTATATTTGACTTTGTTACGGTCCCTCCATCCCCCTTCTACCCTCTAGAGCGGAATATGAGAAATGAACTGGCCCGTCGCGCTCCAATTCAGCCCAGCTTGTACACGTGAGTCATATATGGTCATTTTTGAATATACAAAATTCTTTACATCTGAGAACAAAACATAGCTTACATGATGGCAGTGTTCCATAGTATTGATAGTATTATATGATCTTTATCCTGGCTATGATAAGGGAATGATTTATTGTATCCCCCGAACGAAGTTCGGCGGATACTATGGATTTGTCTCCGTCGCGCCGCCGCCGCCGCAGAGATTTTCTTGTGAACGCTCTACAGGTTGCAAATCTTAACCGATTCTAATAATTTTTCATACAGACACATCTTATGGTAAGATCCCGACACCAATCGATTTTGGTTGCCATAGCGACCAAATTGGCCGATTGGCGACACATTTTGTGCTCAAATTAGCCTGTTTAACACACATGGCTTGTGAACGCTCTACGAGTGGGAGTTTTCATTGAATGATCATGAAATCGCACAGGCTCGATGAGAAAGACCGTCACACGAAACCTATTGTTTTTCAGAATGATCAAATAAATATTAATTAGTTAATGGACTAACTTATTACGACCTTTAAAATACCCACTTTGACATCTGTGCTCACTCCAATACCCTGTATTATGAAAGTAAATGGCAATGGATTTTTTGTTCAGAATAGAGAACTGGTGTTTTGGGTGAAAACAGAACAATATTATTGAATAAGTTAACGTTAGTTTTACTAGTTAAGTCTATTATTTCCCACAATAAAAATAGTTAAGATGAGAAACATTTATTATTAAGCTCAACAAGGTAAAAGTTTCGTCCAGTACAAATTTCATGGGTGTAACCAAATAAGTTAAAATTATTTTTACTGGTTAAGTCTATTATTGACCACAATAAAAATAGTTAAGACAAGATATATTTATTATTGGGCTCAACAAGGTAAAGGTTATGTCCAGTGGAGATTTTGTGGCTTTAGCCAAATAAGTTAACACTATTTTTGCTAGTTAAGTCTATTATTGACCTCAATACAAAAAATAGTTAAGACGAGAAACATTTATTATTGAGCTCAACAAGGTAAAGGTTTTGTCCAGTACAGATTTCATGGGTGACCGAAAAAGTTGACATTATTTTCACTAGTTAAGTCTATTATTGGCCACAATAAAAATAGTTAAGACAAGAAATATTCATTATTGGGCTCAACAAGGTAAAGGTTCTGTTCAGTAGAGGTTTTATGGCTGTAACCAAATAAGTAAATATTATTTTTGCTAGTTAAGTCTATTATTTACCTCAGAAAAATAGTTAAAACGGGAAACGCTTATTTTTGAGCTGAACCAGGTAATGGAATTTCACATTCAAATCTAATTCGGAACATATTTCAGGTGAAAATAGACCTTTTTGTGAAAACATTGATCTGGCTCCCATTTTGTCATCTTGAAATGCAGTTTTGGTCAACTTTTAATTTGAATTTCAACTTGAAACCAAGTTTGACACATATCATGAGATAAAATATACGTTATGGTGAAAAGTTCGATCTGGCTCCAAATTTGTCATCTTGAAATGCAGTTTTGGTCAACTTTTAGTTTGAATTTCAACTTGAAACCAAGTTTGACACATATTATGAGTTAAAATATAACTTATGATGAAAAGTTCAATCTGGCTCCAATTTCTCCATCTTGAAATGCAGTTTTGGTCAACTTTTACATTGAATTTCAACTTGAAACCAAGTTTGGCACATATTATGAGTTAAAATATAACCCATGGCGAAAAGTTCAATTCCTTCAACTTGAAATGCAGTTTTGGTCAATTTTTACTCTGAATATCAACTTTGAACCAGGTTTGTCAACTTTTCTGGGTTGACATATAACTTCAGGTGGAAAAGTTGATCTGGCTGTAATTTCGTTATTTTGTCAAACATGTCGAAATGGGAATCCATATGCAGTGATTTTGGAGGTGATCTTGAATTCGACTTTCAATAATCTTGAAAGATCAATGCAGCAATTTTGGTGGAAAACAAAACAGTTGTGGCTTAAGATTTTACATTTCTCTAGTAATCTTTTTTAGCCCTTGCTCTAGTTTTTCATACTTATCAGTAATATATTTGGGGCAACAGGGATGATGAGGCTACGGGGGATACACCCAAGCGGTCGTAGGCGACCGGAAATGTCTAGCTCTATTTAGGTAACTTTTAACCATACAACGCCATAAACGTCAGGTTTGTGGTGGAGCGTTCAAACACACAGCAAGTTGTATTGACCACATTTCAGCCTGATCGTAGGTCATTCTAGTCATAATCTGTCTTAAAATGATCATTGAAAACTATACTTAAATATCCGTGTTCTCCCATTTACATTTTGCACTGCCACCTACAGGCAAATGCATATGGGTTCAGTAGGAACACCACAAACATGTTGTGACATATATATATAATTCTACCTCGGCCCACAGTATGTGACGTCAACCGATATAACTTTCGGCAATGATGAGCACTGACCCGAATGAACACTCGACTGATTCGATTGTTATTTTGAGCATACACATTTTATACACTTGCAAGTGTTATTGGCTGGGTCCTTGCCTGAAAACACGATATCGCCTCGAGGGCCTTTTCGAGTGGATCGTCAAAGTTCAGTGCGCCAGGTATAAAATAAGTTGGTTATATACCCGCCAGCAGGTATATAAGTTAGATATCGACCGCTGGAGAACAATAGGACCAGTAACTAACTACTGTTTCAGACCAAGTAAAAGAAGAGAATGTGGCACATGTCATCTTCTCGAACCTAATGGTTCCCATCTTTGTTTAGACACCCACTTTTGCACTTGCACAGCATTGTGCAATGAAGGCCTGTCCTGTAACACTTGCAGTTGCCCCCTGCATCATTTTGTGCAACCACAGTGCAGTAGTAACGCGCAAGCCTTACTGGCGTCAGGAACCGTGGTCCACAGAAGGAGCCATCCCTGGTTGTTTGCTCCCTGTTCCACCCCCACTGATGAAGGCAGGGACCGTCTTGTGACAGGCGGCTGACTGATTTCAGATGAAGCTGGATCTTTCGACATGTTGAAAGAGAGCTGCCTGGGTGGGAGGAATTTTATCAAGAGAGCGGCAGAGAATCGTCAAAATGTGGTCAACTTTTACTTTGAATTTCAATCTGAAACCAAGTTTGGCACATATTATGAGTTGAAATATAACTTATGGTGAAAAATTCGATTTGACTCAAATTTCGTCTTCTTGAAATGCAGTTTTGGTCAACTTTTAGTTTGAATTTCAACTTGAAACCACGTTTGGCACATATTATGAGTTCAAATATACTCATAACGAGGTAAAGGTACTTAGAAACTTAGGTGAAAAGTTTGATCTGGCTGTAATTTCGTTATTTTATCGAACATGTCGAAATGGCAATTCATATGCAGTGGTTTGAGTGGTGATGTTGAATTCGACCTACAATAAATCTTGAAAGATCAATGCAGCAATTTTGGTAGAAAACAAAACAGTTGTGGCTTAAGATTTTACATTTCTGTGGTAAACTTTTTTAGCCCTTGCTCTAGTTTTTCACACTTATCATTAAAATATTTGGGGCAACAGGGATGATAGGGCTACGAGGGATACACCCAAGCGGTCGTAGGCGACCGGAAGCGTCTAGTTTATTTTTTTTATTTGTTACAGACAGGGTTCTTTATAAATCTGGATATAATTCTGGATGTCAGCATAGCTTGGAAGATCTTATCTTTATTATTGTCCATTGTCTTCATTTATGGACCATCCTGGAAATAAGCCTTGTGGCTTTAGGGTGCTATCCATGGTGTACATTGTTCTCATGTTCATTTCATTGTATTTTACGTGTTTTTACATGTCATGCTTTTTACACCGAATAAAATCAAATCAAATCAAATTATTAAATGATTGACCATCACCATGTCTGGTGCATAAGAACCTTAAAACAGCCTTAGAATGGTAGGACTATCAGACCTTCCTTTCTTTGAAAATCTATCCTTCATTTACAACAGAACTAAGCAGACTTCTAAAGTAAAATTCTACTTATTGATTTCACAAGGTTCAGTTGTAAAATACACCTTAGAAACCATCTCCGAGAAACTAAATTAAAAAAATATTTCGGGGGCGTACGGCCCGAACCCCCAGACCGCATAAGGCTACACTCGCTAGTCAGTGATGTATCCTCCATTCACAACAAAAACAGACTCCTAAAGTGAAAATCTACTTAGTGATTTCACAGGGTACAGTTGTAAATACACCTTAGAAACCATCTCAGAGACACTAAATTCCAAAAAATTTTCGGCGGGCTCACGGCGCCCCCCAAACCCCCAGACCGCATAAGGCTTCGCTCGCTACGCTCGCTCACACTTTTTCAAGATTACGTACATTTAAGAAGAGCACCCCCCCTATTCAAAAATCCTGGATCCGCCCCTGACTGCCTGTTAGGGATACCGTACTGCGAAAGCTGTGCAACCAGTTGTTGATCCCATGCCGACAAACACTTGGTCCACCACTGTGGATCTAGATGTTGCACCACCCGCTTCAAGCGGATCAAATATGAGGACCACTTCCTTGTCTGCTGATGTCGACAGTGACATTCTACCGTATCTCACTCGCTCGAGAAATGTACGCAGCAAAAAACCGAAAGCCCCAAAGTATTTCCTGCTAACATCCAGTGAAGTGATGGAAATGCAAATGGTGAAACAAAGGGAGAAGGAAGAAAATGAACGACAGAAACAGGAAGTATGCGCCAAAGATTGCTCAAGGAGGAGCAAAATGTTCCATGAAATAGAAACCAATGAAGAAAAAAGGAAGTAGCACCAAAAAAGGGACAAAGGTATCCAGCATCCAGAGTCGGTCGGATGCAGAGGAAGAAGTTTTTTGTATATATTGTAATGAGCAGTACATCCAACTACCATACGAAGACTGGACAGTGTTCTTCGTGCCTCAAATGGTGCCACGAGGCTTGCTCCATCAGCATCCCTGGAAATCACATCTGCGACATGTGTAGAAAGTGATATGCTCATGATGCCATTTGTAGAATACAATTGCTGTTGTAATAATTTAATGCAAACTGCTGTCAGTATTGGATGCTGATAATTTGCAATTTAAAGAATACAGAACTATTCAACTATGACGCTATTAATACTGGTTTTTGACTGCTTTGAATGATGAATTAACCACAACTTTACGTTTTAAATATACATGCACCCTGGAAATATGCGAAAATTGTTAAATATAATGACCCATGATCCTTCAATTGGCAAAACAACATTGAAATGAATGTTAGGAAATCACTGGCCGCATATAGGTGAAATTATATTTATACCTGGCCAGTATTTGGTAAAGGTTGGCCAGAATATGGTGAACATGACACATATAATCAAACCTGTGGTTGGTGTGATAATGTTGACCAATCAGATAGCTTCTTGTGGCCAGATTCGAGGCAACACCATGATGGACATAAACGTAACCATATGACATGCATGTAAAACCATATTAAACCATGCGAACTATATTAAGATGAACCTTTACTTAATTCATAATCTTGAATATGGCACAAATAAAATGCTCCCGTCTGCAGTAATCAATCAGATGAATGTGACGAGTAACGATTTGGGCAGATGGTTTCCTTCAATATGGCATTAACACATTACTATGTCATATAAGCATCAAAACAACATCGGCAATGGATTCCTCATAGAGGAAAACCCCAATAAAGTGGTGTCATACATTATTCTACCACCCTTGGTTCTCAAGCTATGGCAAATTATTATTCCGGAAGGCCGACATAGAGGGAGCCCAGCTTGGCTCCCTCGAAAAACTGGCAGATGATGGTCATATCTAACTGTAGTCCAAAAATGGTGCTTGTAGCCCAATTTGAACAATTCGGGGGTTTGGGGAGACTAAGCCCCCTGACTATAACTGTTGTTCTTCCTGTCATGAGCTCTATACCAAGATATACAATTGGCTCTATTCAATTCGTATGCTAAGCAGACAGGTAGCTGTGTTACGGACTGCAGGTAAACATTATAATTGGAATGGGGCAGCTGTCCATGTATTTGTATGATCTATGTTCCCATACAACATATACAGTCGTTATAATCTAACAGAAAAGTACAATTACAAAAAGGAAGATATAATTCCCTGTGACACCATATGGAAAAATATATATATATATATTCTGAAAGAAAGAAAAAATGAGAACCAATGAGCATACTAACAGGCTTATTGCTATATTACCAGTTGCATACATGAATAGATGTGGTAAAATTAATCTACATTGTAATTGGCAGATACAAATTATTCAACATGTAAGCTTAAAACTGAAAAAAAGCTCAGTTTTATACATCAATTTACACACTGAGGTAGCCGTTATCTTGTGTTTGAGGACTTGAGGTCACCCATAGGTCAAGTTAGGATCACAAGATGGCACACTGTCAGAAGACACATGTATGACTAATGCTTCCTACATGTATATGCTCGTTATAACACGGTCTTGCAGCACTTTGTCTCCAGTGGCCAATTAATCCTCGAACCTTGATGAGTTTCACCTGGAGTCAAGCTCACTGAAAGATGCACCAATTATGACTTCTTATATACAAGTATATGCCCTGACACAAACTCAGGCTTTATCTTGAAGCGTTTTGTGTTCAATGGTCAATTTATACATTTGGAGCTAGCCATAATTTTGACGTTATGATTGTCCTTTATAACATGTTTGTTTAGAACAATGATGCCCTTTAGAATCATCATAAACTTAGGGACATTGGGTTTCTTTGTACTTCTGTAGGTTAGGTATTTATGACTGAGTCATGTAAAATTTGCTGTTCCTCAGAGGTTCAGGATGTATGACTTGGGTCAAGTGGAGTTTGCTGTCCCTCAGAGGTTCAGGATATATGACTTGGGTCAAGTGGACTTTGCTGTCCCTCGGAGGTTCGAGATGTATGACTTGGGTCAAGTGGAGTTTGCTGTCCCTCAGAGGTTCAGGATATATGACTTGGGTCAAGTGGACTTTGCTGTCCCTCTGAGGTTCGGGATGTATGACTTGGGTCAAGTAGAGTTTGCTCTCCCTCAGAGGTTCAGGATGTATGACTTGGGTCAAGTGGAGTTTGTTGTTCCTCAGAGGTTCGGATGTATGACATGAGTCAAGTGGAATTTGTTGTCCCTCGCAGGTTCGGGATTTATGACATGAGTCAAGTGGAGTTTGTTGTCCCTCGCAGGTTCGGGATGTATGGCATGAGTCATGTGGAGTTTGTTGTTCCTCGGTTTTTCACGATGTATGACTTGGGTCAAGTAGAGTTTGCTGTTCCTCAGAGGTTCAGGAGGTATGACTTGGGTCAAGTAGAGTTTGCTGTCCCTCAGAGGTTCGGGATGTATGACTTGGGTCAAGTAAAGTTTGCTGTTCCTCAGAGGTTTAGATGTATGACATGAGTCAATTGGAGTTTGCTGTCCCTCACAGGTTCGGGATGTATAACTTGGGTCAAGTAAAGTTTTTTGTCTCATATGACATGAGTTAATTAAAGTTTGCTGTCCCTCACAGGTTTGGGATGTATGACTTGGGTCAAGTATAGTTTGCTGTCTTTCAGAGGTTCAGGATGTATGACTTGAGTCAAGTACAGTTTGTTGTCTTTCAGATGTTCAGGATGTATGACTTGGGTCAAGTAGAGTTTGCTGTCCCTCAGAGGTTCGGGATGTATGATATGAGTCAATTAAAGTTTGCTGTTCCTCAGAGGTTCGGGATGTGTGACTAGGGTCAAGTAGAGTTTGCTGTCCCTCAGAAGTTCGGATGTATGACTTGAGTCGAGTGGACTTTGTTGTCCCTCTCGAGTCAATTAAAGCTTACTGTCTCTCAGAGGCTCGGGACGTACGAATTGAGTCAAGTGGAGTTTGCTGTCTCTCAGGGATTCGGGATGTCTGACTTGAGTCAAGTAAAGTTTGCTGTCCTTCAGAGGTTTGGGATGTGTGACTTGGGTCAAGTAGAGTTTGCTGCCTCTCAGAGGTTTGGTATGTATAAATTTGTTGTTTCGGGATGTATGAGTTGAGTCGAGTAAAGGGAGTTGCCCCTGGGAAGTCTGATAGCACCGGGGGTGTATGACAAGCATTGAAGACGTCTTGTGGGGTCCTTTATACAATAAGTGACAAATTCGACTTCAGAGACAGTCAATTTGCTCTGCGGTAAATGTGTGTTTGTGGGTCAAATATATCTTTCATCACGGACAATCTCATAATTACATTGTTCGCATGCTTATGGAGATCATTCAGAAAAAAAACTGAATCTTACAAATTGCTGGTATCTTTGTCCGGTCAAACACACACACACAGAAATCGATAATAAGATGCTAAAACTAATGTTATTCCTGGCCATACCAGACGATGTAGTGTATACACCAAATGCCATATATGTATATCGTGGAACCGCGACTGATGAGACGTTGTGTGCCTGCATACTTTTACTAAGGGGGCATACGGTAGAATTCTATGGTTGGGTGAACTTGCTCAAACTCTTCAGCGAATGTAAAATCATGTGATGACAGCGCCATGTTTCGTGTTTACCTGTCGGAAGATCATGTTTGAGGTAGATCTACACGTACACAGTGCTGAACATTTTACAAACACGAAAGGAACCTGAACTTTGCGATAACAACGCAGGAATACAATGGGTACCATTAATTACTGAGTATAGGATAGACAATGTGAAAGACAGGATTATTTTGTTCTTATTGAATCAATAAGGACCAGTCACCGAGTACGATGTACAAACCTTCTGCACTGCACAGTAAACATTCCAACACTTCATACGAAAAAAAAATGAAATAGTATACTGGAAGTACATTGGCTAAGTGCTGCTCTGTTAAAGAACTCAGTGCTGCTGTTTATGGGACGGATATGAAATAGTGACATAATATGATCATGTTTGTGGCATGGTGTGCCAGGAATACAACACTCTTCCAACGCTGACGTACGTCATGGCTAGATCCAGCACCCGGTGATCATAAAACAGGAATCGATATTCATTCTGCTCAAGCCTAAATGATAGAACCAAGCATCGTAATTCGAACACCATCCATGCCACGATGTCCGTAAGTCTTGGTTCATGCAACCGCTTCCTCGAAGTCAATTCTGACCACCTTTCCTACCCTGTGCCCCTTAAGAAATTGGCCAAGTTCAAACGACACATATCCATAGCTGAAGACCTCGACTTTCTCAACGAAGCAAACGTCGTTGTCTGCGATAAGAAGCGACACTCGGTCAAGATCTTCGACGAGAATGGCCGCTTTGTCAAGACTTTGGCCCGGGGTCTCCGTCCTGTCGGGATCGCGACGACCGCTAGTGGCATGGTCGCCGTTATTGACGGTCGCAAGGCCAAAGAGAAAACCGTCAAGATCTTCTCTCCAGGCAACGCTGACCTCTTCTCGACGTGGGGTGAGGAATTCGACTGGAAGCCCAGGGGTCTCACCTTCAACAACAAGGGCCACCTCATCGTCACCGACGTCAAATCCAAGAACCATTCAGTCGGGATCTACACACTAGATGGCAATCAGATGAGGACCTTTGGGACACAAGGGTCCCTCGCTACGAACTTCAACTTTCCAGGTTACGTGGCCGTGGACATGTTCGATAGGATCCTTGTCTCAGACATGAATAACCACGCTGTCAAGATCTTTGACGATCGGGGCTCGTTCCTCGGGATGTTCGGGAACCATGGTCGAGGTCCTGGTCAGCTCCTGTTCCCACGCGGGATTTGTTCAGACTCTCGTGGGAACATCATTGTCTGCGACACCGGGAACAAGCGTGTCTGTCTATTCTCCGTCGACGGGCGTTACATTCAGGACCTGCTGACCTCGAAAGACTTCCTACGGTACCCGTACGGCGTGGCCTACCAGAAGGACACTAGGAGACTCGTTGTCAGCCAGCACAGCTCCCAGGAGGACGGGCACTTCAAGAAGATGAGGATATATGAACTTGACAAGCTTCCACCTCTTGACTTGGTGCGTGTAAATTCTACGTGAGGCTATTTACTGGACACCATCGGGAACATAAAACAATACTTCGTCACATGAAACAAGTCTAATATGTTTACATAACTGTGATGAATGTTTATTGACTTGTGCATTTCGTATGACAATGTTGACATATTTATTACTAACATGAAGTGATATTTGATTTTCTGAATATATCTGTTCTATCTTTGTTTGTAATGAGCAAATGTTGTTTGTAAACAAGATTTTTTTTTCATTGGAGTCTCATTCGAGGACCAGAGTATCGAAGTTCCTATTCTGATCCAAAGTTAGTGGCCTCCAAACACTGCATTTCAGATTCACTAGTTGAGATTTTCAGGTCGACAACCAAATGTTATAAAATTTGTTTATGGTCATATGGAATGGATGTTACTAGTTCAAATGTTACAATTTATTTTGTTGATGCTGGTACGGACGTCGGATGTTTTTTTTCTTCAATATCTTATTTGCTAATATAGCTAAATTTTCAAAATTAATGTTTCACATAAGGCTTTTACCTCAAATTGATGTGCCCGGTAAATTGGCTTCAATAAGAATGAAATTCACACACGACATGTACATATTACACCACTGCATCTACTTCATAGATTTCTATAATTAATTGTCTGGTAAATGGTAGACGTGATGTCCACTTGAGAGCTGCTGATAAAACCTGAATGGAATGAAAAACGCAAGCAGTCGAGTAATAGAAAACGTAACGACATTTTATTTACAGGTACAAGATCCATAGACTTTACGAGAACAATGTAGACACTCGTGTAACAAGTTGTGAGGAAACAGGGAAATTCTTTTGTCCACATCAACGAGAGCAGACGCATAAACGTTGACTTACAAACATATTTATTCAGCAATACGGATATCGCACAGCTTTCGTCTGCATGAAAATTCAAAATAAAATTTATCTGCAACAAGTAACAGTCTGATTTCCACACAGAATCAAAACGATCAAATTATGATTTTCACACCGTAAATGCAGGGCGGTGGATTGGCAACACATCACGTACAAAACTATGCAAATGTCAAATATATGACACAATTTTGGTGTTTTCTTCTCCAGTTGATAAGTACAAACCACATTCAAAATGCACATTTCATAAAAAGCTGCTTGATAATTTAGTTTGTCCAACTATATACATGCAATAATTGAATGACAATGAATTCTTTTGTTCTTTTCAGTTTTACACATTCACTGAAATTCATTACCAATATTTGGTATTTCAGGTGAACACTTCAGACATTTTTGTAATTGATACTTTGCTAAAAATGATATGATTATACATTATCGGCAACACACAAAAACAATTGTTTGTTCTAGATCTGCTCGTTGTTAATAATCGTAACGTGTGTGAAATATGGCAAGTCGTTTAAACAAATATTCCAAACTTAATGCATAAATTTGAATAATTTCTCTTTAATGGACATTTCATTCATTTTTATTTTTATGACCGTTTTTATTTAGCCCATAGTGGTAACTAATGCTGGCCATCTTTAATTGAACCACATATTGTTTGATAAAATTCATCCAACAATTCATCATCTTGGATTTGGCAGATGACCTACCATAGTAAGTTACATTTTTCTACAGTATCATAAAATTTGTATTGGGATATTAATAATTCTCCGAATAAATAAACAACACCAGCATGTCACAATATCGAATATCATAAGCATCAATAATACACAGGTGGATTTCTTACATTATGTGTCAAAAGTTGAAAAGTATCACATCTACGTGGAAACAATATTACAGTACATTGGAATTATCCATAAATATGGCCACTAATATCAAACAAACTATGGCAAAAAAAGTTTGTGCTCTATGCCCATTGCTATGCTAGCCAATCTGTATAAAGCAATTACTGGTATATCATGTATTTCACCGATCTGTTATCCGTGTGCACCACAGATAATTCAAATGGTCCAGAATTTAACAGTACATACATATAGTCACATTTGGAATTTGGAATCAATCTTTGCAGCATGCATTACATATGTTTTTTTTTTTTGAGTGAATCGTCAGTAAATGGCAGATTTTTTTCTGTGAGAACACAAAGCATGGCTAACTGGCTATGTCCATTCTAACAGAAACAATAAATGAATCCCATCTAGACAGAGCAATACTGGTATACAGTAGAACTTCCGTCACTTTCACACAGACATGTGTAATTGAACTCTGCAAATGTTCATGACATTATATAGCATTTATAACTGCATTCAAAGAAGCACCAAGACTGACAACTTGTACTGCAGATACTAGTAAAGTTTGACAGTTTCAATATTAACAGTGGAAAGGATTTTTCAACATACAGAAAGTCGAGGAACTTACTCAACAATTTCAAGTGTCAAAAGCCAGGATCACTGGAAGAACACAAAGCCACGCACTTGACATCATGGAAATAGCACATGGGATACAATCGCGAACATGTAACATATATGATACCAGATCATCCAGATTCCAGAATCAGCAATGTTGCTCCTCATCAAATCTTTTCTACACAAGGCAGGAAATGTAACATTTACACCGACTGAGATATGAGTAATGACTTTCTTTCGAAAGTTCATTCTGCAATCATGCACATACCGTCAATGACATTTACACATACATGTACACACTGCAGTTGCACAAGTCTTTTCAAAGTGCAAGATGAAATATGTCTCAATGAAACACATAATACAGTAGTAGAAACCCATAAGAGAGACAGTAGTAATAACTTAGTCAAAGCACTTGTTAAGTAGTATACAAACACTTTCAAGACGTAACAAACAAAAATACAATTGACCATCTTGAGTAAAAAATATAACTTTTTTCAAACAGCACACCATCATTGCTTCAAGACAAACATGAAATACTATGTGTACATGTAAGTTGTATTTACAGGATAATTTGATGAAGATCTTTTGTTGATTTTGTCACAGTAATAGAAAGTTTGAACACCTCTTTTGAAAAAATAATGCACAAGATTTTTCTCTGGGACGAGTCCAATGTGCTGCCATCGTTTGACCCTTGTTCTGCTTTACAACAGGATGAAGTCTGCTCACAGAAGAAAAGACAATACAAAATGACTGAGACTTGCTCCCAAAGACTGTCCCCTTTTAACCCAGTCAGGAAGTGGGACAGTTGCAGAGAATCACCTTGCTCAGCAGTTCCTCAACTTGGCAACCAGTTCTATCAAATGGCCAGCCGAGATCTAAGCCAGGCAGAACCGCCTCCAAGAAGTGACAGACTTTCCTCCTTAACTGTCGAAGGCAACCAAGCGGCCTCTTACACACCACAATACGGACATCTAGAACTGTTGCGCTGGATTCGGTGGGTATGACATCGACCTTCTTCGCTGGTCGCTGTCGGTCCTTAACGCAGCACAAAACCTGGTCGAGAAGAATGTCTGCAGTGTTCAAAGTTCGCCGCATACTTGAAGGATAGTCCAAGTTCGGGAACAACGTACGAAGCAATTTGATCACCTTTCGACGCAATGTCATGACTTTGTTGTGTTGGTTGATGAATCGCTGTGGCTTGAAGTTCGTGGGCTTCAGGGTCGCTTTCTTTTTCACACTGTTCTGAGATTCTGAAGGGCGTCGAACTCTGGGCTTTGGAACTGTGACCTCCTTCGCCTTTGTTCCACTGATGGATTTGGCAGAGATCCCTATCGTGTGAGGTCGGATGGGTACCGGTTTTCTGATTGGGTGACTAGCAGCAGTGACTACACAGACACTGGACTTGTGACCAGCTGGGACGCTCTGCTGAGTGGATGTCGAAGCCTGACCGTAACTTGGCATCATACACAACTCTTCACATTCAACACTTGCACTGGAACATGGTCGACTGTGATTTGAGGTTTCCTCAACATCAGCATCATCATCATCAGCACTGGCTTTTTGAAGAAACTTTGTGAACTCACTCAGGAACCCTGTTGACGATGGAGCATTTTTCTTAGACGTGGGCGATGTGAGAGAGGACTTTGGGCAACTTCGAGGACCATGTCTCGGCGTGCTCTGTGGAGTCAAGTACAGTTTCTTGCTTGGACTGCCACTGGCTGTGAAACACACGCTGTCTTCATTCAGCGATGAGAACAAATCATCGTCCAAACACTCATCCTTCTCGAATGCTTCGAAGTCTGAAGAACCTTCCCCAGAGTCTTCACTGTCGGATGACTGTGCTGCCTGGTTGTCCACGAGAGATTGGAGCTCCACCTCTGTAGATTTCTGTGACATGTTCAGTTCTGCGAGGGTACAGTCCGTGTTACACACATCCTCTGGATCTTCTAGTGCACTTCCTGCTGCAAGCTCGTCGACAGCAGTGTCACATGCCGCACTAGTGTTAGGCAAACCCTCAGCGCTCACTGGACGTGACTGAATGGGTTTGTTCAGATCTGTGCAGTCATCCCCATTCATCTCCAGATGAACACAACTTGAATTTTGACAATTTGTCGACTGTTTGTCATGAGTTTCCTCACCAATATCCCTGCTATCCTGGCTGCCATTTGGCAATAACTTACACTGCTCACTGTCACAAACCGAATGTTCAGTGTGGTTCATGTTCGGATCTACCACTCCACCGAAGTGTTTTTCCTTTTCGTCCAGATAGAGACTGTTACCTCGAGGAATGTTTCCGAAAGCAGTGTACTTGGGCTTTGATTGACTTGCACCTTTGTCCACATGAACTGGCAGAGTGGGATCCACGATTCGAGGTGAGGACTCCTGGCTTGAAAGTCCTCCAAGATCCTCAATCTTTCGTTCTGGAGAGGACATATCCACTCCACTGTCCTTAGGCGAGGGCTGAATTGTGGTGTCAACATAACCAGAAGTCTCTTGGTGGTGGGTGACACTTGGAATGATCTGAGATACACTGCCAAGTTCCAACGTGGGCTTCGGTGAAGATATCACAGAGCTAGGGCAGAGGCTCTTCCGCATCTTTTCCATCTCAACGAACAAATTGCGCTCCTCACTTGGAGACTTGCGACTGCCAGTAGATGGTGGTGGATGACTAAATTCCTGTAAGGATCCCTCGTCGACACAAACTGACAGGGGACCCTGGGCGTCTGGTCGTAGTCGCTTGACAAGCGACTCCTCAGACGGTTCTTCTGCTTTCCGCTTTCCGTCCATTGTTACAGCTGATGGACTACTGCAGCATGAAGTCAACAGACACAAATCGACATTCCCACCTGATGGATAAAATATCTGCAATATAAAAGTGAATACGAATGTTCAGCGTCAGCTGGTCAATAAAATTGTGAACATATCCCTGATAATGGTTTGTATGTCAATGTAGCAGTAAAGTACTTACATAAGGATGTAGTTCAGGTGCCTTCACCAAATCCCAAACCTTGTTTTAGCGGTCCGAAACAATAGCAGACCTACAAAAGTAATGTGAAAAAGTAGTTGTAGAATTTTTTTTCCAGTTTACCATGTCGTTTCCTAATCATGTTTTCACATATCTATGGAATGGCACTGATCATCTGATATACATGTATCATTATGTTTATACGACCATATTATGTGAATGTGTGTACACTTGATAATTATGACAAATTAAAACTGTGCTCACTGACAAATTATGACAAATTTCATGTTGTACTATTCATGGCTCATTGATATATCCTGATGTCCCATTAGCTTTTCAAATGTCTCACTGAATTCAAATACCAACTGGTACATGAGGCCATAGTACTGTACTAGTAATACATGCATGCTGCAAGGTCATCAACAAACACATTGGTGAATAAAATTTCCTGCTTGATTTGCATTGGTAGGGATGAAATTTACTAGTAGTTCAAGACTGGTAAATAATTGTGAAATTGTGTGTCACATTTTAAAGTTTACTTTTCACATCTTCACAAGGACAAATAAAGTATTGACGAATAAATACTAGCAATGAAATTGACTACCTGCCATATAGAATACCGGTATTCAAAATATGCAATACCCTTCAGGTACTACTTAACTCATAAGCATACCCTACAAAAGAATCTACATGTAAATATTTCCCTACTGTACTTTCTCTATTGTTTACGACGAACATATCAACTCAGCTTACAGACAATTTGATTTTATGTCCACACTTGGTCTATACCTATACTATTAATGATATACAGCTGTAGTGACAGATGATTAGATCATTCAATCAAGCTTCTCAAGTTTCGTGGCTCAAATTAAATTGGCAGATTGTCACGATACGTGTCATGTTTAATGTGGAAAAATCAGATTGTTGTCCTCATTATATGCAATCGGATGCAAGTGAAAGTAGATGGCCATTTTGCAATATCCTGCCAAGGTAGTCTAGATGAGACTGAGTATTCTTAGAGCACAGGTGCAGGCTAGACTCTACTGTAGGTTGTTGTTGTTCAGTTGACTTGAACTTGAAGCACCGACTCAACAGAAAATTTCACGTCGGTAAATTTAAGGTAATCAAGTCAACATTCACATATTAAACACTTGCAAACACATCTATATATTACCGTCTATTCGAGGGCGACATCTAAAGCGCTGACAAAGCCCAGCTTCTTCCTAGTGACGAAATAACTTTCCAGCCAACATGAAACCCAGAGCAGCTTCGATCGCCATGTTGTAACAGTGCTCGGCAAACCCGTGACCTCAATGTATCCTTCCGCGCACCAGATTAGAGAAAATATATTTTGCTTTTCTAAATTAATTTTTTCCTATTCCTTAATATTCAGTACATCTTACAATTCGAATTTTCTATAATTCCTTGGCTAATCGCGTAAATACCAAACGCATGGAGGTCAGTCTCTCTAAATAGGGGACTATATTACGGTACGTCCGGCGGAAGAATATCATTCGAAGTGCAACTGCACGAGGGTTTTCATAACAACATTACCGATGCGGTCTTTCACGCGCTGTACCGCGGGTCTCGGTGTCTCGTCGATCAATAACGTGGGTGGCCTTGCGTCTCCCGTCTGATAAACAACAGCATTGAAATAAATATTTTAGAACGGTGTGTGACGTAGTTCCCTGAAATAATTATCAGATCTAGCTATTAGATGTAGAATTATATGTAGCCTATTGCTATTTTATCAAGAATGATTATAGAATCTACAATTAATGTCTGGGACACGTGAGCAACACGTATGTTAGATATAGTTGATTCAATCAATGATGGGGCTGGGTGGAACATAATCAGATGAATGTGCAGGTGGCGTGCGTGGGATAAATGGGACGACGGTATGACGTCGGCGAGAACTGTTGCTTGAGACGTATTTACATCATATGTCATTGACTGGGTCGGGTTTTACTCGAGCTGATCTCATCAGACTGGCCGGGGTGGGTGACATACGTGAATTTATATTTCGATCTAATTAGCCCGCCAATCAGCGTCAAATGTCACCACGCAGTGATACATAAGCACTATATAAATGGATTTCTGATAGGGAGAAATTAATGAGCATTGTTTTACATGTATATGACATAATTATTTTGATTGAAGTATTATTACCAGTAGTATATTGGACACCAAGGAACAAAGTAACATTAGATCTATTATGAACACATTGAAAAACATATCCCACTATTATGTCATTGAAGTCATTATAGATTGATTGCTCCGATCTAAAACAACAATTATAGTATACAGGTTCTTGTATACAACATAGATTACTAGTAATATTCGGAAGGCCAAATATAACTAAGCTTTCAAAACTCGAAATTTTTACTACCAATTTTAGTGCTGAAAAATAATACATTTACGTTGGGGTGGTTTTTAGCTTACCGGCCCTTTGGGCCGATAAGCTATTATCGTGGTTTTTCGTCCGTCGTCTGTCGTCCGTCGTCCGGCGTCCGTCGTCCGTCGTCCGTCCGGGTCTGTAACTTTTTTTTGGCATGATGAATGTCCCCATAAATTTGTCAGAACATACCTTAGACCAATATCTAAAAACGTTTTTTAAATTTTTTTGATTGAATCGTTTTTGCCGATTTGGCGGCCATTTTTGACGAAAAATTGCCAATTTTGGACTTTGGTGGCCATTTTCTCAAAAACTGTCTGATCAGTTTTGAGATTTTTGTTTCAAAACATTCCTCTCATGTACCTCTATGACATGTATGAGTTTCGTTGCCCTTGAATCGCCGGTCTGCCTGTGGCGGCCATTTTGATTTTTTGACGGTTCGGCGAAAAATAATTTGTTTGTCCCAAATCAAGTCACTATTCGTTTTGAGCCATTTCCAGCAAAAAAAAAAAAAACTTTTTTGGGACAGAAAATTTCACCCAATTTTTCCTTCATAATGGGAGCTATGCAGAGTAATCTCATAGAACACTTGAAGATAGAGCCTAAGTATTGGCACATTCAAATGGGAAATCATATATTGCGGTTTGAGTGGTGACCTTGAATTTGACCTTCAATGACCTTGAAAGGTCAAAACGACCTTTTTTTGTCGAAAAAACAATGAATTTTGCCTTTGGTGGTCATTTTCTCGAAAACTATTCAGACAGTTTCCCTCAAAATCATGTATAAGATTCTCCTTATGTACCTCTGTGATGTGTATAAATTTTTTTGCCTTTGAAATGACGGTCTGCGTGGGGCGGCCATTTTGATTTTTTGACGAGTCAGCAAAAAAAAATTTTTTTGTCCCAAATCGAGTCACTATTCGTTTTGAGCCATTTCCAGCAAAAAAAAAAATTTTTTTTTTTGGTCATTGAAAATTGTTTTGGACTTTGAAAATTTCACCCAAGTTTCCTTCATAATGGGAAACTATTTCATTTCCTTCATAATGGGAGCTATGCAGAGTAATCTCCTGGAACACTTCAAGATAGAGACTAAGTATTGACACATTCAAATGGGAAATCATATATTGCGGTTTGAGTGGTGACCTCAAATTTGACCTTCAATGACCTTGAAAGGTCAAAACGACCTTTTTTTGTCGAAAAAACAATGAATTTTGCCTTTGGTGGTCATTTTCTCAAAATCTATTCAGACAGTTTTCCTCAAAATCATGTATAAGATTATCCTTATGTACCTTTGTGATGTATATAAGTTTTGTTGCCTTTGAATCGACTGTCTGTGAAAATTTGTCATTAACGAAAAAAATCTTTCAAGATGTAACTTGATTTCTTATTATAGTCCATACAGAAAATGTGTTTCTATCAACATTTACGACATGTTTTAACATATAAATTTTAACATCAGTGTAACAATTTATATGTATTCAGTATTCCACGCAATTCACATGATTGCCGGTAAGCTACAGCACCCTTGGTGCTATGTTTACACTGTCTCGTGGGGTATTTTAATTGTTATATACTTGCTAGTACGAGACATCCTGCATTGACGACAACATCGTTACTTTTTGTCTTGAGGGCTTCAATGGGGGAAGTTCTTGTGGTATTCCCAGTGTCATTTCTCCAACCTTTCTTTTATCATTCTGCAACACGCCCATGACGATCGCCTATCGTATGAGCTTTTTCAGTGTTCCAAGTAAATATGTAAGTTGGTAGTAGTAAGTGAATATGTGGAGTCCTTCTTCAAATAAAACCTGTCATATCCAATGGTAAGCCTACCCATATAAATTAGTTTATCAAGTTTCAATCCATAAACATTTAAATTTTTTTTTTTTTTTGCATATTGAATATTATATCATAGTTCATGAAACATGTTTACATGGGACAATTTTCTTCACAGTTTTCTCTCTGAATAGTTTAATCGCTTAGTTAATGAAGTAAATGTATATTTATTTAAGGCAGTTTCATATTTGATTGTAGGCTTATTGCAGTACTCATGCAGATGTACCAGTTTGCAGAAGAGTACGATTGGGTGAATACATAGGGCAAGAGGAGCAGTTTTCATTAATATTTTATTCTCTCTTCACTGTTGAAGTTTGCTATCAGGTATGCACAAACCCCACTTGTATGAAATAAAGCAGTTTCCAGACATGTGTAAATGCTTCATCATTATTATATACATGATTATCTTTCCTTGTTAAATGTACACAGTTATAATTGTATTTGTACAGAATTTACAACAATCTATTTATTACAATAATAGATTGCAACAGTCTGTATTGTATTATGTACAAATTAACATAAACACATGCTCACAATGATTTGAGGTTATTACACTCTCCATCAGACATAACATGTCTATAATTTTTGTGTCAAGCAACATCACAAGACCTGACGATCAGCCAAACGCTGTAAGGTAGCACATAAACGGTACAATATTTTTTACACTGACCACTGACCGGTTCACTAACAAGTCAACTCATACACACAAACAAATGACGGATTACTGTGAAGTACATCTTCATGAGTTTGAAACATTCAAGACTCAAAATTGATCGATTGTAAATATTTAAAGTCACTTGATTCGTGCCTGAATTCAATTCCTGTGAAAGTCTTCATAAAATAGAAGACTTTCAATAATTTTCTACCATAACAGTTCAGGAATCAGGATTTTACACATATCCATTGGGAATTGAACTCGCTCGAACAAACACATAATTATGGTAGTCGCAGGCAACTTCAGAGGTAACGGACATAGATATAGTATGAACACACTGTACAACACATCTACCGTATTGGCCCGAATAGTGGCATGTGCTCTAATAGTAGTGCCCCCTCTTTTTCCCCAAAATTTTCAATTTTTGTAACCTTGTAATTTACTTCATTCTAAATATGACCTTGGGAGTGTTAAAATCCACATATTTAGGTTATTCGAATCATAATAAAGGGATCAGAGGGCTATAGGTATATTATTCAGTGATTTTCTTATATTTGACCTCAAGTTTGACCTCATTTTTGCGTGCGCTGCTGCAAGAGGTCTTTGGCTCGCCGTGCTACTATTAGGACCAATACGGTATGGTATAATGATGCTTTAAGTAATCTGACATTTTTATGTTTACATACACAGGTCGAACCTATCAGATATAGTAACGGTTGTACTGTTGTACATCAAATGACCTGTATGAATTTGAACCACAAAAATTCAGCAGAAACTTTCTTGTTGCTGGCTGAAATTAATGCCTTGTTAATTCCTGAGTATTTACCTCTGGCTGTGTTCAAAGCAGGAAAATAGCATGATTTATGCGACAGGAAGCAGGCAGCATTGCAACTGTGCGAAATAGGTTTTGTGAAAATCCTTTTTTCTGAATATTCATGAAAATTTCCATGAAATTATTTCCATGAAAATTTCCATGAAACTTTTTGTAACTACATGTTATGCACTTCTGCACATATTCAACATCTTACGCATTTTGCCATTTCTGGCACCAAATTTCATACAACTTTCGAAACTGTCATAACTGGCTATGACAGGTAAGACCATGATAAATCTCAAACATATACTTCAAAGACACAGATATAGAAGCAGGGGGGACATACCCAGGAAGGTGACACACATTGTTTGTGCAATAGTTCAACATCGAATCAACCTAATGTTGAAGCCTTTTCTCCGGTATAATTTATAATAAATTTTTACATGTTCATTATTGTAACTGCGAATCGTGCAGTCAATACTGCAGCATGATAAGTTCGGGTGGGTTCTCTGAATTTTGTTGTGTTGAATAGCAGTACATGCTGAAGTACTTTGTAAATCATAATAAATAGCAACTGGCAACAAAAAAGTCCACTCTGATGGGTTGAATTAAACAAGATAACATCGCAAACATAAACAAATGTATGGGATTGGTTATCCAAAACATGTATTATTTCTTAACATAATATAACCGACACATACTAGTGAATCGAACATTTCACAATCACTCACACATTCAGCATACATGTGTACAAAACATAGTTACCGACAGTTATCACAGATTGATTGTGGTTAAAACGGACAGACTGTTGCGTGCGCAGTCACATGACATCATGTAGTAGCCATGGAAACACTAGTTATAGGATACTACTGACTGAAGCTACACCAATGAAAAGAAGATTTGTCAAATATGGTAGGATAGATTTACTAACACGTAAAAAGATGCCATGATTTTTTTTTAATAGCACTAACAAACTGCCTTGCAGTTCTACTACAGCAATACATCACAACATTTGTACATTCTCTTTCCTTTTAAATTGTAGAATGAAAAGGAAATTGCAGCTGATTGTAGATTTGAAAAGCGGGTACAAGCAATTGCAGATTATAGTAGCTGGAGTTCACCTGGGAATGAGGTATTGATTTCAGTAATTACATCAATTTTCTACTTTCATCTACATATCATTTACACATACAAAATTTCCTATGTGTATCATAAGCTGTGCTACAATCTGAGCAACTTCAATGACGCAGCACTCACTTCCCATTCATTGTCAAGTTGATGTGCATAAGGATTCCATCACAAATGATAAACTGATTTTCGATATCAATGTATGACCCGTTTTGTTATGATACTAACTGCTATGGGAATTATTACATCTGCCATATATTGTCGCAAATGCTATGATTTCTACTAATTATGACAATAATTGTAATTCATTACAATACAGTAAATGCAATTATTTTCAGGAGTATGGTAAACTGCTACATTCCACACATGTATCTGGTTATGAACTATCAAAAACAAAACTGTTCTGCATTGAAATGCAGCATTGCACAAGTAAATACTGTGGGGGAGGGGGGAGGGCAGGGGGGAAACAACGAACACCTTACACGCATACATTCCTTGTTCTGTATACATATTAAGTACATCAGTGAATCTGTTCGTTGTTGATAAGACATGTTTGCTCTGTAGATACATATTGGAACCTAATTCTGTCTAGCTTTCTCCTCAGAAAAGAACAATCGAACAGCACCATACGATAGTTGACTGGGCAATGGGATCAATTCATAAACAACACAGGCACGATGGACATAGTATCCTGGCATGAGCTGCTCTGTTTGGTGTAGGTAGTTCATCGTCGTTCTGATGAATAGCTCGGCAGCATTCCACTTCCATTTGACCTAACTATCTGCCTCCGATATGTATTTACCTGAAAATGTATATATTATATTGGTATTATTACTGATATTAGTTTTACAACAGGTGACAAGAAACATACAGTTATTTGAGTGATTTCTTACTGGTCTTCACACTTCTCGCAATTACATTTCAATCCCACCCTCAGTCAGTACCAATATTATCCTGACGCACTACATTTACACACAGAAGCCAACCACCATACCGGTTATGAACCGCTTTTTGACGAGTGACACTCTGTATCCAGGTCCTGCTAGCTCAAAGTCCAGCCCGGAGAGAGTTGTGCCCTCCGAGAGGAACTGGACGGCCACCGTGCTGGGGGTAGACGGGCCATTACGGAGGTCAAACTTGGCTCGGACGGAACCCTTTTGACCGCTTTCGGAAACATCAGACAGTTCGCCCAGTCGCCAAATGGCGCGCTTGTTCTCAGCCGACCTGTAGGGTTAAAGGAAGAATTTGGTGAGAATCAATATCCATATTATAGAGAACACATTTCTTTTTTTCCACACATAAATTCACACACAACCTGTTTCTCCAAACCAAGTGTAAGCATTATATCATTGCTTTGTATGCAACTTCAACAATACACTGCTAGTCTAGCTTATGGAATTCTTGAGAATCCGCTTAGAACTATGCTAACAGGAAAGCACAAACCAATCGCCAGCTGGTATTGACTGCATGTTCGAGACGTCGCCGTTGACAGGCACCAGAATGTTAAGACTAGAGAGGGGCACGCGGTTGCCAAGCATGGCAGCACCATTGTATCGGTAGTCAAGGCGGAAGTCGGTCTGTGACTGGTCACACTTCCAGTAGGAGACCAGGTGGAGGGGAACACTGATGGATCCAGGCTTCGTCCGCATCTGCCGGTGGTAAAAAGTCATGAGCAATTCTCTTTTTATTAGAAAATGTCTTCTTCTTTCAGTTCTTTGATCGTTCCTTTCCGTTCCTTTCTAATTTCACACATTTCTAAGAATTTCAAACATTGAAAAGAAAACCAGATACAATGTAGTTATATACAAGAAAACCAGTTGTTATGTTTTCATGAGTTCTCACCTGGTATTTAAGTATGTCGATATTGAAGTAGGAAGCCGTCCGAGACTGCTCCGATTGTCTCCGTAAATGTTCTGATAGCGCAGTCATGTCAAAACTGTACACACGACTATCTCCTGTTGATTGTGTTGGGTCCCTAATAGAGATTTAAATCATTACAAACTGAATACCCAATCAGGCCTATAAGACAATATTTTCGATACGTTCAAAAGTTTATAGGTTCAGAAAACATGTTGTATTACAATCCATACATACTCTATTACAAGCTGTTTGTTGACTAGAAGTTGTTCAAGCGAGGCTGTGTTTTTTATGCGGAAGCTGAGGGAAGCGGGCGCGGGATTCTCTGTGAGAACTCGCACAATACCCGCCGGGAAAGACATCATCATATCACCCGTTATCTTCACTCGACACCTGTCAATGAGCAGGAATATTAGCGTACTTGTATTATTAATTGGTGCAGCCGTTATGCAAGATGTGGATCACATATCAGTTCTGCATTTGTAAATACATGTACATATACAAGGGGCGAAGTCTAACTGAGTCTCCTATTGCGATTCTGAAGTAGTGACAAGAAAACATTAACCTGCTCTCGTTGCAGCCCTTGAAGTAAGCATTGATGCTCTCGGAGAACGCGACTGCGAGTGGCACAGCGTCTGTGAGCCCTATCGTCAGCGGAGAGGGGCCTCGAGAGGACCACGATGACGACGATGTGTTGAAGGGCACGTTGTTCAAGCTCGGCACGCTGTCTGTCTTGTTCATCAGAGTCGCCGGGCTCTGTCGTCCGGGCGGTCGAGCAGTCGCCTGGCATCAGATTGACAGAGTGTGGAATTTTGTTGATCAGAAGTTAAAACAAACAAGCAATATCACGTACATTTGTACCTGATATAGTTTAAAACTGGCCGGTAAATCGCCTCACAATACTAATAGGTATTGGTGATTGGGTATATCTTACATACTGTTTCAGACTCTCTCATAATATTCTCATGATATATTTTTAGTACACTTATACTACATAATGTTACCACCACATCTAGTGTCAGAGTACCCACATGTGTGTTGTAGTTGCCGCGGTGGGCGCTCCGTGAGGGTGGGCCGGGGAGGAAGGTAGCACCGGTCGGAGTCACACTGCGTCCCAGGCGGTTCATAGACACAGGCGGTGTGCCTGACCGCCCCGGACCACCCATAAAGTCCTCCACTGGGGGAGAAAGCAACATTTTATTCAGATCAGTCAGTACATTTACTTATGAACTTTCACAACTAATGAGCAGCAATTCTGAATATGTTGTAGAGCACTCAATATTTCTGGAAGTTTGCAAGAACACATACTCGGAGTGGAGACGGGCGTTGTGGTGGCACTGCTGGGGGTGACGCCTCCCGTTGAAATGGTGAAGGCATAGTTACCCCCAGTCGGAGTGGAAGCACTCGACGATGCGGTCACACTGAACACATCCAGACAGAGCAGGTCCTGGCTCGGTTTCGTGGACGAACTTTTTGGATTGGAATAGCAAAAGGATCCATAGTGAATATGGACACAAAAATCTTTCTGTGATATAATGATTTTCAAGTTGGCAAGCTTTCTTCCTAGTTTGATGCTTTCAGTTAAATCTATTTCTCTTCAGTTATCTGAATGTGTGGCTATATATTTACCTGATTGTGTCAGAGACGGAAACAGATCGCTTCATGTTTTGTTCTAACGTCGGCGTGGCTCGTCTCTATCGAAATAAATATAATGTCCATGATAAAGTCCTTAGAACACATGTCATATTTTGATCTATAGCATTGCTTGAAACACAGCTACTAGAGTAAAATGTGTTAGATATGAACTCACATTAGAAGTTGGTGACAACCTAAGTCCTTCTATCGATTTTTTGATGTCATCGACGTTATTCTGAGGCATGCCGCCATTTGGACTGTAGGGCTTGATTTCCACCTTAATCTTTCGTTGTTCTTCGCGGTCTGTAAAGAATATCAAATATGGTCAATGTCATCAGAACTGAGTGATCCACAGGATTGAAAAGGAGCATGTAATAGCTTATATTGGTGGTGTTTCTAGAATATTTGAAATTTTCAGGACTCATACTGCCTATCCTTGCAAAAACAATTTATTTCTTCAAAATATTTTGACGTACCGGAGTCACTATCGGAACTGGAGTACCAACTGTTGTTGTCCGTGTTGTCTGGTGAGATGTCAAGGATATGAACAGGAATGAAAGATGTGATAAAGACTGGCAATACATACACAAGAACGTAAACCAGCTAATTTGAATTTTTGGTCTTTTGAACGTGAGTTAATTGTACAAATCTCGTTGATCTAATCATCTATCTTGACAACCCCAAGCGGAAACACTGTATGCTTCAAAAAGGATACTTCCTAGTGGGTTGTCTGGGCGTATACTGAAGCCTTCGTCATCGACCTTTGGAACATTTTGAGCATCATTTGCGTCACTGGGGAAGAAGAAATATGATAAAATTTTGTGTTTATCCATAAATCCATTCAATAATATTTTGTTTCCCTCGAAACTCTGTCATTGAATTCTTACCCGTTTTTGTCTTTTTCTTTCTTCTTTTTCTTCTTGTCTTTGTCTTTTCTTCGGCGGTTCAGGAACCCTACAAACACACACCATAAATCATGAGCGCCAAAAATATGCCAATTCCTCCTGTACATGGGGCCATAGAAATTGTCAGGTTGACAGTTACTGGGAGGGACAACATTCTCAACACCGATGGCATGTTACGAAATCTGTTATTTGGGAAATACCTTTTAGATACAAAACTATCAGTTTCCTTCTTTACTGACGTAATTTTTTGTTCTCTTTCCTAGTTTGAAATTTGGTTGCATAAACCATGAACAACAAACAAGACAAACGAAGCAATTATTGTTTCAGCAAAATTCCAGATAACCCAAAGCCACAGATGGCATATACAGTGTACCCTACAAGTAACCATGGTAACCCATCTCCAGTGCATAGAGTGTATTATATTATTGTTATACCCCACGACTCTAAACTACAAGCAATTGCACTTGGAAGCGAAAACCCTTTGCCGAGTTAAACTACAACCGAATACTGCTATTTCATCATACTGCTTCACATATTCCCACATGTATGCACTGATAAGCAAAAATTTGAGCTTCATGTAATAGAATATACAGCAAATATCAGCATACAGCATACATAATTTCAGTCTTTCACAATTCTGATGGCTCCTCAATGCAGGTAAGGATACAGTCTATTCAGTATATATATCATTCCCAAAATATGGAGACGATCATATACTGGTATATACATTGCCAGATACAATATTAATATTACAATGGGTTCATTTTCTGCTCAGAAAGGGCCTTAGGCAGCAAAATACTGTACATGTCAATCAATGGAATTTCTGTTTACAAGTACATTGTTATTACCTTATGTAAATAGGACATAACATGAGCGGAAAGTTATCAATATATATGAGAAAACTGGAAGTGAAATAAATTCACCTTAGAAAATTAGGCCAAGGGCCAAAGATAGGTTACCGGACAATGTTTAATATTTTAGGTGTTAGCCAGGTAACTGGTTGAATTCAAGGTCAAGAGAATATTCAGCATATATAACATTAAGCATATATCATGTCCACAGTTGATTGCTAAGCTGTAAGTTCAATAATCAGAGAGATATTAGCAATTTTATGCTGTAGCCTTGAAAATGAAGGGGCAAAGGTCAAATTCAAGGTCATCAAAATATTCAGTGTATATCATTTTCTATATCATGTATATCATGTCCACAATTGATTCCCAAGCCATACAGTCAATAGAGGAGCAAGATATGAGCCAGTTTGTCCTTGGACCTTGGAAATGAGGTCAGATGTCAAATTCAAGGTCAAGAGAATATTCAGCATATATCATTTCCTATATGTCCACAATTGATTCCTAAGCTGTAAAATCGATAATAAGTGAGATATTAGCCATTTTGTCCTGTGACCTTGAAAATGAGGTCAAAGGTCAAATTCAAGGTCATGACAATAATCTGCATATATCATTTCCTATATGTTCATAATTGATTGCTAAGCTGTAAAGTCGATAATAAGCGAGATATAAGCCATTTTGTCCTGTGACCTTTAAAATGAGGTCGAAGGTCAAATTCAAGGTCATCAGAATATTCAGCATATATCATTTCCTATATGTCCACAATTGATTCCTAAGCTGTAGAGTCGATAATAAGCGAGATATAAGCCATTTTGTGCTCTGACCTTGAATCTGAGGTCAGAGGTCAAATTCAAGGTCACGAGAATATTCAGAATATATCATTTCCTATATGTCCACAATTGATTCCTAAGCTGTAGAGTCGATAATAAGCGAGATATAAGCCATTTTGTGCTCTGACCTTGAAACTGAGGTCAGAGGTCAAATTCAAGGTCACGAGAATATTCAGCATATATTATTTCCTATATGTCCACAATTGATTCCTAAGCTGTAGAGTCGATAATAAGCGAGATATAAGCCATTTTGTGCTCTGACCTTGAAACTGAGGTCAGAGGTCAAATTCAAGGTCACGAGAATATTCAGCATATATCATTTCCTATATGTCCACAATTGATTCCTAGTCTCTAATCTCAATATCAAGTGAGATATTAGGCATAATGTGTCCCATTATAAAGCATAGGAGAATTTAACATGGGAAAGTCCCATTTGAGCCGAGTTTGGGCCAAAATGGCCCACTTTGAGCGATTCAAGCGCAACGAAATTTATAGACATCATAGGAGTACATATGAGGAGTGTTATTTATCAAAAAGAAAAATCAGCCCAATGGGCTAGAAAGGTTACCGGAGAAATATACAGAGTTAAGCCGAGAAAGTTGAAGGTCAAATTCAAGGTGACCACTGAAATCGCCATATCTCTAACCTTGAAAATGGGATCAAAGGTTAAATTCTAGATCACCAAACTATTCAGCATACATCATTTCCTATATGTTCACTATGGACCCCTAAGCTGTAAATTTGATAATAAGCGAGATATAAGCCATTTTGTAATCTGACTTTGAAAATAAAATGACTGACCTTGAAATTTAGGTCAAAGGTCAAATTCAATATCATTAAAATATTCAGAATATATCATTTCCTATATGTTCACAATTGATTCCTAAGCTGTAAAGTCGATAATAAGTGAGATATTAGCCATTTTGTCCTGTTGACCTTGAAAATGAGGTCAAAAGTCAAATTCAAGGTCACTAGAATATTCAGCATATATCATTTCCTATATGTTCACAATTGATTTCTAAGCTGTAAAGGCGCTAATAAGCAAGATATTGACCATTTTGTCCTGTGACCTTGAAAATGAGGTCAAAGGTCAAATTCAAGGTCATGAGAATATTCAGCATATATCATTTCCTATATGTTCACAATTGATTCCTAAGCTGTAAAGTCGATAATAAGCGAGATATTAGCAATTTTGTCCTGTGACCTTGGAAATGAGGTCAAAGGTCAAATTCAAGGTCATGAGAATATTCAGCATATATCATTTCCTATATGTTCACAATTGATTCCTAAGCTGTAAAGTCGATAATAAGCGAGATATTAGCCATTTTGTCATGTGACCTTGAAAATGAGGTCAAAGGTCAAATTCAAAGTCATGAGAATTTTCAGCATATATCATTTCCTGTATGTTCACAATTGATTCCTAAGCTGTAAAGTCGCTAATAAGCAAGATATTGGCCGTTTTGTCCTGTGACCTTGAAAATGAGGTCAAAGGTCAAATTCAAGGTCACGAGAATTTTCAGCATATATCATTTCCTATATGTTCACAATCGATTCCTAAGCTGTAAAGTCGCTAATAAGCAAGATATTGGCCATTTTGTCCTGTGACCTTGAAAATGAGGTCAAAGCTCAAATTCAAGGCCACGAGAATATTCAGCATATATCATTTCCTATATGTTCACAATTGATTCCTAAGCTGTAAAGTCGATAATAAGCGAGATATTAGCAATTTTGTCCTACGACCTTGGAAATGAGGTCAAAGGTCAAATTCAAGGTCACGAAAATATTCAGCATATATCATTTCCTATATGTTCACAATTGATTCCTAAACTGTAAAGTCGATAATAAGCGAGATATTATCCATTTTGTCATGTGACCTTGAAAATGAGGTCAAAGGTCAAATTCAAGGTCACAAGAATATTCAGCATATATCATTTCCTATATGTCCACAATTGATTCCTAAGCTGTAGAGTCGATAATAAGCGAGATATAAGCCATTTTGTGCTCTGACCTTGAAACTGAGGTCAGGGGTCAAATTCAAGGTCACGAGAATATTCAGCATATATCATTTCCTATATGTCCACAATTGATTCCTAGTCTCTAATTTCAATATCAAGTGAGATATTAGGCATAATGTGTCCCATTATAAAGCATAGGAGAATTTAACATGGGAAAGTCCCATTTGGGCCGAGTTTGGGCCAAAATGGCCCACTTCGAGCGATTCAAGCGCAACGAAATTTATAGACATCATAGGAGTACATACGAGGAGTCTTTTGTAACAAAAAGAAAAAAAGTTACTGAACAGATTTTGAGAAAATGGCCGCCAAAGTCCAAAATCAGGCATTTTTCGTCGAAAACGGCCGCCATTTTGAAAAAAATGCGAAAATCAAAAAACTAAAAAATACCTCCTTCTTGAATTATTTTTAAATATTTTTGTGCAAAATTTCAGAAAAATTCGCCTGTAAACAAAAAAGATAAAAATGTGGACGACGACGACGGACGACGGACGCAACGCCATGCCAATAGGTTATCGGACCATAGGTCCGGTAACCTAAAAAGTAGTAATTTAACAGTAAACCTTATGAAACAGAGCGAAATCACTAGCAATAGCAGCAGCATAAGTATAGCAAATCTGAGGGCAGTAAAAGCATGCTCGAAAAGATGGAACATGCTGGAAATGAGTGAGAATGGATGCATGGAAACTTGGCAAGTAAACTATGACAAAATGGAAAGCGAAAAAAGTTAACTAGGAGTTAGTCAAGGGCACATTACAGCCATGTGACGATCGCAGGGGCAATGTCCGATCTAACAGGGCAATCGGCCCAGTACGAGGGTGGTTCTCAGGACTACCCTGCGAGCTGTTCTCTGAAACACGGCAAGTTAGCACTGAGATTCATGAAAACACGATGGTCACTTACGATGGTCAAACAAAATGGTAGAACTGCTTACTGTTGATATGGTATGTATGTATGTGTGTGAGTTGTTGGGAATTTTAATGCATTTAGTAAGGCAAATTCTATACCAGAGGAAGTCGGTTGGAAGAATTTCATGGAGTTTGTAATAGACAGTTCCATGAAATTCCAATATGAAGAGTGAATATGTATTCTTATGTTTTTCAAGTAAGGTATTAAAGACAGTATTTGGGAATACATAGAAGGACATGTAATCTAAAACACACACCATTATATATATTAGTAATAAGTCTGCATGACATTTAGCTTTAACCAGGACACAATAATTGTCAATATATCATTTCTCATCATCTACAAAGAACTCATGCCAAAAAGACACTGAACGCTGAGCGACAGTTTTGAAGCTACGCTATGTACTATGTAAACTGACATCAAATAGGTAAAATAGCTATTGAAGCATAAGTTTGAATATTTGTGTCGGAGCAAAATAAAACAGAAAACAAAGTATGAAAAGAAAAAGAAACGAAAAAGCATGTCGTTGAATTCAGTACGCACCTGTGGCACCCTCTTTCTTGGGTTTATCCAACACCGGGAATTCCCGCTTGTCTGAGTCTGGAGTGCCGATGGCTGGTGCAAGATTCGACATGTCAGCCTCCTCAAACTCAATTGGACCTTCGAAAAGATTCAATATATGAGAAATGTTTTTCCGAATTTGATGAATTTTGTGCAGTTTGCATCAATAACATCAAAGATATCCATACATAGACTAAACACACAACATAATACATGCAATAATGAGTACAATACAAGATGACATACAAATTGATAACTGATCTACAAAAATGAATGAATGTGAAACTTAACACATATTAACACTTTCAAACTGAAGTAGACTTTCCAACAACATTTTGTACATATGCGATTTGAAGATAACGAGAAATATTTAGAAGTAGGAATACACTACAATGTATTACTAAACGCCATTCTGTATCCATATGTTTGTGAGACCTGGTAGAAAATGACACTAAAATACACTACACTTCCTAAACACACAAGTGAGAGTGACAATATATGATGAATACAAAACACTAAGTGACGACATTTTTACCTGCTGTTACATTCCAAATGACCTCGGCTACAATGTAATACAATATAATTGTACTCCGTGAAGTGTCTTAGTACTTCATAAAGCATCCACATAAAGCTGCCCAGCAGAAAACTGTATCATATAAACCTCATTAAACTGGTTCATTAGGCTGGCAACCTGCCAAGTAATACCTGGAACTTCCTTTCCTGTCGTTTTGGTCTTTACGAACATGTCAATGAGTCGTTCAACTGTAAGGTCAGCGCTTGTCAGGGTGAAGTCTTTGTGTGCCTGAAAGCAAGTTAGTAACACTAATCAGCATTTCAGACAGTACATGTCGGCTTCTATACAACGATGCTTAATACTACCTGCTAGGAACAGGTTTTCACAAGTTCCATGAATACCATTCCCGATAATCCAGAAATCATACTCGAAGCTATGTTGCATTTGTCTTTTTACCTCTAACTCTCCAACTTCTAACACCAGATGTATGTATTATTTTTTCTCATCAGAACCTAATTAAAGTACCCCGTACATGTACACATAGAACTGACCTGGCCTAAGACGACATGCTGGTGTTCCCAGGCCTTGGCGTACGTGTCCACAAAGTCCTTCATCTGTTGTAAGTGGTACTCCTCCAACTCCTGGAACCGCTGTAAGCAAGAGACACTCAATCGTTAGTATGTTACTAGATGTTAAATTGCGGACCAGCATATCACTGCTATGTAACTGGCATACCAGTAACAGTACTGTATATCCGAGCATACATTTCTGAAAATTGTTTGAATGTATGTTAATTTGATATTGTGATATTCGTTAATGGTAACATTTGTAGTGACTTAAACTACCGCTTGGGACAACTGGGCACTCATCTTCTCTGACTGACCTTGCAAGATTCATTCATCTTGGTCTCGAAGTCATTCCGAATGTTTGCGTACTTGTCGACCATCAACTTGTAGTCCTCATCTGTTTATACATACATGTCATGAAACTGTTAGTGATACATATCTATCTATGATATCACAATACGATATAATAAATCACTGCTGCTTAAGTTCGGTTAGGCAGAGCTAAATTTAACTGTAATATATATGGTGTTGATGCGCCCAATGTACTTACTTGCTTTCCTGTATTTTGCTTCAGCCTGGAAAAATACACAACACAAAATACACATGTTTTGAAAGCATGAACAGCTGCTGACATTTGTAGAAATCAACATTCTGTTGTATATATTCTTAGCAAAGACAAGGATTATCAAAGATCACTAGTCAATACCTTTTCTACATCTTTTTGTGACCCAGCTTCTCGCTTCAATTTTTCATATTCAAGGCACCGTGCATGGTAGGTTTCTTTGGCCTGTAAATATGAAATACCAGCATTACACTTTTTTTTATTTGGATTACTAGTATCAATATTTGAAAGCTGAACTATACATAACACACACAAGTTACACTGTAATAAAGCAGATGATGTTATATTTGTAGACAAACTGTACACACCTTCTGTAGCGCCACAACTGTCGTCTGTATGGAGTGTACTGTGTCCAGCGTACCGGCCTCCTGGTCCTTGATCTGACAGTACAAAACAGTCCAACGAATGTACCCACCATATTTTATATCATCAACGTATGGCAAGGGTATACCTATGATATTGAAATATTACTCAAATATTGTCAGAACATTAAATGTAGATCTTTACAGGCTAAACCACCTTCGAGGTGCACCACGGATCAGAACGTTATTTTTGTGTATTTTTGTACCACCATTTTCTTTTCAAATCGTTTTGATTTGGAATAAATACAATACAATACAATTACAGAAACTCAAGTGAGAAATGGCCAAGATCAAAAATTTACACCTACTTCTTCAAAACAGAACACAGCTACCAGTTCATAGCTTTAAATGGAATATGATGCACGTAGATCTCCCACTTACATAGACCTATGGTACGACTACTGACCGCTTTGTGTTTCTTGACTTGTTCGTCGCCGTATCGCTGGACATCCTTGACGAGGTCTCCGCAGGCGTGGACCAGCTGCAGGTGGATGTTAGACAGCTTCTCTACCAGTCCTTTCATTACCTGCCAGAACGGCCCAAACGTCCTGGGGGCAGAGGGGCACACGGTTACCATGGTAATCAAGTGGTGCATAGTTTGGTAACTTAATGATAATTTACTTCTGTCTGAAGGAAGTTTGTTCATTGTAAGACAGACACAAATATTTGGAAAAAAAATCTCATTATTCATACATGCGGTTTTTTTTTTCACAATTTGACATAATGCAAAGTACAACAAAAGTGATACTACAGGGTACATCACTGATTTTTCCCCTCACTTTTGTCCATCTATACGTACCACAATCGGGTTTATATAGCTGGTATTTCTAATCTACGTATGAAAGTAAAATTTTGACTCGCTGCCAACACTATCAACAACCCTGGTGCAACTGTCTTGAGTGTGAACCCCTCCTGTGATGTACTTGTTTGTGAAAGAATTTCTTGACTTTCTTTTACAATTTCAATAGGATAGAAAAACACGAATGAACTACCGGTATCACTACATCACTTCAGAAAAAATTTCAATATATCGTACCAGGGCATGGCGATGATGATGAGATCAAGTACTGTATCGCCCATTAAACAGAATACAATACTGCACACAAACACAACATCGGCTCTCGCAAAACACACACAAAATTTTTATTTTGAAGAACTTGCGCAAGCAAGGGTTGCCAAAAGTTCTCACTCAACAAATTGTCTCACTTACTCTCTATAGTCTTCCATTTCACTAACATTGAGGAAAATGTAGAACAAGGACCTGCCACCCAGCTGATTACTTGGCGAAATCGCTAAAGCGATTTTGCCAAGTATGTTGGTCACTTGAGTGGGTTTTGTATGTTTGTTTGTTGGTTTGTTTGCACTCTACAGTCCACAGTCTTCATGCACTTTTTACGAAATCCATAGAGCATCCTCAAGATCGGAATTCTAGGTCAATGAACTTTTTTCGTGATCCTACATCATTTAGTTTCTGCATAATTAACAAAGTTATTAATTTCGTTCATTCAAACCCATGTTAACCGAAAACCAAGCTGTAACTTGGTAAATATGTATCGTAGAGTGAAAAGGACCCCATTTTCGAACTTTGGGCTATAGAGAAGATGATGTGATGATGGAAACGATGTAATTAGGCCAAAGTAGGTCACTGTGACCTAATTTCGGGTCAAAAAATGAACTTTGACCTACTTTTCCAAAAGTGATGCCAAGACCCTGAGATATGCAAATCTGCAGGAATTTCTGAAATCGGACAGTTCTTTGATGAGTTATGGCCTAATTAAGGTGCTAATTGCAGCAACATTCTGTATCTCGCTTAATATTGGTCGTAGAGCAAAAAGGACCTCATTTTTGCACTTTGGGCTATAGAGAAGATGATGTGATCGTGGAAACGATGTGATTAGGCCAAAATAGGTCGGTGTGACCTAATTTCGGGTCAAAAAATGAACTTTGACCTACTTTTCCAAAAGTGATGCCAAGACCCTGAGACATTCAAATCTGCAAGAATTTCTGAAATCGGACAGTTCTTTGATGAGTTATGGCCTAATTAAGGTGCTAATTGCAGCACAAATCTGTATCTCGCTTAATATTGGTCGTAGACCAAAAAGGACCTCATTTTTGGACTTTGGGCTATAAAGAAGATGATGTGATGATGGAAACGATGTAATTAGGTCAAAATAGGTCACTGTGACCTAATTTCGGGTCAAAAAATGAACTTTGACCTACTTTTCCAGAAGTGTTGCCAAGACCCTGAGACATTCAAATCTGCAAGAATTTCTGAAATCGGACAGTTCTTTGATGAGTTATGGCTTAATTAAGGTGCTAATTGCAGCACAAATCTGAATCTCCCTTAATATTGGTCGTAGAGAAAAAAGGACCTCATTTTTGGACTTTGGGCTATAGAGAAGATGATGTGATGATGGAAACGATGTAATTAGGCCAAAATAGGTCGGTGTGACCTAATTTCGGGTCAAAAAATGAACTTTGACCTACTTTTCCAAAAGTGATGCCAAGACCCTGAGACATTCAAATCTGCAAGAATTTCTGAAATCGGACAGTTCTTTGATGAGTTATGGCCTAATTAAGGTGCTAATTGCAGCACAAATCTGTATCTCGCTTGATATTGGTCGTAGAGCAAAAAGGACCTCATTTTTGGACTTTGGGCTATAAAGAAGATGATGTGATGATGGAAACGATGTAATTAGGTCAAAATAGGTCACTGTGACCTAATTTCGGGTCAAAAAATGAACTTTGACCTACTTTTCCAGAAGTGTTGCCAAGACCCTGAGATATGCAAATCTGCAGGAATTTCTGAAATCGGACAGTTCTTTTATGAGTTATGGCCTAATTAAGGTGCTAATTGCAGCACAAATCTGAATCTCCCTTAATATTGGTCGTGGAGAAAAAAGGACCTCATTTTTGCACTTTGGGCTATAAAGAAGATGATGTGATGATGGAAACGATGTAATTAGGTCAAAATAGGTCACTGTGACCTAATTTCGGGACAAAAAATGAACTTTGGCCTACTTTTCCAAAAGTGATGCCAAGACCCTGAGACATGCAAATCTGCAAGAATTTCTGAAATCGGACAGTTCTTTGATGAGTTATGGCCTAATTAAGGTGCTAATTGCAGCACAAATCTGTATCTCACTTAATATTGGTCGTAGAGCAAAACGAACCTCATTTTTGGACTTTGGGCTATGAAGAAGATGATGTGATGATGGAAACGATGTAATTAGGCCAAAATAGGTCACTGTGACCTAATTTCAAGTAAAAAAATGAACTTTGGCCTACTTTTCCAAAAGTTATGTCAAGACCCTGAGACATGCAAATCTGCAAGAATTTCTGAAATCGGACAGTTCTTTGATGAGTTATGGCCTAATTAAGGTGCTAATTGCAGCAAAAATCTGTATCTCCCTTAATATTGGTCGTAGAGCAAAAAGGACCTCATTTTTGGACTTTGGGCTATAAAGAAGATAATGTGATGATGGAAACGATGTAATTAGGCCAAAATAGGTCACTTTGACCTAATTTCGGGTGAAAAAATGAACTTTGGCCTACTTTTCCAAAAGTGATGCCAAGACCCTGAGACATGCAAATCTGCAAGAATTTCTGAAATCGTACAGTTCTTTGATGAGTTATGGCCTAATTAAGGTGCTAATTGCAGCACAAATCTGTATCTCCCTTAATATTGGTCGTAGAGCAAAAAGGACCTCATTTTTGGACTTTGGGCTATAAGAAGATGATGTGATCGTGGAAACGATGTGATTAGGCCAAAATAGGTCCCTGTGACCTAATTTCGGGTTAAAAAATGAACTTTGGCCTACTTTTCTAAAAGTGATGCCAAGACCCTGAGACATGCAAATCTGCAAGAATTTCTGAAATCGGACAGTTCTTTGATGAGTTATGGCCTAATTAAGGTGCTAATTGCAGCACAAATTCTGTATCTTGCTTAATATTGGTCGTAGAGCAAAAAGGACCTCATTTTTGGACTTTGGGCTATAAAGAAGATGATGTGATGATGGAAACGATGTAATTAGGCCAAAATAGGTCACTGTGACCTAATTTCGGGTGGAAAAATGACCTTTGGCTTACTTTTCTAAAAGTGATGCCAAAACCCTGAGACATGCAAATCTGCAAGAATTTCTGAAATCGGACAGTTATTTGATGAGTTATGGCCTAATTAATGTGGGATTAATGTGCAGCACAATTCTGTACCTCACATAATATTGGTCACATCGCAAAAAGGACCTCACTTTCGGTCTCTGGGCTATAAAGAAGATGATGTGATGATGAAATCAATGTAATTAGGCCAAAATAGGTCACTATGGCCTTATTCCATGTCAAAATATGATCTTTGGCCTACTTTTTCCAAAAGTGTTGTCAAAATCATAGGGCACGCGAATTTGCAAGAATTTATGAAATGGCCAATTCTTTTTTGAGTTATAGCCTAATTAAGATGCTGATTACAGCACAAATCTATATCTTGCCTATTATTGGTTGTAGAGCAAAAATGAATTCATTTTTGTACTTTGGGCTATGAGGAAGATGGTGTGATGATGTAACTGACGTAATTGGGACAAAATAGGTCATAACTTTCCGATATTTCGCCAAGTTCTCGCTCTGTGAGCAATCAAGCGAGTCTTCTTTTGTAGATGTTACTAGGTGCCTGACATTTTCCGTGACAATACTTCCACATGTGTTGACCTTTTCTGAACGCAACCCGCCCTCTGGGATAAACATGGACTTCACACCAAAATGTTTCATATTTTTAGAGCAAAATTTAGAACCATTCCATATTTAGACTTGGTGAGTTTTTAGCAGCACTCTGTAACCAATAGCAACCGTTATCGAAAAGGGCTGTTGTCTGGAAATTTCAGCTGAACATATGATGCTCACCTCGATATCAAGTAATTCTTGTGGGGCTTGCATTATGGACCATATAATTTTGCTGTCATCTAACAAGTCAGATGCAGTATCGAGCCCAGCTGCGGCAAACCCTTTTTGTCAAATATTTGCAACATCAATCATCTTTTATTTAGTTCTGAATAGATCAGTCATCACTCACGACAACCATACATCATTGTCTTTTTTAATTTATGAAGACTGTCATGGAGTTGCACATTTGTATCATGTTCGTCAATGTCTGATCATGGAATGTTAATATTTTTCCAAAACATACGGTTCTGTCCAGACAGAATTTTTGTTTGATTCCAATGTAAAGTACGGTATTCATGTCCATGTAGAGATTTGCACGTGCACGTCATGTGATCGAACAGATGACCTTTGTTGAGTTCCTGCATTATAGTATTCTATATTTAAAATCTGCGTTATACTATATGACCTGTAAGGCCAATAAGCCTACACCAGATGTGGAAATGCCATGTATCTTGCTACACATACAGCCCATTTCCCCCCAGTATGGTATCAGTGATATCCTTGAAATCAGCATAAACACAAGGCAATAGCATCCGATTAGGGATGTAGTCGGATTTACCAACATTTAGAGATTTTTCTACATTGACCAGAGTATTGTTTATATAGGTCTGATACAATATTGTTCTGTAAGACTGAAAGTACAAAGCATTGCAGTTAGTAAATTATTTCCTACAATTTGCAATTTCCAGATAAAGAATACCACTGCAACAAAATACATATCCACACAAACTATGTCAAAAAAGCCTTGATTCAGTCGTCAATAACTGGACAAGACACACAAATGATACGGATAGCGTACTGCCCAATACAACATCACCAACTCAGCTCCTACCTACACATTCGCCATTCCAGACAGCCGCCCATATCTGGGTTAGGTATGTAGCCAAACAACCACCGCCTATAACGACATTAGCTACACTCTCCGACTGTGTACAATTCCTATTTGGTGTGTGTGGGGTGTGGAAGGGCATGTACTTATATAAAGGGGAGTCCATGATTGTAACCTTGAGGACCAAAGTTCCTCGCTGCTAATTCTCGTTACCGTGGCTACATGGATCCCAACTAATCAGCATCGAGTGGTTGTCTGAGGGTCGGGTGGTAATTAATTGGGAAAGCTGTGGTGACCAGGGCGAAAAAAAATCACACGCTGTCTGGGAGTATTTTCAGACTGGGTTCAAACTCTATTGGTATGTGAACATGTGTCACAATGGTAGCCAAAATACAAATTCAATGTTCATACAGTGGATCCTGTGTTAAAGACCACCTGGTTTGAGAGACCACCCTGTGTTTTAAGACCACTCCACTTGGTCCCAAGTGGCCTTTTATCATGTAAATGAACCTGTAATGAGAGACCACCTGTCATTTCAGACCACCTTTTTGGGGTCCCTTGGGTGGTCTTGAAACACAAGATCCACTGTATTATCATGTGTTATGATAAGTTTTTATTGTTGACTCAATGTTGAGATACATCTACTAACTAGTAAATATAACAACAGTTCAATCTTCAACTGACCCCTCTACATAAAATTGGTACATATGCCTTTGAAGATACAAGGGAATGCATTCTACATGAATATATATATAAGGCTACTGTGATAATATATATGTAGTACTCTGTACTTGACAGACAAGATGCATGTGTAAACTTTGGACTCTTCTGCACTTGAGAGAAAAAAACAAAACAAATATGTTATCCAACATACCAAGCTTTTTCTTGTTTTGGGGGGAATACCATGCACATGTATTAAGAAAGTATCAAATTTCTTTCCACGAATCCTCAAATAAATCTGTAAAACTGATGATAATTTGCAACTGGCCAGCAAGTCAACACCACAAAAACCTACACAAACATACACATATTTCTATCATAGTTTTCAACAGGAGCCGATAGATCTGCCCTTTCTCATGATTCCTGTCTTCGTACAAAGAGGCCATACTCTAATATTGGATAACATAATTGGGCTAGTTACCACATTTCTGTAGACACTCCTATTACCTAGAGTTAGAGCTACACATGCACATACTTACCCCTTTGTGCCCCAGTTGCTAACAGTCTTCGCAAGTTTGGCCAGCGACTTTGCGTAAGTTTCCTCCAGTGTACAGCTGTAACAAACCATACATTCAGTATATTATTACATAATACATATGTTTATAAAAGTTTGATCAATGTCTGATCAATTAATAAATGAGATGGCACTGTCAGGCTGAACTGTGTACAGAATATGCAGCTATTACTTGAATGCCAAATGAACCTTGCAAATACACAAGAATCAAAATGTATCCTAATAGTTAGTCATCGTTCGCTTCCATCACATTTGGGATTCCAAGCACTCCGCGCACCATCAAACATCCACTTGCTGTCAGTAACGTATTTCCATGATTTCTATGCAGCAATTCTACCTCTACACCCATCGCCACTGAATTATAGATCTACTCTGATCGGAAAAATCTCTCCATACAGGCATAATGGAAAATGTGTTTTCCGAGAAGACAAGTAATTCCACCCTAGATACCATTAGCCCGATAGCTACTGAGTTAATCTGTTTCTTCATTGCGGCACCAGATATTTGACTGGCCTATCGATTATTCGGATGAATTTATTAAAAAATTTCTTCTTTGCCACCGACTGATACAAGCGACATTTGCATTTTCCAGAAGGATCACAGGATGCTAGAAATGGGGCGCCTGAGGATGCGTAAGCCAAGGAGCTTCAAGAAGTTGCAGTGGATATTTAGAATCAAGATTTTCATCCGCATAAAAAAATTCTGTACGGGTCCTGAATTCAAAGAGAATATTATTGACATGAACAAGTCAATATTTTAATAAGATGCAATCTTTAAATGCAACCAGTATATGCCACATGTTTCGCGATTGGAACAAATTGGAAAGATCTCCCTTACCTCTCTCGCAGGAAATCGGCAAATTCTCGACTGGACTCCTGTCCTTGTTTCATGTTGTGGTAGAGAACGTCGAACCCATTGTTCTTCTCCCCCTGTAAATAACAACATTATAAATTTACCAGGGTGACAAATTTCTCCCACCTGCTGACTTCAGGGCATATTTCATTGAGCTGCTTTAGAAATGACAATGCCCGACTAAGAAGCAAGATGAAAGGAGGGTTCCAGTGACATATAGTGCTTCCCCTCAGAAAAGACCTAAACCTTCAGTCATAAAAGAAAGGTTATCTTGAGGGGCAGTTGTTTTCGAGGGGTTCATACATGTACAAGTATGAATGTTAAACATAACAATGTTGTCTTCAATGACTTAAATGAGAATCTAATCTGATGGGGACCAGTGCCACTGTATCTAGGGACATCGCACTTTACAAATCTCCTTCCAACAAACTGAAATGTGGACTTGTAAGCTTTATGGGCAAAGAATACCTGAAAAAATTATTTTTTTTTTGCAGAAAACTTCATTGAAAAGACACAGCATCAGTTTGAGCTTTTCAACTGATTGTACAGATCTCTAAATTTACTTAGAAGTCTTGGGAATCATTTCTCTCATCATGTGGAGTGGAAGTAGAATATTGATGGTATACCGGTAGAATACTAGTAGATAAAGTACATTTCATTGACATTCATGTCATGTAGGACCTACTTCATGTTAAACGTCGAGCAATGTCATGAAACGGGACTCTTACAACATTCCAAATGTCCGGTTTGAACTCATTAGGATTGTCAGATGCCTGATGCCAGATTGCCGTACATATGGAATGCTAGCTTTATGTGGCAACATGCTAGGGGTCAGCTTGTAAAATAGTGCCAGAGAGTTCCGGGAGGCTATTTCGAGTACAGGTGATGGTCCTGTTCCCAAGCAGGGACTCAACCCAAGCACCTCACCGGCCAAGTTCGGTCTCCATCGTTGTTTGTACAATGTGATACATGTATTGATGCTACAATGCAAAGCATGCTATCACAACAATCAGTGACAAGTTGACAACAAATGATCTCGGGGATGGGTCAGAAATAGGCAGATTGGACCGTCACCAGTACAGGTGACACGCCTATTTCCTAGCGGGTACTTAAACCCGGGCACCCCCTAGTACGATCGTCTAAGTGATTTATTCTGTTGTTGTGGTAGCATGCATAGAGCTTTGCATTGTATGCAGTCGTTTTGTCAGGTCTCTCGCATTGTGGGGTGAGGGGGAGCTCGGGTTTAAGTCCCCGCTCGAAAATAGGCAAGTCACCTGTAGATCTCTAAACTAGAATCTCTAAACTAGAATCTCTAGATTTGCAATTGTTCAATCAGACGCCCCAACTTCCCAAGGTACACCTAGCCTACCAGCCATCCGTCCTAAATTAGCTGGCGAATAGCCGCATCCCTAAGTTCGCCAACTGCAAAGTCTGCATATCAGCAAAGCATAGAAGCTGTCCTTGTGGAAAACAAATTGCTGGTAAACTAGACTCTTGATTAACAATATTTCAAGTGCTCTGAAGCACATAACAGAGCCTGAAAAAGCTGTTGGCGAATTTGGGAATGCGGCGAATTTAGGACGGATAGCTCATAAGCCTATAGCCTATAGGCCCTGACTATATAGCGGCAGCACCAGTGATAGCGCATCATATCATAATTTTCAATTTTTTTTATAATATACGTGTTCGAAACTACAATTGAGTATTGTTGATCAACGATAAAAGACTCAATTTATTCAATAAACAACTGACTTTAACAGAACGTCCCCTATTTCTGTTCACACAGGGTGCTCGCATGACAGGTATTTGCTTTCAATGGGAGAGCTTCAGTGATCACGCGGGTCGAATATTGTTTTGTTCATTTTCGCACACCAACCATGACGACTCCAAACACACAAAATCTTCAATGTGGCTGAAGATATTTCTTTAAATTGTCTATTTAATTATTTAGGTAGGGCCTACATTTGTATGAGTTAGAATGGATAAAATCTTCAGCAAATTCAGTATCAGTTCAATAAGATTATGTTTGTCTCGGATACAATATATTAATCATGGTTCAAATGTATGGTACTCATATTGAGTATTGAATATGCTCTGAAATGATGAATAGTGGGCGTTTATTCATTTCCTAGTTTCTTAGTAGTTGATCAAGTTTAAATACATACCGTAGCAGGTTGATACTGTTCATCTTTTTTCTTTTGGGGGGGGGGGCAAATAAACCAGATCTGAGCGTCCATTAATTAGATCTGAAATGCTACATGAATCTGTTGAGCCATAAGTAACTTTATAAATATTGGTATGTATGTAAATGTATTATTTTACAAACCTTTATAAATGTCTAGCGTGTGATCACTATTGTATTTTTCAACACATTATCTCACAGTTTAACTTTGAGCACGCCAACAAAGAAAATGTTTCTTTCTTTTTTTTAAACTTTATCTATTTTACAACAATTGATGAACAAGCATCAGCTTATATTAACATCTCTTGTTGGCACAGATCTTGGTGTAAGGGTTGTCAAAATCAAAATGTTTCTTGCACGCTATGATCATCTGCGAACAGTTTGACATATGGACCACACTGGAAATTTATATAAGTGGTAACAGTTTCGTGTGCAATCAATGGTTCATGTACACATACACATCATGTTTTTACTGTATTTTATGATTGTACAATGTATGTTTATGATTGTACAAATCATATGTCTGCGCGCATTTTTTAACAACCGTTAACACGGCTTCGTCATCGTAAACAACAACTACACGTGAATCTGTCAAAATCATTTATTGGTGCATTTTGCGACCATGATTCATATGATTGCGCGATCACTGATGCCTGCGCGATCACTGGTCTCATTACGAGCATGATATAGCAAAAGGACATGATATACGCTACATCATGTCTCTGTTAAAGGGCCACTGTATGGGATTCGGCTTTTAGGGGATTTCCAAGATTTTTCTCCCGACGCTTCTATTTATAGTCATGATAGACTAGTACAAAACATCAGATGACGTTTTTAGCCTAGGATTTCTGCCGAGCCGACCTCGGCTGATCTGACAATTGGCTTGGCAGAGATTCTGGGTCAAAAACGTCATCTGACCTTTTGTTCTATAAATAGAAGCGTTGGGAGAAAAATCTTGGAAATCCCCTAAAACTTAGCCGAATCCCATACAGTGGCCCTTTAACACAAATCAAATGTGTGAATGGGTTAGCTACCCTAGATTTATTTCAGTATGTTCACATCAGGTTACACCTGCAACATATCACAACACAAGGTATGGATCATCTAGTCACTGACTGAAACTGACACAGTGTAGGTCGAGTTCAACGAGTCTTACGAGATGCTTGAACGTCAAAATCGAGACAACGGAAGGGGCGTGTCAACATAAGAAATTGTGACTGACACGAAGGTTGGTGAGTGTAACAACTCGTGTTTATTATTGTCAGGTCTTCAGGAAATGTGTGGCTCGAAATCAAATTTACTCACCCAAAAATTCTCTGCAAATGTTGTCATTTTGATCAAAAATCAGAGAAAACATTACCAAAATGGCGAGAATATTTTGGCTCTTTGTGCGCATGCGCATTCGATGGATTTCGTGCAAATGTCTGCAGAGAAAATTGTCTTATTATCGTACATTCTGCACAGCGACATGTCATTGGAAATCCGTTGCAAGTCTGCGTGGTTGTAGAATAAAATAATATCAACACGCAACGCATATTGTAAGAGGAAATGTGCCTTCAAATCATTTTTCTTTTCAATTCAATTCGATTCATTCAACACAACATGTAAAACATGACGTGTTGATGTTGTGTTGATATTTTACGGACATGTAATTATATATCGTGCTAATCGATTCTTTACCCCTACAATTCAGACTATATTGATTGCTAAAATTACTTTAAAACTTTAAAACATTTGATTTTGAATGGTCTGAGAATCACGCACAACTCGAACCTGCAGATCTGGCATAATGATGAAGATTATAAAACGTAAAATTTTATCAGTGAAATTAATGCACATATGACAACTTCCTGCATTGGATCAACTTGCCAGATACGAAGAATCGACCTCTGCAGTGCAGAGATAGACGAACCTAACGAACGCAAAAACGAGGCGGCACCAGATGAAATATGAATTGACTTCCTTCTCGGAAGTCTGTGCTGAGTCGTGAGGGCGGAGGAGGCGGTGGATTCCCGAAGAACCCCACCTACACCAGTCTGACAAGAACCTTGTGCCTACATCAACGGACATGAGGACATATCCATCCCAAAGAGGGTGAAAATATATATATTACTACCTGCAGCCACTCAGTGAGTCTCCACAAAACCAGAAGCGGGGACTGCCCACATATCTTCAAAGATATTCTGGTCAACCCTAGAATATAAAGGCAGCCAGCCACAGCTCTTTGGGAACTCAGTAAAGACAACGTACAACAGACCATGGACACCCTGTCAGGAGGTCCTGTTTTCTTGGAGCAGCTGAAGTTTGGACTTAGATGTTGATTGTTTCCTCATTGATTGACCTCCGCACTGCACTCAACACAGAATTGGGAAGCTTAAACGCCGAGAGCATAGCTCTCCATTCAATGTTCATGAATTCGGTCCTCAGCCCTCCAGCCAACTTGCATTACAACACACGGCACAGCTGCCATAGATGTTATTAGTCTCGGTATTCTTGTGTATATTGAAATAAACAACTGGGCCTGGCAATGTAGCACACGTGGTTTATATGATGTGAAACACAGTAGGACCTATCTTATAACGCAAACGGGGGTTTGCGTTATAAGCTTTAAGCTTCCAGCCTTCCCCTTTTCACCATTTGTATTTTGCCATTCTACCTAAATCGTTACATGTACTTTGATTGGTGGTGAAATAAACTATTTGAATTGAATTGAATAAACTATTTGAATTGACCTCAGCAGGTTCACCGAGCATGATATAGCAAATTGATACAATGTCTCATGGATTATAACATATTGATAGATCCTGCATTCAGAGGAGTTTTAGAAAAAAGCAAACATAAAATGAATGTTAAACATAGACATGATACTAAGTGTCAAGATAGTCACTTATTCACAAAGTCTTTCAGGTAGGGTGGTTCCCATGTGGTTCTCCCAGACCATCTCAATCCAGGGGAATGGAGTTGGTGTCTGATCAGTCTACTGCCTTGCGTCCATGTGTGCCGGATCATAATCTGTATTCTAGGGAACAGGCCGGTTGATCCTGATCAGCACAATGTTCTAGCATTGAACATTGAACAATGCTAGATAACAGTGATCATAACAATGTACTTCCTGTGCTGTCTGGGGGTGGTTGTTCATTAGTTAGCTGTAAGTACCCTCTATTTCAGCAAAAAGTTCCAGTGTTATTGGTACTGTATCTCTGACTTGCAGTGGCATATCATGTGTTGTTTGGCTGTAGTACCTTGCTTGTCATTTCTGCTCTGGCTTCATGTCTATTGGTATTGAGTCAGCTGGTCTTTCCGCGATTCCAGCAGACTACTCATCATTGGTAGGAGCATGCATGTCCTTCTGTTCATGAGTCGTTGGCTTGGGATGGATCTAGTGCTCTGACTGGGTGTATTCCTATGGTCAAACAGAGCGAGGAAGAGATCAATCTTTGCCTCCTCTGACTTGATTAAGATCTTCACTGTCTTTATGGCCGGTTCAGACTGATACTTTGACTGTGACCGGTTCAATTCTTTGAGAAATTCTGGAATTTGACGCTCGTGAACTGCGGCCTGTTCTCAGACATTATTTAACTGAGAATGCCATATCATGTGCAGTACTCTTTCATGATCTTGAAAACAGCAAATGATTTTGTGCTTTGGAGTCTGTTGATCTCCAAGAAATTGCAGTAGCAATCAACATACACCAGGTAATTTCGTTCAGTGAAGGTGAAAAGGTCAGCTCTGATCTTCCCCATGGTCTAGATGGAACGTCTTGGTTCTTCAGGCCCTCCTTATTTTGGCTGACTTTATAAGTATGATCATGTCTCACACTATGAATGCTTTAATTTCTGCCGAGAATCCTGCCCAGACAATACACTCTCCGGCCCGTCACAAACATCTGTCAGCCCCTATGTGAGACGAGTGTGCAACTTTCATTACTTCTTTCCACATGCTCCTTGGAATGATAACTTCCTCTTGTTCCAGTAAAAGCCCATCTTGAACAGAGATTTCATCTCTGAAGCTGTAGAAATGTAGGACTTCCTGTTTAATGCAATCAGACTAAGTCTCTTAGCATATCTTGTACAGTCTCTCGGGTCTTTCCTTGGTCTGTGGACAACATGTCAGCCAGATACATTTCTCGACCTCTGAGGTAGTGAGTAGTCTATCTTCTATGTCGTAATGATGTGCTCTGAGTATCATTCCTTGCAGGTGATGATGGGCTTTTGCAAGAGGTTTCTTTAGAACTACCTCCATGGATTTTATATCATTATATCATCTGCAACACATATCACTCCTTCTAGTCCATTCAGTGCTGTCATCAGTGAACTCACACAGGTCCTGAGAGGAAGTCGCCTCCAGCAGTACTGTCCATAAGGAGTCTGGAACGTGGTGAACAGGCTTGACTCTTTGTCCAACTGGATCTGCCAACATCCCATTTGTTTGGAGGCTCTCTTGCCCAGAAGTGATGTCAATTCTTCCTCCACCACTACAAAGTTGACAGAGTATCTTGTCATTTGCAGATAGTTAGCCTGAAAGATCATATTGGTTCGATTTCTGTGTTGCTACACATTCGTAGTTTCAGCATGAATGTCTATTTTTTGCTTCTTTTTGTCCATTCATGGCCAAGACGTAGTCTGGACTGCTGTCATCACTTTCCTGCACGATATGGATTTTTTTTTGTAATAGAGCACTGGCTCGCAGCGTGATTCTACTGGTAAATAAAAGTAATATATAACACTACATGTAAAACACAACAGAGATATACAATACACAGAAGTGGTCTCCCACCACTGACGTATGTTGAAATGTAGATGTACGGCTGAATTCATCATGCGTCATATAATATTATGCTTAGTTTTTTTTCGTGAGCTGGTTGGAAATCCAAACACATTCTTGCAGTGTCATTTAAATCATCTCAGTCCAGCTATGCCAAAGTGGAGAACAGTAAAGACTATATAATATCTAAAATCACGAACATGATTCAAATGGAATGGATGTGTTGCAAATCTGACTGTGTGACTGGAACGAAATATTTTGGAAATGTAAACACGTCTATGGACATAAACTGTACTGAGTATATTGTTGTCAGTCCTGCTAATACAATAATGGAAGGAATGTAAGCCATACCATATGTTGGATATGTGTTGAACTATTCACCAAAACTACTATGACATGTCAGCGTGTTTGAAAGTGAATATTTCGTCATATGTCTGATATGAAGATATTGCAACATTTCATATTCAAAGAAAGCTCCTCTTGATTCGAAACCCTCAGGGTCAGGAGCCCCACCCCCTCGAATCATGTTGACCTTGAGTTGGCTGTACATGAATAATAATACTCTGTACTTGTTTGTAAGATGATATTAAACTGATCCGAGGTGTAACTATAGATTGTTCTTTTTGATCCGAAATGGTGACTAATTAGGCATGTAAGGTGTGATCAATGCATTCATTCTAATTAAACAACAGTGTTTTGAAAATAACAGATGTGTTGAATAGTTTGTATATCAATTTAGATCATATTTCCGAATTTACACAAAAATATACAAATAATTGTCCCAATAGGCCATGATTTAAATACATCCCAGTGTTGGTACTCTTCGACCTTCGTAAAATGGAAATTTATAACTAAATATTACGATAATAATAATTTTCACCCTGCCATTCAACTTTAGACCAAAATTCTGCAGAAAGGAAAATACGATGCCCGGTATGTGGTAAGAATAAAATATAATATACTATCTAGATACGAGAACATATGTGTGCGAAAGATGGCCCATCGAGGATATAACGCGATGCTTTAGCCTATTTTGTTTTTCCCCCGATAAATCTTTCAAACTGAGCAGTGCTCAGTGTAAGCCTATACTCTGATTTTTCTAACTTGTTTACACTGGTTTTTGACGATATTTTCGCGATGCTAAAGTTATCGTTCTACAATTTGGCACACTCCATCTGGGAGCCAAACGGCAATTTCCTACCAAATTTCAGACAACTATCGCAAAATTTGAAGAAGTTGGCGATCTAACCCAATGTTAAATTTCAGCCCAAAAAACGGGATCTCGAGAATCTGAGCATATTCGAGGATTTGGTCCTGCTTACATCCATCAGGGTTCAAAATATTATTGTGTTTTTGGACCAGAAATCACAATGGTGTGTATTCTACACAAACATGTTGATTTCGAAAGATTTTACTGCTACAAAATCGAGCAAATGCACAAAAGTGTGCGCGGACCCAGAATTTGAATGACAGGGCTAAATTTAACATTTGGGTAGATTGCCAACTTTTTCAATTTTCGCGATAGAAATCTGTAATTCGGTAGGATATTGCCGTTTGACTCCCAGGTGAAGTATGCCAAGTTATAGAACGATACCGTTTAGCATCGCCGAAATATCAGCGAAAAACAGTGTAAACGAGTTAGAAAAATCAAAGTAGATGCGAGTTTGAGGGTTATGATTCAGGGGCAGCTCCCGATTTGACTAACGAGGAGGGCTGGGTGGGGGTGCAGCTACAGCGGCAGACTTCCGCAGCAATCGAAACAAGAGTGGTGGTCTGGGGTGTCGGGGGGTGATGTAGCCCTTAGAAACCCCATAGAAAATTTTGTGTACTTTATAGTACGCTCTCTAGTAGATACCAAATTATGAATTTTAATATATTTTAGGATGTTGAACAAAAGCTTTTTTCCTACCCTGAGGATGAAATGACGTAAGATGCTTGTTCTGACTGTTAGTTTTGACCGAAACGAGAACCAGGCACCTTTTTATGGCGTTGGGTCCGATTGACAGCTATACTAGTATAAGGGACGATGCGTTCTGCGTCCCTCTCTAAATCCGCTTTTGTGACTGGTGGTTCAAACATGCAGGGTTTCAGTTAATCATCAGATTTTCAAAATGACAATTTCAAAATATATTTCACATGAATCACATCTATGTTTCACAAATTTCAAAATTCATTTTAAAAAGAATGTTCACAGTATATCCTATTTGTAGATAAAAAAAAATCTCTCAAGTTGCTCAAGATTCAGCATATACTGGGTTTCTGATAATACAGATTCAATTTTCATATTCTAAAGTAGTGATGATCTGATCATCAGATAGATCGACAGTAGGCCTGTAAGACTCATGATACACTCACAGATATGTTTATTTATGATGGTTGAACTAAAATAGCATGTCCACTGCATATTGTACGTTTGCATACAAGTTCGTAAATTATCATATGGGCCTACTTTACACAGTCGCTTTTTTAGATGGTAATACCCCTGGTAACAAGCGACTGGGTTTAAGTGAGGGGACCACTCACAGGGGCTAAATTCTGAAAATCCTTTGAATGTTTTGAGATTTGGTGAAGGATATGGTGAAGGTTAGGAATATTTGAATGTATTTCATATTGCAAACACAATTGGCAACTGGACTCGCCAAGCTCATATCCTTCGGATCCGTGCATTATGACTTTCAAGTGTGCTACATCATGAACTCAGGTCGTGCAATTAGATCTAGGCCTATTTGTGCGAAATGACAACAGCGTTTTTTAAATATACATATACACCATTATATAAGTTGTAAAGATGAGGATATATCATTTCCTTTTATTAATTTACATTTCGCGTAGGCCTATTCCTTTTCATATTTTCACATGCGGCGGAATCGACAACCGGATTACAAACGGTTGTTAACATTGATCTCAGGATGTTCATTTTCCCGCCAAAAGTGTGCCAAACGAACGCAGCGTGTCAAAACGTTATTTGGGGTAATTTTACGTCATATATAGGCCTTTGTGCAACATTTGTGCAGTGGTCAGGACAAGGAACGAAGCACATGGCTGATGGCACCCGGTGTAAGCAAAGAAATAGAAACATCTTGAACATCTTGAAGAAGAGTGACATCTGTTGCATCAATCACCACTGGGGCCTAACATTGTATAAGGCGTTGGTATTCAACTTTCTCAGCACTAGATCTTCTTTTCTTGGCGGTAAGTAATCACACATTATCTTGCTAATCATTATTTGTCTCTGATATTTGTTTTTTTTATACACGCTCGATGTTCCAGATTTACTGAGCTTTACTGTCACAGATTTACTGAGATTTACTGAGTACAATGTTGGAATGACAATGTCCCATTTATTTCCCTTGCATATCCTGGATCTTGTATTGTCACATTCTGGATCTCGCCATTTTGCAATCTTACTGCAATTTCTCACATTTTGGAAGTTGCATCCTCGTGCCTGTCAGCGAATGAGTAGGAATGACAAATCTGTGAAATTACCTGTCCACGAAAATTAAGGGTTTAGGGTCAAGCTACACAGTCAATCTATACAGTGGGCCTCGAGAAATTTATTTGTGAAGGTGCCATTATGGTTACAAATCATAGGTCTTTCGACCAGTTCTCAAGCTTCTTTTAACTCATTCACTGCCATGATAATCTTTAGGTTTCAAGGCCTGTGTGCCACATTAATTCTAGGGCTTATACGAGTAGTCGAGTACTCGTTGACGGTTACAAAAAGGCTTCTAACCGGTTAGGAATTGGCTAACCGGTTACTCGTGAATTTCAAGAAGTGATAAAAAACTGTATATTCTCCAGTGATTCTGAGCTTTTTGTTCCCTTTTTTGGGCATGTAATGTTGTTTTTCACGCCGTCATTGTAATTTATGCCTCTATATCGGTTCAGCTTGTGCGAGTTCCATTGTTTCGTCAACTTTCGTGGTTATGTTTTCAATTGATTACGAGACTGCGTGCAACATTTAATGTAATTATCTGCTGCGTTTGCTGCCAGACGATCAGACGTGTGCTTATTTTGAATTTTCGATGTCCCGACAATAGTAGGTGATTTCAGACTTACGATAAGCATGTTTATGTACACGATTACTACATTGAAATCTTCCCAAACTTGAGTCTCAAGTGGTATTGCAATATAACGAGTAACCGGTTAGTAACCGGTTACACACTGCCGAGTACTCGGTTACGAAAATCTTTACTCATATTAGCCCTAATTAATTCTAGAAAATATGACAAATTCCCGATTTTAGAAGTTATTATTTTTATTCCAAGATCAATAATAACGCAATCAACTTTTGAAAATCAGCTCATAATAGGACTGAGTTCTTGAAAACAATAACAATATTCCGAGTATCAACTCACGCTATTTTCACATACTGTTCCTAATATATAGGGCATTACTCAAAATTGATGAAAATTCACTCAAATAATGTGAAAAAAAAAAACGAGTTATTGTCAGAAATTTGTCTGGATTTGTTCATATTGTTAACAAAAACGAAGTACAAGCTAGCTAGGCAGTGCTAGAGGCGCCTCCTATCGAATGGAATAGCTATTCAATAAACGAAACCGAAACCAGGTTTTTCCATGTGGGGAATCCCCCCAGGCGAGATAACTCGTCGCCGGCACACAGATCGTGACGTTTGGGCGACGAGATAACTCGTCGCCGGCAGTGAATGAGTTAATCATGCACAATTCACAAATGGTAAATGTACCGTCCCAATTATTGCCACAATTAAGTGTAGAGCTGATTTCGGGATATTCACCAGATGGCAGCATTGTGCTAGCTGGTGTTACAAGAAATCTGTTGCTTTGCTGTCGATAGATGTGTGTAAATATATTCAGCTGTCTGAAAATTATTCAGGAAAATTCTAGAAATAGAGAACCATGCACATATAATAGCAATAAACAGTGTAGTCTTGCATAGTGTTGTTCCAATCATCGATTATAATCAATGATTGATTGAACAAGGTGTTTGTTAATAGATTGAAATTGGATACAATATATTGCCAAATGGTGAATTTTTTGCCTAGGTGGTATGATATATTCATTTTTACTGTGGCGTTAAGTATGATACATTCTGTCATATACTAGTATACCATCGTAATCATTGACAGTGCACACGAAACACATTGATCAGTTATAGTGATCTTTTCAATATAACACAAATTCAATTAATAATCGATGATCGATTGCAAACAATTTTCAATCATCAGTTATGGTTTGACTTTCAGTTTCCAACACTATTCTTGAGTCACAATTGGGCAAATATTGTGAAATGATCTGGATTTGTATAATGTGGTCTTGATTCTCAAAAGAAAAGTTTTCATGAAAGGCGGTCTTTGATGAAAGTTGTTCATATTATATCAAACTATATCCCAGTAAACACTCTTGGAGAATGTTTCATTGAAGTTGTTCCTAAGACCTGGAATGTTCTCTGAAATGATACAACAACACTAGATGAGAGACGGCCATCATTTGACATTTATGGCAAGTGTAGAATTGGCACCATTTCTGATTGTTGGCACTTACTTGACATTATAATTTAATTCATTGTAAATGATAGATTCTGTTCCCATCATGTACATGTATATGGTTAAAGAATTATTTCATGCTAATTGTTGACTAGTCTATAATATGTGGAGAAAAAAAATACATGTGTACATGTATATATATATATATATATATATATATATATATATATATATATATATATATATATATATATATATATATAGATTTACATAGGCAGCATTAGGTCAAATTCAATTTGACCTAATGTCGGAAATCTACTACATAAGCGATAGTATAGCATTAGGTCAATTTGACCTAATGTTTGACAGATCGATACTCCGATTGAAAATGAATTTGTCAAACATACTCAACCTGAAATTCTTTATTGTTTGTCGCTTAATCTTGCGCATGTGATCTTGGACTGACTCGCGCGATTTTCAGTGGTTTATGGCATGCTATTGTTGAACATCATATGATTTACAGTGCATATTTTACCATCGTGTGTTATTTTTCTAAATGACCCTATATATTGATTACAACGGGAGAATAAGTCATTAATGGTCCTGGAAAGTCAGGTAGGTGGGCTAGAAATGAAATATAATACATGCTGAAAATAAGAGAAAAATATATATTTTTCATTGACATCGTGCACCGTGCTTCGGTGAACTGTAGCGCCACAGGAGGTGTATGAATCACGGAATTCTATATTGAACTCGGACAACGTAAAGCTTTCTTCCTATCTATGTATAACTCATACCAGACACTTTTATAAACATATTAACGATATTATAGCATATACCATTTTATAAACACAAGTCCTGACTGTTAATTCGATACTATATTATATTGATTGACGCCGGTTCCAGTGCGTGTGTGTCCGTGTTTTGCTAGGCTCGAGCACGACTTGACCTTGACCTTGTGAGTCCTTGCGCTGAATTTCAAGTGACGGGTGATATGCCTGGTCGGACAAATGTAAGTATACTCTGGTAGATCTACTAAAAAATCTTAACAGTTGTTAAAGCAACAGTCAGACAGTCCCCGTGTGGCACCCGGTTAGGCCTAGATAGATCTAGATCTACCATGTTTTGGATTGGCAGTGTTGGGATCGGACTCCAATTGGGCGAAAATAGGTGATAGATCATGATAGATCTAGATGACTACGGCTGTATTAGATCTAGCCAAACTGCACCAGTGATCAGACACTGAAACGTGGTTGATGATATGTTATGAGAAAATTAAATAAATATAGTTGCTGCAAATAACTTGAAATAAAAGAGTGTTTGTCAGCTGTCAACCCCATGGTCAACCCTGGTAACTAATTTCCTTCGGCCGGCTATGGCGATAGATCTATATCTGCGGCTACTCACTACAAGTGTTGTGTGACGCATGTTCTGATGCAAAATAGGGACAGTGATCGGACACTAGTGTTCCACATATACACATTTAGATAGGCCCCTAAGGCCCTATTTATACATGTTCACAAATAATTAAATAAATATTAACTAGATGCTCTCCGGTCGCTGTCAACCGCGTGGGTGTATTCCCCTAAGCCCCATGATCCGTGTCGCCCGGAACGATAGATGTATGCCCAGGTGCAATATTAATTTCTTCAATGACATCAACACCATTACAACCGCAAAGAAGCTTTTCCTTGCCGAGTCCAATGATAAATGTTTCTCACCTTAACTATTTTTTTTATTGTACTCAATAATAGACGTAACTAGCAAAATTCAGTAAGATAAGGGTAAGGTTAGCCTGAACGTTACTTAGTCAATCTAGCATGCCTGGGCACCCTGCGGCATTCTTTAGCGGACTTCTTTAGCTCTATATTTTTAGACGATTAACCTGGTAATACAGTTCGGTTACAGAGTGACGAGTAACTGGTTACAGAATTATGTACTCGTTGAAGCCCTAATAAGCAGCCAGCCGTCGGGTTCGAATGCGATTTGTAAGTTGTGGTTAGGCCTACATGATTGATCAATATTTATAATTTAGGGCTGGGTCCATGGCCGGGTCAGCACAAGTACAAATTTCATAACTCGAGTAGATCTACTTGAGTGTTGTGACTCGACTCCTAACCGAGTACTCGTATCAAATTCCCAACATTTGCAAAAAGTTTGAAATAGATCTAAATCGTCAATTCACTATGTATTGCACCGGGGCTGCCGCATAGATGCTAAATCATGTCTCTGGAAACATAGCCGAATTATTCTACTTTGTGGAGGGGGGGGGGGTCGAAAATGAGCCAAACTACGAGGATCAAAATATTTGAAATCAGATAATTGTACTGTTATTGGCACAAAACCTTCAGTGTATCTGTCGACCTGAATGAGGTACCTACATGAAAATTGATACCATATTCATCCCAATAGAAGCACATGCCCTGATGGAAAAATTCCCCCTCTTTTGCAGAAAAAAATACTGTGTTCTTTACTTTTAACCATGGTAACTGTCTTCAGTTTAATAACAAGGTCTTCTGTTGTTTTAAACATCAAATCTGGGCGATGTTTACAAAATTAACACATAAAAGAACTGTATAGGCATTACATCAATCATTTCCTGACTTTTACATATTTAGGTCTTCCCCATTAGGACCAATACGGAAACCAGAAACTACTTATTCCTAAAGACATGTGAAATACAATGAATACTGCTGAGCTGACCATGTGCATAGATCTACAGACTGCAGTTATCATGATTATCAAAATCTGGTTTCAGAAAATGCCCAGGAAGCGAAGACACAATACACCTGATGTGGGTCATCTCCATAGGGTAAGTTCATGTTATCATGGTAAATTGGTTATCATGGTTATTCCTGTGCATGTTGTGTGAATTCTGTGCTGATTAATTTTATCCCCCGAACAAAATTCGGCGGATATTAGTACCATGGATTTGCGATCGTCGCGCCGCCGCCGTAGACACTTTTTTGTGAACACTCTGCAGATTGCAAATCTTAACCGATTCCAATATTTTTTATGTGGACATATCTCATGTATCTCATCACATGCTCTGTTCTCTGACATCATGGACATGATAAGCATGGTAGTATCAAGACACCTAGCGGCTTTGGTTGCCATAGCAAAATGGGCTACAGCTAAATTTTCACATCACGTATTACATGTATAGCCCACCAACAAGGCGAAGATTATCTTCCAACTTCACCAGATATCACCAGCTCAAACATAGGAGCAAAATAAAGAAAGATATACACAAATTCGTCAGACACACTGTTTTGCAAATGATGCTGGAAAATGATAGAAAATGCTAGAAATATGTCTGATTGTGCTTGCATTGAAATGAAAGTGCTATCCATGCTAGCATTTGCTGTCAGCAATTGCATGATGCTATAGCTAAAAGCAAAAGCTAGCATGGGTGTTGCATTTTGCTATGCGTGTAGCCGTGTACTGTATTGATCTTAATAGTTTTGCATTGAACATACTAGTATCGTCTATTCAGCATGTTCAGTCACTGATATTTGCATCCTGGGATACACCATTCTCGGTCGTGTGTGACTGACAGTGTCTAATGTTTTATAGCATGTACAATTTTGTCTTAAATTTCAGAAAAAGAGGAAGATTCCAAATGAATTTGCCCTTGAGAATATTGAGAAATAAAAAGATCAAGAAGGATTCGCAATATCTTGGATCAACTCCTCAATAGGTAACCGTAACAATACCCATGCTTTTCTTTTAACCTATTATTTGAGTATCTTATCACAATATACATGTATTACATGATCTACATTCATGATAAAAATTGTTTTTATTGGGACTCTATTGTTTGATGTCCCTGTAGCTTTGAAAACATTCCTGTCTTTATTTTCTAGCCATTTCACATGTTTCATTTGAACAATCAATGGTATCGATGAATTTATTGCTAACTTGTATAAATGCAAACCACCCTGAACTACTACATGTACACGCTCCTCCTCGATCCACTAGATCGTGCTGGACAGAATCGTTAATCATGTTAATATGAGCCCAAACCCGTGCGCACTTGCACGCTTGGCCTTGCTCTAAAGCCTTACCGGTACGGTACTTTACTATACCGCCATTTTCGTTTGGCAGTTTTAGATTTGTGCTCCACATGTCCAGTGGACATGGTGGAAGTCATATAATTAATTTACTAGTAGTCTTCAAACTAATTCTTGCGATATATTGTAATGAAATTTCACTTGTGTAATTCATCATGATCATTGACTGTTCACAAGCTGTCTGGGCTATCAGTGAAAGGCCACATCATGAATTTTCGCTGTGCAACTTAGCAGCATGCATCTAGCTTGTCATGCTTGTAAACCTATTTAGACATTGTTAAATGAAGAGTTTTCAATTTTTGCCTAATATCCGAAAGCAAGATGCCCACCTTATTAAATGTATTTTATGCACAACTTGGCGACTGATCTTGAACGTTAACAAAACCCATTTAAAAGGAAAGGTTTAAAAATATCCAGGCCTTAATGTGCAATCACTGATATAGGTGCGGGGGGGGGGGGGGGGGAAGTGGAGGGAGGTCTGCCAGTTGCGGTCGTCTATGTCTAGTTCATCTCTGGGTGCTCGTAAACTGCGATCAAATTCTCAAAACTGTGTTTGTATGTCCAGCACCATCCGATTCCACCGTGAATTATCTGTTTGGATAATTTTTCCACCACCGAGTCAATGCATCTAGATGATGGTTGCTGCCATAAATTGAATTGCATGCTTGTATGATTTCGCCCTATCCTTGTATGATTTCGTCGCATGTATTTTTCACATTGTTTATGAATAAATAGCACTCCAAATGACTGACTAATTGATTTTCACCCCTTTTTGCAGATCAACACTCGAAAGAGGAATACTGCTAAGGTAAGGGTCATCCGCTGAACCTATAGTGATTAAGTTTAAGGCGCGAGGGTTCGCAATCTCTGTTTGTCTCTGTTTGTCTAGTTTAAAAATCGATCCAGAAAACTTTTTGATCTTTAAACATTGTTAAATGTTCTCACTTTTTAAAAATGTTCCATGTTTACTTCATGGTGCAGCCAGATTACTGTGAGATTGGACCATCAAACAATATGCTGTGGATTTGATGGACACATCATTACCAGAAAAAGTCAGTCCACAGCAACATTTACTCTTAGGTACCGGGTGATCCGGATCTTCATTTGACTGTATTGTGATATATATATACTTTCCTACAAATTTAACGATATTTTGTCACAGAAAAAGAAGTCATTCAAATGGAGTACAGCGGCCACTTCCGCTGTTATTCACCTTTTTGCGGACTACATTGATGGATCAAGAGGCAAAAAGTATCCATGTAAGTAGGCATACATGGAACTGGTGATACAATTTGTGGGTCTATGCCCCAGTTGACTATTAGGTCACCGACCCTATAGGTTACCGGTTCGAGCGTTTTTCTCGAAAACTGTTCAGACAGTTTCGAGATTTTTGTTTCAACAAATTCCCCTTATATACTTTTGTGATGTGTATAAGTTGGAGATTTTTGTTTGAAAATATGCTAATGGGAGTCCTTGACAATGTGTAAAGATGGAGTGCCTTGAATTGCTTGAAAGGCCTGAAATCTAGGCCCAAATCTTGACCTCAGATGACCTTGAATTCAATCTCAGAGTCATATCTCACCTGCAATGTAAAAATATGAAATTGTCTAGTAACCTATTTCAGCCCTTGGGCTATTTTTTTGTTCGTCAGTATTTTGGAAATGATGCATGCCAAATCACACAAATAGGCATTATTTTTGGACTCGTGGCCTGGACATGTCTAGGTGTATCTGGTAGGCCACTTCCGCTGTTATTCACCTTTTTGCGGACTACATTGATGGATCAAGAGGCAAAAAGTATCCATGTAAGTAGGCATACATGGAACTGGTGATACAATTTGTGGGTCTATGCCCCAGTTGACTATTAGGTCACCGACCCTATAGGTTACCGGTTCGAGCGTTTTTCTCGAAAACTGTTCAGACAGTTTCGAGATTTTTGTTTCAACAAATTCCCCTTATATACTTTTGTGATGTGTATAAGTTGGAGATTTTTGTTTGAAAATATGCTAATGGGAGTCCTTGACAATGTGTAAAGATGGAGTGCCTTGAATTGCTTGAAAGGCCTGAAATCTAGGCCCAAATCTTGACCTCAGATGACCTTGAATTCAATCTCAGAGTCATATCTCACCTGCAATGTAAAAATATGAAATTGTCTAGTAACCTATTTCAGCCCTTGGGCTATTTTTTTGTTCGTCAGTATTTTGGAAATGATGCATGCCAAATCACACAAATAGGCATTATTTTTGGACTCGTGGCCTGGACATGTCTAGGTGTATAGGGATGATCTAACTGATTTTCATGCTTTATATCAGAATGCTTGCAGAAATTGACGTCTTGTTGTGTATTGTTTCAGCCCCACAAGAGCTGGAAGACTTTCTGTTGACGACAAAGATTCCCCACTCAACATGTGAGAAACTCTACACGAAGGTCTTCAACGAATAACAAAAACTGCAGAAAAAAATGAAAAATGTAACTCAGTGATCATGTTCACTTGATGTCTGGTAGAACTACTGACCGCAAACCAGGCCGTATGGCTAGCCGTGTGCTTGGCAAACCGCGTGTATGAATAGGTCACTTGTATAACTTATACATGTAGGTTCGACTTTGATAACAGTATCGGGTTCTACCCGCACGGCTAGCCGCACTGGTAAACGTACGGGTAACCGCGTCAATGGAAAACAGCCTAATAGTAATACAAGTGATGTTTTGCTGTAACAATTTTTCGCTGTAACAAGATTGGTGATATACAATAATTGCTCTCAGATGGTAGGCTTACAGGATAATGTGATTCCTCTGATTATCACTTTCAAACACTTACTCAATTCAATACTAGTATCTTCTGTTGAATTAAGGCACTTTCGATTTCCCTTTATCATGTTTATGGGTTAATCAGACGTCCATCAGCGTCAGAATTTGGGGCTGATCCATCAAATGACCTTTGACCCAGGGCACTTGACCTTTTTGGCCGAGTCATGAACAAAGTTCCTCCCATATCACATAAATGGTGCATCGTAGAGCAAATGCACGGTATAATTTGTGGCCCTAGACAAAATGCCTGAGGGGTACTTTGGATGAATTTGTCCCTGGGCCAGTTTTTTTATTTTCTGCCATGTCTCGGAAACAGTGCGCCTTAGAGCAGAAACTGAAAACGGACATTATTTTCGGCCTCCTGGCCCTAGACAAACATACCTAAAGGGTACTTAAAGCCCTGGGGCGAAAAAAAAAATTGTGCCGAGTCAGCATTTTTCAGTTTCATCCATATCTCAGGATTGGTGCATTGTAGAGCGAAATGGATGTTATTTTTGGACTGGTGCACTAGACAAATATGCCGAAGGATGGGCACTATTGGTGAATTTGGCCCTGGGTCAAAAAATTGTGCTGAGTCAGTATTTCTTTATTCTTGGCCATATCTCGGAAACGGTGTGTCGTAGAGCAAAATTAGCCTCCTGGCCCGTGAACAAACATGACTTGTGACGTCTCAAATTAAAAAATGGACGGCCAAATTTTATTTTGCTGTGTCAGCATTTTTAAAAAGAAAATTTGCCCATATATTGTTTTATACTGAAATACCTCTTTCATTTCATTCAAATAAAAAGGTTTATTCTTTATTGACAGACATGTCGGTGAACCTGTCATCATCATGGTCATAACAAGGCGAAACTCTATCATACCTAGGTACCATTTACTAAAATATATATAAATATACATGTATGTTATTACAATTTTATGTGATCCTCCTTCAGTGCCAAATATATTTTATATGTCTACATGTCCAGTTGTCCGTAATCTCAGACAAAGTTACACAGTAAACGGTATACTATGTCAGTAAACAGTAGAGCCCAGCCGGTTTGCGGTAAAGAAATTCTCCCCCGGTTTGTGGTCAGTAGTTCTAAGCTTACCAGCCCATATGAATTGAAATGGTGTCTTGTAAACTGTACACAACAGAAAACCGTGAACCAAATTAGAAAATTGTGTTATGAATCGAAATGTGTTGTAAACTTTAAACAATGAAAATTGTGAACCAAACTGTACCATTAATGGTGTGTTGTAAACTGTAAACAATGGAGAACCATGAAGCATACTGTAACCATGGTAACATGTGGAACCAAACTATGACATTGCAAAACGAAAAGAAATTAAAGCTACAATTTTAAACAGTGTTGGAATTTGTTGCAAGTAAGAATTTATTTGTTGTATTTTAGTTATTGTGTCCCCAAAACTTCTCCCTGAACGAAGTTTGGTGGATACTACAGTGTATGGATTTGCAAGCATGTGCAGCATCTGTGCAGACATTCATGCAAACGTTTCAAAGCCTAACTAAAGTGGGGAAACTTATTTTCAACAGAATATGGAGTGAATCCTATGGATTATTTTAGTTTTTACAGCACGTCAATATCATAATTAGTTACAAAGAAATGGCATTTTACTGAGGAAATTCTCCAGACCTAATTAACTATTATAATTCGATTATAAAGAGTATTCGTGATGTCACGAGGGTTCAACAAGTTAATGCGCTAATAATACTCCTATATTTCTGATGATAAATGTGGCGATCTATGCTAATTTCGCATGCATTTTGTTTAATATGAGACATAATCAGTATTCTGTTACCAAATCTGGTTGTCAAGGTACCTAATCCTGATATATGTCCCATAGCAACGGTGGATGCTAAGGGCCCCAGTGCCATGAATATTGAATTATGGACGCAAAATTAGTCAGAATGTGTGCGAGACACTTTTCTCAGACCGTATCACAAATTAAGAAGAAAAAAAATTACACCAGTCCAGAAATAAAGCCCCTAGCAACCATGTTGCTATGGGTCATATCTATAGTGTGGTTGCCATGGTGGCCTGATACATTTTATAAACATGGTATATTATCTATTATAAGGCATCCTGAGAATTATTTTAGTGATACTATACATAAGAAATACAGAATAAGGCTCTGAATGTACCTAATAAAAGCAATCTACATGTGTGACGTCAAGAATACTCATTATAATAGAATTATAATAGATAAAGTACTTCAAATATTTCAGTGAAAAAGTCATGAAAATGCGACATAAGATAAAGATATTCATGTTCTGTAGAAGGGAGAATATTATCGTTTATTTTTTCTTAGTTAGGCTTTAAAGCTCGGAAGTATTTTATTATTTTTGTTGCAGGCATGGGATATGGTCATTTTTAATCGCCCATACTTGTAGATTGTAATGAGGGTATTGAGGAAAAGTTTCAAGATTTTCTGGAAAACATAGTAAATTTATTTATAACTCAGTTCTTATCAAAAAATAAATTACTGCAGTATTACTGCATGGAATTAACATGATTAATATAGATAAGGTCTGGAACTGCATTTATGGCTCGTCAGTAATATTTGTCTGAATTCCATGTAACAATAATATTTGGGCAACAGTGATGATAGGGCATCAGAGAGATACACCTAGTATGCGGTCCTCAGTGACTGGAGAGTATCTAATTAACTTACACTGGAAGTAGCAATTTTCAATACTAAGCCACAAATGCCACATACACTTTCAACACCCATGTACAGAGACATCATCTACTAGTATCTCGTTATTTACACTACACCAACATAATTTACGCATGGAAATATAGGCAGCGTGGAGCTGCCAATATACAACAAGTTACTAATTCGTACATAAGAGTCAGAATTCGTACATACGAGTTAGTAATTCGTAAGTGCTTATGAGTTAGTAATTTGTATGTATGAGTTAAACGTTTTTAGCATGGCACAAACCTTTTTAGCATGGCGCAAACCTTTTTAGCAGGGCTTGAACGTTTTTTACACGGCATTCTAAAAAAATTTGTGACATGCTAAAAAGGTTTGCCCCGTGCTAAAAAGGTTTGTGCCATGCTAAAAAGGTTTGTGCCATGCTAAAAAGGTTTGTGCCTGCTAGAAAGGTTTGCGCCCTGCTAAAAAGGTTTGTGCCTTGTTAAAGAGATTTGCGCCCTGCTAAAAAAGTTTGTGCCATGCTAAAAAGGTTTGTGCCGTGGTAAAAAGGTTTGTGTCCTGCTAAAAAGGTTTACGCCCTGCTAAAAATGTTTGTGCCATGCTAAAAAGGTTTGTGCCCTGCTAAAAAGGTTTGCGCCCTACTACAAAGGTTTGCGACGTGCTATAAACTAGTTTCATAACTGAAAATAAATGTTTACTAACTAGGCAACTGATTTCAAAACTACTCTTAACTCAGTCATAAATAATGGCAGCATTGGGCCGCCGTACATTTAGACCTAAAATGGATTATGCTCTCGACTTCACTTGACCAATTCTGAGAACAATGTAAGTAGTCATAAAAAAATATCTGCTTTGTTAACCTGTCACCACTCATATCACACAATATATTTTAAAAAACGTAACATGCAACCAAAACGTCTATACCTTAGAGAAAGCCAACCCAAATCACCCTGCATTCCAACAATTGGAGCAAACCTATGCACCCCTAAATAATAAAGGATTGCACGATTTTGAATATTATTACATAGAGCAAAATATTTATATCCCCAAATCCCAGCACCATATTCACATCATAATCATAAACAACACCAGAATTATACAATTTTTCGGAAGTGTTTAGACCCACATCTTTGAGCATTTTAAACTTATTAATAATTCCTCCTAGAGCACGACCACTTGCTTCAGATAGTACAGTTTCACAGTGGCTAAATATTGAATGTTCATCTATAAACAAACCTAGATTCTTGTACATATTAACCACAACCAGCGCATTACCATCAAAATTATATTTAAAAGAGGTTGGAGAACAACGCTTCGGCCTGAAATGTACAATATTTGATTTCTCTATGTTTAGACTAATTTAATATTAAAATAAAAATTCAAATAAATCCTATAATATTTGTATGGATGTATGTTAAAAATTTCAAATGAATCTAATTTGATTTCCTGCGTTTTTCCATTTTCACACAAATTGCAATGATATACTGTGATGTCCATATCATGCATCATAGTAATTGAATGAAGTGCAAATTTTTTACGTGAATACTGGCAATCATTGAACCGCGAAATTGAATCCCGGCGAAATTGCCTGAGGTTGAAACCGCAAAATTTAATACCCGCAAAAGTGTCTTTACAGTATGGTGAAAGCAGTAAAATTCATTGATTCAAAAACACTACAAAACATCTAAATTTTAGGTTCATTTAGTTTCAAATACTATTAATTATAGGAACAATGTGCATTATTCTATTCATAACAGAAAGATTAATGAGATTTCGTCCATTACGGTACATGAATATTATCGAATATCAAATATGTTTTAGAATATTGGACGGCAGTAGGCTGTAGTCCCATTCAATTAACCATGGAAGTCATAAAAACTAAAGGACTATGCAATCCCTTGTCCAAGACTTGGTGCGCACCGACATGTATACTCAAATTCCACATTTTTACAGCTAAACTGAAAACCATATCAAATCACTGCTGAAGTTAGAGTCTGGCTCGTTTTCATGATAGTGGCTTCAGGTATACAGGCAGATCTATGTATAACAGCAACATATATATATATATTACGATATAATTTGACCTAGTGCCATAATTTGACATAATGCCACTTGTATAGTAGAGTGAAATGGCATTAAGTCAAATGGCATTAGGTCAAAGGGATTAAGTCAAATTATATTTCTATGTTCTATATGCTACTTGATATGTAAACGTTAATGCTACAGAATAAAACAGTAGTTAGATAAATAGTATGCAGCCTAATCAACACTGGCCAAATGATAAAAGAAAGTGTGTATATTTTAGATATACTGAAAATTTGACCTAATGCTGTGAATTTGACTTAATGCCATGAATTTGACCTAATCCTGTTTATGTAGTTATATATATATATATATATATCCTTCTTCCTGTCTAACGATGAAGGCAGTATCACACACGCAGAAGGATGTTTCAAACATAATTATCTGGAAAGTAATTCCAGCTATAGTCAGTTTTAAGATGTCATGGTACTTGTAAGAAAAATCAGGTGCAAATAGTCAAAATAAATGTGAATTGAAAACCTGACTACTACATGTTGAAGTCATCTCTGGCATTGCCACAGTTACTGAAAAATCGTTAAGGTGAGCGAACCAAACAAACATGAGAAATATTTTAATGATGTTATGTCCATGTACGGCGCGTTTGATTTTTCAAGTCTTATTTATAGTGGCAACAGTCCTTGCTTAACATGTTTACAAGGAAAACACTGGGATTTGTCTGAAGTAGTCAGAAATGATACTCCCATTTTCTTTCAAATTCATCTATTACCTGACCCAAAGTCAACAGTAGGCTCTACCTTGTCTTGAAAAAATAACAGTTCATTTTGCCCAAACCGGTGCTGACTCCATTGCTTCCTGATACCTTGTTGTGGTAAACGCTTCCAGCTATGGAATTAAAACAACTCCCTGCAATGCAATTCTTTATTTATTAGCAGGATTTCTCACCTTGGGGGTACAGCCTTGCATCGAGACCGTACACAGTGGCCTAATGAACAGGGAGGATTGGAAGTGAGGGTGGGGTTGGGGGGGTTGGGAGTAGTTGTAGTTGGGGTGTGAGAAGAAGGGAAGGGGGGTGGAGGGAGGTATGGTGGTCACTTTTTTCTGGGCCCAAAGCAAGAGTCCATAGGTGGAGTGATTTGTTTGGGAATCCCAGAGAGGAGGAAGTCCTGTAAATGTTTGAACAGCACGTTGAGAAATTGATCATCACCATTGTGCAGGAGGCGCGCTGCATGCCCTGGCTTACATGTGGGTGCAATACCTGGCTGACGGGACACAGCACGGTTCTTAGGCGGGCTAATTGCCAGGCATTGCATCGTGATTGCTGCCTCACTTGCTGCTGGGAACTCCGTCTCCATCTCGGGACTAGTTTCCATGCCTTGGAAGTTGGAACAATTAGGCCCATGCATTTACGTACATGTATGTGTGAAAATGCCATGTACAATACATTGCTTCATTCATAGTGTGGATGAGATTGGCTGAAGCTGTTCTGTTCGGAACAGTCAGTGCAAGAGTCATATTTTCTGATTTGCCTCCCTAGGAAGTACAGTTATGGATTAAGGATCAAGGTACATTTGGTGCATCAGTGCATTATTAACTAGATTTATAGATGTAGAGTTGGAGGAGGAATCTTCCTTTGTGGATCTATTGGCAGCTATATGATTGTCATATCCTGCGGTGTAGTGTTGTATTGAGTATTGTATAGACTGCTCCAGTTGCTTCCTGTGTGGGAGGAGAATGTAAAAGGCCAGTTGGAGATATCTTGTGTTAGGATTGAATAGAACCACTGGACAAAGTAATCTTCAATGAAAGACACTGAAAATTTGCATGCATACCAGTAACTGGATCTTTGAACATGCAAAACTTTGTGAAAGGTGAGTGAACTGCTGTACAGTACTGATTTCGCAAAACCTCACCAAAATGCCAGCATGGGACACCTGGCATTTAGCACGTGTTCGCCCAACTTCGCCTGACGTAGCATCATGCGATTTGATGCTAGCATTGTGTATGCGAGCATCCCTCGATGCTAGCATTGCTTCTTGGCACTGTGGTGCACTAAAAGCATTTCGCATTTCGCATTTTTTGTGAAGGCCATTATATGCTCGCATATGCTCGCAAACACATGGTCGAGTGGTTTATAAACAGTCTGTATCATGTAGATCGTATGGGAAAATGCAGTGTTTCATTTCAGTTCATATTAAAGTCAGTATTTGCATCCGAAATAAAGGATGCGCGCATCTGTGCGAGACAATGCTCGCCTGTTCAACTAAGACGGCCGCCTGATGCGATGGCATCGCGCCCACTGGTCGCACCATGCGATTTGATGCTAGCATCAAGTCGCACGTAATCGCATGGCCTAGCATTTAGCATGTAGCATTCGCATGGCTAGTGAGGTTTTGCGAAATCAGTACTGTATGTCATCAATTATGGGTTTTTGACGTCGTTGAATTAAATTTGTGGTATCCATGACAATAATGATTAAAAGTTGTTCACTACAATTTTATTTGGTCAGGACTGTAATCTGTTGACATTGAAAGATTCGTTTTTCTATTGTTCTCCATTGTATTAAAATGGTATCTCGAACCCAATTTCGAAATGCCAGTTGATGTTGTTTGTTCTTCTTTTCCATTTTCATCGTGCCTGGTGTTTTGTCAAGTTACATGAATAGTTAAATAATGTTGAAAAAACAACAGTAAAATAACCCGAATTAATTATCTGGTTAGTTTACAGTAATTACGATACAGATATCATATTTTGTGTGAGAGCTCTATAAGCAGTGCAGACAGAAATTGATTGACTAATTTTGACAATTGGATGGAATACAATTTGTGGGAGCTACACCAATTTTATTTGGTATCAATTTCTTTTGTACTTAAAATAAATTTGAATGGTAATGGTTTTGTTCCAGACTCTTAGCTTCTTCAAATTGGATTTTGCTATCTGACATGGCTGGCTTTGTAGTACAAAGAAGTAATACAGTTATTTTACCCAAGATACACAAGACCTATTTCCATCCCATTTTGGAGTACACCTAATTTCGTTGCTTTTTGTTGTCGAGTTTTCACCTTTCAGATTACCTTATCTTCCCATGTGTCAATGGCAGTTTACTTTTATACAGAAATGCACCCCACAATTTGTCAATGAAGATTACATCTAAATGCCAGGGTGTTTTATACCCATGTGAATTGCGAAATGCTACTTCACAATGATTGCTATTGCGTTATCCAAGTGCTTGACCTCACAATCGATTGATTTTATATCAGCTGTTCATGAAAATTAATTGAATTCTGAAATACAGTATTGCATGAATAATAATTTTTTTTTCAGCATAATATTTGAACCCAATGTCTGCACTTTTTTTTTTTTCCAAATTTTAGCTTTGAATGTCATGTGCATGAGTATTTTTGTGTTATCATTCATATTCTAACAGCTTCCATGAATGCAATTACTAGTATTGGCACCTCATGCAATATCATGAGTCAGTTTCAAGGTGGACAGTAATGTCTAGATCTAAAATTTGAGAAGATAAAAAAAAAAAAAGTTTTGATCTCTACATGAATAGAGATATGATCTAGACCTGAGTTGTTGGCTGAAGAGGCATCAAACCAGATAGGAAGGAATGAGGAGGGATGGCTGAGATATTGCCTGCCATCCAGCACCCCCAACCACCATACCTCAACCCCCCTTCCCCCCCCCCCCCCCACCATCACAACCTATATATCATATTCCCACACTTTTCCGATTTTATATTTCTGCCTGAAGAAAGAGGGAGCCAGAGGTGTTCGATGTACACTGTGCTTACCACAGTAAAATTTCTCCGCAGTGTTCTTGAGGCATCTAAAGGACGACTCTCCGTCGTGAAAACTGATATAATTTCAATGACGGTGTGCAATATTTCGTCCGCAGTTCAGCTGGGACAGTATTGATCAGAGCATGGGACCTCTTCGCAAAAGGCGTGGACATTATAGGCTGATATATTAGGTAATGTCACAGCACGCAGTTAATGGCATCCATGGGTCCCAGAAAATCGCACAGCCAGCTGCGGAACAAGCTGCCAGATTGTGAGTGGTATACTGCCTGGGTATGTCGTAATTCGGCGCGCGAACACTCGTCAATTCCTCATTAGATATATATAAATGTGCTCTGCTTCTTGGTTTACCGTTGCCATATAAAAATTCGGTAACCATGCTGTGGAAAAACAGGGCGTCACAGAAGGAAAGCATGGATCGCGATCCTTTAGAAGGAGGAAAAATTCCAGTCCCAAAGCGAAGTAAATGTCTGGTCAGAATGAGAGATGCGTGAATCATCGAAGCAGCTCGTTGAACACTGCCGCATAATGCAAATAAATTGACTCACTGCCTGGCAGCAATCTTGCTTGAATATGAAAATTTTTTGTCAGTAGGACCCCTAAAGAACGACCAATACCTCATAACCATGAGTAATGGTGGCTGGCTGAGGCTTGTGAGCACCATCAGAATCCCAAATGCTGTGTCTTCTTGGTAACCATGTCCTCGTATTGTAGATGTAATTGCACAGTGGTACTCTGGCAGACGTTGTCCAGGAAAAGTCCTGAGTTATTCCCCCGTATCTTAGTTTGATAGGGGTCACTGCAGGCTTGCACAAGACCATAACGTTTTGAGGGGATACATGTTTCAGTAATATTACAGACTGTTGGTTTGAGGCATTCGTTAATGGAATAGTAATTCTTAAATATATCTACTGTTCTTAAATTTTTTTTCTCTGGTGCCCTTGGTACGTGCTCTGCTTTTTATCCACCACCATCCCCTTTTTTGCAGTAAGGTGCCTTTGGTGTGCTCCACTTTATGCTTTCAAGTGAGATCTTTCCCTGGACATTAGCGGCTCCATGGCTGGTGATATTCTCACCGCCGGCCAAGGTTAACAGTTTTTCCCTCCACGGAGAGTGACCCTGGACACCCACTTTAACCCTACAGTGACATGTACAACACAATGATGTAACACGTTTTTGTCGGAATGTGGCAGCGTGCCCCTATTACATGTACATTTTAGCAGGGGTTTACATACATGTACATGTGTAGGGGGCAAGGGGGGAGGGATGGGGGTGGTTCCCAAATGAGGTGGGTGTCGCGTCCTGCCCCAGCCGGCCGTCTAGATGACTGTGATGTAACAGTCACAGACTGATGGATCTGGCCACTGGATTGCCATCGACATCTGAGGACGCAAGGAGCAATGTCCAGCAAGTGACACAGTCCCGTGCAGCACCGTGGCTTGACTTCCAGTGCTCAGTCGGTCGTGGAGCTTGTATGTCTCTCACTGGGGACCGCGGTGGGGTCAGAGGTCATCAGTATGTAAAGTTCTCGCTGCATGTGTATGTCACCCGTGTGGAGACAGCGGCCTCGGGACAGCCTGGAGGACGGACGGAAGGACGATTCATGTGTCGCGTGGTGTTGGGGGGCTGCTTTCATTGATCCTGCTCTCATCCTCTCCCTCCCCCTCCGCCACCCATCTCCCCTCTCCTGCCTGTACTGGAGTCGAAGCGCCAAACCTCAGGAATATCGACACTGGGAAGCCACCCCAACCATTGATGTGGCTAGTCCATAGATCCCTCCCCGCTGCTTCGAGATGCTCCCGTCCACTACCTTTGCTCACAGTGGACTTTATAATCACATTTTGGCTGCGTAAACTTGCCACACTTGCGATGGACAGTGTCACTATCTGACGGCTGGCTCGGAATAATTTCTTTCACTTGGTACGGTTGCGTGCCATGAGAGCATCAATGAATTTTTGGCTTTGCATGGTTACAACAAAGTCAGAACATTGGATTCTTTTTGTGAACATTATTTCTCGCTCTCTTTGGGACTACCAAATAAATATATCTTAGGTAAGTGGATTTTACTGCTTCCAATTGTTAGGGAAATGTAATTATCTGTCCCGGTTTTGTCAAGGTCAAACTGTTCTGTGAAATATTTTATTCGACTAGCGGCCAACATCTGATTTGTCTATGTACACACGAGATTGAATTTAGTGTGGTGATGTTGAGAAAAACTGCTCATAATCAACAGTGGAAAAACACAGTCTGCATGGACACTGCGTACCAAGAAAATTGCAGACTATGTAGCCATGTTCCTGGCCAATCTTTCCAAATCTCTTTCCTTGAATGATATAAATTACAGTCACAATTTTCTTGTTCCCTATTGGGAATCTTTATAGTTCATGTGGATTGGAGGAAGACCCATTCTCATGGTGCTAGGATATATCAAGACACAAAGTGATTGGATAAAGGAGTCGACAGTGTAGGAATACTGCTAACTGGCTACGTATCTTTAAAGCTTAATTGCTGTCATCCTTGCTTCGGTGTCCACTAGTCAGGGCAATAACACATGGACCAACTGCCAGACATCTGCGAGAATGGCCGGATGGACGGATGGAAGGATAGACGGACAAATGAACGGGCGGTAGCTGCCATTTGGAATCCTTGAAGGACTTCGATCCATGTCAAATGCTGACCTAACCCAGACAAACTTAACCACCCACTCTATTGACGGCTGCTCAGTCGCTCGGTCGGTCGGTCGGCCCAGGGAGACGCCGCCTGTCCCTCTCCCGTGGAGGGTCCACACCTCCCCCGCCACCCGCGTGTACAGTTGTGCATCGTTCTTGGGTTCCAGTGGCCTGTCTCTGGTGACGTCTTGGGCCGCAGCGCTGGGACGCGGGTAATGTCTGACGTCCCAAGAGCTTGGATGGTATCCGGATAACAAAACGACAGGCACTGATAGAATCTGGACTTCCTTGTGACTTTATTTGGCTTGTGGTTGACGAGACTTCAGATCCGCGGAGAGACGAAGACATGTGTGTATTGATCTCATTGTTCTAAGGGACATCCCAAGGTCAAAGCCACTCGCCGCATTGATGCCAATCTGAATAGGTAGGTACATATTGACTTACTGATGGCTGATTGAAAATGTGACAAGAGGACATGACTGTGTTTTGTAATGTGTTATTTGTGGGTGAGCCATTGAACTTCATTTCCGTTTCCAACTTTCAATCCTTTTAGCTCGGGGTGAGGCTGAGACAATCAACGTTGGGTTGAATCTAAAAAATCCTACCTGATTAAAATAAAGTCAATGTGATCGTGATCATGTGACAAGTGAATCATCATGATTCAACATCGACATTAGGAGAATGTTGTGAAAAGAGCAAAATGATGCCACAGTTCATACAACATTGTAGTCTGTCTCAAGTGTTTTGACATTTTCTTTACTCATTATGAAATTGATGCTGTCTTATACATGTAATTCAACTCTCTGAACATGCTGAAGGTGGCATTGGGGTAGGTTGAGTACTGGCATACATCCAATGCAAAGCAGATTGTTTTTTTTTTCACCAGTTGATGGGCAGAAATGCTGCCATGGCAATGACAAGTACCATGGTTATGTTTGGTTCATATCATTCTCCTTGGGTGTCCTCATCATCCCAAAGTCTGCCCCTCTCCCCACCCCACATCCTTTCCCCAGCACATGCCATGTTTCTCGATCCCCACCAGTTCATCTGGAATACTCCCCCTTTGGCTCGGCCAATAAGCAGACATTCTGCGAGGTGTCTGATGATAATGCTGTGATCAATACTGGCGTCAAGTCATCGTTGTGCAATATCTTTTTTTTCCTTTGAATCGGCACACCATCGTTCATGTGCACTGAACACTTTTCTGTTTTCTATTTGCACACTCGCCTTTTTCGGAAATATTAAGTCCTGTGAATATTCATCCAGTTCGTATTCCTTACTGTAGTAAATCTGTTTATTTTCCCACTACATGTACTGGTGAATCTGTTATGATCTCACAATGCCTGGGTTCTGATTATATTCCTATAGTATTATGTCAGATCTTGTAAATTTTGTGACAATTTGCTTGAGGCAAACCATTATAGATACTGGCAAATATTTTTGCGAGTTCAATCTTAAATTTGATAGGCTTTCAAATTGCTAATTCAATTAAAAAAAGAGATATTTTGAGCAGTGCCCCAATTGCACATGTTCAGCCTCCACAATACTTTCTCCATTGCAATGTAATATGCAGATTTGATTTCATGCTGATATATACAATATACTCCAATTACCACACCTGTATGCTCCAGGCACCCACCGATAACTCATGTCCTCATGTGCAATATAATTTATCTACAATTATCACCGAGTAAGCAATGGAAACTGCCATGGGGGTATTGACTGGTGGTTATTGTTGTACTCTACAGTTTTGTCCATTAGGGGGTTTGATAAATTTTCTACACTCGCCACAAATTGTATGTGCCGTGACGATCGACTTGATAAATCACCAAGACTAATAAATTAGTTATTACCTCATATTTCATTTATTTTGTCAGTTATCGTGCATCATTGAGTAATAATAAGAGGTTTTAGATCCACAATAATAATACATGTAATAAAAAAAAAAATAGTTTATTAAAGCCTAACACATTTTGTGGTGTACCGGTAATAAGCTTTTGATGAAATTTTTACCAGACATTTCTAGCACTTTACAGCGAGAGAAACCTGGTCAGGTCATTACCATATCATGCATAATTCAAAGCCAGACAATTTAGATTCTTGAACTATCCTTACATACGAGCACTGTCCTAATAAATTAATTTGCCCAAATTGTACTGGTCATGACATTGTAAGGGAAATTTTTTGCGGTAATGACATGATTCATCAGCTTTGCAGGCATTGCAGTTTGTTAAATTGTTTTGCAGAGAGTCCAGCGGGATGCATGGTTTAGATTATTTTTGACCAAAAAAAGTTCTTCTTTTCGGATGCACACACATGCAGTCATGTTCGAGTTTCCAAACCAGGAACACAGAATCTATACATGTGCAAAACACTGTAATATCCTAGCTACCAAGATGAAGTATTCTTTGCATTAATATTACAGTAATATTGCCTGCGAGTACATGTATATATGACAAAGTCTGGTCACGATATTGATAGACGGATCACAATTTGTGCCTTATTATTGCAAAGTATCTCAGCTCCTGACAAATACTGGTAGATTGCTGTGAATCGTGAATCAATACTGGCAAAACATGACAGCCTGGCGGTGGAACTTACTGTTCACCAAGGCGGCAATTCTCCTGTATTTTCACGAACAGGACAAGTCGTCCCTTTGATATTAATGCGACAGTTGGCATGGGGACACCGATTGCTTGCAGGATCGCAGTAAATTTAAAGCTTGATGACAATGGGTGGCGAAGCAAGGGATAAATCAAAAGTATTCCGGATGAAATTTCTAGGCTAGAGAGCTTGAGAGATCTTTGACTCTTCATTCTATTTTGTTTTTCAATTTGTTTTTTCGTTGGTCAAAGTAAATGATAGAAAGCACAGAACTTGGCTTGATACATGTATCATAGCTCTCAAAGGAAATTTAGTCTGAAAAGAATTTGATTCGAGTATAATGTCTGACATGATATTCAACTGAGACATGGGCCTCGGGCTGAATGTTAGCTCGGTTGTGTGGGGGGACATTCCATTTTTAATCTGACAGAGATATTTGCCAGGGAAATTGATGTAATATCACGTGATGGGATCATGGCTCAGGCTCTTGGATAATGCATCATGGTCATTGATATTTTTTATACTTTTCTTTTCAGTACAACTGTGGATTTTTAGCTGGGCTGACTTTTCGAATGGAGAATATAATGCTGGCTTACAAGTTTGACTAAGTAATGATATGATGTACGGTACGTGTGCATTTATTCCTCCAGCTGTACATGTATATCTAGTATTATTAGAGTTTGTGGACATGCTTGTACGCATATTTCCAACATTAAAAATAATGGTAACTGGAAAGTGCAACTGCATTCACAAATTTGAAGTTCCACCTGAGCACCCTGAGAGGTCCAGGAGGTTAGGGGTGGGCAGAACTGCCAAGAAGTCTACGTTGAAAGTAAATGTATCCCAGAATTGAAAGAGGTCCTCTGTTCATCTGTTCCTACTGGGTATATATATTTACCATTAATTGAAAAGTTATACTTTCATTTACCAGTGTCGCCAAGAGAATAGACGCATAAAATGTACACTAAGTTGATTGCCAAGGCAGGAATTTTGCTTGATTGAAATCTTCCGTACAGGTCAAAATACCATTGCTGCATCTCACCAAGCTACATGAGCCATGTTCTTCATTACTGTTATTGCTGGATTTAGTAGCAGGTGTCATCCGGTCACCATAGTGAATAACCTAATCCTGTCCCTACATGGGAGAACAATGATAAGCCAGTCTCATTTGTGGCACAGCGTGCGATATCCGGTTGCTAATTTTCTATTGGTTATTGACAATGATGATCCCTGGAGCGAAAGGATAATAAAGTCAAGTTTCTTGTTATAATCCACAGGACAGATTTCTGTTTTTCACACTACATTGTACATGCACCTGTCTTGTGTTTTTTCATGAACATTTCGCCAGAAAAAAACATGTTTTATGAGGTAAAAAAAATGTTTTAAAAATCAATGTTCAGTTGGATTTCTAAATGTTATTGATGAGATTTGAACCTTTAGACATGTCGAAAGACAAATCTGGTCTTGTTGCTTTGATGATAAATTATAAATGAGCTTTCTACTCTCACAACAATGTGACATCACATGCGGTTATTCACCTCTCTCCTTCACCCTCAACCGTCAGTACACACCCCGCAATACTTTGAAAACATTAGGGACTTGACTTGTCATTAGATCCAATGATTTCAAAAGTAGACACCAGTGACAAATTCGACCTTGAGTCAACATCGCCCTGCTCGGGGACCGTAGATCAGGGTGAAGGATGGACGGCCGTCCGGTTTGACCCACAGAGGAGACGAGACTCGACAGAGTCACTTGGAACCCTCGGGAACTCCAGCCTTTAGAACATCAGATGTATCCAGATTGTCACCAGTGCATGATTCGTACAGCTCACTGTCATATGTTCTCATCCGTGTGACCTTGTGCTGTTCTGCGGCCAGTCACAATGCATCGATTACTATTAAATCTATTGTCGTTGCTCAGCTGAGTTGCTAACACGGCAGCCTCTCTAGTAGGACTTCAACGGCAGTGTCGGGTAATTTTATGGGGGCTTTATCTAATCAGTGTTAATTGGGTTTGTGTGGGATTGTCCTTTTGTTGGAGCTTGACTGGCATTCGGGATTGAATTTTATGTAGCCATTGTCTTGATCAGTGGAAGTCGACTCTTGTGCTGTTCACCATTCTGCATTGAGGCTAGATGACCATAATTGCCTCAAATCTGCATGGGTATTGCTGAACACTTTGAGGAATAATTGTGGACTCATATAGTTTCATGTCATGTGATTGTTACACCAAGTGCACAGCTATAACATGTTATGACCCCTGCATATAAAATCAGTAATATTATAGCAAATCAATTGCATCTCTACTCATCCCCCTTCCAAACCCGGACTCTGAGTACTTGTCATCCAGCTGCTGGGCTTCATATTGGTTTTGACCATGTAGAATCTAATGGCCAAATGTCATTGACAATGATGATTGTCTTTTCCAAAATTGATGTGAAAAAGACTGAATATGAAGATAAGACTTGCAATATTGTCTCCATGTGTGTTACAAATTGATTGGGAGAATAGAGTAGTCACAGACACAATTTCCTTTGCCACCATGGACAAGACAAACAAGCTTGTTGACAAAATGTGGATATTTTATGAAGTGCTGCTTGACCTTGCAGTGCAGGAGACTTACTTCTCGTCTCGTCGATAAATCCATACGACCTGGAAGTGCGAATCATATTTTGATTTATGCATGACAAAAGCAACCGTTTACGATCGAGTATTGCCTCCAGCCGTGTGCCAGTTTCCAACAATTGTCGCCCCTCAATCCCTTTGTAGGGCTCAGTGGGCAGCAAGAAAACGTTACCAGTGGCTGTTTGGATTTGTAGTAGCTAATCCAGTGGCAATATATGCAAAGTACCTGGGGTAATAGCCTGGAGGTAGTAGTAGGCTAGTAGCACGCCTTAGCTTTGGATGACAAACGATTATTCCCGCCAGTCCATGTACAGAAGGAGGACGAGGGAGTGGGCTTCATGTTCGATGAACCGTAAAGTCTGGCAACTCGGTTATCCTGGTCTAGGGTTTGGGGACGTTGGATCGGGGTGGGGGGTAGGGGCGGGGGTTGGAGGTGGCTTCAGTGTCCTGGTCTTCTGCGTGAGCAACCCGTCGAGTAGAATCAATGTGGCATGGCTTTGTCACATGCAGAATCGCGGAGACTTTGTGCTGAACGCCAGCACTGGGATAGAGGGGATCATAGAAGGCTGGAGAGAGGAGAGGAGAGCGAGCTGGGACAGAAAATCAAACGGTAAAAATCAGATCTATGCCAGGTTGTAAAAAAAAAGAGGAAAAAAAAAGTAAAGTGGGGAAAAATGCAAAGGAAAAACAGAAGGCAGGGAAAAGAAAGTCAGGAATATAGAGTTAGTCGAATTTACGATGTCTTGCTCTGTGTCTGGGTGTTCCGAAATCTAAAGCTGAAATCGTGGTGACATCTCTGTGAACATTGGTGGCGATTGCGAGTGATTTTTGTGACGTTTGTAGGCGGTGTGTGGGCATGTCGCTAGGGACTGGATAAACTGGCTCATTGTTCATCTATGATTACTATATACATGTGTAGGTGGAGGCTGGTGACAAATACTGTTGGTTGAAGGCCTAATAGTGATTATTCTAGATGTCCTGTCAATGCATTTATCATGTTTACAATGTGTGATCTTCTATCTGTCGTTCTTGCATTAATCACCCTTGAAATGTGGAGGCGTTATATGTACATGTATCTTTGATTGATATACATAGGATTATTTGACAAATTGAAGAGGGAAAAAACAGCACCGTTCTCTGTCAAGAAGACTACACGTAAATGCTGGAAAAAATAAATGCTGATTACTGAACATTTCCTTCCTGGGCTGATGATATATTGAAGGGAGTGTCACCCCCATGTAAGTCATTGTCGAATGGCTTAAAACGTATTTCACCGGAGCAGCTAGAGTCTCAAAGTTAAAGGGTTAATATTCAATTTGAGCTGAGATCGGGACAGTTTGGAGCCGAAGCGTTGAGACGGAGCGCTGGTTGGAGCAGAACATCTTCAGTGCTCTCCTGAATGTGGTGTCTATCGACTAAAATAGCCTCCCTGCCCTTTCACAAGCTACGAGCTGGCCCCCTTCGGGCCATTACCGTGATTAGCTGCTGGCCAAATTTAAACGTCCTTTGTACGTTGTTGAAGTTTACATGATGAGGGTCTAGGCTCTAGGCTAGCTTTGAAAATATAAAAAAACAACCAAAATTTTCAACCAGTTGTATATTATGTAATTTGCTTGTTGGAGATGATTCTTCCCTTTCCATCTCCCTTACAAGTTCGTTCTTCTTTACCCTTCTTGAAGGAATTGCTCATGATATGCAAAAATGTTGTACTGGAATAAGTAAATTGGATGAGTTTCTTGTCTCCATGTTGGGCTATATATATAAAGATTGGTCTAATTTTGGTTGTGAAACGTGCTGTACATGTTTTTGTCCATAGATGACAAGGACGACGAGACTGCACTGTGCTTCTGTTTCTTCGCACAAGTTGTTGTTTCAAGCATGTATGAGAGTATACAGGAGTCCACACTGGATGTATCCTGAGGGGTGCAATCTATAGGCATGTACAGAACTGGACAGAATCAGGGGAGGGAACCCTTCGCAAAATGATTGATTAAACAGGGAAGTGTTTGGGTCGACTCCCACCACTACGAGGAGACAGTGACCTTGGTTTAGGTAGGCTGAGGTGTGTCTGACATGAAGGAAAAGTGAAAACTTGTGACAATTTTTTTCTCTGGAAATGTAAGTGTACAGTACAGGGTGGTCCAAAACAATGGTTACACAAAGTGTTTCGGACAATGACTGTAAGACAAATGGGATTACATGTACCGTAATTGAATTGATATTCCATTGTGTTCCGTGTATGTCTGCAACCAGTCATGAAACATTGTGACAGAATGCCAGCAGGGTCTAGTGACATGATACAGTGATGTACTGAGCCATTCTGTTGTCTCTCTCACACTGGAAGTGATCGGTGTGATAGATCAGTATAACTAGTTTTATGTTACAATATAGGTCTTGTTTTGATGTGATACACTTGTGAGGGATCTGCCATTGTTTTAACTTGATTCTCAGTCAACCCATGGTCCGATAACCTATTGCCGTGTGTTGTGTTCGTCGTCCGTCTGTCCACAGTTTTATCTATAAAATTTGCAGGCAAATTTTTTTTTGATGGGTCAACAAAAAAAATAGTTTTTGCCCCAAAACGCATTACTATTCATTTTTGGCCATTTGTAGGCAACAATTTTTTCTCCCTTTAAAAAAAAGTTTGGACTTAGAAAACTTTCGGCACTTTTTTCCTTCATAATGGGAGGTGCCACCACTGTACTCATAGAACGCCTGAAGATAGAGCTTAGATATTGGCACTTTCAAATAGGAAGTCATATATGGTGATTTCTGTGGTGACCTTGAATTTGACCTTCGATGACCGTGACAGGTCAAAACAGCCATTTTTTGGTAAAAAAAATGCCCAAATTTGCCTCTGCAGATGAAATACTTGTTGATAGAGCTTATATTTTTGTATTATGAACATAAATAAAGTCATATGCAGCAAACTTGATGGCGATATTGAGGTTTACAAAGATGACCTTGATCTCTATCTAGGTAATAATCACCTGCAATGCTTAAAACCAAAATTGTCCAGTAACCTACATGTATCTCAGCCCTTGGACTAATTTTGCTTTTTCATGTTTTGTACGAATTTGATTGAAGTGAATTTTTAGGTTACCGGACCTATGGTCCGATAACCTATTGGCATGGCGTTGCGTCCGTCGTCCGTCGTCCGTCGTCGTCCGTCGTCCGTCGTCGTCGTCGTCGTCGTCGTCGTCCACATTTTTATCTTTTTTGTTTACGGGCGAATTCTTTTGAAATTTTGCACAAAAATACTTAAAAATAATTCAAGAAGGAGGTATTTTTTAGTTTTTTGATTTTCGCATTTTTTTCAAAATGGCGCTCGTTTTCGACGAAAAATGCCTGATTTTGGACTTTGGTGGCCATTTTCTCAAAATCTGTTCAGTAACTTTTTTTCTTTTTGATACATAACACTCCTGATATGAACTCCTATGATGTCTATAAATTTCGTTGCGCTTGAATCGCTCGAAGTGGACCATTTTGGCCCCAACTCGGCCCAAATGGGACTTTCCCATGTTAAATTCTCCTATGCTTTATAATGGGACACATTATGCCTAATATCTCACTTAATATTGAGATTAGAGACTAGGAATCAATTGTGGACATATAGGAAATGATATATGCTGAATATTCTCGTGACCTTGAATTTGACCTCTGACCTCAATTTCAAGGTCAGAGCACAAAATGGCTGATATCTCGCTTATTATCGACTCTACAGCTTAGGAATCAATTGTGGACATATAGGAAATGATATATGCTGAATATTCTGATGACCTTGAATTTGACCTTTGACCCCATTTTCAAGGTCATTGGACAAAATGGCTAATATCTCGCTTGTTATCGACTTTACAGCTTAGGAATCAGTTATGAACATATAGGAAATGATATATGCAGATTATTGTCATGACCTTGAATTTGACTTTTGACCTCATTTTCAAGGTCACAGGACAAAATGGCTAATAGCTCACTTATTATCGATTTTACAGCTTTGGAATCAATTGTGGACATATAGGAGATGATATGCTGAATATTCTCGGGACCTTGAATTTGACCTCTGACCTCATTTTCAAGGTCACAGGACAAACTGGCTCATATCTTGCTCCTCTATTGACTGTATGGCTTGGGAATCAATTGTGGACATGATATAAAAATGATATACAATGAATATTTTGATGACCTTGAATTCGACCTTTGCTCCTTCATTCTCAAGGCCACAGCACAAAATTGCTAATATCTCTCTGATTATTGAATTTACAGCTTAGCAATCAACTGTGGACATGATATATGCTTAATGTTATATATGCTGAATATTCTCTTGACCTTGAATTCAACCAGTGACCTGGCTAACATCTAAAATATTAAATATTGTCCGGTAACCTATCTTCGGCCCTTGGCCTAATTTTTCCTTACGTGTGTATTCATAAAATTAATGTTTTGGAAGTTGATTAGATGCAATTGCCTTTAGTGTATCATGTTGCTACTAGCTACATGCATCTTGTAATACTATTCTGATCTGTGCATGTACATCCAAACATTTTCAGAATGGCGGATGACGGCAAATATGTCCACTTCAGTCACCGCGATTATTATTGTCCAGCTGTGCAGATAATGATTCCAGTGGGTGTCAACCTTGAATGTGCACTCCAATCAGTGTGAAGACGTCCTCCATATCTTGTACTGACCTCAGTGCACCAGCAGGCTCGCTTTGAAGTGCGTACCGCCTTACATCAGGAGACATGTGGACCAATATATAAGGCAAAAGCTATGTCCGTGTAGGGAAAAATGTCAATTTAATAATGCAAATTTTCATAGAAAAATTATGCTCTGCTCGCGTATTTCTCGTCCAGAAAAATATGCGAATGGTTTTCCGAGATTTCACATATGTGATCCATAAATTCGTGGAATTTTTAAACTCAAAACTACAATGTACCGACAGATCTACCAGTGTTGTATCGATTGGCGAGTTGCGAAAGGAATTCATGATCTAAAACATGTTCTGCACTTCATGCTCCTCTTTGTGAGAAAAAAATCATCAATGCTGAGTAAAATTTTCAACATATTTGATCTTATTAGCACATTTTCAAGTTCACAATATCAACTGTTCCTACTAAAGATATTGAATTATCCAAATATCAGGCTGAACAATGCATAAATCTAGTTGAAAACGAGGCCAGTGAGATTCCATTCTGCACGTTGGTTGGCGTTGCCAGTGATCAGAAGCACGTGGTCACTGGCTGCCGAACCATGGATGCAAGATTTACTGGGTGACCTAGAGAGATCTACACTACACGAATGGAACATCTACAAACTTGGATGATATACTTGGCTAGGTTTTGTCAGAGTCTGACATTCCAATGAATCTCGGATAATTTGGACATATCTGTGGCACGCGGATTTCCAGAAATTCCGATGGCAGTTTGGGGGTAGGATTTGACAGTCATAGATCTATCTATGTGGATGACTGGACGTGGAATATATGCTATGCTCGCAAGACGAGGTGATATATGAAATGGTCTTGAGGAGATCATATTGTGGTTCATTTTTTCGGGTGATCTGCCTTTTCCTCCCATGCACCCACCCCCTCATTCCCAGAGGGGAGAGCTGGGCAAGGGTAGCTAGGTAAATCTGATTGTTTTGTAACTCAATTCTGATAATCATTACGCTCATACTCCCGGTGTTTCGGATGCCGGCTGTTTTTCCGGGATATCTGCACCTTCCTGTGATACGAGTTGGTAACTCGCACCTGGTACACATGTACTCTATAACTGTGTATGTATGGTCCTTCCTTGGTTCCCAAGCAAGGGAACGCGCTGTTACCATGCAATGCCTTGTGGGTGTGGGTCTCTTCCTCCACCAGAACAGACATTCATTCAGTTCCTCATGAGATAATTGCATTAAGGGTTCACTAACCAGGTGTTGTATGGTGCCACCTGCAGAGTTTTTCTGCATTTATGCCCGACATAGATTTACATGCAGGCATGCACTGTTTTCATAATTGATGTGTGAGAGTTTTCTGGTCTTGTATTGTAGTTCTCAACATACATGGTATGAAAGCCAAAGGTGTAGGCAAAATAATTTAAGAAACCAGATAGTTAGAGAGAATTCAACTTGAAATTCACACTATAAACTATAAAAATGAGGGTTGGATCTAATTTACCCATGGTTATCAAAATATAGTTCGAACATTCCTGGAGGATATTGGTCCGTGAAACATGGCATTGGTTCCCAACTCAATCCCATTTGCCAGACTGAGCCAGTGAGTCATGATTAGTGTGGAGGTTCAAACACATGATATTCCCATCTTGTGTGTAAATTTATGCGAAATATGACTTTGTATGGCTCAAGTGCATGCAGGGAACATGATCAGTAAATGTTTGAGTATTCTGCAATGAATAACACAAGAGTTACATCTATAGACATGGATTGTGTTTGTGGCCTAACAATGTACATGTGTGGAACATCGATCAAATACTTTTCAAGATATGATGTATTTCCAACTTGGATCCTGACAGCCACTTTTCGATATGTTATGCATGGCATTGTGATTATCTGATGAGCTCCATCATCGTCGCTTTTATACTCGGCACGGCTGCGTCTGATCTGCTCTTGATCTTCAGTGCACCTCTTAGAGTCACTTTCCAATCGAATTGACTTGATGCGATCATTCACTTCATTAGGCAGACATGATGGCATTCCTCACAGTGGCCGCATTACAGATACGTAATGATGGATTCACATGGGAAAACTGAATAGAAAAATGCATAAAAGGAATAAAATTATGTCAGAGGCTGAGTAGTACCCTGGGCGACTCTAATTTTCATCATGCAGGTTTTTATTTCCCCACCCCAAGGAATTCTGTAGTCATCAGATTCGGATGCTGTTTTTAGTCCAGCATCCAGAATTTACTGCTGTAAATACTTAGAAATAGGAAGCCTATAAAGTTACTAGTATTCGTTTTATCGGTAGTCATAAGTAAATCGATTTAGGATTTTTATTAGGACAGGTTGGCCAGTTCCAAGTATAATGGTTTCTTGTGATGAGCGTCTGCGAGGTATAATTAATTACCTGGCCATACATGTACTAGTACATACACATGGGAATTTTTTTGGTAGCTGACAGGTTGATCATCTAGCCGTAAACTTGTGAATTATGTGCTTGATATTTTCCCTAAAATTTGCACGCATGCATATTAGCGCTGCAATAAATAACGCAGCATACTTTCATGATACACTGGGAGAACCATCCATTACACTTGCGACTGGATAGCGGAAGATCATTCTTCATCCGTCGCCATTATCTCGTGTTGCTCGGTGACATCTCAGACTCTGCATGCCGTATGCTGAATGTTTGCTCGCAACCATCCCTCACCAGTCAGCGAAAAGAAGACGACGACAACCAGCATCTTGTCCTTCCGAGCGAGCTTTCCCTCCCATAGCGGCAGTGCCATCGATATCAATGGTATTCTGTGTTTTCCACCAGAAATTGGCCATCTAAAGATTGGACGGTGATGAATGGACGGCGAGCTCGACCCTTGCTCATTTTCATTTGGCTACTTATTGATCGCTAATTATCGTGCTTTGATAAGAGCAAGTTTGGAGTATATCGAGTTAGCTGCTGGGAGCTTGCAGGGTGTGGGACGGGGGTGTTGAAAGGTCTGCATTACAACTAATACACACAGAAATTACTGGCACTGTATTGTTTTCCGTGCCATGCCCTCCAGTGACTGACCATCACATGTACTGCGTGTGGAATGAGGCATGAAACCCCGAGATAAACGCCCGCATGGTCCTGGATTTGTCTTTGCGGAAGCCCCAATCATGTAGAGTGACACGGTCCTAATTACATGTTGTCGAACGCGCCATATCTTGGGTCTCCATGGGGGGTGTGTAGATCTACAATCGCGCGTGACACGTCCACTCCTTTATCCAATCAAACTTCCTCCGAGAGGATGAAGCATTCCCCCGCTGGTGTATCACGCATGTACATGTCATTAGCTTTTAGCAGCTCTGATGAGTGCAAAACAATTGGCCGGGTGGACTGAACTCATGGCTGTAAATCTCTTGCTTTGACGAAGCGCTTCCACTTGCATCGTCCACTGCCTGCTAATTGTATCCCCCGAACAAAGTTCGGCGGATACTATGGATTTGGCTTCGTCGTCCGCGTCCGCGTCCGCGTCCGCGTCCGTGTCCGCGTCCGCGTCCGCAGAGATTTTCTTGTGAACGCGCTACAAGCCGCAATTCTCACCCGATAACCATTATTTTTTGCAGGCACATATATAATGGTAAGATCCCGACACCAATCGATTTTGGTTGCCGTGGCAACTGAATTGGTCGTTTGGGGACACATTTTGCATTGAAAACAGCCTGTTTGAGACACATGGCTTGTGAACGCGCTACAGGCCGCAATTCTCACCCGATCACCATTATTTTTTGCAGGCACATATATTATGGTAAGATCCCGACACCAATCGATTTTGGTTGCCGTGGCAACTGAATTGGTCGTTTGGGGACACATTTTGCATTGAAAACAGCCTGTTTGAGACACATGGCTTGTGAACGCTCTACAGATGGCAATTTTTGACGAATCTCGATAATATTTGGAAGTGTTGTTGGGAAGGGCTGTCACACGAAACCAATCGTTTTTCAGAATGATCATGTAAATATTAATATGTTAGCAGCCTAACTTATTACAGAATTTTGAAATATCCATTTTGACATGTACGATCATTCCAATAGCCTGTACAATGGAAGGTAATGACACTGGTTTCTTGTTCAGAATGGAGAACTGAAGTTTTCAGTGAAAACAGGACAATATTACTGAATAAGTTAACATTAGTTTTACTAGTTAAGTCTATTATTGTCCACAATAAAAATAGTTAAGACGAGAAACGTTTATTATTAAGCTCAACAAGGTAAAGGTTTTGTCCAGTACAGATTTCATGGGTGTAACTGAATAAGTTAACATTATTTTTAGGTTACCGGACCTTTGGTCCGATAACCTATTGCCGTGGCGTTGCGTCCGTCGTCCGTCGTCCGTCCGTCCGTCCGTCCGTCCGTCCGTCCGTCGTCCGTTCACATTTTTATCTTTAAAGTTTATGGTCGAATATTTCTGAAATTTTGCACAAAAATACCTAAAAATATTTCCAGGAAAGGTTTTTTTTAGTTTTTTGATTTTCGCATTTTTTTCAAAATGGCGGCCTTTTTCGTCGAAAAATGGCCAATTTTGGACTTTGACGGTCGTTTTCTCAAAATCTGTTCAGTAACTTTTTTTCTTATTGATGCATGACACTCCTCCTATGTACCCCTTTGACACGTATAAATTTCGTTGCCCTTGAATCGCTCGAAGTGGGCCATTTTGGGCCCAAACTCGGCCCAAATGGGACTTTCCCATGTTAAATTCTCCTATGCTTTATAATGGGACACATTAAGCCTAATATCTCACTTAAAATTGAAATTAGAGACTAAGAATCAATTGTGGACATATAGGAAATGATATATGCTGAATATTCTCGCGACCTTGAATTTGACCTCTGACCTTGGTTTCAAGGTCATAGCGGCCGTTCTCGTCGAAAATGGCTAATTTTGGACTTTGATGGTCGTTTTCTCAAAATCTGTTCAGTAACTTTTTTTCTTATTGATGCATAACACTCCCCATATGTACTTCTGTGACATGTATTAATTTCGTTGCGCTTGAATCACTCGAAGTGGGCCATTTTGGGCCCAAACTCGGCCCAGATGTGACTTTCCCATGTTAAATTTTCCCATGCTTTATAATGGGACACATCAAGCCTAATATCTCACTTAATATTGAGATTAGAGACTAGGAATCAATTGTGGACATATAGGAAATGATATATGCTGAATATTCTCGTGACTTTGAATTTGACCTTTGACCTCATTTTCAAGGTCACAGGACAAAATGGCTAATATCTCGCTTATTATCGACTTTACAGCTTAGAAATCAATTGTGAACATATAGGAAATGATATATGCTGAATATTCTCGTGACCTTGAATTTGACCTTTGACCTCATTTTCAAGGTCACAGGACAAAATGGCTAATATCTCGCTTATTATCGACTTTACAGCTTAGGAATCCATTGTGAACATATAGGAAATGATATATGCTGAATATTCTCGTGACCTTGAATTTGACCTTTGGCCTCATTTTCAAGGTCACAAGACAAAATGGCTAATATCTCGCTTATTATCGACTTTACAGCTTAGGAATCAATTGTGAACATATAGGAAATGATATATGCTGAATATTCTCGTGACCTTGAATTTGACCTTTGACCTCATTTCCAAGGTCACAGGACAAAATGGCCAATATCTTGCTTATTAGCGACTTTGCAGCTTAGAAATCAATTGTGAACATATAGGAAATGATATATGCTGAATATTCTAGTGACCTTGAATTTGACCCTTGACCTAAATTTCAAGGTTAGTCATTTTATTTTCAAGGTCAGAATACAAAATGGCTTATATCTCGCTCATTATCAAATTTACAGCTTAGGGGTCCATAGTGAACATATAGGAAATGATGTATGCTGAATATTTTGGTGATCTAGAATTTGACCTTTGATCTCATTTTCAAGGTCAGAGAACAAAATGGCTAATATGTCCCTTATTATCATCTTTACATCTGCCCCTGATGACGCCAGTGTGTCTTTGGATAAACTATTTGGTCGGGCTTTGTTTCTATTGCAAGATGTTGTATTTTACCTTTCTTATTGGCATCATCAAAATTTGATTGTATTGGTGGTAATAGATTGATACTTACATTTATACCACTGAGTCGGTGTCACTGCTGGCGGACGTTAATCTGTCCCCGAGGATACCATCAACTCAGTAGCCTTCGGGCTTGTGATTGGGTACTTTTGTACTTGTCATGTATCTATTCCATGGGGTTAGATTCGGATTTCTAAATTATTTTCATAGGTTGTTGGGCAGTTGTATACTAATTCCATCTGGTGTACAGTAGAAACAACTACATTTAACACATTGTCTGCCCATGAAGACGCCAGTGTGTCTTTGGATAAACTATTTGGTCGGGCTTTGTTTGTTTCTATTGCAAAGTGTAGTATTTTACGTTTCTTATTGGCATCATCAAAATCTGATTGTATTGGTGGTAATAGATTGGTACTTACATTTACAGCATAGGAATCAATTGCGAATATAGAGGAATGATATATACTGAATATTTTCATAACCTTGAACTTGAACTTTGACCTCATTTTCAAGGTCACATCACAGAATGGCTAATGTCTCACTTATTATCGACTTTACAGCTTAGGAATTTATTGTGGACATACTAGAAGTGATGTATTTGTTGAAAATTTCATGGCCTTGAATTTATCAGTGACCTAATTTCAAGGTCACTGGACAAAAGGCTAATATCTAAAATGTATATTATCCGGTAACCTTTCTTAGCCCTTGGGCTAATTTTTAGGTTACCGGACCTATAGTCCGATAACCTATTGGCATGGCGTTGCGTCCGTCGTCCGTCGTCCGTCCGTCCGTCCGTCCGTCCGTCGTCCGTCCGTTCACATTTTTATCTTTAAAGTATATGGTCCGATCTTTCTGAAATTTTGCACAAAAATACCTAAAAATATTTCCAGGAAAGGTTTTTTTTAGTTTTCTGATTTCTGCATTTTTTTCAAAATGGCGGCCGTTTTCGTCGAAAAATGGCCAATTTTGGACTTTGACGGTTGTTTTCTCAAAATCTGTTCAGTAACTTTTTTTCTTATTGATGCACAACACTCCCCATATGTACCCCTGTGACATGTATAAATTTCGTTGCCCTTGAATCGCTCGAAGTGGGCCATTTTGGGCCCAAATTCGGCCCAAATGGGACTTTCTCATGTTAAATTCTCCTATGCTTTATAATGGGACACAATAAGCCTGATATCTCACTTAATATTGCGATTAGAGACTAGGAATCAATTGTGGACATATAGGAAATGATATATGCTGAATATTCTCGTGACCTTGAATTTGACCTGTGACCTCAGTTTCAAGGTCAGAGAACAAAATGGCTAATATCTCGCTTATTATCGACTTTACAGCTCAGGAATCAATTGTGGACATATAGGAAATGATATCAGCCGAATATTCTGATGACCTTGAATTTGACCTTTGACCTCATTTCAAGGTCACACGGCAAAATGGCTAATATTTCGCTTCTTATCGACTTTACAGCTTAGGAATCAATTAACAACATATAGGAATTGATATATGCAGATTATTGTCATGACCTTGAATTTGACCTTTGACCTCATTTTCAAGGTCACAGGACAAAATGGCTAATATCTCACTTATTATCGATTTTACAGCTTAGGGATCATTTGTGGACATGTAGGAAATGATATATGCTGAATATTCTTGTGACTGAGAATTTGACCTCTGACCTTTGTTTCAAGGTCCGAGAACAAAATGGCTAATATCTCGCTTATTATCGACTTTACAGCTTAGGAATCAATTGTGGACATATAGGGAATGATATCAACCGAATATTCTGATGACTTTGAATTTGACCTTTGACCTCATTTTCAAGGTCAAAGGACAATATGGCTAATATCTCGCTTGTTTCTGGCTTTACAGCTTAGGAATCAATTATGGACATATAGGAAATGATATCAACCGAATATTCTGATGACCTTGAATTTGACCTTTGACCTCATTTTCAAGGTCAAAAGACAAAATGGCTAATATCTCGCTTATTATCTACTTTACAGCTTAGGAATCAATTGTGGACATATAGGAAATGATATCAACCGAATATTCTGATGACCTTGAATTTGACCTTTGACCTCATTTTCAAGGTCACATGGCAAAATAGCTAGTATCTCGCTTGTTATCGACTTTACAGCTTAGGAATCAATTGTTAACATATAGGAAATGATATATGCAGATTATTGTCATGACCTTGAATTTGATCTTTGACCTCTTTTTCAATTTCACAGGACAAAATGGGTAATATATCACTTGTTATCAATTTTACAGCTTAGGGATCACTTGTGGATATGTAGGAAATGATATATGCTGAATATTCTCGTGACTTTGAATTTGACCTCTGACCTCATTTTCATGGTCAAGAACACAAAATGGCTAAAGTCTCACTTATTATCGACTTTACAGCTTAGGAATCAGTTGTGGACATATAGGAAATGATGAAAGCCTAATATTCTGATGACCTTGAATTTGACCTTTGATCTCATTTTCAAGGTCACAGGAATATAAAACATATTTTGTCCGGTAACCTGTCTTAGCCCTTGGGCTAATTTTAATAGTTAAGTCTATTATTGACCACAATAAAAATAGTTAAGACAAGAAATATTTATTATTAACCTCAACAAGGTAAATGTTTTGTCCAGTACAAATTTCATTGGTGTAACCGAATAAGTTAACATTATTTTTACTAGTTAGGTCTATTATTGACCACAATAAAAATAGTTAAGTCTATTATTGACCACAATAAAAATAGTTAAGATGAGAAATATTTATTATTAAGCTCAACAAGGTGAACGTATGTCCAGTACAGATTTCATGGGTGTACTGAATAAGTTAACATTATTTTTACTAGTTTAGTCTATTATTGACCACAATAAAAATAGTTAAGACAAGAAATATTTATTATTGGGCTCAACAAGGTAAAGATTCTGTCCAGTAGACATTTTATGTCTGTAACCAAATAAGTTAACATTTTTTTTGCTAGTTAAGTCTATTATTGACCTCAATAAAAATAGTTAAGATGAGAAACAATTATTATTGAGTTCAACAAGGTTAAGATTTTGTCCGGTAGAAATTTCTGGGTGTAACCGAATAAGTTAACTCTTTTTAGGTTACCGGACCTTTGGTCCGATAACCTATTGGCATGGCATTGCGTCCGTCGTCCGTCCGTCCGTCTAGCCGTCCGTCCGTCCGTCCGGCGTTAACATTTTTATCTTTAAAGTTAACGATCGAATCTTTCTGAAATTTTGCACAAAAATGCCTAAAAATATTTTGAGAAGGAGGTATTTTTTTGTTTTTTGATTTTCGCATTTTTTTCAAAATGGCGGCCGTTTTTGTCGAAAAACGCTCAATTTTGGACTTTGACGGCCATTTTCTCAAAAACTGTCTGATCAGTTTTGAGTTTTTGGTTTCAAAAGATTCCCCTCATATACCTCTGTGATATGTATAAGTTTGGTTGCCCTAAATCTGCCGGTTTCCGTGTGGCGGCCATTTTGAATTTTTGGCGGGTCGGCGAGAAAATTTTTTTCGCCCCAAATCGCATTACTATCCATTTTGGGCCATTTCTAGGGCAAAAAAAATTTTTCACCCTTTGAAAAAATTTTTGGACTTAGAAAATTTTCGGCACTTTTTCCCTTCATAATGGGAGCTGTCCGGACTGTACTCATAGAACGCTTGAAGATAGAGCTTAGAAATTGGCATTTTTAAATGGGAAGTCATATATGGCGACTTGTGTGGTGACCTTGAATTTGACCTTGGATGACCTTGAAAGGTCAAAACAGCCATTTTTGGGTCGAAAAACGCTCAAATTTGCACCTGGTCTGTATTTTCTCAAAAACTGTCTGATCAGTTTTGAGATTTTTGCTTAAAAAGATTCCTCTTATATACCTGTGTGACGTGTATAAGTTTTGTTGCCCTTGAATCGCCGATCTCAGTGTGGCGGCCATTTTGAATTTTTGACGAGTCAGCGAAAAAAAAATTTTTCGCCCCAAATAACATTATTATCCATTTTGGGCCATTTCTAGGCAAAAAAAAATTTTCACCCTTTGAAAAAAATTTTGGACTTACAAAAATTTTCGGCACTTTTTTCCTTCATAATGGGAGCTGTCAGGACTGTACTCATAGAACGCTTGAAGATAGAGCTTAGAAATTGGCACTTTCAAATGGGAAGTCATATATGCCGACTTGTGTGGTGACCTTGAATTTGACCTTCGATGACCTTGAAAGGTCAAAACAGCCATTTTGGGGTAAAAAAATGCCCAGATTTGCCTTTGTAGATGAAATGCTTGCAGATAGAGCTCATGTTTGCATTATGAACATATAGGAAGACATATATGGCACAACTAATGATGACCTTGAACTTGACGTCAGATGACCTTGAGTGCCAAATGTCTGACTTGGAATGTGTAAATTGACCTAGGCGGCCTAAACGATTCCACCCAACATATAGAATATCAAATGCCGCACACATACATGTAATGGTTACATCGAAGTTCATACGGATGACCTTGATTGGTAAATCCCAAGGTCATATGTTTACACTGCGAACCTTGATTGGTAAATCTCAAGGTCTGTTACCTGCCAATGCTGCCATGGCCAAACCAAAATTGTCCGGTAACCTATCTTAGCCTTTGGGCTAATTTTTTACATGTTAAGTCTATTATTGACCACAATGAAAATAGTTAAGAGAAGAAATATTTATTATTGGGCTCAACAAGGTGAAGGCTTTGTCCAGTAGAGATTTTATGGCTGTGATCAAATAAGTTAACATTATTTTTTTGCTAGTTAATCTATTATTGATCACAATAGCTTTTTATGAAAACATTGATCAACTTTTACTTTGAATTTCAACTTGAGACCATGTTTGGCACAAATTATGAGTTGAAATATAACTTATGGTGAAAAATTCGATCTGGCTCCAATTTCGTCATCTTGAAATGCAGTTTTGGTCAACGTTTACTTTGAATTTCAACTTGAAAGCATGTTTGGCACATATTATAAGTCGAAATATAACTTATGGTGAAAAGTTCGATCTGGCTCCATTTTCGTCATCTTGAAATGCAGTTTTGGTCAATTTTTAGTTTGAATTTCAACTTGAAACCAAGTTTGGCACATATTATGAGTTAAAATATAACTTATGATGAAAAGTTCGATCTGGCTCCAATTTCTTCATCTTGAAATGCAGTTTTGGTAAACTTTTAGCTTGAATTTCAACTTGAAACCAAGTTTGGCACATATTATGAGTTAAAATATAACTTATGACGAAAAGTTCTATCTGGCTCCAATTTCGTCATCTTGAAATGCAGTTTTGGTCAACTTTTACTTTGAATTTCAACTTAATACCAAGTTTGGCACATATTATGAGTTGAAATATAACTCATGGCGAAAAGTTTGATCTGGCTCCAATTTCGTCATCTTGAAATGCAGTTTTGGTCAACTTTTACTTTGAATTTCAACTTAATACCAAGTTTGGCACATATTATGAGTTGAAATATAACTCATGGCGAAAAGTTTGATCTGGCTCCAATTTCGTCATCTTGAAATGCAGTTTTGGTCAACTTTTAGTTTGAATTCCAACTTGAAATCAAGTTGGGCAGGTATTATGAGTTATAATATAACTCATGACGAAAAGTTTGATCTGGCTCCAATTTTGTCATCTTGAAATGCAATTTTGAATAACTTTTACTTTGAATTTCAACTTGAAACCATGTTTGGCACATACATGTATTATGAGTCGAAATATAACTCATGGTGAGAAGTTCAATCTGGCTCCAATTTCGTCATCTTGAAATGCATTTCTGGTCAAATTTTACTTTGAATTTCAACTTGGAACCAAGTTTGTAAAATATTCAGAGTTGAAATATAAATAGGTGAAAAGATTGATCTATCTGTATTTTCGTTATTTTATCAAACATGTCGAATGGAAATTCATATGAAGAGATTTCAGTGGTGATTTTGAATTCGACCTTCAAACCTCGGAAAATCAGTTGTGACTTGAGATTTAACATTTCCCTGGTAATCTTTTTTAGCCCTTGCTCTAGTTTTTCACACTTGACAGTGATATATTTGGGGCAACAGAGATGATAGGGCTACGGGGGATACACCCAAGCGGTCGTAGGCGACCGGAAGCGTCTAGTTGTTGATAATCTTAATTGTTTCTCGGGTCAAATTTGGGTCACTGGGCAGGCTGAGGACACTGCGAGGAAATCACTTTTGGGAGTTGAGGATTTGGGTGCACTGTATGTTGATTAGACGGGATTAGGAACATAGTTCAATACTAAGGGGATTCTGAGTTTGTGTGTGTGTGTGGGGGGGGGGGGGAGGGGGGTGTCATGGAAGATGTCAGGAGACATGTGATTGTCACCATGGTCACCATGACATTGATGTGCAAGTGTCAGAAGAATGGCAAGATTAGTTTGTGGGTTGGCAAGGCCCCGAAAGGATTAACATATTTTCCTTGATATTTTTGTCTGTGAATTCTTCTTGTTCTTGTTGTTTTGGAAGTTTCTCCGTGTTTTTCCATGGCGAAAAACCTGACTGCTTCCTGCTTGAAGCACATTATTTGGCAGTAAGGAGACTGTACTCTCTGCCCTGAAAACAACAAATTATTGATATTGTGGATTGTGAAAGCACTGAGTGTTCCTGACTGTGACCAATAAATAATGGTAATATTATCATCCGAACTGTTCCAACACATCATGTAATGTATTGTCTGGCTGAGTTGCATAAATGAAATTACAGTACACATGTATTGATGCAACAATTCCCATCTTTGAAATTGCTATGAAATTTAATGAAAGTTTCCTGGAATTGAATCGGATGGAGAAAAAATACAATGGCTTCTTGTGGGTGACACAAATTCCCCTACATTATCTTGATGTTCATAATTGCAATGAATATAATCAATGCACAGTCGGTTGTTTGTTTCATCATGTTGATGCCGTTGTGGGTGTCAAAATATCATTGATATTATTGAGCACAATCGGTTCTGGCAGACGTTACCTAGATATACAACCTCAATTTCTCTTCTGTCTTGATAATGACACGTTCAACCGAGATCTCAATCAAACTGTCTGACTCAGTCCAACAGGGAACGCCCTCCAACTGCCGATTACATCACCCATTGTTCGCGACTTGATTGGAAGTACGTAACGTCTGAGAATTTCTATTATTGCCACCCATGACTCAGTGATTACATCCCGGGCTGTGTGTGTGTGCTGTGATCATTGTGAATCAGCTGATTCCAGGGGGAATTACATAGTGTTTTATGGCGTGTCCCAGGCTTTTCTGCTGCTATCGATTCAGAAAGTATGATGTACATGTACATACAATTGAATAAACAGGGAGTTGATAAATCTGTTATCTTGAATTGTTTTGCTGCAAACTGATTATGAAAGTTTCTGGACATCTGAATGTGTTTATGTCACAAATTATTGTGATACTGATTACACAATTGGTATAGTATCCAGAATATTATAATCTAAACGCCTGAAATATTAGCGTCCGTTCAATTTAGCATTTTTGGTTGTGCTGGTTTGTTCAAAAATTTATCAATTTGTTGACCTACATGTACATGTATTCCAAAACGCGATCTGAATTATTCACTTATTTCTAAGTGGAAATTGGAAAGTGATACATGTATGTCATGCACATGAAATAAGACGATATTGATCTGTTGTCCCCATGCAATCAGATGAATATTACACATTTTATGTGATGCAGTTATTACATGTATTTATTTTGCTGGTGTTGGTTTCCCGATACGCCAATAATGAGAATAAACAAAACATGATACTTTATCGTTTGAACGTGAGTGGTGAGCCAGTGGCGAAGTTGCGACAGATGAAAACATTCTCGTATTTCATAACTGCGGAGGGCGCTCTGTCCTGAAGAAATAAGGCTGGCATCGATTTGCTCCATTTGTGGTGTTGCCAATTCCTTTCTGCACCCGTTGCACCATGCTCCATTTGTTTCTCTTCCTTTATTATCTACAATGTAATCCTGGGTTAATGACAATCTATTAAAAGCTAGTGAACTTTTCAGCTCAGACGAAAACACAAATTGAAGTCAATGAATGTCATGGAAAATATCGATACCTTTTCATTTCCATCAGCTGTGAGTATTGGATGATATTCAAGTCTCGACTGAACATTACCGATTACTTTACACAATTCATATAATGTTAAAACACAGAGACTTTCAGACTGTTGTTGTTTTCGTTTCCAGGTCACAAGTGTGATGGCATTGAAATTGGAATATTGAATAAAACATGACGTTGATAAAATTATAACAGTTGACATTTTCCAGCCACCTTGAAGTGTCTGTTGTCCATTCTATAGATCCCAGATGGCAGAGAAATGTTTTTTTTTTTTCTGCGATGATCTATAAAACAATTGCATCAATATCAGGGACAAAATCAATAACTGATGGGCTATCTTTATGACCGTCTGACTGGCCAATGTAAAAAGGGGTTCAATCAGACAGATTAGCTGAGCCAGTTGGTCTAATGGATATTCTTCCTTTTGAACATGTAAGTTTCACGACAGGGGTACTTTTCTGTAGAAATTTTTTTATTACACATGCATGTCATGTATGTAAGTTGTAAGTTTATGAGGATGACAATGAACATTGCCTGTCTATCAAAATCATTTGTTGGTACATTTAGTAGGTACATGTAGATATATACTTTTTTCTGGTTATAATGCAAATTTAGAAATGAATACATCTTTATATTCCACATGTCTAATGTTTAATTGAGCACTAAATTCTGAATAACATGTACATTGTACGCTTTCATGATGAAGTTTAGGATTTTCAAAGCAATATCGACAAAATGCTGTGGAGGAAGGTAATATATAGAAGATGATTGCATGGCGTCATTGCTGTCGATCTCCATCTTGGCATTCCGTGCCAGTCAATCACGGACCTGTGGCTGACACTTGCTGCCAAGTACGGCCGCGCCTCACGCCTGTCCCATCCAGCCACCTAATTCCCTTGCACATCATGCACTAGGGCCATCAAACGGTATGACCCCTGGAATTAAATCCCTCATGACCAACCCCACGCTGTAATTTACAGGGTCTTAGTATTATTATCGGGGCGGTTTACACGCTATGGGCTGCGTTGGGCGAGCTTGGTTTCGTTGTCGTCGTCGTTGGCGCCGGGCCCGTCGGTGTCAAAGCTGGTCAACGGTTAGTTGCAGTGTACTGCTCAGGCTCCCCAAGTTACCGCACACCCCCAGTATCGAGATGTATTGGACGCTAGTGCCCATTCATGGCTTGGGCAATTGACCTTGCCCCAGTGGCTGCTAAAGTCCATGTGGGCGTTCTCATCGTTCAACGAGCAACTTCGGTGACAATTCCCCTCGAAAAAATAGGAAAAAAGTGACCACCGTGGGACGGACGGAACAAAATTGGGCTTTTATTCTGTTGGCTCATCCCCAGAGATCGCAACTAGTCCTAAGCTTTGGCTATCAACCACCCAGCACCCAAACTCAGATCTCCTTTCGTCATCGCCCAAAGCGTCTATCCACAGTGCTAGAAATTCCCCCTCTACATATACACGTACAGGTCTCATGTCTTGTGGGAGTGGGCTCCCATTTTCCATGTGTAAACAGGTTTTTATGGCGGTGATGCCATCATAGTGCCCGCCCGGGATTAGACAAGATGTACCCTCGCAATGGAATGTTGACGAGGGATGGACACCTCGGTCCCCTGTGTATAGTCTGTCAATAGAGATCCGTGAACGGCAATGTATTTGGTTCTGGGAACTGGTGTTGACACGGCTGGTGCCAGTAGCTAAAACGGGACTGTTTTGGAGAGGGGACATGAGTTTTGATGAGATGATGTTGTGTAACTGTGTTATTGGGAGCCCAGGTCAACCAGATCTATGGGAATTGATATTATTGCCAGTGTCCATGTATTTTACAGATGAAGTTACACATACTGGTAGCCTTCTAAATTTAGACATTCATGTTATTCTTGGATATGAGAAAATTTTGCTTTACAGTAGTACAATATCCTAAATCAAAATAATTTCTGTGTACATTTTCAGTCATATTTAGGTATGTGCATGACTAGAAGTCATTGTATGTCAGACATTGTAGACATCAGGAACACGAAGAGTCCGTGTTCACAAATCGTCGATTCTCAGAGCACACCAAAGGCCACAACATTTGTTAATTGCTGTCTTTTGGTTGAGAACAGCCTCCTTTTCCGCACGGAAAACAAACCATTTACGAATACGAGAAGTTCAGAGACCCAATCCGATCGCCGGGATCAGTTGCCGTGTAAACGCGACAGATGACAATACTCGTCCCTGGCCAGTACCGTCACAGATGACAACAATTGGCGCTGTGCTTATCGTCAAGTGCCGCAGTCTTGACGTATAACATCCATTTATGAAATCGTTAATGCCATACTCTCCATGACAATGTAAACAATGCAACCCACTTACTCAGCGTGAGACAATCAATATTGTCGAGGTTTTTTTCGCTAGGATAATCGGTGGGGGGTATTCCACATGACATGGTATAGCGCTTTCAGTCAGGTCGCTTTATATATAACGCAACAAAGGTGGTCTTCGATACATGCCGATGTTTGTTCCTCTAACGGCTATATCTGGACTGGCTATCTTAATGTTTGCTTTCTTCCTTTTAGGTTGTTAATAATAATGACGCTGTCCGCAAATTGGAAGTCGGAAGTTACATTGTTTGGGCATCGTGTCCCGCAGTCTGGAAAATTTACATGAGTGGTTGTTATGATGGTGGGGGACAATGAGCAACAAGCTGATTTGGATTAGTGTGACCTTGAATTGATCTATCTCAGGTCAAACTGGTTATCAGAACTATCAAGCTCATTGATTTTTGTGTCTTCAGATGTGCTATTCTAACAAAGTTTACCTATGTTTATCTGTCTCAAAATAGAAATGCTGGAACCAATACACTACCCCAGGAACATTGATGTCAGGAAATTAATAATGAATGAACAAAAAAAAAGTGTTTGTATCTCTTACAAGCATTTAGTGTTGATACACTACATGCAATAATGCTAACTGAGTTTCTTTATGACAAAAATCTGAATGCAAGTTGTCATTCTGCTGAAGTTGATTAAACTTGACATGATTTAATTGAAGGCTTAATGTTTTGACCATGGATGTTGCTGTCGCTTGCGATGTTGTGCAGTTCCGTGAAACTCGCAAAAGTAAATTTCCATGTCAAGACAGTTCCTTTGTGTGCAGGGAAAAAAAGTCTGGAATTTGCATCCCAGTTGTCAAGCTGTGCATTATAACATGCATGAATGGCAAAATTCCTTTTCTCCCTTGCATGTGACAAAACATCTCGAGACAAAAAATGACCATTTCTGGACCTAGTTTGTTCCCCTTGAGAACACTTCACCCCGTTTCACAACCCTCAACAGCTTGGGAATGCACTGCATTATCAACTTCACCCTGACTGCATGCAGTTCATTGCACATCATAATCCCACAGTAAACTCCACAAAGCTTCGAACGTTTTACCATATTGTTTCGATCGTGAGGTCTGCTCATGAAAGAAGAGAGTTTGTGCCTACTTGGTGCATCTAGCTAAGCTACATGTAAACGCATCACTTCCCGGGATCTCAACTTGTTCGTGTGGATGCCCTGGTACGAAGTGCCAGGGTCATGCAGCTAAGCACCGCCCTGTATTGTATTGTACTCAGTGATCTCTCATAGTTAAGGGTTATGATTCCGTCCTCAACATGTCCATTCGGCTGTAATCTCAAGTGTGCAGCGTGCTCTTTGTGTCGGACGCTGCGACAGTGTGACAGGGGATAAATGGAATGTGACGAGGCGTGCGGGTCACGTACAGTGTGACTTTAAATTGTCCTAATTATAACATGAACATTGTATAATAGTAAACGCTAGCAAAAAATAACCATGTATAGACATGTATTCGAGTTCGAATGGAAGACATCTACTAGCCATCATTATGAGAATTCTTTTTCATGGTGCTGTTCTCTGAACAATCGTTCGAAATGATAATGGAGCCATTATGGATTCATGTTATGGGCAAGATTGTGAGTTTGCTAACTGACATTGTGAGATCAGACTAATATTTCAGAAGGAATGTCATGTCTGACCATTCGAATTACAGAGAGAGATATGACACACCATTGCACCTTGTAGCTTCGAAAGTAGATATTAATTCATGGGCATTGCATGACAGAAGTCTCTCGACATATAATTTGATACTCTCTATGCCTCGTCATACCTCTTCGAGATATGGATCATATCTTCCCCAGAGCACGCAGCACATAGACCATTCCGTAAAGTGTGTCAGTGTATGCCTGAGGATATTGGCCGAGCGAACGGTTGCCTCATGACAATCTAGCTCCATTTGCAATCGGCTGCCTCGATCACAAGCTTGCTCCTGAGCCAATCAGCCTGTCCTTGGATGTGTTATCCCATTTATTCATATAGTCAGTGGGCACGGCATCGGGAAATGCTGGATATATTCCTGTTGCTCTTCTTGCGATATGCCTGCACCTCGTGATATATGTGCTTTCTTTATACATCTATAGAGGATATATAACGTTTTGAACGGGGCTGGAAAAAAATGATGTATGGATTTCAGAAAATGGAGACACGTATCACCCACTCAAGGTCGACGAGTTCAAAGTTCTAGATCACAATTGGTTTTATGGACGTTGTTTTCCTTCCACGACTAGATCTGAATTTGCCTTGAACGGTAACCAGGAGGAAATGGAATCCATCATGTTTATGGAATATATGTTTCCAGGAAGGGATAGAGCTTGGTGTGAGGTGCTTTTGATGTGAGGACGTTTCTGTGTCAAGTGATATGCACTGAACATTGCATAATTTGCATGAATGGAATGGTGCCAGTTACAAATTGAAGGATGAATGAGTTTGTCAGTAAAAGGAATGTTGTATGAAATTTCTGAAATGCTACAATGATAGGTTGCTGTGTGAGATTATAAGCCTATCCAGGAATCTTGTATTATACTTGTTAGTATTACTGCAGCCGTGGCTAATGCTAGTATCGGTGATCTATTCAAAAGACCATGAATATGCATGAATGAATATGGTAAAATATTGCATTGCCCAAAATATCATTTACTTGGGGTATTTTACCGGTATATCACCATAGTACAACCTTTCTGCATGTCTTTTAGTTGCATGATCTGTACAAAACTGTACGTCAACATGATCTACTTGAGTACTCGATCAGAATGTAAGTTTATACTTCAAGGTAGATTTCATTCATCATGTTGTTAAGGACTTGGCAGTTCTGATTTCCTTTCATCCCAAATCTGAACGACGAAATGGAAAACTCTGAGCAAGGGATCAAACAGAAGAAAATGACTTCCTCATTTCACATAAAAATCACCAGTAACTCCCCCATGTCCTAATACTGGAAAACTTCTATTGCAGCTACTGCGTTTCCAAAGGCGAGGAAAAATAGGAATGATTGAAAGAAAAAAAAAACACCTATCTTATACTGCCATTGATGTGGATGTAATATTTGTGTATTCGACAGAATGCCAAGAGTTGCCACAGCCCAGAGTCCGCGGCATGCCATAATTGAAGCCAGCAGTCCATAGCAGCGATAGGAATATATCAACTCGGAGAGTCCGGTTATGCAGTTTGCGCAGGTAGGTACTAAATTCTGTCTAGGGAACAGATCATTGTAAATGGAAAAAAAGTGAGACTACAAAGGCAAAACGAGATCAATGAAAATATGGTTTCCTTCCCTGTGTTTGAAGCTGTAGCAAGGTCATAATTTTTACGTAAACCATCATCAAATTGATAAGTTCTTTTGAACCAAGAACGTTGTTTTTTGTTGAGATTTGCATAATTGGCGAGCTAACTGTCGATATAGCAGGGCGGCAACACCAATTTTAGAACATAATGAATGTAAAATGATGCAGAGCATCCACAAACAATAGCAATTGAAGAAAAAAAGTCAGTTGAAAGAGAGACAGACCTCAATATAGTAACTGTTCATCGATCTAAATGAGCATTACCTCGTTCCTAACACCACGGGACCGAGTGATTGTTCTAAAGGCGCCAAGCCGTGCCGTCCGTACGCAACTCGACACGACATCGTGTGTGCTCCGTAAATGGGCCAATATCTGCCCCAAAGGAATGCCGACAAATCCTGCCGCCAATTGGAACTGCAAGCCAGGGCCTTGAAGGGGGTGTTGCAACTCGAGAAACATGTCCGAAAAAGCTTGGTAGTTCTACTAAGCTGGGAAGAGGTCCACTATACATACGTTGAGGTCAGGCGGGCAGCACAGAAAGGGAAGACACGGGACATATTCATTGACATCCACTTAACGATCAATGCAATTCCACGCACACACATGAACACAAGGTAATTTTTTGCTGAAATACTTTTGAAATATTCAGTTCGTTAAGGGCAACACCTTGACTGTGCAACTCATTTTCCCTGACAGTGGACGTAACAAGATCACTTGGCCCTCAATGCTAGCATCTTCGTGCCCACAGTTTTACGTTTGAAGTGTTTTCGGGTCGAAACTACCTCTTTCTCTCCAGCGGGAAGGGACGGGTAGGGTCAGGGACATCATACAGCATTGACCTTTTATGGACCTCTGACTTAGTGATCGGACCAGAGGCAGAGTAGCAACTCAGTGGACAAGTATTTATGGAGGAATTAGCTCTTGAATATGCATCACAGTGAAAATTCTGTTTAGGGTTAAAATATCGTATCCATTTCAGAAAAAAAATGTTGATGCCATCATTTATTTACAGTGTAGATGTTGGATCAAATCAAATTTGAAAATTAGGAGTATAAGTCAAGAATATAACCACAAAATACACTATATGTTCTATCACATTGACTGCTATCGCTTTTAAATAATTCAGCTGTTCAAAAATTTCTCTGAGGTAGTTGGATATAGGTTTCATTGAAAGATTGGCCTTTTTGTTGGACATTCTTGTCTTTCTTGTCCTGTTACAAATGTCACACCTGCATCTTCCAGACGTAGTAAGCGCAGTGTAGAATCCATCCCTGAAGTGCGAATATCCCAGGAGAGGGGAGCAATTGGTAAATGTCATCACCTAGAGCTGGAAGGGTCATACCTAACTCCAACCCAAATCCTCTACTGCTTGCTCACCTCAACACTCAAAAGCCTAGCAATAAAACAAGGGCACAATGGAGCCTGAATTATTCAGCAAAGTAATCCTGAAGTCGCAGATGTCCCTTGAAACTACATGTGTATGCAAATCATTGGGACTATTATAATGTTGGGTATATTTCAATGTCCACTGGTAATGTAAAAACAAATAAAATCTCACTCATTTTTGTCATTACACAATTTAGTCCCCTCTTAATATTCTTGTTGGCATTCAAATTTTATTCTGTTGATTGTTCAATATCTCTCCAGATAAAAACCATATAATGCACTGTACAATACAGCATCTTTATTGTCATGCAAATCACCACTTGACTATGAATTTTCTTCCCAAACATTTTCTGCTACATTTCCTGCTCCATAAATGATTGCTAAATTTTCTGATCTGCTTATATTGTTGATGTAATATGATCGTTTACTAAAACTGAGGCAGGTGAGGGAGGCACGTGCCAGGGAATTCCATCGGAATTTCTATATTTTTCGTGTAAACACGGCCAGGTGTGGATCCTGATCAGATTCCAGAACAAATTCTGCAGTTAGCATGAAGAGTGATCAACAAACAGGTACAAGATAGAAAGAGGCAGAGACAGAGAAAGTATGCAGCTGAATATTTCATACATGGACAGTCATGCCTAGACAGAGGACTTTTTATGGATTATGTGCAGTCTTATTATGTCATGCAGATATTTGATCAATGTGAACATAAAGGCAAATATTTGAAATTTGATTATGCTCTGCTCAACAGTAATAAATGTTGCTATACTTGTAAAGATTCCCTGTTCATCATCAGTCGATCTGCTCCTGATGGAGGTCTTCATGCAACAAGGAGATTGTGGGTAATACAAACAGGTAAAATAGTGTAGACAAATGCCAAAAAACCCATAAAGACGCAAAACAATGGTTGTTATTTATACAGAACGTGCAGAATGATGTCGCCTTTCTGTTATGAATTACGGTCCGTCTCGCGATATAGTGCGGCATAAATTTGTAAGATCTTCTAAAAGCTTTCTCAAGACATGCACATCACCATCCACAAAGTGTATTGATCGATGTGGAGTTGAAGGGATGTACTTGCTGCCGCAAGAGATGCGAAGTTTTGTGATTGAAACTTCAACTGCCGTGGTAAAAAGCTGTGCTTCGTGATCTGCCATTATCTAAATAGGATGAGTAGTTCTCACTGTTGAGGAACAGCGCGATAGCAACCACGCCAGGGAGGGGGAAAAAGTTAATCACTTCCCTCAGACACCATAACCTCTGGCTCGTGAGATAAGGATTTATCTGTTGTGAATATTCCTATTTAGAGTGAACAGTGCCACTGTATTTTCTGCGACTGGCAGGAAAAAGAATCCAAACAAGGAAGAGCCATCAGAATAGGAGAAAATCAATTATTACACAAAGGGATATTAACTAGACGTCAAGGCCTAAAGATGCCTTGGAGGCATTTCGGTGTTAGGACTAATTCTTAATATTTAAAACATGTTTGCCATGGGCTCTACGACACATCGTTTCCTAGATATGGACGAAAAATGAAAAATGCCGACTCGGCAAAAAAATTTAAGGTCAAGGTCAAAGTTCATCCATAATACCCATTAGACATGTTTGTCTAGGGCGACAAGTCCGAAAATAACATCCGTTTCGATCTACGAGGCACCATTTCCAAGATATCGACGAAAACAAAAAATGCCGTCTCGGCAAAAAAATTTCAAGTCAAGGTCAAAGTTCATCAATAATACCCCTCAGACATGTTTGTCTAGGGCGACGAGTCCGAAAATAACGTCCGTTTCGCTCTGCGACGCACCGTTTCCAAGATATCGACGAAAACGAAAAATGCCGACTCGGCAAAAAAATTTCAGGTCAAGGTCAAAATTCATCAATAATACCCCTTACACATGTTTGTCTAGGGCGACGAGTCCGAAAATACGGTCCGTTTCGCTCTACGACGCACCGTTTCCGAGATATCGACGAAAATGAAAAATCCTGACTCGGCAAAAGATTTCGGGTCAAAGTCGAAGTTCATTTATAATACCCTTTAGACATGTTTGTCTATGGCGACGAGTCCGAAAATAACGTCCGTTTCGCTCTACGAGGCACCGTTTCCCAGATATCGACGAAACCGAAATATGCCGACTCGGCAAAAAAATTTCGGGTCAAGGTCAAAGTTCATCAATAATACCCATTAGAGATGTTTGTCTAGGGCGACGAGTCTGAAAATAACGTCCGTTTCGCTCTACAACTCACCGTTTCCGAGATATCCATGAAAACGAAAATGCCGACTCGGCGAAAAAATTTCGGGTCAAGGTCAAAGTTCATCCATAATACCCCATAGACATGTTTGTCTAGTGCGACGAGTTCGAAAATAACGTCCGTTTCGCTCTACGACGCACCGTTTCCGAGATATTGACGAAAACGAAAAATGCCGACTCGGCAAAAAAATTTCGGGTCAAGGTCAAAGTTCATCCATAATACCCCTTAGACATGTTTGTCTAGGGCGACGAGTCCGAAAATAACGTCCGTTTCGCTCTACGATGCACCGTTTCCGAGATATCGACGAAAACGAAAAATGCCGACTCGGCAAAAAAATTTCAGGTCAAGGTCAAAGTTCATCCATAATACTGTGACGATTAGGTCTCTGGGGGTAGGCACTTTGCCTGAGATTTGACCAATTTTCGTGGGAGGGCAGTCATATCCACACTTGGGGTTGGTTGTTGATAGAAGTCAACACAAGTTTATTACGATGGCTCTTTAATTTGAGCATAGTTGATGCAGTTAATACAGTTTTTCCCGTGATTGAGTTTGTTTAGGTTTTGCCAGCTGCCGGCCGTATCCCATGCGGTTTTATTGCATTCGCCAGGGGGCGCGACGGTCAATTTGTTTACATTTTGGCCGGCCGCTTCGAGAGTGATTTTAATGCCTGGGAGGCGTAATTATCTCAACCTATACATTTATTTACGGGGCAGGGTGTGGGAATTCATTGGGGAAACATAATTTAGGGGATGTTAGGGCATAATTCTCTAGTTATTTAGATTTTACAGTGAGCAATTCTAGCGTGGCTAAACCGGAAGTGGAGAGGCTATTAACGCCTGGCATTCTGGGAATTCTGGCCTCAATCTGAGCCAGAATATTGCATAATTGACCCCTGAACCCGATCTGGGTCACCGTGACCTGGTTCTGGAGCCAGTGTATTTAAGCAGCGCTCCCAGGGGAGATTTTCAGTCTGCAGCCCAGCGGGGCAAGGAGCAACACCTGGCAAAGGAGATCGAGCCTAGCAGATCAAGGAGCAACACCTGGCAGAGGAGATCGACCAGCAGGGCTATAGGAGCTACACATATGATCTGGAGCAACACTTACTGGATTGGAGCTACATATTGCCTGGAGATACATCTTGGAGCTACTGTTATATACATGGGCGCCACAAACATTCGGGTTATTTTAGGCCAGCATAGACGGATAATATTTTGGACACAAATATTTTAGGCCAAGTTAGGCGGAACACAAATTTTGGACAGATATATTTTCTGGGCCACATTTAGGCAGTTTTAGGTCGAGTTAGGCCTGGTAAATAGTTATATTCTGGGTATACATGGAGCCGGGCCATTTTCGGCAGGCATTTTTGGCACTGTTTGACTTGTGTGTACATATTTTGTGTCATTTGAAATCATTATATATTTTATGTCTGGTGTAAATAAAAGCATGTAAATTGCACATGGTGTTGTGTGTGTGAGTCATCATCTCGCTGCTGCTTTGGTGCAAGATTTGAAGGAAAAGACAGACGCTCGCTCGGTTAACCGTTACAATACCCCTTAGACATGTTTGTCTAGGGCGACGAGTCCGAAAATAACGTCCGTTTCGCTCTACGATGCACCGTTTCCGAGATATCGACGAAACCGAAAAATGCCGACTCGGCAAAAAATTTCGGGTCAAGGTCAAAGTTCATCTATAATACCCTTTAGACATGTTTGTCTAGGGTGATGAGTCCGAAAATAACGTCCGTTTCGCTCTACGACGCACCGTTTCCGAGATATCCATGAAAACGAAAAATGCCGACTCGGCGAAAAAATTTCGGGTCAAGGTCAAAGTTCATCCATAATACCCCTTAGACATGTTTGTCTAGTGCGACGAGTCCGAAAATAATGTCCGTTTCGCTCTACGACGCACCGTTTCCGAGATATTGACGAAAACGAAAAATGCCGACTGGGCAAAAAATTTTCGGGTCAAGGTCAAAGTTCATCCATAATACCCCTTAGACATGTTTGTCTAGGGCGACGAGTCCGAAAATAACGTTCGTTTCGCTCTACGATGCACCGTTTCCGAGATATCGACGAAAACGAAAAATGCCGACTCGGCAAAAAATTTCGGGTCAAGGTCAAAGTTCATCTATAATAAACTTTAGACATGTTTGTCTAGGGCGACGGGTCCGAAAATAACGTCCGTTTCGCTCTACGACGCACCGTTTCCGAGATATCGACGAAAACGAAAAATGCCGACTCGGCAAAAAAATTTCGGGTCAAGGTCAAAGTTCATCCATAATACCCCTTAGACATGTTTGTCTAGGGCGACGAGTCCGAAAATAACGTCCGTTTCGCTCTACGACGCACCGTTTCCGAGATATGCAGGATGCCTCAAGGATGAATCAGCAAAAAATTATTTTGACCTCTAGGTCAAAGGTCGTTTGACGGATCGATCCCAAAATCAATAGGGTTCTTTCCTGGTGGCATATGAACCTCCATGCAGAGTTCTGCAACTATTGCATAAATATTTTTCCAGTTATCTAAGTCAAAGGTCGTTTGAGGTATCGATCCCAAAATCAATAGGGTTCTTCCCTGGTGATATATAAACCTCCGTGCAAAATTCTGCAACTATTGCCTGTATATTTTTCGAGTTATCGTCCGGAAACCAAGTTTCAAGATCAGCCTCAATTTCATCCTCACGGACCTCACGGACCTCGGAGCCGGATCAAAAAAAAAAATTCCCCTTAGAGATGTTTGTCTAGGGCGACGAGTCTGAAAATAACGTCCGTTTCGCTCTACGACGCACGGTTTCCGAGATATGCAGAAAGCCTCAAGGATGAATCAGCAAATAATTATTTTGACCTCTAGGTCAAAGGTCGTTTGACGGATCGATCCCAAAATCAATAGGGTTCTTTCCTGGTGGCATATGAACCTCCATGCAGAGTTCTGCAACTATTGCATAAATATTTTTCCACTTATCGTCCGGAAACCAAGTCTTAAAATTAGCCTTGATTTCATCCTCACGGACCTCACGGATCTCGGATCCGGCTCAAAAAGAATAGGGTTCTTCCACATATCATTTCTGACTTGCGGTGAAAATTTGACAAGGATCCGTCAAGGCAATCTAAAGTTATCGTCCGGAAACCAAAAGTGGCGGAAGAAGAAAAAAAAAAAAAAAAAAAAAAATTCTGCTAAAACCATAAAGGCATTTCTGCCGAAATGCCTTAATGAGCATTCTTGTGAACAAAGGCGAAAGAAATAAGAGCACAAAAAAGGCCATGGGAACAATATGAAGATGGTTTCTTCTTGTCATATAATTTGTGTAATCGTCATGTTGGGGCTGGCAATCAATCCAAAAACTCTGGAAAAACTAGCCCTGTTTCTGTGGAACGAGGCCAGAAAGAAAGTTTTGACATGAATGGCTGACTCAATCAGTTTCAATGACACCTTGGGGTGTCTTCCCCTCATGATACGATCTTGTTTGTGTATACATGTGCGTGCCTTGATCTGGTCACAGTAACTGGGGGAGTATGATTGTGTTAGCGAAGTGGCTAATATCCGCAATGTGACTATCATAGCTTGAAATCATATATTAAGCCAGCTTGTTAGTTTGTTAGTTAATTACACTGTAAGTATACATGACATAAATAGCTGTGAGTAGACTTACATTGTGATCTAGTCTTCACTATGATAAATCTTCATTGCATGCTCATTTTGTAGGGAGGAATTTATGGTACAAAACTGCCATGTACGTTTTATAATACATTTTATAAATTGTCGGTGTTTCAATATTGCCCAACAAATACTGTAAACATGATAAATTAGGGCTCTGCATTGTGAATGTTCCATGAGAATTGTGTAAAAAATGAGTAAAAAATTTCAGTAAAAAAACAATTTATTCTCGATGTCTAGCTCAATCAAACAAAATTTCATTAGAGGGCACACTCGTACTCAATAAGGCATAAACTGGCTCTGACGTCTGGATTGCAGTGTTACGTCCAAATAAAGCCCCTGACAATGACATTGGTCGTAGTTGACTGGCTATAAATGCCCGTGACGTTTTCTCTATGTGACCGATGCTGAGATGTCTGCTGGGAATCGGAACCAAACCCGTCACAATCTGGGACGGCATTTGCCAATATCGTACGTGTAGTGAAGGGATGATTTCTCATTGGGTGAAGAGAAAAAAGTCGCCTTTTACAGTACTGTATTTTGTATTTTGAGAACGAGCTGCAAGTAAAATAACTGGGGTGTTTCGTCTTCTTGATGAGGGATGGGAACAGAGACGGAACGTTCGTTTGGGAGTTTTGGGGTGGTCTGGTGTTTGTACAAGCGAGTGCAGCAAATGAACCGTGGGAAAGGAAGAGAAAAAGTCCGGGAGGAGACTCTGGACAGAGCGGCCACAGAGAGGGATACAGGCCAACGAGGGTGACTGGGAGATGTTCAGATCGTGATCTGCGGCTTGATTGGAAAAGAATGAATGGGCCAGGGAAGAAGAGCTTTGATTGGAGTAGAGGGATTGTTGCCCCTCATAAACATGACAGATAGCTAGAACGTAGTGTGATACAGCATGAATCGATTGATAATTTTCTCAAAACCATGTGCCACATATATATCTCTCCCTCTGGCAGGTACTGGGTTATGCTTCCTGTGTGTACTTGGCGGTACTACACGGTTCCATACTGGGACTGCTGTTGGTGCCATGTGCACACATCATAACACCATATCAACCCTGCACTGGCTCCATCCCAGCACCGACTATGAGCATCGCTCAACGCAAATCCCCCGCACCACTGGTGCCAGACCATACGCCGTGATTGAAAAGCCTTCATAACTCATTTGTCAAAATTCATCTCCTTTTTAAAGCAGCTTGGCTTCAAAGACTCCTCGCCAAATCGATATTATGCATGCCGTGTGGCTGTGTAATTGATGTCGATCGGCAGAAAAGTGCCCTTCGACTATCAGGCTGTGACACAGTGGGATAGGGCTAACGAAATCTGGCAAAACACCATAAATATTTCCTGATAGTGATATACCCAAGCTACTTCTTTCAAGTCTGGAATATATTGCCATACTCTTGCACTACTCTTGCACTACACTATTCATGTATATATGTACATGACTGCATGTATCAATTCACAACGTCCTGTGGGAAAAAGCTGACAAATCGACTATCATGATTCTGGAATATTGCACCAGCTCAGTGAGGTGTTTTCATAACTTCGCTCACAACAACAGTATGCATGTTCGTGTTTCCTAAATGTAAATTTTCAGGAAGATCACTTCCTGGTTGATCGGTCAGTGATACATTCAGTTGGTCAGTGGTTTGAATGTCTGACATCTGGAAGCTGACACGCTGTGATTGGTGATGCTCCTAATGTATGACCACTGACTGACCAGTCAGTCAATGACTGTTGTTACTAATTCAGCCTTGACCTTGTCCGGTGATGGAACCAGCACAGCGGTGCCATTTTGAAGGTCAATTTTGTGGTGGGCAGATAATGGGGCGAGGATGACCGCGCTGTGAGCCTGATTTAACACCACTCGATCGCCGTCTTATCTCTTCCTCGAGTGTTTCTATTAAGATTAATATTCCTCACTGGGAACCATCGAGGTCCAGTTTGGGAGCCGACTGACCATTTATCTTGGACGATTTTCCGATGTAAACGAGTCGTACAACTGTGTTTACTTAGTGACCAGCGGCGGGAGAGAAAATTTGTGGGTTTGTTCCAGATGATATCTGTTTATTGTGGGGAGGTGATTGTTCATTGTGCTCGCTGTTTGGGTGGATTGGATGAGGGGAGGATGCTGGTTGATGCACACATTTTTGCTCCGGTGGGAGCCTCTATGATGGCCAATGGTCATAATGTGGACGCTACATCGCTGGCCTTCAACTGCAATATTGCGTAATTGATGTCTCTATGACATGAACATTTGCAGTTCTCCTGATTCGTGATGTTTGTGGAGTAGATTTACACACTTCCTGACCGAATTACAACAGCTGTTTGTGTTTCTATAACTCACATGCATGGATAGTAACTGTGGAATTTCTGGGTTTCGTTATTTTCTGCTGTGTGGATTAGGTTCCGTACTGACAGGAAACTGGCTCGGTGCACAGTAAACAGTTTGTGTTTGTTTTCCTGGACAGTCAGAATAGCGTTTCTGTTCACTTTTGTTTCCATTGTCTGTGTAATAATATTCCTGCCTGGGCTGGGATGTATTATTTTGCCTGTCTGGATGACCGTGTCTGGGTGGAGGTGAACTTTCAGATGGAACACCTGACATCCTGTCATTCGATATCGTGTTTATCTAAAGAACTAATCCAGTGGAGTATGGACAGTAAAAAAAAAATAGTTTCACTTAGACTAAATTCATTTGAAACAGATTAGTATCACCCAACTGATCAAGTATTTTATTATATTGTGTGGAACAGGGCTCCCGATAGCGTAAAATAATGCGTAATTACGCATGAATTTTTGAAATTTACGCAGTGCTATCACGGCCAGTGCGTATGATTACGCACTCGAAAGATTTGGGGAAACTAAATCAAAACAAGGACATCGATTTATTAGCTCAAAAAACGAAGTTCTAGAAAATAATCAAACAATGTCAATTTCCGCCAAAGAGACGCATGCGCAATGCACTCGCTGGCGAATAGGTTGTGGGACACGTCATCAAAATTCGAGCACAACAAACTGCAGCGCCCTCGTGCGAATGGCTGCAACATCGAAAGCCTATGTGTGCGCCCCCTTGCGAATATAAATTTAAGGATTTCCCCACTTTCGTTTCTTCAACATGACTCGACAATGAATCGACGAACTATTCGAGAGCAAAACAAGTGCGTTTTCTGCAATAGAAGACCTTCAGAAAGCTACTATGGGCAAAGGCTATCATTGACTATTAGGATTGTGCTGAAATTTTGAGAAAAAACCTAGAGGATATGCGAGATTTGTAAACATAATGGAAGCTGTCACTTTGACTGAAAAAAATTAAATAAAAATCACTGTACATCCTTTTTTGAAAATTACCCCTTCATTTCAAAATTTACCCCTTGTAATTCGACCCATGGGGTACGGTACTCCTTCGAAAAAATCTTACCGGGAGCCCTGGTGGAAATTTGATTAACATGAACATAAAGGCAAACATCTGAAATTTGATTATGCTCTGCTCAACGGAATGTAGTAAATGTTCCTATACTTGTAAAGCTTCCCTGTTCATCATCAGTCGATCTGCTCCTGATGGACGTCTTCATGCAACAAGGGGATTGTGGGTAATATAAACAGGTAAAATAGTGTAGACAAACGCCAAAAAACCCATAAAGACGCAAATGGTCGTTATTTACACAGAACGAGCAGAATGATGTCGCCTTTCTGTCATGAATTACGGTTTGTCTTGCGTTATACTGCGGCATAAATTTGTAAGATCTTCTAATAGCTTTCACGAGACATGCACATCACCGTCCACAAAGTGTATTGATCGATGTGGAGTTGAAGGAAGGTACTTGCTGCCACAAGAGATGCAAAGTTTTGTGATTGAAACTTCAACTGCTGTGGTAAGAAGCTGTGCTTCCGTGATCTGCCATTATCTAAATAGGATGAGTAGTTCTCACTGTTGAAGAACAGCGCGATAGCAACCACGCCAGGGAGGGGGAAAAAATTACCCGATAATCACTTACCTCAGACACCACAACCTCTGGCTCGTGAGATAAGGATTTATCGAGTGTGAATATTTCTAATTAGAGTGAACAGTGCCAGTATTCTCTGCAACTGGCAGGAAAAAGGATCCAAACGAAGAAGAGCTATCAGAATAGGAGGAAATCAATTATTACACAAAGGGATATTAATAGGCATTCTTGTGAACAAAAGCGAAAGAAATAAGAGCACAAAAAAGGCCATGGGAACAATATGAAGATGGTTTCTTCTTGTCATTTAATTTGTGTAATCGGCATGTTGGGGCTGGCAATCAATCCAAAAGCTCTGGAAAAACTAGCCCTGTTTCTGTGGAACGAGGCCAGAAAGAAAGTTCTGACATGAATGGCTGACTCAATCAGTTTCAATGACACGTTGGGGTGTCTTCCCCTCATGATACGATCTTGTTTGTGTATACATGTGCGTGCCTTGATCCGGTCACAGTAACTGGGGGAGTATGTGTCAGCGAAGTGGCTAATATCCGCAGTGTGACTATCATAGCTTGAAATTTCATATACTATGTCAGCTCGTTAGCCTATTAGTTTTAAAAATTACACTCTATGTATACATGACATTTATAGCTGTGAGTAGATTTACATTGTGCATGTAATGATTGTGATCTAGTCTTCACTTTGATGAACCTTCATGGCATGCTCGTTTTGTAGGAAGGAATTTAGGGTACATCCTTGCAATGAATGTTAATATAAATTGTCTGTGTGTCAATATTGACCAACAAATATTGTAAACATGATAAATCAGGGCTCTGCGTGGCCAATGTTCCATGAGAAATTTGAGTAAAAAAACATTTTACTCTCGATGTCTAGCTCAAACAAAGTTTCATTACAGGTCACACTCGTACTCAATAAGGCATAAACTGGCTCTGACGTCTGGATTGCAGTGTTACGTCTAAATAAAACCCCTGACAATGACATTGGTCGTAGTTGACCGGCTATAAACGCCCGTGACGTTTTCTCAATGTGACTGATGCAGAGATGTCTTCTGGGAATCGGAACCAAACCCGTCACAATCGGGGACGGCCCTTGCCAATATCGTACGTGTAGTGAAGGAATGATTTCTCATTGGGTGAAGAGAAACAAGTCACTTTTTACAGTACAGTATTTTGGGAACAACGAGCTGCTAAGAGAATGATTGGGGTTGGGTGTTTCGTCTTCTTGGTGAGGGACGGGAACAGAGACGGAACATTCATTGAGGTTTTTTGAGGTGGCCTGGAGTTTGTACAAGTGAGTGCAGGAAATGAACCGTGGGTAAGAAAGAGAAAAAAAGTCCGGGGAGGAGACTCTGGACAGATCGGCCTCAGTGAGGGATACAGGCCGACAAGGGTGACTGGGAGATGTGCAGATCGTGATCCGCGGCTGGATTGGAAAAGAATGAATGGGCCAGGGAAGAAGGGCTTTGATTGGAGGAAAAGGATTGTTGCCCCCTATAAACATGACAGATAGCTAGATCATAGTGTGTGAGACAGCATGAATCGATTGATAATTTTCTCAAAGCCATGTGCCACATATCTCTCCTTCTGTGCCGCATATATATCTCCCTCTGGCAGGTACTGTGTTATGCTTCCTGTGGGTACTTGGGGGTACTACACGGTTCCATGCTGGGACTGCTGTTGGTGCCATGTGCATTGTGCACACATCATAACACCCTAACAACCCTGCACTGGCTCCATCCCAGCACCGACTATGAACAACACTCAATGCAAATCCCCCGCACCACTGATGCCAGACCAGACGCCGTGATTGAAAAGCCTTCGTAACTCATTTGTCAAAATTCATCTCCTTTTTAAAGCAACTTGGCTTCAAAGCTCCCTGCCAGATCGATATTATGCATGCCGTGTGGCTGTGTAATTGATGTCGCTCGGCAGAAAAGTGCCCATCGGGCTGTGACACAGTCGGACAAGGCTAACGAAAGGTGGCAAAACACCATAAATATTTCCTGATGGTGATGATGAATATACCCAAGCTACTTCTTATAAGTCTGGAATATATTGCCATACTCTTGCCATTTACACTATACAGGATATTATGTTCATGACTGCATGTATAAATTCACAACGTCCTGTGGGAAAAAGCTGACAAATTGACTATCATGATTCTGGAATATTGCACCAGCTCAGTGAGGTGTTTTCATAACTTCGCTCACAACAACAGTATGCATGTTCGTGTTTCCTAAATGTAAATTTTCAGGAAGATCACTTCCTGGTTGATCGGTCAGTGATACAATCAGTTGGTCAGTGGTTTGATTGTCTGACATCTGGAAGCTGACACGCTGTGATTGGTGATGCTCCTAATGTATGAACACTGACTGACCAGTCAGTCAATGACTGTTGTTAGTAATTCAGCCTTGACCTTGTCCAGTGCTGGAACCAGCACAGCGGTGCCATTTTGAAGGTCAATTTTGTGGCGGGCAGATAATGGGGCGGGGATGACCGCGCCGTGAGCCTCATTTAACACCACTCGATCGCTGTTTTATCTCGGCCTCGAGAGCTTCTATTAAGATTAATTTTCCTCACTGGGAACCATCGAGGTCCAGTTTGGGAGCCGACTGACCATTTATCTTGGACGATTTTCCAATGTAAACGAGTCGCACAACTGTGTTTACTTAGTGACCAGCGGCGGGAGAGAAAAATTGTGGGTTTGTTCCAGTTTATATCTGTTTATAGTGGGGAGGTGATTGTTCATTGTGCTCGCTGTTTGGGTGGATTGGATGAGGGGAGGAGGCTGGTTGGCACACACATTTTTGTTCCTCTGCAGTGGGGGTGTAAATAACTGTTCCACTATGGGGGGGGGGGGGCCTCTATGATGTCCAATGGTCATAATGTTGGCGCTACATCGCTGGCCTTCAATTGCAATATTGCGTAATTGATGTCTCTATGACATGAACATCTGCAGTTCTCATGATACGTGATGTTTGTGGATTAGATTTACACACTTCCTGACCGAATTACAACAGCTGTTTATGTGTTTCTATAACTCCCATGCATGGATAGTAACTGTGGAATTTCTGGGTTTTGTTATTTTCGACTGTGTGAATTAGGCAGGAAACTCTGGCTCGGTGCACAGTAAACAGTTTGTGTTTGTTTTCCTGGATAGGAAGAATAGCGTTTCTGTTTACTTTTGTTTCCATTGTCTGTGTAATAATATTCCTGCCTGGGCTGGGATGTATTATTTTGGCTGTCTGGATGGCAGGGTGTCTGTGGGTAAAGGTAAACTTTCAAACAACACCTGACATCCTGCCATATGTCAAGGCAAACTCTCTCATTGCATGAATGGTACCCCCCCCCCCCCCTCCTCAAAAAAAGGTAAAAATTAGGCAATCAGCACTATTTTAGATTCTGAATTTTAGATTGTGTTAGCATTACTGCCATTTGAACTTTAATTATAAATGAAATAACTTAAAATATAACAATATTGGTACATGAATAAGATTATCTCAATATTTAACATAATTTCAAGAGACCCCTGATACCTTTTAATTAAAAATGTGTTTATCTTTTTCTGAATGTGTTTATCAATATACATATAAGGTTGTTTGAGAAATTCAAGCTGAATAATAAAAAATAATGTTTTGAGTAGGATATTATGTTTGATAAACTTGAAGTCCTTCAAATGTTATTTCTTATTGAAGATTTTAAAGTCAACAATTTTATAATGAATCACATTGAAACTGATGACTGCAGAAATCTTCACAAATAAATAATTTTAATGAAATATATATAAATTTACATTGGCATAAACAGAATACATGTATATTCATTCTTAGTAAGGCCCATCCCAGCTTATTCTATGGATCAATTCAATCTCATTCACTACTACATTGTATCCTATACATCATGATTTTATGTACACATTATGAATTAACCCTGCTAGCATCATAATGCATCCAAAAGTATCATACATGTGTTGGCTGTTTGTGGGGAGTATGAAGTCATCAAATATTTGGGCATCCCGAGTTTGTTTGATGACCATGATAACAAGTTTAGGAATCCGTATTATTAAGACCAGATATTAAAAAAAACACACACAACTCATAGTGGTTGACCTGTCATTTCTTTATTTCGCTCAATTGATTAATTCTGTTCAATAAATGAAATACAATGTATCTGCCATTCTATGAAATAACGTATATTCTTTCAGGAGTGATTTGAACTGGAGCAAAGCTCATTGACTCCGTGACGGTGAAGCAAAGCCTTTTTTTATCCAGACCAGGCTAAGTGGTCAAGGTCAGACTGCACGAGGGTTGCTTTGATTTGGTGACGATTATTGTCAATTTCAGCCTTTTACTTGGAACAGTGATGTTTATATCACAAAGCTGAGTACACATGGTACAAGCAACACCCCAAATTTTGTATTTTGATGGTGCCAGAACCTCCGAAACATGAGAGTACATTGTGAGAGCACTGGTATTAGATGTATTTTAATTATTTTATCACACTAATTAGGGCATTTCCCTTATGGTTTTGTCAGAATTTTTTTTTTTTTTTTCACTTTTCGGTTTCCGGACGATAACTCAAGAACGCCTTGACGAATCTTTGAGAAATTTTCACCAGTTATCACATATATTACATAGATGAACCCTATTGTTTTGGAGCCGGCTTCGAGGTCCGGTTAGTCCGTGAGGATGAATTTTGTGTCAAATGGTTTCCGGATGATAACTCAAAAAGTACTTGTGCTACCATTTTGAAACTTGACATATATGTTGATATAGTGTCACAGAGGAGCCCTATCGATTACGGGGTCAATCCCTCAAACGACCTTTGACCCAGGGGCCAAAAACAATTTTGATGAGTCATCCTTGAGGCTCATTGCATATCTCGGAAATGGTGCGTCGTAGAGCGAAACGGACATTATTTTCGGACTCGTCGACCTAGACAAACATGCCTTAGGGGTATTATGGATGAACCTTGACCTTGACCCAGATTTTTTTCTCCGAGTCGGCATTTTTCGTCAATATCTCGGAAATGGTGCGTCGTAGAGCGAAACGGACGTTATTTTCGGACTCGTCACCCTAGACAATCATGTCTAAGGGGTAGTATGAATGAACTTTGACCTTGACCCGAAATTTTTTTGCCGAGTCGGCATTTTTCGTTTTCTTCGATATCTCGGAAACGGTGCGTCGTAGAGCGAAACGGACGTTATTTTCGGACTCGTCACCCTAGTCAAACATGTCTAAGGGGTATTATGAATGAACTTTGACCTTAACCCGAAATTTTTTTGCCTAGTCGGCATTTTTCGTTTTCTTCGATATCTCGGAAACGGTGCGTCGTAGAGCAAAACGGACATTATTTTCAGACTCGTGATACTAGACAAACATGTCTGAGGGGTATGTTGGGTGAACTTGGTCCTGGGCCAAATTTTTTTTTGCTGAGTCGGCGTTTTTCATTTTCAGCCATATCTCGGAAACGGTGCGTCGTAGAGCGAAACGGACGTTATTTTCTGACTCGTTGCCTTAGACAAAAATGTCAGAGGGGTATTATAGATGAACTTTGACCTTGACGTGAAATTTTTCTGCCGAGCCGGCATTTTTCGTTTTCGTCTGTATCTCGGAAACGGTGCGTCGTAGAGCGAAACGGACGTTATTTTCGCACTCGTGGCACTAGACAAACATGTCTAAGGGATATCATAGATGAACTTTGACCCTGACCTTGAATTTTTCTGCCGAGTCGGCATTTTTCGTTTTCGTCGATATCTCGGAAACGGTGCGTCGTAGAGCGAAACGGACATCATTTTCGGACTCGTCGACCTAGACAAACATGTCTTAAGGGTATTAGGGATGACCTTTGACCTTGAATTTTTCTGCGGAGTCGGCATTTATCGTTTTTGTCGATATCTCGGAAACGGTGCGTCGTAGAGCGAAACGGACGTCATTTTCGGACTCGTCGACCTAGACGAATATGTCTAAGGGGTATTATGGATGAACTTCGACCTTGACCCGAAGTTTTTTTTGCCGAAGCGGCATTTTTCGTTTTCGTCGATATCTCGGAAACGGTGCGTCGTAGAGCAAAACGGACATTATTTTCAGACTCGTGATACTAGACAAACATGTCTGAGGGGTATGTTGGGTGAACTTGGTCCTGGGCCAAATTTTTTTTTGCTGAGTCGGCGTTTTTCATTTTCAGCCATATCTCGGAAACAGTGCATCGTAGAGCGAATTGGACGTTATTTTCAGACTCGTGACACTAGGCAAATATGTCTTAGGGGTATGTTGGTTCAACTTGATCCTGGGCCAAATTTTTTTTGCTTTTTCATTTTTGGCTATATCTCGGAAACGATACATCATTGAATGAAATCTATGTTATTTTTGGACTCGTGGTACTAGACAAAGATATCTTAGGGGTATGTTGGGGAAATTGTGCCTGGGCCAAATTTATTTTTTCTGCTGAGTCGGCATATTTCATTTTCGGCCATATCTCGTTTATTTTCATTTATATCTCAGAAGCCGTCGTCTTGGATTGAAATGGATGTATCTACATAATCATTTTGGTTGCAGAGTTGTCAGTAATTAACAGTTCACGTGTGAATGTGTTGTGTATCGAAATGCCCCAAGGCCTCTAGGCCTTTACGTCTAGTTGGATACAGAATAGGGTATACATTTTTCTAGGGCATGGGCGATTTTGTGATTAATCAATTATGATATGATTATATGCATTCTTGTTACTGTAATTGATTACAAACCAGAATAATCGATTAAATGCAATTTACAAAATCCTGATATAGAGAGGGACATTTGTGGCACAGAAAGTCATGTGTCTCAGGCACTATGCGGTAGACGGTCATACAGCGACTTGCTTATCATCGTCTGTAAAATGTGTTAGTGTGGGTTTTTCCAGTGGGTGTTCTAAACTAGGATGATGTTGATGGAGAGATCTGACAGTTTGTTATACATTAATTGATTTCAATTTGATTATCCATGCTAAAAAAATCAATGTCATAATTTTTTACATGTCATTCATGATCCATGCTCTAAGAAAGAAATATTTGTCACGAATCTAAATTGAACTAAGTATACTCTGATTTTTCTAACTTGTTTACACTGTTTTTTGCTGATATTTTGGCGATGCTAAATGGTATAATTCTAGAACTTGGCATACTTCAACTGGGAGTCAAACGGTAATTTAGTACCAAATTTCGGACTTCTATCTCAAAAATTGAAAAAGTTGGCACTCTACCCCAATGTTAAATTTAGCCCTGTCATTCAATTTCTGGGTCCGCACACGATTTTGTGTATTTGCTCGGTTTTGTAGCAGTGAAAAACTTCGAAATCAACATATTTGTGTATAATACATCCCAATGTGTCTTCCAGTCCAAAATTACAATAATACACTGAATCCTGATGGATATAAACAGGACCAAATGCTCGATTATGCTCAGACTCTTGAGATCCCGTTTTGGGTTGAAATTTAACATTGGGGTAGATAGCCAACTTCTTAAATTTTTGCGATAGAAGTCTGAAATTGGGTACAAAATTGCCGTTTGACTCCCAGTTGAAGTATGCCAAATTATAGAACGATACGATTTGGCACCACAAAATTGTCGTCAAAAACCGGTGTAAACAAGTTAGAAAAATCAGAGTATAAATAACAAATTTTATATAGATATCTGCTGGCTAATACACTGTTGTGAGTTGTGACACTGTTGTGACATTTTGTCTGGATCTAACGGTTCATACTCATACACTTGGCAGAAAATTGTAACCCTTTGGTTTGTGGCCCCAGGAAATAATATTCCTGTCAAAGTGTATGACAATAATTATTATTCTTGATGCTAATAAATGACAAATCAAACATTATGATGTGAGGGATCAAGAGTCATAATGCCTCTAGGGTTCAAGTTGTATTCACATTTTCTCACCAGTCGACATGAAAGATATGGAGAAAATGTGAAATATTTTGATCCATACTTGCATCAAAATAGTGATCAACAGGGTACTAGAAGCAGCAGTCTGAACTTTTTGCCCAAAACAGTAAAACTCCCCAGCAATGAAAAAAAAACCCATAAAAAAGTGGGGAAAAAAACGCGATCAACCCCAGAGCACAAACACTCCAATGTCCATGGCCCTGTTGACAACCCTGCCTCGATAACGACGAGGGTCTTCAGAGGTTGTAACGTAATACCACTCTCACTACTTCAGCGTATGCACCGAATTATGTGAACAAAGCCAGCCATTTGGGTTTTGATGTGGCCCCTCTCCAGACAATCCCGACGGTAATGTTCGAAAACTAAATGCCACAAAATTGGCAGCTATTGATTTTTTCGCTGACAGCAGCTAGACAATAGCCACAGGAATATGTCCAGAGTACACTCTGGCCGTCAGAAGTTGACGACAGTGTTGCTATCCCAAATCGAGAAATTTAAAATTTTAAAATATTATTATTACTGGTATGTGTATTCCCAGATTTTCATGGTTGTTATTTTTCCAATATTTAATTAATTGAAGATCAGTATTTCAGTACATGTATAGGAGACCCAGAGTGGGAGCTGAATTAAGGTCTTCAAAATCAGTTGGTCTTTCACCTCGAGTGAAACCAACAGGTGACCTTTCAGCTGAGGCTGGCTTATAAGTTAAAACCAAATGGAGGGATATAGATGATTTGCTATGAAATTTCCAACATTTATAATTTTGTTTTTGTTGGGAGTTTCATCATGTTCATGGGAAAGTTGATACATTGGTCCGTTTTTGGATTTTCGCAAACAAACACGATAAGGGTTCGGTTTTATTGATCCAATATTTCCGAGAGGACAGACAGAAAAAACAAATTCTGGCATATAACAATGTGTCAGAGTCACTTTTTCCTGATGTTCTATAGCTCTGTACCTCACAAACACACTCGTGAACATTTCTATCTTTGTCAGAGTTTGCCGAGTACAAGAGCTTAACCTGGAATATCTCGTGCAATTTTATCATGTTTCCATCAAAGTATATTCGCGATATTGATGGGGATATTCAAAGGATAGGACAACAGTTGTTTGTTACCGGCTTTTTGTTTTTCAGATTGTGGATTTCCTACATGTGTTTTTTACTGGCAATATTGAACTGCAGTTTTGAATTGGAACTGCACTGGGTACAAGTAAATTACAGCTTTCCTGCTGTACTGCAAAATATGAGACCAGTTAGTGTTTTGTTTTGTTGTCCAGTTCAATCATTTTTCCACCCTGCTGTCTCCTATTTCTTTCCATCGCTGTCCCCGGGCTTAAAAAATGATCAGTTTTCATAATGCGAAGATCAATTTCCACAGTCAGACTTGTATCAGTGACATTAACTGCTGCATGATCTATCCAGGCACCTCCCCCCATCCCTCTAAACCCTGTATTGCACCCCGCCATTGCACTTAGAGTCGGTCCCATTCTGTATGCAGAAGTCCCAGTCGACCCTTTGGGTCCTGTCACTCCCAGGCCTGGATACACTGATGTAATCAGGGAGGCCCTAAGATCGGAGTGATCCGCGCAATGTTCCGAGGTCACTTGGAAGGGGTCAAGGTCGCAGTCAAGTGGGCTCGATGACTTTTGTCCATCAAGCAACTTAGCCCTGACGCAAATTTATATCAATTTCCATTCACTTGGTCCATTTGTATACTGGACTATCTCTGGTATTTGTCACTTACCTACTGCATGAGCTTACAGGACTTTTAAAAAAGAAGCTTACAGCAAGAACTTAACGAATTAAGATGCAAAGGGTGTTTGGAGTAATTTACAGGGTTAATTTCTATGCAGTAATTTTACTTGCAGTAATTCTGCGTGGCAACAAATACCATGAGAAACAACCAAAAGGACAAGAGAATCAAGTATAAGCATGGAAAACAGGAAAGAAAAATACTTGCTATGTATCATAGATAATAGAATTTGCACTTCCTCGGGGAAAAATTAATGTAAGAGTTGGGTCATGACTTTTGAAGGGATTGATTGCTGGGCCTGCTCTAATGGCTGGTACATGTTAATGAGCTATTTAGATGCTTTGATATCGGCACACGGTATACGTTGTCAGTTCGTCGTCGTCGTTTCCCCGGAGCTGTTGGTCACGAGAAGAATAGCTCAGGCTGGCTATCGCTGTTGTCCAGACTTGATGTATGACTCCCTGTGTAAGATTTAAGGGGTCGCAAGTCACGGCTCCTCCTGATCCAAGGCTAGACGAACTTATCAGGGGACGGGATGGAGAGTTGCTGCTACTGTATCTTCCAGCGGCACCTAAGTTGTCTGCCGTCGCGGCTCTGGCCAGTCCCTGCTTGAGAAGTGGTGGAAATTCTTGTGTCACAAGAAAACTGTTCTAAAGGGGATCGTATTTTAGGCAGACGTGACTGGATTCGAAGGAATCCTCAGGTGATTGGGCTTTGCAAGAGTCAGAAATTGGGTGCTGATCGCTAGGGCATTGTCCTATTCATGAAGTCGGCCTGTTGGAAATTTATTGTCATTTCGCTCATTGCCCCTGAGTCGTAAATACTGTGTAGTTTTGCTAATTGAATTGATCGTGTGACAAAATGTATTGTGTTGGTGGAGAATCCAGATAATTTTATGTCACTTTTTGGATTTGATTGATACCCAGACATTCAGTGATATATAGGGAAACTACTGTCTACAACCCAGCATGAAATGGGATACCAGTGTGACTTTGCAAAGTATGATAGCACAAAAGAGGCTTATAACTCATGTGTGATGTATTTTATGTCAGATCGCTGCCGTTTTGTTGTCCAGGCACCTTGTCAAGTTTGGCCGGCAAATGCAAATGCCGATTCCAGTCCAGCTTCAGCTTGGCACCAGGTCATAGTAAAATACAATTTCCAATCAGCAATTGGCACTTCCCCCCAAAAAACCCCAGAAAAAAAGTCCAATTAAAAATATCTTTTCACTCCCATCAATCATCATTTGGTACAGTTTATAACTTTGACGATTTTTCTTGTCGCCGTTGCTGGGCGATCGAAGTGATACCCGGATTGGGCTGTGGGTTGCTTGTTGTGTATGTGATAGGCGATTGCAATCAAGTGCTGGTCGGAAGAGGTGCCTTTGGGAGGGAGGAGGGACATGGGGCAAAGGGGCAAGAGGGCCCAGTGCTGGGGGTGGGTGGGGTCTGGACCTCAAGGGGGAGTGGGGGGGGGGGGGGTAGGAAGGGCTGTAACCATGACCTGATTTCAGGTACACACACTCGCTCAGGAACAACAGTTGACTGGTGAAATGTTTGATGTCCTCCGGGGATTCCAGCTTTGTTCCAGGCATGATCACAATACTAATATGCCATTGGAAACAGAGATATTGAACATTTTATGTTTTAGGCAGGGTTTTCTCGCAAAAACAGTCTGCTGCACCTTTGATCACTACGGACATGGACTAGATTACATACCTAATTAACACTACCTAGTGGCAGAAAATATATAATCATGATTCAATGCAGTATTTTGTTCAGTGTTACCAGGAATTTTAAAACCACTGTTTCATTTATTTGTAACCAGGAATCCCATTAATCCCGGTATTACATATATGTATTAGTACAGGCTGCAGTCAATTGGATTTCATGTGTGATAATATTATTAGCAGTCAAGCTTAGCATGATGTATTGCTGATAATAATAATACTGCCATAAATTTTGGTACAACTTTTTATCAGTAACAGCATGTTGACAACAGGCTGACCACACTAATTCCTAACTCCACCCCCCCCCCCCACTCCCCCATCTCCAAGTCTAAACATCTGCCACAGTGCTATACACAAGTATAGGTCTAGTGAATGGAATCATTCGTCACATTCGCCACAGGTGTCACAAAAGATACATATTGCCAAGACCAATTGTACCTGAGACTGACCAACAGCTGAACTGCTGTGCATGCTTTTGACAAAACTGAATTGATCATCGACACAAGGTGTGAGGTGTTATAGGAAAGGTGCCACATGTACAAACTTCCTGGCCTTCTTTTTTCAGCTGATCATACTTGATTAAATCATGCCCTAATGATACGACCTTGAGAAAATTGTTTGAGCACACGTTCGCTGACTCAATTAACGACGGCTTCCTCCTTACCACGGTCAGAAACTCTTTGAGAGGTTCATTGAGAGGGGATAAAAGTTCCAGGCCCAAGGCGTGCTTGATCGAGTTATACATGTTGACGTGTGGATAATACGCCTGTACATGTACAGAGTTATGCTGTGTTTTGGAGCTCGTGTGGGCACAGATCTTGTTGGGGGAGATGATGTCATTACCACACTACCACACCACCAGATGCCAAATGAAAAGAAACGCTTGAACTTTTGGACATATATACATGTAGACCTTATTTCTATTTGGCACATATCTAAATATATAGAGAGAGAAAGAGAGAGAGATTCTAAATTAGTAGTCATTATAGATTGACATTAGCATAACAAATGTATTTTATGGCACACTATACATGCAATATATGCAGACAATTTCAGTTTTGTTATTCCATACAAGTTTTACTGATGTTGAATTTTTGTTTCCCCTATAGGTTGAGGGAGCGAGATGAGTGACTTGACCCCTGAGCAGACTGACCACCTGCTGGTCCCAGACACAGGAGGAGGTCAGCCCCAGAGGTCTCCAGCCCCACAGCACCTCCATAGCAACAACAGCGGCTCTGCCCCCAGTCCCCACGTGGAGCAGAACGATGCCGTTGGCGTTGGTACATCCTCCGGTGTCGATCGCTCCAGTCGCTCGACGTCAACCGGTCCCGGAGAGCCGAGGTCCCGATCAAGGTCGCCGCGGACGAGACGCTATGGAGCCTCGGGAACGATCACCGAGATCCCGCAGTCTCGGTCCCGGTCGCCGACCCCGACGAGGAACCCATACCAAGACGGCGGCTTCCTGTCCCAGTCGCCGTCTAGGAACCACATGGCAGCTCGCGGGATGTACTCGTTGTCGCCCCCAGAGATCACCTATGATGAGGTCTCCACAGCTCCCAACTCGCCGACGGAGGGCATCATGCTACAAGACCTGCGGATGTACGGCTCAGCTCACCAGCTGCACCACAACAAGGCGGTGATGGTGACGCCCAGTGGCAGCCTCCTCGCCGTCAACCAGTCGCCTCTGGAGCTCCGAGAGAGCACCCTCACAGTCAACTATCCAGACCTCGGCGGTAAGTTCACTCTAACTTCTCCCCATCTTACCCCAGTTGCAGTCGCCATGCGAACCATAAATCCCGCCGGCTAGCGGGTATTCCCTGCAGCCTGCATGATACTTGAGTTTCAAGTTTCCAGGTCGTCGCTCCCGCGTCTCTCTCTCCCCCACGTAATTATCCCGCCACTGCAATCCCAGTCCCAATCCACTCTTGTCTGCTTGAGAGTAAGTGTCAATTACTGCATGAATGCCAAACGTTTACTCTTGGTCACCCACATCAAATGTCGCGAGCCGCCGTTTATATATCTTCCTGTGACAAATTTCTCCCTTCATTCAATTAGTGAGCGCCAAATGACCGAAGTGTCATGTTACTCAGCCACGTTGGCATTTCACGGAATTATTCCCAGCAGCGAATGAAGCGGATTTTGAATTCTATGTGGATAAATGACCCCTCCACTGTTGAATAATTAATTAGCTTCCTTTAAAAGTAATCCAGTAGGAAGGACAAAACAGTAACCCAATTTTTAAGGCATTTCGGCAGAAATGCCTTTATGGTTTTAGCAGAATTTTTTTTTTTTTTTTTTTTTTTTTTTTTTTTTTTTTTTTCTTCTTCCGCCACTTTTGGTTTCCGGACGATAACTTTAGATTGCCTTGACGGATCCTTGTCAAATTTTCACCGCAAGTCAGAAATGATATGAGGAAGAACCCTATTCTTTTTGAGCCGGATCGGAGGTCCGTGAGGTCCGTGAGGATGAAATCAAGGCTAATTTTAAGACTTGGTTTCCGGACGATAACTGGAAAAATATTTATGCAATAGTTGCAGAACTCTGCATGGAGGTTCATATGCCACCAGGGAAGAACCCTATTGATTTTGGGATCGATCCGTCAAACGACCTTTGACCTAGAGGTCAAAATAATTTTTTGCTGATTCATCCTTGAGGCTTCCTGCATATCTCGGAAACCGTGCGTCGTAGAGCGAAACGGACGTTATTTTCGGACTCGTCGCCCTAGACAAACATCTCTAGGGTGTACTTTTTTTTTTGATCCGGCTCCGAGGTCCGTGAGGTCCGTGAGGATGAAATCGAGGAACTTGGTTTCCGGACGATAACTCAAAAAATATTCAGGCAATAGTTGCAGAATTTTGCACGGAGGTTTATATATCACCAGGGAAGAACCCTATTGATTTTGGGATCGATACCTCAAACGACCTTTGACCTAGAGGTCGAAATAATTTTTTGCTGAGTCATCCTTGATTCATCCTGCATATCTCGGAAACGGTGCGTCGTAGAGCGAAACGGACGTTATTTTCGGACTCGTCGCCCTAGACAAACATGTCTAAGGGGTATTATGGATGAACTTTGACCTTGACCCGAAATTTTTTTGCCGAGTCGGCATTTTTCGTTTTCGTCGATATCTCGGAAACGGTGCGTCGTAGAGCGAAACGGACGTTATTTTCGACTCGTCGCACTAGACAAACATGTCTAAGGGGTATTATGGATGAACTTTGACCTTGACCCGAAATTTTTTTGCCGAGTCGGCATTTTTCGTTTTCGTCGATATCTCGGAAACGGTGCGTCGTAGAGCGAAACGGACGTTATTTTCGGACTCGTCGCACTAGACAAACATGTCTACGGGGAATTATTGATGAACTTTGACCTTGACCCGAAATTTTTTTGCCGAGTCGGCATTTTTCGTTTTCGTCGATATCTCGGAAACAGTGCGTCGTAGAGCGAAACGGACGTTATTTTCGGACTCGTCGCACTAGACAAACATGTCTAAGGGGAATTATGGATGAACTTTGACCTTGACCCGAAATTTTTTTGCCGAGTCGGCATTTTTCGTTTTCGTCGATATCTCGGAAACGGTGCGTCGTAGAGCGAAACGGACGTTATTTTCGGACTCGTCGCACTAGACAAACATGTCTAAGGGGTATTATTGATGAACTTTGACCTTGACCCGAAATTTTTCTGCCGAGTCGGCATTTTTCGTTTTCGTCGTTATCTCGGAAACGGTGTGTCGTAGAGCGAAACGGACGTTATTTTCGGACTCGTCGCACTAGACAAACATGTCTAAGGGGTATTATGGATGAATTTTGACCTTGACCCGAAATTTTTTTGCCGAGTCGGCATTTTTCGTTTTCGTCGATATCTCGGAAACGGTGCGTCGTAGAGCGAAACGGACGTTATTTTCGGACTCGTCGCACTAGACAAACATGTCTAAGGGGTATTATTGATGAACTTTGACCTTGACCCGAAATTTTTTTGCCGAGTCGGCATTTTTCGTTTTCGTCGTTATCTCGGAAACGGTGCGTCGTAGAGCGAAACGGACGTTATTTTCGGACTCGTCGCACTAGACAAACATGTCTAAGGGGTATTATGGATGAACTTTGACCTTGACCCGAAATTTTTTTGCCGAGTCTGCATTTTTCGTTTTCGTCGATATCTCGGAAACGGTGCGTCGTAGAGCGAAACGGACGTTATTTTCGGACTCGTCGCACTAGACAAACATGTCTAAGGGGAATTATTGATGAACTTTGACCTTGACCCGAAATTTTTTTGCCGAGTCGGCATTTTTCGTTTTCGTCGATATCTCGGAAACGGTGCGTCGTAGAGCGAAACGGACGTTACTTTCGGACTCGTCGCCCTAGACAAACATGTCTAAGGGGTATTATGGATTAACTTTGACCTTGACCCGAAATTTTTTTGCCGAGTCGGCAGTTTTTGTTTTCGTCGATATCTCGGAAACGGTGCGTCGTAGAGCGAAACGGATGGTATTTTCGGACTCGTCGCCCTAGACAAACATGTCTAGCGGGTATTATGGATGAACTTTGACCTTGACCCGAAATTTGTCGACATTTTTCATTTTCGTCGATATCTAGTATTATAAATTATTCATCACACCGAAATGCCTCCAAGGCATCTTTAGGCCTTGACGTCTAGTTTGCCACTGGGTTGTTTGGTTGGTTGAGTTGGCTGAAAAAGTGAAGCCTTTTTAGTTGGTTGACGAGGGGCAAGAGAAAACTTGAGGAAACATTTGTATCTACGAGTGGTGTAATTGGACAAGCATTATGTTTCGGTGTTGAGCGAATATAAAGTGAAGGCTGGGGGACGTACAGCTTCTCGGACATGGGGAACTGGAAGCCCTTGAAGGTGTGCAGACGGCGACAGGTTACGGCCCGGGAGTAGCGGCCGTGTGGCTAGGGCAGCGTCAAGTCGACAGCGGCTACCTAGACTGAGTGCTGGAGCTTACCGTTGTCAGCCGGGAACAGCAGGGGGACCGGAGAATGCACAGCTCAACTGGACAGATTGTGACCAAACACTTGGCAGCAGCAGCAGCAGCGCCGGCTTCCGTATTGGTGACAGCTAATTGTTTCAGCAACAGATTCTGGGTCAGTTGGTCAGCTGCTGTCTTGGACGGACCCCGCAAGCCGCTGAGCGCTCGGGGATTATGTCACTTCTGCAAGTCCAAACAACATGTGCACTTGACAGATTGGAACTCCTTCGAGAGTCATGAATCGCAGTACTTTGATAAATCTCGCAATTTATTGTCTTTTCATGCGGAATCAATAGCAACAAAGACAGTATCATGCTGCTCTGAATGAAAACGACAAGGAAAATATGAATGAAGTGGAATTACAAAGTTTCCCCTCACCACCAAATGGTGAGGCGGACGGGGATACCATGACTTCGTTGACTTGTCATTCATCGACGTCGAAGAACTCACACCTTGCTCCGAGTGGATTATCGTGTAATGCTTACATAAGCTCGGGAATGGTTCTCTGGCCCAGTCGTTATTCCTCAGACCTTTCCTTGCTGCAGGGTAAGCCCACAATATATTGTCGGGACGTTGTTCCCCTGTGTAATGCGATGTTGAGCAATATAATTAGGTGGAACTAAGTATGCATTGCAGAATTTATTGCTTCTAGTTCGGAACTTTATATCTTTTTTTTCTTGCAGACAGCTTCCTGATTCTGTGATATCTGTATTTTTATAAGTTTTATATATATATATTATATCATAAGTTTTCTTTTTCTGTTTGTTTCACTTACAGTATACACGTTATCATTTGAGGTTCATTTTGAAAAGTGTTTCAACAATGCTTTCAGTTCTGATACATGAGAATGGGGGTGTTATGGTGTTTGATCATTATGTACTTATCAAAAATATTTGGCTGATCATATTTTCAGGGCAGAGTCCAGTTCTTAGCTTTGCAATGGTCAGTATGGATTTTATGCATACTTTGCAACCTTCATACGATTCATAACCTCTCAGTTACAATTCTATACTATTCTGAACTACTTCTAATTCAACATGGATCATGTATATATTCTTTATATCATTTAACGAATCAGCATTTAGCATATAGGTACTCAAAATCACATTTGTCCACTACTAATCCTAAATGGTGATGGTGGTTTAGCATATATCCTTTGGGAATAGGCTAATCAGCTTAGGCCCAGTTACTCAAAAATATGACTGCATCATAATTTTTATCAATGCATCGAATATCAATGTATCACACTTAATGCATCATATTTCACAATCATTACTTTCGCTAAGCTGAATATTTATTCATGTACATATAATAATATCTATATCTACATCCATATGTATCAAAGTGGCGTAATCTGCTTTTGGCTTTCTTTGCTACAACTGATTATCAGTAGCTGTTTGTGTTTACAGAACGAAATTCTCACTGCAACCAAAAATTTGTCTGTGATATACCAAAACAACAGAAATATGGAGAAATGTGTAGCTAATTTGCTGGTAGCTTGTATATTTTGTAGACTATATCTTTTTGATAGAACCAAAGTCACTATCCGATTCAATCTATCTTTTTTATTGCAGATAGAAAAAATCTATATTCTGACATATGTCTTTGTTCATTCACATTTAAATATGTATTTTTTCCACGTTCGAACTTCAAAGCAGTCATCAGTTCTTATTTTGGTGGAATCGGTGTTATATCATCGGATATGTGCTAGTCAATTGATCTAGATTGCAAAGTTCGAAAACAGACTACTAGTATGCCACTTCAAATCTACATGTATGTGCACATTGTATGTACACAGTACCAATATTAGTTTGGGATACAAAGTCTGTCTATTTACTCATTTATCCATGTATGCTTCAAATCTATACACATTATAATTACATGTAGTTTAGCAAATTTATCAATTTCCACATACATGTACAAGTATCTGTTTTACATGTAATTGCTAGGTAATACTAGTATGTAAGAAGGATGATCAAACAGTCGACAGTGCAAACATATTCCTGCATTTGCAATGTGATGACTGTGCACTAATGATCAATTCTCTAATTTTGTTATCAATCCGACGAACTTACAGTTAGCAATGTACATATTCACTGCTATTAATAATTTAACATCCTGGTACTGGTGTATAATACACTGGTAAGTATATCTCGTGTTTCAAAATCATTTTAAAATAAAAAGCATTGTAACTATTTGAAAATATCATTTTCCAGTTGCTTGTTGAACACGTAAATGTATGTGCATGTACTGATGGGGAGCTTGATGGAAACATCAATTTACTGTCCTTCTGTAGACCATCAAACTGAAAGTGAAATGTTTCAAGTTTTGCAGTGGTTCGCCACCCAGCACCCGATTGTCTCAAGTAGTCTGGTATTTTCGCAATGTTGAATGCAGATTACGGTTAAGTAACTGCAGCGACAGTTCCGTGGTATGTCGATGGACGGGCTCCGAAGCCGGTTCTTTTGCCCTTTGCGCCCTTGAAAGTCCTCGACACAAATGATCCGTTATCTCTCTCGACACATCTCGGACAGCTAGAACAAAAAATTAAGTCAAGCATCGATGTACATAAGTCCCAAAGTAAGGAGACACTTTTCTCCAGTAATGGGCTGCCAGAATGGAAGAGAGAGCTAGCTAAGGGTATCGTGTGAGTTGGGGGAGGAAAAATCAATGGCGTCTTATAAACTGTTGGTCCCCGAGATGTGACGTCCCTTTTACTCTTCATTGGTAATCTGTGTTCACTGCACTAGCTCACAAGGAAGCGTCATGTCAGTACCTCTTATGTCAGTGACAGGCGCTGATTCCCGCCCATTCACGGCCAGCAGCAAGTCGCCCTTCCAACTGTTAACGGCGTCAATCCTACTGCACAAAACAAAAGAAAGTTGGGGCAAACTCGTGCTCGCACCTCTCATACGGAAGGTGAGATGATAATAATTATTTTCTGCCTGGTCAATGCAAAGTTTGGTTATGTCTTTCGCTGCATGGAAAGGGTTGTCTGCAAATGGTTGAGGTAGTATGGAGATAGTGGGAGGGGTGGGGAGGGGGGTGTTTACCAAATCAGTTGGTGGAAATCAGGTTAGTTATCATGAAAAGGCAAATAAATGTCAATTTTTTCGAGGGGCAAGATGGATCAGTGTCACAGTGGGATATGGTTTGATCTATGGACTGAGTTAGGGTGCTGAAAATTCATACGTGGTCAGGTGGGGGGTGGCAGTGGGCCGGCATGACCATGAAGAGGGTGTTCCAATAGAGTGAATGTGGTGGGGTCAGACTCGCAGAATGAGACCTTGGGAAAATGCCGGGGTGTCGTGCTGGAAGTGAATGGGAAATCTCGGTAATGATCTGGTCAGGTAGAAAATTAGCCATATCAGCTGCGACCATGCCCAGTAAATTGTCCACCCATGAAATTGTGATTTGTAACAATTTGCAAGCGTCGGTGACCAGTGCGCATTTAAAGGTCAACCGTTATTTCTTGTGTGAGTTTTTTAGACCTGTTGCTTGGTTCCACAATGTCATGTATTCAAGGTGGAAGGAGGCAGCAAAATGACGACATTCTGCCAAAAATAACTTTTATCCTTGGTGTGTAGACGATTGCATTTGGCCGAAAATAAAATCCTGCACTTTGTCTCAATGTATTGCCTGATTTGCGAGTTATGTCAAATCTTGAATCCATATAGTCTGTCTGTCTGCTGCTTTGAAGACCAGCAGTTCCGCGGCAGTGTGGCCGCCAGTGTTTCCAGCTGTGTCACGCCGTTTATAGTACAATTAATCTCTGCCAAGTAGCAGGCACGGCCAATTTGTCAAAAGTGAGGCACCAGAGACTATCATACTGTAACCATGGTAATAGCCATGATTAAAATCAGTCCTGCGGGAAATATTGAGCACTTCGTGGTTACCTGGAATTCTGCTGATGAAAATAGGTGGGAAAAAAAGACATGAGAATCATGGCAGTTACCTGTAAGACTCTGTTGAGTGAGGACAACTAATTACTTGAGTGTCATCCAGCCGGAAAGAGTTGATAACAGCCACATCTCGAGTGTAATTTATTTGCAGTGGGTAGGGTGTGCGTGCCATGGAGATTTGTGAAATCTCGTAAAAATAGGCATTTGTACTTTGATCTCCCCCTGGAGAGCTCCAGCCTTTTTGCTATCGTAAATAGCCGAATTGTTGTCTGAGTGCATCATTTCATGCTCATGATAATATTTGATGCTATATGTGGTAGGCAATCCAGATTTTGGTTGCAACATTTGGTGGGAAATCCTGATATTGATTCAACATTGCTGGGCAATCCAACATCTGGTGGGCAATCCTGATATTGATACAACATTTTGGTTTGCAACCCAACATTTGGTGGGCAATCCTGACAATGAGAGTATATTTGGTGGACAATCTTGATATTGATATAACATCTGGTGGGCAATCCTGAATATTAATACAAGATTTGGTGGGCAATCCTGATATTGATACAACTTTTGGTGGGCAATCCTGAATATTGATAAAACATTTGGTGGGCAATCCTGATATAGATACAGTATTTGGTGGGCAATCTTGATATTGATACAACATTTGGTGGGCAATCCTGAATATTGATAAAACATATGATGGGCAATCCTGATATAGATACAGTATTTGGTGGGCAATCCTGATATTGATACAACATTTGGCGGGCAATCCTGAATATTGATGCAACATTTGGTGGGTACACTTGATATTGATAAAACATTTGGTGGGCAATCCTGAATATTAATGCAAGATTTGGTGGGCAATGCTGAATATTGATAAAACATTCGGTGGGCAATCCTGATATAGATACAGTATTTGGTGGGCAATCCTGAATATTAATACAAGATTTGGTGGGCAATCCTGATATTGATACAACTTTTGGTGGGCAATCCTGAATATTGATAAAACATTTGGTGGGCAATCCTGAATATTGATGCAACATTTGGTGGGCACACTTGATATTGATGAAACATTTGGTGGGCAATCCTGAATATTGATGCAACTCTTGGTAGGCACACTTTATATTGATACAACATTTGGTGGGCAATCCTGAATATTGATACAACATTTGGTGGGCAATCCTGATATTGATACAACTTTTGGTGGGCAATCCTGAATATTGATAAAACATTTGGTGGGCAATCCTGAATATTGATGCAACATTTGGTGGGCACACTTGATATTGATGAAACATTTGGTGGGCAATCCTGAATATTGATGCAACTCTTGGTAGGCACACTTTATATTGATACAACATTTGGTGGGCAATCCTGAATATTGATAAAACATTTGGTGGGCAATCCTGAATATTGATACAACATTTGGTAAGCAATCCTGATATTGATACCACATTTGGTAGCCAATCCTGAATATTAATACAGTTGCCGGTGAGCACCACTGAGTTCTGACACAAATATCAAGTAACTCAATCAATGTTTGGTGCAATGTTTGGTGGTTAATTATAATTTTTGAGATATTTGTTCAGATCCATGTTGTAAACCGGTCCAGATTGTAATGTTGAATATGAAATATCCCATTTAAACAAATAACTGATAAACATTATTTTACATACATTAAACATTGGAAAATACATTGCTTATAGCCAACCTCTCAAAGTATATATTACAGAATCTGGATCTCGTGATTCACTGTATTTAGTACATGTACATGTATTTACTGATGCTTTGCATTATTGCTAAAAACGCTGAGGCCATTATACTTGTGAGCATAATAACATCAGAATTGCAGGTAATTTCGGTGACTAACAATCTACGCAATAGCCACTGGGCAGACTTGGGAGATTGGATCAACAGAGCAACAGCCGAGATGATGATGATGAGCAAAAATAACCTACTAAAATGAAACACCAGAAAAAATATCTTTAGTTAATTTTCTGGCCATCACTGAGAGGTTTGATTGAGTCTCCAGCCAGCGACTAAGTGCGTGACAACAGACGTAGGCTGATGTATTGGTCTGGTGTCCTGCTGGGATCACTGGCTCCGGCCCTTGTATTTATAGAGGACTCCAGAGCAGCGCCGGTGGGAGGCATTTCGAGGGTCGGCCATCGTCGTTGTCGCTGTGTGTTCTGCGGTCCAGTATGTGTCATCATCAGGCGACACACTTGCTGTTTGAGATGAGGGTCTCCCTGTAAAGTTGTGGGTGGTGGCGTTGTTCAGTTGCCATGTATATTGTAATTCTTTCTGCTTCTCGCGAGCCAGAATCGACGACAATTGCATGCAATAAACATACCGAGTGGTATTCATTCTCGTGATAATGTGATACATGTTCTGCATCAGAACAGGGGTTTATATATCCTTGTTATTACTTGCTATATATTTTCAGCTGTAGAGAATGAATGGAGTACTATTCCACAATTGTAATGCTGATTTCTGATACAACGAGCCAAATGAGAACAATATGAATTTCTCTGATTTAATGTCCCAGGCGGAAAGGGCTTATGGCATATTGTATGGTTGCATTATGACCAGGCATATTTTCCCTGGCAAACAGATATCTGGTCATAATGATTCTCTATGGGTTTTCATGCTATGAATCTGGAATAAAATGTTGTACCAAATGGATTTCACAGAAAATCCAAGTGTTTCATAGAAATAAATGTTGCACTTTTACCCGAAAGAAATTACTTTTGATATAATAAATGCGCTTGGTTATGAATACATAATATATGTGCATATCTATATCAAAATGTTGAAAAGGAACGGAAGAAAAAGTATGAAATTGATGAGAAAATGTCTGTACGGGAACACTGTAAACACACAATACTTTGACAGACAGATAACAGGTGTCCAGAAAGTTCAGAGCCTAACCTTTCACTTGTGGCCTGCATGTAGGGCATCTGTTAAACTCCACTGGGCAAAGATTAATTGGCACCAACATGTCATGTCTATGGGTGTCGAACAATGAACATGATAGGTGAATATATTTGAAGGGATTTGCTGCACACGGAGTGTTGGATACATCTGGGAACAGTGTTTTTTTGGGGCAATTGACAATTGACATGAAACAAATATACCTGGTATTTCCCAATTTGACCAACTACACCTGATTTAACGTCAAGGAGCCATTGTGAAGTGTTGTGATTTTTGATGACAGCTGTCCTCAATATTGAGCTAGTACATAGTTCTCCAGTGTCCATACTCACAGGCTGATATTACTGTACATGTACATGGTAAACATTGTACAAATCAAATTATATTCAAACTGATCTATCATCATGATGATGATATTGGTGTCTCAACATGCGTGTGACTGAAGATTTATAGTATCCTGGTGTGAATATATTATCAGGGAGGGAATTTCGGCAAGAACCCATTCTCAGAAAGATTCTTGCAAAATATTAAGCATAAATTAATGCTTTATTCTTTAAATGTAGGGCAAATAAAATGATTATAGAACAGAATTCTCGCAAAATTTTAACCTTGAGTATAATGACATTTGCCCAGTCTTCATCCATTTCATGTGCATGTCCCAGGAGCTGATTGAAGGCAGCTGAACATTGCAATATCCGTAAATTCAAACTACTTCCCATGGCCATCAAAGGTCAAACTGAAATCACCATTCAAAATTACAACTTGCTACCATGATCTCTTGGAAGTAAATCTGCTAAATGCTCAATTAACATGATTCACTTGAGTTGTACTTTATCGCTCGAGTAATTTATTGTATCACCAATCAGATATGTTTGGTAATTTTCAGATATCATTGACTTTGAATTTGACCCTTGAAGATTACATGGTGATAAATAAGATGATGTTGGGAGCCAAACCTTCCTGGTAGATTCAAAGTCAGTTCAAAATATCAGGCGAAAAAAGGTTTTCCATGGCCTATGGACCATTTGAAGGAGAAAAAAAATCTAAGCAAATCTGGAGTTAATATACGAAATTATTTGATTTAATTAAGGATACAAGTTTAATTAAATGTTTGAAAATTATTTCAAATAAAAACGCTCACAGCATTTGAACTGCTGTTTGCATCAATACTATTACTGTAAAACACTAAATTATTGGCGGGTATTAATTTAGCTAATTTGGCGGATGCAAATTTTTCGCTAAAATAAATACACGCCAAATATTTTTTGTGATGCCCGCAGTTAGGTACACGATCAGTCAGTTGATGTGAGTTTATCTTACGCTACAGTCCCATTGAGATGCCGACAGCGAGGTGACAGCACTACGACTATAGTCGGGTTTGGACGGGGTGTGAGTCGGGGCGAGGTCCTGATGGGTCGGAATGCATCGGGATGAATCTTGATGGGTTGGGATCAGTCGGGAGTTAGCCCCGACTGTTTTGGACTGCTCAAAACAGTCTGGGTCAGACGGGGCGAGTCGGCTCTGAGGCCAAAATCGGGGTGTATCAGGGTTGTTCCGCGTTGCAATGTAGCTCCTGCCTACTTTGTTGGTAGTTATCGGGTCGCAGACGTGATGAATCCTGGTACTGTCGGAGTTAGTCGGCATGACAAAAAATCAAGCTGAGATCGTTTGATGAAAATGCTCAAATCGGCTAAATCGGGGTCTGTTTTTATACTGTTAGTTGCAGTCGGGGTGCTGTCAGCGCTGGTCGGGGTTTAATCTGGGTTTGATCGGAGGGCTGTCGGGAGCTGTCAGGTCTTGATTGGGAGTAATCGGGACTGGTCGGGAGTGGTCGGGGGTTAATCGGGGCCTCTTCCAGGGCTAGATGGGAGCAGTTGGGGGGATGTCGGGCCGAGGTCGGGAGTTAACGGGGAATTGTCTGGAGAGAACGGGGCTCTTCCGTTATGTTTGGTTTTTGACGGTCGAGATGACAGACCATCGGATCCAGATTGCCCAAAAACCTCCAGATTCATGAGTCTGGATTAATCGTGATTAATCTTGATGAATCCTAGTGTAGTCGCCCTCAATGGGACTGAGGCATTATGTTACCGCACATACTGTACATGACCCAAACATACTAGTAAGTAGCATGTACATACACTTTATTGTATCCCCCGAACAAAGTTCGGCGGATACTATGGATTTGGCTTTGTCGTCCGCGTCCGCGTCCGTGTCCGCGTCCGCGTCCGCAGAGATTTTCTTGTGAACGCGCTACAGGTCGCAATTCTCACCCGATCACCATTATTTTTTGCAGGCACATATATAATGGTAAGATCCCGACACCAATCGATTTTGGTTGCCGTGGCAACTGAATTGGTCGTTTGGGGACACATTTTGCATTGAAAACAGCCTGTTTGAGACACATGGCTTGTGAACGCTCTACAGATGGCAATTTTTGACGAATCTCGATAATATTTGGAAGTGTTGTTGGGAAGGGCTGTCACACGAAACCAATCGTTTTTTAGAATGATCATGTAAATATTAATATGTTAACAGCCTAACTTATTACAGAATTTTGAAATATCCATTTTGACATGTACGATCATTCCAATAGCCTGTACAATGGAAGGTAATGACACTGGTTTCTTGTTCAGAACGGAGAACTGAAGTTTTCAGTGAAAACAGGACAATATTACTGAATAAGTTAACATTAGTTTTATTAGTTAAGTCTATTATTGTCCACAATAAAAATAGTTAAGACGAGAAACGTTTATTATTAAGCTCAACAAGGTAAAGGTTTTGTCCAGTACAAATTTCATGGGTGTAACTGAATAAGTTAACATTATTTTTAATAGTTAAGTCTATTATTGACCACAATAAAAATAATTAAGACAAGAAATATTTATTATTAACCTCAACAAGGTAAATGTTCTGTCCAGTACAAATTTCATTGGTGTAACCGAATAAGTTAACATTATTTTCACTAGTTAAGTCTATTATTGACCACAATAAAAATAGTTAAGTCTATTATTGACCACAATAAAAATAGTTAAGATGAGAAATATTTATTATTAAGCTCAACAAGGTGAAAGTATGTCCAGTACAGATTTCATGGGTGTACTGAATAAGTTAACATTATTTTTACTAGTTTAGTCTATTATTGACCACAATAAAAATAGTTAAGACAAGAAATATTTATTATTGGGCTCAACAAGGTAAAGATTCTGTCCAGTAGACATTTTATGTCTGTAACCAAATAAGTTAACATTTTTTTTGCTAGTTAAGTCTATTATTGACCTCAATAAAAATAGTTAAGATGAGAAACAATTATTATTGAGCTCAACAAGGTTAAGGTTTTGTCCGGTAGAAATTTCTGGGTGTAACCGAATAAGTTAACTTTATTTTTACATGTTAAGTCTATTATTGACCACAAGGAAAATAGTTAAGACAAGAAATATTTATTATTGGGCTCAACAAGGTGAAGGCTTTGTCCAGTAGAGATTTTATGTTTGTGACCAAATAAGTTAACATTATTTTTTTGCTAGTTAAGCCTATTATTGATCACAATAGCTTTTTATGAAAACATTGATCAACTTTTTGAATTTCAACTTGAGACCATGTTTGGCACAAATTATGAGTTAAAATATAACTTTATATGGTGAAAAATTCGATCTGGCTCCAATTTCGTCATCTTGAAATGCAGTTTTGGTCAACTTTTACTTTGAATTTCAACTTGAAAGCATGTTTGGCACATATTATAAGTTGAAATATAACTTATGACGAAAAGTTCTATCTGGCTCCAATTTCGTCATCTTGAAATGCAGTTTTGGTCAACTTTTACATTGAATTTCAACTTAATACCAAGTTTGGCACATATTATGAGTTGAAATATAACCTAAGGCAAAAAGTTTGATCTGGGTCCAATTTCGTCATCTTGAAATGCAGTTTTGGTCAACTTTTAGTTTGAATTTCAACTGGAAATCAAGTTGGGCAGGTATTATGAGTTAAAATATAACTCATGACGAAAAGTTTGATCTGGCTCCAATTTTGTCATCTTGAAATGCAGTTTTGATTAACTTTTACTTTGAATTTCAACTTGAAACCATGTTTGGCACATACATGTATTATGAATCGAAATATAACTTATGGTGAGAAGTTCAATCTAGCTCCAATTTCGTCATCTTGAAATGCATTTTTGGTCAAATTTTACTTTGAATTTCAACTTGGAACCAAGTTTGTAAAATATTCTGAGTTGAAATATAAATAGGTGAAAAGATTGATCTATCTGTATTTTCGTTATTTTATCAAACATGTCGAATGGAAATTCATATAAAGAGATTTCAGTGGTGATTTTGAATTCGACCTTCAATAACCTCGGAAAATCAGTGCAGCAGTTTTGGTGGGGAAAAGAAAACAGTTGTGACTTGAGATTTAACATTTCTCTGGTAATCTTTTTTAGCCCTTGCTCTAGTTTTTCACACTTGACAGTGATATATTTGGGGCAACAGAGATGATAGGGCTACGGGGGATACACCCAAGCGGTCGTAGGCGACCGGAAGCGTCTAGTTTTGAACAATTATATTTGTTTTGTGTTGTGTTTCCATGGATGGAAACTTAAGGATTGACTTTCATTGGCACTTCTCAAAACTGAGGAAAATCAAAATGGCCATTCCCAAATTCACCCTGGAGTTAGCTTTTCACAGCATTCGGTTTTGTACATTTCCCCCGGACTTTCAGACTTTTGATTTTATAAGACTCTTTGATTTTATCGAGTTGGAGTATGCTCTGATGCACTGGGGCCTACATACTATACCAATGTAGGCGCCAAAATTCATATCCGCCAATTAGGAAACTTGTTCAAAACGCCAAATATACTACTCACCAAAATTTAGTGTCTTACAGTATATACTGTTTCCATATTACTAGTACATGCCCAACACAGCAGTATAAATACTTATGTGAACACCATCCACATTGCTTTGTGTTATGAAAATTGCTGAGAATGGTGGGAATGTAGGAAGCTCTTCCATAGCTGAGGTGAAAAAACTATGTGTATCCATGACAACCGGCACAGAAGTGAATTGTACTGAGCTTGACTCTAAATGTGATGCGAGTAATATCGTTGGCACTGAATGAGGTGTTAATATATAGGCCACAGGTTAACAATTGGAGAATATTTGGTGGTGTTCTATATTCATAGCGATGTGAATTTAAAAGGGAAGGTGCATGTAGAATTATTTACTGCACATTACACTACATTGTTCCAGAGAGAAACCAGTGTCAGAATATTCAAAATTTTTGTATGAATACTGAAATATTTCGATTTGAGTTATATCAGAGAGAACACGATTCCATCTCCATTATTGAGCTGCTCCCAAAAGAGGGTAAATTAGGAATATACATCATCAGATACCTGTGCATTTCAGCCTGTAATAAAAGTTAAATTGTCAATGTGACAGTTTTTATTCTGCCACATTCTAACGTGGAGCTGCATGTATAGATTGAAGTACATTGTGTATTTTTATTGAAGTTGTCGTGTAAAATTAACCTGCCTTCACATCACCACCATGTTGTTTGATTGTGAATTTTTCTCTCGTCCCCATGACCACGATGACTGGCGGACGGTCGTAGATTACGCCAAGAATGTTGCGTGTGAGCGGCAATAATGACAAGTTGTCTTTGATGTGGCGCTTGTATCGGCCTCTTCATCCAGTACCGATGCTCCAAATATAGCCATGTTTTTAACCTCAATCACTCCCAAAGAATGCGTGGAAGAGGAAATTCGGGACGGGTCCTTTTTTGGGGGCGGAGAAGCCTCACGGAAGCAAGCAGGAACTATTTAGTTGGTGCCGGCTTCCGAGGGTGAGAGAGAGTGGGGGGGGGGGGGGGGGTGGAAAGGGTTCACTGTGTCGAGATTTGCTCATCTCATTCAAAGTGTCATAATCGGCAGTCACAGAAGTGATTCTTCAATAAACTTGGGGAGGCTCATCAGTTCAATGACCCCAACAACAGATTTCTCATGCTGGAATTTTTGATATCCAATATATGCAAATTTCCCAACTTGTTTGAGCATAAAAACTGTCCTGTCATGATTTTTGTTCGTCCGATACGGGCCTCCAACAGACGACCACCCAGTTCCATACTTTGCTGCCTCTGAGATAGGTGCCACTTCTCCCACGCAGGGTCCTCATCTGTCCCTCGGTCCGGGCGACTCTACATCCGTTCGTCCGGCCGTAGTCCTGGTACCCTCCCCTTGCTCCCCACCTCCACCCACCTATCTGCAGGACGGAAAGGAACCCTTGCAAGTGGCTGAACCACTAGAATCAATCTCCCCCTGTCACAAGGAATACGCTGGCTAATCTGTACGACTGACGAATGATCCCAGCCCCGATGACAGCCAAACCAAACTGGACGAGGGTGTCTCCGTGTGCCATCCTCCATCTAGTACATTGTACAGAGGGAAGAAAAGGAGGATAGAAAACAATTTGGAGACGATGCTTGAAGAAGTGTCCCCCTCATATGTATGTACAAAAAAATGTACTTAAATTGCAAGTCGTTTTGTTTTTCATTCGTGACCGCTGTTTGCTCGCCAAGAAGGGGAACTCAAATCTCGGATTGGGAACTGACGGAGTCAACACGAACAGACACTCAAGGCGAGATGTTTCTGGGACATTCTGGTTCTCCAACGCCATGAATCTCTATTGAATTCTCGTTTTGATGTACACTTCCTCCATTTCAAAGGCTGGTGCTAGAAGGGTTTACAAATGTTTTGGACTTCTTTCCAAGCACACTTAAATGCTGTCATTGAGTTTGGAAAAATCAAAACTCTTGGAGGCCGTCTGATGTTGACACTTTCCGAAGTGATGTACGGCTTTGGACACTGCTTTCGAACATGGAGGACCGATCATACTTCATAAAATGTGGCGGATTTTCGGAAAGCCTCGATGATAAAGTACAGAATCCTATTAAAGTATGACATGGAGGGAAGGACTGTTGTTCTTCTTCACTATCGCACGGACCCAGCACGTCTCTCCGTAATTTGTTGTGGCGGAATTTGTCATCGAAAGCCGGAGGACCTAAATTAGCTTTTGTGAGAGCAGTCGAGTAATCAATAGTTATTAAAGTGATGGAAACATGAGAAAGCTCTGTGACAATTTATTGTCTCATGAGGAGACGTAATTCATCCAGAAAAATGTTTTCTATTGGCCACGGATTGACTCGTCAGTTTTCGGGGGGCAATATTCATGCTGGCCACGATGTGATCACGTACCCAAAATGAGGGTTTTGTGGCATTGAAACTTTATAAAAGCACGTGATTGCAATCATGGTGGAATCGTTGGTGATCAGTCCGTGGACATCCTTCACCGTGTGACCGTCGCCAAGGAAACCTGTGTCTCTGGGTACATCGGGCTGAAATATATCACCCTGATTGCGGGGAAGATCCAGCGATATAAAATATGTGTGGTGTTCATCGTTCACATATATTATAACCTTTTTTTTTTCGTCAACTTCTCAATTTTCCGGTTTTGGCCAAGTCCCGGACTGTTTCTCAAAAATCGATGAATTCTAGACTGGATGACTGTGATCCAAGTGACTGTAATCAAATCAAATTCATATTGTGACAGCAGAAATTCAGATCTTTTTCGGGGGAATATGAACAATTAATTCATATTTTTAGAGTCTGCCTGAGCAGCAGTTCCTATATGTAGGTTGTTACCAGTTTTTACGACTCCTGATTGACAAATAGGATAACTTCTGTAAATTTGAATGGTAATTCCGTTGGAGTAATTCTTTCAGATTAATGACCGCAATAGCCGAGAGAGACACTTGAAATGCCTTGTCATTTTCTTTGGGCATTGGAAATGATTTGTTCTTTGGATCTTGCATAATAATATCCTTGGAAGAAAAAACACTTTTGAATGACTGTACCGAAATGTTGGAAGTACTTCTGAAAGGTTAAGCCATCAGGAATGACAAACATTGATGAAGCCATTCTATATAAATGTCTGACACCAAGAGGCAGTATATGGGGCCATAAATTTCCCAACTTGCCACACTGCAGTTGACATGTCGCATACAGCTTCACGGCAGTGGAAGGTACATACGCAGGAAAAATCAAACGTCACAGATCTCTCTCTCCCATCAGCCAATGGAACAACAGCGTCAGACGTAGAACACTTCAGTGTCCAAATACAATTTCAGCGCTTCAAACAAACGAATCTTTTGCAGCCGATTGGTAGAGGAAAGATTTCTGATTTACAAATGTAAGACAGAAGCTCAAAAAGACAAGAAGAAAAGACCGCTGCCACGATCTTGAAGACATTGGTTGCTGATGGAATCACGACTGTTTTAGGCTGGTTACGCCAAGGATAATAGTCAAATCTTAGATGACAAACAAAACTCAAAACTGGATCAATAAGCGATTGCCCGCAAAACCACAATGCACTCTTCCTTCGTGGAAATTCTATCGGATTCCCTTGATGTGGAATTTTAGATTAGTGAAATTTCAGGATGTGGTTGCCGCCGCTTTTGGAACAGCGGTCTCCAGAGCTTTATTTGATAAAATAATATTGTGTCGTTGGCTGGACTGACTGTGATTGTACCTCAGGGAACCTACTTGTACTGTAACTGACATTGCTAATATGGAAATCAGAAAAGAAGAGTATTGATCAAGCGGCTTGGTACCTAATTGTTGTCGAACCGAGGACATTGTCTCCTAGCAAAGCTGCCAGAAAATCATGGCTGCTGTACGGAAAGTAAGGACTACCCACCACAGTCTGGATTTCAGCGTCTTCAGGAGTCTTCGCAATGTAGTTAACCATGGACATGTTACAGTTAGTGCTTGAACAGTCTGAAGCAATATGCATGTAGCTGGAACACTAAACAGGCTTATTACTTAAACTTCACTCAAGATTGTTCATTTCGATTGATCACATTGACTCAGGATCTTGTTGTATCGGGCGGATATATACTGCGGCATGGGCTTATATGATTAGAACTCAATGTAGTCACCACCTTACCAACAAATAGATTAGGGATTGTGCAATAATGGCAACTCGTTCCCAGTCTCTGAAGGGAACGAGAATGCGACCTCCGCTGTTTTACCTCAACCCGCTCGTGGTCACGTACGGAAGTTTCCGCAATGTCAAGTTCAAGTGGAAACGCAAGAAGGGCGAGTGGCGACTGAGCACAGGTAATTGTCATTGGATGTTTGGGCTTCACAGACTTGGGCAATAGAAATTTGACGTCAATATATTTCAAAGGTATAACAATGTTGATACCTTACATGCCAACAGCTTACGTGTATCTGTATAATATTACGTGTGGTTACATGTAGCAGGTTATTTGTTGCATCACTGTCAATTATAATTATGTTAATTACCTCGTTCAATTACTCTGCCTCTGTCTGGAGCTGTACAAGTTATGTTGATTATCTTCATTGGTCTGAATTTACATATTCAGTGGATGCAGGTTTTTGTTTTAAATGATGACGGAAGGACTTGAGAAAAATTAGTAATTACCTTTTTGGTGGGGAAACAATTGGGTCATGAATATTCATTCACCTTTGGGAATATTCATGCCTACCTATTTGACAATGCAATTTTTTCAAGATTTTGTGCAACATTTTTTACATGTGCATGAAATTTTTAATCATAGTACCGTATTGGTCCAAATAGTAGCACGTCGAGTCAAAGCAAGACCTCCTGTAGCAGCGCGCGCAAAAACAAGGTTAAACTCAAGGTCAAATTTGAGAAAATCACTGAATAATATACCTACAGCCTTCAATCCCCTTTATTATTATTCAAATAACATTTATGTGTGGATTGGAACACTCCATGATCTTATTAGAAAGATATGAAGTGAATTACAAGGTTATAAAAATCTAACATTTTTCAGGAAAAGAGGGGGGCGCTCTACTATTAGGGCACGTGCCACTATTAGGACCAATGCGGTATTACAAATCTGTTGGGTCTATTAATTCGAGGCACAGAAGAATGTTCCATTGTTGGAAAGTAAATCACATTGCAAACTACGTGAACAAATTCTGTTCACTCATAACAAAGTGACATTCATTCACACAGAATATATATAAATTTCTAATTTCATGCGCGTGTTATCTCAAGGGACGTGTATCCGTGTGATCATTTTTGTGACACGGGAATCACGCAGTGATGGAAAAGGCAATTATTATACTCATGCAGCCTCATCTAAATATCTAAATGAATTCTTAGAAAAGTGTATATTAATACCACTTTTGTGTAGATGGCTCGTTTTGCACAGAGTTATGATCCACACTTTAGATGAGGTGCTTTGACAAACCTGTCTGATTGAGAAAAGGTCATGGACTTGTGCTGAAAAAGACATGCGTACAATGCAGTTACTTTATTCATATGAATGAATTTATTCTGCTTGGATTTTTAGCTGAACTATGGCAATCTCTGCTTCCAACTACAGGCAGAATATTCAAGAATTCATGCACCAAATGAAAGAACTGTCCTAATAATGGGATAAATAAAAAAAAAACATTTTAAATATCATTAAAGAAGTTCATGATTGGATGAACTATCAAAATCAATGGGATTTCATTTTGCAAACTGGAGCACAAAAATTCACTTCCTTTTTCATTGTGTAAATTATGCAATTCATTCACAACAGATAGTGATAACCATTCACAAACCTACAGGTGTAGAATTGCAATGCAATTAAAATGTACTAGTAGTATTGTATTATTAACTGATCCACAAAAACATGCATGTTTATATGAGTGACAACCTTGCTGTTGAAACTATTTGCCTTTTCGCGAGTAAAAGTGTGAAAAAAATAAGCTTTCAAGCTTAAAGAAGATTATGTTTATTGAAGAAGAGAGAGGATTTACATGACTGTGCGTTAAAAGTTAATTATTCCATCAATGCTTTCAAAGTAGACTAGCATAGCATACTTCAGTGGTCATTGTGTTAATAGGGCAGTGAACTGACATTTAAAAAGGTACATTATTTTGGGTTACTTCGTCATTTTGGGGATACACAACTTTCCCGCCGAATTTTCTGAAAATTTGTGAATATTGTAATTGTTCGGTTCCAAATAATATCAATGTAAATCAACGGAAATTCATCAGAATTATATATTACCATTACTGACACATTACAACCGCTATCAGATCGATGAATGTAATATTCCTCAAATATTTCCTGCCGATTGAAGAGTTTGAATAGCCCATGTCTCTGGGCATTTGGGCCGCGATCTTTGCGGCAGAAAATGTACCAAGGCTTTAAATTGAGTCGAGCTTATACTTTCTTTTTGTGTTCCGAGGAACTACATAAGAGGAGAGACATATTTTGTCCAATTTCAAGTGTAACATCACATAAATATTTGTGTTATAATCGAATTTATTCTCAGAAATGCACTCTCAAACACGACTTGAACATGGCTCATTTTCAGTTTGAAAAATACACCTGATTTTTTGTGTAAATCTAGTAAGTAAATAGTTCGGAGTACTTTCATTACATTCAAGAAAGAGTTATGAATATATCTAAAAAAACTGTGTTGTACGGTACTTGAGAATTCAAGCTAAATCAGCAAAGTGACCATGTGGCAAGGGTTTAAGGTGCGGTACGAGCACAGTAGTGAGCTATAGTATATTTGAGTTGGTGCTAGGGGCCTCTCTAGCCAATGAGGGGGGTTAGATCGATGGTGAAAGTCAAATACCGCACCTTATACTCACTTCGGTGCCCTATGCAACTGGAGTTGTCACTTCAAGTTACAAGGTCATTGACTCCTAGCTGTTGTTGTTGACTTTAATTTTTTAATAGTATAGAATTGGGCCGAATGTCAAGGACAGTTAACAGTGGAACTGAATTAAACTACAACAGAATTAATATCATATTTTGGAGATTTGGTTCCCGAAACATATCTGTTGTCTTATGATGTGCACAGTTATAAAAAATGTATCACTGCTTGATGTCTGTTGATGCCATTATGATTTTAAAAATAATATTTACACTAGCCAATTGTTCTGACAGATTGCTAATCATCATAATAATTATGCACTATTGTCACAGGTATATCTTACCATACACTCATCACAATGTATAATGGCACACTGTCCACCAAACTAGATTTCCAGTTTTGATTCTCAGAATCAGCAGCAAAGCTTACATAACATCAGTGCAACGCTAGAACGCACACAGGTTGTTCAAGTGTATTGGGCCATCACTCTGAATGAGCCCTGAAGCCTGGATGAATAGGTGGCTGTTGTTGTGGAGGGGGGGGGGGGGGGGTGGGGGGAGGGGAAAGGTAGGGGCCCAATAGATGGGGTGGTGGTAATATGAACACACACAGGCTGTGGGCCCAGCACTTCATTGTTGTTCCATCAGTGAAGCACGGCTGTAAACATTCCAAGTCTGCTAGCAGATGTGAATTTTCTGGAATCTTCTGCCCATTCCTTGCTGATATACACATGCCACTGGGTGTTTGTTGATGCGCAGAGAGCTTGCGATAGTTAGAGAGCTGATGTAAGCTTCTCCTCGGAGAAGAAAGACTTGCCGGAGAGAAAGCAGCTTTTATTGTGCCTCTCTTGGATGTTGGATCTATCATATGAACTTGTGGATTTTAGCTTCTTTTCAGGAATTGTTTTTGCACGGGAGAACACTGAATTTACTCTTTCATGGGTAGAACAGCTCAGTAAATACATGATTGTTTGTTTGTTTCGTTGAACAACTTATAATCTAACAGACTATGACCTGGGAAAAAAACATCGAAGGCCACGAAAACCCGGCCCTCGACGTGGAACAAACGTCCCTGGATGATTTCACTGTTGCCATTGAAATCCCCACCAATGACTTGAACCAAGGAACTGGAGATGCCCCACCTTCGACCAGCGATCATGTCGAAACCACAGATTTGCGTTCCCCCAGTCCGGAACCCGATGCAACTCCGGATACACTTGGGGCAGATGAAATACAGGTGCAGGAAATTGTTGATAAACAGGGGAAGGAAACACAGGACGATGCACAGGTGCAGGCAATGGACGATGGGCAAGAGTCGCTGGCGGGTTACAGCCAGTCTGACAACCAGACAACTTGGACAAGTCGCGATGGACCGTCGTTCGTCTCGGAAGATTCCATCAGGAAGCGACATAGCTCCGAAAATACTGTTACAACTGCGGACAGCTCTGGTACAGTCACCATGATGGTCATTTGAAATAACACATATTGATAACTCGTGTTTTTAAACTTTCAGGTGGTGGCCCTTTTTGGGTTAATTGTCTTGTTTATCCAAGAGAATAACACTATTTATCTTGGCATGCATGGGGAACGCTAATATCCAGAAGCAACAATCGATATGTCAGAGATTTGTATACATAAGCTGCTATTGATTTACCTGCTTTCAGATGAGAGACTTCAATGCATATATTTAACTCAGCGTCACTATATATAATTATTGATTTTTGCTGAGAATTTAATGATGAGAACTTTAAAATTAAGCTTCAGAACTTGAATCTGAAATTAAATGTAGATTTCCAACTCCTGGCTTTCTTCACTGTAGATGCATCAAAACAACGGTTGAACAAAATCAGATGTTGCTTAGACTAACCTGTTTGTTTTTCTCTTTTCCAACAGATGACGGAGAAGAGGTTTCCCTTCTCTACTCTCGACATGAGGTAAGTGTTGCGTAGTATTTGATATAGCAGCATGAAAAGCATATCTTTAAGACCTCTTATATGGTTTTCTCAGGTATATTATACATTGTATGTGGTTACATGTAACCTGCCTGCGAGGCTTTAGCCATGATGTTTCAAACTCCATACAATAGTTTCATTTTGTAGTTTACTGCTTTTAAAGTTGCGAGGTGGCTTGTTTATGAGTCCAGTATTGGGGTACAATTTTTTTCTTGAATGAAAAAAGTTACAATGTAGTTCATCTGTTCAGAAGTTCTAACTTACGGTTGTTTTTAGAAAAAGTTTTAAATTGTTTGCAGTAAGGCCATCGTTTTTTATTTAATTGTTTTACGAAAAAAACTCTGCTAAAACTTTACAGTCGGTCGGTAGGAGTGAATAAAAATAAATGTAGCTGGAAATATGTGGTCGGTCGGAAATATGTGGTCAATACTGTGCATGTTGAAGTGCTCGTACTTTCGCTATTTGCACAATATTACTAAACCTTCCTGTCATTTTGTAGTGGGATACCACCAAGACGTACCAGGAAACACATAAAATGGTGGCAATGATTTTATATCGCTTTTAAAATATCACTCAACATTATGTTTGATGTACATGACTTCTGGAACCAACAATGGCATGAAATGTACATCTCATGATATTCTGAGGCATATAAAACACATAAAAGTGGTAAAAACTCAATTTTATCTACAAAAAAAACCCAAAACAAAACAAGAGTAGAACAGAAAGCCTGACCAGAAATAACAAATCACATGCAACATGTATAAAAACGAAAGGATTATTGTCATTGTTTTACTAAACTACATAAATTTTGTGACAAAGTTTGACAGTGTGATTAAGAGAGTTCTGCTGATGTATACTTTCATCTTTTCATGCTCCATCAACGTACGATTGTTGAAGACATACAATGTGCTCCAAACAACAGTTCTCAGCCACATACAATCTTGATGCAACACACTTTTTTTCGGCGCATTTTGTTCCGAGTCGGCGGGATAATAAAAATAAAAACATGAACTGCTAAATTTATTGATTGGCGGGCAATTTTGACTAGAGTCGGCGGGTTTGTAAAACAATTGATAAAAAAATAATGGCCTAAGAGACTATATTGACTATTACTTGCACAAACAGATATTTATTTGTCAGATTTTTCAAGTGTTACATACGTAAATGTATAACAATGTTTTCTAAGAATTGCAAATGGTAGGCCACAAATAAACATGTAATCATGGTTTACACCCAAGACATTATTTTCCAAGACAATACACACTTCTTTGATACAGTTATGTCTATTTAACAGCAGGAATATACTGTAAGAAGACTAAATTTTGCGGCTATTAAATTTGGCAGTTGTGAGCCCCACGTTATTTGGCAGTTTCAAAACCATTTATATTTCTTAACAATAATATCTAGTTAATTTGGCGGACGATTTAATATGGCAGTTTTTCCCCTACCGCCAAATAAATCGTCCGCCAAAATTAGTCGTTTTACAGTATTTATGTTTAGTCTACGGTGGAAGTATGCACACATGTATATACCAGCATGTTGTTGTGAAAAGTATGATTCATGCAGTCATTTGTTGAATTCGAATAGAAGGCAAACATACCACATGTAATATAAAACCAGGTCTTGTTATTGTTTCGAAAGCTGATTGTGTACAGCAATGCGTAATTTCTAACTCATCTTGTCAAGTGTGCAATAAATCAGAGCTAGTTTTGCACTGGATCAATTGGTCCAGTTTATATCGATGATGTTCATTGTGTATTTGATTATTGATATCATGGATATGGGCAGATTCAAACCTGATGGTGTACTTTACTTATATACTGAAATGAAAATCCATTGTATTTTGGTTTTATTAGCGATTGCCTTAATTAGGAGCTCCCACAGTAAACATGGTAAAACTTCAATGCCTTTCACTCTATACATCTCCCCCGAAATGTTTCAGAAAATGTGCCCATAGATGTAATAACCAGAATGACTCAAATTGGAGAATAATGAAGTCTGCCATTGGCCAGCGCAAATGCTACAGAAACTGATTCCATGCCCTGCGAGATTTTCTGTCACAAGAAACAATTAAATACAGCCCCGTGGTGCTAATGGAAGAAGAGTACATCCCACACACAATACAGTGCACGAGCAGCAGGCGGTTGTACGCTTGTTTCTGTGATGTGATGTCGTTTGTGATGTCACTCCTCGACACAACATCCCTGACATCGATTAAATAAAAAAGAAAAAACACTGCCCTGTGGGGTACTAAAAATCACTTGTTGATGCAGTACAAAATTTTTGTGTGGAGTTGTGTCCTTTGCCGACTTGGTGATATATTGTTCGCCAAGAGGGGCAGGATATCATTTAAATGATTGAAACAGTTGCTGTTCTTTAATGAATTACATTTTAACGATTATACGTCCACCCATGCATTAAACAGGGAGTGAAAACTTGTCGATTCACTACTTGCACGTGCCAAATGCAAGACAAAGTGGCAAATATGGGTCTTCGTGTAGTATAAAAGGCCTCAGGCCACAAGATTTTGTTTTGATTGTGTTGTTTGAATGTGGCTACTTCGACACCGACCATCTCATCAATTGATGATGAGGTTTTAAGAGAGATTCGCGAACACGCGCCCTCATCATATCTGGCCAATTGCCAGACCTCAATGTAAACATGTGCAGGTATGTTGAAGAGGTATATGTGTTTCTTTGTACGGAAATTGAGAAGAACAAATTTGGAACCATTGCAAAACAAATCCTGAATACATGCTACAAATTACAAAAATCACAAGTCTCAAAAGTGAAGAATCTAACCACAAATTGTATTGAATGAAACATAAAAATATGAATATGTGGCAAAAAATGTAACCACAATGGCCAGGCTATCACGAGGTCTATGAATACTCGAACCTGGAGATCGTAATCAGGGTGAGAGTCGAAAAAACAGGCGGTGCCGAAGGAATTTTCTTTTCAACTTCTCAGATTTATTACGTGGGTAAAGGTTGAGGTCACAATGCTGTAGAAGTTCAATTGTCAAGCCTCACGAAGAATCTTTTGTCAGGCTGTTTTTGTCATTTATCAGGTTGTATCGCTCCTGTGAAGTGAATGATTTGGGTTTGACCAGTTATCTGTGCAGTGTATTTTTATCTGACAAAAAAAAACCTCTTGTCAAAGGCTTCGTTCAAGTCACTAATGTGCTGTGTACAGAAAGTGAGAACACCAACACTGTATAATATAATACTGTAAAATATCATTTTCAGGTATGGCCGTAAAATTGGTAGCTGACTTTTCAAAGCACAATTAGGTTTGGAGTGGATTTTGGATTTGTTGTCAAACAATGTTAACAGCTGAAGAAAACATCCAAGTGTTCGAGTTTTCCTGGTGTTCATGAATACAAATGGAGATAGATTCATGTGGAGTGCAGAATAATACTCTTGAAGATTTCTTTTTTGAAGAACTTGTATGTAGATGAGATGTAAATTCAAAAACATCTATTCACTTTAGAAGATCTAAATCTAGTTTATCCTCAACATTAACAAAAACATCCTATCGCAAGTCGGTTTCTGGCGCACCATTGTTGCGACCTGGTGACACAGTAACTCGACAATAAAGTCCTTCGAAATCTGAGCCTGACGTGAGTCTTGAGTTGAACAAATTTGATTTCGAATCTGGGTCAGATAAATATGTACGAAATTCCGATCTTTTGATGTGAGGGAAGGCAAGAGCTCAACATAATGTGGCCAGAAATATTGGACGCCCGGTCACTGGGGTAACTTCATTGTTAGTATTGTAAATTCTTTGCTCCAGGCATCTATCAATTTCTCCTGGTAAAGATAAGAATTGAAACTTTAAATAGATGGCCTCTTCTATTCAGAGAGACAGGCTGTTTGTTGACACCATACATGTACAAGACAACAGAATCACACCTATAAATTTACATACGATTAAATTCCCAAAATAAGCTGTTATCTGTATAACGTTTTGAACAATTTATTGCGCTTTCAATGAATTCTAAGGTTTTTCATGTGTAGATTATATCTCTAAGAGTGCTCCATGATGCACATTTGATTTAGCTATATTTGAAAAGTCTTCATAGTCTTAATATAAACTGTCGTATTAACCTGAATTTTAGCCTACAGGTAAAACTTGTGAAATATATCAGCGAGAAACTAGGTTGACATACATGGCATTGAAGCTGAGTGCAATTTTTCGGTAGAAGTGATATTAACATAAATTTCTGCAAAAAAAATCCTACACATGTGCACCCACTGCAAACCTCAAACTAGTTCTGTCATGTTTATTACTCCATGAATTGACATTAATGAACATGAACTGGGCCGCATGGTATTCAAATGTATTCAAGTAAATTTTTCCCGCACTTCACTACTTATGAATTATCATGAAAAAAATTCATTAAATATAATTTCATGAAAATTGACTGTTCACCATCACCGAAATGGTATTAAACTCATTGGTACTTTCAAATTTTTTCACTTTGAAGTGAGCATTTTCAGATGGGTTAACTTGGCGAGGTTCAGCGCTTTCATGTTTTACTTGTTGATTTACCATGCAGTTGATTGCAATCAAAAACACACTGAGCTTGTAATTCTACAAGACATAAATTTTGCCATTTTTGCAAACTAGCCAAAAATACCCGGTACATGTGTATAATGAAATGAAAGTGGTCTGTACTGAAAACCAGCTAGATCCAGTTTCAGCCAGCTTCAACTGGTTTGTCCTGTGAATTTAAAAAGAAACATACAAATCAATATGGTACACAATTAAAATAATAAGCAAGGAGGACAATTGATTTGCTTGTTGGGTTGTCAATTGCACTTTTGCTGGTAAATGAGAGAACATTACCCGGTAATTCAAGCAAAAAAAAAATTGATGCGCATTATACAATAATGCTGCTTGGGTGCATTATGACATTAGTTTACTATCATAATGTTCTTCATATAACATCATGACCAGATCAGAGATATGATAGAAAAACTGGTTCTGACACCTGGTTACTATCCCCAAACAAGGAATCATACTGAAGCTTATTCTTTTGTAGTATATCATCCGCAGGATACATTTACAAGCTATCGTTATCACTAGCAAAATTTTACTGTGAAACAAATTAAAGCTTATTGGGGGAAAATAATATCCTGATTATTATACATGTAGTACATGCACAATAATGACCATATACTTCTTTACATGTTTACTGCTTTAGCATGGTTAAGTAGTCACACTGACTATTAAATACCTGGCATGGTAAATTACATGCCAAACAAATCCTACCCTTCATACATCTGACAAGAATACTTGAATGACTTCTCTCGCCCTCGCAGAAAATCCCGATGAAGGACTTTGCGGCGGAGATCCGTGCCTCCCTCGACGTGGAGAACTTCCTGAACCAGGCTCAGCTGATCCTGGACATGTCAGAGAACAACATGGAGGCGATCATTGACAAGCTCCTGAACCACCTGCTCGTCCAGGAGGAGCCGTCCACGACGATCATCGAGGAGGCCAAGAAGTCCCTCTTCACCCACGACTCTGGTATGGATCTTACGGCACATTCGATGATATTTTGATCTGGGTTGGGGATCCGTGTGCTCCACACTTGGGCTTTGCATTTATGAATTTGATCTCAATTTCTGTTTTCCATTCAGATGGATGAAGTACCTGCTTGATGTATTGCCTATTTATGAATGCTCTTGTGTTTCAGTGCATCAGTTAGCCAAAACAATACAGGGTACCTGCAATACATACGGCGGAGGGTTTGACTATGATCAATCCTGGGTTTCTGTACTGTAAGTGTTCTTGACAATTATGGCGGTTATGGACAGATTTGATAACCTTCAAAATGCAACTTCATGATTCAAATTTTCATAAACCAAGTGTAGTTTCAAGACACACAAAAAAACATAAAGCAAATACAAAAACAACAAAATGAAACTAGAATATTTTATATCGATCTTTCTCTTCAGGTGTACAGTGCCATCTGCTCAGAAACGTCACGTGGCCATTGCTCGGTTAAAAAGTCCGGCTAATCTCGGGCGAACAAGCCAAGAAGTTTACTTCATCATTCTAGTTGTCACTCCATCCAAAGAGGTTAGAAAACTTGTATTTCAAGACCATCGAACACAGAAACTATGGAGGTGGAATAACAAGCAACCTTCACTAAAAGTTTTGATTTTCCCCCCAATTTTCACCAGTAAAGCTATTGAAAAAAGACATATTTTGCCATTCTGCGACTAACAGAAGGGCACGAAGAACGCGCTGGAGACGGGTCGTACGTTCGCGACGCTGTTTTCGGACATCGACCTGCGCCTGCGACTGCTGGCGGCTCACAGTGAGGAGGAGTTCAAGCACCTGATGTGGGAACACATGAAGGAGCTTGCTGAAGAACAGAACGGCCATGGTGGCAAGATGTCCAACTCCAGCTCTCGACACGAGTTCGAAGCGGGCAACGCTTGTGCAGTATGTATGATCAGAATTTTGCGTATCATGACACCGATTAAACTGCTATCGTTTGAGTGGAATGCTTTTTAGGTTACCGGACCTATGGTCCGATAACCTATTGGCATGGCGTTGCGTCCGTCGTCTGTCGTCCGTCGTCCGCCGTCGTCGTCGTCGTCGTCCACATTTTTATCTTTTTTGTTTACGGGCGAATTCTTCTGAAATTTTGCACAAAAATACTTTAAAATAATTCAAGAAGGAGGTATGTTTTAGTTTTTTGATTTTCGCATTTTTTTAAAAAATGGCGGCCGTTTTCGACGAAAAATGCCTGATTTTGGACTTTGGTGGCCATTTTCTCAAAATCTGTTCAGTAACTTTTTTTCTTTTTGATACATAAGACTCCTCATATGTACTCCTATGATGTCTATAAATTTCGTTGCGCTTGAATCGCTCGAAGTGGGCCACTTTGGCCCAAACTCGGCCCAAATGGGACTTTCCCATGTTAAATTCTCCTATGCTTTATAATGGGACACATTATGCCTAATATTTCACTTGATATTGAGATTAGAGACTAGGAATCAATTGTGGACATATAGGAAATGATATATGCTGAATATTCTCGTGACCTTGAATTTGACCTCTGACCGCAATTTCAAGGTCAGAGCACAAAATGGCTGATATCTCGCTTATTATCGACTCTACAGCTTAGGAATCAATTGTGGACATATAGGAAATGATACATGCTGAATATTCTGATGACCTTGAATTTGACCTTTGACCCCATTTTCAAGGTCATAGGACAAAATGGCTAATATCTCGCTTGTTATCGACTTTACAGCTTAGGAATCAGTTATGAACATATAGGAAATGATATATGCAGATTATTGTCATGACCTTGAATTTGACCTTTGACCTCATTTTCAAGGTCACAGGACAAAATGGCTAATATCTCACTTATTATCGACTCTACAGCTTAGAAATCAATTGTGGACATATAGGAAATGATATATGCTGAATATTCTAATGACGTTGAATTTGACCTTTGACCCCATTTTCAAGGTCATAGGACAAAATGGCTGATATCTCGCTTGTTATCGACTTTACAGCTTAGGAATCAGTTATGAACATATAGGAAATGATATATGCAGATTATTGTCATCAGCTTGAATTTGACCTTTGACCTCATTTTCAAGGTCACAGGACAAAATGGCTAATATCTCACTTATTATCGATTTTACAGCTTAGGAATCAATTGTGGACATGTAGGAAATGATATATGCTGAATATTCTCGTGACCTTGAATTTGACCTCTGACCTCATTTTCAAGGTCCAAGGACAAACTGGCTCATATCTTGCTTCTCTATTGACTGTATGGCTTGGGAATCAATTGTGGACATGATATAGAAAATGATATACACTGAATATTTTGATGACCTTGAATTTGACCTTTGCCCCTTCACTTTCAAGGCCACAGCACAAAATTGCTAATATCTCGCTGATTATTGAATTTACAGCTTAGCAATCAACTGTGGACATGATATATGCTTAATGTTATATATGCTGAATATTCTCTTGACCTTGAATTCAATCAGTGAACTGGCTAACATCAAAAATATTAAACATTGTCTGGTAACCTATCTTTGGCCCTTGGCCTAATTTTTAAATAAATATGTGTAAGAAAATAATATGTGAAAGTTGAAATAAATTTGTGTTCTGTCCATTGTATGTTCATTGGTGCATTATTCTGAGCACTGGCTTCAATTTTGTGTTTTCACCGTTATTCGTGTTGTATTATTTACAGGAAGGATCAAAGCATAAGTGTTTTATCGGTGGCGGACTAGCTGCAGATTTCCAGCGGCGATTGAGGTTTTACTTGTCCGATTTCAAAGATGGTATGTACTTTTTTTCAATGACTTTGTACAATGTTCAATGTTTCCGTGGAATGTATATTTTAAGCTTAAGTTGCAAGCTTGTACAACCCATTTTTATATGCATGTTCAGTGTCTCAAATCTATAAACTTGATTTCAGTTTTAATATCATTATAATTTGTTTTGTAGTAGTCTTTCTCATGTTTATATGCCTTAATTTATCTACTATGGATCCAGACACTTACTGTATGTTGTGTATTATGTGTAACCTATGTTATGTGTTCTGCTTTCTTTCATACATAATTATAATGTATGTAGATGTATTGCATGGTCTCCCATGGATGTACAATGTATGTGTTGTTCCCACTGATCATTCATATACTTTGTATCGTTGTATCCTACACTAGGTTTTGTTGAACCCTTCTCGCATCATGGTTAGTAATCGCATAAAGTTTCTATAGATTTGATTGCATCTTATTATTGCAGTATGTCATTTGCTTATTACCTGTTAAATGTTTGTAAATTTGTTCCATATGCTTAAATTTGAAAATTACTAATTTTTGTACCAAAATAATACATTTTATTACTCTTTGCAACTTTTGACTTGAGAATTGACATCGTGACATCTGGTACAGTATTCTATTTTCTATTGACATCGTTTTTCTCCAGGTTTTATCGGGCATAGAACTATCCAGAAGACTGCATCAACGACAATCTTCCTGTACTTTGCTTGTATTTTACCAAGCATAGCCCTGGGTGTACTTAACGACAACAACACGAAAGGAGAAATAGGTACAGTACATGACTGCTTGAAATTTTCTGCAAAAACGTTTGAACGACATATAATCACAAGCATACACTCTTTGCCAATCGTTTCTTTGCTAGTTAATTGCATATCAGTTATTGTTAAAATTCTGCACTTGATTCTCCTGTTGTGAAAACAGATATATATATGCATGTGCAGTTTCAGGGACATTGCAAGTTGCAACACCAAAAATGCATGATACTATGTTTGATTTTGCATCACCATTTGTAGACGTGAAGTCCACGATATACTCGCAGACAATAGGAGGCTTGTTCTTTGCTTTCTTTGGAGGCCAACCGATGGTCATCCTACTGACAACAGCACCGCTCGCACTGTTCACAAAAGGTAGAAATTTTCCGTCGTACTTGAGATAAAACCTATAAAGGAATAAGATATTATATATGTAGGTATCTGTAAAAACAATGACCTGGTGCTCAATGATGTATGTGCATATCACCCATTGATGGATGCTCTTGCATCCACCATATACTGTAAACCCAGAAAGTATTAGCGTTCGATTATTTAGCGTTTTGAAAAAAATCGGGTTTGCGTTCTGAAAAAAAAAGGGTTTGCTTTTCTGTTTCTGTCATCCACCCGCTAACTTAAACGGCCACTAATACGTCCACTTTGGTAAAAACGCTAAAGATATTGGACGCTAATATTTCTGGGTTTACAGTATACAGGACCTTTACTGAAATCACTATGGAATGAGACTTGATAGAATATCAAATTCATCATATGAAAGTTGGAAATCTTGCTTTGACTCATGATTTGTAGCTGAAATTGCATAACCGGAATGTGACTCCTGATTGACATAAGTGTGCAAACAGATATATATTTTCCTTGTCTTTACACTCACCCGCCCGCTCGCCGTCTGGCCAACAGTTATATATAACATATGTGATGACTGGGACCTGGACTTCCCGGCGATGTATTCCTGTGTGGGGATGTGGAACTCGTTCTTCTTGCTCATTTACGCCTTCTCGGACGCCAGTCGTCTGATGAAGTGGTCAACTAGGTATGTCACTTATTATTATGGCTTAGCCGCTGTAATAAACACTTTGAAATAGAAAGTTAATCATAATTATGGATACGGGGTAACCCTGCAAAATTAATTCATGAAACTTGGAACTCAGTGTTGTGCAGTAATTCTGGTTCTAGCAATGTAGCATATGGTTTATCAAGAGGTTAAACTTGTGTTTCCTATTTTCTAAAGTATGAGTATGCATATCAAAAAGATTTGTTTGAATAATAATTATGAACTTATAATTAAGTTCATAATTATGAATATCGGACCAAAGGTCCGGTAACCTAAAAACTGATTTCTGCTTTTTTCCTGCAGATCCACTGAAGAGATTTTCTCACTGTTCATATCCTTGGCATTCACAGTAGATGCATTCAAAGATGTAGCACACGGTGAGTTGTCTGTATCTAGCACTGCACTTTGTGACATTAATATTATTTTGGTTGATGCTAGAACATCAGAACAAACTTTTGAGAATTTTTAAAGATAAGTGTTGAATGAATTACTCGATAGAGTCTTTATTGCAGATTCTTTGCATCTAGCTTTCATGTCATAACTCCTGTGCCCATACAAAATTAATCTGGGAACCAAGGTGAAAAAAAAATCTCATCAGTTACTGACAGAGGCAATTTTTTCGTTGGCAGATTTTCAAATTCACTACAGCACGGACGAATGTGATGCACTGGAGAACACGGGTAACGGCACGGTGACACAGAGCATCCTGGAGATGTTTGACAACGTGACGACGGACCCGTACGAGGACATCGAGGATTGCCAGCGGGAACACAGCGTCCTCTACCTGCTCCTTGCTCTCGGCACCGTCTGGCTCGGCATGTCCATCTACAACTTCACCAAAACGTAAACCATCGATCATAGATTGGCCTCCTCTATAGAACAATTGTTGTGTGTTTGATTATACATATCCATTAGTATAACTCAATAATAAACACTATAGGTCATCATTTTAAAAGTATGTGAAGAAAAATTGAAACTTCATATCAAAGAATTCTAAAACCTTGAAAATAAAATGTAAATAATGATAGCAATTATTACATATTCAATGATATACATTGTTACACTGAATAATCTCTGCTGCAGGCCGTTTTTGAATTCGGGGAAACGGGAGTTGCTAGCTGACTACGCCCTGCCTGTGTCGGTTCTTCTTATGTCTTTCTTCGGATCCTATATCTTTAGTGCTATACAGTGTAGGTATATGAGCGTTGTCAAAACAATTAAAGCAAAGTTTGATCTATTTGAATGAAAAATGAATTTTATCAAATAATTTGAATAAATTGGAAGTTCAAAATGAGTTTCTATTGTAAATTTGATGTGAAATACAATCTGTATCTTTTTGCAGTGAAGCCGTTCGAGTATGATCCCAATAGGCAGCTGTCTGGTGCCCCTCTACAGGCGTTGCCATGGCGAGCAATCCTTGGCTCCATGGGCATGGGATTCTGTCTGTCTTTGTTGTTCTTTATGGACCAGAACATATCACAGGCCATGGTCAACAGTCCTGATAATAAGTGCGTTTATCAAGCCTCCATCCATGGAATTTATAATTGCAGTGTTAGATTGTATTGCATGGTAACATCATTACATCTTTCTATCAGTAAATTAACCAGTACATGAAAAGGATAGACAGTTCATTTCCATTCACTCCTCCATTGATCCCAGGATGAAGAAGGGTTCAGCGTATAGCTGGGACCTGATGGTTGTGGCGCTACTAAACGGTGTACTGACGTACTTCGGCATGCCGATGGTGCATGGCGCCTTGCCCCACTCTCCCCTTCACGTCCGAGCCATGGCTGATGTTGAGGACAGAGTCGACCAGGGTCATGTCTACCAAAAGTGAGGCAATCAGATGCAAACATGAACCGATATTAATTGACTTACCTTTATGTCTATAATGAACACTTAATTAAAGAAATATGTGAAGAAATCTCATAGAATCGAAATTTGTTTCAAAATGAATCTTGCGAATTAAATGTCACAAGTTAGTCATGAAAACATTCCTAGTATAATATTCTATACACTGCCCCTTCAGCGGCCAGATTAGGTGTTCAGATTAAAAGTTCTAAGCACTGAAAAAAAAAAACCACTTCCACTCCCCAGGATAATGTACGTAAGAGAGACTCGGGTGACTGGGATATTCGCACACATCCTGATTGGCCTGTCGATATTCCTGCTGCCGTACCCGCTAGCGTACATCCCACGCGCCGTCCTGGACGGTCTGTTCTTGTACTTGGCCGTCACGGCACTGAACAACAACCAGCTCTTCGAGAGGATCATGCTCCTTGTCACTGAACAGGTAAGACTTGTTAGGATTAGTTGAAAGTTCAATGCGAAGATGCGACTGTTTTGTGTGATTTTTGTGTGTGGGAAAAGTAAAATATCTGGCTAGAGCTGAATACTTCCACTGGATTTTGCATGTGTTAACAATTATGATTTGCTTGCACTCAAATACTATGCATTGAATAGAGTTCAACCTTCTCCCCATACAGGCTGCCTACCCACCGAATCACTACATCCGCAGCGTGCCACAGCGCAAGGTCCACCTGTTCACGTTCACACAGCTGCTCCAGCTGGCCGTCATGTGTGGCTTCGGCTTCGCTCCTCTACCCTACTTGAAGATGGTGTTCCCCGTGCTCATATTCCTCCTGTTGCCAATTAGGTAAGTTGAAAGTACAGTTACAATATTCATGCATCATCTGGACGTATATTTGCACTTATCATGCAACATAATATTTATATTTTCTAACTCAAGCCTCGACCAGTTTTGAACTTGTTCAGTTATCAACTTAATGCAATAATGGACAACATTTTGTGCGAAAAATAGAAATCCTGCGAGAGAAAAGTTACTAATGATGTGAATTAATGGACTGGAATGTTATACCTGCAGACACAAGCTGACACCGCTGGTGATCGACAAGAAGTACCTAGAAGCACTGGACTCAAGCACATAAGGGCATGAAGCGATAGGTGGTGGGAGTTATCTTCGTAGACAGACCACATATCATGTTCTGTATGCACTGCAGCCTCGCTGATTCTGTTACAGTGTGTGACCGAGTGAACTGGTGTTAGTGTAACATTTTCTTCTTCTTTAGCTTAGCAATGTTACTCCAGACATTGTATAATGTATATGACTATAAATATACTGCAATTTGTCACAAGGTTGTTCTTGTTACGATTTCTAAACAAGGGGCATCCATGCAGCACATAGCACTGAAGTATATGTACACATGTATATATATGTACACATTGTATGAGCAATCGTGCAAGGATATAGGCAAGGTTGTGTTGTACATAGTGTCGATCTGTGCAACATATAAGTGACATGGCTATAAGTGGTATCAGAATTAGGCAATATTATCAAATAGTGCAGAATGTATCCGTATGTTTTGCCATTACGTGTCTGTCTGTTGTCGCCAACAGGTATAACGAGGAGATGTTTAGTATACCGTAGTGGGCAGCATTACCATGTTTGATTCAGGTTGCTTCTGCATGTAATTCTGAGTTATGTACCTTGTATATGGTGTTGCACATTTTTTGTTCCTCCAAAAATGCTGTGCATTTCTGAAATAAAATTATAATGTATCCTAAATGTGAATTTCTCTGAGATATAGATGATTTGTAGTTGTTTTGTACTATTCTTTAACCAGATTAGCTATCGTAGCATTTTACCAAAAAAAGGGAGATGTGATGAGTTTATTTTAGCAGTGATAATAATAGTTTTGTTATGTAGATTTGTGTGTGATTGAGATGTTTTGAACGGGACTTGTTACTAGATAACTAGCACAACTTAGTTCTCGTTGCATCAGGGCCAGTTCTCAAGCTTAGATGTGATGTCGATGTCACTGCACAAATTGTTTGGAGACGATTATTTCCTTGGGCATACTAGTATACATATTTTTTTTGTAGCTTAGAAGTTGGTAGCATAGAACTCCTCGAGGCATGAGTCCGACTTGAGAACTGTAGTTTCATTGAGTGCAAAATGGTATGCGGGGGAGGGAGAAATTTGAATGATCAGTGTTGCGCTCTCTTCGTGTCCCTACCTCTCCACATTCTAGGCTCTGAGTTGCCAAACTTTAGATTTGAAGCATATTTATGTCCACACTTTGACCTCTATAATAAACACTTTGGGTAATCTTACTTGGCTTTCAAATAAGAGGGAAATCGTGCCATTAAATTTTTAATGGCAAACTCTCTTAAACTGGTCGTTCTATGCCCCTCAGTCAACAGTCATTCATAAAAGTTTCTTGACGAAACTTGACTGTGTCAGTGGTCACTGAGAAATCTTTCTTGACGAAGCTGTTCCACCGGAACCGCCATTACCTTTGTCCCTGGTTTTGGCGCCAGTTCAAAGGATCTTGCTAGGCTTTCAAATTTGGAGTTTTCACTCTTTCTCTTGGAATACGATCGTTTTTCCAACGGAATTTCTTCACAGTCTAGTGTACTTCGTACAGCTACTGTAGTTTAGAGTAGTTTAGTTTAGTTTCGGTTGAGGAACTGGTAATTTCCTCGAGTGTTACTTAGTTTCCTCAATTATCGCCCGCCCCCATTCTTTCATGTTGGAATTTTCCAGATGAAGTGCGCGGGTTGTAAGCAGTTTTTGCCGAAATGGGAGCTGCACGTTTCCTGCTGGATGTGCAGATCTTTGTGTCGGCCAACGGCGACTTGTGGTCTGTGTGGGAGTTGGTCGGTCGACGAGTGGTCGGACTACTTGCGTGGTCTTAGAGCCGTTCAACAAGAAAGGATGAGTAAACCTCTCCCGCCCTTTCCAAGTCCCTCGGCTAGTTCTAGCGCTAGGTCTAGACATAAACAGGCCATACAGAAGCGTGAGGAGCAGGATTTATCTTTGCTGCATTTGATTTCTGCTGTGAGTAATGATTTATGCTCTTCTTTCAGCCTTCCTCGGTTCCCGGGACCCGGCTTGCCGGTTCCCGGGAACCAGTACTACCGCGGTAGTACCGCGAGTTTTTCAATTCATACTTCGTGTATGACATTGGTTAACTCTAACCCTGTCCCGCCTGAGGGTAGCCGGGCAAGGGGCCGAAACATGCCCATAGACCCCGGTTACCTGGCATTGAGCTCCGTTCGGATGCGGCCTTCGGTGTCCTCTACCCGTAGGTTCAATTCCGTCAACGTCTCAATTTGTGGACTTCAGGCGTCTGGCGCCTCGGGATACCCGTATCCCGGGGGCCGGTTTCCTGCTTTGGGTTTGCCACGTTCCTCTGGGGCGGCGGCGGCTACGGCTGTCTCCACTCTGGCTGGTTCGGTACCTACGGTTCCCGGGACCCGGGAACCGGTTCTCGGGACCCGGGAACCGGTTCCCGGGAGCCGTGCATCGGTTCCCGGGAACCAGTTTCGGCCTTTATCCTCACCTCTGTTCCGTGTTTCGGGGTGTGGATCCCCTAGGCCGTTATCCCAGCGGAGCTCAATGGCGGGTACGGGTTTTAGGCCCGGCTATCCTCTGTCTCCCAGGGTTATAGTTAACCAATGGCATTCGCGTCCACAAACTCGCGTTACTACTTCCATCAAATCATCTCGCAAGTCTGTGTCATTTGATTCTAACGTGAGTTTCTTCCCGCAGATTGCGGAGGATTTTGAGGGTGCGGAGGTCCCGTCATCTCCCCTCCTTCCAGGGATTTCCAACCCCCCGGCTTCGTCGGCTCCAATGGAATCCCAGGCGACTGCCTCTACAAGTTCAGTGGATGCTACGCATTCTGCGCCTGCGGCTCCTTCGGCTTCTGCCTCCGTGGCGGCTACGTCTGCGTCACCTTCGGCCTCGGTTTCTGCGCTGTCTGTGGCTACGGCACCGTTCCGCACTCCCTTGTCCACGATTCCGGGGGTCTCCTCCCATTTTTTATCGCGAGGCGAGTTTCAGGCGGAGATGCAAGCCATGAGGGCTGAGGTTATGAACAGGCTGGATTCTTTCCTGGCGCGCCAGGCTCCTGATGTCCAGCGGCTTCAGGCCCCTCCGGCGGCGTCTCCTTCTGCGGAGTCTTCGGTGGATTTGCCCTACAGCTCTCGGGAAGATGGCATTGTGCCTTTGCCGGGTCCTTCGGGTCTGGTTCGTCCCAAGCGCCTCCGTGAGGATGATCTCGGCTCCCAGGATGAGGAGGAGTCAAATAATCCTTTTAAGCGCCCGTGGGCCGATAAACTGGATTACGTCCGTAGGCTTACTGGGGAGGAGTGGCCGGACCTGGCGTCAACATCCCCACCTCCAGCCAAGCGGGCACGTTCTTTCACGGAGCGGGATCTCCAGCAGCCCAAGGTCCCTAGGGACGCTTTGCGCTTTCCGGTAGCACCGGGTGTTCGGAACATGTTGGCAGCTAGGGTGGAGGAAACGGCGAAACGTGGCCGTCCTCAGCTTGGACTCTTGCCGGCTAAGCCTAAGATCCAGGATTTTTACTCTTCGTCACTCCTGGATGCAGAGCCTTCCAAGTTACAGGAACAGGAGATTTTCTCTGTGCCTAAGACTGTTTCTCTCCCGTGGAATCAGTTGACGGATTTCCAGGCTGCTTTACGTTTGGGCGTGGCCGTGGATTCATCGATGGATTGGATGGTCCATGCTCTCACGCTGGCTACGACGTCGTGTTATGAGCAGGTCATGGACAATGAGAACCTCGATCGCTCTGAACTCGCAGATGTGCTCCATGGCTCTGTTGGACTCTTACAGTCGTTGGGAAAGGCTGTGGCGGATAAGGTTTCCCTAGATTGCACGGCCTGGTGGACATCGGAGCTTTGGCGGAGGGATTCCGTGATCCAGCGTCTGGACTTGAAGGTCCCTGACCAGTTGCTGGCTAAGCTCCGTGGTCATCCAGTTCTCCCGGAGTCTGGGCCCGCCTCTCCTTTTCTCTTCCCTGTGGACGCTCACCTCGAGGTGGATGCCCTCAAGTCTCGTCAAGAGGAGCGGGACCGGGCTAAGGCCTCGACGGACGCTTCCCTTATGCAGTCTAAGGCTATGGAGAGATGGTCCCGCATGCTTTTACAGCAGCAGCAGCAGCGTAAGCGCCCACAGCAGCAGCAGCAGTCAGCTTCCTCTGGTGCTGGGTCCTCAGCGGTAGGGCGCGGTAAAGGCAAGGCCCTGGACCGGCCCTTTCGTGGGGCCCCTGCAGGCGGTCAGCGAGGGGGGCAGCGTGGACGTGGAGGTCGCGGTCGCGGACGTCCAGCTAGCCCAGCAAAGCCAGCAGGGGCTAAGAAGTCAGGTAATACCCTCATCTTCTCTCGTGGGACCCCCACGTCTGGTCGAGTCTCCAAGTTCACTCGCTCCAGTAAATATCTTGGATATAAACGAGCCTGTCGGCGCGCGACTAGGAGGTTTTTGGCCTCGTTGGCGAGACCTAGGAGCCAGTCCTTGGATCGTCTCCACCTTGCGTCGGGGGTTCGGTCTACGGTTCGAACAGTTTCCTCCGTTGACGCTCACTCCAAGGGTTTTTTCGTTGCCTCACGACCCGGAAAGGCGTCAGGCGCTGATAGACGAGATTTCGGCCATGATTCAAAAGCGAGCGGTAGAACCAGTTTCGGGCAGCTCCCCGGGGTTTTACAGTATCCTGTTTGTAGTTCCGAAGGCTTCGGGCGGTTGGAGGCCGGTGATAGACCTTTCCGCTCTCAACCGTTATCTGCTTATTCCCACCTTCACCATGGAGACGGCGGAGGTGGTAAGGTCGGCTATGCCCTTAGGGGCTTGGGTCGTGACAATCGACCTCAAGGATGCTTATTTTCACGTGCCTATGAGGAGGTCCGTCAGAAAATACCTCAGGTTCTTTTATCAGGGCCAGGTGTGGCAGTTTCGGGCGTTGCCTTTCGGTCTGTCCACCGCCCCTTGGATCTTTACGATGTGCGTTCGGGAGCTACAGGTGTTGGCCCATCGGAACGGCATTGTGATCTACCAGTATCTCGACGATTGGTTGATCAGGCATCAGTGCCCTCAAACTTTGCTTCGTCAGGCCCAGTGGGTTGTGGATTTGTGTCAGTCCATGGGCTTCAAAATCAATCAAAAAAAGTCCGATTTATCTCCTCGTCAAGACTTCGTTTTCTTGGGGTATCGATTTCGGACTACCTCCGGTTATGTTATCCCGACGGAGGAACGTCGGTCAAAGTTATCAGAGCAGTCCCGCGGTTTCTTAACCAGGGTTCCTCAGCCAGCCTCGCGTTGGCAGTCTCTGATCGGTACATTAGCGGCGACCGAGAAGATGGTGCCTCTAGGTCGCTTGCATATGCGGTCCCTCCAGTTGCAGCTTCATGCCAACTGGTCGCAGGCAACGGGGGACATGGCCCAGTTGGTTCACGTGTCAGACCAGGTCGTTCGAGACCTGCGATGGTGGTTGGACCCGGCCAATTTGTTTCGGGGCGCTCCATTCCGTCCGCCTCCTCCCTCCAGGCATCTCTTTACGGATGCCAGTATGGAGGGATGGGGAGCTCACTGGGACGATCAAGAGATTTCGGGTCGGTGGTCTCGGTCACAGCAGGACGACCATATCAATGTGCTGGAGATGAGGGCAGTGTTTCTCGCGCTTCAGCATTGGGAGCACCACTTCTCAGACCAGGTGGTTTTGCTCGCCACGGACAATTCAACGGTCGTGGCTTACGTCAACAAGCAGGGCGGGACCAAGTCCATGTCCCTGTGTTTGTTGACGGTGGAGATGCTGACCTGGTGCTTCCACCACCGGATTACGCTCAGGGCCCGGCACATTCCCGGTTATATGAATGTGTGGGCCGATCGTTTGTCTCGTCGGGGCCAGATTCAGGCCACGGAGTGGTCGTTGTCTCCGGTAGTATTCCGGGCGATCTGTCACATGTGGGACAGACCTGCAGTGGATCTGTTCGCCACGAGGTGGAATACCAAGCTTCCGACGTTTGTGTCCCCGATCCCAGACGATCAAGCATGGGCGGTCGACGCGATGTCCCTAGATTGGGACGGGATGTTTCTTTATGCCTTTCCTCCTGCCATTCTCTTGGACAAGGTTCTAGCCAAGTTCAAGGCTCATCGCAGCAGGATGATTCTCATTGCCCCACAACTTCCACAGAAGTCGTGGTTCCCGGACCTTCTGGAGTTGTTGGTGGACAGCCCAGTTCCACTACCAGACCGGTCGGATCTGTTAAAACAGCCGCGGTCAGATCGCTTTCATCAAGCCCCGGGCACGCTCAAGCTACACGCGTGGCTCTTGTCGAGCGATGTTACCGAAAGAAGGGCTTTTCAAGAGAGGTGTCAGCTAGGATCGCCCGAACTAATCGACGATCTTCTTTGGCAGTCTACCAATCCAAGTGGACGAGATTCTGTGCTTGGTGCCGTGGCCGGAAGGTTAGTCCTTTCAAGGTCACTGCTCCTGTGATTTCCGAGTTTCTCCTTGAGAAGTTCAAGGAGGGGAAAGCCCCCTCTACGCTCGCAGGCTATAGGACTGCGATTGCCAAAACTATTAAACCTAAAACGGGGGTTGATTTCGGTCAGGATGCAAGTTTGTCCGCTTTGTTGAATAGTTTTGTGGTGGAGAGACCCAAGTTGAGGAATCCCGTCCCGACCTGGGATCTATCGCTCGTTCTAAATTGTCTTCTCTCTGATCCGTTTGAACCCTTGGAGAGAGCGTCGCTTAAGTTCCTTACGTTCAAGACAGTGTTCCTCCTGGCCTTAGCTTCGGGGAAGAGGAGAAGTGAGCTTCATGCTCTTGACTTTTCCAAAGTTCTTTGGAAGGAAGATGGCTCCGCGGTTACTCTCGGAGTTATCCCTTCGTTTCTGGCTAAGACTCAGCTAGCTCATACCCCGTCTATGTCCTTTTCTATCCCGTCCCTTACCTCTTCGTTGGGGCCGGGCCTGGAGGAAGATGCTAAACTGTGTCCCGTTAGAGCCTTGCGCATCTACGTTGATCGCACGAGGGAGCTCCATGTCGGGAAACGTTTGCTTTTCGTTGCCTTTAAGAAGAAATTTTCTAAAGATATCAGACCGGCAACGATTTCGTCCTGGGTTAAGAAATGCGTCCTGTTCTGCTATGAAAAATCCAAAACTAAGACTTCGGGCTCCTTCCGCGTGAAGGCTCATGATGTGCGAGCGCTCGCGTCGTCTCTCGCGTTCATGAATAATGTTGCATTGTCCGATGTCATGCAGGCCTGCACTTGGGCCTCTAACAATACGTTTGTTTCCTTCTACTGCAGGGAACTGACCTGGCAGGACGACTCCGGCTACCGCCTTGGACCCGTGGTGGCCGCGCAGCATAAGGTCCATCTGTAAATGATGTACATAAGGGACTGCACGTGTATATATGCACATCTCTAGTGGACGGGTCGTCTCGGAGATTCTGGTTGTCCCTCTTATTTGGGTGAAAGAAATTTTGAGTTGTCCCGCCGACAGCAAGACAACTGCGGGGGAATCACCTCTACGACTTCACTCTCTTACCCAGGTACTATTCTTTATTGTTCATGTTCGTTACTCGCCCATGTTATTAAACTAATTGTTAATTACTCGTCGGGGGTATTAAACCCTCAACGAATTACTACAGGGCGAAATTAAACTCAATTTAATAGTAACTTCATGCTCAACTGAATATGTGCGTTCTATGCCTCAATGATGTTCATTGACGTGGGAGAGGGGTTAGCCCACCTCCTGTGGTTATTCTGATATAACCCAAAGTGTTTATTATAGAGGTCAAAGTGTGGACATAAATAGGAAGTTTTAAGTTATTAAAACCAGTATTTATTACACACTTACCTCTATAATAAACACGGTCATGTTCCCTCCCGCCTCCCCAGCCTAACCTTTTGGGGGACAAAGTAATGGCGGTTCCGGTGGAACAGCTTCGTCAAGAAAGATTTCTCAGTGACCACTGACACAGTCAAGTTTCGTCAAGAAACTTTTATGAATGACTGTTGACTGAGGGGCATAGAACGACCAGTTTAAGAGAGTTTGCCATTAAAAATTTAATGGCACGATTTCCCTCTTATTTGAAAGCCAAGTAAGATTACCCAAAGTGTTTATTATAGAGGTAAGTGTGTAATAAATACTGGTTTTAATAACTTAAAACTTCCTTTTATTTTCAGTCCATATGACGCCAGACAGTTGAACATAAATGTATAGCGCTGATCTCGAAGCGATTGTTACACATGTAGTGCTTTGCAAATACCATTATATTGTAATGACTGGTCCACAACAATAACCCAATGATCACTGTATATCCAAATTTTCGTTTAATAACAAAATCTTGTTATAAGACTAACCCACACACAGTTCAGTTGTCTGAATCGAGGTTGTAATTCCTGAGGTTGTAGATATCTTGAAACCAGGTTTTCTCGGGGTAATGACCTTTATTTACATGTATTATACCTTTATTTTTTTTCATGGATATCTAACCATCTAACACTTATACCGGTAAATGGAAAATGGTTTCAGATTCATGTTGTAGAGAGTGATAAAGTTGAGAAATAAATGTTATGCCCAGTGAAAACTGGTTATATTCCCAAATGTAATCTTCAAATTACATGTCCGTTGCCTTTGGTGACCAGCATGTCATGAAAACAAGCTAATGTGCATTTGAAAACTAGTAATAATGTATTGTAAACAATGTGACTGTTTGACCAAGTCTGTGTTGTATAGGTAGCAATATGCCTTTGTGGTCAATTGTGGCATTGTCTGGTTTCTAAACAAAACGTGGTCAACGATGATAACTGCATTGATTTCCAATACAAGTCTTGTAAATGTATTCGATAGCTTTAGAGTTTAGAGCAATCTTACATGTGTACATATTGCACTTCACGGTCATTCATTTGTATAACCCAATTATTATCGTAGAGGTTTACCATATCAGAGTCAACGTATCATAGAACTGTACATGTATAATGTAGCATGCAGGTCTGTGTAATGTAAAATATATATAGCAATTTCATATGGGCCTATATACACTATATAACATAGATGTAACATATATTAGTGATGTATATATGAAGAAAAAAAAACTGACATACCCTGGTTATTGGTATGATTATGTAAAAATATGAATAATCTAATAGGTCGAACAATGTATACAGCTTTATAATATACAGTACGTGTTTGTACAGAATGTTGCAGACAGCTTTGTTTTTGTTATCAGTTGTTGAATTCTATCTAACAGTCTTGTTTTCATTGAGTGCGTGTGTATAGAAATGAGCGCATGAATTCGCTATTGCTCTGGGTTCCCAGAATTTGTTCTTGTGTGTATCATGTGTCTGTTTTTCAAAGTTTAGTGATAGAACTTATTCCTATGTGATATTTTGATAGTTGAAATGTAAATGTAAAACAGTAGGGTTATCGCTGAACTGAACCAAAGAAGTTTTTAACTCAAGTTGAATTGTAATCTGAAGCAAAGTAGTAATATTGAACTTCTTTACAATAATTTTATCTCAAAGTGTCAAATTGATGACGAAAATATTGATTTGAACAATTTGAAAATTCACACTGTCCCAGTTTTACGGAAGTGACAACTGGTAACTTTTTCAGATACACATTAAATCAGGTTTTAATGGAGCTCTCAAATCAGGAGAATTATAAATGAATACAGCCCAGATTTAATATAGAAGGTTTTAAACAGGAAAAATTAGGTTTTGTACTCATTTTGGTTTTATTTTCATCCTCTAATGCTTATTATGATTTAAATAGGAAACATGTTGGGAGGGATATGATGTAGTATTTTGCTCTTCTACCCCAAATTGATTTTGTAGTTGACCAGTGACTGCCATATGCACAAATGTCACCAAAATTTGCTGTTCTGTAAAGCTAAGATACATGTCGCACAAGCAAACAGTAGCTAAGTGAATATGCTTCTTTACGGCAATGGTGTAAAATCATGTACATAGCATACTGCATGTATAACACAGTGTAGATAGTATCTGAAAGGAGGATACCGAACTATGCATTTCTAAGGCCAGACAAATTAAACGATAGTATGTTCTTGGGAAACATGTTTCCGTGAGTGGAGCATGCTGCAGTAGACAATGACGCGGGATATTCTGGTGGCCTAAAGAGGCAGTGTCACACAATTGTAAATGTACAGTGCATGATATTGAGCAAGATTTCCTCATTGTAAAATGTGCAATCCACCGAATGCTTGTGACATGTGGAGCCCAGAGTTGTATTGATGGCAATGCCTAGGAAAGATGGAATACGAATAATGACAGTTGTGTAGAAGATTTGTTACCATTTGTTATTAGACCTCAGATATTCAGGACAAAAAAATAAACCTATTGCTAAATATTTCTGGTTCTTCATTTTTGGGGCATCATTTTGCAGTATTTCACGCAGCTACATGTTCTGTCAATGTCGTCGTCTGTCAGCAATGTATACTCGTCTTTGCCGACAAGACAACCTGATGGATCAAACAGATCTTTTTGGAAATTTTCTTGGGAAATAAAATGGGAGAGGATATACTGCTTCACTACATAAAAGATTGGTGAAGTTTAATTTCATGGAGGGATAGGAAGTCAAATGTAATCTTCACATTGGTGATATCAAATTGGTCGAGTACTATCAGCACCTATTGCGGTGGTGAAGTTAAGAACGGAGTCATCTGATCAGTCGATCATGGTCACCAAAAAATGCACCACATTACTTTAACGGTTGTGACCCCCCCCCCCCCCCCCCCACCACCACATAATTTGGTGGATATTTAGTTTGTGGTTTTCCGAACCACATATATTTATTAAGGTAGTCCGCTACAAACAGTGAGGGAATGGGGTCAAATAAATAACTATCAACATATTATAGAGCTTCAAAATGACATATTTTATAGAGTAACTGATCAGCATCCTGATCACTGAAAAGAAAATAGGGGTCACCGTATCCGTTCGCATGGAAAACATGAAGCAAGATGTGAATATGGACAAAATTGAATATGTCGAAGAAGCCATCACGGTGACCCCCTATGTTCTTTTTAATATTAGGATGCTAGTTACTCTACAAAATAGGTCATTTTGAAGAGATAATATTCAAGAAATAACTTTTAAATTTTGACTCTTCGTTACCTCACTGTTTGTAGCAGACTACGTTTCTAGTTTGGTCTGACGCAATATTTAATTTGGCGGTTTCTTCCCTAGCCCCAAAATGTTTGACAGTACTTGATATGTTCACAATACAAAACTGAACTCCGTCCCCAAGCTCGTTGTTTCCAATTTACACATCTGGATTACATCAAGGTTACAATAACCTTGAATTCAAGCACTCGAAGTCACCTGACCCTCAACTCCCACTTCCGGACCTTGAACACATTTTGTATTTTTATTCCATGCAGTAACACTCATAACAGCTAAGATATTCATCAATTTATTATTTCTTACCAAATTTCTTTCTGTACCAACATTATAGGTACAGCTGTGAAATCTCTAAAATACAAAACCTTTACCTTGTTGAGCCCAATAATAAATGTTTCTGATTTTAACCATTTCTATTGTGGTCAATAATAGACTTAACCAATAAAACTAATGTTAACTTATTCGATTACAGGCATGAAATATCTACTAGGCAATCTTTTTTTTTTTTTTGAGCCCGATAAGGTTTTTGTCTATTTTAATACTAGATTTAACTAGTAAAACTATAACCTCGAGTTCACCAAAGATGCATCACACATGCCAACATACTGGTATACACCACATGAGTTCTTTTCTGCCCATAATACACCTCATCCTCAATCTTCAAAGGCAATGTCTACAATTGGTAATCCACACAGGTCGATGTAGCCATAACCTCAAGTTTAGGCACTGGAGGGTCAAGTTCAAGGCCTTTGTACTACATGTACCAGGTAGGTCAGTTTTGGCACCAAATCACAATGCAGATCGCCTAGTTAACGGCATAAATTATGGCGGTAATATTGAAATTGTGTTGGCAAGACCGGGAAGAGTAAAGACGTCTGGTGACCCCATACCCCAGTGCTGCCAGGCGATTATAGATATTCCGAATCAGCCCAACTTGACTACATTGATTGAATATTCGCCTCCAAAGATCACCTTTGAGGTATACAAACTAGTTCATACAAGGTGAAGCTCCATGCTATCTGTATAATGCAACATAGGACACCCTACTTAGTCGTAATACGAGCCTTCACAGCACACCAATATATACCCTCAAGTATCACATTTGACCACGATCATCTTCACAAGCCATGTTTCGTCATCTGTAAATTCTACAAATTCCACTGGTACATAGTACATGTATATATTTAAGTTTGGATTTTTTTTAGAAGTACACAAGCAATTCTGGCCCTGTTTGGTACCCGGTACTTTTTTTCTATACAAGACATCGCTGTCTAGAAATCAAGACAACTTCAGATGGGACAAAATTTATTGACTTTTGTCCAATTTAGAAAATACCTGCACAACATACAGCTATTGTTTCTCAGCACTTGTATCGTCATGCCTTTGTTCTGACATCATGTACGATTCAGGACATGACTTGGATGTGTACATTTGATAACAAAACAAAATATCTTAAACAAATTGGGAAAAAGACGTCTATGAGAGAGAGAGCAAGAATGACTGCACATGATTAAAACAAAGAGCAACGAACATGGTCAGACAATTCATTTTATCAATCATACAAAAGTAATAATGTGGTTGGATGATAAATGACGATGACTGCGTCCAGACAAACATCAAACATCACTGCACCATGCCAGTGGTGTCATCAACAATAACGTGATCATACCGCAAGTAAGCATGCAACTAAACGATTCTACTCTGGCTCTCCAGATCACGAGACCCCCATTAACCAGGCTTAGTTCCAATAATTCAGTTGACTATGTACATTTTACAATACTTGATACCAGCAATAACAATATTCGGGTTACATGTACATCCTTTGGCGTTAAGGGTTCAATCGTCAAGTAAAGAAGCATGATGTCCAACAAACTTTGTAATGTCATCTTCATCATTGCTATCTTCATCGAAGTTAAAATTAAATATCCTAACATAATTTGTCACACGCTATCATGAAACCTGTTGCTTGCCAACGTATGAGCAGTGATGAGTCCGGCACTGGCATGTTCCCATTCCATTCACTCCACTTGAATCACTTCCAGAGCAGGGAACACAAGGATTTTGATGTAGCAATACCACAAGTACATTCTATGCAGACAAGATTTATCGTACACACTATTGTCAGCTGTTGTGTCCTCTGGGAGCACAGTTTACAGCACAGGAGTAGACTTTTGTTTGGGCAGCAGTCAGCTGCTCTCGCTTTAAGCACTGGTTTTGATCAGGCTTGGGAACTCTGACTCGTCGATGACGTTGGGGGCTGGTTCCCGCCTCCTGTCGCTCGAGTCAGAGCCACCTCCACGAGGACTGCCTCGACCACCGCGGCCGCGACCGCCACGGAAACCTCCGCCGCGTTCCCCTCGGAAACCGCCTCCACGGCCACCACCACCGCCGCCGCCGCCGCCGCCACCGCTCCTACCACCCTCCTCGTCGTCACGGTCACCACGGAAACCACCACGGCCACCGCCTCCTCTTCCCCGAGATCCCTCGCCGCGGAAGTTCCCGCGTCCACGTCCGCCACGACCTCCACGGCCACCGCGCATCCGGTTCGTGTCATTAAACGTTATCTGAATGTCCAATTGGTTAGCACGTCGGGCCGGGCGTTCCTCATACTCCTGCGAATCACAAAGATATATGTCATTTATTGGGCTTCGAAATTCATTCCACCAATTATGTTGATGATTCCTTGCATTTTTGTATGTTTCACTTCACTGAACCAGAACATGAAGTTCAAATCAAATGACCAATGTCACAAGTTATACAGACCACGTCCTCCTCTTCGTCACTCTCGGTGGCTTCCACTTTCTTCTTCAGCACATACATTTTCTTCCATTGGGTATCATCGCATCCTTCGTTGGGTCGTCTGATGTTGAAGGAGGAGTCCTTGTGAGCGTCCTTCTGTTGTGCCTTCCACTCGTCCAGGGTCATCTCGTGGGCTTCTGGTTCTTCAGGTTCGACGGGCGCCGCTGGCGACTCGCTTTCCGACGTCTTCTGCTCCCGCCTTCAACGGCAAAGTCGAGGGTTAGCAACTTAGCGTATTAATATATCAAACGATATATACTAAATCTAATCATGTAGTATACTACTAGTGTACCTAAAGCATATCGGGGTACTTGTGATCTCTTGCATAAACCTTAAAATCAGATTATGAAAGAGTGTGACCAGGAGACATACGTTTCCTTCTGTTCAGCATCCTCAGTCTGTGCGGCCCAGTCCTGGTTGTCTTCAGATGTGTTTGTGTCGTTCAGTTGTTGGCTGTAGAATAAACAGGACAGCACCACTTATAATATTGTAGCAATTCTCACAGATCAATGCCAACTACACTTTGTCGTCATTTTCTGCTAATAAAATAATCATGAAATTCTCTCACAAATTTCTTCAAACTAAAGATTAGAAAGATTAGGGTCGAGCACAAGTGTGGAACAAAAAATACTTTGGGCCATAAGCCAATTGCGATATGATGAAATTTACAAGGTTACCTAAACAAAGTAGCAACCTAATTTTTATCTATTAAATTTAGTAGATGGACCAAGTAATATTGCAACTTGGGTGCTACAAAATATGGGTGCATAGGGGGGCGGTCGTTTGACGAGAATAATAGCAATGCGAGCCTAACTGACATAACATGGGTTTAGATCAGACTCCGGTAAAGCAAGTGTTGTCGTCAGATATTTTCTGATGGCACTCTTCACTAATCATCATTCTAAACCATTGAGTAGTTCTTCCACCCCAAACTTTTATGGTGTACGTTTTGGTGCATTGGATTTGGAACAAGATCATATTGTAACTTTTTTCAATGGTTTCAAGAAAACTTCCTCGCACATGTGGATATGTTTCCAAGGGGCGGTTGATACAGGTTTTACAGGTTTAGATCAGACTGCGGTGAAACAGATGTTGTCGTCAGATATTTTGGTGATGGCGCTCTTCAATTCATCATTCTTAACTGGACAGGACATTCCTTTCACAAGCAACCCTCAACTTGTGTTTCTGTTAGTTTTGGCTAATAAGGTAAGAAACATTGATATGCAACTTGTTTTCAATGGGTTCGATAAAATCTTCTTGTAGACATGTTCCAAGAGAGTTAGTTGGTAACAGGATATAAGATAACTTTACTCAAGGCTTTATGGACAGGTTTAGATCAGACTCCGGTAAAGCAAGTGTTGTCGTCAGATATTTTCTGATGGCACTCTTCACTAATCATCATTCTAAACCTGTACATACTGCACACAAGAGCTTGCTTTTTGGGTTGGCAAGAACAAGGAAATACCAAAGTTACAAAATACATACTCAATATCGTCTTTGAAGTTGCCCCAGTTGTGCGAGCCAGAGCCCTCGCGTTTGTCGACAGCTTTCACTCCGCTCTTGTCGCTGCCACTGTGTCGTTCGAATTCCCGTTTACCAAACCGGTCGAACCCTCCTCGGCCACGACCACCTCGAGCACCCCGACCGCGTCCACGGCCCCGGAACTCCCCTCGGTCCTCACCTTCACGATCTCTGAATTTACGATCAGGACGAGGTTAGGGAGAACTGCACTAAATTCAGTTTCCTGATCTGATGAAAACTTGCATGATTAACAAGATTTAGATGCTCAATGTAGAAAAATGTATGTTTCCTATGATTTCATTCGAGTACCTGAATCCACCTTCGGAAGTCTGAGGTCGGTCAGTTCGGTTCTCACGATCTCTCCTCTCGCGTCGAGGTGGAACATCACGATTCTCTCGATCTCTGGGCGGTCTGTTAGGTTTGTCCGACAACTGGTCACCCTGTCTTCGGTTGCGTTGACGGTCTGGTTTTTCTGTAAATATCAAACCTTCAATTTAGGATCTCCAGAAGGCACATCATCTTTGCAAATTCGCAATCCATCTTTGTTATCAGCCTGACCAATGCAGTGTCATTCACCCCCCCCCCCCCCCCCCCCCCGCCCGAGACAATCGATTGAACATCTTTTCAACGAATAAATAAAAAATGTTCCACAAAAGCCCTTTCTGGATCTATTATATATTATGTTTCATCAGTGAGTTCCTATGTTATTCTCCTAAACTCGTGCTCTGTGCAATGCAAGGACCCATGCGAAACAAATCCCAGTACAATGCAGTATTCGGTTTTTTCTATACTTACCTAGGGGACTTACCAGATGCACATTTGACATACTGTGAAATGACTAATTTTGGCGGCTATTAACAGCTGTAATCGGCTGTTTCAATACCACATATATTTCTTATCATATATGTAGTTAATTTAGTGGACGATTTAAATTGGCGGTTTTTCCCCTACCGCCAAAATTAGTTGTTTGACAGTACATGTATGATCAAATGACTATATCTATGCAAGTCTGCTTGCCATTGAATACTAATGTACGTGATCTAAACGATCCCCTTCTAAATACAAATTGGTAGGTCTTCGTCGTCCCACGCACCACCTATCCAACAGAAAAGTTATGTTGCTGTGCAAATAAATTGAGGGTACATTCTGGCACTCTGAATGCATTGTCCCATGATGAGAACAGTGCCAGGAAAAACCCATCTGGCACTCTGTGGTTGTCAAGCAAAACGTCATGAAAAAGAACGAAAACGTTATCATTGCAAAAGCTACGTAACTAACGCCATGTAAACACCGGCAAAATGGACAGTGTTTCGGTTTGAAACTTGTTGATTTTGTGGATATTTCCAATGTTTTAGACAATTTCAACGCCTGTAGCTTGCTGTAAGTACCGAAATCGTGCCAGAAAATGCACATGGCACGGTATTCTCGTGCCAGATGGGTTTATCTTGGCACACGTCTCTTTATCTAGGCGTCGCCTAAAGGCTCGGCCTAGATCGCAGAGACTTGTGCCAAGATAAACCCATCTGGCACTCGAAACAATGCCATATGCATACAATCTATTTTCCCTCAAACTGTTGACAACTAGTTCAGTTGCTCTTGCATGGCACTGATAGGTGGAGTCAACATTTGCCTAGAGTGGCAATCCTAGTAGATGTACTATCAATTTGAAGTGACTTGTGAATGGCATGATTATTGATGGACAGCCATCTTGTCTTCACCATGCTGAAAATCAAAATTCCAGGATGGACTGGACATCACTTCGGCCAATCTAACTCCGTGTAAGCACACAAACTTCTTTTCGAAATGAGCAATGGAAACGGTGCGACGGCTGGAGACTGTATTTTAGCGTTTTTCCATCCGACATGGTGGCTGAGTTGACAAGCACGGACAAGCCGTCGCATTTGTCAGACAGCATGCATCATGCATGTCTGACGAACCATGCGTTTTTGACAGCACATGTGCAGCGGCTGTCAAACGTTGTTTTCATGAAAATAAACAAAAATGCACGTTTTTGCATTGTCTACAATACTTACCATCCTTGTTTGAGGAACTTGTGTCAATTTGGCGACCCTTCTGTTCCTGTACAGGCGTCAGAACTTTCTTGTTCTGCTTGTTTTTTGCGGATTTGGAATCCTTTTCTGAGCGGGCATCTTTCTTTCCTTTGCCCTGCTTTTCCTCAGCCTTTCTTGCTTCCTCTTGCTGTTGTAGGATATCTGTCAAATCGACATCTTCATCCTCTATAAATAACGAATACTTATTCGTGGTTGCAATACCGTACTGGACCTCCATTGTTCCCTCTCTTTTAGAAGGATGCCAATGGATATATTGCTCCCACTCAGTAGGTAAGTCTTTCCTGCGCAGTCAAAATGGCGAGTTCTTGCTCCACCAGTGCATTGTGGTCGTGACGTCATCTTGCACCAAATAAGGTCACCGTGGCGGGAAATCTTCACTATCGGGTTTCCCCTTTATGTATAAGACGAAAAACGTTTATTTTCTGACATGAATTCAATCATATAATAAACCATAAGATTAAAATCATATCTAAATTTGAAATAGCGTTGATTATGAGTCGAAAACAGTGAATAATTTATTTGACCTCGTTGTTAAAGGGACCCGTCCCATAATGCAACAGGAAAAAAACCGCGAAATTTTGTTTTGGGATTTGGAGGGAAACATCGTTTGTCAACAAAGCTGATGTGGTAGTGGTGGCTTTTAAACCTCGGCGTAAATATTTTCTGAAAATCGGTCATGGATCCCATGTTCACGTCGCCAAAACGTAGCAACGGGTACGTAATAACACCCGATGGCACACCGTACAGTCCTGCACTGTCAGAAACGGGAATATTTCCCTGGAACTGGGGAACAAGCGCACAGAAAATCAACTTCACGCCGAGTCCGGGGCCGACTGCCCCCGAGCAGCAGGTGGTGGTTTCGCCTTGCGAAGACAGCGACAAAGACCGGCTGAGAAGGGGACGCCCAAGAACAGAAACCATATCTTCGCTGATTGTGAAAGGCACACATTCTGACAGCAATCACAAGTGCAATGTTTGTGGTCGAAACTTTCCTCGGGAGAAGTCATTACAAGCACATATGAGAACCCACACAGGTATACATAATCTGAATCATGATCTGAACTGGCTACTTTTTCAGACATAGACTACAACTTCTGGCTTTTTTCTAGCACTGCTTAACTGAAGTTAGACTAGTAGACATGTTGATTGAATGCGTTCTGTTCAATCATTTAGGAAACATTTTATATGACAAAGACTTCGACATGTACATTGCATTATGATTATGCAACTTTGTTTTTATGATCATTATAGAACTAGTATAGTAGATCTACTACATATAAACACTTAAGTTACTGTTATTAAAATATAATAGACACTTATTATTATCAATATAGATCTATATAATTTCTTTTAATTTTCTAGTTGATTGAGCAGCTGTAGGCTACAGTCGATTGCAATTGAACGTCAACTGCAATTGCATTTGTTGCTGGTGACAGCACTTTAATTGTTACCTGCTATGTTGCTAAACATTGTCATTCTGGTAACAAATACACACTGGGTAATTTTGATTGCTTGCAGGTGAACGACCATACATATGCGATTACCCAGGCTGCGGAAAGTCCTTTTGTCAGAGTGGTCAACTGAAAACTCACCAGAGACTGCACACCGGAGAGAAACCATTCAAGTGTTCAGCCCCAGGTAGTCATATAGTACTAGTATACTAGCTTACTATTATTAGCCTACTATGATAAAGGGTATATACTAGTAGTATAGCGACTAGAGACAAATTTATGAATAGTTGCACATTCTGTACTGTAGACTGGCAGGTCATGAAATCTCATTGAGTGAGTTATTACACACACACTTGAGAATATTGATTCATGTCGGTCTGCTGGTATTTTTTTTTTATGAATTTGCACATGTATAAATGTTGATTTGGATTCCGCAGGATGTAATGTCAGGTTCACACACGCCAACCGACACTGCAGCAGTCATCCCAACACAGTTCTCAAGAGAGATGACGATGGTGCTATCGTCGTCCCAGAGGTCGGCAAGGGAGACATCACTCAAGAAGTCCACGAGTGGTTTATCAGGTGGCTACAAAATCCACTTTAAATGTGCATTATACATTTAATATTGAAGTGATTCATATTTATACAGTATTAGAGTACTGTAAATAAAGTCAATTAGGTGGTCGGATCCTAGAGATTGAACCAAATCCTGGTAATCTATGTCATTGTATTCCAATCTTGGAGATGTCTGTTCCGTTTGCACCTGTATGTATATTCTATAATTATTATATTTGTATATGAAAGTGGATTGGCATTTATATCCACCTTGTCCAGGTACATGAAACGACGCCGGGAACGGTCTACCCCAATGAAGCCGAGCGCCACTTCCAAGAGGCCTTGTATCAAGCGATCCCTATCGAAGGACATTGAGAACCAATGGATACAGCACAAGCGCCCCCACCAGGAGATTACCCCACCGACCAAAGATGACCTTCTCAAGAGTCCTGGGGTCTCCCGTCTGAATCCAGTAGACTACTCTTCCCCATTCGCTAGTTACATGGGAAGTCCAAAGCCGATACTGCCAAAAACCAGTCTACCCGACACCCCTGAGACGCCCATCTCAAGTGGGATGAACCCGCCTGACACTCCTGGCTATAAGCTCACCCCCCTACGCTCAATCACTCCTAAGAGACTGCCCCTCAGCCCCAGCAAGAACTTTAACGTCAATATCTTGCCAACACCACCGAAGACCCCAGCGATGGGCATGTTGCCACCACTGCCGACGACGCCATGCAGCCCACACAAGGAGGCGGAACATCGGGAAACCATCATGGGAGCCCTGGCTTTGATGGAGCTGGCTAACGGGAAACTCTAGAGGGCTGTGGAATTCTACGGTTTCAGTCATCAAACTATGTTCTCTTCATTAAATTATTTTTGAATGATTTTTAAGAAACTCCGGAAATTTTTCAACCAACCTGTGTATTTCTGCACCTAAAAAACTGGTACATGCAATAGTTTCCAGTGTGAAGACCAATTTTTTTTTAGAAAGAAAATGTTATGAATGGTTTGAGTCTTGGAGACATTCAATATCAAGGGAATGATGGGCTCGATTGATTGCATACAATACAATGAAATGGACTGAAGAAAGTACAGAAAATTATATATTGATATTTTTGTTGGTTGTTTGCCTATTATGTTTTGTTATTTCTCATTTTGAGAACTTTTTTTTTTCTTGTCTCCAAATGAAACATGCTCTAGTTGTCGTCTTCGGAAGATTTCATGGGGAGATGTTGTATGTTTGTAGTTATTGATGTTGTTTCTATACTTCTTATTTAGTGCTGAATTTTTATACACTCTACAAATATACATTTGTGTTCTATGTACTGGAGTGCTAGTCATGATTATGGCATTTCTTGTGGGTGCCCTGTAATTTTGTACACTTCAGTTTTGTGTCAATATATACATGCATCCGTGCTAGATTCTTTTACCAGAAATATGCACATATTGTAATTTCTGGTTTTGTAATTATTTTTGTTAGACGATAGTATCAAAGTGCTCATAGTTAGTATAAATTATATGTCTTAGATTCTTTGTTAATTTATATGTTGTGCTTGTCTGAATTAGGAGAAATAAATTAGTGACGAAGTTGAAATGTTCGTTTACTCCATGTCATCATCTTCAATTTGCAACTCCACAACAAAATGCATATTCATTCTTTATTTACAACATTACAGTACAACAAACATTTACAATTGAAGGTGCATAAATGTATCATGTTTAAGCATTTTAAATAAGTGTTCATGATATTGCCAACTGCTACAAATCGTGGTCCCTGGGATCGTAAAGTTCACTCAATAGCCGATACACATACGATGGTGCATTGCCTCCTCTGAAACAAACAAAAGATAGACATATTTAGGTAATGAGTGATGTTACCAATGCACATAATGGTTGAGACCAAATATCAAGTTAAGCTTACACATATCATGACATATGATATGTGGCATGTACATAATTGGTTAGTATTGACTTGAATTCATTGACTGACTGATAGCTTCACTAAATATTTTGTGTGTAGTATCACCCATGTTCATTTTATCATGGACTTGACATTGCTCACTAATTGTCCAGTAGACCCAAGAAGGGCAGGTCGCTTATTAATATCACTGTAAACGCCACTGTGGACATGCCATTTATTCCGTCTTGATACCTTTTTTTCTTCACGGAATTTAGCACAAGCCACCAACCAACCTCATTCTTTTTGTATGCAGTTGTGAAAGACTGACCCACATAGAGCTGGTCAGTCAAGTGCCGTCATGGTGTGATTCTGGTGACCTACAAACATACACCTTTAGTGTTACCCGAGTAAATTCGAGTTCCAACTGAAGAGAGCAGTCCTAGGCATACTAAACAAAAGGTGTACGCTTGTTTGTCACCAGAATCACACTGTGACGTCACGTGAATCACCAGCTCATACTGCTTGGAATACTGTACTCGTTCACTGGAAACTACACGTATGTGAAATAATCTGTCTGACAAGGTTTTAGTTATTACTAAATTTTAAAGAAGAAGCTGCATAACCTATCTGAGCTGAAAGATATCAGTGGCAAGTGTGAGCAATGTCACGGTCTTGATATAATAGTGGGTTATAATAAAGGAAAATTTGAGGTACATGTATTAGTGTAATGGCTGTACAGAAAAGTTCACGTACATGTTTGACACATAAAGGGTGACCAGATCTGGGGGTACATAATCAAAGACTGGGTTGGACACTTGGGCTTTTGACAGAACGTCCCCTTCAGAGAACTTCAGGACATCCTCTGGGCTGACAAACTTGTTGAAGGCATCCTGAAAGGATAAAATAAATGGTCAAATCAATGATGCACTAATTTCTGGATGGCATACTTCAAAATATATAGTATTCCAAAATCACTTCTCAACAGTTATTCAACTACCTTCAGTACTTTCCAACTATTTCATCAATTACTTCAAGCTCGAAATGATTGCGCCGAGACTTGAGTGATAGGGTCTCACACCCTTCCAAAACTTTCGACAAGATTTACCTGATCATAGGAGCACATGTACTGTGGAGACAGCTTGAACATCGCGGCACACACCACCAACTGTCAACAAAGACACAAACTTCATTGTAAACAGAATGCATGGAGTTCCTGGAGAGAATTTGTGTTAATTCAGCGGAATACACCCAGTGTAGTTGTCATAAATCATGTATACTCACGGGTACAGAGTGATATTTGGCAGCCAGGGCTACAGCGTGACTTCCATTGACTGCCTTCAGTCTAGATCAGGATTACAACAGTCAATTCATATCAGAAACCAGATCACCATGTATTATTACTTTCTGTATAATCTCACAAAATAAATGACATTCAACAATTTTATATTGACCTTTGTGACATCACAAAAACTGTGATTGTGCTTCTTTCTTTATTTTAACCAAGCAGGGTAGCATTCAAATTAGTTTATGGAACAGATGTCACCACCAAACATAGAAAACTGCCTGAAGGACTCACCCCCCATTGGCCATGACAGAATGGGTCCCAATGATGACTTTGTTCACTCGAGCCATCATCGCAAATACTGCCGAGTCTGTGATTACGGTCGTCTCAATTCCCTTCATAGCCAGGTTTGTTGCAAGCTCTTGTCCCTGCAGAACAATTCCCAGGAAAGTTCTTGTGAAAAGTTGTGACATGACAAATACAGGTACTTTTTCCAGTGGTTCCTTGTTCATGATATGAAATTCATCAAGAAAGCTCAATACACATGTACTAATACTTTCAACGACCACTCCATATGTTTCTCAAGAGCAACGGGCAGAGACGATGACAGAGATAAATATACATACATGATAGAACGGTGCACACTCAGCAACTATCACTTGGAATGTCCGCGTCCTTGCAGCTTTCTACAAAGAAAATAGAAAAGAACATGCTACATGGTGAGACCATATCGCTTTGGATATTTTGCAATAAATTATTTTTGTTTACCATTTCGTGATAAAAGAAATCCACACAAACCTTTAGAAATGCCTCAACTGTTCTAGACTTGCCAACCGTCATGATCACCTCATTGGAATGGATGTGCTCTAAAGCTTGTGCTGAAATATTCTCCCCACTGCGGGAATAAGCACACATATTTGTACAACAACCATCATCTGACACCCGTCTCAGAAAGTACTTATGATCTTATGATGAATGTAAGAATGGATGAGAATTTACATACAGTACCTACCTAGTTTCCAATTCTGTCAAAAGTTCACTTATGGCTTCTATTACGGAGGGCTGTCACAGTCACAAGCACACATCAGTTAATATATAGATGAAGATACATACCGGTACGAGTAAAGTTTTTTGTTTTGAATTACTCGAACACCTCTCACAATGAAAATTCATTTACCTTGAGATTGACATAATATTTGGAGTAATCTTCCTCATTTGATTCAGTCAAAATCAATTTCTGGAAAGAAGTTAGAAATAGATATGACACATGAAAGCTAGTCGTTTACAACATACAATGTTTGTTTGTATTCTAAATGTGCATTCCATGATGTGCAAGATGCTGATCAATGTCCTGAAAGAGCAGAGTTCAATGTCATATGTATTATTGATTTTATGTCATTGCCTTTGACTATCTATCTACCTGTTGAGATTCCTGTGAATCGCCTTCCTCAATATTGCCCTCGCTATCTGACCTGTAACATAAATTTAGGCGATTTTGCAATAATCTTTTCCATCATTATATATATATTTCATGATATAAACAATTTGAACAATTTTCCAAAATTTGAATGAAGGAGCAATGGATTGTGGTTTGATTTATTGATACTCCACCTGGAACAGGATGAATATTCTTCTCTGATGATTTTCAAAACTGAAAAATGGAAGCAAAAACGACTTGAAATGTTAGCAATATTGTGCACTGAATACATGTGTACACATATATTTTTTGTATCAAGTGAGCACGATTTTAGAGTAGAGCTCAGATTTGGGTCCTAAAGCTTGCTTTCATAAGTATTCGATTTAATCATGTTAAACAAAACAGTTACAAAGACAATAGAGATATTTTGCCATAAATGCAAACAGAAATCACCTGAGTACCAGCTAAGACCCATAATCCCACCCCTCACCCTTCCCATACTGACCTCTGCGGACCATGTTCCCCACGGCTGTCTCAGACGGCTGGGCCTCCATCATCCTTGATCCCTCCTCCCTAACTACCTCCATTAACTCCCTGCAAACAAGCAACCACAGGTTATCATGGAACGTTGCTATTAAACTCGATCAGAGATTTTGATTGTTGCATTGAATCTTTCAGCTGTGATTGCAAACTTGGTGCAATTGCCGACAATCTATGCTCTGTGATATATTTCTAAGACAATGTGTGATGACCCAGATCGATGTTTTGATTGTTATCCTTAGTTATTGTGGAGTTGGTACTGAATGCCGATTTCAATGCAACTGCATGACCAAAATATTATGTCATGTACATGTACATGTACTAGATAAATAAACTATTTGGTTCTAGATGTATGGATGATGGTTCATGGCACAAGTTCACTGTAGTTAAAAACATGTGAGCACTACTGAGCAGGCTACACACTTGGCGTTGTTCCATCGAGCCTGAGAGACGACCCTGCGTAGAAGCTGTACTGTGTTCTCTGCCACTCGGTATGAGCCCTGAATGTTACTGCAAGAAAAGGTGATAAAATGTGAAAGCAAACAAAAGATACCAGTATCATGTATTTTGTTTTAAGAAAATTCAGTGTATTCAAAGGTACACTGAATGCAACTCTGTGTGGAGCAAGATGTTTTACTGATATACAATGTAATGGGTGAATTTCATTTAAAACATTACAAATGTTTGACATGAACTATACCTGAATTCAACACACAATAACTTGATTTATTTGTGACCATTGATATATAAACATGTACCTGTCAAGTTGAAAATGGGAGGTCATCTGGTAGCAATTACTAGTAGCAGACTTTCCAAATTTACCAGTTGGTATTTAGAAAATTAATAATATTTTAACTCACTGATAATATTTGCAAGGCTGACAAAATTATCAGACACTGATATCTTATCAGTAATATTTATTTCAGATAGCATCATGAGAAACTCAACAGACTGAATTTGAGATAAATCTGAGATAAGAACTGTACAGAATAACCTTATGTTACAAATGTGCATTGATAGTGACATGTAATGTGAGGATACGCAGCTTGTGTAGGACACTTAATCTCAAATTATATTTTTTACTTCTCCTAGAACATATTTATACAATGACATCACCAGATAACACTCCCTGGTAAACTAGCACCAGTAATTGTAGCCATTTTGGGGAGAAAGCCGTTACATTGTAAGTGAGCAGTGTATTCGTACCTTTGCTTGAGGTCTCTGATGAAGATGTCTATTCGTTCATTGACTTCTGGATCGCTGATTGGCATTGTGAATTATTGGGCTGCACACAAGATTGATGATTGTGTCAGTGGTTCGTTCGCGATCACGTTTCTGTGAAGGTAAATAATATCATATGATGATAAGTTTCCTTATTCTTCAATTTTTATATAGGGAAGCAAACTATTGCATTTGTGGCGATTTTGCCCTAAGCACGCGGCAGGTGATTGTAAACATAAAAGCCATTTATGTGGCCTTTTTGTACTTGGCCTTGTTTTGACATGCTCCGTTCGAGCGTGTGTTGCCACGGCGACGTATTGTAATTTACGCTCCAGTAAACTATAACAATGGATCGATTTAACCTCGCGTGCGCCCTGCAGTTTCTGGTGTATTATATATACACTGGAAGCGACTCGATCGAGGAGATTGTCCAAGATCGAGACTAGGACGCACACGAGGCTCGCCATGAGCTTTGTGTTCCCTGGGTCTGAGTAGTGGGCTCCTAGAGCCCTGGGGACGATTTCCGTGGGGAGGCCCGGGCTGGGAGAGACGAGTTGCTGACTCGGGGGCCTTCGGCCCTGTGGATCGCCAGCTCTCTCCCTTCCCGGGACATGTGACAGAGGCTCTGGCCAGCATGTCGGACTGTACGGGGTTCCGTCCCCGAGGCAGACCGCGGCTCGCCAGGCCCCGCCAGTTAACACCGTGGTGATGAACCAGTTTCTGAACGGTGTCCGTAGGCCTGGGAGTGTCGGGTGGGCTGTTACCTGGTTACCGTTAATGATGAAGTAGTTACCGTGTCCGCCGCGACCTCCGGTGAGCGGCCCTGCCGCGAGGATCCGGAATAGCGGATGCGCGTCCGCAAGGACTCGGATGAGAGAGGACTATCCTCGAGGATCCCGAAGAGCGGACGGTAGTCAATAACTTTACATTGGTGCCGTGACCAGGATCAGTCCGACAGTGTTCCATCGCAGCCTACCGTCACAGTGTTGTAGCCTCCTTAGTCCCTGGGGATCGCCCGCTCCTCAAGGACGTCTCAAAGAATGACCAAGGAGAAAAATAAGGCCAAAGATAAGGCCGATGAACCCAAGGGGAGGGATAAGGGTGGAAATGTCGCGGACCACACCCGGTCGCGCGACAGCCACCGTGAGACGTCTCCGGACGACTCCGGTGGCCGGAAGGAACGCGCGGAAACCTCCGTGGACGAGACCCCGTCCGCGGAGACGACTCCGGCGTCCCTGGCCCCGTCTTCGGACGTAGGGTCGAGCCCCGCGGGGCCGCAGCAGGAGTTGCCGTCAAGGCCGGACCTTGACGTGTTAGGCGCGGTGGGTGGAGCTGGCAACGGCTCTACGCCGCGCCCGCCCGTGCCCAGAACAGATCCGTGGCAATCGGCACCCTTCCATAAGACGCCTTCGAGCGTCCGGAATCGAGCGCCGATGCATGCGGGTCCTTCTGGACGAGCGGACCAGTCATACCAGATGCCGCACCCGGCCGGGTGGACTCCCTCGCGAGCCTCCGGCATGGGTTCTGGTCGGTCCGCACCGGGCAGTGTGGTGGATCAGCTCACCGACGCACTTGGCGAGCTGGCCCCCCTCGGGCGCTATGACCGCGCCCGGTCGCCCCATCAGGGACGATCAGACCGGCGGAACCGCTCCCCTTCTCCGCTGTCACAAGGCAACTCGGGGCCTTTGACGGAGAGGGAGAGATGGCTGATATCCGAGGCGCTTGTACTGTTCAAGCGGAATCAGCTGCATTCGAGCGTTGACCCGTCGGTCACCCTAAGTCCGGGTATGTCTGGGCCAGTAGCCCCTCCCCAAGTCCTGCCGAGTCCGCAGGCGCCAGTGGCCCCCGCAATGGGACCCGCGCCTGCCCCGCGGCTCGGAGGCACCACGTTGGCGACCGCGTCGACCGTTCCGACGGTTGGAGCGCAAGCCGCGTGGTCGACTTACCCTGGCACGTACAGTGTGTCGGACGGGCAGTGGCAACAGGCGGCTTCGGCCCCAAGCTTTGCCGCCCCTTCTGGAGCCTACCCAGTAGGTTCGATGGGAGCCCCGCCCGCACCTAGCCAGAGTGGGTTTTCAGCGGGAATGATCCCGGCGGCAAACGTGAGCTTCCCTGCTCCTATGTCCGCGGCGTCGATGTTTGCTCCGGCAGACTCCGCCGCAGGCGCGGGAAGCGCGCGGAACTTGCCGCAGTACACGGACGACCCCGGAGCCGGGACCGCACGTCGGGCGCGTAACAAACGCGATGACGGGCCCGACCACTCTTCGTGGCGGAAACGGTTCAACGGGGATAACGCCGACTTGGAGGACTACTTGCTCCAGGTATGGCGTACCGCCGTGTACGAAGGATGGTCCCAGCCTGAGGCTGGACACGTCCTCGCGGGGAGCCTGGAAGGGAAAGCTCTCCGCGTGATGCCGTGTCTGCCGGTAGGAACAGTGACGTTCGGCGAGGTTGCTCGTCAACCTCGCCTGCTGTTCCCGCCGACGACCAATCGGCGGCAGTCTGAACGAGAGTTCAAGGCGCGTATCCGCCAGCCGACTGAGTCCGTGACAGACTATGCGTACAGCTTACGCATACTCGGCCGGAGAGCCTTTCCGGACATGGACTCCAGACGGTTTGAGACGATGCTGATCGATCAGTTCATCGATGGCCAGCCTTACCACCTAGCGTACGGGCTGGCCACCCATGAAAAGCGATCGATGGAGGAGGCGATAGACTCCGCGCTTGCGCTTGAGATGGCTGTCCGTCCTAGACAGTTGCCTCCAGCCTCGGCTCCGGCCCCGGCTGTACCCGCGCAGGTGGCGACTCCTCCTCCGGTCAAGGCATCGCAGGTAACCCCGTGGCAGGACCCGGTCATCCGGGAACCCGCCAGGGAACCTACCCAGCAGTGGGTTAGTGCGCCGGCACCCTCTACAGGGGCGCCCGCACATGCGGCACCGGTCGCCGCGCCGCGCTCGCCTTCGGACGAGTGCGACATGGAGGAATACGACCTCGGCGCCGCGCAGATGATTGCGCACTGCGCCGGGCTCGAAGCTCCGGGAGCCGCAGAATGTTGCGCGTTCACCTCCGGACCAGCTCAGAACCGTCCCTGCTACTTCTGCGGAAAGCAGGGACACTTTTGGCTGAAGTGTCCGGAGTTGTTGGAACGCCTGCGGTCGCGCGGATACCAGGGAGCTCTCCCTGGCCCGCAACGGAGGAATTCCTTCCGGTCTGGTCCTCCGGGACAGCAGAATCGGAACCCGCGGCAGGGAAACTAGATCCGGACGTGGTGGCGACCAACACTGCGTCCGGGGATAGTTGTTCGGTGGCAAACGATGCCGCCCCACCCGCTGATGAGCAGGACGGACCCCAAGTGGATATGACTTCTCCGGAAGTAGTCCTTGGAGACCAGTCTAGCTCCTCCGCGGCTGAGGCGGATGGCGAGGACTCCGTAGATGAGCCCAGCGCGTGCGAAAGGTATCGCCCGACCTGCGCGCTGGTGAGGGACCCCTGCTGGTACCTGCCCCTGTCCTTCGGACGGGAGCCGGTCCGGTTCCTCATAGACTCAGGCTCGGAGGTGACCCTCGTGGCCGCCGGAACGTTTAGGAAGGAGCCCGCACTCCGCAACCTTGAGTTGCGAGATCCCGGACCGTACAAGCTCTACGGAGCAGGAGACAACCGCATCCGTATCCATGGCATCATCGATCTGCCTATTACCCTTGGGGACAAGGTGTATCTGACAGAGGCGATCGTGGCGGATATCGGAGCGGCCGGGATAATTGGGATGAATTTCCTACGGGTCCACCGGGTGATTGCCAACTTTAGCGCTGGCGAGTTCCGGATGGGAGAGGACACGCACTTCCTCTTCCGCTCGGGCCCGATGCATTCATTCCAGATGCGGACATCGCGCACTGTAGTAGTGCCGCCAATGAGTGAGATGATCATCGAGACGAGGCCGCGGCGTCCCCGCATGCCCCTCGATGGTCGTCCGTGTATAGTGCAACCCGTGAGCAGTTTCGCCGCAGGAACTGGGCTCGTGCTGGGTGGGGCCCTGGTCATGTCCAACCCCCGCGCGATGCCCATCCTCGTGGTGAATCCTACGGATGCTCCGATTGTACTGAAGCGCGGATGCATAGCAGCTACTGCTATTCCCGCGGCTTCGAGTCGTGTCATCCCCGACGATCCGGTCTGCCGCGCTGCGTGCGCGGCGGCGGCCGCCGGAGATGATCCGTTCACCCTGCCGGACCATTTGGAAGCTCGGGTTCCGAAGGACCGGTTGGATGAAGAGCAGCGCCAAGCGCTCCGCAGACTGCTGCGGCAGTATGCGGATGTGTTCATGGGTCCTGATGGTGCGGTTGGCAAGACTGACGTCGCCAAGCACCGCATCGACCTCGTGGACGAGCGTCCTCTCAAGCAGCGTCTTCGTCGGGCAGCAATAGTGCACCAAGAGGTCATAGACCAGGAGGTGCAAAAGATGCTCGACTTGGACATCATCGAACCCAGTGACAGCCCGTGGGCCAGTCCGGTGGTTATGGTGAAGAAGAAGGACGGCTCGTGGAGGTTCTGCGTGGACTATCGGAAACTTAACGATGCCACGCGGAAGGACTCATATCCTCTCCCGCACATTGAGGATACCTTCGATGCCCTGGCCGGGTCGCACTATTTCTGTGCTCTGGATCTGGCCTCCGGGTATTGGCAGGTGGAGATGGAGGAGAGTGATCGGACGAAGACTGCCTTCGTTACCAAGAACGGGCTCTACCAATTCAAGGTAATGCCGTTCGGGCTCTGTAACGCACCAGCGACGTTCGAGCGCCTCATGGAGATGGTACTCAAAGGGTTCCTCTGGAAGCGATGTATGGTCTACATCGACGATGTCGTCGTGTATGGCCGGTCGTTCGAGGAAACCCTCACCAACCTCCAGATGGTGCTCCATCGCATCCGCGGAGCAGGGCTTAAATTGAAGCCAAGTAAGTGCGAGCTATTCGCGCAGGAAATCCTGTACTTGGGCTTCATGGTAACGGGCACCGGAGTGAGACCAGACCCCGCAAAGGTGGCGGCCGTACAGAAATGGCCTCCGCCATGTAACGTGGCGGACGTGAGGTCCTTCTTGGGCTTCGCGAGCTACCACCGCAGGTTTATTCGCGGCTTTGCGGAGATCGCGCGTCCCCTTACTGTCCTCACGGAAAAGGGCGCCGATTTTGTTTGGTCCGCCGAGCAGGCTGACGCCTTCTCGGGACTCCGGCAGGCCTTGGTAGTGGCCCCGGTGCTGCGGCACCCTCGTCCGGACTGCGAGTTCATCCTGGACACTGACGCGAGTAACTTTGCACTCGGCGGTGTCCTCTCGCAGATCGTGGACGGGCAAGAGCGGGTAGTAGCTTATGCGAGTGTGGCCTTGAGCCGCTCTCAAATGAACTACTGTACCACTCATCGCGAGTTGCTCGCGGTGGTTACGATGACCAAGCGCTTCCGGCACTATTTGTTGGGACGCCATTTCCGCTTGCGGACTGATCATAGTTCGCTGAGATGGCTCCTCAACTATAGTGAGGCCGATGGCTTGGTGGCGCGGTGGCTCGTCAAACTCCAAGAGTATGACATGCAGATAGAGCATCGCGCTGGTAAGTTGCACGGCAACGCGGACGGCCTGTCCCGTTGTCATAAGTGCAAGAATCCGGGTTGTGCAGGGATGGCACCATTCCAGCAAGCCGCGGATTCGTCCTCAGACTCGGAATTGGACGTTCCGGGGAGACCGCAGGCCGCCGCCCCCTCTAACAACACGGCGGCCGGAGCGTCTAGGGCTCATCTCCGCGCGCGGACCCGCCGATATCGGCGAGGACGTCCCGCATATGAAGCGGAGGTGCGGCTCAGCTCCAGCGAGTCTTCCTCGAGTCCGGCGGTGTACTCCTCGTGGGTACCCTCGTCCTCTGGAGAGTCTGAGTATGAGCGGTCCTTGCCCCCTGTGGTGATGGCCGCTGCGGCGCAGCCGGACGCGACGGATGAGGAGCCTAATTACTTGGGTGGCTACTCTCCGGCGCAGATAGCTGCGGCGCAGAGAGCTGACAGAGCTCTGGCACCGGTAATCACAGCCCTTGAGGCCGGCCAGAAGCCCTCGAAGGATGAGCGAAAGACCTACAGGGAGGAGACCTTGTCTCTAGTATCTCAGTGGGAACGACTCTCCTTGAGGGATGGCCTCCTGTACCGGCGCTATGAGCCACCGACCCCACTGCCTCCAATATGGCAGTTGGTGCTTCCGGCGGAGCTGCGGAAAGAAGTACTCCACCAGTTGCATGACCTCCGGGTGACCGGTCACTTGGGAATCCGGAGGACCGTCCATAGGCTACAACAGCGCTTTCATTGGCCTGGTAGCGGCTTGGACGTGCAACGGTGGTGCGCAGCCTGCCCTCGGTGTCAAGCTCGCAAAGGAGTCCCGACTCCTGGCCGCCACCCCTTAACCACGGTTAAGGCGGGCGCGCCGTTTGATCGGATAGCTTTGGATATACTGGATACCCACCGGGTCACCCCGCGCGGATTCCGGTACATCCTGGTGATATCCGACTATTTTACCAAGTATACCGACGCCTACCCACTGCGCCGCCAGACTGCGGACGAGGTAGCTCGGTTATTGGTGAATAGATGGGTGGTGTACCATGGGGTACCTAAACAGGTACATTCGGATCAGGGCACGCAATTTGAGAGCAACCTGTTCCGGAACCTAGCACAGATGCTAGGGAGTACCAAGGTGCGGACCACCCCCTACAGGCCCCAGTCTGATGGCCAGGTCGAACGCTTTAATCGATCGGTCCTCAACATGCTGGCGGCCTTTGTGAATGATCGTGCGAATGATTGGGATGACCACCTCCCGTATGTCTTAATGGCGTACAGGTCGTCGGTCCACTCGTCGACCGGAGTTACTCCGCACGCGATGTTGTACGGCCGGGAGTTAAATTTGCCCGTGGATATTATGTATCCAACTGCGGCAGAGACCGGCGCGGTACCCCAGTGCGGTCCGGAATACGTGGAGTGGATTCGCCGCGCCCTGGCGAACGCCCATGATTTCGCGCGCGCGCGCCTGGACAAGTCTGCCCTCCGGCAGAAGCGAGGCTATGACGCCCATGCTAAGGGTAGGCCAGCTTTTGCGGAAGGCGACAAGGTGCGCTACTATTATCCGCCGCTTAAGCAAGGCAATAAATTTGCTAAGCCGTGGATAGGCCCGTTTACCGTACTGAAACAGGTGACAGATGTGGACTACCGGATCCGGAGGGATTCCGATCCGGACAGGGTTCTGGTTGTCCATATCGATAATCTGAAGAAGTACGAGGGCCCGCTTGTCATGGATCCGCTAATTCAAGATGCGGAACCGGATGATGCTCCCGTATGGGATCCGTCCGGTCAGCATCCGCGGACTCCGGACGAGCGTGTGCGCCGTATGGTGGGCCTCCCGGACCTCTCTGACCCGTCAGATGATGGACTGGGTGGCTATCAGCCAGATGACGGCGATCCGCAGGTACCTCCACTCCCTCCAGTACCTGCGGATGACGGGCGGCCACGCCGGAAACCACGTGCGCCAGCCCGGTATGGGTGGGAATAACCTTCCGCCCATGCGGATGCGTCTGCGGTACCCGTCTGTCATACTATGGATGGGTTTTAGGTCGTTCCGTGAGAGTCCGCATGACTTACCTCCGCGGGTGGCTACTTTATGGCCATCTTCGGAGTTGAGGTCCGCGGAGACTTTCATGTAGTAACGCCGCCGCTCCGCATCCGCCCTCCTGTAGTTTCTAGCGCCAGGGACGTGCGGATGGCTGGTCCACACCTTATGGACGGCTGTCCGGTGTAATCCGTACAACGGTTACGCTGGCCGGACGAATTTACTGATTCGGCCGGACGCCCCTGGTCCCGGGACAACCTCTTATATGGCCAGACTGAGGTTGGGATTTACGTCCGCTACGGGAGAAGCGTCTTCCCACGGATTTGGGGAACTGGCTCTGGACGCGGGGATAGTGTCCGCAGATGAGGACTGATGTCCGCGGTTCGTCCGCGTGACTCGTCCGGCGTCCGCGGCGCTTTAAGATGACGCACTTCGGTGTAGTTATCCCCCGTGAGCCACTACTGTAATTGCGGTTATAGTAGTTTAAGGTTTCTTACGGCAGGAAACCGACTATCCATTATGATAATGGAGCGGTTGTTAAGTCCGCGTGTGCGGACCAGCCGCGGCAGCGGGTGACGCTCTTTCTCGTCCGGATCGTACCTTACAATACGCGGTCCGGCCGGAATGACCGGAACCCCGGCCTCCTTCTAAGAAGGGGGTCGTATATTACATGCGCAACACTTGTGGTGGCTTCTAATTCCAATTTCATCTTCATTGGATAAGGGCAATACGCCGTACAATGGTAGACGTCCGGCCTGGACTCCGTCCGCGGGCAGCTCCGGACGTCCGCCGGCTATTGCTTTCACCATCTTTGGGCGCCTCTAGATTGGGCGCCGGTATGAAGGGTTCGCCCCCTAACCAATGCGGTTATGGACCATGCCGGCTTCGCGTCTAAATCTATTGGCTCCGCGCTCCGGTAGTCGTTTGAGGAGGCTCTGGGCTGGACCGGGCACCGCTCCGCGGCCGGGCAGTACGTCGGGGATGCTAGTGGGCGCTTTGCAAACGCCCATAGGGCGCCCGATTGTCTGTCCGGACGTCATGGGTATGTCCGATCGCCCTGTAAGCGTGCCAGCGGCTATGGGGAGTGATTTTGTTTATTTTCCATCTCATTTATTATTTATGGGAGGATTATAAGCCACAAGTGTGTGCGTGTTTCCCGTGGAAATGCTATTCTTACTCATTTATCCCATATATGAGAAAGTTTAGAGATATATCTTTTCCCTGGTGCAATAGAGAGTAAGAAATCGGGAGATTTCTGCTTTCGCAAGAGGGGTGTAGGAGATTGTGTACATTGTATCGAAGGCTGTATGCCGTGATCTATGAAAAGCATGCAAGCGGTGGTGGATTTATTTTCATTGCTGCTTGAGCGGTGTTAAATTTTTATTTATCGCTGCTGATAGGGTGACATAATCGTAACACCCACAAGTAGTTTGGCTTTTTGATACATTGTATACAATCTTTAACCTGCGAGGGTGATTAACTTCACGTCATTGATCGCCAGTGCGAAAGCTATTGCTAATGACTGCTGTTAATTACTGTAGTATTTCAGCGGGTTCCCCCGGGATGGCTTGTGTACACAAGCCACCCGTATACATGGCATGAAAGGAGTCACCGGGGGGAGATGCGTGTATGGGAATGCGGGAATGTAAAACGTCCTTTTGTCTGTCGATCGGGTAGATGCAGTGAATAGACGTTTCCACGGGAACGCGTCATACGATGCGTGTGCAGTATAACTGCCAACACTTGATGCCTATAATCGATGTAATTCGACACCTTCTCGTCATTCAAGCGCTCGGCACTGGTGGAGACGGATCTGCGGATCTGACTCCCAGTGTTTAGAGCGATTAGAGCGCTTGACATGTCGGAAAGTAGCGACGGCTGGGGAGGTGATGAAGGGAGGGAAGAGGGGTCTCTTGAGCGCGGTAATTCGTACTCGAGACCCCAGTCTAGGCCCGAGGAGGATGACCGCGAGGACATCCCTCGGGGAGCCTATGTGGGTTCTGAGGAATCCAGCTCCAGCTCCGGTTCTTACTCAGGAACCGAGTCTGAGAGCGAGGTCGCGGAGGACCGCCCCGCAGAGAGTGACTCGGCCACGGCAGGCGCCGAGTTACTCCTAGATCCGTCCACTTTTTCCCGTATGGAAGAAGTGATGGACTGCGGTGGTGCGGGACTTGCTAGTGTGGACATTGAGTTGCACCCGTCCTCGGAGATGCTTGCGTCTCTGGGCCCGGATGAGAGTACTCGTGCGGAAACCAGTCCGGATGGCCGTAGCCGTCCGGACACCGGTTCCGCCGAGAACTCCTCGGTGTCCGCACCTGCGGAGTCTGGTCCGCACGACCAGAAGGCCCCTGGGACTTGGGCGGAGCAGGTTGACGCGGCTGAGGAAGCCGCATCCCAAGCGCCGCCTCAGGAACAGGAGTCTGGCTCGAAGGAGACCGAGAACCGAGATGACGGGTTTACATCGCCCGTCTCTAGGCGTACTCGCCGTCGAGCCCGGGAGATTGCTCAAAAGCAGTGGAGAGCCCAGCAAGAGCTGGAAGCCGCTGAGCGTGGGCAATCTGAGGCCGGATCCGACCCGGACCCGGCCTCCTCGCCTCCAAAGAAGAAGAAGAAGAAGCGGCCGCACCGGAAAAAGAAGTCCGGCGGCCCCTCGCCTCAAGCCGGATCGAAGTCCGGAGGGCCTAAGCCACTGGCGCCCAAGCCGGGCGGCCGGAAAGGGTCCTCCGCCAAACCCGGAGTCGCCAAGGCGCCTAATCCCTCGGGATCTGGTGCGGGCGGCGCCTCCGCGGGATCCGGCCCAGGCGCGGGAGGTTCCTGTAAGCGGGTGCCTATCCAGGCACCGAAAGGAACCTCCTCTTCCTCTTCCTCCGGTACTAAGAAACCTACCGGAGCTGCGGAGGTGGGGTCAAGTCCAGTGGACAGAGGGCGTCCCGTGCCGAAGGAGGGAGATCTTCGTTTAGAACTCCTCCGGAAGCGCGCGGAGCAAGACGGGGTCCACCTGTCTGACGCCGCACTGGAAGCGGGAGCGCGGGCCTTCGTTGCGCAGCAACAGAGGGCCGCGCCCCCACGCGGGAAGAGTGTGCCCCGACAAACCAGGTCGGAGAATCGTTCGGGGGCGGCCAAAAAGAAGAAACGGTCGTCCTCGGAGCAGCCCTCTATCCAGAGGCTGCGGGCCGAAATGGGCCCCGAACTCCCTGGAGTCCGTCAGGGACACATGTTCCTCCCGCGCTACGGCAGGGATCCGCAGGGACGCCGCACCGCGGCGGCCGGCGCGGCGGCCGACACGCCTTTCACACGGCCTCGTCCACTCACGGACGAGGAGCGTGTCGGGTTGCCGCCCGAGACAGAGGAGGGTGTAATATGCCAACTCTGTCCGAAATCCCTGGACGGGTATGAGGACCCGCACCGTGCGCTCAACCGGGATCGTAGGTATCCTACCTACGACCACTTGAGTCGACACATTGCGGGGTACCACTACCCCTGGATGCAAATGTTCGTTTGCAAGAGGTGCTACTCCGGCACCCCTCAGCAACGATATTTCGCCAGTTTAGAGGCCCTAAATGATCACCGCTCGGGTGCACACCGCGGTGAGGGACTTCATCTCGTTGGAAATGAAGTGGGGCCTGTATTCAATTATGGATACATACCACTGAGGGTGGCGTCGTTCATGACTACGTCAGGGACGGCGAATCACCGGTTCTTTCACTGGGGTCCATGGCGCTTTGCACAGCGCATCATGGACGATGCCTGGAGGCAGTCTGGCGTTGTGTCCGCGGGCTCGAGCTACACCGCTCGCCTGACGGCTACAATGGGCCAGACCCCGGCGGAGTTCCAGGCGGCGGAAGCCGCCCGGACAGCAGCAGAGGCTGTCCGTGAACCGCCGGTGATCCAGGCCGGTGAAGAACGGCACCGGGTGACCATGATCGTGTCGGAGATGCCGCAGATCGCGGCCAAGACACGAGTGGCTACTCCTAAGCCGCGCCCCCAGCCAAAGACTCAGGGGAAGAGTTCGTCCGCCGGAAAGACTCCGGCCGGGACGACGCCCTTGCAGTCTCCGGGTGCGCTGACTCAGGAGGACTACCCGGGCTTGCTCGAGGTGACGGTACCCGCGGGTCCGTCTGAGGGACGGGTGGTGGCAGACACCTCCGCCTCCTCGAGTACCGCGTCGGCGGTCCCGCCAAGGACTCCACGCGTGACTCCCTCGGTAGCGAGCAGTAGCGGACGTGCGGTACCTCTCACGAGGTCGGCGTCCGCGTCCTCGTTGGTAGTTGAGGGGACGTCCGCAGGGTGGCAAAGCACTGCCTCCCTGGACTTGGACCCCCTCGACGCCACGGCGGACGTACGCCGGAGGCTCGGTCCCACGACCGCCAGCGTCTACGAGACTTTCCGCGAGTCTGTAGGCCAGGCGGTCGGCCATCGTCGCGATGGTATGGACCGGATCCCCGGTGATCCGGCGTTGGTGAACCTGCCGGTGCCTCGAGCCATTCGTGACTTGGGGTCCGCAGGTGTAGCCGCGTTGGTCCGCGCTCGGGAGGAGCACCCCTGGGATCACCCCCAGCGTGGTCGACTCACCCGAGCGGCGGAGTACCTTGTGGCGGAGATGGACAGCTCTCTGGATCGGTTCAGCCGGTGCCGCGCCGAGGCCTCCCGTGTCGCATGCGATCTCGCATACGACCAGGGCCTCATGGAAGTCACCCGGCGGAGCCTAGAGAGCTACCGGACTTTGTCGGCCGTCATTGAGCGGCGCGCGTTCGACCAGGGTCGGACTGCCGCTCTTGCCGAGCAGTCCGGGGCGTCCGCCCCCGCCCCAGAGGTGGCCGCACGGATGGAGCACCTGGAGGCTGAGAATGAGCAGCTACGGCGTCGTCTTGACGAAGCCGAGGCCGCTCGGACTCGCCTAATCCAGGGCGTCGATGACCCCGAGTCGTCCGCCCTGAACCAGGCGGCTCTCCGGCGCGCGGATGCTGCTTTGGAGCTGGCCATCTACCCATACCTAGTCCAGGTGTGGGGAGAACGGACGGCCGGTCCACAGCGCACCCGCGATACGGTGGAGATGTTCCGCGCCATAGCAGATCTCGGCGCGACATCTCTACCGGCCTCTGTTGTGATGGCTCCGTCAGGACCCGGATTGCAGGGCTCACCACAAAAGCCCGTGCAAGCTCCACCGGGCCTGCCTCATCCGCCCGTGCAGCCGGCTTTCACTATGCCGGCTCCGCTGCTTCCGCGGCGTAGGGACCCGTCACCGCCGCCAGACCCCAAGACAGGCGGCACGGATGAGGAGCCGATGACGACGGAGGAAGGCTAGGGTGCTAGCCTCGTCGCTGCACGTGTGCGGCGGCGTGCCGGAGTCGCTCCCGCGGCTCCGCCCTGCCTCAGACCCGTTCTGCGGATCTGAGGAGCCGGCCGGCAGGGCGGTCGGCAACATTTTAGAGGTACTATCACTTTTGATCACTCGGTGTGTCGTTTTACAAAATTTCTAAATTTAAAGTCTAACCTTAAAGATATTCCAAAGACTCGACACACCGTCCTTTTATAATGGATGACCTTTCAAGGTCATCACACGGTTTTGGACCACCTCGGTCAAAATTTTAGCTTGTTTATGAGGATTTATTCAAAATTGCAAAGCGCGTTATAGTTTACTCCATAAGTCCGGGGGTAGTTCCCCATTCTTCCAAAAGGGACTCTTAAAGTCCTAGTGTTTGCGCCGTGACTTCCGGGCGTTGCCATCGTGCCTTCTTCCGGCCCCCGCCATGCGAAGCCTTCGTCGGGTTTCGAGCATTTTGGGCGCGGGCGGAACATGTTGGGGACCAACATTGTAAGAAGGGGGTAATGTGGCGATTTTGCCCTAAGCACGCGGCAGGTGATTGTAAACATAAAAGCCATTTATGTGGCCTTTTTGTACTTGGCCTTGTTTTGACATGCTCCGTTCGAGCGTGCGTTGCCACGGCGACGTATTGTAATTTACGCTCCAGTAAACTATAACAATGGATCGATTTAACCTCGCGTGCGCCCTGCAGTTTCTGGTGTATTATATATACACTGGAAGCGACTCGATCGAGGAGATTGTCCAAGATCGAGACTAGGACGCACACGAGGCTCGCCATGAGCTTTGTGTTCCCTGGGTCTGAGTAGTGGGCTCCTAGAGCCCTGGGGACGATTTCCGTGGGGAGGCCCGGGCTGGGAGAGACGAGTTGCTGACTCGGGGGCCTTCGGCCCTGTGGATCGCCAGCTCTCTCCCTTCCCGGGACATGTGACAGAGGCTCTGGCCAGCATGTCGGACTGTACGGGGTTCCGTCCCCGAGGCAGACCGCGGCTCGCCAGGCCCCGCCAGTTAACACCGTGGTGATGAACCAGTTTCTGAACGGTGTCCGTAGGCCTGGGAGTGTCGGGTGGGCTGTTACCTGGTTACCGTTAATGATGAAGTAGTTACCGTGTCCGCCGCGACCTCCGGTGAGCGGCCCTGCCGCGAGGATCCGGAATAGCGGATGCGCGTCCGCAAGGACTCGGATGAGAGAGGACTATCCTCGAGGATCCCGAAGAGCGGACGGTAGTCAATGACTTTACACATTGTTATATCACAGTGTTTGTATTTTCCGTGCCAATACTGATAGTGATGGTACGAGTAACATTGGATTGTATTATCCCAGAGATATAGTGTGATTCCGTGACACTGCTAGCAGATATATTAAAATTTGTCCAAGGCTCCTGACATGGAATGGGGTATCCGCTGATGCCATGTGCTTTTGGGGCTCTAAAACAGTCTATTATACCCAGGAAGTACAAAAAACGTCATATGCATTGTCTGCATTATGCAAAAACAAACATGACAAAATTTAATTTAACATCATTACGTTTTTGTATGTATTTGGTACAGTAGACTGTTTCTGTGGTTTATCTATACCCGAATTACATGGTGGCGATCCTGGTGGCAAACAGGAACCCCATTGGAATATGAACTTGTGGTGTCAATCAGTATCTTCCCATTTAGCAGCACCTGTACACTCTGATTCTTAGGCCTCGTTCACACTGTTTTTTCTTTATATTTCTGCGATGCTAAATGGCATCGTTTTGTAACTTGGAATACTTCACTTCAGAATCAAACAGCAATTGTGTATCAAACTTAATACTTCTGTTTATATTTTTAGTCATGCTAGAAATGGCTCTAATAGCAGTACTACAAGTATCGGTTTTTCGAATCTGAAACCGGTTTTTGACTTGTAACCGACCCGATATCGGTTACCCAAGTAATTGTGCAACTCCCTAAATTTTATACAAAAATGTCGTTTGACTCTCAGGTGAAGTGTACTAAGTTAGAATATGATACCATTTAGCATCACAATAATATCACTAAAAACTGGTGTTACAGGTCACAGGTGTATGTCGTAACACTGTACGAGCGTAAATGAGTTTGAATGAGAAAAATCAAAGCATACTCTAATACTGGTATATCCTAGGTAGATATACCCGGACCACAATGGAAATAAGTGTCTTCACTTTCTTGTGTCATCCGTGTATTTTAATGTGCACTATAATGTTATTTATACTGTATGTTATTTTACTGAATAAATTCAATCAATCAATCAATCTACGAAAAATGTACATGAGTCATGAAATTGTCAATCAGCCTCCTTTCCCACAACCCTCCCCCCCCCCCCTCCCCCTCCCCCACGCACGCAAACATGCATGGAATGTTGTGGTGATTGTGGCCAGGGAATGCTGTCAATGATGAAATGTTCCTATATTATCGCCCACTTAACATGATCATAATTGGTTTCGTCGAAAGTTTACTGTCATTTGAAAATTGTCGATGCGTGAACCACTCAAAGGATATCCTTATCATTACATGATTCAGTCCATAAGTAGATAAATCACACGAAACATACATCAAAATATAGAAACTATATCAGCTGATAGATTATGAATGCGTTGTAACGCTTTCGTTGGTGCGATTATTTGGTGCTATCGAGAACGTGTCGCTGAAGGACACAAACCGGTAATTTTTCCACCCATTTGGTTTGATCTGATTTGATTTATTCAGGTTTACATACATACACATCATTCATACAGCCAGATGGACGGAAAAGATAGAGTAGATATGAATGATAATGACAAAATAGATAAAATAGAATAAGGAGGACACTGCTTTACAACAAGTCTATAGTGTCTTGTAACTTGCAGTTATATGACTGAAGATATATTGGACTATTTATGACAGATTTTCTCCTCCCAGAATAGATTTCAAAATGTTGTTCGTATATTCTAGTGGATATCATGCAGCAATAATTAGTAATTTCAGTCTTTTTACCTTCAAGTTGGCCAATTTGACTTGAGGCATTCTTTTCATACCATACGGGCCTACCACAGCACATTTTCAAACAATAGTCTGAGTATTTGAGGTTACAGAGTCTATTATGTCTCTGTAGAACTAAATTGCATTTTGTTTGTTCAACTCGATTAGCTAAAGGTCATAGTGAATTTGGGGTAACCTGATGTTATTTCTTATTTTCTCGGGAATCCTTCACGTTCCGTACAGCAGTTTGGCAATGGAGCACTACAAATACTCGTGTCTTAATTAACACACCCAACAAACAAATATACTGGGCGTCCGCACTTCAGCTGTCAGACTTTCGCCAATGTTTCATTGGTGAAACCCTCGAAAAGCAGCGAAACCCTCAGAGCATCAGGAAGCAGGACGTAGCCAAGCTACATACAGGCAGCTATCAACAAAATCGCAGAGTGGAAAGCGGATGCTGCAGAATAGGCATCTAGGCTAACTAAAAGAGCATAATCTATTGTGCGCTCCGCCTATGCACCACTTGTGAACCTGAAACCCCATCAACTTGAACATCACATTATCACAGACGCCTGATGTGAACACTGCTGCTACCACCATGGAACAACTGCAGAAAGTTGCACGAACTCCTATTGAACTGGTAAAGCAACATTACCCTACGAGTTACCGTCAAATATCATTGGTTTGCTGCCAGTGTGTACTGCCCACCATCACCGACACTCTATCATCGTTGCCATCCCTATGAAAGGTACCACGAGATGCTGATGCTACCATGGCATGTTATAATGTATCGACCACAATACAATATCGGCCCCATATACTTGTTTGTGATTGTCATGGATTATATCATGAACGTACTACTGACTACAGACGAGGGTTACAATGTGAGAAGGCGCATGTCACCTCAACATAAGTTGTGAAATCGCCCGTTCTATCATGTGCTGACAACGTCTCAGTGATGTCTGATGGCCGAGAGGCTGCTCACCGCCAACTACTACTATGCTTTGATGCGGCATTAGCAAAAGTTGGTCTACGCCCCAAACACCAGCAAAACCGAAGCACATGTTCATTGGCGACACTACACACATGGATATCCAAAACACGTCAGCAGCAAATCTCATAGTATTTGAAAACTTCTGCTACCTGGGCTGGGATGCAGCAAAGGCGACAGCTAGCCTGGGTAGCAGCACAAGAACTTACACCTGTATGGAACACTGCAGTCTGTGACAGTGCTAAAATGCAGCTCTTCAAGTCGATCATGAAGTCTGCACTACTTTGCAGCCTGGAGGTTCAGGTAATCACATATGGTGGTAGTAGGTTGGACATGTACTTATACTTACATACATCGGGCAATAGCACGGATGCATTACATCGTGCCCTCATGTGATACTGCTTTTGAGTGCACTACCCAGAGCGTATTTCAAACAAGGAACTGTATGCTCATGCACAAGTCCCATTTCCCAACTCTGTCCTCAACAAGGAGGCAACTTCGCCTAGATGGGCTCTATAAAGACCAGACCTCCCACTGATGATCTTTCTCAACCCATAAAATCAGCTAAAAATACAAAACAAAAAAACGCCCAACCAACGTGGCGGCGCTCTTCGCCTCACATACAATGTTCAAGTTGCAACCAGCCTGCATGCCATGGACTTCAACTTAGTGAAGCTGCCAGTGCCGCTCAAACTGAAATGCCTGACAGCGCCAATTGCCTGCATAAAAAAGTACAATATATTTCATAACAAATCTAACCGGCAGGTTAAAGCTTAAAGTGCATCAAAATTGATGTGCTCTATGATCCAATAACATCAATTAATTGACACAAACATGGTTTCTGAAAACACTACTAGTATTTGTTTCTTTCAAAATCCATTTGAAAAAAATCACGTTTGCAAGGCATCATAAAAACAACACCTAGCTCATTGGAAGACATTGTTACCCAATCGAACACATGGTTTACCAACCGAAACAGATCGTTCCTCAATATCCTCGGTTGAAACGTATTCTGGATAGTGATAAAGGCTCCAATTTTATCTGATATACACGTGAGTCAATAGTGGGGCCTTCTCCAGGACTGATGCAAAACCATCATTGGTGCGAAAGGTAAGGCACCAATGTAAAGGATAGATGACCCCACGATAGAAAGGTACATACCCCGATACTGGAGCGCACTATCACAAGTAGGTCATAACCATCATAATACTACATCAGTAATAATTGTATTGTGAAAGTCAGTCATATCGAGTCGTCTGCAAAAGTGATGAGATGGCAAATTAGTTTTTTCCCATCATAAATATGACCTCTGTGATACAAAGCTCCGAGATTTAATACTGTTGTCCAATGTCACCCCCCCCCCCTCCCCCATTGAATAACACATAGAACGTATGTATCCGTCATGTTTTAGTTTAGTCTGTGCACTACTACTAGTCATGTGATATGTTTGCAAAAGCTTTTTGGAAATGCTCATGTACACTAGATGTTGAGGCCTTAGGATGCCTTGGAGGCATTTCGTTGTTAAGAATAATTTATAATATTCATAACATGTTTGCCCCAGAGAATGAAAAAAATCCACTCAGCTTAAAAATTTTAGCTCAAGGTCAAATTTCATTCAAAATACTCCTCAGACAAGTTTTACTGAGGCGACGAGTCCGAAAATGACGTCCACTTTGCCCTAGGACACACTGTTTTTGAGATATCGACAAAAACGAAAAATGCCAACTCGGCACAAAAATTTTAGGTCAAGGTCAAAGTTCATCCCTGATAGCCCTCAGACATGTTAGTCTCCTTAGACATTGCCTGAATAGTTTTTGAGTTACCACGCGGAAACGAAGTCCAAAATACGACATAGATTTCATCCTCATGTACCTCAGATCCGGCTCCAAAACTATACAGCACATCCACATAATTTATCTGAACAGTCGTGAAAATTTCAAGTCGATCCGTCGAGGCGTTCTGGAGTTATCGCGCGGAAACGAAAACGGCAGAAGAAAAAAAGAGAAAAAAATTCTGACAAAACCTAAAGGCATTTCTGCCGAAATGTCTTAACATATATATAGTCAATACTTTCCATTATCTGATGACCAGTCCATTTATATGAATGCATAGTTAGTTATTTTTCTTGCATTTCTTCCCAGTCTGTCTTGCATTTAGGTTGGGATGCAATATATTTAATAAACCAGGGCATATAGAGATTTTCAGAATATTCTCTATGCACTTTTCTCCTCAGTTATAATGAGGAACAGATAATATAATGTAGCCATTTTGACCCCGATCGCGATATGGGGTGATTTTTGTTCTGCTATAAATTATGTGTGCTGGTCAAATTTATGCGTATATCTCAGGATCTCCTTGACTTGGAGCTACGAAATTTTAAACACATTCCTGAAGTAATGGTGCGTCAATTAAGGGCAGTTTGTCATGGAGTGGTTGTCCTGCGACGTAATGGGCTAAAACAGACTGAGGTAGTGAGGCAAAACAATATCACACAGGGGGATGTCAGCAAGATCCTGAAGAGGAACGCCGAGACAGGTGTGCCTACTCCTAGATCTCGCCCAGGACGTCCTATAAAGACAACAAGAAGACAGGACCGTTTGTTGATTCGCCTGTGTACTGTTGGCCGTACCATGCCAGCCAGGGCCATAGGTGTCCACGTATCCAAAACACTAGTGAACAGCCATTGGTTCGAGCTCGGTATCGTTCTAGGAGACCACTAAGGAAACCCCTGCGGAGTCAAAGACATCACGAGCGACGTCTGCAGTGGGCCAGGGGTTACCGCCATTTGGGACCACATCATCATGTCATATTTAGTGACGAAGCGAGATTTGAGGTGTACCGCCATGATGGACGCATCTGAGTTCGCAGACAAGTTGGAGAACTTTACCATGAAGCCTGTATCCTACCCAGGGTGCAGGCTGGAGGCGGTGGGATAACCATATGGGGAGCTTTCCACGCAGGTGGAAAAAGTGACCTTGTGATCCTGGTCGGCATTCTGGATCAACACCAGTACATACGCATCCTAGACCAAACAATGTTGCCATTCGCTCGAGGGGCCTTCCAGGACAATTTTTTGTTCCGGGATGACAATGTTCCTGCACACAGGGCTCATACAGTGGCCACTTTCCATCAGGATCAGGGGGTTGAGCACTTGCCATGGCCAGCGTGACCAGATATGAACCCCCATAGAGAACCTACGGGCTGAAGTAACCCGTCGGATCAACAACCTGGTTTGACGACCAACCAGTGTGGATGAATTGCGACAGGCTATGATGGACGCATGGGCCCATATAGCCCTGAACACCTTGAGGACCCTGTCTGAGGGTATGCCCCGCCGTGTGATGGCGCTACGAGCAGCCAGGGGAGGTCACATGCGATGCTGAACGTTGTTGGTGCTAGATGGCGTAATGACGCTCAATATTGTAAAGTTTCATGTATCTGTTGTTGCGTGTTGTTGAGATATTAAATTTGAAAATATAAATTATAAATCTATTGTTGGCACAAATTGGCGTTGGGTTGTTTGTTCTGGATCACAGTGTTTACCAGATTGAACATACAAGATAAAGAATGCACTAAGTATGAGGTTAGATGCTTATGAATGCAAGGCAAGACAAATTTCTTGCAAATAAAAACTAAAAGAAAATTTATGAGAATAAGAAAAAATAAAAAAATATATTCCATGATAAATGTCAACCCTGTAATTAGCATCGTCTCCCATGGCTTTTTGTCATATATGTAGTTTTTGTCATCATAACATAATGGATTCAATCAATACATGTTTTCAACATGACTTCTATGATATCATAGAAATGTTTTTAACATGACTTCAATGATATTATAAGCATGGGATGCAAAAATGAAAGATCTTGCAAGTGTTGCTTTTCATTAGCTCTTTATTGAAGAACATAATATATAGAACACAGTTTCACAAGGATAACAATACAGCTGTGAGTCAATTTTATCCACCATGCAGTGTTGATATGAACACGATTATGTCATTTTTCTGTATTTGATAGTCCAGCTCTCCAAGCAGCTCCCAGTCAGTATCATTGACTAACACAAGTATGCCTGGTCGAACTGTCTCTCCTTGTACGAATAGTTCTGGCCGTTCTTGGAGGAGGTTGTCTTTTATCCACACAAGAAGCTTCCGGATTGTCCAAGGAGACTCATTTTCTTGTAAGGAAATATCATGTGACTTTTTATTGTTAAAAAGTAGCTCTGCACCTCCACTGAATTCCAGGACAATTGGTAACGCCATCCTTCTTTTTACACTTGTATCAAGACAATATATTCGATGATGGGTATACATCCGATACACAACCTGTAAATATGATATGATAAACAAATAGAGTAACATGTAGACCTATGCAGAAGCACAACCAAAGATGCAAGCTAATAGTAAGCTAATAAATTAGTATAGTGATGAGCAAAGTAAATAAGATTACGCATCTCCACTTCTATGTTACATGGGTCAAACAGAGTCTCTGGTCCCAGAAACTTGTATATGGGTGATCTATACTCAAGGAAACAAGGATTCCTATATATACGGTAACTACTAGTGTGTGTCCTTCACCAGTTAACAGAGCGGTATGAATTGTCCAATATCGCCCATTCAATTGAAGTTATTTTGACAGAGCGCGCGATATTTTAAACTCAAACTCACTTAAAATAATAACTTGAGGATATATTAAATTACCACGTTCAGTGATGTAAATTTTGTCCTCGTCAAAATTGTGAATTTGGATGATTAATTTTCGAAGCGTCGTTCACGTCGCAAGGGAATTCCAACAGGTGTCAGCACCTTCAATATCATAGGAGGAGTCATTCAATGTTCGTGATAGTTAGGCACAACCTGATATTCACCAAGTGTTACAGACACTGAAAATTAGCTGCTGGTTGAAATAAAAATAAAAACTATTTTATTTTGAAAAAAAAAAACATTGGTCATAATCATTTCTTCTTGTGCTAGATTACCGTACACATTCTTACGGCAGCCTATTAGGGCCATACGACTTCTTTTTTTCAACTTGAATATTCAAGATGACAAGTTGAATATTCAAGATAACAACTCGAATATTCAAGATGACAAGTTGAATGTTCAAGTTAACAGGTTGAATATTCAAGTTAACAAGTTGAATATTCAAGTTAATAAGTTGAATATTCAAGTTAACAAGTTGAATATTCAAGTTAATAAGTTGAATATTCAAGATAACAACTTGAAAATTCAAGATGACAAGTTGAATGTTCAAGTTAACAAGTTGAATATTCAAGTTAACAAGTTGAATATTCAAGTTAATATAAGTTGAATATTCAAGATGACAACTTGAATATTCAAGATGATAAGTTGAATTTTCAAGATGACAACTTGAATATTCAAGATGATAAGTTGAATATTCAAGATGACAACTTGAATATTCAAGATGATAAGTTGAATATTCAAGATGACAACTTGAATATTCAAGATGATAAGTTGAATATTCAAGATGACGAAAGCCATATCATTACACTGTATTATTATTATTATTAATTATTATTATTATTATTATTATTATTATTACACTGTATTGGTGGTAATAGATTGATACTTACTCCCATATATATATACATGATTCATTTTTTGGTGACTTTGACCCACAATGACCTTCAGTGCTATAATTCAGGGCTATCACAGAATGTATAAATCATTTTTTGGAGACAAAACTCTTGAAGATAGAACTAAGATGTGTTATAAACAAATGAGAGTCATTAATCTGGTGCATTTTCTGGTGACCTTGATTGATCGAACTCCAGACAACTATGTGACAAAGTGCTACTTTGATAAAGGCATAAGAATACAAGTATGTATGTAATTGTACACATACACATGTACAATTGCTAAAATATATCGAGTAATCGCTGGTAGCTGCAGGACCATTGGTCCTATGTCATTGACTTCCAGTTTGACATCATGATTTTTTCATCTTGAATATTCAACTTTTCACCTTGATTCATCCTGAACATTCCAGTTACAACATCTTGAATATTCAAGTTGTTTTCTTGAATATTCAACTTGTCATCTCGAATATTCAACTTGTCATCTTGAATATTCAAGTTACACATCTTGAATATTCAACTTGTCATCTTGAATATTCAAGTTGAAAAAAAGAAGTCGTATCATATGGCCCTAATAGGCTGCCGTACATTCTGTATATGCAAAGTGAAATCGCCCACTCAGTGTGTTCGGATAGCGAATGATCAGCACTCAATTAAAATTTGTACCTTCTAGGGCAGAAGAGTTCTAGAAAATGTTGTGAGGTAACGATGTAAACAACAAAATATTATTCTCTCATTTTACAAGTTTCCACGTCATATACATATATGATAAATAAGTTGTGCTTACAAAATAATCAGATCAACTTGGAATATCTCTCGAGAAGCATTCAGAAACTATAAATTTGGGCGGGTCTTTGAGTGGGCGATAATAGAGTCAGTTGGATGCATGGCGACCACTGACTTCGGCCAAGTTCGGGCCATGCTGATATCGGCTCGTTGATGTTGGCTCATCTAATCAGACGACCTCGGCCCAGCCCTTTGGATTGGCTTTTGAACTCACAACATACCAAAAGCAAGGCTCATAGCATAGAGCCACTTAAAAAGAGCTCGGACGAGTCGAAAATTTCTGACCTGGGTACCAGTGTGGTCTGACCCGACCCGCCCCAGGACCCACAGTGGCTCGTGACCATATGTAAAAGCTTACATATGGTCACGAGCCACTGTGCCAGGACCCCTGTCCAAATATATCTCGAAAATTTGAATGGGACTCATTACAATTTCAACTTCAATAAGTTTATTTCAACACCAACGGCCATATCGTGATATAGTCCCCGCCGGGGAGTATTTCCCAGCACTCACAAAATGAGGGCCTAGCATATAATAGCATGGGATTTGGTATCCCAATATATACACTTGACATTATTACAGTGTATACCTGGCCTGTATTGGCGGGCTTACATTTTTTTTCAAATTCTAACCCCATCATATTCATCGCCCTCCTCAGCTTCCAAACTGGTGGTGTCTCCTATATATTACTCGTGATAAAGTCCCCGGGGACTATTTCCCTGACTCATGAAATACACCCAGTGCCAATCCGACATAGACATTTTCCCCAAAAAAACAACTCCCCATTTTTTACTCTAACCCCATCATATCCGTCGCCCTCTTTAGCTTCTAAACTAGTGGTGTCTCCCATATATTACTCGTGATATAGTCCCCGGGGACTATTTCCCTGAGCCCTGAAATACACCGAGTACCAATCCGACGTTCATATTTACCCCCCAAAAAAACAACTCCCCAACATTGAGAAGTACAATTCTGTTGTGAAACTGCATCCGTAAATTAGCGAGTCCCAATCCAACAAGCCAATCAGCATCACCACAGCGGGTAGGACGTAATCGGGGAAAGCCCTACAGCCGGGGCCCGGGAAACGCAAGTCAGACGAATGTGAACCCTTGGACTGAAAGCACGAAGAACGCTCGCACACCGCAGCCTGATTCTACTTGCAGCCGAGGATTCGTCTCATCTGCGACACTTGCCTAAGCAAGGTAATTGTCAACATATATACATCAGTGTTTTACAACATTGGTGTCAGAATAAAAGTGTATATGTCGCCTGGAAAACCAGATTGTCATCGGATTGAAAATTCGTGAAAAATCCGGCCAGACATTTTTTGCTTCACGCATGATTGACCGCAGGTGTGATTTCCACATGCGGATTAAAACTAGGTCACCAGTGTGAGCGCATGTATTGAAATTTTTCACCGTACCGTGTAGAATTCACCATATCCATTTCAAATCCAATATCGTGTGTATTCAATACTGTTTACAAATTTGACTTTGCAAGTTGTCCTTCCTATTCAATAACATTACAATCACAGTAATAGAAAATAGTTGACAGTTTTGATTAGATTACAGTCACCAAGTTTGGACATACAGTTAATAACTTGTGCGTGTATTAGTCCCAACAGACTCATTGATAAATCCGTATAAATTTTCACGGCTTATAGAATCGTGTTTGGTCATTTGCTGATTTAAAGTTGGTGTGACTTACACTCTAGTATTAATTCAACCAAGTGACTGATAATTTATTGCAAATCATTCTAGATCTATATTGTCATGATTCGTGATAAATACCGAAATGTGTCTGTTGTGAAAATGTTGTAACCATACATACATATTAGTAAATAGGTATTACTTTGCTGAATTTCTGATTAATTTCGCGGTAATCATAGATTGATTGACACGTACCTATACATTTAGCTCATAACTAGATCTACATCATATTCATTCCACAATATACTGGTCAAATATTATTTGTGTACTGTTCCCAACAGATTCATTGGTAATTGTATATTTGGACTTTGTTACTTTCCCAGTAAATAATTTCGGGTCACTTGTTAATTTAGGTGTGGTGTGAGATACACTCTGATACTTACATTGATTTCGTGACCAGTAAGTGGTAATACAGTTCAAAATTATTGCTTGCCACAATTAGTGACAAATTAAGTGGATCTGTTGTGGAATTGTTGTCATATAATTTATATGTGTAATACTTTGAACCCATCATAATTATTCGCTGACATTTGTAGCCGCACACATCAGGTGAAAACAAACAATTGTTGAATCATCAACAGTGACCAAATCGCTTACTTAAGTGGTACTAATACTAAACAAGACTAGTATTATACTACGTTGTCATTGTGATATCAAATTGATTATGTAATAATTGTCTTGCATGTGATGTGATATTTATTTGTGTATTGTATTATTTATTGCTCGCTTGTGATATTTATTGAGTTATAAACTCAAGAATTGTGTGTATTGATTGAATATTGTATATGTATTGAGTATATTCAGTATTTGCATGTATTTATCAATTGTATGTTAATGTAAACGGTCATTGTATTTTGACACGTACTCGAGCTTACATCACGTATATGTTATTAAAGTAATTGGTATTTATAAGTGTATCAATATTTGTGTGTTTCAATATTGATATTGGTGTAAACAGCTAAACCAAACTATTCATTATATATCTATTGTATGTAATTGTTACAGCCACTAAAAGAATTATTGTAATTTACAATAGGTAATTTGGATATAAATATACAGTAACTAGTGTATAATAATTATAAAATCGGTATAGGTGAATTCCTATTGTAACCTCGTAGGTAAAGATCAAACAGGTTAATAATTACAATCATTGTAACTGTGGTAGGGAACATTGTAAGCATGGATATAAATAAGGCTTCAGTGGAGGAACTTCAGAAGTTGCCTCAGATTGGGAAACAAAAAGCTAGGGAGATAGCTAAAATCCAGTCTCCCGACAAGGAAATTGATCTGCTGCAATTGGTTACTGTAACCAATTTGCCCAGTCGACACTTCACCGAGTTGATTGCATCTGGTGTCCTCCAACCTATTCCAGAAGGTACGTCTGCTAGTGATGAATCATCAGAAATGACTACAGTTGTGGAATCTGGAATGGACCAACAGTATGCCACAAAGACTGAACTACAACAGCTCAGAGGAGAAATCACAGGAGGATTTGACAAGCTGGCAGAGGAGATGTCCCAACTGAGAACTGACATGACGGATTTGATCAAGTCACTGGGGTTTCAACCACACCCTAACCAACCACCTGCGAGGAACTGGTCGTTTCCACCGACTCAGATGCCCACACCGGGAGTTGTGGGTGAGAAGTTTCCATCAGCCGACCAAGAGGATGTTGACACTGTCATTAAAACCAGTGGACCACAGTTTCTTGGATTTCCAGAGAAGTCGAAGGTACTGGAGCACATGTGGGACCGAGAACCCAAGCCGTTGGCAGATCATGAAACCTGCATTGCACGTATAGGTTACCCCCAGGATGGAGTGTACTCCAGCACAAGTCCAAAATCATCAGGGGGAGGAAAAGCAGAGGAGCCTCTGAAGAATGCGGAGCCTGAGCAGAAGCCTGGTCAAAATGAACCTCCCAAGGATGAAACTAGACCCCGAGACCATACTCAAGAACAAGGCGGGACAGAAGTCACGAAACGGGTGGACACAAAACATTCCTTGCCTCCACCAAATCCTTCAAGTAGGAGTCGGAATTACGGTTCGGAGTCTGAAGAATCTGATGATGACGATGACTGCCTGGATTCCAGTGAAGACAAAAAGGAGCGTGAAAGCGAGGAGGAAGTCCGACACAGACGTCAGAACCATGGCGAGGACCCTAACCAAAAATTGGCAACCTTCCATGGCGAACCTGAAAACTGGAGTAGTATTTACTTCCAGTTCGAGCAAATGGCGAAAACCAACCAATTGGAAGCCAGAACCAAAAGAAAGAAACTACTGCTGTGTCTGCAGGACAAGGACATTGAATTCTTGCAGTCTAGACCATCTCTGTCCAGGAAGCCATATATGGACCTGATAAAGAGGCTGAAGAAGCGATATTGTCAGGAAGATTTGCCTTCCATCATCAGGAAGCAGTTGGGTTCGGCTCAACAACAAGAAGGTGAGGATCTCGACGACTACGCGGACCAAGTGCACCGGCTGGTCACTGACAGGTACCCAAGTGCCCACACCAGCATGGTCAATGCCCTAGCCATGGATTCTCTTCTTAAGAGCTGCAAGAACAAGTCAGATGCCTCCAGAGCCGTTGAGCGAAATCCGTCAACACTGGACAGAGCTTTGAAACATGTGAAGAGTTCCGTTCACAACCAGAAGACCTTCCACCAGAAGAGCTATACAATACGACAGGTGTCATTTGTCGAGCCGATCTGCAAGGACGAGCTGAAGACTGTCAAAGCAGTCAGCCCAAAAGGACTAGAACTCAACCAGATAGTAGACTGCCTATGTAACCTTCTGGCACACTGCCAGAACAGCTCCAGATCTCAGGAGTCCGAAGACAACAACCAAACTTCAACTTCAAAGGATGTCTGCTTCCGTTGTTGTAGCCCAGGACATTCTGCTGCAATTTGCTCTACCAGAACAATCATCAACCGACGGGACTACTACAGATCACCACAGTGATACCGTGCAGGTGCCTCGCTTACTTGCTCAAACCAGACGTCAAACTCCAACGGGTTGATGAAGTAGGGCGTTCGTCAACCTACCCACAGCAGGGCCCAATACCAGCGACAGAAGAGCTGACCGAATCTGAATGTCTGGGTCAGTTTTCGATGCGGTGGGATGCTCCCTCTGTTCTGTCAACTGATCCTGATGTTCAAACTGGTCACGTACTCAGCGTGACTCTCACCAAGCAAAGAGCAGCAGGATCCATGTGTGGAACAGCAGGATTGTCCCGAAACAAATCAGAGAGACCGGTAATCCGAAGCACCAAGATCCATGTTCGGAGTGGCGGGATTCTCCTTCTGCTTTGTTCGTGGATCAGGATGGTCATTGATAGAAGGAGACAGGGGAACTTCGATAACATCAGACCAGTATCACGATCCGAACCGGAACAACCAGATCCAGATCCGGAATTCGAAGTTCCAGATGGACCCCAAAATCAAAGACGGGACCGGCAAAGGGATCAAGAGACATCAGAGATCCAAGGTGACTGGGGCCTGACTCGCCTATTTGAAGAGCCAACCCAATCGAGAGCGGGAAGAAGGGTCAGGCCACCTGCAGACCTGGCGGACTACGAGCAGTAGGATCACACAATTCTAGATAAGTTACTTAATAACTAACCCTGAATTTGGTCACTCCGGATAATGTCTAAATTGTGTATTCTAAATTTCCGCAGAAATCGGTGAGAATTCCTTTCTGATTTCCTAATTTGTATTCCAATGTTTTATTTGTTTTTGGAACTGGTGAGAATTTCTCTCTGGTTCCCTAACTGTCTGTTTTGAACTTGCAGAGATGGAGATCGTTGATGAATCAGAATTCATCCCCGACTATGACGAGACTCTTCTCGAGGAGTCGGTGTCAACGGCCCTGTCCGGAACCTCGGAGACTCATGCTGAGACTCGGCTGGTAACAGCTAGTGCCGACAGTCTGCGTGGGCCCTCTGACCGGCCACCCTCAGTGAAGCGCACTGCCGACGGCAAAGTCAAACAGTTGAAGGTGTGCACCATCTGCAAGGAGCCTACTCAAGCGGCCATGAAGCGTCATCTGATAGACTGCCACCTGCCCTGGTATGTGCGGCCCGACCACTGTTGCTTCCGGTGTCAGAAATCCGAACTCAGCCGAGCCTTCTTGATTGCCTGTCACGAGTCCAAACCTGACCACTTAGAGGAGGACTTCTTCACCGACCGACGGCTGACACAATGGGTAGGCCAGATGAATGGTTTGCTTAACTTCCTCCGGCAGGAATTTTGCTGTTCTACCCTGCAGGACCTACTCCAGCTGGTGATCGAACAGCGCCTCTACAATGACGACCGGTCGCAGAACATTCCGCCGTCCTACCAGCAGCTTTTCCACAGCTTTGAGGTGCTGAACGGGAGACCGGACCGTATGGAGGTGTTTGCTCTGATCCCGCCGAGCTCTGTCGCCTGTCTGACTCACTGGTCTATCGTGATCAAGCTGATTGTCGCGCTGGATGAACGCCAGGTCCGCTTGCCGGATATTATCCAACCGATACAGCCAGTCATCCCCGGGCTGCAGCTCATCACCATCGATGCTCATGCTCACCTCGAGAAGTTCCTTGGAGGAGATGGTCACGTCAACCTTCCACGACTAGAGGCCAACACCCCAGAGGGACAGCGTGTTGCACTGGACAGGATTGTGGCGAGCCTCAACTTTCCTGGTTTCGGGCGCTTCCTGCCCCGTTTGGAGAAGTTGTCTGGTGTGAGTTTCACACTGGGGTACCATCCGACGGTGGTTGGTCGCTCTCGGGACGAGGTGACGGATGTCCACTGGGCAGAACTGCGGATTGCCGTGGCGCGGCCTGACTGTGTTGGGGTCGGAGAGATCGGTCTCGACTACTTCCGGCAGACCAAGGAGGAAGAGCACAACCGCCAACGGGAGTACTTCAGAGTTGTACTGGGAATTGCCTTGGAGCGACGGCTTCCAGTAGTGCTGCACATCCGAGATGCATTTGGGTCCGATCAAGCGACCTCGGACGGTCTACGGATCCTCCAGGATGTCCTGCCGCGACAGCACCCCGTCTATCTTCATTGTTTTTCGGGAACAGTGAATGCAGCCAAACGGTGGACCTCAGCCTTCCCAAACGTCCGGTTCGGCATCGGAAAGACACTTCTCCGCGCGGGAGAGCCTACCACCCAGATGCTCAAGGCCATGGAGGGTCATCGTTTGCTGCTGGAGAGCGACGCGGGGTACCAAAGCCCGACACCATTCGCCTTACGGCCCATCATCCAGCGGATCGCGCGAGTCCGGAACTTCCCGCCGACACTGATCGCCCTCCAGGCCCGTCAGAACGCCCTCCGGTTCTTCTGGGGGGAGGGAGAGTCTAAGAAATAGTCGATTGTGATATATATGTATTGTGTGCCTGAAATTCATTTTAAATTTGTTCCTGTAGTGGCTGGAAGCTGTCCTGGGATGGCGGCATTTTGCCTCTGCCTGGGATGGAAGTAAGGTCGCTACAGAGGGTGTATGTAAAATCAAGTGGATTTTCAGTTACGAGTGTGGCCATGACATAGCTCGTGTGTTTTGTGCCTGATGTGTAAATGCAATTAGTATGCCTGTGGTGTGTATTCATATTCCCGTTGTCCAGTTACGAGTAGTAACCAGGAAGTTTGTCATGGTGGTAGTTTTTATGGTTTTAAGGTTCCACGTAGCCAGGGTTACGAGTTGTAACAGTCTGAAATGTTTTATCATGTTATCCAGTATTATTCAGAGTTACGAGTTGTAACAAGTTGAGTTCATGTATATATTGTTACCATTCAGTATTGCCGCTGCTCAGTATTGTAACTCTGCCCCCTTTGGGTTGGTGGGATATTCCCCCTGATTCTGAGGAGTGCACAGAGGTTAGGCTAGGTTGCCTGTTTAGTTCACGAATGTCATCACTACAGTTTTAGGAGTTTTAATGGTCACACATTAGTCCGTGTACTCGTCCTTCTTCAGAACGCCCACCAGTATTTCCTCTAGCTTTCAACAGGATAGTCCGGAATCCTTCAAAACGGGGGAGGATGTTGTGAAACTGCATCCGTAAATTAGCGAGTCCCAATCCAACAAGCCAATCAGCATCACCACAGCGGGTAGGACGTAATCGGGGAAAGCCCTACAGCCGGGGCCCGGGAAACGCAAGTCAGACGAATGTGAACCCTTGGACTGAAAGCACGAAGAACGCTCGCACACCGCAGCCTGATTCTACTTGCAGCCGAGGATTCGTCTCATCTGCGACACTTGCCTAAGCAAGGTAATTGTCAACATATATACATCAGTGTTTTACAACAATTCCATAGCGTTACATAAAAAATATAGATGTTGAAAGGGAATGCATAGAAGCCAAGGCTTATAACGTTGAAATTCCCGAATGGAAAGTTACATTTTTAACTACACATATACAAAAACAATAAAGATAAAAATACAGAAAAAGAAAAAAAAAAAGATACATGAAAAGGATAAAAAGTAAAGTCATTGGAGCAATTTGTAACACGTAGAGGCCTGTCATCGATCTTTGACACATATTATTTGTTTCGTTTGTGTTTATTTTCAACGATATAGCTGGCAATCTCACTGAAAAATAGAATGATAAAGTAAAAGCAGTGATTGCACACTGATCGGACATAGCTAGTGTTTTGCTCACTGGCGCCTCTCCAAAGGCACTGTGACACCATAATTATCAATGCTTATATCCCTGAACTTGGCAAAGATCTATATCAAATATTGTCTGGTGAAGTGTGTTCATGTGTGGATTGTGAATAAAACTCGTTTTTATGGAGTGGATTTGTTGTTTTTGTCTTCTTTTCACATGAAAAAAGGACTTTTCAAATGCAGTCTAATAATCAATGCACACAATGTTTTGAATGTACAATGTATTAACACATTCAACTTGTGAATATTTACATGTTCACATATACTACCTTGGAATATATGATAGATGATAGAAAAGAAATATTTGTTGAGTAATTGAGAATTTATAAATAGTACATACATCTACTTGAAATTGTGAGATGATCGCCGCACCATTGCAAAACCCAGCTCTTTAGTTAGTTTCACACTGAATTTTCAAAAATATTATCCTGATAAACCTCCCAACATGAACATGTAAATTACCATACAAACCTCGCTCATCGAACATTTCCCGTGGAAGAAACAGGGTCACGTTATGATCGTTTTTATGTCTGTGCCAACCTTTCAGACTTTTTCACAGATACATTGGGCGCATGTCATTACAACTCACGAGATGAAAACAACAAACACCATATCGTGATATACGTCCTGCTTATTTCGGACGTTATGATTTTAGTGTGTGCCTCCATCCACCCCACAACCTCCCTCCAGGATTCTCCAAGATATAGAATTTGACTGATAACCTGGTGTTACTGTTGTAACTGAACAAGCTTCATCATAATGTAGCGGGACCTATTTCTTGAGAATGCCGCTAATGTTTATCGCAACTATTCTTTATTCGTTCTTGGGTACGGATGACGAAATTCGTCCTAGGTAATTGTATGACCCGCTCTGAATTCAGGTATCTGTCGACTCGTCGAGACCCTTTTATTAAGGCATTTCGGAAGAAATGCCTTTATGGTTTTAGCAGAATTTTTTTTTCCGCCGTTTTGGTTTACGACCGATAACTTTAGTTTGCCTCGATGTATCTTCGCCAATTTCAGCATTGTTCAGACATATTATGTGGAAGAACCCTATTGTTTTTCAGCCGGCTCCAAGGTCCGTGAGGTCCGTGAGGTCCATGAGGATGAAATCAATGTTGTTTTTTGGATTTTGTTTCCGCACAGACAATGGCTGCAAAACTTGGCACGGAGGTTCATATATCAACAGGGAAGAACCCTATTGATTTTGGGATCAATCCGTCAAACGACCTTTGACCTGGAGGTCGGAAGGGTTTTCGCCCAGTCATCCTTGAGGTTTCCTGCATATCTTGGAAACGGTACGTCATAGAGCGAAATGGACATCATTTTCGGACTCGTCGCCCTAGGCAAACATGTCTGAGGGGTATTAAGGCCTACGACCTTGACCTTGAATTTTTCTGCCGAGTCGGCATTTTTTGTTTCGTCGATATCTTGGAAACGGTGCGTCGTAGAGCGAGGCACTAGACAAACATGTCTAAGGGATACTATCGATGAACTTTGACCTTCACCTAAAATTTCTTTGCTGAGTCGGCATTTTTAGGTTACCGGACCTATGGTCCGATAACCTATTGCCGTGGCGTTGCGTCCGTTGTCCGTCCGTCCGTCCGTCGTCGTCGTCGTCGTCGTCGTCCATCCACATTTTTATCTTTAAAGTTTACGGTCCAATCTTTCTGAAAATTTGGGAAAAGATACCTTAAAATAATTTGAGAAGGATGTATTTCTTATTTTTTTTATGTTTTTTTTCAAATGGCGGCCGTTTTTGTCGAAAACCCCTCAATTTTGAACTTTGGCAGCCGTTTTCTCCAAAACTGTATGATCAGATTTGGGATTTTTGTTTCAAAAGATTCTCGTTATGTACCTCTGTGATGTGTATAGGTTTGGTTGCCCTAGAATCGCCGGTCTGCGTATAGCGGCCATTTTGAATTTTTTGATGGGTCGGCGGAAAAATTTTTTTTTTTGCCTCAAATTGCATTACTATCCATTTTGGGCCATCTCTAGGCAAAAAAAATATAAAATTTACACCCTTTGAGAAAAATTTTTGAAATTTTGATGACCTTGAAAGGTCAAAACAGCCATTTTGGGGTAAAAATGCCCAGATTTGCCTCTACAGAATGATGAAATGCTTGTAGATAGAGCTTAAGTTTGCATTATGAGCATATAGGAAGTCATATATGGAACAACTGATGATGACCTTGACCTTGACCTCAGATGACCTTGAGTGCTAAATGTCCGATGTGAAATGTGTAAATTAGCCACCGAGGCTTAAGCACTTGCACATACAGGTTAGGATTGTGTATAAGCTTACAAGAACTCATGTATATATTTATAGCACATCTCTTGGAGACCTTGAATTTGACCTTATATATGACCTTGAAATCCAAATCTCACAACCTTGCCTGACCTGATATCTGTAAATTGGCCTCTACAGACAAAATACTTGTTGATAGAGCTTATATGTTTGTATTATGAACATATATGAAGTCATTTGCACTATTATGCAGCATACCTAATGGTGATATTGCAGTTCACAAAGATGACCTTGATTGGTAAATCTCAAACTCATATGTCACTTGCAATGCTTTTAAAGCCAAAATTGTCCGGTAACCTATCTTAGCCCTTGGGCTAGTTTTTGTTTTCGTCGATATCTCAGAAACGGTGCGTCGTAGAGTGAAATGGATGTTATTTTCGGACTTGTCGCCCTAGACAAACATGTCAGAGGGGTATTATGAATGAACTTTGTACTTGACCTGAAACTTTTCTGCCGAGTCAGCATTTTTTCGTTTTCGTCGATATCTCGGAAACGATGCGTCGTATAGCGAAACGGACGTTATTTTCCTGCTCGTGGCACTAGACAAACATGTCTAAGGGGTATTATGGATGAACTTTGACCTTGACCTGAAATTTTTTCGCCGAGTCGGCATTTTTCGTTTTCGTCGATATCTCGGAAACAGTGCATCATAGAGCGAAACGAACGTTATTTTTGCACTCGCGGCATTAGACAAACATGTCTAAGGGGTATTATGGATAAACTTTGACCTTGACTTGAAATTTTTTCGCCGAGTCGGCAGTTTTCGTTTTCCTCGACATCTTGGAAACAGTGAGTCGTAGAGCATTGTAGAGCCCATGGTAAACATGTTATAATTATTACAAATAAGTCTTAACACTGAAATGCCTCCAAGACATCTTTAGGCCTTGACGTCTAGTTTTGACTTGAATGAACCAGGGGTGAAAACACAATGATTTTATGATACTGACTCTATCTCGGCACTCTATCTGATGTCATTTGTATCCCAACAGGTGTGCATCTCATTGGCGGCATTTAGCCGGCATATATTGATAATCGACTAGTAACTAGATTGTGTCACAAGTCATGCATACAGAAACAAGTTTTATCTTGAACAAATAAATTTTACTTGTTGTGATGATTGTGCAAAATCAATTATGGCTGTTTCATGATAAAATTATCAGACCTTTGAACAGGATGTTTACAGCTTCCATTTTTTTTGCCAGGTGATGCAGACAAACATATCAGCATGAACATAGATGTGGTCGGGCGTATCCGTCCCTCCGTCAGGGGGGAGGGGCCGAGTACACACATTGTAGACAACAACAACCGCATGGCCAACCGGGCTGGTGGAACTTACTTCACGTATGTGTCTGACCTGAATTTGATTGAAAATTACTTACTTTTGCAACATCAATGAATGAGCTTTCACAACAATTTCAACTGTCATAACAGTTTCAGTAATGAGTCTTAATCTCCTTGATTTTATCTTGTTCGATTCAGGTTTCCCAACCTACACAGACAGGATGCTACTAATGCGGATGTCCTTCAGTCGAGTGTCAACCCTCTGGTTGAACTCTTTGTGGCTGGTTTCAACACTTGCTTGATAGTATCTGGGGAGACTGGTGCTGGCAAATCTTTCACCATTTCGGGCGAGGGCGGAGCAAGGGCCGGCATTGTGCCGATGCTGTTGGAGCAAGTTTTTGAACGATTTGAAAATGGTATGCTCTGTTATCTGAGTTTATAGATCGATAGATGATCGTGATATAATAATCTACACACAAATTTCAGTTGTAAATTAATCTTACATACACATAATTTTCCCCATTTTTACAGCTGGACAAAAGTTATATGACAACCATTTGCACAGCAACACTGTGACGATGCAGATGTACGAGGTTTACAATGAACTCATCAAGGACCTGCTAGTTGTGCCGGGAGTACACCAGGAGTATCTGGATGTGGACGAGAGCCCGGAGAAAGGAGCATTCATTCGGGTACGTGATAGCTTCTTGTATCTACATGTAGGTACCATCCACCATGAATATTGGCTTCAAACTGTTTCCTCAAAAAGTTCTCGAACAGGAACCACTGTGTGAAATAAAAAATAGAAATGATATTTGTAGAATTGAACAAAACTTCTCTGTTTGTTTCATGAAGAATTTGACATCAGCGACCTTGTCGTCCTCGTCTGATGGATCCACCACATTCAGACAGGCCTTCAATCGTCGCTCAGAAACGCACACAGACTTTGGACCTGCCAAAAACCACTCATGGGTCGTTATACAGATTGATCTGTCACTGGTATGATTTGTAGTATTTATACTTTCTGACCATCAAATCTGTCAAATACATGTACTATACAGTGAAATTTATTCCATATCGGTCAATATCATGAACAATTATGTCAGTGAATCAATGCAAGAAAATTATGTGATTTTTGTAACTCTTTTGTCTAATAAGTGATGTCGTCTTGTCTTTGATGATCAAGTCATGTTTATTGGAAGCTCCATTTAGAAATTCATGGTCTCATTCGTCTCACAGAAAACTCAAGAGAATCCTCTTCCAAACAAATCCCGCTTTACGGTGGTCCTGACTCCGGGGATCGAGAAACTTCAGGACGACTCAGCTCAGATTCGTCTGAGAGAGGGTCCTACACTGAGCAAGTCCCTTGTCGCCTTCAGCCAAGTCATCGCCAGCCTTGCCAACCAGCCGTATGCCAGCCGTGTCATCAACTATGTGTATGTAAACATCATCACACAAAAATCAATAAAAACTGTATGAGTTTACCTTTATAAAAGTGGTGGCTTCAGCATGCATGAGAAAAAAGACACATACCGGGGTACTCATGAAATAATTCTGAGTACTTTCACATGGCAAAAAGAAGAAAATGTGAAATATATATTTAAGAATCTTTAATTTTCCAATTCTCCTGATATATCGGCTAGTGACTCTCGACTGACCTACCTGTTGCGAGATGAACTTGGTGGGAACTTCAAGACGAGGGTGCTGATGTGTTTCAAGCCACAGTCGGATCCCGAGTCAGTGGGTGCATGTCTCTCGCTTGCATCGCAGCTCGCTCTCGTCAAAAACTTCCCCGTCCTCAATGAACCACTGGCACAGGTTGGCAATTTATAAATGATAGTAAGTATGGCACTAAATACATGTCAATTAAAAATAATAAAAGGGTTAATTGTTTGAATTGGATGCTGACTTCCCACTGTATACGGGCCCAAGGGCCTGAAATACAGAGCAATACATGTAAACTAACGTTGTGAAAAATACCGTACTTCTTGTATCCGTAGCAACTGATCTGCCAGTATCGTGCTAAGATCTACAACCTGCAGCAGCAGCTGGGAGCGGGGGCTGGTTTCGCTGAGCCTACGCAGCTACATGACGTGGCGGATGAACTCCGCAAGGTGCAGACTGATAATGTGAGTAACTTGAGAGTGTGGAACTCAAAACTAAGCTGAGATGCTACATGTGGGAAAAAAATCCAGTAGCAACAAATTTTGATGATATCAATTTTGAATTTGTTTTGTGTCTCAGTCATGAGTTTTGATGAGCAAAACTCAACTTTTATGAAATCACAGTCAGATTCTTGCTGAATTTTGTTCTGAAGTTTTCTGACTATTTACAGTTGCAGTACCGAGACCAGAATGAGCGTCTTCACCTTCGTCTTGAGCAGCTACAGAGCAAGTTTGGTAACCTAGCAACCGCCAAAACTGACCTTTCCTCACAGCTGCTGATGACAGAAGAAGAAAAACTGAAGGTTTGAGATTTTTTTTTTTTTAGTGATCATCTTGTAAAAATTTGGTGCTATCAATGGATACATCGGTACTTGCAAAGATAAAATATGTTATAAAATCAATATTTCTGATTGGTCAGATCTCCAAGACGCTTGTTGAGATGCAGATTGAGAACAACCGACTGAAGGAGGAGGCTGAGGCAGCCAAGTTTGAGCTCACCAACAAGGTACAGCTCTGCGAAATTCAAACTGTATTAAATTTTGAAATGCCTATGATTATTAAAAACATTAGGGAAGACATCATACTAAGAATTGACCAATGGTCTCAGGTGACACAAAGGAGGTATTTTTGATCCACAAGTGGCCATGGCACTCAAGATAGGGGTCGCGTATATCGATCATTCCTTATTTGTTGTACTGTCCTATGTGTTGATTCCAGGTGATTGTGCTGGAGAACAGTCTGATGGAGATGGAATTAGAGAAGGAGAAGGCTGCCAAGGCGGCCAAGAACTACCGCGAGAGACTGGGCGAGGTCGAGCGAGATCGTAAGGAGCTGGCGGACGAGTACGTCACACTGAAGAGCAACTTTGTCGCAGTCTCTGGAGCTCACGAGAGGGAGGTGGGTTGTGTTAGATGAATTTTCATTTGCACAGCAATTAGGTTTATCTGTTCCTGGTGATTCCTGTTGATGCTTTATAGATTGCAAGTATTAGCTTAAAGAGAGCTATATAGCTTATTGTTCACCGCTGTCTGGTAAAATTCGCAAAGCTTAACAGTTTTAACATGTTCTGAGTGGTAACAACAGCTTAACATGTTCTGAGTGGTAGCTTTTTTTGGCAGGTTGCCAAGAATGAAGAGTTGAGTATTGAGCTGTTGAACCTGGTGAACGCGAAGGTTGCACTAATGCGTCAGCTGGATGGTCGAGACTCGGCTGGGAGTGGTGACGCGGAGGTGGACCGTATCCGGGCCATCATCTCACGCTTCTCCAAAAAGGTCAGGATCTTGTGGATTCACATAAAGTTGAGTGGAATCAAAGTTATCTTTAGTCTGACTCGGTATAGTCTGATAAAATCGTTTAAAAAGTTACATCCACCGAAAAAAATTTGTGGACAAGTTCTGAATATTTTTTAAAAGTCAAATTTGGTTCATTATTTGAAAGAAATTCCCTGTTGATTCTTTTGCCAGACTGAAGACCTTAACGGCATAAAACAAGACCGAGACAGTGTTGAAAAATCTGTAAGTTATCATGCACAGATGTTTTGCCTCCATCATGCTGTTCTTATTTGAATACATGAAAATGATTATACCTCCGTTTCAGTTGTTTGGAGACCAGCGTAGATTCCAAGGTCAGATTGACCGACTGCGTATCCAGTACGATGACACACAGAAATTCATGGAAGGCAAAATGTGAGTGCCATTCACTTGTGACATGATCCAACAGCTCCCACGTCTTCTTACATCCATACTCTAACTTTTTGGGGGATTTTATTGCTTGACTATCTGTTACTTGCTCAGGCTGTCCCTGCAGAGGCAAGTCAAACAGCTCAGAAACCAACAGAGAGAGAAGCAGAAACAAGTCTCGGAGCTAAATGCTGTAAGTAGAAGTAGCTATGATCTTTTCCGAGAACAGAGAGTACTTGTGGAAATATTGTTTGTTTACGAAAGTTATTTGTTTGCCTCCCAGCAACTGATCACCCTGCGGAATACCAATGACCAGTTGACCATGCAGAACAACAGACTTCAGCACAAGCTTAAGAGTGTCAACGATGAGTTCAAGTCTCGACTCGTCAAATATGTAGAGGACATATCAGTGAGTCGTACATGAAGAGTGTAGAAGAGCATACAAGATCATACAAAAACAAAGACAGAGAGATCATAGTGAAAAAGAATACCTATTGATGAACTTCTCGTTAAAAGTAGGAACAAAATAGAAAAGCGAATCTCCTACTCCTTTACAGCACTTTGTGGACAAGGAGGTCGGTAAGAAGGACGGGGCGAGGTTCCGGACGTATGTAGATGACATGATCAAGGACCTGCGCAAGGCGTACAAAATCCGAGAGGAACAGCTCAGCCAGGCCGCACAAAAGTACAAGCGCAGCATGGAAGTCACCACACGCAAACATGAAGAGCTTCTGGTGGCTTACAGGTGTGTGAAAGTGTGTTTTCTTCCAAGCTGATTTAGGTGCTGAGAAGCGTTTCGAACAATAAAAAATCCTGGAGTGCTAATTTGATTAAAAGTTATGCGACTATAAAATTTAGACCATGGAGAGCACTGTAGCCAAGAGCTTGATATAGTGGATGTCCCTTCTTTCGTTCCTTCTTCATGTTGATTGTGACGTTATTTCGCCTAGTTTCCTCTTGATCCAATGCACTTCAAAGCAACAATCACTAATGCTAGTTATGAAACATGATTGACACCCTGCCACCCCTGGTGCAGGGAGCTGAGGGAGCAGGTTGAGACCCATGGACTGGATGACGTGGACCTGGGCCCAGACGAGCACAAGCTCCAGCTCTCCGACTCAGACCTGCACTCCCGCCAGCAGAAGGAGATCAACCGGCTCCGAGAGGACCTCAGCCAGAGCCAGACAGAGGTCGAGAGTCTCCGCATCAGGGTCTGTACGGGAGTTGAACAGGAGATCGCTGGTGTTTTTATTGTGGTTTGCGGATCATTGTATCCCCCGAACGACTTGAACATCTGTGATCAATCCAATACCCTGTAATATGAAAACAAATAGCACTGGATTCTTGTTCAGAATAGAGAACTGATGTTTTTAGTGAAAACAGATCGATATTATCAAATAAGTTAACCTTAATTTTACTAGTTAAGTCTATTATTGACCACAATTAAAATAGTTAGGATGAGAAACATTTATTATTAAGCTCAACAAGGTGAAGGTTTTGTCCAGTACAGATTTCATGAGTGTAACCGAATAAGTTAACCTTATCATTACTAGTTAAGTCTATTATTGACCACAATAAAAATAGTTAAGACAAGAAATATTTATTATTGGGCTCAATAAGGTAAAGGTTCTGTCCAGTAGAGGTTTTACGGCTGTAACCAAATAATTTAACATTATTTTTGCTAGTTAAATTTATCATTGACCTCAGTAATAATAGTTAAGACGAGAAACATTTGTTATTGAGCTCAACAAGGTAAATGTTTTGTCCAGTGGAGATATCTGGGTGTAACTGAATAAGTTAACATTATTTTCACTAAAACATTGATCTGGCTCGAAGTTCATCATCTTGAAATGCAGTTTTGGTCAACTTTTACTCTGAATTTCAACTTGAAACCACGTTTGATACATATTATGAGTCAAAATAAAACTTATAGTAAAAAGTTCAATCTGGCTCCAATTTCGTCATCTTGAAATGCAGTTTTGTTAGCTTTTACTTTGAATTTCAGCTTGAAACCAAGTTTGGCACATATTATGAGTTAGAATATAACTTATAGCGAAAAGTTTGATCTGTCTCCAATTTTGTCATCTTCAAATGCAGTTTTGGTCAAATTGTACTTTGAATTTCAACTTGGAAACAAGTTTGTCACATATTATGAGTTAATATATAAATTATGGTGAAAAGTTCGATCTGGCTCCAATTTCATGATCTTGGAATGCAGTTTTGGGTAATTTTTACTTTGAATTTCAACTTGGAACAAAGTATGTCAAAAATCCTGAGTTGCAATATAACTTTAGGTGAAAAGTTTGATCTGGCTGTGATTTCGTTTTTGTTATCGAACATGTCAAAATGGACATTCATATGCAGTGGTTTCAGTGGTGATCTTGAATTCGCCCTTCAATAACCTTGAAAGATTAATGCAGCAATTTTGGTGGGAAAAAAACAGTTGTGGCCTAAGATTTGACATTTTTCTGGTAATCTTCTCTATCCCTTGTTCTAGTTTTTCACACTTATTAAGGCATTTCGGCAGAAATGCCTTTATGGTTTTAGCAGAATTTTTTTTTTTTTTTTTTTTTTTTTTTTTCTTCTTCCGCCACTTTTGGTTTCCGGACGATAACTTTAGATTGCCTTGACGGATCCTTGTCAAATTTTCACCGCAAGTCAGAAATGATATGAGGAAGAACCCTATTCTTTTTGAGCCGGATCGGAGGTCCGTGAGGTCCGTGAGGATGAAATCAAGGCTAATTTTAAGACTTGGTTTCCGGACGATAACTGGAAAAATATTTATGCAATAGTTGCAGAACTCTGCATGGAGGTTCATATGCCACCAGGGAAGAACCCTATTGATTTTGGGATCGATCCGTCAAACGACCTTTGACCTAGAGGTCAAAATAATTTTTTGCTGATTCATCCTTGAGGCTTCCTGCATATCTCGGAAACCGTGCGTCGTAGAGCGAAACGGACGTTATTTTCGGACTCGTCGCCCTAGACAAACATCTCTAGGGTGTACTTTTTTTTTTGATCCGGCTCCGAGGTCCGTGAGGTCCGTGAGGATGAAATCGAGGAACTTGGTTTCCGGACGATAACTCAAAAAATATTCAGGCAATAGTTGCAGAATTTTGCACGGAGGTTTATATATCACCAGGGAAGAACCCTATTGATTTTGGGATCGATACCTCAAACGACCTTTGACCTAGAGGTCGAAATAATTTTTTGCTGAGTCATCCTTGATTCATCCTGCATATCTCGGAAACGGTGCGTCGTAGAGCGAAACGGACGTTATTTTCGGACTCGTCGCACTAGACAAACATGTCTAAAGGGTATTATGGATGAACTTTGACCTTGACTCCAAATTTTTTTGCCGAGTCGGCATTTTTCGTTTTCGTCGATATCTCGGAAACGGTGCGTCGTAGAGCGAAACGGACGTTATTTTCGGACTCGTCGCACTAGACAAACATGTCTACAGGGAATTATTGATGAACTTTGACCTTGACCCGAAATTTTTTTGCCGAGTCGGCATTTTTCGTTTTCGTCGATATCTCGGAAACGGTGCGTCGTAGAGCGAAACGGACGTTATTTTCGGACTCGTCGCACTAGACAAACATGTCTAAGGGGAATTATGGATGAACTTTGACCTTGACCCGAAATTTTTTTGCCGAGTCGGCATTTTTCGTTTTCGTCGATATCTCGGAAACGGTGCGTCGTAGAGCGAAACGGACGTTATTTTCGGACTCGTCGCACTAGACAAACATGTCTAAGGGGTATTATGGATGAACTTTGACCTTGACCCGAAATTTTTTTGCCGAGTCGGCATTTTTCGTTTTCGTCGATATCTCGGAAACGGTGCGTCGTAGAGCGAAACGGACGTTATTTTCGGACTCGTCGCACTAGACAAACATGTCTAAGGGGTATTATGGATGAACTTTGACCTTGACTCGAAATTTTTTTGCCGAGTCGGCATTTTTCGTTTTCGTCGATATCTCGGAAACGGTGCGTCGTAGAGCGAAACGGACGTTATTTTCGGACTCGTCGCACTAGACAAACATGTCTAAGGGGTATTATGGATGAACTTTGACCTTGACCCGAAATTTTTTTGCCGAGTCGGCATTTTTCGTTTTCGTCGATATCTCGGAAACGGTGCGTCGTAGAGCGAAACGGACGTTACTTTCGGACTCGTCGCCCTAGACAAACATGTCTAAGGGGTATTATGGATTAACTTTGACCTTGACCCGAAATTTTTTTGCCGAGTCGGCAGTTTTTGTTTTCGTCGATATCTCGGAAACGGTGCGTCATAGAGCGAAACGGATGGTATTTTCGGACTCGTCGCCCTAGACAAACATGTCTAGCGGGTATTATGGATGAACTTTGACCTTGACCCGAAATTTGTCGACATTTTTCATTTTCGTCGATATCTAGTATTATAAATTATTCATCACACCGAAATGCCTCCAAGGCATCTTTAGGCCTTGACGTCTAGTTAGTAATATATTTGGGGCAAGAGGAATGAGAGTGCTACGGGGGATACACCCAAGCGGTCGTAGGCGACCGGATGCGTCTAGTTGATATTCCATTAGCATGTTCTACAGTAGTGCTGAAGTGACTTTATGATGTCTGGAGCAATAGCATTGGTGATACCAGCATGCACTTTTGAAAAAAAATGCTATGTAATTGTGAATGTTTGGAATGTTTCAGCTACGAATGGAAGATCACAAGCCGAGTCCTGCCAAGGGTGGAAAGTCAGTATCATCAGTGGGCAATGATAAACACAAGTAACTATTATTAAAACCACACCTTTCAGAGCTGGTCCCTTGTTAAAAAGTTAGCTCTGAAAACTCTTGCAGGAAGACCCGTGACCAGGACAACTGGGACAACCTGCGCCGTCAGCTGCGGGAGTTCACGGCCGGGACGCAACAGGAGCTGGAGCTCGAGAGGGCGGCACTGCTGAGTCGTAACGCGATGCTGGACCAGCAGGTCACTGAGTTACAGGACTACATCGACACCCACCTCAGCAGGTCAGTACTAGAATTATCAGAAGAAGCTGTGCAAAGGAGGATTACATAGGTCCTTCTGGCTCATGCAGCAAACTATTATATATTTCACTGCTTCACTCAAAGTAATCAGTATATTAGTCCTGCTGAAATCTTTCTATTCTACGATAAAGTGGGATGTCTAAATTTGACAGGTACAAGGATGAGATTGTGCGACTCCGACGACAACTAGGGATCAATGAGCCGTCACGCTTTGCCACCCCTCCCCTCAGGCGCTAGGCGGGACGAATAATCTAGTATCCCAAGAGGTCAAAACTGGAATTCCTCACAAAATACAAAATATCATTGAATGCATCCATCCATCTGCTATACAGATATAAATTTGATTGACGAGGACGGCGAAGCAGTGAATATAAATGTATCCGTAGGCATGATCTGTGATACAGAATACGCAATATGGTGGATAATTATTCACACCAAAATTTTCTCTTTATGTTTTGAATGATACTGATGAGATGACAAAATGTTGTGGTTCTTTGCTATTTACATCTTTGATGTGATCTATTGATGATTGCATAATGAATTTTGCTGATATTTGTATATTTTTTAAATTTTATATGTCAACATATGAGTAGTAGGGAGTGCAAAATTTTTGTATTTTTTTACATCCAACTTTACAGAATGACTTGTGATATTATGTTGATGATATTTACAGATGATTTTGGAGTATTGATTTTTGATGTTTTTTTGTGTGCAAAATTCACATGAAATGTTTCCAAACAACACAGAACTTTGTTCTGGTACTACATGTATATAAATGGTGACTGCTTTGGAGGGGAATATGGTGAAATGTTCCTCTGAGGAGACAATGTTGCCTGAGGGGACATGTTTCCCGACAAACCAGTCACCAGTTATTTTATTATACCGAGTGTCACTGATCTTATTTTCACGTTATACACATATCCGTAAATTTACGTCAAGTCATTGTTAAAAGTCGGTAATTTCCGGAAGTTTTCGACCGCAAACTTCGACCACAAACATTTTTGACCATGTTTCATGGCAGGACAAGGTTCCCCGTTGCTAGGGACGTTGTTATGATTGATGGGGAACATGCGTTTTGTTTCATGGCAGATTAACCAATCAACTTCGGGGGTTCTAACATGAGGTATAGCCATTATAAATATCGGTGTCATATCAGTTTCAAATAATTTTGCATCCAATTTTTGTACAGTACGTGTATTTTATGTGGTGGAATAATTTTGGTTCTGTTTTGAGCCAAGGGTATTACTTAATTTGCTACTGGTGCTGGGTTTACAAAGAAAACATAGGTCATGTACAAAAATATACATATGTTTACTGAATGGGTACTGGAATGTCTTTCACAGTAGCGAAGAGCAACAAAACAAAAGCTGTTTGGTGTTTCACATTCATGTTTTCTGTTGACTTGTAATATTATCATAGAGAAAATGACATAATATGGAAGCAATACATGTATTTGATGTAATCCCCAGACCTTGTATTTGGGAAAACAAATATGTGAGTGTGTAAAGATATTTGAACGGAAGTTAATAACCCTGCGAACAAATAAAATAAGATTCAAAAGGCATACTATTGTATGGTAATGTGTGTATCCAGGTAGGTTTTCCACATATCTGTGAAGTTTTCTGTGCAATATAATTGTTGATATTAATATGCACAATTGTTCTTAATTAAGTGATATTATTTTCCTCTAAATATTTTCTGTTTTTGCCTGATTTCTGCTTGCATTTATATGTATTGATCACAAGCTTAAAATCATATAGGTAGATCAATAAACCAGCTTCACAAAAAATCAGATGTTGTCCTTCGATTTCTATGAATATTCAAAACTCAAATATTTATTAAGCAAAGAAACATGGCAGGTCTACAGAAAAACAGCAATATACCGGTATGCATTGTATTGATTTACCAAAGAGTACACAATTATGTTCACTTTGGATTTACTCTGCACAGCCCTGTACTTACTGTAATGTATTGATATGGTTACACCATTTATATACAGTCCGTTCACATAATCTTCATTAGTTTTTAAATAGAATCACTTATGTGATGAATACAGACATTTTTTTTCGAAAATACCTGAAAACAGATCCATACTCGATTTTCACAATCCGTAGAGAACACGTTATGATCTGTCACAACGTAACCACCAAGGTCTTTTGACCATACACAAGTGATTTACGGCGAAACAGTGCGGTGACAGTGACGTCTCGCTTTTGTTTTGGTTTTGGAGAAGCCGAGAGCCGGCAGATATTTTCCCACTGAAATACACTTAAAAATAGCGATCTCACGATGTATGGAACAGAAAGAAAACAATCAGAAGTCACCGGACTGCCTCCCGGTTGGAAAATCGAGAAAGTAACACGAAAATCCGGATTATCTGCCGGTCAAACGGACGTGTATTACATCAGTCCTGATGGCGTCAAACTTCGCAGCAAAGCGCAGCTAGTGCGCGTTTTGGGCACAGGTTTCGACACGAGTTGTCTGGACTTTCGCACGGGCAGGGTCGTCCCAGGAGCCACACGCAAGCCAGGCGTCAAGCACCCGACAGCTAGCAAGGGCCCCTACGATTATGCAAAAAGCATGCGTTATGATGCAGACCTTGTGTTGCCCATCCGCCAGACTGCTTCCATCTTCAAACAGCCAGTGACCGTCATTCGAAACGGGACGAAGAGCAAGCGCAAGGCCGACTTGAAGCACGGGCCACAGGAACCACCGAAAGTCCTGTTCTGGGAGAAACGCCTTCAGGGGCTCCGCGCTTGTGACATTTCAGAAGAAAAGGCCAAAAACTTTGAACTGCCACAGAACATCAAAGGTGTTGGCCCCGAACTGGAGACAGCTAATGTATTGCAGAGCATCGTGGCTGCGCTGCATGTGAATAATCGCCCTGTAACTGGGCAGTCGACGTCGCGGTCAATGTTACAGAAGAACCCTGGCGCCCATGTCAACCCTCAGCAGCCCCTGATACAGGCAGTGATGGTGTCCGAGCAAGACATCCACAAACAGGAGGTCCGCGTCGTCGCTGCCAGGAAGAGACTCGAGGAGGCAATATCATCGCTACAAGAACCATAGATTATCCGTAGACTATTATGTGTACTGACTGTCTAACTGGGAGTCTGATGATCTTTGGATATATGTGAACTCGATGAATATTGAAACGCATACCATCCATAATAATATTGATGTATGTCATAGCTTGTTCATGGTCTAGTTACACATTCACTCGTCAATCTGCTGATAGTGAGTCTGAAAGTTCAGTCATGCTAAACCATATTAATATTCATTCGTAGTAAAATGTCACCAATTTATTTGCACTAATAATGACAGTTGTCATGTATTCAGTACTTTGCAAAATAATTTTGCAGGTAAATGATGTTTTCTACATACAAGTGAACTCATTAACATGAACTTAATGAATTATGCGGTATGACGAGTGGGATGTCATACTGTAATGGATTGAGTACTAAAATAACACTGCCAGCTATATATATATTTTTTTCCTTTGATATGTCATGTGTTGGATGTAGAAATGTATGGAGATTGTCAGTTCCATGTATGAATACGAGACTTTATGAGCAGGTCTTCTAGTTGACAGTCTTATATAATACAAATATTATCATACGCTATTTTGGTTGCATTTCTGTTATTTCAGTGCTTCACATCAATTGAATACATGTTGAAGGAAATTACTGTTTCATGCATGTACATGCCTTTACTTTTAAAATGCAAATGAAGATTTTTTAGTGACATAGGTATTAGGTAAGTGCCAACAGTGGCCTGCCGCCCGACACTCAATTTCAAAGCCCCAAATTCTTGCTAACTCACTAAAAAGTGTAAAAAAAGCATATGATTCATTCCCATATAATGAACAGCGTACCGTACAACGGGGTAACATTGAACAGCGGGGTAACATTGAACATTTTCCCAAAAGTTTTTTTCAGTGCATTATTGTTTTGTCATGCAAGTATCTCATGTCCAATGTTTGTTAAAGTGTTGACTGAAGGGTAAGGATTAATTTGATGCAATTTTGAGACAAAACTCTCACATATGAGATAGCATTAGACCATCAGTTTTGAAGCATGTGAACATCAGCCTGTTTATATGGTGTACAACTTTTGATCATACAGTAAGTATGTGATGGATTCAATCAATATTTTTGCATTATTTATATGGAAATCCCTTCCAGTTTTCAATAATGTAGAAAAAAATATATTGATATATTTAATTAAACTGTCAATGAGGTGTTCAATGTTACCCCACAAGGGACTGTCAGATTGGGGTAACTTTGAACATGACAAACCTCAATGGGTAACATTGAACAGGCTCAAATGCCAGTATTATTATGTAATTATTTTGTACGAAAAAATTGTATATCAGTTTGTCTAATGTGTTCCCAACTTCCCAACACATGAACATATAACTGTAACTGTATCCAGAGCAAACACTATCCATGTATTTACATGTCAAATTGGGCATATTACCTCCCTCTTTTAGATGATCCCCTTGATCAATTTAGCAACATAAATGACTTTCTATTGAGGGTATGCTCAAAATACAAAACGAGAATACTGAGCTCTATCTTGTGTCTGTGTGTCATACATGACCACTAGGTTTACCATTCAAGGGCACCGGATATAGTATGACTTTCTACTCGTTTGTCAAATCATAGAAATATCTGCAAGCATAGTGTCTGCAGAGGTCAATTTACATTCAGGTTAGCTGGGATTTGGGGTCTACTAAGTATCAAGTTTGCCTGAGTTCATCAAAATATCTAACTTATATTCTCCCTATACATATATCATGTTGGTAATTCAGTCCAGAGCTCTGTCTACAACGGAGTCCAATTTACACATTACAGGTCTTGAGGCTAACGCTCTTGACTTTGGGGTCAAACCCATGCATTCCGAAAGTCTACTGTTTTCCCATTATATTGAGCACTTAGTACCTACAAGGTATTGTCTCGAGAGGCTAAGTAACACATTTCAGGTTAGAATTGACCTTGTTGCTCAGCACTGAAAGTCGTTCAAGGTTCGGTTCCAAGATCCACCATACATGACGGATATGGTCCTAATACAAACCTGAGCTTTACCTATAACTGTATTGTCTGCAGATGACAATTCATACATTTCAGATCAGATGTGACCTTGGGGCTCAACACTCCAGGTCATGTTCAAGGTTATGAACAGATATGCTATACTTGCCTGAATTGCCTTCCATGTGCACGTTATGCCCATAAGATAACCCAAGATCCATAAACTACAAGCATATTGTTTGCAAAAGACAATTAATGAAAGATCATATCAGACATGACTTCGGGGTTACCACTCAGGATTGTCTGAGGGTTATCAATAGATCCACCATAGATGACTCCCTATATGCTCATTAAGTACAAATCTTAGACCTTTCCACAAGTCTATTGTGTGCAGGGGGCAATTTACACATTTTGGGTCAAAATTGATCTGGATGTTTGAACATGACTCAAGGTCGTCTAAGGTCGAGTTTCAGGTATTAGAAAGATTCACCATAATACCAGTAATTTCTAATATTCTCAGGAAATAGCCTGAAAATATAAATGGGTCCAGGGTGCTAACAACATGATGTAGTAGTCTTCATTGTGTTCTTATATATCGACTGACTCTTTTTTACATGTATCAACATCGTTATATTGAGTGGAAGAATCTTCAATGTGCCCTGCGAAGCCATTGCATCACTTGAGGTCATCTTTTTGGACCAATATAGCTCACATGGATAAGCATAATGGTTAACAGTTGTACAAAAACAGAATATCTTTAGCACCTTGTTCAATGTTACCCCGCAATATCACTGGGTGTTCAAAGTTACCCCGTCACCCAGGGTAACTTTGAACACCCCTTTAATTTGTTGTAAAATTAGGCTAATTTTGCTAATTGCAATATAATTTTTACTAAAGTGTTCCATGTATTCATCCCCTCTGAACTGTATATCTAGCTGTGTTGTGTATGGCCTACATCAGCTAGAATTTTAGATCGAACTTTGAAAGCGTTCAATGTTACCCCGTTTTACGGTAGAAATGTTTCACATAAGAAGCAACAAATAACAATAATGTTTTCATTTTTGTTTCAAGTACAGTAGACCACATGGTATGGGAGACCACCTGTCAATTCAGACCACTTTCTGAAATCAATCTGTCCTTGAAAAATGTGTGGCTTAGTTGTCTTAAATGACGTGACTGTCATACCAAGTGGTATTCACCACATACACTACTGTATAAGATTGTCAACAGTCAAATGTATTACTGTTCATAATGTTGATGTTGCCTACATATACATTTGAATACTTCCAAAGACCATTCAAATTTCAAATCCTCATTCAATAGAACATGAAAAAATGATGGTACAACTGTATAAGTAGTTTATTGCCATTCAGAAACAGAGTAGAACTGTGCTACACAAAAATGCTACACATAAAGACTATGCAACAAAGGTAAAAATCATTTTGTAATTTGCGTTTCAAGTTCATGTATGGTAACATTCTAATGCTAACAAATTGTTCATTGATTTTGTTTGATGATGACTTACAAACAGATGTCAGATGGCCTGACTCCACTTATGATCAGAGGCTGTAGGCTACAATCATGCATGCCATACTGCAGGTAATTCATGTGTCGACACTATCACATCTTTGTCATCTTGCCCATTGTCTGCATTGTCTGCAATTCTTTCAGCTGAGTGGAACAGACCCCATGCAGTATATACCCCAGATTTATCCAGTAGTGTTATTTCTTAGCACTTTGCTGCTGCTGTACGTATTCACTGAAATTGAGCTTCAGATTTCGGAGTCCCCGCTTTGCTGCTTTCAGTTTCGTTTCCCATTTGTTAATGCTCTCGTAGAATTCCTCTGTGCCCATTGGCTCGGCGTTGAGCTGGTCCCAGGTGATCTGGTGGCTGGGCTTAGGGTTCTTACTCATCCAGTCGACCAGCAGGTCTTGGTAGTGGTCCGCCTCTTTCTTCCGGTCTATTGCATTCAGCAGCTCGATCACCGTGTCGAAGCACACATGGACCCAGTGCAAGTACACGCCTTGGCAATCTGTGTGGTGGAATTGAACAAATGAAAGAAATTTGAATTGATTCATCAATTTTACGTTTCTCATTGTAGAATATTGGAAATTGTACTGTACTCTGAACAACATTTTTGCTTTCATAGAGATTGTTCAAAAGGAGTAGTCACCTATGGAGTCCACCACTTGTCTGAGGTGATCCAGTGCCTCTATGGGTCTGTCAATGGTCTTGTAGAACGTTCCCAATGTGGCCCTGGCGAGGAACGTGTAGTGACTGTTCTTTGGGAATGCGACGTTGTGGAAAGTCAGGTTCTCCGTGAGGATCTCCTCGGCTTTGTCGATTCTACCAAGTTTGGTAAAGATTTGCGAGATGAGAGAATTCGCTTGAGCCACCTTGAGACTGGAGTCACCCCAGAATGTCCGGAAGGTGGCAAAAACAACAGATGCCTCAGTCTGAGCCCAAATGAGATTTGCGCTGGTAGTGTCGGGATCATCGCAATGTACAGCTCGCCACAAAAGACTCTGGGCTGTTCAATATCGAAACAAACAAAATCCAGATGAACACACATTTTCAACACAAGTACTAGTATGTTTCTCACAGATGACAGTGTGAACTCATTGAAAATTGACATATGCTTACCTAGTGTGTATCTGAAGAGCATAATCCTGGGATGCCCTGTTTCCAGCACGTTTAGGGCTATTTTCAGGGCGGCCTTGGCACACTCGTGATACTCTTCGTTTGTGAACTGATGGTTGACCATCAGCGCCTTAGCTAGTGTCTGCTGAGCCTCTGCCTTCTGTATGGTCCAGGCGTCACCATAGATCTTGTCACACAGCTCCACTACTCTCTGGAAAATGGACATCATGTTTTAAGAGAACCAATTTTAACGATGTTACTGGAATCAATAGTTGAACCATCATGTCACACAGGCAGAGGTTTGGGAGGATCAATTGTACCCTGGCAACAGCGACTCCCATGTCATCCTGACGGAACTCGTTGGAATAGTGGCAGTAGTGCAATAAAGCTTTGATATAGACGGGGTTTCTGGTACCGAAATTTTTCCTGCAATGACAGAAAATAAAAGTAACGATCTAGAAACTGGAGTTAAGCGTAGGCTTGAAGTCAAATCAGGTATCCTGAAAGTATGTGTGAATATCTATTGCAGCTTCTTACCTCGCATGTCTGACAGCTTGTAGTACAAGTTCCTCAGCTTTCTTCACGTTGAGTTTATTTCCATAAGCCAGCGATGCGTTGCATAAAACGTCAATGATTCCCTGATGATTATCCGTGTCGACTTCCTGTAATACAAACATATGCAAGAGATGTGGTTGCAGGATATGACTTCCGAGATGGTAACAGAAGTAGTCATATCTTGTGGAGACTCACCTTCATAGCCTCCTGTACCCATTTGTAGGAAGAGGAAATGCTTCCCCGTTCTCTCATCCACGTGCTGAGACTGACATACAACTCTGACTCATCCAATAGCTCCTGACCGAACGACATCATCTTGATCTTCGAAGACATCTGTTGTGCTGCTGAGTGCACAATATCGGCCTCGGAGAAGTTGATGTTCATGTTTCGGATGACCATAACCTTGACAAAGGCTTCCCGCGTGGCCATCCATGATTCTATGGCTGTGGAGCCTGCCAGGAATATGACAAGGTCTGCCATGATCCCCTCAGCTCGCCGGTACATACCGTACTGAAAGAGCAGCTCGAAAAGTCCAAAGCCCATCTTCACAATGAACTCTCGACTTTCATCATCAGCCACATCTCCGAGACTTTGCATCAAGTTGCAGAATGACATGCTCATCTCTAAAGGGATGTCGAGGTTGTGTTTCATGAACAGATTTAGGAAATACTTGGCGTAGAGGTGAAATAGCGATGAGTCTGCCAGAAGTTCTTCTGCTGCACTGCTCATGCACACTTCGAAGCCTTTGGGCAGTTCACCTCGTCGGCTCAAAACAAGAACAACTTCCAAGTTTCGAAGTTTCTCCAGAGCCTGCTTTTCCTGTGCTAGTTGGGCCGAATCATCCGAATCAGAAGAGGATTCCAGCGATTCAAAATATCCAGGCGATGGTTGTATGAGAGAACTGAAATCCTCTGGAGGGCTCACCCACTTGTGGAAAAATCCCTTCAACAACAAACGTCTCTGTGTCTCATCGTCTTTACTTCCTTCTGTTTCATCGGCTACTGTGGGTTTTGTGTTACCGTCAGTTGACTTCACAATGCCGTCATCACCAAAGTCACTGACACACTTGTTTTCGTCCTTTGACTCAACATCGAATGCAACTCTTGAGTTTGATTTTAACTTCTCTGGCGACGCAGGGGAGTTGATATCCGGTAGGGGTTCATACTTAGGCAGCTTCATTTCAGACTCACACGAGGTGGACTCCGAGTCGCACCTAGTCGGAAGGATTGTGTTCTCTAAGAAATCCACCAGCATGAGGTACTTTTTCTTGATGTCGTTACTCCTCGTTTCTGGGTTTTGAAGCGCATCTTTGAAGTGCTTGTACCAGTCGACTTCCTTCCCTCGCTTTGGGAGTACATCGATGAGGCGCCTAGCCTTGTCCTGGGCGGTTTTTGTGTTGAGGATGTTCTGTTTGTCGTCCAGGGAGATGGTTTGTTTCTCCAGCAGGAAGGGCATGACGTGTTCCACGCGGAGTGCCTGAACGATCGCCACACGGTTGACGCGCAGGCGTTGGAGTTTCTGGGCCTGAACACCGGACACCTCGCCATACCGCGTGGGGAACATCCTACTGAAAGTACAAATTTAATAATATAATGGGAGAATATGCTGCGACAAAGTTACGTGTAGGTCTATATATTCCGGATAATTATGTAACAACAATAAGCCTACCGGTATATCAGATTCATAACATAGCAACGATTTCAAATATTAATGCGTTGCAATTATTCTCAAATCTACCATACGTTGGTAAATAAATCGAAAATGTATGACTGAGGAAAGTTCAAGATTGAAATGGACCAGGTAAACTATAGTTTGTTTAATGAAAGTTATACTTGCCCACTATTGTTTTCAGACCTCTTATACCCAATGAATGAACCAAAACATCGAGCTGGGGCTATTTGTGTAATATCTGTTATAGGCTAAATGCGAGATATATACAATTAATATTGCCCAACATAAAATGCAGGTCTTACCTGTTGTCCGAGGAAATCATAGTGCGTTTCAATTAGCGATCATAACTTTCATTTAATTTAACAATATCTTTGTGTATGCTAGATACAACGCGATGTTTATAGGTCGTCTGCTGTTGCTATGAACCGATCTAAACAGCGACATGTTTATCTCTGCCGGGTCAGACGCATTCTAGCCGTGATCGAACATCGTGCTATAAACCGAGCTTTTATTGATCACAGGCTGTGTGCAACCGGCTCTCCGGGGTTGTGCTATGGCAAGGAGGTGAAAACAACGGTCCAGTAATGATAAGCGCAGATTATTGGTGATTTGCTGAAGTAAATAGTAGGTATCTAATCTTATTAGGGAAACCACAAATTATTAACCCATTTGTTTCATTAACGTAGGCCTATGGAGGTAAGGGTAGGTCAACAAAAAATCCAGTGGCTTCATATCAAGAGCATACTCATTTGTTTTGATTTATGAATTGGTGAAAATCATATATAACGAGTAACAAATTACCTCACCCCCATCCCGTCCCCTCCTGTCCTTGGTGGTGTTGTTCTTCGCACATCTATAGGTCTCGATGCTCTAGCAAATTTAGAGTTATTATTTGGTGAAGGCCTGCCCCTAGTTACATCGCAACCCTGGGACAATGCCCCAGCGGGTAGGGTCAGTCACCCAGTTTCGTTGGAACTAGGCCTGCCCCCAACTCAGGAAGAATTATACGTAGGCCCACTGTTTTCAATCATAGGACACAAGAGCTGGAAGCAGGTATAACTATATTTCATAATCAAAACAAAATAATACATATTAGAATTAATCGATAAATAAACAAATTAAACTCTAGAATGAACTAAAGAACTGACACCTATAGATCTAAGCCTATACTTCCAAAAATAAAAAAGCGGCAAAATTTTTTCAAACGAATTAAGAAGCTTCCAGTATCAAAAGTTGAAAATGGCGGTAAAGATGCACGTAATCAAGATATAACATACATATGTTGATATAGAAACAATTATCCCTTTATTTACTTGACACACTTTCATCACATCCACACGACCTTAGTTAGTGATAATGCATTGACCAAAATTTACGCACTGCAGGTCTATATATCATTCGACCTGCCTGAAAAGAAAATTTTGAATGGAGTAGTGAGTCAACTAAGCTTTGAGGGGTCAAAAATCATTGAACTATAGGGACAATAGTTGGTAATTTTTCTTTGTGAAAATATTTCCCGGTAAAATAGTTTAGCATGGGGATCGAAAATATATGATCATTCTCTCCTTATCATTCTCCCATTCTCTCTGTATCATCACGTAATATGTCCCCCGGCATCGTACACAGTCAATTTTTCTCAATATCGCCATAATCTAGCTACGTCCTTCTTGAAATCTATGATACGCCCCTGCTATGTACAGTCGTCGTTGAGGGGTGTAAAATAATTTGGACGAAACGTGTGCGTCGACAGTGCAAAGAGAGGTCAAGGCCGAAGCGATAGAAAACCTGTCAGTCACCCGTTCTAAAACTGTTTTTAATAGAATTCTATCGCATCATGGTTCTTACAAGGGTGCATAGGGTATGTTGATTGCCTGTTTTTCATTGTTTCACATATGTCAATTCTTGTGAGACCATTTCTTGAAAAACAAGCCGGCTTAAACGATATTTCTCTTAATATCGCCCACCCTAGGCTACAGGTTGAAATGGTTACCAAGCGATAAGGCCGCAAAAGCGATCAGGCCGCATATTAATCATACCCGTATGCACGAGTGTCATAACACTCATCATCCATCACTTAACCTGTAGTTTGATGGCGGCCTGATCACTTTGGCGGCCTTATCACCTGTACCCCGTTGAAATGAACATCGACTGTCAGTGTCAGTGTCATGAGAAAGTCCAACAATGATTTTGCCTATAAGCATACTATAGGCATGGTCGGATTGTCGGATCAACATCAATTTACCAAATTTTTATTTTGCATGAAACCTGATTTTTCACCGAATCACAGGGAGATTATTTTAAAATCATTAAGTTTGATTGGTTTCGGTCACTTGTTTTTTTTACCCAGGTATTTCACATGGCTCAGAAGTGCGTGTCACCATCTCTGCGGCACTTCCACGGCAGTGTTACATGCCATCGGCCGATGGTGCCGATTGTGATAGAGCAGACAGGACGCGGAGAGCGGGCGTACGACATCTACTCCAGGTTACTGAAGGAGAGGATCATCTGTATCATGGGCCCGGTCAGTGTCGGGGGCGTGCAATCGCCGTGCATTCTACTCTATGACTATGTTAAGGTTTTAGGAAATCTGCATTTTACTGACTTAGTATTTCGAGAAACATAATTAATAAATCTTAGTTAATAATTAATAAATCAGCTATTTGATGATTCTATCATGTTATTTACCACCTGTGAGGCAAAGATGAGTCTCCATGTTTTCCTGTTTCATTTCATGTTCCATAATCAAACTGATATTTCATGTTTTATTTCAGATCACGGATGACCTCTCCAGTCTGGTTGTGGCTCAGCTTCTGTTTTTGCAATCAGAGAGCAACAAGAAACCAGTCCATATGTACATCAACAGTCCCGGTAAAACATGTTTATTATACATAGTGCAGCCATCATGGGATGAGAAAAAGAAACCTGTAAATGAAGTTTATTCGAGGATATGGAGTGTATAAGCAATCAGTAAATTCACTCAGGGAATGGAATCAGTATAATATGAGTGAAACGAAAAACATTTTGATACAATATCAGAGGAATGGCAAGTATTTCATGTGTGACTAATCGTTATAGGATAACTATCTCACAATTCTGACAGGTGGTTCTGTGACTGCTGGCCTGGGTATCTACGACACGATGCAGTACATTCACCCTCCCATTAAGACCTGGTGTGTCGGCCAGGCGTGTAGCATGGCGTCCCTTCTCCTATGTGCCGGCACCGAGACCATGCGCTATGCTCTACCCAACTCCCGCATCATGATACACCAACCCTCAGGAGCCGCTCAGGTATTGGGAAAGTGTTCAATGAATACTGTTGGTGTAGACAGGGGAGAATATAAATTTTCTATATGTGCTGTGGCCTACTATTTTGTGTGTGGTATGCATGTAAATTTTGCATAAGAATCATATGGATTTTACAAAAAGAAAGAAATTTCAAATGTTAATTTGATATTTTAGTATTCAATTTATACATTGTAGTATCAATAATGTACTAAATTTTAGCTTTTTTAACGAACACTGTTATTGTTGATACAAAATCGGTTCATATTTGTACATGTCTGTGTTTCAGGGACAAGCCACAGATATTCAAATTCAGGCTGCAGAAATTTTGAAAATGAAGAAACAGATTAATGGCCTTTACGTGAAACACACAAAGAAGGAGTTAGAGTACATAGGTAAATACATCCTGGTGAATAACGATCAGCCTTGCAGATCAACACTACATGGTTATATCTGTGTACAACAAAGGTTGCATACAATGTAGATTTTGAAATGGTCTTGAACTCTTAAAATTTATGAAAATAGACCATGACTAATGTTCATTCTGGGTAGTTATTCAACATTTACTGCAAAAAAATATCCCTCAAATTCATGAGTACACTGTCCTTTTCACACCCTGTACACCCTGTCCTCCAGAAAACAACATGGAGCGTGACAGATTCATGAGCCCGACAGAGGCGAAGGAGTTTGGTTTGATAGACCAGGTGCTGGAGCATCCTCCCTTACCAGGCAGTCAGGAAACTGAGTCCCCAGAGGAGAAATCCTAGTGACGAGGATTGGGGGTCTGGGGTCAATGATTTGTACAGATAGTGAAAATGAATTGTGCTGAGTGAGTGAGATGATTATGCGAATCATGGAATCTTGTTGGACGATGTCTTGGAATAAATGCAAGCTTTCATGAAAACAAGTTATGTGTTTGTGATATTTGTGAGAAGAGACTCATCATAATGTATCAGTCAATGCAAGAGTAATACATCACAGTATTCCAGTCAAACAATGTCAACACGAACGTAAACTTCATCAAAACGCTCTAAGATGTGGGCGTATCTAAAAAAAAATAGCCCAAGGGCTACGATATGTTACCGGACAATTTTATTTGAAACACGACAGGTGAGACGTTCAGATTAACCAATCAAGGTCATCTTCGTGATCTTCAATGTCATCATTAAATGTGCAGCATATAACCTTGTATTCAGGTATGTTCAAAATACAAATACAAGGTCTATCTACAAGTCTTGTCTATAGACGAAATTTACATATTCTTGTTGGACGTGACACTGAGATATAGCAACTCAATGTCATCTGAGGTCAAGTTCAAGGTCACCAAAAGATGTGGTATATATGACTTCCAATTCTACCTATACCTACAAACATTTTTTGGCTGTAGATGCCAATTTACACACTCAAGGGGCCTTTTAAGCAATTCAAAAGCACTCCATCTTTATACACAATGTCAGGGACCCCAATTAGCATGTTTCATAACAAGAATCTCAAAACTGAAATTTTGAAGGAAAACGACCAAAAATTAAATTTGGGGCCTTTTGAGCCTAGATTCCGAGCCTTTTGAGCAATTCAAGACAATCCATCTTTATACACAATGTCAAAAACCCCAATTACTATGTTTTGAAATAAAAAATCTCAAAAGTGATCAGACAGTTTTCGATTAAAGACAGACAAGGTGCAAATTTGGGCTTTTTTTTTTTACCCGGAAATGGCTGTTCTGACCTTTCAATGTCATCCAAGGTCAAATTCAAGGTCACCACACAAGTCGTCATATATGACTTCCCATTTGAAAGTGCCAATTTCTAAGCTCTATCTTCAAGTGTTCTGGGAGTACAGTTATGGCAGCTCCCATTATGAAGGAAAAAGTGCCGAAAATTTTGTAAGTCCAAAACTTTTCTAAAAGGGTGGAAATTTTTTTTGCCTAGAAATGACCAAAATGAATAGTAATGCGATTTGGGGCAAAAATTCAAAATGGCCGCCACATGGAGATCGGCGATTCAAGGGCAACAAAACTTATATACACATCATAAAGGTACATAAGGAGAATCTTTTGAAACAAAAATGTCAAAACTGATCAGACAGTTTTGACAAAGTGATAAAAAAAGTGCCGAAAATTTTGTAAGTCCAAAACTTTTCTAAAAGGGTGGAAATTTTTTTTTGCCTAGAAATGAGCAAAATGAATAGTAATGCGATTTGGGGCAAAAATTCAAAATGGCCGCCACACGGAGACCGGCGATTCAAGGGCAACAAAACTTATACACATCATAAAGGTACATAAGTGGAATCTTTTGAAACAAAAATGTCAAAACTGATCAGACAGTTTTCGAGAAAAGACTGACCAGGTGCAAATTGGGGCATTTTTCGACCAAAAAAATAGCTGTTTTGACCTTTCAAGGTCATCCAAGGTCGAATTCAAGATCACCACTCAGGTCGCCATATATGACTTCCCATTTGAAAGTGCCAATTTCTAAGCTCTATCTTCAAGCGTTTTATTAGTACAGTCATGGCAGCTCCCATTATAAAGGAAAAAAGTGCCGAAAATTAAAAAAAAATTTGTTGCGATTTGGGGGAAATATTTTCTTTAGCCAAAACTTATACACATCATAGACGTAAATAAGGGGAATCTTTTAAAACAAAAATCTCAAAATAGATCAGACAGTTTTTGAGAAAATGGCCGCCAAAGTCCAAAATTGGCCATTTTTCGAAAAATGCGAAAATAAAAAAAACCCTCTTGAAATATTTTTAGGCATTTTTGTGCAAAATTTCAGAAAAATCCGCCTGTAAACTTTAAAGATACAAATGTGGACGGACGACGGACGACGGACGGACGGACGACGGACGCAACGCGACGGTTACGGTACGGTAACCTAAAAACGCAAATTATGTGGTGCATCCTGTGGTGACCTTGAGCTTGACCTCAGCTGTACCGTATTGGTCAAACGCAATAGTTGCAGCAAAATTTGTGAATTAACTCGTTGGCCACAAAAAGCGTGGAAGATTGAGCTCAGTTATTTTAGCATATAGAAAGTGCTTCTATTTTACCGTGACAAGTTGACCCACAGTGAATGCATCAGAACGCGTACACGAAACCTTCGAAAGCAAGAACATGCCGCCTGAACATATGTCGCCTAAGAAATTGCATTGCAGACTTCGTATTATATTTAGGTGAAGTAAGCTGAACTCTGGTGATCGAACTCGAGGTAATTTAGGTCTGCCCTAAATTGTGTAACAATGGTATTTGAAAAAGAAATTAAATTCAGATAACGTCGATTAGGTTCTTCATAAGAAAACTGGCGAAAAAGAAGATAGAATTCTGATAGAGTATATATTCATTTTACTACCCGGAATCTCTCAGATGTTAGTCTCTCAGACACTTGCGGAAATACTCAGATGTAATTACACGGCCATTGTGTTCACAAAGAACCCACCACAATACCAAAAGCGTACTATTTGCAAGGAAGTATTAATGTATTTTGCAAATTGTGCCAATGATGCTAAATCAAGAAAAATGCATGCGATATACCGAAGTTTCCTGCCTATTTTTACCCCGTTGCTACCCCCAATAAATTGTACAATTTGGGCGAGTTCATCTAACCACCCACTCCATTATAGTCAACATGTATATAGTCTTTTTCTGTCCGAAATGGGAATCTGGGCGAATCAGCATATTCGCCTAGACGCCTAGAGTGTTGATATTGTGAAAACCCATGACTGCTCTCCCTTGTGGAAGTGATAAATAGGCTTGTATATATTATGCCATGTTTTCGTTAGGTAAAGAATTAAATTATTCATTTCAACCCAGAGTATACATAGCTCCATTTCAACCCATAATATACATAGCTGTATTGTTGCCACACACATATTGATTTCAAGACATTCTACAGCGCAGAGACTGAACAAATACACGAAGTTGAATTCGGACCCAGAGAATCCATAATAGGGCTTAAATCAACATTAGGGTAAGTTAAATAGGAAATTAATACCACTGAATCCGTCTATTCGCTAACAATTAAAGTACTAGTAAAGTGTAAATATGATGTTTTGTTATATGAAAGATCTCATTGATCTGAGCAAAATGGTCTTTACGGTATATCAATATCTTTATCTGTTCAAAAGTTACAGCCATTTGAAACTGCCATTTCGGCACTACATTACAGAAGCCACTTGAAAAGTTCTAGCAACTCATTAATATGCAAATTAGATGCTAATGAGAATTCATGACGTCACGAGGGGAACAAATTTTAATTAGGATATTTCAAGCCATGATATAATGATTCTTATTGAAGGTTCTGGCGATCTGACAAGTGCATATTATTATGTACCATACATAGTCAATATCCACACAAACTGTACTGTTGCTAGGGTTACCAGTCGTTCCCTATAGCCATAGTTACCCATGGTTGCCATGGCCATTAACTGCCAAGTCAGTCTATCCACATACTTTCTGTCGATTATTTATGAAATAAATTATTATAGAGCTCAAATTGGCACCATTTTTATTTGTGCATACCCTGTTCTAAGTGGGTTTCTGGCCCTAGCAACCATGGTTGCTATGGGCCATACCAGGTCACTGGTTACCTTGACAACAACAGAAAAGGTGAAAACACTGATTATTCATATTAAAATTTGTATAGAATAAGTTTTGATGAATAATCATAAAATTAAATGAATGAATAATACATATCAAAGTACCTAATTAAAACAACTTCCCCCGATGACGTCATGAATATCTCATTTGCATACTAATTAGCCAAATTGTTTTGAAAAAGCAGATTTGCCGATTACAGTCTTTAAAGTGCTGTAACTTTTGAACGGATTGTGATATTTACATTCCGTAAAAACCATTTTGCTCAGATCAATGAGACCTTTCATATAAGTTCACATCATATTTTCACTATACTAGTACTTTAAAAAAAAGAAGACGTAGCATATCCTTTATTCGTTTATTGACGTCCGTGTCAGTTCAGGAACGGTCCCGTTTTTTTCTGTACACACCGAGTACTGACGTTTGTTTCTTACAATTCAGCCCTCCCCCATCTAACATATGTCCGTAAAAATACATGTACGTCCTTCACCAGCAAAATCAACACGCGGTCATAGGCTATCTCAAGTATTTTTTGATATAGATTGGATTATGTCAATGCCAATTATAATATAATTACAAGAAAACACATTTTTGGCGATCCTGATGAAAACGAGACGTCGGCAGACGCATAAGAGGCGTTACTGGATTCATCCACTAAACCAACACCGCAGGCGGCTTTGATATCATAGGCTGGTACGGGAACAGGAAGAATACCCAGACAGGTACCAGAACTATTTTCCAATGTCGAAAGAGCATGCAATTTGACGAAATTTTTGGAGGAATACGACCATTTATCCAAAAAGACAGGAAAAATTGGACACTTGCGGGTTTTTCTTGCGACCGGTTTTTTTTTTTCGGGAATTATCTTTCAATTACAGACTAGGTGTCTTGACTATTGCTAAAATTTGTACACGTAACAAGCAGGGTAATAGGCCTATAGACAGTTTCGCAAGACGGGGTGGATGTCAGTGCCCGACTGTGACGACTGTCACAGGTATGGCTGGAATAAAACTATCAGGTAATGGGCCGAAGGGGAAGCCGATGTCGTGTCGGCATCTCATAGGCATCGGCACTGTCGGAACCCCGACTACCGTAACGTCACGTTACGGTAGTCATTAAGATGGCGGAAGCTATGTCGATTCGTTTTGTTTCCTATGAATTTTTCCTGATAAGTTGTACGATACAGCTTAAGATCGGAACAATTTTGAAGCCACAAAATGTATGAAGTTATAAGGTTCACTAGAGTAGCCAGAGCACTGAGTGTACGTGTGATATTTGTTCGATAAAAAAACAATGACGACTACCGTAACGTCAGGTGATATCAGAGTAGTGATTACCGTAACGCGAACGGCCGACTACCGTAACGTTACAAACCACGCAGCACATTGATGTGCTATTTTGTTCTATAAGTTAATTCTCCACAACAAATAAGGAGCTGATATAGATCTATGTGTAAAAGAAATGAATGTACATGTATGTCGTTTTCGTGTGTGGCTATACACCTGCCAGGTTGTGTATATGTTGCCAGTATTATATCGTTCATGTAGGGCTACTTAGGCAGTCCCACTGTCGCAAATAATTATACGTATGATCCTATTTGAAGTGATATTGGCAGGAAAACTATTTTTTCCAAATCAATTACATATTTGCCTGTGGTCTCAGAAAAAATAGGTTACAAACCAAACTATGCTAGATCAGATGGGTAAATCAGGCATATGAAGGTACTAGCAGCCGCTTTTTGTTCTTTTGTTTTGTGCGCCACTCAGAGTTACCTCTGACTTGACCTACTTCACGTTCGATTGGCTCGAACATATAACAGTAAGCTGGACTCGCACTGCATCAAGGGATACAAAGCACAATGTGAACAAACTCAAAATATCTCCACCAGAAACTCGCAACGAAATCGATTAGAAACGGGTGTCTGCTTGAGCATACAAATGCAGATATATATATAACTGTTATGTTTTCTTCGTTCGATCAGAAAGGTATGGAAAAATCCATAACTTACTGCCAATATCACTTTAATTACAGGGCACATATGAAATGTATCAACAATTGATGACGAGGTGAAATTTTTTCCAAGGTTATATAGCCCCTTATCAATAATTACACATACCTTGTATGTAAGAGTTCCTTGTTTGTCGTTGACTGACATGTTTATGGATTAGGAGCTCGGAATTCGGATTTGGAATTGATTGCCTGTTTCGCATGTTGACTTTGTTGAATCTATAGCAGTTGTCTGGTTATAGCTCTCGTAGTTTAAAATATTAATATATAATATAATAATCAGATTTATTTAACGACGGTCCATGATGATAGGCAATTCTGCCTGTCTTCCCCATCCCCCGTCGAGTGACAATTTTCAATTCGGAAAGCACATTCGAATGGAGACACCTTTGCGGTGCCAGGATGAAAACTCCATCTACTTTGTGCCGGTGACGGTGATCGAACCCGCGTCACCTACCGCCTCTTCGCAAACATCCGAATTTTCGAGTTGTTACTCCAAAATAAGCATAGGTTTTATGTGTGTCAATTTGATTCGTAGATCATCGCAGCAGCTTTTACAGCAGACGGTTTGAATATAGATAATTTTTTGTCATATATTTTTGTCATTTGTTCTGCATCTGAAAACCATCTCTGTAATGATGAAAATGATTGCTTTTCAATTTCACGTGCGTATTCGCCGAATCACAGTAATGACCTTACAGTAGTCCTAAACCGCCGATCGGTCACGTTACGGTAGTCGGACCGAAACGTTACGGTAGTCAACAGCAAATCTTATCAACCGCTTTTATCCCGAAAATGCCTTTACAGCGTATTCTGCATGACAATTTATGGATTCTAAATGTCTTATACTATATGTGTGTGGATTTGTTCGTGTCAGTATATTATTTTTAGCAAGAAAACAGCAGACAATCAAACGAATCGGTTTACCTTGCGCCATCTTCAGGTATACGAACACATATAGGATTGCCATTTAACTCCATTATAACGTTTCATGAGAGAAATCACTTTCAAAATGTTTCAATTTTCATAAAATTTCAGTATGTTGAAGCAATATATATAACTTACAAAATATTAAAAAATCAGCACATGTTGTTGGAATAGATCAAACGCTACAAGCATTTGACTGTTAGCTGCTGACACCTGGCGAATTCCTCAGAAAGCAAACTCCCAGAAAGGGCCGGTTTGTTTATATGTATTCATGCGCACAGTAACAGCTCCAATCAACATGAAAATTCACATGTACATAGAGGAATACCCATAATACCACTATACAAACCAAAACAGAGACATTTTAAAGTGATACATGTGCATTTGGAGAAGAAACTGGGAGTTTTTAAATAATATAGTACTTTGATGCCTCATTTTGACCATATAAGGAAATCAATACAGGTCCATAACCTTCATGACTACCGTAACGTGACGTTACGGTAGTCGGGTTCCGACAGTGATCGGATGATCGCCTTTGGACATACATTCGATCGTTTAGCTGCTTACGATCGTTGACTGTGAGTGTAGGTTTTGCATATGGTGGTGAAATACAAAGTACCATTGTTATTGCATACCACAAAATATATACCTTTAGAGGCTTATTTGCAACCGTGAAGTAACGTTACGTGCTACCGTCACGGAAGCGTATTGCTATCAAGTGTGTAAAAATTTGTATCTCGTACGTACGACTTACTAACTCGTATGTTTGACTTATTAACTCGTACATACGACTTGTTAACTCGTATGTTTGACTCATACGTATGACTTAGTATCTCATAAGTACGACCTACTAACTCGTACGTATGAGTTAATAAAGTCGTACATACGGGTTAATAGGGATGTTTCATATGCACGTTCGTGGAGGCACGAACAGCACGAAGTACGAACCGCACGAACAGGCTGATCTGAAGGGGACCGGTTGTTGCTTCAGAACAGACTACACATAGATTACCACAACCTCAGTCTGAACGACGCGGAGACGACCAATGCATCAAATGTATACGGGCCGCGACTTAATTTGCATTGTGTTTCTGAATTTATCGTCCGCTGTGTGCTATGATTAGTAAAAGGTGTTATTATAGTAATAATAGTAAATATCTTTAATTTATGGAAATACATTTGCAGTGACATCAGTTATATATTGTTATAATGTATACCTTTTCACCCCAAACTGTCGAAGTGTGATTAATGAATGTGATTTACACATTCTGGTACCAGCTGAGAAGATATTTATGCAATGTATATATTTTTTGCATATTCTCCAAGCCAAAGAAAGTGTTACCAATATTGTACATAGATCTATATTTTTTGGCCAAAACAGTGTGTATGAAATACATGTTAAAACAACGTACAATATTGAAGAATAGTGGATATAGGGCATTGGGCAGTACAAGTATACATTCCGAGTGGGTATTCAGAGTATGATCACGCGGAATTACTGCCAAATATTTTCTTTGTCAAACGAACTATAATTTTGTGCATTCTCGGACATATGAACGATGCAAATGCAGTCATATAGGTACATCCCGCAAATTGGTCCGAATGGTGACCCACCGTTTTCCTACCTTGAAATCTTTTTTTTTCGCAGTGACGAAAAGTATATATCATCGGCTTTAAGGTATTCCGCTCCAAACAGTGAGGGGAGGGGGTCAAAGAGTTTTTAAATAAATAGAGCTTCAATATAATTATATGACATATTTTATAGAGTAGCTGATCAACATCCTAAAACTGAAAAGAAAATAGGGGGTCACTGTATCCGTTTGCATGGAAAACACGATGCAATATGTGTAGGCCTATATGGACCACAAAATGTGCCAAAATGTCATAATTTATGTCATTATTGGTAAATGTGATTTTGATCAAATATGTCGAAGAAGCCAGCACGGTGACCCCCTATTTTCTTTTCAGTATTAGGATGCTGATGAATTACTGTTTTATGAATTATAAAATATGTCATTTTGAAGAGATAATATTCAAGAAATATATTTTTTCAAAATGTTGACTCTTCTTTACCTCACCGTTTGTAGCGGACTACGTTAATTCGTTGTTAGGCTATATGTCATGAGAATTGTGAGACTAAGTAATCGGTTTTTTTTTTAATTTGAGCAAAATTATGTAATCTTGAACGGATGCCTTTAGCGATAAAACGAGCATAGCGATCCATATCAAAATCAAGCACAAAGGTTCATAGTTGACAAGAAAACCCAGGGTAAAATACTTGATTTCAGTGAAAATTATCAAATTTGACCCATCTCACAGATAATGTGGGTTGAAATTACCTATAATTCCGATACCATACTGAAAAGAATCTTCAATCTAAAGTTTGTGTTTTAATGCACAATGTCATACGATAATCGTTTCAGAATGATAAGTTAGAAACAACTTGAAATCACGAGACAATCTAGTGTAATTTGTGGAGGTTTGGCAGAGTAACTGAGTTCGAATCAGTGTTATGGGCATCATCACGCCAGCTGAATGTAACAAGTTATTGACGGCAGAGTGGACTTTTTGCTGTCAGTCTTTTTTGTGTTAACATAAAATCTCTCACGAAATATAATATATTTGTACCGATAGCTAGATTGATGATGCTACCATCTGGGCATATAACCCCCGCTCCCTCACTATCTGATGATTTTATTTGGTGAGTTACTGTAGGTCACCCCTTTGATGACGATCGTCTTTTGATGGAAATGATGGTACCCGGGTGGTATTTTGGGCTCTTGGTTGACCAAAACAACAACACTGGACCAGATATTGCTAACGTTTGAAATACTTTTAAAAGAGTTAGTAGACAGGCTATGTCTTTTTGTGGATATATTATTATGCGTTACGACTCCTACCAAAATAATAACCGGTCCCCTTCAGATCAGCCTGTTCGTGCGGTTCGTACTTCGTGCTGTTCGTGCCTCCACGAACGCGCATATGAAACATCCCTAATAAGTCATACATAGGAGTTAATAAGTCGTATGTACGAGTTACTAAGTCGTATGTACGAGATACTAAGTCGTACGTACGGGTTAATAAGTCGTACGTATGAGTAATTAAGTCGTACGTACGAGTAATTAAGTCGTACCTACGAGTTATTAAGTCGTACGTACGAGATATAAGTCGTACTGACGAGATAATATTAGCCAGTTTGCCCTGTCACCTTGAAAATCAGGTCAAAGGAAACTTGAAAACAAGGTCATTGGTCAAGTCGAGGTCACAAGAATATTTATCATTTGGAGTTTGACCATAATTGATTCCTAAGCTGTAAAGTTTATAATAAGTGAGATATTAGCCATTTGTGATCTGACCTTGGAAATGAGGTCAAAAATCAAGTTCAAGGTCGTGAGAATATTTCATTTCCTGTTCGCAGTGGATTCCTAAGCTGTAAAGTCGATAATAAGCGACATATTACACATTTTGTTCTCTGACCTTGAAAATGAGGCCAAAGGTCGAACTCAAGGTCACCAAAATATTCAGGATATTTCATTTCCTATATGTTCACTAAGCTGTAAAGTTGATAATAAGTGAGATATTAGTCATTTTGTGCTCTTATCTTGAAAATAAGGTCGAGGTCAAATTCAACGTCATCAAAATATTCAGTGTATATTTTTTCCTATATGTCCACAATTGGTCCCCAAGCTATAAAGTTAATACAGAAGCAAGATGTTTAGCCATTTTGTCCTTTGACTTTGAAAAAGATATCAAAGGTCGAATTCAAGGTCATGGCAATATTCGGCATGTGTCATTTCCTATATGTTCACAATTGATTCCTAAGCTGTGTCCTGTGACCTTGAAATTCCTGTGACCTTGAAATATAGGTCAAAAGTCAAATTCAAGGTCACGGGAATAATCTGTATATAATTTCCTATATGTTCATAATTGATTCCTAAGCTGTAAAATCGATAATAAGTGTGATGTTAGCCATTTTGTCCTGTCACCTTGAAAATTAGGTGAAAGGTCAAATTCGATGTCACGAGAATAATCTGTATATAATTTCCTGTATGTTCATAATTGATTCCTAAGCTGTAAAATCGATAATAGGCGAGATATTAGCCATTTTGTCCTGTGACCTTGTAAATGAGGTCAAATGCAAGGTCATGAGATTATTCAGCATATATCATTTCCTATATGTCCACAATTGATTACTAATCTCTAATCTTAATATTAAGTAAGATATTTGGAAAAATGTTCCCCATTATAAAGCATAGGAGAATTTAACATGGCAAAGTCCCATTTGGGCCGACTTTGGGCCCAAAATGGACCAATTCGAGCGATTCAAGGGCAATGAAACTTATACACATCACAGGGTCCAAATGACGAGTGTTATGCATCAATAAGAGATAAGTCACTGAACAGATTTTGAGAAAATGGCCGCCAAAATTCCAAATTGGCTGTTTTTCGACGAAAATGGTAGCCTTTTGAAAAAATCGTGAAATTAAAAAAACTAAAAAAATACCTCTTTCTTGAATTATTTTCAAGCATTTTAGTGCAAATTTCGAGAAGCAAAAAAAAGATAAAAATGTGGACGACGACGACGACGACGACGACTAGTTATTGAGTCGTACGTACGAGATAATATTTTTTACACCCTTGATAGCAACACTATGGAAGCGTATTGCTATCAAGGGTGTAAAAAATATTATCTCGTACGTACGACTTATGTCACGTACCTACGACTTAATAACTCGTACGTACGACTTAATGACTCATACGTACGACTTATTAACTCGTACGTATGACTTGTTAACCCATACGTAAGACTTAGTATCAAGTATGTACGACTTAGTAACTCGTACATAAGACTTATTAACTCCTACGTAAGACTTATTAACCCGTATGTACGACTTATTAACTCATACGTACGAGTTATTAAGTCGTACTTATGAGATACTAAGTCATACCTATGAGTTATTAAGTCGTACGAGATAAGAAATTTTACACACTTGATAGCAATATGCTTCCGTAGTGAAACGTATTGTTATCAAGTGTGTGAAAAAAATCTCGTACGTATGACTTATATCTCATGTACGACTTATTAACTCGTACCTACGACTTATTACCTCGTATGTATGACTTAATAACTCGTATGTATGACTTAGTATCTCATAAGTACGACTTACTAACTCATACGTACGAGTTGATAAGTTGTACGTACGCGTTAGTAAGTCATACGTACAAGCTAATAAGTCATACGTATGACTTAATAAGTCGTACGTATGACTTAATAAGTCATACATACGAGTTAATAAGTCATATGTACGAGTTAATAAGTCAAACATACGAGTTAGTAATTCGTACGTACGATACAATTTTTTACACACTTGATAGCAATACGCTTCCGTACAATACGCTTCCGTACATTTGTGAAGAAGCATGGTCTTTCCTACAAAAATAAGGTCCAAGATGGCTGACCACTTTTGGCAGTCATAATGTATTGCAGAATAATGATGCAGTTATTAGCAAATTACACAGGATTCACCATGATAGCTGTGGGAAACATTCAATACAAATTTGTTCATGCATGGCAGAGCCAATGGAGAGCAACAATCAACATTAACCCTTAGCACACCAGGGGCCTCGGAGCCCCCCGTCGAATCATTTTATGTAGTCCGGCTCACTTCATTTGTTGCAATGACAATGTAGCTTCAGGTCTTCCTACAACATTCATTTATTGTTGATATACAGGATGGCCCCCCCAAAAAACCAACCGAAACAAAAAAACATTCCTGTGGTATGTCATACCAGCCTGGTGTATCAAATGCATTCAAAATGGAGAAATCAATAAATAAGTGAATATACACCGTCTCTGATATAATATTTGACTTCCAATAACAGTAAAGTTCAGCAGACAATGTGTTCGGAGTATCCGATTTGGCCACAATCTTGACGCCTAATTTTCTCTATCAAATTGCTCGGAGATCATTATCGAGTACATAATCGATGACTTGCTGATGTTATTCTTCAGTTTCGTCATGGTTTTTGTGCTGGGTGTCCATTTGATGCTGGGACAGCCCTCACACTCTTACGATATTTTTCAACAGGAAAAAACTCATCTTCAACACTGAGTTGAGGCATTTCTGCTGATTCAGCATTTTTGAACTGTACGACTGATAACCTATATGGAGTGGTTAAAACTTACCTAAACCCATAAGTTTTCATGGGAACATTTCGAGTTACATCATACTAGAGGTGCGCATCTATGGATAGGCCGTTTTTTTAATCTCCAAGATCGATTTGAATGAAATTGTATGACTCAATACCCTATATTTGACCTTGTATGTTTCGGTTGGGTTTTTTCTGGGCTACCCTGTATGTAGGTACCGTCAGGTCAAAGCTAAATCAACATATTACATAATTCCACACATGCACCCCCCATAGTGCATGGTTTGGGGTGCGGCCCATTGTAGGCCTATGTATGAATCGTTATCCGAGCTAAAAACCCGTGTCGTGTGCAGCGAGCCGGAACGGGAGGTTATTATTTAGATATTAAAGCTGTAAGTATGTTATAAATAGATAAACGACCATGTAAAAAAAAAATATTATGATAACGACCACGATCTTCCCCGACGGATAAACCGAACGTAAAACCACAGAACCACGCGTTGTTTGTTTTGCTTCGAATGTGGGCGGGTCTATGCACTGGCGCGAGTCAGGCCGCCCACGACAGAGGCCAGAGGCAGTCGGCTGTAACGGCGAAGTGGTATAAAGCCATTCTTGCAGTGTGTGTCGATGATCATTTGACATGTTCCCCACAGCACAGATGTCAGAGAACACACAAACTGCAAAGTCTAATTGCATAATATCCATACGTGCACACAATTACTCATATAATTAGGGCTACATATTTCCCTCCTAGCCGTAATGAACGTATTATCCATTGGTGTGACGAATTTGTATGGTTCCCAGTAATTCACGTGCATAGATATATCCCCGTAATGTAGCCACATCAACAGTAAAGTTATCATACATATTTGTACACAACATACAAACAGGCTTTGTGACCTGGTAAATTTTGTACTCATATGTTGTTGAGCAGTGCTCAGTCATTGTATGCTATATTAATAACCTGGAGTACATGCCAATTGGTGCATACCTTTAACATAGCATGTACATGTACAATTGGACAGACTATCAAGGGTGACGCTATCAATGTTATATGATTACAAAATATTCCGTCAGAGATGTCACCCATATTGTCACACCCTACATTCAACCAATATGCTATAAACACTGAAATATAGATATACACAATGAAATGCATTACATACGGACATTGAGGACGATGTGTATGCCTCCTTGGTCTATTGAGTATGCCACATTGTAGGTACTTGTACTTGGGGTAAGGGGGCGCCATAACTCGATGATATGCCCCCTAGACAGAAACCCGGGATCGGGGAAATCCCCTACTCTTTACGATAAATCCCAAGGGATCTTTTAGGTGCCAGACACCATAGACAGTCTCTGACACCACCCGGCCTTTGTTTTTACCGCCAGTCGGGCTGCACTGGCGTGGGAGGTTTTCAGGCACAAGTGGCGCTGAGCGGACTCGAACCCACGACCTTTAGATCATGGGCCGAGCGCTCTGCCACTGCACCATCCCGCCCCCCGCCACATTGTAGGCCAGTCGCCCCCTCCTTTTATACGGCCGAAAATCCCCCTGGTCGGCCTAGGCCAAAGGCACCTACTTACGTCACCAGTCAGCACGAAAGGTTCAGGGGATGTCTCAAAAGGTCGAAGGGATTGTACAGTATCTCTTTATATAGCATACTTACAGCTTTAACCTGCCCGGAGGTAACCTCCCGCTAGATCGATGGAAAAAGAAAGAGCATTTAACACAAAGAAAGAGCATTTAACAGGTAGGCCACGATACATAGGCTTTATGGATTCACATATGAAAGCGCACATTCACACATTGATTACAACATTTGACGACAATTCATTGGTAAGGCTTGTCTGTGGGTACCGTTTTGTGATATGTTTTTGATATTTGGCTATGTTTTTGATAGTTGATATCGACTTTCTGTACAAATCCTATGCAAATTCCTCTGTGAAGTCCAGTGAATGTGGTCTTGGGAAATGGTCCACAGTCCTGGGAATTTTGTATGTTTTGATATTAATCCTGCGATATGCCAACCTATCACCAAAAGTCTGGAATCACAAATATATGTGCACAAATATTAGATGGTTGTGGGTAATTGAGAAGTATATGCTTACTTTTGACGATAATAACAAACATATAACAATTTTTGGGATGTTTTGGAAAGATTCATGTGTTTGTAATCCATTATTTCGGAGAACAGACAAGTTCTCATCAGCTAGTGAAAACTTGTGCGTTTTATTGCGAAAACTGCGTTCACTGGCGCATATTGATCTCCACTGACCACTAGCCATCAACGTTAGGGATCTCGCTGTTGTCTTGTGGTCAGAATGGCTTCAGAGTCTTCAGAACGATATTCACCAATTGTAATGTACATGTCGATCGATATTCTAATGTTGTGTTCATAGTGAAGGAGGACCGACATGTTGAACATTTCGGTTGCAAGTTTTGTGCATTTCATGATTACCGTTAGTTTCTAACAAATACCTTTGCTAAACTTTTATTACTAATAAATATCATTTTTCTCATATATGTTCCTCTCAAACATATGTAGCAAGTGTTTGATCCATATTTATTGTGTGTAATCGCAAAAGCATAATCATTTCAAAACAAGATAAAAGTGATTCCAGACTTTTGGTAATAGGTATATATCCACGGAATCCTAAGGAAGCCTCCAGAGATATATTGTAGTTTCCCTGCAAATATCAATGGAATGTGTATGTTTTTGTTTCTAAATGTTGGACATAATGTAAACATATATTATTAATGTGGCGATTTTGCCCAAAGATCGCGACAGGAGTCTTTGCAAAACACTAGCTAGTATTACGGCCTGTTTTTAGATCACTCGAGCTTGGAGCGTGCGCTGCCTAGCAACGCACTGTACCTAATCGCGCCCAGTAAACTATAACAAGTGGTGACCTAGTTTCTCCTCCCGCCTCTCGGTTCGATATATACGCGAGCATTGGCTTGGTCTGTGAGATTGTCCCAGAGCAAGCCGAGAGGCAGGACGAGAGGCTCGCCATGAGCTTTACGTCCCTGTGTCTTGGGTAAGGCCCACGCGGGCCCTGGGGACGATTTTCATTGGGGGCCCGGGCTGGGGTAGAGACAGTTGCTTCTCGGGGGCGCAAGCCCTGTGGATTGCCAGTTCTCTTCTCCACCTGGGGTGGTGTGACACAGGCTCTGGCAGACCGTCGGGCTGGCTCAGAGTTCCATCTCTGTGACAGTGCCTTCGGCGAGGCCGGCCAGCAACATGCCCACGTGTATGGGTTCCGTGGTAACGCTCCCATGGCACCTCGGGCTCTACATACGGCTACATTACCATAACTGTGTAATATGCATGTTGTAGTTAAGGAGTTGGTGAGATGCATGTGTTATGTCGTAGTGTATGACGGCCGGACTCGTTCCGGGCTGACTGTACCTGGTTGTAGTATTCCATAGAGTAGTGCCGGACGCCCTGTAGCGGGCGCCCGCCGAACTTTACAGTGGTGCTGAGTGACCAGGATCAGCCGGACGGTGTTCCATAGCAGCCTACCGTCACAGTTCCTTTGCCCCTTCGTCCCTGGGGACCGTCCGCTCCTCCGGGACAAAGCTAAGAGAAGATGGTGAAATCTAAAGGGGAGGGAAAGGGAGGCAGTAGTGTCGCGGACCACACCCGGTTGCGCGACAACCGTGAGCAGCCCTCAGGCAGCTCCGGCGAGAGAGAAGGGAGCGCGGAGCCCTCCGCTAACCGGACCCCGTCTTCGGACACGGTCCAACCAGCAGAGTCGACTCCGGCACCCTTGACTCCGTCTCAGGACGTTGAGTCTAGCCCTGCGGGGCCGCAACAGCGGTTGCTGCCGGAGCTTAGCCCCGGCGGGATAGGCGCGGTTGGTGGAGCCGGGATCAACTTCACGCCGCGCGCGCCTACGTCCGGAAGCGGGCCGCGGCCGGTGACACTCTCCCAGGAGGCATCTCCGGATGTCCGGGATCGAGTGAATGCCGGCGCGAGCACCTCCGGACAAGTGGACCAGCAGTTCCGGATGTTAAGTCCGGCCGGGTGGACTCCTGCCAGAGTCCCTCGTCCGGATTCCGGACGGTCCGCACTGGGTGCAGTGGACCAGCTCACTAATACCTTAGGTGAGTTGGCTCCGCTAGGGCGCTACGACCGCGCCCGGTCGCCCCATCAGGGACGACCCGACCGAAGGGACCGCTCACCTTCTCCGCAGTCCAGGAACCCTCCGGGGTCTTTGTCGGAGAGGGAGAAGTGGCTGATTTCTACGGCGCTTGAACAGTTCAAGCTGAATCAGGCCACTCAGAGCGTTGACCCGACGGTCACCTACGCTACGGGGATGACTGGGCCTACGGTTCCTCCCCCAGTCCTCGCAAGTCCGCAGACGCCAGTGGTCCCCGCAATGGGATCCGCGCCTGCACAGCAACCTGGGGGCACCACGCCGGCAGTAGCTCCGACCATTCCGGCGGCCGGATTTAGTGCAGCGTGGTCAGCCTATCCTGGCAGTCAGGGTGCATCGGGCATACAGTGGCAACCGGCGGCTCCGGCCCCGAGCTACACTAGCTATGCCGCCCTGTCTGGTGCCTACCCAGTGGGTTCGACGGGAGTCCCGACCGCACCGAGTCAGGGTAGCACGACAGCGGGAATGTACCCGGCGGTAAGCGCCAACTACCCAGCCCCCATGCCAGCGGCATGGACGTCTGCCCCAGCGGACTCCGTCGCGGGAGCAGGTAGTACCCGGGTCTTGCAGTCCTACACTGCCGACTCCGGAGCCGGTTACGCTGGTCGCGTGCGCTCTCCCCGTGACAAGGCGACCGACCAGTCCTCGTGGCGGAAACGGCTTAACGGGGACAACGCCGATTTGGAGGACTACTTACTCCAGATTTGGCGGACGGCAGTGTACGAAGGATGGACCCAGCTTGAGGCTCGGCATATCCTCTCGGGGAGCTTAGAGGGTAAAGCTCTCCGAGTTATGCAGTGTCTGCCGGTGGGAGCAGTAACTTTTGGCGAGGTTGTCCGACAACTACGCCTACTGTTCACCCCGACGACAAACAGGCGGCAGTTTGAACGGGAGTTCAAAGCGCGGATCCGCCTATCGACTGAATCCGTTGCCGAGTTTGCTTTTAATTTGCGTATATTGGCCGGAGGGCTTATCTGGACATGGATGCCAGTCGGTTCGAACCGATGCTGATCGATCAGTTCATCGATGGCCAGCCATACCACATCTCCTATGGGCTGGCCACCCATGAAAAGCGATCGATGGAGGAGGCGGTCAACTCCGCCATTGCGTTAGAGGTAGCTGTCCGTCCAAGACAGATGCCTCCGGCCCCGGCTATGGCCCTGGCTGTACCCACGCAAGCGGCGGCTCCGTCTCCGGCCGCAGCATCGCAGGTGACCCCATGGTCGGGCCCGGCTCCCCGGGTACCCCCTGTGGAGTCCAACCCTCCGTGGGTTGGTTCACCGGCACCCCAGCAAGGGATGCCTGTTCAAGCGGCACCAGCTGTCGCATCATGCCCGTCTTTGGATGAGTGTGACTATGAGGAGTATGATTTCGGCACTGCGCAGATGATTGCGTACTGTGTCGGAATCGACTCTCCGGGCCTCGCGGAGTGTTGTGCGTTCGCCTCCGGACCAGCTCAGAACCGTCCCTGCTATTTCTGCGGAAAACAGGGACACTTTTGGCTGAAGTGTCCGGACCTGCTGGAACAACTGCGGGCACGCGGATACCAAAGGAATCTTCCCAGTCCGCGCCGGAGTAGTTATCCTCGGCCTGGTCCTCAGGGACAGCAAGGCCGCCCCTTTCAGAAGGGAAACTGAAATCGGATGTGGTGGCGACCAACACCGCGTCCGGGGACAGTAGTTCCGTGGCGCCGGACACCTCCTCACCCGCTGATGAGCCGGACGACCCTCAAGTAGATATAACTTTCTGCGGATCCACCGGGTAATCGCTAACTTCTGTTCTGGCGAGCTCGGGATGGGAGAGGACACTCATTTTCTCTTCCGCTCGGGTCCGAGCAAGTCATTTCAACTCCGGGCAGCGCATACTACGGTAGTGCCGCTTATGAGCGAGATGATCATTGAGGCGAGGCCGCATCGTCTCTGCATGCCCCTCGATGGTTGTCCGTGTGTAGTACAGCCGGTGAGCAGTTTTGCCCAAGGAACCGGACTCGTGCTGGATGGGGCTCTGGTCAAGTCCAATGCCCGCACGACGCCCATCCTTGTTGTAAACCCCACGGATGCTCCCGTTGTACTGCGGCGCGGTTGTGTAGCGGCTACCGCAGCACCCGCGTCATCGAGTTGTGTCATCCCCGATGATCCTGTCTGCCGCGCTGCGTGCGCGGCGGCGGCCGCCGGAGACGATCCGTTCACCCTGCCGGACCATCTGGAATCTAGAGTTCCGAAGGACCGGCTGGATGAAGATCAGCATCAAGCTCTTCGCAAGCTGCTCCGGCAGTATGCGGATGTGTTTATGAGTTCGGACGGTGCGGTAGGCAAGACGGACGTTGCCAAACACCGCATCGACCGCAGCGTCTACGGCGAGCAGCGATCGTGCACCAAGAGGTCATAGACCGGGAGGTGCAGAAGATGCTCGAGCTAGACATCATCGAACCCAGTGATAGCCCTTGAGCGAGTCCTGTGGTTATGGTGAAGAAAAAGGACGGCTCGTGGAGGTTCTGTGTGGACTATCAGAAGTTAAACGATGCCACGCGGAAGGACTCATATCCTCTCCCGCACATCGAGGATACCTTCGATTCCCTGGCCGGATCGCACTACTTTTGTGCTCTGGATCTGGCCTCCGGGTATTGGCAGGTTGAGATGGAGGAGAGCCTGATAGACATCATCGTACCCAGTGATAGCCCTTGGGCGAGTCCTGTGGTTATGGTGAAGAAGAAGGACGGCTCGTGGAGGTTCTGTGTGGACTATCGGAAGTTAAACAATGCCACGCGGAAGGACTCGTATCCTCTCCCGCACATCGAGAATACCTTCGATTCCCAGGCCGGATCGCACTACTTTTGTGCTTTGGATCTGGCCTCCGGGTATTGGCAGGTTGAGATGGAGGAGAGCAATAGGGCGAAAACTGCCTTCGTTACCAAGAACGGGCTCTACCAATTTAAGGTAATGCCGTTCGGGCTCTGTATCGCGCCAGCGAGTTCGAGCGCCTCATGGAGATGATACTTAAAGGGTTCCTCTGGAAGCGATGTATGGTCTACATCGATGATGTCGTCGTGTATGGCCGGTCGTTCGAGGAAACCCTCACCAACCTCCAGATGGTGCTCCATCGCGTCCGCGAAGCAGGCCTTAAATTGAAGCCAAGTAAGTGCGAACTGTTCGCACAGGAGATATTATACTTGGGCTTCATGGTAACGGGCACCGGAGTTAGACCAGACCCCAAGAAGCTAGAGGCCGTCAAGAACTGGCCTCGGCCTTGCAACGTGGCGGACGTGAGGTCCTTTTTGGGCTTCGTGAGCCGGTTTGTGCGAGGCTTTGCAGAGATCGCGCGCCCCCTTACTAGCCTTACGGAAAAGGGCGTCGATTTCGTCTGGTCGGCTGAGCAGGAAGTTGCCTTCTCGGCGCTCCGGCATGCTTTGGCAGATGCGCCAGTGCTGCGGCACCCCCGTCCGGATTGCGAGTTTATCCTGGACACTGACGCGAGTAACTTTGCACTCGGCGGTGTCCTCTCGCAGGTCGTGGACGGGCGGGAGCGGGTAGTAGCTTATGCGAGTGTGGCTTTGAGTCGCTCTCAAATGAACTACTACACCACTCACCATGAGTTGCTCGCCGTGGTAACGATGACCAAGCGGTTCCGGCACTATTTGTTGGGACGCCATTTCCGCTTGCGGACTGATCACAGTTCGCTGAGATGGCTCCTCAACTATAGTGAGGCCGATGGCTTGGTGGCGCGGTGGCTCGTCAAACTCCAGGAGTATGACATGAAGATTGAGCACCGTGCCGGTAAGTTGCACGGCAATGCGGACGGCCTGTCCAGTTGTCACAAGTGCAAGAATCCTAACTGTGCCAGGATGGTTCCGTCCCCGCACGACGTGGATTCCTCCTCAGACTCGGAATTGGACCTTCCGGAAAGACCGCAGGCTGCCGCCCCCTATAACAACACGGCGGCCGGAGCGTCCAGGGCTCATCTCTGCGCGCGGACCCGCCGGCAACAGCGAGGGCGTCCCGCATTTGAACCGGAGGTGCGGTCCAGCTCCAGCGAGTCCTCCTCGAGTCCGGCGGTGTACTCCTCGTGGGTACCATCCGCGTCCTCGGACGAGTCTGAGTATGAGCGGTCCTTACCCCCAGGGGTGATGGCCGCTGCAGCGCAGTCAGACGTGCCGGATCCGGAGGAGCCTGCCTACTTAGGTGGCTACTCTCCGGCACAGTTGATTGCGAAGCAGAGAGCTGACAGTGCTCTGGCACCGGTGATAAAAGCCCTTGAGGCCGGCCAGAAACCTTCTAAGGATGAGCGGAAGACCTACCGGGAGGAGACCCAGTCTCTTATCTCCCAGTGGGAAAGACTCCCTGAAGGATGGCCTCTTGTACCGGCGCTATGAGCCACCGAGACCACTGCCACCAGTTTGCTTTGCATCCGCCCTCCCGTAGTTTACAGCGCTAGGGATGTTCGGCAACCCTATCCGCATCAGTTCGACTGCTGTCCGGCGTAGTTAACACAGCGGCTACGCTGGCCGGACGACTTTTGTGGATCTGCCGGACGCCCCTGGTCCCGGAACAGCCTCTTATATGGCCAGACTGAGGTTGGGAGTTACGTCCGCTGCGGGAGAAGCGCTTTCCCACGGATTTGGGGAACTGGCTCTGGACGCGGGGTTAGTATCCGGATGTGAGGACTGGTGTCCGCGGTTCGTTCGCAGGACTCGTCCGGCACTCCGGACGCTTTGAGATAGCGCATTTCACTGGTTATCCCCCGTGAGCCACTACTATAAGCCCTTTTTAGTAGATGAGGTTTCTAACGGCAGGAAACCGTTTACCATTATTTTATAATGGACCGGCTGTTAAGCCCGCGTGTGCGGACCAGCCGCGGCAGTGGTGGACGCTCATTTTCGTCCGGATCGTACCTTATAATACACAGTCCGGCCGGAATGACCGAAGCCCCGGCCTCCTTCCGAGAAGGGGGTCGTATTTTACATGCGTAGCATACTTTGTGGCTTTTAATCCGGATTCATTGGATAAGGTCAATATGCCTAGTTTCGGTAATCGTCCGGCCTGGACTCCGTTCGCGGGCAGCTCCGGACGACCGCTGGCTATTGATTTCATCATGTTTGGGATCCTCTAGATTGGGCGCCGGTATGAAGGGTTCGCCCCCTAACCATTGAGGTTAAGGCCCATGCCGGCCCCGCGTCTAGTCTATTGGTTCCGCGCTCCGGTAGTCGTTTGCTTTGGCTCTGGGTTTGACCGGACACCGCTCCGCGGTCGGGCTGGACGTTGGGGTTGCTAGTGGGCGCGTTGCAAACGCCCATAGGGCGCCCAACTGTCCGTCCGGCTGCCCTGGGCATGTCCGATCGCCTTGTAAGCGTAACAGCGGCTATGGGGAGTGATTTTGTTTATTTTCCATCTCATGTTATAATTTCTTGAGTGGATTATCTAAGCCACAGGTATGCGTGCATGCCGTGGAAACGCTATTCTTATTTACTCAATCGTGCATTGAGATAAGTTTAGTGATATATCTTTTTCCTGGTGCTTGAGAGGGGTTTAAGAGATTGTGTTGTTTGTATCAGAAGCTTGTTTTGCCATGATCTATGGAAAAGCAGGCGAACGGTGGTGGATTTGTTTCCATCGCTGGTTCGAACAGTGTAGATTTTATTTACATTGTTGTAAGGTGGACATATTCGTAACATCCACAAGTAGATTGACTTCTGATACATTGTATACAATCTCTATCCTGCTGTTGTGATTAACTTCACGTCATTCACCGCCAGTGCGGTAGCAAAAGCTAATGACTGATTTTAATTACTATGTTTTAATTGCGGGATCCCCCGGGATGGCCAGTACTTTTTGCCACCCGTATACATGGAGTGATAGGAGACACCGGGGGGAGATGCGTGTATATGTATAAGCCCATTGTTAGAAAACGTTATTCGTTTGTCAGTCCGTATTGATTGATGCTATAAATAGACGTTTCCACGACGACGCGTTGCACTGCCGTGCGTGTAGAATAGCTGCTACCACTTGATGCCCTCTTAATCTGTGTGATTTGTGTACACTGGTCATTCAGGCACTCGGCACTGGTGGAGACAGATCTGCGGATCTGACTCCCAGTGTTTACGCTTAGAGCGCTCGAATTTGCTGGTATGTCAGAGACCAGTGATGGGGAGAGTCGCACGACCGACTCCCAAGGCTCGGGCACGGGTTCTGAGGAATCTGACTCCGGCACTGAGATTGAGAGTGTGGTCACTGTGGACCGCTTTGTAGAGAGCAACTTGGCTGCTATAGAAGCCGAGCAGCTCGTCGATCCGTCTCCGCTCCTACGTGAGGAATCGGAGATGGACTACAGCGAGGTAGGGCCCGGTGGTTTAGATAACGAGTTGCATCCGCCCGCGGAGATGCTTGCGTCTCTTGGGCCGGATGAGAGTACTCGTCCGGATACCCTAGGCCGTCCGGACACCGGTTCCGACGAGAACTCCTCGGTGTCCTCACCTCCGGAGCCTGGTCCGCAGGATCAGGGCAAACCTGCGACCTGGGCCGAACAGGTTGATGCGGCTGAGCAAGCTGCGTCCCAAGTTCCGGCCTCAGAGCAGGGAGCCGGCTCGGTAGACACCGCGGACAAGGATGATGGGTTTATATTGCCCATCTCCAAGCGTACGCGGGCCCGAGCTAAGAAGGTTGCCCAGAAGCAGTGGGAGGCCCAACAGAAATTGGAGGCCTCTAACCGCGGGCAATCCGAGTCCGATCCCGAGGGAAAGGACCCGACCGCGCCTCCGCCGAGGAAGAAGAAGAAGCGGAACCACCAGAAACGCAAGTCCGGTGGTGCCCCGCCCTGTCCGGACCTAAGTCCGGAGGACCTAAGCTGCTGGCGCCTAAGCCAGACGGCAAGTCAGGGTCCTCCGCCAAGTCCGGAGGTACCAATGCGCCAAATCCTTCGGGAAGCGGTACGGACGGTACCTCCGCAAAGTCCGACCGGGTTCCGGGAGGTTCCGTCAAGAAGGCGCCCTCCAGGGCACCAAAAGGAACCTCCTCCGGCAAAACCTCCGGACAATCTAAGCCGTCCGGAGCGGCGGAGACCGGTTCAAGTCCGGTGGATAAAGGGCAGCCCTTGCCACAGAAGGGAGACCTCCGGTTGGAGCTCCTTCGCCGGCAAGCGGTAAAGGACGAGGAGAAGGACTTGTCGACGCCGCACTGGACGCGGGGTGGCGGGCTTACTGCGACGAACTGCAGAAAGCCGCCGCTCAGCAGTGCGCGCAGAGTGTGCCTCGACCACCCAGGTCGAGCGGTCGTTCTGGGGACCTCCAAACAGAAACGGACGTCTTCGGAGCAGCCTTCTATCCAGAGGCTACGGGCTTGTATGGGCCCCGAGCTCCCTGGTGTGCATCAAGGGCACACTTTCCTCGCGCGTTATGGCAGGGATGCGTATACCCGACGTTCGTCGGAGGCGGGTATGACGGCCGACACGCCTTTTACAAGGCCTCGTCCACTCACGGACGAGGAGCGTGCCGGGATGCCACCCCTGATGGAGAGCTGCATACTTTGCCCTCTCTGTCCGCAATCCCTGGTCGGGTATAAGGACCCGCATGGTGCGCTCAATCGGGACGGTAGGTATCCTTCCTACGACCATTTGAGCCGGCACATTGCGGGGTACCATTACCCCTGGGTGAAGTTGTTTGTCTGTCGACGGTGCTACTCTCGTACCCCTGAGGAGAAATACTTCCCTGTTTGGAGGCCTTGAACAACCACCGCGCCAGTGCTCACTATGGTGAGGGACTTCACACCGGCGAGGAGGAAGTTGGGCCTGTATTAAATTTTGGATACATTCCACCTCGGGTGGCGACGTCTATGACTACGTCAGGGACGTTGAAACACCGTGTCTTCCACTACGGTCCGTGGCGCTTTGCACAGCGCGTCATGGACGATGCATGGAAAGAGCCTGGCGTCGTGTCCGTGGGCTCGAGCTACACAGCTCGCCTGACGGCGTCGATGACCAAGACCCTGGCGGAGTACCAGGCGGCGGAAGCTGCCCGGACAGCAGCAGAGGCTGTCCGTCAACCGCCGGCTACTCCAGTAGTGGAAGAACGGAACCGGGTCACCATGATCATGTCGGAGATGCCACAGCTAGCGGCACGGACACGCATGGCATCCCTCAAGCGTCGGCCCCAGCCAAAGACTCAGGGGAAAGGCTCGTCCGCCGGAACAGATCCAGTCCGGACAACGCCCCTGCAGTCTCCGGGCGCCTTGACGCCGGAGGATTACCCGGACTTGCTGGAAGTGACGGTCCCTGCGGGTCCGTCAGAGGGACGTGTGGTGTCCGGCACCACCGCCTCCTCGAGTTCCACGTCGGTGGTCAGGTCTAAGACCCCACGTGAGACTCCTTCCACCGCAAGTAGTTCCGGACTACGGCACCTCTCTTGAGGTCCAAGTCCGCGTCTTCTGTTCCGATTGCGGGAACGTCCGCGGGATGGCAAAGTTTAGCCTCCCTCAACATGGACACCCTCAATCCGACGGAAGATGTGCTCTGACAGTTCGGATCTGAGGCTGCCGGCGCCTACGCGACTCTCCGCGAGTCTGTAGGCCAGGCGGTCGGCCATCGCCGTGATGGTTTGGATCGGATACCGTCGGATCCAGCGTTGGCAAGCCTGCCGGTCCCTCGCGCCATTGGTGACTTGGGATCCACAGGTGTAGCCGCGCAGACACGCACGAGAGAAGAGTACCCCTGGGACCACCCCCAGCATGGTAGGCTCACTCAGACCGCGGAGTACCTCGTTGCGGAGATGGACCGCTCTCTGGAACGGCTTAGCCGGTACCGTGCGGAGGCCTCTCGTGTCGCGTGCCACCTTGCACACGACCAAGGCCTCATGGAAGGTACCCGGCGGAGCCTTGAGAGCTTCCGGACTTTGTCGACCGACTTTGAACGGCGCGCTTTCACCCAATGGGCGCCGAACAGTCCGAGAGGACCTCCATCTCCCCCGAGATGACCGCAAGGATGGAGCAACTGGAGGCTGAGAATCAGCAGCTACGGCGTCGTCTCGACGAAGCCGAGGCTGCTAGGACTCGCCTGCTCCAGGGCGTTGATGACCTCTCGTCGTCCGCCGTGGACCAGTCCGCTCTCCAGCGGGCGGATGCTAGTTAGGATATGGGGAGAACGTATGGCCGGCGCCCAGCGCACCCGCGATATGGTAGATATGTTCGGCGCCGTGGCTCACCTCGGCGCGACAGCTCTACCAGCCTCCTTCGCTATGGCTCCGGCAGGACCTGGTATGCGGGGTTCCGCAGTGAAACCCCTGCAACCGCCACCAGGCCTGCCTCGTCCGCCCGTGCAGCCGGATTACTCTATGCCGGCTCTGCTGCTTCCGCAGCGTAGGGACCCTTCCCCGCCGCCGAACCACAAGACAGGCGGCATGGACGAGGAGTCTATGCAGGAGGAGGAAGGCTAGGCTCTAGCCTCGTCGCTGCGGCAACGCAGCGGCGTGCCGGAGTCACTTCGGTGGCCGCCGAACCCTTCCCCGCCGCCGAACCACATGACAGGCGGCATGGACGAGGAGTCTATGCAGGAGGAGGAAGGCTAGGCTCTAGCCTCGTCGCTGCGGCAACGCAGCGGCGTGCCGGAGTCACTTCGGTGGCTTTGCCCTGCCTCAGGTCCGTCCTGCGGACTTGAGGCGCTGGCCGGCGGGGCCGGCAACCCTTTTTAGAGGTACTATCACTTTTGATCACTCGGTGTGTCGTTTTACCAAATTTCCAAATTTAAAGGTTAACCTTAAAGATATTCCAAAGACTCGACACACCGTCCCTTTCGGTCGGATGACCCTCCAGGGTCACCAAACCCTTTTGGACTACCTCGGGCAAAATTTTGGCTTGTTTATTAGGGTTTATTCGAAATTGTAAAGCGTGTTATAGTTTACTCCGTAAGGCCGTGGGTCGTTCCCCATTCTTCCAAAAGGGACCCTTAAGGTCCTAGTCTTTTACGCCGTGACTTCCGGGTGTTGCAATCTTGCCTTCTTCCGGACCCCGCCATGCGAAACCTTCGTCAGGTTTCGAGCATTTTGGGCACGGGCGGAACATGTTGGGGACCAACATTGTAAGAAGGGGGTAATGTGGCGATTTTGCCCAAAGATCGCGGCAGGAGTCTTTGCAAAACACTAGCTAGTATTACGGCCTGTTTTTAGATCGCTCGAGCTTGGAGCGTGCGCTGCCTAGCAACGCACTGTACCTAATCGCACCCAGTAAACTATAACAAGTGGTGACCTAGTTTCTCCTCCCGCCTCCCGGTTCGATATATACGCGAGCATTGGCTTGGTCTGTGAGATTGTCCCAGAGCAAGCCGAGAGGCAGGACGAGAGGCTGGCCATGAGCTTTACGTCCCTGTGTCTTGGGTAAGGCCCACGCGGGCCCTGGGGACGATTTCCACTGGGGGCCCGGGCTGGGATAGAGACAGTTGCTGACTCGGGGGCGCAAGCCCTGTGGATCGCCAGTTCTCTTCTCCACCCAGGGTGGTGTGACACAGGCTCTGGCAGACCGTCAGGCTGGCTCAGAGTTCTATCTCTGTGATAGTGCCTTCGGCGAGGCCGGCCAGCAACATGCCCACGTGTATGGGTTCCGTGGTGCTGCTCCCATGGCACCTCGGCTCTACATATGGCTATATTACCATAACTGTGTAATATGTATGTTGTAGTTAAGGAGTTGGTGAGATGCATGTGTTATGTTGTAGTGTATGGCGGCCGGACTCGTTCCGGGCTGACTGTACCTGGTTGTAGTATTCCGTAGAGTAGTGCCGGACGCCCTGTAGCGGGCCCCCGCCGAACTTTACATTAACTTGGCACGACTCATCTTCTCTGATTGGTCCATTTGTACCACGTACCACTCCCAAATAATGTAAGTTGGATCCTGAAATGGTATATTGCATTTGGTATATTGCGCCTCAACCAATCAGCTTGTCTGTTTCTCGAAAAAAGAGTAAATTGGATCAGAGTCATGTATGGGATTGCATATATTGGACGATAGCAGCCATTCAGCGTGGTTGTTACAAATAGCGTTGATAATATAGCAAACATTGGATGCTGGTCGTCCAATACTATGGCGCTCCGTTCGTGCCACAAAAAAGAGAATTTTTTTTAAAAACTCATATGTATGAAATAAAAAGTCATACGTATGAGATAAAAAGTCATACGTTAGTATCTCCTACGTATGACTTAGTATCTCCTACGTATGTCATAGTATCTCCTACGTATGAGTTAGTATCTCATACGTATGTCATAGTATCTCCTACGTATGACTTAGTATTTCATATGTATGTGTTAGTATCTCCTACGTATGACTTGTTATCTCATACGTATGTGTTAGTATCTCCTACGTATGACTTTTTATTTCATACGTATGAGATAAATAAAAAAATAACTTCCCTTTTTGGTGGCACGAACGGGGCGCCATACTATACATAGTTTACGGGATTCAGAAAAGCTGTATTGGACTCGGCTGCGCCTCGTCCAATATAATTTTTCTGAATCCCGTAAACTCTGTATTGGACTCCCCATCATCCAATATTTGTATAATATTTAGCACATATATGTATTCTGAAAACAATATGAATATAACATTCAGATCGACATATAAAAATGCACGATTAGCACAGAAATGAACACGCTTACCAGTTGTGAAATCAAGCCACGGGTAACATACATATGTATTTAGGAGTCGTCGTAGTGATTTTACCAGCAATTCTGTAAATACGTGTAAATCTTTTTCATTTTTAGCAGGATTTGAGGAATGCGTGATAGTAATATATCCGTTTTACATACATTGTGTTGCATACATATTCAGCGACGAGCCAATTAGTTAAGATATTTTGAATGCTAATTTTCTTCCAAACTGAAATCAGGACCCAAGTAGGATATACTGCGCTCTAATACAACTCGACCATTAACTGCAATCTTCTTCATCATAATTGAAAATATAAGAAAGCACAGCATACGCTGCTTGGGCCGAAATGAATGGGTAAATAACTCACCACTTCACAGGTTTCTTTTTTTATACACCGTATCCTGTCACACGAACTTTTGCGCCATACACACCAATAAGTGTTTGCAACTGTATCCAGCAAATAAGCGTTTATATCCAGAACACACATTTATGTGTTGCACGAACCTGAATGTCACGGAGCTTTCCGTGGCAAAGTAAGCGCCCCTCTGGCAGCATTTGAGTTACTGAGGGAGAAAACAATTCAAAGGCACAATGCGAGTCCACAATATATGTATATCAAGGAGTTGTTTGTGAACTCAACGACTGAGTATTTATGAGAGGGGTGTGGAAAGGTGGGTGTGGTGCATGAGGCTGGGGTTGTATGGGAGGGGGATCATGCACCATGTCGGATAATGACCAGGGGTCAGGGCGCCAAACCTGTTTTTGGGGGCAGGATGGTGCAGTGGCAGAGCGCTCGGCCCATGATCTACAGGTCATGGGTTCGAGTCCGCTTAGCGCCACTTGTGCCTGAAAACCTCCCATGCCAGTGCAGCCCGACTGGCGGTAGAAACAAAGGCCGGGTGGTGTCAGAGACTGTCTATGGTATCTGGCACCTAGAAGATCCCTCAGGATTCATCTTAAAGAGCAGGGGATTTCCCCGATCCCGGGTTTCTGTTTAGGGGGCATATCATCGAGCTATGGCGCCCCCTTAACCCCGAGTACAAGTACAAGTTATTGGCCTCCTGTTTTGTACAGTGTGCATAGGCCTCCCCGTCAGTGATGTGGCAAAAACTATGGCGATGATCGTTGGTCAATCTGATATAAAGTTAGATAATAGACTTGATAGTAACCATGGAAACCTACATGTAGCTTAAGGATTGTAGAAGGTCTGTAATCCCGAACCATCCTGTTCCCTTAGATGACTCCGAAGTCTGGATCGGCAAGTCCATACGTCTCGTATTCGACTCGAGAGCCCAGTGAAAGTTTAACCTTCTGCCACAATCGTTGGCCTCTTCTTCCGATGATGAATGGTCCCAATCGTCAACCACATGCCTTCTTCCTCCTCTGATTGCTGAACCTGACAGATCTCATTGGGTTCCTCACAGACGAAACAGAGTCCGTCCTGAGAGGAACGTCAGGCCGCCTAACTGATACCTGGTATCGCCCATCAGACTACTTACCCCAGAGGACCGAGGCCTGGCAAACGACCCCTAACAGAGCAGGATCCACCTTCATGCCAGCATCTCTCCCGAATAGTCTGCCAGCCTAAAGACATCCATTTGGGTCTGGAAGCCCTTGGAATAGCCCTCTGTCACAAGCATGATGTATAGGGGCGTCACATCCGACAGAGGTCGCACCTCAGGTCTTCCGTAGACACCGAACCATGATCCAAGTAATTAAAACGGCTACTTCCTCATGATAAAATCTGGAAACACAAAAATCAATATATGCATACACTTGTGACCGCACATGCAATGGGTTACCATAGAAAAAGTGACCAATGTCAGACATCACCCAGTAGTTTTGAGATTGGTTGCGGTTCATACCGCTGAATTTGGTGGAACTGCCAAGGGATTGCCCTAAACACATAAAAGGGTTTTTTCCATCTTGACAAAGAATGCTAATCCCGCACTCACTGAACATCAGCACCGATGGCCAGATTGGACTGAGACGACATGGTTTCCCGCAAAGGCTACAAGACAGCAACAGAGGAAGTACAAATTTTTGGCAATCCTGGTGAAAACGAGACGTCAGCAGACGCACAAGAGGCGTTACTGGATTCATCCACTAAACCAACACCGCAGGCGACTTTGATATCATAGGCTGGTACGGGAACAGGAAGAATACCCAGACAGGTACCAGGTACCAGAAAGAGCATGCAATTTGACGAAATTCTTGAAGGAATACGACCATTGATAAAAAAAAGCAGGACACAATGGTCACCTGCGCATTTCTCGCGACCGGGAATTTTTCCGGGAATTACCTTTTAATTACAGATTAGGTTTCTTGACTATTGCTGAAATTTGTACACGTATCAAGCAGGGTAATAGGCCAATAGACAGTTTTCCAAGACGGGGTGGATGTCAGTGCCCGACTGTGACGACTGTCACTGGTATGGCTGGAATAAAACTGTCAGAAAATGGGCCGAAGGGGAAGCTGTGGCCGTGTCGGCATCTCATAGGAATAGGATGATAGCCTTTGGACATACATCCGATCGTTCAGCTGCTTACGATCGTTGACTGTGAGTGTAGGTTTTGCATGTGGTGGTAAAATACACAGTACCATTATTATTGCATACCACAAAATATATACCGTTAGAGGCCTAATTGCAACCGTGAAGTAACGTTACGTGCTGCCGTCATATCATTATGATGTATGAAATAGAGAGGTATGTGTGTGGATTTCGATTACAATAAAATGAGGCGTCAAGGTTTCATTTGTGAAGAAGCATTGACTTTCCTACAAAAAATAAGGTCCAAGATGGCTGACCGCTTTTAGCAGTCATATTGTATTGCAGAATAATGATGCAGTTACATTTGTATTAGCAAATTACACAGGATTCACCACGATAGCTGTGGGAAACATTCAACACAACTTTGTTCATGCATGGCAAAGCAAATGGAGAGCAACAATCAACATTAACCCTTAGCACACCAGGGGCCTCAGAGACCCCCGTCGAATCATTTTATGTAGTTCCGCTCACTTCATTTGCTGCAATGACAATGTACCTTCAGGAATTCGCACAACATTCATTTACCATTGTTGATATACAGGGTGGCCAACAAAAAAAACCCAACCGAAACAAAAAAACATTCCTGTGGTATGTCATACCAGCCTGGTGTGTCAAATGCATTCAAAATGGAGAAATCAATAAATAAGTGAATATACACCGTCTCTGATATAATATTTGACTTCCAATAACAGTAAAGTTCAGCAGACAATGTGTTCGGAGTATCCGATTTTGGCCACAATCTCGACGCCTAATTCTCTCTATCAAATTGCTCGGAGATCATTATCGAGTACATAATCGATGACTTGCTGATGTTATTCTTCAGTTTCGTCATGGTTTTTGTGCTGGATGTCCATTTGATGCTGGGACTATTGTTTTTCCCAATGGACACACTCTTACGATATTTTTCTATGTATGAATCGTTATCCGAGCTAAAAACCCGTGTCGTGTGCAGCGAGCCAGAACGGGAGGTTATTATTTAGATATTAACATGCCCGGAGGTAACCTCCCGCTAGATCGATGGAAAAAGAAAGAGCATTTAACACAAAGAAAGAGCATTTAACAGGTAGGCCACGATACATAGGCTCTATGGATTCACATATGAAAGCGCACATTCACACATTGATTACAACACTTGACGACAATTCATTGGTAAGGCTTGTCCGTGGGTACCGTTTTGTGATATGTTTTTGATATTTGTCTATGTTTTTGATATTTGATATCGACTTTCTGTACAAATCCTATGCAAATTCCTCTGTGAAGTCCAGTGAATGTCAGGGGCGGATCAAGGATTTTTGAATAGGGTGGGTGCTCTTCCTAAATGTACGTATACTTGAAATAGTGTGAGCGAGCGTAGCGAGCGAAGCCTTATGCGGTGTGGGGGTTGGGGGTGGGGGGGTGGGGGTGGGGGCTCACCATAAGCCCGCCGAAATTTTTTTGGAATTTAGTGTTTCTGAGATGGTTTCTAAGGTGTATTTACAACTGTACCTTGTGAAATCACTAAGTAGATTTTCACTTTAGGAGTCTGTTTTTGATGTGAATGGAGGATACATCACTGACTAGCGAGTGAAGCCTTATGCGGTCTGGGGGTTCGGGGGCGCCGTACGCCCCCGAGATATTTTTTTTAATTTAGTGTCTCTGAGATGGTTTCTAAGGTGTATTTTACAACTGTACCTCGTGATATCAATAAGTAGAATTTTACTTTAGAAGTCTGCTTAGTTCTGTTGTAAATGAAGGATAGATTTCAAAGAAAGGAAGGTCTAATAGTCCTACTATTCTAAGGCTGTTCTAAGGTTCTTATGCACCAGACATGGTGATGGGCAATCGTTTGATAATAAAGATAAGATATAATTATCTTCCAAGTTATGTCGACATCCAGAATTATATCCAGAGTTATAAAGAACCCTGTCTGTAACAAATAAATAAAATAAAAAATATCCCCTGTGTATATTCAATGACAGTTTCAGTATGAAGTCAAGTGTGTCGGACTAGATTCATTATTGGAGAGGTGGGGGGGGGGGGGGGCAAGCTGGTTAGAGGAGTCAAGCGACCCAGCGAAGTGAGGTGGATAGGTGGTAGCTTACACGGCGTGGGGTCTGAGGCCCGCTCAAGGGCCCCAGACGTTAGAGCTTTTTTCATGTTCTGTGGTTGAGTCTGAGCTCTCTCTGGCTCTGATTGAGTATTTTTCATTCCACACATGCATGCAAACATTGCTGGTATTTAAATTTATTTATCCCAAAACTATTCATTGTCACTTCACAGGCCCGGATCTAGTGCATAAGCGTGACAGATGCATAATAACTAGACAGAACCCCAATCGGTCTGGGGTTCGGGGGCGCCGTAAGCCCCCGAGAAAATTTTAGCACTTGTGTGTTCATACAAGCATTCTGAGGCATGATTTGATCATGTTGATGAAGGCATTCGAAAGCAATTTTATCCATATATACTCCAAAAATACTATATTTTTAAATTGAAATAAGGTTTCATACATTCCCATTTGAATTCGCGACACAAATATTGAATTTCTGGGTTAAACTGAAATCTAACTTGAGACAAGGGCATGTAGAAACATTTGGAAACTATCGGAGGGGAACACTTTTATTGCCGCATAATAATGAAGAATTGTTGTCATTGAATATATTATTGCAATCTAAAAAGAATTGCATTCGTCACATTCTAGTAATATGCATTCGTGAAATAATATTTCATTGAATGACATTTATGGGTAATAATATATTTCTGTACAAATTATATATTTATGTCTTAATAAAGATATCAATGACATTAGTACATTTACGTTCTAGAACATACCAAAATGTGATCAACATTGAACTTGCATGCGCATCTACATTGCATGAAACAATGTACGTAGATCAGTAAAACTACAGCTTTGGACACTGACAATCAAGTAGGCCTACTACTCCGTATATACAGCCACTAGGCCCCCTATTCGTAAACATTGCATATCCATCCAGATCGATGCTATATATGTATCACACAAAAACATATAGTAATTGTTTTGTGCAAAAACAATTTATACAGGCAATATATGGTCTCTTATGAAAGGAATAACAATGATACTAGCAACTGCCCACTGTATGGACTCTACGAAGAAAGTTGCATTCTTTGATGGGATGGGATGTTCAGTCACACTGATCAATGCTGTACTAATACATCCCTATATGGGGGAGGGTGGGTGAAGTGGGTAGGGTCCACTGTGGTGGGTTGAAAAGCGTATATGTTGGTAGAAAAACAAGGTTGGAGGGAGAGGGGGATGGAGGACAAATCACTAGGGAGTCATTATTTTGCCCTGTATCTGAAGGCATGTGTAAACTAGGAGGATCAGAGAAAACTAACAGCAGGGACCTATATTTCTCACCGATGCCTACTGTTGCACTAGAAGATCTGACCGATGCACGTGCATCGGTGTGCACCGGTCTAGATCCGGGCCTGCTTCACATATCATATGTCATATAACTTGAAGAACTCATGATTAATGACACTCAATTGCATATTTATTGACCAACGAATGTTAGGCCTATGTAACGCTGTAATGCACCTCAACATATTTCTGAGTCACATATTTTTTTGTTGAAAATATATTGCGGGGCTCTACCCTCCTCCCTTCGCCCCCCCCCCGGTCAAAAAAATCAAACGAGGAAAATAACACTCATATTTCGTTACATAGGTGCATACCCAAATTTTCTATAGCTTTTTGCTCTCTTTTTTTCTTTTCTTCTTGCTCTCTCTTTTTTCTTTTCTTTTTGCTTTTTTCCCCCGGCCCAATAGGGAGGGGTGGGGGGTGGGGGGGGGGGGGGTTGGCCCCTATTAAGGGTTACATATAATGAAGTAATATATTGCCTTTGCATGAGATTGTACAGTTGCAGTCCACGTAGGGCACACTTGATCTGGCAGACAGATCAAGCAGTTGTCTCTGCATATATGTGGATAATTTATGCCACAAATGGCGACATTTTTACCTCTAAATGCATTTTTAGGTTACCGGACCTATGGTCCGATAACCTATTGGCATGGCGTTGCGTCCGTCGTCCGTCGTCGTCCGTCGTCGTCGTCGTCGTCCACATTTTTATCTTTTTTGTTTACGGGCGAATTCTTCTGAAATTTTGCACAAAAATACTTAAAAATAATTCAAGAAGGAGGTATTTTTTAGTTTTTTGATTTTCGCATTTTTTTCAAAATGGCGGCCGTTTTCGACGAAAAATGCCTGATTTTGGACTTTGGTGGCCATTTTCTCAAAATCTGTTCAGTAACTTTTTTTTCTTTTTGATACATAACACTCCTGATATGTACTCCTATAATGACTATAAATTTCGTTGCGCTTGAATCGCTCGAAGTGGACCATTTTGGCCCAAACTCGGCCCAAATGGGACTTTCCCATGTTAAATTCTCCTATGCTTTATAATGGGACACATTATGCCTAATATCTCACTAAATATTGAGATTAGAGACTAGGAATCAATTGTGGACATATAGGAAATGATATATGCTGAATATTCTCGTGACCTTGAATTTGACCTCTGACCTCAATTTCAAGGTCAGAGCACAAAATGGCTGATATCTCGCTTATTATCGACTCTACAGCTTAGGAATCAATTGTGGACATATAGGAAATGATATATGCTGAATATTCTGATGACCTTGAATTTGACCTTTGACCCCATTTTCAAGGTCATAGGACAAAATGACTAATATCTCGCTTGTTATCGACTTTACAGCTTAGGAATCAGTTATCAACATATAGGAAATGATATATGCAGATTATTGTCATGACCTTGAATTTGACCTTTGACCTCATTTTCAAGGTCACAGGACAAAATGGCTGATATCTCACTTATTATCGACTCTACAGCTTAGGAATCAATTTTGGACATATAGGAAATGATATATGCTGAATATTCTGATGACCTTGAATTTGACCTTTGACCCCATTTTCAAGGTCATAGGACAAAATGACTAATATCTCGCTTGTTATCGACTTTACAGCTTAGGAATCAGTTATCAACATATAGGAAATGATATCTGCAGATTATTGTCATGACCTTGAATATGACCTTTGACCTCATTTTCAAGGTCACAGGACAAAATGGCTAATATCTCACTTATTATCGACTCTACAGCTTAGGAATCAATTTTGGACATATAGGAAATGATATATGCTGAATATTCTGATGACCTTGAATTTGACCTTTGACCCCATTTTCAAGGTCATAGGACAAAATGACTAATATCTCGCTTGTTATCGACTTTACAGCTTAGGAATCAGTTATCAACATATAGGAAATGATATATGCAGATTATTGTCATGACCTTGAATTTGACCTTTGACCTCATTTTCAAGGTCACAGGACAAAATGGCTAATATCTCACTTATTATCGATTTTACAGCTTAGGAATCAATTGTGGACATGTAGGAAATGATATATGCTGAATATTCTCGGACCTTGAATTTGACCTCTGACCTCATTCTCAAGGTCCAAGGACAAACTGGCTCATATCTTGCTCCTCTATTGACTGTATGGCTTGGGAATCAATTGTGGACATGATATAGAAAATGATATACACTTAATATTTTGATGATCTTGAATTTGACCTTTACCCCTTCATTTTCAAGGCCACAGCACAAAATTGCTAATATCTCGCTGATTATTGTATTTACAGCTTAGCAATCAACTGTCGACATGATATATGCTTAATGTTATATATGCTGAATATTCTCTTGACCTTGAATTCAAGCAGTGACCTGGCTAACATCTAAAATATTAAACATTGTCCGGTAACCTATCTTTGGCCCTTGGCCTAATTTTTTGTCTCATATTATGCGTTGGCATATGTATGCACACTCCCCTTTGGAAAGCTGAGTTATATATCAAGAATTCGCCCGAGGGCTAAGATAGGTTACCAGACAATTTTTTAAGCATTGTAGGTGACATATGACCTTGAGATTTACCAACCAACGTCATCTTTGTGAACATCAATGTCACCATTCAATTATGTGTGTTGCAAATAACTTTCTATATGTTCATAATACAAAGATACAAGCTCTATTAACAAGTATTTTGTCTGTAGAGGTCAATTACACATTTTAGGTCGGGCGAAATTTTGAGATTCGTCTAAGTTCAAGGTCACCAAAAGATGTCATATATATATACATATACTACTCATGAGCTCATAATAAAATCCCAACCTCTACGTGCAAGCGTTTAAGCCTCAGCGGCCAATTTACATCTGCCACGTCAGACATTTATAACTCAAGGTCATCAGAGATCAAGCTCAAGGTCATCTTTATTTGTTCCATATACGACTTCTTTAATGCTCATAATACAAGCATAAGCTCTATATACAAGCATTTGTCTGAATAGGAAAATATGGGCATTTTTTCGACCCAAAAATGGATATTTTGACCGTTCAAGGTCAAATTCAAGGTCACCACATAAACCGCCATATAATAATAATACTTTATTCTTGTAAAGCGCATATAAGTATAAATAACACTCTCAAAGCGCTGTACATAAAAGACATGTAAAACTGTAATTTTGTACATGTATAAGACGAAGACACGTGAACATATATTGAGGTAGGTTGTAGAACTGACTAGAAAGTTTTGCTATTCAAAAGCTTGTTTAAAAAGATAAGTTTTGAGTGCAGTTTTAAAAGCATTGATGGTATTGCACTGTTGAATGGACCTGGGGAGTTTGTTCCACAACACTGGTCCAGTGACCGAGAAAGCTCGCTCTCCATATGAGCGCGTTTTGGCTAGTGGAACAGTCAACCTGACGTCAGCATTGGATCGAAGCGCTCGCGGTGGGACCTGGACCTGCAGCAAGGAGGTGATATATTCTGGTGCTTGCTGATGGAGCGCTTTGTAGACAAGGAGGAGAGTTTTGTACTGGACTCTCTGTAAGACCGGGAGCCAGTGGAGTTTCTGCAAGATAGGGGTGATGTGGTCCTGCTTCCTTGCGCCTGTGACTAAGCGTGCAGCCGTGTTCTGCACCCGTTGGATTTTTTGTAGTTTTTCGGATGGGAGTCCTATCAACAGTCCATTGCAGTAATCCATTTTTGACATGATGTAGGCGTGGACCAGTTTTTCAATAGATGATTTGTCCAGAAATTTCCTGAGATGGCCAATGTACCGAATGCTCGAGATCGCGGATCGTGTTACATTGGTCACGTGTTGATCCATGGTCAGATGTTGATCGAAAGTCACTCCCAGATCTTTGACTGCTGCACTAAGTGCCACAGAGGAGTCTCCGACCGCTACATCTGGGATTGGCTCCACAACCCTATGGCGGGATGAGATCTGTATCACCTCCGTTTTTCCGTCGTTAAGTTTTAATTTGTTAATGAGCATCCATTGACGGATATCAGACAGGCACGCTTCCAGACGTTGGATTGTCAAGTCAGTCGTGCCTCCATTCATGAGACTGACGTAGAGCTGAGTGTCATCAGCGTAACTGACTTCCTATATAGGACTTCCTATTTGAAATTGCCTATATCTAAGCTCTATTTTCAGGCATTCCATGAGTACAGTTGTGGCACCTCCCATTATGAAGGGAAAAAAATGGCGAACAGTTTTTCAAAGGGTCAAATTTTTGTTTTACCTAGAAATGACCCAAATGGATAGTAATGTGATTTGGGGCAAAAACATTTTTTACCGACCCGTCAAAAATCAAAATGGCCGCCACACGCAGACCGGCGATTCAAGGGTATCAAAACTCATACATATCATGAAGGTACATAATCGGAATCTTTTGAAACAAAAATCTCAAAACTGATGAGACAGTTTTTGAGAAAATGGCCGCCAAAGTCCAAATTTGGTCATTTTTCGTCAAAAATGACCGCCATTTTAAAAAAAAATCAAAAATAAAAAAACTACAAAATAGCCCTGTTTTGAAATGATTTTAGGCATTAATTTGCAAAATTTCAGAAAAATCCGCCTGTAAAATTTAAAGATAAAAATTTGGACAGACGCCGGACGACGGACGATTGACGCAACGCCACGACAATAGGTTATCGGACCATAGGTTACCATAGGTTCGGTAACCTAATAATAGCTTGCGTGTCGTTGAAAACGACAGCAAAAAACGCTTCCGTAAAGCGGTCGCGCGGCTTCGGTGTGTAGTACTAACCGCATCCTAGTCATTAGTCCACGGTTCTATTGTTCTTTGCAGTAGATTATTTTTCAGAATCTACTGGGAAACGGTTCCCAGTAGAATATTGCAGTAGGTTATTCTTTCCAATAATCTACTGCAATATAATCTACTGCGTGTAAAACAACAACCGCCTGTGTACAAACTCCATCTACTCAATAAGACGCGTTTGTTTGCGTACTAGCGTTTGTTTGCGTTTTCATCATTGCCGAAACCTAATTCGTTTGATGCCATGGAACCTTGGTCGAGGCCAATATAATGTAGATGAGAAGGTAAACAATAAATGTGGTGTTACTGTTGAGCCCCAATTCTAAATTCACCAAGGCTCTGAAAAGGTGGTAGCACAAGCAGTGGGCATGGTTCTTAATCCGGGATTGATATATTCATCATGCAAACCATTCATTAGATGCAGACATCAGTTAGCAAAATTTGATGAATACCGTGTTGTATTTAAAAAATACGAGAACAGCAAGTGGACATGTACTTTTATTCTCATGATATAATAATGGTGACAAAGTTCATCACAAATTCAGACATGCGGTGTCACCCTCTGTTTCCTAACACTGTTGAAGTGTGACGGTATAGTTGTACACGCAGATTACTACTCGCAGGTGCATATGCCGGCGGAGATTTAGTTGAGTTGAGGGGGAACCGAGAACTAAGTCGGATAATCGGTTCAGTGTCGCGTCTCTGGAAAATAATAGACTCGCCTTCGGCTCGTCGATTATTTTCCAGAGTCGCTCCACTTCACCGATTATCCTATACTTAATATAGTATTTCGATGATTATCAAGGTGCATACCAAGAGCTTAAAATACCAAGAGTGGGCACTCGGCCGTATTTCCGAACTGACCACTCCTCCAGTGGCGATTCAACATATAACTCAAAAACATATTGCCCGGTAGTGCCGTCCTGAGCAGTTGGTGAGCAGGACACTCCTTCTCTGGTGATGTTGGTCTTTTGTTTGATTTGTCACCATCATGTTCAATGCAAGTGCCGTCTCTTGGTATTTTAGGCTCTTTGGTGCATACCAGATAATATATATCCTCTCCGACAAGTATTCTTCAAAACATTATAAATGGATAAGACACTAATTGATAGCGGGTTGTCGCCCACGCCCACTCGAGCCACATCGCGATATTACCCGGCTCACAGGGTACATTATCGAAGGGTACAAATTGTTTGTGTCTTCTTGTAAATAGACCCACGTTGCCATATAAAGGCATTCCAATTTTCACAGCTTAATCATGCATGACTAAAATTAATCGATATTCATAGGACATGGTCGGTGCTGACCAGTAAGGTGACTAAAATTTGTCAACAATACTAACTTTGTTATGCATGGAAGGTTTTCCCAGAAGAGGGCATTAAATACAACGTGGGTCTTTACTGAAAGACTTCAATGAATTTGCAACTGGCGTAGGTACCCCATTCTATGCTCACACGATGGACAAGGATATTAATGAAATACAACTCGATTAAAGGAAGACAACCCGCTGAATATTGCATGAACGACGCCATAAAACGCTCGTGCTAATTATGAATTCTTTGATGGGGACGTGAATGTTATTCTCGCCAAGTGAACAGTTGAGACGTGTTGATAGATCTATGTCAAGCCCTCCGGGTAATTGTTGTTTACCGGAAAGTTATGAAATGGCATACACTAAAGTGGATAGTTATGAAGTGATCTTTATTTTTTAATGTTTTTATCATACCGAACCATACTATGGTCCGATAACCAATTGAGGTGGCGTTGCGCCCGTCGTCTGTCTGTCCGTCGTCCGTCAAAATTTTAGGTTACCGCACCTTTGGTCCGATAACCTATTGCAGTGGCGTACTGGCGTTGCGTCCGGCGTCTGTCGTCGTCCACATTTTCATCTTTGAAGCTTACTATCGGATCTTCCTGCAGTTTTGCACAAAATTGCCTGAAAATATTTCAAGAAGTGGTTAGTTTTAGTTTTTGATTTCCGCATTTTTTTTTCACTTGAATGAGATTCATTTTCCACTTGAATAAGATATTTCATTTGTACGAGGTGTTTCTTGCTAGATTGCTTCTGTAAATACAACTTTTCCACACCGCCTTCAAAACTTGCTCGAAATTTCAGCTACCTTGATTAATGTGTCCCTTGAATATCCCCAAAATCAGATGGTCATATTTGGGGGACATCTCATGCCCTCATGGACATTTTGAGCCATTGGATTAATACGTGTATATTTCCCATGACTAATGCATGTTTATTTGTTTAAATAGTGAACATAGCCTTCTCAATGATGATCCGTATCTTTAGGGAGTCGACTAGAAAGAAACACAACATCAACATTTTGCATGGTTGATTTGATAAGCATGCCACCGAAATATATTTTCCGGAAGTATTGTGTATTTCGAGCAGGTGCTTTAATATTTATGAGATATTCTATCGTTATCTCTGAAAGTATTAGCTCAATGTTCCGTAATACAGTATGCAGGTATGTATGTGGACAATAGACGTCGCAATACTCTGACCTGTGCATACAATATTACGGTACCTGGCCGTTTATTGATTCCACGTTCTAGGGTAAGCGGTGAGGTGTTTCGAACTTCATTTGTGGTGGGCTTCGACATCCAACTAGGACGAGTAGCTTGTTCGATGGGACAAAGTCTGTTCCTCCAGTTGTCCGGACTTGTATCTACTTGAACTTCAGTGATGACGCGCTGGACGCTTGTGATTTATGGATGGATTACAATTTACGAAAAGCTGTTTCTCGTGGATGTGTGCAGTGGACAACCATATGGAAGTAAGTTCACAAAATTCGCAATGGGAACAAAATGTATGTCCTTAATAATAAGTCTGTTGGTGAACACGTCATCACACATCTGTTCTGTTCACAATCAGAATGTCAAATTGCTGATGTCACGAGTGATTTCTGATTGTTTCACAGGTATTCCAGCTATGAGTGCGCTGGGTAAGTTTTGAATGGCATGACGGTATGAACGTACGGAGGCATAATACGGATTGAGAAGTATACATATGATCTGTTATTAAGTATCTACTGCTTTCAAATGACTTTTCAAAGACCAACATTATCAATTTTGTATGTATTTACAATGGTTCTCCATATATGTCCATACGGGGTGATTTAACGAAAAAAAACCCCGATCAAAACTGCATAATAATCGCATGATAATAGGAAAATATTAATTGCGCTCAATAAAGCAAATGCTCTTAAAATACAGGACCTGACCAGTTGTAGTTCACTAGCGTGGGGTTTAGTACACAGTGACGCTGCTCACTAGCCGTTCCACTACCATTTCTGGAAATATAATTCAATTTAATTATAATATGGTTTTCGCCTGGCAAAAATCATTGATAATTTCATGGGAACTGAGTTGCGCTTCGGTGTACGGTTACCGACCATAACTCAACGGACCTTGTGAACGGATCTAACGATGGCAGAAGATCCGCACCACTACCGCCTCCCCCACCACTGAACCCCGTCAAAGTTCTTGAAGCCCAGATGCATACTGAACACGATTCTGAATGTTACCAAGTAAAAAGTTAGGATGAACTTCATGTTGAGATCATTCAACATCATTTTCGCGGTTTTTCACATTCTCGATAAGGGGTATACTTGTTAAATAGCATACTAATATCGGTTTCGAGACACCAATCACCATTATATTGTATGGCATTGGAAAGGGAATTGAGTTACGTATCTAATTGATAATCAAGTCAAATAATTTTTAAATCGACAACTTTGAACAAATCCTCGGGGTCTCCGATGTAGGCCATTGGGTAAGTTTATCTGCTGTGAACCCCTCATATTCCCCACCCACCCAATGGTATAATTTTGTGCAATAGTTTTTAATGAATGAAATATGTGATAACAGTGAAAAAATATAAAAATAAAAATAAATTTATTCACACATTGTTAAAATCGTTAACACTCGGGTTCCCCTAAATACATACTTGTTTGTAATTTACACACTCTCGAATTTAAGGGAACATACTTGATAGTCTACTGTGTCGATTTTGTGATACCAATCACCACATAATACTATATTATACATATATGTATGATCATATATCTTTGGCAAAGCAATTACATTACTTATGTAATGGTATATTCATCTACGATCTGCAAAGAATATTCAAATAATGAATGCATAATACTCATACTCAAATATCATCTGTCTATGGCACGTCATTTCGACGTGTTCACCCCGCCAAATGGCATAGAGCGTTGTCCGGCCTATTTCTTTTGTTTAGGGTTCAGGTCATGTTGTCAACGCTGTAATGCTAACCTTTTGGCAGCTGATGCCGACACCTGGGCAGTAAAATAATTTTTCTATAAAATACTGACCATATCACCTTAGATCGGGGATTCGATGCAGTGTAAGAGATACCAATGGACAAGTCTGTACTGTCCAATCATTCATAGGAGACTGATTTGTTCAGAAATAGGCCCTCGCCCACAGGTGGTTCACAAATATATGTAGTGTCCAAACATTGATCACAATGTGTTCAAAACCTATGGCCCATGTACAGTAACACTGTATGAACTGGATGTTTCAAATACTCCAAACTTCAATTGTGAGCAATATAAAGGTCCAACGTCATCTAAAAAGGGTTCCAATAATTTATTATTGAATCGCGTGGCGTGTCAACGCTCTAAGGACATGATGTACGCTGTAAAGCTGTCTGATCAAAGGTAACAGTCTGGATTTGCTTGCAGTAATGGATAGTCTTTCGGTGAGTATCCAAAACGGGTTCAAGGAAATTTCACATAAAACGTTTCAGAAAATGGTTACTTGCTATCAAAACAACCACAAAACATTCCCAATGACTGTTAATACTTCCTGGAGAAGGTCTATGTAAAACCTACTACACTGTACTATGTCGAAAGTCATTGCTAATGTTCAACGGGCACAACGCCACGACAATATAAACCTTTTATGACCGAATTTTGATTCAATATACATTTTACGTGAAACGCATACGTTGAACATTTTACGTGAAAGCTCATTCTGAACTGAAGTCTCAGCTTAAAAAACTAATCAATAATTCATTTTTCTCTAAAAAGGGACAACGTCGGTACCACTATATTATAGTTAAATATAATACCGCTTATTTTGTTAAAGGCGACTCTGATGCCCCATACAAATATACTGAAATAGATGTGGTAAATACGGTTAATTTTCTGATTGATAATATTTTTGTGGAATTTGGTGGTCGAATATTTCAATAAACTATTGGTATTCCCATGGATACAAACTGTGCACCATTATTGTCAGACCTGTTTTTATACTGATATGAATCAGATTTTATCCAACATTTACAACGAGGAGGTTCTAAGAAACTAACATGTAATTTTAATTTCACTTTCCGATACATAGATGATGTATTGTCACTAAATAATCCCAAGTTTGGTGATTATTTGGATGTCATATATCCTAAGGAATTCGAAATTAAGGATACTACAGACTCCGCTAATTTTTCCAACTATCGAGTCCTGAGGTTGGAGATTGATAATGATTCTAACCTGTCAACTAGATTATATGACAAACGTGATGATTTCAATTTTTCCATAGTAAATTTCCCTTTTCTAAGCAGCAACATTCCTATGTCACCGGCATATGGTTTGTTTGTTTCTCAACTTATACGCTATTCCAGAGCTAGTTGCAAATATGAGGACTTTGTCTATCGAAGTGCCCAGCTAGTCTCTAAACTGCTGCGACAAGGATATGTTATACCAAGACTTATAACTGCGTTTAAGAAATTCTATGGACGTCATCATGATCTGGTTGATAAATACACCAAATCCTTGTCTGCCATGCAACTAGATCTATTTTCATGTTAATTTTGGGGAATTCATAACGGCTGCCACTAGTGGGGCAGGAAATGCTCACTCTTTCCGGAACACCTGATTTCACCTCCTAATGGCCATTTTTGGGGGTTCATGAGTTTCCCTGTCATTTGTGTTTTCTCTCACTTCGTATGCCTGATATGACTTTCTGTCCCCGGATTATGAGATTGGATAACGGACCCTGTTTTGTTCGCTCGGAATACTTAATACTTAGTATTGATTCCACGTCTATCTCAGCCACATGCACCAGCGTCGAGAAGTATCGAATGGAATCCATTCAACCACTGAGTGGGAGCCCTGTTTCTTCTACTACTACTGATGGTTCGAGCAACTGTGTGAAAAAATGTATTCGTACTCTACATTGCCAAGTGTTATCATATAACGATGAACGATGCGACCTGTACTTGACCACAGAAACAGTATCCTTTGGACAAGGAACAGAGGACCAACTGTTCGTCGTGTTGACATGTGAAGGTTAGCATAACATCACTAAGATCACCAATGCATACCGAATAGTATCTTCAATTGAACAATGCTATATTATTTACCAGAGCCAATACCAGGATTAGAAACCACCACTCAAGCATCACTCCAAATGACGTCAACAATACTGGATACATCCACAACAATTGCTACAACCACCAGCACAGCACAGATAGCAACAAGCACAATACAACAGATGCCCACAACACGCTCAACACAAACAATGCCCACAACAGACACAACACAAACAATGCCCACAACAGACAAAATACAAACAATGCCCACAACAGACACAACACAAACAATGACCACAACAGACACAACACAAGCAATGCCCACAACAGACACAACACAAACAATGCCCACAACAGACACAACACAAGCAATGCCCACAACAGACACAACACAAACAATGCCCACAACAGACACAACACAAAGAATGCCCACAACACAAAGAATGCCCACAACACAAACAATGCCCACAACAGACACAACACAAACAATGCCCACAACCAGCACAACACAAACAATGCCCACAACAGACACAACACAAACAATGCCCACAACCAGCACAACACAAACAATGCCCACGACAGACACAACACAAACAATGCCCACAACAGACACAACACAAACAATGCCCACAACAGACACAACACAAACAATGCCCACAACCAGCACAACACAAACAATGCCCACAACAGACACAACACAAACAATGCCCACAACAGACACAACACAAACAATGCCCACAACAGACACAACACAACCAATGCCCACAGCAGACACAACACAAACAATGCCCACAACCAGCACAACACAAACAATGACCACAACAGACACAACACAAACAATGCCCACAACCAGCACAACACAACCAATGCCCACAACAGACACAACACAAACAATGCCCACAACCAGCACAACACAAACAATGACCACAACAAGCACAACACAAACAATGCCCACAACAGATACAACACAAACAATGACCACAACAGACACAACACGAATAATGCCCACAACAGACACAACACAAACATTGACCACAACAGACACAACACAACCAATTGCAATGCCCATGACAAACACAACAGAACCACTGCCCGCAATAAGCACAACATTACCAGTGCCCAAAACAAGCAGACTTGCCACAGGAAGCACACCCCAAGCAGTTACTGAAAACCGGAAGCAGTCACCACAAGCCACTACATACACGACAGAAGCGATGTCCACAGAAGCTTTCACACAATCACATTCCACACACGCGACCCCTGGCGGCAGAGATGATGGACCAGATCCAGTCCCTCAATTCAATAATGATGGTATGTACAGTGTCCAGTACTATGGTTAATGACATACTGAACTATCTGGATGCAATGGAAATCATATTTCGTAAAAAAATATATTTTTACGAATAATTCTTGGAACATTGATTACCCTAATTTCTGGGTGTATTTTCTTTCACATTTAGCCCACAATTTCCGATGTGATGTGTTCATCAGATACATGCACCAAATATATATACATTGCAGTGTACTGCTCGAAACCGCCATCCGTGCCCAACACGCGGCAAGTGTCTCCAGGCCGACTGCAGCACCTGGCCGTTGTCACGTACATCTGTGATCCAGGCACTACCTTTCCCGCAGGCGGCACGTCCAGGACCATCGTGTGTCTGGAGACTGGGCGCTGGAGCGCAGTGGTACATCGCCTCGGGTGTATAGGTCTGCGCAGGCTCGTTGCTACATAATTTGATGCCAGGAACGAATATATTTAATGGGCAGCTAAATACCAAATCATTTTTGCAGAATGGTAAGAACAACATTATGATTTGCAGCTCAACCATGCCCGAACCTGGCGTCGTTGCCGCTCGTGGACGTGTATATCACGCATCTCATGGGTGTCTCGCTCCATGCGTCCGTTAGCTGTGAAGAGGGCAGTGTGCTGAGGACGGGTTTGGCCCGGGACAATACTGTGTGTGGTGGGAACGGGACCTGGCTCAGAGTTGAGACAACTGGGTGCTCAGGTAACTTTAAGCATAGTTCCAGCATAAGTTTTCAGCAATAATTGCTGACGTTTAAATTGAGTGTGACAGTTTATCAAACTAGTAAACTCTGCTATACATTGAAGACAAAATAAACCCCCAAATATAATATTTAGTGACAGGACTATTGATACATTACATTCGTTACATTGTACATAATTGTTTTGGTAAAACAAAAATACCGAAAACCGCTGACTTGAGATTATTTCCATGCAGGAAATCGCTGTGGTCCTGTTCCCATGTTTCACAACGCGTCGCTCGTTGAATATGAGAGAGTGGGTGACGTTGGAGCGGTTCTAACGGTGCAGTGTCACGTGGGGTACAGGTTCCCGGACGGGAAAACCACACATAATATCGAATGCCTTCCTGACAAGTGCTGGTCAAGCGCGGAGGATTGTCAAAGTAGGTACTGAATCTGAATCTTTTACCCACTAATCAATGATATCTAAGTTATGTGTATACATTTCTGGTTGTTTTCTGTACAGTTGAGGTTTGCCCGGCGCTTGAGGAGCCTGACCACGCTGATCTGAGCACAGACAGACGAGTTTACGGCACAGAGGTCGTCTCCAGCTGTCTCCAGGGCTACAGTCTCCCGGACGGCGACACGACCGAGTCCTTGCGCTGTCTCGGCAACGCGGGCTGGGACCGCAACTTCACGGGCTGTCAACGTAAGCAACTGGATCAGTTATGACACGTTAGGCAGTTATGTCAGCTTCCCACCAGGTGTGTTTTACACACTGTCTGCCCAGGGGCGTATCTAGAAATCCCAGAAAGGGAGGGGGCACAAGAATGAAATTGATTGGATGGTCCGAGCGAAGCGAGGCACGAGCGCAGCGAGTCCCAAGCGGCGGGGGGTGTAGGGCCCGGTCAAGGGTCCCAGAAGCCCAACGCTTTTTGGCGTTTGCTAGTGCAATCTGGCCCTATTTTGGGTACATATTACCTTTGACAACTCAACAGTTATGATACGAGCGCAGCGAGTCCAAAGGGGCGGGGGTATGGGGCCCGCTGAAGGGCCCCAGAAGTCAAACGCTTTTTGGCGTTTGCTGGTGCATTCTGGCCCTATTTTGAGTACATATTACCCTTGACAACTCAACAGTTATGACACGAGCGCAGCGAGTCCCAAGGGGCGGTGGGTTTGCTTTTTGGCGTTTGCTGGTGCATTCTGACCCTATTTTGGGTACACATTACCCTTGACAATTCAACAGTTATGACTACAAGTACAACCAGTTTTGCAAAAAAATATTTATAGACCAGTATGCAATCAGTTGTAATTTGACATAAACCATAAAATATGCATGTGAAGATTCAACTAATTTTCATAGATAAATGATCAAAGGGCGAGTATAAATTGTATGTCAAGTTCTTCCAACATAATTCAGAGAATACAATATGTTGTTCCTTATGTATACAGATACTGACATGCATATTTATTTTAAATTACTTGGCAATAATGGTGGCACCCCGTTTTTGTATTACATAACATACACGTGTATGGTCCACTAAGCCTGATTTGTCTCCCCGACTTCACCTATGCCGTGTGATGAGTGAGCAACGGATCACATACAGTAACCCAATACGGGGGACTCCGCAAGTTCGACGGGGCTCTTCATATGACAGGAGCGGCCGGCAACTATTATAAATCTCCGCAAGAAAGTTTTGAACAAATTTAATGCTTGGTATATTGTAATTTTGAAAAATGCAAATGTCTATAGGACTTATGTTATATGTTTTATTATTGGTGCAGGGAGGGACAGGGGCACAGTGTCTCTGAAAAAAGGGGGTTGGGGTGGATAAAGGCATCATTTTGTCTGAAGGGGGGGGGGGGGGGGGGGGGCACGTGCCCCCTGTGCCCCCCCCCCCATTATACTGCCCTTGATGGTACCAGTGTGGTTGGTAGGTGATTGGTTCCGATTTTCTATTTTCATGAACAAATTTTAGTTATTATATTGGTCCTGATCAAGGAAGTGCACACAATGGAGCATACTGTCATATTTGTGCATATATTTAATATGAGACATGGTTATTGAACGAGTTTGAACACTAAGAATTCTATTGACGTCATCCTGATCTTTTTGATGAAGCCACCCGACGTCGATATCGGTTTTCACTACCGGCATTTATTGTTATGGTTCAACAATGGCGTATCATGTCACATGTGATACATGTGACACTTTGACGATTTACAGTCGACATGAAGACAATAACTGAATTTGTGAAGTAGGGACCATAGATTTTGTTTTGGGGTATAGCAATCTTTCCAAACTCCGTTTTGTTTTACTCATATCGAGACCACCCTATCGTCATCTCCCCAACACAACACTATGTACCTGGTACAGTAAACGATCTGTTTTCGCGGAAGTGAATGTCGGGTATGATATTCAATATAGTATTACCCGTGGTAAACAATGGGTGTTTGGTTGAATGGGCAGACAACCTGAAGTTGGTGGCATGCTGTGTGCATGTTCAATTGAGAGTGCTTGTGCTCTGTAAGTTCCCCCAAGTACTGTTGGAAGAATAAGGAAATGTCAATGGTCAGACGACAAAAACATAACGGCATTTCCGGTCCATCTTGCATACATTTGAGGGTAGGTGCGCTGTATGATCCTTAAATTCCAAAGAATTCAATTGATTATTGTTCCCCTCCATCTTTTGGCGTGTAGGAGGACCTCATAAACAGAACTCTTATGTCTTTTGTTTGATGCCTTCTAAACTGAAGATTGGCCTGCTTCCCTTGTGTCAGCAATATATTATTGAGAACAGTTTATCGGACAAGAATAAAAGAAATGTGTCTCTTTGGTCTTACTATCAGATATCATCAATGGAAGCAGCGTTTGTTCGGCGTAGATGAGCATTGTCATTATGCACACATTGATCAGACTGACGCAACAACGTGATAGCATTATCCACTGTGGTGATACTGGATGCACTAACGATCGTTAGTGCATCCCGCAATGGCCGACAGTGAACACGATCAGTTTGGTTTTCAACCGTATTCTATCAAATGACAGGTCCATTTGTGATAAATGGACACTCTGAAGGTAGCTTAGTGTATTGGTCAAAGACATGCATAGTTATTTCAGATCACGCTTCTTTGTTTAGATATGTTGAGGAAAAGAATTAGCGATAAGATTCACCAACGACAAAGGTGAGATTCCCTAACGATATAGGCCTAATACGTGTATACTGTAATAGGTCCATATCATACACCATCGTGAATTCGTTATTTATGCGACATAAATTAGCGAATCTCACCTTTAAAAATAGGAAATCTGTACTAGAAGATCATCTGTACACACCAATGCATGTCAATTGGTACTTTATTTCACGTTTAACATTTAAATAACGTAGATTTGAATTAATAAAGAAAAGGTCGTTAGGGAATCTTCACATGTTCGTTAGGGAATCTTCGATTTTACAAAAACAATCGTTAGGGAATCTTTCGGCTTTTTTTCAGCCGAGTTTTCCATGCTCAAACCATCATAAATCGCCATGTATTTGCAACGAACGGTTGATTCGTGCGCATAAGAATCAGCAGATGCATGTGTGTATCGATCACAATCGTAATTATCGGGAAAATGAAGAAAATACAAACGAACCGCGAGTGGGTTCGCCATTGCGGGATGCACTAACGATCGTTAATGCATCCAGTCTCACCACAGTGGTTATCGATGGATGGAATTCTTTCCCATCTGAAAATACCAAACTAACTGTAGCAAGACGTTATGCTGAAAGAATTATCTAAATAAGGTTAACTAAAGCTGCCCAACGAGAAATACACCTGTGACATATAGGTCAACACCTGTCTATATGGCATAATTTCGTTCTATATGGCAAAATTTGTGAAATTAATAAACGAAAAAAAAAAGAATGTCCACACATTGAGGACATCCAGAAATTCATTTTCTACCCACTCACCCCGGAAATGAAAATAGCTCTGATGCAAACTACATGTAATTCATGAGTCAAAATATACACATCGATCCAATAATCAATAATATCGATTAGTCTCTTGGGATATCCTGGTAGGAACATGTGCAGCGTATTTTTCAGTAATATCGCTCAAAACCTCCCCTCACAGACCTCGTACACCGCAGACAATACACCAATCCACATTCAACCAACACAACACATGCACATCACATGCGACACGAGGCATGGGAAATTTGACAGACACGGGAAGGGCACCGAAATAAGATTTGAAACGTCACGTTTTTTTGCGTTATTTCATCATTTTGGGGACGCACAACTTTCCCGCCAAATTTTCTGAAAACTTGTGACTATTGTAATTGTTGGGTTCCAAATAATATCAATGTAAATCATTGGAAATTCATCGATATTTTATATTACAATTATTGACATATACAACCGCTATCAGATAGATGAATGTATTATTCCTCGAGTATTTCCTGCCGATTGAAGAGTTTGAATAACCCATATTTCTGGGCATTGGGGCCATGATCCTGACGGCAGAAAATAAGCCAAGGCTTTTAAACTGAGAATTTTTTAATTTGTAATTTGAAAGCAAATCATACTGAAAATGTGACCCGAGTCCGAAGGACGAGTGTATTCGGTGTTCATCCGCCAGACGAAATGAGTCTTCGGACTCGTGCATCATGAATTCATCCGCCAGATCAACCTCGACTGATGTCTTTTTGCGGAAAACACACTCGCATGATTTCATGTATTTTACTCCTATACTTGCAGTGATATCTTGTATTATTGCTCCGATGGTCGAAAATGCCTCGCTGGTAACTACTGGCAACAAGTTGGGTGATACAGCCACGTACACGTGCTCTGGTGACCTCCGCTTTGATGATGGACACTGGCAGAAGTCCATCACTTGTACAGCAAGCAGAGTTTGGAGTCACGATGTCGGTCCTTGTGATGGTTCGTATAATCGTTCAGGAAAAAAGCGTCACCCACACTAGAGTCGCCTTTCGTGCCATCTCATGATTTCATACCAGACATAAATTTCACATACGTTGTAGTTTCTGTCTACAAGCAACAAGTCATTGTGTTTCAGAGGGAAGGTGTCCACCAATTCCATTATTGCCCAACACATCCCCAAACACCACCCTTGCTTTGGATGGGACTATGGTTGCCTATCCTTGTATCCTGGGATATATTCGTCCTGACCATGGGCGCCAATACATGGCTCGCTGTGATGCCGGCCAGTGGGAAGGACCTGAGGATGTTCAGCCATGTCAAAGTATTACGGTCCAGCTTGTAGAAAAGAGTCACATTTGTTAATTCAAAATGAAAGAGAACGTTATTAATTATACTACATGTGCATGCATTTATAAGTTTCAAGAACAGCCTATTTTCTGTCTGTCATAGAGGTGCGATGTCCAAACCTGGAAGACGTATATGAGGAACATACGCATGCGTCAAAGAGCGGAACATTGACGTTCGGGTCACGTGTCAATGTTACGTGTGGTAAAGGTCACGTATTTGCTGACGGGAGAACGTGGCAGGAGAGCGAGTGTCTTGCTGATGAACGGTGGTCTTTGAATGAAACATGCATTGGTACGAGAATCCATGTCTTTTGTTGAAGTTCATAGACCTCAGTTACTAGATCTCGGCAATGACTTTCGACATAGTACAGTGTAGTAGGTTTAGGCAGCTAGGCTAATTTCGTCATAGACTAAATCGTTATCTATCAGCAATAGATAGGCCTATATATCGGTAACCAGTTTTTTATCACATTCACCGCCATGACAGCTGTAAACTGTGGGACCCCACCCACTTTAGACGGTACATACAGGCCCGTCGCCATAACAACCACGTATCCTAGCAACGTGACGTATACGTGTGTCACTGGCATGTGGTTCAGATACGGGCAGTATCAGCACAGTATTCAGTGTACTGAATCGGGGCAATGGACAGATCCGCCAGAGGCTTGTGAAGGTAGGGATCGGATATTTTGCAAGAAATTAATAATATTCTATGAGAATTCATGAAGTGGGCACAAAATTTGATTGATTGTCCTCTGAGCTAGGCTCAGGAAAATGCCTAGGCTCATCCAATAACCTTTCAATATCAAATGACACTGATCTGACGTGGGACCCTCTACTTGTTTCAAGCTATTGTCTGCCAGCCGTTACCAGTATGGACAGGTCTGGTATCGAATACCACCTCCACACTATTGGACACTGTCGCCAACACGAGCTGCGACTCCAACAAGACCTTTGACTCCGTGGCTGCGGAGTTTGTTGTGGTCAAGTGCGCAGTCAGTGGGGAATGGGAGCCCCTAGCTCCCAAATGTGTTGGTGAGCACATGATCAATGCATATATTCACTCGGATCCTTGACAAGTGTATGGTGTTTATTCATTCAATTCAGAGCATGCGGTCTATTATTAGTTAATATCTGATATTGACAAGTGATGAAATTAATGACCATGAAAATTCAGATCATCGTGGATCATTAAATAAACACAATGTGCATAATTTGTACAAGACATTGCATATTGTTTCAATCCAATCTTTGTTTTCTAGACGTGGAAGCTTTCCAAGTTAATATTACTCCATTCGAGGCTGAGAAGTCGGAGATGACGGCCTACGTTATTCTCTCGGTGTTGGGATCTTTCCTTGTTATCATCGTGGTCTCGGACTTACCATTGATGTATTCACACATAACACGATAAATATCATACAATGTCTTGATGAATAGCTCGTGATATATAGATATATTTACTCAGACTATCTTAAACAATGCGTCATTTTTTCTGGAGTGATTTTCAACTGGCTTGAAACATTCTTGCGTTAATTTCACATTTAGCGGTTTAAGAAACGATGCTGTGCATATTTTTTGTCAGTGGATTCGGTGCACCCATGACCTGCTCACCTGCTCAATTATCATATGAATATGAAGAGTGAATAATTGAAGAGTGCAGCGGCGCCGGAAGCAGATTTGAAGGGCGGGGACAGCTTTCATCAGAAGAGCATGTATTTTGCATAATAATAAATATATTATAAAGTATGGAATAAATTTAAAGGTATGAATTCTGGGTATTTTGAATTCTGGGTATTTTGAATGCATTTTTTTGCATTCCATCTTTAAAAAAAGGTAAAAGCAGTTCAAAATGTCAAGCATATATACGCAAAATAAGAGAGGAAGATAGATATCCAGCAAAATGCCGGTGGATTTTCGGGGTCTTTGTTTGACCTTTTAGGACTCTATTCGGGGCTTTCAAGCTATACAAGGCATTTGATTTTTAGTGCAGGTTCTTAGCTCATAATTTTGGATGAATTGTTCACATTGTGATAAAAGCATGAAACTTTGCAGAGTGGTAGAATATCACTCACTGGTCAATATAAGCTAGGGAGCCATTCTCAATGTGGCCTGTGGCGGATATGGCAGCCATTTTTCTTTTTGCAGTAAATCGACCTCAAACGGCCGGTTTGGAGAAATGGTTATTTCTACCTGTGCATGTCAAATATTATCCAATATCAACAAAATTGGTATCAAACTGACCGAAATAACAAGACCAACTCACTCGTAATGACCAAAGATAACTATATTGATTATTCTGCAGCAAAATGTCCAAGAAACAGTTTTTTCTGCTCGAATTTTGACAACTTATTCACGGATCTCGTAGTCGGTAATGTACAGAGTGTGCCTGCACCCCCCCCCCCTCCCATGATCATCTGAAATAAAAAAAAATTTAGTTAGATTTCATCCTATTATTGATTATTAGAGATGTTTCCAGAGACCCACAACTGGCAAAAAAAATTTCGGGCCTTTTTCAAACTGGCCGCAATCGTAAATCCGGAAATCATGTTTTGGACCATAACTCGGCTTCTATTGCAGGTAGAGACATGATTTTGGTGTCTATACCCATGTTTTTGAAACTGGAGAATCGTCAATTTCGTAATTACTGAGTGAGTACCTGTGACTGCCGGTTGCTTCAGAATTAAAAAATGACAATGAAACCGGTGAAAATCACAATTTCAACCAAGGTGCGACTGTTATGTGTAGAAACCCTGAGAGGGGGCCAGATCGATAGTAAAAGCAGTTCCATTCCCACAGAACAAGCTCAGAATATAAGATCAATTTACAGGAATAGTGTCTCGGGGAGATCTTTTGAATTCCAGTACACATGATTCGATGATGAACGCGTAGCTCGCTTGTAGTTATTAAAAAAGGATTGCATTTTTCTGTCATTTGAACTGGTAAGAAAGTGAAAAATAGTTCGCACTCATTCTTTGATTGTTTTATCAGCTGTCATGAACATGGGAAGGATCCCTGCCTCAACACCCACCAGTTTTGTTCTGCGTGGCAAATGAAGCATGGTTATTGTTGAAAAAAATTCCTTGTTGACACAGTAACATAATCGTGCCACCCTTATGTTTGGCACAGAAATGATATGTGTAATTTTGCAACACGGTATGACTGAACTGAAATCTGCAGTAGTTCCAGACAAATTGTATGGCAATGTTAGCTTGACCTCTAGCCTCAAGAACGATTCCATGACAAATAAGCATTGGTATATACATGTTAATTTCAAATTAGATCTTCTTGATTCGCAAGGCGAACAATATTTTATGCAGTGACATATGGCACAAAGGTCAAAGACAAGAGGCATTACGGTCTAGATGGTCGTCTGTCTCAGTCCATCCATGGTCTGTGGTGATTTGAACAGCCCCTAGTGGTTGATGGGCTCTAGTTCGTGTCCTTAAGTGGAGGTCTGAGATGTTCTAGCACATCAGTTGTTCGAAGAATTCATTACATATACCTGGTCTTGTGACAGAGAACCTTCATCCCAACAATGTCAATGTTTATGTCATCAGTGATAAATTCATGATCCTGTTTCATACATTCACTGGATCTGACAGCGCGTCCTCCTTCATATGCTAGAGTCATCTGAGCTGAGAGAAGTGATGATGCAATTGGTCTGTGGGTTGTCCTCCATTGATGACATCAACACTGACCTCGTAAGCACAGGGACTAGAGCCCATCAACAACAATGGGCTGTTCACAACCCCACAGGCCATGGATGAATTGAGAAAGATAGCAAGAGATTTCCCATGTTTACCACAATATCTTGTGTCAGGGATGTCTGTGATCTTGATGTCAAGTGTCATTTCACAAACCCTTGTCAATTTTGCGAATGCAAACGGTCTAACTTGGAATATATACATGTAAATGCCATTCCAAATTTTCCGTTAAATCGTTCTTGAGACTAGATGTCAAAGCTATCATTGGCATAGAACATTTGTCTTGAGCTACTGTATTGTTTTCAAGTCACTTTCATACCGTGCTGGACACACACATCATTAATGTATCATACATAAGGGATAACTCCTGTGTCAACCGGAAACCATACAACAATGAACATGTGGTACATAGGTGCTGAGGCAAAGATATTTCCCATGTTCATGGCAGCTGATAAGACCAACCAACATGTGGTAGAAGTGAACTTTACTGACATTCTTGGTGCCTTGATTCCAATGAATAGAAGGGAAATTACAGGATCCGTACTGGTCTATTATTGGATTGGTTAGTTTTATCATTACTGGTAATTTTTATGCAGAGGCCTTGCTTAAATACAGAAATTATCTGTTGGCTGTGAGAGCCATCTTGGATTTCATTTCTGTGGAGTAAATAAGTGTTGCATTCCATGCACAACTAATAATGATGGCTTCTGCAGACCCTAAATACTAGTTCATTTGCAGAAAAATGCGATATTTTTCAAAGACATCGCATTCATCATCAAGTCATGTATCCAGGAATTCAAAAGAATCCACCTGGGCACTATTTCGGTAAATTGATTCTTATTTTTTGAGCTGATATGTGGGAATGGAACGGCTTTTACTATCAATATGGCCACCTTTCAGGATTTCCACACATAGCAGTCGCACTTTGGTTGAAAATGTGATTTTCACCGGTTTCATTGTCAAACATTTTCAATTCTGAAGCAACCAACAGCCACAGGTACTCAGCAGCGACAAAAATTAGATTCTCCAGAATTCAAAACATGGGTATAGACACCAAAACCATGTCTCTACCTGCATTAAAAGCCGAGTTGTGGCCCAAAACATGATTTCCGCATTTTCGATAGCGGCCATTTTGAAAAAGGCTCAAATTTTTTTTGCAGTGGTGGGTCTCTGGAATCATCTCTAATAATCAATAATAGGATGAGATCTTAATAAAAAAGTTGATTTCAGATGATCATGGGAGGAGGGGTTGCAGGCACACCTTGTACATTTACGACTACGAGATCCGTAAATAAGTTGTCAAAATTCGAGCATAAATACTGTTTTTTTAACATTTTGCTGAAGAATAATCAATATAATTATCTTTTTTCGTTATGAGTGCGTTGGCCTTGTTATTCCGGTCAGTTTGATACTAATTTTGTGGAAATTGGATAATATTTGACAGGCATAGGTAGAAATAACGAATTTCGCAAACCGGCCGTTTGAGGTTGATTTACTGCAAAAAGAAAAATGGCTGCCATATCTGATACAGGCCATATTGAGAATGGCTCCCTAGCTTATATTGACCAGTGAGTGATATTCTACCACTCTGCAAAGTTTCATGCTTTTATCACAATGTGAACAATTTTTTTGCTAAGAACCTGCACTATTGACTAGAAAGGGCTATGCTTGTGCGAAATTTATCTGTTTATTGACCAGATTTTGAGAATATTGGTCAATATTGGTCATTTATTTCGAAATGTGAAACCAAATAAAACATACTTACCCTTAAAGATTGGACTGTAAATTTTAACGATAAAAATGTTTAACGAGGACGCACATCGACGATGGATGCAACCCATGTCAATAAATTATGGGACCATAGGTTCGGTAACCTGAAAACCAGATATCGGCGGATTAACTGGGTATTGGTCAAATTGTCCCTTTGACAACATGTACCGACCCACCCAGTATTCATTGTAATTTTATTGTAAAAAATACTGATGTAAAGATACTAATTTATTACAATATCAGATAATCTGATTCTCAAAAGGGCACATTCTGCCCCCGTGCTGCCCCCCGCAACAAAAGGGCAACGGGGGCAGCTGCCCCCGTGGTTCCGGCGCCCCTGGAAGAGTGTTGATTGTGTGAATAATCCGTCTGCCATTATCCCGATATGGTTTGTTGGACAATGCTGTGTATCTCCCAATGGTTTCAGTGAGGTATACTTATAAATTTGAGGAAAAATAAAACTTCAATATGATAAAACATGACATGATGATGTCAATCGACCGTTTCGTTCATCTGACTGTAATTTTGTCATGGACGAGTGGAACCTTTGCTGAGCGAGTATGAGCTTAAATCTTCCACTGTTGTACTTTACGATTGTGATGTTGACTTGATGACTTTACATCAGTGTGGTATCTAGAGCTGACAGATCCATGTACTCACAGTCACAGCCTTCGAATAATCAGCCTTGGTCAACTCACTGCTATGCAGTCACAATAGTTTTATGATTTTTGTTCGAACCGACAAATAGAAACTGAATATTTATATATTATATATATAAATATTTGTTGCTCATTTCATATATGTACAAATAAATGTTTTATTTTCATTTTCATCATACATGCATCAATAACAAATCAGTAATGGCTATATTTTGACAGTGTGTCCTGGTATAAATGCATTGATGTCTGTGAAACATCGTTTGTTTGCTCATAATATTGTGATTCTAATGAAATTAACATAATCACCTGGGAGTCAACGGCAATCTTTTATAACTTCTATTGCGAAAATAAAAAAAAAGGAATATACCCTATCTCGCAGCATATTTTGAAAGTGTGTATCTGTTTTTACATGCAATTCCAAATCTTTGCAAAGGTCCCACCTTTCCTCTGAGGCTTTGACACAGAAGCGACATTGGGAGTAGCACGTGACAATATCAATATTCTATACTGCGAATCAATGAATAACCTGACCAATTAATGATCTGGTATTGGTGTGATATTTGCTTTACTCCAGATGATAGATCGTTGTACTCGACAACATTGAAGTGATCAGACTCAATTGACTTGTACTTCAGAGTGGGTAATGAATCAGCAGACGAGCAAATTTACGACTGCTATTTGTAGTTCGAAAAAGTAATACCACCTGATTAATTATTTACAGAATATTGTCATTACATTGTCCAATATTTTACGCGTTTTCAAATGTGGCATATTCCAATCGTCAATTTGCCTGCGCATGAAAATCGGGATAACTGCAACAAAATAGTGACGGCCGACTTGCATATAATATGAGAATTAATGACATCTTGAGGCAGTCGCCTGAGTAGGCTGAGTCGGTCCATTTCCTCATGTGTCGTGTTATGTGTGCATTTCCTCAAGTGTGCCTTTTAATTCAAAGGCGTGGATACGTGTATGTGTCACACGTTAAGTGTTTCCAGTGCTCAGAAAGGTTACTTGTTGAAATTTTCAAACCCTCGTATAAAATACTAGTCAAATACTATGGAAAAATGGTCATGTCTTAAGAGTATGTGGTGGGCATCACCAGTATTCTCTTATGGTTTCGTTTTAACTTTTGGATACCAAATTTCAAACATTTCTTCCATGAGCTTGCAATTAGAATCGTAGTTATCTGTAGCGTCTGAGAATTACTACCGGTAGTAGTACTCAGCTGTGTCGACAGCCTATGCATCAACGATCAGTTCATTCATGATGTGCTATGTTCTATTTGGAAGAATAATTACACTACTTATTAGTAATGAGTTGTTTCTTATATGTAGAGTACTCTTCAATTCGTCTGATAAATTTCCAGGTGGGGTTGCATTCTGTGATGATGTGCAAAGATATTCTGAAGCATGTCAACTAGCTGTTCATTTCATAACGCGGTCCTCATGCTGTGGACACAGCATGGAATGATTAGCTTTGGTAATTATGAATTCTTATCTACGTGGAACTCGAAGTCTGTCATACAAAGTGTTTTTACAGGGCCAATCAGTTATAAATTAGGAGCTAGCTATTCTGTGACACTGTGTTTGTACAAAGTCACTACAGGTGACAATTACTTCCAGATTTGGTAGATTTCCTCTCCCGAGTACCTGGATTTATCACACCTACTGTCGCTGGTGGGGGTATATGGAGTTGTCTCAGGTTATTGCATTAGGCTCGTAATTTTTCACGTCGAAGTGAATGTACGCTGATGTAAAAGACGATGGAAAACTCCTGTTAGCTTTTAGCATGTACACGTCAATATTTTGAGATAATCTCTGATAATAGTTTTTCGATATTGTAATATTCGATATTATTGGTACATTCTATTGTCTGAATTGACTTGGTTTCGGGTCGTGTATATATTGCGTTAAATTTTGCAGATCTTTTAGCGAGTGCGAGTGTTGGAATTCTGTTTTCAGCATTTACTGTTTAAATATTACGTGATAAGAAACTAAAGCAATCTTTCCCAGCTCATTGACTGATATGATATTCATAAAGTGATGCCCTGCATTATTTGCCTGCGCATGAAAATCGAGATAGATGATAATAACGAATAATTACATTTGAATGACTTCCAAGTGAGCCCATCAGTTGATGTGGTAATTATCCGTGACTCTTCAATGTCTGAGATTGGAAATAATTACCATCAGCTCTTTACACGTATTCACCATTACAATTGTGCACACAATCATGATGTTGGAACAATAAAGATCAAATGCTAGTTATAGACAACAAATTTAAACATGAAATGGATTCAGCATGACTAACAGAAATATCATTACGTTGTCATCTATTGACAAATATTCCAACGCAATGTATTTGATGTAGACAACGTGTGATGGCAGACCACAGTACAATCAAATAAGCACTGTCGCTTCTGAGCGCTGTTTGGCCAAGGAGATAGTGTAAGATTACAAACTTTTAGCTTAATAATTGAATTTATATTATATCAATTTTATGATATTTGCAGCTATTACCGGTATAGTAATATGTTTACATTAAGATACTAGAATATATAAATCGATCTATGCAGAATGGCAACACCTTTCTTTTCAGTATAACAAGTATACATTCACCTAGGCAAATGTACACGGCTTTCTGTTGAGACAATGAATATCAAACGATAAGTTTAGAGGAAGTTTAGACATGGAACAAACTCGAAATGACCATCAGAAATATCAATAAATTGTGTCATCTATTAAAAGACATCCAAAGCAATTGTTTTCCTTTGCTGGCACCATGGTATCAAGGATCCTTGATGATATATTGGATCTTGTTATATTCTGAGAGCACTCTTTACCCAGTGAGATCATGTGAAAGTTTTCTGGTCAAATATGTTTTGCAAAATAAAAGCAACCTCGTTCCTACAAAATGGTTCATACAAAAACTTCACCCTGTTGCAACAACTCTATGTTATATCATTTCGAATATACCGTTCATGTGCAATACGTAATCGTTTTGAATGTTTTTTTTAGTGGAAGAAACAAATAACGACCTAATAGACGTAGAATCAATACCCAGTATTAAGTATTCCGAGCGAACAAAACAGGATCCGTTATCCAATCTCATAGTCCGGGGACAGAAAGTCATATCAGGCATACGAAGTGAGAGAATACAAAAATGACAGGGAAACTCATGAACCCTCCAAAATGGCCATTAGGAGGTGAAATCAGGTGTTCCGGAGAGAGTGAGCATTTCCTGCCCCACTAGTGGCACCCGTCGTGAATTCCCCAAAATGAAAATGAAAATAGATCTTTATAGTAAACGGATCTACAATAACTGACAGTACAAAAATTAGTAATGAATTTTGTAATTATTTCACGGCAATTGGGAAAGAATATTCAGATAAGATCAGTAAACCAAATAAAACTTTTAATGAATATCTCACACCCAATAAAAACACCGGTTCATTTTTTACTAGCCCTACAGACGATTATGAAATTAGAAAGATATTAAGTGATTTCAAACCAAAGACGAGCACTGGCCATGATGACATCAGTACCAAATTTCTCAAGTCTCTTAGTCCATCATTATCATATCCAATATCAATCATAATCAATAAATCTTTTTCCGAAGGGATTGTACCCAATAAAATGAAAGTGGCTAAAGTAATTCCCATCCATAAAAGTAATGATAAACAATTATTTAACAATTATCGTCCGATATTCTTGCTACCGGCAATCTCCAAAGTCCTGGAAAAGGTTATGCATAAAAGATTATACCACGACATATTTTATGAAAATCAGTATGGATTTCGACCTAAGCGCTCCACTACAAATGCCGTCACTCAATTCATAGCAAATGTATTAAATGGATTCGAAAATAATTGCCCAACTCTTGCTGTTTTTCTAGATTTGTCGAAAGCCTTCGACACGATAGATCATGAAATATTGTTAAAAAAATTGAATTATTATGGTATGAGGGGAACACCGTTATATTGGTTTAAAAATTATTTTACAAACCAACAATTTATTCCACCTCTGATAGTATTGATGAAATGGTTAATAATATGAATATACAACTTAATACTCTGTCAGATTGGTTTAAAGCAAATAAATTATCTTTAAATGTCTCGAAAACTAATCACATGCTATTTTATTACAATGATAAGCTACAAGTAACCAACGGGAATGATATTATCATAGATGGTTGTCAAATCAACCAAGTCAGTGTTGTAAAATTTTTAGGCGTCTTTATTGACACTAAGCTGAAATGGCACGAACATATAAATAAATGCGTAAATAAAGTCCGAAGCGGTATGTATGCCCTAAATATAGCCAAAAAATATTTATCTGTAAAGAACCTAAGAATGCTATATTTCTCTTTAGTCCACTCTCATTTCATATTTAGCAATTTATTGTGGGGTTCTGCGTGTAAAACTTATCTGAACAAACTGGTAGTACTACAAAAAAATGTATCAGGGCAGTAGCCAAAACACCATATAATTCACACACAATGCCCCTTTTCAGAAAATTAAGAATTCTGAATCTAAATGATATTTATAATTCACAATTGTGCCAGTTCGTCTATCGACACATTAATAACAAATTGCCCAATTCTCTGAGTAGCATTTACTTGCTCAACGATCGAGTGCATTCAATAAATACACGACAACGTAATGATGTGCACAGATTTCCGATTTCCCGGAAAACAGTATGTGACAGCTTCCTCTTCAAAGGACCTGAAATATGGTCACGCTTACCAACCCAACTAAAAAAATGCAAAAACTGTTACTGGTTTCGACTCACGTCTGAAAAACTATTTTATATCTGAGTATGATCAAAATGTTTAATCCTTCGAAAAAAAAAAACAGTTACGCGTGGGGCACCCGGGGTGATGGACGCTCAGAATAATTTATATCATTATTCTGAGGTTCAGTCCAGCCCCAGCATCCCTGTTTTTTTTTATGCTACTATGCTTATTTTGGGGTCAACAGGCAAAAAACTGCCTTGGTCTTAACCACAAACTATACTGTATTATATTCGATATTATTTGAGGCATTATATGCTTGTATAGTTTGGAAATAAATTACTACTACTACTAGCATGGCAGTCATGGATTTGGTGTATTTATCAACCAGATCATGATGACGTCCACAGGATTTCTTGAAGCCAGCTACAAGTCTTGGTTAAACATATATAAACGTCAGTTTGAACTGTCAAACTATCGAACACTGATAAATACTCCACCAAAAAATTCATTTGCATCTTCTGGGATTTTGTTTTAGGAAAACCAGCTTTCAAAATACATTTCTTCTCAAGTCTTCGGTTGTACCTCGGAATTCAGCCTGACTGGCAGTGGTTACCGGTATTACTGTTTTGCTTTTTATTTTAGATTACATGACAGTTTGTTTTTCATAATTATGCCTGCCGAAAAGAATCACGCGGCTCAATTTTACGAGTGAAAAAATGGTAGCATGGGGTTTCATGCGACCAGAATACAAAGTCAGCAATATTCTCATAACTGTGGATTCATTTCTGGCATATAAAACCATTTATCAACTTCATGGTAATCTCAAGCACGAAACCAGGAAGCTTACGCCACGTTGATGGGCGTCCGAATCACGTAAACGAAATTGACGGACGACTCCGTCAAACGACACTCTTTCTACGACTTTACGAGCGTTATTCGCACATGATAGAACTACAATAACAAACGGAATAATTTTGTGTGTGTTGATGGGTGCTGCAATCTAATAAATAATACTTGACTGAATGATGATGAACGAGTATTTTATACACGAAATGAAACGCCCCAGTACTCATACTTTTGTAAAGTCAGTTGTGCATTCATGAATCTCGTGAATATATCTGTTAACTGGGGTATAACATGTATTCAGTCTTTGTGATGGATACCACGTTGAAAGGAATACCTGATATTATCAATATATCATATCCTATTTGTCTATATTATGTAAAGCTCTTTGGACAAGATATTTCGTTCACATCTATAAATATCATCAATAAAAACAGTCAATAAGAAGTCAAATATCATATTCAGGCCTACCTATGGGAACCATTAACGCTTATGAATTTATAAGTTTAAGATTTTTTAGCTGAGTACGTGTAACACCTTTAGCTAAGTCAAAACGCGTTATTTGGCCATTGGACACGAGCCCATTTTGTAACTTTGTCATTTGAGAAAAAGTGTGTTTTTTTTATAATGCCGGAAGTCACTTTCCTTTTCACAAAATAACACCCGTGTAAGTTATATTCAGGCAAAGAAGATACCATATAACATAAAAGGCTGCTGTGTGCAGGAATAGAGCCAACCGTAATACCAACGTCGCTCTATTTGCAGAGTATAGTAATAAACGTGTTTTGCAAATTGTGCCAATGATGATAAATCAAGAAAAATGCATGCGATAAACCGGGGTTTCCTGCCTATATTTACTCTCTTTTTTACGGCAATAAATTGTGTATATAACATCACAGGGGTACAATTTGGGCGAGGTCATCTAACCATCCCTTACATTAACACTGCCACGGAATAATTGCAATATAGTAGTTGTTGGGGGAACCTAAATTTCCCAAGGTGCGACACATACCCAACATTTGTATGGAAATTGAGCGTGTCCATATTCGGCCCTTGTTAACTTGAAAATGAAGACAAGACAACCCATGTAAGGTCTGATGTTTAAAAACATGTTTTCATAAGTTTTTTTCCCCGGAGATCAGCGTTGGTCTTCAATCCCAATGTTAAATTTCCGTTCAAGACGGGATCTCGGGTTTCTGGGGGAATCAGGATGTTTTAACGAAAGAATTTAATTATTAATTAATTTAACTTATTGCAATTTCAAATTAGAATATACATGTACACAACGTCATGTGTTATTGCCATACATATTGGTCTCAAGGGATTATACAGCGCAAAAAAAATTAAGCAATTATACTAAATTGCATTCAGACCCTGACAATCCAGGACGAGGCTGAAATTAACATTGGAGTGGGTGATAGCCTACAATTTTTGCGATAGAAGTTTGGAACTTGATAGAAATTGGCACCTGACTCACTGGTGACGTGTATCAAGTTTCATCAGGATATCTTCCACTGTCACTGAACTATGAACAAAAACATCATATGAAAAGGTAAGAAAAATCCGAGTATACATAAGTTGCGAATGTCTTCTTGTTGTTCGTGTCTCGTTGATTTTGATCATATGATATTTACCAGTGAGTTCCATGTCTATTGTTGTTGTGTCATGCCTACAACGGTATACGCGCTTTTACAATTAAATACAAAAAGGCGACAAATGCTTTCATCAATAGTTCCACGTTTTACATTGAACATACTTACATGTACACATAAATCCCGCATACCCTTCTTTATTATTCTATAATTATTACCATGTGTCAAATTGTTTCACATTCACATTCTAATATTGATTATCATTTTTATCCACTATTGAGCTCATTTTCAGTTATCAAAACTTGGAGATTTTAAGTATAAATTGACCTCTGAAGACAAACCACTAACGTTGATTGTGAGTCAAAATCCTTTTTACACATAGAAACTAGAGGGAAAAGTATCAAAGCTTTTGCAGCAGGAACAACCTACATGTACATCCGCCAGTTCCGTTTTTACGCTCATGCGGCTAGAAAATTCCAACAATGTCCTCAAACTTTACTTCACGTTTGTTGATGAGTTGGTGATTTCAAGGCTCTGTTGATGATCAGCTAGGAATCAGACAAATATATATAGTCACGGTATTTGTTTTCGCAACATCGGTAACTGCAACCAGAGAATAATGGCTGCCCGTCGACATCAATCATATCTATGTAGAACATGATCATGGTGACTTTCATAGTTATCATTCGATGCTACTAGTTATTTGAATGTTCCGAGGAATGTTCAATTTTGAAAATTGAACATTTTATATACACTAGACCAAAAAGGTTCTGACACCGGCATACGATTTTGAAACTTTTTTTTGGTAAATGTGACTATAATAATATGAAACTGAAATGTCAACTTTCAGCAGATGTGGCGATCAAAAATGGTTCTACCCTCATGAAAGTATAAGAGTGGAAGCAATTCTCGTATTCTGTGAAGCCGGGCAGCATGAGTTCTCTGTAACTCCACTTCGACAGGGAATGAAATACGGTTTCATGTATCAAGTCGCATTAACATAAAATATCTTAATCTTGCTGGTGACGGGACTCTGGTCTAGTGTATATGAAAATGCATATAGGCCTACTCAGATTTTAAAAAACACGTTTACACCATTTTTTTCTCTATATTTCTGCGATGTCAAATGGCATCGTGTTATAATTTGGCATTCTTAACATCTTGAGAGTCAAACGGCATTTCTCTACCAAATTTCAGACTTCTATCGCAAACATTTTGGTTGGCAATCTAGAATTGAATATACCTCAATGTTAAATTACAGGCCAAAACGGCATTTAAACAATTCGGGCATATTACGGTATTTGGTCATGTTTACATACCACAGGAATTGAATTGTTGTTGTAATTTCGGACCAGAAAACACAATGGGCGTGTTTTCTACACAATCATGCTACTTTCATAAGATTGCACCACTACAAAAGTAAGCAAGTGGACATGAACATCTATGCGGAACTAGAAATTCAATGATGGGCTGATTTTAACGATGGAGTAGATTGCCTACTTTTTTTTAATTTTTCGCGATAGAAGTCTTGAATTTGATATCGGTATAAATTGAAATCGGGCTCCCAGGTGAAAAATGCGAAGTTATAAACCATTCAGCATCGCAAAATATCAGGGGAAAATACTGTTTAAACAAGTTTAAAAAATCAGCGCGGCCATCTACAGTTCAAGCGACGCGGAACCCCCGCTCGCTTGGACGGGCCATCTATAATTTCAAAACCGATGGTATGGTATGAACTGACCGACTGGTTCAAACCTTATTTTAATTTGTATCCGTATATAAATTCGGAAAATATTGTTCTTGGGATTTTCATGAATTCCAATAAAGATCTAGAAAACACAATCATTTTAATTGTTAAACGTTACTTCTATACAAAGAAATGGAAGGATGGTAAATACTAGACGTCAAGGCCTAAAGATGCCTTGGAGGCATTTCGGTGTGATGATTAATTTATAATATATACTAGATATCGACGAAAATGAAAAATGTCGACTCAGCCAACAAAATTTCACGTCAAGTTCAAAATTCATCCGTAATACCCCTTAGACATGTTTGTCTAGGGCGACTAGTCCGAAAATAACGTCCGTTTCGCTCTACGACGCACCGTTTCCGAGATATCGACGAAAACAAAAAATGCCGACTCGGCAAAAAAAATTCGTGTCAAGGTCAAAGTTCATTCATGATACATTTAAGACCTGTTTGTCTAGGGCGATGAGTCCAAAAATAACGTCCGTTTCACTCTATGACGCACCGTTTCCGAGATATCGACGAGAACGAAAAATGCAGACTCGGCAAAAAAATTTCGGGTCAAGGTCAAAGTTCATCCATAATACCCCTCAGACATGTTTGTCTAGGGCTACGAGTCCGAAAATAACGTCCGTTTCGCTCTACGACGCACCGTTTCCGAGATATCGACGAAAACGAAAAATGCCGACTCGGCAAAAAATTTCGGGTCTAGGTCAAAGTTCATCCATAATACCCATTAGACATCTTTGTCTAGGGCGACGAGTCCGAAAATAACGTCCGTTTCGCACTACGATGCACCGTTTCCGAGATATCGACGAAAATGGAAAATGCCGACTCAGCAAAAAAAATTTGGGTCAAGGTCAAAGTTCATCGATAATTCCCCTCAGACATGTTTGTCTAGGCCGACGAGTCCGAAAATAACGTCCGTTTCGCACTACGACGCACCGTTTCCGAGATATCGACGAGAACGAAAAATGCTGACTCGGCAAAAAAATTTCGGGTCAAGGTCAAAGTTCATCCATAATACCCACTAGACATGTTTGTCTAAGGCGACGAGTCCGAAAATAACGTCCGTTTCGCTCTACGACGCACCGTTTCCGAGATATCGACGAAAACGAAAAATGCCGACTCGGCAAAAGAATTTCGGGTCAAGGTCAAAGTTCACCCATAATACCCTTTAGACATGTTTGTGTAGGGTGACGAATCCGAAAATAATGTCCGTTTCGCTCTACGACGCACCGTTTCCGAGATATCGACGAAAACGAAAAATGCTGACTCGGCAAAAAAATTTCGGGCCAAGGTCAAAGTTCATCCATAATACCCACTAGACATGTTTGTCTAGGGCGACGAGTCCGAAAATCACGTCCGTTTCGCTCTACGACGCACGGTTTCTGAGATATGCAGAAAGCCTCAAGGATGAATCAGCAAAAAATTATTTTGACCTCTACGTCAAAGGTCGTTTGACCGATCAATCCCAAAATCAATAGGTTTCTTCCCTGGTAGCATATGAACCTCCATGCAGAGTTCTGCAACTATTGCGTTAATATTTCTCCAGTTATCGTCCGGAAACCAAGTTTCAAAATTAGCCTTGATTTCATCCTCACGGACCTCACGGACCTCGGATCCGGCTCAAAAAGAATAGGGTTCTTCCACATATCATTTCTGACTTGTGGTGAAAATTTGACAAGAATCCGTCAAGGCAATCTAAAGTTATCGTCCGGAAACCAAAACGGCGGAAGAAGAAATAAAAAGAAAAAAGAAAAAGAAAAAAAAAAAATTCTGCTAAAACCATAAAGGCATTTCTGCCGAAATGCCTTAATAATACGTTTGAAGCACTGAGATATATAAGAAATATAATGAAAATTGAAGTAAATTTTACTTGTCCGAAACAGAGGGCAGAAAATATTACAAAATGGGCCCCCTTGGTTGATAAGTTGTCGCATATGTAAATACATACATGTTTCTAGAAACCTCGTCAAGATCTATGCGAACAAAAAGACAACAACGCGGATTAACAATCTAAAAAAGTGTGTGATGTATGTATGCAGTATGTGTCCCTGTTTTTGAAAAATATTAATGTCTCTGACATATATTGAGTGCATATTGTATGTGTTTTTGTTTCGTATGTCTGATCACAGTTCCAATGTTTTTCAATGTACAATCTATTGGACAATTTGAATAAAGACAATTTTCAAAACCGAATGTATTCGTGGGGGAGGGTGCACTTGGTTAACTGGTGCTGGTACAAGTTTATCAATACAGTAGTATTCCAATAAGTAGCAAAGTGCATACCAGAGTATGTAGATCAATGTCATTCTCTCAACAATATATAACTCCCCCGACAGGTATTCTTCAAGACATTATAAATGCACAATGGAGCAGACACTAAAATTGATATCGTACTCCCACAAGAACTATGTAGTGATATCAAGCAGCTCATACGATGATATTCATAAGGTACAGCTCGATATTACGGTAGAACCCCCGCTGTTTTCCATGGAAGATGGGGAGAAGACGCGACATGACGCGTACTGGTGATAAACTGTTTACTGACACGTAAAATATTTTTTTTTGGCGTGTGTGTCGGGGAGTTATATTATGACAACAGGGAACAAGTGTTGTTTGTCGTTGACGGATATAAATTTTGAAATGGTATTAACTAGAGCACCGATGGCCAGTTCGTGATTTTCTCTATTTTTTAAAATACATTTTTAAAAGAAGATTTTTCTATATGTTTCCTAGTTTTGTTACTGTTACTGTTCTATTTGACGAGTGTTTTCAGACAAATACCACTTTTTGTTTTGATTAATCAAATTTGATTATACATACACAATAGTGTCATTTTTTGTGGGAGAACACAAAAAAAGCATGTTATTTCCCAATATTTCACGATGAATAATGCCTGTTTATTTTTTTTAGGATGTACACATTCCCTTCTTGATAATGATTCGTTCGTTCGAACGGACTTTATGCCAGAATAACAAGGGTTTTGTCACACAACATCAACATTTGGGCATTTGATTTCCCACAACATCTATATTTGCACTATTCATTTGACAAGTACGCCACCAAAGTTTTCTTGGGAATTTATCACATGCTATGAATTTATCTTAAACTACAAACAGTAGGAACACACAGTGATTTCCGACAGTGTGATAACCTTTGCCGGAAACATCATGTTTGCACTATTTTTTTCTTCACATTTTGCTTCACATTTCACATAATCACAAGATTTGAAAGAACAATGAAATCACGCGTGTTCTATGACGTGACAATGAAACATCACGCGATTCAACCTTAGCAACATATAACCATGCAGAAAACGTACAACCACCGTGACGTCATAATACAAAGTATTTGACGACCAGATGATCTGCATTGTTTATACTGTTTCCTAGCAACGCACATGTTTACGGGTCTTCGATCTGCTCAGTACAAGGGTCCTTGGGTACAATCAAGGATTGTAAGAAGTTCTTGCAATCTTTGGTACAATTTCACTCTAATGTACATGGTTTGGGTTCTCAAATATTTCAGAATCATAAATTCATAGCATGTGATAAAAACAAAACCTGTTTCGTGTGTTTTCCAGCACACGGGAAAGATCTCGTTTGAACTGGCGGAAGAACATCAGAAAGCACTCGACCTTCGGTCTCGTGCTCTCTTGTATTCTTCCGCCAGTTCAAACTCGATCTTTCCCGTGTGCTGGAAAACACACTAACCTAGTTTTGTCATTATATTGGTCATGTTTGAGCAGGTGCTTCAAAGCAGCTGCTTTCGAAAACAGGCAATATTTTTTTGAAAAATATAATTCATAAAAAAAACATGTGAAATCAGCTGAATGAGACGTACTCACATCAAATGTTATGGCTACAACCAGTCTTTTGGGGGAATTTTGCTTTTTTATGCAGGTTGTTCACGCGTCAATACAGGAACTGTATCAATCACATGCAGATGTAAACAAAACATAAAAGTGGAAAATGGACTGACAATTCCACGCACATCATCGTATATCATTGATTATTTTCTCATAACTACACTATATATGCAGATAAAACTTGAAAATGTGCTCGATTTAGACTTTAATATGCAATTTGGACATTTGTTTGCATTCGGGCTTGATGAATACATCTCGTTTGTTTATATATAAAAATGATTTGAACTGAAATCTAGTTTTGAAAAAAAATATTGCATACAATCGAAGGCAGCTGCTTGAACATAGTCAGACATTCTTACACAACGACTCGAGCATTCACATGTACATCTACTACTCGTCTCAATTCTCTGGCCTGTGTATATGGCGATGATGCTCGACAGTCGATCGATTGAGTGTCTTGAGGAGGAACGGGGGTTCAGGTAGGTATGTTGAACTTCATTCGTGGTGGATCTTCCTGTCCAACTATGACGATTGTGTAGCTTCCGTTAGAGACAATTCAATTCCTCGGAATTTTCCGGAATTTTTTACTTCGTTAAGCTTCAACGATGAAGCGTTGGATGCCTGCGATTTATTGCTGGATTGCGATTTACGAAACGTTGTTCCACGTGAATGTGTGCAATATACTGACAGTGTTTGGAAGTAAGTTTTATGGGTTATGGGAACAACTAGATGTAGATCGTAGTGATATGCTTTTCAGTGAATACGTCACCACATTTTGTCATTATACATTTGGATTGTATGATTATTGGTGTTTTCAAATTGTTTCACAGGTATTCCGGCAATGAGCGCGCAGGGTAAGTTTCTAATACCACAACGATAGAAAAATAGTTAGACCTAATATGGATAGGAGATTTTAAAATAGGAAATATGTGTTACTACATGATACTGCGTTCAAATGACTTTGGATGGACCGACAAATTAATTATGTATTTATCTACAAATCTTATTATGTATATGTTTTCACGGGCTGATTTTGAAATTAAAATAATAACGATCAAACTGCATAGAAATTGCACGAAAAGCGCTCAATAATTTATTTAGATACTCCTCGACAAAACTATGACATTGTTATGATTCAATAGCGTTGGGTCTAGGAAATCGTGGCGCTGTTCACTAGCGCCTGGCTCTACATAGATGTTGGAAACCGAGAGCTTAATAGTTTAACGATTTCTGAAAATATATTTAGAAAAAATAGCCCGAGCGCTAAGGATGGTTACCGGAGGAATAATGTACAGTGTTAGACATACATTGTTTCCCATGAAATTGTCATTTTGACATATCAAATTCATTAAAGGTCAAGTTCAAGGTCACCAAAGAACCACCTGATGTGACTGCCGATATGATCATATGATCACAATACAAACCTATTAAAGCTCCATCTACAAGCATTCTGTCTCTTTCAGTAAATTTAAATGTAGCTTCGACATTTAACATTCAAGGTCATCTTAGGTCAAGTTCAAGGTCACCAAAATATGTACCGTACGAGACTTCCTATATGATTATAATACAAACCAGAGTACAAGTCTATCTACAAATTTTCTCACCCTAGAGGCCAATTTGTGCATACACCGCATCATGCCACTTTGGGCTTTTTTGGCCTATGTATCAAGCCTTTTACATCAGCACAATCAAATAGGCCTATACATCAAAGAAGATGTATTAGCAGAAACCCATAAGAGACAATATCATTGACCCGGTGGAATTCTCATTGTTGGACGGCGAAAGTCTATATTGGACGACAAAAATTTATATTGGACGATGCGGTGCTTATCAGCCAATCACAGCGCGTGTTACATATGGGTTTTCCGCATTATGGGTTTCTCCCAACAAAAAATGAAACGTAGCTTTTGTTTGTTATGACTTTTCAGGCCTAAATATTATAGCAAATGTTGGATGTTGAGAGTCGTCCAACATACAGTTTACCTGATTCAGAAATATGTCGTGTTGACCTTTGGATGATGTCTCGGCCTATAATGTAGGTATCAATCTATTACCACCAATAGTCAGATTTTGATGATGCCAATAACAAACCTAATTTACAACATTTTGCAATAGAAACAAAGCCCGACCAAATAGTTTATCCAAAGACACACTGGCGTCATCAGGGGCAGACAGTGTGTTAAATGTAGTTGTTTCTACTGTACACATGATGGAATTAGTATACAACTGCCCAACAACCTATGAAAATAATTTAGAAATCTGAAACAAACCCCATGGAATAGATATATGACAAGTACATCAGTATCTAATCACAAGCCAGAAGGCTACTGAGTTGATGGTATCCTCGGGGACAGATTTAAGGTCCGCCAGCAGTGACACCGACTCAGTGGTATGAATGTAGGTATCAATCTATTACCACCAATAGTCAGATTTTGATGATGCCAATAACAAACCATATATACAACATTTTGCAATAGAAACAAAGCCCGACCAAATAGTTTATCCAAAGACACACTGGCTTATTTCTTCATCTCGTAAAATGTATAGATCTATTGGACTTTGTCATTGAAGGTTGAACTGAAGGTCACAAACAAAGTCAGTAGCCATTTTAGACGTCTATGACCTAACTCGTATTTCTAATCGAAACGTAGATACCAACACGCACCGGTCTGTGCCCATGAGACATTTCACGTCCTCATGCATGGGTAATCCCATTTGAGCTCTTTCTGGGTTAAAATGGCTGATTTCAAGCCATTCAATCGAATTGGTCACGAAACATGATCGAGATATTGACACGGGTATCTTACGAGGTCTTATCCTCATCCTTGGGCCAATATTTCGTAAGCCCATGGAACCAGCCAAACAATTCCTATAAAAACAATTCCTGTAAAATTTCAAACGATTTCATCGAAAAGATTTAAAGATTGAATTGCTAATAGAGGTCGATGGACACAAAGCCACAATATCAGCGTAATATTATCAAGTTCTGAATCATCACATAAATCATGAAAATCATACATTTCAGCCACATGCACAAGCGTCGAGAAGCACCGGATGCAATTCATTAAACCATTGAGTGGCAGCCCTGCTGTTTCTACAATTACCAATGATGCGGACGAATGTCTGCAATTATGTCTTCTTGGTGTGCATTGTCAAGTGTTATGGTATAACGATGGCAATGGACAATGCGCGTTGTACCCGACCACGGAAACAGTATCCTTTGGGAAAGCATTGTTTGATGCACTATTCATTGTGTTGACATGCGAAGGTTAGCATAAGATCACTATGACAAGATTAGCTTCAATGCACACTGAATAATATTCGGCTTTCACGCGCATTTCACACCAATTCTCGTTGAGTGAATGCCTGATTTTTTTTACCAGAGCCAACACCAGGATCAGAAGTCACCACTCAAATAACATCCCAAGTTACGACAACAATATTGGATACATCCACAATAATTGCAACAACCACCACCACAGCACAGCCCACAACAAGCACAACACAACAGATGCCCACAACAAGCACAACACAAGCAATGCCCGCAACAAGCACAACACAAGCAATGCCCACAACAAGCACAACACAAGCAATGCCCACAACAAGCACAACACAAGCAATGCCTGCAACAAGCACAACACAAGCAATGCCCGCAACAAGCACAACACAACCAACACCCACAACAAGCACAACACAAGCAATGCCCACAACAAGCACAACACAAGCAATGCCCACAACAAGCACAACACAAGCAATGCCCACAACAAGCACAACACAACAGGTGCTCATAACAAGCACAACACCAGCAATGCCCGCAACAAGCACAACACAACAGGTGCCCACAACAAGCACAACACAAGCAATGCCCGCAACAAGCACAACACAAGCAATGCCCGCAACAAGCACAACACAAGCAGCACCAACAACAAGCACAACACAAGCAGCACCCATAACAAGCACAACACAAGCAATGCCCACAACAAGCACAACACAACAGGTGCCCACAACAAGCACAACGCAAGCAATGCCCGCAACAAGCACAACACAACAGGTGCCCACAACAAGCACAACACAAGCAATGCCCGCAACAAGCACAACACAAGCAATGCCCGCAACAAGCACAACACAAGCAGCACCCACAACAAGCACAACACAAACAATGCCCGCAACAAGCACAATACAAGCAATGTCCACAACAAGCATAACACAACAGGTGCCCACAACTAGCACAACACAAGCAATGCCCACAACAAGCGCACCACAAGCAATACCCACAACAAACACAATACAAGCAATGCCCGCAACGAACACAACACAAGCAATGCCCGCAACAAGCACAACACAAGCAATGCCCACAACGAACACAACACAAGTAATGTCCACAACGAACACAACACACACAATGTCCACAACAAGCACAACACAACAGGTGCCCACAACAGACACAACACAAGCAATGCCCGCAACAAGCACAACACAAGCAATGCCCGCAACAAGCACAACACAAGCAACACCCACAACAAATACAACACAAGCAATGTCCGCAACAAACACAATACAAGCAATGCCCACATCAAGCACAACACAACAGGTGCCCACAACAAGCACAACACAAGCAATGCCCACAACAAGCACAACACAAGCAATGTCCACAACACAAGCAATGCCCACAACAAGCATGACACAAGCAATGCCCGCAACAAACACAATACAACAGGTACCCACAGCAAGCAGACTTGACCGAAAGCAGTCACCACAAGCTACTACAGACACAACAGAAGCGATGTCCACAAGAGCTTTCACACAATCACATTCACATTTTACACACACGACCTTTGGCGTCACAGATGATAAACCAGATCCAGGCCTACAATTCAATAATGATGGTATGTACAGTTCCATGATCGATGGCATGCCAATAATTACTGAACTGTATGCTCTCGGACCTTGTCATGTGCCGAATCATGCAATAAAGATAATGCTCGAAATACCAAGAGGCATACCCCTGGTTTGTATTTTCACACGTAAAATTCCCAGTTGGTTTGTGTTTATTAGAAACATGACCATTTCCATTGCAGTGTACTGCTCGAAACCGCCATCCATGCCCAACACGCGGCAAGTGTCTCCAGGCCGACTGCAGCACCTGGCCGTTGTCACGTACACCTGTGATCCAGGCACTACCTTTCCCGCAGGCGGCACGTCCAGGACCGTTGTGTGCCTGGAGACAGGGCGCTGGAGTTCAGAGATACATCGCATTGGATGTACAGGTTTGGACGAACTCCTCGTTATCTAATATCACTAGTATTTGTAATGCAAGAAACAAATTATCTCGGATATATCAGGATAACGTTTGGATGGTCATCATAATATCAAAACCAGAGGGAGTGGGAGGTGTGGGGGCACATCAAAATCTGATTACCCCCAGTGATTCGTTGATTTTAGTTGAAATTTCAGTTATACAGTAATGTCATATTGACAGCTCAATCGTGCCCGAACCTGGCGTCGTTGCCGCTCGTGGACGTGTATATCACGCATCTCATGGGTGTCTCGCTCCATGCGTCCGTTAGCTGTGAAGAGGGCAGTGTGCTGAGGACGGGCTTGACCCGGGACAACACTGTGTGTGGTGGAAACGGGACCTGGCTCAGAGTTGAGACAACTGGGTGCTCAGGTATACTATAAATAGCAAAGCAAACTATATCTCAAAAATTGTTTTCATCTAAAGTGGAAATCTGCTGCAAATTCGAAACAAAAATCATCATAATTGATGAAACGACTTAATTGATACAATTGTGTTCGTCGAACAAAAATACCCACAACCGCTGACTCAAGAGTACATGTACTTCCTTGCAGGAAATCGCTGTGGTCCTGTTCCCATGTTTCACAACGCGTCGCTCCTGGAATACGAGAGAGTCGGTAACGTTGGTGCGGTTCTGACGGCGGAGTGTCTCATTGGATACAGGTTCGCGGACGGGAAAACCACACATTACATCGAGTGCCTTCCTGACAAGTCTTGGTCAAGCACGGAGGATTGTCAGAGTACGTCCTGATCAATCAAGCATTTCTGATGTTCACTGGTATGGTGTTTTACACTCGCTTTATGCCTTTATGTAAGATACTCAAGTAACGCAATTGTTGGCCGGTTTTATCCACTAATCAATACGATATTAGATTTGAAAATCTTCTGTAAAAACGAAGATGCCTTGTGACAAATCTACTGTGCGCGATCGAATATCTTATATCTCATATCAGAAATGTGTGTACGTTTCTGGCTTTTTTCTTTACAGTTGAGGTTTGCCCGGCGCTTGTGGAGCCTAGTCACGCTGATCTGAGCACGGACAGACGAGTGTACGGCACAGAGGTCGTCTCCAGCTGTCTCCAGGGCCACAGTCTCCCGGACGGCGACACGACTGAGTCTTTGCGCTGTCTCGGCATCTCGGGCTGGGACCGCAACTTCACGGGCTGTCAACGTAAGCATCTGGATCAGTTAGTGCTTGTTGTAACCAGTTGTGCCAGTCTACAACCAAGTTGTTTACACACTGGTTTTGGATGTGATTGGTAAAGTGTTTTTTTTTTCATCCTTTTGCATGAATATAAAATCCCATTGTTTACAGTTTTGCTGGTAAATAGGTAGTGGCACACATTGGATCATATTGTCATATTTGTGCATATATGAAATGAGGCATAGTTATTGAACCAGTTTGAACGCTAAGATTTCTATGGACGTCATCACAATCTTGTCGATGAAGCCAACCGACGTCAGTATCTTTCTTTCACTTTTAGCTTTTGTACATTTTGGTCATGTTTCTACAATTTGTGACAGTGGGGCAATAAGATACTTTGATGATATAGCCTACGGTCGACATAGAGACTTTGTTAATATGTTTTGTAAGTAGGGACCGTAGATTGTGAACTATCTGTCCATGAAAAACATCAAAATCTCCGAACAGTTGCACCGTTTTGTACGTTATGGATGATTCGTATCTTGAATTGAAAATTCGTATCCAGACTAATACATCGCCACGTCTTCAAAACAAGACGGACAGCAAACGATCTGTTTTCGCAGGAGTGAATGTAGGGCATCATATATTCAATATACCCGTGGTAAACAATGGATGTTTGGCTCAATGAACAGATATATTCAAGTTGGTGGCATGCTGTGTGCCTGGGCAAAAAAAGTATCAGTAAGGTATATACTTTATGTTAACTAATATGATGTGATATTGACATACCATAAAGATCAATATTATCAGATCAATGAAATCTTTCATGGAAGTTCACAATATATTTGCCCTTTACTAATACTTCAAGAGTTTCTTTCCACGTAAGTTCCCTCAAGTAGGTTACACCAATTCTACAAAGGTACGAAATTGTCAATTGCCAAACGATAAACATTACTGTCCATGTTGCAATACACAATGCACAGTAAGATCCATTGGTTCGAAGAACACAATTGATTGATGGCTGTTCTCCTTAATCTTGTAGGTAGGAGGGCTTCATAGACCAAATCTGTCTTTTGTTTGACGCCTACTGAACTGAACATTGGGCCGCTTAGTTCGGGTGTGCAATGTATTATTCAGAATCGTTTATTGGACAAGAATCAAAGGTGTCACAGCAGGCAATGAGACGTAATGTACCTGTTTGGTTTTCTTATCAGCTGGATATCATCCACGAAAGCACCGTATGACATCGGCGTATGGATGAGCATTGTTCTTTATGCACGCCCGGAAAATTAAAGTGACGCAACAAAACGTGACACAATATATCAATGGATGGAACTCTGTCTTATCTGAAACTACCCAGTCAGCTGCAGCAAGGCATTCTGATGTAACAAATTAATGTGTGGCGTTAGCCGTACTATATCTGTTAGTTTGATTTTAGCCCCATGGTGCCACTGGGAAGAAGCTTGTCCATGCGTGGACTGATTTCTATCGAGCTATAATGACATTACCCATATATTATGTCACAAACTCACATTACCACACAACTAAGTAGGAAATATTGATCTATAAAATCACACAATATGAAATTTTGTGGAAAGTACAGCTGGAACAGATTTTGGCAAGAATAATGGGCAACTCGACAAAAGTTGCGGGTGGGAATCAGTATACGCATGTTTTGGATATTGTGCCATTTCTAGACAAAACAAATTTCACTCTTTGAGAAAAAAAATCAACACTTTTCTCGTTCATAATGGGAGCTGCCGCAACTGTACTCTAACAACACCTGACGATAGAGCTTAGAACTTTCAAATGGGAAGTCATATATGGCGATTTGTATGGTGACCTTGAATTTGAACTTCGATGACCTTGAAAGGTCAAAACAGCCATTTTTTGGGTAAAAAATACCAAAATTTGCCTCTGCAGATTAAACGCTTGTAGACAGAGCTTATGTTTGCATTATGAGCAAAGGAAGGCGTATATGGCGCAACTAATGATGACCTTGAGCTTGAACTTGAGTGCTAAATGTCTGAGGTGGAATGTGTGAATTGGCCTTTGCTGCTTTAAAGGCTTGTATTGTGTCATAAGTTTATATGAAGTCATATATATGACATTCTTTTGGTGACCTTGAACTTGACTGAATACGACATTGAAGGCTAAATCACAGAGTCTTACCAGAAATGCGTAAATTGGCCTCTACAGGTAAATACTTGTTGATAGACTGTATATGTTTGTATTAGGTAGTCATATGTAGCGCACCTAATGGTGACACCAAAGTCCACAAAGATGACCATGATGGTAAATCTCAAGGTCATTATGTCACCTGTAATACTTAAAAGTATTGTTCTTTAACCTATTTTGGCCCTTGGGTTAATTTTTATGATCGGTTTTGAGGAACGGTTTTTGTGTTCACTAATCCTTAAATGTTTTTGTGTTCGCTGAGCCTTAAGTACTGTTTCCGATCTCAATTGTACCCGTGGCTGTTGTGATCCTTGTATTTATAAAGGTTGAAGCTGTCCAACGAGAAATACGATATATTTCCACAAGTATTGGTCTATCTTAATGGGGCAAAATTTAAATGAACACGAACGAATAATAAACAACTTATTTTCCAAATCACTAAGGACACCCAACTATTCTTTTTATTAACCAACTGAGAATGAAAATAGCTCGGATGCAAACTAAATTACCATTCAAAATAATATTTCCTCAATAATCAAAGTTATGGCTACCATCCACCATCTGTGCGATTATTTTCTTCGAACATAATATATATACATTTATCCCATCACTGTGGATCTATTGAATATTAGGCCTACTTCTTACAAGATTAAGCACCGTTAGTACTATGTAAATAAATTTTCCTCTTGCATCTGCAGCGATATCTTGTAATATTGCTCCGATGGTCGAAAATGCCTCGCTGGACACTACTGGCAACAAGTTGGGTGATACAGTCACGTACACGTGCACTGGTGACCTCCGCTTTGACGATGGACACTGGCAGAAATCCATCACTTGTACAGCAAGCAGAGTTTGGGGTCACGACGTCGGTCCTTGTGATGGTTCGTATTTATTTCTCAGAAAAGACACTGACACACACTTGACTCTTGTGTGGTGTCATCTTATTATTTCATACTAGACACAAATTTCACACACGTTGTAGTTTAGCTCAGCAAGCAGAATGAAACCATTCTGTTTCAGAGGGGAGGTGCCCACCAGTTCCATTATTGCCCAAAACAACACCGAACACCACCATGGCTGAGGATGGAACTGTGGTTGCCTATCCTTGTATCCCCGGCTATATTCGCCCTGACGCTGGACGTCAGTACATAGCTCGCTGTAGTGCCACTGCCGGCCAGTGGGAAGGAATCGAGGATATTCAAATGTGCCAAAGTAGGTCCGATTCGCAGAATAGGGTCACGCTTCTGAATGCAAATTGAAAGAAAATGCCATATGAATTATACCATGGGCCTACGTAGAGTAGGCCTATGTTCATGTATGTGGCCATTTCAAGTACATTCGCTCTGTCACAGGGGTGCGATGTCGAAGCCTGGAAGACGTATATGAGGGACATACGCATGCGTCGAAGAATGGAACAATGACATATGGGTCACGTGTCAATGTCACGTGTGCTACAGGTCACGTGTTTGCTGACGGGAGAACTTGGCAGGAAACCGAATGTCTTGCTGACGGACGGTGGTCATTGAATGAAACATGTATTGGTACGAGTATCCATGCCTTTTGTCGAAGTTGATGTTCATGTAAGTGTCATACAGACCTATATACGTCACTAACTTTCAGCAGTGGCAAAACCAGTTACTTTCGACATCGTAGATATAGGCAGCTCAATAACATTCGTTAACATTATCTATTGCAAATGTCCGTAAATCAACATATCGGTAACCAGTTTGCTATCACATGCATCGCCAGCTGTAAACTGTGGGACCCCACCCACTGTAGACGGTACCTACAGACCTGTGGCCGTAGCAACCACTTATCCTGACACTATCACATACACGTGTGTCACTGGCATGTGGTTCGGACACAGGCAGTATCAGCGCAGTATCCAGTGTACGGAGTCAGGGTATTGGACCGACCCGCCTCCGGCTTGTGAAGGTAGGGATCCGAAATTTGCAAATGACTGAGGTTAAAAAGATACAGCAGGTTGTTATGTGGGAGCAAAGGTCGGTGAATTGTTCTTTGTGTTAGGCTCAGGATGACCCCCGGGCTCGTTCAATAGACCTCTCAATATCAAATGACCACGATCTCATGTGAGGTCCTCTACTTTCGTCTCAAGCTATCATCTGTCAGCCCTTACCAGTATGGACAGGTCTGGTATCAAATACCACCTCAACGCTATTGGACACTGTCGCCAACACGAGCTGCGACTCCAACAAGACCTTCGACTCCGTGGCTGCGGAGTTTGTTGTGGTCAAGTGCGCAGTCAGTGGGGAATGGGAGCCCCTAGCTCCCAAGTGTGTCGGTGAGTGTATAAGCAGCACAAATGAAATGAGCACAATGTACATGATTTCAATGATGTTTGCATTGTTTCAACTCCATTACTATTTGCCAGATGCAGAAACATTCCAGGTCAACATCACTCCATTCGAGGCTGAGAAGTCGGAGATGACGGCCTACATTATTCTCGCGGTGTTGGGATCTTTCCTTGTTGTCATCGTGGTCTCGGACTTACCATTGATGTATTCACACATAACGCGATAGATTAGATATCTTGAGGAATGATAATTTATTCTATATAAGGCTATTAGATATATTTAGCTCAGACTCAGCTTCATACTTTGCATAATTTTTATGGGGTGATTTCCAAATGACTTGAAAAATTCAAATATGACGTGTCGCGATGCTGTACATAATATGTGTCAGTGAATTCAGTGCAGTGTTGCTCACCTGCTCAACTTTCGAATATATATCAAGAATGAGGTAAAAAGCGTGAATGTTATTGTGTGATATTCGATCTGCCGCTATCACTGATGCACTGTATGTGAACAGTGTGTATCTATTTTCCCGATGGTTTGTGTGACGTTCATGCACATGTATGTATTTTGAGAATAATAAAACCTTATTTTATGACACAATGATATACTTTCAGTAAGTCAGCCATATCATTAATAAAATAATAATTGTATCCCCCGAACAAAATGCAGCGGATTCTATGGATTTGCGTCCGTCGCGCCACGTCCGCTGCCGTAGAGATTTTTTGTGGGCGCTCTCCAGGTTGCAAATCTGATCCGATTTTAATAATTTCCCATACATGTATGGACACCTATCGATTTGGGTCGCAATAGCAACCAAATTGGCCGGTTGGTGACACATTTTGTGATGAAATCAGCCATTTCAACATACATGGGTTGTACACACTCTAGGGTTTGATATTTTACAGGAATCAATGCAATATTGGATAGGTATGTTCAGCAATGCTAAGACACGAAACCTTTCGTTTTCCGGGAAGATTGAATGAACAATTATACGCTGAGTTAATTTATTGCAACAGTGTAAAATATCCAGTTTGAGGCCTGTGATAATTCCATTTGTTTATAACATACAAGTATATTAGTAAATCATTATGTGGAGGATTGGGTTTCTATATTCGAATCTTATGACAAGGTTGTTGGAAAATATTGGTAAGGAATATATTAACGAATATTCTTGTTGTTTGACCGTGTTCATATCATTAGAAATTTCCACCCTTATTTTTTAAAAACTAATATTGTTCTGAATGAACATATTTTGGGCAACAGGGATGATAAGGCATCAGGGGGATACACCCACGCGGTCGTAGGCGACCGGAAAGCGTCTAGTTTTTCGTGCACCCTGAAAGAGTTGCTGAGCGAGTACGGCCATAAAACTGGTAGGCCTACAGTTCTAGTACGTTATTTTTCAAAAATCTAAATCGGTGATCTGCATCATCTGAATACTGTATAATATATTCATCATACAGTATAATATGAATAATGTACATTTTTAAAGAATATGAAAAATATGAAAATATATGATGTATCACAGTGTATGGAATTGATTTATAGCCGAACATATATACATATATACTTGTTTACAAAAAAACAATATTATTTCATAGTTTATGATTTTTTAATAACACATATTCATAGTTTAACACTCGACTGCGATGCCTCTGCAGATGTTGTTTTGATGATAATCAAAAGTTTATGACTAAATACAACATTTAAAACTGGAATACATATTATGAACTCAATACACTAATAATTCAATGGTATTAAACTATAGCATGACAGTAACGTCGATCGTGTACATTGTATTTCTAGTACAAAGCTTTGCCTCTTCTTTCACGATTTAGATTATGTCCAACAATGTTACAGTTATATCACGACATAAACATGTTCTTAATTGTGTTGACGCTACTTGTACTGGTTTGCTTAGAAACTTGCTATGTTTTCATGTGTACCAAATGAGCATACAAGCAATAGACGTGGAATCAATACCCAGTATCAAGTATTCCGAGCAAACAAAACAGGGTCCGTTATCCAATCTCATACTTATCTCCCCCAAAAGTTAATAACGCAGCGAAAAATATCGTGTATAGACACATTCTGGCCTGTTTGCTGATATCACTGCATCTAATATGGATAAACGTCTGATCCCTGGAGATTTGGATGTCTGTTGCTGAGCAACGCACGGGGAATGCTACAAATCCACCAATAACATGGTGTGATGTTTGCTTTACGTCAGTGTGATCACTAGAGATGACAGATCGCTGCACTCACAGCCTCCGAGTAATCAGCCTGGATTAACCCACTGCTGCGCAGTCATAATAGTTTCGTGATTTGTGTTCGAGCCGCCAAATAGTAACTGAATATTCATATAAAACATTTGTTGCGCATTTCAAATATGAACAAATATATGACTTTTTTGTTGTATTTTCGCCATACTTGTATCAATGTCGAGTCAGTATAATTGTTATATGCAATAAAATAGGCAAAACATCGTTTGTTAGCTCATAGTATTGCCATGCTAATTGGTACCAGGTTGAAAACCTAGCATAATTCACATGGTAGTAAACGGCAATCTTATACCGATTTTCAGACTTCTGTCACAAAAGTTAATAAAATTGGCAATGTATACCACGTCGCACCTAAATTTGGATTGTTGTCTCGGTATTTATATGCATTTCCCAAATTTTGTTTTGCGAGTGTCATTCCCTCTACCCCGAGGTTTAGATACAAAAGTGATCTGTTGAGTAGTACTGCACAATATCAGTATTAGTATTCTCTGATGTGAATTAATGATCACACCCTGGAAATGTGGTAGGAATTGATATTTGTTGCTGAGAAAGCTGTGGTAATGGTGTGATATTTGCTTTACTTCAGTGTGATCACTAGAGATGATAGATCGTTGTACTTAACGACATTGAAGCGATCAGACTCAATTGACTTGTACTTCGTAGTGCGTAATGAAGCAGCAGACAAGCGGATTTATGACTGTTTTCTCGTGGTTTGAAAAAAAAAGTAATAACACTTTAATTACAGGATTTTGACATTGTTTCCAATATTTATTACGTCAGTTTGCCTGTGCATGAAAGTCGGGATAGATAAGTACCAGTGAGTGGTCGTAACTGCAACAAAATATTGACGGATGACGTGCACATTAATGAGATTTTCACGCAATCGCTGGAGAAATAGTCTTCCCCAGTCATGGTAATTGATATCAAAAGTTATAAATGTGCGTTTGACCGTGCACTGTATCTCTGTAATGGTTTTATTCATTGTGTTGTTAATGCTGGTTTGTCAAAAAAAATGAATGCATTATTCCGGTCATTTTCGTCATGTCTCATATATGTGCAATTTAATGCGATGACGTTGATACGTGACTAAATACAATACTAGGACAAAGGTATCATACTCGCTAAAGAAGTTAAGAGTTTTAAGTGACTTACATCCCCTCCTGGTGTATAACATTACAACTATGGAGGAAAATTACAAAGTTTTTAAAAAATAATAAGTAGTGGTAATCACCAGTGTTCTTTCAGTTAGCATGTCTCCATTGTAACTTTTAGATATCGAATTTAAAAGAACTCTTCTGTGAAGCTTGCCATTGATATGTGCAGTAATTATTTCTGAGCGTCTGCAGCGTCCGATAATTACTGATGGTAGCAATACTCAGCTGTGACATCAGGCACTGCATTTACCATTAGTTCATCCATGGTGTATTATCTCCTATTTGGAATAGAAGTAGTTACATTACATATTAGTATTGAGTTGTAAATACATGTAGAATACATTTCAGTTTGTCTTCGTCTGATAAGTTTCCAGGTAGGGTTGTGTTTGATGATCATGATGATCCAGCATCACGACAACTAGCTGTTCATTTCAAACCAGGTTCTGAAAAATAAATGGTTAGTTTTGCTAATTATGAATCTTATCTGCGTGGAACTCAGATGTGTAATACAAAATGTTGGCCACAGGGATGAATCGGTCATATAAATTGATTCCAGTCTGAAAGTATGCAAAAACAAGTACCACCTCTTTGTTGTCACTGATACATTATCATATCCACAAGAACTGAAGCAAGAATCACAGAAATTTTCCTCCCGGTGTCTTAAGAACATTATCTGTAGCTATGCGACGGTTCCACCAAATTATGTTCTCTCGAGAGTTTCAGTTATCTTCGTCTGTTTGTACAACGTCATTGCAAGTGACAGATACTCCATCCTGTGGCAGTTGTCCTCTTCCCAGTACCGTTGGTGAGCATATATTGAGCTGCCTCAGGTTATTGCATCAGACTCGATTTTTGTCATGTCGACTTAAAGTGATATTGGTAGGAAAACTTATTTTTCTGAATCAGTTACATATATGCCTGTGGTTTCAGAAAAAATAGGTTACAAAACAAACTGTGCTTGGTCAGATGAATAAATCAAGCATATGACAGTAATAGCACCTCTGACTTGACCTATTTCACGCTCGATTGGCTTGAACATATACGCGTAAGCTGGAATCGCATTGCATCAAGGGATACAAAGCACCGGGAATGGCGGTTATGTAAACAAACTCAAAATATCTCAACCAGAAACTCGCAACGAAATCTATTAGAAAAGGGCGTCTGCTTGAGCATACAAATGCAGATATATAACTGTTGTGTTTTCTTCGTTCGAACTGGAAGGTATGGAGCAATCCATAACTTACTGCCAATATCACTTTAATGCACTAATGTAAACGACGCTGATATACTCCTGTTATTGCACACATCAATATCTTGATTCATATTTATATAGTACAATGTAGTTTTCACAAATTGTAATATTCTATATTTTTGGTACATTATATTGTTCGAATTGGCCTGGTTCGGATCGTATATATATATGCTCACAGATGTTGTTGGGAAAATATACAGATCCTGCTAGGAGAAACATAAGCCACATTGTGTGAAATTAATTTCAGCGAGTATTGAATTTTTTATTTCAGTATTTTGTGCTTGAACATTACATGGAAAAAGACTAAATCAATCTCTCCCAGCTCATTGACTGACATGATATATTTATGAGGTGATACCCTGATAATAACGAATAATTACGCTTGAAGGACTTCTCTAGTGAGCCAATCAGTTGCTGTGATAATTATTCATAACCCTAAAACGCCTGAGATAAATTTTTCTTTGTTAATGGTGCTATCACCTGGTATTTACTTTATGTGTCACAGTATATGTGATTGAAGTTTGATTCCATCCCTGTAAAAAATACCATCAGCTCTGTGAACTTATGCGTTGACACATTATCAAGTTAACAACTTTTCGACACAAAACACGGTATTCTCTTCTTCAAGTTACTAGCTTTCAGAAATAGTACATGGGTAAACATTAAGATACTTTGAATGCTACAGCGCAAAATGGAAATAACCTTCTTTTCAGTGTAACTGCAAAACAAGTCAAGCATACATTCAACTCCAGAATTTTACACAGTTGTCATCATGTCGAAACAATGAAATTTCAATGGTAGACAACAAGTTTAACGGATTCGACGTGATTAACAGAAATACCATTACGTTATCATCTATTGAAAAACATTCCAACCCAATGTATTTGCTGTACACGCCATATGATTACGTATTCATCAATTACCACCAATACAGTCAAATTTTGATGATGACAATAACAAACGTAAAATAGAACATTTTGCAATAGAAACAAAGCCCAACCAAATAGTTTATCCAAAGACACACTGGCGTCATCAGGGGCAGACAGTGTGTTAAATGTAGTTGTTTCTACTGTACACCTGATGGAATTAGTATACAATAGCAGGGCAATGTATAACCAGACAGCCACACTAATGAGCTTTGTTTAGCCGAGGAGATAGTATGAGTCTCCACTGGTCAAATTGTGTCATGCCAAGTGAAAACAGTTTGGAAAACAAGGAGTGAATATACCTAATTTGTATGCGGTATGACGGTGTCGAACTATTGATGATTTCATTAAAGATTGCCTTTTATCTTAGGAACATCAGCCGAGGCAACCAAATTGACATATCTAAAGCATACATTTCTTGTTGTTGTTGTTAGACCTTTTGGCGACCCCTTCATCGCTTACTACAATAATCCCCCCCCCCACACACACACACACGAAGGCTAAAAGTATATATCTACTCACAAGGGTGTCGATGGTAAATCTACTACATGATTTTGAGAAGTTGCTGGCGTTATTTTGGGAAGATGGCTGCAAAGTACCAAATGATCGTTTTCCAAAGGTTTTGACCTTTCAAGACCATAAATAGTCGAATTCAAAATTACGATTCTTGGGGCTATGATATGGACAACACTATACATTATTCAAAATAAACAAATATACAACTTCAAAATAGAGTGAGTTCATTGAACACGAAATTATATATGTTATCGTTACATGTTGAACAGGGTATTCAAATAAGATCTAGAGCATTATGGGCTGAACATGGTGAAAAGAGTACCAAATATTTTTTGAATTTGGAAAAATCACGAGCTAGAGCCAAAACCATGACGGCGGTAGAACTCCCAAATGGGACTCTTTCGAAAGACCAACGCGTTTTATTCGATACGCAATATAATTATTATAAAGATCTTTACAGCAAAAAGGGTGAATTATATGGGGAAAGGCTGGATGAATTTGTTGATGATATAACAATGCCGCATTTGACAATAGAAAATCAACATTTGCTGGAAGGAGAAATTACGACAACCGAATGTCGTGAATCTTTGAATGCTATGAAAATTAATTCAAGTCCGGGTTCCGATGGGTTGACAACAATGTGGTACCGAACATCTTGGCATCGGATTGAACATATAGTGATTGAATGTTTCAAAAAATCTTTTATTGATGGCAAACTCCCATTCTCACAAAGGAAGGGCATCATCATATTATTGCACAAAGGGAAGGGAAAGTCACGCACTGATCTTGCTAACTGGAGGCCCCTGAGTTTTACAAACACAGATTATAAATTATTAGCAAAAGTTTTGTCTAATAGATTGAAAAAATTTGTCCCTGAACTTATTTCCGAAGATCAAAACGGATATATCAAAGGTAGACATTCGGGGATAGTCATTCGTACGGTAGATGACGTCATAGAATTTACGAACCACCAAAATATACCGGCGCAATATTATCTTTAGATTATTCTAAAGCCTTTGACAGCATTTCCAAGGAGTTTTTATTGTCGTCCCTTAAACTGTATGGTTTCGGTCCCGACTTCATACGATGGGTTGAAATCTTGAATAATAACATAATCAGCTGTTTGAAACATAATGGTTGGCTGTCGGATTGGTTTCCTCTCGAATGTGGCATACGACAAGGATGTCCACTGTCGCCATTCTGTTTCATCATCGCTTGTGAGATTTTAGCTTGCAAAATTCGCCAAAGCAACAATATCCATGGTATACCTTTGATGCCGACATATTAAAATAATGCAATTTGCGGACGACACCACATTATTTGTTGGGGATGAAAAATCTATACATGAAAGTCTGAGAATTGTAGAGTTATTCTCGAAATTTTCATTCTTAAATTTGAATGGAAATAAAACTGAAGCTATATGGGTAGGTTGCTGGAAGTACAGGAAGAAAAACACTGTTAATATAAACTGGAAAATTTATCCCGAAAACACGATCAAACTCTTGGGGGTAAAATTTCGAAACGACTGTACAGCCAATCAAATTGAAGAAAATTGGGTCAATAGAATACAAAAATGTGAAAATATAATCAAAATGTGGATAGGACGTAAATTATCTATATATGGCAAGATTACTCTTGTGAAGAGCCTACTTCTGCCACAGTTTCTTTTATCTTATGCAAGGCATTCGTTTGTCTGACGAAGTTTTACATAGACTCAACACATTATTTTTCAAATTTATCTGGAATTCGAAAAACATTTATAGAGAGAGACATCTCAAACACTGTTCCGAAAAGCTGAGTCGTGTTTTGTTGGTCCGAGATATCGTGGATATTAAGCATGGAGGGCTCAATATGATAAATATGGTAGATATGCAGAAGTCGTTAACATTTAAGTGGATTAAACTTATTGAAATGGGAGGGAATGGTGCATGGCGCATTTTGCCTAATTTTTACGTGAATAAACTTGGGAAAAATATGTTGGTGTTAAGAATGAATGTACCCTTTCGCCAATTTAAAAGAATAGATTTTTGTCTCTCATTCTATAATCTTCTAATCAAAGATTGGTTAGGCACACAAGATATTAAAACAGAACGCAATATTGCAAACAGCCCACAAGTTATTTGGAAAAATAGTCTTTTCAAATTCAAAAGCAACCCAATATTTCTGAAACGATGGATTGATAATGACATTATATATTTTTCTGACATCATACATGATGCTAGCGTAATTCCCTATATGGAGATAACAAAAAAAAACTTGGCGATACTGCTATGACTTTATTCGAATTAAACATCGTAGCTAATGCTATTACACAAAACGTATTAGGCGACATTTATCCTCACACCGACGCCACTATTTACTTTAACAATATTCCGATCAAAAATCAAAATACGAAACAAATACGGGCATTTTATACAAAACGCAGATTTCGCGATATTCGCATCACAAGCTATTGGTTGAAAAGGTATGGGGAGCGGGCCATTTTGAATACACCGGGCAGCGTACTGCCAGCATAACAAAGGATATATCTCTATTGATAATGCAATGGAAGATACTACATTGCATATATCCCAGTAGAACTTATTTATTCAAGGTGAAACTAATTGACTCAGAAAAATGTGAATTTTGTGATCAAACAGATGATTTAGAACATTTTTTTTCGTAAATTGCAGTCACATAGAAAAATTGTGGAAATATGTAAATAATGATATACGCTTTGCCACAGGCACTACTGGGTTTAATTAGGTCTCAGTAATGAAAAGGGTGTTTGCCAAAAGAACATTATTTTATGTGATCTATTAATTTTAGTGGCAAAAAGATATATTTGTTCACACAAAGCTGGCAAGAAAACTCCAATTGAAATCATATATGAGCAAGAAAAATTACATAGGCATAACTTTGTATGAGTACAAATGAAATATCTACTTTGCTATGTAATCTTAAAGGCATAAATACATTGTATTTTGTAGGCTGTATACCAACTTTCCTGTAAAACATCGTTATATTTATTCACTGTTCAATAGCAAATCAAATCAGACACATGAAAACACAACAAAACCCTTGCAGGTGATGCGGCGGTGGTTCCCACCTTGCCGCTCCCGCCAGCAGGGTACACACAGACATAGCATCAAAACACCACAATAACTTGCCTGTTCCGTGCGGCTTACAGGGTTTGTTCCCAACCGACTGTACCCACTGAATAACACACACATATACATATCAACACAAACTTCAACACTCGATCCGATATATTTGTGTTGAATGCAGTGTCGACTGTAACGTAGACTGTTTGAATGTATATATTGGTTTTTTTTTGTCATGTATCAGCATGTATCAAGTCTGAAATCGTGTCTAAAATATATAAAATGTATGTATACTGTTATGAAAAATTCAATAAAAAAAAAACACTATACATTTGAAAAAAAGGATTATTTTTTTTTAATTCAACAGAATTATAGGGAGGTGAATTTTTTGTTGCATCTATATTGGATATGTGTCGAAACACACAGCAGTTTTGTTTTTGTTTTTGAAATGGTAACTTTAAAAATAGTTGAATCGTTTACAAATCAATCTCACAAAACAACAGTATTAGTTTTAAAATGCTATGTATGGAATTGTTATGAAAATATGCCCAGCCTGTACGGTAAATGACAAACGTGATGAAATATTATCCAACTTTGCAAACAAGCAATGACATGCTGCCCGTGTTCATGTATACTATCAAGTTCGGGACGTCTTTTTGTTCAATTGTTATCACTCAAATTTGCTGAATGGTCAACGAATATATGAATATGGTAAAAACGAGAAAGTTGTTAGAGATATGAAGGTCTGTAAAGGTCGGTCTGAGCGTGCATAATTACACCTCAGTAATGGTTATACATTGTAATGTTTTATGCTTCTTTGTTAACTACATTTTGAGGTATATTTCGAGTCAATATCCTGTATTGACGTTAGAGGACGTGACTGAATACAATACGGAGACATGTAATAACATACTCATCGAGTATCATACTAACGACATATCGTGTATCAACCTACTATCGATAATTAGCCATATCAACATATATATTATAGCCACATTTGAATACATTTAGCCATAGTAATAGTAGGTGCGAATTATGGGCAGAAAATACCATTGAAAATGATGATAATGTGCAAAGATTTCCATAGTATTGTCTGCAGCAGGATGTACATTCCAAACAACATCCATGTTGTTTCCTTCTATTCCAAAATGCTGTATGTTATGTTTGCTGTTGTCATCATCATCAAAATCTAGTTGCATCGGAGGTAACAGATCGATACTTGCATTCATACCACTGAGCGGGTGTTAGGTTAGGTTCTTATGTACTTGTCATATATCTATTCCATGGCATTTGTATCGAATTTCTGAATCATTTTCATAGGTTGCTAGGCAGTTGAATACTAAAAAAGACATCGGGTGCTATACATCGGGTGTACAGTAGAAACAACTACACTTTTTTAATTTTTTTTTTATGCTGATGCTTAAGGAGCGCAAACTAAACTGACGTTTTATCTGTGCGCGTACAAGAATAAATTGAGTGATTAACATGTACAACACATGTATATATGTAACAGTAAGTATGCGACATAAAATAGTCATTAAAATATTGGTGATGGACGTTTAAAAATTAACAAATGTACACATTTATAGAAATTCGGTTATTCAGTGACAGATGCTCCAGAGAAAAGTTTTAATTTTTTTCCGGAAGGACACTTCGCACACTCTCTGTCCCTGATGACGCCAGTGTGTTTTTGGACAAACTACTTGATCGGGCATTGTTATATTCCATATGCTGTATGTTAAGTTTGCTATTGTCATCATCAAAATGTAGTTGCATTGTTGGTAATAGATTGGTACTTACATTCTTTAACATGTTCTGGGGCATGAAATGGTAAATTGTGGTGACCACACGACTCTCACATATATGTGAATATGCTTTTATTGTATTCAGGAGCAAATTAATTATAGTTGACAAGTATACAAACAGAAATACCAACCCCCTGTTATCAGTGATCAATTGTCATCTTCCACGACAACTGGAATGAAAACTACATCACTACAAAACTACTTTCCTCACGATGTCTCAAGAACCGATACCTCGATATTTTATCAGTAGCTATGCGACGGTTCCACCAAATTATGTTCTCTCGAGAGTTCGAGTTATATATCTCTGTTTGTAAAGTGTCACTGCAGGTGACAAACATTTCCAGATTTGGCAGATTTCCTCTCCCGAGTACCTGGATTTATCACATCTACAGCCGCTGGTGGGAGTAACCTGAGTTGTCTCAGGTTATTGCATTATGCTCGTGTTATTTCATGTCGATTTGAATGTACACTATTGTGAAAGACTCTAATATACTCCTTTTATTATTAAGAATGTACATATCAATATTTTGAGTTACTCTCTGGTACAAAGTAAATTATACATATTGTAATATTCGATATGATGGGGCCATTATATTGTCCGAATGGGCCTAGTTCGGATCGTGTATATATTGTCTCAATCAGCTTTATGTTTTGACACGTAATCAAGCTAAGACTTTCTTGACACAAGAAAAACGATATTTTCCTCTTCAAGTTTACTATCTTTTAGAAATAGTACATGATAAACATTAAGATACTGCCAAAAAAAGGCATAAATGTTTTATACAGTTTTTGAGATAATGGCCGTTGAAGTCCAAAATTGGCAGTTTTTCGTCGAAAATGGCCGCTATTTTGATAAAGGCGAAGATAAAAGAAAACTATAAAGTAGCCCCTCCTGAAATATTTTTAGGAATTTTTGTGGGAAAATTCAGAAGGATTTGACTGTAAACTTTAAAAATAAAAATGTGGACGAAGACGACGGACGTCGACGGATGACGGAGGCAAGGCCATGCCAATAAGTTATTGAACCTTTGGCCCGGAAGCCTAAGAGCTGACGCGTCAACACACGGCCAATCTCACAAAACAACAGTATTGGTTTTGAGATGGAGTGTATGGAATATAGAGTTAGCATAAAATTATAACCCCCCCTCCCCCCCTCCGTGAGATAATCGACAAACGTCATGAAATATTATCCAACATCGCGAACAAGCATTGAAATGCTGCCCGTGTTCATGTATACCGGTACTATAATTATATTATCAAGTTCGGGACATCTTTCTGCTCAATTGTTATTACTGAAATTTGCTCAATGTTCGACGAATATATGAATATGGTGAAAACGAGAAATTTGTAAGGGGTGAAAAGGGTTGTAAATCTGGGTCTGAGCGTAATGTTTTATGCTTCTTTGTTAACTATATTTTTAGGTACCATTCGCTCCAATTCCCTGTTATGGCGTTAGGTAGTGATTGAATAGAATATGAAGACATGCGTAAAAACTTACTCATTGATAATCAGACTCACATTGGAATTTAATGGTTTGAAGTGTTTCGATTGATCAAACAATTTGCTTGCTAAAATGCAAATACCATGGTTTGAAGCATCGGCTAAGCCAAATGCTGAAGAAACAAGAATAGTTTTGGAAAATGAGGTGGCAATCTCGGAGTTTGATCTTTCAGCGTGATGTGCACGTTCGATGTTTGGATGCGTCATGATTGACCAGCGTGGTAACACCTTTTCCTGACCGTAAGTTGAAAGTGAAAAACAGATAGGGAAGCCCTAAAATATCACTGTGATCAAATAATCAAATGGTATATGATCCACCAATATTCCCATTGTTTGTACAGTTTCAACTCAACCTGGGATCTCGAATTTCCAACACTTATTCGTATTATAACCTTGCATGACATATCGTGTATAAACCTATCATCGATAATTAGCCATATCAACATAATCATTCAAAATATATGGTCGAGTATTGAAAATTAACCATATCAAATATTTTACGAAGTGTATTTAATTGTGTATGAGGGAGAACAGATGTAGGTATCGAAGGACACTTGTCTATGAATCTAAAGGGTCGTGATCGTTACACGAAAAAAATGTGACAAAATATCATCTATTTCGTGCTGATCGTTGATCGCTCGCCAGTCACACACGATTTGCAGTTCGTAATTTCCAAATATCCAAAGTGTGTTATCATCTGTGCGCTGATGGGATGAGCGCTCGAGAAAAGTAAAATATGCGCGAATCACAGCCATGCTTACATGAGTGACGTAGCATAACAACCATCATGGCGTCCTTTCGGCAATTATCACTTGGAAAGTTTGGATTTAAGCGAAAAGCGGTAGATACTCAATGTACAACAGACGAAAACAACAATGAAAAGCGTGTGGTTAAAGGGCAGGCTGTCAGCAAAGCCGAATATGAACTCAAACGTTCGCGAAAATTTCTCACTTCATGGACAGCTGAGTTTGATGGCCTGGTTGAAACGGAAGATGGAATGGTTTGTACGGCATGGTTTGTACGGCGGCGGCCCGACATGGAATGGTTTGTACGGCGGCGGCCCGACATGGCAGGGAGCACAAGTTTCGTGAATGGGTGCAAAGCTTACAGGAAGGGCTCCTTGATTAGCCACTGGTCATCGCCTCGTCATATGGACTGTGCATCTGCCATGAACTATGATAGAATGCGAGCAGATAACTGTGGCCATGCTGGTCCAATGGGTTTGGCTCCCAGAAACTTGGAGGCTGCTAACAGAACACTACTGAAATACACCCCGTGCAGCTAGCTGCCGAACGTTATCTGACCCAATTCTTTTGTGTTGGGGGTCAGGTCATGTTTATGCTAACGTTCTGTTGTATTCAGAAGTCCGACACATGATGTAAACAGGTGAAAAATAACAATTTCCAAGTAAGTACACTTTTATAATCTATTCGATTCCATGTCCGAGGATGTTATGTAAAATTGTGCATTGAGATTGCTACACTGGGACTAACAGTTTGGATGAAAAGTGTCTTGCACTGCGACGATGTAACACTAAAGTCCGGGATGGATGTAAACTTCCCTCAATTTGGAGCATGAAAAATTAGTATTTTTGAGAGAAAATTAGCATACATGTACAAAGGTTGTTCAGTTTGAAGTTTATTTACAATACATGGTTGTATCTGTCCGATTTTTTGTGTTGTCAATTAATCCGTGATATAGTAACGTTCTGAGGCTCGGGTAAACGTCCTGTTGATGCTTGAAATGTAATCATGGATTTCGACTCTCGCCATACGGAGCAACATTTATGAGGTTGAGATTCTCGAGCTTTTAGGTTCATTGTCCGGTACATTGTATAGGACGAACGAAACTGAACAGCACTCACATATATTAAAGTCTGACTATAATTCGATCCACCGAACGTTAACCACGGTAGCAGAACGTCATTTCAACAACAAAACAATTATCATTCGTGTAATTACACCTATTCATGCCCTATTCTGACACAAGAAAAACGATATTTTCCTCTTCAAGTTTACTATCTTTGAGAAATTGTACATGATAAACATTAAGATACAGTGAATGCAATGGCATAAAATGTTTTATGGAATTTGGAGTTAGCATAAAGCTATAATCCCCCCCCCCCCCCGTGAGATAATCGACAAACGTCATGAAATATTATCCAACATCGCGAACAAGCATTGAAATGCTGCCCGTGTTCATGTATACCGGTACTATAATTATATTATCAAGTTCGGGACGTCTTTCTGCTCAATTGTTATTACTGAAATTTGCTCAATGTTCGACGATTATATGAATATGGTGAAAACGAGAAATTTGTAAGGGGTGAAAAGGGCTGTAAATCTGGGTCTGAGCGTAATGTTTTATGCTTCTTTGTTAACTGTATTTTGAGGTACCATTCGCTCCAATTCCCTGTAATGACGTTAGGACGTGATTGAATAGAATATGAAGACATGCGTAAAAACTTACTCATTGATAATCATACTCACGTCGGAAATTAATGGTTTGAAGTGTTTCGATTGATCAAACAATTTGCTTGCTAAAATGCACATACCATGGTTTGGAGCATCGGCTAAGCCAAATGCTGAAGAAACAAGAATAGTTTTGGAAAATGAGGTGGCAATCTCGGAGTTTGATCTTTCAGCGTGATGTGCACGTTCGATGTTTGGATGCGTCATGATTGACCAGCGTGGTAACACCTTTTCCTGACCGTAAGTTGAAAGTGAAAAACAGATAGGGAAGCCCTAAAATATCACTGTGATCAAATAATCAAATGGTATATGATCCACCAATATTCCCATTGTTTCTACAGTTTCAACTCAACCTGGGATCTCGAATTTCCAACACTTATTCGTATTATAACCTTGCATGACATATCGTGTATCAACCTATCATCGATAATTAGCCATATCAACATAATCATTCAAAATATATGGTCGAGTATTGAAAATTAACCATATCAAATATTTTACGAAGTGTATTCAATTGTGTATGAGGGAGAACAGATGTAGGTATCGAAGGACACTTGTCTATGAATCTAAAGGGTCGTGATCGTTACACGAAAAAAATAAGTTATTAACAAATTATAAAACATGCAAATAAGGGGAAAATGATAGTTCTATCAACTCAGTAGCCTTTTGGCTTGTGATTTAAGTACTTATGTACTTGTCATATATCTATTCCATATGGTTTGTTTCGGATTTCTAAATTATTACCCTCGCCCCGTAGGGGGGCGAGGGTATTGCAATTGGGTCTGTCCGTTTGTATGTTTGTTTGTTTGTCTGTCCGCGCGCATATCTCAAAGGAGAATGGTCCGATCAACATGAAACTTATAGAGATAAGCGGTATCTCAGTGGCTCGGTCCTCCTCGAATCTGGTCAAAATCGGACAAAAACTGTTGCCATGGCAACGGAAAATGTAAAAATCCATATTTGACCATAACTTCGGTTCTAATCAAGATAATTTTTTCTAACTAATTTTGTATTTTTCTATGGCCAATTCCTGATCATCTGATATATGGCCCGTGGTCGTACGACCAAAACTCTCCATTATCGCCTGATGTCGAAAAATTGGGAGTCACGGTTTCGAATTTTTTTTGGCCAGCGACGTTTCAGTGCAAATGTCTGGGCTCATAACTCAAAGGCAAACGGTCCGATCGATTTGAAATTTATAAGGCAAAAGTGCTGTGGTGGTGGCTCAGTCTCTCTAAAATTTTGCCAAAATCGGGTGAAAACGGTTGCCATGGCAACGGGAAAAAAATCACATAATTGGCTCTAACTCCGGTTCTACTTGATATTAATTTTTCCAACTATTTTTGTATTTTTCTTCGGCCAATTCCCAATCGTTTGGTGTATGACCGATGGTCGTACGACGAAAATTTTCCATTATCGCCCGATGTCGAAAAATTGGGGGTCACGATTTCGGTTATTTTTGGCCAGCGACGTTTCAGTGCAAATGTCTGCGCTCATAACTCAAAGGCAAACGGTCCGATCGATTTGAAATTTATAGGGCTGGAGTGCTATGGTAGTGGCTCAGTGAGCAAATTTTACCAAAATCGGGTAAAAACGGTTGCCATGGCAACGGAAAAAAGAAAATCACATAATTGGCTATAACTCCGGTTCTAATCGATATTAAATTTTCAACTTATTTTTGTATTTTTCTTTGGCCAATTCCCAATCGTATGGCGTACAACCGATGGTCTTAAGACCAAAACTCTCAATTATCGCCTAATTTTAGTTACTAAATCTGAAGGGCGAGGGTCTGCAATCTCTGATTGTCTCGTTTTCATATGTTGTTGGGCAGTTGTATACTAATTCCATCAGGTGTACAGTAGAAACAACTACATTCAACACATTGTCTGCCCCAGATGACGCCAGTGTGTCTTTTGATGTATAATTGGTCGGGCTTTGTTTCAATTGCAGAATGTTGTATTTTACGTTTGTTATCCGAATCATCAAAATTTGGCTGTATTGGTGGTAATAGATTGATACTTACAATTATAACACCTGACAATAGAGATGTTTCTCCATCAGGCTGGTTTATGACCTGAGCACTAGATATTCCTGTGATTACAGAGTGTAACTGCATACGAATAAGTGTACATGTGTCACAGTACATGTCACTTATGGGCAGGCCTTCACACTAACGGTAGCCGGATAGCCCGGGGCTAGGTCCGGGCTAATAAACGTGAGGCTAACTTGCCCGATGGGGCAAGTGACAAAATATCATCTATTTCGTGCTGATCGTTGATCGCTCGCCAGCCACACACGATTTGCAGTTCGTAATTTCCAAATATCCAAAGTGTGTTGCCATCTGTGCGCTGATGGGATGAGCGCTCGAGAAAAGTAAAATATGCGCGAATCACAGCCATGCTTACATGAGTGACGTAGCATAACAACCATCATGGCGTCCTTTCGGCAATTATCACTTGGAAAGTTTGGATTTAAGCGAAAAGCGGTAGATACTCAATGTACAAAAGACGAAAACAACAATCAAAAGCGTGTGGTTAAAGGGCAGGCTGTCAGCAAAGCCGAATATGAACTCAAACGTTAGCGAAAATTTTTCACTTCATGGACAGCTGAGTTTGATGGCCTGGTTGAAACGGAAGATGGAATGTTTGTACGGCATGGTTTGTACGGCGGCGGCCCGACATGGCAGGGAGCACAAGTTTCGTGAGTGGGTGCAAATCTTACAGGAAGGGCTCCTTGATTAGCCACTGGTCATCTCCTCGTCATATGGACTGTGCATCTGCCATGAACTATGATAGAAAGCGAGCAAATAACTGTGGCCATGCTGGTCCAATGGGTTTGGCTCCCAGAAACTTGGAGGCTGCTAACAGAACACTACTGAAATACACACCCTGCAGCTAGCTGCCGAACGTTATCTGACCCAATTCTTTTGTGTTGGGGTCAGGTCATGTTTATGTTAACGTTCTGTTGTATCCAAAAGTCCGACACATGATGTAAACAGGTGAAAAATAACAATTTCCAAGTAAGTACACTTTTATATTCTATTCGATTCCATGTCCGAGGATGTTATGTAAAGTTGTGCATTGAGATTGCTACACTGGGACTAACATTTTGGGTCAAAAGTGTCTTGCACTGCGACGATGTAACACTAAAGTCCGGGATGGATGTAAACTTCCCTCAATTTGGAGCATGAAAAATTAGTATTTTTGAGAGAAAATTAGCATACATGTACAAAGGTTGTTCAGTTTGAAGTTTATTTACAATACATGGTTGTATCTGTCCGATATTTTGTGTTGTCAATTAATCCGTGATATAGTAACGTTCTGAGGCTCGGGTAAACGTCCTGTTGATGCTTGAAATGTAATCATGGATTTCGACTCTCGCCATACGGAAGCAACATTTATGAGGTTGAGATTCTCGAGCTTTTAGGTTCATTGTCCGGTACATTGTATAGGACGAACGAAACTGAACAGCACTCACATATATTAAATTCTGACTATAATTCGATCCACCGAACGTTAACCACGGTAGCAGAACGTCATTTCAACAACAAAGCAATTATCATTCGTGTAATTACACCTATTCATGCCCTATTCTGATATATTATCCAATATGTGCATTCAATGTCACATATACCATTTCGCAATATTGTTTTATGACTAAAAATAGGTAAAAAAAAATACATTGAATAATGAACGATGTTCGTGGAAATGAGCAAAGTGTTAACATTACATGACACTTTTCTCAATAATGGGCTATAAAATTAGGACCCAAACAGAGAGAGTTACATACAATTCTAGGGTATTCGGGACATGGAATCCACATGGAATCCACATGTAGTCGATGCACAAGTCCAAAAATATGATGAGAAGCAGAAAGCATAATCTACTGTAGAGCGCTTTCCAATGGAAATATCTTTGACCACTTCATCGCTCTGGAGGATGTTGAACATGCACAGGCACAAGGCGTATTTGACGCTGTGGAATGAAATGGAGAGGAATTGAGGACTGGCTAGAGAAACTGGTTGGTGCAGGGTCTGATGGTGCCAAATTTAATATTGGGGTCAATAACAGCGTTGGCTCCAGCTTGAAGACTGACCGTCCGCATGTTTTGAACATACTCTGTGTTGCTCACAGGCTTGAGCTGGGTGTGACGAGTGTGATGAAGGAGGATTCAAACATGGTCACCGTCGAAAACATGCTGAAGAAGGCATACAAGCACTACCATCATTCTCCGAAAGCACTGCGAGAACTAAAAGCTGTGGCAAAAGTCCTGGAGGAAAAAGTGCTCAGACCTACGAGAATTGGGGGTGCTCGGTGGGTGCCACACATTCTGACAGCTGTCAAACATCTGCTCTCAAGCTACACGATCATTGTCACACACTTTGAGCATGTATCAAAAGCAAGGCCAGCAGATGCTTCAGCAGAAGTTCGAGGACGGGCGTCATTCATGGTGAAGAAGATGAAAGATTTCCGAATCCTGCGGTTCATGTTTATTTCTCTCAGACCTACTCACTGTCCTGAGCTGTTCGAGTTTGACCATGCAGAAGGATGGACTCACAAATGTATATATCCTGGATGCTTTGGAGGCAGCTGACTTGCAACTAGTAAGCCTTGGACTTGAACCCGGACCAGAGTACTCAGAGTTTATCAACTCTCTACAGGATGGATCATACAAAAGCATCAAACTGACCAAATACGATGACAAACTTGAGTACAACTTCAAAAACCTGACTGACCTCGTCATTGATCTTCTGGGAACCCGCTTTGACAATCAGGCAGATCAAACCTTGCCAGTCCTGAAGGCCTGTAGAATTTTTGATGTCCGGGAATGGCCAAGAAACCACTTGGATCTTGTTTCGTATGGTAAATAATCACTTGCACTACTCAAGGAACACTTCTCAACAGTTTTGACAGCAATGGCATGTGACATCAGTGCTATTGATCAAGAGTGGGTGCTGTTGAAAGCACATTTTGGACACCTCATCTTGAGCAACACAGGCAGCTATCCAGTTGTGTCCACTCTGTTCAAAAGTACCGCCAACCAGGAACGATTCAGAAACGTTCTTTGCCTCGTTGAGATTGTCCTCACCCTGCCAGTGTCATCATCAGTTTGTGAGAGAGGATTCTCAGCTCTGAAACGAAACGAAACTCGGAAACGAATAAACTGAAATCCTTATCAACTGAAAGGCTCAATCACCTTCTGCCTGTTGTGATGCATGGTCAAACGATGGAGGACTATGAAGCAGACCGAGCAGTCGAGCTGTGGTGGACCCAAAGTCAACGAGCACGACGTTTTCGTCACCCTCATCTGTTCCTCTCAACAGCTCAACAGTGAGAATAAATATGATGACTCATTACTGCAGTTCCTGCTAAACAGTGAAGTTGGTGAAGCTTAAAAAAACACTTCACCAATAAGTTTCTGTTAGATTGCTAGATATTTGTCATTGATATTTGAATGTTGAACATTATCAACTGAAAGTGAAGACTTAATTAGGTATTTTACTGATTAACTTTTACCATTGTCTGAGTCTCTATAGATAACTCTATCTGATCATTCTGATGTCAAGTACAAGAATGAGGTGCAAACTGTTAAAGTTCCGTGACTGTGAATGTCATTGATGTATTTACATGTTTGTTAGGTTGGGCATAGAATAAATGAATCATGGTACAGAGACTACAGTCCATAGACTGTAAAATGACAAAATGACACTGCGGGTAACCTGCACCCGCCCCGCACCGCGGGTACCCACAGCCCGCGCGAGTACCCGCGATCCGCGCAGGGCTCTAGTCCATACATTACTACATAGAGAAAGCAGCGTCAGCTGTGTGTCAATGTATGTTTATGTATTGTTCAAATACTATGCCGGTAAAACTACCGATGCCTTGATGATTGATTATTTGATTTACATCAACAATTTTATGATAAATACAACAATTCAACAATAACAACATATATAATAACAATAACATGTAATTCAACAACACTATTTATCATTGCATGTACGAAGAAACTTATTAGCTGACATGATTGACAAAAACTAAAAACTGATATTATTAATCAGTACCACTGTCTGTCAAATTTGGGCAAGTGGAAAACAGGTCCGGGCAAGTGAAAAATGACTAAGTGTAAAGCCCTGTTTATGGGTAAAAAATTATGTTGAAATTCACGATGATGTGCAAAGATATCCATAAAATTACATATACAACTGCATGTAACTGCATGTTCATTCGAAACAAAACCCATGTTGCTTGTTTTTGTTCCAAAAAGTATGTTATGTTTGCTATTGTCATCATCAGAATCTAGTTGCAATGGTGTAATAGATTGATACTTACATTCATACCACTGAGCCGGTGTCACAGCTGGTGTACGTGAAATCTGCCCCCATGGATACCATAAACTCAGCAGCCATTATAGACTTGTGATTTGGTTTATATACGTTTACTTGTCATATATCCACTCCTCGGGAGTTGTTTCTTTGGGTGTACTGTAGGAACAACTACATTTCACACTCTGTCTGCCCCTGATGACGCCAGTGTGACTTTGGATAAACTATTTGCTCGGGCTTTGTTCCTCTTTCTAAATGCTGTGTGTTATGTTTGCTATTGTCATAATCAAGATCAAGTTGCATTGGTGGTTATATATGATACTTACATTCTTTGACATGTTCTGGGGCACGAAATGGTACATTGTAGTGACAACATGTCACTCACTGTCTGCCCCTGATGACGCCAGTGTGACTTTGGATAAATTATTATTATTTTAGACCTAAGTAACGTTTTATATGTTTAGTGTTGAGCTTTGATACCTACGTGTTTGTTTGTTGGTTTTATATTTTTTGTTTTTTTTTCTTGTCATTTTTTTCCACGGGCCATAGGGAAGACAGCTGCAAGCTACTTTGGTCCGTCAATTTCAATGTATGTCTTTTACTATGTTACTCACTAATTTGAAATGCCATAGAAATTGAGAAATAAAGAGTTCTCATGAGTTCTCACACAGTATGCGGTAATATGTGATACACATACCAGTATATAATTATTTATTACTTCAGAGCTTCTGTTGCTCTCAGGAGCAAATCAATTATAGTAGACAAGTATGCAAACAGACATACCAACCCCCTGTTATCAGTGATCAATTGTCATCTTCACGAGAGCTGGAATGAAAACTACATGAACTTCCCTCACGATGTCTCAAGAACCGATGTACCTCGTTATTTTATCAGTAGCTATGCGACGGTTCCATCAAATTATGTTCTCTCGAGAGTTTGAGTTATCTCTGACTGTCCGAGAAGTGTCACTGCAGGTGACAAATACTTCCAGATTTGGCAGTTTTCCTCTCCTGAGTACCTGGATTTATCACATCTACGGCCGCTGGTGGGGGTATGTTGAGTTGTCTCAGGTTATTGCTTTAGGCTCGTATTTTTGTCATGTTGAATTGAATTTACACTGATTAGAAGATGCTGATATATTCTCTGAAACGGTCAGTACCCATATATAAGTTGAGGTAATCTCTAGTATAAGGTAGTTTTCAGGTATTGTAATATTCTGTAACAAGTTATTGTGCCACTATAATGTCTGAATTGGCCCAGTTCGGGGGGTATAAATGAGTAATATTATTCATAGTAAATGAATATCTTGCAGCTCTTTGACTGATTTGATAAATTTATGGGCGCTATGTCAATAATAGCGAGTGATTAGGCTTGAAGGACTTTCGAGTGAGCCAATCAGTTGCTGTGGTAATTATCCGTAACTCTGCAACGTCTGAGATAAATTATGCTTTTGGTACTGGAGTTATCACCTCGTGTTTATTTTATGTGTCAAAGTACACGTGATTAATGACGTATCCCAATGAGGTTCCAATAGGAAAATAATTACACTTGATCAAGTTCAGAACTTGTTGTCATTCTCCGATGCCTGATCACAAATATAACGCTTTTCTCTTCTTCAAGGTTACTAACTTTTAGAGCAGTAAGTACTTTTATATTATGATATGTATGTGTTTACAGCTACTAGAGTAAATAGATAAACATTAGGATGCAGGGAATAATATAGCACATATTTTTTAGATCTATACAGAATAATAATATCTCCTTTTCAGGATATCCGCATGATACGACAAGCATTCACTTCCACAACTTTACAAACCTTTTTGTTGGAACAATAAACATCATATGAAAGGTTTAGACAGTTTAGACATGAAACAAACTCGACATGACCATCAGAAATATCAGTAGGTTGTCATCTATTATGAGGACTTCCAAAGCAATTTGTTGTTTTTGTTGTTGACACCATGATATACTGTATTATATCGTAGTATAATCAGACAGCCGAACTTATAAGCACTGTTTACCAGTCAGAAAATGTCAGTGTTTTCTGATCAAATTATTACGCAATGAAAGCAATCCCATTTCTGCAAAGCGGTCCATAAGCATATATATGTCTTGAAATATAGCTGCAGTTTCTGAATTTTACCCTGTTACAACAACTTCTCGTTATGTCATTTCTAACATACATCGTACATGCACATTATGGAATCGTTGTGAATGGATTTTGTCATGAAAGCAACACAAAATGAACTGTCATGCTATCGAAATAAAGATAACTACTAAACTACAAATTTATTTGCAACTTCGGGGAATTTAGGAAAACCATCATTCCAAAACGCACACATTTCTTCGCAATTCTTCTGATGTAGCTCGGGATTCATCCTGATTGGCAATGGCTATTACTTTTTTGCTGTTTTGTTGAGATTTTATACATGGCTGTTTGATTTTTCATATTTATGCCTACAAAAAACATCAAACAGTTCAATGTTATGAGTGAGCAAATGGCAGCATGGGGTTTCATGCGACCAGAACACATAAAATCAGATCAATATTCTCATAACTGCGAATTCATTTCTGACATATAACTCGTAAACCAGTTGTCAACTTCAAGTACTTAGTAATCTCAAGAATGAATCCATGGAGTTTACATCATATTGATGGACATCCGATTCATAGGAACGGAATTGATAGACGAATTAAACGACACTCTTTGTACACCTTTTACGAACTTCATTCGCACGAGATAGATATACAATGAGAAATGGAATAATATGTTTGTATTGATGAATGTGGCAATCTAATAAATAATACTTGACCAAGTGACGTTGTAATTACTGTTCTGCTTGTTCTCAATCAATGATACAAGAAAGCACCCCAGTGCTTTAATCCTGAATTTCGTGAATATATATATATACATATATAAATGTATTCAATCTATGTGACGGATAACATGATAAACGAAATAACTGATTTTACCAGTATATCACCTCCTATTTGTGTATATTATGTAAAGCTCTCTGGACAAGAACACTATATGAATGATAAATAGGTAGCGAAAGTATAAATATAAACCATATCATACCCCATATAATACCCGAAGACTAATTGACTATAGTTTTAGAGCACAAAGCTCATTACAGATTGTCCACTGTCTGTGACATAACAGCAGATGCACCAAAGTGTAATGTCTAATGTACATGTTTGATTGTTGTGATTAGACATATAGTCGACCCCACGATCGGTTTATACATCACCTCTACCAACACACACGAAGGCAAAATAGATATTCGTCATATAGTCCAATTTCACCCAGAAAACAGTTAGACCTTCAGAATATTCGTTTTCTTTGTGTTGTTTTATTATCGAGAAGAGATTATGCAGTATTTTTCACAATGATCAGGTTCAGCCAATTACGACCGGCCATAGCTGAGTGCGCCTACTGCCAGGAACAAACTCAACACGAAGAATTTACAAAAATTGTTATTTGTCTACAATCATAATAGTACATGTGAAATGATATAGTTTTTATACAATGTTATATTAATATGACACTAGAGATGACAGCTCGTTGTAATTATAGCATACGATTGGTCGGCCTGGATGGATATGTACATTTCTGTGAACAATGAAGCAGCATGCACGCTGCTTTAAAACAGAATTGTTTTCTGCTTTAAAGCAGAATTGGTCAAACACGTAATATGCATGAGTTGAAATGATAATCACACACATATTTGACATAATAACTTGTCACTGAGTATGATGCATAAATAGCAATCTTGAGTAATCTTTAAATCATCGGAGTATGTGACTCATTTCAGACAAGCAATTTGTTCGCGAATGAAAATACTGATAGAAAAATAGTGGCACTTTGTGGTCGTTCACGTCATAATTGAACCAAAATATAGATGGATGATTCGTACATGAAAATTAATGAGAAGTTGTGAAATCACTGGAGCAGCAGTTTCCCCGAGATGGTAATGGATATCGAAAGCTATGAATGTGTGACTGAGCGTGCTTTATATCTCAATAATGGTTATATCTAATGTAATATTTCATAATATGGACGATGTTCAGTACAATTCCACTGAGTGCAGGATCATCACCATGACATGCGTAACAAGGCTGCTTTCGTTGTTCTTATGATGTTCTTTCCAGACATTCAACATGAAGAGTGTTTAAAAGTATTGAATTGTCTGCAAAATGTGTATAAAATTAAAAAATAACTTCGCCCATTACCATGCAAGGTAATTGGAAACTTGATGAATTATAATCCAACACTGCACATGTATACTCATTTTAGCAACGGGTTCGGGCGGATTTCTGCCTAGTTGTTGTCACTGATAAGTGGGTTGTCCAATGAATATAACAATACGCTGATTATATGTATCACAAGAAAAGAAGGGATATGAATGGGCATCTGACTGTGTAACCGCCTTGTTATCAGTGATTAAACATCATTCACAAGAATTGGAAGAAGAATTTTCCTCACGGTGTCTCAAGAACCAAAATGTGATCTGCAGTTATGTGACGATTTCACCAAATTATGTTCTTTCGAGAGTTTGATTTATCATTGTCTGTTTGTATAACGTCCTTTCACTTGACATTATATATCCTAGATATCGTGGCAGTTTGTTATGCCGAGAACGTAAATGAAATTGCATCAGGTTTATTGCATTAGACTTTTTCTGTTCACGTCGAATTGATTTTATGCTGTTGCGAAAGGTCCATTCTCACGAAATTGACACAAACTCATAAAAATATGTCTCATTGTGTCATATCGAATAATAAAATCCAATGTATCATTTTTCATTACATAAATTAAAAAATATGGCTAAAACAAATGTAGAAATGTGTATTTAACTGTACTTACCTGCCATACTCACTGTACAATGGCATCGAAACTGGCCCATAATAACGACTTTTTGCATGTCTACGTTTCCTTTCTATAAGGCTTACGAAACCATAAATACCAATATACACTCAACATACATACATATTTTCATCACAAATAACCCCCAGAAAGAAAACTGAATGTTATTATTGTTTTCAATTTGATATTAACGATCTCTGGCGATTTGTTAAGTAATGTCTAAATAAACCTACTTATCAAATGTTCCAGAGCAATACAGTATTATGAGTATATGGTGCCTTCTAGGTTGAAGTTATGTAACGGTCATGTTTATACTATAACGAGATACGTAAAGACGCCAATGTATTAATTTTTAACCCCAAATTCAGCACACATAATTAAGTTGATATGACCCCTAATGCAACTTTTTAGGTGTTGTAATATTCGAAATTGATGGGCCATTTTAGTTCCAGAATTTGCCTGGCACAGATGGTGTATATGTTGCATCCAAAGACACAGATCTTGTTGTAAAAAAGCCATAAGCGACAATAATGTATAATGTATTTCAGCAAGTAAAAGATTTCTGAATTAGCATTTTATGCAAGAATATTACCAGGCTACGTGGTAAGTATTGTAATCTCTCCCAGCTAGCTGGATGGTGTGATCAATTTATGAAGCGATTCCCCAATAATTACACTTGAAGGACTTATCAGGTGATCCAATCAGTTTCTGTGGTATTTAGCCGTAACTCTGCAACGGCTGAGATAAATTATGTTTTTGGTACTGGAGTTATCACCTCATGCTCATTTTATGTATCAGTAATGTGATTAATTGTTCATTCCAATCTCGCTCCCACTGGAAATAGTTAGTCTCAGCTCTATGCAAAATACCTGTTGGCACTTGATCCATTTGAGAGTTTGTTGCCGTTCCCTGATTCTTGGGCGCAATCATAACGTCATTGTCTATTTCAAGGTCACAACTCCCAGTCAACAATTTGCCCTCACATTTACTTCACAGATACCTCAAATTCAGAGAACAGCAAGGTCACAGTGTGACATCGTGGTGACCTTGAACTGTCATCCTCATCAAACTCATACTGACCTCACGTGACGTCTCTAGCGGCGCAAAATAGAAAAAACGCCTTTTCAAGTGATATGGACGCAGATTCGGAAAGAATATTAACAAATCGTAGGTGCCATGCACTACGCATATAGCGTCAAAAAGTCTGCACAAATGGTATTTCATGGCTGATGTTATGTGAAATTCCGACTTTTCCAATTGGTTATTATATATTTATTAAATATCGACCATTTTTATTATATTATAGTGACATCACGGCATCATCATACTTGCGATGTCATATCTTAGATGTCATCGTATTATCACATTGACCTCACACCTTTGAGGTCACAGTTATGAGGTCCCTGTGTTATCACAATTATATCACCTTTGTGATGCCATTATGTCTGATTTCATGGTGACATCACATCGACTTCACATGATAGAGGCCACAGTTGCGAGGTCATTGTGACATCCCTGTGGCATCACGAATGTGACATCAAAGGTGTGCGTGATATCACTTTGAGAATGTGTGTGAGGTTGGGTGATGACATGTGTCGTCACATAAACGTTTGGAATAGGCCCACTGGATCTACTTACTGATCCATGCAAAACTAACAACTGACTAACAAAACTAACAACTTACAAACTCTATAACAAATTAAATACAACTAAATGATATAACACATAATTATACATAACATTAGCATTTATAAGGACAACTGTATAGCAACAGGATCATAAATTCACCTTCACCTTATCATACAACAACAAAATTAACTCAAATAATTTTAAGCCATCCGTCGAACTAGAGATCAAACGTGATGTCATCATCGAAAATTTTAGATAGTTATGGTATATAAGATGTAATCAATAGAAAATTTGATATGACATTGCGGATACAAAACGAACTATGTTGATTTACTTGGATAACTCTGACCCTTGACAGTGTTCTGTACGCTACTCAGATTTACCTCTGATCTGACCTAGTTTACAATCTAATATCGAGTTGCACCAGGAGAACAAAGCACCGAGAGTCGTGGTAATGTCAATAAATTCAAACAGTTCCACCAGAAACTCACAATGAATTAATAAGAAAGGGATATATGTTGGACAAATCAAGTGCATATACAACTTGTGTGTATATGTTTTCTTCATTCGATCAGACATCTTTGGCAAATTCTATACTTTTCTTTAAGCTTTAAGCTCAGACTATAACAAGTCTCAAAATGGGCAGATTGCCACATTTCAGGAACGCGCTTTACCTCGTGAAATAATGTGAAACTTTGCTGATAAAATTTGTTGTGTGAAAGAAATGTTGCCTCATTTTTACAAGGTCACACCGTACCAAAACCCCCATGTTATAACATCTCTATCAGTTTCTGAATTTGAACACTATCAAAACAATAATATGCCATTTTCAACTAATAGTACATCTGATTCACATTTACAACATAATAATTATAACTCTGAACAGCTTTCGTTATTAAAGAACATGAAACAAAAGAGAAATCATAAGTTCACCGCAGTTTTTGCGAAGTGGAGAAGCAGCTTTCATACAATGCGATTTTTCTCGGTTCCTCTGAAGGACATTTCCCCATTTCCTATTGACATGAGCTAACATTTGTTGCTTCGAGTGTGCCTAAGTTTCTGATCTAGAATATATGGATGCTTGTTTTACTTCATACTTCCAGAAATATACGTGGCAACATTGAAGAAGATTATCCTATTTCACTGCAATACGTGTACTGCAGCAACATGAGTCATTGCATAGTAACAGGAATGAACAAATGATAACATGTGATTCCATGCGACTGGATCATATAGTCATATCAATATTCGCATAACTGCAGATTTATTTCAAGTTCTCCATCCCAAGCATGAACCGAGGAAGTCTACATCATATTGATGGGCATTCGGATCATGTGAATGGAATTCTCAGACTATTCATATGTCTCTTCTCGTGATATACCACGAGCTCCATTCTCGCATGAAAAACATTTGCATTAAGAAATGGAATATGTCTGTCGTGTCTGATGAATGCTGTAATCTAACGACTGATACATGACCAGTTCACGTTGACCCAACATTCCTTTCATCCTTATTGATAATTGTTTGAAAATAATGATGCTTCTACTGTAGTTTTATTTTCAAACTCCTGGAGCTTGACGTTTGTATCATTAACGAAGCACTATTTTACCACCAGTTAGGACACCGTCACGCTTCCCTGTAATTTATTGTAGTATACTCATCATGTAGATGACATATTTATCAGTACAACTATGAAATTTGATTAAATGCTTGGCTTTTAATTGATTTGTTGTATATATCAATACAATCACACATTACCTCACAGATTGCCAATACACTTGCTGCTGTGCCTGATCTCGACCAAACTCAATCGATGTCAGGAGTGTTGCTTTTGGGCGGTGGACACTAATGGCCCTGTGATGGCTTAGCAATTCGCTTGAGCAGACTTAGCCAAGCATCCTTATGACCATGCTGACTGGTCGAGTGAGACAATCAGCACGAAAGACTGTATGAGAAGTACAGAGAAGTACATTGCCGCTATATCTTGCTCGAACTGGCATCCAGGAGTTGTGTTGCATAGTACGTTGCAGCAGAACTTTGTATTCGTCTCACATGTGAGTGAAAATGTGTGGTTGAAATTGGTAATTGTCTCAACATTTGCAACTATATGATGCATGAAACATGATTTCTGAACGTTTTCTGAATGGTTCACATTTAGCTTCAAGTTTTGATGTCACAGAGGTCACTGTTACAGTAATTACACTAAATTCAAATCCTCATAAGTGCTTAAACACATATATGCACATCCCTGAGAGTGACAATTAATATTGTTTCTGGTGTATGTATTTCTCATATACCATCGTAATGGGGCTGGTAAGATATACAATATGATTGGATGTAACAGTTGCCTAATTTGTATGGATGTGAAGGTGTCGAGCTGCTGCAGATCTCATTACATATCGCCGATTATCTGAGGAACATCAGCCGTGGCAACCAAACAGCCGTGTCTAAACTATGCATTTGTGATTGTTATTGTTAGAATTTAGTCGACCCTTCTATCGCTTACTATATACATTATACCACCATACATGGAAGAAATATTTAACTGGACATAGTTAGACCTTGTAACGAGTTAACAAGACTTGTAACAAGACTTGGTGAGTTAATTACAGTTGGTAAGTACGCAAAAAGAAATACCACCGTAATGTGCCAGCTTTCCTATCCCGAGCACCTGGATTTATTACATCTACGGTCGCTAGTGGGAGGATTAAGGTTATATTGCACTAGACTCGTATTTTTACACGATGACTTGATTTACACTATTGCAAAAATGATGATAAATTACTTCTTTAACAAAAGTCAGTACACGTAATTAAATTGAGTCGGTCTATTGTACACGTTTTAGGTGTAATATTTGATATTGGTGGGCAATTATATTTCCAGAATTGGCCTGGTTCCAATTATATAATGTATAATAACATTGCTACCAATTAGGTAGATCTTGTTGTAAAAACGGTGAACGACATCGTGAGAAATGGATTACAGCGAAAGGAAATTTTGAGATCATCATTTTATGCATGAATATTATGTGGAAACGACGTATTGCAATCTCTCTCAGCTCGCTGTATGATATGATATATTTACGAGGCGATAATCCAATAATTACACTTGAAGGACTTTTCAGGTGAGCTAATCAGTTTCTGTGGTAATTATCCGTAACTCTGCAACGGCTGAGATAAATCATGTCTTTGGTACTGAAGTTATCACCTCGTATTTACTTTATGTGTCACAGTACAAGTGATTAATCTTTCATTCCAATCTCGTTCCCATTGGGAATAATTACTCTCAGCTTTGTTGACACTTCATCTATGTAGTTGACATCGTGTTGCCATTCACCGATTCCTGAGTACAAATAGAGCGTTATTTCCATTTTCAAGGTTACCAACTTCAGAAAAATAATTGCATTTTCATGCTGATGTGCATGCAAACATAACAACTAGAATAGTGAATAGGTGAAAATATTAGGATATGGTGGATAATATAGCACATAATTTTACATAGTGGAAATAAATTTATTTTCAGGATAATTTCAAAACAACTAGAACATACACCCCCTCCACATTTTACACACCACTCTGTTGAAATAATGAAGGATCAAATGATATATGTATATATACAGCCACACTTATAAGCCTTGTTTATCTGTGAGATAAACACTTGAGATAAACACTTGAGATAATTTGTTGTGGATATTTATTTAACCACACAACATCTGGCATATTGGGTATCCCTTAGAAATATATACGCGTATGCCTATATTCCTATCATTATATGCTTTCTGCTATGCCAGTGACCTCGACCGATCTCGATTGATGTCAGGAGTGTTGCTTTTATCGATGCACGCGCTAATGGGCCACGTAAATGGAAAAACGGACTCTGAATAGATTTAGTCTAAATAATCGATTGTCCTCATGACCAGACAGACCAATCAAATAAAGTTTTCAGTGTGATAAAGTGTATAATTGATTACAGCATAGAATATATGCCTATATTTCTATGATAACAGGACATCGAGGTTGGCGTACTGGAGTAATGTTTCATGTAGCAGCACCATATGTGCATGCCTTCTTGAAAATATATTTGGGACTTCTTTAGTATACTCACAAGTGGATTGTCCCAACGTTGGCTTTCTAATAGACGTGGAATCAATACCCAGTATCAAGTATTCCGAGCAAACAACGCTCATCTTTGAGTTTCTTCAACATTAAATTTACTGCGCATACGGAAAAAACACTGAACAATGATACTGACTTGATTAATTAGATAGCACATAACTTTTCAAGCATATAGATACATCAGCCACAATCGAGAGGGTAGAGATATAATGTGGCTGGATGTAACCGTTGAATATACCTAATTTGTATGCGGTGCGGAGTCAAACTGTAGCCGATTCGTAGGTTGTCTATTATCTGTACCAAAGCAACCAAATTGTGACAGTATGATTAGTGTGTAAAGTAAATTAATAACCAAACCATGTAAATATGGTAGGAATTGATGTGTGTTGCTAAGCAACCACTGGGAGTGCAACAAGTCCACCAATAACATGGTGTGGTGAAGGATACTTAGCGACAGTGCGGTTATAAGAAATGATACATCATTGTACTTCTATAATATCCAGGCAATCAGACTGGAGAGAGCTGTACATTTCTGTGGACATAGGAGCACTATTTACGCTGAGTTATGTTTTTGGCGAAAACTTTGACTCGCCAAACCTACGATATACGTTGTTAAGAAATATATTGTACACTAATTATGATGATATAACGAGTTTCGCTGACTTGTCATCTTTGCCGACGCATGAATAGTAACCTCAAGTGAACCTTCAGTCATTCAGGAGTGAATCATTTCTATAGCTGGATGACTTGCATTTGTAAATTAATAAGAACTTGTGTGATATCGCTTGAGTAGCAAGCAGTTTTTCCCGTGGATGGTAGTGGATATCGACGGCTATGAATGCGCGTTTGAGAATGCTTTATATCCCAATGAACGTTTTATCTAATGTATTATTTATGCTAGTGGATGTATTTCGATGTATCACTTAGGTCTCCATGTAGTGGTTATGTACAATTCCATGTAATGACGTTGAAACGTGACTGAATACAATATTAAGACATACACACATCATAATCGTGAAGGATGCTATGCAGTTGACGTGCTCCCAGCGGCCACAGATTTAGCTGTTTAAGTTCGTAAACCCTAGTTGGCAGCACTGCATGAACCAAATACTATGGACAAAAAACTTACAATGAGAACGCAACAGGAGCTTCTTTTGTATTCAGGAATATGTTAATTGCAGTAGACAAGTACAACAAATGAAATGTGATCCTCTGTTATCATTGATGGATTGTCAGTTTCTCAAGAACTGGAAGGAGAACTACAAGAACCGTCCTCATGGTGTCTCAAGAACCAACATCTCGTTATTCCATCCGTAGCTATGCGATGGTTCCACCAAATTATGTTCTTTCGAGAGTTTGAGTTATCATTGTCTGTTTGTACAACGTCACTGCAGGTGACAGATTCTCCATTCTGTGGCAGTTACCTCTCCCAAGTAATGCTGGCTGGAATATATTAGGTTGCTTCATGTTTAATGCATTAGGCTCACATTGACATTACACTACTGTGAGAACGTCAGTACACATAACTAAGTTTAGTAGAACTCTAATACAAAGTTTTTCATATCTTGTAATATTCGATAATTATGAGCCATTATATTCCCAGATTTGGCCTAGTTCTGGTGTTGTCTAACGTTACATTACTTCCAAAGAGGCAGATTTTTGTTTTAAAAAACGTGCACCACACATTGGGAAATGCATCTCAGCAAGTGATGGATTTCTCAGTTTAGAATTTTATAGGTATGAATATTACATGGAAATGAAACCTTCTCTACCGGCTCATAGAATGATATGATATATGTACGAAGTATACTCTACCCAAATAATTACACCTGAAGGACTCCGCTAATCAGTTTCTCTTGTAATTATCCATAACTCTGCAAAGTCTCATAGAAATTATATATTTGGTACTGCAGATATCACCTCATATTTACCTCATGTGTCGCAGTTTACATGTAATTAATCCTTCTTTCTAGTCTCGTTCGCACTGAAACTAATTACCCTCAGCTCTGTGCACTTATCCGTTGACACATAATCAAGTTGAGAACGTGTTGCCAATCACTGATTCCTAAACACAAGAAGAACGTTATTCCTTCAAGGTTGCAACTTTTAGAGAACTGATTCGCACCCAAAGCAAATTATTTTTTTAGACATCCTAGGATGGTAGGTCATAGTATAATCAGACAGGCACACATGTGAGCGTTGTGTATCCAGTGAGATGATGTGAGGCTTCATTGATCAAATTTATCATGTGAATTGAAAGCGACCTCATTCCTGCAAACCGGCCATGAAAGTCATGAAAATAATAGGTAACCCAGGGCAGTTTTTTTAATTTCATCATGCTACAACAAGTTTATGGTGTCATTCTTAATATAACGTACATATACAAAACATGATTGGTTTTGAACGATTTCTGTCATGACATAACACGTGAAATATCCAACCATTATAATAATGATCAGTGAATCGTTATGTGCCATTTGTGGGGATTTTAGGAAAACCTTTATTCCTACAATCATGATAATTTGCAGTGTTTTATATTTCTCTTAGTAACAGTGAAAATGGTCTGGTCACAATGTGCAGAAAGATATGCACCATCTCAAATAGTCATGTTGGTAGAAACTATAGAAAACTGATGTCAACATTACGACTAGACGATAATATTGTAACTTGGACAAAACATTTCATGAAAAGGATCATATCTAATTGTTTTCAATGTGATGATGAATGTCAGGCTGTTGCATCGGCCATTAAAGAGTTATGCAATATGAGAGAAGGGTGCATTGTACAACAATTCCCGAAACAATTTCCCGAAAGACACATTACTGGTGGACATGTGTGTGAATTAACTTCTCTATGTTACATATTATAGTGTACATGATTTGTACGAAATAAATCATATATATATATAATTTCTTCTCGTTTCCTCTGCTGCACCTTGGAATTGTGGACAATTTCTCATGAATTCACCCTTACTACTCATGTTTGTTTGATACCAGTGTTTTTTTTCTTGCGTTTAGGATTATATATATATATTTGCTTGATTGTTCATATTTACACGTAACAAAACTGCGAATTTATTTCTTGCATATGATTCGGAAACCATTTACCCACTGAAAGTAATCTCGAGCAAGAATGCAGGAAACCCATATCATACTGGTGGGCATTCGGGTCATTTGAACCGAATTGGCGGATTATTAAAATGAAGATCCGTGTAAAAAATCATGCGCTTTTGTTGGCACACATAAGAACATTTGCAGAGAGAAATGGAATGAATTTGTCGTGTTTGATGAATGCTGCAATCTAACAAATACTACATTAACAATTCACATTGAACATTTAATGTGGACTTACTCTGCTTCTTGTCTATGAATGATATAACAGAAAACATGCTCGTCCTACTCCACGCTTTTTTTAACATTCGAAATAGAATTGAAATATTCCGTAATATATTCTGTAATAAATATTCCGTAATATATTGAAGAATTGAGATGAGCCGGTGTCACTGCTGGTGGACGTTAAGTCTGTCCCCGAGGATACCATCAACTCAGTAGCCTTTTGGCTTGTGATTAGGTACTTGTGTACTTGTCTTATGTCTATTCCATGGGGTTTGTTTCGGATTTCTAGGTCATTTTCATAGGTTGTTGGGCAGTTGTGTACTGGTTCCATCAGGTGTACAGTGGGAACAACTACATTTACCACACTGTCTGCCCCTGATGGCGCCAGTGTGTCTTTTGATAAAGTAATTGGTCGGGCTTTGTTTCTATTACAAAATTTTGTGTTTTGTGTTTGTTATTGGAGTCATCGGGATTTGGTTGTGTTGGTGGCAATAGATTGATACTTACATTCATTACCTTGGAGATATTTGTGTAGGTAAACTAGTCGTGGGTATCATGATAAAGGAAAAACCGATTATACCAGATTATCATGATGCTACCCACATCTACAGCAATCGGTGACGATAAGCAAATACCAATTATATCCTATCCCATATAATACAATGCTACTTCAGTAACAGTATCATAGCACAATGCAGATGGATAGAACAAACATTTTGTTTGTCATGATAAATTACTAGTGGAGCGGCATAATTGTTTCATGAGTGTCATCTTTATCATCAACAACTGTAAGGTCCTATTATGTACATGCTTTTGTGAAGTGATTTGTTGTGGATAAAAAATTGGATATCAATACCATCACATATTACCTCACATATTGGCAATACACTTGCTGCTATGCTTAAGTGGGTAATGACCTCGACCAACCTCGATTGATGTCAGGAACGATGGTTTTTGGCTGTGCACACACTAATGGCCCTGTAATGGCGTGAGCATTCTCTTTGAGTGGACTTGGTCTGAATAGCCATATGTCCCCAAGACCACACTGAATGGTCGGATGAGATATTCAGTGTGATAGAGAGCAGGAAACTGTATAATTGTTTAGAGAGGTATATTGAAGCTATAATAAAGCTGTAAAATTGCCAAGAAAGGTATATTGAAGCTTCCATATCTTGTGGTACTGGCTAGCAGGAGATTTGGTCAATGATATTTTTTGCGACAAAATTTTATGTGCATGGCATTCGGTCCAATCATTTCCGCAATGTGTTGGTGTTCAACTCATTTATGTGAAGTGAAACCCAGTTCACACACAATCACACAAGCGATATGCTTCACCTGACATGCATACCAATGTGTATTACTTGACTGTGATGCAAACGTGCCCTGTTGAGAAGCCTGTGACAGTATAGTGTGTAAAGTAAATTAATAACCAAACCCTGTAAATGTGGTAGGACTTGATATGTGTTGCTAAGCAACCACTGGGAATGCTACAAGTCCACCAATGACATGGTGTCATGGATGATATTTTACGACCATCCTGTAACAAGAGATGATACATCATTCTACCTATAGCATCCAGGCAACCAGGGTGAATCGACCTGTACTTTTCCGTGGACAATGGAGCACGCTGATTTATGTGTTTTTCAGAGAACTTTGACCCGCCAAATCAACGATATACGTAGATAACTGCACTGCACACTGATTATGATTATGATGATATAACAAGTTTCAGTGGCTTTTCATCTTTGCCAACGCATGCATAGTAATATCAAGTAAGCCTTCAGTCATTCAGGAGTGACTCATTTCAAATCAGCAATTTGCTCAAGTTTGAAAATCAAGATAGAAAAATGGGGGCAGTTAATGGTGTGAGGGGCAGTTAATTGTGTAATTGAATCAAAATATAGCTGGATGACTTGCATTTGTAAACTAATGAGAATTTGTGTGAAATCGCTTGAGTAGCAGTTTTCAACGTGGATTGTAATGGATATTGACGGCCATGAATGCGCGTCTGAGCATGCTTCATATCCCAATGAAGGTTTTATTCAATGTATTATGCATGCTGGTGAATGTAGGTCTCCATGTAGTGGTTATGTACAAATCCCTGTAATGACGTTGAAACGAGACTGAATACAATACTAAGACACACACATCATAATCGCGAAGGATACTATGCAGATGATGTGTTCCTAGCGCTCACAGAATTGGCTGTTAAAGTTCGTATACCCGAGTTTGTAGCACTGGATGAAACAAATACTATGGAAAAAAAGTCTTTTGTAATTCAGGAATATGTTAATTGCGGTAGACAAGTATAAAAAAATGAAATGTTACCCTCTGTTACCACGATGGATTGTCACTTTCTCAAGAATTCGAAGAAGAATCACAAGAATCGGTGTCTCAAGAACCAACATCTAGTTATTTCATCTATAGCTATGCGACGGTTCCACCACATTTGTGGTTTACCGGACCGATGGTCCGATAATTTATTGCCGTCGCGTTGCGTTAGTATGTAACTGTATCAACATATTCTAGAGCTTCAAAATAGAATTTTTTATAGAGTAATTGATCAGCATCCTAAAACTGAAAAGAAAATAGGGGGTCACCGTAGATGTGAATATGGACCAAAGAAGTGCAAAAATGTCATAATTTATGTCATTTTAGGCAAATGTTTGTGATATTGATCAAATATTTGGAAGAAACCAGCACGGTGACCCCCTATTTCCTTTTCAGTATTAGAATGCTGATCAGTTACTCTAAAAAACAGGTCATGTTGATGAGATAATATTTAAGAAATAACTTTGAAACTTTTATTCTTCGTTACCTCACTGTTGTAGCGGACTACGTTAATGAGAACGTGTGTGAAATCGCTTGAGTAGCAGTTTTCCCCGTGGTTGGTAATGGATATGACTGAATATAACATTAACACACACACACATCATAATCGTGAAGGACGCTATGTAGTTGATGTGGTCACACAATTGGCTGTGTAGTTTTCTATTGGGATCATGTTAAGGGGTTGACGGACAGCTAAAATGTCACTCCTTGTGAGATATCAGGAATTTCATTCTAGCAAGAAAGAACATTTGCAATAACGAATGGAATAAATTGTCAATTTTGAATGCTGTCATCTATCGAATAATACATGACCAGGTAACGATGGCACAACAATTCTTCTGCCTGTAATTGATAATAAATTGATAATAAATACATGGTGCTTCTACTGTACAATGTAGTGTGGGTATTTTCAAATCCTGGACATAGCACGTTTGCTTCATTCATGTCGCATATTCCCACCACCAGTTAGGGCACTGCGAATAAATCAGATGAACACCATTATGCTCCCGCAGTATTTTCTCGTTGTATACTCGTCATATCGGTAGGTGGATATAATTATTAGTATCTACTGTGAAATTTGATTGATGTTTGGCAGTCAAGTGTTTTGTTTTGCATACAGATACAATCACATACCACCTGACATAATATATCATGGCTAAGAGGGCCTACACTTGTCGCTATGCTTAAGTAGGTAATGACCTATACCAAACTCGATTGATGTCAAGGGTTACTTTTGGGCAGTGCACACTCTGTAATGGCACTGTAATGGCTAAAGCATTCTCTTTGGGTAGACTTACCGTCTAAATAGCCAATTGTCCTCATGACGACACTGACTGGTCGAGTGAGACGTTCAGTGTGAAAGACAGCGAAAAATTGCTGGATTGCAGAGGAAAGGGCATGGAGGCTAGTTGCAAGAGTTGTGTTCATGGTATGTTGCAGCAGAGCTTTATGTGCATACCATCTAAAACGTGTGGATGTTTCGTACGATTTATTTTATGTTACGTACGCTATACATTGCATGAAACATGTCTTCTGAATGTTCCTCCTCCATCTTCAACGGTATCCGGCTTTGAATTTCGATTACTTCAACGATATCCGGCTTTGAATTTCGATTACATCTAGTTTGCTAGGTATACAAAAACAAAGAACAATGATACTGATTTGGATATAGGTATCGCATAACTTTTCAAGCTTATATATACATACATGTGTGTGTAATTACTATAGTTTCTGGTGTAGTAATTCATATACTATAGTTTTTGATACATGTGGTAACTCGTATAGGCTATATACCAAATATTGCATCGGCCACATTCGAAGATGTGTAAATAGCCAATGTGACTGTTACAATTCAACATACCTAATTTGTATGTGATGCTAAGGTGTCGAATTCTTGCTGATCTCATTACAGATTGCCCATTATCTGTCTCACATCAGCCGAGGCACCCAAATAGCCATGTCTAATATATGCATTTGTGATTGTTGTTGCTAGACCCTTAGACAACCCCTATATCGCTTACCAATTTACATCTACCACAAGACACGAAAAGAATTCGAATTAAGGTACAGTTTCACCCAGAGTCAGACCTTGTAAACTGTCAGTGATTTTAATTGTATTAGTTCAATTTTTTGAAGTAATTAAGTAGGATATCCGAATCATGCAGAATTCTTTCTTAAATGTATCTAAATCGTGATGATATATATATGTGTGTGCGGTTGTAATATATCGATATGCACATCGCCAGTTTGAACTTTTACAAAATAGAGGTATTTAGTCAGTTTATGTTCATCATACACTGGGAGTAATGTTTTATGGTACAATACCACTAAATGTACAGAAGGATAAGCACTCCTGTAGGCGCGGTAAGGTTGTTATGTGCAGCATCTGGGAATTAAAAAAAACAGAATTCCTAAAATCATACTTTTCTCTTCGATTTCTCTCTTGCACCTTGCAAATGTGGACATTTTCTCATGATTTAACCCTGACTGCTTATGGTTTTAACAGTGTTTTCTTGCGTTCTGGTGCCAATATCTGTCTGCTTGATTATTCATATTTGCGCGTAAAAAACCCATCATACATCTCACCGTTATGTGTGAACAAATGGCAGCATATAACTCCATGCAATCAGAACACACAAAGTCATATCATATACAGCATACACACAACTGCGGATTTATCATTGTTGGTCATATAATTCGTAGACCAATTGTCCACTCCAAATAACATATAGCAACAAGGAAGTATACATAATAATGATGAGCATTCGGGTCATGTGAATACAATTGGCGGACTATTAATATGTCGCTTCACATGAGATATCACGAGTTTCAGACCAGTTGTAATAAAAATGGAATATAATAAATTTGTGATGTTTGATGAATGCTACAATCAAAATGAATATTACATGACTTAGTGATGTTGAAGCAGTAAAATTCCCCCTTCTTGTCAATTAATTATACAAAAAATGGCATGCCTCTTCTATTCTAGTGTAGTTTTTTTCTTCAAATTTCTGAATATCCATAAAATATGCAATAACTGGGGATAAAATGACAAAAGAAAAGCGGCTGCTAGTACTGTTAAATGCTTGATTTATCCATCTGATCAAGCATTGTGTGTTTTGTAACCTATTTTTCTGATACCACAGGCATATATGTAATTGATTTGGAAAAACATAGTTTTTTATGCCAATATCACTTTAAACGGATTAAATGTTTTGATGTTTTTCTCAAATTTTGCTCAGGGATAGAACAATACCAGAAGAGTATAACTCCAAAAGTTGAGGATGTTTGAACCATTTCAAGGGTAGAAGAACGGGTCGGAATTATGAGAAAACGCGCTCGATCAAGCACGTAACAACCATTTTGAGCATGAGTGTATATTATATACGACAGTACCAACTGCTAAAATCTGAGAGCACAATGCAGATAGATCCGATAAACATTTTCTTATTCATGATAAATTGGTGCATGATCTCCAATTAGTGCCATCTTGATGTGCTGTAAGATGGCATTATGTTTATACCTTTGTGTGGATTTGTTGTGGATATCAATACAATCACACATAACCTCACATATTGCCAATACACTTGCCACTATGCTTAAATAGCTGATGATCTCGACCAAACTTGATTGAGGAGTGTTGCTTTTGGGCGGTGCACACGCTAATGGCTCTGTAATGGCTTGGGAATTCTCTTTCCCTACACTTGGTATGAATAGCCAATTGTTTTCATGACCACACTGACCAGTGGAATAAGATTTTCACTATGATCGACTGCGGAGAGAACCTGGAACGGATCAGAGAAGGCCATTGACTTCAGGAGTTGTGTACATGCCATGTTGCAAAAGAGCTTTATGTTCATGCTTTCGGAAAGGTGTGGTTGGGATTTCTTTAGTATAATTACATGTAGACTGCCCCGAAGTTGGCTGTTATCCATCAAATAAAACATGTTTCCTGAATGTTAGGATGACAATTATCACAATTCCTCACCCACAAAAACAACAACAGAGAACAAACATACAAGTAAATACTTTCATGCGTGTAAAAAAAACCAATAGTCACTGTCTTTCTGGGGGATACATAACTTTTATATTCCAGCTATAAATCAGCTTGTATTCGATATTACACCAGTCGCAGCGGAGTGGGTTATGATCCAATGTGATTGAGTGTTACAGTTGAACATACACAATTTGTGGGCAATGTAAAGGTGTCGAACTGTTGCTGATCTCATTACAAATTGTTCATTATCTGTGGCATATCAGCATCTAATTATGCATTTGTGTTCTATAGACGATCCCTCTATTGCTTACTGCATTACATTTACCACCACACACGAAGGCAAAAAGTATATTCGAAATATAGATTGCTACTAAAAAGCTCTTGTTGCAAGAAAGTCCCATTGTGGGAACTGCATCACCGCAAGGGAAGGATTCCTGAGTTCACCATTTGATGAATATTATTTGGAAACGAATAAAACCTTCTCCACCTGCTCATTGATTGATATGATATATTCATGAGGTGATACCACTAATAATTATATTGGAATGAGTTATCAGGTGAACTTATCAGTTTCTGTGGTAATTATCCGTAACTGTGCAACGTCTGCGACAATTTATGTCTTCGGTACTGGAGTTATCACCTCGTGTTTACCTGATGTGTCACTCATTAATGGTTCATTCCAATCTCGTTCCCTCTAAAATTAATTACCCTCAGCTCTGTGCATTTATTAGTTGACACTTAATCAAGTTGAGAACTTGTTACCATTCACCGATTTCTAAACACTAGAAGAACGTTGTTTTCTGCTTAAAGATTACAAACTTCAAGAAAACTAATCGCATCTATTGTGATAAGCATGCAAGATACACTGAATGATAAGCACACAATCATACAGAATGGAAGTAAGTTTCTTTTCAGGATAAATACAAAACAAAATAAGTGTACATACATTACATGATATCCTGTGGAAACAATATATATATGTTATAGTTTAAACATGTAGCAAACATCAGTACGTTGTCACCCATTAAAGTACATCCTGCAAAGTGGTTCATACAGAAACAAGTCATGACTCCCAGGGTGTTTCCTGAATTTTAACCTGTTATAAAAACACTTCTGTGATGTCATTCTCAATATAACGTACATTGGTTTTGAACGATTTTTTTTTTATGAAACAACATAAAGAACTTTTGAAGAATGTTGAGTAAAGCATTATGTGCAACTTCTGGGAACTCTAAGAAATTTCATTTCGATTTCTCTATTGCACCTTGGAAATGTAGACATTTTCTCAAGAATCTACCATGAATATGGTTGATTACCAGTGTTTCCTTGCGTTTTCGGTGAGTATACAATGCCATCTTGTTTAATCATAGTTATGCGTACAAAGGAAGCGCCACACAGGTCAAACGCAAGAGTGAACAAAGAGCATCAACTAAAGTCATGTCATATATTAAAAAGACGCTAACTTGAAAGACACTAGCGCACAATTCTTGTCCACAAACCACCAGTCGACACCGGTATTTCGTAACGGGCCCCTAAACTGATCCACTCGGTTGAACAGATTTCCTGACCAAGCTTCTGTTACCAATAACCATGCAGAAATGATGTATGCTTTCCAAAATAAATGCTTTACCAGATAAATGAATAAAGCGAGGTCGATGATAACACACTAAATTAGTTAGTTTGTAAAGAATTGTGCCGCACATCATATACTCGACATTATGTTAGTACGCTTCTAACAAATCTGGTCGTTCTATGATTCATCACGTATTAATATTTTAGTAAATGAATAAAAAATACACACTTACTATACTTTTGTGAAAACATGTGTTTTAGGGGTACATTTCCTAGAGGCTTCGTACTGGTCAGCCACATCATGCATATTGCCGCTGTCCATTCTATTGCCTGCTGTGCCAAACGGCAGACTTTCCTGCCTTCGTCTTACCATTATAAAATCCCATTTGAATTATTAAATTTAATCATTTAACATGTCATGTCATTGAAAACAATATTGACGTACGACTAACTCTGTTGGTCAGTGCTTCGTACTCACTTTGTTTCAAATCTGAAAAAAGTAAAGTACATGGAACTGGAGATATTACATCAAACGCTGGCGTCTTTTACTTGCCATTTAGTTTATGCTATGTATACAAAAAACAGAGAACAATGATACTGGTTTGGATATAGATATCACATAACTCCCAAGCTTATTATACGGACATATCTGTTCAATTACTATAGTTTCTGATGTAGTAACTCATATATAGGCTATATACCAGATATTACATCAGCAATATTCCAAGGAGGGTAAATAGCCAGTTGTGACTGAATGATACAGTTGAATATACCTAATAGACTTTTTTCGTGTCGGGGGTATTTCGAGGGTGTTTCGGGGTGAAGTACCGCAACTATCCCCTCTTCTCGGCACCCAGGGGTTTATTCAGTGATGCGTGCAGCTTAAAGCAAACCAAGTAACCTACAGTGGAGAGAATTATTTTTGTGGCCAGCGGAAATATGTTGGGATGGGAAAGTTTATGTGATCAGTAGCCTTAATTTATTGGATTAAAGAACATATCTATCGATGTATATCTAAGCCCAGACATTCAATGGTTTTAATGATGCCCAATGTTTTGGATCAAATTGATAGTTTATTCGTCTATTTTGGTGTAAAAAAAAACATTTGTCATCACATTTTATCACTTTTATATCTTAAGCTATAAAAGTTGGCAACCTTTCGTAATTGTTCTGTCAACATCAGAAATTTAGCTCAATATTTTTGTTGCGCTACTATATGCGTATGTATTACGGTAAATCAACAAATATCGCAAAGCTCTCACAGTATTTGCGTTTATTCACAAGATTAAAATGTAAAACCTCATGGAAACAATCAGAAATATTATTTTTGAAAGTGCTGTGATCCTTTTGTTGAGATTACTGTATTTAACAAAGGATAGCAGCATGAGCAGGACCGGGCCCACTCATGCCTACCCTCCGTGGGTCTCATTTTAGGCAAACCTAGAAGACCAGCGCGACGCGCTGGCCAATAATCCCGCAAGAGCGATTTCCAGTCGACACACCACAGAGATTGAGGCCAAACAAAATTATAAACCAGTTTATAGTGTCTAACTAATTCACCACTATTACTGTTCATTGTATTACAATCTCCGTGTGTGACTTATGCAAGGATTCTGTTTCATCGGGTCTCAGTAGCTCAATGGTCCAGTGTTCACCTCACACATGTTTTTGGCAAGAACGTGTAGTGTGTCACCGTCGAGATTTAAGTCGTTTGTTATAATTCGGATTCAAATTAGAAGAATTTGATATGTGAAAGCATATTTATATTTATATATGAAACGAATCACGTTCTATACACGTCGGGAGGGGTAGTCTGTTATATATTCACATATGTTTCATTGGAAGTACAGACAGCTATATGCTATTCCTACGATAAATGTTGTATATCAGAGCAGTAAATGTCATTCGAATTAAAAAGCGCCGGTCAGCGTGCTTTTGGTCCTTTTTTAGGGCGAAGGGGTGGGGGGGGGGTTGGGGGATCACTGAATTTTTTGGTCTCACGTTACATATGTATATGCTTATTGACGAATGGATATCGATATAGACAAATCCATATTTTAGGAGTGATTCATGAATGACACTTACAAATCAGTGTCATGAACGGTCAAATTCGATGAGTGATAAACCTATAGGCCTAATGATAGCCCTGTTAATACCACAGACACATAACTTTAATGACCGCAGTGTCATTGATTTTGCTCCAGGTTAAACTTTTCATCGTGATTTTATTCACATTGACACATAGCTCAAAACCAGCAAAAACTTTTGCAAAATATAGCCCGATTGGACTGGCAAATGTATCGACCGATACACCAGCACACCCGCGTTTTCGTTCAGTTTTTTTCCTCGCAGCGATATTTTCTTGTCGTGTCGAAACAATTCGTCTTGTAAACCACTGCCAGCATTGAGAATATCTGTGTGTAAAAGGAGAATAATACTATGATATGTTTGTACACAATGGTCATCATAGTAAGGGTATAGTATTGGCGTATCGCTTGAAAAGCCGAATTATTAATTGGCGCATCAGGAACGCATAATCAGCAAAAATTCTCACCCATTCATTTCGATAGCACGACTGTATTCACGTTCGTCATTGCTTCAATCTTGAAGATCAACTAATTATCTGACTGTAGCCTAACACGCGACATGTCATTGTCACGATTTCACAGAAACATGATCAGTTTGTTTATCATACATTTATCACGTTCGGCCATGTTGATGTGCCAATTGCAGTTTCGCACCAGTGATACTGAATGAACACAGTTTCACACTGTTTTTTTTTTTGGCACTCTTCAGAATTCGTTGCCAAAACCATAACATAGATCAGTATTTGGTCATGATGTCAATATGCAATTTCAATAAAGTTTCATTGAATTTCAGAACAACGATCAAGACTCACTTCATTTTTTTGTCTCTAAATCATGAAACTGGCCGATTGCTTACTAGCCAAACACTGACGATATTACCTAAGGAGGATATGCCTGTGGCATTTTGTTACAATTCACCCATTATAACAGAACCCAGCTATACAATGGATCCGAAAGTCTAAGACTGAGAAACACGAGAGTATCATTATAATAGTCGTACAATCATGAAAATAGAAATGTCGTAAGAAATATGTTTATTACGGGCGGTCTATAATAGTGAATCCCCTGTCTTTACTTTATAGACAAGTATATCAAAGTCACAACAGAAGGTTTATTCTGGTGAATTCGACAAATTATACCAACAAACTTGAATAAATATAGAAATGTAACACATTTTTTCATATGTCACCAACTCGTGTTACATTGGTGAAACACATGAAAGTAACTGGTTGCAATGGAACTGATGTTGACCAATATACAATCACCAACCATATTTCACCATTGTCATGTTAATTTTCGCACTCCATTATTTTTCCCCTGCAAATTAATTTAGCGTGTTTCGCCCAATATTAATAGAGTATTCTGATGTTGCACGATTTCTGAATGTCTGATGTTATTTGTGCATACAAAGATGAAAGTGACTGGAAGAGCAAATAACAGATACCTTGGGTGAAATATATTATATTTTAGCAATAAACTTTACAGAAGGTGATATGTTCAGGATTGTCTAAGCCTGTAGGGCCCAAGTACCGCACCTTACTCTGTTAAAGCAATAATCACTTTTAGAATTGACAAAATTTATTCATTCTGCGATAGCTTTATTTTGTCTATAGAATGAGAAACTGTACAAATTTGGTTCTGAAAATGTGTACTACGTGCCTAAATAGAGTTTCCAAATCAAGATTTGCATCATTTTTTCCCTAAAAGCGGCCCGCCTTTTGGGCGAGTTCTATACACAGTCTGATGACGTCATTGGTATTTGTCTAGATACTGTGGCAACCGGCATTGTATGCAGGCCGATCATTCTCTATCCACTCTTTTCATGGACGATCAACGGCAATTTTCTGAGTATCTGTTGTCGATCTGTGCATATTTCCTCTATATTCCCGACTATCTCGAGATGTACTTTCAAGTTTGCGTGACAAAAAAGAATGCTAAATTTGGCTGATTTTAAAAGTGATTCCAACTTTAATACTACTCACCCATTTGATGTATACCATATGTATTCAATCTGGCACATTTTTAAAGTGATATTGGCAGGAAAACTATTTTTTCCAAATCAATTACATATATGCCTGTGGTCTCAGAAAAATAGGTTACAAAACAAACTTTGCTTGATTAGATGGATAAATCAAGCATATGACAGTACTAGCAGCCGCTTTTGTTTTGTTTTGTGCGCCACTCAGAGTTAACCTGACTTAACCTATTTCACGCTCGATTGGCTCGAACATATATGAGAGAAAGCTGGAATCGCACTGCATCACGGGATACAAAGCACCGAGAATGGCGGTAATGTAAACAAACTCAAAATGTTTCCACCAGAAACTCGCAACGAAATCTATTAGAAAAGGGCGTCTTTATGGACATACAAGTGCAGATATATAACTGTTATGTTTTCTTCGATCAGAAAGATATGGAAAAATCCATAACTTACTGCCAATATCACTTTAATCTTCATTGTATTTAGAAGAAATAGTAAGCTGCGCTACATGCGCCCAAGTATCAAATCCTGCGCCTTCCTCTATATTCAATAAGGATTGAAAAGGTGCGAGACGGATTAAATGCTATGTTTTCATTGGACGAGTAGTATTAAGGAATAATGTACGGTATTTGGGCCGACTTTAGTATGCTGCCCATGAACACTGCGCGACAACGGGAAACATCTCATTTAATCCGTCTGACACCCTTTTAATCCTGATTAGAGATAAAAGAAAATTCAGTATAGCATACCTCTGCTAGAGTTCGGTTCTATTTTGTGTGGCCTAACAGGCGCTGATTAATGAATCTGAGTTATATTCGCCACGCTTCAATGCGCAAAAACCCCTACTCACTTGACCGCGATACTTCACCCCGAAGTACCCCCCGAAACACCCTCGAAATAACCCCGACACGAAAAAAGTCTAATATGTATGCGACGCAAAGGTGTTGACTTGTTGCAGATCTCATTACAGATTGCCCATTATCTGTCTCACATCCGCCGAGGCACCCAAATAGCCATGTCTAATGTATGCATTTGTGATTGTTTTTGTTAGACCTTTAGACCACCCCTATATATATCGATATACACATAGCCAGTTTAAACTTTTACAAAATCGAAGTACAAATATTTAGTGAGTTTATGTTTACCATACACTGAGAATCATATAGTGTTATGGTACAAAATCACTGAATGTACAGAAGGATAAACATTGCTGTAGGCGCGGCAAGGTTGTTATGTACAGCTTCTGGGAGCTGTAACAAAGAACAATATTCCCAAAGTCATACTTTCTTCTCGATTCCTCTGTTGCACCTTGGAAATGCGAACATTTTCTCATGAATTAACCCTGACTAGCAATGGTTTATACCAGTGTTTCTCCTGTATTTTGGTGAGAATGTATGTCTGATTGATCATTCATATTTGCGCGTAAAAAAGCACCACACATTTCAACCTTATGTTTGAACAAATGACAGCATGTAACCCCATGCAACCAGAACACATAAAATCCTATCAATATCCACACAACTGCGGATTTATATATCGAGCATATAAATGTGATTTGTAGGCCAGTTGTCCTCCAAATAAGAATTCGAGCAAGAGTCCAGGAAATGTACATCACATTGATGGGTATTCGAATCATGTGAATGGCGTTGACGGACTAATAATATGTCACATTTCATGAGATATCACGAGTTTCGGAACATGTGCAATAAGAAATGGAATAAATCTGTCGTGTGTGATGAACGTTGCAATTTAATGAATAATGCATGACTAATTGATGTTGAACGGGTGACATTGTCCGCTTTTAATCAATTACCAGTAATAATACAAGAAAAGACCTGCTCCTTCTACTTTAGCATAGTTTCTTTAATTTTCCTAAATATAACGCATATGTCGTTAATATGTGCGTTACTTCGAGGAAAAAAATGCTAAAAAAATCCCTGATATTACCAGTTTATCACATGTTGTTAGCGATATAAATAAAAACCAAATGAAAATATAATATTACATGTATATACTATGTACAACATCAACATGTAACACCCAATTGCTGTGACCGCAGAGCGCATTGCAAATAGATCCCATCAACGTTTTCTAATCAATGATAAATCAGTCATTTCGATGTGTAAGATGGCATTATGTGCATACTTTTGTGAAGTGATTTGTCGTGGATATCAATACAATCACGTCTCACCTCACATACTGCCAATTCACTTGCCGCTTTGCTTAAGGTAATGACCTCGACCAAACTGGATTTATGTCAAGAGTGTTGCTTTTGGGCGGTGCACACGCCAATGGGCCTGTAATGGCTTGAGTATTCTCTTTGACTGCACTTGGTGTAATAGTCAATTGTCCTCATGACCACACTGACCAGTCGAGTGAGATTTTCAGTGTAAGACTGTAGAAGAATTGCTTAGATAGGGACATGCAGACTAGCTGCAGGGGTTTGTACATGGTGTGATGCAGAAGAGCTTTATGTGCTTGTCTTCAGGAACATGGGGACTGTTCCGAGGTTGGCTGATATACATCGTATGGAACATGTTCTCTGATGTTATGGTAACATTCCTCGCAACAAAACAGAGAACAACAATACTGATTGGGATATTTGGATATAACATAATTTCGCAAACATATACATACATCCATGTGTGTAAAAAACTACCCAAAAAACTAATAGTTTGTAGAAACTATATGTTCTGGGGTACGTAACTCCGGCTATACCAGCTATATCCAGCCTGTTTTTGATATGACATCAGACACAACGGAGAAAGTACAAATTCAATGTAATTGGATGTTACAGTTGAACATACCTAATTAGTATGCGATGCAAAGGTGCCGAACTGTTGCAGATCTCATTACAGATTGTTCATTATCTGCGGCATATCAGCCGAGGTAACCAAAGTGTCATGTCTAATTATTATGCATTTGTGATTGTTATTTTTAGACATATAGACGACCATTCTATTGCTTACTACATTACCTCCACCACCACACACGAAGGCACAAAGTATATTCGAAATAGAGTCCAATTTCACCCATAAACAATTCGACAGTGGGGCATCTATGATCTACTGCACGGGATGGCACTTCTAATACCTATCCACCAAAACATGTTACGGATAAATCTACATGTCGTTGAGACAAAAAAATGCCGATTTAATGATTTTTTTGGAAGCTGTCTATCACGTGCCCTCTGTGATACCCCGCTGCATCCGCCATTACAGCCAGACCTTATAATCTGTCAATGATTATTATTGTATCTTTTTGTGAAGAGATTAAGCATGATTGATGCAAATTCCCTTAAAAACTTTCCCAACATAGTATGGTATACCGTTGTGTTTGTATTCACTTAATCCATATATGACTCGATTCCAACAAATTGATATGTACATCGCGTCCAAGGAATAGAGATTCATACATTGAATTAATTTAGTATGTTATTGTGATACACTGGGAATAACAATGTGTTATGTTTCAGTTCCGGTGAATGTACAGTAAGATAGTCAATGCAATCTTGCTTAATCTTGCACCATATCCCTTTTGTCTAATATAAATATTAAGCTCTACCTTCAACTGTTTTAACTACAATTCCCAATCTGTACATTTTGAGTTGGAAATGATGCTGAATCAGCGCATTCAATGCCACCTGAAGTAATGTCAGGGTCATCATTAGAAACAGACACACCACATGTGATGACTTCCTATGATCTCAGATGATAAAATGTTCTGTATCCACACTTTGTTTCATTCAGGTGTAACATGACCTTGACAAGACCATTCAAGGCTAAGGTCAAAACTATGGTCATTTATGGAAAGTTCATACATGATTTCCTATCTGCGACTTCCTGAGTAATACAAATTTCACCTATATCTGCAACTGATTAGGCTCATCAGCACAGTCAACATATTTTCCAAAATGCCCCACTTTAAAACCATGAATCAGTCGAAAATTTGTTAGGTCTAGTGGAAATAAAACACCAGATCCGTCGATTCAATCAATACGAAACTTACACAATACGGTAAATTTGTTTCTTCAGTCGATTGCACGAATCTGAAGCAAACGTTATCAGACACTTCTTGAGAAATATAAATATTTTTGAATTTTCGATTCTCATATATCATATCATTTGGCCAAAATTTCAAAAGTCCGTAAAACTGGCAAACGTGTTTCAATAAAAAATCTGAAAATTTGTCTAGAGCTATGATCTACATGTAATATTACGCTGGAATCATGCTGAAAATAGGATAAAAAAATGTTCGGGTGGATGGATGGAACACGGTGCTGATAGGTTGTAGGACCAACAATCCGGTAACTTAAAAATATTAATAATTTGAAAATGTTGCGTATGAAATTAGTAATATAATATGTACAACCCTGCAAGGTAATCGACAAATGAACGTGTTGAAATATTATCCAACATGTCAAACAGCCTGTTAATGCTGCCCTTGATTCGTTCATAAGTTGTATATTAATTCTAGTCACTAATCATGTAGCGATGTACACATTGTTTACCCACGATGACGCTAAGGTTCGGGGTGTTATGTATGCAATATAAATATTGTATTTTGGGTCTTCTCTTGGCCTTATCAAAATCTGAATGTAATGGGAGTAACAGCATTCAAGTTAAACTGTAAATGATCCAGCACTTATTCTCCACACTTTGGCGCCCAAACCCAGAAAAAGTTTTACATTTTAGGGGCTGCCTCGTGAAAATGTTCGACTGATGAAGCTCTCGTTATCGATAATAGATTTCAGCAGGTCTGCCGTCACGAGGCCGGAGTCTCCCGTTTTTTTCTTTGAAGGTCTACGCCAAAATGCCCGAGGGGTGGATGATATGTTCCACCGAGAGCGGTAGCGGTTCCGCACCTTACCACGGAGTAGATCGTGGGCCTGTTACGTTTGAAGCGCCTGTCATCCCGGGCCCTGCATTGGTGGCCCCGATGGTTATCAGGCACAGTTTTCAGCATTACTTGCGGTGTGGGCAGCGGTAGATGCATTGCCTCTGCCCATTGCGAGTTGTGGCTTGGGTCCTAACAAAACGTAGTAGAGATAGAGTAGGAGCTCAACTGGTCCAGCGCGCAACAAAAACCTTCACTTGCAAGGTTGTGGTCGTCGCTCTCCGCTGGTGAGAGGAATGCGGGCATTAAATCAGACATCAATTGTGTGATGTCAGCTATCTAATTTTATTCATCAGGTTACACGGAGTTTTGCCACTACACTATGCGCCACAGGAGACACAAAAACTCACCGGTTGCTTCACGGATCCGTGAGTGGTTAAATCATCGCGGTTAAGGATGCGCGCACACATGCTTCGTCGCGCAAAAAAAGTTTCATTGTTTCAGTATTACACATGCGCCGCTTTCGAGGCCGAGATATTGTGAGATCTATATACCACAAGTAGTTGTGAATGTATGTTGTGAATATATAGCCGCGAATGAATGTGACTCGCGCGCAGAAGTCAATTCGGTTTAATTGCTTGATTTGACGTCGTGGCTATAGATGGAGGTAACATGCTGTTTTGTGCGGGAAGGCTTCTTCGTAAAGTTTTTAACACCAAGGCCATAAAGAGTTAGTATACACATAAAACCCGCATGGTGATCTGGGCCACACTGTTTTACTGCGTGATGTATTGGAAGCATTCACCGTGGACGGTAGGATCTCATAACTAAAAACCATCGGCGATCGGAGCGAGAGAGAGAGAGAGAGAGAGAGAGCGAGAGATGTTGGGGGCGAGATATGTCCATTCTCAATTGTGTTTCCGTTTATTAATCCCAATAATGGATTACCCTCTGCATGTCCCCGGGACAAGGAAGTCGAGTAATGGACGATAAAACAGAAACTATCGTCTCGGGCCGTTTTTATTTTGAAGTGCCACGGAAGCGAATAGCGGACGTTTGACAGCGCGATGTCAGAGTGAGTCGGATGACGAGCACTAAGTGTGTCATGTACTTGAAAATCGACACCAAAAGTTTCCTGTTCGTACGGAGAAGTTTTCTATTTACGACCTATTCTCTTCCGAGTTTAGCTGCCTGGTAATTTGTGGCTAGGAATAGGAGGAGTACACCAACACATTCGAACGAACATGGCTAATCCGGAGATAAGAAGATTACACAACCGTGTATTTTGGATGCACGTTTTCCGTGCCCTGACTTTGTTGTTCTGGATGCAAACTCGCAGCATCGCCGCGGACAGCGCCGGCGTGACCCCGCCAAGGAATGCCTTGTCTGACACGCGATCAGCCGCCGCGGTGCCTGCCACCGAGCATCAGCGTTTAGTTCTCCTTGCCCCTAACAACAATCTACACCTATTTTCCATTAACAAGTCTCTCCCCGCGATTGAGTACGCGCTGGAGAGTGCCCAAGTCCGAGAGCTCCTTCCCAACGTCAAGTTCGAGGTGATGAACGCCGACACCAAGTGTGACTCGGTGGCTGCCCCATTGGCCGCCTTCAAGTACAACTGGGAGTACCAGGCCAACGTGTTCTTCGGCCCCGTCTGCGACTACAGCTTGGCCCCCGTGGCCCGCTATGCCCCTGCCTGGGGTATCCCGGTCCTCTCCCCCGGGGGTTTCGCTCACGACTTCGGCGAGGACAAACTCAAGGAGTTCAGTACGTTGACCCGGATCGGGACAAACTTCAACTCCCTGGCGCGGACCGTCTACGGTGTCACGAGACACTTCGCGTGGTCGCGGGTCAAGCTCGTGTACTACTCGTTCGAGAATAAGAACGCCACGCCGCTGTTCTGTTACCTGGCCCTGAGTGCCGTCGTGGCGTACCTTGTGGACAGGAATGTCAGCCACCACCTGTATCCGATACAGAAAGAGCCGGACAGCCCCGAGCGTGCGGCGGAGTACGACAGCATCCTCAGGGACGAGATCGGCACCCGGTACTCAAGTGAGTAGGCCTACGCATTCATATCAATATTAATGCGTGTTCATATCAGTACAAGACACGCAAAAACTTGCCTCAACATTCATATACATTTGCTAGCACATAGTTTAACACAATATTGTGTGCAAAACGATGATTTCATGCTCATTACATATACCAACACAACTACATTTCTGGTAATATATATTTCAACGCCTCAAATTATTCTCATCTGTGTAGTCACCCGGTGTCCCATTATAATGTATACACTCACTTGTTTACGATAGTGCCCTTAGAACCACTAAACTATTTTGTTGTATTTGCATACAATTTACACTTCTCGGTGTCTATGTTTGGTTGTAATGAATCAATGTCACGTTGAGCTACAAATAGATAGAATACTATTTGCGTATCGAATAACACATCTGTACTGTTTCACTTGTCACTGTGATAACTCACGGACGAGTGACCCGGAACTCGGGCCAAGTACAGGTCATCTAGCACATGTCATCACCATACAGACAATACAGAATGTGGATGATGACATAGGCATACCAGTGAATAACTGGAAATGACCCGTTTGTCAATGTCTTTGATTGGCATACCGCATTGATCTCATTGTCCCGGAGGTGACAGGGTGTGGTATGCCAAGTATATAGGTTATATTGATAGCCACACAGTAGCGAGTTATCATAAGTCTAATATAAGAGGACTTGATCACTTTGAAGTATACAATGTTTAAAGCACAGGTGTCACCAACAAAAAAACTAACCTCGGTGTTTAACCCACTGCGACCAAATTAAGTCAATGAATGATACATGATAATTGTCACAAGGTCATGTTTTAATCATCCGCGTCTTCTGGCCACCATGATGCCAAACCTGCACAGTACATATAGCCTACATGTATTGCATAGATTGTACCCATTGATTGCATTTTTGGAATATCTTCTTGTCAACCAGGTTGCGTGATGTTTGACAGAGGAGCATACCAAAGATGCTCGATTTATCATTAGTCACTTGTTACAAAACGTTGTAGGGCCTACAGCTTTTGGAATAATGATTGATTGAGGTGATTAATCATGTCCCAACTCACTGTTTGATTTTTTAGTGTTTCAACGGTGGACTTATAGATAAATCACTTCATAATTACGCAAAAGACTCCCGTTTTCCGGGGATTGTGCAACAAAGAACATGTAATTAGTCCCAAGTGAACTCGTATGGCACTGCAAACATAGAATGTACCTTACGTCATGTTCGCCACGAATGGTGTAACTACACCGCAGAGAGATGACAAGTCCCCAACGACGCTCCTAAAGACGAGATTAAGGCCTGCTAGTTTACCGACGTGGTGAATTTCGCGTTTATCTGATTGCAGCCGGCCGCAGATCCGTAATCATACGTTGCCACGGTAGCGCATGGTGTGGTGGTTATACCGATGCCTAGATTTGGTGGCAGTGCCTGTCCATTGTCCCGCCACACCAGCGGGAGATTCCCAAGAGCTCACCTGAATTCAAATTAGAAGATTTCCTTACTACGACACGGTTTCCAGTCGTTGCTGATGCGCTGTCGCTTGAAGGTTGGATGTTTCGCCCTTGGGCATACTAATTGATGCGTTCGTACACAAATTGGGTTAATTTGTAAGATAAGATGGCCTGGTTTGACTTGTTGAATTGTGGTCAACAAATCTGCTCGCTGTGGCAACATGTACTTTTATTCAAGTGGTGGAAAATCCGAAATTCCGCAGTCACATGCACTTTATTTCTAGTGATAGAGAATCCTTGAGGTAGAACGCACGTTCTCCCCTGAACGTTCGTACAGGTCTCTCGACAGAAATAAACATAACGTCATTGCGAGTACATTGTGGAATTTACTGACGTTAATGCGACTATATTGAGGACTGCGTTTTGCTCACTATAACATGGCAGTGAGGTTAGAACTTTGAAATTTCCAGTACACATAGATGTAAGTATTTTTGTTTGTATTGTTTAAGTGATGCTTTTGTATACTAATGTGAAAGAGCTTTCCCCTTTACATTAATTTTAGCAAAGCCCTTTTATATTCTGCTATATATGCAGTGTTGCTTAGATGCAAATACTTTATATTTTACATTGATCTCCACACAATATCTGCCCCATTAACGTCAAGACCATTGGATCATGGTCAGACTGGCAATCTGATTCATGTATCTCTGCACATAGTCTAAAGATACGATATCAAAGCGAACATATGACTTCGGAGGAATAAACTAACAATAGGTGTAATCAGGCTAGCGTTTTTCTTTATCCCGTACATGTATGTGGCTCGGAAACGTAATGTGGTTTGAACAATGACCATTGTAATCAAATAGAGTTTATATTTGGAACTTTTCAAGAAAAAAAAACAATGCTTGTAAGAGTAAGTATGTGTTTCACATGAGTGTTCGTGGGTAACACTATATAGCTACAAGAATTTTGTTATGTAAACTGTTACAATATTAGTATATTTAGTGCACCAATCCACTCTAATGATACCACATCATTGTTCGGTCTTTTTAGCACCCTGATAGCATAATGCTATATCAAAATGTATCTTTATACATAAAGTATGTAAGTGGGATCACAATAAACACATGTCGTTCAAGAAATATTGAAAGAGTAATAGACGCATAAATGTCATTCTTCCGGTGTTACTCTGTGATACCCGACACCAAAACATATCCCGTTGGACATCAATCAAATCCCAAACATGATGGAATTCTTCTGACAATGGCTATGCTTTTTTGGCGACCGGATCCATGGTGTTAGATCTACTTGTATGTTCGAATTAATGTATTTTGCTGACTCATGACCGCATTGGAAGGTGCATTTGAAGAGTCATTTATACCAAAACCAATATTTTCAAATACATGTATATAGAGAAAGTCGTGGCTGAACACGTGTATATGCCATTCTAATGAGTCTGTAATGTTCCAGTTGACAGACGAGTAACTGAGACGGACGCGACTTTTATTCTTCTCCCAGAACTCTCCTTTATTGAATTAGGCCACAAGATGCATTCCTCAATATGCCAACCGTCCAGTCATAGTTCATTTAGTACTGGGTGGACAGGAGTTCGTTCCCTACCTGTTCTACTGGTTGATTGATGTAACCTTGACGCTACTTTCGCCCACTTTCGGGCTAGTGTGTATGGATATGAATCGTCCAATGCCATTACTGTCAGTTTGCGGTTACCTCCATATAAACATATATTTGTATAAATTGGTGAGAGTGTGACTGTCGGCCTTTGTCTTTGAGGATTGATTACTTGACGTTTTAAACACAAATGGTGCTAATATATCATACTATAACAACTGAATATTCCACGTTGGGTATCTTTTTACAATACCGTTTTCGTATTAATGGCAATAGGTGGATGTACATTGGTCATGTGTTTTTATCAATAGGTGGATAAACATTGGTTATGTGTTTCTTCATCAATATATGGATGTCAATTGGTTCTGTGCTTTTTTATCAATAGGTGGATGTACATTGGTTATGTGTTTCTTTTATCAAAACCAAACAACGTACTGATACAATTGTTATATTAGTTGCACGAAAACCTCTTTTTTACCGGTTGTTCACAAATCTCTACCATTCCTGATCAAATGGTTTCCTGTTGTTATGACCGTCAGCGTGCATCGATAGGGCAGTTTGAACTTGCAGTCTGAGCTCTCATATTCCTTCATATGGAGTGATGATGTAGTCATCAGTAAAATCTCCAGCTGGTAGAAAATGAAGCAATTGGGCATCCTACGTGTATTGCAGCCGATTATTCCGAGTTTCCTAGATTACTAGTGTTGCTGTAATATTCAATTTCATTTTAGTCCTTAATATTTTTTCCAATGATACCCAAGATCAAGTGTTAGACAAGTAGACAATGAAACCTCGCAAGAAATACATTGGTTTATTGGACGCTTCCATTACTTTGGAACAGCTACAGATTTATACCTTGCACAAAAGCGGTTTTATTCAGCGGGTTGTTTAATGGGCCTGTTCAAACATTTTCCAATGTAGACAACCATTCTGCAAACATGTGTATTCAACCAGTCAATAGATGTCTCCCCAAACGTCCATTATCGCGATAAATAGACCAAGTTATGGCGATATTTCTCTGGAGGGAATATCGTTTCCAGGTCTGATCCTAGTCTTCAATGCTATCGTGAAATTGCTATTGCATTGAATCTCTGTAACATATACCTTATCAATCTCTCTCATTTTATACTAATGAAATAAAAATGATATGAAATGTTTCGCTCAGTTTTGCAAGACCGCTGTTGTGGGTTAACTTGATCCTCTTCAGATATATAATTGATATTGCCCTCGGCTTCATCGCTACAAGTATGGGCAGTTGTTGACTATTCGATGGACGTAAAGTTCGTGTGATGTGTCGGCCCGTAGATACAGTCTGGTTTACCGAATTTCACAATCATAGTTTTCTGCGGGTGACGATTCGATTACAGCGTACAGGCTGTTTATATTGGCTGACATAGAGTATATGTTTGAGGCAGCTACCTCTCTTGTCTTGTGTGGAATTATTATACCGTTGTACACAGGGATGTGAGAGTGCCTGTCAACTAGGCAATCTGATGATCATTGTGTGGAAATCATTCAGAAATATTAATGAAATATTATGAAGAAAGCGAATTTCCAGACAAAAGACAAAGCGATGCCACACGTGTCCCATCGATGATGTTATTTGTCACTGCTCGGCTTCCATTGCATTGACTATGCTTGCCCCCATAAAGCATGAAATATACAGGCCATCCGAGTTGGATGTATTTTGAAATCATACATTCTCTTCCAAAGAATAAATTCATTTTTTATGAGATGGATGAACCTTCTTATACTCGTAGCTGAAATGTCATTTCACATTTGTAAGGCAAATCTGTAGATCTATATAATAAGGAATTATAATGAAACATTAGCGATCACCAGAATGTGCGTGTCTAAGTTCAGCTTCATGTCCAGCGGCTTCCTAGCTGTTTGACTCACAGTCCCAGCCATACAAAAAAAAAACCAAACAAACAACGAAAGTAAGTAATATGAGTTAAAGAATTGACGTTCACAACAAAACATTTTGACACGAAAAATATATTGACAGGAGAACATGTTTTCATGATAGGACACTCAATTTGATGATATCTGTCACTTTAATAGTTACATTACCAATTCTTATGTTTTGTCGTGAGCGTAGCGTGGTGTTGCTCGAATATGCTCATAAAGAGTTGGAATTGTTCTGAAATGTTTTTGGGGACTAGGCGATACCTTCGCGCCAAAAACATTGATGACCAGAATATCAAAAATGTCTTACACTGCCAGTTCAGAAGGCCACGTACATGTACAATTTTTGGCAAGAGTTCAAGTGCGAAAGAAAAACATGCATTGTTGTTCAACACGCATTATTTTCCTTCCGTTCCATAGTATTGATGGATATAATCTTTACCGCACAGCGTTAACAGAAACACAGATAACTGATCTAGATCCCAACACAATTTTCCAGGTTTCAGTTTCCGAGCTCGAATCATATACTGGTATTGCTATCTGTATTGGCGTTTCAAAACAAATACATTTATGCATTGTATTTTGCAAGATATCTGTTCCATTAACATCAAAACCATTAGATCATGATTCAATTGTCAGTCTTTGCTGGATCTCTGCATATATGCCTTGAATGTGATACATTACAGCCGATCAAAAGTACACGTGAGTTTCAAAATTATTGTAAATTATATATTTTAGGTATAGAGAAAATCGTTGCTGAATACATGCATATGTTCATGTACTTCTAGCCATTTTCTGGTGTCCCATTTGACAGACTAGTAACTGAGACGGACACGACTTTTTTTCTTCTCCCAAAGCTCTCCCTGATTGAATTAGTCTACACTGAACATTCTTGAATCTACCAACCGACCAGTCGGTGGTTTAGTACTGGGTGGACAGTAGAACCCTAACCTTCGCACCTACACGTACCTGTTCTATCGGTTCAGTAATGTAACCTTGACGCTACTTTTGTCCACGTGTGTATGTATGGATATACATTGCCCACCGCAATTTCTGGCAGTATGTGCTTTGCTCCATATACATTTGTGGAATTGGTGAGAGTGTAACTGTTGTCCTTTGAGGATTGATTACATGTCGTTTTAGACATAATAGATGCTAATAAAATATATTATAACAATGGAATATATCATGTTTAGTTATGATTCCTCTTTTGAAACAGAGTGCAGCTACAATTGTGTATATTAGTTGCAGTAGCCCATTTTACTGGTTCATGACAAATTGCCATCATTTGTGATGAAAGGTTGGTTTTTTCCACTGAATCTACTGTGAACGATGAGATCTGAACAAATGGATATTTTGTATGGTGTGTATGGTCAATTGATCAACGATATCATAAGACATTTCTGAACAGTGAAAAGGTCATGATAAAGCTCGAGTATTTATATACAATTACCATGAATTACCATATTTCTCTACCTTTTATTGGTATACAATAATAATAATAATAGTATCGACATAATATCGATTTATTCGATATTGCCACTGTGTACGTCGTATTGGGTAATATACATATTGTGATGGTTTCAAGTAGTTTAATTTCTCATGACCATAATAACACCAGCAGGTTACCAATGTGTATAAATATAGATTTTGGCTTCGCCATGATTGTACTCATTTATCGAGATTTTCTTAAATCTAAGTTAGTTCACATGTGAGATACAAATTTATTCAATAGCATTGCAAAACACCAGCTTTTCCCAGATCGTCAAATATCTTGGCCACCAGAAGCATACATTTGAATTAAGAATTGATTTGAGACCAGCGAAAAAACACGGTTAGACACATTGCCAATCATCGTGCCATTGTGGAAGTTCCATACATCACATCATCACTGGCATTAGCAACCGTCTTCGCCAACGCGTTTGGCTTCATTTGTGGTTGAATTAGCATCATGTCCGGTCGTTCTACTTGTCTGACACTGAGACTAAGTCATGTGAATGGACACAAGTCAGACGGTTCTATTATCTCGTGTTTGAGATGACTGACGTTGCCACCAAGAAATGTTGACGGCTTGACAATAGGGAACTCGGTTTAACGATGCCCATATTATTTTTACAGTTGCATTATTAATTTCAACAACTCTTCGTCGTGACTACAGCAAGGGCTTGATTAAGCTCATTTTGAGTTGTGAATGTCATCTGATGTTTTTGAGGGCTGGATGGCGAGAAGGTGGACGGGACAATACATTGATAGCTAAAATACAGACCTTGTGCGCCGCTAGTGCTGTGTCCTCAGACAGATCATGCAGATGGGACGGAGCCCAGTAATAGAGTGTCATTCTGTTGGATACATTGTTGCGATGGCAAGCTCATGTCTTTTCTGGATCATGCGCATAATGACCTTCTCAATCATTGAACTAGCACATGCTATACAGAGCGAACACGCAAGCAACAAAATTAACATAGAACTCGTGCTTTTCGTTCCGGGTGATGACAGTTACCTATTCTCACTCCGCAAAGCATTACCTGCTGTGGGCAACGTGTTTGATAACAGTCAAGTCAGATGTCTCGTGCCATCAGTCTCCTTCAGGATCCACACTGCAGACACCAAATGTGACCCTGTGGCTGCACCCCTGGCTGCTCTCGAGTTCACGGGCCGTGCGATGAAGGCTCCCAGTGTGTTCCTCGGTCCCACGTGTGATTTCAGCCTGGGTCCTGTAGCCAGGTATGCCTCGGTGTGGGACATCCCAGTTCTCAGTCCGGGAGGGATCGAGCAGGACTTCAGTGAGAATAAATTCACAGAATACAGCACGTTGACGCGGCTCAGCGCCACATCCAAATCACTGACGTATGCAATCCATAGTGTTTTGCAAAGTTATGGCTGGGGCAAGGTGAAGTTGGTGTCAATTGACGAGAAATCTACACGATGGAAAGTGTGCAGTCTCCAAATGGACAGCATTGCCGCTCACATGAAGAGACATAATGCCACATTCAAGCAGTTCATGTTGACGATGGATCCAAAGATACCCCATCTGGACAACTTCAGAAATTTGTTGACAGACGAGGTTGGAATGCGATACTCCAGTAAGATTGGCTATTGTGACGTTTTTAGCTTACCGGCCCTTGGGCCGATAAGCTATCGTTGTGGTTTTTCGTCCTTGGTCCGTCCGTCGTCCGTCTCGGTCTGTAACTTTGTTTGACATGATGAATGTCCCCATAAATTTGTGAGAACATACCTTGGGCCAGTATCTAAAGACGTTTTTTCAATTTTTTTTATTGAATCGTTTTTTGAAACAAATTTTTTTGGGCTTGAAAAATTTCATAATGGGAGCTGTGCAGAGTAAACTCATAGAAACACTTAGATAGACCCTAAGTATTAGTACATCCAAATGTGCAATCATATATTGCGGTTTGAGTGATGACCTTGAATTTGACCTTCAATGACCTTGAAAGGTCAAAACGACCTTTTTTGTCAAAAAAACGATGAATTTCGACTTTGGTGGCCCTTTTCTTAAAGTCTATTAAGACAGTTTTCCTCAAAATCATGTATAAGATTCTTCTTATGTACCGGTACCTTTGTGATGTGTATAAGTTTCGTTGCCTTCGAAATGACGGTCTGCGTGTGGCGGCCATTTTGATTTTTGACGGGTAGGCGAAAACAAATTTTTTGTCCCAAATCGAGTGACTATTCGTTTTGAGCCATTTCCAGCAGAAAAAAAAAGTTTTTTGGCCATTGAAAATTTTTTTGGACTCAGAAAATTACACTCAATTTTTCCTTCAAATTGGGAGATGTGCGGAGTATACTCATATAACACTTCAAGATAGAGCCTAAGTATTGCCACATTCAAATGGGAAATCATATATTGCGGTTCAAGTGGTGACCTTGAGTTTGACCTTCAATGACCTTGGAAGGTCAAAAACGACCTTTTTTGTCGAAAAAGCGATGAATTTTGCCTTCGGTGGCCATTTTCTCGAAATCTATCCAGACGGTTTTCCTCAAAATCATGTGTAAGATTCTCCTTATGTACCTTCGTGATGTGTATAAGTTTTGTTGCCTTTGAAATGACGGTCTGCGTGGGGCAGCCATTTAGATTTTTTGACTTTTGAATGTGAATATATGTCACTAACGAAAAAAATCTTCCGAGATGTAACTTGATTTCTTATTATAGTCCATACAGAAAATGTGTTTCCGGCAACATTTACGAACATGTTTTGACAATAGAGTTTAAGATCACTGTGACAATTCATATGTTGGGAAATCAATACTCTGTGCAATTCTCATGATTGCCGGTAAGTTACAGCACCCTTGGTGCTATGTTTGTTCTTTATTTTCTCACTGTGGCTGTTATTTGATGATAATTAACTACATGTATTTCGACAATGCTGCCACAAACATAGGTTTGGGTAAGATCGAAATATGCAGTATAAATTAATAAATTTACTATTCACAATTATACCAAATATAGAATCGATATGTTATATGACTAGTATGATGATTGACAATGAAAGTACATCCCGATCCTAGCAGCAAACATCTGCCACTTTGTACGAAACACCTTGAGCCCGAGTAGCAAACAGTGGAGAGTTCAAGTGACAAACAACACCGACGAGACACATGTGGCAATACACTGTTTCCATCAAGACATGACATGTTTTCATCATAGTTCTAAACGATTCCCTCATAGTTAAACATACGATTGAATTATCAAGAGACCAAGATGCTTGATGTAGACAGTAGTCACATAACTCTACATGAGACATGATCAGAAGCAGTCTCCAGTAGATACGTATTATATACAATTGTTATAACTGACCCGTCACCTGCTGAGTACATTGATCACATTGATGATGATCACATTGATCCAGATTCAGTGAGGGTACCCACAATAAACATTATGACCTGGGCACTGTAACCACAGCTGATACAACAATTACACGGACAGATTTGACGACAGCAACAGGTGTTGTCGCCTGGATGTCTCGCCAGAATCAGGGCAACTTACATCGACATAATGAAGAGTAACTTGAGTGTCTCTGCTTCGAACGATAAGCAAACATACGTTCCTTGATCTAGTACGGGTAACTTACAGGCGTCGCGGGGCACGTTAAAAATTTCATGAGAACAGGTGGGTCAGACTTGTAGTGTTATTTGAGGATCAATTGGAAATGTTCATGTTTCACAGTCGCGACACATTTCGGAAGAAATAACCAGTTATCTACAATTCGCGATTGTATTGAAGACAAGAATCACACCTGGAATCGCCATTTCCTCCAGAGAAATGTCGCTATAAACCTGATCTGTTTATCGAGATAACGAGTTTTTAGGAAGACATATGTTGCCTCTCCAAATACACATGTGTGCGGAATGGCTGTCCACGATATGTTAATGGTTGGAATTGTCCATAAAACAACCCATTTAAAGAACTGCCGTGTTTGAGGTTTTCGACATTGATTGCAGCTATCTTCAAATTTGTGATGGTATCATCAAACGTTATCATGTTTCACTAGCTAGCTGGCTAGCTTTATCAAATTTCACTGACTAGCTCCCGACCACGTGACCAAAATAATCTATGCGGGTATATCGATAAGTTTTTTTTAAACGTGGGGTCACTACAATTTTTTTTATTGGTTTATAGTGCATATTATCATTTTCCATTCACTCCGAAACTGTAATATCCAAGATGATGAAAACTATGAATTGCAGGAATGATTTGGGATCAGAGTTTTATATTCCATCAAAAAGAAATTCATTGTTATTGAAAAATAAGAGCCAAATAGTTATGCATAATTTCGAGTTGTATAATTTATTTAACGACCTTGGATACAGTGCTGATTGCAAAAAGAAAAAAAGACATAAATCCATCACTGCCCACTCATTGTACTTTGTCACGTATACCCCAAGTCGTTTTGTTTTCCTTATGGACGTGAATGGAGATAACACACTGAATGCTTTGTAAAGGGTACAATAACTGCATTGTCCAGTTCCTTTGTTTAACGAAAGCGTCAGTAACATATTCACAAGTAAATTTATGAGTTATGATATTCAATGTGGTAGACACGATGAGGAACACTTTTTTATGCCAAAATTATGTTTGACAAAAATCGTTGTTGGTGTCTGAATACATTGTCCCGTGTAGGATTGTTAAATTTCCAGATCATTGCGAGAAGTGATCTGGAATGATACTGATTATCTTCCGTCACGAGTGATTCGAGATCTTGAATTATCATACCATGAAATTATGACTTTCAACACTCGTCAATAATGAGCAAAAATAATTGAGTCAACGTTCTTTAATGACATGATAACCACTAAAGATCTGCTTCAGTAATGATCATGCTGGTGTAAAAACATAGCACCAAGGCTGCTGTAGCTTACCGGCAGATCTAGAGATTGCTCAGAGTATTGACTTTCTCTAAAATATGAATTGTTACATTAATCTTCGAATCTATTGTCAAAACATGTTCGTATGTTGCGTATGGACTATAGTACGAAATCAAGTTACATTTTGAAAGGTTGTTTTGTTATTGACATATTCACAATCGATTGTCGATTCACCGGCAACAAAACCCATACACATCACAACGGTACATAGGGAGAATCTTATGCATTTTAAGAGAAAATATCTGGATAGACTTTGAGAGAATGGCTGGCAAAGACATAAATCATCGGTTTTGGTCGACGAAAAAAGGTCGAAGGTCAAATTCAAGGTCACAATTCAAACCACAATATATGATCTCCCATTTGAATGTACCAATACTCGTCTCCATCTTGAACTGTTCTATGAGTTTACTCCGCAAAGCTCACATGATGAAAATCCCCAAAAATTCTTTTTGCTGGAAATGGCTCAAAACGACACGACATGAACGAAAAAAAATATTTTCGCGGACCCGTCCAAATGGCCGCCACACGCAGATCTGCGATTCAAGGGCAACTAAACTTATACACATCATAGAGGTACATGAGGGGATTGTTTTGAAACAAGAATCTCAAAACTGATCTGACAGTTTTTTGTGAAAATGGCCACCAAAATCCAAAATTGGCCAAACGGACGAAAAGCCATGACATATGGGCCGGTAAGCTAAATAATCTCACTCTGCGTCTTGTGTTATTATGGATCGGATCTCTCCTTCTATGGCACACGTTAATCACCATCAAACACAAGGTATGTGGAGAGATTGTCCTTTCCTCGTCATGGACGAATTCGTTGATGGTCTATATAAATGGAGGACGATTATGCCTGCTTTACAAAATATGTTTAACTTGATATCAGATTAATTACTGGTATACCCATGTTCTGAGGAAAGAGCGCGAATGCCATTAACCTACCTTTTGATTTTGTGGTATTTATTGTACTGAAAAACATCGTTTGTATCTCCGGGTTTTTCCACAAATATAGTTGAATGAATAATAATATTTGTCTGAAAGGACAGTGGTTGGCGGTAGTAGTGAAGAGGATGCTTTGAGCTCTTTTGTCGTCTGGATCCATGGCGATCAAAATTCAGTCCGCAATGCAGTTCTGAAATATTGGCGAATCGATTCAATCGTATTAACTTTAGCATTCATGTCGCCTTGATAGACAGTCATGGGCAATCAATCATGCAACATGCATACAGGTTCGAAATCCAGAAGACTGATAGGTAGTTTTGTTCCCAGTATTTCAGGGCAGCATGCTATTATGTATATCGCATTTTCTGACTGAAAGTCTTTCCTATCGTGATCGACTTTTTCAGCTTCAAGTCTCCAAGCTCACATATTGTTATCCGCATTGGTGCTCGGCCGCTTGGACATTATATTTTGATAGTCAATCTCTTCTCCATTAACATCAAAACCATTAGATCATGACCGGATTTGATGCATGTATCTCTGCAAAAAGTCAAAACATTTAAACACAAAACGCACATAGAAAGGACTAAGCTGATGGAAAGTTTAATGAGGTTAGAGCTTTCTATCCGTTTTTGTAAATCTGTATTTTACCAAGATTTGGGATATGTTTTACCAAGACTAATAGCTGCTTTCAAGAAATTCTATGGACGTCATCACATTCTGGTTGATAAGTACAGTAAATCTGTCACCAGCATGCAGCAAGACCTTTTTGCAAGTTAATGTTTTGGAATTCATGATGGGTGCCACATGTGGAGCAGGAAATGCTCACTCTTTCCGGAACACTTGATTTCACCTCCTTATGGCCATATATTGGAGGTTCATGAATTTCCATGCTATTTTATCGATTTTGCCTGACCCTGGACTTTGAGATTGAATAACGGACTTGGCTTTGTTCGCTCGGAATACTTTGTACTTGGGTACTGGTTCCATGTTTAATCTGCCCCCCCCCCCTCCCCCGAAAAAAAAACTATATTGGTATATTTAGGACAACCTTCCTCTTAATGATACCATATCATTGTTCAGTCATCTCAGTAAGCTGGTGACAACTGCGACTAATATCGTATCACACACCAAAGCTATTTATGTTGGAATTGGAATAAAACACGTCGTTCAATGAAGATTGAAAGAGTGATAGACACATCAAATGTCATTCATCCCGTGTTTGATCACTGCTAGTCTGTAACCCACGACACCAAAACATATCCAGTTGGACATCAGTCAATTCCTGATGGGATTCTTCTGATAATGAGAGGATAACTCCCTTTCCGTTTTGATCTGATATTTTTTCCTGTTTCATGGAATGAATGCAATTTATTGTAGCGAATTAATTTCATTCAATCGCAAGAAAATACCAACAGGTAGAGATATACTGATGGCTTATTACATCCTCTTCTTTTATGTCTGTAATGCCCCATTTAACCAGACGAGTAAATGAGACGGACACGACTTTTATTCTTCTCCCAAAGCTATCCCTAATTGAATTATTCCACACTGCACATTTTTTAATCTGTCAACCGACTGGTCACAGGTGATTTAGTCCTGGGTGGACAGTAGTTCGCTACCTACATATTATATCGGTTATTTTACCTTGACGCCACTCTCGCTCAAGTGAATAGGTCAGTATATATGGATAGATATGGTCCAAAGCCATTGTTGCCAGTTTGTGTTGACCTCGATATATATATATATATATATATATATATATATATATATATATATATATATATATATATTTGTGAAGATTGTAAGAGCACGAGAGTGTTTAATATTGATTACCTGACGTTAACAGGACGTAACGAAATATACCATGGTTGATCCATTTTTGTTTCCATTGAAAATACCACTTTCTTGCTGATGGCAATACTGATACGATTGTGTATAGGCAAGGCAAGATAGCTTCGTTTGTGATTGGTCCAGGGCAAACTTCTTTACTCTGTGATTAAAGGTTGTTCTTTTTCACTGAATTTGTTATGACAGGCCTGCTGACATCTACTCTTCCACTTGTGAATGGTCGGAACAGGAATCCAACAGACAGGAATCCAAACCAAATGGGAAGGTATAAACCAAGGTATTTTTGCATAATCTGGACAGAGGTAGAGTAGGGTTGATGAATTCATGATATGAAACATTTTCGAACAGTAAAAATCATGATAAAAAATGAATTCTGTGTACACAACCACCGTACATTATCATATTTATCTACCTTTCAGTGGTGTGCAATAAAGTGGTTACTTCAGAACTGTTGTCTTTCTAAACATTATGATGACAGGCAGTTATGTTGGATTATTTGCGATATAGTAATAGTTGCCCAAGAACATCTGGTATCGACAGATGTGTAGGAATATATTTGATACTGTCATTGGTTGTGCTAGATCAAATATTGCGATGGTTTTAAGTAGTTCAGTAATTGGTGTACGTAATGTAAACATCAGGTTACCCCTGTATTTTGTTTTTGCGATGATAAAATCAAACTTAAAATCCAATCTTAGATATATACTTACTTCCACACGATTTACTCAGTTATTGAGATTTTCGTAAAATACGTTATTACACATACGAGCTGCAAATCGATTCAGTAGCAATGCAAAACCCCAGCTCAATCCCAGATCGTCAAATACCTTGACCACCAGTGAAAAGAAATGTCAACAAAGAATTTATTCGAGACAAGGGCGAAACACACTGAGACTTGTAAAAGAACACAAGTCAGAAAGCTTCCAGAAGGTTCTATTTTCATGTGGGTGAGTTCTCATCAAGAATTGTTGACGGTTTGACGATAGGACACTCGGTTTAAGGACATTCATGCTATTTTTACAATTGCATTATTAATTTCAACAACTTTTTGTCGTGACGGTAGCAAGGGCTTGATTAATCTCATTTGGAGTTGTGAATGTCATCTGATGTTTTTGAAGGTTGGACGGCGAGAAGGTGGATAAGATATTGATAGCCACAAAATTGAAATTGTTGTGCTGCTGGTTCCATGTCCGTGAGCTTATGCGACGGTGCCCAGTGTCAGTGTGTTGAATGTTCAAATTTAGGGCTGGTGCTTTTCCTTCCTGGTGAGAAAATACAGTTTATACAATACAATGTAGTTATGTATAATAGGTAGGTACCGATTTCAAACAAACATCAACTGTCACAGTGGTATCTTGTTTTGTTCCGTAATTTTTTTTTCTCCAAGGGAGACTTATTGATGTACCCAAACAGAAAAAAAACGTCGGTCACGTGCTCGCGAGCTAGGCAGTGAAACTGATGTCACAAATTTGAAAACAGCTCTAATGTGTACACTTCAAACAAAGCAGTTCAACCAATGGGTAGTTTTATTGACAGCTCCAACCATTAGCATATCGTGGACAGCCATTCCGAAAACATGTTTATTCAAAGAGGCAACACACGTCTTCCCATATACTCGTTATCTGGATAAACAGACCAGGTTTATGGCGACAATTCTCTGGAGGAAATGTCGCTTGCAGGTGTGATCCTTGTCTTCAATACAATCGTGAATTGTAGATAACTGTTTATTTGCATCAAAATATTGCGACTGTGGAATATGTACGTTTTCAATTGCATTGACACACAAGTGAACACTACAAATCTGACATATTTCTTCCAATGAAATTTCAAATGTGACCAGAGTAGATGTTATCTCTAGTAGATTAGGCAAAAGTATGCTTGCTCAGCTCATTGTTCAAAGCAGAGACACTCGAATAGTTACTCTTCATTATGTGGTCGTAAGTTGCCCTGGTTCTGGCGAAACATCCAGGCGACAACACCTGTTGCTGTCGTCAAGTCTTTCCACGCGATTGTTGTACCAGGTGCTGTTACATTGCTTCGGTCATACTGCCTAAAGCTACAATCACTTTTAGAATTGACAAATTTTATTCATTTTGCGATAGCTTTATTTTGTCTATAGAATGAGAAATCGTACAAATTCGGGTCTGAAAATGTGTATTACGTGTCCAAAATTGAGTTTCCAAATCAAGATTCAAATCTTTTTTTCCTCAAAGCGGCCCGCCTTGTGGGCGAGTTCTATACACAATCTGATGACGTCATTGGTATCTGTCTAGATACTGTGGCAACCGGCAATGTATGCTGGCCGATCATTCTCTATCCACTGTTTTCATGCACGATTAACGGCAATTTTCTGAGTATCTGTTGTCAAACTGTGCATATTTCCTATTTATTCCCGACTATCTCGAGATGTACTTTCAAGTTTGCGTGACAAACAAGAATGCTGAATTTGACCGATTTTAAATTGATTCCAACTTCAATGTGGGTACCCTCGCTGAATCTGGATCAATGTAGTCCCTATGCAGCAGGTGACAGGTCGATTATATCTACCGCAGATGATACGTATATGTCTTATGTAGAGGTATATGTGACTATTATCTACATCCATGTATCTGTTTCTCTTGATAACATCTTATGTTAACGGTGAGGGAATAAGTCAAAAGTATGTTTTTATTGAAAAAGCAAAATACATCAGTATTCTGCCACATGCGTCAATATCCCATGTTGTTTGTCACATGAATTCGCTACTATTTGTTAGTCAGCCTCAAGGTCATCAATTCAGTTTCGACAGAAATGCCATCTCAACTTCTGAGCGTGTAGTAAACATCGGAACTGAACGTTTGGAAAACCCAATGCAAAAAGCACGACTATCTTAACTCACCGTCCCCGGTCGAACATGCAGAAACATAAAGATCAGCAATGTCATTTAATGTGATACATAGTGTTTTGATTAGTCTGCAGATCATAATATCATTCTACTTTCCGTTCAAAACGAGAGTCCGTTCGTGATATCTAATCTGATGAAAGTGACGATTTTATAAGACACTTATGGGATCAGTATTTTCGTCTATTATAATACGTAATATCAGAAATACATTATGGTAATATGCCTTGATACCGAAAGAAGGAGGCAAATACTTTCGAGTTGTACAATTTGTTTAACGACCTTGGGAGCAATGCAGATTGAAAAAAAACACACACATGAATCCATCACTGCCCACTCATTGTGCCTTGTCACGTAAACCGGAAGTCGTTTTGTTTTCTTTATGGACGTAATTGAGATAATACATTGGAAGTTGGGGGGAAAGATACATTACCAAATCCATCCGGTTCATTTATTTCACAAATATGTCAAGACCACCTGTTTGGCGATAAATTTACATGCTTATAAAATTCAATGAGTGTGGTCCAACAAAATTTAGGAACATCATTTTTTGTCTTCATATTATTTGTGATAAAAATCGTTTCGGATGTCTGATATATTGTCCCGTGGAAACGATCATTGCAAGCAGTGATATAAATTCGTGACTGATTATCTCCAGTCACGAATTGTTTGAGATCTTCAATTAACATGTCATGGATGCTATTATTCAGCAACGTATGGATCTTATCAGGTAGAGAAACTTAGTCAATGGCATTCGCACAACTATCATTGATTGACAAAAATGACAACCACGACAATCATGACAATCACTAAAGTTATGCTTCATTAAAGATCATGCTGATGTAAGAAACCTCACCCTGCTTCTTGTGTTGCTATGGATCCGATCTGTCGCATTATGGCAGTCATTAATTTTCCACATGAAATAATTGGGAGGATCTGTTTCGCTATTAAAACTAATGTGTTCGGGGTTAATCTGGACCCATCAACATAAAACACTAGAATATATGTGGTAATCTGGTAAGATTGTCATTCATCTGAGATGGATGCGTTAATTGTGGTCTATCCAAGGGGGGCAATGGGTGTGTCTATATAACAAGTAAATTTGACTTGATGTCCGATTAATTACTGATATCATACATGAATGGTTCAGAGGAAAGGGCGAGGGAATGCCAATAATACATTTTTTTAATTTGTGGTATTGATTTTACATATTGTACATGTATATAATTCAAGATGTTTCCAGTTTTTAACCAAGTAAATAATAACATGTTTTTGTCTGAAAGAGTAATAATTGACAACAGTTCTGCATAGTTACATAAAACCAGAGCCTCCGCAAAGAGATAACTTTGGTCTATCAAATTTCAGGAATATATGCCTTTTGCATTATAGATTGCCCGTGACTATTCATCACGTCCTTTCTGTTGTTGATATCAACATACATGTATGTACCACGTGACAAGATTGCTAACATGAATGCGACTGATTCGATTCGACAATAATTTCTGAACTGCATTGCGGACATAATTTAGTTCGTCATAGAATCAGGATGACATTAAGCTCGAAGTAGTCTGATGCATTGTACTGCAGTTCTAGTAACAGTTTTTAAGTGGTAGAAAGGATGAACTCATAGGTGGAGTATTTTTCCCCAGTATTTCAGGACTGCCTGATAATATATCGCATATTAATACTTATCCTAATACAGTTATCCAGGTTTTAGTTCCCAGTTTGTTTGTGTTGCTACCTTTATTGGTGCTTGGATGCATGCAAATTGTATTGTGCTCCGTTGACGTCGAAGCCATTAGATCACGGTCAGATTGGCAATCTGATGCTTGTATCTCTGCGCATAGTCCAAAGTCATAATACAACGCACATATGACTCCAAAGGAGTAAAGTAACAATAAGTGTAATCAGGCGAGCGCTTTTTTTATCCTTTTAGGTTTTTAAACATGTAGCTCGGGAACATGAGGAAGTTCGAACTCGGACCTCATATCACTACGAATCAATATATAGTTTTGGATGGATTAGGCTTATATTATAGGAAATGTTCCGACTAACCGGTGCAGTGTGCCTGACATGTGTCACCAGACACCATTTATGTCGAACGAAATATTCTAATGAGTTAAATACCATAAGTTCACTTAGAAAAAAATGACACTCGTGCATGAGTGCTGTGATTTTCTGTCATTGTGAAATTGGGCATTTATTAGAAATAGTCAGTACGTATTCATCTTGCATGAGTGATATTGGGTAACAATAGATATCTACAAGTTTATCATCTGAACTGTCTTGGAAAAAAACAGTATTACTATATCTGGTGAAGTCATGATAACATATGATTGTTCGGACTTCTTATCAGCCTTGTGACGTATGCGGCTAAGTGTGCATGATGGACAAAGGTTATTTATGTTGGATGCGGAATAAAACACAATCCATCGTTCAATGAAGATTGGAAGAGAGATAGACACACCAAATATCATTCATCCTATACATCAATATGGACACTGCTACTTTGTAACCCACTACACCAAAGCATATCCGTTTGCACATCAATCACTTCTTGATTGATAACGATTAGAAGACTTTTTTCCTTATTTGGGTCGATATATAATAGTGTTTCATGGGATGAATCCGAGTTATTGAAGCGTAACAAGATTGATTCAATCGCAAGAAAAGATCAACGATGGTTTAAAACAGTATGCTCTTCTTGTCACTCAGTAATGTCCCATTTGGCAGACGAGTAAGTGAGACGGACGAGACTTTCATTCCTCTCTATGATTCAATTAGGCTACATTTGACTATCCTAAATCCGTCCAATACCATTACTGCCGGCTTTCGTTTCAATATACATTTGTTGATATTGGAGATAATGTGACTGTTGGCAGAATATCATCTAATAAAACAAGGAATTATTCGATAAACGATTGGTTTGTTTCTAAAAAATCTGTTTAGCTTAGGCTTTGTATCGGTACCATTATATATTTGTTGTATCGTAGTCAATAGGTCAATAACATGTCATTGTTGTTGTTTTTTCGAAAAACATGTCAAACCCTTAGCGATTATTTATACCAGTTAAAAATAGTTGTGTCACTGGTTCATCACAATGGTTTTATTTCCATTGATGCTGAAGGTCTTTCTTTTATGCTGAAGTCTATAAGACATAACTGCTGACGTCTACGTTCCACATAATGCTCGGAATGCCAAGAATCCAAGCGAAATATATTTGCTTATAGTTAGGCATTTGAACCACAGTCCAATACTGACACACAAGAAATTGTGACTGTTCAACGGTTAACTCTCAAAGCAACAGTATGCTGAAGTAGTTCTGTTGGGTTTTTTTTCGTAGTATTAGGGATTTTGTCCAGGAACATCTGATATCGGCTTACGCGTAGACCTTTACTTATTACTCCCATTAGTTGAGTCAGTTTGTGTAATACTATGTGTGTTAGTCCCGAATAGTTCACTATTTAATTATCATACTATTAGGTTCAAAAATAGTTTTGTATTCCTTGTGAAAATATAGATCAATATTACTGGGTTGAAATAACCTGGTGTTGTATACCATGTACTTGTATACAAAGCGAATGGATATGAAATTGAAACTAGCATATATTTAACTTTCAGTTGAACTTGTATGGTAGATGGCTACATGTATACAAAACTCCATGTCAACAAAATATCAAGTAGGTAGGAGCGCTCATTTGATTTTGTTCTCCAATCTCGTCTTCCCGAGCAGACCTATCTATGTCCCACAAGGGATTTGTTTCGGTGACGTGCTAGACAACTAGACAATGGAACTGTAAGAAATGTGCTTTATTTGTTAGTGGGATGCCACCGTAACATTGGAACAGTTACAAAGTTTACATCCCGGACAAAAGCCGATTCACATTCAGCGGGTTGTTTTATGGACCTTCCCAAACATTTGATCATCGTAGACAACCATTCTGCGAACATGTGAATTCAAAGTCAGTGACTCGGCTACCCAAACGCTCTCGTTATCGAAATAAACAGGCCAAGTTATGGAGACATTTCTCTGGAGGGACTTAGCTTCCAGGTATGATACTAGACTTTAGTGCAATCGGGAACTGTAGATATTGGATCGAAACTGTGAAACATGAACATTTCCACTTGCACTGAATCTAACATCAAATATCCATTACCAATTCTGTAGCAATTAATGTTAAATATGCGTCGTGAAGCCTGTCAAGGTCTTGGCAGTAAGTCGATGTAAGTATGTTTGCTCGGTGCTTACTGCAGACAAACTCAGAATTTGTTGCCATGTCTCGCCGTGAACTAGCTTGGTTCTGGCGAGACATGTACATTACATAGTCGTGATTTAACGACACATGTTGCTGAGTGCGAAACTTCCCAGTCAGTTGTTGATTCACCGTGGCGTTACAATTGTTAGGTAATATTGCGCATATATATGGCCACCCTCACAGAACGTGGTCTCGATAAGAAAATTACAAAATCAATGTATTCTGTAGGTGGCGAGTCCATTATGTCCGCTGTAGATGATATGTATCTGTTGGCGGCAGGTCCTTATTTTGTCACATGTAAGATTCCACACGTATATGACTGTTGTCTACAAAGGCAAATCCTATTCTCTTAACGAGCCGCCATTACATTAACCGTTAAGAAATTATTCATTGAATGAAACATGATTGGAATATTCACACATGTATTAAACTGGGGCACTATGATAAAGTGTTTTATCGAGAAAGGCAAAAACACAGTGTGGTGTGGCTGGTGCCACATGTGTCCCGTCGGTATTATTTGTCACCAGAAAATTCGGTCTTTATTGGACTAAAGGGCCTCATTGTTATGATAGGGTAGGAATCCGAGTGTGCAACGTGGTAATTGTTTGTTCCGGGTCCGACCTGGATGTAGCCTCAATGCAAATAATCAGATTTGGTCGCTCAGTAGAAGATTCAGTTTCCATACAAATGCGATCTTGATTTTGTGAGTAGTGAACATCAGAACAGAAACGTTTGTTGACCCAATGCAAATAAAATGACATGTGGCATTACTGAATTAACTCACGGTGTGTACTCATGCCAGGAAATATGCAGATCAGTGTTGTCATTCAATGTGACTGCAATTCTCCATCTAGGAAGTGGTTCAAAACTCATGGTTCAAAGCATGATGTGAAAACGTGCTTTATTGGGATCAGGTAGTGCTGCACTGTTCGATTTCTATAAATCTTTCCACTTCACTCGTAAACCGAGCGCAATGCAAATTGAAAAACACATATGCCTCACTTTTGACTGCACGTTTTCATGTGTATCCCAAGTCGATTTAATGAACCTCAATTGAAAGAATACCCCTCGACTTTTATGAGCCACGGTCACGCTACCATTGAATTATTGCCTTTCCACTCATTGACTTGGCTTTCTTTGTGAGGGATTGAGAGAATATTGGCGTCTAACTTGTTCTCAGTGTTCTTGGTCACCTCTTGGGCCTGCTCACGGATGTACATTGTTGTCGTCAATACTTTAAACCCTCCAATGATAGCTGGAAGTCGCATATACCTGGCCTTACAACATCACCACCTTATCTAGGAAAGGCAAACCATCGATAAATCTAGATCACACCCTGTCTGCTACATGATATGGATACCAAAGTTCTCCAACATATAGTATTGTTTAGATGTGTATGGCTTATCATGGAATAATGCTATTATGTTAAGCACATGTACGTTTTAGACCATGCTATTCGTTGTAACTGGCTATAGATGTATATCAAAAGTATTCAAAACAGACATTTTCGAAAACAAGTATAAGAGTATATTTGAAGCTCTTGTTTAGCGCGTTTAGCGCGCGCAGAATCCGCCTAATACATATAAAAGTTCAGTTCCCAAAGAGCTGGAAGAGGTGGCATTCGGTCCTGATTCTTTGGTTCACACCAAGTTCACAGAAATCACCTCTCAATACTTGTGGACAGGGGTATGTCCATTGAGGATGAGCAGCTCAACATGCTGTGAAAATGCTTCTCCACGAACTTGTCCCGTGTCGATGTCAAGTGGACCTGATTTTTCTGGTGCATGTTGAAACATGCCAATGATATCTCCTCACTGCTAATCTATTCACTTTAACCGGTGGCCCATCGTCGTCAGAGTTACACGACGACTCATACAACTTCAAAGCTGGTACACTCGAAATCTCAGACGGCTCGTTTGCGACCACTGTTTTCCAACAATGCAATCACTAAATTTTGAACACAACAAAACTTACACCATCAGCTCTAGATAACCCCAGATAATTACACTTTTTTCTTGTGTTGGATAGGACGTGATTGTGGTCGCATTGTGGCAGTCGTCAGTTCTCTACATCAAATAAATAGACAAATAGGAGCACTAAACACTAAACACATCAAACACATAAAGCACCAGATTTTATGTGGTAGTCTGATAAGATTGTCCTTTCCACATCATGGATGGTCTGGTTGATGGTCTAGCAGGCAGCATATGATTGCATCACATAGTATGATTTTCAACTTGATCTGGGAAGAAAACATACACGGGAAGTGACCAAGCAGACGTTTCTTACTGCAAAAATAACATTTATTTACATGTCTTTGCATTCTAGATATCGTGTCACAAGTATCGTAATTTTGAAATAAACGAACCATTTTCCCTGGGTTTGATATACGATTGCACGATTCTATAGAGTAGATTGTGTATTTTATCCAACACATGTACATGTCAAGTTCATTGTCAATTTTTGCATATCGAAGACTGTGCCCGCTCTCTCTCTCTCTGAAGTTCAGCCTGGATTACGGAGAGCTCTGCCCGTGACAAGCCTCATAACAAATCCATAGAGAACTATTACAGTCATAATCTGTCAGCGTGCAACGACATCGTTAGGACGGTCGGGAGATGTGATGGGGACTTTCTATGCAAAGCTTATGGTAATAATTTCAGAATTACATGTAGATGTGTGGTGAATGAGATGAAAAGAGCTTCAAATATATTCTTATACCTGTTTTTGAAAATGCCTGTTTTGATATACATCCATAGCCAGGTACAATGGAAAGCATGGTCTAAGATGTATATGTGCTTAAAATAATATCATTATTCCATGACATGCCATACACATCTAAACAATACTATGTCATTACCAATTAGTGTCCGAGAGACCATAAGCACTAAAGCTGTAGATTTAGCTGGCAGTTTCCCATCATAGACCATGCGAGGTCCCTAATGGGGTGTCGAGTGATCCGGCTACGGTATATTTGCTGGTAACAACCGTCACCTTTTCCACCCGCATACTGTAAATATAGACTACTTGCCTTCTTGAAAATGCTCTGTATACTCAAAAGCATGTACTTCCGCTTTCAATCTTGTTATCGGGCAAGTTTTTCTGTGACTATATAAACAGAAACGAATTCTATGCCTATCTAAGCATAGAATTAGCATCCACGAATTAACAATATATGGGTATGATATAAAACAGGAATTATTAATAATATCAACGAAGCTGTATAATAATATTGCCTACCTGAGTACTAATATCACACTTGAAACACACACACATACACCTACCCAGTTCACCCGAGTAGGTTTTGTCTTGGAGGGATATCCAGGTACTACTAATATTGGCTACAACACCTGTTGATGTCTCCTGCTGATGTGTATTCAATCACATAATTAGGAATGCTTAGTGTCATTGCGTGAATACAGTCTGCCACCCTGAAAGATTAAAAATATTACTCAATCAGTGTCCTGAAAGTGACTGTGATATATAACAATCTATCACGAGGTTGCATTTGTGGGTGGTGAGTTTCCACTTTTAATGTACCGTAGAGGGTTGTTAATTTTTCCAGATCATGTACGAGTTTAGATCGCCAGTCACGCGATTTTCAAGAACAGTCCAGAAAAAAACGAACGTAACTATATTCAAGACGATACCCATGTGATTCGTGATATACAGTTGTTTCTTACTATCTAGAGGGATGGTAAGGCCAAAAAAAAAGTATTATGGTTCTGGTTAGGCGCGCGCGTCAGTTTTAACCCTGCGCATCACTCGTTTTTTTTAAAAACCAAAAATCACTTTTTGAGGGCTGAATTTCTCTCTCTTTTTTTTTTAGTAAATTGACACCCGTACACCGATTTTTGGGAGATAATGATCAAGTAAAATGGTCCCGAGTGTCTTTGACATTGCAAAACTTGGTGTATGGCTGGCCAAACAGGGCAATTTCAACCGGGTCGCTTATCAACAGTCAATTTTAGGTTAAAATGGTGGGCTAAATGGGCCATATTTGACCGGATCAGTCATCGGCCGACGATTTTAGCAGAAAAAGAAAAAAAAATCGCGTCGTCGCATCACTTTTTCGGGGACCCCAATAACCAGAACCATAATACTGGCCTAGTTATTGGCCTAAACTCTACACGTACATGTATATATTCGAATCTTGTTTCAAAAATTTGAAAATGAATAGAAATGCATCGAGGCGCAGGTAGACAGTCATATTACAAGCACGGGAGCCGCCACGGAGCAAAGCACAAAGTCCTCGACATAAAGGTAGCAGTCATGGGAAATTCCCATGGATGCTTTCCTATATGATCATCACCGCCTTTCTATAACTTCAGTCATCGTAAATTCACATCGTTAAGTGCACCATTTGTGACCAGATGAAGTCGATGTTTAGTACGTTGGAGGATATGCACTGCATCAGCCGAGCAAATTTTTTTTCACGATGGCTCCAATCGAGATTGGCAACACTTCCGATCATGGTAAAGTGCGGTATTTAACACCTTGGTGAATGGAAATCATTACAGCTTGTCAGGGGATCAGAATGAAAGGTTCTTCATATAATTAGGGTTCTCACTGCAGAATGGTAAGTGCTTGATCACATCTGGAATGAATCATCGGCTGAGGAAATCAACATCAGCGTTCCTAAGTTAGAATGTACCAAAAGTGAGCTGAAACTCAAAAGAGTTGCTTCCTTGCGCTTTTTGTACCTCAAAAGTTCGAACAATATAATACATTTTGGTGGTAATTGGTTGATATAACGGACCCTGTTTTGTTTGCTCGGAATACTTAATACTGGGTATTGATTCCACGTCTATACATATACATGTACATTTATACAATATACTGTATTGGGGTATCTGTGTTTACATAAACGTATACCTACACCTAATTCCTCTCCGCCTGTCTCCTTGTCCAATGTGTCTCCGCTATAGGCGGGTATACTACTTCAAATATTTGGCCGGTCTAGTTACATTATTTCATGTACAGTTCCACCGTACAAAATGAAGTCGGCTGGTATTTGGATATATCGGGTGAGATTATTGATGTTTTCTCTCTCTCTCTCTCTCTCTCTCCATCTTCTTGATAAACCGACGTTCTGTCCATACCGGATTGTTTGCCTGGTCCCCTGGAGATCCGATTGATACAGAGTACACTGTATGTATTTCGATCGGAATTCATATCCGTTGTGTATTCTGCTTTTTCATGGTGTTTTCGTCTGAAAAACGCTTTCTTTGATGAATCACACATGGGCCTTAATGCAGATTCAAATTTTATTTGACGAGATACTTCGCTAACCATGTAAAACATGTAAAGGTGTTATTAATTAGGGCATTTCAGCACGGAATGTCTTTATGGTTCTGTCAGATTTTTTTTCTTCTTTTTTCACTTTTTGGTTTCAAACGATAACTCAAATATGCCTTGATGTATCTCCGAGAAATTTCCAACAAATATCATTGATATTACGTAGATGAACCTTATTGTTTTGGAGCTGGCTCTGAGGTCCGGTTAGTCCATGAGGATGAATTTTCTGTCAAATGGTTTCTGGATGATAACTCGAAAAGTACTTGTGCTATACTTCTCAAACTTAACACATGAGTTGACATTGTGTCAGAGAGGAAACCTACTGATTATGGGGTCAATCAGTCAAAAGACCTTTGACCCAGAGCTCAAAAGAAATTTTAGTGAGTCATCCTTGAGGCCAACTGCATAAATCTCATTTTTCATTTCCGGCCATATCTTGGAAACGGTGCGTTGTAGAGTGAAACGGATGTTATTTTCGGACTTGTGGCACTAGACATACATGTCTTAGGGGTATGAGGGGTCAACTTGACCCTGGTCCAATTTTTTTTTTGAGTCGTCATTTCTCATTTTCGGCCATATCTCTGAAACAGTGCGTCGTCGAGCGAAACGGACGTTTTTTCGGATTCATGTCACTATGAAAACATGTCTTAGGGGTATGTTGGGTGAACTTGGCCCTGGTCCAAATTTATTTTCCTGAGTCGACATTTTTCATTTTCGGCCATATCTCAGAGATGGTACGTCGTAGAGCGAAACGGACCTTATTTTCGGACTCGTACCACTAGACAAACATGTCTTGGGGGGTATGTTGGGCGAACGTGGCCGTGGTTGAATTTTTTTGTTGAGTCAGCTTTTTCCATGTTTGGCCATGTCTTGGAATTGATCCATCTTAGAGGGAAACGAAGGTTATTTTCAGACTCCTTGACCTAAACAAACATTTCATAGAGTTATGTTGGGTGTACTTGAACCTTAAAAACTTTCTGCTGAATCAACATTGCCCAATTTAGTAGAGTGAAATGGTCTTATACTCATTAACAAACATTATCTTACCTCATTAATGGTGGAGATATATATGAATTTCTGTCGAAATGCCCCAACGCATCTGTAGTCCTTGACGTCCAGTTTATATGGCATTTCCCGAATAATCACCGTGTAAAAAAACCCTTGGGAAAAATTGGACATACAACGACGATTGTACTGTGGAAATTCTTATGCCCTGAGGTTATTTAGCCACGGCACTGCGGTTAACTTTGTTTGTGACAGTTCGATTATCACCATGACATTTTGCCCTCTGGTCCTTCAGAACCTAATACTCGTTTCTGTGTCCATGGTTCGTCCCACATATTTATGAACTGTGATTTTCATTTTTGCATTTGTGCTTGTCATCGGTTTTCTCCGAAACATTTAATGATAAAACTCAACCCTGTAAGGTGCCATGACTGCATGTTATTCCAGTTCATACGTGAGAGAATTAGTGCTAAATTATAGTATTTAGCAGCTGAGCAAATGGAAATCGTTATAGTAATCACATATTTCCCTCGAGGTTTCCACCGAAGAACCGAGTCAGCGTCCTTGATGTTCGTTCACTGACGTCTCCAAGACCAAATCCAACATGCTGACCTTGATCCACATACCGCTGGCATTTTTAGATGTTTTGTTACCTTTGGCAAAGTCTACTACAACAATGCCATCGATGTTTCTCTCGCTTGGAGAATGCATGCCACAATGAACGGCCATTGTGATGGGACAGATATATGCGTCAGTACGTGAGTCTCCTGTAAATGTGTGTATTGCAGCATGTCCTGCCCTCATGTTTCATTTTCAATTTTTTTGCTCATGATTCTTTTCGGTTCCTTTAGAATTCAAGACAATCATTCGTATGGAGTCTGAGACAGCCTGTATTTCCATCATAGTGCAAGACAACAGGCATATATTCATCTATGGTGCATTCAATTTTAACATCGTCAGTCCTTTTTCTCTTCTCCATGTGTTTCTATTCTCTTGAATGTGGTAGGGATCCGAAATATGTGTTTGGTGTCGGCATCTTTAGCCGACTTTGTCTTAGCCATGACCTAATAGCCTGGCTGACCTTGATCCAGTGAGAGACACTGAAACTTGATCCTTTCTGTGATGAAATGCAAGTCGTAATCAATGGTGTGATTGAATTAACAGTATGGATTATTTGTGTGACGGCTTGTCAGGCCATTGTGAAGCATGGGTACAAAAAACAGTGAATGTTACTTGGCTATCCATACACATACATGCCGAAATTTTACATTATCAATATGTGTTGCAGAAAATGAAAACTATGAGAAAACCGAAAAAGGTATATATAGTATTGCTACCATTTGGGTATATGGGTACTGTAATATGAATGTCGTATGTAGATGTTGACACGTTTCTCGTGTTTTGGTGCAGCTCAGCCAGTGAGAACCTACCAATGCCTCCAATCATGGCTAAGAAATCACGTGCCAAAGTGGCCTAATGTCAGACTGTGACACGATTACATAAGAATACCATATGTCAGTGTGTCTCGCATAGGCGAATGTATGTTTTTTCTCTAGCGTTTCTGAACAGGGACTAGATCAAATAAAATTGGCCCCGTATTCACGTTTTGTTACAGCGCGGGTACTCGGGGTAGGGGGGGGGGGGCAATTAACGATTCTTCTCATCGTTAATCATGACGAAGAAGACAATACGTAACTCATGATTGTTCAGAAAATGAGTGATGGTTTCAGACGAATAATTCCTGGAACCATTCTGTGTTATTTTTGCTCATGGCTGGGCACCATCAAGGTAATTTTTGTTTAGGCATTTCGTGAATTCCACGACTACCCCTCCTAGCTCTCGCCATTATGATTATGATCGGCCAGAAACGTGTGATAGTTACGTTCAGGTTCGTGATCCGATACAGAATTGAGTTATTCACCCACGAGTAAATGATAGCTAGTCCAAATACACATAGGTTGAATAAAGTCGAGAGAAATATTCAGGTGATAAAACATACATATTGACAGATCGTGTCTAGGATCTGAAAATATGTGACTGTGTAAACTGGTGCTGGTCAATGTATCTCTCATCTTCATTTTACAACAACAGTCCTAGTTACATGACAAAAAATAAAGCACTATTTCAAACACCCGCAGTGTTCACCAAAGGCTTGTGGTCACTTCATACTTCCTCCTGCTAACTATCCTATTTGTTATAAATATATTTTACTGTGTTGTCCTCACACTTTGTGAGACATATTACCTGACATAAACTAGAGTCTAATTTCCTCGGGGAAATGAGTCCTCGTCCTCGGTGACGATTCAATCTTGTTTCACTCGTTTTATTTCCATGAATATAAAGAAAATGTATTTTCCTGTTTCTCATATATACCGATATTACACAAATTACAAGGAACAAAATATATTCAAACCTATAAATTGCATTTCCTTTCCTGTTACAAAGCAGACTAATTCATTGGAGATAATGGATGGAATCGCGCCTTGGTGGACTCAAGATCTGCATGATAACTCCTCCACTGGCGAATTCACAGTCAGGGATATCTTCCCCTCAACGCATCCAATTATTTTATATCATGCTTGCAATCGCCTGTTCAGGGCCTGTTGTAACTCGAGTATGCCATAGTATTCAATGTGCAGTGTGCGGAACACGTATGATATCATAACAATTACCGCTATGTCAATGCCAATTGTGGACTGACCCACACAAGTGTCACTTGTGATGCTATAATTTTGTGACAGAGACAAGTCCTCCGAAGATAAATTTGCAAGTTTACAGGAAATCTACTCTGATCTTTCATCCTGAAGTAACACAAAAAATTCATGGAAAAAATTCCATCGAGCCGGTTTCCATGCCACTGACTGGAAGATAATTCATGGTCGTTTCTGAGTGATTTAATTTTTAGTGTGTGGATATCTGAATGTAAAACAAACAGTTGGGTCAAAATGAAGATTTTTTTTGTCTGTATTTACAAAAAAATTCAAAAGTGTCTGGTCGGTCCACATGACAAATAGGTATCTGAAAAAAAAAAATTGTGCATTTAAAGCAGCTGCCTTCGATTGTATGCAATATTTTCTTGAAAACTAAATTTTAGCGCAATACATCTAATACAAGATAATCAAACATGTGCACATTGATTTTGACGATTACACTCCGTCCGAGTTGTCTCTTCATCCGATTTAACACACATTTTATGCCAGTTTTATATGTAAACAAACGAACTGTATCCATCCCACGCAGATGTAAACAAAGCGTCAAAATGCAAGATGGACTGACAATTCCACACATAAGACGGTATATCACTAGATATTTTCTCATAACTACACCATATTTGCAGATACAAACTGGAAAATGTACTCAATGTGGAATTTTAAGGCCAATTTGGGCATTTGTTTACATTCGGATTTGATGGATACACTTCGTTTGTTTATAAACAAAACTGGCATAAAATGTGTGTTAAATCGCATAACAAGACAACTCGGACAGAGTGTAATCGTCAAAATCAGTGTGCACATGTTTAATTATGTTGTATTAGATGTGTTGCACTAAGATTTCGTTTTGAAGAAAATATTGCATACATTCGAAGGCAGCTGCTTTATAGCTTCCCAATTGTACCCAAAACCCATGTTGATGATGAACACACCAAATATATTTTATGATTTTACACATTATGAGAGCTGCTCGCTAGTTGAGTCACTGAAATTGTCGATGCTGATCCTGAATAGGAACACCAATCATGTTTCTGTCAAAAGTCAGTTTCTGTAATTCTATGTCTATTTCGATACACCCAGTATTGCGTTCTGCCCCCTTCTCTGTTTAATGTACTTGTCATATATAACCATCAACTCAGTAGCCTTTTGGCTTGTGATTAGGTACTTATGTACTTGTCATATATCTATTCCATGGGGTTGGGATCGGATTGATTTTTTTTTTTCATAGGTTGTTGGGCAGTTGTATACTAATTCCATCAGGTGTACAGTAGAAACAACTACATTTAACACACTGTCTGCCCCTGATGACGCCAGTGTGTCTTTGGATAAACTATTTGGTTGGGTTTTGTTTCTATTGCAAAATGTTGTACTTTACGTTTTAGTAACATCATCAAAATCTGGATGTATTGGTGGTAATAGATTGATACTTACATTCATACCACTGAGTCGGTGTCACTGCTGGCGGACGTTAAATCTGTCCCCGAGGATACCATCAACTCAGTAGCCTTTTGGCTTGTGACTAGGTACTTATGTACTTGTCATATATCTATTCCATGGGGTTGGGATCGGATTGATATATATATTTTTTTTTTCATAGGTTGTTGGGCAGTTGTATACTAATTCCATCAGGTGTACAGTAGAAACAACTACATTTAACACACTGTCTGCCCCTGATGACGCCAGTGTGTCTTTGGATAAACTATTTGGTTGGGTTTTGTTTCTATTGCAAAATGTTGTACTTTACGTTTGTTAGTAACATCATCAAAATCTGGATGTATTGGTGGTAATAGATTGATACTTACAATCAAACACCTACGTTAAATTGTATTGTCCACCCAAACAAATAATTATTATTCAATGTAATGTATTTTTGAACAATTAGTTGATAAAATTACTTGTTGAAGATTCCCCAATGGATTATATATATAGCTAGTACCTGACAGCAGTGATGCTCTTGTTTCAAAATATGTGTCATTCTGTAGCCTGTGGAAATTTTGATGCTGGAAAGAAGACGCCATATACTGTCATCGACGTTGTCGCATGTTGAAACTGAAACCCGTCATACATGGCTTGCCTATAGACGAACAAATGTAGGAGTTAGACACCGTATTGGTTCTTACAGAAGCACATGCCCTAATAGAAGAAAAAATGCAGAGAAAAAGCTATGATCTTCACTTGAAAACTGTCTATATTTTCTTTTAACAAGCTGTTATATTGTTTCAAACATCATATTTAACGCATGTTACTAAAACTAACACGTAATGAGCACTGTATACATATCATATCAATGATTTCCCAGAAATGTCACTTAAATTGGACATGTTTTTACATACATTTTTTACGTAATGTTGAAAGCTAGTCTTCTATTTGGACCAATATGGTAGATTTCCCAAATGGAAATTACACAGTGTTTGTTCCCAGTAAAGTTGGGCCTAGGTTCTTATTCTTCTGTCAAACATATGAGTTCGCATGCATGTATACTAATTTTTCATGTTGAAAAATTTAACTTCTACATGATTCATGTTGTTATATCTATAAATTATATTACAATAGCACATTGAATTATATGGAGGTCATCATTATATATAGGTCATCATTTCCTTAAATTCTTGCTTAGATATCGCATGCAGTGATCATTAAGTGCCAGACTCATGTAGTTGCATTAATATAGAAAATGACATCACTCCAATGACACTGCTACACGCAATGTGTTTTATCTTTACAGCTTCCCTCCTTCGCTATGTCAGCAAATCTTCAGATTATACAGGGAGCTCGAGATCATTCTAGTATGGATCTTGCGTAAGGAGTTTGTTCTGGAATTAGTTCAATAACCGTCACCGTCTACACAATAAAACATGATAAAATATACATAGCACTATACATACATGGGGATTTTTAGGTGAGTTCCCAATGACTATATACAATATCTAATGTTTTAGTGTGCGATAAAGGATATCTATAAAGTATATACACATATGTATACTGTTTTCCAAGATTTTAACAACATAACTATGATTACACATCTGTTCCTTGTTGAATGGACTGATATTGTGTCGTTTATGTTTTCTTTTATAATACCCATCACATACCAACAACTATGTTCTAGTTATAGTCCATTATGGTAATACAGACATAATATGACGCTGTATTATATTGCGTAATACAGTCATCTGGTTGACTAAGAATATTAAAAAAAAATCACTGCTCCCTACGAACGACTGTGATAGATCATGTAAATTAGAGCCTGTCCCAGCGCAGCCTTTGTGGGTGATGAGTTTTCGGTTTTAATGTCCCGGAGAGGGTTGTTAAGTTACCCAGGCCACGCACGAACATAGACGCAATGATCGTCTTCAGTCACGCGATGTTCAACAATATTCCAGCAGAGTTCTTGCAACCATTTCATCAAGTTGTCCATGTGATTTATCAATGTCCATTTGTTCTGTATCATCTGGTGGTCTTTATATTTGAATCTTGCTTTCGAGCCTCGAATTAACCAGTCGTTTCAGAGAATAAGACACATTATCTAACTTAGGGCATTGGTAGAATGTATTAGAGAATCTTATTAATTTTTTTCCCATTTAATTAACAAATTAGGCATGGTCTATTGTGACAGTACGAATGAGATCCCATTAAAGTGGGGAATCGTCGTCAAACATCACCTGACATGATTTCAACTTCCGGTTGGGTCAACAGTTTCTGGGGCAGATCGAAACGAACATCACCATTATCTGGCGAAATAGGGGTGTGATATTTAGTAATAGACATGGACATTGGAACACATACGATGATATATAGTTCGACAAGGATATGTTTTACCAAGACTTATCGCTGCGTTTAAGAAATTCTATGGACGTCATCATGATCTGGTTGATAAATACAGCAAATCCATGTCTGCCATGCAACTAGATCTATTTTCATGTTAATTTTGGGGAATTCATGACGGGTGCCACTAGTGGGGCAGGAAATGCTCACTCTTTCCGGAACACCTGATTTCACCTCCTGATGGCCATACGGGGGTTCATGAGTTTCCCTGTCATTTTTGTTTTCTCTCACTTCGTATGCCTGATATGACTTTCTGTCCCCGGACTATGAGATTGGATAACGGACCCTGTTTTGTTTGCTCGGAATACTTGATACTGGGTATTGATTCCACGTCTATCGATATAGCTTTTAGATCATATAATTAGAGTTTCTGCATTGTTGTGTTGAATTCATATCCGAAATGAGACGAGGGTAATTGATAATTTTGCAAGCATGGAGTCGGAAACTCTGCAAACCACAAAGTTCCCAACATAAAAGTAACAGTCACGGGTAGTTTCCACGGAGGCCATCCTGATAAAATCATCATCTTCGCCATGATATAACACCAATCGTCAAAAAGTCCCTCCGATAAAGTGCATCATTTATGAGCAGATGAAGCTCATCTTTACTACGTTGGAGGATATGCAATGTATCAACCAGGCCAATTTTCTTCCACGATGCCTCCAAACAGGATTGGCAACATTTCCGATCATGGTAAAGTGCTGTATTTAACACCTTGGTGAATGGAAATCATTACAGCTTGTCAGAGTATCAAAATGAAAGGTTCATCATATAATTAGGGTTTGCATTCCAGACGGGTAATGCCTGATGGCATATGGAATGAATCATTGGCTCAGGAAATCGGTATCAGTGGTACTACTCCTATATATGTACCGGAAAGAAGCCAAAATTTTAGAGCGTTGGTCGCTCGTGCTTTTTGTAACTGAAAATTTCGAGCCCCACATCAGTGCTATTAGTGGTAAAACTTTGATTCATACATTCATACGATATTATGTATTGTGGAATGTGTATTTACATTAACGCATACCGACACATTTTTACTTTTTTGTCGGCAAGTATATTGGTCAGTTGGTTTGTGGGTTTGTGTGTTTGTTACTTGGCGAAATCTTCGATTTTCGCCAAGTATGTTGGTCACTCGCGGATGTTTGTCTGTTTGTTTGTTACTTGCCGGAATCTAAAGATTTCGGCAAGTATATTGGTCAGTTGGTTTGTGGGTTTGTTACTTGCCGGAATCTAAAGATTTCGGCAAGTATGTTGGTCGGTTGGTTTGATTGATTGATTGATTGATTGTTTGTTACTTGCCGGAATCTAAAGATTTCGGCAAGTATGTTGGTCGGTTGGTTTGATTGATTGATTGATTGTTTGTTTGTTACTTGCCGGAATCTAAAGATTTCGGCAAGTATGTTGGTCAGTTGGTTTGATTGATTGATTGTTTATCTGTTAGTGCTCTACAGGTCGCAATTGTACGGTGATTGTTACGTTACTTGGGGTATGTAATCTGTAGGATAATAGGCAGGCACCGCACACTTTTGGTGAGTCTAGGTCAAAGGTCAAGGTCAAGGTCAAGCAAAACGTCGAAAACACATAAGTGGCCATAACTCCAGTTCTAATTGTCGTAGAGACTTCAAATCAAGTGCATATGGTAGATATACTCGAGTTCTGTCTTTTGTGACCTTGACTTTGACATTTGACCTTGACCTTGAGAAGTTCGCCTGAGGTCGAATATTTGACCTTGGAGGTCACCTCCTCCGATTTTCGATCTGATGCTTGGAAACGATGTCGGACCGGTCCTTTATGGTCAATGTCAATTTTTAGCGCGATCGGTCAATCCGTTATGACGTAATTGACGTTTCTATGGCAACGAAATCGGTCCCATTATAAGCGAAATTGCATGTTTCAAGCTGTCCATGCTGATAAAAGCGTCAATAATGTGCGTAAAAATCTAATGATACACCTGTTTATAGCCAAGGACGAGTTCTTTTGTTCCGCGAAATTTCAAGGTCAAAGGTCGGAAGTCAAGGTCAATATTGACCCGCAAGTGAAAACCATGTAGGTCACTATATCTCAGGAAGTAAGCAAGATAGAGACACGAAAGTAAATCCACAGTATTGCACTCACTTAGCCTATCAACTTTTGTATTTACACCTAAGGCGTATGGCCGATAGCCTTTGCAAGCGCCTGAGGTCGAAGTTGACCCAAAAAATGACCTTGACCTTGACCTTTCGCGAAAATATCGAGTAGTAACTCGTTTGAAAGGTCTTCGGGAGTAGTTTCGATATATGTTCTTATTTTTGGAATCTGACGTCATATGACGTCATAATGACGTGAAACGTGATTTTATCATACTTCAATTGATTGTTTACATGAGATGCATAAACCATTTATGATTATTGTTGATCCGGTGCTCTGGTAAGTATTGGGGATACCTACTGACGCTATTTGACAAATATCAGTTCAATAATTGCAGTGGTAATGGCCTAATTGACCTTTTTATGACGGAAAATTGGAGAAAATTTCATTTGTTTGTCTTTTCATACTCATAGCGTCCACATTTGTTGCTTGATTCTTTTCAAATTTGATGTAGATATTCTGTAGGATAATGGCTCTTGACAGAATGATTTTGAGAAAAATAGCTCTGTTGATGACGTCACAAAAGATCCGAATCCTATCAGTCTTTCATGACCACAAACTGCTTATGCTAGGAAAGAAATATAATACTTTTTTCAATGTTTTCCATCAACTATACAAAATCTAGAAAAATGCCATTACTCATATTTAAAATAACCAGATGCATCAACTTTGCAAAAAATTCAAAGTCTTTGGTAAAAGTTCAAGGTCATTGCCAGCTATTCCGGCAAGTTAGTCGACTATGTCGGTTCATTTATCTGTTAGTGCTCTACAGGTCGCAATTGTACGGTGATTGTTACGTTACTTGGGGTATGTAATCTGTAGGATAATAGGCAGGCACCGCAAACTTTTGGTGAGTCTAGGTCAAAGGTCAAGGTCAAGCAAAACGTCGAAAACACATAAGTGGCCATAACTCCAGTTCTAATTGTCGTAGAGACTTCAAATCAAGTGCATATGGTAGATATACTCGAGTTCTATCTTTTGTGACCTTGACCTTGACATTTGACCTTGACCTTGAGAAGTTCGCCTGAGGTCGAATATTTGACCTTGGAGGTCACCTCCTCCGATTTTCGATCTGATGCTTGGAAACGATGTCGGACCGGTCCCTTATGGTCAATGTCAATTTTTAGCGCGATCGGTCAATCCGTTATGACGTAATTGACGTTTCTATGGCAACGAAATCGGTCCCATTATAAGCGAAATTGAATGTTTCAAGCTGTCCATGCTGATAAAAGCGTCAATAATGTGTGTAAAAATGTAATGATACACCTGTTTATAGCCAAGGACGAGTTCTTTTGTTCCGCGAAATTTCAAGGTCAAACGTCGGAAGTCAAGGTCAATATTGACCCGCAAGTGAAAACCATGTAGGTCACTATATCTCAGGAAGTAAGCAAGATAGAGACACGAAAGTAAATCCACAGTATTGCACTCACTTAGCCTATCAACTTTTGTATTTACACCTAAGGCGTATGGCCGATAGCCTTTGCAAGCGCCTGAGGTCGAAGTTGACCCAAAAAATGACCTTGACCTTGACCTTTCGCGAAAATATCGAGTAGTAACTCGTTTGAAAGGTCTTCGGGAGTAGTTTCGATATATGTTCTTATTTTTGGAATCTGACGTCATATGACGTCATAATGACGTGAAACGTGATTTTATCATACTTCAATTGATTGTTTACATGAGATGCATAAACCATTTATGATGATTGTTGATCCGGTGCTCTGGTAAGTATTGGGGATACCTACTGACGCTATTTGACAAATATCAGTTCAATAATTGCAGTGGTAATGGCCTAATTGACCTTTTTATGAGGGAAAATTGGAGAAAATTTCATTTGTTTGTCTTTTCATACTCATAGCGTCCACATTTGTTGCTTGATTCTTTTCAAATTTGATGTAGATATTCTGTAGGATAATGGCTCTTGACAGAATGATTTTGAGAAAAATAGCTCTGTTGATGACGTCACAAAAGATCCGAATCCTATCAGTCTTTCATGACCACAAACTGCTTATGCTAGGAAAGAAATATAATACTTTTTTCAATGTTTTCCATCAACTATACAAAATCTAGAAAAATGCCATTACTCATATTTAAAATAACCAGATGCATCAACTTTGCAAAAAATTCAAAGTCTTTGGTAAAAGTTCAAGGTCATTGCCAGCTATTCCGGCAAGTTAGTCGACTATGTCGGTTCATTACTTGCCGGAATCTACGATTTCGGCAAGTATGTTGGTCTGTTCGTGGTTTTGTTTGTGTGTTTGTTTGTTTGTTTGTCTGTTCGCACTCTAGCGTCCAGAGTTTTTGTTCTAAAGCTTCGAAACTTTGTGTGCACATTGGCTGACGTTATGGGAAGAAAACGTCCTATTTTGGTGTGTCTAGGTCAAAGGTCAAGGTCAGGGTCACGCAAAAGGTCAAAATCAAAAAATCGCAATTACTGACGTTCTGCATAGAATTATTTTTTCTAATTATTTTTGTATTTTTATTTGGTCAATTACACATCATATGGTGTATGTCCGATGGTCCTACGACCAAAACTCGCGATTTGCGCCCCAGGTCGAAAAATTGGGGGTCACGAATTTGATTCTTTCTCCTGTCTCTCATCATCGGCGAATTTTCAAAATTTCACACAGCAGTCATATTTGAATCGATACCTCTGAAACTTAGCACACCGATATATGTTGATATCGTGCATCATACTGCAAAGTTTTACTTGGATCGGTTGAACGTCAATGACGTCACGACGTGAAACGTCAATTTTTAAAATGGGGCTATATATCGGAAAGTATTTGTCGTACAGAGCAGCGAATTGCACCATTGAAAAGCTCGTTGAATTCTGGTTTAGGAGGGTACTGTCCGATATTTTTCCGCCATGATAGATTTTCCGCTATGACGTCACAAACGTAAGGCCGGTCATACCAATTTTTCGACTTTTCAACAAACTTTCAAGCATCCACAGTGTTCTCAAATTTGGAGTTATTTGAATGTAGTCATGAGGACATGTTTGGAATATTAATACCCAGTCATATATTGAGTTTCAAGACGTTACGTGCAACGACGATGACGTCATGACGTCAAACGTCAATTTTCAAAATGGGGCTCTATATCGGAAGTTATTTGTCGTACAGAGAAGCAGATTGCACCACTGGAAAGCTCCTTGAATTCCGGTTTAGGAGAGTACTGTTTGATACTTTTCCGCCATGATAGATTTCCCGCTATGACGTCACAAACGTAAGGCCTGTCATTCGAATTTTCGACTTTTCAGCAAACTTTCAAGCATCCAGTGTTATCAAATTTCAACTCATTTGACTTTAGTAATGAGGAAATATTTGGAATATTAATACCCAGTCATATATTGAGTTTCAAGTCTTTACGTGCAACGACGATGACGTCACGACGTCAAACGTCACTTTTGAAATAAGGTTGTATCTCGGTAAGTATTTATCCTAGAGTGGAACGGAATGCACCGCCTGAAAGCTCATTCAATTCTGCTTAAATGAGGCCACGTGTGGTTCTTTTCCATCAAGATAGATTTTTCGGTATGACGTCATAAACGTAAGGCCAGTCATACATTTCGGCATACTTTCTAGTATCCACATTGCATTGAAGCTATTCGGCTATAACTTTGACAACATATGTGGAATATCAATACTCAGGCATTTACCGAGTTTCGACATGCTACGTAGAACGTCAATGACGTCATAACGCCAAACATCAATTTTTCGAAATACGGCTGTATCTCGGTAAGTATTTATCCTAGAGAAGAATGCATTACACCACTGGAAAGCTCATTCAATTCTGCTCAAGGGATGTCATACAGTGATATCCAGTGATATTTTATTTTTGGCGCTGCGACGTACACTGACGTCGCAATGACGTCATAGACGTCAAATTTCCGAAATTTCAAAAGGCCATAACATCTTCAATACTGTATGGAATCTCTTGAAACTTGATATGCATATTGACAGCAATGACCTCTACGAATTTAAGTACAAACGTCAAAGGTTAAGGTCAAGGTCATCGAAATCCCAGAAAAGCACGTTTCCGGTAATAACATCCGTTTAAATTGTCGTAAGTTCATGAAATTTAAACCATATCATTCAGAAGAGGTATAGCAATCGGACTTATATGTCAATTTCATGATTGACCTTGAACTTGGTCAGGAAAATAAGGTCATATGAGGAGAACTTCAAGGTCAAATTTTCAAACTGACTAAAACCTATCAAGTAGTATATCAAATGAAAGGTCTTGATTCCCTGGTACATACTTTCTCATCAGTTTTGAGGTGTGACGTTTATTGACGTCACAGTGACGTCATAAACGTTAATTTTTCACAATTTCAAACAGTCATAGTGTCCACAAACCTTGTTCAATTCTGATGAAATTATACAAGTATAATATCTGTCTTCATGCACAGGCAATGCACAATTTTTGTGACTCAAGGTCGAAGGTCAAGGTCAAGGTCACGCAAAATGTTAAAAATACATAAGTGGCCATAACTTCTGGTCTAATTGTCCTAGAGACTTCGAATCAAGTGCATATCGTAGATAAACTCGAGTTCTATTTTTTGTGACCTTGACCTTGACTTTTGACCTTGACTTTGAGAAGTTTGTATGCGGTCGAAGTCAAGGTCAAATACGAAGTTCAGTGCACCATATCGAGTAGTATATCATTTGAAAGGTCTTGAGCCCATGATTCCAATGGTACCTTATTTTCGGCGCTGCGACGTAAACTGACGTTACAATGACGTCATAAACGTCAAATTTCCGAAATTTCAAAAGGCCATAACATCGTCAATACTGTATAGAATCTCCTGAAACTTGATATGCATATTGACAGCAATGACCTCTACGAAATTGAGTACAAAGGTCAAAGGTCAAGGTCAAGGTCAAGAAAAAGGGCAAAATAACATAAATGACAATAACTTCGGAACTAATCGTCACAGAGAGTTCAAACTAGGACCATATTGTAGCATATCAAAAGGCGGTTCTTAGGTGACCTTGAATGTGACATTTGACCTTCAGAATTCCGGCAAGTGCGTCGACTATGTCGTCTCGTTTGTTTGTTTATCTGTTAGTGCTCTACAGGTCGCAATTGTACGGTGATTGTTATGTTACTTGGGGTATGTAATCTGTAGGATAATAGGCAGGCACCGCACACTTTTGGTGAGTCTAGGTCAAAGGTCAAGGTCAAGGTCAAGCAAAACGTCGAAAACACATAAGTGGCCATAACTCCAGTTCTAATTGTCGTAGAGACTTCAAATCAAGTGCATATGGTAGATATACTCGAGTTCTATCTTTTGTGACCTTGACCTTGACATTTGACCTTGACCTTGAGAAGTTCGCCCGAGGTCGAATATTTGACCTTGGAGGTCACCTCCTCCGATTTTCGATCTGATGCTTGGAAACGATGTCGGACCGGTCCCTTATGGTCAATGTCAATTTTTAGCGCGATCGGTCAATCCGTTATGACGTAATTGACGTTTCTATGGCAACGAAATCGGTCCCATTATAAGCGAAATTGCATGTTTCAAGCTGTCCATGCTGATAAAAGCGTCAATAATGTGCGTAAAAATCTAATGATACACCTGTTTATAGCCAAGGACGAGTTCTGTTGTTCCGCGAAATTTCAAGGTCAAAGGTCGGAAGTCAAGGTCAATATTGACCCGCAAGTGAAAACCATGTAGGTCACTATATCTCAGGAAGTAAGCAAGATAGAGACACGAAAGTAAATCCACAGTATTGCACTCACTTAGCCTATCAACTTTTGTATTTACACCTAAGGCGTATGGCCGATAGCCTTTGCAAGCGCCTGAGGTCGAAGTTGACCCAAAAAATGACCTTGACCTTGACCTTTCGCGAAAATATCGAGTAGTAACTCGTTTGAAAGGTCTTCGGGAGTAGTTTCGATATATGTTCTTATTTTTGGAATCTGACGTCATATGACGTCATAATGACGTGAAACGTGATTTTATCATACTTCAATTGATTGTTTACATGAGATGCATAAACCATTTATGATTATTGTTGATCCGGTGCTCTGGTAAGTATTGGGGATACCTACTGAAGCTATTTGACAAATATCAGTTCAATAATTGCAGTGGTAATGGCCTAATTGACCTTTTTATGACGGAAAATTGGAGAAAATTTCATTTGTTTGTCTTTTCATACTCATAGCGTCCACATTTGTTGCTTGATTCTTTTCAAATTTGATGTAGATATTTTGTAGGATAATGGCTCTTGACAGAATGATTTTGAGAAAAATAGCTCTATTGATGACGTCACAAAAGATCCGAATCCTATCAGTCTTTCATGACCACAAACTGCGTATGCTAGGAAAGAAATATAATACTTTTTTCAATGTTTTCCATCAACTATACAAAATCTAGAAAAATGCCATTACTCATATTTAAAATAACCAGATGCATAAACTTTGCAAAAAATTCAAAGTCTTTGGTAAAAGTTCAAGGTCATTGCCAGCTATTCCGGCAAGTTAGTCGACTATGTCGGTTCATTACTTGCCGGAATTTTAAATTCCGGCAAGTATGTTGGTCGGTTGGTTTGTCGGTTTGTGTGTTTGTTTGTTTGTTTGTTTGTTTGTGCCCCCTCTAGCGTCCACAATTTTCTCTTGATTCCTTCTAAACTTGGTGTGCATATTCTCTAGGATGATGGTTCGCGACTGCACGTTTTTGATGATTCTAGGTCAAAGGTCAAGGTCAAGGTCATGCAAAATGGTAAAAACACATAAGTGACCATAACTCCGGTTCTATTCGTTATAGAGACTTCAAACCAAGTTCATATTGTAGATAAACTCGAGTTCTATCTTCTGTGACCTTGACCTTGACATTTGACATTGACCTTGAGAGTTCGCCATGAGGTGAATGTCAAGGTCAAGTACGAAGGTCAGCGAATCATATCGAGTAGTATATCGTTGGAAAGGTCTTGACCCCCTGATTGCAGTGATACCTTATTTTCGGCGCTGCGACGTACACTGACGTCACAATGACGTCATAAACGTCAAATTTCCGAAATTTCAAAAGGCCATAACATCGTCAATACTGTATGGAATCTCTTAAAACTTGATGTGCATATTGACAGCAATGACCTCTAGTAACTAAAGTACAAAGGTCAAAGGTCAAGGTCAAGGTCATCGAAATCCCAAAAAAACACGTTTCCGGTAATAACATCCATTTGAATTGTTGTAGGTTCATGAAATTCAAACCATATCATTCAGAAGAGACATAGCAATCGAGCGTATATGTCAATTTCATGATTGACCTTGAACTTGGTCAGGAAAATAAGGTCATATGAGGAAAACTTCAAGGTCAAATTTCAAAACTAACTGAAACCTATCAAGTAGTATATCAAATAAAAGGTCTTGACTCCCTGGTACATACTTTCTCATCAGTTTTGAGATGTGACGTTTATTGACGTCACAGTGACGTCATAAACGTAATTTTTTCGAACTTTCAAATGGGCATAGTGTCCACAAACCTTGTTCGATTCTGATGGAATTATACAGGTAAAATATATGTCTTCATACACAGACAATGCACAATTTTCGTGACTCAAGGTCAAAGGTCGAGGTCAAGGTCAAGAGAAAGGTCAAAATCACATAAATGGCCATAACTTCGGAACTAATCGTCACAGAGAGTTCAAACTAAGACCATATTGTGGCATATTAAAAGGCCTTTCATGAGTGACCTTGAATGTGACCTTTGACCTTGACCTTGAGAGGTTCGCCACAAGTCAATATCAAGGTCGAGTACAAAGTTCAGTGCACCATATTGAATAGGATACAGTTGGAAACATCAGTGCATCATATTGAATAGGATACAGCTGGAAATTTCAAATTCATTGAAACCTGTCAAGTATCATGAGTATGCGTTCCGGCAAGTGGGTGCCCTAGGGGCTCTCGTTTGTGTGTTTGTTTGTTTGTTTGTGAACCCTCTAGCGTCCACAGTTCTTGATTAAAAGCTTCCAAAATTCGTCTGCAGAATCTGTAGAATACCGGCCAGAAAACGTCCTATTTTGGTGTGTCTAGGTCAAAGGTCAAGGTCAAGGTCAAGCAAAACGTTGAAAACACATAAGTGGCCATAACTTCGGTTCTAGTGGTCCTAGAGACTTCAAATTAAGTTCATATTGTAGATAAACTCGAGTTCTATTTTCTGTGACCTTGACCTTGACCTTTGACCTTGACCTTGAGAAGTTCGCCTGAGGTCGAATATTTGACCTTGGAGGTCACCTCCTCCGATTTTCGATCTGATGCTCGGAAACGATGTGGGACCGGTCCCTCATGCTCAATGTCAATTTTTAGCTTGATTGGCCGATTCGTTATGACGTAATTGACGTTTCTATGGCAACGAAATCGGCACCATTATAAGGGAAATTGCATGTTTCAAGCTGTCGATGCTGATAAAAGCGTCAATAATGTGCGTAAAAATCTGATAAGACACCAGTTTGTAGTCAAGGATAAGTTCTTTTGTTCCAGAAAATTTCAAGGTCAAAGGCCGAAAGTCAAGGTCAATATTGACCTGCAAGTGAAAACCATGTGAGTCACTATATCTCAGGAAGTAAGCAAGATAGAGACACGAAAGTAAATCCACAGTATTGCACTCACTTAGCCTAACAACTTTTGCATTTACACCTAAGGCGTATGACCGATAGCCTTTGCAAGCGCCTGAGGTCGAAGTTGACCTCAAAAATGACCTTGACCTTGACCTTTTGCAAAAATATCGAGTAGTAGCTCGTTTGAAAGGCCTTGGAGAGTACTTTCCAAATATGTTGTCATTTTTGGAATCGGACGTCAATTGACGTCATAATGACGTCAAATATGATTTCAGACTGACGTTTAGGCCTTTTGAGTGTCAGATGTGCAAAGTTATAACATATACTGCAGATCTAGCATATGCAAACGATGTGGATTCGTCCTGTGATGGCCTCTGTCAATTGTTAGCTCAATCGGTATATCCGTTTGGACGTAATTGACGTTTTTGTGGCAACAAATTGGTAAAATTTCAAAGGAAACTCATCATTTCAAGATATTATGATCTTGTCCGGGTATAATATGACATATTTGAAAGCGATTTTATCATATTAAAAAACTCCATTCACAGTAAGTTTGCAGTATAGAATTGACGACAAATGACGTCATAATTGCGTAATTATTCCGGCAAGTGTGTGGCCTATGGCCTCTCGTTTGTTTGTTACCTCTCTAGCGGCCACAGTTTTCACGCTATCATCCCAAAACTTTTTTGATGAATAGGTATTCGGCCAAGGACGCGACCGCACATTTTTGAAAAAAATCGGTCCATTGATGACGTCACCAAAAATTCTTGAAAACTCGAAAAATCCCTATCTCTCATCATTGGCGAATTTTCAAAATTTCACACAGCAGTCAAATTTGTAACTATATTTCTGAAATTTAGTACTCTGATATATGTTTATATTATCCATCAACCTGCGAAGTTTCACTCGAATCAATTGAACGTCAATGACGTCATGACGTAAAACGTTAATTTTCACAATGGAGCAATATATCGATAGATATTTGTCGTATAGAAAAGCGGATTGCACCATTGGAAAGCTCGTTGAATTCTGGTTTAGGAGGGTACTGTCCGATACTTTTCCGCCATGATATATTTTCCGCTATGACGTCATAAACGTAAGGCCTGTCATACAAAATTTTCGACTTTTCAGCAAACATTCAAACATCCACAGTGCACTCAAATTTTAAAGTTTTGAGCTGTGATTATGAGAACCCATGTGAAATATTGATATACAGCCATATACCAAGTTTCAACGCGTTACGTTCAACGTCAAAGACGTCATGACGTAAAACGTCAATTTTAAAAATGGAGCAATATCTCGGAAACTATTCGTCTTACAGAGAAGCGGATTGCACCACTGGAAAGCTCGTTGAATTCTGGTTTAAGAGGGTACTATCCGATACTTTGCCGCCCTGATAGATTTTCCGCTATGACGTCATAAACGTAAGGCCTGTCATACAAAATTTTCGACTTTTCAGCAAACATTCAAACATCCACAGTGCACTCAAAGTTAAAGGTTTGGAACTGTAATTATGAGAATCTATGTGAAATATTAATATACAGCCATTTACCAAGTTTCAATGCGCTACGTTCAACGTCAATGACGACTTGACTTAAAACGTCAATTTTAAAAATGGGGCTATATTTCTGAAAGTATTTGTCGCACAGAGAAGCGGATTGCACCTCTCGAAAGCTCGTTGAATTCTGGTTTAAGAGGGTACTGTCCGATACTTTTCCGCCATGATAGATTTTCCGCTATGACGTCATAAACGTAAGGCCTGTCATACCAGTTTTTCGGCTTTTCAGCAAACTTTCAAACAACCACAGTGCACTCAATTTTGAAGGTAATAGACTGTAATTATGAGAACGTATGTGGATCTCTATTACCCAGCCATATACCGAGTTTCAACACGCTCCGTGCAACGTCAATGACGTCATGACGTAAAACGTTAATTTTCACAATGGAGCTATATATCGATAGATATTTGTCGTACACAAAAGCGGATTGCACCATTGGAAAGCTCGTTGAATTCTGGATTAAGAGGGTACTGTCCGATACTTTTCCGCAATGATATATTTTCCGCTATGACGTCATAAACGTAAGGCCTGTCATACAAAATTTTCGAATTTTCAGCAAACATTCAAACATCCACAGTGCACTCAAATTTTAAAGTTTTGAGCTGTAATTATGAGAACCCATGTGAAATATTAATATACAGCGATATACCAAGTTTCAACGCGTTACGTTCAACGTCAATGACGTCATGACGTAAAACGTCAATTTTAAAAATGGAGCAATATCTCGGAAACTATTCGTCTTACAGAGAAGCGGATTGCACCACTGGAAAGCTCGTTGAATTCTGGTTTAAGATGGTACTATCCGATACTTTGCCGCCCTGATAGATTTTCCGCTATGACGTCATAAACGTAAGGCCTGTCATACAAAATTTTCGACTTTTCAGCAAACATTCAAACATCCACAGTGCACTCAAAGTTGAAGGTTTGGAACAGTAATTCTGAAAATCTATGTGAAATATTAATATACAGCCATATACCAAGTTTCAACGCGCTACGTTCAACGTCAATGACGTCATGACGTAAAACGTCAATTTTTAAAAATGGGGCTATATTTCTGAAAGTATTTGTCGCACAGAGAAGCGGATTGCACCTCTCGAAAGCTCGTTGAATTCTGGTTTAAGAGGGTACTGTCCGATACTTTTCCGCCATGATAGATTTTCCGCTATGACGTCATAAACGTAAGGCCTGTCATACAAGTTTTTCGGCTTTTCAGCAAACTTTCAAACAACCACAGTGCACTCAATTTTGAAGGTAATAGACTGTAATTATGAGAACGTATGTGGAACTCTATTACCCAGCCATATACCGAGTTTCAACACGCTACGTGCAACGTCAATGACGTCATGACGTAAAACGTTAATTTTCACAATGGAGCTATATATCGATAGATATTTGTCGTACAGAAAAGCGGATTGCAATATTGGAAAGCTCGTTGAATTCTGGATTAGGAGGGTACTGTCCGATACATTTCCGCCATGATATATTTTCCGCTATGACGTCATAAACGTAAGGCCTGTCATACAAAATTTTCCACTTTTCAGCAAACATTCAAACATCCACATTGCACTCAAATTTTGAAGTTTTGAGCTGTAATTATGAGAACCCATGTGAAATATTAATATACAGCCATATACCAGGTTTCAACGCGTTACGTTCAACGTCAATGACGTCATGACGTTAAACGTCAATTTTAAAAATGGAGCAATATCTCGGAAACTATTCGTCTTACAGAGAAGCGGATTGCACCACTGGAAAGCTCGTTGAATTCTGGTTTAGGAGGGTACTGTCCGATACTTTTCCGCCATGATATATTTTCCGCTATGACGTCATAAACGTAAGGCCTGTCATACAAGTTTTTCGACTTTTCAGCAAACTTTCAAATATCCACAGGGCACTCAAATTTGAAGGTATTGAACTGTAATTATGAGAACCTATGTGAAATACTAATATACAGCCATATACCAAGTTTCATTGCGCTACGTTCAACGTCAATGACGTCATGACGTAGAACGTCAATTTAAAAAAAGGGGCTATATATCTGAAAGTATTTGTCGCACAGAGAAGCGGGATTGCACCACTCGAAAGCTCGTTGAATTCTGGTTTAGGAGGGTACTGTCCGATACATTTCCGCCCTGATAGATTTTCCGCTATGACGTCATAAACGTAAGGCCTGTCATAAAAATTGTTCGACTTTTCAGCAAACTTTTAAATATCCACAGGGCACTCAAATTTGAAAGTATTGAACTGTAATTATGAGAACCTATGTGAAATATTATTACACAGTGATATACCAAGATTCAACGCGCTACGTTCAACGTCAATGACGTCATGACGCAAAACGTCAATTTTCAAAATGGGGCTATATATCGGAAAGTTTTTGTCGCACAGAGAAGTGGATTGCACCATTGGAAAGCTCGTTGAATTTTGGTTATGGGGGCTACTGTTCAATTCGTTCCCATGATAGATATCCCGCTATGACGTAATAAACGTAATGCCTGCCATACCAATTTTTCGACTTTTCAGCAAACATTGAAACATCCACAGTGCACTCAAATTTGAAGTTATTAGACTGTAATTATGGGAACCTATGTCGACTATTAATACCCAGCCATGTACCGAGTTTAAACACCTTACATTCAACAACAATGACGTCATGACGTCAAACGTCCATTTTCGAAATAGGATTGTATCTGGGTAAGTATTTATCCTTAATGGAATGGATTACACCGTCGGAAACCTCATTCAATTATGCTTAAAGTAGGCCACGCATGTAGAAAAAGATTTCGACAAGTTTGGCCTTTAGGCCAATGGTATCTCGTTTGTTTGTTTGTTTGTTTGTGAACCCTCTAGCGTCCTCAATTCTTGATTAAATCCTTTCAAAGTTCGTGTGCACAATCTGTAGGATACTGGGAACAAAACGTCCTATTTTGGTGTATCTAGATTAAAGGTCAAGGTCAAGGTCACGCAAAATGTCGAAAACACACAAGTGGTCATAACTTCGGTTTTAATGGTCCTAGAGACTTCAAATCAAGTTCATATTGTAGATAAACTCGAGTTCTTTCTTATGTGACCTTGATCTCGACATTTGACCTTGACCTTGAGAAGTTCGCCTGAGGTCGAAGTCAAGGTCAAGTACGAAGGTCAGCGCAGCATATCGAGTAGTATATCGTTGGAAAGGTCTTGAGCCCCTGATTCCAGTGATATCTTATTTTTGGCGCTGCGATGTAAACTGACGTCACAATGACGTCATAAACGTCAAATTTCCGAAATTTCAAAAGGCCATAACATCGTCAATACTGTTTGGAATCTCTTGAAACTTGGTATGCATATTGACAGCATTGACCTCTACGAATTGAAGTACAAAGGTCAAATCTCAAGGTCAAGGTCATCGAAATCCTAGAAAAACACCTTTTCAGTAATAACATCTGCTTGAATCGTCGTAGGCTCATGAAATTTGAACCATATCATTCAGAAGAGGTATCCCAATCAGATGTATATGTCAATTTGATGATTGACCTTGAACTTAGTCGAAAAATGAGGTCACATTAGCAAAACTTCAAGGTCAAATTTTCAAACTAACTGAAACCTATCAAGTAGTATATCAAATGGAAGGTCTTGATTCCCTGATACATAGCATCTCATTAGTTTTGAGATGTGACGTTCATTGACCTCACAGTGACGTCATGAATGTCAATTTTTCGAAATTTCAAAAGGCCATAGTGTCCACAATTCTTGTTCGATTCCGACGGAATTATTCTAGCATAGTCTGTATCACCATATACAGACAATGCACAATTTTCGTGACCAAAGGTCAAAGGTCGAGGTCAAGGTCAAGGAAAAGGTCAAAATCACATAAAAGCATAACTTCGGAACTAATGGTCGCAGAGAGTTCAAACTAAGACCATATTGTGGCATATCAAAAGGCCTTTCTTAGGTGACCTTGAATGTGACCTTTGACCTTGACCTTGAGAAGTTCGCCACAAGTCAATATCAAGGTCAAGTAGAAAGTTCAGTGCACCATACTGAATAGGATACCGTTGGAAAGGTCTCGGTCTCCTGATTATAGTGATGTCTTAATTTTGGCGCTATGACGTTCAGTGACGTCACAATGACGACAGAAATGTCAATTATCTGAAATTTCAAAAGGTCCTAACATCAAAACTGGAGGGAATCTTTTTGATATTGATATGCATATTGACAGCATTGGCCTCTACGACATGATCCACATGGTCAAAGTCAAGGTCATCGAAATCCCAGAAAAACACATTACTGGTGATAACTTCTGCTCGAATCGTCGTAGGTTCATGAAATTTGAATCATATTCAGAACAGGCATGGCTCTCATGCTTATATGTTAAATCCATGGAATCACATGAGTAAGTTTTTAAGGTCAAGTTTTCAAACTCATTGAAACCTGTCAAAAATCATGAGTATGCGTTCCGGCAAGTGGGGGCCCTAGGGGCTCTCGTTTCTCTGTCTGTGTGATTTCGTTCTCTGTTTCTCAATGCGTTTCTAGTGAATGTAGGCGGGTATATATGACATTTTAATTAGATCTAAATTCATCTATATCCGTTTTGTATTCAATAATTTTCATGGTGTTTCCGTCTGAAAACCGTCTGAAAAATTCTAATGTAAAATATCTCGGGGAAAATTGGAAATACAAGGACGAATGTACTGTGGAAACCTCATACCTCAAAGTTCTTTAGCCACGGCACTGGAGTTAACTTGGTTTGGGCCAGTTCGATTATCACCACACTATCTTGCTCTCTGGCTTTCAGAACCTTGGACTCTTTCTTCAGTCACTTGATTATATCGTCAAACATTTTATGAACTGTGATTTTTTTTTATTTTTGCATTTTGCTTGTTATCGCTTTTCTTGAAATTTTTTGATAATAGGAGAAAAAAATCAGCCCTTTAAGGTGCTATGATTACACGTAGTTCTGGTTCTTACGGAAGAGAATCAGTGCTAAATTATAGTATTTAGTAGCTGAGTAAATGGAAATCGTACCAGTAGTAACAGATTTCCGTCAAGGCTTCCGCACTTCCGCACTTGAATTTTGCTGAATGACGTCTCCTAGATCGAACTCAACATGCTGACCTTGATCCACATACCATTGGTACTTTTAGATGTTGCTTTACCTTTGGCAAAGTTTATTACAACATTGTCATGGATGTTCCTGTTGTTTGAAGAATGCATGCCACAATGAACGGCCATTGTGATGGGACAGACAAATGCATCAGTACGTTTCAGGCTGATGTGTTTTGCGAGACTTCCGTACATGTATGTATTGCAGCATGTCATGCCGTGCATGCATCGACAATCTAGGACTAGGATAAGAAAACTCGTTTTGGCTATGTGAAACCGTGCTGGTCAATTTATCAGATATCTTCAGTTTACAGCAGCAGTCCTAATTTAATGACAACAAACACTTTTGATAAGCACGTGTAGTGTTCATCAACATATTTGGTCCCCTTTTAGATAGCAACTCTTTCATGTTTCCTCCTGCTCAGCTTCCTATTCGTTATAAGTATAGTTTGCTATTGTTAACACACTTTGTGAGACATGATCTGACATAAGCTAATTTCCTCGGGGAAATGACTCGTAGACCAATGTGACGATTCAATCTTTTTCCACCCGTTGTTTTTTACATGAATAAAAGAAAATGTATTTTCATGTTTCTCGCATATATACCACCAGTTCACAAGTTACAAGGAACGAAATACATTGAAACCCATAAATTGCATTTCCGTCCTTTTTACAATGAAGAATAATAAATATAGGAGACAATGGAAGGAGTTGCTCCCAATGCCTGCGTGGCAGCTCGTCCACTGGCGAATTCACACTAGCAGACAGAGAGAAAGCTGCATCTATGTATTCATCTTTTTCTACCCTCAACGCATGCAATTTGATTCTTGTTTTTTTTTTACATTATGACTGTAATTGCAACTCAGGGCCTGTACTCGAGGGTGTTATAATATTCAATATGCAATGTGCGAGACATGCAGTGATATCGTAACAACTAGCCTTACGTCAATGCCTGTGGCCGGAGTATTTACTCATCCACACAAGTGTCATTTGTGATGCTATAATTTTGTGTGTGACAGACCTGTCTCCGTGGATGAATTTCACATGGTTTGCCAGCAGTAAAGAAAGGTGTCACTCTGTATCCTGTGGAAGTTATTAGGTTGGAAAGACGACACCACAAACTGTCCCCGACTTTGTCTCATGAGCAGTTAGATAGATGGAGGAGTTGGATAATTGTTTCCAAGAACGATTCAACCAAGGTTCGTTTTTCGGTGAAACCTGAGTTCGCATCTATATCTATACTAAATTCACCAGTTGTTCATGTAGTTCTGGACATTGACAACAGCACTGGGAATTATAGCTAACCATCATCCTCTCCAATCCAAGATCCGCATGCAGCGATCATCAAGTGAAGACTGTGGCTACAGATTAACTACAGATAATGACATCAAGCCAATGATTCTGCTACACGCAATGTGTTTTATTTTTATAGCTTCCGTCCTCGTTTATAATCTTCAGACTATACACGGATACTAGTATGGATACTCTGTAAGAGATTTCTGCTGGATGTAGTTCTATGGGGCCTGTAAGTGAGATTTGAAACGAATCGCACGTTTTCCCGCCAAATTTTTGGTCAACTCTTCAAAATACTGAAATTATTGGAACTATATCGGATCTTCAATCTACAATTATTCACACATTACCGCCACTATCAAACTGCTGAATATATTCTTTCACGAATATTATCTGCCGACTGAGGAGTTTGAACAACCTATGTTTCTGGGAAATGGGGTCATGACCTTGACGGAATAAAAACTGAGAAGGTTTTGAAACTAAGTCAGCAGTATACTTTCTATCCGTGGTTCGAGTAACTACATATGATGAGACAAGTGTATGGTCCTAACATTGGTGTAACATCACAGAAACAATTTTGTTTTAGTCGAATATATGCCCCCAAAAACGCACTCTCAAGCACAACTTGGATTGGGATAAATTTCAATATAAAAAATATACTTCCGTTTATTCAAATATTGTCAGTAAATAATCGGGAGTTAATTCATCACATTTGAGAAAAAATAGTAAAAAATATTTCCAATTATCCTTTTGTGCGGTACTTCTAAGATCAATCAGTAAAAAATACCACGTGGCAAGATTTGACCCGGAAGTACAAGATTACGTCATGAAAACGTTTTTTCAAAGCATGTGCAGAACGAGACTTCCAGACCGTATAACTGCGTAAGACATCACTTGAATAAGAAGAGAGCACATGCCACATAATAGATTATGATACACGGAATATACATATTGGCATCATAGATTGTAAGAAGTCAAAGATTGTTTAAAAGAACAAATAACACTATACATGTGATTGGGAAAATGATTCCCCACTGACCATATCATATGCTGTTTTTGTGTGCAATATGATCTGTAACATATTTGTTAACAGACCGTATAACTGCGTAAGACATCACTTGAATAAGAAGAGAGCACATGCCACATAATAGATTATGATACACGGAATATACATATTGGCATCATAGATTGTAAGAAGTCAAAGATTGTTTAAAAGAACAAATAACACTATACATGTGATTGGGAAAATGATTCCCCACTGACCATATCATATGCTGTTTTTGTGTGCAATATGATCTGTAACATATTTGTAACATAACATCTGTAACATAACATATTTTCTTCAGTGTGTTAACAATATTACCTATTCTTTATCGTATGCATGGATGATGTGTCGGTTGTGTCTGTAAGAACCGATCGTATACCGACGACTACACGACCTTATGATAGCCTCGGATCTGAATACTGTAACTGTCAGTAACATTTCCAAGCTGAAAATGACATATCACATTTTGATGGACGTTTTCGTATGGCCTTTGAATCTCGACTAGAAGTGATCGTTTTTTCCCAAGACAGTTTTGAATGGTGTTCCACTTTTAATACTGATCGGTTATAAGTGTGAATAGTAAGTTCTCCCGATACGGCGGCTCTGAAGGGACCTGTGTTTGAAAAAATATTATCTCGAGCGCTCGACATATTATCTCGAGCACTTGACATATTATCTCGAGCGCTCGAAATAACAAAGCAAGCACTTGACATAATATAGCGAGTGCTCAACATACTCATATCGGGCTCTCAACTTCGTCATTACGAGCGCTCTACATAGTATTGTGAGCCCTCGGAATATTTAAGCAAGTGATTGATATAATATAGCGATTGCTCCACATAAGATAGTGAGTGCTCTACATGATATAGTGCACGCTCTGGATAATATAGCGAGCACTCTACATAATATAGCGAGCGCTCTACATAATATAGCGAGCACTCTACATAATATAGCGATCACTTTACATCATGAACCAAGCACTTTTTAGGTTACCGGACCTTTGGTCCGATAACATATTGGCATGGCGTTGCGTCCGTCGTACGTCCGTCCGTCCGTCTGTCCGGCGTTAACATTTTTATCTTTAAAGTTTACGATCGAATCTTTCTGAATCTTTGCACAAAAATGCCTAAAAATATTTTGAGAAGGAGGTATTTTTTTGTTTTTTTGATTTTCGCATTTTTTTTAAAATGGCGGCTGTTTTTGTCGAAAAACGCTCAATTCTGGACTTTGACGGCCATTTTCTCAAAAACTGTCTGATCAGTTTTGAGTTTTTGGTTTCAAAAGATTCCCCTCATATACCTCTGTGATATGTATAAGTTTGGTTACCCTAATTTCGCCGCTTTCCGTGTGGCGGCCATTTTGAATTTTGACGAGTCGGCGAAAAAAAATTTTTTCGCCCAAATCGCATTACTATCCATTTTGGGCCATTTCTAGGCAAAACAAATTTTTCACCCTTTGAAAAAAATGTTGGACTTAGAAAGTTTTTGCCACTTTTTTCCTTCATAATGGCTGCTGTCAAGACTGTACTCATAGAGCGCTTGAAGATAGAGCTTAGGAATTGGCACTCCCATATGGGAAGTCATATATGGCGACTTGTGTGGTGACCTTGAGTTTGACCTTGGATGACCTTGAAAGGTCAAAACAGCCATTTTTGGGTTGAAAAATGCTCAAAATTTGTACCTGGTCGAAATATGCCCAGATTTACCTCTATGGTGAAATGCTTGCAGATAGAGCTCATGTTTGCATTATGAACATATAGGAAGACATATATGGCACAACTAATGATGACCTTGGACTTGACGTCAGATGACCTTGAGTGCCAAATGTCTGACTCGGAATGTGTAAATTGACCTGAGTGGCCTAAACGATTCCACCCAGATATATCTTTGTATTATGAACATATAGAATATCAAATGCCGCACACATACATGCTCTCGAGAGAGCAGAAGTAAATCTTTAACATATGTCGAGGCCTCGGTATATTGAGCGCTCGATATAATATCTCGAATGCTTGCCTTGTTATTTCGAGCGCTCCTGATAATATGTCAAGCGCTCGAGATGATATTTTTCCACACACAGGTCCCTTCAGAGCCACCGTAATACGAAGTACAGACTTAATTTGAGGCTGTGTGATATTGCATAATACAGTCACCCTGACTAAATAAGATCATTATACAAACCAGTGCTTCCTACAAGCGACTGTGATGGATAGCAACACATTACAGCGTTGCATTTGTGTACGATGAGTTTTCACTTTTAATGTCCCGTAGAGGGTTATTAACTTTCCCAGGTCAGGTTTGAGCATAGATTCAGTTTTTTTTTTCAGTCACGCGGTGTTCAAAAATGTCACAGCCGAACGCTCGTAACCATTTCAACAAGATTTCCATTATGGTTTTATTGTGTCTTGGGTTCTTTATTTATGTTTGTATATTTTGTAATGAAAGTCTTTGAATGGTTTAATTTATAATTTTACTTGGTATCAACATTTTGCTCACAGCACGAAAACACACACTACTCATCAGGAAACGAGACAACCCGGATCAGACCCGTGAAAACCATGAAACATAACATGAAAACATAACAGGTTTGCCAATGTCTAGTAGTTCTATACTATCTAGAGGGTTAGTATACTCTTTATCTGAATATTGCTTTCGAATTTCGAATATATCATAGAGTCAGCCACATTATCTTAGGGCTAACTTAGGGCTTTGGTAGAAATTATGGTTATCATAAATATTTTATACATTTCTTTGTGATAATATTACATCGTGGCCACACAATGCTAGTCTTTTACACGAGAGTTATTATATTGAATAACGAATTTCTGTCGTGACAATACGAATAGGCTCAATTTATACTCTGCAATCGTCGTCAAATATCCATTCGACATGAAATCAACTTTGGTTGAGTCAGAGGTTTCTCGGCAGATCGAGAAAAACATCGCCGTAATCTGTGAAACTCGATCAAGGGTGTGATAGACATTAATAGACATCGACAATGGAACACATACGATAAAATATAATGGATATAACTTTTAGGTCATATAATTATGGATTCTGCTTTGTGATGTCGATTTTATGTCGGCAATGAGACGAGGGTAGTTGATAATATTGCAAGCATGGAGCCGAGAACATTGCAAACCACCAAGTTCCCAACATAAAAGTAGCAGTCACGGAAGTTCCCACGGAGGCCATTCTGTTATAATCATCATCATCCCCTTCATCGCCATCGTATAACGTCAGTCATCAAAAATTCCCTCGCATGAGGTGCATCATTTACGATCAGTTGAAGTCCATGTTTAGCACGGTGGAGGATAGGCACTGTATCAACCGGGCCAACAATCTTCAGCATGGCTCCAATCGGGATCGACAACGCTTCCGATCATCATCAAGTAATGCATTTAACAACATGGCGGATTGAAATCATTACAGCTTGTCAGGCATATCAAAACTAAGGGTTCTCTCACAATTATGGTTCGTTCGGAAACAAGGGTAAATGCTTGATCGCACATGGAATCAGTTATTCAACACCGTTGCTCCTTCGCCCTTTTTTTAACTTTAAGTAACGACAACTCCCTTAGTATTTCAGTAACTTTATTTTTTTGATGAAATTAAGAAATCAAAGCCGGGGAGCTCATCAGTAGATTTCATTTCACAAATTTTGAAAATATTTTCATTGTAGCCCTTTGGCTTGTGAATAGGTACTTATGTACTAGTCATATATCTATTCCATGGGGTTTGTTTCGGATTTCTAAGTTATTTTCATAGGTTGTTGGGCAGTTGTATACTAATGTCCGTTCATTTAGTATATTCGCCAACATATTGAACTATACCGAGAAGAATGACACACGTTGTGCTCTCCAATCAAATTGAAAATGATAATGGGATCAAAACCAAACTTATTTTGCAGGCTGAATTATCTGGTGAACAATATTTTTTAAAGAAAGTCGATTTCTCTATTTTCTTGTGGATATTTAACATGGGAGGGCCATAGCCATGTTTTGGGCCGCTGGGTGGTTGACTGCACATGAACGAACAGCCGTTACATGTACTGAATGAGGTTTGTCCAGACTCATGACCCATAGGAAAGAGCTCTCTGCCCATAGCAACATCCATGAGACCTATGCTATGTGACATAATTTGTAATACCAGAAAGAATATACTCAGCTCTTTCGTTTCACAGACTTCAGTGCCTTCCGTTGGAATATACCTTAACCACATACATCACCAATTTATTTTCGGACGGTGTATATGCTGTGTCTCACCGGTCATGACCTATTATAGTCATGATCAACAGTCATGAGCTATAGTAGTTGGGGACCCTATCAAGAATGTCAACCAGAAATCTAAAAATGTTCCTCGTGCATTTCTGAAAAACATTCTACACAATGTCACTCGTGTTCGCATGTGAATGAATGAATATATATCGGATCACAAACATTACAAAGATTGATCACAACGTATGGAATTGTTACACGCGTTATGGTGTTTCAGACATTTTGAGATGGCCCCTATCAAAGTGCGCTGTGCCGGTCAGTCGGCTCTGTCCCAGTGCAGACCTGAACATGGCTTTGGCCTTCCCATGTTAAATCTCCATAAGGAAATAGAGAAATCGACTTTGCTTCAAAAATATTGTTCACCAATTATTTCAGCCTGCAAAATCAGTTTGATTTTGATACCGTTCTCACTCTAAATTTCATTGGAGAGCACAACGTGTCTCATTCTTTTCGGTATAGTCCAATATGTTGGCGAATATACTAAATGGACGGACATTAATTCCATCGGGTATACAGTAGAAACAACTACATTTACCACATTGTCTGCCCCTGATGACGCCAGTGTGTTTTTGATAAGGTATTTGGTCGGGCTTTGTTTCTATTGCAAAGTGTTGTATTTTACGTGTGTTATTGGAATCATCAAAATTTGGCTGTATTGGTGGTAATAGATTGATACATGCATTCACAAATTATCCTGGAAACGTCAGAATGCCAACATAATACACACATGGACGTATAAAGATTTGACTGGCAGATCCCGAATAATAACCCGTTAATATGGCTTGAGGAAAAATTGGACATACAAGGACAAATGCACTGTAGAAAACCGTATACCCTAAAGTTATTTGGTCTTGGCACTGGAGGTAACTTAGTTTGTGACATGTTGATTATCACCACAACGTTTAGTCCTGAGGCTTTCAGAACAGCAGACAAGACATTTCTGTTCGAGGTTTTCTCAAAATCGTTTGAAAATGGGCAACAAAAGTCTGTCAAGAGTCTTATCTTTGGGAAGTACTATGATTACATGTAATTCTCGTTTTTACGAAAGGAAGTTAGTGGTAAAATATAGAAATCGTTCATGGAATACTTTGTCACACATTTTCCTCGAGTAATATACATTAAATTTATGATCACCAAAGTTATCGCCGTGAGGCGGAACGATACTGGAACCAGAGCTACTACAAAACAGAGTCATCATGTTTAGTTTTCAATGACTGACGTCCAGGGATCAAACACACCAGGGTGTCCTTGATACCCTATATCGTTGGCATTGAAAGTTGTTATGATACACGTAGCAAAGAATGATGCAGCAGAGTCAACAATGTTCATCAAGTTGGTGTAAGACTGCATGCTACAGTAAAAGGAGATTGTGATATACGAACACGTATCGATACGTTTCAGGATGTGTTTATGTGACTTTTGTAAATGCATGTATTGCCGCGTGTCGTGTTCTGTTGATGTTTGTATAGTTACATTTAGTTCATGATTCTTTTCATGTCGTCTAGACAAGAAACTCATTTATACAATCTGCAACAGAATTCCGTCTGATTCTAATCTCAATCAAGGAACAAGACAAAAGACATACAGTCCTCTTGGATGCGTTCGGCTTTCCCTGTCGTCCAATCTTTTTTCTTGCTCTCAATGTGTTTCTATGACAGGCCAATATGCATATGTCCTGAATAATAAGATAACATACCGGCACGTTTGGCCGATTTTGTCTCAGGTATGAACTGATAGTATGGATGACCTCAAAAGAGTTGCTGGAACCTGGTCTTTCTTGATATGGAAAAAATGGACGGAGTACCAGTGGTGTGATTGAAATAAACGAAATGGAAATTAATTCGTGACGATTATTATAAGGACAGCGACATGGTAAACCAGTCAATGTTATTGTGCTGATCTTTCTAGAAGCAAAGAAGTGAGGCTTTTAGAAAACTACAAAATTGGAATGGATTTCGACTGTTTTGATATGCGCGTAATGTAGTATATATAGTTGTTTACATGTTTTGATGCAGGTCAGCGAATAAGAAGCTTATGTCCCAAATTGTGGCTAAGAAATCACGTGCCAAGGTAGCCTAATGTCAGATTGTGACACGAAAAAATAAGAAGACCATGTCAGTGTGTCTCGCACGGGTGATATATGTGGGGTTTTTAGGTTACCGGACCTATGGTCCGATAACCTATTGGCATGGCGTTGCGTCCGTCGTCTGTCGTCCGTCGTCGTCGTCGTCGTCCACATTTTTATCTTTTTTGTTTACGGGCGAATTCTTCTGAAATTTTGCACAAAAATACTTAAAAATAATTCAGGAAGGAGGTATTTTTTAGTTTTTTGATTTTCGCATTTTTTTCAAAATGGCGGCCGTTTTCGACGAAAAATGCCTGATTTTGGACTTTGGTGGCCATTTTCTCAAAATCTGTTCAGTAACTTTTTTTCTTTTTGATACATAACACTCCTCATATGTACCCCTATGATGTCTATAAATTTCGTTGCGCTTGAATCGCTCGAAGTGGGCCATTTTGGCCCAAACTCGGCCCAGATGGGACTTTCCCATGTTAAATTCTCCTATGCTTTATAATGGGACACATTATGCCTAATATCTCACTTAATATTGAGATTAGAGACTAGGAATCAATTGTGGACATATGGGAAATGATATATGCTGAATATCCTCGTGACCTTGAATTTGACCTCTGACCTCAATTCAAGGTCAGAGCTTAAAATGGCTGATATCTCGCTTACTATCGACTCTACAGCTTAGCAATCAATTGTGGACATATAGGAAATGATATATGCTGAATATTCTGATGACCTTGAATTTGACCTTTGACCCCATTTTCAAGGTCATAGCTAAAATGGCTAATATCTCGCTTGTTATCGACTTTACAGCTTAGGAATCAGTTATGAACATATGCAGATTGTCATGACCTTGAATTTGACCTTTGACCTCATCTTCAAGGTCACAGGACAAAATGTCTAATATCTCACTTATTATCGATTTTAAATGTAGGAAATGATATATGCTGAATATTCTCGGACCTTGAATTTGACCTCTGACCTCATTTTCAAGGTCCAAGGACAAACTGGCTCATATCTTGCTCCTCTATTGACTGTATGGCTTGGGAATCAATTGTGGACATGATATAGAAAATGATATACACTGAATATTTTGATGACATTGAATTTGACCTTTGCCCCTTCATTTTCAAGGCCACAGCACAAAATTGCTAATATCTCGCTGATTATTGAATTTACAGCTTAGCAATCAACTGTGGACATGATATATGCTTAATGTTATATATGCTGAATATTCACTTGACCTTGAATTCAACCAGTGACCTGGCTAACATCTAAAATATTAAACATTGTCCGGTAACCTATCTTCGGCCCTTGGCCTAATTTTTTCCTTTTGCGTAGGTATATTTTGTCGAACTGTTTTGATAAGGATATCAAAACAATTAGCATTTTCTTTATGCATTGATGGGTCGTGACGCAATTTAATTATCTTTCTGACTGTCTGTGGAATGTTTTTCTAGTTTGACCTGATTCCAGTTTTTGTTTTGTGTTTTGTTCATGGATGGACAACATCGAAGGGTATCTTCAACAGGTTCGTCAACGATCGTATAACCTCAGTGAAGCCAGAACCATCGACTTTCACAATAACGACATTTGCCTTTAAGGAAGGTGATATTCTCAGAAAGGTGAGATTTTCACCTCCAGAGGCAAAATTATGCGACAACACATTCTATCACATTAACATCACCTTCACACACGGGCAAATAATAATAATGAACAATCTAGATAAGATTCAATAAGATTCGTGAAATTCTGGTGATAAACCATACATGAATTGACAGATCTAGAATTGGAGAATTACTAGAGCAACTAGAATTGGAGAATTATTTTTTGGGTATATATAAATGCTCTGTAGTTAATCATTTATTTCTGTTCAATCATAATAAGACACTAATTCAACTGTAGTGTTCACCAAGGTATTTTCTTCAATTCTCAAACGACAAGCACTTCGTCCCCCCTCTCGTGCAGATTTCTATTCATTATAAATATATTTACGGCGTATTTCTCACACCTTGTGAGACGTAGACTCTGATATAAGCTAATTTCCCCAGGGAAATGATTCCCCATCCTAAGTGACGATTCAATCTTGTTCCACCCGTTGTTTTTGACAAGAATATAAGGAAAATGTATATTCCTGTTTTTTGCATATACCACCAATTCACAAATTACGAGGAAAGAAATATATTGAAACCCATAAATTGCATTTCCTTCCCTGTTGAAAAGCAGAACAATACTCGCAGGCAATAGTGGATAGAAATGCGCCCAATGCTCGCGTGGCAACTCGTCCACTGGCAATTTCGCTATTCAGCATCATACTCTACTCAATGTATGCATTTTGATTATACTTTTTTTTTTACATCACTATATCGTAATTGCAACCCAGGGGGTCTGCTCCTTCAAGTGTTATGCTATTTGTTGTGCATTGTGCAAGACATGCATGGTTTTATTATATTCCCTTATGTCTATGGTTACGGGCAAATTTTGACTGCTCCCCATCACACGTGTCAATCGTGACGATTTCGTCGCAACGCTACAGAATAGAAACCTATAAAAAGGATTGAAAGGATGAAAATTGGTGGTTGCTCTGCGTGATTGAAATTTCAATGTGTTGACATTTTTGGGCTAGTAATGTAGCTGAAAGTTCCAGACATGCATGTACTACGTTCCATTCAAAGTTGGAACCAATTTTAAAATCAGCCAAATTTAGCATTCTTGTTTGTCACGCAGACTTGAAAGTACATCTCGAGATTGTCAGGAATGAACAGGAAACATGTACAACTCGATGACAGATAATCAGAAAATCGCCGTTAACTGTACATGAAAACATCGGATAGAGAATGATCGGCCTGCATTCATTGCTGGTTGCCACAGTATCTACACTAATACCAATGACGTCACAAGACGGGCCGCTTTGAGGAAAAATTGGATGCGACCCGAGTTTGAGTCTTGATTTTCGCAACTCAATTTAGGCACATAATACATATTTTCGGACAAAATTTGCACGAATTTCCATTCTATAGACGAAATAAAGCTATTGGAGACGGAATAAATTTGGTAAATTCTAAAAGTGATTATAGCTTTAATACTCTTTATCCACTCGAGGCCTCCCAATATACCCGCAGCAAGCAGTGGAACATACAAGACCAAAATTTACATTTCCTTATGGGCGGTATACTGGAGTTAAAATAACCATATTTCACTTTTAAAAAAGTAAATAATTATTGTATTCAGCGAAGGTCAAATGAACAACATGAGCAGTTACTCACATGCTTACTCGGGAAACCATACAAATATCCGCGCAAGATTGTATCTGTCAGAAAATCATTCTCTGTGTGAACTCATCAAATTTCACTTAGTACGCACAAGATCTACCACCTTTCCGATTCATTCACGACACTAGTCCTTGTTCCGGACTTTGTCTCATGATTGAGGTGAAATCTGTCTGAGATGGCTTATTTTTTAGTGAGCAAACGGCGTAGCTAATTGTATGATCCGACAAGAAATTAAGCTTACACATTGGTTGTCCGTGAGTTATGTTATAGTTATTCTATAATAAATTTGTCTATAGCTTACGTTGTCAGGGCATTTACAACAGCACAGGGAATTATAGCGAGTCATCATCTCCTCCCATCCTGACCGTTGCATGGTTACTGAGAATGACACTACTCCAACGACTCGGCTACACGCAATGTGTTTTATCTTTATGACGCCCGTCCTTGTTTATGGTTAAAGCCCATTGTTCAGAACATACAGGAAGCGCAAGAGCGTTTTAATACCGATATTGTGCAAGAGGTTTTGATAGGATTAGCATTTAAAAAGATTTCCTCACTATTTGAACCTGAGAATCGTTACTCAAAGATATTTTACCAATAAAATTCCCATTGTGAAAGGCACCCGGTGTGTCCTTCAAGCAACTGAATCAATGTTGGTTCTTGTCTTGTTCTGTAATAAATACATATACAGATACATAGTAACATACATTACCAGTACCTACGGTGGCTGATATATGCCATAGTTTTATTTTTCAGATTTCATTTATTTATATTTTCCAGATGGACATTCTAAAGAAAATATAATAATTAAATTCACGTACTTAATGTTAAATACGCGTACTTAATATTAGATACACATACTTAATATTAAATACACGTATATAATATTAAATACGCGTATATAATATTAAATACGTGTACTTAATATTAATTACGCATACTTAATGTTAAATACACGTACTTAATGTTAATTACGCATACTTAATATTAAATTAGCAAAAATTGGATGTGGTTATGTTGCTGTGTATGGCTCGTGAAACAAGGTATGTATCAAGCGACATGGCGCTGCAAAAAAATAAAATATCTAACTGCCTGGTATTTAATATTAAGTACGTGTATTTAACATTAAATACACGTATTTAATATTATATACGCGTATTTAATATTATGCACGTGTATTTAATATTAAGTATGCGTATTTAATATTAAGTACGCGTATTTAATATTAAGTACACATATTTAACATTAAGTACGCGTTTTTAATGTTAAATACACATATTTAATATTATATACACGTATTTAATATTAAGTACGCGTATGTAATATTAAGTACGCGTATTTAACATTAAGTACGCGTATTTAACAATAAATACACGTATTTAATATTATGTACACGTATTTAATATTATGTACGCGTATTTAATATTAATTACGTGTATTTATCATTAAATACGCGTATTTAATATTAGGTACGCGTATTTAAACATTAAGTACGCGTATTTAATATTAAGTACGTGTGTTACATGCGTCTGGAAAATATCGTAAATAAATGAAAACTAAAGAATAAATCTATGGCATATATCAACCACTGTAAGTACCTGTTTTTTTGACATTCTATTCGTGTCATATTCTGCACACGAATCAAATTTACCGAGTTGCGTTCGTTTCCGTTATTCTATTGATGAAAGACCGCTGAAGAGAATAATGCTGTCTTGACATCTACCCGGCACGCGCAAATCCAGCGTGCATTGCTCGAATTTGCAAATCGTGGAACAGACGAAAGCCAATTATCTTCATTTCCACTCCAGTCAGGTATTTGTATGAGTTTTGTATCACGTTTGTAATTGCAACCATGGGCAGGCACAGATGCGGAGGTGTTATAATATTTATTGAAGTTCGTGATGTCATAACCACTGGTGTCTGTTGGGTGACGCATGTTATAATCATTTGTATGCTGCCTTCTCTTAGGCTGTGATATAAATTGAATACTGCACTGTTATTGGAAGAAGTATTTGTTTATTATGTGGAATATTCATGGATTCAGAAACATTTTATTTTAGCCACAAAACGTGTGGTTTGTGTCTGATATCTGATTGCATAATTTAATCATTTGCTTGAGTTTCGGGAGAGGCATAGTCGTGTGTGAATACTAGAGGAGACAGTCATTAGTTATATATTGTTGTAATCATGGTAATTGGATGTTAGAGTCTAAATATATATATTTGACGGAAATCAGGCCTGAGACATCACATACAGGCAGAACGAGATGTCAGGATGCGACATAAAAATAATTATATGATGGCATTACTTTTGAGGTCAACATATGTGGCATATCAAATTGTGGTTTTCTCCACTGTCAATTTTCGAGGGGGTAATATGATATCAAATATGTACATGTAGTCTGGGAAACTAAATGAAGTATGAAGATAATGACCCATGCATGATCCATCCCAGCAGTTCAAATCTAGCGAGTACATAGATAGTTTAACACATATTTGACACCACAGGGAAGAATACCGACTGAATATTACCCAGAAATTCAAACTTGAGTTTTCATTAAGGATATATGGTATACATATATTACTATCGCCAATTAATGTGCGTAGATATGCGCAAGGACGTACACCACACAACATGTCGATCGGTAGGCCATCACATAATTCTATCCCTTGATTACACGCACACATGTGTAGCATGACCAGCGTGTCAAATATGCGTCTGGGAGATTTATGCATCTACGATTGCTTGGGGTGTGGTAATCTGAGGCGAATTCGTGGGCGTCTTATAATTAATTGGTATTAATTTATACCGAGTGTACCATCTCTACTACGGAGCATTTACCCTATACGAGGAATGGCTTCTTATTTGTCACATGTTTGGCATGACTGACGAGTCCATTTGATACACCTGATATCCCAACGTCCCAACAGCATTGTTTTCTGTCTCGACATCCTTGGGGTGTATTACCAAATTACATAGTGCTTCAGCTTGTCCTCGGGTGGAATGCAAGAAAACCACGACTAGATGCGCACATGCTCATGGAAACAACTTGTAGATAGGATTTGATTAATGAGCAAATAAATTTCAGCCGTAAAACACATTCGTCACGTGGAGGCTGTGTTGCTGTTTCGATTCGTCTTCCCGGGTCGCTACTCCACTACTCTAGTATTTACATAAGGACCCGTTTTAATTCATGTTTTCGGCGCCAGTCTTGATGCTATGCCAGATCCTTTAACTGTTGGTCGTATTGAGAAGGAAGACTGAAGATATGGAGAGAAACGTTCTCGAAGGTGTATTGTGCTTGGAATGGATTAGCAGGTATGCGTTTTTTAATGTAACTGAATCAGGGAGATTCCTGTTGTCAATAGTGAAGACAAATCATACTAATAAACAACGAATGCTTGCAGATAATAATTGATTGCAAACACTGGCTATACATTGAAACGTTTCGTTAATGCCTAATTGATTTGCACAGGCGCTGATGTCGGTACATCGGTGGTATTTACCGATGTTCCGGCCGCCGGTGATAGTTTGTCAGGCATCTTTCCCATATCTTTCGAGTGGTCATGAAACCACCAGGTATTGTCCACCGGCAGGATACCCAGAGGTGATCGCCTGGTGAGCTACCCACATGGCCATGGGTGATCTGCCCGCGCTCGGTGGGTGGCCGGCCAAAATGGCCAAATTTCAGCCTTTTCGGGCATCGTATCCTAATCGGTGTAGGCATCGGTGCAAATGTGACTTAGGCATAATGGTCTATCTCACCGGATCTCAGTCGCGACCGATTAGCGACTCAGTCAAAAGCCAGATCGCCTGATTCGGCTTTTAATCGTAACTTTGTCTATAATAGATGTCTAAGACGTCGGAAGCAGTATCCCGATTTGCCAACCAGTCGCTCATCTAAAAAACTGAAAAAAATTCACATTTTCTCGGCGAATAAAAAGTGAAAAGTTTTTGGCTAACTTGTCGGTATTCGTATCTAATCAGTCGCTAGCTAGTTTTTAGATTCGCAAGTAATCTTCAATGGTTCGCTACCACGTCGTATATCAGTCTGTTCCAGTAGGCGTTCCATTTTTTTTTCTGTTCCATTTTAGGCGAGTGCATGGCAAATAGTTGGCGACCAATTACAGAATCAGGAGAACAGTCAACGATTAAATATAGACTAAAATCCGACAAGTTCGCCTAGGGGTTGCTCAGAGTCGCCACTCAGTCGTCAGTAGATGCTACTAGTCGTCAACAAATCTTAAATCAGTTGCTCGGTATTCTTCAGTACCGAGCGACTAATTAACGAATCGTGAAAGACAGTCATACGACTGCTCTGCGAAACAAATATTCGTGAGCAAATCGGCATCAAGACGTCAAGCGATCGTCTAGTTCGTTAACTTTTGTCAACGAGTCGCGAACATGTCGCTGCAATGTCACTAAAATTATTTATGAGTAACATTCGGCAAAACTTTGTCCAAATTCGTCTAATAGTCGTCTAAAAATGCAGTCGTCAAAGTACCTATGTGTTCGTCGTCTGGTGAGATACCAGCTTCACAATAGAACGTCTTACGTTCTTTGTTGGATTTCCTTGTAAAATATCGAGTAGATTATAGTGAAGGGAATGGAGCCGTCATAATCATTTGCAACAAACCACGGGGTTTGTTTCGGATTTCTAAATGACTTTCGTTGTTGGGCAGTTGTATACTGATTCCATCAGGTGTACAATGAAAACAACTACAGTTCACACACTGTTTGCTTTTGATGACGCCAGTGTGTCTTTGGATGAACTATTTGGTGAACTTTGTATCTATTCCGAAAATGTTGTGTTTTAAGTTTGCTATTGCCATCAATAAAATCTCGTTGTACCGGTGGTAATAGGTTGATTCTAACCTCGCTTCCTTGGACTTTTGTTATTTCTTCCTGACTTCCTTGATTCAAGTGACAGGATATAATGTGAAATGAGACAATGCAGTGATGTATGTACAATATCTTGATTTGGTGTGTTAGCAAAGAAGTTTTCTATTGGCATCATCATAATCTTGTGGTATCCGTTGTAATCCATTGATACATAACAGTATTCAACAATACCGCCTTAACCAACCATTATAGAGAATATTTAATTGGCTCGTACAGTTCTTGGCAGATGCTCCCTGTATCCCCTTTGATCTTGACCCTGAAACATTACCCAAGGTAAAATCTTTCGTGAGATAATTTAACCGTAAATATGTTGGAAACAGTGTTATCAAGTGAAGCCTATGATCTCGCGGAATATATACCGATGATAATGATGTAGTGTAATCCATTATGACCCAGTCCCATCCACGACAACGATAGCAACCGCGTGATTTGGAAATCACGTATACGCAGCCATGGACAACAGCTGTACTGACGAATACTTTGCCAAATAAATGTCGGATCGTCGGAAAAATTCCCTTGTTCTGGTTCATTGAACTTCATCAAAATAAATTATAGAAACAAAAAATATCGGTTTGTTAGTATTCGTTCTAAGCAATGTGGCAAAAAAGTAGATATTTTCTCTCCCAAGTATCATTGGTTCTTGCTGCAACTGAACAGAATTGACAATTTTTCGTATTTCCTTCCACCTTTCTGGCTGGTATACATAAGTGTGAAATTATATCCTCGGAACTGATCCCAAAGCGAAATAAGCCCCTCGTCGCCCGCCGTTTTAAGAAGAAACAAAATGTTCTCCTGTCCCGGCGTCAATGCCTTTATTTAACGAGGTAATGTAATTGAAAGATGTGTCGAGAACCATGAATTGCACTCTCCTGTGATGTCGATATTGACGAAAATAAAAAAGGTGTGTCAATGAAATCTTGTTGTTCAAAGCCTATAAAATATCTTTTCAACTCGAACCGACACTTGTGTTTATTCACCTCGTTCGCCACCCCAAACATGCTGCTTCATTACATCAGTGTAGTTGCAATCGTCCCTGAACCTCATTATGTAGTTATGCACAGGATATTTGAAACATGAGATGATTATCCTAACTCCCGTGTGGAGATTATTGGAATATAATGTCCAGAAGTTCTTGAAAATCACGTTGATTGTGATCACCATGTCAATATTTGGGTAAATATCGGCGGAAGAAACCTTATTTCTGGGGGATATCAATTGCTACTAATATTTGTGACATACATAAATGGGCAGTTGTATCTCGGACATCGTATCACCCCGCTCAGTTATTGTATGTATGCCTTATATTGCAGAAACTGATTTTCTCCTATTGGCGTGTCGAGGTTTTGTCCAAGAAATCTGAGCTCAAGTCGGTGACAATAACATGACCTGACCCCTAGACGAAAGAAATAGGTCGGTCACCGACTTAAGATATGTTGCAAGGTGATAACCGATGGTCCCTGTTGATTTTTGTATGTCATAATAATCCGTGTTTTCGCTAAGACTGATATAATTTGAACACTGCACTCTCATCGAGAGAAGTATTCGTTGTTTATTATGTGGAAAGTTTTCGTTACAACACAACGTGGTATGGTTACACAATATGTGGTAATTTTTTGTTGGATTTCTGTGTTGTCAAATATCGAGTAGGTTATAATACTCTATAAGTGAAGGTAATGGCGCCATCAAAATCATTTGCAACAAACCACTGGGTTTGTTTCGGATTTTTAAATATTTAGGTTGTTGGCAGTTGTACTAATTCCATCAGGTGTGCAGTAAAAACAACTACATTTCACACACTGTCTACCCCTGATGACGCCAATGTGTCGTTGAATAAATTATGTGGTGGGTTTTGTTTCTACTCCGAAATGTTGTGTTTCACTTTTGTTATTGTCATCATTAAAATCTAGTTGTATCAGACTAGATATCAGAGTGGTAATAGGTTGATTCCTTGAATTTTTGTTACTTCTTCCTGGCCCCTTTGATCGAGTCACAGGATACATATTGAAATTACATAGACACAATGCACTGCTGCTTGTTCAATTTCTTGATTAATAGGTACAGATGTGGTGTGTCAACAAACGATGTTATTTTCTTTGTCATCATCATAATCTTGCGGTCTCGGTTGTAATCGATTCATACGTACACAATTTTCAACAATACCGTCATAACCAACCATTACACAGAATACATAATTGGCTCGTATAGTGCTTGGCAGATGCTCCCTGTATATTGTTTGATCTTGACCCTGAAACATTACCCAAGGTCAATTCTTTCGTGAGATAATTTAACCGTAATTATTTTGGAAACAGTGTTATCAAGTGAAGCCTGTGATCTCGCGGAATACCCCTGATAATGACGTAGCGTGATCCATTATGACCCAGTCCCATTCACGACAAAGATAACAACTGCCTGATGTGGAAATCGCGTATTCGCAGTTTCTTCTAACCCAATTACTAATCCGTTTGTTCGCCATGCTTCAACTTGTTTGGGCATGGAAGTAGCCATCATACAGGGTAATACAGTATGTTAGTTGACATTCATGATTTCGATATCGTGACATGCATTATGCAGTTTTATCGCCAAATCGATAATGCTCTTGGAAAACACTTTTATGAACAATAGATTATCTTAACTCGAAAACTATCGTGCATACAAATGATCCTCAACAACGAAATCAACACAAACAAATTGTCATACCATCAAGACCAAACATTTCTTTGTTTTTGTTCCCATATCACAAACGATACATAACTAAACATCTCACGTTTCCCTTTAAAACCACTTCCTCGTAAAGTACTGTAGTAGCAGTGTAGGCTACGTTGCAATGGTATGCTGCCTCAGCAGTGTAATGCCCTTGTTTTGAGCTGTCGGTGATGTATGCTTCAACCGTATGTCGGACAGCTTCTTAGGTTTCTCTGTAGAAATCTGGGTAAAAGGTGTAAATAACGGATTTGTTTGGCAGTTTATTTTCCAACTTACTTTCCACTAATTTTCGCTTCTGTAACATTTTGACCAAATCTTCTTTGAGATTAATGGCAAAATGTGGATTTCAGTACAATATATCAGATTTTTATCGCCATTATTCCAATTGAATTACAGGAGCAGGGAGATCAGAAAGTCCGATGTTGTATGATAAAAAAAAGTTATATGATAAAAATTTAGGATATCCGAGTTTTTATCAGACATTTCTGCGAAGTATTCCCTTTATTGAATTGATATCCTTCCGAAATGTGATTCCAATGAAGTAGCTACGTAGTCTTGATGAGTTGATAAGAAAGTCGCCTGAAGTGTAATTTGATACTCTATCAGTGATATCGTTAAAGTAATGTACCATGTGTACGGACTATCAGTATTTATATATATAACTATGCTATCCAATGATTGAGAGTAATTTTCACAAGGACATCATGACACTTTAAACGTGAATATAAATTTACCTTCAAATGGAAGTAGTCCCTCTCTGATTACGTCAAGTCACATTTTAAATATATTTTCACGGATATTGTGAGGGAGTGCCATGCTTCACTATGCTGCGTGTATGATTTCATCATCCGTGTGGTAGCCAAGATACGTATATGCTTATGTGATCTTTAGACATATGTGGTTAATATCCACTAACTAACATCGAACTAATATACATGTACAAGAACCACTATGCATACATTATACATTTTCATCATTTCTCCCTTCATAAACAGCTGGTATTTGCATGTGCCACGTTATGCAACCATTGCTCTGGACATTCAGAGTATATGGTTTCACGCTGAATTGCTACTGCACAATTATAATGGGAAATAAATTGCATTTTGTTTTTGAGGATTCTCATTTGAGATATACATGACCTATTACAAATATTCGAGCCACTGATAATACGAGAGTGAAGGACTGATGTTTAAAGGCTTCAGTTCCAACTTGAGATACCTTATTTATGGCTTTCATGTGTCTGTATGACACGTGTTATTTTGAAGCTCGTGTCTGATACCGTATTTACATGGATACAACAATACCCAAATGGATATTTCTTGGGTGCTAATCGTGTGATGTGCCATGGACATCAGCTATACTGATGAATAATTTGGCAAATAAATGTCAGATTGTCGGATGAATTCCCTCGTTCTGATTCATTGAACTTTATCAAAATAAATTATAAAAAAATGTCGGTTTGTTAGTATTCATTCTAAGCAATGTGGCAACACAGTAGATAGTCTCTTTCCCAAGTATCATCAGTTCATGCTGCAACTGAACAGAATTTAGAATTTTTCGTATTTCCTTCCACCTTCCTGGTTGGTATAAATGAGTGCGAATGTATTTCCTGAGGGAACTGATCCCAAAGCGAATTAAGCCCCTCATCGCCCAACGTTTTAAGAAAAAACGAAATGCGTCAATGCCATTATTTAATGAGGTAATGGAATTGAAAGATGTTTCGAGACCCATGAATTGCACTCTCCTGTGCTGTCGATATTGACGAAAAAAAAAAGTGAATGGGAAACACACGAGATGTAATGTCTCGTGGAGTGTGACAAGTTGAAGCATTTGGGAATATGATTGTGCGGCTGCCACGTGGTCACATTATTGATGCTCGTGATATAACCAATGGTCTCTGTTTGTTTCTGTATGTCATAAGAAGTATTCGGTGTTTGTTATGTTGAAAGTTTTCGTTACAACACAACGTCTTACGAGTATGTGGTCATTTTTTGTTGGATTTCTGTGTTGTCAAAAAGTAGGTTATAATATTCCATAAGTGAAGGGAATGGAGCCATCAAAATCATTTGCAATAAACCACTGGGTTTGTTTCGGATTTCTGAATTCTTTCCATAGGTTGTTGGTAGTTGTACTAATTCCATCAAGTGTATAGTAGAAACGAATCCATTTCACACACCGTCTACTCCTGATGTCGCCAGTGTGTCTTTGGATGAATTATTTGGTGGGCTTTGTTTCTATTCTGGAATGTTGTGTTTCACGTTTGCTATTGTCATCATTAAAAACTAATTGTTTCGGTGGTAATAGGTTGATTCTTACATTTCTTCTTTGAATTTTTGTTACTTCTTCCTGACCCCTTTGAATCGAGTCACAGGATACTTGTTGAAATGACGTAGACAAAATGCAGTCCTGTTTGTACAATTTCTTGATAAATAGGGACAAATTTGGTTTGTTGACAAAATATTTTTTTTCTTTGGTATCATCGTAATCTTATGGTCTCAGTTGTAATCGATTGATACATACAAAATATTCAACAATCATAACCAACCATTACACAGAATACATAATTTACTCGTATAGTGCTTGGCAGATGCTCCAACTACCCCCTTTGATTTTGACACTGAATCAGTACCCGAGGTCACATCTTTCGTGAGAGAATTTAACTTTAAATATTTTGGAAACAGTGTTATCAAGTGATTCATGCTTTCAATATCGTGACATGCATTATGCAGTTTTATCGCCAAGTACATTATGCTCTTGGAAAACATTTTTATGAACAATAGATTATCTTAACCTGAAAACTATTGTGCAGACAAATTGTCATCAACAACGAAGTCAACACAAGCAAATTGTCATTCCATCAAAACCAAACATATATATGCTTTTGTTCCCACATCACAAACGATACATAACTAAACATCGCACGTTCCTCTTTAAAACCACTTCCTCGTAAAGTACTGTAGTGGCAGTGTAGGTTACGTTGCAATGGTATGCTGCCTCAGCAGTGTAATGCCCTTGTTTTGAGCCGTCGGTGATGTATGCTTCAACCGTATGTCGGACAGCTGCTTAGGTTTTTTAGTAGAAAACCCGTGTAAATACGGATTTGGTTAGCAGTTTATTACACACTTCACTCTCCACTGATTTTCGCTTTTGCAACATTTTAGCAAAACTTATTAGTAGAAATGTATACCGACAAACAGACAAATTCATATTCCAAGACCGAATCCATGGACGAATTTTACAAGATCAGTGTGAGTAGTCAAATCCGAGAGATACTAAGGTATCAAAGTCAAAGCCAAGTGAAAATCACAGACACCCAGCCAGCTGAGTGTGAGATCAGGTGCTCCGGAAGAGTGAACATCTCCTGCCCCGCATGCGACAGTATCCGAGAATTAGTATCCGAGATAAATTGCAAAATGTGAATTTCAGCACAATATATCAGATAGTTATCACCATTACCCCCAATTGAATTACATGGGCAGAGAGATCAGGAAGTCAGATGTTTGAAAATGTATGATATCCGAGTTTTTATCAGACTCCAATCTGTACTTTGTTGTAATCTGTACTTTATTGAATTGAAATCCTCCCGAAATGTGATTCCAATGGAGTCACTACGTAGTCTTGATGAGTTGATAAGAACGTCGCCTGAAATGTAATTTGATGCGCTATCATTTGATATGTTTATTTATTGACATAATTTGATATGTCAATATCAAACATAACAAACAACATTGTGGAATAGGAACAAAGCCCGGCCGAATAATCAAAAGACACATTGGCGTCATCATGCGGGGGCAGAGTGTGTGATATGTAGTTGTTTCTACTGTACACCTGATGGAACAGGTTTGGTTGAGTGAAGTCATATATAGTAAATATATTTTCACGGATATTGTGTGGGGTGCCATACCTCAATATTCTCTGTGTATGCTCTCATCATCCGCGTGGTAGCCCAAATACGTGTAAACCTGTATCTGTGGACATATGTTGTTAATATCCATTATCTGACATGAGCCATTATACATGTACATGTAGTTTCTCCATTTCTCCCTTCATACACAGCTGGTGTTTTTGTGTGTCACGTTATGCAACCATTGCTCTCGACATGCAGAGTGTATGGTTTCACTCTGAATTGCCACTGCACATCTCCAACTATAATGGTAAACGTGTCATTCGAGATATACATGACCTATTGCAAATATACGAGTCAGTGACAATACGAGAGTCAAGGACTGATATTTAAAGGCTTCAGTTCCAACTTGATATATAGACACTTTATTTATGTCTTTCGTGTGTTTGTATGACACATGTTAATTTGAAGCTCGTGTCTGATTCCGTATTGACATGTTCACAACAATACCAATATGGATACTTCTTGAGTGCTAATCGTGTGAGGTACCATGGCCACGGACAACCGATTCAAATTCCCTCGTTCTGATTCATTGAACTTCATCGAACTGCAAAAATATTGGTTTCTTGATATTCGTTTTGAGCAATTTCGAAAGTTTCGTATTTCACTTTACCTGGCTGATGTAAATAAGTGCTCTCGTCCCACTCCGAAAGAATATTTTATCATAGAAATATTTCCTGAGGGATCTGTTCCCAAAACGGAGCCCCTCATCGCCTATTGTTTCGAGAAGAATATATTTTATGTGCGAAGTTGGGAACATACGAGATATCATAATGTCTCATGGAGTTCGGCAGGTTGAAGCAGTTAACATTATGATTGCGTGGCTGTTAACTGTTACAAAATATAGTTGGTCCGATATAACTGACCACCTCTAAAGAGCGATTGCTGAATACATCACTGGATTATATACTTACAACATGAACGAGATTTGAAGGACATTATAATAGTATGGTCAATTGTGTTCATATCCCTCGAAACTTCACATTGTGTGCTTACTGATGATTGATAATATGTGTATCTCATAATAATGATAATAACATTTTCTTACTTAGAAGTTTGGATGTGAATACATTTAATTAGCTGTTAAGATTAATTATTGGCATCATCAAAATCTGACTGTATTGGTGGTAATAGATTGATACTTACATTGACCTATTTCATTATACCCATATGAGGTTTACTGTATTAACGTAGTCTGCTACAAACAGGCAGGTAATGAAAAGTCAAAATTTAAAAGTTATATCTTGAATATTATCTCTTCAAAATAACATATTTTATAGAGTAACTGATCAGCATTCTAATACTGAAAAGAAAATAGGGGGTCACCGTGCTGGTTTCTTCGACATATTCGATCAAAAATCACCAAAATTTACTAAAATGACTTAATTTATGGTATTTTTACACATTTTTTTGCCCATATTCACATCTTGCATATTGTTTTCCAAGAGAACGGATACGGTGACCCCCTACTTTCTTTTCAGTTGTAGGATACTGATCAGATACTCTATAAAATATGTCATTTTGAAGCTCTAGATTTTGTTAATACAGTCATTTATTTTGAAAAAACTCTTTGACCCCCTCCCCTCACTGTTTGGAGCGGACTACCTTAAGTTAAACGTGAATATATCTCCACCTTATTCACTAATCTCTGTAAAGGGAGGGATACAATGCACGTATGCAACCATTAGGCACCAGCCTAGCGATGAATCAGCCTATATCAAATTTACCTACCGTTGTTTTTTCTTACTCAAACCCCTGAGGCATTAATTTAAACGTTCGGTATGATGAAAGTCTTGCCTCGTTATGATAGTAAAGAAGTGAGCGAATGTAACACGGTATGACGAATATTTAGGTTGCTCTGTGATAACATTTCCTACATGTTCATCATGACGACCCAACAGGCAGGCACCAAGGACTCTCCTAGGAACTTCTAGGGTATCTTTTTTCGGAACTACAACCTCATGGAAATCATCTATCATTCGCGAAAACAGATTATCTTCGATCTGTATCATGTGGTGCTCATATATGTACTTGGCTAACGCCAATGGATTGTGAGAATAACTGATATATAACAACTTACATCAACTTACAAAATGCAGACTTCATTGTTTACTGTCATAAATCTTAAGTGTGCAAGGATTGCATTTCCATTCACCATATATTGATTTATAATACTTCGAAAATCAAGGGTTGCCATAAAATTCGAGTACATCGTTTCACAAAATAAAGCGGTAAAACTCACCAGTATCAGGGCAGCGTTGTGAGTTCGATATGACTTTGACCTTCACCCAAGTGTTTTGGACGGGGATGAAATTGTTTTGACCTTTTGCCGAAAAAAGCTCTATTGCTTTATGGACATCAAATATAGAGACCGTTCACTAAAATGCATCGTTCGCGTTGGTAAAATTTATTGGAAAAAATGTGTGTAAAAGTTAAAAAGAATGTGTTTAAAAATAAGCAGAAGTAAAAATAGAAAAAAATATCCTAAGAATCGTCAGCACGGATAATATTTTCTTCCTCTTGTTCTTTCTGGATTGTTTTGAATGTTTTCTAAATTATATTGTCATCGAATCACCTCTATTGTTACCAGGTAAATACTTTTATCCACGATCTCCCCTAGAATTATTGGGAAACGACAGCTGGAGAGCGCTGTAGCAGCATTGCTCGATATAGCTTTTGCCTTGTTTCCAATCGATGGTCGTATAACATCTCCAAGTGGACCGCTTTTGTCAACGAAGCATAAAGACTATTTTTATTTGCAGTGTGTCCAGTGTTATTTTAGAACCGGGAAATAGTTCCCATTAAAATAACAAAGCGGAGTTCACCTGTAATTCGGACAGAAAAAAAACATGGCAAAGGGGGAATTGTCTTCAACGATGAATGATGTGGCCACGATTAGCAAAACATGCAAGGAATTAATACTGCAGTGTCACTCGTTTTATAGAAACCTGAATATAATGCGTTTTCGAAACTCGTGATGAATTTTCGCTACAAGTATTGCATGATTTCATTCATGCTGTTTCCTCCCTCTTTGCATAAAATGGTACGAATATATAGCCACAATGTCTGCCGAGCATTAATAGTAAATCATTTTTCCTCATGCAGACTGACAATTCATGCTATGGTTAATAGTAAATCATTTTTCCTCATGCAGACTGACAATTCATGCTATGGATACTCACTGTGATATCCCGTGTGTAATATATGTCACTGCCCCTGAAATTTTCGACACCCAAGATATCACATATAATTTAATAATTATATTAGTTATGAAGTTCAACAATGACTAGTTCAAACAAATAATTACAAAACAATCTTATCAACTATGTATAAATATGTATTCGAAATTTCATTATATTTTATATGAATATATACATTCTTCAAATCTACGGTGATAGCATTGTACCATATGTCTCATATACTAGTGTGGTAATGAGGCATGTCTCTATAATATCGACATTTCTGTTAATAAATAATCATTTTATGTTGCCATGTCTGTAAATTATACTCTTGTAAATATGTTACTGGGGCCAAAAGGAAGACAGCAATAGCTATTTTGGTCCCTCAGTTTCAAACTGTTCTCATATAATACCAGTTGATAAGTTATCCTATGTGAATACATAGTCTTATGTTTGTGTTTGAAACTGAATAAACATGATCCTATCCTATCCTATCCTATCCTAATCTCTGTAAAGGGAGGGATACAATGCACTTATGTAACCATTAGGCACCAGCCTAGCAATGAATCAGCCTATATCAAATTTACCTGCCGTTGTATTTCTCTTACTCAAACCCCTGAGGCGAGGACGCATTAATTCAAACGTTCGGTATGATGAAAGTCTTGCCTCGTTATGATAGTAAAGAAGTGAGCGAATGGAACACGGTATGACGAATTTTTAGGTTGCTCTATGATAACATTTCCTACATGTTCATCATGACAGCCCAACAAGCAGGCACCAAGGACTCTTGTAGGAACTTTTGGTTATCTTTTTTGGGAACTACAACCTCATGGAAACCATCTATCATTCGCGAAAACAGATTATTTTCGATCTGTATCATGTGGTGCTCATATATGTACTTGGCTAACGCCAATGGATTGTGAGAATAACTGATATATAACAACTTACATCAACTGCAGACTTCATTGTTTACTATCATAAATCTTAAGTGTGCAAGGATTGCATTTCCATTCACCGTATATAGATTTATAATACTTCGAAAATCAAGGGTTGCCATAAAATTCGAGTACATCGTTCCATAAAATAAAGCTGAAAAACTCACCAGTATCAATGCAGCGTTGTGAGTTCGATATGGCTTTGACCTTCACCCAAGTGTTTTGTACGGGGATGAAATTGTTTTGACCTTTTGCTGGAAAGAGCTATATTGCTTTATGGACATCAAATATAGAGACCGTTCACTAAAATGCATTGTTCGCGTTGGTAAAATTTAAAAGAAAAAATGTGTGTAAAAACTAAATAGAATGTGTTTAAAAATAAACAGAAGTAAAAATAGAAAAAATATCCTGAGAATCGTCAGCATGGATTTAAAAAAAATTGTTGCTAATATTTTCTTCCTTTTCTTCTTTCTGGATTGTTTTGAAATTTTTATAAATTATATTGTCATCAAATCACCTCTATTGTTACCAGGTAAATACTTTCATCCACGTTCTCCCCTAGAATTATTGGGAAACGACAGCTGGAGAGCGCTGTAGCAGCATTGCTCGACATGGCTTTTGCCTTGTTTCCAATCGATGGTCGTATACCATCGCCAAGTGGACCGCTTTTGTCAACGAAGCATAAAGACTATGATTAATTGCAGTGTGTCCAGTGTTATTTTAGAACCGGGAAATGGTTCCCATTAAAATAACAGCGCGGAGTTCACCTGTAATTCGGACAGAAAAAATAGCAAAGGGGAAACTGTCTTCAACGATGAATGATGTGGCCACGATTAGCAAAACATGCAAGGAATTAATACTGCAGTGTCACTCGTTTTATAGAAATCTGAATATAATGCGTTTTTGAAACTCGTGATGAATTTTCGCTACAAGTATTGCATGATTTCATTCATGCTGTTTCCTCCCTCTTTGCATAAAATGGTACAAATATATAGCCACAATGTCTGCCGAGCATTAATAGTAAATCATTTTACTCATGCAGACTGACAATTCATGCTATGGATACTCACTGTGATATCCCGTGTGTAATATATGTATGTATAGTAGCTACACATGCATTGTGCTATATTGTGCTATTCGTTCCACGAGTTTGTCGTGTATTAAATGAGTACTGATATATCATATATTCGACGCCGACGTGCACACGAACGAACTAAACGCTGCTTCAATATGCATAATTGTTTCGCATGGAGGATGTTCTTTAAGAACGTAATGGCATAATATCATGATATGAGGGTATTTACATGCCCCTTGCACTCAGCACAATAGTGCGAATTCCGCGTATCGCAGGAATCTTCCAGGAATGCATAATGTCTCTGGCATTGCCATGCGAGGTCATTCCATTGGTGGATGCCGGATATACATGTACGTTCAATGTTTTATGCATAGGTAGCTGCACTGTAAAACAGATTTCGGCGCAAGTACCTTGTACTGTTCCATAATAATACTCGTACACTGAAAACATATCATTTAGTCCGTTTAGCACCTAGTGAATCTCTATTGAATATAGAAGGACAAGTAGCAGAAGTTACTTAGGTCAAAGATATAAAGATGAAAACAGACGGATCAGGGTAACATGCTTGCACAAAAACATTGCATCCTAATTCAATGTCTATACCTTTATTGAAATTCTTAGTTTATTCTCATTGATTCAAGAAGGAACAAAATATTCTATATATTCATTGAAAATTATTGTGATTCGTGTGAAACACTTTCTGGCAAAATTTAGGTATTTTGTTCAAACAATTGCAGAACACAGTACATGTAGTTTTTTTGTATATTAGTATATCATAGTTATAAGATATTTAAATAATTGGAGGCAAAACCTACATTTGCTAGGCCTCAAGAGTAAAATAATCATTTCCCAGACAAGCTTATCTGTTCCAATTAGACAGACAGTGCCTGTGGAGAAAACATTGAACCAGTTCCATGCCAAATCACTTGAGAAGTGTCGACAACATGACAATTACGAAATCCCAATATATTCCTACCAAGAGTTCCAGACAGCCGTCTAGTGCCACTTGCACCAACCAAACCTTTCGAGGGTCATTTTCCTACAGTGGATAACCCCCGAGCGACCATTTTATGTATTGTTGGCCCCCATAGAGACCCTGTATTACTGTTCTCTAACCTGAGGGTCACGCGCATATTGTTACCCCGTCACTGGTCGAGAACCGATGGTCCCAAATTTTCTGACATTGCGTGGTAACAGTACAATGTAGCCAACGAATTTCCGGGATTCACGATTTTTCCCCCTCGATTTCAGTACATACTAGTCGATGTCCAACAAGGGAAAAGCACATGTACCAAGGCCCGGCATGTTCTGCGCTGTCGGTCTAATTTTTCTGTATCTCTGGCTTTATATGTCATGTTTATGGAATTTGTTGTGGATCAATCACCCAACATATATTCGATGGCTATACTCATTCAACTCTTGTTCAGGAGATAAACATGGTAAATGTGAATGTGGTTGTTTGTCTTAAGTATTGATATGTGTTAATTTTATGTCATCTATAAAAGCCAACAATTTTATCGGCAAATCTGATCAAAGTTTAAACATGATTTTGCCCATTTTGTGCTTTCATTGACAATTATTTTCCCTAACTCCTATGTACAGTAGATACTCAATAAATTCACATGAAAAACCATAAACTGATTATCCCACTTTTAAGTGGCGTTTGAAGCAATAATCACTTATAGAATTGACAAAATGTATTTATTCTGCAGTAGCTTTGTTTTGTCTATAGAATGAGAAATCGTAAAAATTTGGGTCTGAAAATGTGTATTACGTGCCTAAATTGAGTTGCCAAATCAATATTCAAACTCGGGCCAGTCAATCTTTTCCTCCAATCGGCCCGCGTTGAGGGCGAGTTCTACACATAGTCTCATGACGTCATTGGTATTTGTCTAGATACTGTGGCAACCGGCAATGTAGGCAGGCCGATCATTCTCTATCCGCTGTTTTCATGCACGATTAACTGCAATTTTCTGATTATCTGGTGTCAGAACTGTGCATATTTCCTATATATTCCCGATCATCTCGAGATGTACTTTCAAGTTTGCGTGACAAACAAGAATGCTAAATTTGGCTGTTTTTAAAATTGATTCCAACTTAAACAATGATACACTTAATTTAACACATAGGCGAAAAATAAACTCCAAGAGAAAAGTGTGTAATTGGATATTCTGAAAGAATAAGAAAAAACACTTTCTCGAAAGTTTGGCTTGCCTTATCTGGCAATAAGAAAGCAGCGTTTTGATATTCCTGGGAATTCTGCGGTCGAGTTGTTATCACCCAACAGCAAGCCGCAATATGCACATGATAAGAATACCGATCTATTTTATGTATGCCAACAGAAGCAGCTTGTTGCAAACTCCCGAATCAAACAAAATTAGTTAGGGATAGGGAAATCGATGCCAGTCTGTATAATTATATGGTGTCTACACTTATCTGGTGTGAACAGGTGAATGTAAGTATCAATCTACTACCACCAATACATCCAGATTGTGATGATGCTAATAACAAACGTATATTACAACATTTTGCAATAGAAACAAAGCCCGACCAGTTTATTCAAAGAGATATAGATAATCGTATTTCCGTTCACTGGCAACTCAGCGGACTGTCGGTGAGTGACATCATACCCGCCAAGTTCTAATCGCACCACCCAAACAGTTCTCCAACTGGATGAAACACCAACGCACTAATATAATAATATTTATCACGTCATTTTTGGCATGACAAACAAAAAGAATGAATGAGTACCGGTATGTAGCGCGTGGCATAAACTTCCATAATTTGACAGCTTCTTGGTGCTTATTTACGAATGGGCGTAAGACAGATGAAAGACAAAATGAATTAAAATGAATTAACTAGTATTCATTGACTTAACTCAAGAATAACAAACAATAATTCAACATAGCATAAAAATACATAATAAATAATACACATAGACTCATTAGTCTTTATGTTGTTGTTATCTCCAGTGTTATTGAGGTGATGAATTAACGCGATGATGCTGACGTGATGAATGGGATCATTATATGATGTATTTGTATCACACCTCAGCTGATTTGATTAATGAATATTACCGGATAACTCTGGCGGTATATTGCAGTGACATTGACCCCACGGCCTTTCCGAGAAAGATTGCTTTGATGAGGGTATTGTTGATGTGTTGTATTACTATATATATATATATAATCTTGATATCGAAGTACCGTCACCAAAGGAGAATCATTCCCTGTAAGTGTAATGAGTGTTACACGGATAATAATCCAGTTGTATTGGTGGTAATAGGTTGATATCTATCTTACATGTAATTACACATGACACTGGACCTGTTCAGTGTTGTACTACGTATGTTCATTACATCGTAAGAAAATTCACACTAAGATGCGCGGCGATGCACATTTTCCAATGATTGAAGATGGCACCTAATTTGATTTATATTCGATTGTGCATGCATACCATATCAATTGATATCTTGACAGAACATGGGCCGTTCTGAAATGAATGTACTAATAGTCAATCAAGCAGTTGCCAATAAAATGTGAGCTTGTTCATTTCTTACATGTATAGATAGTAGGTTTTATTGATTATTATTAGAATCAGGTTTTTCTGATGTTGATCCTAACTCCAGTTTCACTATTAAAATCATGTTAAGATGAATATGTGGAATGTGTAGGTGAATGGGATATATAGCAAATTATGCATACCTTTATATACGCCGCTCGTTCATTGATAAAATAATACATTGCGAGATTCATACCATCTGTATAATCAACATCATTATTTTACCCGCACGACAAGCATTAGTTTTGAAATCATGTCGATTATATAAACATTATAATCATTAATTCATTTTCAGTATCACATTATACCAGTGTCTAGAACGATGTTATTATGTGAAACATGATTCTTTATGCATACACCATAAATACATTATACAGTTGCAATTCCTGGTAAACCAGGCGATGGGGAGTTGAGTAATGTGTGCTTATTTCTCCATGATTGTTCTCAAATATTTCAGACATTGTGCTACCATATGACACTTAGTAGTACCATTGTTTGGTTTCGTATGTCAATCATAAGTAATCGACACCACGTGCTCATTACTGTGTTCTATCTAAAACAATATCCAGGGTAAAATCAAACGGCCCCAGACACCAACTCCGATAGAAAGTGCATAAAACGTCAAACAAAATTCATTCCAAATAACTTCCTGTTGAAATCATGACAGTTACGAAAGACCTATATTTTCCTCCCAAAAGTTGCAGGCAGCCGTCTAGTGCCACTTTCAAAGCACGTCATCCAAATACTTCAAAGGTCGTTTTCCTACAGTAGATAAACCCTAAGCCACCATTGTATACGTATTATGGCCCAACCATAGATATCGTGTATTACTGTTCTCTAACCCGAGGGTCACGCGCCTATTGTTAGCATGTGACTTGTCGAGAACCCAATCGTCCCAAATTTTACTTGCATTGCATGGTAACAGAGATAACGACTTAACCGACATACTCCTAGGAATCCCTAAATCTGCTTCGAATTCGCCAGTGATCAGTCGACGTCCCACAAAAAAAGTACATTCACCAAGACCCTGCATGTTCCGCACTGTCCATCCGTTATTTTGTTATCCCTAGCCGTGATGTGGCACAATATGCATTTGTTATAGTTGGCCAGCATATATTCGATGTCCATGTATCTATTGTACATCAATGTTGTATACATGTATACGACAAGGTAGCTTTCTATCATGATAATTGAAAGTTTGAAAAATTACAGTTGAAAATTATGTGATATTGTATATAATGGAACGGAGAAAGTACAAAAAAGATTGATTCAAAAGATCGAATTGCCTTGTCGGTCAATACGATTGCAGCGTTTTGATATTCCTGGGAATTTCGCGGTCACGATGTTATCATCCCACGGCAAGCTGCGGTGGGTACATGATATGAATACCCATCTCTTGCAGTTGTGCTTGATGTGTGTAAGTCCTAAGCATAAGAAGCTTGAGAAAAAAAAATAGATCGAGTGTCTTTGGTCCATCCGAAATTAGCGCGGCATGGGAAAACGAGTTCAGTTTACTATAGTAACTGAAAGCTGGTACTGTGATGTCTGCGTTTGGCCAAGGCATGTTAGTCAGAGCCAACAGTTTTGGTGTTAACATCTACTGTGTATGCGTTCGACTTTATATCGGACCTATACACTTACTTTGAAACAACACCGACAGGCACATCTCAAATTGGATGGAGCGCCAACGCACTGAATATAATAAGAAAATATTCTCTTCAATTGTCATTCATTTTCTGCACGCCATTTCGGGTTAGGAACGATGGGGGCAAGAACGTTTATGTAGCTCGTGAAACGAACTCGTCTTCGAAGTTTGACAGCTTCATGTGTCTTATTAAACACACGGGAGACAGATGTGACTGGATATGAACGATTAATGGGCACTTAGAGATATAACTCATGTCTTCAATCAACAATAATGTAGCTTAACATGAACACACAGAATCGTTAATTTACATGTCATTATTATCAACATTGTTTTTTTCCGATTTATGTGATGGATTAATCCCCTGCTCTAAGCAGTAGGAACGTTCCATCTAGGAAAGTGTGATGATGTTAACATAACAAAAACGAGACCACTACATGATGTAATAATTATTGCTTCCCCGACCTTATCTAATCATATCCTTAACGCCTTGACATCGATAGCCTAAGGTCTCGCGTGGCATAACCTGGACGAATATTTAGCTAATAACTACTATAGCTCGATGCCGTCATAATTCCGTAGGCTACCCGCGGACTTCCCTAGACAGATTGACTTTGATGTGGGTATTGTTGACTTTTTACTAATCTTGGTATTGAAGTAACATCGCCAAGAGACGTCATTTCCTGTAAATGTAATGAATGTTGCACAGACCATTGTCACGGGCATCATGTATATTACATGTAATTACGTATAACGCTGGACCTGTTCTTTGTTGTATTTTGTCAGGAAAATCCATACTCTGATGTTAACAGCTATGCGTTTGATTTGATTTATATTCACTTGTACATGTATACTATATCAGTTTTTACATGGACTGAACACGGGCCGTTTCTGGGAGTAAATGCGGGAGATGTCAAACATGCAGTTGCCGATAAAACAAGCAGTTGTCAATAGATATGTTATCTTATTTAGTTGGTTCAAATTGTAGCGATGCGATGTTTGAAAATCAGTTTTGATTTCGCCTCCCATAACGGAATGATAGAGCACGCCTGAGTAGTGATTTTCGATATATTTCGACTTTTGCACTCGATTCCATATTCAGCTTCGACATAAAAATATCATATTAGAAAAATGCTTGACATTTGTATTATGTAAATGGGATATAAGGCAAAATATACATGCTTTTACCTAAGCCGCTAAAATCAAACTGTACTTTTGATATTCCTATCATCATAAACAACGGACACCATATCATTGACCAAGGTCAAGCCTTCATCACTGGAATCTATGATTATAGCCTACTTATCATTATTTCATTATCAGTATCACAATAAACCAGTGTTTGGAACGTTGTAACCGCGTAAAACATGAATCTTAATGTACATATTTAGTACTACATGTATATTTATATGACAACATAACTACCAATTGAAAAACGGATGGAATTTATTACACACAATGGTCAACAAATGAATATTCCATATACATGCCATTCTTCGACTGACACAGTGTTACAATTACCGCCAAACCGGGTGATGACTGATGGGGAGTCTGGGAGACTGCATAATAATTCTCCATGATAATCATCACGTATTCTGAAACATTGTGCAACCATTTGACAACTATTAATACCGAGACATGGTTTCCGATGTCAATCTTAAGGAATCGACACCACCCGTTAATTTTTGTGTACCATTATTAATAACAACACTTCCAGTGCATTCGATTCAACTTCCAAGTATTACAGTCGTGACGATGGATTCCCGTCTCTTCGTCGTATCGCCATATTCATGTCGTCTTGATTAGTCGTTAAATGGATATTTGGTAACCCGCAATTTATTATTGATTTTGTGGCGGTGGATGTCGATGCAAACCTCTTCCATGGATCATTTTTCGGAAGTAAGATACACAGGAAGTTCCGACAGATAAACATCACACTTAGCGTTCTCTTGTACATGGCACCTCTTAACACTCGGCACATATCACGGGGTTTGAATCTTCGGAAAACAGAAACGGGACGAGAATAAATGCATGAACTAAACATAGTATTTGGAACCAGAACACGGTATCCCTCCCCCCCCAATGAAAAAAAAACTGTATCTCTCAATATAGCTATGTTTGCGTTGATAGTTCGGCTATATTTGTGTATGCTGTGATTATATATTGATATAATGACGATATAATAACGATCAAGAAATACAACACAAAAGTGAAGACACATGTTCCATTCTGTGTCACTCCATGCTATAACGGGCACGTATCTGATTTCATTGCTTCGAAGTGGTCTTTTTTCAAAGAACCAAAAAATCAATTATGAATATTATTCATGTGTCTGGTGTTTGTGTCTGCAATTACATGTATATACTTTGAACACGATCTATTACCAGAAATTGTTGTTGCCGACACCACGTGGTTGTCGTGGGTCGTTTATCTCAATGCATGCCACTTCTGGTTGTAGCTGTTTAGCCCTGGACGGATTTCAATGACATATGACAGACATTGATTTGTGACCCCCGCGGGCCACAGAGCATTGTTTGGTTTGTAGTGAAACATGCTGCGCGTCAGCTGTGGCAAAATATTGCTCATTGAATCCTTTTTGAAAAACATGGTGCACGAGTATCATTTATCCCTTGGATTTAATGTCGTATCAAATGTTAACTGTTAAGGCAATACATATATATCAAAACGCATATAAAATATAGACTGACTTATATATCTGAGACGCTTCAATTACTTTGAAACAACATCAGCGGCATATGAGGTTTTATTGCCTCAAAAACGCGATTTCCGTATATCACATTCAATACTGCCTTTTCTTTTTACTCGACACAACCACTATGTATAGCTCATAGTACCGTGGCCTACAAATTAATACCCACAGGAATGTGATAATTTAGTCCTTGCAAATTGTTTTGATATTCACTGCACACATGTAAATAGTGATTTGGATATGCGTTATAATACAGATCGGGAAGCTTTGTGGAGTATTCACTCAATGTAAACACTCTCACCAAGGACACAAGTGCCTGCCTCTCAGGCTCAATATCCGACTCAGTTTAGATACTGACAAATACTGCCCGGGTCTATCAGGCTTATGAAGTCGCACTTATTTACACTGTTCGCACAGTTTGTTCAGCTACAGTCTCCCGGCCGGCCCGGCCTACCACACATGGGAGGAAAACTATCATCAATTTTGGCGACTTGGGCTGGATTAACACAGTTTAAAGGATGAAGGGTTGAACACCGAGACATGATCGATAACGAACTCAAATGAACAGAGCGTTCGCATGCGGCAGCCACGATGTATCACTGATGATAGCCCGACACTTTATTGGAGAGATACGTGGAGAGAAAGAAGCAGAGTAGAATCTGCGCGAAAAAGATGCAGCCTGCATCCACGAGGAGGAACACACAGTGTTGAGCCAGCCAAGTGAACAAGCGGGGTCTCTCTCTCTCGCACACTCACACAAACCTCAGTCCTTCAGTCCGTCCGTCCACACTGGAGCCAGCCCAGCCAACTAGCCAGCCACCTCGATCGCAGCGCGGCCGCCCACCCGCCCATTGAAAAAGTTGTCGGCTCGCCAAGCCCTGCAGAACGGCGAGAGTTCCTCCTACTACTTTACTGGCCACGAACCCACCGACACTGCCCGGGAGAGGAGAAAAGTTTGTTTTGAAGAGCTTCTTGTTGTCAGTCAAGTTATCATGATGTTCTCTCGGTATGGGGCCTTTTGTACTGACGAGTGTTTAGCTTTGGACTCGAGTTTTACGCGCCTATGAAGTCAGCCAGGAGTCGACATGATTTCATCGTCACCACCTCAAAGTCATCCCCACCAACGGTTTCACTCGGATTTTTTCCTGTTTTCAAACCCACGGCAAAATCGATTACACATTCGTCGATAGATAAGGAAGTTTAAGGTGGTTGCCTGGCTGGCTTCTGTTGTTCATACACAGATGTGCATAGCAAGCTTGTGTAAAATGTTTCTGTGGATGTACGCACTGAGAGCTGGTTAGCAGCCAAAGTCATCACAATCACTCGAGCGCTGCACCTGTGTACAGAACCTATAATGTGGCTGTTATGTGGATTCATTCGTCAATATGGATAATACCAGAGGATTACACTGATAGCTACACCACGGATGAGAGGAAACACCATGGGGTATCTACAGGGGATAACGAGTATTCTATTCCTACTGGAGTACATGTGTATAACCGCCCTGGCACAGGAGGTCATCAAGCTGGGAGTCATCCTCCCCTACGACGACAACGAGGTACTCTGGTCATTGCCCAAAGTCAAGGGCGGGATCACCTACGCCATTGACACGATCCACAACAGGTCAGATCTCTTGCCGGGTCACACGATAGAAGTCACATACGGGGATTCCATGTGCTCGGAGACGTATGGACCGCTAGCTGCTATAGATATGTACTACCAGAAGAAGGCGTACGTGTTCCTGGGTCCAGGGTGCGACTACGCTCTTGCACCTATTGCCCGGTTCTCCCCTCATTGGAACATCCCCGTGATAACTGCTGTCGGCTTCGTTAGGGCCTTCTCGGACAAGGTGACCAACTTCAAGCAGCTGACGAGGATCGGTGGCTCCTACAGTGACCTAGCCTCAGCGCTCTCAGATGTCCTTCAGCAGTTCAACTATACGAGGGTGGGACTCATCTACAACGAGAACCAAGGGAATCGGGGTCCGGAGGGTAAGACGGCGTGCTACTTCGTCATGGAGGCGATGTACTACAAGTTAAGACAACAGCTGGGCAGGAAATACCCAGGGGAGGACGTCTGGTACAAGCCTTTCGATCCAAGGGCCGAGCCTAGCGAAAACTTAGACAACATCACTGGCATCATGAAGGAGGCCCAGGATAATGCAAGAAGTAAGCGATCATGGGGGTTTTGAACAGCGTAGATATGCCTGGGTCGGCACACACCAGGCAGCTTCGAGCAAAAGGTCTCCGGTGTTCAGATCATATTGCGATGATGGTCAAATGGCTAACCGAGTCGTACAAGTAATTAGGCTAGTCATGAGCGTGTTATGTGTCAATCTGCTGGTGGATCGTCCTTGGCTCGTCCTGTGTATTATTCTAGGTGGCCAGTAAAATCACACCTTGTTCTACAATTAGTAGGTCCATTATCAGGCGTTGATGTCGAGTATCGCAAGCCTGCGCCCATTTCGCTGCTAGTTATAATCCCATGGGAGTATTAGTTAGGACGTAGTATATGTAATGGCATCGGGGGAGACTAATGAAGTGGGCAATACTTGTATGCTTGCCTTTTGTTTTTTCTTGTGTGTCTGATCATCACTGATCGGTGATATCCAAACAGTGGGCAAGATTGCTATATACGTATTCCCTATACTATAACAAAATATATAATTATAGCCTGCTGATATGGGTTATCATCTTTCATCGTACGTCGCATGTGTATTTCATATCATTTCGTAAGTTCAATAACGAAGTAAATGACTCATAATGATGAATGTGAATAACGAATAATAGTATATACCGCGATAACTTGCTACTATTTTTCTTTTAGATATATTATTGAGTGCGTGTTAATTTGCGCTCTATTTATGGCATGAATAGATTTCCCCTGTCATTGAAGCGTGTTTTGATTTCTGGAGAGATTGCACTTTAGCGATTCAATGCCCCATACACGGAATGTTCGGTATTTGTTTGTTTTCAGGCTTCGGTATATAATAAAATCGGTAACGTTGAGTTGCTAAAGGACTGATAGACGGGTCGTCGAAAGTCCTTCGCTCCGTTGAACAATTTTACGCCTGCGATGAATTCCGAGGAGTGTTTTAAAAATATAATAATAGGCCTGTGGGTTAGACGAGGTTGCCTCCGGAGGCAGTCGACCATGCTAAGTCTATTGCCATCGTAAATTAAGATGTGGCATCGTGCGTGTCATTGCAGTCAATTTTGTTATGTATCGTAGGCGTTAGTGCGTGTCTTATATCCGTCTTTAAAATTGACGTTTCAAGATAAACATTTTTTTCTCCGAAAGATTTATTTGTTGAAGAAAATGCAGATTGCGCAATGGGTAGAAAGATGCCACCAGTGTTACCCGCGCCATACAAATAAGAGATTGTTATTCGCCAGTGATCACGAAATCAACAGACTATTCGCGGAAGTGAATGACAGATCCTATCATTTAATGACCGTTTATGTGGTTGATAGAGTATCTTTTATGTCCATGATAACCGTCGAAAACAAATAGATGAAACACCATATAACAGTCAGAATTCACACGTCGATTTGTCGGCAAACAAACGCAGCGGTTAACTTAGTTACTGGTATGACAAATATAATATACCAATAGTAATACATCACAATATGGATATTCTGCAAGATATCGCTTGAAATTTCTTAACAATAGTGTATCTAATATCTAACATTCGTCAACTGATCACACACCGTCCAGTATTTGCGTGTGATAAATGGGAATCAATGTCGAAATAAGAGAAAGAAAGATCTGATGATCTCACATGAGTTGCCATTTGATATCATATTATGAAACGTGCCTCTGAGAGGCCCACTAAAGAGGGAAATCTATTGGCGTGTTTCATGAATATAATATCAAATGTCAGATAATGTGCGATAATATCATCATGTGATGTGTGTGCTAAAACAATGAGGACTTTAGTCATTTTTTTTTTATTTACGCCCATCACACGTACTTGTCGCTAATTGCCGTCATTATATAACAGTAAGCAAGAGTTTGCTATAAGCTACAACGACCACTTACGTAATGATATAATGCATGCACAAGTATTTTATGTAGGCCTATTGCTATTTCACAAGTGAAAATCAGCGTGCTGACTGAATATCGAGAATATCACATGGTGTTATTGCATCGAATAGCTATGATAACAAAGGCGCCATGTGATAGATACATATTATCGCATTGTATATTGAAACAAAAAAACACAAACCGCAATCCAGCAAATCCACAGTCGTCACTATGGCTCATTTACATTCATATCATGCCTTTACCTCTCATAATTGAGACAAATCTGCACTAATGTCGCCCTGCTCAGTTTGCAATTTCCCCTGCAATATTTTATACTGTTATGCAGAGATTTGGATTTATGCCAATGCTTGGAACAATATGCATCATGTGACGAGACATTAGTTTGAAATTACGGACGCTTGTACGACGCTAAATTTATACAACGATAATTACACGCTATTGAAGGTCTAATACATTCAGTGTACGCGGATGTGAAGCATATATCACGAGCTATATTTATCGGTGCTCACATCATGAAACTACAGGAAATGAAATTCGACTGTATATCTAGACAAAATGTTGGATTGACATTGTTGAGTTTGGTGAGAGTTTTTGCATCCACACGGAAATTAACCGATCATTATAAAATCCAAGCTCCTAACTGCATTATTTTCATCATGCGGATTATTGAGTGACGCCCAACAGCACGTACACAATAATAATGATGAGTAAAATAAATGTACATTTTGGAAGGTCATAGGCTATGTACGTGTATCCGTTCAGTTTCATTTGCTAGAAACTGATGAGTGGTTTAAAACTAAAGGCGATTTTGCTTCTCGGCTTCTCTACGACACATAATGACTAAAATAGCACCAGTGTGATATATATATATATATATTATAGCACTCCTCACTGACGTAATGTGATAAATAAACATGATTAATTGTATATTGAATGATGAAGTATAGACGTACTACTAGATGTAGTCAATTTGTCCGGAAGTAAAACCTCTATCACAGTGATTCTATCTTCCCGTAAATATTTGTGGTGAATAATATGATTGAACATTTCAATCATATTTTCTCTGTTTCTCTGAGATTTTGAGCTCTCTCTCATCCATGATTTTCAATATATTGACGATTTGGTGTGATTAATTCCAAAAGAAGAGGCGCATACTTCAGCTTCACCCGACGGCACTTATCTTCTGTAGAACGATTCCATCAGCTTCGTCCACATTCCATCAAACGGAAAAACACAGCACTCCTTGTGTAAACAACAGTTGCGCAAGAGAGCACAATCTTCCCAAATTCACACCCCATATAGCACACAGGCAGATTGTTTCCAGAGCATCTTTGGCAGGGAATTCTTGAGGAATTACAGGGTCCAATATGGATTGTAAGGGTCCCGCGATGCTGTGTGCAAGAGGGAATTGCGTAATGAGAAAGTGGCTTAACCTCGTGCATCATTAGTATTGATAAATTTACATTGAGAAAAAAAGTTGAAAATTCTCCGTTAAAGTCATAAAAGATTCAATGCAATCGATCCCGCACGAGTTCTTCATGGAAACACTGATGATCTGGTGCAAGTTTTTTTCTGTCCTTTACACGCGCATCCATCCGCACAATGCGGCTTTGAGAGATCCCTTGATATTTCCTCCCTGTGATTTTCTCACCCCATTGTGTGCCTATTTTTGCAAGAACACGTTGCAGAATAGAGAAATCGTGTCCATGTCTTCTTCCCGTCGTGTCTCCCTTGATTATTACAAAAATGGGCAGCCGTTTCTGTCCCACAAACAGCCACAGATGTGGCCTCAGATTTATGTAAACACCGGATTCTGTTACATTCCTGGCAATTACAAGGGCATTACCAAGGCTTAACGACCTGGTCTTCCTATAAATAAAGCAAACTGTTGGTGTTGCACACGTCGTTACACAAGTTTAAATCAGATCATGTCAAAACAAGCCACTGCTATTCTCTAGAGAACAACAAGAGGATAGCAATTTGTATTTACATTGTTTGTTGAACATAATTTTTTATGATATTCATGACGAATAGGTGTTTAGTCAGGGGTGTGAAAATATGTTTGTCTGCATATATACTGTGCTCCCACAAAAGAAGTATTTTGTACCACTGATGTGTACATGTATTTCCACAACCAAGATTACCAGATAAAAGTTGTGTTTGATTAGATAACGTGACTAATATTATTTTCAACATTTTGATCCTATTATTATGTACATGTGTTACTTTTGTTTTCAGGAAAGATAAGGATTAAAATTGCCATGCGAAAACACCGTATCTCTGGATACATATAAGTATCATGATAACATGTAATTGAAGAATACATCATACAAAAATGTACCTGAACGGTGGCAACAGTCCAGACAGCACAGCTTGAGCTGTCCAAAATACAACTGTTGCCAGTCAGATGTCAACAGGATAATGTCAGTCATTTGGCTTCACAGCTTTAATGTTGTTTGCACAGTGGCCAGTCACCCAGAGCCATTTTCAATAAAAGTCCAGTGTCTGTCAAAGGCGTTTCTCGACTGCCACAGTGTGACACAGTCCAACTGAGCATTCCACTTGCAAAAACTTACCAACGCATGGGCCATGCCATGAGGAAAGATCGGAATTAATAAAGCCATTTGTTCAAATAATCTCCACTCCAGTCAAGGATCGCTAAGTGCTAGGACAGGACATGAGGATTCATTAGGGAAGCGAGGTGGGGCGCTTGAGTCTCGAATGTGCAGGGCAGAAAAATGCAGGGGATTGTAAATTTGTACAACTTAATGGCCTCGACTGGAGTCCTCGGCGTGCGAGGCAAGAGGGCGGGCCACAGAGAGGCCGAGTTTGTTATGCTGAGCAAACAGCAATATCCCCAAGTAGCACCGTGCGAACGAACGAAAGGAAACTGGAGAATGTTGCAGTTGCAAGCACCGATTTTGTCACACTTCACAATCGCATATTGCAAATGGAGCGACGATAAGCGAACGATTGGAAATGGCTGTTGTGTGTTCATGACTGAGGGTGTAGGTCTAAATGCAGTGGACATGATGAATATTTCATCATCCATATTGCATTGATGTCGTCAAGAAACTTTAATAACTTTGTAGGCCGACGTATTGTATATTATCGATATGTGCGTGATTGCTTCACAAATAGTTGACAATTTGATTCCTGCGAGCAACTGATTATATTTCCTCACATTATTTCTATCACACTGGCGTGTATAGTCCGATGTATTTGGGTTGTTGAGTCACGTTCAGATAACCCTAGGAGACCCGTCGCGTCGTGGGAACCAGATTGTCGGGCTAATGTTTCTATTCGCTTTCACAACCTGGAGCTTCAAAAGAAACTAAAATTGCATTCGCGTGAAAGAAACCATTCCTGCATTGTCGATAAAACTGTCAAGGCTTGTGATTCAACGGAATAAAAAACCATAATGGCTTACAATTATAGCTGTCATTGCCCGGTGCGTTACGAGCACTTTCATATCATTGCTTCATTGTGAGTTGATACGAATTGGGTCGATAGTGCAGCAAAAATGACGCTGTGAGAACGCGTGCCAAATGGCGACTTTATTGGGGAATTAAATAAAATGATACGGTAAAAAGCTGCGTCGAGAGACTATAAATTCGTGGCATTTAATGTCTGCCGAAAGTTGGTGGGATTCATTCGTACAAAGTGCTTCAAAATGTGAAGTGGTCATACACTTTTACTGTGGACGAAAACCTCTTGTACAAAATATATATCACAGTCAACAAGATCCTAGCCGTTCAATGTAGTAAACAATGGCTAACGATGTTGGTTAAACAAAAGTTTGAAATTAAATATCCATGCATGCGTCGTCCATATTTTGAATTGGCAGATATTTCCATATATTACAAGGTACATGTAGTAAAAGGACTCTGACAACTGGATTTGGGATAGGTTAATTTCATCAGTTGGTTCAAAAGAGAATGTAACTCTAGATCTATATGAGCAATTGTAGCTCTGTGAGTGTGTAGAGATAATCACAAAATTCCTAGCGTTTCTTGAAGTGTAAAAGTTTAAAACACTTGAAGTCCAGGAAATAATCTTTAGCGTTGTTTTTTAATTAGTGCAATCGAGATAACGCCTGCGTAAGTGCTTGTAAATGTATATATGCGCATATATAAAATACAAAGACCGACTCTCGAAAGGTTTCCTTTCTGTCTGTAACTGTATTAATAGTCCACATCCGTTCTATTTTCAGTTATCGTGCTGTGTGCCGGGCGTGAGTCAGTCAGAGACATAATGTTAAAGGCTGCAGATATGGGCTTCAACAACGGCGAATACGTCTTCTTCAACATCGACCTGTTCGGCAGGTGAGGTCTCACGCCTTCCGTCTCTGATCTCGGGCAGAATCATCCATTGCTAAATCTTGTTGATATTTGGTGAACGTTATTTTCTTGTCGTCTCCGGATATTCATTAGCCGTTTAGTGTAATTTTGCAGTTGAAGGGTCCTGAAGTTAACATTCTTGCTCTCTCACGATATTCATATTATGATAGCTGTTCATTAATGAAGTGAACAAAAATTGCTGGTGAAAGTTTGTTTCAAAATAAGCAAACCAAGATGCACTGGCAGTTTCTCATTACATTGCAATCATGAATTCCCAGATATTATTGACAGGTCAACAACTATCCATCTTCACTTGTGCTCAACACCTAGGTGTACATGGTGTATGTGCGGTTTTATTCGTCATGTGCATGATACAATATTAAATAATTTACGTGGATTATTGTATAATACCTCGTGTTCCAGCTGGTAACATATCGACTATGTTCGAATATGAGAAACAGTATACACATCTTTGTTGGTGTTGAAGGCTCATTTAATTTTATCACGTAATACGGCACTTGTTATTCTTTTTAATATGTTATATGTAAATTAGTTTTATGTTATTATTGCATATTTTAGTGTTTACCGTGCATTTCAATAATTAGGTACTTCCAATGTACAGAGAAGAGCTGTCTTTTTTATAACAAGTCAGGTGCTTGAACATTTATCAAATCAAAGAAGGTGAATAGCATGCTGTTAAAATGAATGAGATTACGATATATCATGATATTATGGTCATCGTCGCCTCTTATCACCGACATGTATGTTTTAACGTAATTAAAACAAATCACATTTGGTAATACTATCCATACTGCACGTATATAGTACTCTGGCACAGGTTTGAATCGTGATACTTGACAAAGTTGTTAATGTACACTTATGACGTAGCCTACACGTACTTGCTCTGCAGTAAGAACCAGCTGGAGAGACCCTGGTATGTTGAGACGGACTCGGACGAACAGAACGAGGTGGCCCGCTCCGCCTACGAATCTCTGATTACCATGACACTGCGCAAGCCGGACAGCGATGAGTACAAGAAGTTCTCGGAGGAGGTCAAGCGGCGCGCTAGGAAAGAGTACCACGACTCCATATACGGCCAGGAGGAGGTACAATATGTCAATTCGTGGGTAGTGTTGTTGGTGGTGGGTGGAGTGGATGTGGTCTATGTAAAGTCGAGGCTGCATCGATGTGAACACCAAAGCATACATGGATTCGGGAATGGCTATATTGACCCGTATTTGTCGGAAACATATCTTTGATGGACGTAGTTTGGACTGTGGCTTAATGCGTTCGCACAATTTGTGACTGGGTGTGGATATGACCTCATTATTCCTCGAAATTCCTTAAATTCATGTTTTGGAGATTATATAACAAGAACCCTGTTAGTTATCGACCTAATTTCATTTCAATCTGGTGCATATCATTCCAAACGTACTCAGGTTTTTCATGTGATATGTGATATTCATCACACGGCGTAACATTCGAATTTTTCCAGAGGATATCACGAGATAAGCCTGTCTGTATGACGTTCCCTGTCAGTATGCCCCACTGAATATCAATGTGCTTCTGAATTGTAATCGTCTAATTTATATTCGATAGCAAACTGGTATTCTACTGGGCAGTGGGCACATGTTGTAAAATAAACATGAGTAAACATTGGCAACCACTTGCTGTCAGTTTGGTTCATTGGTCAGTCGCCATCCACCCATAAAACAAACGACTAGAGAAGACCGCTTACATGAAAATCTGCATACTGTGTTGCCGCCGAAATCGATTTGGAGTACATATTGCATGGGCGTGACCTGTATTGAATTAGTGAGTATGCCTTCTTTCGAGACAATGCTTCCTAATGATTGGGGTTTTGTAATTTCCTCACTCAAATGCGCATCACTTGCTAGCAATTTAGGGATCCTTCACCGAACACTGTTGCGATTGCCTGTTGCATAACATGTCTTTTGGTTGATGACAAATTATCTTCAGAATTCCAAACGCACGCAGTGTCTCGATAGGCCCGTAATGTTATTCTGATGGATTGTAGAATTACCGATTTCTCTACAAATGCATCATATATGCACCTGCAAAGATGCTCTTCAGCGATATCCTAATGGATGCAAAGCCCGTATATATATGAATGATAAAATGCCACATAGTCTGCAGATTGAGCCATCGAAACAGAAGCTCGACAAGGGAAAGAGTGGATGCCATTATGTCTATCTACAATGGTAATCACAGGGTTGATACCTGGAGAGTAATGGCACCTTCCGCAGCACAACATAACTCGCTCTGTTTATAGGAACCCGATTCAAAAACCGTTCCGCCGATGCTCTATAAATAGGCGTTTTGGCTTCCGTTCTGCTGAATGACATGTTCGGAATGAATTCCCCCACGCTTCGATCACGGCCGACGTTCTGCCGCCCCGCTCCACTATCGTTCCCGCTCCACGGTACACATCCGACCAAAGCTTTGTAGGATCCATAATTTCAGCCGTTACTCTCGCGAAGGTCACGCCAACTCGCTCTCGCCGCGGGATTTTGATGTTTTTCAAGGATTCACATTCAAAGTTGGTGGTGAGGCGCAAGGTTTCACATTCCGAGCACGTGTGAATGAACTTGCCCCCCCCCCCCCCCCCCTCTACTGCTCCTTCCCATGCTCCCTTCATTTCCTTGTCTCTTTGCAACTTTTTTGTCTTTCACAAAACTCGTAAACTGAAGTTTAGCCACTCGAACATCCCACTGCCCCTATCAGCGAAGCATACCAGATTGCGAAACAAATAGCCACCATCTATAAATTCCAATATCAAAACTCATCGAAGGATTCGACGTCAAAACCTGTGTTTCAAGAGAGAATTCACATCCTGTATTTTGTATTTCGTATTATATTAACTTTTCGAGGCTTTTGAAGTGTCTACAGATGATACCTAGGAAATGTAACATATATAGGCTTTGAGAGTTACAATACCATTACTAATAGAATAATTAGTAACAATATTAAGTGTACACCCACAGGTGAACAGTTTCGTGGGAGCGTTCCACGACGCCGTGATTCTTTACGCTCACGCTTTGAACGAGACTCTGGAGGCGGGGTACAACGCCACGAACGGCACCGAGATCACCCGGCGTATGTGGAACCGCACCATTGAGGGTACGTCTCGTGTCCATGGGGCCATGTTGATATATTATGATTTATATTATGTGGAATATGGAGAGTTTCACAAACACCAGTCGAGTTTTGCTTTAAAGATTCGAATAGATCAATGAGTGGTGTTTCTCTGAATTTGATGGATTATCATGTTCACAGGTATAACTGGTAACGTTAGCATCGACAGTGATGGGGACAGGAATGCTGACTACTCTCTACTGGACCTGAATCCTGTCACTAAAAAATTCGAGGTAGAAAGACACCGTATAACATAAATCATGTAAATATACTATATAATAATATCGAGTCTGCATGGTGGTGTTATTGTTTGCAGGTGGTTGGTAACTTTTACGGGAAGGGCGGGTATGAGGCCCTGCCTGGGAAGACAATCCACTGGCCCGGGGGTAGAGTGGGACCTCCTCCCGACACCCCCAAGTGTGGCTTCGACGGCTCCGAGTGTCCCATAGATGGTGTGTATTACTGTATAATACTGTGAATGACGATACAAAATAGACTCCAGTGAATTAAATCCTCAGTCATTCATCACAAGTATTAGCATATATAGCCTACACGTACGTGATTGTCTTCGTTTACACAAAACTGTCGGGGTATTTGATTTCATGGGCACACACGTCCGTTTGATGCAATCAAACACCGCCACATTGACATTGAACTGTGATCGAAGCCCATCAATGTCCCCTAGCTCTGGTCAATATAACCAGAGAAGGAATTGGTTTTGATCTCTTAATCAAAGGCTCCCTGGACACCGTCCTTCGAAGAGACGCATGCGTGGAATACATTTCCGATAATATGATGTTCTCAGTGTCTGATCTCTCGTACACATATTCTGCAACGAATCTCAAAAATAGCCAATTAAGTGGCCTAATTGAGGCTCTTTTCTATGATTTACATCAGAAAAATCACATTCACGTATACTATAAATATGCACGATGCACGATTCATGCACGATTCGCATATTGTCGAGTGACAGTAATTGTATAAGTTGCAAAGAGGTAGTAATATACCATTATTTCTGCTTTTGTTTTTCAGAACCTTTCCCTGAATATGCCATTGTCATTATTGTATTCGGATCATTACTCGTTATCGTTCTACTGGTGGCCATGCTTCTCTACAGGTGGGCATTTTACTATCATTCTGTCGATGTATTCCTTTTGGGGTAATCCGAGCAATAAATAAGTACTTTTGGTCGCTTGGATGACATTTGGTGACAATTTTGTTCGGGAGTTGACATTACGGATAGGATGATCCATTAGAATCATAGCATTAGGTAAATTATATACATTATGTGTAACCTTCACCAGAAACATCGTAAGAAGTTTTACCAAGTAGAAAAAGAAGAAGTGATAATCACGTGAACATGTAAATACATACCGCCCACGATGAAGTCTTTTGGAAGAAAAACACTTCTTTCAAAATCTTTCTGAGACTCACACATTGTACTTGGGAATAATTGGTATACAAGATAATGGAATGCAACATAATCTAAAATCATTATTTCGGCATGCATGAATATTTCCGAAAACTTGTGTAGTCACAAATCATTTCATTGACATCTCGTCACATGCGCGTATTTCCAGACACTATCGACTCGAGGCGGAACTTGCCGAAGTGAACTGGCGCGTGCGCTGGGATGACATCATGTTCGGAGCGCCGGAGAAGAGGAAGTTGGAGCGCAGCGGAAGTCGATTGAGTCTGCGGGTATGGCTGTGTTTTACAACGAGCTTTGATATCGTGACATATATACTATTCGCCAATGGCTGATCGCCATGATCATTATGGTTTGGTGAGATATCACGCCTGAAGTAACTCGTTCCTACACCTGTTATATCAAAAACCTCATATGTGTCTGACAATTGTACACAATTTAGGTAAATGAACAGAGACAAAGAAAACATTTTCCCCAGTTTTCCCCAGTGTAACTTATTGAATAATGACTATAATTAGGGGGAAAAAACACCAACAGAACAATACACTCAGAATAACTGTTAAGATGGTGATATATTTTAACTATAAAAATGTCTCAACAGTTTTGAAATGTAACATGTCTGCGAAGTTAATTTCTTCGATACCTCCCTGCATTCGAGTGACATTCCACGCCTGCAAGCCCCTAAATATTTTATGATTTCCCGGTTACAATACCCGATCTGGCTATTTTCAGAGGGCATCATATGTCAGCAACATATCCGGGGATACAGTCGCCTTTCATCTCAGCGATCTGGCCACGAAGCAGATTTTCACCAAGACCGGATATTATAGGGTAAATTGACACACGGAAAGCAGCAAAAACAGACGTCTCTTTTTGTTATGAAACATTTCATATTTTTTCCCTCAGGATCTGAATTCAATTATGATCTCACACATTAAGAGATTTTCTCAGTTGATTGAAGTTTCCATCTCGATTAGGGTGTGGAGGATGTTTTTGATACTCGGGTAAAATAATTTGATAATTATCGACATATTTTTTTCCAAAAATGACATCCTGGAATGTTATGGGTGTATTACACATATTGTAGTTAGTAGTGAATCGCATGCTCCTGGGTCTGCCCCATGAATATAATGCTGATATGTAATGTTTTCAGGCAACACTGGTAGCGATGAAGAAAATCAACAAACCAAATTTGAACATCTCGAAGCCTTTGCTAATGCAGTTCAAAAAGGTAACTATTGATGCAACAAAATTGATCAACTCTTGAAACTTACGGAAACATACACAGGATATTTGTGAAATTTGTATATTATGTATTAGGCTTTTTCTCATAATGTACTTTATGTTTTTGATATTGTTTTTCCAGATGCGAGATTTACAGAATGATCACATTGTGCGATTTATAGGAGTATGTATAGACCCACCAAACCAATGTATACTCACGGAATACTGCCAGAAAGGAAGTCTACAGGTAAAGACAAATGACATGCAACACCTCATATAACATTTTTAAAGACTAACCACACAGCAGTAGCAAGGTATTTGTGTCTATGTTTATGCTATTTTCAATTTCAGGATGTGCTTGAAAATGAACAAATCAAACTGGATCACATGTTTAAGTTTTCTTTGATAGAAGACGTTGTGAGGGTAAGTATAGACTCTGAAATCAATTTCTAACGCTTTTCAATACAGGCGATGCTGAGCCCGAAATAAAAGAAATATGAAAGGGATCTACAATTCCCTCACCATTTCCAACTTGAAATTACAGGGTATGGCATATCTACATAGTAGTGACATTCGTTCCCATGGCAACTTGAAGAGCTCCAATTGCGTCGTTGACAGTCGATTTGTCCTGAAGATCACAGACTTTGGCCTCCACAATCTCCGCCATAGTGACGAGCTCCTGGAAGAGGACACATACGTCTACTACAGATGTGGGTGTTGATTACTAAATTTGTGACATATTTCCAATTTTCAGGGAGTGGGGGATGGCTTCTGAATAGAGAGAAACATTCTTTGAACTCCGTTTGCCAATTAATTGAGGCAGCCACACGTAGTTTTATTGACAAGATATTAAAATATGATAGAGACAAAAACGAGCATTGTGACAGAATGTAAATGCCAAAGGCAAATATAAAGTAAATTGTTATTACTGTTCATGAAATTACAATCTTTCCATTGCAGCAAAACTGTGGACAGCGCCTGAGTTGTTACGTACATTGAATCCACCGCTCGAAGGCACACAGAAAGGAGATGTCTACAGTTTTGCTATAATATGTCAGGAAATAATATATAGGAACGGACCCTTCCACGTAGAAAACTGCGAGTTATCTCCGCAAGGTAATACGATATTCAAGCGATGTTATTACTTTATCATTTATTGGCCTTGACGATTCAGGTTTTGCCAATAAATTTCAATACACAAAATAATATTTCACCCGTATCTCTTCACAAATTAGGTTGTGGTTTGATTGACGGGAGTCCATCATAGGACATAACAGTAATATATCTTAGTTCTCAAAAGCATTGTGTCTGATGCCATGCAGAAATGTACAAGAAGTTAAAACTGGGTCAGAAGCCGTATTTCCGACCCACCTTACGCGCCATGGATGACGTCGAATGCTGTAGTGATGAGTTAGCCAGCATGATCCACCGCTGCTGGGCCGAGGACCCAACAGAACGTCCAGACTTCCACTCGCTAAAGTCCATACTTAGGAAAATTAACAGGTGTTTTTCCATTCGACTTTTGATAGAAAACAATGTGTGCAACTTCATGAATTTGTTACCTTTATAATTTCATCATACTAAAGTTTCAAGACTTTTACATGCAGTCCAACCTTGAAATCATTGAGCAACCAGGAACGCTCTTGAATGTATATGTAAAGCATTACACATCTACTGCCAAAATCTAAAGCAACTAGGCAATTGGAGTGAAATGGCCATAGAAGGTCTTGTAATGAAGAATGTGCAAGAGACAGCCTTCATTAATGCTGTCTAATATTGGTTCAATAGAGATGGCGACAGTGGGAACATCTTGGACAACCTTCTATCCCGCATGGAGCAGTATGCCAACAATCTGGAGAGTTTGGTCGAGGAACGGACGGCAGACTACCTCGAACAGAAGAAACGCGCCGAAGATCTCCTATACATGATGTTGCCAAGGTAGCGATAGGTTCCAGCTTGAACAGTTTGTTGTTCTTTTAAATCCGTTCATTTCGAATTCGATAACTGGGCGCACAGTATTCAGTGCGAAACTGATACGATAAAAGTGAAAAAGCCGAAACCCGAACAATCATATTGTTTGCATTATAACCGCAGGGGGAAAAGTCTGTTTATAAAAATGGGAGTTTTGTATTGACTATGCATCCAGGGCAGCTTATAATAGTTGATCTAAATACAGGTCTAAATACAGGTGGCAAATTGTGACTTTTCAAATTTATAACATTTTAGCTTTATTCAGAATTATACAAGTGTACAGTAAAATTTTAAGATGCTAAACATAATTGAAATCCCGCAGACAAGTCGCTGGACAGTTGATGCGTGGGGAGTCCGTGACGGCAGAAAAGTTTGAGTGTGTGACGATCTACTTCAGTGACATCTGTGGTTTCACATCACTGTCAGCAATGAGTACTCCCCTACAGGTACACTGTGCATGTGTATCATGGACAAGTTCAAGCAATATTATTCTAACATCAAGATTTTGGTCTGAGAGATTATGAGTTGTCTTCCTGAAAAAAAAATTCCGCTAAGATATTCACTGTGATTTTCAGGTGGTCGATCTGCTGAACGATTTGTATACGACATTTGATTCGATTGTCGACTCATTTGATGTGTATAAGGTAAGTGCTTAAGGATAATATTCGATGGTATTTGCATACACATTTTATCGATTTGCATGGATAAAACATCCGATAAAACTCTCAATTGTCCCCTTGAGGCTGAGCAGATACTATTGAAAAACATGGAATATAGCGAGCAGTCAGGTGCAGGATAAATCTGATAATGCAAAATTAGAGTGAATTAGATGCGAATATTACATGCTCCAGGAATATTTCTTTATAAAACCAAGACGCCCAATCAGAATCTCATCATCGTAATTCAATTCATTTGGAGGATAATATTAGATACCCAGGGCCTGGTAAAATGATCACCATTGAATCATCGTTGACGTAGACAGATTAGGCCGTAATTCGCCGTAGACGATATTCGTTCGGCGTGAATGCTAATGCAATTTCGTAATAAATCCAATTCAAATGTATGAATAGACTGCGATTGATATTTGCAGGTAGCGTTGGTTTGCATACGCCATCGCTTGATACAAGGTTTCTCATCATGAAATATGTTTGTGTGTAACTAGAGACACCTATTTGTGTCTCAATAAATGTGAATTATTGTGTGGAGCAACATAAACCGCAGGTTTAAAAGCCTATCATGACGAAATGAAAATCATTGACCTCCGCCCCGCTGACCAGGTTGAGACGATAGGCGACGCTTACATGGTGGTATCTGGCCTGCCCGTCCGTAATGGCACATTCCACGCCCGGGAGATCGCTCGTATGTCCCTGGCGCTCCTCAACGCTGTCAAATCCTTCAAGATCAGACATCGGCCTGGCGAGCAGCTCAAGCTACGGATAGGAATACACTCCGGTACGCCACCGCTTTTCATCTTTCACCTGCGTGCCTTCTTACAAAGCAATGAAATATGTTTTCTAAATGAAAGGGCCCAAAGTTTGTCTTTTCATATGTGATTGTGTCAATGTATCTGCATCTTCGTTCATGCAACCACATTTGGAGGATGTACGTCTAACTTAAAAATTAGCCCAAAGGCTAAGAAAGGTTACCGGACAATATATATTTAAAATATTAGCCTTTTGTCCCGTGACCTTGAAAATAAAGTCATTGGTCAATTCAAGGGCATGAAAATGTTCAGCATATATTATTGCTAGTATGTCCACAATTGATTCCTAAGCTGTAAAGTCGATAATAAGTGAGATATTATCCATTTTGTGATCTGACCTTAAAAATGAGGTCAAAGGTCAGGTTCAAAATCATGAGAATATTCAGCATTTATAATTTCCTCTATGTTCACAATTAATTTCTAAGCTGTAAAGTCGATAACAAACTAGATATTTTGTTCTCTGACCTGAAAAATGTCAAATGGTCAAATTCAAGGTCACCATAATACTCAGCATATATCATTTCCTATACATGTATGTTCACTATGGATTCCTAAGCCGTAAAGTAGCCATTTTGTGCCTGACCTTGAAAATAATCTCAAAGGTCAAACTCAAAGTCATCAAAATATTCGGCATACATCATTTCCTATACGTCCACAATTTAGTCCCAAGTTGTAAAGTGGATAATAAGCGAGATATTAGCCATTTTGTTCTTTGACCTTGAAAATGAGGTCAATATTCAAATTCAAGGTCATCAGAATATTCGGACTATATCATTTCGTATATGTGCACAATTGATTCCTAAGCTGTAAAGTCGATAATAAGCTAGATATTAGCCATTTTGTGCTCTGACCTTGAAAAAAAGGTCAAAAGTCAAATTCAAGATCATGAGAATATTCAGTATCATTTCCTATATGTTCACAATTGATTCCTCAGCTGTAAAGTCGATAGGAAGCGAGATATTAGACATTTTGAGCTCTTGACCTTGAAAATTAGGTCAGAGGTCAAATTCAAGGTCATGAGAATATTCAGCATATATCACTTCCTATATGTCCACAATTGATTCCTAAGCTGTAAAGTCAATATTAAGAGAGATATTAGCCATTTTTGTGCTTTGACCTTGAAAATGAGGTCAAAGGTCATATTTAAGGTCATAAAAATATTCAGACTACATGTATATCATTTCCTATATGTGCACAATTGATTCCTAAGCTGTAAAGTCGATAAAAAGCGAGATATTGGCCATTTTGACCTGTGACCTTGAAAATTAGGTCAAAGGTCAAATTCAAGGTCATGACAATATTCAGAATATATGATTTTCTATATGTTCACAATTGATTCCTAAGCTGTAAAGTCGAAAAGCGAGATATTAGCCATTTTGTCCTGTGACCTTGAGAATGAGGTCAAAGGTCAAATTCAAGGTCACAAGAATATTCAGCATATATCATTTCCTATATGTTCATAATTGATTCCTAATCCCTAATCTCAATATTAAGTTAGATATTAGCAATAATGTGTCCCATTATAAAGCATAGGAGAATTAACATGGGAAAGTGCCATTTGGGACCCATCGAAAAAATCGAAATGGCCGCCACACGCAGACCGGCGATTCAAGGGCAACGAAACTTATACACGTCATAAAGGTACATTAAAGGAATCATTTGAAACAAAAATCTCAAATCTGATCAGACAGTTTTTGAGAAAATGGCTGCCAAAGTTCAAAATTGGTCATTTTTCGACAAAAATGGCCGCCATTTTGGAAAAAATGCGGAAATCAAAAAAAGATAGGTTACCGGACAATTTTGGTTTGGCCATGGCAGCATTGGCAGGTAACAGACCTTGAGATTTACCAATCAAGGTTCGCAGTGTTAACATATGACCTTGGGATTTACCAATCAAGGTCATCCGTATGAACTTTGATGTAACCATTACATGTATGTGTGCAGCATTTGATATTCTATATGTTGGGTGGAATCGTTTAGGCCGCTCAGGTCAATTTACACATTCCAAGTCAGACATTTGGCACTCAAGGTCATCTGACGTCAAGTTCAAGGTCATCATTAGTTGTGCCCTATATGTCTTCCTATATGTTCATAATGCAAACATGAGCTCTATCTGCAAGCATTTCATCTACAGAGGCAAATCTGGGCATTTTTTGACCCCAAAATGGCTGTTTTGACCTTTCAAGGTCATCGAAGGTCAAATTCAAGGTCACCACACAAGTCGCCATATATGACTTCCCATTTGAAAGTGCCAATTTCTAAGCTCTATTTTCAAGCGTTCTATGAGTACAGTCCTGACAGCTCCCATTATGAAGGAAGAAAGTCCAAGTTTTTTCAAAGGGTGAAAATTTTTTTTGCCTAGAAATGGCCCAAAATGGATAGTAATGCGATTTGAGGCGAAGAAATCTTTTTTTGCCGACTCATCAAAAATTCAAAATGGCCACCACACTGAGATCGGCGATTCAAGGGCAACAAAACTTATACACGTCACAGAGGTATATAAGAGGAATCTTTTTAAGCAAAAATCTCAAAACTGATCAGACAGTTTTTGAGAAAATACAGACCAGGTGCAAATTTGAGCGTTTTTCGACCCAAAAATGGCTGTTTTGACCTTTCAAGGTCATCCAAAGTCAAATTCAAGATCACCACACAAGTCGCCATATATGACTTCCCATTTGAAAGTGCCAATTTCTAAGCTCTATCTTCAAGCGTTCTATGAGTACAGTCCGGACAGCTCCCATTATGAAGGAAAAAAGTGTCGAAAATTGTCAAAGTCCAAAATTTTTTTCAAAGGGTGAAAATTTTTTTTTGCCCTAGAAATGGCCCAAAATGGATAGTAATGCGGTTTGGGGCGAAAAAAAAAATTTTACGCTGACCCGCCAAAAATTCAAAATGGCCGCCACACGGAAACCGGCAGATTTAGGGCTACCAAACTTATACATATCACAGAGGTATATGAGGGGAATCTTTTGAAACCAAAAACTCAAAACTGATCAGACAGTTTTTGAGAAAATGGCCGTCAAAGTCCAAAATTGAGCGTTTTTCGACAAAAACGGCCGCCATTTTGAAAAAAATGCGAAAGTCAAAAAACAAAAAAATACCTCCTCAAAATATTTTTAGGCATTTTTGTGCAAAATTTCAGAAAGATTCGATCGTTAACTTTAAAGATAAAAATGTTAACGCCGGACGGACGGACGGACGGACGGACAGACGGACGACGAACGCAACGCCATGCCAATAGGTTATCGGAACAAAGGACCGGTAACCTAAAATTGTAAACCTTTATCCACTGTCATATAACAAATGCATAAATGTGGCCTGTCAAAACCGGTCATAATATATTGTGATCGATGCTTCGTAGACCTTTTCATAGCGCCTGAACACTGAGCTACTTATCAGGGAGTAGCAGTGTCATTTTACGGGAGAGGAAAGCGTGTTTTGATATTCCATTCCCCTCACTTTGTACAGGTCCCTGTGTGGCCGGTGTCGTGGGTCTGAAAATGCCGAGATATTGCCTCTTTGGAGATACAGTCAACACCACATCACGAATGGAATCAAATGGAGAAGGTGAGATGATCATTAAATTTGACATTTTCGACTACTAGGAAATATTTATGCCTACATGCGTCATTAAAATGACATTCATGTACATCCAAAGGTGATTTTATGTGTATTTAACATGACATGTGCAGACATGATTATGTGTCATACATATAGGTGTTTAATAGGTTTACTTTTTATAATTTCAGCTCTCAAAATACACACTAGTCCAGATACGTACCAAATCCTGCAAAAGTTTGGAACCTTTAACATGCAGTTACGTGGGCCAGTGGAAATGAAGGTATTGTTACATAATATCCTTTGCATTGCAATATCATACACATTATCAAATCTCAATTTCTAATATTGCACCATTTATTCAATTCTTGCAAACATCGTTGCACGGAATAAATTGTCTTGGCGTTCCATTTCAGGGCAAGGGGGTTATCACCACGTATTGGCTAACGGGAGAAGAAAATCCAGATCACCCAGACTTCGCACCCAAAGATGCCGTCTTCTGTCCATAAGGAAGTCGCCTATAGTCTCCCTGGCACACGGAAACTATCAGTATTACAAATAGCGGAAAGACGACCGTGCGGTCTGGAAACTTCACATCATGTCTAACTAGTGATTTATCATCGAATTTGGATATCATGACGTCATTATGAAATGGGGGTGATGACACAGAAAGGATATGACGTAACGGAAATGATACCAGTTTGTGATCTCATGACACAACACATTGTGGATAATGCTCGTCTGTATTATTGAGACTTCTGTTGAGTTGGTTGGACGAGGTGGACCCAACTATAACGATGAGACGTGAACTATTGCATTTATCTTTTGTTTTTACGACTGTGGATATAGCACTTTGACCTCGATGTTGTGACTGGATGTGGTCACAAGGATTAACAAATCGTCCCTCGTCGTTTATCAATGCCTCCAACTAGATGCCGTTAGTCAGAGATTATCGCTAATCCCTGGAGATTTATCCTGGATTATTGCAATGTGCTGTCATAAGACACACATTGTGGAAGATAGCACGCCAGTGTTTATCTCGTTTGTCAATTTACTGGTGCAGAATTATACTTTGAAAATGGTGCAACAGTATTTTATTGAGTTGGATTATATCCGGTGCTGATATTATATTATATGCTATTCTAGGATTGACGTTGTCATGGAAGTACCATTTCCTCAAAAGTGTGACTGTTTCTATATAGTAGTTCGATTGGCGAAGTTGAAGGAGTAGCATTTGTGACACTGGAATTTGTTTGTATCTATAATAAATATATCATTGTTTTCATTGTGATTTTCTACAAGTTCATTTTCCATTGTATCAATGAGTATCTTGAATTCGCTGTAAGCAGGTCCACCTCTTAATAATGTTACCACTGAATAATCACTTACAATAATGCACTGTCAGAATATTTTGATGACCTTTAATTTGAGCTTTGACCTAATTTTCAAGGTCAGGCACAAAATGGCTAATATCTCGCTTATTATTGACTTTACAGCTTAGGAATCAATGTGGACATACAGGAAATGACATATGCCGAATATTCTGATGACTTTGAATTTGACCTTTGACCTCATTTTCAAGGTCAAAGAACAGAATGGCTAATATCTCGCCTTTATCGACTTTACAACTTGAGAGTCAATTGTGGACAGATAGAAAATGATATATGCTGAGTATTGTCATGACCTTGGATTTGAACTTTGACCTCATTTTCAAGGTCAGAGTACAGAATGGCTAATTTTTCGCTTATTATCAACTTTACAGATTAGGAATCAATTGTGGAAATATAGGAAATGATATATGCTGAATATTGTCACGACTTTGAATTTGAACTTTAACCTCATTTTCAAGGTATCACAGGAAAAAATGGCTAATACTTTGTTTATTATCAACTTTACAACTAGTAAAGGATTTGTAGGATTCAATTGTGGACATACAGCAAATGATATATGCCGAATATTCTGATGACTTTTAATTTGACTTTTGATATCATTTTCAATGTCACAGGACATAATGACTAATATCTCTCTTAGTCATAGTCATCTCTTAGTATTGAATTTGCAGCTTAGTAAGCAATTGTGAACGTATAAGAAATCAAATATGCTGAATACTCTCATGACTTTAAATTTGACCTTGACCTTATTTTCAAGGCCATAATATAAATTAGCTATTATATATAAAAGATTATATATAATAATATATATTGTCCGGTAACCTTAGTCCTTGGGCTAATTTTTTTCAGATTGAGTCGAAATTCATTGGGGTAACTGCCAAAATCACCATGGTCACTGCTAGAATTTGTCAACAATATTGTCAAGTGTCACAGATAAACCAGTCGAAATCAATGGACTACATTTGCGAACAGTAAACCCCAGAACTACTAATTTGGGAATCTAAATCAGGGAAATCTACTCACTATCATGAATATGATGTCAAATGGCAGAGAATATTCGATAATATTTATCGCCTGATGTGTGCAATAAAACAATGAGGACTTTAGTCATTTTTTTTAGTTACGCCTATTACACGTACATATCATTGTCGCTGAATGCCGCCATTCAGAGTTTGCTATAAAGCTATAACGAAAAATAACGTAACGATATATATGCTAATGAATTTGACAAGTGTATATCAGCATGCTGTATATTGAAATCATTACATGGTTTTATTGCATTGAATAACAAAGGCACCACAATCCAGCAAATCCACTTCCGTCACTATGGCTCATTTACATTCATATCATGACTATACCTCTCATAATTGAGAAATATCTGCACTAATGCCGCCCTGCTTGGGTTGCAACTTCCCCTGCAATTATTAATATTATGAGGCACAGATTTGTATTGATGCCAATGCTTGGAACAATATGCATCATGTGACAAGACATTAGCCTAAAATTACGGATTCTTGTAGGATATTAAATTTATACAACGATATAACACGCTGTTCAAAGCCTAATACATCTAGTGTATGCGGAATTGCGGATTGCTATATTTATCGGTGCTCACATCATGAAACTACAGGAAATAAAATTCGACTGTACATGTAGACAAAATGTTGGAATAACATTGTTGAGTTTGGTGAGATTTTTTGCATCCACACAGAAATTAACCGATCATTATAAAATGCAAGCTCCAAACTACATTATTTCTATCCTGTGGATTATTGAGTTATGCCCAACACGACGTACACAACAATAGTGATGAGTAAAATAAATGTACATTTTGGAAGGATATAGGCTATGTATACACGTGTATCCCTTCATTTTCATTTGCTAGAAACTGATGAGTGGTTTAAAACTAAAGGCGATTTTGCTTCTCGGCTTCTCTACGACACATAATGACTAAAATAGCACCAGTGTGATATATATATATATATTATAGCACTCCTCACTTACGTCATGTGATAAATAAACATGATTAATTGTATATTGAATGATGAAGTATAGACGCAGATGTAGTTCATTTGTCCGGAAGTCAAACCTCTATCACAGTGATTCTATCTTCCGGTAAATATTTGTTGTGAATAACATTTCAATCATATCTTCTCTGTTCTCTGTGATTTTAACCTCTCCCATAATTTTCAACATATTGACGATTTTATGCGATCAATTCCAAAAGAAGAGGCACATATTTCACCCGACAACACTCATCGTCTCTAGAATGATTCCATCGGCTTCATCCACATTCAGACAAATGGAAAAAAGCACGGCACTTTTTGTTTAAACAACAGTTGCGCAAGACAGCACAATCTTCCCAAATTCACATTCCATATAGCACACAGGCAAAATTGTTTCCAGGGCATCTTGGCATGGAAATCTTGAGGAATTACAGGGTCCAATATGATTGTAAGGGTCCCGCGATGCTGTGTGCAAGAGGGAATGGCATGATGAGAAAGTGGCCTAACCTCGTGCATTATTAGTATTGATGAATTTACATTAAAAACAAAAAGTTGAAAATTCCCCGTTAAAGTCATAATAGATACAATGCAATCGATCCTGCACCTGAGTTCTTCATGGGAACACTGATGATCTGATGCAAGTTTTTTTCCGTCTTTTACACGCGTATTCATCCGCACAATGCTGCTTTGATAGATCCCTTGATATTTCCTCCCTGTGATTTTCTCATCTCATTGTGTGCCTTATTTTTACAAGAACACATTGCAGAATAGAGGAATCATGTCCATGTCTTCTGCCCGCCGTGTCTCCTTTAATTATTGCAAAACTGGGTAGCCATTTCTGTCCCACAAACAGCCACAGATGTGGCCTCAGATTTATGTAAACACCGGATTCTGTTACATTCCTGGCAATTACAAGGGCATTACCAAGGCTTAACGACCTGGTGTTCCAATAAATAAAGCAAATTGTTGGTGTTGCTCACATCGTTACACGAGTTTAAATCATATCCTGTCAAAACAAGCCAATGCTATTTTCTAGAGAACAACAAGAGGATAGCAATTTGTATTTACATTGTTTGTTGAACATAAATCTTTTTATGATATTTATCACGAATAGGTGTTTAGTCAGGGGTGTGCTCACACAAAAGAAGTATCCTGTACCACTGATATATACATGTATTTCCACAACCACGACTAGCAGATAATCGCCAAGAAGTTGTGATGGGTTCATAATATATTCACTTGATTAGATAAAATGACTAAGATTATTTTCAACATTTTGATCCTATTATTATGTACATGTGTTACTTTTGTTTTCAGGAAAGATAAGGGATAAAATTGCTATGCAAAAACACCGTATCTCTGGATACATATAAGTATCATGATAAAATGTAATTGAAGAAAACCTCATACAAAAATGTACCTGAATGGTGGCAACAGTCCAGACAGCACAGCTTGAGCTGTCCAAAATACAACTGTTGCCAGTCAGATGTCAACAGGATAATGTCAGTCGTTTGGCTTCACAGCTTTAATGTTGTTTGCACAGTGGCCAGTCACCCAGAGCCATTTTCAATAAAAGTACTGTGTCTGTCAGAGGCGTTTCTCGACTGCCACAGTGCGACACAGTCCAATAGAGTGTTCCACTTACCCTCATGCCATGAAGGAGGTTCGGAATTAATAAAGCCATTTGTTCAAATAATCTCCACTCCAGTCAAGGATCGCTAAGTGCTAGGACAGGACAGGACATGAGGATTCATTAGGGAAGCGAGGCGGGGCACTTGAGTCTCGAATGTACAAGGCAGAAAAATGCAGGAGATTGTAAATTTGTACAACTTAATGGCCTCGACTGGAGTCCTGGGCGTGCGAGGCAAGAGAGGGCGAGTTTGTTATGCTGAGCAAGCAGCAATATCCCCAAGTAGCACCGTGCGAACAAACGAAAGGAAACTGGAGAATGTTGCAGTTGCAAGCACCGATTTTGTCACACTTCACAGTCGCATATTGCAAATGGAGCGACGATAAGTGTGCGATTGGAAATGGCTGTTGTGTATTTCTGATTCGATATGACTGAGGGTGTAGGTCGAAATGCAGTGGACATGATGAATATTTCATCACCCCTATTGCATTGATGTCCTCGAGAAACTTTAATAACTCGATAGTATGTATTGAATGTTATCAGTGCTCACAGATAGATGACAATTTGATTCCTGGGAGCAATTGATGGCGATTTTATTGGGGAATTAAATAAAATGAAACGGTAATAAGCTGCGTCGAGATACTATAAATTTGTGGCATTTAATGTCTGCCGAAGGTTGGTGGATATCATTTGTGCAACGAGCTTTAAAATTTGAAGTGGTCATATGCTTTTAATGTGGATTTTTACTGTGGACTTCTTGTACAAGTCTAACGATGTTGATTAGATAAAAGTTTGAAATGAAATATCCATGTGTCGTCTATTAGCAGACATTCCATACATTACAAGTCAGTTTACATGTGCCGCAACTTTCATCAGTTGTTTCAAAGCAGAATATAGCTCTATATGAGCAATTGTAAGTGTGTTTCTAAAAGTGTACAAGTTTAAAACATTTGAAATCCAGGAACTAATCTTTAGCGTTGTTTTTGAATTAGTGCAATCGAGATAACGCCTGTGTAAGTGCTTGTAAACGTATATATGCGCATAAAATACAAAGACTGACTCTAGAAAGGTTTCCTTTCTGTCTGTAACTTTATTAATAGTCCACATCAGTTCTATTTTCAGTTATCGTGCTGTGTGCCGGGCGTGAGTCAGTCAGAGACATGGTGTTGAAAGCTGCAGATATTAGTTTAGTGTTTTCGCAGTTGAAGGGTCCTGAAGTTAACATTCTTGCTCTCTCACGATATTCATATTTTGATAGCTGTTCATTAAATGAAGTGAACAAAAATTGCTGGTGAAAGTTTGTTTAAAAATAAGCAAACCAAGATGCACTGGCAGTTTCTCATTACATTGCAATCATGAATTCCCAGACAATATTGACAGGTCAACAACTATCCATCTTCACTTGTGCTCAACACCTAGGTGTATGTGCGGTTTCACCCGCCTTGTGTGTGATACAATATTAAATCATTCACGTGGATTATTGTATAATACGTCGTGTTGTGGTAGCAGCTGGTAACACATTGACTCTGACTTTCACAGTCATTATTGGCATATGAGAAACAGTATAATATCTTTGTTGGTGTTGAAAGGTTCATTTAATTTTATCACGTAATACTGCACTTGCTATTATTTTTTAATATGTTATATGTAAATTAGTTTTATGTTGTTACTGCATATTTTAGTGTTTGGCGTACATTAAAAAAATTAGGTACTTCCAATGTACAGAGAAGAGTTGGCTTTGTAATAACAAGTCAGGTACTTGAACATTTATCAAATCAAAGAAGATGAATAGCATGAAGTTAAGTTGAATGAGATCACGATATATCATGAAATTATGCTCATCGTCGCCTCTTATCGCCGACATGTATGTTTTAAAACAAATCACACTTGGTGATACTCTCCATACTGCACGTATAGTACTCTAGCACAGGTTTGAATCGTGATACTTGACAAAGTAGCCTACACGTACTTGCTCTGCAGTAAGAACCAGCTGGAGAGGCCCTGGTATGTTGCGACGGACTTGGACGAACAGAATGAGGTGGCCCGCTCCGCCTACGATTCTCTGATTATCATGACACTGCGCAAGCCGGACAGCGACGAGTACAAGAAGTTCCCGCAGGAGGTCAAGCGGCGCACTAGGAAAGAGTACCACGACTCCATTTACGGCCAGGAGGAGGTACAATTTGTCAATTCGTTGGGAGTGGTCTTGGTGGAGGGTGGTAACCTTTAGAAGGTAAAGGTCGATGCTGCATCGATTTGAACACCAAATGCATACATTGATTCGAAAATGGCTATCGACACGTATTTGTTGGAAACAAAATTGATTTTGATGGACGTAGTTTCAAATAACAGGACTGTGGCTTAATGCGCTCACACGATTTGTAATTGTGTGTGGATATAACCTCATTATTCCTCAAATTCCTTAAATTCATGTATTGGAGATTATATGACAGGAACCTTGTTAGTTATTGACCTAGTTTCATTTCAGTCTTACGCATATTATTCCAAACGTACTCAGGTTTCTCATGTGAAATTATTCAACACGGCGTAACATTTGAATTTTTCCAGAGGAAAGCACGAGATAAGCCTGTCTGTATGACGTTCTCTGTCACTATGCCCCACTGAATATCAATGTGCTTTTAATTGCATTGTAATAGTCTAATGTATATTCGATAGCAAACAGTTATTCTACTGGGCAGTGGGCACATGTTGTCAAATAAAGATGAGTAAACATTAGCAACCACTTGCTGTCAGTTTGGTTTATTGGTCAGTCGTCATCCACCCATAAAAGAAATGAATAAATAAGACCACTTACATGTAAACATGTATACTGTGTTGCCGCCGAAATCGATTTGGAGTACATATTGCATGGGCGTGATCTGCCTTGAATTCTTGAGTATGCCTTCTTTCGAGACAATGCTTCCTAATGATTGGCGTTTTGTAATTTCCTCACTCAAATGCGCATCACTTGCTAGCAATTTAGGGATCCTTTGCCGAACACTGTTGTGATTGCCTGTTGCATAAGATGTCTTTTGGTTGATGACAAATTATCTTCAGAATTCTAAACGCACGGAAATGTCGCGATAGGCCCGTAATGTTATTCTGATGGATTGTAGAACTACAGATTTCTCTACAAATGCATCATATATGCACCTGCAAAGATGCTCTTCAGCGATATCCTAATGGATGCAAAGCCCGTATATATATGAATGATAAAATGCCACATAGTCTGCAGATTGAGCCATCGAAACAGAAGCTCGACAAGGGAAAGAGTGGATGCCATTATGTCTATCTACAATGGTAATCACAGGGTTGATACCTGGAGAGTAATGGCACCTTCCACAGCACAACATAACTCGCTCTGTTTATAGGAACTTGATTAAAAAAATGTTCCGTCGATGCTCTATAAATAGGGGTTTTGGTTTTCATTCTGCCGAATGAATTCCCCGAAGCTCCGATCACAGCCGCCATTCTGCCGCCCTCTTCACTATCATTCCCGCTGGCTGGTACACATCCGACCAAAGCTTTGTAGGATCCAAAATTTCAGCCATGACTCTCGCGAAGGTCACGCTAACTTGCTCACGCCGCGGGATTTAGATGTTTTTCAAGGATTCACATTTGAAGTTGGTGGTGAGGCGCAAGGTTCCACATTCCGAGCACGTGTGAATGAACTTGCACCATCCTCCCTCCCCTCCACTAGTATTGCCCCTGCTGCTGTATTTCGTTGCATTTTTGCAATTTTTGTGCCTTTTAGAAAACTCATGCCCTTTGATACGTGAAGTGTCGCGAAGCGAAAGTCCCACTACCCCTAATAGCGAGGCATCGCAGATTGGGAAACAAAAAGCGACCATCTAGTAACTCAAATATCCAAACACACTTGTCGAGGGACTTGATGTTCAAACGTGGTCGACCGAGAAATAGGCTTCTAAAGTGTCCGATGAAACCTAGAGAAAGTAAGATTTTATGATAACAATACCAATACTATTATAATTATAAATGACAGTATTAATTATGCACTCAAAGGTGAACAGTTTTGTGGGAGCATTCCACGACGCCGTGATTCTGTACGCTCACGCTTTGAACGAGACACTGGAGGCGGGGTACAACGCCACGAATGGCACCAAGATCACCCGGCGTATGTGGAACTGCACCATCGAGGGTACGTCTCGTGTCCATGGGGGCATGTTGAAATATTATGATTAATATTATGCGGAATATGGAGTGTTTCACAGGCACTAGTCGAGTTATGCTCTAAAGATTCGAACAGATCATTGAGTGGTGTTTCTCTGAATTTGATGGATTATCATGTTCACAGGTATAACTGGTAACGTTAGCATCGACAGTGATAGGGACAGGAATGCTGACTACTCTCCACTGGACCTGAATCCGTTCACTAAAAAGTTCGAGGTAGAAAGACATAACATGATTATCATGAATCATGTAAATATACTATATAATAATATCGAGTCTGCATGGTGGTGTTATTGTTTGCAGGTGGTTGGTAACTTTCACGGGAAGGGCGGGTATGAGGCCCTGCCTGGGAAGACAATCCACTGGCCCGGGGGTAGAGAGGGACCTCCTCCTGACACCCTCGAGTGTGGCTTTGACGGCTCTGAGTGTCCCATAGATGGTGTGTATTACTATTACTGTATTTGAATGACGATACAAAATAGACTCCAGTGAATTTGACTTAGGATAGTCCTATCCATGTATATATGCTGAATTGTCAAACATGTTACATCCTTGGTCAGTCATCACAAGTCTCACCATATATAGCCTACACGTACGTGATTGTCTTCATTGACACAAAACTGTCGGGATATTTGATTTCATGGGCACACGTTCGATTGATGCAATCAAACACTGCCACATTGACATTGAACTGTGATCGAAGCCCATCAATGTCCCCTAGCTCTGGTCAATATAACCAGAGTAGAATTGGTTTTGATCTCTTAATCAAAGGCTCCCTGGACACCGTCCTTCGAAAAGACGCATGCGTGGAATACATTCCCTATAACATAATGTTCCCAGTGTCTGATTTCTCGTACACATAGTCTGCAACGAATCTCAAAAATTGGCAATTAAGTGGCCTAATTGAGTCATTTTTTATGACTTACATCAGAGAAATCACATACACGTATACCATAAATACATATCACATGCACGATTCACATTCTCTTGAGTGACAGTAATTGTATAAGTTGCAAAGAGGTAGTAATATACCATTATTTCTGCTTTTGTTTTTCAGAACCTTTCCCTGAATATGCCATTGTCATTATCATATTAGGATCATAACTCACTATCGTTTTACTGGAGGCCATGCTTCTCTACAGGTGGGCATTTTACTACCATTCCGTCGGTGTATTCCTTTTGGGGTAATCCGAGCAATAAATAAGTACTTTTGGACGCTTGGATGACATTTAGTGACAATTTTGTTCGGAAGTTGACATTGCGGATAAGATGATCCATTAGAATCATAGCATTGGCTAAATTATATACATTCTGTGTAACCTTCAACAGAAACATCGTGAGAAGTTAAGAAGAAGTGATAGTCACGTGAATATGTAAATAGATACCGCCCACGATGAAGTCTTTTGGAAGAAAAGCACTACTTTTTAAAACCTGTTTTAGACTCACTCATTGTACATGGGAATAATTGGTACACAATATTAATGGAATGCAACATAATCAATCTAAAATCAAGATGTACGCATGCATGATTATTTCTGAACACTAGTGTAGTCACAAATCATTTTATTGACATCTCGTTTCTGTGGGTGTATTTCTAGACACTATCGACTTGAGGCGGACCTTGCCGAAGTGAACTGGCGCGTGCGTTGGGATGACACCATGTTCGGAGCGCCTGAGAAGAGGAAGTTGGAGCGGGGCGGAAGTCGATTGAGTCTGTGGTATGGCTGTGTTTTACAATGAGCTTTGATATCATGACATATATACTAATCGCCAATGGCTTATCATTATGGTTTGGTGAGATATCACGCCTCAAGAAACTCGTACCTACACCTGTTATATCATAAAACTCATACGTGTCTGACAATGCTACAACCTATTAGGTAAATAAACAGAGATGATGAAAATACATTTTCCCCAGTTTTCAGATGTGTACCTTATTGAATAATGACTGTAATTAGAGAAGAAAAAACACCAACAGAACAATACAGAATAACTGTTTAGACAGTGATATATTTTAACTATCAAAATCTAATGTCCCAACAGTTCTGAAATGTAATATGTCCGCTAAGTTAATTTCTTCAATACTTTGCTTCCTGTTTTCGAGTGACATTCCCCGCCTGCAAACCCCTAAATATTTTATGATTTCCCGGTTACAGTACCCGATCTGGCTATTTTCAGAGAGCATCATATGTCAGCAACATATCCGGGGATACAGTCACCTTTCATCTCAGCGATTTGGCCACGAAGCAGATTTTCACCAAGACCGGATATTATAGGGTAAATTGATACATTGAAAGCAGCGAGAACAGACGCCTCTTTTTGTTATGAAACATTTCATATTATTCGTCAGGATCCGAATTCGATTTCACACATTAAGACACACACGATATTTTCCAGTTGATTGAAGTTTCTAGCTAGAAGGGGTTATGGGGTTTGTGATACTGGGGTAAATAATTTGATAATTATTGAAATACTTTTCACGAATTGACATGCCGGAAATTTATGAGTGTATTACGCATATTGAAGCTAGTAGTAAATTGCATGCTCTTGGGTCTGCCCCCACGAATGTAACGCTGAGATGTAATGTTTTCAGGCAACACTAGTAACACTAGTAGCATGAAGAAAATCAACAAACCAAATGTGAACATCTCGAAGCCTTTGTTAATGCAGTTAAAAAAGGTAACTGCATGTGCTGACGCACCAAAACTGATGTGATAATGTCCGATACATTTGAAACCTATGGAAAGATACACAGGATTATATGAATTTCGTACATTTTTCAGTGACAGTCTATTATTCGTTATGTACATTATGTTTCTGATATTGTCTTTCCAGATGCGAGATTTACAAAATGATCACATTGTGCGATTTATAGGAGTATGTATAGACCCACCCAACCAATGTATACTCACAGAATACTGCCAGAAAGGAAGTCGACAGGTAAAGACAAATGTCATGCTACACTTCATATCACAATTTAAAAGACTAATCACACAGCCGTATCAAAGTGTTTGTGTCTATGTTTACCATATTTCAGGATGTTTTTGAGAGCGAACAAATCAAACTGGATCACATGTTTAAGTTTTCTTTGATAGAGGACATTGTGAGTGTAAGTATAAGCCTGAAATCAATTTCTAACGCTTCTCGATTCAGGTGATGCTGAGCCCGAAATAAACTAAATATGAAAGGGATCTTCAATTCCCCCATCATTTTCAACTTGAAATTAAAGGGTATGGCATATCTGCATAGTAGTGACATTCATTCCCATGGCAACTTGAAGAGCTCCAATTGCGTCGTTGACAGTCGATTTGTCCTGAAAATCACAGACTTTGGCCTCCACAATTTCCGCCATAGTGACGAGCTTCTGGAAGAGGACACATACGTCTACTACAGATGTGGGTGTTGATTACTAAATTTGTGACATATTTCAGGGGGAAAATGGCTTCTGAATAGAGAGAAACATTCTTTGAACTCCGTTTACCAATTAATTGAGGCAGCCACATGTAGTTTTATTGACAAGATATTAAAATATGATAGAGACAAAAACGACCATTGTGACAGAATGTAAATGCCAAAAGGCAAAAATAAATGAAAATTGTTATTACTTTTCATGAAATCTTTCCATTGCAGCAAAACTGTGGACAGCGCCTGAGTTGTTACGTACATTGAATCCACCGCTCGAAGGCACACAGGAAGGAGACGCTACAGTTTTGCTATAATATGTCAGGAAATAATATCTAGGAACGGACCCTTCCACATAGAAAACTGTGAGTTATCTCCGCAAGATAATAAGATATTCAAGCGATGTCATTACCTTATCATTTATTGGCCTTGAAGAATCAGGTTTTGCCAATAAATTTCAATACACAAAATAATATTTCACCCGTATGTCTCCACAAATTAAGTTGTGGTTTGATTGATGAGGGTCAATCATAGGACATAAAAGTGATATATCTTAGTTCTCAAAAGCATTGTGTCTGATACCATGCACCATGCAGAAATGTACGTGAAGTTAAAACTGGGCCAGAAGCCATATTTTCCGACCCACCTTACGTGCCATGAATGACGTCGAATGCTGTAGGGACGAGTTAGATAGCACGATCCACCACTGCTGGGCCGAGGACCCAACAGAACGTCCAGATTTCCACTCGCTAAACTCCATACTTAGGAAAATTAACAGGTGTTTTTCCATTCGACTTTTGATAGTAAACAATGTGTGCAAATTCATAAATTTGTATAATTTCATTATATGAAGTTTCAAGATTTACATGCAGTGCAATCTTGAAATAATTGAGCAACCAGGAAACCAGGAAATGTATATGTAAAGTATTACAAATCTACTGCCAAAGACCTAAAGCAATTAGGCAATCAGAGTAAAATGGCCATTAAAGGTCTTGTAATGGAGAATGGGCAAGAGACAGCCTTCACTAATGCTGTCTAATATTGGTTCAATAGAGATGGCGACAGTGGGAACATCTTGGACAACCTTCTATCCCGCATGCAGCAGTATGCCATTAATCTGGAGAGTTTGGTCGAGGAACGGACTGCAAACTACCTTGTACAGAAGAAACACCCCGAGGATCTCCTCTACATGATGTTGCCAAGGTAGCGAGAGGTTCCAGCTTGAACTGTTTGTTGTTCTTTCAATTCCGTTCGTTCCGAATTCGATAACTGTGCGCACAGTATTCAGTGTGAAACTGATAAGAAAAAAGTGAAAAGGCCGAAACCCGAACAATCATATGGTTTGCATTATAACCACAGGGGGAAAAAGTCTTTTTATGAAAAAAATGGGAGTTTTGTATTGACTATGCATCCAGGGCAGCTTATTTTAAGATGCTAAACATAATTGAAATCTTGCAGACAACTCGCTGGACAGTTGATGCATGGTGAGTCTGTGACGGCAAAAAAGTTTGAGTGTGTGACGATCTACTTCAGTGACATCTGTGGTTTCTGATGGTTTCATCATCAGCCATGAGTACTCCCCTACAGGTACATTGTGCATGTGTATCATGGGCAAGTTCAAGCAACATTATTTTAACACCAAGATTTTGATCTGAGAGATCATGATTTGTCTTTCTGAAAAAACAAATTTCCGCTAAGATATTCACTGTGATTTTCAAGTGCTCCATCTGCTGAACGATTTGTATACGACATTTGATTCGATTGTCGACTTATTTGATGTGCATAAGGTAAGCGCTTAAGGATAATATTCGATGGTATTTGCATACACCTTTTATCGATTTGCATGGATAAAAAATCCGATAGAACACTCATTGGTCCCCTTGAGATTGAGCAGATACTATTGAAAAACATGGAGTATACTGAGAAATCAGGTGCAGGATATATCTGATATTGCAAAATTAGAGTGTATTAGATGCGAATATTACATGCTCCAGGAATATTTTTTTATAAAACCGACACTCCCAATCAGAACCTCATCAGCGTAATTCAATTCATTTGGAAGATATTGGAAACCCAGGGCCTGGTAGAATGATCACCATTGAATCATCGTTGACATAGACAGATTAGGCCATAATCCGCCGCAGACGATACGGACGCAGACTCGTACGGCATAAATGCTAATGCAATTAAATCAAATTCAAGTGTATGGATAGACTGCAGTTAGTAATAGCAGGTAGCGTTTGTTTGCATGAACCATCACTTGATACAATGTTTCACATCATGAAATACGTTTGTGTGTAACTAGAGATACCTATTCGTGACTCAATGAATGTGAATTGTTGTGTGGAGCGACATACACCACAGCAACAACCAGGTTTGAAAGCCTATCATGACGAAATAAAAATTATTGACCCTCTCCCCCACTCTCTCCTCCTGCCCTGATGACCAGGTTGAGACGATAGGCGATGCTTACATGGTAGTCTCATGGTATGTCCCTGGCGCTCCTCAATGCTGTCAAGTCCTTCAAGATCAGACATCGGCCCGACGAGCAGCTCAAGCTACGGATAGGAATACACTCCGGTAGGCCACAGCTTATCATCTTTCAGCTATGTGCCTTCGTCCAAAGCAGTGAAGTATGTTTTGTAACAGCTGAAAGGGCCCAATTTTTTAGTCTTTTCTTCTGTGATTTAATTAAGTGCGTCTCTATAAATTTTCGTTCATGCAACCACAACGGGTGATGAACATGTATTCAAAGAATCTAACCGAAAAATCGTAAACCTTTATTCACTACCATATAACAAATGCAAAAATGTGGCCTGTCAAAACCGTTCATAATATGTTGTGATCGATGCTTCGAAGACCTTTTCATAGGGCCTGAACACTGAGCTACTTATCGGGGAGTAGCAGTGACATTTTACAGGGAGAGGAAATCGTGTTTTGGTATTCATTTCCCCTTACTGTGTACAGGTCCCTGTGTGGCCGGTGTCGTGGGTCTGAAAATGCTGAGATATTGCCTCTTTGGAGATACAGTCAAGAAAACGTCACGAATGGAATCAAACGGAGAAGGTGAGATGATCATTTTCGGCTACCCATATATGTACGCGCTTCATATCAAAGTTTTTTTTTTTCGTATGATGATACATCATATTATATTCATGAGCTCCGACCATTTTTCAATACTGGACATTCTTAAATTATTTTTATGATACTTGATATATCGTATTAAATTGCGAAGATTTATGTTCTGCTTTTTTGCATTTGCACACACATATATATTTTTTAACCAATAAAATTAAAGAGTTTTCCAAAACGGCTTTAGATTGGTATACTCCGAAAATTATGTTTTTAACATTTATATAAGGGTGTAGATTAACGTCCGGAAATATCTCATCAGCTAAATCGATCCATACTTCATAATTGATGGAAATCAATACCTTCTTTCCAAAAATCGTTTTTATTTGTTTTATTAACTCTTTATATATGTCGTTGAGCCTTCGAAGATGTATTTTACATGTCTTTCTTTCAGTATTTTCTCCAACAGAGCAACCCATGTATTTGATCTATCGCTATAATTAATTTTTTCGATCCAAGAAAGTTCAACTGATTTAAAAAAAGATTCTAATTGGATCATTTTTTGACCCCCTTGGTCATAATCTTTGACAAAAATAGTTGGAAAAATTAATACCGCTTTTATCTGATTTTGGCAAAATTTGAGGAGGACCGAGCCATACCGCTTAATCCCTATAATTTCACATCGATTGGACCATGCGTGCATACAAAGAGACAAACAGACAGGGCGACAGACAGATCCAAAAGCAATACCCTCTCCCCTATCGGTGCGATGGTAAATATTAAAGTTCCAGCAATTGTCCTCAGCATCATCAAATCAATCCTTCAGAATGTGCTGCAAAGTGATTCTGATAAATCTCGTGTGATGAAAATTTTCAAGCAAGAAATGATAATATAATCAGAATTTAAGCATGAGCTAAAACCAGTTTCTACATCAGGCCACACATCGGAACAATGAAACAGTAATGAACCTTGCTACATCCTGTGGATTGTTGTCTGTATTCATGTCGTGTGGTCACGGGCATCAGCGTGGATTAATCACTTAACAACTTATCAATGTCATCGTGATGTTTACATAGGTTGATTAGTTATCCTCACATGGGTGTCGTTGTGTTCTTTGTGGAGATTTTTGATGTTCACCCATCACCCCGAGATTACGGAAACAAACACATAACAATCTATATCCTATAGGGTAGTTTAACCTATAGGTTGTTAAATGGTCAAACATCCATTGGTGAGAGTGTCCATACACTTACTTTCAGTCAGCCAATGCATGCAGATCGTAAAAAAATGTGCAAGGGTTAAGAAAGGTTCCCGGAGGAATGTATAATGTTGAGCCACAACTGTTTTTTGTATTGTTCAGACCAAAATTCGATCATTAAAGGATATTGAAGGTAACATTTATAATTCATGACGGGTGCCACTAGTGTGGCAGGAAATGCTCACTCTTTCCGGAACACCTGATTTCACCTCCTAATGGCCATTTACGGGGGTTCATGAGTGTCCCTGTCATTTTTGTTTTCTCTCACTTCGTATGCCTGATATGACTTTCTGTTCCCGGACTATGAGATTGGATAACGGACCCTGTTTTGTTTGCTCGGAATACTTAATACTGGGTATTGATTCCACGTCTATTTAAGGTCACCACTTAAACCAGCATATATGATTACCTTTTGGAATGGGCCAAAATTAAAGCTCTTTCTCAAAGTATTTTAGGTTTATAATCCATACAGCTTATTGTGCTGGAAATGGCTCAAAAACAGGTCTACAGTAACTTCATTTCAGCCCGAACTTCATTTTTGCCTACCTGCCGAAAAGTCGAAATGGTTGCCACATGCAGAGTGATTATGCCAGATAATGTCATATCTTTTCACGTCACAAAATTACATATGGAGAATTTCAGGTCTAATTTAGAAAACAAATTGTCTCAACAGATTTTGAGCAAATGGCTGTTTGAAACCACAGTAATGTCACCAGGGATATACAGTGTGCAAAATATAGTTCCAGCGAACAGCTTTTCAATAACCCACTGGAACAACTCGAAATCTTCAACAATCCCAATGCATTTTGAATATGTAAAATACATAATCACAAGTCAGAAGGCTACTGAGGTTACTTAATAGCTTACCATCTGCCTTATTGTTCGGATGCTTTATTCAGTGTCCATTCCCAGCTTGAAAATATTTTGGAAATTTATTTTATATTCCAGAACAGAATGTTTCAATACACTACACAGTTGGTGAAATTCAAGTTCATTATATAAAATTGGCAGGTTTCAGGTGCTTATCCCAAAAGTTATTAGATTCATTGCCAACTGATCACATAATCGTATACATAGAGACTGTCACACGTGCCTATGTCTTCGCAAATGATTTCACCGGTTACGTTCTGCAATGTGGGCAGTCTACTTTCTCTATATTCCCCTACAATAAGAACCTCTATGGGCGACAGTCTATAAATAAGAGAATCGATAAATATTGCACTAATATGGCTCTCTTGGGACCAAATTTTGTTACCTCATTAAGTAACATAAATGACAGCCACCCACTCAATATTTTTCTTCAAACTGGGTAATGTGCAAATATGCATATATATGCGTACAATAGATTCAGCAATTGCGTCGGAATCAAACCATATAACAAAGGATACAACATCACAATGAGTAGCCTAACTCCTTCGACTAGGGACTTCTGTTGAGTTGGTTGGACGAGGCGGACCCGACTTTAACAATGATACGTGAAATATTGCATTTATCTTTTGTTTTACGGCTGTGGATATCACACTTTGACCTCGATGTTGTGACTGGATGTGGCCACAAGGATGATTAAATCGTCCCTGGCCGTATATCAATGCCGCCCAATAGATACTGTTGGAATTAGAGATTATCGCTAATTCCTGGATATTTATCCTGGATTATTGCACCGTGCTGCCATAAGACACACAGTGAGGAAGATAGCATGCCAGGTTTTGTCTCGTTTTTCAATTTTCTGGTGCAGAATTAGTCTTTGAGAATGGTCCATCAGTGTTTTTGTTATCCAGATTTGGATAATATCCGGTGCTGATATTATATTAGGCCAAAAAAAAAAAATGTTTTGGTTTGCGTCCCAGTGATGCTCCGAAATCGGTGCTATGGCCGGTTTAGGTATTTTTTTTTCGTATAAAGAAGTGTGTTTGTACCATATTTTTCATCTGGTACAGTGAAAAAACAGATTTATTCAAAGTCTATTGGAACTACAATCGTTGGTTTAGGACACCCCGAAAAAAATTTTACCGTTTTTTCGAGAAAATTATTTACGACAGCAAAAAAAGTTTTCATCACGTTATTTCGAGTTAATTATCTCATTGCATCAAGATATTCACGTCGTTATTTTGACATAGTCCAGTCGTTATATTGAGATGATCATGTTGTTATTTCGAGATGGTATACTTATATAGGAATCCAAATAATAATAATCTCATTATTTCGAGATAATTATGTCATTATTTCGAGATAGTATCTCGTTATTTCGAGATAGTTTTCAAGATAATGGTCTCGAAATAACGAGATACTATCTCCAAATAACGAGTTAACTATCTCGAAATAACTAGATAAAAAAACTTTTTTTTGTTTCCTATATAACTGTCTCGAAATATCGAGATAAAACAATTTTTTTGCACATTCTAAATCAACCACCGTATGGATCAAATAACTAGTGGAAAATATTAATTGATAACAGAATCAATAAAAAATAATAATGTAATAAAAAAAATCATAAAACAACTGAATAAATACCGAAAAAAATGGCTTACTTTTAAAACTTTGGCCGATACTTGCTACAAAATATATAAAACGACATAAACTCGTACTATTTCCAAGCAAGCGGGTCTTCTTTGCACGCATGCAACTTCCTATGTCTGTATAAAACAAATTTCTCACGAAGCGGTTCACTGGAGGTGATCTGCTGTTTTAATCAGTGACAAGTGGAAGGGGCTCGTATGGAAAACCAGGTGTTATTACTTCTGTGGCAAGGGAATAGCTAGTGTCGGAAATTAAAAAATAGTTTACCGGACGACTCTCCTTCTCTACTTGCTATCAGCCCGTGTTAATATAACGATCAACAATATTCTTAAAATTAGCCCAAGGGCTAAGGAAGGTTACCGGACAATGCTGGTTTTGAATAAACATTCCTAATTGTCACCCACACGTGAAATTAAAAAGAAAGTTACTCAACAGATTTCAAGCAATATGCCAAAAAGTGGAATTTTGGCCATTTTGGTCCCGTCTGTTGTGCTCAACGAAGCACGGTTTGTGAGATAGCAAAATAGGTTTCGAGCCATGGGTCGGAGGTTGGCTGACAAAACAGGGCCCAAAATCAATAGGGTTCCTCTCTTGACACTATATGAATCACCCTGTGAAGTTTCAGAATGACAGAACCAATTCTTGTCGAGTTTTGATCTGGAAACGATTTGACAGTTATTTCAGGTTCATGGACAAACCAGACCTCGGAGCCAGCTCAGCGAGCTCCAAAACAATAGGGTTCATCTACTGAATATGCTTGAAAACTGTGTTGGTAGTCAGCTATTTTGGTTGCTATGGTAACCATTATTGATGAGTGTCGTGAATCTATGTATACTTGATGTAATAATGTATATCTATGTAATAATTGTGCCCTCTTATGAGGGCTAGATGGCCGAGTGGTTACGTGCGAGCGCTTAGTCGCTCAATTTGAACCAGCAGCTATCGCCGGCGTAGGTTCGATCCCTCGTCGGGCCGCATGTGCGGTAATTGTAGGGGGATTTTCTCCCTGCCCTCACACCTGGCAGTGTGCCCGTGACTCGGATATCACGTACAATGGAGGTCCCATCTCTAAAAAATGTTGTAAAGGGATGTAAAAGACCCCTCTGAGAACGACATGTACCCTGGCAGTGACCACTCTCAGAGGACTAAATTCCAAATTGTGAAGCGCTTTGATAATGTGTGTAACGTTGATAAAGCGCTATATAAGAACCGGTTATTATTATTATTACTTATATCCCTACAAAAACTTGTCAACGGCCTGTAGAGCATGCACAAGAAATCTACAGCGGCACAAATCAATAGTATTCGGCAAACTTCGTTCAGAGGATACAATGCATGCAATTCCATAGTATTTGCTTAACTTAAATTGGAATGAGTTTGCACATTTGGCAGTATATAAGCCAATTGTTGTTAATTCACTGCAATTCCAAATTTGCCAACATCATGGGTGGGTGATATCTGCAAATCAGTGGAACAACACACATTTGTAAAAACAAACAAATTTATTGCTGATTACGGACTTTTTTTGCCATGGAACAAAATCAAAATTTTTGGTTGTTGTTATGCTACAAAGTAATAATACAATTCAACGTAACATAGACACCTGCCATTATGTTATTGGGATATGTTGACGATAATGTTTGTCACACATGTAGGCCATGCCAAATCAATAAGTTACTCAATGGGTTCTTGTGACAAAAAAGGTTATGTACGTTTGAAAGTTTTTTTTACAAAAAATTTCTAGAAATTTACACACAAAAAGGGTTATTATTGCAGTTTTTTTTTTCACTAAAAAATTCAAAGACAATATTTTAGTGCGGGAAATCGGGAAATCCATTGAATAAATAATTGATTTCGTGTGGCCTAATCAACAAATGGAATTATCGCGCTTTCTGCTTTGAAGTAAAACAACTCAACGTAACATGGACATTTGGCACATACGAAGTTATGTAACATGGACACCTGCCATATGTGATTTGGGTATGTTGACAATAACACATGTAATCAACAATCAGAATAATGTTTTCTGCTTTTGAAGTTAAACAATTCAACGTAACATGGACATTTGCCACATGCGAAAAATATTATGGACACCTGCCATATGTCATTTGGGTATGTTGACAATAACACATGTAATCAACAATCAGAATAATGTTTTCTGCTTTTGGAGTAAAACAATTCAACGTAACATGGACATTTGCCACATGCGAAAAATATTATGGACACCTGCCATATGTCATTTGGGTATGTTGACAATAACACATGTAATCAACAATCAGAATAATGTTTTCTGCTTTTGGAGTAAAACAATTCAACGTAACATGGACATTTGCCACATGCGAAAAATATTATGGACACCTGCCATATGTCATTTGGGTATGTTGACATTTAACAATAACACATGTAATCAACAATGAGAATAATGTTTTCTGCTTTTGAAGTAAAACAATTCAACGTAACATGGACATTTGCCACATGCGAAAAATATTATGGACACCTGCCATATGTCATTTGGGTATGTTGACAATAACACATGTAATCAACAATCAGAATAATGTTTTCTGCTTTTGAAGTACAAATATAATAGAATTCAAGCAACATGGACATTCCCGACATACAAATTTACGAAAGATGGACACCTGTCATATGTCATTCGGGTATGTTGACAATAATACATGTAATCAATAATCAGAATATTTTCTACTTCGAAGTAATACAATTTGATTCAATGAAACATGGACACCTGCAATATTACCATATCTGCGGGTGTCTGAGTGAACAATATTTTCTAACCATTGATTTTTCATATATAATCAAACAAAATTACCATGTGAATATGTTTCAGGGTCTGCACCAGAGGCTTAAAGCACAATAAAACAACAAAATCGCTTTGTTTTGCAATGTCACACAACATGACAAAGTGGTCCACATTATTGTGGACATACCCGAATGACATTGTTATTTTCGGACAGTGTGATGGTCAACTTTGCAGACAGGATCTTCTCTTCTAGCTGAGCCTTATGTTGGATCAGTTGTGGATGGCCGATGCTGTTGGCAAAGTCAATCAATATGTCGTTGGTCAGGGTGAATTTACATGGTGTAGCTGTGTTGTCTGCCATGCTACAGACTATATTGGCTGTAGTAATGCTTTGCAGATTTGCTACTTTTTGCAACATGTTGCATCCGTCGCATTTTACGGTGACTTTACCCTGACCAGTTTGAGGAACGATCCGCTTGCATGCGACACACCTCTTCACCAGTTGAACGTCGACTCCTAGAACGTCGATGTTTTTTGGTTGTGCTTGGGTTGTGCAGTTGATGCATCTGCCACATTGGTGATTGGTGGAATTGTCAGGATTTGAGTGTCTGGCGTCGTGGTTAACGTGAATCCATCGAAGTCACGGACAGAAAGTGCTGTGAACTCGTATGATTCACCTTCGATGACTGTATCCACAAGGCTCTCCTAGAGAGTTAGTGTGGAAGCAGATGTGTGGTCGGCGATGACGACACTCTGGCGCTTTTTCATTTTTAGAAAAAGTTCTTGTTGTTTGATGCCTTCCATGGAGAGCACTTTTGCGTTCACAGTGACCTGCGTGTGGTGAACAACAGCAATTTGTTACTTTGATGTATAGTTTATATTAATTTCTATTTTATACTTCTAAATGTTCTCTGCTGGTGGCATAATCTCCATGCATAGCATTACAGATTATTTGAGAAGGACTTCTAGAGTTATTGTGTTGCACATGCTATGACTAGACATATTTCTGATGAAAACACTGGTCATGCTGGACAATTTATTTTTTTGCCACTGCGTAGAGTTACAAATTTTGGCTGTAGGTTAAACATACCTTATCAGATTTTGACAAGTGGAGGTCTTTCAACTCCTGAATGGTGTGTGTATGTGGAGTCGTTTCTTTGCGGTCGAAGGCCAAGGGTACCTCGGAGACTTGGATAGTGGTCTTCTTTGTGAGTCTGATGTCGTTCACCTCTGGATTCAGTCGACTTGCGACGAATTCGATGTTCTTCAAAGTGACAGCAGTCCCGGATTTTTCGACCGTTGCCACGTCAGCTCGTTTGTCAGGAGAAAAGGATATAAATTTCCGCACTTGATCCCTGTCCGTCTGGATTGTCCCACTGAAATAGCGGGTTTTTCCGGTGGCTGACTGTTTCACAGGAGAGACGTCGAGAACGTATCCTGTCAGTATGTCAGATGTCTGAGATGAAGACGTTGTGGCTTTTACGAAAGCCATGGTCAGCAGATCGATGATTATTTTCCTGCTCTTTTTAAATCAGTTGTTTTTTTTAATCAGTTGTGCAGTTCACTACAGTTTTAGTAGTTTTGAGTTCGACCGGCACAGAAGTAAAGAACGCTACGCATGCGCATTAACAGCTGATTAACATCTTTGGCCTCGATTTCATGACAGCTCGGCCCATGAAGAACTCGGCCAGCGACAACTCAAGCCACGAAAGACGACTCGGCCCATTGTATAGCACTACTCGGTCAATGCTAGATCTATTTGAAAATCAAAGTTATTGAGTTGAATGCTCAATGGTTACAGAAGTACTAGATCTAGTATAAGACCGTAACGTTGGTTAGATTTAGTAGGCGTCGCACCTGGGGGCGACGTTAGTCGTAGGGCGGAGCTGTATGGGCCTTGCCAGGATGGCTCTGAGAGCCAATCCTGGCAAGTATGGGCCGAGTTGTCTGGGCCGAGTCGTCCATGGGTTCAGATGTACAGTCCCATCTGGTATCACGTGACAACTTACTACCGTACTGATGCGTATATAGGCACATGCGCCTATACGCGAATGTGCCTATATGCGAATATAGTTATAGCGATTATAAGTGAGATTTTTTCTGCTGGAACACATTATTTTCATATAGACGCACCCCATATATTAGAGCTTAGACAAATTACGCCTGTTTCTTGCTGCATGTACTATACAGTGCTGTTAACAGGTACCTGCACAGCATTTTTATGCTACACTATAATACTGCACAGTATGCCACTTTTCAAGCTGTGATGTACGTGCATGTGCTTGTCATGTACTGTAGTTAAAGATTTGCGCCAAAATTGCAGGATTTATCATTAAATTATGTATGATGCTCAATATTTTGGTTAGGCCTAGGATATAGGATAGCATTAGTCAGTATAATAAATGTTTTAACCACAGACGTGTTTTTACGTAGATGCTTCTAATGTATATCCTATCATTGTACAAATTGGGAAATGAACCAACATTTAACAATTAAAAATGAATATTGGGTGTGCCTACGAGTGAATATTAGGAGTGCGCATACCAAGTGAATATTGTGGTGCGCATATATCCAAATATACTTGAGGCGCATGCGCCTATATACGAGGGTAGTTTTTCTCAGTGATCAACACAAGATATTGCAAACTAATATTGCCAAACTCTTTTAACTAGAAGTTGTTGAAATTGCTTTGTTACTCGTCACGCCTTAAATGTAAGCCGAAAATGCATTGTTCTCCCCAAAGAACACGTAAAGCATATCAAAATTGTGGGTGCTAACCATGCTAACTCAACTGGCAATATATGTGTGAGTTTTCAAGCAGTGTGTAACTTGAAATGTGTTGTTTGCATGAATGCATGTAGGAATTGCATGAATTTCTGCTGTTGGGACAGAGCTAGCAACTTTCCATCTTGTGATGTCCGATTTACAAATATTGCAGTGCTACAAGACCAGACTGAAGGTGAATTGAATTAAAAATTATCAAAGAACTCAATTGAGATTGATTAAAATATTTATTTTCATCAAATAATCAATCAATATGGTGTTTAATGAGCAAACAAGTTATTTGAGCGAAATAACCATTCATCAGTACATTGTGTACTCGACATCTAAAAGAAAGTAATTCAAGTATGAAATAAGTGTGTTAACGTAGGAATGGATGCGCACACTTTGAAAGGGTATCGTACATACATGTAGTTACATGTATATACTTTTTTGCAGAGGAAATTCTACAAGTGGATGAATAAAAAATATGGTACATGTTTGTCATACTCCTAAATATTGAACCACAGAATGAACATATACAGTTATGCAAGTAGAGTATATTGGAATTTGCATATTCTAACCAAGGAAACTGACAGGTGCCAAGACAATGCAAAACTTCTTTTTACCATACATGTGTGGTAATACAATCGTATAACAGTTCTGATGAAAATGTTCATATTTCATGCATGTGTTATAATACAATAAAGTATACATGATTATCTGAATATAAGTTACTGTGGCTCTGACAAAAATAATACATTTCTGTCGGTTTGGGAGAGATCATCATGCATGCAGATTGTGCCCCTTAGGACTGAAGATCTAAATCTGTCATACAATACAAGAGTTCAATAATCAGAACTTGCATACCTGTGAGACATTGGAAACAATATAACTACATGTAATTGCCATGCGTGCCAGATAATCAGTTCAGTGGTACAACAATAATGATGATTTGTGAAGATTTTTGCTGCAAGTCTTTGTGTACATTAAAATAATTATTGTGTGCGATATTAACTCATTGATCTGGGTGTCAGGTTTCAATATGATTAATTAGAATATCAGTCTAGTACATGTGCACTATATGAGAATGGTATTGAGACACAGGCATTCATAGCATGGCCATGCACTGATGTGGAGATGGCGACATGAATATTGTGGATGCAAGCGTTTATAGCCTGGCCACAGGAAATATAATGATGTTGTGAACGCAAGCGTTTATAGCCTGGCCACTGAAATCATGAGCGATATTGTGCATGAAACCATTTAGCCTGGCCAGTCATGCGGTGAAATTAACATATACTGGTATACAAATATTATTTCACGGTGATGAAATCTTACACCCAGACGAATGAGCTCATATAGTTCATATGGATATATTATTGCACATGTAGACAACAGTGTTCAATATAATATTGCCCATATTCAATAAACATCATTCATGACAATAAATCGTAATATGTAAATGTATTTGAAATATTGTTTGAACTATACATACATTTGATTGGTACATATTTGATGCGATTCATATACCACTTTTGTATTCATATAACTACAAATGCATGTACTGCACCACTGCACTACTTTTAAAACAAGGAATACATTATGAAGAGATCAGTTACATATTGTATTTGTAAACAAAACTACTTCCAGTAACATTCATATAATTTATACCAACTGTGTTATTTGATGCTACAAATAATGATTAAATATACATATATGTTAAATAGGTCATATTCCATAAGTATTTACAGCTCAGAAAATGTGAACAACATGCATCTACATTTAGGATGTAGCCAAACATAAATAAAATCCCTGATATGATATAATTATTCACGATATTGAATGATTGTTCCTTCAACAGATAGGATTCAAACAAAATCTATAATACTTATCACATATGAACCAATAAAAATTCAAATAAATCACAACAAGCACCCAGATAGCACGGTTACGTTGGGCCAACGTTGGCGATTGGTTGGGGAGATCTGCGTTGTTAATACAAGGTTGGTCCAACAGAGGGCCAGCGAAGTGATGCCAACATCGCGATCACATTGGCAAAACCATATTGGGCCAACGTTGGCAGTCTGTCGGAAATTCGACGTCAAATCTACTGTTTATCCACTGAAGGCCCAATGTTACGTTGCCAATGTCTGACAGACGTTGCCAATGACAATGATTGCGTTTCAACAGATATAATGGAAATGAAATCAAAATGCATGTAGTGCTGTACATATATCATACAACACCATATATCACATTATATTATAGTTACCAAGAACCATCACACCCACCCACACCAGAGGGGTGATGCTACTACCCTCCCCAATGTGTCCACCGATTACCGGTGAACATGTTCCCCGCCAATTTGGAGGGGCCAGGCTGTACTGTATAAACCCTCATTACCTGTATGGCGCCTGAATCATACATGTACTTTGAAAGAACCAATTGGGTATTTTGAAAATTTTCTATACCGGTATTTCATTGATGCATGCAACTATTGCTTTGTGATCAGACCAAGGACATTCTAATGTATTTGTTGATATAGAGTCCATGTTTGTGAAAATTAAATCTAAAGTTGAGCCATGATCTGTTGTTGGTGAATTAATTTTGTTGATACAATTGAAAGTATTGTTCATATATTGTTCTAGACCAGCATGTGATTTGTCACGATGATCAAAATTAAAATCTCCCAAAATAACTAGATTGACTGTGGGGTCAACAATATGCAATAATTCTTTTGTCATTATACCTTTGAACATCTCAAATGAAAATGCAGGTGATCTGTATAAAAATACTATTTGAATAGGATTGGACAAGTCACCAGTTTTGATGAAAGTGAATTCTAATGACACAGAACTGAAGTGGCTGAAGATGAGAAAATGGTCAGAGTGCTTCTTTTGGACAAGAGAAAGCAATCCATGATGAGGTCGACATTTTGATGTGCTGTCTAATGCTTCGTCATTTCTGAGAGGAATGAATTGATCAAAGCTATAATTAGCATCTGGATCATTTTCAGTTAACCTGGATTCTGCAAATGAAACAACATCAGCATATATAAAATTTGCATCTGCCATTATATCTTGAAAATGAGCATGAACTGATCGTGCATTATTAAAGACAATCTTGAAGGTTTTTGTGTTCATCTGGTACAAGGGAAAATAGCAGGGCTTAACAGCAGCATCTTGTCTTAGTCTTTCCAATTCTTTTGTAACAGCATCACACGTTGCTATTCTGTCTTCATTCAGTTCTAAGATATGAAGATTTGCAATATTCTGTGCTCTACTTAGTGCCACATAATGAATATGGTCTCTTCGAGTTGACCCCAAGTGAACAACAACCTTTGGCAATGTTTCTCCTTCAGCTTTGTGAACTGTTTTGGCTGCTGCAGACCTTAGAGGAAATTGTAATCGGACAGCATGTACATTTTTGCGCACAGTAAACTTTCGCTTGATGTCGAAAATTGGTGTCCATTCTGGTGAAATATGGGGAGAATATAATGCTCGATATTTTCGTCTCTGATCTTTGCCAATTTTCTCGTTATCAAAGTGGACCCACAAAATACTTGGCCTTGTTGTGGTGTTCATCTTATATTCGATATCTTTTAGGACACAACCAGAGCCATTTGTTAGGCCGTCATCAACAGATATATTTGCAACAACCTCATAACGTAATCCGGGTGAAACTCTTAGAGGATTGTGTAAGCCTGCTGTCCTAGTTGGATCTGTAGTTATTGTCAGAATTATTTTTTCTTTGACGTCAGTTGCAAAATCACCTAAAATAGAATCCAATGCAGGTATAGTTACTTTTTGGTTCAAACTTTTGTCAAAGAGAGAACTGTTGAATTTGTTCACCATTGCATTAGTTGTAAATAAATGAGGTAAGTCAAGGAGTTTAGACTCATCTTGCGGTTGGCATTGTCTTTCTTTTAGTGTGTCAATATCATTCTGCGTATGTTTTCCTTCTCGCAAGCGATTTAGCAATAGCGCAAACTGCTGGTCATCTTTCTGTCTCATGATCTCGTCAAGTTCGAAAGCAGAGAAATATTCCTTCCACAGATTGGTTGCAAGTGGACCATATCCAGAAGTCAAGTCTTTAAATATCCAACCATCACCTACAGACTGTAACTGACACAAATCGCCAATCAGTATCATGTGGACTCCACCGAAGACCTTGGTATTTCCTTTGATTTGCTGCCATCTTAGGTTTATGAAATTAAGCATGTCATGGCCGACCATAGATACTTCATCAATGAAGACTACAGAAAGATTTCGATACTTTGTACGAAGAGTGTTCAGCTTTTCCGTGTCTAGCGGTTTACAAACTTTATAACCTTGACTCACTGGTAGGAACAATGCGGAATGTATAGTTGTTCCACGGATACCGAAAGCAGCTTTACCAGTTGGAGCCAAGAGGAGTATTCGACAATCAAGTGGATTTTCACCTTCAGAAGAACAAAGGTAACGATGCAGTGTTTGATATAATGTATTTGTAACTACAGATTTTCCAACACCGGCGCCGCCAGTCAATATAACTCTCAATGGCTCTTCTTTGGTTTTTATCCAGTGGACAACGTGTAGATAAAATTCTCTTTGTTTTCGATTGAGAGACCGGACTAATTGCAAATATTCAGCTTCCGGAAGTCTGTTGGGTACGGATATCTCATTTGCCACTAAACCTGTTGATCCAATAGTATCACCTAAAAAATCAAACTGCATTTGTGAGCATTGATTCGGGTCAAAATAGATGTATTTTTGGCTTTCCGTTGAACCAATCTCTTCATCCAAGGCATTTTCTTCTTGGGCACCAGGTATAAGATTGTCATAGACTTTCTCGTCATGAAAGTTATGGGACTTTTCAGCAACTTCATCTAGTATTTCAGTATAGTTTGCATATTCTCGGTACTTCTGACCAACTGCTTGTTCAACTGTATTGAAATGTGCCTCGTACGTGTCAAACATTCCCAACAGATCTTTTTCTTCATTTCTCCACGGTAAGAACAGCATAAGCTTTTCCCGACAGAAATTTTCGTAGTCTGACTTGCGGTTATAATTTACAAATCGAATAACCTTTGGTTTGGCTCTTTTCGTGAACAGTGTACCATTTGGCAAAGCTAGAATGATGTTTGACTTTCTGTTGTTTTCATCATTTTCTTTGTTGTCAACTTCATTGTTATCATCATATATATCAGCTTCTTTGTCAACTGCAGGAGCCTCATCTTCTTTGGCATTTTGTTTAGGTTTGGTAGAATTATACTGAACATTCAATTTTGATGCATAATCAGCAAGACACCAATTTTCCAATTGTGCAGGACGTTTACTATATCTGTCGATGATATTCTTTGTTTCAACGTCTGTTGATTCTTCATCCAACTCTTCCAAATCAGTTTTACTTTTCAAAAGAAAAATTCGGTCTGTGTGTGGTGATGTGTTTATGAATATCACATCTCGGGTACATTTTGAGAGTGGTAACTGTAAAACCAGATACACAGCTTCTTGAGCACAAACTTCTACACTTTTTAGAAACATATTTCCGATGTGCCGAACACTTTGTTTTATGTCCATATTGCCTGCTCTGGTTTCTTTGCATGCTCGATCTAATAAAGCACTCATTCCCTTCTGAGACTTGTTGATATAATTTACAATATACATCGCACATGCATAGGGATCTAATATGAACTGCAGATCATGATTGGCATTCCATGCTGACAACAACTGTTTACAATAAGCATTCACCCTTATGTCACACGGATCACGTTTCAAGTATATTTTAGCATCTGTTACGGAACTACGTATAGCTTTTATATACTGGGATTCTGTCATGTGTAGTTCACATAAAAATTCTTCAAATGATAATTTTATACCATCCTTATTATCAACTAACATGGCTTGAATTCTTCCGAGCCTTTCAGCATTTGAATCAGTATCATCTGAATCTGAATCAGTACCATCATTAGTGTTTGTTGTGTTATCCAGAGGCATCAATATCATAGTTCTTGGCATTGGTGGTATTGGATACCCAAACCGACATATAGCTTTACCATATTTCCGACACGTTTTAGAGTGCTTGTGCATTTGACCCTTGAATATTTGTTCAGAATCAGCGACTTTACTGGAGCACGATACATACTGGTCAATGAACTTTACTATTTCTGAGTTTTCGCTTTCGCCAAAAACAGGTGCATTTTCTATCCATATAAGCATGTGAATGTGAGGCGAGCCTCTCTGTTGAAATTCTACTCGATAAAAGTAATCTGTTATTTTCCCAATAGGAGTATGGTCACTTTTCAGGACTGAGTTGATAAAAAGTGAAACCCGATTGTTAAAATATCTGGCACACGTAACTGGGTCTGATTGTAAGAGCCTTGTTCGTTCTGTCCAGTCCATTTCCTCAATTTCAGCATCTGTATATTCTTTCTTGTCCACCAATTTTCCAATTATTCTAAGTAAATCTGGCCATTTTGTGTCAGCTGCAGAAAACGATGCAAACCACGTTGGTAAGCCAAGTTGTCATATCATGGCAAACACATCCTTCTTCCTCTTTTCGAGATAAGCTGGGGAATTTCTAATGGATTTGAAAATGTAGAAGCCCTCATCTAAATTCACTAAATTCGTGAATGCATTTGGTTTCAGTAAATCGCCGGCAGTCATTTGCTTAGAACCCATTTTGCATCTACGAACTGCAAGTCCTATTTTATCTTTAACTTGCTTCAACTGATTTTTTTTCATTTTGTAGAATAAATTGGGCACGGACATAGCTACTCTGCGATCTTCAGAACGGAGCTCCCATTTACAAATGTCACTGTAATGCACAGGCCTTTCTCTTTCAGAATTATCTGGACGTTTCAGGCCACAAAAAATTGTTGGGAAAGCTAAATATTCAGAATTTTCATCTTGAAACATGGCAATGGGTGTCTGGTCTTCTCCAGGAGCAAATGTGTAGACTTTGGTATCATCAAATGCGTCCCCATCATCTAGTAATGTGTCCATGTTACCCATGACTTGTTCTCGCTCATCCAATTCACTGAAATTGTCATCGTCATCACTACAAGTGTTGTCTTGGTGAGGCTGTTCGACACTCTCTTCCTGTAGTATCATATCGGCATCATCTTTCAACAGATCTGTTGCCAAACCAGTAAATTCCAATGTTTCAATATCATTGTCAGTGGTTATTTTGTTAGTCCATTCATCATCAAGAGAAATTTTCTCAGCTTTGTATACGGGGCTGGTATCCAGGAGATATTTAACAGCATTTAAAACTTTTTGTGGGCGTATATTTTCTGTGAATACGGAGCTGGCGAAGGATACTTTCTTCTTGAGTTGAACAGAAATTGTTCTACTTTCAGATAAGTTTCTTGGTAAAGTGCGTACAGTGGGTTCAATATCACAGGGAACATTGACAATATTGCCACGTATTGACAGCTGGCCACCTCTGGGTAATTCTCTTATTTGCATAAAAGGAATACGCAACGCAGCAAGTCTTTCCTCAAGGGGAAAAAGCTCTAGTTCTGTTGGTTTTTGAGGAAACGACATTTTGTTTGCCATTGACAACTTGGGAACTTTACCAGATTTTATAGAGCCATAGCACGTTTTACATATCCATTCTCCAGGAGTATCACCTTTATCACAAAAATTGGAAATGCATTTCTCAATAAGAACCTTATCAGATGAAGACATTAAAATTCTGAACGACCTTTGAACAGCTTCTCTGAAACAAGTTTGGCGACAGCAACAACAAACATAAACAGGGCCTTCTGCTATTTTAGTATGGAAGTTTTTAATGCAACCATCCAAGTTATTTCCGAATATTCTTTGTCTTTTTGAAGCATTTTCAAGAAACACAAAATCAGAGGACTTTCGTTTCCGTGATTTCCTCCTTCGATCATTTTGTTGTTGAACTTTTTTGATTGATACTAGTAGATTAAGACGTTTTTGTTTTTTGGCAACACGCTCAGTTTCTTTAAAATAATCACATTTCCTTTTTTGTTGTTTTTGTTGCTTTTCCTTGATACGTTCCATATCTCTGTATTCTTGATCTGTTCTCACAATACGTTTCTGTGCCTTCTCTTTATCTCTGTACTCTTTATCTGTTCTCATGATACGTTTGTGTGCCTTCTCTTTAGCTCTGTACTCTTTATCTGTTCTCACGATACGTTTCTGCGCCTTCTCTTTATCTCTGTACTCGAGGTCTGTTCTAGAGGTCTGTTTTTGAATCCTTTCCTTAGTTCGTTCTGCATCTCTGTACTCTCTATCTGTTCTCACAATACGTTTGTGTGCCTTCTCTTTAGCTCTGTAGTCTTTATCTGTTCTCACGATACGTTTCTGCGCCTTCTCTTTATCTCTGTACTCGAGGTCTGTTCTAGAGGTCTGTTTTTGAATCCTTTCCTTAGTTCGTTCTGCATCTCTGTACTCTTTATCTGTTCTCACAATACGTTTGTGTGCCTTCTCTTTATCTCTGTACTCTTTATCTGTTCTCACGATACGTTTCTGCGCCTTCTCTTTATCTCTGTACTCGAGGTCTGTTCTAGAGGTCTGTTTTTGAATCCTTTCCTTAGTTCGTTCTGCATCTCTGTACTCTCTATCTGTTCTCACAATACGTTTCTGTGCCTTCTCTTTATCTCTGTACTCTTTATCTGTTCTTTTTATACATTTCTGTGTCTTCTCTTCATCTCTGTACTCGACGTTTGATCTACAAGTCTGCTTTCTAATCCTTTCCTTTGTTCGTTCGGCATCTCTGTACTGTTCACTTTTTCGAGATTTCCTCTTCATTTCACTGATGTAGAGCTTTCTACAATCTCCCTTTGTTGGACTTACTTTTGTTTTCTTTTGCATTTTGAAGAGTTTGTCTTTCTCTGCTTGATCATCCATATAACCTTGCATTGAAATTTTAGTGACATTCTCTAGAGTGTTAATCTCTCTTGAATGGATAGCTACTGGTTGTATTTCAAATGGGATATTTCTACTACTCTCGAAAGCCACATCTAGAAGGTGTGAACACAACCTTTGCATACTTCTAAATTTAAGCATTACTGCTCTTCCAGACTCTGCGAGACGTCCATGACAATCTCTTGCATGGGAATCAATTAACACATAATCTCTGCCAGATTTTGAAATTGCCACACAACTACTACCTATCATCAAAAGAATGTAATTTGCTCGTGCAAGGCCATCTGTCACAGCATTTCGAAGACTAAAACCGAACTCATGAGGAAATTCCGCAATGCCGCAAATTCCATTTATATAATCTAACAAGGTAATTTTGAAGTGTAGATTCCACATATCAAACTCAGATGGCAATTCTTGAAAATTCAAATAAACATTGGTGAGTTTATTGCGAAGTGCTAAATCCTCAATAACTTTTCTGTAGATATAATCTCCCTTATTGAGTACATCATTGATTTCACCACATGTCAGCATTCTTGAATTGTTGGTCTGTAGTTTGCACAATGCAACCAGAGAATTACATGTACATTGAGTGCCACGACTGATTTCAGGGAAATGAACGTCACCTTGATGGAATGAGCCACTAACACTTTGTTGATGATATTTCACTACTTTAGGTCTTGGTTTTTGTGTCTTGGAGGATTGAACAGAAAGAAAATAATCTGATTGGTGTGAAGTGTCGATAGTGTGGGACATTGAAGCCACAGCTTGAGCAGTATTCACATCATACAAACTGCTGGAGGAACATTCAAAAGGCTCAGCAGTACACGATTCAGCAAGATTTTCATTACAGTGTTGTAAATTTGGGCAGCACTTTGTTACATCCTCAGGTTTCAAGTATGATTCAGTATCATTCAAGCATGATTCAGATCTGTCATCAGTATGATTCAACAATATTGCAATATTTTGTGGTGTTTTTTTAACGAGGTAACCTTCCTCAATTTGTGGCGTTTTTTTTACGAGGTAACCTTCCTCAAGCTGTGGTGTTTTTTTCACGAGGTAACCTTCCTCGAGTTTGTTCACGGGGTTACTGTCCCCGGGGGCTCCCCGAGCACCCACGGCCAAAGCCTCATCCTCGTCTGGTCGTGGTGAACACTCCCCCAGGCCCCTCGCCTCATCGATCGCCCTCAAGTTCTGCAACAGATTTTTGCAGAAGAAAAAAAATCAAAAACAAAAAATACATCACTACTTTACATTACCATGATTTTAGTTTAGTTTTTCAATACATCTAAGTGCAGCATGGATTCTTGTGAATTACTGTAGTACATAAAATATATGTCATTCTACACAACGGTTCTTTACAAGACCAAATCATATAAATCAGTAAACAAGGCTCGAAAACATCAGATTCGATACTTTGATCATACATTATTCTGCAAACATTATTACAAACTCTGATCGTCACTGTACAAATCTTCGCCAACCTGGCACATCTCTGCAAAGCAGTAGCTCTCTTCTTTCCCATGTCAATGGAATTTAAGACTCTGCAAAAAAAAAAACCGAAGGTGAACTTTGTGTACCCGGCAAGATTTTCAGTCATGTTAGAGCAACTTCCTTCGAATGTATGGAATATTTCTTTTCTAAACGGAAGTTTAGTGCAACACATCTGCTACTGTAAAAAGACTAATTTTGGTTCACGATTTATTATATATAAACCGCCAAATTAAATCTTGCACCAAGTTAAAGTTGATATATATATGTTGAGCAATACATGTGGTTCAAAACTGTTCAAATCAAATCTCTGCCAGTAAATGTAGGGTTATAACCGCTAAATTTAATAGTTGCCAATATTAGTCTTGCTACAGTAAAAAGACAACAAAACATGTACGAGCCATCCTTCCTAAATTCGTCGCATTCCCAAATTCGTCAACGTGGATTTCAGGCCTTGTAATGTAAATGAAACTAACAAGTTCTATCATGAATCGAGACTCTGATATCCAATGTTTGTTCCCAGTAATTTATTTCCCACAAAACAAGCTTCTGAGTTCTAATATCAAGTTGGCGAATTTCGGGATGCGGCGAATTTAGGACGGATGGCTTGTACACAAGGATTTTGAGAATTTCAATTCAAGTTGTCTTTCCATCCATTCTAGCACACATTTTATATCAGTCTTCTATATCAACAAACGAAAGTTATCCATCAAACCCAAATGTAAACAGATGCTCAAATTGCCCTTAAAAGTCCACATCGAGTACATTTTCCAGTTTATATCTGCATATATAATCCCGAGAAAATAATCCACAGTGGAAGATCAAAACGCGTTCTTGCAAAAAATGTATGTGTTCTCGGCATTGAAATGGGTACGTTAACTAATAAATATTTATTTCGTTATCCTGAATAACAATATATTTAGTGTAACTGTCGTTCTCATCGGGCCTATGTGATTTCATTATCGTCCATCAAAAACTCCCACCTGTAGAGTTTTCACAAACCATGTGTGTCAAACAGGCCAGTTTCAGCACAAAATATTTCACCAATGGGCCAATTTGGTTGCTATGGCAACCGAAATCGATTGGTGTTGTGATTTCTGTAAGTTATGTCCCTCTAAAAAATTATCGTAATCAGTTTAGATTTGCAACCTGTGGAGCGATCATAAGAAAACTTTATGAAGGAAGCGACGCGACAGAGTCAAATCCATAGCAGTGATAGAAATTAGCCCAAATTATTTTTGCATAACCGACTGATGTTACAACACCGATTTTCATTGGCTGAAAACGCCTCCCCATCAAACAGTTAGCCAATCAGAGTGACTATAACAATTCAAGCTCACAAAAATACCCGAGTATTTCCGATGACGACCGATCACTTGTAGGAATTTACCGTACTGACGCGCATTCGATGTGGTTTCGATAACTTTGCGTAAATCAGTTCGAATCTTTTGCTAATAATTCACCGGACCGCCGCGCCTCTCAGTTGGGCATTTCTGCAGGTCCTGACGGAAATCTACCGGCCTCGGGCCGTCGGACTGGCGCTAATTTCTATCACTGATCCATTGTACATGTATCTGCCGAACTTCTTCGGGGGATACAATTATGGAAATCGGTTTAGATTTGCAACCTGTAGAGGGTTCCCAATAAAATCTCTACAGCCAAACTTGACCAAAACAACAATTCAAGATGAGGGAATTGGAGGCAGATTTAATGCTCAACCATAAGTCACATTTTCTCTCAAAATATGTGCCAAACTAGGTTTCAAGTTGAAATTTCAACAAAAAGTTGACCAAAATTGTATTTAAGATGATAAAACTGGAGTCGAAACTCACTTTTCAGAAACTTATATTTTCACCCCAAAAACGTACCAAATTTGGTTTGAAGTTGAAATTCCGACCAAAGTTCACCAGAACTGCATAATTCCTAAACGACGAATCCAGGAGCCAGATCAAACTTTTCACCGAAAGTTATATTTTAACTCAAAAAAATTAATAAACTTTCGAGGAGAAATTCCAACTAAAAGTTGACCAAAACTGCATCACAACAATTGAGTCAGATCAAACTTTTCACCAAAAGTTACATGCCAACTTTCCTTTCAAATTTCAACAAGAAGGTTGAGTTGAAATCAATTTAAATTGAAGCCTAATCAGACTTTCAAAAAAAAAAGTTCCAAAGTTCATTCCAAATATGTACCAAATTGTTCGTTCCAAATATGTACCACATTCAGGATAAGTTGAAATTCCAACTAAAAGTTCACTAAAACTACATTCCAAGTTTATGAATTGAAGCCAGATCAAACTTTTCACAAAATGTCATATTTTTACCCAAAATGTTACAAATTTGGTTTGAATGTGAAATTCTGAACTATTAGTAAAGAGTTTTATTCAAAATATGAGAAAACTGATAAAAGGGGTTAACACAGAATGTTGTAATGAGTCTACAACAACACATTTGCAGAGATGTCAGAATATTACTAGTACCCGAGTCACCCAACATAAATTTTATCAAACGAAAACAACAATTCGTCAAGGACATTTCATTGAATTTGTGAGATAAAATATCACAATAGATGGTTACAAAGATTTTTTTAGTGAACGTTCAAGGGACCAGACCAAAATATTCACTAACTAAAGGTATTCAGTTAGAATGGGTCTGGGGGAGTCTGAATGAGATTTCGTACCAAAGAAACACAAGCTTGTGTGATGCATTTATTATGTGATACATGTGATAACCATGGCAATGCAAGTACATGGGTTCTACATCTATATGGTAACATTTATTAACAACATCAACAATATGGCATGTGCAAATGTACCAGTCACTGATCAATGGAAATGTATGCACTATTTTGTCAAATGTCACTTGAAGAAATCTGTCGCTGCACAGCCACAGAACAAGGACTTTTGTCATGGCACTCTTGTCAAGACGGTCAGTGTGTCAGACAATGACATTTTTTCTTTTCTTTTGGAAGACATGGCTTATGCTGAACAGAACCAGTAGAATATCAGTGAAAATAGTGCATGGGTATTTGCTTTATAGATCAGGGGGTTTCGGCCATATCGTGATATAGTCCCCGCCAGGGAGTATTTCCCAGCACTCAGGAAATGAGGGGCATAGCATATGATAGCATGGGATTTTGTATCCCAATATATACACTTGACATCATTACAGTGTATACCAGGCCAATATTGGCGGGCTTACATTTTGAAGAAAATTCTAACCCCATCATATACATCGCCCTCCTTAGCTTCTAAACGAGTGGTGTCTCTTATATATTACTCGTGATATAGTCCCCGGGGACTATTTCCCTGACCCATGAAATACACCCAGTGCCAATCCAACATAGACAGTTTCCCCCAAAAAACAACTCCCCATTTTTTACTCTAACCCCATCATATCCGTCGCCCTCTTCAGCTTCTAAACTAGTGGTGTCTCCTATATATTACCCGTGATATAGTCCCCGGGGACTATTTCCCTGACTCATGAAATACACCCAGTGCCAATCCGACATAGACATTTTCCCCCAAAAAACAACTCTTCATTTTTTACTCTAACCCCATCATATCCGTCGCCCTCTTCAGCTTCTAAACTAGTGGTGTCTCCTATATATTACCCGTGATATAGTCCCTGGGACGCAATAAGCCTCATAGTCATGTTGCAGTTTATTCGGTGTGTCTATATATTACTTGTGATATAGTCCCCGGGGACTATTCCCCTGCAGTATGAAATACAGCCATGACCAAGCCAACGTAAACATTTCCACCAAAAAAACACCTCCACATTTTTTACTCTAGCCCCATCATATGACATATCTGTCGCTCTATTTTAGCTTCTAAAGTCCTCTATATATTACTCGTGATATAGTCCCCGAAAAATGAACTTACCTATTTTATATTCACTCATGAAATTATCCCCGGGGTCTATTTCACGAGTAATATGTAGACACACGGAATAAAGTGCAACATTATGACGAGGCTTATTTCGTTGAAATAGTAACACCATTTTAATATTTCCATCCAATTCCTGTACATGGAAAGTCTTGGGGTGGTGGGGGGACAGCGTCCCCGCTGGGGACTATATCACGATTTGGCCGGAGTTTCTTCATTGTTCATCCACTATCAGCAATTTAACCTACCCCAATGTTAATTTAGCCATGTCATTATTTCTTGGTCTGCACACAAATATTGGGTACATTCAACTATCCTTTCAAACTCCCATTGTAAAATAACGTGTTACAGACCACAACCAGCAGTGCACAGCCCCTAGTGAAAGGTGAAAACGAAATAAATTATTTCTTTCCACAACAGATAATGCGGGTCCAACCTATTTCCGAATTTGAACCTATGCGCGGTATATATTTACCACCCATTATCGCCCATCTCGCTGCATAATATCGATTATTTATCTGTGAATTACATTCGATTTCACAAAACAAAATTAAGTTTATTATTGGTTTTATGGATATATAAATCTATCACCAAGCATACGAAAATATTGACATCGACCGACAAAACACACCGAATCCCCATTGACTGTTTTAGCTCTATGAACGAAACACCCGTCAATCGGGCCCCTGGGGACTGTCATGCGGGACATACAAGACCCAACACAAATCAGCATTGCTGTACATTTCACGCGTTTCTTCCGCTTATTATCCGTTTTTTAAAAGTTGAAAGTCTCTCCTGTAATATTTTATGCATATTTTATATTTGCATCGATCAAAGAATGTGATCGAGACGGATACAAAAGAAGCATATTTTTTTCTCCATTTATTTTCAGCAAAAGGCTATTGCTTTGCACATGCGCAATACGAACATTTCATGTGCGCATGCGCGGAAAGAATGAAGGCATCTCGACACGTGTCTTTGTTTACAAACTTCACATCCGTTCTACTTCTAGGTCAGGTCAGCAATAATTTATGTCAGGTTGCAAGTGGTAAACACACTCACGTGCGTTATTGAGATACTTGTACTGGCACACGAGAAACACCTTATAGATCTAGGTCATAGATCGCCACTCCCCCCGCCCCCCCCCCCCCCCTAAAATCTAGATGGACCTAGGTAAAGTGTACATCACCCACTGGGAAGTTACTTCACCTAAGATGGACCTATACCTTGATTGAATTATCGGTTTAACTTTCTTCTATTTTTTAGGGCATTTCGGCACGAAATGTCCTTATCATATGGTTTTGTCAGAATTTTTTTTTTTTTTTTTTTTTTTTTTTTTTGGTTTCCGGACGATAACTCGAGAACGCCTTGACGAATCTTCGAGAAATTTTCTCTAGTTATCACATATATTACATAGATGAACCCTATTGTTTATTGTTTGGAGCCGGCTCCGAGGTCCGGTTAGTCCGTGAGGATGAATTTTGTGTCAAATGGTTTCCGGATGATAACTCAAAAAGTACTTGTGCTACCATTCTGAAACTTGACATATATGTTGATATAGTGTCACAGAGGAACCCTATTGATTATGGGATCAATCCCTCAAATGACCTTTGACCCACGGGCCGAAAACAATTTTGGTGAGTCATCCTTGAGGCTCATTGCATATCTCAGAAACGGTGCATCACAGAGCGAAATGGACGTTATTTTCGGACTCGTGACACTAGACAAACTTGTCTTAAGGGTATGTTGGGTGAACTTGGCCCTGGGCCAAATTTTTTCTTGTTGAGTCGGCGTTTTTCATTTTCGGTCATATCTCGGAAACGGTGCGTCGTAGAGCGAAACGGACATTATTTTCGGACTCGTGACAGTAGACAAACATGCCTTAAGGGTATGTTGGGTGAACTTGGCCCTGGGCCAAATTTTATTTTGCTGAGGCGGCGTTTTTCATTTTCGGCCATATCTCGGAATTGGTGCGTCATAGAGCGAAACGGACGTTATTTTCGGACTCGTGACACTAGACAAATATGCCTTAGGGGTATGTTGGGTGAACTTGGCCCTGGACCAAAATTTTTTTTGCTGAGGCGGCGTTTTTCATTTTTGGCCATATCTCGGAATTGGTGCGTCGTAGAGCGAAACGGACGTTATTTTCGGACTCGTAATACTAGACAAGCATGTCTTAGGGGTATGTTGGGTGAACTCGGTCCTGGGCCAAATTGTTTTTGCTGAGTCAGCGTTTTTTATTTTTGGTCATGTCTCGTTTATTTTCATTTATATCTCAGAAACCGTCCCCTTAGAATGAAATGGATGTATCTACATAATCATTTTGGTTGCAGAGTTGTCAGTAATTAACAGTTCACCTGTGATTGTGTTGTGTATCGAAATGCCCCAAGGCCTCTAGGCCTTTACGTCTAGTTTTATTCGTGGGAAGCACATCGGATGCTAAAATCTCATTATTAAACTTTATCTCGGAAGTTTTCTAGGAGTTCATTCCATATAGGCCTACATGTAGATCTAGATCCCATTTTGTAGGTAAAATTGGATGAAAAAAATTCACAATGACAAAAAAAACACAATTATACTGTGAAGTCGATAAGAAGCGAGATATATTATCTATTTTGTCATGTGACCTTGCAATTGATGTCAAAGGTCAAACTCAAGGTCCTGACAATATTCAGCATATATCACTTCCTATATGTCCACAATTGATTCCTAAGCTGTAAAGTTGATAATAAGCGAGATATTGGCCATTTTGTCCCGTGACTTTGAAAATTAGGTCAAAGGTCAAATTCAAGGTCATGACAATATTCAGAATATATCATTTCCTATATGTTCACAATTGATTCCTAAGCTGTAAAGTCGATAATAAGCGAGATATTAGCCATTTTGTCATGTGACCTTGAAAATGAGGTCAAAGGTCAAATTCAAGGTCACGAGAATATTCAGCATATATCATTTCCTATATTTTCACAATTGATTCCTAAGCTGTAAAGTCGATAATAAGCAAGATATTAGCCATTTTGTCCTGTGACCTTGAAAATGAGGTCAGAGGTCAAATTCAAGGTCACGAGAATATTCAGCATATATCATTTCCTATATGTCCACAATTGATTCCTAGTCTCTAATCTCAATATTAAGTGAGATATTAGGCTTAATGTGTCCCATTATAAAGCATAGGAGAATTTAACATGGGAAAGTCCCATTTGGGCCGAGTTTGGGCCCAAAATGGCCCACTTCGAGCGATTCAAGGGCAACGAAATTTATACATGTCACAGAGGTACATATGAGGAGTGTTATGCATGAATAAGAAAAAAAGTTACTGAACAGATTTTGAGAAAACGACAGCCAAAGTCCAAAATTGGCCATTTTTCGACGAAAAAGGCCGCCATTTTGAAATAATTGCGAAAATAAAAAAACTAAAAAATACCTCCCTCTCGAAATATTTTTAGGCATTTTTGTGAAAAATTTCAGAAAGATTCGATCGTAAACTTTAAAGATAAAAATGTAGACGGACGACGACGGACGACGACGGACGACGACGACGGACGACGGACGCAACGCCACGGCAATAGGTTATCGGACCAAAGGTCCGGTAACCTAAAAACGAATCTGTAAAGTATAAGTTTGCTAATTGATTGGTTTGTACCTTTCACAGTTAAACGCCTGATTGGTTCTTGCAAGATTGCAATCCTCGATACAGTACAATCACTAAAACAGCCACTTTGAGGACGCTCATCAACTGGCACAAAATGATATGTGGCCGCTGCTTGTAAAAACTATCAAGGCAAAAAAAAAAAAAAATCTGACGCGGGAGGTTTGAGACGACGCGCGCGGGGACGCAAACCAAAACATTTATTTTTTTTGGCCTTATATGCTATTCTGGGATGGAGGTTGTCATGGAAGAACCATGTCTGCAGAGGTGTGGATTTCGTTGTGATTTTCTACATGTTACTTTCCCACTCCCCACTAATTATCCACGAGTAGCTCGGATTCAGGATGTTCCGAGCAGTTAGATTGTTTTCATTGTGATTTTCTACAAGTTACTTTCCCGCTTTCCACTAATTATCCACCAGTAGCTCGGATTCAATGCAAGCAGGTCCATCCCGTAATGAATACAACACAGAAATAGCTGTTTACCACAAAGTGCAGGACACCAGAAGAACTTTTAGTTCATCATCGGGCTCGCGACCTTACAAGTAAAGTAAAAAAAAAAGGCAATTAAAGGAATAAAAACTAGAATGAAAAATACATTGCATACAGAGAGGTGCATACGCAAAATAAAGAACAGAACATACATTTTAATGGCATTCACCTATTACTGAGTTACACTGTATAGCCGCCAATGCTGCCAACAGTTGGTCTATTATATAACAAAAAGTATAAACATAATTATATGTAGAACATGTGAATCGAGTAACAGTAACATAACGGCTATATACACTGCCAACAAGGGAGAAGTCCAGATACGTGTCATCTGTGTCTCTTCTTCCAAATTCTTCGAATTTCAATGAAATCCAGACGTCCTATGTTCACAGTGATTACGCAAAAATGACATGACAAATAGAAGACACATTCCAATGTTTCTTTCATTAACATCTTGTGGTGGCCATATTTGGAAATATCCATGAATATTGTGACATTGTGTTCTCAGATGGAGTGGGAATTCATTGGGGGTTATTGCCACATTCACCGTGGTAACTGCAGAATTTAACAACAACATCATTGTCGAATGTCGCAGATAAACCAGTCGAAATCAATGGACGCCATTTGCAGTCAAACAATGAACGCCAGTCCTGATATGTTGTCTGCAATCGATTACACAAATTTGCAACTCTTACCAATTCAAAAAGAATGAAAAAGATTAGCAGACTCTTGCCTTCTGGCAAGGAATACAGACACAGTAGTTTTACCTAATAACGGCGGCCTCACTGGCTGCTCTAGCAGACGGTAAAATATGGCGATAATACGTGGTTTGGAAGCATCAATGAATTTATATTTCATTAAAGTTGGGATACCGCAATCTGTTTCAATAACAGTGAAGGGCCGCTTTTCACTCCAGGCAGTCAAACTAATATACTGGTGGCACTGGTGGTTGCTATTGATACATGTACCACACATCAGAACTACGAAACATCAATAGCAAACTTCTGTTTATTTCGGTAATGGCTTGTTCACGGGCATCAGTGGGGATTAATCACTGGACAACTTATCAATGTCATCGTGATGTTTACATAGGTTGATCAGTTATCCTCACATGGGTTTCGTTGTATTCTTTGTGGAGATTGTTGATGATCACCCAATGCTACATGATTACGAAAACAAACACGTGGCTATTTATAGCATATATTGCAGTTCGACTAGGAGAACAACCATTCATTGGTGAGAGTGCCGTCATGCAATGAGGTTCATTCACCCTATAGATACATGCTGATTGTATAAAACTGTCCCAAGAGCTAAGAAAGGTTGAGAAATGTATAATGTTAAGCCACAACTGTTGTTCTGTCCAAAATCTGACCTTTCAATGTGATTAAAGCCCAATAAGCCTGACACCCTGTCACAGTGGGTCAGGATTTTTGAACTTATTTCAGAACAAAACATATCTTGAATGCATGATATACACACTGTGATATAATTTTCGTCCCCTCTCAGTTGTTTCCAACGATTCATGTCCCTCAATTTTAAGTTAATTCCATACTTTGTAACTTGACAGCTGTTTGTTTTCATTTTCATCATGGTGCAGTTTTGTCATGCTACAAAAATTCCACTCGAATTAGCCAATCAGGGAGCACCATGCAATCAGCTGATGGTGGGGTTGAAGTCATAATCCGAGAAATATCCCCCATTGGGACTTTTGGCGCCAAATCTTTGATTGAAATTTCATCCTTTGGTTGAATAGGGCCCTGCCCGTGAAGAGTGCCAAACTAAAACCACCATATATGATTTCGTATTGGAGTGGGCCAATATTAAAGCTATACTAAAGCGCTGGTAATGGCTCAAAACAGAGGGTGACTTGATTTTGGCTGAAACAAATGTTTTTGCTCAGCCACCGGAATATCGATATAGTCACCACATGCAGACCGATTATCTAAGGGCAACGTCACAGCTTATAAACATCACAAAGATTCATAGGGGAACCTCAAAATCTGTATGATTTAGAAAACAAATGTCTCAACAGATTTTGAGAAAATTTGTGGCCAAAGCCACACTAACGCCATCAGGGACGATAAATTTGTTTCTACTGTACATCAGATAGAATGGACATACACCTGCCCAATAACTTACTGAAACAATGTAGAAATATAAAACAATCCCTATGCATACGAAGGCCGTTTGTTTCAGTTTCAATTCCAAGGTTGAAAATATTTCGGAAATTTGTTTTATATTTCAGAACAATTATATTTATGTAATTATGTAACAAAGTCGTTTGAAAACTTGCAATTATCGGTGAAATCCAAGTCCATTATACAAGAACGTGGAAGGTGTCAGATGCTCATTCCCAAAGCGGATAAATTCATTGATAACGGATCACATAGCCAAATACTTGTACATAGAGAATGCCACACGAGTCCATGTCTTCTCAAATGATTTGCGAGATTAATAGGACCATCACCGATTCTAGTGGGTTAGGTTCTGCTTTGTGGGCCGTCTACTTTCTATACATTTCCCTATAACCAGTCTGATAACAACAACATATATTGGTGACCGTCTGTAAATAAGAGAATCGATAACTATTGCTCTGATATGGCTCTCTTGGGAACAAACTTTCTTAGGTTCATAAATAACATTAATGACACGCCCACTCAATATTTTTTCTTCAAGATGCGTAATACACATATACACATGTACAATAGATCCAGCAATTGCACCGGAATCAAATCATATAACAAATAACAACTCGTTTTTTTTATGAATAGACATATGGTTATTATTGGATTCATTGTATTATGGTTCTTATTATATTCGCCTTCCAGAGGACCGCTCTTCTTTTGGAGTTTTGACAGGTTCCGGTGCAGATTTGACAGCTGACGTTGCGAAGGACGCGACCGATGCTGAGATGACTGAGATTTGTTTGATTATAGGCCTATTCGACATGTAACATGCAACATTCACCAAGAATAATTAAGAAGAAGGTGTCCAGCAGGAGCTTTTGTTGTGCTCCTGGCTGTTCCAACAGTTCTGGCAAGGACAGGTGTGTACCTATTGACAGTCACTTAGTCAGTGAGTGAGTCACAGTGAGAGTGCATGCGAGTTGCCACACTCTATCTATTCTACAGTACATGTAGACCAGTCCACCTCGCTCAATTGCACCGATGATGTTAAGTTTTAAATATATCTACAGTACATAGTGCAAAATAAAGTCAATATCTAGAAATATACCTGTAGAGCTAGATTTAGGCCTAGGCCTACTAGATTATAGGGTTATTGCACAATATGGGGTTTTATGCCCGAGGGTCAAGTCTTAGAGAAGCCCGACGCGAAGTGGAGGGCTTCTTGAAGACTTGGCCCGAGGGCATGAAACCCCATATTGTGCAATAACCCGTTTATCATATGCCAGTAGATGTTAGGGGCATTTTAGAGTGTTTAAGGTTGCCGAATCTAAAGAAATAAGCAAGAAATACAGCTTTATTCACACCTTGATCTGATTCAAACGCCATTTCATAGGTCCAAGACCACCTGCGAAAAAACGTAAATTGGCGGCAAAAACGTCATACATGACGGAATCAAGCCAGGAAAGGGACCATGTGCTTTTGTTTAGTCTTCGAAAATGACGTTTTCTTGAACTGGGTGCTGCCCGGGCAGAGTGTGGAATTTTCGGCCCGCCGGGCAGAAGTTTGTTATTGGCAGAATGGGCAAAGCTATCGAAAAACAAAATACATAAAAATGGAGCATGCTTAGGTCTAAGTTTGTTGACTTTAATTTAGATTACTGTATGGTAGCACTAATTCCGTTATTTACCTTGAATATCATTCTGGCATATGATAATATATATTATGTAAACCTATACCCGGTTCAGCCTGCTGGTAGGCCCTGTTTCTGTCGGTTTATGTTTCTGTATGAGTAGAAGACGTGGAATCAATACCCAGTATTAAGTATTCCGAGCAAACAAAACAGGGTCCGTTATCCAATCTCATAGTCCGGGGACAGAAAGTCATATCAGGTATACGAAGTGAGAGAAAACAAAAATGACAGGGAAACTCATGAACCCCCAAAAATGGCCATTACGAGGTGAAATCAGGTGTTCCGGAAAGAGTGAGCATTTCCTGCCCCACTAGTGGCACCTGTCATGAATTCCCCAAAATTAACATGAAAATAGATCTAGTTGCATGGCAGACATGGATTTGCTGTATTTATCAACCAGATCATGATGACGTCCATAGAATTTCTTAAACGCAGCTATAAGTCTTGGTAAAACATATCCTTGTCGCAGCAATTTAGAGACTAGCTGGGCACTTCGATAGACAAAGTCCTCATATTTGCAACTAGCTCTGGAATAGCGTATAAGTTGAGAAACAAACACACCATATGCCGGTGACATAGGAATGTTGCTGTTTAGAAAAGGGAAATTGACTATGGAAAAATTGTTGAAATCATCTACTAGCGTAAAGTGACCAGTAGTCGTACTGGGACCAATGCTCGTGCAGTCAACAGAATAATCAAATTATAGCAGACACAATTTTCATGAATCAGCAGACATAAAAACGAATGGGAATAAATTTACATGAAAACTTCCAATTTCACACCATGTCAGCAGCTCATATGACACATTTCATTGCGTGTACGAGCACTGGTCCCCTTACTATAGTACATGTACACTGGAATATATTATTTTTAAAAGCTTCAGTATTATTTTATGGGCATCCCATTGTCACCATTTGTACTATTCCCAAAATAATTTTCATGTATTGTGAGATACCAAACGATAAGTCAGTATATGTGATATACTAGTGATTGAATCGTCTCATTCATTCCGTTAGTGATTTCCAGATTAAGTGATGTCAGTCGCAGCTACTACACATTCCCTGTTGACAAGAAACGGCATAGCCTTTGGTTGAAAGCTGTCCCAAGATCTAACTGGACACCTTCACCATAGAGCAAAATCTGCTCAGATCACTTTGAGGGAGGTGAGTGAGGTGCACAAAGTGCATGTAGTAATATTATCTCTCTCAGTATAAGCCAGTATAAGTTATCATACCAAAGTATTTAAGTACTACCTGATACATATAAGTCAATAATCAGATATTGGGTAGTACTAGTAATTTCATGTTAGTTGTGTAAGTTAAGGTATAAAATAAAGACATGTTATTTGACAAGCAACATGAATCCCTATATACATTAAACCCTATGATATATTTTCAAAATATTCATTCCAGGTAAGAAGACGAACACCCCGGGGTCATTGGGGTACATCCCTACTGTCTTCACCGGCGCCGATTTCCTGAAAGGAAAAAAACACCCACAAGAGCCACCAGTACATCTCAAAACGCAGGATGTTCCACAACACCTCTGCCTCCGAGCAGGAAACCTCCAAGCAGGAAACGTTTGAGAGTTGATCCTCCCATCGTTGGTGACAGCACGAAACTCGGCAGACCCAACAAGCCCTTGAAACCCGCCGTGGATGAGGAGAGCAATGACGAAAATGCTGTGTGGCAGTCTGAACACGACTATGTGAAAACAAGGAGATATAAGGACAATGACACTGTTGATGTATCTGTCATTGCCCACATGGACTTACTAGAGAAAGAAAATCAAGAACTCAAAGCTGAATTGGAGTTGTGCAAGGGTCGGTTGCTGTCTCTCTCCACCGTGTCCGGCAAGGCCTTCCAGCTCTGGACGAACCTGCCGAACAAGGCTGTGTTTCATTCCCTGTGTGAGTATCTTCTTGATCGCAGTGCTGGAGATCTCAAGTACTGGAGAGGGGCGAAGACCACTCACAATCTGCACTACAAGACGAAAGGATTCTTGAATAAACCCGGCCCTGTAAACAAGCTTCCTTTTGCGGATCAACTTTTCCTTGTTCTCGTCAAACTAAAGACCGGCTTCCACAACATCCAGCTTGAGCACCTATTGAAACCCTGTTTGAGCTGAAACAAAATGATGTACCGGTGGATGATACAAGAAATGCATCAGCTTTCAGCAAGTGGCCAGATTTAAAGATTGTTGTTGACTGCACCGAGCTTCAAATCCAGAAATCTTCAAACCTACAGGCACGCAAGGAGTTCTTCCCCAACCACAAACAGCGGGACACAGTGAAGTTCATGGTGGGTTTAGCACCTAACCTTCGTATCAATTATGTTTCGAAGGCATGGGGTGGACGCGCTTCTGACCAAAAAATCACCATGCAAGACCAAGACCTGCTGGACGCCCTCAACCCAGGTTGCCCCGTGATGTCAGACAGAGGTTTCAACTTGTCGGAAGAACAGAGAACACTTGGTGTCAAGCTGGTGATTCCAGAATTCAAGGGGCGTGGTCGCTCTCAAATGACAAGGCAGGAATGCAGCTCATCGGAGGAGATAGCGAAGGCTCGCATCCATGTTGAAAGGATCATCCAAAGAATTAGGACCTTTCATATTTTGGATAAAGTTCTGTACCTTAGAATGAAGGACATAATTGAGCAGGTGTTCACCGTGTGTTCTCATCTTGTTAACTTTCAATTGCCAATTATCCGTCAATAGATAATCGGATCATCATGAAGTGATACGTATCTTGAAAATCCACATTGTGTCAAAGTCACAAGAGCTCTTTATCGTGTTTACTCATATGTAAATAGTTTGTGTACATGACCTACTGTGAGTTGATAACTGCATGTAAAATACTTCACCTGAAATAGCTCTAGATGTAATCCTGTCATTTGGATGCCTACATCATTGTACATAGATTATGTGATAGGTTATAACCTGAGTTCAAATTCACAATTTTCACTAATGTTCTAATATCATCTTGTACGTACAGATGTTGAATGTCAGTGAATTCAGTTCTATATATTTTATGTAACTATGCAAAGATGAATGTGTGTGATTGCCAATCATAAACTAATTTGTGAAAATGTTAGGAATTGAAGAAAGTATTTATACTCATACATGTTAAATGTACATGTAACTATAAAATATTGTTTATTGGGTTATGCCATCACCCTCAATGTTCACCTAATGTAGTCCTGCAGCTACATAATTGATTTCTTAATGGGCAGTGAATTTACAGTTCAGTATTACACAGATGACTACATGTAATGCAATGTGATTGTTTACTTTAGTTACAATGTTTTGTTGCAATGTTTGTTACCACATGGTTAAAATCAAGTAAACTAGATACAATTTGAGTTTTATTTCAAGATAATCTTGTGCATAAATAACATCAAACTTTCTCCAAGAGCTTAACTATAAATTGCCACCAATATATACTGAAGAGTAAATCATATGCATGTTGGAAATATGTCACAAAATACTGGTACTGATTTAAATGTGTAACTATTTAAAATCACACAGTACAAACATACACGTACAGCACAGCTGCAAACAGGCCATTAAATAATGTAACATTTAAATACACTTGCTTACTATGTAGAATCATACTGCATAAACATACAGCACATCTGTATTTGCCAACAAATAAATAACCATTCAATGAATTGAAGTAACAGTTTCACTTATAAATACATAATTGCTCATTAAACACAAACACAACAAATTGCAACGTGTCAAATGCATGTATGTCACAAAAAATGGAATTCAAGAACACACAATGTTGTTTTACAACAAGTTTTCAGATAGAGTACTTTCGTTTCAAAGAATTCTAGTAACAGTTGTACCAATTTCTTACATCAATACACTTACATGAGTACAACCACACCCCTAGTTTGTGAGATTTAACAACTGCATAGTATCAAATTATGACTTCAAGTAATATTTTGTCTAGATACCCACAGGTTTGGGCAAGCAAAAATACAACCTTGTGACTTGACAGCATTAGTCATATGAGATCACTGTCTACCTCAAACTGTCTGGCACATGTTCAAACAATACGTACAATACCACTCAGTTTCAGTAGCTTCATCATCAAAACTGACACACTCCCAACAAAACCACTTTTGACAACCACACACACATTCACACACCACACTGGCATCACTGTTGTCTTCGGCAACATACTCAGGCTCAGGAAGGAGGCGGTGGAAGCTGAAACACAGTGTGGCTGTATCTTCGACAGCTTCTGGTGGCTCCTGAATAATACATGAATACATTGAACGAACACATTATAACTTCATTATTATGATAACAGTATCTCAACACTGTATTCAGTGGTTTGAAAACAGACACGCCTCAGTGTGAATGTCCATGTCGGCTTCTTCCTGACCAGCATCACTTTGGTTTTCAGCATCATCGTCAATGTCAATTTGAATGTCTCCGCGTGCAGACGCTTTTCTGTCAAGCTTTTGTGATAACAGTTCTGGGACAACATAGTGGAAGAAAAACTGTTTTAGTTTGTGCTGCAAGTCATGCCAGTAATTTTCATCAAAGTTAACTGTGAATGACAAGAGTCCAGCAGTGGTCCAAACAACAAAGTCACAGCATTTGTGTCCACAAATGGCCATACCCCCTTGCACTTGCTCATAATAGCCCTCTGAAGTTTCTTTCAGATAGTACTCATCCTTGTCAGTGACACCAACATAGTTCAGTTTCTTCAAGTTCACAGCCTCTCTTGGGCACATATTTCTCACGGAATATGGACATTTGATTTCCAGAAAGTGATTTCCATCAGGGAACAGCACTACTAGTATTCCATCAGGGCTTGCCCTCAAGTAGTGCAGTTCTGGCTGAACGACAAGCCCACTACGACGGATTGTGACATTATGGCCCTTTGTTTTCTAAAGTTCCTGAAAGTCATGTAGAGCCTTGTCTTCCTTAGTTATTCCTCATTTGAGAGGTGCTTTTCTGGTTTTTGGGACACACTTCATCGACATGTACTCATATTTCATGCATTCCTTGACAAGTCTCTCACTGGAAGCTCTGCCAGTGGTCATGAAGCGCCTGATGGAACCAAACTGAGATGCTGTCAAAGAGCCCCTTTTCTGTTCATACCATTTAATATTGGCACTCTGTCCTCTGGTCATTTCCTCGATTTGATGCCGCTCATCACTTGTGTACCACAAATTCGACACAAATGTTTCCTTGTCATTCTCTGAGGTGATGCCTTCAGTCCTTCCTGTACACATGAGTGCAACAGACATGGGTGTACTTGCCACAGAAACTTCATGGCTGAATGCAAGGGACGCAGCGAGCTCAGGAACATGTGTTGGAAGTGTTTGGGGGATGAGGGGCTGTGGTGACTGACCAGTTTTATACAGTGCAGGATCAAGAGCATGAACAGCTGGCACATATACACCAAGATGATGGCTAGCAAGAGTCCTGCACGAAGTTTGAGAACACTCTGCAAGTCGGGCTTGCTGAACTCCTGTCCAGACACTATGCTGCCATACTCGTTGTTAATGCGACGAAGTCCACTACCTTGTGTCGATGACCCGACACGGATGTTGTCCAACAGCTGTGCCTCTACTTTTGCTCCTGTAATCAGACAATACACAGTATGTTAATTCTGATTCAATTATTATACATACCGGTACTTCTTGTGCATTCTGCAATCTATTTTTTTAATTAAAAGGCATATACATAACAATTCATTACATCCAAGCCCTGGAATCAAAGAGTTCATATCCATTTTTTTTTTGCCGTATCTTATCACTGTCTTCACACATGTACACGAAGGAAATACAGGTCTATCTTTATAAAATTGTCAATTTTCATGACAAATCCATGATCATACTGTAATATGAATGCACTTCCAAGTAACCATGGAAACTGTTCATGTACATATTATGTATTATTATGTTTGCATTTTATTCTGGTATAATAGTTAACAAGTCTTCTGTTCACGAACGTGGGCTTGATAAATATGTATGCAAATTATGTTTCACCAGGAAATCTTCTAAAAAATATCATTATTTCATATGCTGTTATCGATAATCGTTTTCACTACATATATCGATGAAAACACCGATATTTCGATATACATGTATCGTGGTAGGCCTAGTACATATACCTTTTGGTTCTGCTCAATAGCAGGGAACATCTGTGCAGGTTGGATTTGCAGGTGCCTGGCTGATGCCACTGGAAACAAGATCAGCCACGAGGCAGAGTAGAGCTCCAATATGACCGCATGCTTGGCAGTACCTGAAAGTAATTAAGACACCATATATTGAACTCTTAACATTATCAACAGAAATGATATCAATGAATGACAAGTGTAGTTTAAAAAAATAAGGTGGGAATCTCTAATCATATCAACATGGTCAATCATGTTCGGATGCATCACGACTGACCGGCGTGATCAAAGAATTTTCCGACTGGAAGAAGAAAGTGAATACAGATAGAGAAACCCTTAATAACAAACATCTTCAACAAATTTTATTGACTTTATCACAAAAGTTAACAAATTTAATGAGTTTACCAAAGAAGTTTATGTTACAAAAATTGTTGCTCACATACATTGATCAGATTGAGAAAATGTGTACTATTTCTAGTGATTGAGCCCATTGTGTCCCATGATTATATAAAGAAAAGGTATGGCATGCATAAACTCCAATCATCATGATCAAGGATTATACATTACAATTGCTTGTGATGTATGTACACATTCATGAAATATTACTACGTTATGGTGTATGTTACTACATGTACATTGCATCAGAAACCCATAAGAGATCTCTCTTATCGCTTATGGGTTTCTGATTGCATGCAATCAGAACAGATTGACAAATTGAAATTTAGTAAACATGCACTAGTCTAAACCCTACACCATGTACACCAAGCAGAAATGTAAAAGTTTTGGAACTTACTGTCAGTAAAATTTTGCTGAAATGATAAACAAAGTTCACTTATCATCTCAATAATTCATTCATTGTCTGATCAGTTAGACGAAAATCTGCATCTGATAAAATGTAAACAAAAGGTGAATGCAGATCAGCAATTACATGTCACGGATCACCATCTACTAGTTGATCCAGGTTCAACGAATGTAATTTACTAAGTACATTTAACCATTCAACATGTCTGACACATTAAATGATGAATTTAGATATCCAACTGTACAAGTGCAGTATCCACCATAGATTTCTCCTGTTATTATGTCCAAGACACAGTACACTGATTTCACATCATCAGCTGATGTCGACTGCGATGGATTACATTGTCCACGAATGGCGCAGAAAATGTCACAAAGAATGTTAAAGTTGACAGAGTGTATTCCTTGTTTAAGTTGATATGGCCGACAAATTTTGTATTGTCTTGTAGCTACTTGGGTTATAGTATCAGTGTCCAACAAGTACTTTTTGACTTTACTGTCGTCAACATCAGGCACAAGATTCAGCTCCTTCGTCCAGCCTGTCTTAGATTCCAGAAGTTCCGCTGTTAGCTTTGAAAATTCTCCAACCTGTGCACTATCCAAGCTATGTTGTACTGACCTCGGAAAATTCAGCTGTCCCGTTGTACCACACGTAGAAATATTCAGTTTTTGACACAGCAGGGCAATTTTAGCATTGCGAGAAAGCTTCTGTGAAATAGATTTATTCTGCCAAAGACTATCTGAATCCCTCTTCCCAAGTTTTTTCACATCAGAAAATGTTTTTAATTCATTATGAGGCTGTGCACTTTCGGCATTTTTCAGCGAATATCATCCTTATAAACTCATCATGTCATGAGGCTGAGTCAAATAAAACTGCTACGGTCCCACGGCGACTGAAGACGAGTGGATCAGTGTCGGTCGCTGTCAATGACACCGTCCAGTGAATGAGCGATAATAGGGTGATGTTAATATATTTCCGTAGCAATCACGAGACATAACTTTCGTTCAGTACTATTGTTTGGGATTCATATTCCACAATATCATATTGTTCCAAATAGATGTGTAGATTCGTGTATATTCACGAGCATATTGAATCTAATGACATACAACAATAAATCTTGCAATTTCACAGTTTACATTGCCAATCATCGCCAATCTGTTCGTCGCGCAATTAATTATGGGTTACCTCTGGATGGAGAATGTCTAAATTATATTTTATTATGATTTCACCCCTTTATGGTCATATATGGGGGTTCATGAAGTTCCAGTAAAATTTTCTCGATTTTGCCTGACACTGGCCTTTGAGATTGGATAATGGACTCAGTTTTGTTTGCTCGGATACTATATACTTGGGTATTGTTTCCATATTTATCTCATCAGTGCGTTCTTATCTTATTCAATGTGATTTGGCGAGTGCAATAAATATCCATATTGCATTGTTCTTTTTACTACACTGACCAGAACTCGTTCCTAGGACGTCACACATTGTGCACTGTCACAGACTGTGACCAAATAAACTCTATATATATTTGCATTTATGTTTTCAGCAAAGTATTGCTTCATAAATATCATTTATTCATGTTTGCGTGATGTTGCATGTTCAGATGTACAGTCTTGTTGGATAGCTTTCTTTGATTTTGTGTACGAGAATTATGTGGTATGAGGGTTTCCATAAACAAGTTAAAAGTTAACAAGACAAGTCGCGATGACAAGTGCGCATATTTCAAGAACTGTTCAGTGTATTTTCAAGCAAGGATTGGAACGAACTTTATTGGTATTGAACATTGCTTCAATTCGGGAACTGTGTATGTGACTGTGTGTGAGTTGTGGAAAGTTTGTAACTTTGTGTTGAATATTGGCGTGAGTAAAGGCGTTCAGAACTATCGATCTTTTGAATGTGTGAGTCGTAGCACATTTTTGGTAGCAGAGCGTGGTTAGAGTGATCATAAAGGGAACATTACTGTAGACTGACACGCCAAAAAAAAAAACCGGTATGTCAAAGAAATCTACTGATCCGTGTGTGCACTGTACCCGGGATGTGCCTGATGGCATACAGTGTGACAAATGCAAGGAATGGTGGTGTGTGGACTGCATAAATGAACAAATTCCCAACACAATCACACCATCGTTGTACAAAGCCTTGTCCCAGTTGGAGGAATTTGCTTGGGCTTGTCCGACGTGTAGTCCGGCTAGTCTTTTGCCCCATCAGCTGAAAGAAAGCAAAGCAATGAGTCAAATGGAGCTGAAAAAACACAAAGTAAACCCAGAGGCCCTCACGCTGGTAAAACACACCACACAGTCGGAAAAAAGTATGGCAATGATGATGACCATGTTCAAAGAAATGATGGCATCTCAGGCTGAAGATAGAGAAGCAAGGAGAGAAGAAACAAAACTTCTCAGAGAACAGCTCCTGGAGAATCAAAAACAAAGAGAAAAGGATGCGGAACGCCAGGAGGATGAGATGAGAAAAATATTGGATGCATTCAAGACACAAAAAACGCCAGCTATCCCCAAAACGTCCAAGCTCCCAAAGCTAGACCTCAGAAAATTTTCTGGAGATCCAATGAAATGGCCAGATTTTTGGGACTCCTTCAAGGTCAATGTGGACAGAATTCCTGATCTGGACAACACCTTCAAAATGGAGTACCTAATGCAATCTCTCACAGGAGCTGCATATGACAAGGTCAAGGGCTTCGGTATCCAGGGAGACAGGTACAGAGACGCCATAGCTGTTCTCAAAGAGTATTATGGCGATGAAGTGGCCAGGCAGGAAAAAACCATGGAAGCCATCCAAAATCTCACTCAAGTCAGAGTAAACATGTCCAACCTGGAAACTTACATCAATGAGCTCCGATGGATCGTCACACTGTTAGAAAAATCTGGTGTAACACCAGATGCCATAAACATCCAGGTCTCCAATCTCTTCAAAGCACTGCCATCAAATCTTCAAACCAAACTACAAGAAATGAGAGTGACAAACGGTAAAATCAAGACTGCCTGGACAATGAAAGACTACGTTCACTATCTGGATCAGGTGCTGCTCATTCACCCTCCTGACAGTACAAAAAAGAAACCAAAACTCGATGAGCAGGAGACTCCAAAGTCAACACAAGAGTTCCCAATACCAACAGCAGCCTTCATTCAGGGTGTGCAAAATGGGCGCAAAAATCCTCCAAAGTACCCATGTGCTTTCTGTGACACCAGGGGGCACTACAGTGGACAATGTCAGAAAGTGAAGGATCCACAGGCTCGGAAAACTATCGTACAGCAGAAAAGTCTGTGTTACAACTGCTTGATCAGCGGCCACACTGCATCCGAGTGTATGCGCAAGAAGCCATGCTACAGATGCAAAAAGCCAGGGCATCATGATAGCATATGTTTAAAACCAAAGGGAAATCCCCAAGATCAAAAGGCCCAACAAAGCAAACTGCCAGAAATCAGTCAACCGTTGGCTGATAGTGTGCCATCATATTTCGTTGGGGCTGGCAGAAGGGAGAACATCATCATGGCAACTGCTCCAATAATTGTAGAGGAACCCATCTCGAGGCAGAGGAAACGAGTGAACATCTACTTGGATACAGGGGCAAAGTTCACGGCCATCAGAGAGCAGACTGCTCTGGAACTGGGGCTCAATCCACGAGAGACACTGAGCTCGAGACCTCAAGATTCAATTCCGATGAACCAGACACAATGATGGTTGGAACAGTTCAACTGAATTTGCTTGGACCGAACAATGCCAAAATAAAAATCCAGGCATTCACGGCACAGAAGCTGGCTGCTCCACTCCACCTCCAGCCAACATGCTTGTCTCCAAAGCAGAAAGAGGTAATTGAACTGTACGAGCCTATCAATCTCCCGTCTTCCACACCTAGCTCAGTCACTATCGATATCATCATCGGACTGGACTATTGGTTCAAAATCATGGGGCCAGATGCTGCTAGAACTGTCAAAGTGGACCAAGGCCTCTACATATATTGCACACCAATTGGAAACATCATTACTGGAATTGTGGACCCAGGCAACAGCAATGTCAAGCTGACAGCACCAAACCTACTCTTGGGGCTTCATGCAGACCCCATAGAGCGACTCTGGGACCTGGAGACGATGGGAATCCAAGACACTAAAGACCTGACAGTGGAACAGCTCGAGCGAGAATTCAAGGAAAATGTAACATTTTCAGGAGGAAAATACCAAGTCTCGTTTCCATTGAAAACAGATTCCCCAGAGATCTGCACCAACTTCGCAGTTGCCAAAAGTCGTCTACAGCGTACTGTCAACACGCTAGTGAAAGAGAATCGTCTGATGGAGTATGATGCCATTATCCAAGACCAACTGAGGCAGGGTGTCATACAGCCAGTGACATGGAAGGCTCGTGAAGGTGACCTGATTCACTACTTGGCACACTTTCCGCACATCAGAAAGGACAGTGACACTACCAAAATCCGAATCGTCTATGATGCCAGTGCCAAAACCAAGGATGGAATGAGTCTCAATGATCTCATGCACACTGGAGCCAGCTATCTTCAGGACATAGTTGGCCTCCTGCTGCGATTCCGCTGTCACAAAGTCGCTCTGGTATCCGACATTGAAAAAGCCTTTCTCCAGGTGGGACTCCAGCCCAAAAATCAAGACATCACACGATTTTTGTGGCTAAAAGATCCCAAGAACACTGCACTGGAAGAGAACATCCAGATATACAGGTTCACCAGGGTTCCGTTTGGTATCTCTTCATCTCCATTCCTGCTGGGCGCCACGATCAAGCATCATCTATCTTTGTATCCCAGTGAGCTCTCCAGCCAGATTGAGAAAAACATCTATGCTGACAACATTATTTTGGGGGCCAACTCGTCTGTCGATGGTTTGGAGATGTACCATCAGAGCAAGGAACTGTTTGCTGCAGCAGGGATGAACCTGCGGGAATGGCTGTCAAATGACCAGCAATTCAATCTCGCCATTCCACCAGTGGACAAGGCAAAAGGGTCCAAGATCAAGGTTCTTGGCCTGACGTGGAATACCAGCCAAGACACGTTACAAATCAAAATGAAAGATTTGTCCACGACTGCAGGCAAAGATGGCATCACAAAACGTACAATCCTCCACCAAGTTGCCCGAGCCTACAATCCCCTAGGCTTGTTCAGCCCGATCCTGATCAAAGGAAAAATCAAATTGCAGACTCTGTGGAGACAGCAGTATGGATGGGATGACATTCTCCCAGAGGACATCAACAGTGAATGGGTGTCGATCCTTCAAGACATCATAGAATGCACAAAACATCAAATCCCAAGGTGGGTAATCAACAAGGATCTCCCAACAGAACTGCTATGCTTCACCGATGCGAGTCAGCAGGCTTATGCAGCAGCCATATATGCCAGACAAACTGGCGCCAATGGAGAAGCATCAAGCCATCTGATATATGTCAAAGCCAGAGTTGCCCCAAACAAACCAGCACTCACACTGCCAAGACTGGAGCTGATGGGTGTGCTCGTTGGTGTGAGAAGTCTTCAGTTCGTGGACACAGAGCTCGGAATTGGACCTACAAAAAAGACACTGTGGTGTGACTCACAAATAGCACTACACTGGATTAAGTCCACCAAGAAGCTGGGTACGTTTGTCAGCAACAGAGTCGAGGAAATCAAGGAAAAGGGAAAAAATGTGTCCTTCAAGTACGTTAACACCACTGAAAATCCAGCCGATTTGGCAACAAGAGGACTCTCCTTCAGCAGTCTTCAGGATAGTAACTGGTGGAACGGCCCTAGCTGGGTGACAGATGCTCCCGAAACCTGGCCAGCTTGGAACTGGGGAGAAAGGCTTGCTACACTGATTGCAGATGTCAAACAAGAAAACACTGACGTGCACCAATATCCATTTGGTTTGAAACCTGAAAGGTTTTCAGCATTACACAAGCTCCTGGGCACATCGGTGTTTTGCCAGCGTCTGATCAATCACCTGAAAGGGATGGATAACCCGCCACATCTACATCCAACGGCAGTTGAGCTATCCATCGTCAATAAGATGTGGGTCAAATCCATACAGGCTGAGTCCTTCCCAATCGTCATAAAATTGCTAGAAAAGGGCAAGTTGAACACTTTCATCAAACAGCTAGATCTACATTTGGATCCGGAGGGTATCATCCGTTGTGGGGGGAGGATCACCGAAGCAGAGATTCAGCCGGATGCCATGTTCCCCATCCTGCTTCCCAAAGACAATGTGTTCACCAATCTGGTCATCGAGTCACATCACCAGAAAGTCCTCCACTTCGGGGTCAGATCCACACTGTCAGAGATCCGAAAGACATTCTGGATACCACACGGAATGTCAGCTGTCAGAAAACTAACAGGGAAGTGCCTTGTGTGCAGGAAACTGGAAGGAGGTCCGTTCAAGCCACCAAAAATGGCGCCTCTTCCCGCGGAGAGACTGACCAGAGCTTCAGCCTTCAAGTACGTAGGTATGGACTACTTGGGGCCACTAACCATCAAGTCACCAGGTCAAAACAACTATGAAAAACGCTGGATTGCTTTGTTCACCTGCTTTACCACCAGGGCTGTTCACTTGGAATTAGTCTATGATTGCTCAGCACAATCTGCAATCAGTGTAGTCCAGAGATTCATTTCACGCAGAGGTTTCCCACACACAATTCTCACAGACAATGCAGCCCAGTTTGTAAAGGCATCCAAGGCATTGCGAGGAGTGCAATGGAGAAACATACCCGAGAGGTCACCCTGGGCTGGAGGGTTCTACGAGAGGCTGGTTGGACTGGTCAAGCGAGCGATCAAGAAGAGTCTCTGGAGAGCCTCTATACTCGAAGATCAGCTCCACACCTTGATATGCTCCATTGAAGGGATCCTTAACAACCGCCCTTTGTTGTCAATGTCTGGTGACAATCCGGAGGATTCCAAGTGCCTGACGCCAGCCAATTTCATTGCACCAGGATCCCAGCTCGGACTGCCTCCTTCAGACTATGGCAAGGATGATCCAGACTATCTGCCGGATGCAAAAGCAGCAGATCTGAGACAACTGTACGGGAAAGTTCTGATGAAGCTTGATAGCTTCTGGAAAATTTGGCACACTCATTACCTCCAGGAACTCAGGGAGGCTCACACCCACTCATTCAAAGCAAAACGAGGACAAGTCGCCAGAGTGCCTGAGGTTGGAGAGATGGTACTCATCATAGAACCTACACCAAGAGCCATTTGGAAGCTAGCTAGAATTTCCAAACTTCACCGTGGTTCAGATGGTGAGATCCGCTTTGTTCAACTGAAGTTGTCAAGTGGACATCTCACGAGACGAGGTGTCAAGGAAATCATACCTCTGGAGCTTCGAGCTGAACATTCGGATCCAGAGGCCTCAGACAGCACAACAGTGCCTGTTGATCTGGAGTGACGGACCAAAGGGCCCGGGAGAATGTCACAGACTGTGACCAAATAAACTCTATATATATTTGCATTTATGTTTTCAGCAAAGTATTGCTTCATAAATATCATTTATTCATGTTTGCGTGATATTGCATGTTCAGATGTACAGTCTTGTTGGATAGCTTTCTTTGATTTTGTGTACGAGAATTATGTGGTATGAGGGTTTCCATAAACAAGTTAAAAGTTAACAAGACAAGTCGCGATGACAAGTGCGCATATTTCAAGAACTGTTCAGTGTATTTTCAAGCAAGGATTGGAACGAACTTTATTGGTATTGAACATTGCTTCAATTCGGGAACTGTGTATGTGACTGTGTGTGAGTTGTGGAAAGTTTGTAACTTTGTGTTGAATATTGGCGTGAGTAAAGGCGTTCAGAACTATCGATCTTTTGAATGTGTGAGTCGTAGCACACACTGTCCAGAACTCGTTTCTATGACGTCACACATTGTGATGTCACTCATTGTAATAAGGACCCGTACGAAATAAATCCCAGTACAATGCAGTATTTGGTTATTATTATATGTCTCATCAGTGCGTTCCTATCTTATCCAATGTAATTTGGCGAGTGCAATAAATATCCATATTGCATTGTTGTTTTTACTGCACTGGCCAGAACTCGTTGCTATGACGTCGCTCATTGTGACGTCACCCATTGTCTCTTTTGTGCTGAAAAACGTTATTAATTATGGCTTGTGATTAGGTACATATGTACTTGTCATATATCTGTTCCCAGTGGTTTGTTTCGGATTTCTAAATTATTTTCACAGGTTGTTGGGCAGTTGTATACTAATTCCATCATTTCCATCATTTATTAGGAGGACTTCCTGAGCACTCATAAACTCTTGATCCGTGAAAGGACCCGTGCGAAATGAACCCCAGTACAATGCAGTATTTGGTTAATACTGTTAATGAAATAGTATTTCGTGCATACAAGTATGACGCACATTGTGAAATTTAGCAGTATAGTATATAAACTTCACTGTAGGCTATTTAATAGTATCTTAAACGATATGGCGATGATATATCATTGAATATGTGCTGGATATTACACATTCAATAATTATGTCGATATTACTGAAGTATGATTTGTGGTACATGCATTGTCTCATGTATTTGAGAAATTGATTTGACTGAAAAGTTATTTGGTGCATATGCACAACATATACTATGCTTTGTTTTAAACACACAGTGCCTTCCACATCGACGACTGTCTGTATACCTCAGCTGGAATATAATATGGCATCATGTTATCATGTGGTTATCAATGAAAACCTTATGCCTAACTTATGTCCGTGTATTTAATTAGATTATTTCCGTCTTGTCTACATTTAGTGTATTGTTTTCTGTGTGTTTCAATGCTGACTGAATAACCCCAACTTCGCTGAAATTTCTCACCCTATTCTTCACGAGGTGAATACAGTTTCCTCACATCCTTTACATGTATGATACACTCTGACTGACATGGAGGCTTGATCCATTCACATTGCTGACATCCCAACCCGTCAACTTCTTTGATAATAGAATCTTCCTTGGCGCCCACCTGGGATAGGAAAATCAAACAAATATGGGATATGTGTCCCTTGTGTCCAATTCCCTTACGTTGATAAATAGAAAGCAATTCAGATCATTACCCAAAGGATCTATTTCGTAAGAGGCGTTTTCTTCCAGTGCACACCCTCAGTTGTCATTCATATTTCGTGGTATCCATCATCTAAGTGTTATATTTTGTCAATAAGCATGTATAGCTTGCAAAATCGGATCAACCGTTGTTAGAAGTAATTTCAACATTGTTGTTCAAAGCAAATGAAATATCATTCCATGTTTTCTCCGTGACATTTCGTGTGAAGTATGTAGCCTTTGAAATATGCAACATATTTCATGTCAACAGAATTGTCTAGATACAACTGAATGAAATAAGAGTGAATTCAGGCTCCAGTATGAGTTCCATCCATGTTCAGGAGTTTTTAGCTCCGCCATGCCGAATGGCAGTGCGGCTTCAGCGATGCTATGTTGTCAGTTCGGCATCCGTCCATCTGTTGTCGTCAATTTTTTGTTATCTTTAAATTTTTTGATCGAATCTTACTGAAATTATACACAAGAATACCTAAAGAATTTTCAAGAGCGAGGCACTTTTATCTATTTCTTTTCGCATTTTTTTCTCAAAATGGTTGCCATTTTAGATGGAAACGGTCAATTTTGGACTTTGACGGCCATTTTCTCAGGAAATGTCTGATCGGTTTTGAGATTTCCTTTCAAACGATTCGCCTCATATACCTTCGTGACGTGTACAAGTTTCATTGCCCTCAAATCTCCTGTCTTGTGGCCCGATTTTGCGACGAGTTGGTGAAAAAAAATTTCTCCTTTTGAAATTTGTTTGGACATTCTCTCTACTTAATGGGAACTGCCGCAACTGTATTCATAGAATGCTTGAAGATAGAGCTTAGATATCGGTGCTTTAAAATGGGAAGTCATACATGATGATTTGTTTAGTGACCTTGGATTTGACCCTCAATTATTTTGAAATGTGGCCACTTTTTAGGTTACCGGACCTATGGTCCGATAACCTATTGGCATGGCGTTGCGTCCGTCGTCGGCGTCGTCCGTCCACATTTTTATCTTTAAAGTTTACGATCGGATCTTTCTGAAATTTTGCACAAAAATACTTTTTTGCACACAATTTTTTTTTTAAAATGGCGGCCATTTTCGCCGAAAAACAGCCAATTTCTTACTTTGGCGGCCATTTTCTCAAAAACTGTTCAGACAGTTTCGAGATTTTCATTTCAAACGGTTGCTCTCACATTCCTCTGTGATATGTATAAGTTTCGTTGCCACTGAATCGTCGGTCTGCGTGTGGCGGCCATTCCAATGTTCTCGAAGGGTCCCAAATAGGACTTTCCCATGTTAAATTCTCCTATGCTTTATAATGGGACACATTATGCCTAATATGTCACTTATTATTGAGATTAGAGACTAGGAATCAATTATTGACACATAGGAAATGATATATGCTGATTATTGTCATGACCTTGAATTTGACCTTTGACCTCATTTTCAAGATCAGAGCACAAAATGGCTAATACCTCGCTTATTATCAAGTTTAGTGATAATGATAATTTTATTTGCAAAGCACATGTTACATAAATACACACAGGATATATAATCGTATATACAGACAGAAGATATTAACAATGTGGTTTGCGGGCCCAGCGTAGTATGAAATACTGTCTTCCCACTGGACCCAGAAATCTATAATATATATATACATTTTTTGCACCTCGTGTGTGTACCGCGCTGATGGAGAAAAGGTGGGGGCCAGTATTACGAAAAGTTGTATATCATATATATGGTCTTGTGTTGGCCATGGTTGGACAGGTATCCAGAGTGAAACAGACTCACATGCAAACAAATCTATACATTTTGCGACAAAGGTATCAAAAAGTACAATTGTATGTAAGCCAGATTTACTAAACCAGAGCTCTCATAAGTTCAACTGAATGTTATCGATTAAAAATAGCTAGAGCTCTCACGAGTTCAATTGGATGTAGTCGAGAAGTAGTAATCCGCCGAGTTTTCATTCTTTAGCGCACTTTCAGAGGATATGCATCAGTCATTATTGATTTCAAAACCTTTTTAACAATGTGTCTGTTTTGTACATTCGTTAGGTGAGCGGCCCATTTATAATGGGTCACATTATGCTTGAAGATAGAGCTACAGCTTAGGAATCAATTGTGCACATATAGGAAATGACATATGCCGAATATTCTGATGATCTTGAATTTGACCTTTGACCTCATTTTCAAGGTCAAAGAGCAAAATGGCTGATATCTCGCTTATTATCGACTTTACAACTTGAGAGTCAATTGTGGACAGATAGAAAATGATATATGCTGAATATTGTCATGACCTTGAATTTGAACTTTGACCTCATTTTCAAGGTCAGAGTACAGAATGGCTAATATTTCGCTGATTATCAACTTTACAGATTAGGAATCAATTGTGGAAGTATAGGAAATGATATATGTTGATTATTGTTACGACCTTGAATTTGACCTTTGACCTCATTTTCAAGGTATCACAGGACAACTTGGCTAATATTTTGTTTATTATCAAATTTACAACTTAGGATTCTGTTGTGGACATACAGCAAATGATATATGCTGAATATTCTGATGACTTTTAATTTGACTTTTGATTTCATTTCCAATGTCACAGGACATAATGACTAGTATCTCTCTTAGTACTGAATTTACAGCTTAGTAAGCAATTGTGAACGTATAAGAAATCAAATATGCTGAATACTCTCGTGACTTTAAATTTGACCTTGACCTTATTTTCAAGGCCACAATATAGAATAGCTATTATATATAAAAGCTATTATATATAATAATATATATTGTCCGGTAACCTATTTTAGCCCTTGGGCTAATTTTTGTCTAATATTTGGATCAAATTTGGAATTCCAACGTTACTACTATTTGAACGTTTGCAGTGGAGCGCTCAAGGCCAAGAGGCCTTTTGTTTTAAGGTATGTCACATTTATGTCATACTGCCATAACATTATGCAATTTTGAATGTGATCCATGATGTTGGAAGTGTCATAGCCATTTATAATTCATCCTCAAAGAACATATTTGAAGTCAAGTAGAAGTCAAGCAGTTGAGTTGAAGTTATTGGATAATAAATGTCAGCAGTATTACAAGCCTCGGTAAGCTGACTCATGAAGTGAAATAATGTGGTAAATGTAGAGAAATCTTTTGCTGGAGCAAACCGTAGCTGATTGATGGCTTGATGTTTTCATCATAAATACATGTCGGCTTTATTGTTTGTTTAGTGCGATTCCCTGATATGTACTGGTCTAATTTGAATCTGGAATGAATTTGAATTTAGTATCAAACGGCGTATATTGACATGTTTGTTTAGTACTGGTATAACTGTGATGGATCCATCGGTTAACCTATGTAGTGAAACATGTTCTTGTGAAAGGGGCCGAAAATACATGTGGTATAATGTGTTTACAAGTGATCGGATATATTCAAATCATGAAATTTTTTTGTGAACAAATATTGTGAAGTGTTAATGGTATGATTGCCGAAAATTATCGAATTTGTAACCAATGTCACTGGAGTTGGAATAAACCAGTCCAGAAATACGATTCGGATTCCGCCAGTCCCTAAGGGGTTGTCTGTAATCGGCTGAATAAAATCAATTCAAACATCGCAAAACAGGTTAGCCGACAGCCTGGTGAAATCAGACGATAAACAAAGTCATAGAAGCTTCAGTTCCACTGATTGCAAATTAGAGCAAGAATAGGTGGTGAGAAAATATCAATGAGTTTACATTTCATTAACGTGGCCAAACTCGATTCATTGCAATTCGTTAAGAGGGACGCAATTCACCAAAGTCAAGCTTGAAATACCATGGACATTGTTGTGTTGTTGTGTTTTCTTTATTCCAACTTGGTGGTTCGTCTTTCGAATCCAGTCCCAATATGTCGTCTGCAATCGATTGCATAAAATACTGAGTCTTACCAGTACAACATGAAAAAGATTAGCAGACTGTTGGCTTCTGGCAATAAATACAGACAGTAGTTTTGTGTAATAGCGGCGGCTTCACTAGCTGGTAAAGCGGACGGTGAATAGTATAATAGAGCAATAATAAGTAGTCCGAAGCCATCCATGAGTTCAAATTTAATTAACACTGGGATAATGCAATCCATTACAATAGCTGCGAAGGGACGCTTTCAATCCATGTATAGTCCAGCTAATATACTTGTAACACCTCCGTCTGCTCTTGAGATGACTTAATCTCCTGAATTGTCATATACACTGATATTAGATAGTTTTATGGAGAATAATAAGTTAAACGAGATGATGAGTTATATTGTTACATAATCACACTTTTTCAGATGGAATAGGATATATACACTATACAAATTTTGGATGATGGGGAGTCCAATACAGAGTTTACAGGATTCAATATAGCTTTTCTCAATCCCGTAAACTCTGTATTGAACGACCAGCATCCAATCTTTGCTATATTATTAACAGCATTCTATTTGTAACAACCACGCTGATTGGCTGCTATCGCGTCACCTCCAATATACGCAATCCTATATACATGACTCGGATCCAATACTCTTTTTACAATGAACAGACAAGCTGAATGGTTGAGGCCACCGCGTGGTCGATACACAAATGCAATATACCATTTCAGGATCCAACATACATAATTTGGGAGTGTCACGTGGTACAATTGAACCAATCAGAGAAGATGATTCGTGCCAATTTAATAATATATGGAAATAATATAAAAAATATATTTTAACAATAGCGATGAAATGTTATAATAATGTACCGTAAGATACAGCTTCACCGACGTACACAGCGATTGTCCTCAGCATCATCAGATCAAATCAAATCTATGTACAACCATTGTTTGGTGCAGAGAAACTGTTCGGACACGTTAATTACCATATCTGTTTATAGCCAGGTGCCCGGTTATATTGTTTGGGTGAATAGCATACAGCAGCGCAGGTGAATACACAAACATGGTCACCCATCCATGTATTACCTGCCCTAGCGTTGCTCACCGGTGTGTCATGCGCTACGAAGTAATAACCGGGAAGAAATTGTCCTATGATGCATATTAAAATGCTGCTTGGCCTACATTGTGCATGAAGTTTTCACTGAGGTGCCTTCTCATATATCATAATTACTAGTATAAATATAGAAGACTAGCAAGCCATAGTGTCACGATCCGTATATATGTTCTCATAGGCCACCTGGTATCGTGCTGGAGTATGAATCTTAAGCGTAATTCTCTAGACCATTTACATCCACATCAGACGAAATATATGAGACTCAGATAAATCATGATCCACGAAAACATCTTACTATTACAATCTGACACTAATACTGTCCAGCCATATCATCCAGAATATAACTTATCAGGCATTCAGTACTGAAGACAACACTAACACATAAAACCCCCAAGTTAAAACAGGTTTTTTTCCTGTTCTAATTGTTTTATTCGCCTTTGATATCTTCATAAAATGTCGAAATTTACCAGAACTCAAGTATTTCATCACCAATCTGGAATATTAATCTTTCACCGAAACCTTTCATATTATCATACGAATCAGTGAACGACTTCTACTGAAAGATTACAGTTAAACAATGTATCACCATTTAATTATTTCATCCCTATCATAGCACCACATGGAATGTATCGGTCCCTTTATTCTTTTCGAGATGATTACTAGTATGGTAATTGTTTGTAAGATCACTTTTGAAACAAACGGTGCATGTGGGTTTGAACAGTTTTTTTGTGAACGAAGGGTTCCGTGAAGTGTTAATGGAACGACTGCAGAAAATGACCAAATTTCTCACCAATATCACCCGAGTTGAAATAAACCAGTCGGAGTCCAAAATTACGATTCAGCTTCCCACAGTCTCTAAGGTGTTGTCTGTAATCGACTGTATAAAATTGCGAATCAATTCAAAGATCACAAAACCTGTTAGCGGACAGCCTGGTGTAATCAGACGATAAACAAAGCCACATTACTTCTACGAGCTCTAGTTCCACTGATCTACAAGACTGAAATAGTGCAGGATTATGTGGTGAGAAAGCATCAATGAGTTTGTAATTCATTCACATTGGCCTGAATGGATTCATTGCAATAGGCTTTCGCAAATTCGCAATACCATTGGCTCTCAGACTGGTTGTGTTTTATTTCAAATGATGTGCTTAATGGGATACATTACGAAAGGTACAAATTGTTTGTGTCTTTCTGTATTTTGGTCCACCTTGCCATTTAAAGATATTAAAATATTCACATTCTAATCATGCATGACTATATTTAATCGATATTCATAGGACATGGTCGGTGCTGACCAGTAAGGCGATTAAAATTTGTCAAAAATACTCACTTCGCTATGCATGAATGATTTTCCCAGAAGAGGGCATGAAATGCAAGTTCGGTCTTTACTGAATGACTTCGATGAATTTGCAATTGACCTATCCCAAATGCCCCCAAAATTGTCCAAGTTTCACAAACTACGTCAGAAAACTTCTCTTTGGCCAATATTAACGTTTTGCAGAATACGTCGGATATGACGTAAAAAGACTCGGACAAACTGGATTTGGGATAGGTCAATTGGCGCAGGGCCTTCTTCATTGGCTCCTTGTCCATCATGCCTGGTATAATCACGGTGGCTAGGCGTTACGCGTTATTCAGGGAGTGCCGCGTAAAATCATGAGTATTACGCGTTATTCGTGAGGAAATGGCAGCCTCTGGTTGACCCCTAGCATGAAATACATACACTTTCGCTAATTTTTGGGTTTGCACGGAACATTACACATATTCATGATTGTTGTTTATAGTTTAAATTAAATAAATAAGCCAGTGTGGCGATACCTTCGGCTGCACAATATCTATCAATTTTGCTTCGACAGCCGCTCTCCTCGGTTTTGGGGTTGAAAATGTGATATATCGGCATTATTGTGAATAGAATGAGAGGTCTATGAAATTGATAGTATGGGCTTGACATGTGCCGGTCTTCTAAATGTTTCACAATGGTCGCAAGTGCCACGAATCGAGGTTGAATGTGTCATTTGTTTATTTGCTATACTTTACGCGATTTGCGTGAGGGCATTGCGCGTATGTGCATGAGTAAATATTTTGTTGAGGTTGGGATATTTCTTTTTTTAATGCGAATTTTTCTCCAGTTTTTACTGCTCAATTGATGGGATAAATTCAATAAGCATTTGTGTAAAAGACACGAAAAGCTCTTAGTATTGTCAATTTCAGATTTACGAAGATTGGGAGGAACATATGGAGGATAATGATAAATGAGAAGTATCGTCAGTACTTGGAACATGTGCAGCGTCAAATCATACTTTAAAACTATCTATGTATGCATTGCCACCTCTACCATCCCCGATAACGCTCACATGTTTCCTCATGCTGTAACGCGTGTGTAGATTTTCTCCCTCAGGCTGATACGCGTAAACCATAAAAAGCTTCTCATTTCATAAAGTACTCCATTAAAACAACTGGTTGAATGGTGTAACAATAAAGAAAGGTTTCTGCGAGCATTCTATGATTTACCAACATGCACTATGTTGGTTTCAATTGATAGCCGATGATACTTCACAAACGAGTCGCAAGCGTGCGGGTGTTGTTACGAACTGTGTGTCCATTTTCGTAAATATAACGATGTATGCAAGTAATTCATAGTATCATACGTGATGTTTGCTCATTCGGATGTTCAGTGGAAACAAAATTTCAGCAAAAAGTGAACTTTTCCACGAACTCATCTCATTTGAAGTGGGGACCTGTGTCGTTTCCTGTGTAATTTCCTCACGAATAACGCGTAATACTCACGATTTTACGCGGCACTCCCTGAATAACGCGTAACGCCTAGCCACCGTGATAATGCCGAACATGAAGAAACGTAAAACCGCTCACCGGGTCAGTATATTGGATGGTGCCGAGACACCACCTTTTCTAACTGGAAGTATTTCAGTTTTAAATACCACATCATTTTACGGGGGTTCATGAGTTTCCCTGTCATTTTTGTTTTCTCTCACTTCGTATACCTGATATGACTTTCTGTCCCCGGACTATGAGATTGGATAACGGACCCTGTTTTGTTTGCTCGGAATACTTAATACTGGGTATTGATTCCATGTCTATCACAGTATTTGGTGAACATATTAAGCACATATCCCTCTGACAGATGTAATACAAGTGTGTTTCTCCTGTAGATAAAATATACCATTTCACACTCTTTGATGATATTGAACGATGTTCTCGTAATAATTACAGAGGTACCATTGGGTCAATATCATAATCAAAATGATTTTTGCAATCCTTAAGAATACACTACAAAAACGAAAAATGAATCCATAATGGGAGAACTACTCACTCGATAATTTATCATTTATCAATGTCATCCGGTTGGTTATAAAGGAACCGCTAACCTTCTATAAACGTGGTTGTGTCCTTATATTGATTGCAATATTATTTGCAGAATACCCAATACCCAAGTACTCAATCAAGTATTTTAGTATCTACAGTCTTATAACCATCTTAGTATCTAGGTATGTATTGCTGACTGCTGAAACAAGAACATTCGATAGATGATACTTGTGACTCTCCTTGGACCAGATTTCCATAAGTTTAAGTTCATAAATACCATGAATGAATTTTCAGGCTCGATTAACTCCTCATGTGCAAATAATGTATGGACAATCAGGGAATTCTTTCGAGACTGTATATTCAGTATTAGTTCTGACCATCCAATGGATTTTGCTTAAAACGTCCATGTACATGCCGTGAGTGTCATTGGATTTACAATATAATACATAATTGTCAAAAGTATTTTTGAAAACGTGTTTGAAAAATGTATTTGTCAAACGAACCCGTTGATGTGTTTTATCAATCATCTTCTTCTTGCAGAATCGATTATCTACAACACTCGAAACATTGTAGGAGCCCGCAGAGTACTCCCTAGAAACAACTAATTAGATGTCCTGATCAGGATTTGAGTAATTTTTCAAATTTATAACATAAATCACGAACGTCTATAATGATTGTTTATGTCATTATGCCGGGGGTTTATTTCACTATCACCATCATCTACAAGAGCAGCCACCAAATGGGAAAAATAACTTTTTGAATCATAATATTTTATAAGCAATTTTGGAAATGTTTTTTCAATTTAAAATTCGATTCCATGTAGTGTGCAACTCCCAACATATTTTTCTGCAAATATGGCGTGATTGTTTCATATTGTTTAATGTTTCATTTGCTTGTTACAACTTGCGTATGTGATTAGTGTAATTTTGTATCATCGAAGATTAGGTTCAACGACATCTATCAATGAATCTTTGGAACCGTCACTTTGTATAATAGATTATCTCAAGTAGATCCCTAGGGTTCTGCCTGTCATCGAAATATCACATATGAAGCCCCTTGCTGATTGTTGCATTTACTTGTTTCCATTTACTCTGTGACAGCCATCAACCAACTTTCCCTGTGCCATCGAAGCCGTTGTGACCTTGACGTGACTAATGGACATCTTGATCTACAGACACCGGGACAACCATGAGTTTGATTCACTAGTCATGCATATTGTACTGACATTCAGCATTCGTGTATGTTGTCTAAAATTGCCTTTCATTATCGGTACCAAGCTAGGCGCCATAACTGATTTCTGACTGATGTCAATGCTTGCGTGTATATTATATAAGGAGCGTTTGTCTGAAAAATTTCACCATAATTGCAGCATAACAGCAAGCGCTTCTTTTAATTTCCTGATTTCAACGTAGCAAAATATTGTGGTGGACCACAATTTGTTCGTCAAGTTCGTCAATAGAAATTGTTAATTCGGGTAGGTCGAGTATTTTTTTCACAACTTCCTTTCTCTTGAGAGCATGGATTAGGAGTATGTCTCCGTAATAATGGTTTCGATTACATTATCATATTTGCTATGTTTGTGTTATATATTTTTCAATGTTCATATTGGATAAAAAATACAGTAACTGATTTCATGTAAGGTATAACCAGACCAGTTAATGAGTCTAGTGTTGAAAAGGTACACTAACATCCTACACAATTGTGATATATTACAGGAAATACATATCGATGTTTAATATAATTTATTATAATCACACTATGTATTTCTGCAACAATCCCAAGTGCCTTGTCAGAAACCTCAATATATCATTATCAAGTACTTGTGATGTGAAATTATCACATTATGAAAATATTGCTATGGTTCACGATTTTACAAATCCGTTCGTGGGCTAATTCGACAGTTCTTATATCATGTATATCAAGTACTGAACACATCATGACAAGCTGATTGCTAGGTACATATTTTATGTACCACAAAAGTTTACAGATCATATTCAAAATATACCCAAATCTATATTAGGTCTGTCATCAGTATATGGATCAAAACAGTATTAAATGCATGCCATGGTGCCATAGACATCTGCTACCTAATGCTGCCACACTCATCATTCCAATTAAATTCGTCACTGTCTTCAATTCTTATATTTTGACATTAATCAAACCCAACGCCAGAAAGAAACTCATATGTTATAACACACATGCCATGTTCTTTTCCTCGAAAACACGAGCAACTGCTTGGAATTGATAAGATTCGGTGCTAGTGCATTGTGGCTGCAGGCTGATCGACATATATCTTATACTAACAGGAACAATATATCTGATGTGAATCATAGCCTTGCGCGAAGGAAATACCCCCATGATACAAGTATTGAACCAGCACGGAGCACGTTTGTATATGTGGTTTGAATTTTGAGTGAACAATAATTCAAAAACAATGTTCTTTTCAATTCTTACCAAATTTGGTACCAATATCACTTGATTTGAATAAGCCAGTCGAAGTCCTTTGAACCCCTAGGGGTTGTGTTTTTCTATGTGTTTTGAATTTTAAGTTAATTGTATAGCAGGTGTACTGTATGCATTTAAAATGACTCCCGAAGATCATATATTATGTTTAAAAAAAAACCAATGGTCTTTTCAATTCTTACCAAATTGGGCACCAAAATCACTTCATTTGAAATAAGCCAGTTGAAATCCCATTCACCCCCAGGAGCATGATATCGGACTTGATTGTCATTGATATCACTTGTTATTTTGTGATCACTCGAAGTGATATTACCATCTGTTATTGACTACGCCTCGAACAGCTATTAGTATCACTTCTGTAATAATCAAGGTACGAATGCCCTATTACAAGGTATTCTGAGCGAACAAAACCGAGTCCGTTATCCAATCTCAAAGACCAGTGCCAGGCAAAATCGACAGAATTGAACGGAACTTCATGAACCGTCATTATATGGTCATAAGGAGGTGAAATCAGGTGTTCATTTCCTACCCCACTTGTGGAACCCGTCCTGAATTCCAAAACGATAACATACAAATAGGTATTGCTGCATACTGGGGACAGATTTTGTGTATGTATCAACCAGATTGTGATGACGTTAAAATATTTTCTTGAAGGCAGCTATTAGTCTTGGTAAACATGCCCTTGTTACAGCAGTTTAGAGACTAGCTGGGAACTTCGGTGAACAAATCGTCATATCTGTCAGTTCTTGTATCAGTGTATATCTCACACGTGACACCATTCACATTCTGAGTCCTCCGAGGTATTGTATGTGATCGCATCTAAAATTGTCAATTTCAGCGAATCAAACTCCGTAAAAAAGAATTAGACCACAGGTGTAGGTGACATTTTCGAGACTAATTTAGTTTATTCAAACACTAATTTTCGTTTTGGTTTAAGTTTGATGCAGACTAACACGGCTACCACAACCTTGTTTCGTAAAACAGATCAGCCAAAGGTTCGTCACAGTTAAGCAATACACAAAGCATCATGACCACGTTGGAACTCGTGTTGGAATATCATGATACATTATTATAAACGTACCAGCAAGACTGTTCTAGAAAAAGTATATTCTTTCTGTGTAAGAGCCAATTGGTAGATTTTCAATGTTTGATGAACATGACGAGCATTGAGTGCCCAAGAAGGGTATGCTGCAACCTAATACCATCATCCACCGTCACCCTTTTAATCCCATGCAATTGAAAATAGAAGAAAGCGCCAGCATACCCTACTTGGGCCACATTGACCAAGACACTTGAAGGCAAATACACTTTTGAAATCTAGTGATGGATTTTGCAGACATGTTTAGTGTCGGACGCTCACAAGTCCAACACATCTTGAAATGGAAGCGTGCGATTCATCGTTCGTATGAGGGAAAATGCCAGTTCAAGCCGAAAACGGCGTCACTTCACGGCAAATAAAGACTTGAACGAATTGAGGTGGTCGTGGTTCCAAACGATGCGCACTCAGATTCTGCCAGTCATTGGCCCACATTTTGTTGATGCCACTAACAAATGTAAATGCATGTGTTTTTACACCGAAATAAATCAAATCAAATCAAACCGCTCACACGACAAATGAACATTTATCAAAGCCATTATGTAGTTTACACAGGATAATCAGATATCCTCGCATTAACGTCAATGTGTCATTTGTAGATATCTCCTCAGATTATGTAAACTTGCCGCAATATATATTAAATATATGGTGCTTATAACTGCCAAAATGTTTCTTTCTAGGAGAAATGTGTTCTATCTCTCTTATCATGCTAATCGACGAAACAAAAGCAAACGTATCATACGGAGGGATCCGTTGACCAGACTTCATTGCTTTTACACCTGGCATTGAAAACTACGTCCATAGGGGACTTAGAATGTAATGTTTTCTACATTCACGTGCTCGATGACACCAGTGTGTCTTTCTGACATGCATATTTGATTGGACGTTGTTTGTATTGCAGTAATGATTATCTTATTTTTCACTGGCATCATCAGATCTCTTGTTGTTTTGGTGGTAATTGCTTTATACAAACGTGCAAATTGAAGAATAGGTCTTCTGAATATTTGAAAATGTTCAGTTCATTATAGATCAAATGTTCACTCATGTTACATGGTTCACAAAAAGTGTATGACATATTCACAGATATCACAGTTTTTTTTTTCAAAACACACCATTCAAGTGCCAAAAATGGACCATCAATCATCCATGAAGCTAAGGGTCTGCGATGTGATAATTCTACTCCCAAAACGGAGCTCTTATCATTGTGATTCTTTCAAATAGAGAAATACCTTATGAGTTTCTCCCATCCATGAAGAGCATAAATGATTTGTAGACATTCAAGTAATAGATTGTCTTCGTTTAAGACGAATATGGGAATCTAGCGTAACTTCAATTGCCATTCAGAATTGGTGTCTCGCGATGTTTCCATGTCTCAGATTCAAACATTGCGTACAGGTTGAAACTGATAAAAACACCACAGACACCATAGATTGATAAATCAAACGTGTTATTATCTATCAAACGCCAGTAGTCGTCGACAAGACACTTCAGATAGGACAAAGGTTGGCATCCTTGCCAGCTGCAATCCAAGACCGAGTGTGTTCAGATGTAGCAGCCTGGTAATTGAATAGAAGCTGTCGACTTTCTAATGCAGAAAACATGTAGCTAAATTGAAATTGTAGGTATATGAGCCATAGCAATGTACTGTTAGGTACCTTAGACAGGAAAGTGTACTAACGATGTCTAACCAACCATCTAACATCCCTTTCATGTGTCTAAATATATATCTTAAGTTGCAATGGTCAGGTTGGGCTAATATGCATATCACAAGGCATTCCTGCATCCGCAAAGCCGCCAAATGGAACAAATTTAAGCATATTTGGAACATTCAAGAAAAATATCGACCTGACTCTTCTGTACTCAGGATAATGACAAGTCTAAACCTGTTTACACAGTACATGTATGACTATTGCAATATTTAGACAGGAAACTTCACATGACGATAATTGTAATCCCAGTTCGATTGAACTGTTTAAGATGTAAATGTTGTTGCGAAAGATGTTATATTCTTTTTATCGTGCAAAGATTTTTTCATTCATTTTTTATTTAGCAATATACATGACTGGGATGAACACGCTCTTCAGGATAATAGAGCGTCATCCAATGTCAAAGTGCGGTGTCATCCAGAATGGAGAAAAAAATTCCGAGAATATTTCAAGGAATTAAATGTTACTTTGAGTCGGTCAGAGATTGAAGAGCACGTCGATAGTGTTCTTTGCTATCATGAAGACAGGAGTATCTCTGGTGCGATCTGGTAAGCACATCCATTCAAGAGGTGTTAATATGCTTGACATGAAATATTTCAACGACGGTCATGGAATCTGTTGTTCACAACGTGAAGCAAACATAGAGATTCTGACTGCAATCCATTCATGTTGAATCTTTTGGAACTACTTGAAGTGTGAAATTGTATATATTGGTGTTTTAGCAGGGTCATGATTCTTACACCTGCAATCGAGGATTATTTCTGCAATACTGGATTGTACTCAACGAATTATTGTATTCCAGGTAGGATCGTTGCATTTCATAAAGTAAGAAAGTAACATAATGTAAGTATCAATCTGTTACCGCCAATACAACTAGATTTTGATGATGCCAATAACAATTGTGAAATACAACATATTTGAATAGAAACAAAGCCCGGTCAATTGGTTGTCCAAAGACACACTGGCCTCATCAGGGACATCAGGCAGTGCTGGAAATGTAGTTATTTCTACTGCACACTTGACAATGTCTTAGCACTGCGACGTAAACTCCGATAAACTGAAGTTGCAAAGAAACACATGTACAATGGTGTGTAAACAGAGAGTAACACTGGTAGAAATGAACACAATACAAAACCTATATATTTCGCATACCAGTAAAGGAGTTGGACCTTTTCAGGTCGAGCACGAGCCCGAACGGCTTCTATCGGTGCATGTTTTCCTATGACCTTGAATGGTAAAACTCAAGGTCACGTACAAACTGATGTGTAGATTGACCTCTACACACAAAACGACTGCAGATGGTTATTTATGAGCATATACAGCGAGTCACATGTGGTGGATTTTATGGTGATTTCGAAGTTGACCCTAGATGACCTTGAATAGTATTTTTTTCTAGGTCTCGTCTCATCTGAAACCTGTGATTTGGCTGCTGTAGACAAGGTGTTTGTAGATATATTGTCGAACATAATGTTGTATTATGGACATTCATATATAGCCAGTCAAGGTTATACATGGTTGCAAATCACATCGAGTGTTTTCACCCCCTATGTACAATACTTGTCACACCAACAAGCCACAACTGACACTCAATCCTATACACTTACACCTGTTCTTGTGGAAGAGCATGGTGGTTTCTTTCAGTAAAAACAGCTTTCTAGCTGTTAGGAGTGAATGTATATTAGGAAACGTTCTCTGAAGTAAGCCCTTATTAGCCCTAGAACATTTTTTTTTTCTGATGGTATTGTCCTCCACGAGGAGGTAGGGGTCATATCAAACATCAATTGTGTATCACACGTCACAAATATGCAATTCGAAAGCCATCGTGACGTGCCAATCCACCTTGCAATCCCAGATTACCACCCGACCTAGAAAACCAACCAATGATCAATCACAATGAATCCTAATCGATCATTGTGGAGTGTGTATTATCACGTAAATGGTAAACATAAAATGGGTGAAATCCAGAGCGATTCATGGGAATAAACGAAACATCCCTCATTGCTCATTTCTCAGATATATTTTCGTCCTCATTTGTGATTTTGCTGTCACCTAAAAGAGAGACTACAACTGTTCCAACATTGACACTGTTCATGGATGTTCGATGCTGATGTTATGCTGATGAAGGTCATTCCCAACTACGTTTTGTATAAAACGTTATTGTTTATGCTCCATGAATAAGCAAACTACCACTCATTGCTCATTTCTCAGATCTATTTTCGTCCTCATTTGTGATTTTGCTGTCACGTGAAAGAGAGACTACAAATGTTCCAACATTGACAATGTTCATGGATGTTCGATGCTGATGTTATGCTGATGAAGGTCATTCATAACTACGTTTTGTATAAAACGTTATTGTTTATGCTCCAGGATTTTAATTAATGAGGATATGGTACACATTTGAACCATATAATAGAATAGAATTTATTTTCGCGCTGTCTCAGGAGCATTCACCAGGTACAATCAACAAAATACCAGAGATACAGAACAGTGACGAGATGATGGGCTTGAGTCATCTTGAGTGTGAACCTGTTGAGACAATAATATTTACCAAAATAAACAAAAAGATACCACTGTTTAGATGCCCACCACCTCAAAAAAGAATATACAGAAAAGAATGAAGAAACACATGAGAAAAAGAAAACAGTTTTTTAAAGAATTCCTGATATCAATCAATGATTTTTTTTTTTTTTTTTTTAAATCCCTTTATTACACATAAACATCAGATACAGGTAACATGAACGAAACATACACAAAATGATGAGCAACGAAAGAAAAGATACACAAGCATGAGTTCGACACTATGAATATTCATTGATACATAGAGGCACGTGCGGCGTTTGCGAAGGACCATCTTCATTTATATTTGGAGAGTGGGAAGAGGACCAATTTTTCGGAAAAAAATAGTACATGTACGTATGCCTAGATAATGTACACGTATAAGGAAACACCATTTTCACAGGTTTGAATACAGGAGACCCCAACGCTTTTTAAACAGAGAATGATCCTTTCTTTGGATACTAATTTGTCTTTCAATTTCCATTTTGCTTTTCAGTAATGACAAAAATGCCAAGAAAAAGATGTCCTTGCTATTCATTTTGCAATTATGTATAAAGAATTTAGCTAGTATCAGACAGAAGTTCAAAATGCAATCTTCGTCTGAAATGCATGGAAATCCTAATATAATGTTTTCACCCAACAAAGGATTTAATTTGGATATATTGATATTATTCCACCAGCTGACGAATGCATTCCAAAAGTGTTGTACTGGTTTGCAATCAACAAAATAATGTATAATTGTATCAACTGCTTGCATATTGCAAGATTTATATGTACAATCATTTGATTCTATGATCTTTAAATTGTACAAAAATTCATTACAGGGTATTATTCTATTGATGACTTTGTACTGGAAGGACTGCAGTACGGTTTCTCTACATGATATACATCCTGCTTCATATAAGCATGGCCAGATTTGTGGACTGATGTCGTATATCTTGTTCCATCTGGTTACACATATCGGTGTGTGGTTGCCTACTTTTGATTTTAACAATAGAGAGTATAAATCTTTACTTTTTAGAGACATGAAATCTGTGTATGTCTCTTCATTTTCATAGATATAAACTTTTGACATATTTTCTAATAGGGTAGAGGAGTTTATGTCATCTTTTGAAATGGTCTCCAGTCAGAGTTTTGGTATAGACGATTTCAGGCTCAGATATTCCAAGAAATTCACATTTAACTCATACTTCAGCTTTAAAGCATCCAGTGTTAAGAATCTGCCAGACGAATCTAATAAATCTACTAAGTACCTCACACCTGCCACATACCATTTTTCCCAGAATAGTGTTTTTTTGTCAATCATGATTTTGTCATTGATATCAATCAATGATGATGACTGGAAGGAAAAAACATTTTGAAGAAATGATGACGACGATGAGGAAGATGAGAGGAATATGATAATTAACACAGATAAACATGATGCCCACAACAAATAAACAATGCTCTTTGTGCTCTCTGAAGGATTTTAATTATTTTTAATCAATAACGATATGCTACACATTTGAACACATTGCCACAGTCGACACTCTTATAGGCAGCCATTTGCGCAACCGCGGTGACGATCTGCGCCCATTTGGCTGCCTATAACCTGTACCTTTTGAGATTTGTTCAGACTAGGTTTTTTTTCACGAAATGGACGTGAAATTTGTCATAAAAATTTTTCGAAAACACCATCAGAACGCCTTTAAAAAGAGCTTTCCAACGATATAAAATTGATGGTTGTATAAAGAGAATTTTTGAGATGTGGTGTGTTGTGTTTCATGGTACATAGAACAGAAGATATTGGGTGTAAAGCATGCATTTGTTTCCTATTGTTTGGTATAGTGTATGTTGTAGTGTAGTGTATGTGTATGTCACTGTTGATCCAGATGATCCTCCAAGTATTTATTTCCTGAATCCGAAGTTCCAGAATCCAAATCCTCTGTAAAGTAATGGTGCATGTGGTGTGATTCATGGTACATAGAACACAAGATATTGGATGTAAAGCATGCATGTGTGTCCTATTGTTTGTTAAAACATTATGATGACGTCACACTATTGTGTGAAGTGTGGATTATTTTTGAGGAATCAACTAGAAGCCGGGGATTCTTAACGCACAATTTCCAACACTTTGAAAAGAATCAACGGTTAGTCATGGTAAATTTTTATTTGCAGAGCTCACACATAATATTATTGGATAATTTCGTGTACATAACCAGTATGTGTGATATTGCATATTACATAACAGCATATTTCAAATTCAAGTTCAGGGTCATCTTGATTGGCAACTTGTCTTTGTTTCTGATGGGACAATCAGAGCGTGGATCCTCCGTAGCACTACTTGTGCTTGAGATTACTGCACTTATCTTCTTGCGCTTGGCATCGGACACGCGCTTGTACGGACGGACAGCCAGAGAACGATGACCAGTAGTTCCACATATCAGCTGCTCATCCATATCTTGTTCAAACATACGCGAAGCGGCTGTGGCTCGTAAGGAATGATTTGTTCGATATCCATCTAATCCAGCGTCCTTACAGAGACGTGAGACAGTTTTCATCAACTCATTCTCTCGTTATTACTTTCCAGATATGGTAATTTTTCAAATTGTTACAACATGAATTTGCTGACATTGTCGTTTATGTCCATTATGCAAAGTAATCTCAGCTGTTCTGTTTAAATGTCGGCATTCCACTCTGAGATGCACTGTCCAACGAAGCCTCGAATTTCTGGCATGTTTCGCCACTCGTAGTCCGATATCCAATTCGGAGTGTTTTGTCACCAATATTTCCGAGCATCTGTGCTGCATCGAACGCTTGATCGCTATCTACAGATGCATTCAAATCAAAACTGATTTTGCTCTGTGTGATGAAGATATCGTCATCGTCGCTCACTTGCGCCTGCATTTTGTCAGTGTCGAGTCGAGTGATTTTCTGGGTTTCGCGCAATTGTATTTATATCATGTCACTCGCAATGGTTCAGTGATTTAAAGAATCCACACTTTCAGTCTGTATGCATGACGCGCAAAGCATACATGACGCAACTCACGTTACACATGTTTTAAGTCGGAGAAAAGACTCAAAAGATGTGGATTCTTTGATTTCAATGCTCTCGGCCGCTTCGCGGCCTCGAGCATTCAAATCAAAGAATCCACACTTTTTCGTCCTTTCTCCTAGACGTAAAGTGTATGTTGTAGTGTAGTGTATGTTTATGTTGTACACTGTTGATGCACATGAATTCCAGATGATCATCCAAGTAGCGTTGTACTGAATCCGAAGTTCCAGAATCCATATACACTTGATAGTTGCATGTAGTCATGTTGAGTGATGTTGATATGCGCTGATGATGTTTTCCGGTGAAGTTGTTGAGAGACTTTCGTCACAAGCCATTCATGGTCCATGTCCAGGATCCAGCACGTGGAGCTATCTCTCTTGGGATCCCACAACATAAATATACAAACTTAAAATAAAGCATCTTCATGGACCACAAAAAAGTTCCATCCCTCGATGCAAATAAAGTCATAATTAACTATAGAAACTGAATATAATGGAACTGAAAATACTGCTGTTTCACGGAATATATAAGAGTTCCGTCCCTGGGGGCAAATAAAAAAGCACAACTTAAATACAAAAACATGAAAGAAGGCATCTTCATGGACCACAAAAAAATTCCATCCCTCGATGCAAATAAAGTCATAATTAACTAAAAGTTCCGTCCCTGGTGGCAAACATGAATACACAACATAAATATCAGGTAAAATATAAAAAATAAATACACAAGATAAATATCAGTTAAATATCTCCTGCAGAGTAAACATAAAACCTGACTAAGCCATAATGAAAAAAAGATAAATTAAATAAAACACATCCAACAGTGCCATTTTTAAAACACAAATTTTTACCCACTTCATACATCCGACGTCCGTCAACGATGAGAAGTTGGGCACTGCTCGGGTGAGGTGAGGTCAGTCTTCGCAATAGACTTCACAGGCTGCTCCACCAAGGCGTCGAAGAGGGGCTGTGTAGCCGGTCATCCACAGCAATCACACGATTCTTCCCGAATACACACAATATGTGGATGCTGTGGGGGCCTCCTCAGCTTCCTGGTCACTGGCCTGCTCCTGCTGGTCGTCACCTTCCGGTTGTTCGCCAGCTTCCGGTCGTTCCTCAGCCTCCGACTCTTCACCACTGGAATCCGTGTTGAGGTTGGCTCCATAAATGGAGGCTGTGGTCCATGGACTTAGTCAACTCGAGTTGCTGCTCCCTGGTAATAAGCGGGTCTTCTCGAGCGAGGGACACCAGTGCCTTGCTGACCGTGGTACAGGTAATGGGACAGGCTGAGAATTCCTTCCACGCTGACTGGATCGACTTGTTGATGGCTGACGCATCCATTGGGCTGCCCTTGATGTTAAAGAACACATACTCGTGTTGAAGGTTCTGGTAGCTGTGGCGCACACGCTGGATGTGAAGATTTCATCACGAAGTGGACCTCACTGCTGACGACATCACGAGCAGTGAGCTGTCTTCGATGCTTCCACGTGGCAGACATGGACGCCATCCGTCTTGCTGCTGGCCTCAAACTCTTACACCTTCATGCCTGCCCAAACACCAGGGCGCTTCCCGTTCATCAGCTCCCACACAAGCAGCAGCCTGTTCCGGTGCAACAAGTACTCCCAGTCGTTGGTAAAGTTGACCGTCTGTTTGAAGTTACCGAACCAGGCGAAGGACTCCGTCACCTCGGGTCTGCCGAGAACACCAGCAATCTCTTCGCTCGTGATGTTCTGGCCCACGAGCCCCAACTTCCGCTGTTTCTCCTCGAGGTTGTGTTGGTTCGTGGTCGTGGTCAGATACTTCGCTTGTACGGCTCGTAATTGGTCGAGGATGGCTGGCATACACCCAAGTTCCCTTCCAGTTGGGCGACACGGCCAGGAAGTCGAGCAAAACCTTGAAGGCGAGTACATGATTCCTCACAGCTCCCCTCTTCATCTGGACTTCCTCCTTCAACTGGAACAGCACACCAGGATTCTTGTCTGTCGTCCGGCCGAGGAAGAGGAGGTGCTGTAGGGCGTTCACTTGGAAGTCGGTTCCTACCACCTTCTGGAGGATCCTGCCCATCCCTCAGGCTCTCTCTCTTTACTCTGTCCAGGAACGACTACTGTTCCTTCTTGGACGCGTTGGGATTGACCCATTTCCCGCCTTCCATGCTGGAGCGCCAGGTCTGGAAATCCTGGAGGATGGTGTCGATGGTGTGGACGCCAGTGTCGCCTCCTGTGACGGGGTGTGCCAGCTTGGCTATCCTCTCACTTTCCTCCTCAGACAACTGGTGGAGCTTCGGCAGGTGGTAGAAGCTGGTCCGACGGCCAACCCAGGTGCATCCTGCCACTGGGCAGAGCACCTTCAAGCAGGGCTTCCTGGTCAGCCTGGTCCACCTTCAGGAGGTCGGGGTACTCGAAGGCTGGTATATCCTTGTGACAATCTCGAAAGTGTCACGTCCGGTTCTGTACCTCTTTCCCACAGTTGACGACTACAGGGCAGAAGAAATGCTTCTGCTTCGGCTTGCCGTCCTCTGCCTGCTTCCGGTTCTTCGGAGCAGAGGCTCGGCGGCGCTGACCATCACGTTCATCGGGTCCCTTGGTGACCACAGAAGGCGTCTCTTCCTCCGAAAACTCTTCCGAGTCCTCTTTGGTGTCGACAACCTTGTCGTCATCCTTCCGGGAACTTGGCTTCCTCAGCACTGGGACCCACGACTCATCACGGTCCTCGTCGTCCAGGTCGTCCATGGACTCACTGACGTGCAGCTGGGTGCGTGGAGTGGTTGTCCTCTTGGGTTCTGGTTCCGTGCGAGGTGCTGGGAGAGCGAGAACCCAGGTGTTCTCTGACTCATCATCCGAGTGGAGCTTTAGTCGAGGGCTCTTGGCAGGCCGTGAAGTTGAAGCATCCATCTCTTTCAACGGCCGCTTGCTTGGGGGTGAAGAAATGGATAAATGGGGTATAAAGGAGGGCTGGGCCTGGATCTCCTGATTGTCCTGTTCAGGGCACGAACCTGCAGGAGAAACTGGGGGGAGCGGGGAAGCTGCCTCCTGAGTGTCCTCGTCCTGCTTCTCGGACCTTGTTGATGGAAAAAGAACAAAGAATGTTGTTATATGACTTTCTGTCCCCGGACTATGGGATTGGATAACGGACACTGTTTTGTTTGCTCGGAATACTTTATACTGGGTATTGATTCCACGTCTATTGTTACTTGTTGATCCTCCAGCGATTGGCCCTGGGTGTCCTCCTCTTCTGTGTCCCTGACAAGAGGGGAAGAGGGAAGAACAGAACAGGGAAGGGGGGGGGGGGGGGTACGGTGGCCAGGACTGAGGTGTCTGCCTCCAGTGACTGGGCCTTCTCGTGTGGCTGAGCCTCCTCCAGTAGCTGGGCTTCCTCCAGTGGTTAAGCCTCTTCCTCCATTGGCTCGGTCTCTTCTTCCTCCTCCATTGGCTGTGCCTGACTCGTACTTCCCTGAAACTGAGAGGGGTGGAGAAATTGGAGAGTGGGAGGGAGACACTGGAGCTGTTTCCTGGGCTGTGGCAGGAACAGAGGCAGTGGAGGCTGCACCTTGCAGCTCTGCCTCCTTCCTCTTTCTCTCACTGCGGTTGGCCCGCTGGCGGCGCCTCCTCAGGCGTTTCTTCTCAGCCTGAAAGAAACAAAGTACATGGGTTAGAGTCGTTGTTTCTGATACTCAGAAGTAAATTGTGAATTTGGTGCTATTCTAAATTTTAAATTACAATGTTATAATACATGGTAAAAATACAAATTTTAACATATGAGTGGTAATGGGTCAAAGTTAAGGCAGCCATGGCAGAACCGGGATTGTTTTTTTTAATTTATATCATCTGCTGTATCTCGACTACATGAAACACTTCACAGAACTTTGATATCGCAAATACTAAGCGAGAAACAACGTTGACAATGTGCCTAATATTGCGTGTTTTAAGTGATTTTTTTTGCGCTAGGATTTTATAAAGTTCATCATTTGGGTCTCCCGTGAAGTGCTCCGAAATTGCCAAATAGTACGATATGAATGCGATATGAACTTTTTGCGATATGCCATCCACTGTATCTTGACTATACGAAACACTCGACAGAACGTTGATATCGCAAAAACTAAGCGAGAAACAACGTTGACAATATGCCTAGTATTGCGTGCTTTAAGTCAATTTTTTTCCGCTCCGATTTCAAAAAGTTCTTATTTTGGCTCTCCCATGAAGTGCTGCCACATCGCCAAATGTTACGATATGAATGCGGTTCTTGGTGATATATCATCTACTGTATTTTGAGTGACTAATAATTATCATCTAGTCATATTGTAAATTTGAAACTTACAATTGATTGATGTATGATTTAGCAAACTGGTTTCGAAATCAAATTAAATATTGAGGTTTTAGCAAACCGTGACACTCTGCACGAAAACGAACCATGAAATGTTCATGTTTTTTTTTAGGTAACATTTTGTGCGCAAACTGTAACCCCTTACCTCTGCATCCATTTTGTGCACAAAATGCTACCCGTCACTGCTGCACCTATTTTGTGCAAAAAATGATATATCTGGACGCTTTTTTCTTTTATGGGGGTTTCACTGTCATAACTATTGTATTTCTAGGACTAGGACTAATTATTATCATCTTTTTCCAGGTAGCATTTTCCACGCAAACTGTTACCTCTTGCCTTTGCATCCATTTTACGCAGAAAATGCTACCTATAGTGTCTACGCCTTTTCTTTGGACTTGTTTACTTCTTTTCATAATTTTTGGTATAAACAATTGTATTTCTAGCAGGTGGAGGAGGAGGAAGTAGAGGAAGAGGAGCAGGTGGAAGAGGAGGAGGTTGCTGAGGGCATCAACAACATGCCCCGTGCAAAAAAAAAGAGTATTTATTTCCTGAATCCGAAGGTCCAGAATCCAAATCCTCTGTAAAGTCTTGTTGCATGTGGTGTGTTTCATGGTAAATAGAACGCAAGGTATTGGATGTAAAGCATGCATGTGTGACATATTGTTTGTACAGTGTATGTTGTAGTGTAGTATAAGTTTATGTTGTATGTTGTACAATGTCCTGATTTCGAAGTTCCAGAATCCATATCCACTTAATTGTTGCATGTAGTCATGTTGAGTGATGTTGATATGCACTGATGATGTTTTCCGGTGAAGTTGTTGAAAGACTTTCGTCACAAACCATTCATGGTCCATGTCCAGGTGCCATGCCTCCCACTTTTGTTTTTGTCGCTCAAGTTTCGCCTGCCTAACCTCCCGGCGCCTCTGTTTCTCTGCCATCTTGACTGCCTCCACCTGACTGTTGCGCTCGAGCTGGGCCAAGGCTCTCTGGGCCTCTTCCTGCCTCATGATGGCAGCCTTCTTCTCCTTCTCTCTCCTCTTCTCTTTCTTCTGGGCCTGCTTCGATGGCGAAGGCGTGGAAGTTGAGGCTTTGCTGGGGCTAGCCGGTGGTGGGGGTGTAGCTTCGCCTGCCCTCCCTCCCAAACCTAGGAGAAAAATGGGGCATTTCAGATCAGTGTACTTTATCAGCTCACCCTTTTCTTGCAGGAACTTACAACATGCATGATGATACGCTCTGTCAAGTCCTTGCAGTCAAGAGGAACCGCCAGCTGGCTGATTCTGCTCCTGACTTGACTTTTCCCATCACCGGCCACGTCATTGGCCAGGTCCACCATCCTTCTGTACAGGTGTTTCTCCAGGGGGCAGGGTCCTTGAGGTCCTGCACCCCCCTCAACACCTGCCTCAGATAACATTGAAGACATACTTGGTTTTATTAAAATTTAAATTAAATTAAAATTCAAATCTTAATTATTTATAGAACACTAGGTCTATAAAGCAATCAGTAAGGATAGAAATGCACTTCCCAGGGGTTTGGAGACGAAGGTACGGGCTTCTCCACTGATAAAGTAGAGAAATGGGACCACCTGGGCTCTCAGATACTTATAGTCTCGACACCTTCAATAATTGTGATGTCACTAGTGGATAGTGCCATTTTTTAAAAGCCGTCATTGTGCTCACTGGTCTATGTGCATGTTATGAAATGATGCAGACTAATTTTCCCTTCAAAATATAAAAAAAATCGAGACAATCGGACCGATAGAACTTGAGTTATAGGTGATTTAGTGTTTTGCCACCAGGGGCCGATTTCTAACATGGGAAGGAATGTACCACACTATTCTTCCTGTCATAACTCCCTTGATTTTCAACATACTTACGATTTGTTTTTCCCCCAATGTAGCCTGTGACAAGGGCTTTGAAGTGTCATATTCCAATTTTTTTCATTGTCAATATAAATGAGTGAAAAAATCGTTTTATCCGTAAGTAGGGAGATACGTACCCTACGTAGGGAGTTAAGTACCGTACCTCATAACTTCAAGAGTTGATGAGGTAAAATCATTTTGTTCACATCAGTGGAGGCTATTATAGAGGAGTATACACCCAACGAATTTCAGTAGTGTAGATGATAAACGATCAATACAATAACAAAATGAAACGTTTAAGTAAGGAGTTAGGTACCTCAAGTAGGGAGATAGGTACCTTACCTCATAACTTCAAGAGTTGATGATGTAGAATCATTTTGTATACATCAGTGGAAAGCTATTATACAAGAGTATACACCCAACAAATTTCAAGGTTCTATATTAGGACCATTGCTATTTTTGATATTCCTAATTGACATTACTTTAGATATAAATAGTGAAATTTTCTTGTATGCGGATGACACAGCACTCATGAAAGTAATTAAGGATTCCCGTCAAAGCATCCAAGAAATAAACATGGAGACAATGTCAATGGGCTAGTCAGTGGGCTGTTACATTTAGTCCATCACAGTCCAAGATGATGATTTTTTTCTGAAAAAAACAATCTCGTGCCAATTACGACAGTGTTGTTTTCGACCACAAAACTATGAACCTGGTTAAGGAACACTGTCACCTAGGTGATATCTTGAGTGAGGATTTAGCGTGGTCGAGTCATATCCGCAATCGTATTGCGAAAGTGGGTCCTATGATAAATATGCTTAAGCGTATGTCCAATATAATACCCCGTAAATGCATATATACAAATATATACAAACATGTATATATATACAAACATTTATCAGGTCTGTTCTGGAATATGGTTGCTTGTTGTATCACAACTGTACAGGAAATATGACCAATATCCTAGAAAAGTGTCAACGGTCAGTTGACATTACTTGCACTGGGGCTTATTCATCTGTAAGCAGCAGTGCCTTACTCTCTGAGTTGGGCTGGCCTACACTGAAAACGCGATTTCCAGATTTCGACTATGTACAAAATTTTGAACGGACTCACACTATTCCCACGACCATAGTCTCCGTAATTCGCATGATCTCAGGATCCCAAACGCTTGAACCGTCTCTTATTAGAAATCATTCATTACATCTGCTTCAAGAGCCTGGAATGGCATAGATGTAAATCTCAGGAATATACCGACACTTCCATTATTCAAGAAACATTTGAAAGGCTTTTTTTTTCCTGAGAGTAATCCACTGTACTCGTATAGCACTGGCCGTGCGCCTGTATTTCAAGCACGGTTAAGAATGGGACTTAGTGGTCTCAACTCCCACAGGGAAAAGTATAATTTCATTGATGATTCTGTTTGTGCATCCTGTGGGTTTCGAAATGAAGATTCGGTACATTATATGGTTGATTGTCCTGCCTATGTAGCTGCCCGCACAAAGTTGTTTGCCACCACCGCCTCCCTCCTCTCAAGCATATGGTCTGAATTAAATATTAACTTGATGCCAAACGCTGAAAAGAAACGCATCACTGACATTTTTCTGTTTGGACACAATTTATGTGATGCCAATTGGAACAGAGAGTTATTTGACTGCTGATATGTCATGGGAGCTATACATACACACAAGACACTGGGTTGTTGAAAATCCACATGTTGAGTGTTGGTTGCTACTGGGTTCTGCTCTTCTCTCGGTGGAGATTTTCTTTCGTATCGTCAGTCCAGTCTTCCCACCGCGGATTCCAGATTTGCACAATGAAAGAATCGTCAATGTCAAAAACGTCCGCAACTCGTCCGCAAAATCCTCTCGATTTTGGAGTTCAATAACACTTTTTATGTCCCCACACGTAACGTGGTACTCGCACATGAAGAGATCTGAAAAGAACTGGTACTTAGACTGTGTTCCGTGGCAAAATATGTGGTAAAATACAGCCTTAATTTTTCGTAAGTTTTCATTTGATACGAAAGCCAAATGTCCTGATTCATGAACTGTGTTTCAGCAACGTTGTTACACATGAGCAACTGACGAGGTGTCACTCCCGGCAATGTATCATGATGAAATTTAAATTATTACAATAAATGCTACACTTGAATGAAAATTAAGATATTGAGCTACATGATACATGCATTAAAAATGGAATAAAACACTAGCTGGTACATTAACCAATGTTTTTTACTTGAATGTCCTATGAAATGATATACATTGTATTTATTGTCCGTTACACTATGTCTGTCAGACACAGTGTAACATGTATCAAAAGAACACCATGCTCAGAATAATATTGTAGCCGCGATGTACATGTAGCATGATAGTAACAATGAGTAACAGGTCAAGCTCATGTCCATTGATTACCAAATCACAAACCAAACTCATAATCCACGGAAGCTCCTGCCTGACATTACATGCATACACAGTTGCTTGAATGATAAATGACAGAATGAGATCCTTCATCTAACTAGCGTAGAACAGAATGATAGTATCGGTAGCCAAAGGAAAATTGTCATCATGGAGAAAACAATTAGGGAATATATTATGTTGAATAACCAAGCAGCTGAAGTCCAGGTTAAAAGAGTGATCTCTGGTATACCCATACATGTTATCGGATGCAACCATGCCCACAGGAACACAGACAAATACAGATTTGAGAGATAAATTGATGTAAAAACAACACCAACATGTAACAATTAGGAATGTCAAGGCACATCGTCTCCTCCGCACAGCACATCTCTCGATCACGGAGGTCATGATGTCATCAACATATCCTGTATAGTCAAGAAAAATGTTCACTCATTCAATTCCTTGCACAATTATGAAAATGACGAGGCAAATTATGTATCATTTGTTTTGTGATTGTATGTTTTGAACAATCCTAAAATACTCCAACAATAAAGTAGATGATGATTTACTGTATTGGGGTTTGTCCATGATCTTCCTCACGATGAAGTTCGGATCTTTCCGCCATTTCGGATGGTGTAAACCAAAGCGCTTGTTGCCATCTTGATTCACTGCCTGCTGCCTGCCAGAGTTGTCATTGTACTGCAAGGCAGCAAGTAGGCACCTGATACATCGAGAGTAAAAGATGGAAAGTTAGAATCAGTAACTTATATTTACAAGATATTAACTTTTTTCACATGAAAGCAACAAGAGAGAGTATCAACTAAAGTTTGCAGCTTAAAAGTAACTCAAAAGCAATATATACCTTGTGCGCATGCCTCCATAGGAGAAAGCGATACTCTTCGGGGCAAATTGGATAATCAGGCTGTGAAAGGCCTCCACACAGGATGTTTGGTGCTCGTTGCTCAGCTTTTGGATGTCTCGGCACAGCGTTTTCTTCATGATGACCTTTTCAAGCCGAACTGCAGCGACGCTCTCTAATATAGAAAATAGTTCGATCATAAAATTCATTTCCTCCATATCACTTTCTATTTTGATAGCAAAACCATGCACATGCATGGAACAGATGACTTCCGATTACAAGTACTACAAACATCTAATTTGATGCACTGGCCCTGAAGTTTGTCGAGAATTGTTTTTGGCATATAAATACCTGGCTCTATCCATGCTTTGGTTGCATCTGAACCCGTCAGTTCGCCATGTGCACACGTGTCGAATGGGTCACCATGGCCATCATGTATGTTGCACACGTGGTTCGCGACTGACGTCCACTTGCCAAGGATGAGTTGACCATGGCCCGGAGGAGACGATGAGGCACACCAGTACAGATGGTTGCTGATGCTGTGAAGCCAAGGCTGTAACACTTGGCAATGCTTCTCCTTGGCTACTGCGAGCAACTTCTGATAAACAGCTAATGAATAAATTAAAAGAGGTTTCATGACAAGTTATCTTGAAGATTTTAGCTATGGCCATGTAATAACACAACATGTGAAGTTGTTAAAAAATACAATATTTCACAAACACTAAAAACTTTAGTTTGTACACAGAGCACAGGAATATAATTTTGAAAACTACTGTACAAAAAGTACACACATTTAGCAACATGCCAGACGTCATAGAAGTGCCTTGTGTCTGGGAGGTTCTCACGAATCCACTTGGCGATCTGCAGGTGTCTGTCTGTGATGATACAGGCAATGGTGAGTCCTTGAGCCTCGATCTTGGCAACTGACCGGATGAGACCCTCCTTCTCCATGTAGTAAGCCCCTCCGACTTCATTGCTCTGAAAGACAAAGATCAAAAACATGAACTAGCTCATGAACAAGTCCAGAGTTGTGTAATATTATGTTGGTTGTCATTAAACATCTAAAACAGTTGTTGCTGAGGTCAATACCTGTACAATGGTGATGTCGAGTACAATGTTGGCCTCGAGCTCCATGGTGGTGTAAGTACCAAACTTGCCACAGTGTCCTGGACTATCTGCCCTGCCGTCTCCCCCAAGGACCAAGCCACGTCCAGCAGCAACGAGACCAGCTATCAGCCACGCTTGGTGATCCAGCCAGACCTCCTCAACCTGAGGGCAAATGAAGACCTGCTGGTGCCGATGAAAAGTTCTTTTCGAGATGCATGCCACAGACATGTGTTGGAAGACTCGCGACACCTTGCTGACTGTGGCACCGGCACAAACTATAGTTGTGGACAACAAAACATTCCAAGCTGGTGTACCTCCACAGTAAGGTTGACTGCTCCAGGTACGTTCAGCCTCACAGCTTGGACAAGTGAGTGTCAGGTGCAACATGGTGCCAATCTCTCTTGACTTCTGGACGAGGTCATGGGTGCCACACTTTTGGCAAGCGAGCAGTGACAACAACTTGTCCAAACAGGTCTGGAACACGATGTACTTGCGCTCCTTGTGTAGCTCTGGTGGTGGTGCTTGCTCGAAGTCTGAATCGAAGTCCGATGAACCATCACTTGAGGGGCAATACTCTGGTGAGTCCGAAGGTTTCCCTCCATCATCCAAGCTTGACTCGGAATCTGAGCTGTGACATCCATCATCTGCATCCACGTCCATGGCGTTGCTTGGTGTCTGTGCTGGAGTCTCCTCAAAGACCATCTGTGCATCGTGCTCCTGCTCGTCTTGGTCCGTTGGTTTTTGTTTCTTCGGCTTGTCTTCCTTGCTATCAGTGCAAAGTAATATATTGTATGTAATAATGACTTGGTTGCAGTAATTTGCATGTAATGGACCTGTCATTGGACCTCATCGAATCTGTATCAGTAGTAGACGTGGAATCAATACCCAGTATTAAGTATTCCGAGCAAACAAAACAGGGTCCATTATCCATTCTCATAGTCCGGGGACAGAAAGTCATATCAGGCATACGAAGTGAGAGAAAACAAAAATGACAGGGAAACTCATGAACCCCCGTAAATGGCCATCAGGAGGTGAAATCAGGTGTTCCGGAAAGAGTGAGCATTTCCTGCCCCACTAGTGGCACCCGTCATGAATTCCCCAAAATTAACATGAAAATAGATCTAGTTGCATGGCAGACATGGATTTGCTGTATTTATCAACCAGATCATGATGACGTCCATAGAATTTCCTAAATGCAGCTATAAGTCTTGGTAAAACATATCCTTGTCGTAGCAGTTTAGAGACTAGCTGGGCACTTCGATAGACAAAGTCCTCATATTTGCAACTAGCTCTGGATTAGCGTATAAGTTGAGAAACAAACACACCATATGCCGGTGACATAGGAATGTTGCTGCATAGAAAAGGGAAATTGACTATGGAAAAATTGAAATCATCACGTTTGTCATATAATCTCGTTGACAGGTTAGAATCATTATCAATCTCCAACCTCAGGTCTAGATAGTTGGAAAAATTAGCGGATTCTGTAGTATCATTAATTTCAAGTTCCTTAGGATATATGACATCCAAAAAATCGGCCATAGGCCAACACTTGACGAAATAATTTACACATTTGTTTACATTTAAACATGTACACAAAATTTACACATTGAAATCATTTCCTGAACAACCCCTAGCATTAGAAATCGAGATATTTAAGCCATCTCCTGAACATCATCCAGCAGTATAGTCTACAATTTTAGACATTAGACGTGAGAGTTGCTTTATTTTCACCGTGACCTTGACCTTAATTCTTGACCTTGAGGTCTGAAATTTCAAACTTTTGTTGGAATTGATGAGGCACAACTCCTGAGTACAAATCATAAAAAAAAGATATTGAAACTTGGTAAAAAAACATAGTCTAAAACGTTGGGATCCCCAAAAACGAAAATCTTGACCCCCGAATTTTCGACCTCTGTTGCAAATCGGCAGTTTTGGTCATACGGCCATCGGACATGTATCATATGATGCGGATTTGACCATAGAAAAATACAAAAACAATCAGAAAAAATAATCATGATTACAAGCGGAGTTATCACGATTTTTCAATTTTGACCTTTACTATGACCTTAACTGTAATTCTTGACCTTGAGCCCTATAACTTCACAGTCATGTTCTGCGTGAGAAGGCACAACTCCTGAGTAAAAATCAGAAACATATATTGGATCCTGGCTCTACAATAGGGTTTTGAAAATTGAGACAAGCAAGACCTAAGTTCATGACCCCCAAATTTTCGACCTGGACCGAAAATCGAGAGTTTAGGTCATACGACCATCAGACATGCACCATGTGATGCGGAATTGACCATAGAAAAATATAAAAATACACAGAAAAAATAATCTTGATTAGAAGCGGAGTTATCACAATTTTTCGATTTTGACCTTTACTATGACCTTAACTCTAATCCTTGACCCTGAGCTCTGAAACTTCAGGGTCTTGTTGTGCGTGATAAGGCACAACTCCTGAGTAAAAATCAGAAACATATATTGGATCCTGGCTCTACAATAGGGTTTTGAAAATTGAGACAAGCAAGACCTAAGTTCATGACCCACAAATTTTCGACCAGGACCGAAAATCGAGAGTTTATGTCATACGACCATCAGACATGCATCATGTGGTGCGGAATTGACCATAGAAAAATATAAAAATACACAGAAAAAATAATCTTGATTAGAAGCGGAGTTATCACGATTTTTCGATTTTTACCTTTACTATGACCTTAACTCTAATCCTTGACCCTGAGCTTTGAAACTTCAGGATCTTGTTCTGCGTGATAAGGCACAACTCCTGAGTAAAAATCAGAAACAATATTGGATCCTGGCTCTACAATAGGGTTTTGAAAATTGAGACAAGCAAGACCTAAGTTCATGACCCCCAAATTTTCGACCTGGACCGAAAATCGAGGGTTTAGGTCATACGACCATCAGACATGCATCATGTGATGCGGAATTGACCATAGAAAAATATAAAAATACACAGAAAAAATATTCTTGATTAGAAGCGGAGTTATTTTTCGATTTTGACCTTTACTATGACTTTAACTCCAATCTTTGACCCTGAGCTCTGAAACTTCAGGATCTTGTTCTGCGTGATGAGGCACAACTCCTGAGTAAAAATCAGCAACATATATTGGAACCTGGCTCTATAATATGAATTTGAATATTGTGAGACAGGAAAAACCTAAATTCTTGACTCCCAAATTTTCGACCTGGACCGAAAATCGGGAAATTTGGTCGTACGACCATCGGACATGCATCAGATGATGCAGAATTGACCATAGAAAAATATAAAAATACCCAGAAAAAATAATCTCAATTAGAAGCGAAGTTATCGCGATTTTTCGGTTTTGACCTTTTCTATGACCTTGACCTCAATTTTTGACCTTGACCTCCTAAAAGTTTACCACTTGGTAAGAAATTGATTGTCCACCTTCTGGTGAAGTTTCATGACGATACGACCAAAATTGTGACCTGTAGAGTGCACACAAACAAACAGACAAACTCAACTGACCAACATACTTGACGAAATTTAATTTCGTCAAGTAATAATCACCAAACTTGGGATTATTCAGCGACAATACATCATCTATGTATCGGAAAGTGAAATTAAAATTACATGTTAGTTTCTTAGAACCTCCTCTTTGTAAATGTTGGATAAAATCTGATTCATATGAGTATAAAAACAGGTCTGCCAATAATGGTGCACAGTTTGTACCCATGGGAATACCAATAGTTTGTTGAAATATTCGACCACCAAATTCCACAAAAATATTATCAATCAGAAAATAAACCATATTTACCACATCTATTTCAGTATATTTGTATGGGGCATCAGAGTCGCCTTTAACAAAATAAGCGGTATGATATTTAACTACAATATAGTGGTACCGACGTTGTCCCTTTTTAGAGAAAAATGAATTATTGATTAGTTTTTTAAGCTGAGATTTCAGTTCAGAATGAGGTATAGTTGTGTACAAAGTGGAGAAATCATATGTTTTGATAGACGTTACTTTTGAAAGTGTGTGAGCATGTAGATATTCCAATAAAGATTTGGAATTTTTCAATATCCACATTTGGTTTATACCACTTCTAGAATAGATGGTTCAGAGTACTTTTGGAGACCCTGTTTAATTTTAGACAATATAATAGTTAATATTTTAGAAAGGGCCTTGGTAGAACATGATGCTGAACCTGAAATATATCTTTGTTTGTGTGGATTTTTGTGCAACTTTGGGATCCAATATAAGTTCGGTAGATTAGAATCTTTACATGAGGTAGTAGTACCAAACGAATGCAATACAGACAAATGATTTGATAAGATTTCCTGTTTGGGCACGGTAATGGCTTGGTATGTACTATTGGAATTAGTATTGTTGGCAATACCCAGTTCGTCAAACAGGCACTGTATATAGTATGCTTTACAAACAAAAACAACATTATTAGAAGCTTTATCTGCAGGGACAATGACGAACCTTTCTTGAAGTTTCAACAAACTATTAGTAACCACGGGATCATTGAAGACAGAGCTATATTTAGTACTAACTGACGTTGACAAAACATTAATGCGTTTGTTTACCAATGACCTAATCTGTTTGACCCATTCTGACAGAGAATCAGTTTCTGCCTTTTCTCGCTTTGTCCATTTTCTGGCATGCTCCTCAACTGCATCCATGATTAACTTAAAATTGTATCTCCATGAAAACGATTGATTCAATGATTGGTATTTCTGATATAGTGGGTAGGACATTGGTCCTCTAGTTCTTTAAGTTTAACATGAGGTATGGCAAATAATTTAGTGCGAACATAGTGCAGTCCAAGTGGTTGTTTCAATATTTCGAGTAGACCATCAAAGGAAATATTATGAATAGATGGTCGATTATAATGTCGTTGTCCATGGCTTCGTTTCCTACGTTTAAATGATGTAAATAAATTCATTACATTGACTGAACTGCATCCTGGGCTTGTCAGGTTTCCCACTGAACTGATATTATCGTTACAGCCATAAGGTGTAGCTGTGCCTAGTTCACGTATCCAATGTTCTTCTCGTTTCCTGCGGGTGGGTGTACTTAATGAGGGACTATTAGTATGGTGGTATATTTTTTCTATGACTCGAACTTTCATTGACAAAATAGAATCAGACCTCATCCGCCTCATCGTATATATGATAGCCTAATATATATCATATATCATGAAAGTATACATATATTGGTGGTGAATCAGAGGAACACAGATATCCAGGCCTATATACTGTGGACATTTCGATTAAAAGCTATGATGGACTCAAAGATCATACAGACTTCCCACAACTTGCCACAAGTGCTCATGCAATAATGATGTAACTCAATCTGCAATGACTTGGAGTACAATCTGTTTTCAGAATACACAAGAGCTAAAATCAGTATACTCATATAACCTCTGAAGGTCATCCAATGTAAAACTCAAGGTCCCCATTTTGAAGCACATATCTCCAGTGAATGTTAAATACTAATCACAGGTCTGGAACTCTACACCCATTTTGAAATTATTCATCATGTGTCTAGGTCAAATTCTGACAAAATTTACCACCATCCACCAAAATCAAACTGTTACAACTAAATTGAACTAACCCCATGGAATGCCATTATGCCAATATGAAATTACAAAGCACTTTGTGCAGCATTTTCAGCTGTAACGTGAACGAAAAACAGGTCTGGTAACATGGTGAAAACAATGTCTCTCCAATTTGTCATCCGTAGATACAAAAATGCTGCTAAAACGCCAGATCTGACAGGTACTGAGGAGATACAATCTATATTATGATGGAGTTACAATAATAATTAACATGAATGCTTACATGGTGTATCAATGCCACGGCATCTGGTCTGCACAGCTCTTGTCGCGGTGGAAACCTTCTCATGCCCACACATTGGGCAACAGGCACTCGAGACTTCCTCGAACTGGATGGCTGAGGGAACACCAGGGAGCTGAAATAAGAAAAAAACATATTCAGAATCACAGTATAAATCTGTCTCAGTTCCCAGATATGACCTTGCATGCATGTGCACTGAATGTCATCTGTAGTCAAGTTGATGGTTGCATTTTTAGACTTCCTGTATACATGGATGCTGTCACAAACAGAATCATATTTTGTCTCTTTGAAAGGATTTGTGTACACTGATTACATGCCAGACAATGACACAACCTTAGTTTTGACTCATCAACTCAGTGAAGTTCATATTCTTTTTTGTGTTTACTCACCGAAATGTTTGGTAAGTTTGATGATGATGCTGATGATGAAGTTGTATCCGTACAGACAGGACCCTGGAAAATAAAACGTACAACATGTATTTGTGAATCCCGGAACAGATAGCTGCCGGTCAGGGACAAGGAATTGAATGAACATTCAGATAAATCATGAAACCATAGTACTCCGGTATATTTTCTAGTTCGTAAAAATGGAAATTAACTCCAAATAGACTTCGAGGCATGAAGATACCTTGGGGCATTTTTGTGTGAAGCATACTAGCAATTTGAAAGAAGCTGAATATTGGATACAAACAAAATGTAGACTCAGCGAAAACAAATTTATGTCGAGGTCAAAGTTCATCCCTTACAACCCTAACTTTGGCTGGGGGATGAGACCGAAAATATCTGTTTTGTTGCACAAAGAACTGTTCAGAGATATTGATAAAAATAAGAAAAGACTCCACAAAATAAAATTGAGGTCAATGATAATCCTAATAATCCTAAGGCTACGGTATGTTTGTATCGAGCGGTAAGACCAAAAATAATGCCCGTTCCACTCCACAATGCATTGAAGGAAGCATTAAAGAAATTTTTTTTGAATCTCGGGTATAACTTTGACTAACTAGACGTCAAGGCCGAAAGATGCCTTGGAGCATTTCCAAAGAAATTAGGCCAAGGTCAAAGTTCATCCATAATACCCCTTAAACATGTTTGTCTAGGGCGACGAATCCAAACATAATGTCGATTTCGCTCTAAGGCGCACCATTTCCGAGATATCGCCGACCTTGGTCTAGGGCCACGAGTCCGAAAATAACGTCCGATGCACCGTTTCTGAGATATCGACGAAAACGAAAAATGTCGACTTGGCGAAAAAATTCAAGGTCAAAGTTCATCCCTAATACCCTTCAGACATGTTTGACTATGGCGACAAGTCCGAAAATAACATCCGCTTCGCTCTACGACACACCATTTCCGAGATATCGACGAGATCGAAAAATGCCGACTCGGCAAAAAAAAATTCAAGGTCAAAGTTCATCCATAATACCCCTCAGAAATATTTGTCTAAGGCGACGAGTCCGAAAATAACGTCTGTTTCCGAGATATGTAGGAAGCCTCGAGGATGACTCAGCAAAACTCTCCCGAGCTCTAGGTCGAAGGTCGTTTGACCAGATGACCCCAAAATTGATAAGTTTCTGATCTGGTGATATATGGATCTCCATGCAAAGTTTTGCAGCCATTGCCTGAATATTTTTTTAGTTATCGTGCGGAAACAAAGTCCAAAAATGTACACATTTCATCCTCACGGACATCGGATCCGGCTCCAAAACTATACAGCACATCTACGTGATATGTCTGATCGACGGATCAACTCAAAGTTGTCACTACTGAAGCGTTCTGGAGTTATCGTGCGGAAACGAAACGGCAGAAAGTGGGGAAAAAAACTCAGACAAAACCATAAGGCCATTTCATGCCGAAATGCCCTAATCATGAACATAAATGCATAATTCTCATTTAGGTCCATGGACCAAATCACCCAAAGTCCAAAATCAAAATCATTGCCTGGAAACTTTTGAATTATCGTGCAGAAATAAAGTCAGAAAATCAACATCCTTTTCATCCTTAGGATAGTTAGGGACCTAAAATCTGTCTCCAAAACCATACAGCACACCTACTGTATGTTTCTGGCTTTCTGCATGAGCAGAGATCAATTTTTAAGATGATCCACTGAGGCATTGTGTACTAAGTAGTTATCATCTGGAAATGGTGGAGGGGCAAAAAAGGCAAATTTTGACGAAACCATAAAGGGATTTTTGTCGAAATGTCTTAATTCTAGTCTCAGATGTGAAGGTACTCTTACTTGCAAACAGTTTGTAGTACAGCGATAGAACTTGTACATAATATTGTGAAAAAACATAGTACTGCCACATACCGTCACTGGCACAGCTGATGTTTCGGCACCTGATTCACGTGATGAGCCATCGACTCTTGAGGCTACCTCCACCTGCAATAACCGAAATAGGCATGTAACGATGAGGATATATATCACGGATATTTAATGACACCGACACATTCGACAGCCATATTCGATCATATATCGTGAGTCTCGTGACTGATGGCACACCAAATATCTGCATATTTTGAAAAATTTAAACCAAGTATTTGAAAATCATGATCCTATTATCTTATGATTCTTCTGTGTTGTATTCAATAAATGTCTGTCCATATCCAACGATTTTTCTGATTTAATTTGACACAGTTCTAAGTTTCTGAATAAAATGTTTTAGAAGATTCTAGTTTTTGAGACTAAAAATTAACTAAAACTAAAAGTGACATACATATATCGATACACTGCCAACGTCATGATGATATCAATCGATACGAATATTTATAGAAATAGCCAGCCATACTATATATATAATGGCAATATAGATCTCTAATCTATGGAAAACCTTGTCAACAACAACAACTTGAACACTCCATTCTGGTTCAGCCCTATTTCAGTACTCGTATAGTGGGGTTTACCTTGGAGCGTTTTTCTATTGCCATCGACAACCTTTTCTTCGGTGATCTTCCGTTGTTGGAGGCACTGAACAGCGTCGGCACAGCTGTCGGAATCAGCGTTCTTCTCTTCCTGTACGGAATTCCGCATTCCGCCATCAGGCCGAGCGCGAAGGCGGATGTGTCTTGCTCAAAACAATCAGAGCTAAAATGGTCTGAACATAAAACACTGCTCGCGGTGGGGCCACGCCATCTGTCCCGCGTCAACTTGACGGCCCTCACCCATGCCGCACGAGTCCGTCTGTCCTCGGGGAAGTGATGCAAACTTATTTGCGATGTGGCGACATTGCTGCACCCACCAGCGATGCATATTTTTACCATGAATGATCAATCGTTAAAGAAGAAAACACATACTACAATGACGTAATTCAACTAAAATCCATGAAAAATATTAAAGCGCTTCTGTCATCATGGCCGTGTGTAGTCCCCTTTTACGTCACTTCCGGTTTGGCAAGATGGCCAGATTGAGGTTTTGGCGGCAAATTCGAATCAACATAAAAATTACACTTCCTGACTTGTCGGTGGATAACTTGGGCCCATAAGATCGGAATTGGAACCCAGGAACTATTATGAATGAAATAATACCACTTTATGTTGGCCGTTTCACAAACACTTTAATGAACGATGTACAACTGAACTTGAACAAGCGACTGCCCAATGCTCCAAGTTGGACATGTCCCTGAATGTAGTGGACAATGACAGGAAAGAGACAATGGAAGAAAATGACTGGCTGCGGGAAATGGTTGAGGATGAAGTAGTGACACAAAGAAGTGATGGAACTTTCATAGATGAGGTGAAAATGTGTGTCATATCTCTACTGACACACAATGTCTTCACAAGCCAAGTGGGACCAGTCATGGAAGCTGTGTTGAAATCGTGCGGGAAAACAGCATCAAATCTTCCCAGTAAAGCGACTGTCAATGACTGGAATGTGATGCGACTGATCCTCGTACAAAAGCAGACTGCTGAAGAGCTGGTGGAGGAACCTAACCTTGGCCTTCTCAGTGATGAGACCTCGAAGTACGGAAAGCAGGTCGAAGGATACCACGTCAGTGATTCCGAGGGTAGACTGTATGTCTTGGGACTCAGAGACATTTCGACCAAATCTGGCAGTGACTGTTTGTCAACCTTCCAAGACGTACTTCGCGACATTGAAGATGTGGCCCAGATATGACACAGTGACGGAAACATCAAAAGAAATCCTCATCAAAATCACGAGTACGATGTCCGATCGTGCTAGTACGGAAAAGAAGTTCAATAAACTTCTTGAAGACTATCGTAAGGAAATTCTACCAGCCACTATCCAGAACTACGAAAATCTGGATGAAGCCCAGCAGCAGTCTGTAGGAACGCTGTGCAATTTCTTCTGTGGACTACATGCATTAGGCCATTATTTTTTGATCAATTGTTTTACAAACCCGCCGACTCTAGTCAAAATTGGCCGCTAATAAATAAATTTAGCAGTTCATGTTTTTGTTTTTATTATCCCGCCGACTCGGAACAAAATGCGCCGAAAAAAAGTGTGTTGCATCAAGATTGTATGTGGCTGAGAACTGTTGTATGGAGCGCATTGTATGTCTTCAACAATCGTACGTTGATGGAGCATGAAAAAATGAAAGTATACATCAGCAGAGCTTAATCACACTGTCAAACTTTGTCACAAAGTTTGATATCCCATCCCATACATATCCCATGTGATTTGTTATTTCTGGTCAGGCTTTCTGTTCTACTTTTGTTTTGGGGTTTTTTTTGTAGGTAAAATTGAGTTCTTACCACTTTTATGTGTTTTATATGCCTCAGAATATCATGAGATGTGCATTTCATTCCATTGTTGTTTTCGGAAGTCATGTACATCAAACGTAATGTTGAGTCATATTTTAGAAGCGATATAAAATCATTGCCACCATTTTATGTGTTTCCTGATACGTCTTGGTGGTATCCCACTACAAAATGACAGGAAGGTTTAGTAATATTGTACAACGAGCGGAAGTACGAGCACTTCAGCATGTATAGTATTGAATTTATTGTCCAAAATTGGTTTGTATTTTTTTTTCACCCGACCGACCACATATTTTCAGCTACATTTATTTTTATTCGCTTCTACCGACCGACTGTAAAATTTTAGCAAAGATTTTTTCGTAAAAAAATTAAATAAAAAACGATGGCCTTAGTACATATTGCTGAAACTGCATCAAAATCAACACATGAAGCTGAAAAAGGGTTTTTCCCTGATGGATTGCCAATCCTTGACAAAAGCTTTCTGAAGGCTTCCGAGGCTGGTGCCACTCGTCTGGTGTGAACAGCCTGCAAAGCTTTTGCTCGAGGTGCAGATGAGAGGTCGGGTTGCCACGGGCAGTTCATGGAGTATGTCAGACCATACTTAGATGCAAAAGGTTTTCACACTTTGCCACTGCAGCCTTTCCGTGGTAATCGCTTCAACATTCTCTTTGCTAATGCTGCTTTTGTATTCTTCTTGGCGCCACACATGAAGTCATTCTTGGAGGGAAATGCCCCCAACAAAATGTCACAGAGTATCTGGCAGGATGTAAAGCACTAGGTCTGGTGTCGAAGTTGATCACAGTGCCTTCATGGTCCACGATTGAAGACAGATCCATCAACCTACTGGATATTGGTGAAAGGTACCAAAGCGTCATCAACTACATACAGTCCGCCAGCGACAAGACAGATGAGTTCATCCGTGGTGATCTCATTCGTCCATTTTGTGACACAGAACATTATGCTTCTGATCCTGTCTACCAAAGTCACACTGCAACGTGAGAACATGATGGAACAGTAATAGCCATACTGCATGTCATTTTACCAGCAATTGCATCTCCGCTTCAACGAATATTCGCTGATCATCTGGAAGGAGGTCAATGGTGCTGTCTTTCTGAAGACATCAGAACACAATGCAAAGGTCTTCCAAAGCACAACAAATTTTCCGAAACAGTTTTCGGTCACCTTGATCGATTGCTACAACAGGAGCCAAGCATATCGACAATTGCCAGTGAGGCATACATTATGTTCGTCCACAACCAAACTATCGATTGGCTACAAAAGAAGGACCAACAAAGCCTGTCCAAGTTGATTCGTGAGGCACGACATTCCGTGAAGAACACAAGAAAGAAGTTCAAGGACCGAGTCACAGAGATACAACGTCGCAAGAGAGACGGATGAGAGCATTGCAGAAGAAGGAGAAGCAAACAAAAGACGTGGAATCAATAACCAGTATTAAGTATTCCAAATTGGGGACTTTGGCAAAAGGTGGAAGACATCAACACCCAGCAGCTAGCCGCCGAACGTTATCTGACCCAATTCTTTTGTGTTGGGGTCAGGTCATGTTTATGTTAACGTTCTGTTGTTTTCAAAAGTCCGACACATGATGTAAACAGGTGAAAAATAACAATTTCCAAGTAAGTACACTTTTATAATCTATTCGATTCCATGTCCGAGGATGTTATGTAAAGTTGTGCATTGAGAATGCTACACTGGGACTAACAGTTGGATGAAAAGTGTTTTGCACTGCGACGATGTAACACCAAAGTCCGGGATGGATGTAAACTTCCCTCAATTTGGAGCATAAAAAGTTTATATACAATACATTGTTGTATCTGTCCGATATTTTGTGTTGTCAATTGATTCGTGATATGTTAACGTTCTGAGGTTCGGGTAAACGTTCCGTTGATGCTTGAAATGTAATCATGGATTTCTACTCTCTCCATATGAAGCAACATTCATGAGGTTGAGATTCTCGAGTTTTTAGGTTCATTGTTCGGTACATTGTATAGGACGAACAAAACTAAACAGCACTCACATATGTCAAATCCTGACTATAATTCGATCCACAGAACGTTAACCACGGTAGCAGAACGTCATTTCAACAACAAAACAATAATCACTCGTGTATTACACCTATTCATGCCCTGTTTTCACATACTATCCAATATGTACATTCAATGTTACATATGACATTTCGCAATATTGTTTTAGGACTAAAATTAGGTACAAAAATACATTGAATAGTCAACGATGTTCGTGGAAATGAGCAAAATGTCAACACTATATGACACTTTTCTCAATAATGGGCTATAAAATTAAGACTCAGAGCAATGCATAAAATTCTAGGGTATTCGGGACATGGAATCCACATGTAGTCGATGCCCAAGCTCAACAATATGATGAGGAAAAATATATTTTATTCCCGTATATCTTCATATCTGGTGCAATAGAACGTTAACATAAACATGACCTGACTCCAACACAATAGAATTGGGTCAGTTGACGTTCGGCGGCTAGCTGCAGGGTGTCAACACAGTGTTAGCCACAGTTGACACTGTTCCTCAGAAAGTGGTTGCGTTGAAGGCACAACTGAATTTCCAGAAGAACAACTTCACCAGAGCGGTTGAACGTCGCAGAGTGTCTCTAATAGTTGATGAATTGAGCCGGAATCTCAGGAAACTGATTGAGGCTGCCTTCACCCTGGAGAGACAAGTTCACACAGATGACTCGGTAAACAAGCAACCGATATTAGTCGGCAAAAGGGTACGACATCGGTTCGAGGAGGAAGGAGAATCGAAATGGTACTCTGGACATGTCATATCACAGGTTTGATTAGCATGCTAATCAAGTTGTTGATATGTTGCTGAAGATAGTTGGCATAGTGGTTGTAAACAGATGAGTTTTATTAACATTTAGACAAGTTTGCAGGTGTTACCTGAAGGCAACATATGATCCAAAGTGGGCAGATGAACATCTTGACAGTGATTTGAACCGATTCATACTAACTTTTGACATGAAACTCCTCACACTAATTACATTAGATAAGTATACAAGTGTTACCTGACGGCAGCAGATCGGCCGAAGTGCGCCGGATGAACATCTTAGATTTTGTTTCAAGACAATACAGTGATTTGAATAAATTCATACGAATTTTTGACAGGAAGATCCTCGTACTAATTACATTAGATAAGTTGACAATTGTTACCCGAAGGCAGCAGATCGGCCGAAGTACGAAAGATGACCGTCTTATAGTTTCTTCAAGATAATACAGTTATTTCACCCATATCATACTGACTTTTGACAGAAAGACGTTCATACTGATTCCAATTAACTTGCAATTAAGTCATTTGTGTCTGGAATTTTAGAGCATTATTTTGCATATACCATACACTTAATAATTAAAAAATGTTGTTCACCATTTGTTGTAAATGTTGCTTCCTCAAACGTTTATCACATATAGCAAATTAACTGTTGTGATTTTCTGTACATATATATTAATTTATTTATTCATTTACATTTTGCCAGATGCCGGGCTATCCTTCATGGTATAACATCATTTACACGGAGGAGGGTCACGACGATTCAGTCTACACCTACCAGCTTTTGGAGGACTATTCAAGCGGTGATTTGGAAATAGTTATTTAAGCATGCCATTGGACGGACGCTTGAAGAGCAAATGCCCAAGGGCATATAACAATCCAGGACATTTAGGCAATGAATACACTTTGTTGAGTGATAGTATTTGTAAATTTGTGAAAAATCTCCGTTACTGTAGTGTTCAGGCATTCCCTGGTGCTACCATTGGGAAACTTTTGTGGATAGTTAAAATGTATCATGCTATTGTGCAAAACTGCAAACTAATTCTTCTACATGTCGGCACAAATGACTTGCAATGGAAGACCTCCGACGAAGTCATCGCTCAATACAAACGACTCGTTCAGATAATTCATGCTCGGAATAAATCATGTAAAATTGGATGTTAAAATTGTAGTTAAAATGTATCGTGCTATTGTGCAAAACTGCAAACTAATTCTTCTACATGTCGGCACAAATGACTTGCAATCGAAGACCTCCGACGAAGTCATCGCTCAATACATACGACTCTTTCAGATAATTCATGCTCGGAATAAATCATGTAAAATATCAGCGATAATCCCAAGGCCAATCGATACATCTGCACAAGATGAACATCGCCGTGATGTCAACCTAAAGTTGAATAAAATCTGCAAAGAACAGGGACACTTTTTCATTCCCACCTGGAGGCCTTTCGTTCAGGGCAAGGATGTAGACCGTACAATGTTTGCTATAGATGGACTTCACCTCATATACAAGGGAACCGATATGTTAAAAAAAATACTTTGATGGAACAATCACAAGACTGCGAGGAAAAACATAATTCGATTATTTGTACACACTCACTCCTTACGTCAGGTTTTGAAGAGTTGCAGGTGAGCATATGCTCGTAACTTTGCTCTGACGAACGAGACTTTAGGATGTGATGTGTGGTACAATTTCAACCAAATTTCACGCCTTGTTCAGATGAACTTTTGAATTGACTTGATGCACTGATTGAACTGGATACATGGATACCATTGAAGACAACAATCTGATGGAAGACAACAATCTGATGGATAATAATCGTTCACCATCATTGATCATTTTGATGACTCCCTCACAGATCACCTATCAGAGTTGAGTGTGTATTTAAGTTTGATCAATTATTTTCCTTTGCAGTACAGCTGAATACAGAACCTGCACCTTGCAGTACAATATCATCAACACAGTGAACTTAGAGAAAAGAGTTAAAGATGTATGTTTTTTTACGATAAGAATTTATTTCATCAATCAAAAGTACATGCCTATACAATAATGAATCTTTAACATAGAGCCATGTGGTTTTCTTTATTTTATCCATGTATCCTTACTGATTACCATGCTTTTTACAGTTTGTCATTGTGATGAAAATTGGTGTATTTATAGTAGATTATACGAATACACCCTTAGCAAAACCAAAACGCACCAATTTTGACAGACAGATATTTCATCATAAATTTCTTTGAAAATTCATAACTTCGTCAATTTTCACGATAGAAACGTGTTTGAGGTGTTTTTGTTTTTCTAATTTTGAGTTCTAAATGGGAAAAATATGTAAAAATAAATTTCCCCTCAAAATCCAAAAAACACGGTTCTTGCTCCACAGGAGAAGAAAAACGGACAAGTATGATTGTGTGATCTAGTGTGATTTTGTTTGATCCTTGTCGCGACGAAATGAATATGGTAATATTTTATTCATTGAATATAAGTATCAATCTACTACCACCAAAACAGGCAAATTTCGATGACTCCAATAACAAACATAAAACACAACATTTTACAATAGAAACAAAGCCCGACCAAATACTTTATCAAATGACACACTGGCGTCATCAGGGGCAGACTGTGTGAAAAATGTAGTTGTTTCTACTGTACACCTGATGGAATTAGTATACAACTGCCCAACAACCTATGAAAATAATTTACCAATCCGAAACAAACCCCATGGAATAGATATATGACAAGTACCTAATCACAAGCCAAAAAGCTACTGAGTCGATGGTATCCTCGGGGACAGAATTAACGTCCACCAGCAGTGACACCGGCTGAGTAGTATGAATGTAAGTATTAATGTATTACCACCAAAACAGGCAAATTTTACTTCATTATCACTTGAAAAAATCAAAGATTTCGTCAAGTATGTTGATCGGTGTCTTTTGTTTTTTGTTACTTGACGGAATCGAAGATTCGTCAAGTATGTTGATCAGCTGGGTATGTCTGTCTGTTTGTAAGTTAGTCGCCTACAGGCCACAGTTTTGGTCGGTTCATTACCAAATTTCATGAGTGAATTCTTTAGGTCAATGGCCAGGCACCATATGTTTTTGGACAAAATCACTGAAGAATTCTTGCCATGGCAACAGAAAAGGTTAAAATCACATAAAAGGCAATAACTCCGGTTCTAATCATTGTAGAGACCTTAAACCAAGTCCATGTAGTAGATATATTCGTGTTCCATCATTTGCGACCTTGACCTTGACCTTTGACCTTGAGAAGTTTGTATGAGGTCGAAGTCAAGGTCAAGTACGGAGGTCAGTCCACAATATCGAGTAGTATATCATCCAAAAGGCCTTGAACCCTAGATTCCGATGATGTCTTATTTTTTGGCGCTGCGACGTACACTGACGTCACAATTACGTTATAAACGTAAAATTTCCGAAATTTCAAATGGCCATAACAGTGTCATTACTGTATTTAACCTCTTCAAACTTGATATGCATATTGATAGCATTAACCTCTACAAATAGAAGTACAAAGGTCAAGGTCATTGAAATCCCAGAAAAACACGTTTTGGGTAATAACATCTGCTTGAATCATCGTAGGCTCATGAAATGTTTTACCATATCATTCAGAAGAGGTGTAGCAATCACACATATATGCCAATGCAATGATTAACCTTGAACTTGTTCGGAAAATGAGGTAACATTAGCGAAACATCAAAAGTCAAATTTTCAAACAAGCTGAAACCTATCGAGTAGTATATCAAATGGAATGTCTTGATCCCCTGCTACTATGTCATTTGTTTTCAGATGTAACGTTTATTGACGTCACAGTGACGTCATGAACGTCAATTTTTCAAAAGGTCAGAGTGTCCACAATTCTTGTTCGATATTGATGAAATTATTCAAGTATAATCTATACTTTATACGACAGCTTTCCTGTCGTATAAACGGCTCATGCTGTTGTGACGAATATTGAGTATGTCCATGAACAGTTTGTGTAAACAGTTTGTTATAGGTCGCATCCACGATGCTGTTGGTAGAGAAACTCCTTTGTCCTCTAAAGGACCCATCAGGGTTATAATGGATAGTTTACATAAATATGCATTGTTACAACCTGTGTTAACTTTCATCGCATCTGGGTGTTATTGTTCAATAAAAGAATGGAGGTGTACCGTTCGTGAGATTATAACAGTAACGAATTCTGTACTCGGAATGCACAACTGTCCATGTATAGTAAATTATTTATGTTCAATAATGCGGGTATCAGCCATTGTATATGGCCATGGTGGCAATTTGCAAATCGCAATCCCAAGTATACACGCAAATGTAGTACAATACTCAGGTTACTTGTAGGTGAGCACTGCCTAGCGTCCAACAAAGTTTCATGCACCGGCAAAGGTGTATATAGCTCTAAAATGTGTAATATGTGTGAAATGTATGCGACTGAGGATGTCCATCATATGCTTTTCGATTGTGACAAAACTGCAGTCGTCCGAGAATGGTTTTGGGTAAATGTGAAATCTCATTCGCCACTTGCGTTGTACAATGAAATGAGGAACATGAATTCCTGGGAGTTATCGCTGTTTTGCATGTCTGGGTTCAGATGCCAGCACACACCCGAGTGGGATGACTTGTATATACTTGTTTGCTGCTACATCGACTCTGTCTACGTCGAAAGACTATCTATGTCCACTGACTGATTTATCCACTTGTACATGTGTTGTACTGATTGTCGTTCTGTTCTTGTGTTGATACGTTGATATTGTAAAAAGACCAATGAGTATGCTCTCCCGTGTGGAGGTAATAAATACATATACCTCCGCCACGTCCTCCTCGGACAGCTTCAGCTCGTTTCTATCCAAGTGCCGCAGCAGCGGAGCCCGGTCCTCCAGCAGCTGCACCTTCCTCAGGACCTTGAGGACCACGTTGGCCTTGCTGGCCAGCTTTAGACTTTAACTCACCACACCAGACATAATGACATATAATATTTACTTAACACTAAAGTATTACAAAATATCAAAGAACAATTAAAATAGGCAATGGAATGGCTAGGAATAGTAATCAGAATGATACAACCTTGCAATACAGCAATAGAGAGCAATACAGACTGATGGCAGCGCCCAAACCCTTATAACCTAGGACCTATCAATAAAAGTGGTGTCAGTATGTTGCTGGCGATGTAAAAATTGCACACGCTTATAAATAAATATTACGCAATGAAATATTGATGTATGACTATGATTTCTACATCAAAATGTGGAGATTATTAATATCTTTCAGATGATATATCCAAAAATAATATGCAATTAGTAGATTAGCAGATGAAAGTAGATTTCGCTCATAGAACGATTATTTCCTTATGGAACAATTATGTCCCTCTTTCAACCCTATGCTTGCTCTTCAAGTCGTACGTCCCTTAATATTTGGAATATTTTTATTCTGTAAAATGGTACATAAACTAGAAGGACTAGAAGTGAATATATATTAACGATGTGCAGATAATTAATTCATTTCACTTGGTTGGTTTCCATTTTATTCAAGCATATTATCATTGCACATTCTGTAGCAGCAAATGACAGTGCCCCAAGGGACCCCCCTGAGAAGAGCAAGACCAGTGGAAAGAGCAAAGGTATTTTTCTCGAATAGGATACAAATATAGCCTTTTACTACATGAAACACATTTCCAACTGAATGAAATACTGAAGCACATCATTACTTTTATTAGCAGGAACTGTCATACCGACATTGACCCCAGTCGAGGCTGGGTCAGATCCAAGGGTCGAAAGAGGTGAAAGAATGTTTTCTATTGCAATAAAAACTGGTTTCAACACATGCTTGAGTGAATAATATATGATAATTAAAATGTATAATTATTTCCTTCCTAGCAAAGTGGCCGAAATTGCAAACAGTCTCGCCAGCAGAAGAGGAAGAAAAGATCGAGGGTATATTTGTTTTTCTTTCAATTTGAATATCTTCTGCACCATGTGCATGTTCAAGAACATGAAATTTTAACACAAACAAGTCTGGTTGCTTACACTTTATAACGATGTTTGTTTTTTGCAGACTGGTTCCCTACTGACCTGGGTAAGTTAGTTGTCTAATGTTTGTTTTCGTATTATTAGACTGCTTTTATGATATGGTGAATATATATGATATGCTCAACATCATTGTTTGTCTTTTTCAGATTTTTCCAATCTGGATATCCAAGGTAGCTTGCATTCTACAATATGTGCTCGACTTTGCTGCTGTTTGTTTTCAAATTCCATACATATGACGTTGGTATTTCTAAGTGATATTTACAACTTTTTGTTTGGTTTTTGTTTCAGTGGTACATAAAGAGGACGAGGCTGGGGCCGTAGCAGTGTCAGAGACTCACACAAGTCCGGCGGTCCGAGGCCGGTAAAATAATGATAGGACCGGCAAAAATTCTGAGATACAAGTCCGACTGTCCGGTAGACAAAATGCGCCGTATATCGTGATTATTTCGTTGTATTTGTGGGACAAGCTCTCGCGTTGATAATAATTTACCCGATGATGAAGGGTCCGATTGCGCCTTATGATCGAGGACCGTTATGATTGCACATCTAGTCAATGATAAAAATTAACGAAGCACCACCGTGCGAATGAATAAGCAACTAAATCCATGACTTTCAAGGTACAGGGTAAATTGAGTGACCTTCACCTTGTTTTTGTTTGGGAATGACTTTTGTTTCTTCGAACGAAATTACGTGACGTGAGGTAAACTGATTAATATGTGGCGATATCTAAATGTCGAGCCCCCTGCAAGGAAAAAACGTTTGACAAAAGAAGAAATCTTGGAGAAAGGGCGGCAGTATGATGCGAAAAAGAGATCTCGATCGTTCCAGTCGATCTGGCAGCAGGGTCGCCCATGGCTGAAGTATGACGTCGGAGATGGGGGCGTCGGAAAAATGACTTGCAGTTACTGTCGGGAGTTTCAACAAACGAGGCCACAACAGCCCACCACTGATGTAACTTCGACTTCGATATCCAGTTTCATCACCGGGTCAACAAATTTTAAATATGACATGGTAGTCAGTCATGAAAAATCTGTGCGGCATGAACAAAGTGTGTCACTCATGAAAGCCAAGACGGAGAAACCGGGACAGAGTGAAGCGGGTAAATTGATCAGAAGTCTAAACAAGGACGTGATCACCAAGCTCGGGTACCTATTCAGAACCGCACATGCACTGGCCAAGAAAAACAAACCGTTCAGTGATTACAGATGGCAGTGTGACTTGGATCGCATGAAGGGTGTGGACATTGGCACCACATATACACTGAATGACCATTCCGCCAAACAGTTCTTAGATGCCATTGCCCAGGTAGAAAAGAATAAAATAACAGAGCAGATCTCCGGTGCACACTTTGTATCAGTCATTGGCGACGGCACCACTGATGTGGCGTCACTTGAGCAGGAAATCCTCTATGTTCGTTACGCAACACGGGGTCAGATTTTTGTGAATTTTGTCGGGGTGCAAGATGTCGAACGGGCAGACGCAGAACACATCACCAATGCAATGTTGGACACACTTGAACTTTATGGTCTCAACCGAGAAACACTGCTAAATAAACTAATTGCTATGAGCAGCGATGGGGCATCTGTCATGCTCGGCAAAGCAAACGGGGTTTATGCCAAGCTGAAACGAATCCAGCCACAGTTGGTTGCAGTGCACTGCTTTGCGCACAAGTTGGAATTGTCGTACAAAGATGCAGTGTCCAACATCAATCTCTATGACAAAGTGAAGACGCTGATGTCCAACCTATATTCCTTTTACAAGCGCAGCTCTTTGAACCGTTCAATGCTTCAAAGGTCAGCAACTGCCGCTGGTGTTAAGCTGTTGTTACCAACACGTATCGGTGGAACAAGATGGGTGCAGCATCTTCTTGGCGCGGCAAAAAACCTTCAGCACAGTTATATCCCTATCATCCAGCATTGTCAGCAGGTAATTGAACATTCAGAGTTAATAACTATCATAGCAACTATATACACAAATTTTTTAACACCAGGGTGATAAATAACAACAGTCATGCATACATACATAATGTAATGCTACCATAATACATGTACATCATCAACAATAACATTAATAATATTAACAACAACTACAAGGAGCCAGTCTGGTAAAACAGCACAAATATATATTATATATGTTTGTCAAATTATCTATTCAGGTGTCCAGCGCAGAAATCGCGGGATCAAGAGATGCAAAAGCCAAAGCGGTCAACTTTGTGAGGACACTTCAGAACCGATCAGCTCTCATGATGATACACTTCCTCAACGACTTACTCCCACCATTGAGAAATTTGTCCCTCCAGTTCCAGCGAAAAACTGTCACAATTGCCGAGCTTCACGACAGCATCGACGGAGCAGTTGCTGCTGTTAAAAAGCTGAAGACCAGGTAGCTGTGTATATAAACATTAAAACAATTATCTATTTCGTAATAATAAAATACAAAATTATCAAAAAACAGAGTATAGATTTAAATGATAAATTGTCCAAGACATCAATCAGTCATAATACAATCGATGGAATAATAAATATCAATATGTTCTTCAAAGTGACGGGACATTCTTGAAAAAGTTCCGAGCCAAGTTTGATCGCACCGATGATAGTGACACAGATAATGCACCCCAGATGATCGAGTTGACAGGAAATGATGAGTCTTTCCAATCTGCCAGAACAAAAATTATCGATGGCATTGAGAAATGCTTCGGGAATCGCTTTGATGATATGCACAATGGGGTTATGGCTGCAACTAAAATAGCAAACTTCAGACTGTGGCCCGAGAAAGATAACGGTGGAGGTGACAACTGACTATTAGACAAGGATAATTGTTGTGTTCTTCCTTGTTCTTTTATGGTTCTGTTGACAGACAGCCCTCCAAACTGTGATCATCGACATCAGATTCTTGTCTAGCATAGGTAGCTAGCATCGACCTTTCTGAATTCAGTGAACTGAATTCTATATTTTTTGTTGGATCTATCTGTTACGGTTCCTTTCCAACTTCAGGATTTGTGTTCATGTTTTCACCCATGCCCAGTTTTGTTATCAATTGTTCATGCTGATGCATTTATCTTGATAAAAAATATTTTTTTTACAAATTGTGATTGCAGTGTTTGGTGATGACCACATTGAAACTTTGGTGACCCACTACAATGACGTCTTGACGACCGCCGGACTCGATGTCAACGTCATCGAGCAGGAATTCACCATCCTGAAAACACTTCTCTACAAAGAGTAAATATATTTTATCATGTGAATTTCATTTACCAGTAACTCCCACATAAATGTAGCTATGGGTTTGAAAACTGACTCATAGAACAATCAGGATTTATGACAAATAACAATGAGTTAATTGCATATATTCATAATATTTTACACCGCCTACCACCAGGTACAAGAACTTTGATGAGTTAACATGGGCCCAGGTCAACCGCATGTATGGGTCACAGGCAACCAACTTCCTCGGGTTGATCGACCTGGTACTATCCTTAAGTGCCTCATCAGCTGAGTGCGAACGAGGATTCTCTCGAATGAAGTTGATTAAAACTGAGCAACGGAACAAGCTATCTACAGAAAAACTATCAAATCTGATGACAGTGTACATGGAATCCGACTCTATCATGAGGTTTGACCCTTTGCCCGCCATTGAGATGTGGAACAGTGCCGGTACTCATTCACGACGACCAACATTCGTGGGTGCCGGACCTGCGGGTGGTGCCATTGCAAATGAGTCTGAATCAGAGTCAGATTGTTCAGAACACAGCTATAGTAACTGAAATTCATTTCCTGCATGAACGATTCATTGACTTGTACGATTTTGTATCACTTGAAGGTGAAATTAAAACGTTTGTGAAAATTCCACCCTTGATTTCGTTGTGTTGTGTATTCGTCGCTTCGATACAAATTTATCAGGACTTGTAAAGTTTGGACAGGACTTGTAAAAAAATATGATCACAAGTCCTGTGGTCTTGATCAGAATTTTGGGAGTCTCTAACACTGGGCCGTAGGTGCCTCCTCAGACGACGATGGTGAGTAATGACCAATTTTCAGCCATTCTGTTACTCATGATTTGGAAAGATTTTGTATGATAAATTGATTGTATCTCTTTTCACGAAATGACATTTCAACATGTGTTTTGTTGTAAATTGGATTTGCAGACTCCAGTCAACTTGGACGAGAAATAGAAGGTAACTAGGATGTTTCATGTTTATACACTGAAGTTATTTTACAAAGGTATTATTTGATTTCTTAACAATCATGCTTGAACTTTTACAGCCTTACTGGAAGAGCCTGATGAGGACCCAGAGGAACAGCCGGCGGAGCAGGCAGCGGAGGAGCAGGAGGTGGAGCAGCCAGGGGAGCAGCCAGCAGAGGGCGCCAAGATGAAAAGTTGGTTTTGTACTCTATTGCTGTTATCTAAAAAACATAAACATTGTATGTACATTTGATATGAGAATGTGTATGTAGTTATAAGTTTACAAATTCATTGTTAGGACCACGCCACAAAACTTCGCACACCCGGAAGCAGGTGTCTTGCCCTCTGCCCGGCTGCTCGAGTCAAGTGATAGACCTCAGAAAACATTACACCGTCCTCCACCCGGGTGAGAGGCCACCTGCCAGCAGACAGGGCCAGGGCATGAGACGCCGTGCCCCAGGGAAGGCTGTGGGTCAACTCTGTCCAGAGTGTGGGGCCAGACCGCAGAAGTTACAGAGACACTTGAGGATTCACAATGCAATGTAAAGTCTGGTAATAAAAATGTCATGTATTACATCTGTGTTTGTATTTCATGTTATCTAGTAATAGATTTCACCAAGTACCATTCTTATAGGCAGCCATTAGTGCAAGTAACCTTCCTTATAGGCAGCCATCTCCACAAGTAACCTTGCTTATAGGCAGCCATTTGCACAAGAACCGAGCTTATAGGCAGCCCTGCGCATAACCATGGTTGCGCAGATGGCTGCCTATAAGCATTAATTATATATAACTTTAATTATTTATTTATTAGAAAAAAAGTAATGACACCGTTGGAAAGCTGAAACAAAACTGCACAAAATATACAGAATTTGTTTTGCTAGATTGAAAGTTAGGAACATGATTCGGTTTTTTAGGTTACCGGACCTTTGGTCCGATAACCTATTGCCGTGGCGTTGCGTCCGTCGTCCGTCGTCGTCGTCGTCCGTCGTCGTCCGTCTACATTTTTATCTTTAAAGTTTACGATCGAATCTTTCTGAAATTTTGCACAAAAATGCCTAAAAATATTTCGAGAGGGAGGTATTTTTTAGTTTTTGATTTTCGCAATTATTTCAAAATGGCGGCCGTTTTCATCGAAAAATGGCCAATTTTGGACTTTGGCTGTCGTTTTCTCAAAATCTGTTCAGTAACTTTTTTTCTTATTCATGCGTAACACTCCTCATATGTACCTCTGTGACACGTATAAATTTCGTTGCCCTTGAATCGCTCGAAGTGGGCCATTTTGGGCCCAAACTCGGCCCAAATGGGACTTTCCCATGTTAAATTCTCCTATGCTTTATAATGGGACACATTAAGCCTAATATCTCACTTAATATTGAGATTAGAGACTAGGAATCAATTGTGGACATATAGGAAATGATATATGCTGAATATTGTCGTGACCTTGAATTTGACCTTTGACCTCATTTTCAAGGTCACAGGACAAAATGGCTAATATCTCGCTTATTATCGACTTTACAGCTTAGGATTCAATTGTGAACCTATAGGAAATGATATATGCTGAATATTTTCATGATCTTGAATTTGACCTTTGACCTCATTTTCAAAGTCACATGACAAAATGGCTAATATCTCGCTTATTATCGACTTTACAGCTTAGGAATACATTGTGAACATATAGGAAATGATATATGCTGGATTTTCTCGTGACTTCGAATTTGACCTTGACCTCATTTCCAAGGTCACAAGACAAAATTGCTAATATCTCGCTTATTATCGACTTTACAGCTTGGGAATCAATTGTGAACATATAGGAAATGATATATGCTGAATATTTTTGTGACCTTGAATTTGACCTTTGACCTCATTTTCAAGGTCACAGGTCAAAATGGCCAATATCTTGCTTATTAGTGACTTTACGCCTTATGAATCAATTGTGAACATATAGGAAATGATATATGCTGAATATTCTAGTGACCTTGAAATTGACTTTTGACCTCATTTTCAAGGTCAACAGGACAAAATGGCTAATATCTTGCTTATTATCAACTTTACAGCTTAGGAATCAATTGTGAACATATAGGAAATGATATATTCTGAATATTCTCATGACCTTGAATTTGACCTTTGACCTAAATTTCTAGGCCAGTCATTTTATTTTCAAGGTCAGAATACAAAATGGTTTATATCTCTCTTATTATCAAATTCACAGCTTAGGGGTCCATAGTGAACATATAGGAAATGATGTATGCTGAATATTTTGGTGATCTAGAATTTGACCTTTGATCCAATTTTCAAGGTCAGAGAACAAAATGGCTGATATGTCGCTTATTATCATCTTTACTGCTTAGGAATCAATTGGGAATAAAGAGGAATGATATATACTGAATCTTTTCATGAACTTGAACTTTGACCTCATTTTCTAGGTCACATCACCGATCACAGAATGGCTAATATCTCACTTATTATCGACTTTACAGCTTAGGAATTTATTGTGGACATACTAGAAGTGATATATTTGTTGAAAAATTATTTTCAAGGTCACTGGACAAAAGGCTAATATCTAAAATGTATATTGTCCGGTAACCTTTCTTAGCCCTTGGGCTAATTTTTCCTATGGTGTTCTCAATTTTCATGCTGCTCAGCTCATTCTTAATTATGTTTTGTATAAAACGTTATTGTTTGTGCTGTAAGAAGGATTTCAAGTAATCTTAATTAATAAAGATATGGTACACATTTGAACATATGCAAAAGTTGACATCCTTATAGGCAGCCATCTGCGCAAGTACCTTGCTTATAGGCAGCCATCTGCGCAAGTAACCTTGGTTATAGGCAGCCATCTGCGCAAGTAACCTTGCTTATAGGCAGCCATTTGCGCATTAACCTCGGAGATGGCCAGTTATAGGCAGCCATCTGCGCAAGTAACCTTGCTTATAGGCAGCCCTGCGCATAACCATGGTTGCGCAGATGGCTGCCTATAAGCATTAATTATTTTACTCTGAATAACTCTGAATATTTTGAGAACAGAGAAAAAGTAATTACACTGTTGGAAAGATAGAACTAAAGTGTACAAAATATATGTAATTTGTTGTGCTAGATTAAAAAGTAGGAAAACGATTCATTTTTTTTCTCTGGTCTTCTCATTTTTCATGCTGCATAGCCAATTCCTAATTATGTTTTGTATAAAACGATTCTGTTAATGCTCTGTAAATCATTTTAATCATTATTAATTAATGAGAAAATGGCACATGTTTGTTCCCAATGTCTGCACAAAGTCTGCACGGTTATGCGCAAAGGCTGCCTATAAGTCCTTATAGGCAGCCCTGCGCATAACCGCGGTTGCGCAGATGGCTGCCTATAAAAGTTAATTAACGACAACTCTAATTATAATTAGAATAGAAAAACAGTAATTACACTATTGGATAGCTAAGACAAAACTGAACAAAATATGTGAAATTTACTGTGCGAGATTCAAAAGTAGAAATATGATTCGTTTTTTTTCTCTGGTTTTCTCATTTTTCGTGCTGCGTAGCCAATTCCTAATTATGTTTTGTATAAAACGTTATTGTTTATGCTCTATTAAGGATTTTAATTAATTTTAATTAATAACGATATGGTACACATTTGTACATTTTGCCAAAGTTGACACCCTTATAGGCAGCCATTTGCGCAACCGCGGTTACGGTCTGCACACATTTGGCTGCCTATAACCTATACCTTTGTTCAGATTTGGCTGCCTATAACTAGTTTTTCAACGAAATGGACAAGTTATTTTTGTCATAGAAAAAATTCGAAAACACCATCGGAAAGCTCTTGGCAAGAGCTTTCCGACGATATAAAATTTATCGTTGTGTGATCGGAATTCGTCGAAATACCCACAACGAAAACATCGCGGTTATTCCCGGTTAGGTGCGCAGTGGCTGCCTATAAGCATAATAAAATTGTTCTTTTTCAAATATCTCAAGACTGGAAAAAGATATCAGAACGTGGTAAAGTGCGAAATGAAGATCTTTTGAAATGAAAAAAAACCCACCACGGTTTCAATAAACTTTTGAGCTACAAGCGATCAAAGATTTTCAAAGTCATGGTCTCTGAGTCCCACTTGTAAAACTGGGATAACTTTTTTTCTGCTTAAGATAATTCTTAACTTTTTGGTAGTTTTCCTATACTTACCACTATTTCCAGCAGGTAACTATTTCCAGCAGGGAAGCGTGAAACCCATAGTGCTATGAATGAATCAGTAGTTAATTTAAACGACAATGACTAAAGACCCAATGGACAGTGAACTGAATGTCGTCATCAGGATTTAGGTTATTACTCGATTTACAAGAGAAACTACGAAACGCATCTGCGACGGTTATGTCACTCTACCAGAGACACTATTGCAAATGGGACCCCTCTTATTCTAGAGAGCAGCTGGCATATCTGGAAAGTATGCATGGAAATAAAACTATTATGTAGTGTACACATAATAGGCATTTTGGAGGCATTTTATAATTTTGGTGGAATATCAAAATGGATTGCATGATTTTGCATTACACACATACAAATAACAATCTGTTTATGTTCTTCTTGCTGAGAAATATTTTAGTGGCAACTGCATTCATTCATACAATATCCATATATGAAAAAAGTTGTATTGACAAACACATTTAGGTTCAGGGTCATCTATCAAACAGCCACTGGGAGCGTCACAGTGTATAATAGATGGCCTCAAGTAAATCCAAAAGGTTCTGCACAAAGTTTTCTTCAGGACATCACGTATGAAGCCCCTTGCTGATTGCTGCATGTTTTCATTCACATAGGCACCGACTGCCACCTCGTCAAAGCCACCTTGACCTTGACATATCTAGTGGTTATTATGGGTCCTACAAACGATACTAAGGATATCAAGTGCAATGTATTGCATGATATGTAGTAATGCACTCGATTTACAGGGGAAAAGAACATCTTTTACAGTACAGTACCCGAGCTCTACTAATTGATGCGTGACCGTGACTGGGCTCAGGCTAAGGCCAATGCAAATACATTGCTGTTTCACTATGTTCAACAACCCTGAAGACATGACATTCAAGGCTTCTTAATCTTCCAATATATGCACTATGCTAGTAAACATATGGCGGGACATATTATGACCTTCCGAAGATATACTGGGAATCTATGACGAACTGTTCTTTATACTGTACATCTCATCGTACACCTGATTCCAAAAGACATACCCCTCATTACATGTATCTCGTCATATTTCACTACTCTTGTTGTTCTTTGGTCAGCTCGATCCCGCTCATATTGTAAGAGTCGGGTTTTTTTTCGAATAAACAGTTTGTGTCATCATTCAGAATATGATCATATACAATGACAGTTTGCTTTCAAGAATGCTTTTGCAATCTGCTCTCGAATCCAACTTGTCTGCCGCAATAGGCAGTGCAACAAAATCCAGTGATATATAACTTGCAGTGACACGGGGAACATCAATGACAGATTCAGTTTCCAAGCAGTAATTGCTTATGGACACGGGCTTCAACAGAACCACTCACTCGACAAGTTACCATGTATCATTGTCATCGTGTTGTTTACACAGGTGAATTAGTTATCCATTCGTGGATGATATTGTGTTCTTTGCAGTGATGGTTGATGACTGCCCACTGCCATGCTAAAACACGGACACAAGACCCACGTACAGTGTATTAGTATTCCTAAGTAACTAAACCAAGCCTCCTATCCTATCTCAAAGTTCAGTGTCAGGTGAAATCGAAAAAATCGTATGGAACTTCAGGAACCCCCATAATATGACCATAAGGGAGTGAAATCAGGTGTTCCGGAAAGAGTGAGCATTCCGTCCTCCATGTGGCACCCTACATGAATTCTAAAAAATTGACATGCAAACGGGTCTCACTGCATACTGGTGACAGATTTGGTGTACTTTATCAGAGATCGTAATAATGTCCATACCATTTCTTGAACGCAGCTATTAGACTTGGTAATACATAACTTTGTCGCAGCAGTTCAGAAAGCAGTTGGGAACTTCGGTGAACAAAGTCTTCGTATCTGTATGAGTTGTGAGACAAACACACTATATGCTTACGACATAGGAATATTGCTGCCTAAAGAAGGAGATTGACTATGGAAAAATTGAAATCATCACGTTTGTCATATAAACTAGTTAACAAGTTGGAATCTTTACTATTGCTGTATGAACGTCGTTTACAATGTATCCTGGTTGATGTTTATAACATGTATAAGGTACTTAACAAATTGGTCCCCGATATTTACATGATCTATGATAATATATTACATGATAATAGTATCATTTAATTTTTGCCTTGGCATAACATGCTTTTGGCATGATCAAAATCTCATTGAGTTACTGGTAATAAGTAGATACTTACACTGGCAGCCTGGCCCTATGACGTCTTGGGAGAGGAGTCCTTCCCGGCAACATTTTCCTGTTCTTCTTTTTTTTCTGTTGTTCTCCTCCGATGTCTTCTGCTTGGATCCGTCCTTCTTCCAGAAAGCTCCCTTCACGACATCTGGTCATCTTGTATAAGTTATTGAGAGTATCCAAACTTGAGCGCAACTAAAAATGTTTCAGAAATCGCAATAATGACTGCACTGTCTAAGGATGCATGACGGAAAGAAGCTTTGCCCATGTAAGAATCAACCCATTACCATCAATACAACTGCATTTTGGTGATGACAATAGCTAATCTAAAACGCAACATTTTGAAATGAGAATAGTTTACATAGTCTGACTAAATATAGTATTCATGTTTGTTTTCTACACAGCATCAAATATCGAGATAATATGATTGAATAAAAATGTCAACTACACGTGCTTTGCATGCACAGTATTTATACAAGTCCTTTATTTTATTAAAAAATAGTATAATTTAATTTTTATTCTATTGGCATCATCAAAACCTCGTTGAGTTGCTGGTAATAAGTCGATACTTAACCTGGCAGCCTCGCCCATGAACGTCATGAAGGAGGAGTCCTTCCCGGCAGCATTTTCTTGTTTTTCTTCTCCGATTTCTTCTGCTTGGAGACGTCGTTCTTCCAGGCTGCTCCCTTCATGCTATCTGCGTAGCTGGTCATCTTATATAAGTTATTGAGAGTATCCCCCCAAAAAATTGTGAAAGATTTCCTACATACTTTTGAAAATCTTGTTTTTCTTAACAGTGTTTTTCCCTTATAATTTTCACCAAAAATTGTTATTCACAAGAAATTTACACATATTAGTTGCTCCCTCCATTAGTTGCTCCCTCCATAAATTTCACGAAAACTTTTCAAGTTACACTCAAAAAAACATACCATTTAATCCTCAAAATATCACGAAAACTTTTCAAGTTACACTCAAACCTTAGTCCAAGAGGTAGGAATTTACACATATTAGTTGCTCCCTCCATGAGCGCAGATGCACATAAATTTCGGTGAAAATATCACGAAAACTTTTCAAGTTACACTCAAACCTTAGTCCAAGAGGTAGGTGGCAGTTATGTCATATAAGGATCATGGTAGGGACAAAAGGGTTAACCCTTTTTTGAAAGGATCGAAATATTTCAAGCTTCCAGAGAATGCACTATAAAGAACATTTTCTAGCCGTTGCGCTGCACGAGCATCGAAAATCACGAAATGTCAGATTCACGATTGAATGACTTTGATGTTTCGAGTGAAAATGTTCATTATGTTTTGTGTCTTACCGGAGAAGTTACAAAGTTTCAAAACTCTAAAATATCGTTCGAAATACGTACCAAAGACTGACATCTTTGAACAAAACCTTATATGACCCATCTGGTTGCCGGCAAATGTGTCATGTAAGAAATCATCGTCCCGACAAAAGGTCATATAAGTCTTGAGGTAGATGGCAAATGGGTCATATAGCCGCGACCATTTTGTACAGTGATTATAAACTCTTCTAGCGATTAGACAGAGTCCTACTACTATGACCCGGTGGTAGACAAAACGGGTGACGGGTCATCAGAGTCCGACATCACAACGTCTGGGGGATGGATTCCTGTTCCATTCCATCGGAGTCCGACTGTTCGAAGTTATTGGGGAAGAATCTGGGTTCCTTGAAAAAGAGGTCTGGAGAAGACTGATCCAAGTCATCGAGGAGATCTTGGAAAGACGAGCTGTTAAAAACGTACTTCCTCAATATCATCCGTTTTTGCAGAAGAGTCAGCGCCAACTTCTCCTGAGACTCCTGCTCGGGATCCAGTGGGAGAATGAGCATAAGAGAGGTACTCGGCGATAACACTAGAGAAGACCTCTTTTTGATACAACGCCTGAATCGCTTCCGCAGTCTCCCGGCTTCCTCCCTCTTTGGCTGGTCTTCTAGAGCTACAAAAATACTAAGGATACGACTAGTACTATGTCTTTCCAATTGAAATGAAATACTCGCAAAAACTATTGGAAATCAGGACAGAATTGTTCACTTGAATCTTATTGATAAACAACGTCCGACTACTGACGTAGTATTAATCAGACTACATTTGTTTTTGGGATTTCTGGTGCAGGATCGAAATGCGCTATACTGGTAGGAGCTCGGGAACTATTCCCAGCAGAAAAAAGTGAAACCCATAGCGCTATGAATGAATCAGTGATTTAAACAACAATGACTGAAGACCCAATGGACAATGACCTGAATGTCGTAGTCAGGATTTAAATTATTATTCGATTTACAAGAGAAACTACGAAACGCATCTACGACGGGTATGTCACTCTATCAGAGGCTCTATTGCAAATGGGACCCTTTCCTTATTCTAGAGGAGTCGGCGTATCTGGGAGGTATGCATGGAAATAAAATTACTATGTAGTGTAAACATAATAGGCATTTTGAAGGCATTTTATAATATTGGTGGAATATCAAAATGGATTGGATAATTTTGCGTTGCACATGTTCTTCTTGCTGATAAGTGTTTCAGTTGCAACTGCATTCCATCACACAACATCATTATATGAAAAAAAGTTGTATTGACAAACACATTTACCGGGGATCCCCGTATTTAGGCCAAACAAAAAAAGTATTATTATGGTTCTGGTTAGGTCCGCGCATCAGTTTTAACCCCATCAATTTTTGAGAGCTGAATTTTTTTTTTTTTTTTTAAGTAAATTGACACCCGTACACCGATTTTTGGGAGATAATGATCAAGAAAAATGGTCCCGAGTGTCTTTGACATTGCAAAACTTGGTGTATGGCTGGCCAAACTCAACCCGGTCGCTTGTCAACAGCCAATTTCAGGGGAAAATAGTTGGATAAATATGCCATATTTGACCGGATCAGTCATCGGCCGCCAAATTCAGAAGAAAAAAAAATCGCGTCGTCGCATCACTTTTTCGGGGACCCCAATAACCAGAACCATAAAACTTTTTTCTTTGGCCTTAGGCCCTGGGCTTATAATTGGGGAGGTGTTGTATTAAATGAAATTTAACTCCATATATAAGCCCATGGGCTTATATTTGGGGAATAATTATTTTACGACTTTTATTTTGCATGCTTGAAATAACGGCCCAATTATCATATCCTGCGCCTCCCTCTATATTCAATAAGTATTATAAAGGTGCGAAAAGGATTAAATGGTATGTTTTCAGTGGACGAGTAGTATTAAGGAGCAGTGTACGGTACTTGGGCCGAAATAACAATGAATTAGATTAGACGGGAAAGCACTTCTATTCATTGTCATAATAAATGCACGCATGAAGAATAAAAAAAGGTAGACATATACATGCTTATGCATGCATGCACGGGATAAAATTCAGCTGGTCACGTGCATACGTACTAGTAGCCCTGGGTGAGACACGCGTACGTCTTTTATTAATGTCACTTTCAGTTGCTTACTCTAGGTACAACACTTACCAACGTCTCCTACGAAAAACAAAATGTCAACTACGTTTTCCCCAAATATAGGTCCAGTCGGAGTCCTGATGCGAGACAAAATTGTATTCCGTTTATAAGCCCATGGGCCTATACAAGAGAAGTACTCCCCTTGTATTAGCCCATGGGCTTATCCAAAGAGGGGCTTAAATACGGGGATCTCCGGTAGGTTCAGGGTCATCTGTCAAACAGTCTTTGAGAGCGTCACTGTGTATAAAAGATGGCCTCGAGTAAAATCCAAAAGACATCAGGATATCACGTATGAAGCCTCTTGCTGATTGCTCCATGTTTCCATTCACGCAGTGACCCAATGGCATTCACCGACTTGCCACGTCGTCAAAACCATCTTGACATATCTAGTGGTTAATCTGGGTCTTACAAACGACACTAAGGATATCAAGACTTCTTAATATTCCGTTCCATGCACTATGCTAGTAAACATATTGTGACCTTCCAAAAATATAATGTGAATCTATGACGAACTGTTCTTATACTATACATATCCTCGTACACTTGATTCCAAAAGACATACCCCTCATTACATGTATCTCCTCATATTTCACGACAAAACTGGCGTCAAACAAATATGACTATATTGGAAAAAAATCTCAAGACCAAGAGAATGCCGATGTAATTCATGCTCGACCTGTAATCATTTAAGGCTTCAACTGGTATGTGGATTGTATTTTAACATTTCTATTATGTATTATCATCTGGGTTTGACATGAATAACGATGTACAGTAAAATGACGGTGTAGGAGTATTTTGTATGCTATACGAGCAGAATTAGACATATAAAGCGGATAAAAAGGTATGCAATGAAAACACTTCCACTACGCCTCTTGTACAGGAGTAATCCACTGGGTATATTTGTCCTGTTGTCAACGTAGGGAAATTGGGCTCAGGAGACACACTTTTTGATGACCTTACTCTCCTGTAACAGCCGGACACCAAAGAAGACGGCAACATCAAAGAAAATTAATGACTTGGAGTGTGTGCTCAGCGAATGAGTTTTGTCTTAATTTCAGTCAAAGGACATCATTACTGATTGTGGGTACAACTGTGAGGATTCTGATTATATCACGTAGAAATATCTAAAACACATAATTGTTTAGTTTCTCTCAGACTTCTGATTCAGATGATTCCAGAAGTGGAAGCATCCATTCCGTTGTTTTTGTTGTGATATATTGGACCTCACGATAGTATGTTATTTCAAGCTGAATTACAATTAAACGTGTTTACCAAAAACACGATAACGCTAAGCAAGTATGAATTTCATATGCAAACATTATGAGGACATTGATAAATGAACACGTATCGAGTGTGCACTTGCGGTTGATACCGGTAACCAGAGCAGGGAAAGCGATGCGATAGGGAATAAGTGTTTTCATTGATGGTTTGTATCATGACATAGTTTCTGACCCGTTGCAGTGGGAGTACCCGGTTATGTTATATTGTACTGGAGAAGTCGATGTTTGTTCGAAATAAAAATGTTTAATCAGCACTCACGCCATGGGATTATGACAACGTACATTGTTGTCACTTGTCTTCAGGGTTAGACACAGAGCAGATGTGATCTTGTTATATATCACCTACAATATTGTGTACCGGATGTGGGTCATCACATCTACAGCTTGAAAATACTATTCCCTCGTTGCTTATTGTTAACCGCTTCAAATAAATAATATTTATGGCTCTTGCGACCGAGATTCACTACGTTCATAATATATACCATATATGAACTTTGGAGCGCATAAACAATCGACTCTTCCTAAGACGCGCCTGGGTATTTTTCCTTTTTACTCTTATTAACCACAAACTTCATGAATATATTTAGCCATTGTCAAAACATACAACAAAACCAGGCGCATAATTAGCAACTTCAACGTTTTCAGTTACAACATTTCACTTCATTTTATCAATCCGTCATCACAACAATGTTGAATCCCCATGCGGTTACAGCACACGTGAACATTACTTCCGAGAGAAACGAGGACACTCGTGATTGAGACAAAGCACTAATTAGACGTCGTATCAGGATTTGAGTAATTACTCAACTTGCCCATAGAAATTACGGAATGTACCCACAACGAGTCCACCATCATTCCCTACAAGAGCAGCTGCCAGATTTAGTAGGCTTAAGCGTTCATGAGAAAGTAGATTTTGTTACAGTGGGTTGGATGATTTTTATTATTAATGATGTGAATGTGTATGTTTTTCTTTTGATTGTTTTGTTTGTTTGATAATATTTGATTTCCAAGTACATTCCAGTACACAACATCTGTATATGACGAGTGTCCCATGTAATGACGATCGCATTTAGCTTCAGCGCCCTCTATCGACGAACGTTCAGAAGTGTCAGTTTGTATAGCAGACCAATCCCAAGGGCTCTGCACCAAGCTTGTCATTAGGATATCACGTATGAAGCCCCTTGCTGATTGCTGCATGTTTCCATTCACAGTGACCAAGTGTCATCGAACGACATGCCACGCGCCGTCAAAGCCAACTTGACCTTGACATATCCAGTGGTCATTCTGGGTCCTGCAAACGCCTATGGCAGCCATATCTATGATTTACTAATATGTAATTTCAGACGACATGCACAACTATTCAATCGCAATATGATAAAGACTATATAATACTGGCGAAAAAATGACAACATGTTCGTTCAAGTCGGCGGCAAGTATATACTACCAATACAAACAAATATTGCGATAAGTAATGCCTTCAACTACTCGTATCTTATTCAGCAGTTATATGTCATATAACTTCGCAAAGAGATATTACAAAAAATACAGTATCTTCTTTCCAGAAAGGTATAATCATATCAGTTAATAAGTTTAGTAATGAAAAAGCGTAGTGTACACCTACACGATTGTCTAGTATGCGAGGAGATACAAATCTTCTGAAAGAATATGACTAAGGTTCTAATATTACTCGAATAATGTTCTGACTGAAATTGCAATTCACACACTACATGTAGTTTCAAGTTGCATCAGCGATTTAATTCATCTTTGTCTTTCATTTCCATAACTCGACATAAATCCGGCTTGCCAAATGAAAATACAAATCCATACATTATACATCGTGTGTTTGTCCTCGTCCGGGAGATGAGATACTGCCTGAAATCGTGAAGTATATAGTGCTAGCCCGTTGTGGCTGCAAGCTCTTTCGACATAAATTTTGTCCATATAGGATTTCATGAGAGCTTGTAATCTTGTGGAATGGTCGGATAAAACAATACCAGTATCAAACCAACTAGAACGTACATTTTATTACATTATTTATCTTCTCAGTTTCGTCGAACTGACATTATATTGGTAATGTGTGCCTGGAAAGCACACTGAAAAAAACCCATCTGCAATGGGCGACATGTGTGAAGCAGACAACATTCGCCTTCCGGAAACAATTTTCTCCTCAATTACTACATCATTTCACCTCGTCATTTCAAGTGTGATTATCCAGGCATATAATACATCTGACATTTATGATCCAATATATTCTGCTCAAATGATCATCTTTTTACTGAGCATGTGTTATTGATGGATTCGGGTAACACTGTATGGTTTGACAATCATACGCACTGTTCCATAGTCTCCCTCTGGGCGGCAGATTGAATACCCTGCAAAGCTGACATCACAGCTTCATGAGATGTGACTGAGCTAAAAAAAATTGACGGATAGATATAAGAGCTAAGTGAATGTATATATCCTCAAAATCTGGTGGGGATCATCAATGCCAATGGCACATTTAGTTTTCATGTAGTAATTGGTTATGGTCGAGGGCTTTAACAGAACCCCTCATTCGATAAATTACTATCTATCAATGTCATCATGTTGTTTACACGGGTTGATAAGTTATCCGCTCGAGCACGCCACTGTGTTCTTTGTAGATAGTTGATGATCCCCTGTTGCCTTGAGATTATAACAAACATAAACTGCAGCCACTTCAAGCTTATATAACCAACATATATGACCATGTCCCATATCATCTAGGAGATTATGTGCCGAACGTGGGACATCACACGACTACAGCCGAATGTCTCCTTGAATACAATGGGAAAATACTAATCCTTATCCACAGATCCTTATCCACAGAATGGGGAATAGTATAAGAAGATATTTATGGGTCTCTCGCGACCTAGACCATTCTCGAGTCATACAACACAACCTGGCATATTAATGCAACATAATCTCACATCATAATGTGAACATTATTCCATATAATTTCACATCGGTGGACTAAGTTTTAAGATCATGTGCCCAAACCAATCATCTAAGATATTTGTCATCAGTTGATATGGCATAAACACGGTGCCCCTGATAGGAAATGATGAAAAAAAAGTCGTTTGCACGAAGTATTAAGTCGTTTGCACGAAGTACTACTTCGTTTGCACCAAGTATTAAGTCACTCCCACAAAGTACTACTTACTTCGTTTGCATGAAGTACTAAGTCATTCGCACGAATTAATACTTCGTTTGCACGAAGTACTAAGTCGTTTGCATGAAGTACTAAGTCATTTGCACAAAGTACTACTTCGTTTGTACAAAGTACTAATTCGTTTGCACGAAGTACTAAGTCGTTTGCACGAAGTACCAATTGTTTGCACGATGTAATGTTACTTAGTTGACAAACCCATTTACATCATCTTACCCCATTAAATAACAAGCGCTACATGGCGCTCCACATGGTGCTTCATATTTGGTGCCTTATACCTCCACAAGCACCACATGGCGCTCTAAATCATCCAGGCTTCCCCTGGCAAAAATGTGGTCATTTTAGTCTAAAATACTCCTGATCAATTAGACATTTCTGAATAAATCTTCTGCTATTATTTGAGGTTAATTTATCTGTATCGATGGACTATTCATTATTCTATTAGTTGATTAATAAATGTAAAAAGGGTTTTATGTGAGCAGTAATGTTTCTAACATCGATGACAGCTGAATACAGAAACAGAAGATAATATGATGATAAAGGTCAATTCATTAAATTGACGAAACACAGATATCAATGACATGAAAAAGAACGGATATGATAAATCTGTAATATGATAAAATATGTACAACATGATAATGGTTATCTCAACCATAACAATACTGGAAACAAGTAATACAAGATATATACATGAAAATGGTAACATCAAGATCAATCATTTCATATGATTGGTACAATGTTCGAATACTATGTATGGATATGTGAATGACTTATTATTTCGTGCGAACGACTTAGTACTTCGTGCAAACGAAGTAGTACTTCATGCAAACGAAGTAGTACTTCGTGCGAACAACTAAGTACTTCGTGCAAACGACTTACTTAAGTAGTGCTTCATGCAAAGGACTTAGTACTTCATGCAAACGAAGTAGTACTCCATGCAAACGACTTACTACTTCGTGCAAAAGACTTAGTACTTCGTGCAAACGAAGTAGGTTTTTTTCATCATGTCCTATCAGGGGCACCGTACATGAGCATGAAACTCAATAATTTTGGGAAGGGGATACGTACCTGAACATATGTTGTCCAGTGCCAACACATTCAACCTCCCAGATGAATTCGTCACTCGTCACTGTTACCACTTACATTGTCATAAATCCGGACTGCCATATTTTTGAAAGTGTTCGGATCCTTCTGTTGGCATTACTATATTTCAAACAAATGATAGCAGGACCGGGGCCCTCCATGCCTACCCTTACCCAAACTTATAAGCCCAGCGTAACGCGCTGGCCAATAAATTAAGGAAGCGCACAAGATATGATTATCAGGATCTGTCCGAGTTTTTTTTTCAGAATTGACATGCCCCACACCACCCGAAAGATCGTATGATCTCAGGAACTATATCCAGGAGAGAAAATTGAAACCCATAGTGCTATGAATGAATCAGTGACTTGAACGACAATGACTTGAGACCGAATGAACCTAAATGTCGTAATTAGGATTTAAGTTATTACTTGACTTATGAGAGAAACTGCGTCATGCCTCTACGACGTGAATGTCACTCTGTCAGAGATTCTATTGCAAATGAGGGCCCCTCTATATTCTAGAGAGTAGTCGGCATGCATGGAAAGTATGCACGGGAACATAATTGTTATGTAGTATAAAGGCATTTCATCAACAATTTCGGTGGAATATCAAAAGGGATTGGACGATTTTGGGTTGCACACATACGAATAACACACTGTGTGTGTTCTATTGGATGTTATTCTATTTGGAACTTCATTCTATCACACAACATATACAAACACAATGTTGCTTATATTGACAAATACATTTAGGTTCAGGGTCATCTGTCAAACAGCCTTCGGGAGCGTCACAGTGTATAATAGATAGCCTCAAGTAAATCCAAAAAGTTCTGCACAAAGCTTGTCATCAGGATATCACGTATGAAGTCTCTTGCTGATTACTCCATGTTTCCATTCACACAGTGAGCCAGTGGCATTCACCGACTTGGCACATCGTCAAAACGATCTTGACCTTGACAGATCTAGTGGTCAATCTGTGGTATACAAACGCCGTGGCAGCCACAGGTTTGATGTGTAATGAAAATTGTGGTGCGTGATAGGAATGTGATGACAATTTTGGTGAAATTTATCATTGTGCACGTTCTATACAATAGCATTCTAAGGATATTAAATCTCCTTATATGGAGGGTTTTCAGGGCCATAATTCGTTACATTCCTGTCTACATTTTTTTTTCTCAAACTGTTATCCTGACCTTCCAAAAATATATTGGGAATCTATGACGAACTTTTCTTATACATCTTCTCATACACCTGATTCCAAAAGTTATACTCTCATTACATGTATCTCATCATATTCCAATACTCCTGTTGGTCTTTGGTCAGCTCGATCCGTTGTTATTGTAAAAGGCAGCGTTTTTCGAATAAACAATTTGTGACATCTTGTTAGAACATGATCATGTACAATGACAGGATGCTTTCAAGGATGCTTTTGCAATCTGCTCTCCCCAATCCAAATGGCCTGCCGCCATATGCAGTGAAGCAAAATACCGTCATATATAACCTGCAGTGGCATGGGAACCATCAATAACATATTTAGTTTCCATGCAGTAATTGCTTGTGGTCACGGGCTTCAACAGAACAACTCACTGGACAAATTACCATATATCATTCTCATCGTGTTGTTCACACAGATTAATTAGTTGTCCACTCGTGGATAATATTGTGTTCTTAGTAGAGATGGTTGATGACCGTCCACTGCCATATTAAATTATGGAAACAATACCCAGGTACAGCGTATTCCGCAGGAACAAAACTAAGTCCGTCATCTAATCTCAAAGATCAGTGTCAGGTGAAATCGAAAAAAACCTATGGAACTGCATGAACCGCCATATAAAGGGGTGGGGGGGGGGGGGGAGGAATCAAGTGTTCTGAAAGAGTGAACATTCCTGTCCCCCATGGCACCCTACATGAATACTAAACAGTAACATGCAAATATGCCTTGCTACATGCTTTATCAACGAGATCGTGATGACGTCCACATAATTTCTTGAAAGCAGCTGTTAGTCTTAGTAGAACATAACTTTGTCACAGCAGTTTAGAAACCAGTTGGGAGCTTCGATGGACGAAGTTTTCATCTGGAATAGTGTATAGGTTGTGAGACAAACGCACTATATTCTGGCAACATATATTGTTGTTTAGAAACGGAAAATTGACCTATCCCAAATCCAGTTTATCCCAGTCTTTTTACGTCATTTTCGACGTATTCTGCAAAACGTTAATATTGGCCAAAGAGGGGTTTTGTGACGTATTTTGTGACACTCTGACAACTTTTGGGAGCATTTTGGGATAGGTCAATATTATTGACTATGGGAAAAATTGAAATTGTCACGTTTGTCATATATTAATCTAGTTGACAGAATCTTTATTTGTTAGAATCTTTATCAATATCCAACCTTGGATCAAAATGGTCGAAAAAATTAGATGAGACAGTAACATCTTTATTTTCGAGTACCTTATGATATATATGACATCCAAATAATCACCAAACTTTGGATCATTGAATGACAATACATCATCTATTTGATTTATGCAGAAGATGCAGTGTAACTTCCACTTATACATCAAGCATATGTGGCCCTGTATTATATCATCTACGAGATATGTGCCAAATGTGGAAATCACACAATCGAAAATCTCATAAACTACAAGGTGGAAAATTTATTTTGCTTCAGATAAGAAAATATCTATGGTTCTCTCACAGCCTAGAGCATTGTCGAAACATACAACACAACCTGGCACATTTTTTTCACATAAGAATGAAATATATCATCTACGATATTTTGCGCCGGATGTGGGTCATCACATCTACAGCTTGAAAATACTATTCCCTCGTTGCATATTGTTAACCGCTTCAAATAAGTAATGTTTATGCCCTTGCAACCTACATTCAACACGTTCATATTATATACCATATATGAAATTTTGATCACATTTATAAACAATCGACTCTTCCTAACAGTCGCCTGGGTATTTTTCCCTTTTACTGTTATTAACCACGAACTTTATGAATATATTTAGCCATTTTTAAAACATACAACAAAACCTTACACATAATTACAAACTCCCAACATTTTCAATTACAATATTTCACATCATTTTATCAATCAGTCATCACCTCAATGTTACCATGTAGAATCCCCCCATTCGGCTACAACACACGCAAACATTACTTCCGAGAGAAACAAGGACACTCGTGGCGTAGTGATTGAGACAATGCACTAATTAGATGTCGTATCAAGATTTCAGTAATTACTCAACTTGCCCAAAGAAATCACGCAAAGTGAATACAACGAGTATTTCATTGTGCCAGATATTTCATTTAGAATGGAGTTCATCTCTATACGCCTACCTTACAAGAGCAGCTGCCATATTTAGTAGATTTAATAGGCTTACACATTCATTATAAAATAGGTTTTGTTACAGTGGATTGGATAATTTTTATTATTGATGATGTGAATGTGTGTGTTCTGTGTGTTCTACTCATGAGTAGAAGACCCGTGAATACCGTATTACCCCGCATATAGGCGCATGCGCCTATAAGTGAGGGTGCGCCTAGTTTCATTTATAGGCGCATGCGCTTATATCTGAAACGGTTTAAAATTTCACGCGCGACACCTGCGCCTAGAAACCAAATGTGATAATTTCCACGTGCACGGTATATTATTAGACGCATAAAATGGAACATAACAACAAATATATGGGTTTTTGTGTGGCAACACTGTACAGCTCTGTGAGAGGCGTTGCTTGGGATCTATTGAATTAACTGCACAGTAGCTAGGTAAGGTCAGTGCCAAGACTTGTCGTGCACGCAAGTGTGTGCAATGTCACATGAGTGAACACGAGCACACTGGCTTATGGACTTGCATGTGTGCCACGTGTACGTATCAAGTTTAAATCACGTGCAAAAATCGAGGTTTCACTTATAGGCGCATGCGCCAGGTTTCAGTTACAGGCGCATGCGCCTATATCTGAAACCATTTATTTTTTTCAATGGCTCCCAAAAGGCGATGTTTCACTTATAGGCGCATGCGCCTATATGCGGGGTAATACGGTATGTGCGTTGCTAGGAAACAGTATAAATAATGCAGATCAGCTGGTAGTCAAATATTTTGTATTATGACGTCACAGTGGTTGTACGTTTTCTGCATGGTTATATGTTACTAAGACTGAATCGCGTGAAGTTTCGTTGTCACGTCATGGAACACTCGTGCTTTCATTTTTGTTTCACATCAAGAAAAGTGCATGTAAATATGTGAAATGTGACGCAGAAATGTGAACAAAAAATAGTGCAATCCTGATGATTCCAGCAAAGGTTATCACACTGTCGGAAATCACTGTGTTCCTACTGTTTGTAGTTTGAAATAAATTCATAGCATGTGATGAAAACAAATATTGCTGTATGTGATAAATAATGTCTTCAATTACTCGTATCTTATTCAGCAGTTATATGTCATAAATCTTCGCAAAGAGATATTACAAGAATACAGTATCTTCTTTCCAGAAAGGTATAATCATATCAGTTAATAAGGTTAGTAATGAGAACACGTAGTGTACACCTACACGGTTGTCTAATATGAGAGGAGATACAAATCTTCTGGAAGAATATGACTAAGGTTCTATTATTACGCGACAAATGTTTTGACTGAAATTGCAATTCACACACCAGTTTCAAGTTGCATCAGCGATTTAATTCATCAATGTCTTTCATTTCCATAATTCGACATAAATCCGGTCTGCCACATGAAAATACCATCCATAAATTATACCACGTGTGTTTGTTCTCGTCTGAAATCGTGAAGTATATAGTGCTAGCCCGTTGTGGCTGCAAGCTGTATCGACATAAATTTTGTCCATACAACATTTCATGTGACCTGTAATGTTGGGGAAAGGACGGATCAAACAATACCAGTATCAAACCGACTTGGGATACATTTTATATTACATTATTTGTCTTCTCAGTTTCGTCGAACAGACAGTTTATTGGCAATGTGTGGCAGGAAAGCACACTGAAAAAACATCTGCAATGGGCGACATGTGTGAAGCAGACAACATTCGCCTTCGGGAAACAATTTTCTCCTCAATTACTACATCATCTCAACTATTCATTTCAAGTGTGATTATCGAGGCATGTAACACATTTGACATTATGCTCTGATATATTCTGCTCGAATGATCACATATGTTCGCTGAGCATGTGTTATTGATGGATTCGGGTAACACTGTATGCATCAACTATCATAGTCACTGTTCCATAGTCTCTCTCTCGGCGGCAGATTGAATACCCGGGAAAGCTAACATCACAGAGATGTGACCGAGCTAACAAAAATTGACAGATACATATAAGAGCTAAGTGAATATTGAATGGAAATCATGTTTGACCTGGGATGACGTGATGCGTCCACTGGCATGAGAATTGAATTTTCACTCCCATGCTGACACGAATAACGATGCATCGACAGAGATGTCATGAAACAAATCGCTTAATCCTTTCACTGACACAACTTGTACATGATTCTTATTTTCTTTTTCAAACAGTATTTATAATATGGTTTATATGTGATCGAATACAATGACATCACGTTTTCCAATCTGCTCTTCAATCCGAATTGTATGCAACAATATGCAGTGTAGTAAAACCCAGTGATATTGCAACCAGCAGTGACACTAGGACAATCAATGGCAGATTTAGTTTTCATGTAGTAATTGCTTGTGGTCACGGGCTTTAACAGAACCTTACCTCACATAATGCGAACATTATTCCATATAATTTCACTTCGGTGTACTAAGTTTTAAAATCATGTGCCCATATCAAACACTTAAAATATGTGTGTCAGTATAATGATCAATATGGCATAAACATGAAACTCATTAATTTTGTGAAGGTCATACGTAACATATGTTGTCCAGCGCTGACCGATTCATTCGTCCATTCTCATGACTGGACATAAATCCGGTCTACCATGAAGCGAAAATACATACATTATACCTCACATCTTTTCTGTTCTATTCCACAAAATTACCAGACGCTTCCTGAATTGGTTGAGGATGTAGTGCTTGCGGGCTGTGGCTGCAGGCTGGTTCGACATAATTCTTCCCATTGAAAGTAAGTATCAATCTAGTAGTTACAACCAATACAGTCAGATTTTGATGAAGCCAATAACAAACGTAAATTACAACGTTTTGCAATAGAAACAAAGCCCTACCATGTATTGGATGTATTGGTGGTAATATATTGATACTTATATCCCTACCAAATAGTTTATCCAAAGACACACTGGCGTCATCAGGGACAGACAGTGTGTTAAATGTAGTTGTTTCTACTGTACACCTGATGGAATCAGTATACAACGGCCCAACAGCCTATGAAAATAATTTAGAAATTCAAAACAAACCTCATGGAACACATATATGACAAGTAGATAGATAGATAGGTTTATTGACACATGCATACAAGAGTACAGGGTAAGAAAGAGCAACATTCAGGTGAACAGTGTGTCCAAATTTGGTAAGGTCAAATGGAAATGAGTTCACGACAATATAAATGAACATTTTGAAAAAGGACAAACATTGTATATAATAATAAGATCAGGTTACTGCAAAAAAGTGAGTCACCTTGGTAATTGTATAGTAAGATGGTTGTTGAATATAACAGAGATATATACATGTATGTATAGGTATCTATAAGTTCATGCTGATATACACAATAGTATACTAGTAGTTGAGATACTGAGTTACAACTACAGTTATACAGTGTACCGATTGTTGATCATCCCTAGAGGAAATGGAAAAGAAATAATGAGAATCTAAAATATAGTAATTCACTTCAGACAACATACTTATTAGACTTTTTTCGTGTCGGGGTTATTTCGAGGGTGTTTCGGGGTGAAGTACCGCAATAATCCCCTCTTCTCGTCACCCAGGGGTTTATTCAGTGATGCGTGCAGCTTAAAGCAAACTAATCCCACAAGAGCGATTTCCAGTCGACACTCCACAGAGATTGAGGCCAAACAAAATTATAAACCAGTTTATAGTGTCTAACTAATTTACCACTATTACTGTTCATTGTATTACAATCTCCGTGTGTGACTTATGCAAGGATTTTTGTTTCATCGGGTCTCAGTAGCTCAATGGTCCAGTGTTCACCTCACACATGTTTTTGGCAAGAACGTGTAGTGTGTCACCGTCGAGATTTGAGTCGTTTGTTATAATTCGGATTCAAATTAGAAGAATTTGATATGCGAAAGCATGTTTATATTCATATATGAAACGGATCATGTTCTATACACGTCGGGAGGAGTAGTCTGTTTTATATTCACATAATATTTCATTGGAAGTACAGACAGCTATATGCTATTCCTACGATAAATGTTGTATATCAGAGCAGTAAACGTCATTCGAATTAAAAAGCGCCGGTCAGCGTGTTTTTGATCCTTTTTTAGGGGCGGGGGGACTTTTGGGGATCACTGATTTCTTTGGTCTCACGTTACATATGTATAGGCCTTCTGACGAATGGATATCGATATAGACAAATCCATATTTTAGGAGTGATTCATGAATGATACTTACAAAATCAGTGTCATGAACGGTCAAATTCGATGAGTGATAAACCTATAGGCCTAATGAAAACCCTGTTAAAACCACAGACACATAACTTTAATGACCGCAGTGTCATTGATTTTGTTCCAGGTTACACTTTTCACACACAAATCATGAAACTGGCCGATTGCTTACTAGCCAAACACTGACGATATTACCTAAGGAGGATGCCTGTGGCATTTTGTTACAATTCACCCATTATAACAGAACCCAGCTATACAATGGATCCGAAAGTCTAAGACTGAGAAACACGAGAGTCGTACAATCATGAAAATAGAAATGTCGTAAGAAATGTGTTTATTACGGGCGGTCTATTATAGTGAATCCCCTGTCTTTACTTTATAGACAAGTATCTCAAAATCACACCAGAAGTTTTATTCTGGTGAAATCGACAAATTATACCAACAAACTTAAATACATATGTCACCAACTCGTGTTACATTGGTGAAACACATGAAAGTAACTGGTTGCAATGGAACTGATGTTGACCAATATACAATCACCAACCATATTTCACCATTGTCATGTTAATTTTCGCACTCCATTATTTTTCCCCTGCAAATTAATTTAGGCTGTTTCGCCCAATATTAATAAAGTATTCTGATGTTGCACGATTTCTGAATGTCTGATGTTATTTGTGCATACAAAGATGAGAGTGACTGAAAGAGCAAATAACAGATACCTTAGGTGAAATATATCATGTTTTAGCAATAAAATTTACAAAAGGTGATATGTTCAGGGTTGTCTAAGCCTGTAGGGCCCAATCTGTTAATACTACTCGCCCATTTGATGTATACCATATTTAATCAATCTGGCACATTTTTAATTTTCATTGAATTTAGAAGAAAAAGTAAGCTGCGCTACATGCGCCCAAGTATCAAATCCTGCGCCTTCCTCTATATTCAATAAGGATTGAAAAGGTGCGAGACGGATTAAATGGTATGTTTTCATTGGACGAGTAGTATTAAGGAATAACGTACGGTATTTGGGCCGACTTTAGTATGCTTCCCATGAACACTGCTCGACAACGGGAAACATCTCATTTAATCCGTCTGACACCCTTTTAATCCTGATTAGAGATAAAAGAAAATTCAGTATAGCATACCTCTGCTAGAGTTCGGTTCTATTTTGTGTGGCCTAACAGGCGCTGATTAATGAATCTGAGTTATATTCGCCACGCTTCAATGCGCAAAAAACCCTACTCACTTGACCGCGGTACTTCACCCCGAAGTACCCCCGAAACACCCTCGAAATAACCCCGACACGAAAAAAGTCTATTAGGTACATAAGTACCTAATCACGAGCCAGAAGGCTACTGAGTTGATGGTATCATCGGGGAGAGATGTATGTAAGTATGTAAGTATCAATCTATTACCACCAATACAGTCAGATTTTGATGATGCCGATAACAAACGTAAAATAAAACATTTTGCAACAGAAACATTATACTAAACGAATCGTGCGACCTGTTGTCTGAAGTATTACAGATCAAACATTGATAGTTTGAAACAGATTTAAATTTGACATATTATTTTCTATAGTAATGACTTTAGGCGAATGTATTACAACCTACCAGGTGACAGAAGGGATATTTTATTTGTAACATCGTAGAGAAACAAGTGTGTGTGGAAAGCTTGCGCTTGCCTTTGGAAATCAATTTTCTCCTCAATTACTACATCATTACGGCTCACAAGTGTGATTATCCAGGCATGTAATACCGTTGACATTTATGATCCAATAACTTCTGCTCGAATGATCACATTTTTGCACTGAGGATGTGAAATTGATGACTTCGGATAACACTGCATGCATCAAATATCATAGTCTAAGTTTTATAATCTCACTGGGACAAGTATACCCGAGAAAGTGCAATCAAGTGCAATATTTCCTATGATGATGGTCAGCTATAAATATAAATGAAAACTGTAGATATGCAGTGTATAAATTCCACACACGCCTCCTTATAAACACCCATTGGATATGGATGTGAGTATCAATCTATTACCACCTACAAATTATTTGTACTATTTATCAATGCAGGGAAACTGGTCACAGGGGATGCATATCTTTCGGTTATCAGTCTTCTCTATGCCAGAATGGCGCCGAGGAAGAGGCTAGCTTCAGACGAGGTCAACAGCTAGGAATGTCAGAAATGTGACAACTGGGAAGATACCTAAATGTGAAACATTTTAGGTGGCTTGTCGTATTATGTTGTTTAACAATCAAAAATTTCAATCACGAACACATATTAACAAGCATTCATGTGATTAACATGTGCAAACTGTGATGTAGTCCTTGATGAACCATCGATGCAATAAAAATTATATAAATACAGTTTATATGTACATGACGTGCATCCTCATTGACATTTATTATATGCACATATTATACTGAGATTATGGTCATTTTTAGTTTCGTGACCAATTCAGTTGATCCACAACCTTAATCGTGGAGTGAGTTTACTGTATATCTATATCTTTTGGGTGGGTAGTCGTATCAGTCTTATCGACAATTTTGCTGCTTATCTTCATGTTTTACTAGTCCGTGGTAAAAAAAACTTTACTCCCAATTGAAAATATATGTTCTGACGACAAAAGACTGAACAAATTACATGTAAGTTGGAAGCCTCGGGTACTGAACAGAACAGAAGAAAAACATATGACCATCAATATTTACACCCCAAGTAATACCAAGAAGGCAGTCTTAATATATCTTTGTCATTGCCTGTATGTTTAGCTGAAGTTGTATTGCGTATCTGAACGTGGCTGACAGACTTAACAGTATTAACCAGGGATTACTTTGTCGCTTCAGTCCTTCAGAAAACATCCTGTAGATGGCTAAATGTGTTTCATACATACAGGTAATGCAAGGCAAAATTCCAAAGAGTGGTGTATTTCCAGCGTTAGAATAGCATGTGTCATAAGTCTGGTTATAAATTGATGTGTGTATGTAAGTATCAATCTGTTACCACCAATACAGTCAGATTCACATATCATCACCGACAACACGAAAATTGACGAGTCCAATTGAAAACTTTTTCTCACTAGAAACAAAATCCGACCGAACATACTATACTATTCAATGACAAACCGTACGTTGGTTGCCATAATATCGGAGCGATGGGTGATCATCAGCCATCTTTACATTCAACACAAGGCCGGGAGGATAACAGCAAACCGGGTATCGTACCTGCATTCAGTACAGTAGATGTGCTATTATCTTGATGTATTCAATTATTATCGACTCAAATCTTGTTCAACTCCCAAGAACTATGTTCAGTTTTGGCTTGTGATCGCGGTACTTATGTTGTTGCCATACTCCTATTTTGGGGGGATTCTTTGCAGATTTTAAAATTGTTCTAATTGGTTTTATACTGATTGCATGATACCAGGGTGAATTTAGGTATGTTTGGTAGGGCTTCCCATTCCAAACGTTGTGTTGCCCTCACCAATTTTATTGTTGTGCTAGTGGCAGGCTTCAAGAACGTGGCACGCTTCCTATTCGGGTATCCATCAGATACGTGACCAAGTGGCTTCACGCACTGTCTGCCCCTGGTGGCGCCAGTGTCTTTGGATGGGCTGTTTGGTGGGCTTTGTTTTTGTTCTGAAATGTATTTTACGTTTGCTATTGTCATCATTAAAATCTGGTTGTATTGGTGGTGATGAGTTGGGTGATTGCTTTCATGTAACTCGGGAGGCCTCATTGGGGAATATTCAGACGTTGGAAGAAGAAGAAGAAGAAATAAAGCTTAACGGCACTTTGGGCTCAAGAAGGCCATTTCAGTGCCAAACAAGGATATAAAAGTAGTGTCAAGAATGATAAAACCGCAAGTACTACAAATAAAAAGTTGTAGTGAACAGTAAAAGCTTACAAGGTTAGTGGTGAACAATTGATGACTAGATCTAAACTCAAAGGAACTGACTAGATACGTATCTCTAAAAATAGAAATATACCCCAATTTCCCGAAGGAAATTGAGGATTTTATAAATATTAATATCATTGAAAACATCGTATATTGACTGACACTCATAAAACAATTGACGAGTGTCAGCCAAATCTGGACAATGTACCAGGACATGTTCAACGGTCAGCCACTCTCGACAGGGCACACGCACAGGGGCCTCCTCCCCACGGAGCAGGTAACCCTGAGTAAGGTATGTATGCCCTATACGAGCCCGTGACATGACCAGTTGATCACGCCTGGACATTTCGTTTATTGGGGTACAACAACCGAGCATTGGTTTGACTTTGCGTAATTTGTTATCAACCTGCTCATCCCAGAATGACTTCCATTCTGCGAACAAGTACGTGTGGATGAGCAGCTTGAAATCAGAATGTGGCACCCTCGAAAATGTGACGTCCAGATCAAGAGCTGCCCTGGCAGCCTTGTCGGCACGCTCATTCCCAGGAATGTCCACATGACTGGGTACCCAACAAAATACTACTACTTTATGCATTTGAAAAATACGTTGATGTTCAGTTAAAATATCCAAAAGTAGAGGATGGTCAATATTACGATTCTCTATAGCTTGCAGGGCAAATGACAAAACCCAGTTCTCCGGACCGGCGGATATGGGACAGTGCTAATAGTATTGCTTTCAGTTCAGCTGTGTACACAGAACACACATCAGGGAGACGTTGTTTGTAGGTTCTCCCTGAGGTGACAGCGGCACAGCCTACTTTACTACCATCCTTAGAACCATCAGTATACATAAACTTAAAATTTGGATAATCCAACTGAACATCACTAAAACTACTGTGAAAATCCAAAGGGTTGATGGTAGACTTCTTCCCAATCCTGAGAGAAAAGTCAGCTATTGTTTTCAAGTCAATGTTTAAATCCGCCAATAGATGTTGCATGCGAATACCAAAGGTTGGTATTGCATTTGGCCTGGATTCAAACAGATGAACACACTTGGGTTTGAATACAACATTATGGGCTGGATTGTTCGGTAAAGACTTCAGCTTGATGGTATACTGAAGAGAAAGTTTTTCCCTCCTACGATAAAGGGAGGGTTCGTTGGCCTCAACATACAGGCTCTCCATGGGAGAGGTTCTGAATGCACCGAGACACAAACGCAACCCCTGGTTATGGATAGTATCTAAAGCCTTTATGTGGGAGGGTCTGGCTGAGCCATAAACTATCGAACCATAATCGAGCTTTGACCGGACTAGTGCTCTGTATAAACGGAGCATCACGTCACGATCAGCTCGCCAATCCATATGTGATACTACCTTGAGAAGGTTCAGAGCCTTGTGACACTTTGTTTTAATGTACTTGATGTGGGGTATGAATGATAGTTTCCTATCATAGAATACCCCCAAAAACTTGAATTGTTCCACCAAGGGTATTACTGTACCATTTAACTTTAATTCTGGTTCAGGGTGCAACTTGCGCAAATTGCAGAAATGCATGCAGACAGTTTTCGTTTTGGAAAAGCGAAAACCATTTCGGTCTGCCCATTTCTCAATTCGCGCAAGGCACTGCTGTAATTGACGTTCTATTGTATGCATTTGTTTTGATGAATAGCAAACAAGGAAGTCATCCACATAGAGTGAAGCATTCACTCCAGGGGACAAAGTCCTTACTATGCTATTGATTTTGATACTGAACAGGGTTACAGACAAAATGCTGCCTTGAGGGACACCCTCCTCCTGATCAAACATATCGGAGAATGAAGTGCCCACCCTGACAGTAAATTTACGATTGGATAAAAACTGTGGAATGAAGGAAGGCATACGACCACGAAGTCCTGCCTCATGGAGGTCCTTCAGGATACCGTGTTTCCACGTCGTGTCATATGCCTTCTCCAAATCGAAGAATATTGCCACCATGTGCTGGCGATTAATAAACGACTCCCGTACAGCAGTTTCCAGTCGAAAAATCTGATCAGTAGTCGATCTATTCTTCCGGAAACCGCTCTGGAATGGAGTGATAACTTTATTAGATTCGAGATAAAATACTAATCTAGTATTGACCGTTCTTTCCATTGTTTTGCAAACACAGCTGGTCAAAGCAATAGGACGATAATTCGTTGGGTTGGTAGGATCCTTCCCAGGCTTAGCAACCGGAATGATTGTAGCCTGTCTCCAACAAGCAGGGAAGGCCCCACCAACCCAAATTTTATTGAATATATTTAAAAGAGTCTGAAGTGCAGGCTCTGGTAAGTGTTTCAGAATCTGATAGTGAATCTCATCGGGCCCAGTCGCAGTGTCATGGGCGTGTTTGAGAGACTCCATCAGTTCTGACATTTTAAAAGGACAATTATAGTACTCCGTATTGTTGGATCTGAAATTGAGAGGTTTCTGTTCCTCCCTCACCTTATAGGACTGGAAACAATCTGTATAATGAGAACTGGATGAATTACGGGATACGGTTGAACCCAGAAAATCAGCAATATCCTTGTTATCGATGATGTCCCGGTTGTTCAACCGTAGCTGTTTTACACCAGTAAATTGACGTTTGCCTGAAATTTTCTGAACCATGTCCCATACGTTTTTAATAGGCGTTCGATTATTAAGCTTGGAGACATACTGTCTCCAGCTATTTTTCATTGCTTTCCTCATAACTTTCCTGGTAAGAGCATATTGATGTTTATAAGCCATTAAATTTATTTGGGTGGGGTGTTTACGAAAGATCCGGAGAGCTCTCTTCCTAGCAGAAAGAGCCTCCTGACAATCTTCGTTCCACCATGGCTTGTTCTTTTCATTAGAAAATTAGGCCGAGGGCCAAAGATAGGTTACCGGACAATGTTTAATATTTTAGATGTTAGCCAGGTCAATGGTTAAATTCAAGGTCAAAAGAATATTCAGCATATATAATATTAAGCATATATCATGTCCACAGTTGATTGCTAAGCTGTAAATCCAATAATCAGAGAGATATTAGCAATTTTTTGCTGTGGCCTTGAAAATGAAAGCAAAGGTCAAACTCAAGGTCATCAAAATATTCAGTGCATATCATTTTATGTGTCCACAATTGATTCCCAAGTCATACAGTCAATAGAGGAGCAAGATATGCGCCATTTTCTCCTGTGACCTTGAACATGAGGTCAGAGGTGAAATTCAAGGTCACGAGAATATTCAGCATATATCGTTCCCTATATATCCACAATTGATTCCTAAGCTGTAAAATCGATAATAAGTGAGATATTAGCCATTTTGTCCTGTGACCTTGAAAATGAGGTCAAAGGTCAATTCAAAGTCATGACAATAATCTGCATATATCATTTCCTATATGTTCATAATTGATTCCTAAGCTGTAAAGTCGATAACATGCGAGATATTAGCCATTTTGTCCTGTGACCTTGAAAATGAGGTCGAAGGTCAAATTCAAGGTCATCGGAATATTCAGCATATATCATTTCCTATATGTCCACAATTGATTCCTAAGCTGTAGAGTCGATAATAAGCGAGATATAAGCCATTTTGTGCTCTGACCTTGAAACTGAGGGCAGAGGTCAAATTCAAGGTCACGAGAATATTCAGCATATATTATTTCCTATATGTCCACAATTGATTCCTAAGCTGTAGAGTTGATAATAAGCGAAATATAAGCCATTTCGTGCTCTGACCTTGAAACTGAGGTCAGGGGTCAAATTCAAGGTCACGAGAATATTCAGCATATGTCATTTCCTATATGTCCACAATTGATTCCTAGTCTCTAATCTCAATATCAAGTGAGATATTAGGCATAATGTGTCCCATTATAAAGTATAGGAGAATTTAACATGGGAAAGTCCCATTTGGGCCGAGTTTGGGCCAAAATGGCCCACTTCGAGCGATTCAAGCGCAACGAAATTTATAGACATCATCTTATGTATCAAAAAAAAAAAGGTACTGAACAGATTTTTAGAAAATGGCCGCCAAAGTCCAAAATCAGGCATTTTTCGTCGAAAACGGTCGCCATTTTGAAAAAAATGCGAAAATCAAAAAACTAAAAAATATCTCCTTCTTGAATTATTTTTAAGTATTTTTGTGCAAAATTTCAGAAAAATTCGCCCGTAAAAAAAAAAGATAAAAATGTGGACGACGACGACGGACGCCATGCCAATAGGTTGTCGGACCATAGGTCCGGTAACCTAAAAAGGAGGGGTTAGGGTATTGTCATTTCAGCAATGAAATGCAATACAGATGTAAATATCTCCATTCAGACGTTGCTGTCATAGGAACGGTCAACAATGGTCTAGTTAACAGAATTTTCCCGCCATGAGCTAATGTTCGGTAAATCTCTAGTTTCAAACGGACCAATCGCAGCTGCGCGCGTTGCCCCAGGCAACAAGTGTAACCAAGTGCGGGAAAATCCAAAGTGTATGTAAACACATGCGGGAAACAGTAGACTCACGGACGTGGTTATAAAATTTGCGCGTGATATTTGTCGGTTGAAAAGTGCAATGTCGTGCGAGCCGGCGATTATGGTCAATAAACTCATCTAAACTTGAGATATAACAACTCATCCAAACTTGAGTCATAACGGCTGAGAATTTGAAAGGTGTGTTGGGTACTGGATGCAGGTGATATCGAAGTGATTACCGTTGTGGACACATTCGCTTCAAAATCTGCGCTCAACAGTCATTGGGCGGCTGTCTAATCTTTCCGAGAACGCTCGGTAGAATTTGGCGGGAAGTTCTATGAACTAGTCCATTCAGATCTCGTATTGAAAAGGTGTGAACGAAATTATTTACGTTATCCTCACAGAATTGATATATCGATCACTTGTGGGATTTTAATGCTCTCCATGTTGTTAAACATGATAATTATGAAAGACATGCATTCAGTTTTAGTGAGGAAAAAAACAATCATTACGTTGAAACATATTTACGCTACTTTACCGTTTACGAAATGTTCAATAACGATTTTGTGACATGAATCAAACTATAAGTATGAAAAGTGCGAACTCTGGATCACAAGGCAGCACGTTATCTGTCCCCGAGGACACCAGCAACTCAGTAGCCGTCTGGCTTGTGATTATGTACTTATGTACTTGTCATATATCTATTCCATGGGGTTTATTTTGGAATTTTAAATTATTTTCACAGGTTGTTGGGCAGTTGTTTACTAATTCAATCAGATATACAGTAGAAACAACTACATTTAACACACTGTCTGCCCCTGATGACCCAAGTGTGTCTTTGGATGACTTATTCGGTCGGGCTTTGTCTCTATTGCAAAATGTCGTATTTTACGTTTGTTATTGGCATCATCAAAATCTGACAATATTGGTGGTAATAGATTGATACTACTTACATGTAAAGCTGATTCAATGAACACGTAAACTGTGTATATGGACCAACCGAAGGAATACTTGTGATGAAAATCATCGTGATTATGAACATGATGAAAAAATAAAGCTTTGAATTTAGATGCATTGGAGACTAACTGGCTCCACCAAAGGTACGAGTATGGGCATTTCCACTTCATGCGGACTGTTAAAGCGGTGGATATGCATGTGTGAAAACGGACACGACACATGTGTGAAAGGTACGATACATGTGTGAAAAAATGTCATATGTGTGAGTAACTGTCACCCAGCATGGTTCCATGGCCAGAAATGGTGGTGTACCTGAAACAGGACACTGGAACCAGAAAGTAAGGAGTTATGTCGTATTGTATGTATTATAACATGTTCTGCAGTAATGTAGACCAGGTCTATTGGAACTAAAAACACATACAAGTGTTACGATGACAGTTTATATTAAATACGTATAAAAACTTGTTGATAATCCCCAATACGTCATTTATGGTACACGAGAATAACTATTGACTGGCCCGATGGTGAAAATTGCTGTTTATTTACATTATCCACGCAGTTCTTGGTCAAAATATTATCACCATATCAATTCACAATCATGTGTGAGAAATGATACGATATTTTGCTGCATGTGTGAGGAGTGTCATTCATTCAAATACATATTTTGACTATGTTTTAATATATTCCCGGATTTCCTGTTCTCTGGAAACGCGAATAAGAGTTGTTCATTCCCGGGTACTCAGGAAGGGAACCGGGAATGAGAACAATTCCAGCTTGTAACCTTTAAAATATCACATGTAATCTTTAGTTGCTGTCAAGCACATATTGGTGGTTTTATGTAGAAATAATCATCTTACTAGTTTAGGGTCAATTTAAGTTGTTTGAATAATTATGCGAGAATATTCATTTCATTCAGCAAAATAATCATTTCATTTACCAATCAATTACTAACATAAATATTAATTTGAGAGGCAGCCATGCGCTGCTCTCGTGCATCAAATATCTTCTAGTACGGTTGTGAGTTCTGAACATATTTACGGATACTGCAGCTATTATGTATGACTTAATACATGACTTATTTTTGTTCTCAGTCATTTCGCTATGTAGCCGTCTGCTTTGTAGCAGTCTAATAGGTAAATGCTCACTGACCATTCCAATACATTTCATCAATGCATTACTATTGGTGTTTATATTTATGAATTTCATATGGATCTGTATGCTATTCACACTTTAAACTGGCGGACACAAAACAGTAGGCCTACTGGCGAATCATAAACGAATAACATACATTAAATACATACAGCATAACGGGCCCGTACGTAGCCTATTAAAATTGTATGTGTAGATTCCACGCCGATCGCTGCGGCTTACTGTCTGGAAGTAAGTCAATCTAATCAATTTATTACCACCAATACAGCTAAATTTTGATGATTCCAATAAAAACGTAAAACACAACATTTTGCAATAGAAACAAAGCCCAACCAAATATTCTCACAATATTCTAACTCTGTGACGTGTATGAATCCTGGTTGCAATCAATGTAACAAAATATAATTTTGGTTAAGTTATTTCATGTTTCTACGATTCAATTTCTATATAATATATTTACAAGCATCCCGGTCACGTTGGTGGAGACACATGGTGGAATCACTTTCACTTTCGATTAACACAAATTATTGTATAAACTATCCTCCATGTGCCTCCACTCCATTACTCGTGTTCTCCTGTCCATGGCTGGCGGTCGCCTCTCAAGTGGTGTCGGGGGGTTAGCGCGGGCCGGGCCTGGGGGCGCACTTGGTCGGTCACTCACTGGAGTACAACTTTCCGTTCTCAACTTCTTAATTTCGCATACCTTTCATCTGTAATTTAATTACCTTCACCTGATTTACTTTTTTTTTTTTTTCAAGGGGCATCACGGGAAGACAGCCAATGGCTACGTGCTGTCCCCAACAGCATATGTGTAAATACTAGAATGTCACTATAGATATTGTATCACTCTGTTGGAATAAACATTATTATTATTATATAATACTTTATCAAAAGGCACACTGGCGTCATCAGGGGCAGACAGTGTGGTGAGTGTAGTTGTTTCTACTGTACACCTGATGGAATTAGTATACAACTGCCCAACAACCTATGAAAATAATTTAGAAATCCGAAACAAACCCCCATGGAATAGATATATGACAAGTACATAAGTACCTAATCACAAGCCAAAAGGCCACTGAGTTGATGGTATCGTCGGGGACAGACTTAACGTCCACCAGCAGTGGAACTTACGATGCAGAGTGGGACATATGCCGGATGAAAATCTTGGTAATCATGTTATCAATATGACCCATTATGAGAGACAATCCTGTATTACTGTATTGACAATATATCCAGTCTATTATATTCAACCCACCTGTCTGTGCTCGAGCTTCGGAAATACCTGTATCCTAATAATGAGAACTGGCTGCAGGTTACGCTATTAGTTTTAGCACACACAGTGACACAGACCATCATTTCTTTCATGTGTAATGTGATCACACATGTGCACTATCCTCTCACACACGTGTACTATCCTCTCACACATGCATCGTGTCATAGCGAATGTTCCTCACACATGCATTGTATCATTTTGCACTAACATCATCAAATAACGTTAAATTTCATGCATGATGGTGACACTGCATATGTGATTTGGTTTTCAATGGTATTTCTGTGTACACTGTTGCAACCAGAACAGCAAACTTTTGCGATATATAGCAGTTTACAACCAAAACAAGCGCAACATGTGTGACTCACTACACTAAAATAATGTGTGCATACCATCATAGATCACATTCTATACTAATACACCAATATATAGGAATCTTTGTGTGAAGGTATGAAACATACGTACGCCTCCAGACTTGATTGCACGGCATCAGACTGGATTAATCGTCGAGTTCCGTACGTGGACAAAATCACCCCGACAGTTATGCAACTTCGCATTGTCGAGGAGTAGTGAAAATGAGGATACATATTCCTGAGCCTCTCGAGATACCCTCCAGATGGTATACTTCAGAATAGAAGTATATGGACTACATATTATACTTCATATACCTACAACCTGCATTATTATATATGTTGGGCTCCTCTTGTTGGTCCATACAATTTCCAATCTTATCGTATAAAACATCAACATATAATAATGTTTAAGACAAATACTGCACTCATCTGTAATTCAATTTGATGTTTTAGTATACGTAAAAGCGCTTTTACAAACAGCAGCGATTGATAACAATAAATAGTTCAGTAGCAATAAGGTAGCAGCGTATTTTATGTTGGTGGAATACTTCCAGCCATGGAATACTTCCTCCTGCGTTTTCATCAAGGCAGTAAATCACCAAGCATCATTCGACATTAAATCTGACTCAAAGTTATACACCTCATTAGATGTATATCCTCACTCATGTTCAGTACTCTTCAACCAGCTTAATCTCATCCAATTTCAAGTATGATGTTTTAATTGGTAAGAGTCAGTGATGTTATCACCGTTGGTGACATACTATAGAATACAATCACATGAACGAATGCAACACTTGGCTGCTTTTCTTTAACCCCGCTAGAGAAATAAATCGTTCTTACCTATACTGGCCTATACACCATTGGAATATACCCATGTCACTGAAATTTATCCTGACATTCGAACGATCATTTTCTGATAATGTATTAGTCATGTACAATGAGCATAATGCTACTGATGCATGTATCACTTGTTCATCTAGAGGACTGCAGCTGCAAATTATGGGTTAAACAATATTCCGAATCGATTCCTGATATTTGGTCTTAAAACCTCATGGTGATTGGTGAGGCGCATATGATGAAGCAGAAGTAGTTGTGATTGGTAAACTTCGTGGAGTAACATACTGCACAGCTTTCTTGCGCAGGAAGGACCGCGTGGTACCAAAAATAAAACATGTAGGTTACTGCCCGTGCCCGTGATTTCGAGCAAACACAGAATAACTATGTGCTTATTTTTGTAGTTTACGAGACGGAGTTACAACATGCACAAAGTTGTTGAGTTAGAAGCGATTAAGGTACCACGCAGAGCATGGAGGCATGTGATTACGGTACCATGTATCAACGATTACAGTACTAAGCAAGGAAAATGTATTTTGGCCAATAAATTCCCTGGGTGGGAGAAAAGAGTAACAAGAGCTCCTGTTTTCTGTTGCCATCACATTGGAAATTGCATGAAAAGATAAGTGTTTGTAATCATTCGGTTGTTTGATAAGTTCACCGTCAAACGCGACCAAGAAGCCTATCACTACAAAAACTGGGGCTGGTTCCACATGTAACCAATAAGGATTGAGTGAACGGATAGCAATGTAGCATGATATCCTGCCTTCTGTTGGCACTGGTCTTTCTCAGAGTGGATCTCACGGCTGGGATAGTAGCATAATGTCGCTCGAGCCAGACAACAGCAGCTCCCAGAAGAACGAGTGCATGAGATCTAGGGAACTATGTAAGTAAATACAAATATGTATGTAATTCATGCTTTTCTTAACTCCTTTAGGCCTACATCATTCCTGATAAAATTATTGCGATGCTAAATGTAAGTATCAATCTATTACCACCGATACAATCGTCATCGTGATATAACTGGGCATACTTCCCCGCGAAGTGAAGCGGCAATGTTCTACTAAATGTTCTACTAATGTTCTATTTTCTACTAATGGAAGAACACTCGTAAAATGGCGCATACCTGAGAAAGTCGGACTGAGTTCTGTTCCCACTAAATGTTGAATTTTACGTTACTAGAAAGGGTGATACTGCTCCTGATTGTGGTGATATGGATAATTGAGTACCGTGGATTATTTTGGAGACTGTTTCAACACTCTACAGAGATGAATTACTTGAGATTTAAACAAGAAATCTTCGATATTGGACTGATCGTTTCTCACAAAATTGGGAAATCACAACGCCATATTGTAAGGGCTCTCATAGAAGTCATCGAACCGTGCATATTGCGTGGTCATGCCACCAGCCAAGGGCAGTAAACAACCACCGCGTGGCAAATCCGCCTCGCTGCCTGATGACGACTTCCATTCAACACCGCCTCACGATGACGCAGACTTCAAAAACGCGATATGGGGCCTGGTACTCTCGGTCAAACAAGACACAGCAAGCACCAAAAAACAACTGGAGGACCTTGAGAAACGAGTCACCCACCTGGAAGACACTGCTGTGACGAGCGACGAAATTGAGGAAAATATAAGTGGTTTATCTAAGGAACTTTCGTTAGTCAAGTGCAAAACCAATAGACTTGAAACAGTTAACAAACGCCTATCTGACGAGATTGATGACCTGAAAGGTTACTCAATGAAATGTAATCTGATCTTTAATTTTAATCACTCATACGACCGTGCCAAAGAGGCTAGCGGGGAAAACTGTGTGGAAATAATCAAGGCTTTCCTAGCTGATGTCCTAGGTCTAAGTGCTCAAGACTATTATATCCCCGTTGCCAACCGAATTGGTAAATCCTCTAATGGTATGCGCTCGATACTGGCAAAATTCCCGATTGCTAAACAGTTGGAATCAGTCCTAGATAGAACTGATCGCCTGAAAAAAAAACCATCATTTTATAAGCCGACAAACCACCCAAAGACGAAGCGAACGAAAGCAATTCGTGACCCCAAAGTACCTGGACCTACGCGCCGACAAGAAGATTCAGGGATTTGATCATGTGTACATCCAACAGGTACTAGTATGGTAGTACTGTGAACTTCTGAACAAGAAGACATATTCTGGTATATTTTATTCAAACATGCTGAATCTGAATAATATTCAAGTGATATTTCAGAAAGCAAATGTACACAATCGTGTTCGGAGTTCGGACCCAGAATTTTCATGACAGGGCAAAAATTAACACTGGGTAGATTTTCAAACTGAAATTATGAAACTGGTTAACAAATCGATCTTACAGTTCCAGGTGAAGTGTCAAGTAGCATCATGATTGCTTTTAGCGTCGATGAAATGGCGCGATAACGTATGTTTGTAGTAGGACTCACTGTAAGTCACATAGTACGTAGTACATTTATACCTATCGTGCTGTTATTTGATATTTGCAGTGTGTGCCACGTGTGGTGAGATATTTCGACACGAGTCTACATTGCGCGAACACCATCTCCAGGAATGTCTTGCCTATCGACACCAGTGTCGAATTTGTGATAAGGGTTTCATGTCTCAGGCAAGATTGAGGAGTCATGAGAAGAAGCACGTCGGGGTACGGAGTACTTCATACTCGATTAAAGCTTGTTTAGTTCAAATTCGCTGTATGTTCCTTTACTATTGCGATGCAGACAATTATGCTCATGTTACAGGAGAAGGAATACAGATGTGACCAATGTGAGAAAAGTTATGTCCATAAGAAAGACCTGAAGGCCCACGTGGAAACGAAACATCTCAAAACAGGTTTATTAATGTTATCTCCATTTGATTCACTTACGTACAAACTCGCACTGGTCCACTCAATTATATTTATCCAAACGTTTATCATATATTTGCAGCAGTGACGTGCATGAAATGCAACCGTAACTTCAGCAGCCATGCTTCACTGAACCAGCACCGTCTGACGTGCGTCACCGGGAGAGTACATTCTTGCGTGCAGTGCGGATACAACACCAAATATAAACAAAACCTGAACAGACACATCAGAAAAGTCCACAAGTAATAATTTTGCGGCATAATATTAGATGCTGCCAACAGGTAATTTTTTATTCTCATCCAGCGATGTGGAAGGATACGCTGCTCTTTGATTCTTTCTTTTTCTTTGACATATATATATACTGTTTTGATCACAATTGTCTAAACATTCTTACAAGTTTTGTACATTTACGGGTTGTAAAGAAATTCATGTTACAATTTTTGTATTATACTACGCTGGACTTCTGTACAGGAAGGTTATCAACACAGTGGTCGTAGAACATATTTACTCTATTGCACTGTGAGTTCCAAAAGTAGCACCAAATGTTGTCTATGTAAAGATGAACCATAAAAATAACAAGTGTAGTTCGCATTCTTCATGATCTTCATCAGAGTACCATAATCGGTGGTAATCTTGTAACGCTCTGGCTCTCTCTCACACACAAACACACAACACGAGTTAATCTGTTTTGCTCGAAACCGCAGATAAGACGCCAGCTATGATTGAGGTACCGCGTGGTATAAAGTATTATGCATGAAACAGAAAACAAGTATACATTCTTCTGAACGCTCAAATCGGGCCCGTTATCCAATCTGTATGTTCTGTGTTATTTATTGGCAATGAAAATAATGAAGTACTTCATGAAATATATATAAAAAGGTTACAAATCACATTTATGTAACTGATTAAATAACAAGTTTTATACATGTACAATACCTCCGTTGCAAATCACCCAAAGTAGAGATTATTTATTCTGAATCTAAATGTCCAGACAGGGTATATCGGAAGGTATAATGCAGATTTCTAGACGTGATACTCGTGATAGTATGTTCGAATAATTTCCGTAAGGCGATCTTGTGAGTGGAATGATGTTAAATTATCCGTACGATCGCCTGAAGCTTTGGCAATGGATCTTGTCTGTTCTTGTTCTTGACAAGGCGAACAACCTTATAACGACCGCAACGCAAATTAATCTGGCCTGATGAAGCGCAACTCCAGCTTAAAAATGTTTTCTAATATGAATTTTGAAGAAATCTCTTCTAATAGACGTAGAATCAAGTACTAGTGTTAAGTATTCCGAGCAAACAAAACAGGGTCCGTTATCCAATCTCATAGTCCAGGGACAGAAAGTCGTACCAGTCATACGAAGTGAGAGAAAACAAATATGACAGGGAAGCTCATGAACCCCCAAAAATGGCCATTAGGAGGTGACACCATGTGTTCCGGAAAGAGTGAGCATTTCTTGCCCCACTAGTGGCACCCCTCATGAATTCCACAAAATTAACATGAAAATAGATCTAGGTGCATGGCAGACTTGAATATAGAGGACCACCGATTGTGTAATAACAAAGAGGGTACCTCACACTCTTCGAGGTATGCATTTGGACATATTCCATGTACATTATATGTCTCATTAGAGGTCCTAGCAAGTGGAATTCACATGCATGCTGAGATATTCTTTCATACCTTCATTTACATCTCAGTTAGAATACATGAATTCAGTATACTGTTGTACTTGATAATAACACAATTAAATTTAGCATGATGTACACGTATGCATCGTATGAAACCAGGATCGGACATAAGTGAACACATGGTCGATCCCATATACATGATATATGTGCGGAAATACGCACACGCCCAAAGATCAAAGGATATGTAATGTACGTTCTTGTATGATTATAAGTAGGTTTCCCCAGGACAAGAGGAAGTAAATAGGCTTAGTTTAAATGCATACAAAATGATTATATGGTATGATGCTTATAATGTCACCTGGAATACTTACAATCATTAAGTATTATGATACTGGGTAGTTACAATCATTACATATTATGTTTTGTCAGGGTGTGTTTTTGTTGCATACAATGGTGAATCATATCACAAATTTCACGGCCAACGACTAAAATGGTTGAATTTGCGATTCTGAACATTTTTCACAGTCCTTCAACATTATATATAACATCAGTATTGATACTGATAACTAGTATACAGCTGTATATATAATTCCATCAGATGTGGAGGCACAAGTACACTATATAAGGTACATGCTGTCTGCCCCTGATGACACAGATAGTCTAAAGTGTGTCTTATCTTATCTTATCTTATCTATGCAACTACATTTTACATGACGCCAGCGTGTGTTTGAACGATATATTTGATCCAGCTTTTTATTGTTATTGTCAAATTCTCGTGGTATTCGTTTTAATAGAGTGAAAAAAAATTCCCATGAACGTTACATGCTTGACACATCCCAACATCTGTCACATTTCTCCCAAATACAACCTCCAGTGCTGCACATATTGAAAATCATATACATATATATGTCCACACAAGATACCGAACTGAGGAGAATGTCACAGTCATCAGACCAGACTTCCGACTTGTCAAGGATGAGCGGAAGAATCAGTCATTTCACCGTTCAGGCATCTAATGACCACAGAACCAACACGGAATACAATCAAACACAATCGATCGCGCACTCGTACAAGCCTCATCGCGAGCTGATTTCTTCGTCGTTTTGAGGAGGGCTTCAGAACTTTCAAATTATTGAAATCCACTTGCAACAATACACAACTTATTACCACTAATCAGATCGGATTTTGATGATGACAAAAGCAGACGTAAATTAAATGACAATGCATAGATGAGTATGTAATGACTGCAAACATAAAACAACAATAATATAATATTGTCATACTCGTATCCGTACTAACGTCTTGAAGCTCCTTACAAACGAATTCATAATGTATATACCAATGAACATAGCTGTATGTGGCACTTGAATCGCTAGATCTCGCTCTGGATAGTACAGTCTGGGCTTGGAAATAGGGAGTTGCAAGTTGAACAGATATATTAGTAATGTCTATCCTAGAGAGGCTTACAGCTTTATTGGTACGACATACATGCACCTCATAATCTTTCAAAAATTGTATCATAGGTATGAAACAAAACTATTCAGGAGTATTTAAATCTTGAATATTTGTACTGTCTTCAAGTCAGAGAAAATGGCCGCAACTCATCCTGAAGGCGTGGCTGAGTTTTTCTCCTTCGAGTAAAGGGAAGAAAGCAAAGTTTCTGCACACCGTTGAGGTTTGTTCGAGTGTAGCGAGTTCCACCAAGTGATCATTCTTCAGCAATATTACTTGTAGATAAATTATAAATGTACCCAACTACATATTTTCAATCATCTTATTACATAGCCATGCCTTCTATAAATTAAATTCCAAAGCAATTGCAGCATTCAAGCAATAGTGTCTACTTGTCATAACTATAAAGGCTTACTTTGAAGAATATGATATCACTCCGCGCAGCAGAAAAATGCGGTGCCAACACCATAGTTGTGCGCCTGATAAACCCAACCATATTGCTCACAAAAGATTCACTAGTCGTCTTAAATGGTATCGTCTTCACCTTTCTGCAGCCAAACGAGACACCTTTAATATGCGCTGCCCGGAGCGCCAGGTGTGGACATTGCTTTATCATTTCTGCAAACACGTGTTCTCCTTGACTAGATCCACATGAGGGACGCACCAGCGGGTCCAAATTCAAAGAATTCTTGGACTTGTATTCTATCATATACGACGGAAATATTTGTGAGGATTTCATGGCTTGCTCTAAAACCGCAACATATATTTTTTTGTCGCAAACTTGCCTACCACTAAAATCGCAAAATATAATGGCGTCAACTATTACCCGTTTGACACACTACGTGTACTTGCACCCAGGTATTCATCCTGCCCTAAAATATTTGTATTAGTGGGAAAGGTGTGTTATGAGTTAAGGGATTTCAACTCATATCAGGTAAGATGGTCTCAAAATTTTGTGTGACCTACAAATTTTTAAACAGAATTACACCCATTCTCTATTATGGAAATGACTTACCATAATAGACAGGGTCTATGGAATTGATGATGAGTGCAACAATGCATTGAACATATTTGTACAGAACTATCACAAAACACTGTATTGTTTTGTTTTCATAATGTAACTGTACAGTTGAAAGTGAACGAATACTGTTTATTGTGCGGTAGTTCTTAAGTTTGTTGTATGTCCGATCTGGCAGCTCTAGATGTCACATTTTTTTCGGACTCTGATACGAACCTTATTTGGAATCTGATGCACATGACATTAGTGGCTTGTCAGACTTTGACAACGACAAATGGTGACTGGTTTGGGGGATTTTCCAGTGGTCGAAAGGTGCATATGCCAGGCCAAATCCCGTCCCGACTTTCCAGGCAGAGGAGGCCCTACCCAGTCACTCCCACCTCCGACGCCTCGAGTTCTGGCCCGACTGTATCCACGAAATGGTCAGTATCCTGTCAAGTTGATCTGTTGAAATACCAGACAGAAATTGAAATGAAAGGATATAAAATAGTTGTGAATAAATTACATGGATATCAGATATAAATCTACTAAATGAATAAATACTCATAGATCGAGCCTAGATCCAATAATGAAATGAGAGGAGAAAACCAATATTTCAAAATGAATGAAAATTTTACGAATGTCACATCTAGGCTATTGAAATTGATTCTGATATGAAAATAATCACACAGAAACGAAATTTCATTTCAACGAATTATGATTATGTGTACTTTTCTATTGTTAATTCCAACTGAATAACTGATTTTTGTTTCCATGAACGGTTACGGAATTGTCAATATAATAATGCGGTGCCTGCGATATAACTGTTGCAAGTTATTACTCTGTCCACAATATGACAGCATTGCATACACATCTAGATTTTATTGTGCACATGATTGATAATTAGAAATTAATATTTTGTCACTTGTTACTTTTATTCCATAGGTGGCAGCACTGTGCAGTAAATCACCCAGCAATATTTCAGCTTCATTTCAAGTACTATAAATAGAAATATAAATATAAATGTCACTCTAATGAATTATTCATAATCTCTTTACAAATGTACAGTGGGCAAGTTTGCAGATCTGTCAAAATTGCCCAATTTCACCAATTCATAACATTTTCAATTCATGATATTAATAACTCACAGTGGTGATCATGAATTCGTGTTAATTCACAAAACTGTATAAATTGTAATCACATTTGTTGCATCACAAGTCATTGAATGTTTTAATAATAAATATTTACATTCAATTACTGATAACTTGTCACTCCCCTGATTGACCTACTGGACATTTTCTTGGATATACTGTCACTGTCAAGTAAAATAATCTTTTCTACAGCAACACATCGAGACACAGTCTGATAACAACAAGACTACATGATCCCGCCCAACGCTCGATGATAGCAAGGTATTCCTCGCGGTTCTGCTGATTGTCAACTAAGGTCTGGATCCAGAGCGCATCAAGAAGCTTCGGTGCTACCGGCCGGTCACTGCATACTCAGAGCTCCAGGCTTCTGGACGATCATGAAAAAATTAGGCCAAAGACAATATTTAATATTTTAGATGTTAGCCAGGTCAATGGTTAAATTCAAGGTCAAGAGAATATTCAGCATATATAATATTAAGCATATATCATGTCCACAGTTGATTGCTAGCTGTAAATTCAATAATCAGAGAGATATTAGCAATTTTGTGCTGTGGCCTTGAAAATGGAAATATCATTTTCTATATGTCCACAATTGATCCCCAAGCCATACAGTCAATAGAGGAGCAAGATATTGAACTTTTTTTACTGTGACCTTGAAAATGAGGTCAGAGGTCGAATTCAAGGTCCCGAGAATATTCAGCACATATCATTTCCTATATGTCCACAATTGATTCCCAAGCTCTAAAATCGATAGTAATTGAGATATTAGCCATTTTGTCCTGTGACCTTGAAAATGAGGTCAAAGGTCAAATACAACGTCATGACAATAATCTGCATATATCATTTCCTATATGTTCATAACTGATTCCTAAGCTGTGAAGTCGATAACAAGTGAGATATTAGCCATTTTGTCCTATGACCTTGAAAATGGGGTCAAAGGTCAAATTCAAGGTCATGACAATAATCTGCATATATCATTTCCTATATGTCCATAACTGATTCCTAAGCTGTGAAGTTGATAACAAGCGAGATATTAGCCATTTTGTCCTATGACCTTGAAAATGGGGTCGAAGGTCAAATTCAAAGTCATTAAAATATTCAGCATATATCATTTCCTATATGTCCACAATTGATTCCTAAGCTGTAGAGTCGATAATAAGCGAGATATAAGCCATTTTGTGCTCTGACCTTGAAACTGAGGTCAGAGGTCAAATTCAAGGTCACGAGAATATTCGGCATATATCATTTCCTATATGTCCACAATTGATTCCTAGTCTCTAATCTCAATATTAAGTGAGATATTAGGCATAATATGTCCCATTATAAAGCATAGGAGAATTTAACATGGGAAAGTCCTATTTGGGCCGAATTTGGGCCAAAATGGCCCACTTCGAGCGATTCAAGCGCAACGAAATTTATAGACATCATAGGAGCACATACGAGGAGTGTTATGTATCAAAAAGAAAAAAAGTTACTGAACAGATTTTGAGAAAATGGCCGCCAAAGTCCAAAATCAGGCATTTTTCGACGAAAACGGCCGCCATTTTGAAAAAAATGCAAAAATCGAAAAACTAAAAAATACCTCCTTCTTGAATTATTTTTAAGTATTTTTGTGCAAAATTTCTGAAAAATTCGCCTGTAAACAAAAAAGATAAAAATGTGGACGACGACGGACGACGACAGATGACGGACGCAACGCCATGCCAATAGGTTATCGGACCATAGGTCCGGTAACCTAAAAAGGTTCAACACCATCAAGCAGTATTTTCGTGCGAGATCCGAGGCGAATATCATCATACACCCGCGGGAGAAAGCCCGGAAGTTATGCCAGTTCCTGGACACCGTCATGGACCGGTTTGAGAATAAATTCACCCTGGTTGAGAGGATCACCATAGAAGAAATGATAACTGCGTTTAAGGGTCGATGTATACGGAGCCCCTAAGAGGACACACCTGTGAGTGAAAAGATAGCGTTCGAACGCGAAAACTTGATTGTGCTTACGCCCATGACTTCTGAGAAGGTTTGCTACAAGATCACGTTCAAACATAAAAATATTTCGTTCGAATTAGAAAAGATCGCTAATGAACGCGAAAAGATCGCGTTTGAATGCGAAAACTGTTCTTTCTTAACTCTTGGTTGTGTCCCCTAAGGGGCTCCGTAGATGTACCTATCAAATTGTGGACTCGCGTTGACGCACTCGCCGACCGGTCAACCAGGTTGCGTTCGATTGTACGACTCGAGTTGATTCTAGTGACCCGGCCGCGCATGCGTTATTGGGCTCAAACATCGTGTACAACCGAACGGCGTAGGTGAACTCGTGTCGGGTCATCATTCATGGCTGTCCAAGAACGTGAACAAATTGTATATTTTTTCCTGCTCGAATGTTTATTGCAAAAAAATGATAATTCCGACGAAAGTGATGATGATATTGTGCCGTATCTGGTTCTACTGCATGCTCTCAAGCGAGAGTTCGTTCCTAAAGTGATTGGTTTCGCAGAAACAACGATAGCTGCATATGATGACTATGATTTTAAACAAGACTTCCGCCTCAATAAGGAAACTTATCTGAGAAAGCTTAGGATAATCTCAATATGATTACGAATTCCAAATTAAAGTGGCCGTATGGAAGCCGAACTCGGTATACAGGCATCCAAAAAGTACACTTAGATTCATAATGAATAATACCTTGTGCTTGCAACCCATCGAATACTTCCGATGTTACCATCATATCAACCGTTCTGCCATCGGCCAGCTTGACCTCAATACTGAGAGAAAAGTGTTATTCTTCTAACAATCGAACCATTGACAGTACATCCGGCACCAAATTTCGCTGAAAGATCTGGTTCAAGACGTGCTTGAAAACGTGTATAACAAAAGTATCCCGATTAGGCCCATACAAAAAATGCTGGAAAATACGTCATCTGAAATGGAATATTCCTGGATCAACCCCAGACTGGATCAGTATGGCTGCAAAGACAACTCAATCGAAATGACGAGAGGCTAATGTAGGTTTTTCTCCCATACACATCACCCAGGTACAGGGCCGAACCTATATCAAATATTATGTAGGCCTTATAGATCTATTATGATTCGATTTCACATGATAGGCGAAGGTTGAAACAAAAATAACATGAATTTACAATATGAAAAAAAAGATCCACTAGTATTCCTCAAGGCATGAAATTCCGCACATGAGTGCGTGTGTGTTTTGGTCAGTGCTTTTGTGACTGCTTATTGCATAGCGCAATTCATTAATTCAAGACGCAGTGTTGTAAAATGTATGGGGTTTTATCCGGTTCTTTTTATCAAAATTATTGCAGAGTGACTTGATCAAATTTATCTCACCGCACCTACTGTGAAACATCTGTTACTAGTAATAAATCAGTATCTATTACCTTACATTTATAGTAATACGCACTGTTATAGATCTACTCTAAATTCTAAGCCCCAATTATCGCTCATTTCAAATGCAATCTGGAGAGTTTCAATGCGATTTGACTTACTGTGATCTACGATTCATGACGAAAGTATATAACTGATTAGTTACTGAATTAATTACGTAACATTTTGCACAATGTGAATGTGTATTGCATGAAATTTGTCAGGACATTCACCTTTGCATGTTTGATGCGCCCGCCATTTTTTTCTTATCTGGTTCTTGACGACCCCGCTGATGAGGAGGGGCGCTCGAGTCGGGTCAAAACCAGACCCGAGTCAACGGTTCATGCCGTTCGATTCATGGACCCAAGTGACACTAGTGACTCGAGTCGCACAATCGAACGCAACCCCAAGTGGCGGCGGTTCAGGCTCTACACGGGAAAGATCAATGTCACGCTGGGGATTCAGTCGGCGCATCCTGGGGTTTGCAACGAACATACTTCGGAAAAAATGGCGGCCGCCACGAACGAGACAGTCGCGATTCGAAAGTAAAATACTGACATGGATGATACAATAACGTACCATACCAAAATCACTTTGCGCAGTATTGATAAGGATGCTCGTAAGTAGTTAACAGCGCACAGAATAGCGTGTGGTGATACAAGAAGTTGTGGAAAGCAGTTTTGAGGCGAACACATTGTTGCAACGCTAAACCTGTAGGCAACGCTAAACCTGGGTATATAATCCTATTTTGAATTATGTACACTGCGGCAGGCCATTCATGAGTAAATGTAACGTATGTACATGTATGTACGCAATAAGTTATTGCCCTGCTCATTCTTGGGCATTTGGACATTCTCGGGGATGTCCAGTTTGCCCAGGACAATCTTGGAATATACAAAATATTTACACGAGACCACAACTCGTGTAAAATGCCCTACAATATTTTTATCGGGCCATTTTTAGTTCCCCTAAGCCGAATAGCGGAGCTTTAGCAATGCCATGTTGTCCATCGTCCGGCTGTCCGTCGTCATCAAGTTTTGGTTATCTTTATAGTTTTGGCCAAATCAATCTGAAATGTTTCACAAAAATACCTAAAAATATTTCAAGAGCGAGGTATTTTTTAGTCTTTTGATTTTCGATTTTTCCCGCGTCCATTTTAGACGAAAAACGGTCAATTTTGGGTCAAGTCACTATTCGTTTTGAGCCATTCCCTTCCCCCCAAAAATAATTTTTTTTTTCAGCTTTGTGAAAAATTCCGACTCTTTTCCTTCATAATGGGAACTGCCGCAAGTGTACTCATAGAATGCTTGAAGATAAATCTTAGCTATTGGCACTTTCAAATGGGAACTAATATGTGATGATTTGTGTAATGACCTTGGATTTGACCCACTGAACTTTCGTAGCGGAGCGCTCTAGGACGAGAGAATATTTGTTTTTGAAGTTTTGCAGTTGAGTTGTATGGGGCCCAGATATACATCGGGTGGACGTTGTCACTTGAACATAATTCATTCTGGTTACAGAAAAATGCGCAAATATCTATACTAGTAGTTGGAGCCAAATGAATTGTCATGATTAATTATGCCACAGGAAAGGAATTATATCTGTGGTGGAAATAAAATAATAGTAATGTGTGGCCCTCATCATGACATAATACTTGTAAGCTAAGGCCTACAGGTGCATGAATCAACATTGCCCTGATTAATTTCGGTAAGGCATCTTGCCACCTACACTTCTCATGCTCCTTTTTATTTCGCAAAACATGAGCATAGGGTTGACGTTTTGCTGCCAAAAAGTGGAACAAACCATTTACCACCACTGCATATGTTCACCCCATTCCGCCTGCTCTTTCCCCCAGTTGTATACTGTACATACGGAAGACTAACTCGTTAGTCCGGACTGACTCAATCGGACTTAATGTGGTCCCTTTCCTATGATATAAAGCCACAAATAAAACTTCCGTGGATTAGCGTTGCAACACCAGGTTTAGCGTTGCCCAATCACATCGCTACCGATATTCGGGTAGTTCTACTAATTTTATCATATACTTCATGGTATATCCACTCCAAGTTACATGATGGGTGTTTGGATGACAAATGTATACTATTTTACAACAAATCACTGATGGTTATTTGCCGTGTGAGTGGTGTTTCGATATTGTCGTTGCCTCAATGTTTTCGTCTTGGACCCAGGATGCGCGTACAATATACCCAGGATGTTCGTTGCGTAACCCAGGATGCGTCAACCAAACCCAGGTTTAGCGGACTGGTTCCCCAGCGTGAATGTGCCAGGTGAGAACGCAGCATTTGAAGTAATGGTCTACATCGTCTCAGCTGGTGGCCGGTCTCCAGAACCAGGGGCACAAGCTGACAGTAGACCAATTCTATTTGGTGCAAACACTATTCCACCACCTGACTGTTGAAGGGATCGGGGCCACAGGTGGAGGAGGAAGGGCTTCTCTGAGAACCTCGTCGAGAAGAAGGGACAGAAGGGAGAGTGGGACTTGAGGCATGGTGGTAATCTAGTTTCAGTGCGTTTGTATGACCCCAACCGGCTGAATTCCCGTCGAACTTCAACTACCTTGATGCTGATGTAGTCCAAAGCCGGAACGCCCAGAGAAGACGTGTGGATATTGACGCCACGGCCGTCTTCAGGAATTACGAGAACATGAATGGCGTTAACATTCTGGACCACCGCACAGTCGTCAAAGGCAGGAAATAGAACCTCGTCGAGGTCCTGGTGTGAGTGTGCCAAATAGCCCTTATCTCTCCAGAACCACAACCCCCTACCGCCGGACACCACAAGCAAGACATCACCCATCGCATCATATCGCATTCAATTTTAAGATATAAAGCTGCAGTTGTCTTATTGTCTTCAGTAAATTCCCCTCTCCAATTTGATATACAATATGTCATGATCCGGACCTGACCTAGCTTACCGAATCAACTATATAAACTCGATAACACAAATTTCTTAACATCTCCCAGGGGACTCCGTGCAGCGCACTCATTTCATAAATGCCACGCCGGTGGATGGGTGAAAGACGAATAACCTGGCTAGCACGAAGAAAACAGCCAATCATGTATAATACCCAGATTTTTTTCTGAAAACCTTTTTCAAGAATTTGTAACAGTCCCAATAATATAATTCTTGTTTCTGGAAGTATCAGGACACTCATCCTGAGTCTTAGAATGAGGTGCAATTATTGTATGACAAATGATGCTAACGGCTTAGCTGCCAAGATGAATATGCACAATTCATCAACACGACGAGAGAATGTTCTCCGGCCGCTTGGTAGCAGATGCTATGTACTCCAGCAATCATCAGTCATTTGTTAAATATTTCATTATTTCTGTTGGAAAAACTAAATGCCACATATTCATGAAATACTGAAAAAAAAATTCGTTTAGCTGCACGGCTTTCTTATTCACCTTTTCGCTGTCATCACTTACCTGGATTTTGAACATACACTTAGCAAAACCACTACTAATAATAAAAGGAATAATAATAATAAACTTAAGCCAAAGGCTAGAAAAGATTAAAGGACAATTTATAGTGTTGAGCCACAACTGATTTTTTCTTCACTAAATTTGCTGTTTTGATCGCTACAGGTCAAATTCAATGTCACCACTGAAATCACTATACGTGACTTGCCATTTGAATGTATCAACAATTCAGCTCTTTCTCTTGAAGTATAATAGGAGTTAACTCTGAAATATGATGATATTTTCTCTGTCCAAAATCAGTGGCTGGTGGTGGCTGGAAACAACTCGGGTTTTGATTTTATTGCAAAACATATTGTATTTTACGTTTGTGGTTGGCATCATCAAATTTTTGTTGTATTGATGGTAATAGATTGATACTTACAATCAAAACTCGTCGGAAGAAAAAAAATTGCCGCCACATGCAGATCGATGGTTCGAGTGCAACGAAACTTATACACATAGCAGGGGTACATATGAAAAGGCTTATCCATCAACTTGAGAAAAGGTACTTAACAAATTTCGAGAAAATGGTTGCCAAAATTCCTAAAAATCATCGTTTTTCACAAAAAATGGCTGTTTGAATATTTCAATGTCCTTGAAGGTCAAATTCAAGGTCACCACTGACCTTTTTTGAAAGTTAAAATCAATTTTGAAAACAGCCAAATTTAGCGTTCCCGTTTGTCACGCAAACTTGAAAGTACATCTGCATGTGGAGAGAGTCGGGAATATATAGGAAATATGCACAATTCGACAACAGATAGTAAAAAATTGACGTTGATCGTGCATGAAAACAGTGGATAGAGAATGATCGGCCTGCCTGCCTACGGCTTGCCACAGTATCTACAGTATCTAGTCAAATACCAATAACATCACTAGACTGTGTGTAGAACTCGCCCGCAAGGCAGGCTGCTTTGAGGAAAAAAGGGATGCGAGGTTGACTGACCCGAATTTGAGTCTTGATTTGGCAACCTAATTTAGGCACGTAATACTCATTTTCAGACCCAAATATGTACGATGTTTCATTCTATAGACAAAATAAAGCTACGGCAGAATGAATAAATTTTGTCAATTCTAAAAGTGATTATGCTTTGAAGGTTTTTTTTAGTTGCAATCACTATAAGAGAGTAAACATATTGGTTATCCGATACCCCATGCAAGGAATTGTCGGGCTTCTACCACCTTCACACAACATTACATCGGGCTTTGGTCGGGCTTTGTTTCTATTGCAAAATGTTGTATTTTACGTTTGTTTTTGGCATCACCAAAATCTACTGTATTTGTGGTAATAGATTGATACCTACATTCATACCACTGAGTCGGTGTCACTGCTGGCGGACGTTAAATCTGTCCCCGAGGATACCATCAACTCAGTAGCCTTCTGGCTATTGGTTAGGTACTTATGTACTTGTCATATATCTGTTCCATGGGGTTTGTTTCGGATTTCTGAAAAAATTTCATAGGTTGTTGGGCAGTTGTATACTAATTCCATCAGGTGTACAGTAGAAACAACTACATTCAACACACTGTCTGCCCCTGATGACGTCAGTGTGTCTTTGGATAAACTATTTGGTCGGGCTTTGTTTCTATTGCAAAATGTTGTATTTTACGTTTGTTTTTGGCATCACCAAAATCTACTGTATTTGTGGTAATAGATTGATACCTACATTCATACCACTGAGTCGGTGTCACTGCTGGCAGACGTTAAATCTGTCCCCGAGGATAGCATCAACTCAGTAGCCTTCTGGCTATTGATTAGGTACTTATGTACTTGTCATATATCTGTTCCATGGGGTTTGTTTCGGATTTCTAAAAAAAATTCATAGGTTGTTGGGCAGTTGTATACTAATTCCATCAGGTGTACAGTAGAAACAACTACATTTAACACACTGTCTGCCCCTGATGACGCCAGTGTGTCTTTGGATAAACTATTTGGTCGGGCTTTGTTTCTATTGCAAAATGTTGTATTTTACGTTTGTTTTTGGCATCACCAAAATCTACTGTATTTGTGGTAATAGATTGATACCTACATTCATACCACTGAGTCGGTGTCACTGCTGGCGGACGTTAAATCTGTCCCCGAGGATACCATCAACTCAGTAGCCTTCTGGCTATTGATTAGGTACTTATGTACTTGTCATATATCTGTTCCATGGGGTTTGTTTCGGATTTCTAAAAAACTTTCATAGGTTGTTGGGCAGTTGTATACTAATTCCATCAGGTGTACAGTAGAAACAACTACATTTAACACACTGTCTGCCCCTGATTACGCCAGTGTGTCTTTGGATAAACTATTTGGTCGGGCTTTGTTTATATTTCAAAATGTTGTATTTTACGTTTGTTTTTGGCATCACCAAAATCTACTGTATTTGTGGTAATAGATTGATACCTACATTCATACCACTGAGTCGGTGTCACTGCTGGCGGACGTTAAATCTGTCCCCGAGGATACCATCAACTCAGTAGCCTTCTGGCTATTTATTGATTAGGTACTTATGTACTTGTCATATATCTGTTCCATGGGGTTTGTTTCGGATTTCTAAAAAAATTTCATAGGTTGTTGGGCAGTTGTATACTAATTCCATCAGGTGTACAGTAGAAACAACTACATTTAACACCCTGTCTGCCCCTGATGACGCCAGTGTGTCTTTGGATAAACTATTTGGTCGGGCTTTGTTTCTATTGCAAAATGTTGTATTTTATGTTTTTTTTGGCATCACCAAAATCTACTGTATTTGTGGTAATAGATTGATACCTACATTCATACCACTGAGTCGGTGTCACTGCTGGCGGACGTTAAATCTGTCCCCGAGGATACCATCAACTCAGTAGCCTTCTGGCTATTGATTAGGTACTTATGTACTTGTCATATATCTGTTCCATGGGGTTTGTTTCGGATTTCTAAAAAAATTTAATAGGTTGTTGGGCAGTTGTATACTAATTCCATCAGGTGTACAGTAGAAACAACTACATTTAACACACTGTCTGCCCCTGATGACGCCAGTGTGTCTTTGGAAAAACTATTTGGTCGGGCTTTGTTTCTATTGCAAAATGTTGTATTTTACGTTTGTTTTTGGCATCACCAAAATCTACTGTATTTGTGGTAATAGATTGATACCTACATTCAATAGGCTTGTCAAAATGACGATGGCACATTCAGAACCTTCAACCCACCAAGGAAGAACTACTTGTGTAATTTTGTACTGATAATTAAAACGTCAAACCTATCACACCCACGAGTTCTATTACCAGTTTAATTAGCACACTACGCGAGCAGCGTCGTATCCCAAACACATTCAGATATCTGAAGGGCTTCAGCCTTGTGTATTTTTTTCCATCGGGGATGTCGGTCATTGCACCCACGATTCCGACTTCACTATTTTGGTTATTAACGTGAAGAAAACATGTTCCTTAGAATACCAAGAAAATATTTGTTGAGTGGACCAGTCTGTCAACAACGATGATATCGGTGGTCAATCCTTTATCACAATCTTGATATAGCGTAACGTTTATATTTCGGAAGCGTTCTGTTATTGGCTGGAACCATGCGGTATTAGAGAGCACTTATGATAATACTATTCGTGTCTGAAATCGTGAAAAAAAAACTGATGAAATGGTAGTTTCTGGAAGTTTGTAACGCAGAATAGTGATAATCGAAACCATGTCTCCCTCGTTGACATGTGATCTATTTTTAGGAACGAACCTGTGGCGATCGATTAAAATCTTGTTATCGGCTTGCACCAATCTATCAATGTCATCAGCGAGATGTGACGATCTATTCATTGCAGTGTGTCCATGGTTCAAAGTGTTCATCTTACATGATCTAATTTATATTGAAACATGTCTGAGTTTGTGGATTGTTATGGTAATATATCATTGATTTTGCTCAGTGCTACAACTGAGGTGTCGAAGCAGCAGATGAGGTTTGGGTATTATCGTTCAGCAGTACCAACTCCTCATTGTCGGAATTATGATACAACCAAGTTTATAACAATATGGAAGAAGAAGAACAGCATTATAAACCAAAATCAGAAGAGCAGACATTTATCATTGATAGCAAATGTGACCAGCCACAACGAAACGTTTTCAACAGCATGCTGTTATCAATCATGAAATCAATAACACTGTAGAAAAAAATGTCAAATTGTTGTTGTTATTGGAGTGGGAAATAATCGGTTATTAGCCCTAAACTACTATGAACAAATCCGTCAAATGCCATATAATATCAACTAAGTACACACTCAGGGTTCGTGAAATATAACAGAATGGGATGGAATCCTTATCAATGAATGATAGCTTGTCACGCCCTCATATCAAAACCAGTATCCTGTGGTGTCAGATCCGATTCAGTCATGCAAAATGTTGTGAGAGCTTGTGTGATTATAATATTCATTACCCATCTGCCGCCTCAAATCACAGAAACACAAGTTATTAAAATTGTATGTACATTACACGGAAGTGATTTTCATGTCCACTCTACATTCTGGTGAAATTACCATGTTCTCCATATAGCTTATTCAATGTAGGCTGTTCTGAAAAATATATACTCTTCTTGTCTGTTTTTTTTTATCGTGGTAACTACAATACTGCGCCAAATCCAATAACAATAATAAATAACCTTTTCCGAATCCAATATCATGCGATTCCAAACAAGACGCCCACATAGGAAAACTAATTTCAGGGCATTCACTGACTTACTCTATTGATTTACAATCACCAGTTGATACTGTTGCCAAACCGATAGAATCAACAGTTGCAACAGTCATTAGTCAAATATCAGTCATTTAAAAAGGTCTTTTAAAGCAAATGCCTTCGAAAACAGGCAATATTTCTTTAGAACTATATTTCATGTGAAGCAAGTGAATGTAAGTATCAATCAAGTGAAATTATCTGAATGGGAGGTACTTACATCAAATGTTGACTACAACCTGCCCTTCCGGAAATGTTGCTCATTTGAACAGGCAGTTCACGCGTGAATAAAGGAACTGTATCCATCACACGCAGATGTGAACAAAACATAGAAGTGCAAAATGGACTTCCACGCACTTCCACGCACACCTTGGTATATCACTGATTATTTTCTCATAACTACACTATATATGCAGATACAAACTGGAAAATGTACTCGATGTGGACTTTTAAAGCAGCTGACTTCGAATGTATGCAATATTTTCTTCAAAACTAAATCTTAGTGCAACACATCTGATACAACATAATAAAACATGTGCACACTGATTTTGATGATTGTACTCCGTCCGAGTTGTCTTTTCATCCGATTTAACACACATTTTATGCCAGTTTTGTTTATAAACAAACGAAGTATATCCATCAAACTCGAATGTAAACAAATGCCCAAATTAGCCTTAAAATTCCACATTGAGTACATTTCCCAGTTTGTTTCTGTAAAAATGGTGTAGTTATGAGAAAATAATTAGTGATATACCGTTTTGTGTGTGGAATTGTCAGTCCATCTTGCATTTTCAGGCTTTGTTTACAACTGCGTGTGATGGATACAAATCGTTTGTTTATATACAAAACTGGCATAAAATGTGTGTTAAATCAGATGAAAAAAACAACTCGGACGGATTGTAATCGTCAAAATCAATGTGTACATGTTTTATTATCTTGTATTAGATGTGTTGCACTAAGATTTAATTTTGAATAAAATATTGCATACAACAGCTGCTTTAAGGGCAACACGAGCACTTGTTTACATTCGGGTTTGATGGATACACCCCTTTGTTTATATACAAAACTGCCACATAATGTGTGTTATAACGGATGAAAAGACAACACGGATGGACTGTAATCGTCAAAATCAATGTGCAAAACAAATATTGCATACACTCCAAGGCAGTTGCTTTAAATCAGTCACAGATTGATGCTGAAATCATACTGTTTCCGGGAGATACATTTAATAAGATGTATGTGATGGCTGGCTTAACCATAATAACATTTCCTTGTCGCGAGTTGAATTGTGGCGAACCAATTGTTTTGCCACCCGCATTTCGACACCCATTCAAATGATACATATTGAGCATCACGGAATGTCAGTAGCCCAATTAGCATGGTTGAATTGGCTATTGATTTGGAAATTGACTTTGCAATGTGTGTGGTATAAAACAGAAAAAAACAAATAATGTTGTATGTGCAACATAACAAAGCCAGTAGTAAATTCCATGTTTGCATGTAGTTATTTTGTACTTTGGCTGTTTGTATTTAATTCATGTTTACTAAGCCATAAAAAGAATGCATAGATACAATATAAAGATAAAAAAAAATGTTCAGGGAAGAAGATACTATGGTACATTTCTGTCGTCGTAGATGTATGCCAATAAACGGGAAACATTACATGAAAACAAGAAGACTACCCGGTTAACTAATAGGCCTATAATATCGCAAAAATTATTTTTCAAGATATACGGTATTTTACATATTTTAGAAGACTACACAGCCTCCATTGCATGCAGGAGAACATAGGGTTTGTTTAGGCGTAGGCGTAGAAATGATATAATTGTCTGTGTCTGTTACAGTAGGAACAGTTGGCAGTAGAACACTGCGTTAAACACTAGTGTATAAAGTAACACAGCAGTGGGTACACCAGCTGTACAAGTTGCAGATCGGGATTCAAGATCAGTGAGTTATAAAAGCGTGATATTTTTCCTTGCCAGACGTGCAAGGCTCAGTGTCAATACATACAATTTTGTTGATCTCTGTTGACAAATTCCGAACCTGTCAAACTTGATTATCTGCGCTTATTGTGTGAACACCAATGGGTGATACTCCTCTCAAGTGTGGTATTACAATAAAAGTGTTCACCCATCAGGAATTGTCACCGTCATGATCACACATGGTCGTGAATATGCGTTCGAGCTTTGACGTGCGTTTTTTTGCAGCAAAATATATGTGATAATATTAGAATTAACTTGTGTTCAACGTCGTGAATCCCGAAGAAGCAATGAGCATGTGGTGAAATGTTCAAGTTATTCTTCTAGTGGATTTGCAAGTAGAGTTCCTATGTTCAGAAAAAAATCCTATTTACAACACAGACAACGAAATCGACGAGAATGATGGCGTGAAAGATTCGCATGTGTGACCAAATTGTCCTATTGCTATTCATGCGCATGCATCCGGTAATAACTCATGTTTGGTGATGGATTTTATGTCAGAATGAAGACGGGATTAACTTTTTTGTCAGCAGAGAGCAGTCACGATATGTGATGATCAACCCTCGAAGAATTACAGTTCTTTAATGTGTGTAGGCCACATCGTGCTATGAACTGAGCGTCCAACATCGCATAGAAGTTATGCATAGAAAAAAGTAGGCGGGTTCTGACCAAAACAGGTGATGAGCCTGTACAAGTTTGTGTTTTGTAATGCGAATATTGCGTGACACAGTAACAACGGTGATTGATGGTTACAATTCAGACAGGGAACAACAGAAAAGATCCCACTTGTTGCAGACGTGGCAGGAACATGTATTATTATGTACATGCATTATAACACGGATTATAACCTCCAAAGTGTTATATATATAGATATACTCTACTAGTAAACCCAAGTTTATACTATTTGCAATTGAACAGCCATTAACCGGTCTATATGTACATAGATGCCTAAATGACATTACATGTATGTAGTTTGAAATTCGTATTTGATAGTATTTCTTGGCTGATGTTATCACTTGGGTGATACTACATATTTCCAAAAGGAATGTAATCGTATGTATCAATCTCCAGTCCCACGGCCCGAAAACAACCAATGGACAATCTGATATTTATCATGTTGTTTTCAGCCACACTCCATGCATGGTGTCACACAAACCTGTCGTTCGCTGCTTCGACCTGCCATTTTGGCATTTCAATGAATGAAACGGGCAAATAAAAGGTTGTTTTCACATTGTGTGATATCTATTCTCTGCTGCTGGTATGTTATTAGTGTGAATCCCCACACCTTGCCTTGTGTCAAGGCATCAACTTTCAAGAGGTTTTCCAACTTTTGCAGCCGTTTTCTGGCGGCTTTGATCCTCGCACAGAATATAAAACCGGCCTCTGATTGGTCCATATATACATGTAAGGCTGACAAACCTGTCGCCCTAGACGAACATATCCTATGGGTATTAGGGATGACCTTGACCTTAAATATTTCCACTGAGTCGGCATTTTTCATTTTCGTCGATGTCTCGAGACGGTGCATCGTAGTGCGAAACACACCCTGACCCGATTTTTTTGAGTTTACGTTTTGTTTGTTTGTTTGGTATCTCAGTACGGTGTATCATAGAACAAAACGGATGTCATTCATGACAAGCATAGTTATAAATGTTATAGGTTAGTCTAGACACCGAAATGCCTCCAAGGCATCTTCAGGCCTTGACGTCTAGTATGGAAGTTGTAAGTGGCAACTGATGGATATAGACACATCATATCACTGTGGTGATACTGGATGCACTAACGATCGTTGCATCCCGCAATGGCGAACCCACTCGCGGTTCGTTTGAATTTTCTTCATTTTCCCGATAATTACAATTGGGATCGATACACACATACATCTGCTGATTCTAATGCGCACGAAACAACCGTTCGTTGCAAATACATGGCGATTTATATTGGTTTGAGCATGAAAAACTCGTCTGAAAAAAAGCCGAAAGATTCCCTAACGATTGTTTTTGTAAAATCGAAGATTCACTAACGAACATGTGAAGATTCCCTAACGATCTTTTCTTTATTAATTCAAATCTACGTTATTTAAATGTTGAACGTGAAATAAGGTACCAATTGACATGTATTGATGTGTACAGATGATCTTCTAGTACAGATTTCCTATTTTTAATGTGACATTCGCTAATTTATGTCGCATAAATCAACGAATTCACAATGGTGTATGATATGGACCTATTACAATAAACACGTATTAGGCCTATATCGTTAGGGAATCTCACTTTTGTCGTTGGTGAATCTTATCGCTAATTCTTTTCCTCAACATATCTAAACAAAAAAGCGTGATCTGCTTGAAATAACTACGCATGTCTTTGACCAAAACACTAAGCTACCTTCAGAGTATTTATTTATTAGAAATGGACCTATCATTTGATAAAATACGGTTAAAAACCAAACTGGCCGTGTTTACTGTCCGCCATTGCGGGATGCACTAACGATCGTTAGTGCATCCAGTATCACCACAGTGCATATGGTAGTTACGCTTGTTCATGTCAGTACATCAAAGGCTGGAGGTGGAAAATTAATGCTTTTCTTAAGAATGCTTATCAGTCAGGATCCATGCCTTATCAGCAGAATTCTGGTATGTTTTGTTTGGCTTATAACTCTAGAGTTTGGTAATGGATTGCGCTGAAAACTGTTGTGTAGGTTCTATCGACGACTGCAATGCTTGCCCAATGGCCATATTGAAGACCCGGTCGGTATTCATACAGATCCTGAATGTTTTACACCGCCAATCAAATGCAACTTACATAGAAAACTGACAGCGTTTCAGGGTACAGTTTCTTGACTATGGTTAGATTACCTATCATAGAACAATAACCTACTGCCTGTTTTGGGATTTTGCTAAACACTTGATGGGAGTTTGATGGTCAAAATACCATGTTATATATCATCCGCATTGAAAATACACTGGGCAAAAGAAATTGATTGTCAATCGCATTAATGACGTCTATATCCGTTGACATTGTAAACTCAACCGCAAACTACATCAAGAATTCAGCGACTCTAATATATTCTAAGTGCAGTATATAACCAAAATCACAACAACATCTCACTCCTGAGTACAACGTTCTCGACAGCTGAGCATTGACGGTATTTGTCATACGAATAATCCGCTGATCTGTACTTAGCGCTTCACTGACCAGCGGCACAAGACATTTTCGCCAGATCGCAATAGATATACACATTTGCACATCAATTTGACATGATTATCGATGGGATACCTAAAATCCAGGGGTAGGTTATTGATCACGGATATGTGCACTCGGTGCAGTTAAAAAAATACACCATGTAATGCTTCGTGTACGCAACGTAAGTTACATTTGTTCAAGCAACATTCAACTCCATTTATATACCAATTTATCAATGAAATCTTCAATATCTTATTCACATCAGCTTCACAGATAAATACAGAATATATATTCGAAATTTCATGTAAGTATGTTATGAAACGGCCGAGATATGAACCAAAATTTCACGTGGTATGAAACCATTGAAATTTCGTGGATCGTGCCTGATACTCAATCTTAATGTGAAGCTGACATGTTCCAGTGCGTTCTGTCAAAAATAAGCAATTACAATGAATTATGTTCTAGAACTCATTGTACATTCTGTTCATATGAAATGAACTGGACAAATTAATCTGCAAATATTATTGACAACGTAGTGTCTTGATCATGATTTCTGGATATAAATAAATCATTAGACTGAAATATATTACTTCTCGTGCATTCTTATCAATGATGAAACACATTAATGCACATTATGTGCATCAATAAATAACCTCAAAATGAGACTCAATAAATATATAACTAGTTAGAAGAATATGTTCACAACAGAGAATAGATAGCAGCAAACATTGACACATGCCTCCTCCAAACTGATTGCTTAAGGGTAACGAATAGGCTACTGTGTCTGGAGAATTGATAGCCTCAATGGGAAGAGTGTTAGATTTAATTAGTGACCCGTCAGGGTGATGCATTACCAAGATGGCACTGCAGTGAAATAAATCCTTAACCTTTACACGGAGTATTAACACCTGCTGTCTCAAGGTGGCATTTCGATTGTAGAAATAATTTCACTTATCTCAGTACGTCTTCATGACCATAGTCACTAACATAAACAAACATTTGTGTGATACGAACAAAATGAATTGGTCATCAATATAATTATGCACATTGTCCTTTTCTGTGCAAGATAAAAGATAGAATTCAAATCTATAAGCGAAATGACCGAAACACATCCATTCCAGTGACGCGATGAGTCATTGTGTGACTACTAGAGATGCTGCAGCAAATCCTTATTGATTCCAGATATCTAGACTGGGAAATTAATAGTCTACTATCCGACGGGCGGTCATCGTATTGTGAACAATACCATCAACATATAGAAGAAAGTCATGTACAAGTTCTCTACACACGTCTTGCCGCTCCCTGTGCTCTATTCTACTAACGAAATCCCAGCCATCATTACACAATGGGAGAATGCCTTTATTTCAACAAGTAAACAGCATAACACAGTTAGCCCAATGTATACACATGATTTGTCGTTTATATAAACTGATTCAGTCATGAAAATATCGCAGAAGGCAAAGTAAAGGATCAAACGTGTTTTGAATACAATATCGAGAGGTGAGCTCTCACACATATAACATATATCAAAAGTGTGCGGAAATGCGCATATATCATCATATCTGCTGGATCAGAGAATGGACCTATATAATATACATTCTCATGTAAAAATAAGTAGGTTTCCCAAGGTATGAGGAAGTAAGTAAGCTTAGTGCTGGAAGGCATACAGTATAGTTATACGGTATCACAGTCCACAGATGACCTTGGTTACCTCGGTACATATCATAATTACACATTTCTTGTTGGGTTATTATATGGATGTTGCAGTGCGGCATAGTGATTCATATCACAAATTAATGGTGCCAACCAGATGACTGTAGAAATTTGAATGTTACCTACTCTGTTCCACACACTCCTTGAGCGATGAATATAACTCGACCAGAACATACATACATATATGTATGTATTTTCAATATAGGAATTTAAAACGGGAACTGGAATTACGTAAACACATCTGAAAAAGGTCTATTCATGGTTCTACTCTTACGATATCACCAATACTTATTGAACATGTAATGAGTCCCAAATTGTGAGCACAAAAATTACAAAAACAACATAGGCAGAAGATTACCAGAGAAGTGTACAGTGTTAGGCTGTAAAAGTACGGAACGGTCATTTTTCGACAACATGTGCCCAAGGGAAACATTGGTTTCTATATGTCTACAATTGATTCCTATGCTGTAAAGTCGATAAAAGTGAAATATTCGCCAATTTGGGGTCTGACCTTGAAAATTAAGGGAAAGTGTCTAGTTCAATGTCAGGAGACTATTCAGCATTTATCATTCCCATTATGTGCACAATCATTCCTGATATGTGAATGGTGTGCTCTGACCTAGACAATGAAGTCAAAGGTCACATTCGGCTTACATCATTTCCTATATGCACACAATTTATTCCAAAGCTGTAAAGTTGATAAGAAACGAGATATTAACCTTTTTGTCCTGTGACCTTGAAAATTAGGTCAAAGATCAAATTCAAGGTCATGAGAATATTCAGCACGTTTCCTATATGTCCACAATTGTTTCCTACCAAAGGCCCGGTAACCTGAAAATCTACACAAAATTGACAATGTTTCAAGAACAATTAAACGATTATGTAAAAAAAAAAACTGCATCGAACAGAACATGATGAACTAAACTTAATTTTCACCTGAATTACACTTTGAATTACACTGTACAAAGAATATTACAACAATCTGAACAGTGCCCATATAGTCCTATATCCTCTCTTATGCGGATATTGGAAATGAATTCTTCCATAATGTGCAATATTCAATTAGTGATCACAGTGACGAAAACTAGATGCTTGACGAACATCGATGTCTGCTGAAGGTTGTCAGCTATCCTCGGGAGTGCCTCTAGTCATATCCGAGAGGCACTTGTCCATGTACATCTTTTCCCCGAAGTACGTCCAAGCAGGAAGTATGCCACGTTCTTCAGAGCACTTTTTCGACTTGTCAAGGATGAGCAGAACCTGCCGTTTCACCTTTCAGGCACATGAAGACTGAATGTCAACATGTGCACTGATTATATCAAAGCAATATTATTGGGAGCAATTCCAAATACACTATATTATAGTGTGATATTCCGTGCACCCACGCATATGAATGAGTATAACTTGTTAGATGTATTATAATTGTGTATGTTCTTCTGGTATTAATAGTTTGAAGTGTGGGCAAGTTTTGATCGCCCATCACGCGCACTAGTGTGAATATTCTCAACATATTGCATAATATAATATGTTATAACTCAAAACATCAGTAGCCTTTCGACGTGTGATTAGGTACTTATGTACTTGTTATACACATATTGCGTGGGTTTACACACTGTTTGCCCCTGATGTCACTTGTATAACTTTGTCTGTAAATATTCGATCAGGCTTCCAAAATGTTGTATTTAGTTTTATTATTTAAATAGTCATGTTGATAGTAATAGGTTGATACGTCAGGACTGAAGCATGTGACTTTCAGTTTCTCGTGGCTAGTTTGCTCACGCTGATGAATCAGAATATTTTGAAACGACATTGACAGCCCTGAATACCATGGACATTCTTACATACAATTTATTCCAACGGGTGACAACCGTTCATCAAACCATTGAGAACCAGTACTATAATTAGAGTGTGTAAAAATTAGAGCTACACGTGGATATTGGACACGCTTGTACAACACGAGCAGCCCTTCGCTGTTTTATTCATAAGCTTTACTAGTTGGTTATACGAGATGTGGGAAAATCATGAATCTATTTGATGGAACAACCTGTACCGATCAAACTGGGAACCGTGTAATTTGCTTCTTCCAATCTATTAATATCAGCCGCGTGATGTGGCAAATTACTCATTGCTTATATAATCACTGAATCAAAATAATTGAAATCTTCACGAGGAGTTACCAATTATTGCAAACACGAGAATGACCAGTGATAAATGGACAACAGTGTATTACTGGTGATAGACACATATGCGGGAGGAGAGTGTCGCGTTTAATTAGGAGACTGTCAAGAAGACGGATTACATCGTTGGGACTCCAGTAGAAAACCCTCAACGATTACATGGAACGTTAACACGGCCTGTCTCAAGCTGATACTTTAATTAATAGGCGAAAGTCCAGCAATTTGATGATGTTTTACTCGCCGCGCTTAGAGTGGTTGAATGTAACAGTCCAGGACTAAATCATGAATTAATTCATGATATTCCACAGTAGTAGAACTTACGACTTGAATCAGGTTCATAGCAAATCAGGTTCATTCTTATTCAAATCTCAGAAATACATGTGTTTGTTATAGTTTCAATGGTCGCCGAACTACCAAAAAAAATATGCCTCATCAGAATGTGACACTTCATGTGGTTTCCTGTATTGCATTTTTTTATATGAGAGTAAACACGCTGTTTATTCGACAACACAGGCAAGGAAATCAACTATTTAACCAAAGTCGCACTCGATCATCTACTGCCATAATACTTCTCAAATCTTATCACACCCATGCATTCTGATACACACTGGTGTGTATTGTTTCAGGGAGCACAGTTCCTGACTGGCGTCAAATTTGACACATTCCAATTTCTGGAGCAGCTTCATACAATTTTTCTCCACACTTGTCGATCATTCCACCCACGGCACAGACTAAGCATTTCAGTTGTTACCTCATGTTACCTCACATTCAACCATCATAAATGAGGGTTTCGATGTTTAAGTCCATGGTTTATCCCGATCCCACATGTATCACAATGATACGTGGAACCATTCATCATGTTTATTTGGTGAACATCATTGGTTGTGCACACACCATGATATTATTGGAATAAATATGGTAATATTATGAAGATGGCAGAATGTATTTATCTGACTTGTGTGAGAGACTGTACGTTTTAAATGTCACCCTCCATGATATAGAATCTATTTTAGTAATGGCCTCTAGTGATCGATTGAAATCTCATTATTGGCTTCTGCCAATCTATCAAATTCAGCGAGATGTGGCAAATTATTCATTGCAATGTGTGCATGGTTCATAGCATTACATCTTATATGATCTAATTTTATTGACTTATATTGGAGTTATGTAGATTGGTATCGTAACATATAATTGATTTTTCCAATGGTATAACTGAGCGGTCAAAGCGGAAGTTGTGGTTGGGTTCAATGTCAACGATTTCGTACCAATTTACATACCCTAAGTTCCATAACAGGCAAAATATCATCAGGCACAAACAGGAGCACTATTGGCAATAATCTGATCAGCCGCACTGGTACTTACATATAAAGTTTCGATTTGTTACTCTTTTTCAAAATTACCGGAACCTACAAAATCCATGCTGTTGAATCAGTCATTTAATCAAACACAGTTGTCTGACTTTCTATCATTGAACATTGGCACTTGAGAAGAAGGAAATCAGGGTCAGCAACGAGGATAAAAATGCCCGCAAGGCGGCATTAAAATTGTTGAAACAAATCCGCGAAGATCATAGACTATGCAATTAGTGCCAAGGGAGGGGGGGGGGGGGGTGTTTGCTGAACTAATTCCAAACGAAAGCTGATGAAAACGAAACTGCTCGTATTATTGTCTCACAACTGACTGTATCCTCTGTTTATGAATCTAGAAAACAGTACAAAATAGAGGGCACAAGTAACTTGTGCTGCTTGTTCCTTTGTATTCAATAAGGGTTAAAAAGGTTCGAGACGGATTTAATGGAAGTTATCATAACATACCATAAATTAGTAGGGCCAATGTCGTGAGTCAGCAACATTTGCATTCGTGGGAAATTTTTCAATTTCTATTCATGCGCATATATCCGGTGATAAATCAGGTTTTGAGACAGGCCTTCTGTTGGAAAGCAGGTGAACAAAACTGATATTATGTCGAGCAGACATCAGTCACGACATGTGATGATCAAGCTTAGCATTGTTCCTTGACATGTGTACGTCACGTTATGCACCGAGCGTACAAAATTGCATGGAGTGAAACTCTATTTTCATGCATACAAAGTACTCTGACCAATCATGATTGTTACACTGTACATGCAAGGATTGTAATGTGTTTGTGGGTTTATAATGCTAGTATTGTGTGACTTGATAATCATAATGAGTAGTTCATGCAGTAGTTACCATTCATGACACACACACAAGAGGTAGAGATCCATATAAGCCCCCCTCCCCCCTCACCCTGAATCAGCTATTGACTCTATTGTTCAAGTTATTCTTCTCCTGGATTTGCAAGTAGAGTTCCTATGTTCAGAAAAAACCCTATTTACAACACAGACAACGAAATCGACGAGAATGATGGCGTGAAAAATTCTCATGTGTGAGAAAATTTTCCTATTTCTATTCATGCGCATGCATCCGGTAATAACTCATGTTTGGTGATGGATTTTATGTCAGAATGAAGACGGGAATAACTGTTTTGTCAGCAGAGAGCAGTCACGATATGTGATGATAAACCCTCGAAGAATTACAGTTCTTTAATGTGTGTAGGCCACATCGTGCTATGAACTGAGCGTCCAACATCGCATAGAAGCTATGCATAGAAAAAAGTAGGCGGGTTCTGACCAAAACAGGTGATAAGCCTGTACAAGTGTGTGTTTTGTAATGCGAATATTGCGTGACACAATAACAACAGTGATTTATGGTTACAATTCAGACAGGGACCACACAGAGAAGATCCCACTTGTTGCAGATGTGGCAGGAACATTGCTACAATTGCTGTTTGCCTGTATTATTATGTACATGGGTTATAACACGGATTATAACCTCCAAAGTGTTATATATATAGATATACACCTACTAGTAAACGCAAGTTTTTACTATTTGCAATTGGACTGCCATTAACCAGTTTATATGTTCATAGATGCCTAAATGACATTACATGTATGTAGTTTGAAATTCGTATTTGATAGTATTTCTTGGCTGATGCTATCACTTGGCTGATACTACATATTTCCAAAAGGAATGTACGCGTATGTATCAATCTCCAGTCCCACGACCCGAAAACAACCAATGGACAATCTGATATTTATCATGTTGTTTTCAGCCACACTCCATGCATGGTGTCACACAAACCTGTCGTTCGCTGTTTCGACCTGCCATTTTGGCATTTCAATGAATGAAACGGGCAAATAAAATGTTGTTTTCACATTGCGTGATATCTATTCTCTGCTGCTGGTATGTTATTAGTGTGAATCCCCACACCTTGCCTTGTGTCAAGGCATCAACTTTCAACAGGTTTTCCAACTTTTGCAGCCGTTTTCTGGCGGCTTTGATCCTCGCACAGAATATAAAACCGGCCTCTGATTGGTCCATATATACATGTAAGGCTGACAAACCTGTCGCCCTAGACGAACATATCTTATGGGTATTAGGGATGACCTTGACCTTAAATATTTCCACTGAGTCGGCATTTTTCATTTTCGTCGATGTCTCGAGACGGTGCATCGTAGTGCGAAACAGACCCAGCCCGATTTTTTTGAGTTGACATTTTGTTTGTTTGTTTGGTATCTCAGTACGGTGTATCATAGAACAAAACGGATGTCATTCATGACAAGCGTAGTTATAAATGTTATAGGTTAGTCTAGACACCGAAATGCCTCCAAGGCATCTTCAGGACTTGACGTCTAGTATGGACGTTGTAAGTGGCAACTGATGGATATAGACACATCATATCACTGTGGTGATACTGGATGCACTAACGATCGTTAGTGCATCCCGCAATGGCGAACCCACTCGCGGTTCGTTTGAATTTTCTTCATTTTCCCGATAATTACAATTGGGATCGATACACACATACATCTGCTGATTCTTATGCGCACGAAACAACCGTTCGTTGCAAATACATGGCGATTTATATTGGTTTGAGCATGAAAAACTCGTCTCAAAAAAAGCCGAAAGATTCCCTAACGATTGTTTTTGTAAAATCGAAGATTCACTAACGAACATGTGAAGATTCCCTAACGATCTTTTCTTTATTAATTCAAATCTACGTTATTTAAATGTTGAACGTGAAATAAGGTACCAATTGACATGTATTGATGTGTACAGATGATCTTCTAGTACAGATTTCCTAAATGTCGCATAAATCAACGAATTCACAATGGTGTATGATATGGACCTATTACAATATACACGTATTAGGCCTATATCGTTAGGGAATCTCATTTTAATCGTTGGTGAATCTTATCGCTAATTCTTTTCCTCAACATATCTAAACAAAAAAGCGTGATCTGCTTGAAATAACTACGCATGTCTTTGACCAAAACACTAAGCTACCTTCAGAGTATCCATTTATCACAAATGGACCTATCATTTGATAAAATACGGTTAAAAACCAAACTGACCGTGTTTACTGTCCGTCATTGTGGGATGCACTAACGATCGTTAGTGCATCCAGTATCACCACAGTGCATATGGTAGTTACGCTTGTTCATGTCAGTACATCAAAGGCTGGAGGTGGAAAATTAATGATTTTCTTAATGTGAAGCTGACATGTTCCAGTGCGTTCTGTCAAAAATAAGCAATTACAATGAATTATGTTCTAGAACTCATTGTACATTCTGTTCATATGAAATGAACTGGACAAATTAATCTGCAAATATTATTGACAACGTAGTGTCTTGATCATGATTTCTGGATATAAATAAATCATTAGACTGAACTATATTACTTCTCGTGCATTCTTATCAATGATGAAACACATTAATGCACATTATGTGCAGCAATAAATAACCTCAAAATGAGACTCAATAAATATATAACTAGTTAGAAGAATATGTTCACAACAGAGAATAGATAGCAGCAAACATTGACACATGCCTCCTCCAAACTGATTGCTTAAGGGTAACGAATAGGCTACTGTTTCTGGAGAATTGATAGCCTCAATGGGAAGAGTGTTAGATTTAATTAGTGACCCGTCAGGGTGATGCATTACCAAGATGGCACTGCAGTGAAATAAATCCTTAACCTTTACACGGAGTATTAACACCTGCTGTCTCAAGGTGGCATTTCGATTGTAGAAATAATTTCACTTATCTCAGTAAGTCTTCATGGCCATAGTCACTAACATAAACAAACATTTGTGTGATACGAACAAAATGAATTGGTCATCAATATAATTATGCACATTGTCCTTTCTGTGCAAGATAAAAGATAAGACTCAAATCTATAAGCGAAATGACCGAGACACATCCATTCCAGTGACCCGATGTGTGATTGTGTGACTACTAAAGATGCTGCAGCAAATCCTTATTGATTCCAGATGTCTAGACTGGGAAATTAATAGTCTACTATCCGACGGGCGGTCATCCCACCAAACTTGTAGTTTAGTTGCCTGCCTGCGGATTTATAGTATTAGTGCGAACAGGGACAGTAAATTGTGAACAATACCATCAACATATAGAAGAAAGTCATGTACAAGTTCTCTACACACGTCTTGCCGCTCCCTGTGCTCTATTCTACTAACGAAATCGCGGCCATCATTACACAATGGGAGAATGCCTTTATTTCAACAAGTAAACAGCATGACACAGTTAGCCCAATGTATACACATGATTTGTCGTTCATAAAAACTGATTCAATCATGAAAATATCACAGAAGGCAAAGTAAAGGATCAAACGTGTTTTGAATACAATATCGAGCAGTGAGCTCTCACACAAACATATATCAAATTGTGTGCGGAAATGCGCATACATCATCATATCTGCTGAATCAGAGAATGGACCTATATAATATACATTCTCATGTAAAAATAAGTAGGTTTCCCAAGGTAAGAGGAAGTAAGTAAGCTTAGTACTGGAAGGCATACAGTATAATTATATGGTATCACAGTCCCCAGATGACCTTGGTTACCTCGGCACATATCATAATTACACATTTCTCGTTGGGGTATTATATGGATGTTGCAGTGCGGCATAGTGATTCATATCACAAATTAATGGTGCCAACCAGATGACTGTAGAAATTTGAATGTTACCTACTCTGTTCCACACACTCCTTGAGCGATGAATATAACTCGACCAGAACATACATACATATATGTATGTATTTTCAAAATGGGAAGTTAAAACGTGAACTGGAGTTACGTAAACACATCTGGAAAAGGTCTACTCAACGTTCTACTCTTACGACGTCACGAATACTTATTGAACAGGTAATTAGTCCCAAATTGTCAGCACAAAAATTACAAAAATAAAATAGGCCAAAGTTCATCAGAGAAATGTACAGTGTTCGCTGTCGAAGTCCGAAATGGTCAGTTTTCGACAACATGTGCCCAAGGGGATCGTTGTTTTCTATTTGTCTACAATTGATTCCTATGCTGTAAAGTCAATATTAAGGGGATATTAGCCATTTTGTGCTCTGACCTTGAAAATAAGGGAAAATATTAACTTCAAAGTCAGGAGGCTATTCAACATTTATCATTTCCTTTATGTGCACAATGATTCCTAAGCTGTAAATTGTGTGCTCTGACCTTGAAAATGAAATCAAAGGTCACATTCGGCTTACATCATTTTCTATATGCACACAATTTATTCGGAAGCTGTAAAGTCGATAAGAAGCTATATATTAACCTTTTTGTCCCGTGACCTTGAAAATTAGGTCAAAGATCAAATTCAAGATCATGAGAATATTCAGCACATTCCCTATATGTCCACAAATGATTCCTACCAAAGGCCTGGTAACCTGAAAATCTACACAAAATTGACAATGTTTCAAGAACGATTAAACGATTCTGACAAAAAACAGCACGTTAGAGTTTCTTATCGAACAAAACATGACAAACTAAAATTAATTTTCACCTGAGTTACACTCTGAATTACACTATACAAAGAATACTATAGCAATCTGAACAGTGCTCATACAGTTCAATCTTATGCGGATATTGGAAATGAATTCTTTCATATTGTACAATATTCAATTGGTGATCACGGTGACGAAAACTAGATGGTTGACGAACATCAATGTCTGCTGAAGATTGTCGGCTATCCTCGGGAGTGCCTCTAGTCATATCCGAGAGGCACTTGTCCATGTACATCGTTTCCCCGAAGTACGTCCAAGCAGGAAGTATGCCACGTTCTTCAGAGCACTTTTCCGACTTGTCAAGGATGAGCAGAACCTGCCGTTTCACCTTTCAGGCACATGAAGACTGAATGTCAACACGTGCACTGAATATATCAAAGCAATAATATTGGGAGCAATTCCAAATACACTATATTATATTGTGATATTCCGTGCACCCACGCATATGAATGAGTATAACTTGTTAGATGTATTATAATTGTGTATGTTCTTCTGGTACTGATAGTTCGAAGTGTGGGCAAGTTTCGATTCGCCCATCCCGCGCACTAGTGTGAATATTCTCAACATATTGCATAATATAATATGTTATAACTCATAACATCAGTAGTCTTTCGACTTGTGATTATGTACTTGTATACTAATTTCATCTAGCGTACAGTAGAAACACCAACATATCACACACTGTTTGCCCCTGATGTCACTTGTATAACTTTGTCTGTAAATATTCGATCAGACTTCCAAAAATGTTGTATTTAGGTTTGTTATTTAAGTAGTCAAGTTGATAGTAATAGGTTGACACGTCAGGTCTGAAGCATGTGACTTTCAGTTACTCATGGCTAGTTTGCTCACGCTGATCATTCAGAATATTTTGAAACGACATTGACAGCCCTGAATACCATGGATATTCTTACATACAATTTATTCCAACGGGTGACATACGTTCATCAAACCATTGAGAACCAGTACTATAATTAGAAGGTGTAAAAATTAGAGCTACACGTCGATATTGGACACTCTTGTACAACACGAGCAGCCCTTCGCTGTTTTATTCAAAAGCTTCACTAGTTGGTTATACGAGATGTGGGAAAATCATGAATCTATTTGATGGAACAATCTGTACGGATCAAACTGGGAACCCTGTAATTTGCTTCTTCCAATCTATTAATATCAGCCGCGTGATGTGGCAAATAACTCATTGCTTATGTAATCACTGAATCAAAATAATTGAAATCTTCACGAGGAGTTACCAATTATTGCAAACACGAGAATGACGAGTGAAAGATGGACACCAGTGTATTACTGGTGATGGAAACATATGCGGGAGGAGAGTGTCGCGTTTAATTAGGCGGCTGTCAAGAAGACGGATTACATCGTTGGGACTCCAGTAGAAAACCCTCAACGATTACATGGAACGTTAACACGGCCTGTCTCAAGCTGATACTTTAATTGATAGGCGAAAGTCCATCAATTTTATGATGTTTTACTCGCCGCGCTTAGAGTGGTTAAATGTAACAGTCCAGGACTAAATCATGAATTAATTCATGATATTCCACAGTAGTAGAACTTACGACTGGAATCAGGTTCATAGAAAAATCATGTTCATTCTTATTCAAATCTCAGAAATACATGTGTTTGTTATAGTTTCAATGGTCGCCGAACTACTAAAAAATATGCTTCATCAGAATGTGACACTTCATGTGGTTTCCTGTATTGCATTTTCTTATATGAGAGTAAACACATTGTTTATTCGACAACACCGGCAAGGAACCCAACTATTTTATCAAAGTCGCAATCGATCATCTACTCTGCCATAATACTTCTCAAATCTTATCACACCCATGCATTCTGATACACACTGGTGTGTATTATTTCACTGAGCACAGTTCCTGACTGGCGTCAGATTTTCGACACATTCCAATTTCCGGAGCAGCTTCATACAGGTTTTCTCCACACTTGTCGATCATTCCACCCACGGCACAGACTAAGCATTTCAGTTGTTACCTCGTGGAAAGTATAACCCATGGAATACTCATAGAACATTCAACCATCATAAATGAGGGTTTCGATGTTTAAGTTCATGGTATATCCCGATTCTGTATCACAAAAGATACGTGGAACCATTTATTTGGTTAACATCATTTGTTGTGCACACACCATGATATTATTGAAATAAATATGGCAATATTATGAAGATGGTAGGAACGTATTTATCTGCCTTGTGTTAGGGACTGCAAGTTTTAAATGTCACCATCCATGATATAGAATCTATTTTAGTAACGACCTCTAGTGATCGATTGAAATCTCATTATTTGCTTCCGCCAATCTATCAAAGTCATCAGCGAGATGTGGCAAATTATTCATTGCAATGTGTGCATGGTTCAAAGCGTTACATCTTATATGATCTAATTTTATTGACTTCTGTTGGAGATCTCTAGATTGGTATCGTAACATATAATTGATTTTTCCAATGGGATAGCTGAGCGGTCAAAGCGGAAGTTGTGGTTGGGTTCAATGTCAACAATTTCGTACCAATTTACATACCCTTAGTTCCATAACAGGCAAAATGTAGCAGTGTGGAATCTGATGTCTTACCGATGGTCTATCTATCCATTTATTTATTTATTGCTTCGGCATTTGACATCATATGTCCTTAATTTGTTTGACATATGCTCGGGAGTTTTTCGTCGACCTGAGTATTGCTCACGGTCCGTACTTGTTTTTCTCTGGCGTTGAGTGATACCGCTTGCGTCAGGTGGGTTTGGCGCCAACCGTTCATTGTTCAGCTTTCCGTCCGACAGGACAGACACATTTTCGAATGTCACTTTTATGTGGTCAAGCACATGTATCTAACAAGGTATGTTCACTATGTTCTTTTGTGTACTACTATCCGTGTAATACAGTACAATATTATTATAGTTGAATCGTATACCTTGGTCGAATATATTGAATATTCGACAGTATTGACTCTGTTATAATTCCGTCAGCTTTGTCAATTAACTACTATCAACCATATTTTACAGTTGGTGAGCGAACTGCCGCTCCAGTATACTCACTGAACAGAAAACCCCATGTTACTGGGTAATGCATTTATTATTATATTTTGTCGTTACTGTTCAAAGTCATATTTGTATTGTATTTCATGTGAATTCGTATTGAATGTATATCATTGTTTCAGGGTTTCTTTATGTGATTTTAATAAACGATTCGAACTACGGTGCCGATTAAATCTGGTCCAATCACCTAACGGTCACATAATGGCGCAGTCGGCAGGATTTGGTCGGGTCCACGTTCGCCGGGACCTACACGCACGTTCGGGCCAGATGACGCACGTTACACCACCAGCAGTCCGGGTGTTGTGAGCACCCACATCCCACCAGCACAGGTCGAGATGTTTACCCGTCGCCAGGTTAACGCCGTACCCTCGCAGGTCTGCCGCTGACTCTCGTCGGTCCACCGCTGGCGCGTCGCCCACCTGTCAACGCTGACGCTCTAGCCGGCCAGCCGTCAGTCGGTAGCTTCGCTGTTCACGGGAGATTCTTCACATCGCTTGCACGGTACTGTTCTCGGTGACATGCTCCAGTGAATATCAATTGGAGACATTCTGAACTCGTATACAACGTAATGTCTAATCTATACTGAGTTACACCAGTGACTTGCTCACTATTGAACTGTCCACTGCTAATTTACGGACAACTTTTATACTGGTGTGGACAATATCATATACATACATTTATCAATACCGTATTTTTGACATCTGTTACACAATTTTACAGTGTGTGCATACGCTTTGCTGCATTTTGAATTATTGTGTGTGTCGGTACTTTTCATTACTGCTCACATACTGGCATCATTGCATTTTACATATATTTGAATACATGTGGTGTTATTTGTGTGTGTATTGTGGTAAACGTTGATTTGGTTTTGTTTGCCTAATACCCAGTTTTCATGAACACTTGTCCTTGATGAAGGTCGTTGTACTTTGACTTGAAAGTTGAAGTTATCTGGTTACACATATACTTTATTTCTACAAATTAGATAAATAATTATCTAATTATTTGTAGGGTCACTTGTTCTCTAGTTTCTCAGTACAGTTAGATGTAACTGTTGTTATAAAAAAAACTTTTTTTTCCAAATTTTATATAAACATGTAACACTAATTTGGTAGATGTAATGTAATATAGTAATTATATTGGTATAAGTATACGTATATTGGTTCATTATTAGTTATAATTAGTTTAAATCATAATTTAAAAAAAAATATATAAATATAAATTTATAAAAAAAAAAAAAATAATTAAAATATTTTGAAAGTTGTACAAATACCTTTGGCTCCAAATCCCGTCCTATTTATTTAATTATATCTGTAATATTTCTCAGCACTTTGTCACACCAATACGGACATTGAACTCGGACCATTTGTATATTTGGTTGGGTTTAACACTGCTGATATTTTCCTTACATTGTGAGATACGTTTCTCATTTTGTACTTTGATTTTTGTTCTGGGTTGTTCACCTGGCTTAGAACTTTGATCTTCATCTGGATCTAGCTTTGTTGTTTGTATTCTAGATTTGGTTTTCCTTGATTAGGTTTCCAACTTAGTCTGCTTCTGGATTCCATTCTGGATATATTTTTCGATTCGATTTGGTTTGTGATGTGTCTTTCCTGTGAATTTTGATTCAGGTTGACTTCACAATCATTTCCGGATCAGTTGTAGATATTATCATTCGTGTTCGACTTTTTTGACTTTCATCTGAATTTTGTCGTTTCATTGTTTTACGTATTGGAACTTGGAATCATACTTGTATTTTGTATTTGAATAATACTAGTTGTTCTGGATTCCATTCAATATGGCGGAATTTTCACAGGAGGAAATTGACTCTATGTTGGAAAGTTTCAAGGCGCTGGGTGTTAAACCAAAAGCTGATACACCACAAGATCTCCAGCAATGGATGTTGCAGTTTGCTAAAGATAAACAGACACAGCCGGAGGCTGGCGCTCAGACAAATGTACATGAATCTAAACCACTCTATGCTCATTTGCCGAAGCTGGTTACTTTTGCTGGTGTTACAGGGAAATCCGATGCGATCCCATTTGACTTGTGGAAGTATGATGTGAACTGTTTGCTTGAGGAACATATTCATTCTCGAGAGTCCATTCGTCAAGCTATGCGGAACTCTCTTAGAGGTGAAGCAGCTCGGATTGTGATGCGTCTTGGACCTAAAGCTTCCTTGGAGGAAATTTTGCATAAACTTGAGTGTGTTTATGGCATAGTTGAGGAGAGTGAAGATCTCTTATCCGAATTCTTTGCTGCTAAGCAACGTCCTGGTGAAGATGTCTCTTCATGGGGTTGCCGGTTGGAGGACATTCTGGCTAAAGTTTCTGAAAAGGAAACGATGGATCCTAAATTAAGGAATAGTAGGCTTAGATCACGATTCTGGATCGGTCTCAACGATGACCTCAAATGCAACTCTAGGCATAAATATGATACCATCCAGGAGTTTGATGAACTTCGGATACAAATACGTGCAATTGAGCATGAGTTGAAAGTATCAAAAGGCTCCAGTAATGTCACACAAGTTAAGTCTGCTCAAGATACAGATCTGTCAAAGGCTATTTCAAATTTAGCTGAGCAGGTTGCTACTCTGCAGAAAGAGGTGAAATCTCTCAAAGGAAACAGGTCTCATTCGGACTCAGATTCTAGTGAACAACGGAAACAAAAGTATTCCGGGTCATCTCCAGGTGGAATTCGGTGTTGGAGATGTAGGCACAAAGGTCACTCAAAGGCAAAGTGTGTTGCCAAGCGTGATGTGGATGGAAATCTTCTGGATCCTTTAAACTAGGGAGTGCCGCTGCTGCAGGGCAAGCAGTGAAGCACAAAGCTAATAGCCCTAAACAGTTAGTTGGATCATGTAGTGAAGCTTCTGTTAGTATCAATGGTGTTCCATGTACAGCACTACTGGATACGGGATCTACGGTATCTACAGTCAGTCAACAGTTCTATGAAAATCATATGAAGGACACTCCACTTCAGCCGTTGGGATGCATGTTGACTATTGAATGTGCTGATGGCAACAGCTTACCTTACCTTGGCTTTGTGGAGGCTAGTCTGGCTATGGGTAAATTCGCGGACATGGATGTTATTCCGATTCTTCTTCTGGTTGTTCCTACAACTAAGTTCAGTTCTGGTGTTCCCTTGCTGTTGGGCACTAATGTTTTGCGCTCGTTGTTCCAGCATTACCAGTCTGAGTATGGTGATCAGTTTTCTATGAAGGCTGATCTGTGTTCGTCTTTGTCCTTGGCTTTGCGTTGTTTGTCCAAGTCGGACAAGGCTGTTTCCCGGTCCAAAGGTCGTGTGGCATTGGTCAAATGTGCTAGTTCCCGTCCTGTTGTAATTCCTAAGAACTCTTCTCAGATAGTCTTGGGTAGGATTTCCAAACGTCTGCCCTGTCCACCTTGTCATGTTATGATACATACCACGGATAGGAAGGAGTTGCAGGATGGAGTTGAACTCACACCACACGTTATGCCAATGGATTCCAAGTTGGATACTATTCAGGTGGAATTTATCAACCTCAGTCCCACGCCACGCAACCTAGTAGCATTTTGTGTGAATTGCAACAGGTGACTGTGGAGGATTCTGAACAGGCTTCTGTTAACGCACTTGTAAATGCGTCACTTGATGATGTGGAAAATTCTGAATTTCTGGATCAGTTCAAACTGTCAGATTGTGACTTATCCTTGGACCAAGTGGAGGACTTCCGGAAACTGTTGCTTAAGTATCAGAATTTGTTTTCAAAGGACGATTTTGATATTGGGAGAACATCCTTGGTGAAGCACAGGATTGAGTTGACGGATAATACACCCTTTCGTCAGAGGCATAGACGTATACCTCCTTCCATGTATCTAGAAGTTAAAGATCATCTTAAACATCTCTTTGAAACAGGTGTAATCCGGGAATCTGAAAGTCCATGGGCTTCAGCCGTGGTTCTAGTTCGGAAGAAAAACGGAAAATTGCGCTTTTGTATTGACTACAGGCAGTTGAATCAGAGAACTGTACGTGATTCGTATGCTCTACCTAGGATTGAGGAGTCGCTTGATTATCTCAGTGGAGCTAAGTATTTCTGCTGTCTCGACCTCAGGAGTGGTTATTATCAAGTTGAAATGGAAGAGGCTGACAAGCCTAAAACTGCATTTACTGTAGGTCATTTAGGATTTTACGAGTTTGAAAGGATGCCTTTCGGCCTAAAGAATGCTCCCGCTTCATTCCAGAGACTTATGGAGAAGTGTATGGGCGATTTAAATCTTAAGGAGTGTCTAGTTTTCCTGGATGATTTGATTGTTCATGGGAGTAGCTTTGAGCAAGTGATTGAACGTCTGGATCATGTCATGTTACGTTTACAGGAGAATGGATTGATGCTAAACCCCACTAAGTGTCGTTTCTTTGAGAAAAAGGTTACTTACCTCGGACATGTCGTTTCTGAGCATGGCATTGAAACGGATCCTGAAAAATTGGCAAAGATTTCTAGGTGGAATTCTCCAACCAATGTCTCGGAGCTTCGAGAGTTCCTTGGTTTTATTGGTTATTATAGGAAGTTTGTCAAGGATTTTGCTAAGATTGCGAAACCATTGAATGACTTACTGTCTGGATCACCCTGTAAAAAGAAATCTCGTTCTAAGTCTTTGTCAGATAAGCAGGAATCTCGTCCATGGAAATGGGAGGAACTGGAGGAAACTGCATTTCAGAATTTGAAATCTTGTTTACTTTCTCCACCAATTCTAGCTTATGCTGATTTTAAGTTGCCGTTCATATTGCATACGGATGCTTCTAGTAACGGACTTGGAGCTGTTCTCTGTCAGGAACAGGGTGGACTGGAACGTGTAATTGCTTATGCTAGTAGAGGACTGTCAAAATCGGAAAAGAACTATCCTGCAAATAAATTGGAGTTTTTGGCTCTTAAGTGGGCGATAACGGACAAATTTTCAGATTATTTGTATGGAAACGTGTTTGAGGTTATGACCGACAATAATCCTCTGACATACGTATTGACAACGGCTAAACTTGATGCCACTGGGCACAGGTGGTTAGCAGCTCTTGGATCATATAACTTTACTGTCAAATACAGACCTGGAAAGGCGAATGTTGATGCCGACATTTTGTCGAGACGTCCCCAGTCAGACAATACAGAGGAAAATACCAGTATCAGTATCAAGGAGATTTCTCGTGCTTCCGTGATGGCTATTTGCAATTTGTCTGTGACTTGTCCTTTTGTGGAATCACTGTGTTTGTCTTCTACCGTCTTGGATAGTGAGGAAACCTGTCAGGAATTCCTGGATATGACTGTCCCGGATTGGCGTAAATCACAGCGTGATGATCCTAATATTGGACCATTTGTTATGGCTGTCACGAATAAGGTTAAACCAGCAATGGATAAATTACCTGATACTCTGGAGTGTAAACTATTGTTGAAGGAGTTTGACAAGTTGCATATCCGCCGTGGTATTCTGTACAGAGTCACCAAACAGGATAATGTGGAGCAATGGTCACTCATTTTGCCTAAGGAGTACAGAGAACTCGCTCTAAAGAGTCTGCATGATGATGTTGGTCACATGGGCAGGGATCGAACTCTCCAGCTACTGAGGGACAGATTTTTCTGGCCAAAGATGGCGAAAGATGTGGAGGATAAAATTAAGAATTGTCCCCGTTGCATCCGTAGAAAGTCTCCGACTAACAGTCGTGCACCGCTGGTAAATATTGTCACATATCAGCCACTGGAAATGATTTGTATCGATTATTTGACGTTGGAACCATCCAAAGGAGGATTTCAGTATTTACTTGTTATTACTGATCATTTTACTCGGTACGCACAGGCTATTCCTACCAAAAACATGTCTGCTAGAACAACTGCTGAGGCATTGTTTAATTCATTCATTGTTCATTATGGATTCCCTGCTCGTATTCATTCGGATCAGGGAGCCAATTTTGAAAGCAAACTGATCAAGGAATTGTGTGATTTAGCTGGAATTAAGAAATCACGGACCACACCGTATAACCCTCGTGGAAACGGAATGTGTGAACGATTTAACAGAACACTACTCGGTATGCTTGGCACACTTGAACTGGATCAGAAAAGGGATTGGAAACGTTATGTTGGGCCTCTAGTACATGCATATAATGCTAGTCGGCATGACTCTACTTGTCAGTCACCATACTATCTTATGTTCGGTCGACAACCAAGACTCCCTATTGATGTCATTTTGAATATTGACAATGATTCGGTCCAAGCTACTCACTCAGACTATGTGTTGGATCTCCGTGCAAAGCTTCAGGGTGCATATAGATTAGCTTCTGCTGAATCCGCTAAGTCACAAGCACGTCAAAAGAAGAATTATGACTTGAAAGCAAGGAGCAGTGTGTTGGACATAGGTGACAGAGTTCTAGTGAAAACTCTTGCATTTGATGGTCGTCACAAACTTGCAGATAAATGGGAGGACAATGTGTATGTTGTCGTTAATCAGCCTGATTCTAAGCTACCTGTTTATGAGCTGAAACAGGAAAGTGGAAAAGGAAAGATCCGTACTATGCATAGGAATCATTTACTTCCTATCGGAGTGATTCCTACGGAAAATGAACTTGGTGGTCACGTTCAGGACGATGCGCCTGATGCACCTGACGTTCTTGAACCTGATGTAAATGAATCTACTGTGGATGGAGATATGAATGAAGATGAAAGTGTTTTGGTTGTGTTGCGGGATGATCTCACTCTTCCAAAGGAGGGGGAGGAAGGTGATGTTGGTGTTACTGCACAGAATGAGGAAAAAGGTGATGGTACAGTTGTATCGGATGATAAGGAGGAGAATGTACAGAGTGATGTAGAGGAGGATGGAAGGGATGTTGAGAATGGTGGTAGTGAAAGTGATGAGATAAACGTTGAGCCAGCTCCGGTTCCGGATGAACCTAAACAAAGACCCATACGGGAAAGACGCCCACCGGAATTTTGGAGATATGGTGACTTTGTGTCTCGTCAAGCACAACAGGTGGATGAGGTTTCAGAACCGGATTGGATGAGGAAAGCTCAGTTTTTGTCTTCGTTGGGTCAGTCGTACTCCACTATGCCCAGTAGTATTCAGCAGGCTATTCTCAAGGTTGTCATGGATACTTGATTTTGTCGATCTGTATTTCTGGTCTATTGTTGTCCTTTTTGATATTTTATTTATTGGCCCTTCTATTATACGTTGATTCGTTTTGACAAATGACGGGACGTCATTTCCTATGGGAGGAAGTGTGTAGCAGTGTGGAATCTGATGTCTTACCGATGGTCTATCTATCCATTTATTTATTTATTGCTTCGGCATTTGACATCATATGTCCTTAATTTGTTTGACATATGCTCGGGAGTTTTTCGTCGACCTGAGTATTGCTCACGGTCCGTACTTGTTTTTCTCTGGCGTTGAGTGATACCGCTTGCGTCAGGTGGGTTTGGCGCCAACCGTTCATTGTTCAGCTTTCCGTCCGACAGGACAGACACATTTTCGAATGTCACTTTTATGTGGTCAAGCACATGTATCTAACAAGGTATGTTCACTATGTTCTTTTGTGTACTACTATCCGTGTAATACAGTACAATATTATTATAGTTGAATCGTATACCTTGGTCGAATATATTGAATATTCGACAGTATTGACTCTGTTATAATTCCGTCAGCTTTGTCAATTAACTACTATCAACCATATTTTACAGTTGGTGAGCGAACTGCCGCTCCAGTATACTCACTGAACAGAAAACCCCATGTTACTGGGTAATGCATTTATTATTATATTTTGTCGTTACTGTTCAAAGTCATATTTGTATTGTATTTCATGTGAATTCGTATTGAATGTATATCATTGTTTCAGGGTTTCTTTATGTGATTTTAATAAACGATTCGAACTACGGTGCCGATTAAATCTGGTCCAATCACCTAACGGTCACATAAATATCTTCAGTCATAAAACATTAGCACCATTGGCAATAATCTGATCAACCACACTGGTACTTACATATAAAGTCTCGAATTGTTACTCTTTTTCAAAATTGACGGAACCTACAAAATCCATGCTGTTGAATCAGTCATTTAATCAAACACAGTTATCTGACTTTCTATCATTGAACATTGGCACTTGAGAAGAAGGAAATCAAGATCAGCATCGGGGATTAACATTCCCCGCAAAGTGGCAATGAAATTGTTTGAACAAATCCGCGAAGGTCATAGATTATGCAATTAGTGCCAATGTGCTCGGGGGGGGGGGGGGACTAATATGTGAACGAACATAAACCAATAATCACTTTATGTCGAGTTTTAAACTCACATTATCATGTGATGTTCGTTTTTACAAATTTCAAAACACCAGTTAAAACTGTTTTGAAACAGTCATTCACCAGTTCCAACTATTCGTTGTACCGGTGAAACATGTGACTGGCAAGTTGTCATAAATATGCCTTGGTCACTTCTGAAATTGTACAAGTATATTACCCGTCAAGTACGGACATATGAAAACATATTCGAATGCTGAACTTATTCCAAACGAATGCTGACGAAACGAAACTGCTCATATTATTGTTTCTCACATGTCAACTGACTGTATCCTCTGTTTACGAATCTGGAGAACAGTACAACATAGGGGGCCCAAGTAACTTGTGCTGCTTGTTCCTTTGTATTCAAAAGGGGTTCAAAAGGTTGGAGACGGATTTAATGGACGTTATAAATTACTCGAGCCAATGTCGTGAGTCAGCAACATTTGCATTTGTGGGAAAATTTCCCAATTTCTATTCATGCGCATGTATCTGATGTTTTGCATCAATCACGTTTCGAGACGGGCCTTCTGTTGGAAAGCAGGTGAAAATGACTGTTAGTATGTTGAACAGACACCAGTCACGACATGTGATGATCAAGCTTAGCATTTTATGTTAGAATTACATTTCCTTGACACGTGTACATCGAGTTATGCACCGAGCGTACAACATTGCATGCAGTCAAACTTTCATGCATACAAAGCACTCTTGATCAAAATATGATCGTTACATTGTACAAGCGAGGATTGTAATGTGTTGTTGGGTTTGTAATGATAATAAGGTGTGACCTGGTAATCATAGTCAGTATTACCATGCAGTAGTTACACTATCAGTCATGACACAAGTACATGTTTTATTCGCTTGATGTTATATGTGATTATGCATACATTATACATCGAAATGAACTCTGAAGCATAAAATATATAATTATATCCTGACTCCTTGGTGATATATACATTGGAGCATTTAACAGCTGATATCATGAATCAGTATATGTACCTACGTGTGACTGTACGACTTGATCACATGTGTTTCTCCGTATCCAGTCGTATTTTTCACTGGCTGATTACATGTTTTTACGGCAATATGTGTACACAAGATTACTCACAACACTGGCCTGTTGTTTGGTGCTGTAGATACACAGTGCTATATTCAAGAGCTATTCGTTTTGTTTGCAATAGTTGTTTTTTGTCAAAATCACCCACATAGTAATTCGAACGTAGTTTTACATTTTATACTGTGCCACAACAGTTCCGTATATTGAAAATTGTGGTGTGGAATCGGTGTGACATTATGGTAAATACTGTGGAACCTAATTATTAGCATATCAATCTAATCGCCTAATATGGGTTCACTTGAGTTGGCGTTTGGAAGTGGAAGGCGGGAAGGGGCGATGCATGAATATCAGTCTCTATCAGAGTGCATGGTAAGTGTTATTGTGGAATTGAAACGTCATGTGCATTCGCAGGTATTCAATTAGTGAGCATATTCTGGCGTCTCAAGAGTTTATCGGCTTTCCAGAATCCTTCCCTCGATACCTTCCAGTCACTGCCCTCCACTACGCACTTGACCATATTTTAAACCTGACGGTCAATAAATATCACGTTTTCCAGACCATACTTCCGTTATGTAGAGCTCTATACTATTCCCGCTTGGATGACAATTGCACCCGAAGGAAAAGTACCGAAAATGACACTCGACTTGGTATATTGAAGCCACGTCCGACTTTGAATTACGAGTGGTGACTAATTTCGTGTTACCAGTACCAAAGTATAAGATTTTCAAGTCAATCAGAACCAAACATATAAATCCATCGTCGACCTTTGTCCAGAAATACAATTGATGAGGATATAGTTTTATCAGCTGTCAAATTTATTTACACTTTTAGAGATTCGATAACGGACTCTAATTTGAGCGCTCAGAATTCTTCATACGTGTACTTGGTATTGGTTCTTTGCCTGTTCGAACACATTCAACGTACCAGTGAACTACACGGCCCGTGGAAATATGTTGGTTTTCTAGAGTATGCAAAATCGGTTTTCCCACTGAACTTTGCAGTGTACTTCGTTTGAACTTTTATAATGACTCTTCGGTGGGTCAACATAAGGTCACTCGCCAGGTACATTTCCATATCATTCCTCTCACTTAACCGCCTATATGGCCGGCTGGATAGGATTGGTGGTTCTTGAAGCAACGAAGCTTGCAGTGTGGGAGGTCTGGGGTTCGCGCCCTGGGCCGGCACTTAGTGAGTGGGGTTTTTCATCCTGGTTAATTATGATCAAGGTTTTTCCTACTGAACGGTGCTGACCAAATTCCAAATTTGTCACCCAACGTGAAGCTGTAAACTACTACAAGCCTCTGGTTTCCCACAATATACGCAAGTGTTGGTTGCCCACGTTGTAAAAATAAATTCGAATTATTATTATTCCTGGTCTTTATGGGGTCCATATTGTCTTCGATACACATCTCATTTGACGTGAGTGTGTAAATTCAGACATACCAAAACAGACGTCGATAGTTTGACACGAAACCTTCATAAAAAGTCAATAAATTTAATGTAAATATTGGGCGCTTCACACCCAACGATCCGATATCAATGAACGCCTCATGCATTGTGAGTGATTTTTATATCATCCTTGTTTCGATGGATATAACGCATTGGGATGTGCCTCAATATTTTCCGTGGCTACGCCAAATGAAGCCAACGTTATTCGCAAGGACACCATGAGAATTTCTGCATTCATGTAGAGGAGCAAAACATTTGATAAGATTTTATCCCAGTCAAAATATAAATGCTAACATCTGGTAGAAGCTCGTAGATATCCCCTCCAAAAAAGTGTAACTGTTACCAGTGATATACTTATAAAGTAGTGAAGTGCAGCAGTGTAATAGTTGTTGAAGATAGAACTGGAAAAGATATGGACATATTGATTAATTTTATATTTAGTTTGACGAGCTGGATTACACTCTAACCTAACACACTCCCGGTAGAATCGACCTTCATTCCCATTTCTTTGGAGAACCTGCAACGATCAATGGGAATGTGTTCATGTTAATCTATCACAGTCACCACAAAATGTGGAAAATTATTCATTGACTATATATGTAGCTGACGCGGATCATCGCATCCTGCCTGAAATCATCAAATTGTATGAAGTATGTTCAGAAAACAAATGATGCCGGAACGTGAAGTACATTTTGACTCTGTTGTGACAATTTCATCATACTAGTAAATAATTGCTTTTCTAGTATAATTAAAAGTTTCAAAATATTAAATTTTGTAGCATCACTGAAATGGCACCCTTTCCACAAAGGCGACACAAACGATGATACAAGACTACCCCAGGTGGTTCCAAACCGACATTTTTAAGCTGGTGACGAATTGGCTGGTGCTACTGTTGAAGGATTTATAATGTCGCTGGATGGGTGTGCCAGAATAACTTAGTTCAACTGTCAGCGAGATGCATTACTTGCATATTATAAGGGAAAAATTACTCAGCTTCTGCACGGATAATCAACACCTGCTGTCTCATGTTGGCATTTAAATTGTCGAAAAAAAAATCACCAACCTCGTAAAACCTCCATGAATTGTAAAAATTTAGGTGGTAAATCTGCTTACAGGTGGCAGATTGCCACTGGGTCTGAATTTCCAGAGCACTATTTCTTCGTTAGCAAAGTTACTATTTGATCGAACTCCGATTTGTTCCAGTTAATGCGAGTCATTTTAAGAGTGGGGTGTTTCTCAGAGATACATATCACATTGTTGGTGATTCAATTTTATAGTGTTCAAGCGATTCTCATCGTGTGCTGTTATCCAAAAAAAGACGTCACTTGCCCATGGTTATATGTTAAGTGTATATATCTAGCTGATTTCAAAAGGAACATTCACTTTACTGTAGAGTTAAATAATTACCTGGCAGTTTGATTCGTCATATAAGTTTTCTTATCCTTTTTGAAAATCAGAAACACTGTCTATGTGAACGCTTAAATTATCCATTATTGTAAGTAACAACTGAATGCTTGTATTGTCCCGTGAATAACAGAATATGTATCACTGGCCACACATTGTTTTAATTGCTTTGAACCTTACAAACGAATTGTGCGTCGAGAAATATAATTATCACGAGGATCTGTACAAGAGGAATATATGAACCCAGTCGATTCTGAATAAGACATAATGGCCACATTTCCATTCAGAGATTCAATTCCATAATATTCTAACGACAAACTAGAAGCATTCTTAACCCCCAAGATGACATCAATAGTCTCTTTTGTGGTTTATCGTGGCGTTTTATTGGTTGGCATCAGTGTGTCATGAGTTCTGAAGTTGCCCTCGTTATTTCAGATCAGATGTCACCAAAACCATACCAATCAATGACATGAGATTATTTTATTAATAAGATGTTCAACTAATTTTTCACAAACACAATCATGGTTTTGTCTGAGACAGACGATATGGATCGGCCGTCCGAAGAAACCAAAAAGCCGTCCCATTTCTAACAAAATGTTGTGAAGGGATGTAGAAGACCCCTCTGAGAACGACATGTACCCAGGCAGTGACCACACTCAGGACTAAAATTCCAAATTGTGAAGCACTTTGATAATGTGTGTAACGTCGAAAAAGCGCTATATTCATAAGAACCGGTCATTATAATTATTATTGTTATTATTATTATTAGAAGAAGAAGGCGAAGAAGAAAAATACACACAGAAGACAAACAGGCAATCTCCTGCTGACCGAGCAACATACAAGCTGTAAAACAAAACAACTGAGACACATCTATTATACTGAAGCAGTCAGCTACTGTAACTACTAGGTATGGTGCAGCGAATATTGATTTCAACTGTCTGGACTGGGGAATTAATAGTGTATTATCCGCGCCAACGACCACTATCGCGTCACCCCACTGATCTGAGAGGTGGTGTAGTTTTCATTGCCAGTCTGTGGATTTATACAGAGGATTTATGTGCACAGGGATATTGAATTGTGAATAACAATCATATCACTTCGGGCGTATTACAAGTATCCTTTCAATTAAACACGCACATTACTCATACTACACACCCTAAACACCCTAACCATAATACAAAGATTTCGATATCCGAAAATGACATTGTTATCTGAGGTTTTACTACAATATGAGCTTCATCTACAATTGAATTGTCCATTAATCTACACATTGACCTGCATACATTCTATGAGATATAATGGACCACAATGCAGTCATTTTCTACATGGTGTTAACATGTAACACCGGACATGATGTCAAGATGAAATTGTTTATCTGTGAAGGAGTCTATGATGGGATGGAATGATCATCTATCGCATCAACATGCTCAACATTCTAGTGACATTTGCTCAAACATCTCGCGTATACGTGTATAGTTCAGTAGATCGCAAGAGTATATCGAGTTGACGACGATGTGGGATCACATCAAAATATACATGACTTGTATCGCGACCAAGATGCGACATGAAAAATCCCAATAAACAAACATAGCATGCAAGAACCAACTTATTACAACCAGCCCACCAGATTTTGATGATGTCAATAACAAACGCAAAATACAACACGCACGCCCAAAATCAAACAGTTGCAGCCAAAGCCACATTTGCGTGCTCATGATTACACGATGAGTGTGTGTGTCGTATTCTGCACCCAGATATCGTTCTTTATCATCGGATTGTGTATTTCGAGAGCTGTGACGCAACCCCACGATATTTTCTGTATCGTGGGCTTCAGGCGGGTAATACAGAATGACGTTTTGGAGAGTTCCATATAATCCAATGATAAATTCGTTACCATGGACTTCAGACCCCAATACGGCATGATATCTGCCTTCAGTCAGCATATCCCACTCGGCCTACGGCTCCGTGGTATACTAAAGTACGGTGACTTCAGACAGATATCACGCCGTATTGGGGTCCGAAGCCCATGATAACTTATAGTCTCATATAACATATATCGTTGCATATGAATATATATGCTGTGTGTAGCGCACTGCCTAGTTGGCACACTGTCTGCCTGTGATGACGCAAGTGTAGTGTTATGTATGAAAGTTTGGTTGGGTTTTGTTCCTATTAATTATGTTTCTATTCCAAAAGTGTTTGCTATTATGTTTTCATGTTTTTCATCAAACATTTATGCATCATCTTTTTGATCAAGCGTTTGTTGTAAACGGTAATAGGTTGATATATTTCCATTATTTAAGGATGCATAGCTTTTACAGTTGGCTGGACTCATCACAACGTTCTTTGAAACTTTTATTCGTCACGAGATCAACACCACATTGTTGATCCTTCAACAACATGCACATGTCAGTATTTGGGCTACTATATGGAACTTTTTGTCTGATCAGCATAGACGACCGAACCACGCCCACTCACGCTCCGTTCATAAAGGTTGCACATGTTCGTGACGAACCTGCCGCTTGTTACACAATTGAGGTGACAGCCGAGCTAATATAGACATGAACTGGACCAATTTAGCTGACTTTGTATCAGATGCGAAATTTCAGCAGGCAGCATATTATCACCTCCAAGCATATTATCCGTTTGTGTCGAGATGGGGATTGTTCAAGTATTAAATTGCCTATATCTTGAAACAAAATCTCGCATGTGATGTACTCACAAGTGTTAATCCGTTCGTTTATGGTCACATGAAATTGCAGCCGCTAGTAAACTACTTGGATATATAACGTGTCCCATCTTTACATGGCTATAATAAGCGGCGTAAATTACATCGCATAATGCTATGGACACACACAAATATCAATTCGCGACGAACAGTAGGTAAATTAGGCAGGGTATAGAAAATTTAAATTATTGATTCGGTTCCCTGTTAACTGTTTCTTCTATAAGAACTCAGAAATTGTTGGAAGCTATTTGTGGTAATCAAAAGGTAACAAAATGCCAGCGGCCAAAGGACTTCAGCGCAGTGATTAATTATACAGCTGCTGATGAACAGTCGGTTAGAGTGGAAATAAACCCACCGACATTAATCATTTTCATATTGTTCAGCTTCAGTTTTGGAATTATCTTTTAATGGCCTAAACACTACCGATAAAAACTTCCGTCGATCGCATTTTCGAATGAAAATCCCGCAAAGATCAATTGGAACCGTATGACTTGTTCATATCATCAATCATAATCACCCGGTAAATGTGGAAATTAGTCATAGCCTATACGTTAGATTGATATGGTTCAATGCGTCATATCAGAAGTGATCGAATTGTGTTAATATTTCGAAAGGGTGTCTCATTCTGATTCTGACACGAATTAGACTATTTTGTTCACTGCAGAATCATACTGGGCCAATGAATCGGTGATATATGTATGTACACACGAGTATCGGAGTATGCAGTATAATACTCGTGAATTTATTTCAATTTATCGATTATTGTAGATACTTTTTAAAATTTGTTCGCCTGTTCAGGATATTTGACAACGTATCATGCAAAGCACTGATATGTGATTCGACGCGGCTGGTGCAATTTCTGTGTATGAATTCCCAAGAAAACTCGATATGTTCTGAAAGTTCTCGATATGCGTTACATGTACAACATATGATGAAACGATCGACAAGATAAGTGCATTTATGTGGCATTAACTAATGCTTAGTGACAGGCCTCCTGTCGGAATGCAAATGAAAATAGCTGTTTCATGACGAGCGGTCACGATATGTGATGATCAAGCTTACATCCCAAGTGAGAATTACCATTATGTAGCATTTGTACATAAACATTGAACACCACATTGCATAAAGCTATGCATACAAAATACTCGTACATCGTACATCCTGTGAAGGTTGCAATGTGTCTGTTAATGTACGTATCAACCTACTACCACCGATACACTAGATTTTGATGACGACAATGACAAGCATAAAATACAACATGTTGGAATATAAAGAAAGTTCATACTGTGTAAGAACTCATGCTGTCACTACAATTTACCATTTCATGCCCCAGAACATGTCAAAGAATGTAAGTATCAATCTATAACCACCAATGCAACTTGATTTTGATGATGATTATAGCAAACATCACACACAGCATTTCGGAAGAGGAACAAAGTCCGACCCAATAGTTTATCCAAAGTCACACTGGCGTCATCAGGGGTATGGAATAGATACAAGTATATGGCAAGTACATAAATACCTAATCACAAGCCAAAAGGCTACTGAGTTTATGGTGTCCTCGGGAACAGATTTAGAGTCCAGCAGCAGTGACACCGGCTCAGTAGTACGAATGTAAGTATCAACCTATTACCACCAATACAACCGGAGTTCGATAATGCCAATAGCGAGTATTGTGTGACCTAATAATTACAATGATTCATAATTAAACAATTAGAAATTAGTATTCAGTCATTTAATACAGGTAGGCCTCTATTCAATAAATACGTGACACGAAAAGACCACACATGATGTACGCGTGGATTTGATTTCTACACACATGATCTGCTCTGACTTCTGCACACACGTGAGGGGATGTGAATACTAAAACATCAGTCCAAGGGCTAAGAAAGGTCACCGGAGAATTTAAAAATGTTGAGCCACAAATATGGCTGTCAAAGTCCAAAATTGGGTGTTTCCCCTGAAAAAAAAACGTTTTGACCGTTCATGGTCATTGAAGGTCAATTTCATGGTCGCTACTGGAACCTTTATAAATGATTTCACATTCAATATAAAATGATTTCAATATTTAAGATCTATCTTGAAGTGTCTAGGAGTTTACTCCGTATAGCTTCCATTATGAAGGAAAACGTGAGTTAAAGTCAAGAAAAAACATTTAATTATGTTTTTTACATAATAGAAATTTTATGTTGGATGGCTCAAATCGAGTACTTGATTTGGGGCATTTTTTTCTTCGTCGACACTAAACGCCAAACAAAACCAAAAACAATATGGCTGCCACACTCAGACAAGCAATTCAAGGGTTACCAAATATATACACATAACACGGGCACATATGAGGAATCTCATCTGCTTATGCAGTGTGGCAAATGATGTGGCAAATGGTAATAATATTAAACTGATTTGTGTGCACAAATAAATGCAGTCATGTTTTCGTGCCTTAGAACTGCCCTTGTTAGAAGCATGTTGTAATTGCATACCGGTAAAATACGAGGAATATTGTACATCAGGAAAACCACCGATATGGCCTTGCCATGTGAACTGGATTTATATTTGGGTATTCACGGGGGGGGGGGGGGTTGAGGGCGGCTACATCATAATGCTATGATTCCTAACTCATCCGCGAGGGCGGAGCAACCCATCCGAACGAAACTGGGCTGTGTGAGCAGGAAATTTGAGGGCTGTATAAGGCAGCATGCCTTCACAGCAAATGGGATCTTTCATACTGCTGCTTCGGATGCCACACAAACAATTGACGCTAGCAAGGATAGGGAGTGGAAACTTGAACTCAACGAAGCTGGACTGGACCTCGATCTCACCGGATTGCTTCAGGTGGTCTGGTTTGCTGCTAGCTTGTTTGCAGCAGCAGTCAGGGGATATTTTAACGGTTTTGACCATGGAGGGAATGGCTGGGCTCATTCAGCACCTCTTCTAATGAGTTTCAGCTCGGTCTATTTACATTAGTTTTCATGGACTTGTCATTGAGCTTATTACCCGGTGTGTATTTGTATATATCTGTTGCAATAAAGGACCGTATAGCAGTTAGCTGAGTGTCGATTTAGTGCTTTTGCACACTTACTTTATACAAATTATCATGACTAAGCGTGTATGACACACTACCACAACACATACATGTACACGCTTCAGCTCAAATGGTAGCACAGAGAGAGAGAGAGAGGTCTGATGGTCCGGTAGAAACTGGGACATCTGCTCGGCTTGCCGCCGGGACTGTTGGGACCCAACCGGAATACTGGGACATTGGGCGTGTCCCAATTTATACGGTGGTCTAAAACGTGTCAGAATCATCCAAATCGTGTAGAAAACACAAAAGTAGAAAGTCCTCATGCGATCCAGTTTTCATGCGATACTGACTCGACCAAATCAGAGGGTCTGTCTGATAGCGTTACCTGGTGGCAAAGTTACGAACTATCGCGATATTTCAATACTGGGACCGAGTGCGATTTCCACGACACCTAGCGGAGAATGACAAGCGATGCGCAGATGGACGCAGATTTCGAGTCAAAGATAACCTTGAAGGTGAGTTTTTAAATTCACAGTCCTTAAGTTATTGCTACAGTATATGTATATTTTGGGGGCTTCAATGAGCACATAACCCTGGAACCGGACGATAAATGCCTTTCGACAATGCAAAAGCCACTGCCCAAACTCATTCAGACACCTATAGCCAGATACCTTGATACCTTGAAGGATGGGATGAATTGATTCTGTATCATTTGTGTATGCAGTTTCAGAACAATTTCATGCGCTATGTTGATGATAAACCTGCGGATGGAATGGATACCATTTTCTTAGATAATATACAAATATTGGATGTTGAGGAGTCCAATATACAGTTTACGGGATGAAGAAATGTCATATTGGCCGAGGCGTCAGCCGAGGTCAATAGGACATTTCTGATGTAACACGCGTTCTGGTTGGCTGATAAGCACCTGATCGTCCAATATACATTTTTGCCGTCCAATATAGACTTTAGCCGTCAAACATTGAGTTTGTAGGATTGACACGTGGTACAAATCGAGTGTCCTTACAGTGATATTACCACCGACTGAATACTGTATCCCATTATGAATTTACAAATATGGTGCTACTTCAAAGTACACTCGTACACCTAACCTGAATAGTAAACGTTTACTGAATCACCACAATTATTGTTGGTCTTGGAGAAAAAGTTATGGGTTCTTGCATATTAACATTTTGTGCCATACCAATTGTTCTAGATCTAGTCACTGGGAGGACAATTCGATATTTCGTTTCTGAAATTTATATGACCGGGCACGTACCGAAGCAGTCATGTGATTATAATGGAGCAATTGAGTGAACGGAGAGACAGTAGAAATAATCCCCAGATAATATTATATGATTGATTGGAAGTGGTCTTTATTGAAAACATCATAAAACAAATCCAAAGAATCACATTGTATTGTTCGGATGCAAACGTACGTCGATACTACGCATTATTATCCAAGTTTAAGCTGGTATTCTGGCGTAGTTATTTGGAGGAACCAACGACTGTTTTCTACATGTACGACAATGTGCGGAATACCCTAATTATTCTGATCTTACTTTCTACATTCCGATGTAGTGTTTAAACTAGAAATGGACCAATCTGAGTAAAAAACGAGACAATCAGAGATTGCAGACCCTCGCCCTTCAGATTTAGTAACTAAAATTAGGCGATAATTGAGAGTTTTGGTCTTAAGACCATCAGTTGTACGCCATACGATTGGGAAATAAGTTGAAAATTTAATATTGATTAGAACCGGAGTTATAGCCAATTATGTGATTTTCTTTTTTCCGTTGCCATGGCAACCGTTTTTACCCGATTTTTTTACCCAAAATTTGGAAGGGACTGAGCCACAACCATTTTTCTCCAGCCCTAAAAATTTCAAATCGATCGGACCGTTTGCCTTTGAGTTATGAGCGCAGACATTTGCACTGAAACGTCGCTGGCAAAAAATAACCGAAATCGTGACCCTCCATTTTTCGACCTCGGGCGATAATGGAGAGTTTTCGTCCTACGACCATCGGTCGTACACCAAACGATTGGGAAATGGTCAGAGATAAATACAAAAATAGTTGGAAAAATAATATCAAGTAGACCCGGAGTTATAGCCAATTATGTGATTTTCATTTTCCCGTTGCCATGGCAACCGATTTCATTCGATTTTGACAAAATTTGATAGGGATCGAGCTACTACTATGAGGCTTTAGCCCTATAAGTTTCAGATCGATCGGACGGCTTGTCTTCGAGTTATGAGCGCAGACATTTGCACTGAAAAGTCGCTGGCAAACAATAACGAAATCGTGACCCCCCCCCCCCCCCCCATTTTTCGACATCGGGCGATAATAGAGAGTTTTCGTCGTACGACTATCGGCTGTACACCATACGATCGGGAATTGGCCACAGGAAAATACAAAAATAGGTGGAAAAATTAATATCAAGTAGAACCGAACTTAGTGACAATTATGTGATTTTAATTTTCCCGTTGCCATGGCTACCGATTTTATTCGAATTTGACAAAATTTGACAGCAATCGAGCCACTACCATAAGGCTTCATCCCTATAAATTTCAGATTGATCGGACGGCTTGTCTTTGAGTTATGAACGCAGACATTTGCACTGAAAAGTCGCTGGCAAAAAATAACCGAAATCGTGACCCTCCATTTTTCGACCTCGGGCGATAATGGAGAGTTTTCGTCCTACGACCATCGGTCGTACACCAAACGATTGGGAAATGGTCAGAGATAAATACAAAAATAGTTGGAAAAATTAATATCAAGTAGACCCGGAGTTATAGCCAATTATGTGATTTTCATTTTCCCGTTGCCATTGCAACCGATTTCATTCGATTTTGACAAAATTTGATAGGGATTGAGCTACTACTATGAGGCTTTAGCGCTATAAGTTTCAGATCGATCGGACGGCATGTCTTTGAGTTATGAGCGCAGACATTTGCACTGAAAAGTCGCTGGCAAAAAATAACGAAATCGTGACCCCCCATTTTTCGACATCGGGCGAAAATAGAGGGTTTTCGTCTTACGACTATCGGCTGTACACCATACGATCGGGAATTGGCCACAGAAAAATACGAAAATAGGTGGAAAAAATAATATCGAGTAGAACCAGATTAGCCAATTATGTGATTTTCACTTTTTCCGTTGCCATGGCAACCGTTTTTATCCGATTTGTACAAAATTTGAGGAGGACCGAGCCACGGCGATACCGCTTCATTCCCATAAGTTTTAGATCGATCGGACCATTCCTCTTCGAGATATGCGTGCGGACAGACAAACAAACAAACGAGACGACATAGTCGACGCACTTGCCGGAATTCTCAAGGTCAAATATGAACATCAATATCATAGATATACTACGAAAAAAAATCCCATGTACATGATAATTTATCACGAAGGTATACTACATTAGCGCTTTCAGCTCTGAAAACTGGTCGAATTTCTTTTCTTCAGTCAAGTTTTTCTTCAGTGTCCATGTTTGAAGACGTTGCTAAGTTAAAGTACTGCTGGCCATATATTTGTTCCTAAATATGGGCATAATAGTTATGGTTTCGTTGTAGGAATTAGCATAGCATACTAATTAGTACGTATGCCTTGGGGTATGCCTATAGAATGGCTAGAGACAAATCTATAGCGACTGGATGTTGATCGAATCGCTGAAGCCAGGTACAGTGTATTAAGTTGATATTTTTTTTATGTTGCCATGGTAATGTCGATGATATTAAACAAAACTGATTTAAACACGGTAACATCGAAGATTTTCCATACATGTACGCCTGTAGACATACAATGTCAGTTATGTTGAGCTATACGTCCGTAGGCATAGGCATAACACGCGCAGGTTTCGTCTTGCATGCCTAGATCTACTTACAGCTGTAATCATACGGTATCAAGTTCACTTTTTCAAATGCTTGCCTACCTTGTTTTTTTTTTTTGTTTTTTTTGGTTCCCGTATTGTGGTTTTGGCCTGATAGGGATCGTTTGGGATTCTTGTATGCTACCTGTTCACACCATTTAGCACGATTAATTGATCACTTCATTACCGTAAACTAACATAGGCCCTAGCTACTAGTCTAGTATGATCCGTCTGAACAATTTTATAAACTATTATGCTAGTTAATAGGCATATTGTGTAAAATGAAGGATGCTAAAATCTTTCTCGAAAGTGCGAAGCGGTTGATGACCGATGAAGTATTATTGAATTTTGGCCCCAAACACATTCCATAGATTCGGAAGTTATTTGTCGCGTAACATTCCAGTGTCCATTGGAAACCCTACGTTCTTTGTGTCAAAGACAACACTCCCGGGTCTGGGCAAATTCGAGCAAACATTCGCGAATTTTACACAAGCACTAACAGTAAAAAGATTGACACCAGAAGCTGTAATAAAATAAACCTATCGGCTATGTGAATATCTGTTGCTACATTTCGCAGAATGGCCTGGCTGAATCGATCGTGTCCGTAATTTGCCAGAGGTACCGGTGCAGCTAACATGAAGACACGAATCGATCGGATTTGTATTGGTTTCGAACGTGACCATTTCGTCATGCTATAGCGTGCATGTGACTTGTGAGTTGAAAGATTTGTGCGCTACGATAAAACAATAGATATTTACAAATATTTGGTGAACTATTGCACATGTTGATGATAAACAGTGTGGTAAACATTCCTTCCATGTATTCTGATATAGATACATGTATAGTTTAAACAGAAACGAGCTTCTGTTGTGTTAACTTTCTGCTGTTCGCGTGTGTCAGTCAGTCAGTGACACTGTGTGACACTCCTGAGTGTGGCAAGTGGGGAGCACATGTACAATATAGTGGGCAATTCTGTTTCTCTATGATAATAAATGACAATGATGAGTTAACCAGTGGCACAAAATGATAAAATCCGATAAAAAGAACATCTGGTGTGTAATAAAGAAAACTTTTCTATCATAACCAATTGTCATTCCAGATCCTGAGTATGGGAAATTAGTTGGTAATAAAATTGCCCACGTTACTGTACATCCTAGCCGCAAGGGTTTTAGGAGAGTATAGGCCTACACAGGTCCACGAGTTGTGCCCGACCATGGGTCGGGTCAATGTCTGACCCGTGTCAAAGCTTGGCAACCCATACCCGTGAATGCAGCCAAACCTTCATGGATGAAGAAAAAAATGCTTGTTTTTAAATGTGGGTCTAGGGACATGAGTCTGAAAATAACGTTCGTTTCGCTCTACGGTGTACCATTTCTGAGATATCGACGAAAATGAAAAATACTGACTCAGCAAAAAATTTTAAGCAATAAAAAATTCAAACGTCATAGGTCAAAAAAAAGAAGAAGAGAACTTTTTTTGACAGAGCCATGAAGGCATTTCTGTTGAAATGCTGTAATAAATGTAGTACAGAACTTGTTAATTGTATTCGTCGTGTAACTTCTTTCAATGTTTGTTCACTTCCCAGTGTTCTGCTGAACGCTGTGCCTTGCTCATCCTGCTGTTGCGACTGACTTGCTGTTGTGACTCACCCGCTGTTGTGATTCGCCCGCTGTTGTGATTCGCCTGCTGTTACAAATCACCCGCTGGTTTGTGAGTGCGCTGATTTGAATTTAAATCAAATAGGAAAAACAAACATCTCTCTTGATAAAATTGAGATATTTTGAAAGAATCAACTATTCTGACCATGCACAAAAATGTCTTATTATAAATCCGTATATGACAAGTCTTGTATATGCTGAATATTTTGGCGATCTTGAAGTTCAAGACGCTGTCAATGTGTCATTGAGAACTATACTAAATAAGAATGCAGAAATGTGATTGGCATTGTAGATAGAACATTTTTAATTTATGATTATCTGACATATATATATATATTACTTTTTCAGTTAGTGCTAATTACAGATAAATCATGAAAATTTCATTGTTGATGTTTGTTTAGAAATTGATGTAATATGTGTTGCAGTCACATGTTCATATGTTTTTGTTGTGATGCAGGTGGTTCCCAGTTGACTACAGCCCTGTCCAGCTACAGTAGACTACAGTCCTGGGAACAGTCCTCTGCCTTTAGGCCACTGCAGATACCTGTGTAGGTGTTGTACTCATTGATAATAACAGTCTAATAATACTTAATGCTATAATCATGATAATCACAATGTTATAAGATTAAGGGACATTTCAAAGTATTGAAACAAAATTTATATTAGTATGATGAAGACGTATAATCTTAAGTTTTGATGTAAAATGTTACATGTACTGGTAGCTACCTGGATGAAACAGTGAGGAGAAGAAACCGTAAAAGTTGATGGAAACAAACAATAAAATTTGATGCATACAGATGACGCAATTTGTATTCATGTACATGTCCTTGAATTTAGATTCTGTGTTGAAGTACTCCTTCGCTGATGGCTTTTTGTGTTTTGCAGGAAGCTGTTCACAACGCAGGAACCTTGGTGAAGGAGGAAGACTTGTAGTGCACCACGAAAGGGCGACTGTGTTGCTTTGCTGTGGTACTGAAAGTAGACTCTAGACAGTTTTATTTTATGTCTTAAATGACAGTGGATAAATACTATGGATTTTTGGTCACCCTATCTGTGTGTGCCCTGCCTGCAAATACTATTTGTGATTGCTGTGTACTACTGTATAGGCCATCCAAATTGCCACTTGCCAACACATTTTATGTTGGTAAATTATATGTAGTTCATTGTAGTAACTTAAGAGTTGCAGAAACAAAAGAGACATAGAAAACTGATATATATTTGTATTCAATAAATGCCTATGAAGCCATAGGTTTGGAGTGAATGTATGTATATAGGATGTCTTGGCTGGATACCATGATGAACTTTATATGACAATGTGAGGTTAGATATGAAATTTGCTAACTTGAATGTCATTTTCTCTTTCAAAAAGCTGAATTTGTAATGAATGCATTTAATTTTATCCAAAAACATTTTTTGTGCTAAGGGATAAATGTTGTGCTCATACAGATAACAGAGATGAGTAATCATTGAATGCAGTGCTACTGTTTGCTCAGGATTCAAGTTACTGTCTGTCAGCAATCTGTCTGTATAAATTTCTATCTTTAAAGTTTACCATCAAATAGTTCTGAAAATTTGGGGGGAAAATTTGTGAAAATAATTCCACTGTTTTGAGCCATTTCCAACCATGTTTGTATATATATTCTTGTCATTTGGATTTGAAAAAATTAGTCAACTTATGGGAGTTGTATGCAGTAAACTCTTAGAGTATTTCAAGATGAAGCGTAAAGCTACTGCCTTCGAATGTATACAATATTTTTTTTCAAAACTAAATCTTTGTGCAACACATCTAATGCAAGATACCAAAAAGTGTGCTCAATGATTTTGGCCATTACAATTGTCTTGAGTTGTCTTTTCATCTCTTTTAATACACATTTTGTACCGGTTTCGTATATAAACAATCGAAAGTGTATCCATCAAACCCGAATGTAAACAAATGCCCAAATCGCGCTCAAAAATCACATTGATTACATTTTCCAGTTTGTATGTGCATATTTATAGTGTAGTTGTGAGAAAATAATCAGTGATTTACCATGTTGTATGTGATATTGTCATTTTATCTTGCACTTCTATGCTTTGTTTACATCTGCATGTGATGAATACAGTTCTTGTATTTATGCTAGAACCAGCTGTTTAAATGAGCAAAATTTCCCTGAGGACTGGTTATAGTCATTACATTTGATATGAGTATAGCATGTTTAATGTGACATATAGTTTTCAAAAAATATTTACAGGTTTCGAAGGCAGTTGTTTTAAATTATGGCCCGTCCAGAGGAGAAGCTTAAAATATACTGGTAGTCTTGGTAGTATATGTGTGATGCTTTCACTCATGTCACTGGTGACTATGATCTTTACCCATAATTACTTTGAAAGGTGAATATAGCAATTTGGTGAAAACAACTTGTGGCCTAAACAGTATACATGTCTCCAGTAACCTTCCTTAGCTCTTGGGCTAATTTGTCAATAAAAACAAAATCTAATACTGAAGGAAATTCTTGGGAAGAGGTGATGAAACTGTCATTGAATTAGTTTGAAACATTGTGTCATAATCAATTTGTGGTGCCCAGTATTCAAACCATCTACTAGTATTTAATATGTCACATTTATAACAGAGTGAAAATATATTTCTCCTCTATTACAGGTGCTGTTCAAGACGTCAGTCACAGACCCTGAGCAACGTAAGCGTGTTGTTCAGGGGGTTTGTTTGTGTAGCCTGGTGCACACAGACGCCCAACAGCTGCCCCTTTGGTGACTCTCCATGGGGATAACTTCTGAGTGAACTATCAGAAGTGTGCTGGTTACCCAGTCTTGTCTTCCCCGACGAGATCTGTGACCAAAGCTTGCTTTGGGAGCCCTTTGGGCTGAATAACCCTTTCCCGTCAGACGTACTTCGGTACTGAGGGTCTGGGGAGTGGCCACGAGGAGAGCGTAGCGGGCCCAAAAACCTGGAAAACCCTTATGAGACTTTCTGAGAGACTTGATATACACTTGGAATACACTTGGCATATACTGGCTGGCTATAATTCATTTTGCTCACTTCTGGCAATTGAGCTGACATTGATAAAGTGGCTTTCTTGAATGTGCAATCTGTGATTTGACAACCCAAAACTCATACTGTTTTGCTTGCTGATTCGACACAGAATTTATTCAAAATAAAATTACAAGCAAACAGGGATATTGTTGCATTGTCAGATTTGTCATTGCACCAATTGATCAATCAAATTTTAAACACAGGACAAAAATTTGATTGAATATAATACTCGATTAAATTGCATGAATTTATGTATTTGATAACGTACATCAATATAATAGTTATTATATATTACGTTTCCTGTACTACGCTTATAAACTAATCAGGGACTTGGCTTTTGTGTTTGTTGACAGAAGCTCAGACACTGATTTGCCAAATTGAACTTGGTACTGAATTTGTTTTCCAAATCTGCACTTGTGAAGTTTGGGTATAAACCCAGAATTACAGTTTGGCTGGAGCTGTGGCTGCTGTTGGAAGATTTCCTGCTATCGATTGAATACACGACAACCACCATTCTTATAGAATCAGTTTATTGTTTTAGATCGGTGATCTTAGTTATCCATTCTGTATTATTAGGGAATATATTATTTGTGAGTTATTACCTCGTTGGGAAACAATTTTATTAAAAAGTTGAGTACCAGTTGTATTCTCGGTATTTATTGTTATCGAATATTATTAGCTGTTGATTTCAAAATAAAATTCTGTATTCAGCTTTGTCAATAAATATTGTTTCGACATAAAATACCTACCTATACATCCTCACTATATTCATCGTGTTTGGTATCAAATTATTCGTATATTCAGTATTACTATTTTGTGCAGTAAAGTTCTATTATCCAACTAGTGGTTGTTAATCTGTGATTTTGTGAACTGATATTTGCAAATAAAACACTCTGGGTGACTATAGTTTTTTTTTTGTACTGTACCTAACGTTGATCAGTTTTATTGGAACTGAGAAACCCTATACCATAACGCAATATCATAACGTTCCTATTGTATAGTATATTCACAATAAACAGCCCTGTAATCTTTTGAGTGAGTTCTTGAGTTATATATTTGTGCTTGGAGGCAAATATCAACTATATTTGAAGCAACGCTGTAGAGCACACCTATTATTAGTTGAATATTCTTAATTATATTTACTATCTTCAAAAGCTTCTATTGACACGGATAGGAATATTTCGTGAACTTCATTATTGTGCTTGGACCTGAATATTTATCATTTTTGAAGTAACGCTGTAGAGCACGCCTATTTTGGATTGACTATTTTGAATTATATTCACTTTGAAGTATAGAATTGCACCAGAAAACTAGTACAAAACCATAAGGAAAATAGTTGTTTTCTATAACAAATAAATACAAACAAGGAATAAACATTTGTACAGTGAGGATATCTGAGTTTGTGTCCAAGTTTGTATACTTAACTCTGTTGATCCTATCAAGAGGTGTGTTGGAAATAACTAATCCAAAAGTATTAGCTGAGACCACTCATTGTGTATCATACCAGAATATAACAACATCATTAGATACAGAGCTGAATCTTCTACTGAGAAAAAATGCCAAAACGCAAGAGTGAAGCACAGCGGCGGAAAGAAATGAAGGAGAGAATGAGAATAAAGCGAGAACAAGAAACAATAGAACATCATAAAAACAGACTTGAACAAGAACGGAAAAGTAGATTAGAAAAACGGTTGAGTGAAACGCCGAAACAAAAGCGGCAGAGACTTGACAAACAAAATGATATCCAGAGAGATTCACGAGCGAAAGCAACACCAACACAAAAGCGGCAGAGACTTGAGAAGCAAAATGATATCCAGAAAGATTCACGAGAGAAAGAAACACCAACACAAAAGCGGCAGAGACTTGACAAACAAAATGATATCCAGAGAGATTTACGGGAGGAAGAAACACCAAAACAGAAACGGCAGAGACTTGATGAGAAAATCAAACTGCAGAGAAAATCACTCGAAAATGAAACACCAAAACAAAAGCGACAGAGACTTGACAAGCAAATCTATATCCAGAGAGATTTACGAGAGAAAGAAATACCAAAACGAAAGCGGCAGAGACTTGACAAGAAAATCGAAATCCAGAGAAAATCACTCGAAAATGAAACACCAAAACAAAAGCGGCAGAGACTTGACAAGAAAATCGAAATCCAGAGAAAATCACTCGAAAATGAAACACCAAAACAAAAGCGGCAGAGACTTGACAAGAAAATCGAAATTCAGAGAAAGTCACTCGAGAATGAAACACCAAAACAAACGCGACGAAGACTTGACAAGAAAAGTGAAATCCAGAGAAAGTCACTCGAAAATGAAAAACCAGAACTGAAGCGACAAAGACTTGACAAGAAAAAACACACTCAAAAAGTCATGCGTGGTCAACAGAACAGTGAAAATAAATCTGTAATTTCGAATTTTCTCATAAAGGTTAAGGACTCTGCTAACTATATTTGTTGTTCATGCCATCGATTACTATTCAGGATGACGGTTACACGACTAAATGAACAAAAGTATCAGAAAGCTTCCAAATCGCTTTTGAATGAAGTTCTGTCGTTTCGATTGAAGTCTTATGATGGCAATGAATGGATTTGCAGAACATGTGATTTGACGCTGAAAAGGGGAAAGCTACCAGCGCAAGCAAAGGCCAACAATTTATCATTGGTGGAGCAACCGCCTGAATTACGAGATCTCAACCCACTTGAAGTCAGACTTTTGTGCCAGAGAATACCATTTATGAAGATGATCGCTTTACCTAGAGGCAAACAACATGGAATTCACGGGCCAGCTGTGAACGTGCCAGCGAAACTGGATGCAGTGTGTCAGCTCTTGCCAAGGCTGCCATCAGAGTCCCAAATCTTACCCATGAAGCTCAAAAGACAATTGAGGCATTCTAGTCATTACATACATGCACATGTACGACCTGATGTTTTGATGAATGCATTGAGATGGTTAAAACAAAACAATCCTCACTATAGTATGATAAAAATAAATGACAATTGGGCTGAGGACAGTGCAAAAGATGACATTGATCTTTGGCAAGCAATGAATTTGGACACTGAAGTAGCCTGTGAAAAGAATGAGAAAAACACAGATAAGAATGATGGACATATCAAACTGCCTAACACAAATGATGAGGAACCGGTTTCAGCAACATCAGCCATCAACAGTTATGAAGTTGTATCTATGTCTGATATAAAAAAGTCGAGTCGAAATGACTATGAGAAACTAGCCATGCTGGCAAGGCGAAGTAACATGAACATTATCGATGTGCCAGGAGATGGAAATTGTATGTTTTATGCAGTTTGGTATCACCTCGAAAGGATAGGTATAACTGACACAAATCCACGTCTATTGCGAACATATGTTTCTGAGTTCATGCAACAGAATCGAGACAATTATATCGATTTCATAGGGACAAGAATTGCGAGTCAAGATTTGTCAAATGCTGACACTGAACAACCTACTGTAGAGGACATGGTTATCGATGAGATAGGCGATCGAGATTCACAAAGAGAAGTCCAATGGGTCAGGTATCTTAATGAACTAGAGAACGGAAATCTTTGGGGTGACAATATAATACTACAAGCTATCGCTGACATGTACGTTTTGACAGTGAATATACACGCAACCACATCTAACACAATAATAGTTGTGACACCCCAGACTGGAAACAGTAACATGCCTGTGATTGATCTTGGGTTAATTGCACAGTCTCATTATGTGATTTTCGAGCCATGTGTTTCAACTGACAATGGTACAAAATTAAATGACAATATAATTGAAAAATGTGTCTCTAATATGGACAGTGATGAAGATACTGATGAGCTGGCAAGTGAAGATGAACATGCTTTTGAAGAAGCTTCGAAAGTGCGTGGTTTGCCTTATGAATCAAGCATGGTACATGAAGATCCTGAGCTGCTCAACAAACTGATCAGTGTAGCACCAGCAGAAGGCCAGAAACCAATGCCACTTCTGAGTGACCCTAACTTTGAAGAACTCTCGAATCCAGACAAATACCCAGATGGCTCCAATGCAATGACAGCCGAACGCCCCTGTCAACTGACCCCGCGAAGGTACTTTAATCAAAGGATATTAGATGTTGATGGTCGGTTTGGGGCAATTGAGTATATTCTGAGCGCACAATATGCCACAGAAAGTAAGCAAGTCACGAGTGACATCAACCATTATATTTTTAGAAGAGCCAGCGGAAAAGATTATCAAGGAAAACACCTAAATGTTGGGATGGTTAAAACTGTTGAACAAATGAAAGGTTTTGTCAAAGCAGATCATGCATACAAAATGTTGAAAAACGTACGAGGAACACCAGCTTACTTCCAGACTGTTTTTTATGATGTGTTAGCTATGGTTCGTCAGCTTGGAATACCAACATGGTTTTTCACTGTATCTGCAGCTGACATGCAATGGCCGGATGTTATACAAACGATAGCCAGACAATTTGGAACACATTTGAGTGATCAAGATGTCAAAGAGTTGTCCTTTGTACAACGAGCACAATGGTTGAGACGGAACCCAGTTACTGCTGCAAGACAGTTTCAGTACAGATTGGAACTTATGTTCAAAGATGTTCTCAGGTCTAATGCTAAGCCCCTAGGAGAAGTTGTTGACTATGTTATTCGAATTGAATTTCAAGCTCGTGGGTCTCCACATGCACACACTCTTTTGTGGGTGAAAAATGCACCAAAGACAGATACTGATTCTGATGAAGATATTGTGTCATTCATAGACAAGCATATTACCTGTGAAATTCCTGACGATGACACTGACCTGGGGGAGCTTGTGACGAAGTTACAAACGCACACACATTCGTCTTACTGCAAGAAAAAGGGACATTGTAGATTCAACTATCCACGACCACCATGTCCACAAACAATCATAGCAAGAGAACCAGACGACCCAGAAACTGGAAAGTGCAAGAAAGAGAAAGCCGCAGATACTCTGAGGAAAGTGAAGGAGGTCATGTGTGATGAGAGCACACCAAAATATAGTAACCTGGCTGGCATTCTAGAAAAAGCAGAGTTATCTCCAGAAGAGTACCTAGGAGCATTGCATGTGTCACAGAGAGGTACAAATCTAATTTTGAAGAGGTCACCACAGGAAACTTGTGTTAATGCTTACAACTCCACTGTACTGAAAGCTTGGCAGGCAAACATTGATGTACAGTACATCTTTGATGCATATGCTTGTGTTATGTACGTGGCAGCATATATGACAAAAAATGAGAAAGGTATAGGCGAACTCCTAAAACAAGTATGTAAAGAGCATAAAGATCAGGAAATCAAGTCTATGCTACGGCGTGTGGGTTCCACATTCTTGAATAAACGTGAACTCAGTGCACAGGAAGCAGTGTACCGAATATTGTCGATGCCGATGAAAAAATTCAGCAGAGAAGTCTTGTTTGTGAACACTGATAAAAAGAGTGAAAGGGCAGCGGTTTTAAAGCCACAAAAAGAACTTGATGAGCTTGAGGACTCTGATGAGAATATCTTCCAAAGTAATATTATCGAAAGATATTCACTGAGACCAGCTTGCATCGAGAACATGTGCCTTGCAGATTTTGCATGTAATTACAAAGTGACTCGTGTAAATCCAGACGATGCTACGGATGACAGTACTCCTATTGTGTTAGAAGTAGAGGAGCAAGTGGACGATCGAGAACGGCTCCCGAAACATATTCGGTTGAAAAACTCTGCTGGTGTCATGCTAAGGCGAAAACGAGAGGCAGTTATCAGGTTTTATAAGTTCAGTCTCGAAAAAAAACCAAGTGACTTCTATAGGGCGAAACTGATGCTATACCTTCCATGGAGAAACGAAGACACTGATCTGTTGGCAAATTATCCTGATCATGCATCACACTATTTTGCAGTGGAGGAGTCTATCCGTGAAAATGAAAGAAAATTCACAGAGAATTTGGAACTGATAGAGCAGGCTGTGGAGAACAATGAACGATATGGACCACCAGAACATGTATGGGCAGATATTGCACCTGGTGCAGAGCACGAAAATTTGCAAGACGTGAATGAAGGTGTTGATGTAGAGAGAGACATTGACCAGGAAGATCTTGATGACAATGCTGCTATGATAGAACAGGCAGGTGTCCAACATACCTCAGAAATTGTTGCAAGATATCAAGCAGAGTCTGAAAAAGAGACACTTGAAGATGGTGATTATCGCAGAATGGTTCGTGAACTGAATAATAAACAAGCAGAAATTGTGCTTTACAACAGAAAATGGTGTAAAGAAACAGTGATCGCTCTGAGAGAAAACAAGCCTGTTAAACCATATCATATATTCCTAAGTGGACCCGGTGGTGTTGGAAAATCACACGTTATCAAACTTATCCAGTCAGATACCAAGAAACTGTTGCGTGTGTTAAATAAGATAAAGCCATCTGATATCACTGTACTTCTACTTGGGCCGACTGGTGTTTCTGCTTTTCAGATTAGGGGAATGACTATACATTCTGCATTATTGCTCCGAACAAAAAAATATGGATGTGATCAGCTTTCATTTGAGAAACTGAATAGTTTGCGATCAATATTCGAGAATCTTCACTTGATTATCATTGATGAGATATCTATGGTAGGATCAGACATGTTACTGGACATTCACAAAAGACTTGAGAAAATCAAAGGTGAGACAGGAGAATCATTGTTCGGAAATGTATCAGTCCTGGCAGTTGGAGATATGTATCAACTTCCCCCTGTGAAACAGTCTAACGTTTTTCAACCTGTGCGTGACCCAGTCGAGCGACTCAGCGGCAACATATGGAAAGATAATTTCAGTGTGCATGAATTAGATGAGGTGATGCGACAAAAAGATGATAGTACTTTTGCTGAAATGCTTTGTCGTGTTAGAACAGGAAAGCACACTGCAGATGATATAGCGATGTTGGAATCACGTTCAATCACTGACGAAGACTCAACATACCCAAACGATGCATTACACGTCTTTGCATACAACAAAGATGTTGATGACATGAACATAAAAAAACTTAGAGAATTGCAGCCAAATGAAGGAATGCTTTCTTATATTTATGCATCAGATGATAAGACTGACAGTACTGGTCAACTTAATTTAGAAAAGGTGCATACATCTGCAAAACGCTCAGAAACAGCAGGGTTGCACACAGTTCTGATTTTGGCGGAAGGGGCGAGGGTCATGTTGACATACAATGTGGACACTGCAGATGGTCTAGTAAATGGTGTACTCGGAACAGTAGAACGGATTGTAAAACATGCCAATGGAAAAGCACATGTGGTTCTGATCAAGTTTGACAATGACACTGTTGGACGAAATGCTATTGGTTTGAGTCAATGGAAACAAGAATACCCAAACACAGTCCCAATAAAAAGACATGAAGGGAGGTACGAGAAAGGGAATAAGAAAGGTGCTCAAATTGCTAGACGACAGTTTCCTCTCACGTTGGCATGGGCAGTGACTATTCACAAATGTCAAGGTCTCACAGTCGATAAAATAGTCGTCAATATGAAAGGAGCAAAGCGTTTTGGGAAGGGACAAGCATATGTGGCATTCAGTCGCGTGAAGACATTGCAAGGTTTATTCATAGTGAATTTTGAAGCTGCAGGGATAAAAGCCAATGACAAAATCGAAACTGAAATGGAAGAAATGCGTCAAAGCACAATTCCTAAAGACGAGTTGAAGTTGATGAATGTTGAAAGACCTGATTGGAAAACTGTAGGACATCTGAATGTGCGATATTTTCTCAAAAAACTTCCTGATTTACTCAGTGACAGAGTCAGTAATATACTACAACTTGTCGATGTCATGTGTTTCACGGAAACATACTTGACTAAAGAGCACAATGTCAATGTTTTCTGTGAGAAGTATGGTTACAAGGCATTTAGACAAGATATTCCATCTACTGATGCACACGACGGTCTCCATGGCATTATGGTTTGTGGAAGAAATGAACTGCAAGGTACAGATATCACGCCTCGGAACACTGAGGGCATAGAATGCAAAGCGGTAGTGTTTGAAACAATTAAACTGACTATTGTTCTTGTGTACAGAAAACCTTCTTTTCAATTGACAAGTTTCCTGAATAACTTTAGAATTGTATTAATGAAGCTGCCCCTTGAGACACCAGTAGTTGTGCTAGGTGACTTTAATGATGATCTGAATGACAGACAAGAAAGCAAACTAACAGATATGATGACGAAATTAGGATTCAAACAACTTGTGACAAAACCAACTACAGACAGGGGCACATTGATTGATCACATATACTACAACAGGTATAAATTGAATGACGTTTTTGTTGATGTACACGACACCTATTTTTCTGATCATGACACAACATTTCTTTCAATGAAGTTTCAATGAATCCATGCTATATGTATAAAGCTTCCAATAAAAAATTCTACAAAATTTCAAGAAATAGAAATATGCTAGTGGATTTTGATTCTTATGAGCCATAACATTGCAAGCATGGAAAACTGATTTGGAAGCCAATGTTCTAAAGACTTCAAAATATATCTGGAAGTTTTAAGACTACTTTACAGCAATAATCCATTGTTAAAATAAGACAAAACTTCATTTGGAGTGAGGAGCGAAAGATATAATAAATATGACATTTACCATGTTTACACTACCGACGTGCTATTCTCTGGCGTGACATCAAGATCAGGAGAAAAATCTAAATAGCGAGATTACCTTGACGAGACAAGGACTGGATTTCATAGCAACCAGTATGTGAAACACACAAATATATAAATACATTAAGATAAGTTGCAGTTTGTATCTTCCTGTGTACTGATCAATCTTCAAAATAGAACATTTTTCTTATCAACTACCAAAGAATTCCATAAACAGTGGGTGGTCCATTTTACACAGATGAAACGGGCAAGATATACCAGGTTGTGAAAATCCAGCAACATTCCCAATATTTGTGGCCAGCAATCTTTTCGGTATAATATTGTACGTCTACAAATATGCTTGGGTAATGTTGAATACACAAAAATCATACAATAGAGCAAACTAGGGATATACGTGTTGATAAATAAAAAAATGAATCATTTTAGGTGCTGCGGGTGATTGCTTGAATCAATTTTAAACCAAAAAACAGGAGACATTCATTGCTAGATCTATTAACGTAACATAAAATGTGGTAGAGAAAAACTCATTATAAGGGCATCGCAATAATACATCTAATATTAAAATGAAGTGAATTATTATAGGTAATTGACTGGATACAGTGTTTGAGGCCCGAGGTCGTGTCTGGGCCGCAGCTCAGACACGACCGAGGGCCTCAAACACTGTATCCAGTCGAATAACTTATTATTATATGCCACTTCACGGTATGCACACACGTCGGGAGAGATATGATTACAAATGTTGACTTTTATAGCCATTTTAGACTCTGAAAGCAAATAATTTTGTAGACATTTTCATGCACTACAAAATCAAAAACGTCATTTCACCAGCGCATGAATGCGAAATCGTCATAAGACCGTCGGTTGCTGTGCGCGACGCCAGTCAATATGAAGGAGGCCAATACCGCAGTATATCGGACCAATTGCATTCTGTGTAATCCATTGTAGCATTTTCGTAGGCATATAATAATTATAATTACAATACGTTCATGTGCTAATTTAATGAAGTATATTGAGTATATCTCAAATCAAAATGTAATCATCAAAAATGTATCTTTCCATATCCCCCCCCCCCCCGGAGGGGAGGGGGAATAATTTTCCAAAAGTGTATGTTTTGATAATTTCATAAAGTGTATTTTTTAATACACTGACGTTTGTTTCGCTGAAATTTCCGGGGGGGGGGGGGTGTATAATTTGGTATATGAGGATATTTTGTGCTGAGAATGCGATACATCTGTAGATAGTCATACATGCACGTGATATTTTTATTGTATTGATCCCAATGTGTCAAAATGTTTACGAACGTATACTAGTATATCCCAAATGTGATATCTGGTAAATGGAACTTTTATGGCACAATGGTGTACGATGGTCTACTTTATTTTTTTATGGTCAAGTTAAAATGAGATATGTTATTGCATGCTGCCATATGACTATCGTTTTGCCCTGGTTGGTTGTCATTCTCGTTATGCTTAAGTTTATTAATTGTCATGAGTTCAAGAGATTTTCACTGTTTTATTCCTGATTTTATTGATAGCAGTATGTACATGATATTGTATCCAATGAAAATTTTGTGTTTGGGTGTAATGCCTAGATACGTTATGGGCGTCAGGAATAATGCATTGCTGGTAAAAGGTTGAATAATTTATGTATATAGCATATATTTATAGCATACTTTTTTTACCCTGCAGTAATAATACATATCAATTGAGTGTTTATGTCATTCATCGGTAGTCATTTTTTTCGGTGTGTAGATTATCGATTATGTGTATCGTTAAGTATTGTGTGATATCCCAGTTCATTCACTCTTGCTTCATTTTCAGTTCGAAAGTGTTTCACTAAGATTTGAAATTTTAAAACAGAATGTCAAATAATTTTCACTGATGTGTGTTATTTATCTTTTTAAAAAACACCCAGTCCTTCAAAACACGTGTATGGGTTACAATATACAATTGGCTAAATTTAGCACCTGATAACATGGCTTGTCTTTGCTGTTCATATGTGCATACGCATTTTGAGATGCAGCCAAATACGTGACTTTCGATCGAATATACGTGCATGTTGATGTATATAATTGCTCTACCAATTATGGTGTCGCATTTTTTGTCAGGATTGTCAATTGTGTAAATTTTTGTTTTCATAGCTGCTCATATGCAGCTGAGCATTTGTAGTGCACTGACCTTTTTGTTTACACACTAAACTGTTGTCATGAGGTTTAATTTCTCGGATTCATTAAAATGGCACTGACGATCGAATGTTTTATCAGAATTGCCTGTGTAACTTTCTATTTGCATGGCTACTCATATGCAGTTGAGCACTTGTAGGGCACTAACCTTTCTGTTGTCATGAGTTGTGAGAATCTCATATTCATTCCACACATTCAGTGGTAATGATATTGTATACAGTTCTGATATTTGACGGAATGTAGTTCATGACATCGACCTTCCATATCAACATGTCATCGTCATCATCTGCATAATCATTCATCATGCCTCTGGCGTGGCATTAAGTTGCCCGTAAGCAAATAAATGTAACTCCATCATCACCATTAATCATAACTCTAAGTTCCCGTAAAATGATGTTATCTTATCTATATCACCGAAATATAGAAATTAACTTCAGATTATCATTCACAAGGTTGAATGTTATCGCAAAAATAACTGAAAAGGCCTTGTTCTTCATTATACTTTTTAACACACATGCTAAGTGTTACATAGTGAACAACCATTACATCCTAGCTGCCCGTTAATACCATTCACACATTCACATGAATTGTATGATTTTGGAAATAACACTGTCTCATGCGTGCTCCATATATATGTTTATACTTTATACTGAGTTGTTAGTATTGCTTTCGTATGTGAGATGGAATAATGTGAATTCAAGTGTTATTTTTGACCAATGTTAAAATACAACATTGAGCAGTGCATTTGTTTGTAAGGGTTTCGTATCAAGTACAGAACTTTCACGATGTTATACTTGATAATGCACGGGTGTATTGAAGATACTAATGTATCGTTTTTGTGCAAATATGATCCAGATGCTGAATAAAATATAATGGAAGTTCCAGCCTTGTCGTTGATTTTGAGTGAGAATTACACGTATGGGGGTGATGTTTCGTCAAATAGTAATTGGAGTGGATCATATAGATTATAACAGACTTTACATGTCAGCACTTTCAGCATTCTTAAATATACGAATGAACGTATTGCAACGTCCATGTGACGAATTGAAAAATAGTTACACATTCGGAATACACTCTCTAAATCCGTCCAAACAACCTAACAGATGAGGATCAAGGTCCAGGTCTTTTTTAAAATCATCGATCCAATGCGTTCGGGAATGCTATAGTTCACAGCCCTAAGGTGTAAATACAAAATTTATCTGAGAGTATACGTATCTTCATTATTTCATGAGATATAGCATCCTAGTCGGGATTTACTTGAGGATCAGTACATATTGATCTACACGTAGACCGAACACCCGATGGTCTTAGCATCCATATAGCATCCTAGTCGGGATTGACTCGAGGATCAGTACATATTGATCTACACGTAGACCGAACACCCGATGAACTTAGCATCCTGTAAACTGACAGTTCAACATCAGAAATCCAGCGCACGTGAGATCTAGCCATGAAACAAAAACTCTGACGAGGTATCAAATAACTGATTCCGGCAAACCTTTCAAGATCAAGGTCCCAAGTCAAGGTCAGGGTCCTCTATGTCAATTCGACTTGGGTTATCTGTTCCTGGTCAAGATCCGAGGTGAAAGTCAGGGTCACATGAAGTCTGTCTTGAATTTGTCTGGACCTGGTTTGAAATGTATAGGTCGATGAAACACGGGCAACCTCTGATTCGAAGTCACAGTCAAGGTCATGTCAAGTCGGTCTCGAGTTTAATATGTACATGGTTATAAGTCTCTAGGTCTATCTACTTACGTGATTAAACCCTTCCACGCTGTGGACTTGGACTCAACTATCTCAACATGAATAGCTTGAAATATGCAATTTCGCTTCTGATGTGACAGATTTCGTTGCCATAAAAAAACGTTAATTACACCAAAATGGATAATCCGATTGGGCTAATATCGGAGATCGGATTGACCTCGGGTCACAAATATTATGCATTGCCTGACCATCGAGCTATGAATTATACTTGGATTATTTCATCAGAATCGAACAAGAATTGTGGACATTATGGCCTTTTGAATTTTCGAAAATTTGACGTTTTGACGTAAATAAATAAACGTCACATCTGAAAACTAATGGCATAGTAAATATCAGGGGACATTCCATTTGATATACTTCTTGATAGGCTTTAGTCAGTTTGAAAATTTGCCCCTGAAATTTTGCTCATATTCCATTTTCCACCAAGTTCAAAGTCAATAATGAAAGTGACATATATGTCTGATTGCCACACCTCTTCTGAATGATATGGTACAATTTTCACGAGCCTACGACGATTCAAGCAGATGTTATTACCCGAAATCTGTTTTTCTGGGATTTCGATGACCTTGACCTTGACCTTTGACCTTTGTACTTCTATTCGTAGAGGTCAATGCTGTCAATATGCATACCAAGTTTCAAGGGATTCCATACACTATTGACGATGTTGTGGCCTTTTGAAATTTCGGGATTTGACGTTTATGACGTCACTGTGACGTCAGTGGACGTTATAGCGCCAAAATTAAAATATCATTGGAATCAGAGGCTCAAGGCCTTTCCAACGATATACTACTCAATGTGGTGCGCTGAACTTCGTACTTGACCTTGAAATTCACCTTAGGCGAACTTATCGAGGTCAAGGTCAAATGTCAAGGTCAAGTCACAGAAGATAGAACTCGAGTTTATCTAAAATATGCACTTGATTTGAAGACTCTGGGACGATTAGACCCGGAGTTATGGCCACCTATGTGTTTTAGACATTTTGCATGACCTTGACTTCCGTCATTTGTCATCAATTCCATGCTGCAAACATACTGTGAATGGAGTTTTTGAATATGCATGATAAAAGTCTGTTTATATATGTTATATTATCACCGTACAAATTCATAATATCTTCAAATAATGAGTTTCCTTTGAAATTTCACCGATTTGTTGCCACAAAAACGTCCATTACGTCAAAACGGATATATCGATTGAGCTAAAAATTGATAGAGACCATTATAAAAAGAATCCACATCATTTGTATCTGTTAGATCTGCAGTAAATGTTATAACTTTGCACATCTGACACTCAAAAGGCCTGATACTCAGTCTGAAATCACGTTTGACGTCATTATGACGTCAATTGACGTCCGATTCCGAAAATAACAACAGATTTAGAAACTACTCTCAAAGACCTTTCAAACGAGCTACTACTCGATATTTTTGCAAAAGGTCAAGGTCAAGGTCATTTTTTAGGTCAACTTCGGCCTCAGGCGCTTGCAAAGGCTATCGGTCATACGCCTTAGGTGTAAATATAAAAGTTGTTAGGCTAAGTGAGTGCAATACTGTGGATTTACTTTCGTGTCTCTATCTTGCTTACTTCCTGAGATATAATGACCTACATGGTTTCCACTTGCAGGTCAATATTGACCTTGACTTTCGACCTTTGACCTTGAAATTTCTTGGAACGAAAAAACTCGTCCTTGCCTATAAACAAGTGTATCATTAGATTTGTATGCACATTATTGACGCGTTCATCAGCATGTACAGCTTGAAACATGCAATTTCGCTTGTAATGGGACCGATTTCGTTGCCATAGAAACGTCAATTACGTCATAACGGATTGACCGATCGCGCTAAAAATTGATACTGACCATAAGAGACCAGTCCCACATCGTTTCCAAGCATCAGATCGAAAATCGGAGGAGGTGACCTCCAAGGTCAAATATTCGACCTCGGGCGAACTTCTCAAGGTCAAGGTCAAAGGTCAAGGTCAAGGTCGCAGAAGATGGAACTCGAGTATATCTACAATATGAACTTAGTTTGAAGTCTCTAGGACGATTAGAACTGGAGTTATAGGCACTTACGTGTTTTCGACGTTTTGCATGACCTTGACCTTGACCTTTGACCTAGATACACCAAAATAGGACGTTCTCTGCGCGGTATTCTAGAGAATATGTGCACCAAACTTGGAGGAAATCAGATGAGAAATGTGGACGCTAGGCTGTAAACAAACAAACAAACAAACACACAAACCCATCCATCCATCCATCCACGAACAGACCAACATACTTGCCGAAATCGTAGATTCCGGCAAGTAACAAACAAACAAACTGACAGACCCAATTGCAATACCCTCTCCCCCTATCGGGGCGAGGGTAAAAAGGCAACGAAGACGAGACAGCATCACACAAAAAGAACAGAAGAACAATTCAAACAGGCCATTGTATGTAACGGAAGGACATTATTCACTCTGGAAAACATTCCGACCGTCTGGTCATGCTCTTAGCATGATTTAATGTTCCGCAGACGATCAAACGATCTGTGTAACTCTGTGTGGTCAGCGAGCACCTCTTATCTGATCGATTAAAAGGACTTTGTAAGTTATAAGCGATACCAGCCTCTCACAGAATCACCAAACGAGATGAGAATCTGAACAAAAAGAATACGGCATATTTAGGTCTCAAACAGACGAAAATACTTTTAAAAGCATATATTCCCAAAACTGAGGCTTAGTAGTCTCAAACAGAATCAGCAAACGAGATCTGAAGCTGACCAAGAGCTTCGGCAGATCTACATCATTGTGTCTGTATATTAGAAGCTATGTGAGAGTACACGACCTCGGTTATGCTGGATAAATTTCAAGGACACTGGATGCAACTAGACATTAGAATCAGTTGCTAAGAACGAACTAGGCTAAGACATACCCGGCAGTTCAATAATTGATTATTTTAACATGAAACTGAATTTACATTCTCCGAGATCGCAAAGACTTGCGGTATTGCACCAATATGTCGGACATGGCACCTTGAGATTAGAGACTCGTATTTCCCCCTGGAATACTAGTTCTTTATACATGGGTATTAGTTCCATGTTTATTATCATACAGTTGTTCATATTCAACTTGGAAATTCCAGTGAAGGAAGTCATTGCAAAAATCAATGAAATATACCTGAAAATCATTGTTATTTCAACGTGCCTTTGATTATTGAAACACACGATTCTCTATAGATTGGATAGATTGTCCCGGACTTTGTGTCCGGATATAACTGCAACTGGACAATTACCAAAATTCTACCTTTTCTATGCTGTATATGTTGCACCAAAATGGACGAAAGTCGTTCACATATTGGGCTCTTACATATAATATTGTGGGAAGATGATTACACAAGAAACGAGACAATCAGAGATTGCAGACCCTCGCCCTTCAGATTTAGTCACTAAAGTTAAAGCTGATAACCTTTGCATTTTCAACGTCGGCGATAATCGGGGATCTTGGTCATACGACAAGTGGCCATATATCAAATGGTCAGGAATTGGCCATAGAAAAATACGAAAATCATGGGAGGATTAATCATTATTAAAAGTAGAGTTCATGCGATTTCTCTTTTTGGACCATATTTGTGACCACGGCCTGATTCCTTGACACTGACCTTCCAAAATTTGAAGGCTCACTCAGATTTATAATGCGTGATACTTTATTGAATATCTCCAGTGGTTTCTGAATTATTACTACTTGAAATATTACGAAATCGGTAATTTCAGCTGATGACCCTTACATTCTCAATCTTGGGGGATAATGGGGAATTTTGATTGTACGGCATTGGTCATATAGCAAAGGGTGGAGAATAGACCACAGAAAAATACAAAATTATTAGGGAAAATTTATCATGAATATAAACAGAGTTATTGCAACTTTTCGATTTTGACCTCTTCTGTGACCTTGACCTTGTCGTTCAATATTGAGCTGTAAAATTTCACCGTTATGTTTCTATTATCAAGGCACATCTCATGAACGAAAACGCATTAAACAGATTGATTACTGGCTTCACAATATGGCCTCGAATCTCAGAACACTCACAAATAATAAAATCGTGACCTCCAAATTTTCGACCTTGGGCGATAATGGAGAGTTTTCGTTGTACGACCATCGGTCGTACACCATACGATCGAGAATTGGCCAAAGAAAAATACAAAAATAGTTGGAAAACTAATATCAATTAGAACCGGAGTTAGAGCCAATTAAGTGATTTTCACTTTTTCCGTTGCCATGGCGACTGTTTTCATCCGATTTTAACAAAATTCGAACGGAACCGAGCCACTACCATAGCACTCCCGCAATATAAATTTCAGATCGATCAGACCGTTTGCCTTTGAGTTATGAGCGCAGACATTTGCATTGAAACGTCGCTGGCAAAAAATAACCGAAATCGTGACCCCCAATTTTTCGACATCGGGTGATAATGGAGAGTTTTCGTTGTACGACCATCGGTCGTACACCATACGATCGAGAATTGGCCAAAGAAAAATACAAAAATAGTTGGAAAACTAATATCAAGTAGAACCGGAGTTAGAGCCAATTAAGTGATTTTCACTTTTTCCGTTGCCATGGCGACTGTTTTCATCCGATTTTAACAAAATTCGAACGGGACCGAGCGACTATCATATCACTCCAGCACTACAAATTTCAGATCGATCGGACCGTTTGCCTTTGAGTTATGAGCGCAGACATTTGCACTGAAACGTTGCTGGCAAAAAATCACCGAAATCGTGACCCGCAATTTTTCGACATCGGGCGATAATAGAGAGTTTTTGTCGTACGACCATCGGCCGTACACCATAGGGTCGGGAATTGGCCAAAGAAAAATACAAAATTAGTTTAAGAAATTAATATTCATTAGAACTAGAGTTATAGCCAATTATGTGATTTTCTCTTTTTTTGTTGCCATGGCAACAATTTTTTTCTGATTTTGACAAAAATTGAGGAGGACCGAGCCACGGTGATACCGCTTCTTCCCTATAAATTTCAGGACGATCGGACCATTCGGTTTTGAGTTATGCGCGCGGACAGACAAACAAACAAACAAACAAACAAACAGACAAACAGACATACAAACTGACAGACCCAATTACAATACCCTCTGCCCCTATCCCCTGCAGACCCTCGCCCTTCAGATTTAGTCACTAAAGTTAAAGCTGATAACCTTTGCATTTTCAACGTCGGCGATAATCGGGGATCTTGGTCATACGACAAGTGGCCATATATCAAATGGTCAGGAATTGGCCATAGAAAAATACGAAAATCATGGGAGGATTAATCATTATTAAAAGTAGAGTTCATGCGATTTCTCTTTTTGGACCATATTTGTGACCACGGCCTGATTCCTTGACACTGACCTTCCAAAATTTGAAGGCTCACTCAGATTTATAATGCGTGATACTTTATTGAATATCTCCAGTGGTTTCTGAATTATTACTACTTGAAATATTACGAAATCGGTAATTTCAGCTGATGACCCTTACATTCTCAATCTTGGGGGATAATGGGGAATTTTGATTGTACGGCATTGGTCATATAGCAAAAGGTGGAGAATAGACCACAGAAAAATACAAAATTATTAGGGAAAATTTATCATGAATATAAACAGAGTTATTGCAACTTTTCGATTTTGACCTCTTCTGTGACCTTGACCTTGTCGTTCAATATTGAGCTGTAAAATTTCACCGTTATGTTTCTATTATCAAGGCACATCTCATGAACGAAAACGCATTAAACAGATTGATAACTGGCTTCACAATATGGCCTCGAATCTCAGAACACTCACAAATAATAAAATCGTGACCTCCAAATTTTCGACATCGGGTGATAATGGAGAGTTTTCGTTGTACGACCATCGGTCGTACACCATACGATCGAGAATTGGCCAAAGAAAAATACAAAAATAGTTGGAAAACTAATATCAAGTAGAACCGGAGTTAGAGCCAATTAAGTGATTTTCACTTTTTCCGTTGCCATGGCGACTGTTTTCATCCGATTTTAACAAAATTCGAACGGGACCGAGCGACTATCATATCACTCCAGCACTACAAATTTCAGATCGATCGGACCGTTTGCCTTTGAGTTATGAGCGCAGACATTTGCACTGAAACGTTGCTGGCAAAAAATCACCGAAATCGTGACCCGCAATTTTTCGACATCGGGCGATAATAGAGAGTTTTTGTCGTACGACCATCGGCCGTACACCATAGGGTCGGGAATTGGCCAAAGAAAAATACAAAATTAGTTTAAGAAATTAATATTCATTAGAACTAGAGTTATAGCCAATTATGTGATTTTCTCTTTTTTTGTTGCCATGGCAACAATTTTTTTCTGATTTTGACAAAAATTGAGGAGGACCGAGCCACGGTGATACCGCTTCTTCCCTATAAATTTCAGGACGATCGGACCATTCGGTTTTGAGTTATGCGCGCGGACAGACAAACAAACAAACAAACAGACAAACAGACATACAAACTGACAGACCCAATTACAATACCCTCTGCCCCTATCGGGGCGAGGGTAATGACAAACAGTGTGTGACACTTCCTATAACAATGTATCAAGGTGGAAACTCTATGATGAATCATAGATCCTAGTTACACCAGGAGAAGCAGGATCGGTATCTCGACTGCAATACCGAGACGTCCTACGCAGTCACAAGTACTCTACATATCTGATCAAGTCCATGTACAGCATGTGATTGTAGGTGTTATATATGGTTGTGCGATTGTATGCGTTATAGTTTCTGCTATATAAAAACATTTCTGCTGTATAATAACATAACGTTTCTGCTAAATATATAACATATTCGCAACGAACTGGAGTTAAAGAGAATTTAAACCACCAATATCCGGTTGGACTTAACACGAGTAGTAGAAAGGGTGTAGGGTCTGAATAGGAATCACAGAATTCGTACACCAAAAGATCGAAACAATTCTTCAAAAACGATTCTCTTGTATGAGGTGTTACGATTTATGAACGTCAAGTAGTGGTTAATATTGAGAATACTTTCATACTTTTGACCAATGAGTGATCAGACAGCTTAGAATCGATTACGATTCATGCGATGGCGATGCTGCTTGTTCTGAACTGTATTGGTCGTAAAAAATGTTGGATTTGGTCTGAATGGGGTAAACGTATCGAGACAAAGTTCTTATAGAAAAAAGATCACTGTTCGGAAATGACTTTTGACTGTATAAACATATGTTATTGTGGTGGATGGTCTCGAGGACTAGAGGCACACGCTGACAGTAGACCACTTTTTGGTGTAAACACTATTCCACCACTTGGCTGTTGATGGGATCGGGTGAAGAGTAAGGGCTTCTCTAAGAACCTCGTCGAGAGGAAGGGGCAGAAGGGAGAGTGGGACTGGAGGCATGGTGAGAATCTAGTTCCAGTGCGTTTGTATGACTGCAACCAGAATGAATTCCCGTCGAACTTCAACTAAATTCATGCCGATGTAGCCCAACGCCGAAAGGAATTACAGCCGTTTTCAGGAATTACGAGAACATGAATGGCGTTAACATTCTGGATCACCCACAGTCGTCAAAGGCCGGAAACAGAACCTCGTCGAGGTCCTGGAGTGAGTGTGCCAGAATGCCCTACTCCTATCCAGAACCACAATCCCCTACCGCCGGACACTACAAGCAAGATATCACCCATCTCACCATATCGCAGTCAAATTTCAAGATATAAAACTACAGTGGTCTTATTGTCTTCAATAAATTCCCCTCTCCAATTCGGTATATAATATGTCATGATTGGGACCTGACGTAGCTCATCAAATCAAATATACTAGTATGAACTCGATAACACACATTTCTTGACATTTCCCAGGGGACCCCGTGCAGCGCACTCATTTCATGAATGCCACGCCGGTGGATGGATTAAAGAAGAATAACCTGGCAAGCACAAAGAAAATAGTCAATCATGTATAATACCCATATTTTTTTCTGGAAACCATTCTAAGAATTTGTTGTTGTATATATCCCAATAAAATATTTCTTGTTTCTAGAAGTATTAGGACACACATCTTGAAAGTCTTAGAATGAGGTGCAATTATTGTATGACAAATGATGCCAACGGCTTAACTGCCAAGATGAATATGCACAATTCATCAAAACAACGAGATAATGTTCTCCGGCCGCTTGGTAGATGATGCTATGTAATCCAGCAATCATCAGTCATTTGTCAAATATTTCATTTTTTCTGTTGAACAACAAACCGTCACACATTTATGAAATACTGAGATTTGTTCAGTTGCACGGCTTTGTCATTGACCTTTTCACTGTCACCACTTACCTAGATTTTGAACATATATATATACACTTAGATACTTGCAACAATAAAAATAAACTGTGAAACACTTAATATTTTTGTTATTATGGAAGAATGCTCTTCACGTTGTGTATAATATACAACACAACCACTGCTACTAACAATAGTAATATTAATAATAAACGTAAGCCAAAGGCTAAGATATATTAAAGGAAAAATTATAGTGTTGAGTCACACTGATTTTTTCATTAAAATTGCTGTTTTGACCGCTGAGGTCAAATTCAATGTCACCACTGAAATCACTATACGTGACTTCCCATTTGAATGTATAAAATATTCAGCTCTATCTTGAAGTATAATTGGAGTTAACTCTGCACAGCTCCCATTGTGAACAGAAAAATTATGATATTTTCTATGTCCAAAATCAGTGGCTGGGAACGACTCAAAACTCGTCGGAAAATGAAAAATTGCCGCCACATGCAGATCGGTGGTTCAGGTGCAACGAAATTTTACACATCACAGGGGGTACATCTGAAAAGTGATATTAATCAATTTGAGAAAAAGTTCCTAAACAAGTTTCGAGAAAATGGTTGCCAAAATTTTTTGAAAGTCAAGTTCAAAGTCACCACTGACTTTTTAAAAAGTTTTTTTTTGGTGTTGCAGTCACTATAAAAGAAAAACCATGTTGTTTATCCGACACCCCAAGAAAGGAATTGTCGGGCTTCTACCACCTTCACACAACATTACACTCAATAGGCTTGTCAAAATGACGATGGCACATTCAGAACCTTCGACCCACCAAGGAAGTACTACTTGTGTAATTTCGTACTGATAATTAAAACGTCAAACTTATCAAACACATGAGTTCTATCACCAATTTAATGAGCACACTGCCCGAGCAGCGTCGTATCCCAGACACATCCCGATATCTGAAGGGTTTCAGCCTTGTGTATTTTTTTTCCCATCGGGGATGTCGGTCATTGCATCCACGATTCCGACTTCACCGTTTCGGTCATTAACGTGAAGATGCCATGTTCCTTAGAATACCAAGGAAATATTTGTTGAGTGGACCAGTCAACAACGCTGATATCGGTGGTCAATCCTTTATCACAATCTTGATATAGTGTAACGTTTATATTTCGGGAGCGAACTGTTATTGGCTTGAACCATGTGATATTAGGGAGCTCTGATGATAGTAATATTCCTGTCTAAAATCGTGAAAAAACTGATGAAATGGTAGTTTCTGGAAGTTCCTAACACAGAATAGTGATAATCGAGCCATGTCTCAGTCGTTGACATGTGGTCTATTTTTAGGAACGAACCTGTGGCGATCGATTAAAATCTTGTTATCGGCTTGCACCAATCTATCAATGTCATCAGCGAGATGTGACGATTTATTCATTGCAGTGTGTACATGGTTCAAAGCGTTCCATCTTACATGATCTAATTTATATTGACACATGTCTGAGTCTTGTAGATTGTTATGGTAACATATCATTGATTTTGTTCAGTGCTACAACTGAGGCGCCGAAACAGCAGATGATGTTTGGCTATTATCGTTCAGCAGTACCAACCCCTCCTTGTCGGAATTATGATACAACCAAAATATGGAAGAAGAACAGCATTATAAACCAAAATCAGAAGAGCAGACATTTACCATTGATTGCAAATGTGACCAGCCACAACGAAACATTTTCAACAGCATGCTGTTATCAATCATGAAATCAATAACACTGTAGAAAAAATGTCATATTGTTGTTGTTATTTAAGTGGGAAATAATCGGTTATTAGCCCTAAACTACTATGAACAAATTCGTCAAATGCCATATAATATCAACTAAGTACACACTCAGGGTTCGTGAAATATAACAGAATGGGATGGAATCCTTATCAATGAATAATAGCTTGTCACGCCCTCATATCAAAACCAGTATCCTGTGGTGTCAGATCCGATTCAATCATGCAAAATGTTGTGAGAGCTTGTGTGATTATAATATTCGTTACCCATCTGCCGCCTCAAATCACAGAAAAACAAGTTATTGAAATTGTATGTACATTACACGGAAGTGATTTTTATGTCCACTCTACATTCTGGTGAAATTACCATGTTCTCCAAATAGCTTATTCAATGTAGGCTGTTCTGACAAATATATACTCTTCTTGTCTGTTTTTTTATCGTGGTAACTACAATACTGCGCCAAATCTAATAACAATAATAAATAACCTTCTCCGAATCCAATATCATGCGATTCCCAACAAGACGCCCACATGAAAACTAATTTCAGGGCATTCACTAACTTACTCTATTGATTTACAATCACCAGTTGATACTGATGCCAAACCGCTTGATTCAACAGTTGCAACCGTCATTAGTCAAATATCAGTCATTTAAATAGGTCTTTTAAAGCAAATGCCTTCGAAAACAGGCAATATTTCTTTAAAACTATATTTCATGTGAAACAAGTGAATGTAAGTATCAAGTGAAATTATCCGAATGGGAGGTACTTACATCAAATGTTATGACTACAACCAGTCCTTCAGGGAATTTTGCTTATTTGAACAGGCAGTTCACGCGTGAATAAAGGAACTGTATCCATCACACGCAGATGTAAGTGTGAAATAATACACTGTTACTGAGGCGATATACACGAGATCATGCCGAGCGTCAGCGAGGCGTGATGATCGTGTATATCGCCGAAGGGGTGACAGTGTATTATTTGTCATACATACCGAGTGAAACCGATTGTTTTTATTGCCAAAAACGACCAGAACCTCCCCAAATAATGTGGAATGGTGCTCATATCGCTCCTAGAGCGGGATATGAACAATGGACTCGCCCGTCGCGCTTCACTTCAGCAAGGCCTTTACAAATGAGACATACCTCTACTCCATACGTAAGTGCAATACATAACCTAAACTAGGTGGCGTCAGTGTTACCTGGTATCGACACCACTTTTATGTTCTATATCATGGCTATGATAAGGGAATGAATTTCGTCTTTTGACACAACTCCTGGTAATGCCATACAAGGCTTTAAACGTTCAATTTGTCGTGCGCCTTCTACATGCAAATGATAGATTGAATACATCTAGACTGATCATTGATTGGTCATTCCAGTCATACCTCCGTATCATTGATAATTATACTTAGATCACCAACCCTTCTGTTCGGTCGCTGCTTTGACACCTATCGTCAAATGGATATGGGTTCAGTATGAACACCACAAACATATTGCAACATGGTATCTAAATAATTCTGCCTCGACCCACGGTGTGTGCCGAATTAACTTTCGGCAATGATGACAATGACTCAAGCAAACAAACACGTGTTGTTATTGTTTTGGCATACACAGTTTGTACTCTTGTAGTTGTTGTTGGCTGGTTCCACGCATGAAGGCGCAATATCGCCTCGTGGGATTTTTCAAATAACATACTCTCTCTAGGTATGTATACAAAACATAGAAGTGCAAAATGGACTCACACTTCCACGCACACCTTGGTATATCACTGATTATTTTCTCATAACGACAATATATATGCAGATACAAACTGGAAAATGTACTCGATGTGGAATTTTAAGGGCAATACGAGCACTGGTTTACATTCGGGTTTGATGGATACACCCCTTTGTTTATATACAAAACTGGCACATAATGTGTGTTATAACGGATGAAAAGACGACTCGGATGGACTGTAATCGTCAAAATCAATGTGCACATGTTTTTTTAACTTGTATGAGATGAGTTGCAATAAAATTTAGTTTTTGTAAACAAATATTGCATACACTCCAAGGCAGTTGCTTTAAATCAGTCACAAATTGATTCTGAAATCATACTGTTTCCGGGAGATACATGTAATACGATGTATGTGATGGCTGGTTTAACCATGATAACATTTCCTTGTCGCGAATTGAATTGTGGCGAACCAAAAACGATTTCTTTTGCCACCCGCATTTCGACACCCATTCAAATGATATATATTGAGCACCACGGAATGTCAGTAGCCCAATTAGCATGGTTGAATTGGCTATTGATTTGGAAATTGACTTTGCAATGTGTGTGGTATAAAACAGAAAAACAAATAATGTTGTGTGTGCAACATGACAAAGCCAGTAGTAAATACCATGTTTGCATGTAGTTATTTTGTACTTTGGCTGTTTGTATTTAATTCATGTTTACTAAGCCATAAAAAGAATACATAGATACAGTATAAAGATAAAAAAAATTGTTCAGGGAAGAAGATATTATGGTACAGTTCGTCGTAGATGTATGCCAATAAACGGGAAACATTACATGAAAACAAGGAGACTACCCGGTTACCTAATAGGCCTATAATATCGCAAAATTTATTTTTCAAGATATACGGTATTTTACATATTTTAGAAGACTACACAGCCTCCATTGCATGCAGGAGAACATAGGGTTTGTTTTGCAGTGGGCACACCAGCTGTACAAGTTGCAGGTCGGGATGTAAGATCAGTGAGTTATGTTGATCTCTGTTGACAAATTCCGAACCTGTCAAACTTGATTATCTGCACTTATTGTGTGAACACCAATGGGTGATACTCCTCGCAAGTGTGGTATTACAATAAAAGTGTTCACCCATCAGGATATGTCACCGTCATGATCACACATGGTCGTGAATATGCGTTCGAGCTTTGACGTGCGTTTTTTTGCAGCAAAATATATGTGATAATACTAGAATTAACTTCAGTGTTCAACGTCGTGAATCCCGAAGAAGCAATGAGCATGTGGTAAAATGTTCAAGTTATTCTTCTCCTGGATTTGCAAGTAGAGTTCCTATGTTCAGAAAAAAATCCTATTTACAACACAGACAACGAAATCGACGAGAATGATGGCGTGAAACATTCGCATGTGTGCGAAAATTTTCCTATTTCTATTCATGCGCATGCATCCGGTAATAACTCGTGTTTGGTGATGGATTTTATGTCAGAATGAAGACGGGAATAACTTTTTTGTCAGCAGAGAGCAGTCACGATATGTGATGATCAACCCTCGAAGAATTACAGTTCTTTAATGTGTGTAGGCCACATCGTACTATGAACTGAGCGTCCAACATCGCATAGAAGCTATGCATAGAAAAAAGTAGGCGGGTTCTGACCAAAACAGGTGATGAGCATGTACAAGTGTGTGTTTTGTAATGCGAATATTGCGTGACACAATAACAACAGTGATTTATGGTTACAATTCAGACATGGAACACACAGAAAAGATCCCACTCGTTGCAGACGTGGCAGGAACATTGCTACAATTGCTGTTTGCCTGTATTATTGTGTACATGCATTATAACACGGATTATAACGTCCAAAGTGTTATATATATATAGATATACACCTACTAGTAAACGCAAGTTTTTACTATTTGCAATTGGACTGCCATTAACCAGTCTATATGTTCATAGATGCCTAAATGACATTACATGTATGTAGTTTGAAATTCGTATTTGATAGTATTTCTTGGCTGATGCTACCACTTGGCAGATACTACATATTTCCAAAAGGAATGTAATCGTATGTATCAACCTCCAGCCCCACGGCCCGAAGACAACCAATTGACAATCTGATATTTATCATGTTGTTTTCAGACACACTCCATGCATGGTGTCACACAAACCTGTCGTTCGCTGCTTCGACCTGCCATTTTGGCATTTCAATGAATGAAACGGGCAAATAAAAGGTTGTTTTCACATTGAGTGATATCTATTCTCTGCTGCCGGTTTGTTATTAGTGTGAATCCCCACACCTTGCCTTGTGTCAAGGCATCAACTTTCAACAGGTTTTCCAACTTTTGCAGCCGTTTTCTGGCGGCTTTGATCCTCGCACAGAATATAAAACCGGCCTCTGATTGGTCCATATATAAGGCTGACAAAGATGTCGCCCTAGACAAACATGTCTTATGGGTATTAGGGATGACCTTGACCTTAAATTTTTCTGCTGAGTCGGCATTTTTCATTTTCATCGATATCTTGGCAAAGTTGGGTCGTAAATGTTATAGGTTAGTCTAGACACCGAAATACCTCCAAGGCATCTTCAGGCATTGACGTCTAGTTTGGAAGTTGTAAGTGGCAACTGGTGGATATAGAAACATCATATGGTAGTTACGCTTGTTCATGTCAGTACATCAAAGGTTGGAGGTGGAAAATTAATCATTTTCTTAATGTGAAGCTGACATGTTTCAGTGCGTTCTGTCAAAAATAAGCAATTACAATGAATTATGTTCTAGAACTCATTGTACATTCTGACCCTATGAAATGAACTGGACAAATTAATCTGCAAATATTATTGATAACGTAGTGTCTTGATTGTGACTTCTGGATATAAATAAACCATTAGACTGGAATATATTACTCCTCTGGCATTCTTATCGATGATGAAACACATTATTGAACATTATGTGCATCAATAAACAACCTGAGATTCAATAAATATCTAACTAGTTAGAAGAATACGTTTACAACAGAGAATAGATAGCAGCAAACATTGACACAGGCCATCCCCAAACTGATAGCTTAACGGTAACGAATAGGCTACTGTTTCTGGAGAATTGATAGCCTCAATGGGAAGAGTGTTAGATTTAATTAGTGACCCGTCAGGGTAATGCATTACCAAGATGGTACTGCAGTGAAATAAATCCTTAACCTTTACACGGAGAATTAACACCTGCTGTCTCAAGGTGGCATTTCGATTGTTGAAATAATTTCACATATCTCAGTAAGTCTTCATGACCATAGTCACTAACATGAACAAACATTTGTGTGATACGAACAAAATAAACTGGTCATCAATATAATTATGCACACTGTCCTTTTCTTTGTAACTTCGCAAGATAAAAGATAGGACTCAAATCCATAAGCGAAATGACCGAGACACATCCATTCCAGTGACGCGATGAGTCATTCTGTGACTATTAGAGATGCTGCAGCAAATCCTTATTGATTCCAGATGTCTAGACTGAGAAATTAATAGTGTACTATCCGATGGGCGGTCATCCCACCGAACTTGTAGATTGGTTGCCTGCCTGTGGATTTATAGCATTAGTGCGAACGGGGACAGTAAATTGTGAACAATACCATCAACATATAGAAGAAAGTCATGTACGAGTTCTCTAGACACGTCTTGCCGATCCCTGTGCTCTATAATGGGAGAATGCCTTTATTTCAACAAGTAAACAACATAACACAGCTAGCCCAATGTATACACATGATTTGTCGTTCATAAAAACTGATTCAGTCATGAAAATATCGCAGAAGGCAAAGTAAAGGATCATACGTGTTTTGAATACAATATCGAGAAGTGAGCTCTCACACATATAACATATATCAAGATGTGTGCGGAAATGCGCATATATCATCATATCTGCTGGATCAGAGAATTGACCTATACAATATACATTCTCATGTAAAATAAGTAGGTTTTCCAAGGTAAGAGGAAGTAAGTAAGCTTAGTGCTGGAAGGCATACAGTATAGTTATATGGCATCACAGTCCCCAGATGACCTTGGTTACCTCTGCACAGATAATAATTACACATTTCTTGTTGGGGTATTATATGGATGTTGCAGTGCGGCATAGAACGGTGATCCATATCACAAATTAATGGTGCCAGCCAGGTGATTGTAGAAATTTGAATGTTACCTGCTCTGTTCCACACACTCCTTAGGCGTTGAGTATAACTATACCAGAACATACATACATGTATTTATCATCCGATTGCTGAAAATGCGCGATCCTGATTGGTCAATTCTCCGACAATACCACGCCGTATTTTTAGAGCTGTGAAACAACCCCACGATATTTTCTGTATCGTGGGCTTCAGGCGGGTGATACGGAATGAGGTTTTGGAGAGTTCCATATAATCCAATGATAAAATCGTTACCATGGACTTCAGACCCCAGTACGGCTTGATATCTGCCTTCAGTCAGCATATCCCACTCGGCCTACGGCCTCGTGGTATATGGTGACTTAATGCAGATATCACGACGTATTGGAGTCTGAAGGCCATGATAACTTATAGTATTTTTAATATGGGAATTTAAAACGGGAACTGGAATTACGTAAACATGTCTGGGAAAGGTCTACTCAAGGTTCTACTCTTACGACGTCACGAATACTTATTGAATACCCGATAAGGCCCAAATTGTCAGCACAAAAAAATACAATAAAAAATAGGCTAAAGGTTACCGTAGAATTGTAAAGTGTTAGGCTGTCAAAGTCCGAAATGATCATTTTTCGACAATATGTACCCAAGAGGAACATTGTTTTCCATATGTTTGCAATTGATTCCTATGCTGTAAAGTCAATAATAAGTGAGATATTAGCCATTTAGTGTTCTGACCTTCAAAATATGGCAAAATGTCAACTTCAAAGTCATTTCCTATATGTGCACATTGATTCCTAACGTGTAAATTGTATGTTCTGACCTTGAAAATGAAGTCAAAGGTCACATTCGGCTCACATCATTTCCTATATGTACACAATTTATTCCGAAGCGACAAGAAGTGAGATATTACCCATTTTGTACTGTGACCTTGAGAATTAAATTCAAGATCAAATTCAAGATCATGAGAATATTCAGCACATATCATTTCCTATATGTCCACAATTGATTTCTACCAAATGCCCAGTACCAAAAATTTTACACAAAATTTACAGTGTTTCAAGAACGATTAAACGATTCTGTAAAAACCAGCACGTTAGCGTTTCTTATCGAACAAAACATGATAAACTAAAACTCATTCTCACCTGAATTACACTTTATATTACACTGTACAAAGAATATCATAGCAATCTGAACAGTGCTCATATAGTCCTATATCCTATCTTATGCGGATAATGGACATGAATTCTTTCATAATGTCAAATCTTCAATTGGTGATCACGGTGACGAAAACTAGATGCTTGACGAACATCGATGTCTGCTGAAGATTGTTGGCTATCCTCGGGAGCGCCTGTAGTCATATCCGAGAGGCACTTGTCCATGTACATCTTTTCCCCGAAGTACGTCCAAGCAGGAAGTATGCCACGTTCTTCAGAGCACTTTTCCGACTTGTCAAGGACGAGCAGAACCTGCCGTTTCACCTTTCAGGCACATGAAGACTGAATGTCAACATGTGCACTGATTATATCAAAGCAATAATATTGGGAGCAATTCCAAATACACTATATTATAGTGTGATATTCCGTGAACCCATGCATATGAATGAGTATAACTTGTTAGATGTATTATACATGTAATTGTGTATGTTCTTTTGGTATTAAAAGTTTGAAGTGTGGGCAAGTTTTGATTCGCCCATCACGCGAACTAGTGTGAATATTCTCAACATATTGCATGATATAATATGTTATAACTCATAACATCAGTAGCCTTTCGACTTGTGATTAGGTACTTATGTACTTGTATTGCGTGGGTTTATTTCAGATTTCTAAATTGTTCTAGTAGGTTGTTGGGCAGTTGTATACTAATTTCATCTAGTGTACAGTAGAATTACCAACATATCACACACTGTTTGCCCCTGATGTCACTTGCATAATTTTGTCTGTAAATATTCGATCAGGCTTCCAAAAATGTTGTAATTAGGTTTGTTATTTAAGTAGTCAAGTTGATAGTAATAGGTTGACACGTCAGGTCTGAAGCATGTGACTTTCAGTTACTCATGGCTAGTTTGCTCACGCTGATCAATCAGAATATTTTGAAACGACATTGACAGCCCTGAATATCATGGACATTCTTACATACAATTTATTCCAACGGGTGACAACCGTTCATCAGACCATTGAGAACCAGTACTATAATTAGAAGGTGTAAAAGTTAGAGCTACACGTCGATATTGGACACTCTTGTACAACACGAGCAGCCCTTCGCTGTTTTATTCAAAAGCTTCACTAGTTGGTTATACGAGATGTGGGAAAATCATGAATCTATTTGATGGAACAACCTGTACCGATCAAACTGGGAACCGTGTAATTTGCTTCTTCCAATCTATTAATATCAGCCGCGTGATGTGGCAAATTACTCATTGCTTAATAATATGTAATCACTGAATCAAAATAATTGAAAACTTCACGAGGAGTTACCAATTATTGCAAACACGAGAATGACGAGTGATAGATGGACACCAATGTATTACTGGTGATAGACACGTCTGTTGGAGGAGAGTGTTGCGTTTAATTAGGCGACTGTCAAGAAGACGGATTACATCGTTGGGACTCCAGTAGAAAACCCTCAACGATTACATGGAACGTTAACACGGCCTGTCTCAAGCTGATACTTTAATTAATAGGCGAAAGTCCATCAATTTCATGATGTTTTACTCGCCGCGCTTAGAGTGGTTAAATGTAACAGTCCAAGACTAAATCATGAATTGATTCATGATATTTAACAGTAATTTACGACTTGAATCGGGTTCATGAAAAATCATGTTCATTCTTATTCAAATCTCAGAAATACGTGTGTTTGTTATAGTTTCAATGGTCGCCGAACTACCAAAAAAAATATGCTTCATCAGAATGTGACACTTCATGTGGTTTCCTGTATTGCATTTTCTTATATGAGAGTAAACACACTGTTTATTCGACAACACAGGCAAGGAAATCAACTCTTTTATCAAAGTCGCACTCGATCATCTACTGCCATAATACTTCTCAAATCTTATCACACCCATGCATTCTGATACACAATGGTGTGTATTATTTCACTGAGCACAGTTCCTGACTGGCGTCAGATTTCGACACAATCCAATTTCTGGAGCAGCTTCATACAATTTTTCTCCACACTTGTCGGTCATTCCACCCAAGGCACAGACTAAGCATTTCAGTTGTTACCTCATGTAAAGAATAACCCATGGAATACCTATAGAACATTCAACCATCATAAATGAGGGTTTCGATGTTTAAGTCCATGGTATATCCCGATTCTGTATCACAAAAGATACGTGGAACCATTTATTTGGTGAACATCATTGGTTGTGCACACATCATGATATTAGTGAAATAAATATGGCAATATTATGAAGATGGTAGAAACGTATTTATCTGACTTGTGTTAGGGACTGCAACTTTTAAATGTCACCCTCCATGATATAGAATTTTAGTAACGACCTGTAGTGATCGATTGAAATCTCATTATTGGCTTCCGCCAATCTATCAAAGTCATCAGCGAGATGTGGCAAATTATTCATTGCAATGTGTGCATGGTTCATAGCGTTACATCTTATATGATCTAATTTTATTGACTTCTGTTGGAGTCCTGTAGATTGGTATTGTGACATATAATTGATTTTTCCAATGGTATAACTGAGCGGTCAAAACGGAAGTTGTGGTTGGGTTCAATGTCAACGATTTCGTACCAATTTACATACCCTTAGTTCCATAACAGGCAAAGTATCTTCAGTCATAAAACAGTAGCACCATTGGCAATAATCTGATCAACCACACTGGTACTTACATATAAAGTCTCGAATTGTTACTCTTTTTCAAAATTGCCGGAACCTACAAAATCCATGCTGTTGAATCAGTCGTTTAATCAAACACAGTTGTCTGACTTTCTATCATTGAACATTGGCACTTGAGAACATTCCCTGCAAAGTGGCAATAAAATTGTTTGGAACAAAGCCGCGAAGGTAATAGATTATGCAATTAGTGCCAATGTGCTCGGGGGGGGGGGGGGGAGACTAATATGTGAATGAACATAAACCAATGATCACTTTATGTCGAGTTTTAAACTCACATTATCATGTGATGTTCGTTTTTACAAATTTCAAAACACCAGTTAAAAACTGTTTTGAAACAGTCATTCACCAGTTCCAACTATTCGTTGTAGCAGTGAAACATGTCACTGGCAAGTTGTCATAAATATGCCTTGGTCACGTCTGAAATTGTACAAGTATATTACCCGTCAAGTACGGACATATGAAAACATATTCGAATACTGAACTTATTCCAAACGAATGCTGACGAAACTGCTCATATTATTGTTTCTCACATGTCAACTGACTGTATCCTCTGTTTACGAATCTGGAGAACAGTGCAACATAGGGGGCCCAAGTAACTTGTGCTGCTTGTTCCTTTGTATTCAAAAAGGGTTCAAAAGGTTGGAGACGGATTTAATGGACGTTATTATAACGTACCATAAATTACTCGAGCCAATGTCGTGAGTCAGCAACATTTGCATTTGTGGGAAAATTTCCCAATTTCTATTCATGCGCATGTATCTGATGTTTTGCATCAATCACGTTTGGAGACGGGCCTTCTGTTGGAAAGCAGGTGAAAATGACTGTTAGTATGTTGAGCAGACACCAGTCACGACATGTGATGATCAAGCTTAGCATTTTATGTTAGAATTACATTTCCTTGACACGTGTACATCGAGTTATGCACCGAGCGTACAACATTGCATGCAGTCAAACTTTCATGCATACAAAGCACTCTTGACCAAAATATGATCGTTACATTGTACAAGTGAGGATTGTAATGTGTTTTTGGGTTTGTAATGATAATAATGTGTGACCTGGTAATCATAGTGAGTATTACCATGTAGTAGTTACAATATCAGTCATGACACAAGTACATGTTTTATTCGCTTGATGTTATATATGAATATGCATACATTATACATCGAAATGAACTCTGAAGCATAAAATATATAATTATATCCTGAATCCTTGGTAATATATACAGTGAAGCATTTAACAGTTGATATCATGAATCAGTATATGTACCTACGTGTGACTGTACGACTTGATCACATGTGTTTCTCCGTATCCAGTCGTATTTTTCACAGGCTGATTACATGCTTTTAGGACAATATGTGTACACAAGATTACTTACAACACTGGCCTGTTGTTTGGTGCTGTAGATACCCAGTGCTATATTCAAGAGCTATTCGTTTTGTTTGCAATAGTTGTTGTTTGTCAAAATCGCCCACATAGTCATTCAAACGTAGTTTTTCATTTCATACTATGCCACAACACAGTATATGTAACTACGTGTGACTGTACGACTTGATCACATGTGTTTCTCCGTATCCAGTCGTATTTTTCACAGGCTGATTACATGTTTTACGGCAATATGTGTACACAAGATTACTTACAACACTGGCCTGTTGTTTGGTGCTGTAGATACACAGTGCTATATTCAAGAGCTATTCGTTTTGTTTGCAATAGTTGTTTTTTGTCAAAATCACCCACATAGTAATTCGAACGTAGTTTTACATTTTATATTGTGCCACAACCGTTCCGTATATTGAAAATTGTGGTGTGGAATCGGTGTGACATTATGGTAAATACTGTGGAATCTAATTATTAGCATATCAATCTAATCGCCTAATATGGGTTCACTTGAGTTGGCGTTTGGAAGTGGAAGGCGGGAAGGGGCGATGTATGAATATCAATCTCTACCAGAGTGCATGGTAAGTGTTATTGTGGAATTGAAACGTCATGTGCATTCGCAGGTATTCAATTAGTGAGCATATTCTGGCGTCTCAAGAGTTTATCGGCTTTCCAGAATCCTTCCCTCGATACCTTCCAGTCACTGCCCTCCACTACGCACTTGACCATATTTTAAACCTTACGGTCAATAAATGTCACGTTTTCCAGACCATACTTCCGTTATGTAGAGCTCTATACTATTCCCGCTTGGATGACAATTGCACCCGAAGGAAAAGTACCGAAAATGACACTCGACTTGGTATATTGAAGCCACGTCCGACTTTAAATTACGAGTGGTGACTAATTTCGTGTTACCAGTACCAAAGTATAAGATTTTCAAGTCAATCCGAACCAAACATACAAATCCATCGTCGACCTTTGTCCAGAAATACAATTGATGAGGATATAGTTTTATCAGCTGTCAAATTTATTTACACTTTTAGAGATTCGATAACGGACTCTAATTTGAGCGCTCAGAATTCTTCATACGTGTACTTGGTATTGGTTCTTTGCCTGTTCGAACACATTCAACGTACCAGTGAACTACACGGCCCATGGAAATATGTTGGTTTTCTAGAGTATGCAAAATCGGTTTTCCCACTGAACTTTGCAGTGTACTTCGTTTGAACTTTTATAATGACTCTTCGGTGGGTCAACATAAGGTCACTCGCCAGGTACATTTCCATCTCATTCCTCTCACTTAACCGCCTATGTGGCCGACTGGATAGGATTGGTGGTTCTTGAAGCAACGCAGCTCGCAGTGTGGGAGGTGTGGGGTTCGCGCCCTGGGCCGGCACTTAGTGTAGTGAGTGGGGTTTTTCATACTGGTTAATTATGATCAAGGTTTTTCCTACTGAACGGTGCTGACCAAATTCCAAATTTGTCACCCAACGTGAAGCTGTAAATTACAAGCCTCTGGTTTCCCACAATATACGCAAGTGTTGGTTGCCCATGTTGTAAAAATAAATTCGATTTATTATTTTTCCTGGTCTTTATGAGGTCCATATTGTCTTCGATACACATCTCATTTGACGTGAGTGTGTAAATTCAGACATACCAAAACAGACGACGATAGTTTGACACGAAACCTTCATAAAAAGTCAATATATTTAATGTAAATATTGGGCGCTTCACACCCAACGATCCAATATCAATGAACGCCTCATGCATTGTGAGTGATTTTTATATCATCCTTGTTTCGACGGATATAACGCATTGGGATGTGCCTCAATATTTCCCGCAGCTACACTAAACGAAGCCAGCGTTATTTGCAAGGAAATAATGAGAATCTCTGCATTCACGTAGAGGAGCAAAATATTTGATAGGATTTTATCCCAGTCAAAATATAAATGCTAACATCTGGTAGAAGCTCGTAGATATCCCCTCCAAAAAGTGTAACTGTTACCAGTGATATACTTATAAAGTAGTGAAGTGCAGCAGTGTAATAGTTGTTGAAGATAGATATGGACATATTGATTAATTTTATATTTAGTTTGACGAGCTGGATTACACTCTAACCTAACACACTCCCGGTAGAATCGACCTTCATTCCCATTTCATTGGAGAACCTGCAACGATCAATGGGAATGTGTTCATGTTAATCTATCACAGTCACCACAAAATGTGGAAAATTATTCATTGACTATATATGTAGCTGACGCGGTTCATCGCATCCTGCCTGAAATCATCAAATTGTGTGAAGTATGTTCAGAAAACAAATGATGCCGGAGCGTGAAGTAAATTTTGTTGTGACAATTTTATCATACTAGTAAATAATTGCTTTTCTGGTATAATTAAAAGTTTCAAAACATTAAATTTTGTAGCATCACTGAAATGGCACCCTTCCCACAAAGGCGACACAAACGATGATACAAGATTACCCCAGGTGGTTCCAAACCGACATTTTTAAGCCGGTGACGAATTGGCTGGTGCTACTGTTGAAGGATTTATAATGTCGCTGGATGAGTGTGCCAGAATAACTTAGTTCAACTGTCAGCAAGATGCATTACTTGCATATTACAAGGGAAAAATTACTCAGCTTCTGCACGGATAATCAACACCTGTTGTGTCATGTTGGCATTTAAATTGTCGAAAAAAATCACCAACCTCGTAAAACCTCCATGAATTGTAAAAATTTAGGTGGTAAATCTGCTTACAGGTGGCAGATTGGCACTGGGTCTGAATTTCCAGTGCACTATTTCTTCGTTAGCAAAGTTACTATTTGATCGAACTCCGATTTATTCCAGTTAATGCGAGTCATTTTAAGAGTGGGGTGTTTCTCAGAGATACATATCACATTGTTGGTGATTCAATTTTATAGTGTTCAAGCGATTCTCATCGTGTGCTGTTATCCAAAAAAAAGACGTCACTTGCCCATGGTTATATGTTAAGTGTATATAACTAGCTGATTTCAAAAGGAACATTCACTTCACTGTAGAGTTAAATAATTACCTGGCAGTTTTATTCGTCATATAAGTCTTCTTATCCTTTTTGAAAATCAGAAACACTGTCTATGTGAACGCTTAAATTATCCATTATTGTAAGTAACAACTGAATGCTTGTATTGTCCCGTGAATAACAGAATATGTACCACTGGCCACACATTGTTTTAATTGCTATGAACCTTACAAACGAATTGTGCGTTGAGAAATATAATTATCACGAGGATCTGTACAAGAGGAATATATGAACCCAGCCGATTCTGAATAAGACATAATGGAGATTCAATTCCATAATATTCTAAATACAAACTAAAAGCATTTTCAACCCCCAAGATGACATGAATAGTCTCTTTTGTGGTTTATCGTGGCGTTTTATTGGTTGGCATCAGTGTGTCATGAGTTCTGAAGTTGCCCTCGTTATTTCAGATCAGATGTCACCAAAACCATACCAATCAATGACATAAGATTATGTTATTAATAAGATGTTCAACTAACTTTTCACAAACACAATCATGGTTTTGTCTGAGACAGACGATATGGATCGGCCGTCCGAAGAAACCAAAAAGCTGTCCCATTTCTAAAAAAAATGTTGTGAAGGGATGTAGAAGACCCCTCTGAGAACGACATGTACCCAGGCAGTGACCACACTCAGGACTAAAATTCCAAATTGTGAAGCACTTTGATAATGTGTGTAACGTCGAAAAAGCGCTATATTCATAAGAACCGGTCATTATAATTATTATTGTTATTATTATTATTATTATTATTATTATTATTATTATTAGAAGGCGAAGAAGAAAAATACACACAGAAGACAAACAGGCAATCTCCGGCTGACCGAGCAACATACAAGCTGTAAAACAAAACAACTGAGACCCATCTATTATACTGAAGCAGTCAGCTACTGTAACTACTAGGTATGGTGCAGCGAATATTGATTCCAACTGTCTGGACTGGGGAATTAATAGTGTATTATCCGCGCCAACGACCACTATCGCGTCACCCCACTGATCTTAGAGGTGGTGTAGTTTTCATTGCCAGTCTGTGGATTTATACAGAGGATTTATGTGCACATGGATATTGAATTGTGAATAACAATCATATCACTTCGGGCGTATTACAAGTATCCCTTCAATTAAACACGCACATTACCCATACTACACACCCTAAACACCCTAACCATAATACAAAGATTTCGATATCCGAAAATGACATTGTTATCTGAGCTGTTACTACAATATGAGCTTCAACTACAATTGAATTGTCAATTAATCTACACATTGACCTGCATACATTCTATGAGATATAATGGACCGTAATGCAGTCATTTTCTACATGATGTTAACATGTAACACCGGACATAATGTCAAGATGAAATTGCTTATCTGTGAAGGGAGTCAGTGATGGGATGGGATGGTCAGCTATTGCATCAACATGCTCAACTTTTCGGTGACTATTTGCTCAAACATCTCGCGTATACAGGTATATTTCAGTAGATCGCAAGAGTATATCGAGTTGACGATGATGTGGGGTCACACCAAAAGATACAGGACTTGTATCGCGACCAAGATGTGATATGAAAAATCCCGATAAACAAACATAGCATGTGAGAACCAACCTATTACCACCAACTCACCAGATTTTGATTATGACAATAGCAAACGTAAAATACAACATTTTGGGGGGAAAATCGAAGCACGACCAAAATCGAACACTTGCAGCTAAAGCCACACTCGCGTCAACAGGATTTCACGATGAGTGTGTGTGTCGTATTCTGCACCCAAATATCGTCTTGCATAACATATTTCGTTGCCTACATATGCTGTGCGTAGCACACTGTCTAGTTGGCACACTGTCTGCCCAGGTTGGCGCCAGTGTGGTTTTAGATATGAAAGTTTGGTCGGGTTTCGTTTCTGATAATTATGTTCCTATTCCAAAAGTGTTTGCTGTTATGTTTCCATCTCCTTCATCAAACATTTGTGCATCATCTCTTTAATCAAACGTTTGTTGTAAACGATAATAGGTTGATATATTTCCATTATTTAGGGATGCATAGCTTTTACAGCCGGCTGGACTCATCACAACGTTCTTTGAAACTGTTATTCGTCACGACATCAACACCACATTGTTCAGCATTCAACAACATGCACATGTCAGTATTTGGGCCACTATAGGGAACCTTTTGTCTGGTCAGCATAGACGACCAAACCACGCCCACTCTCGCTCCGTTCATGAAGGTTGCACATGTTCGTGACGAACCTGCCGCTTGTTACACAATGAGAGTGACAGCCGAGCTAATATAGACATGATCTGGACCAATTTAGCTGACTTTGTATCAGATGCGAAATTTCAGCAGGCAGCATTTTATCACCTCCAAGCACATTGTCCATTTGTGTCGGGACGGGGATTGTTTAAGTATTAAATGCAAGTGATATACAAGTGTCATACCATCAACTCGGTAGCCGTTTGGCTTGTGATCAGGTACTTATGTACTTGTCATATATCTATTCCATGGGGTTGTTTTTGGATTTCTTAATCATTTTCATAGGTTGTTGGGCAGTTGTATACTAATTCCATCATGTGTACAGTAGAATCAACTACATTTACTACACTGTCTGCCCCTGATGACGCCAGTGTGTCTTTTGATAAGGTATTTGGTCGGGCTTTGTTTCTATTGCAAAATGTTGTATTTTACGTTTGTTATTGGGATCATCAAAATTTGGCTGTATTGGTGGTAATAGATGGATACTTTATACATACATTCTTACAAGTGTTAATCCGTTCGTTTATGGTCACATGAAATCGCAGCCGCCAGTAAAGTACTTAGATATATAACCTGATAACGTGTCCCATATTTACATGGCTATAATAAGCGGCGTAAATTACATCGCATAATGCTATGGATACACACAAATATCAATTCGCGACGAACAGTAGTTAAATTATGCAGGGCATAGAAAATTTAAATTATTGATTCGATTCTCTGTTAAATGTTTCTTCGATAAGAACTCAGAAATTGTTGGAAGCTATTTGTGGTCATCAAAAGGTAATAAAATGCCAGCGGCCAAAGGACTTCGGTGCAGTGATTAATTATACAGCTGCTGATGAACAGTCGGTTAAAGTGGAAATCAGCCCACCGGCATTAATCATGTTTATATTGTTCAGCTTCAGTTTTGGAATTATCTTCATGGCCTGAACACTACCCATAAAAACTTCCGTCGATCGCATTCGAATGAAAAACCTGCAAAGATCAATTGCAACCGTATGACTTGTTCATAACATCAATCAAAATCACCGATAAATGTGGAAATTATTCATAGCCTATACGTTAGATTGATATGGTTCAATGCGTTACATCAGAAATGATCGAATTGTGTTAATATTTCGAAAGTATGTCTTTCATTCTGATTCTGACACGAATTAGACCATTTTGTTCACTGCGGAATCATACTGGGCCAATGAATCGGTGATATATATATCTACACACGAGTATCGGAGTATGCAGTATAATACTCGTTAATTTATTTAAATTTATCGATTATTGTAGACCCCTAGATACTTTTTAAAATTTGTTTGCCTGTTCAGAATATTTGACAGGAGTTTGAAACGTACGCGGGAAATGCTACTATCATACAAAGCACTGATATGTGATTCGACATGGCTGGTGCAATTTCTGGCAGCAGCAGTATCCAAACATGGTGTACGTGCAGCATCCCTGAAGTATTATAGAGGAATAGAACGCTGCGTTCAATCAATTTCTTGAATGTCAGAGAGGTATGGCAGTCATGTGTATGAACTCTAAAGAAAACTCGATATGTTCTGAACGTTCTCGATATGTTTACATGTACAACATATGATAAAACGATCGACAGGAAAAGTGCACTTATGTGGTATTAACTGATGTTCAGTGACAGGCCTTCTGTCAGAATAGAGATGAAAATAGCTGTTTCATGACAAGCGGTCACGTAATAATCAAGCTTACATCCCAAGTGAGAATTACCAGTCTGTAGCATGTGTACATGAACATTGCGCACCACATTGCATAAAGCTATGCATACAAAATACTCATTCAGGCGAGTCTTGATGAAAACATGATAATTAGACCGTACATCCTGTGAAGGTTGCAATGTATCTGTGAATGTACGTATCAACCTATAACCACCGATACACTAGACCACTAGATTTTGATGACGACAAGAGCAAACATGGAATACAACATGTTGCAATATAAAGAAAGTTCATACAAAGTTCATACTGTATAAGAACTCATGTTGTCACTACAATTTACCATTTCATGCCCCAGAACATGTCAAAGAATGTAAGTATCAACCTATAACCACGAATGCAACTTGATTTTGATAATGACAAAAGCAAACATCATACACAGCATTTCGGAAGAGGAACAAAGCCCGACCCAATAGTTTATCCAAAGTCACACTGGTGTCATCAGGGGTATGGAATAGATACAAGTATATGGCAAGTACATAAATACCTAATCACAAGCCAAAAGGCTACTGAGTTGATGGTGACGTCGGGAACAGATTTAACGTCCAGCAGCAGTGACACCGGCTCAGTAGTTTGTAAGTATCAACCCATTACCACCAATACAACCGGAGTTCAATAATGCCAATAGCGAGTATTGTGTGACCTAACAATTACAATGGTTCTTAATTAATAATTATAAATTATTATTCAGTCATTTAATACAGGTAGGCCTCTATTCAATAAACACGTGACACGAAAAGACCACACATGATTTACGCGTGGATTTGATTTCTACACACATGATCTGCTCTGACTTCTGCACACACGTGAGGGGATGTGAATACTAAAACATCAGTCCAAGGGCTAAGAGGTACCAGGCCACCGGAGAATTTAAAAATGTTGAGCCACAAAAATGGCTGTCAAAGTCCAAAATTGGGTGTTTCCCTTGAAAAAGAAAAACGTTTTGACCGTTCATGGTCATTGAAGGTCAATTTCATGGTCGCTACTGGAACCTTTATAAATGATTTCACATTCGAATATTGAAGATCTATCTTGAAGTGTCTAGGAGTTCCATTATGAAGGAAAAAGTGAGTTAAAGTCAAGAAAAAACATTTAATTATGTTTATTACATAATAGACATTTTTTGTTGGATGGTTCAAATCGAGTACTTGATTTGGGGCATTTTTTTCTTCGTCGACACTAAACGCCAAACAAAACCAAAAACAATATGGCTGCCACACTCAGACCAGCAATTCAAGGGTTACGAAATTTATACACATAACACGGGCACACATGAGGAATCTTATCTGCTTATGCAGTGTGGCAAATGATGTGGCAAATGGTAATAATATTAAACTGATTTGTGTGCACAAATAAATGCAGTCATGTTTGCGTGCCTTAGAACTGCCCTTGTTAGAAGCATGTTGTAATTGCATACCGGTAAAATACGAGGAATATTGTACATCAGGAAAACCACCGATATGGCCTTGCCATGTGAACTGGATTTATATTTGGGTATTCACGGGGGGGGGGGGGGATGAGGGCGGCTACACCATAATGCTATGATTCCTAACTCATCCGCGAGGGCGGAGCAACCCACCCGAACGAAACTGGGCTGTGTGAGCAGGAAATTTGAGGGCTGTATAAGGCAGCATGCCTTCACAGCAAATGGGATCTTTCATACTGCTGCTTCGGATGCCACACAAACAATTGACGCTAGCAAGGATGGGGAGTGGAAACTTGAACTCAACGAAGCTGGACTGGACCTCGATCTCACCGGATTGCTTCAGGTGGTCTGGTTTGCTGCTAGCTGTGGCTGGATAGCTGGGACCTAGGATGGCACAATGCAGCAGCAGTCAGGGGATATTTCAACGGTTTTGACCATGGAGGGAATGGCTGGGCTCATTCAGCACCTCTTCTAATGAGGTTTCAGCTCGGTCTATATACATTAGTTTTCATGGACTTGTCATTGGGTTTATTACCCGGTGTGTATTTGTGTGTATCTGTTGCAATGAAGGATCGTATAGCAGTTAGCTGAGTGTCGATTTTGTGCTTTTGCACACTTACTTTATACAAATTTTCATGGCTGGGCGTGTATGGCACACTACCACAACACATACATGTACACGCTTCAGCTCAAACGGTAGCACAGAGAGAGAGAGAGAGCGTATGCCTGACGATAAGGCTGTCCAATGTGATATTATGGGATGCCCCACACAAGATGGGGCACATCAGTTTCTGACGATGGCATCATTGGTATTGACAACCCTAAGGAAATACCATGGAGGGAATGGCTAGGCTTATGCCACACCTATTTTAAGGCGTTTGAGCATGAACTTAATAAATCTATTTTTTTTATAGTCATTGAGTCTATTACGTGGGGTATGTATATATCTGTTGCAATAAAAGAGATATAGCAGGTAGCTGCATGTCGACTTAGTACTTTTGCACACGTATACAGATTACCACCGCTGAGCATGTATAACACGTTAAACACATACACGCAACAAAACAATAGGAAAGAAGTTACTGAACAGATTTTGAAAATCTTCAAAAAAAACCATGAAAAATTGTCTTAAATAGCCATTTTGAAAAAAGGCGAAAATGAAAAGAAAAAAACAAGGCCCCTAGTTAATTATTCTAAATATTTTTATACACAATGTCAGGAAGATTCACATACAAGCTTCAAAGACAAAAATGTGGACGGACGACGACGACGGAGCGCGTGGTATGGACTACTGACATCCGGATGCTAATAAATATTATTGAAATGCCCTTTTGACAGAAAAAATTACAGGGTTGCGTTTTTGCCGGCAAAATATATTCTTGGACACGGGTTTCTCTGCGATAGTAGTCATTAGCGAATGCGAACATCAAAACATGAAACATATCAAGTATTAAATGTATGAGAATACAACCCATGGTGTGTATGAGATCATGAAGTATTGAAATTTTGTTCAAGATATATATATAGCAGGTGTGGCTGTTGCCGACCAGAAAAATTATTTTTGCTTTTCCTACGATTGTAGTCATCAGGGCAAATATTACATAGCCACCTTGATATACTAGCCACCAACCAGGCGAGCCATATAATAGAACAAATTACATGTTTGTGAGCAAAATGAAGAAAGACATATCTATTACAACGATCAGCTATATTTGTAGCTGGTAGGTGTTGTGGAGCAAATCCCAATCGATTCCACTTGTCTAGATTCTATACATACCAGACATCTGAATTGGTGTTCTTGTTTTCCTCACGCATTCAAAATCAGAACCAATTATGGGCGCAAATATCATACGCTTAATAGTACTCGTTTATTGAAAGCATACCTTTTAATCCGTCTCGTACCTTTTCTAATCCTTATTGAATATAGAGGAAAACGCGGGATATGATAGTTGGACCCAATTATGTATGTCCACGTCTTATAGTTGTGTATACATCGTACCAAGGACCGTCTATAGGATCCTTGATCGTACTATTACCACAAATACAACCAGATTTTGATGATGACAATAAATGCCTTTCGACAATGCAAAAGCCACTGTCCAAACTCATTCAGACATCTATAGCCAGATACCTTGATACCTTGAAGGATGGGATAAATTGATTCTGTATCATTTGTGTATGCAGTTTCAGAACAATTTCATGCGCTATGTTGATGATAAACCTGCGGACGGAATGGATACCATTTCCTTAGATAATATACAAATATTGGATATTGAGGAGTCCAATATACAGTTTACGGGATGAAGAAATGTCATATTGGTCGAGGCGTCAGCCGAGGTCAATATGACATTTCTGATGTAACACGCATTCTGGTTGGCTGATAAGCACCGGATCGTCCAATATACATTCTTGCCGTCCAATATAGACTTTAGCCGTCAAACATTGAGTTTGTAGGATTGCCACGTGGTACAAATCGAGTGTCCTTACAGTGATATTACCACCGACTGAATAATAAAGAATACTATCCCATTATGAATTTACAAATATGATGCTACTTCAAAGTACACTCGTACACCTAATCTGAATAGTAAACGTATACTGAATCACCGCAATTATTGTTGGTCTTGGAGAAAAAGTTATGGGTTCTTGCATATTAACAATTTGTGCCATGTCAATTGTTCTAGATCTAGTCACTTGGAGGACAATTCGATATTTCGTTTCTGAAATTTATAGACTATTTATGACCGGGCACGTACCGAAGCAGTCATGTGATTTTAATTGACCAATTGAGTAAACGGAGAGACAGTAGAAATAATCCCCAGATAATATTATATGATTAATTGGAAGTGGTCTTTATTGAAAACATCATAAAACAAATCCAAAGAATCACATTGTATTGTTCGGATGCAAACGTACGTTGATACTACGCATTATTATCCATGTTCAAGCTGGTATTCTGGCGTAGTTAATTGGAGGAACCAACGACTGTTTTCTACGACAATGATCGGAATACGTCAATTATTCTGATCGTACTTTCTATTCCGGTGTAGTGTTTAAATTAGAAATGAACCAATCTGAGTAAAAAAAAAGGCAACGAAGACGAGACAGCATCCCACAAAAGAAACAGAAGAACAATTCAAACAGGCCATTGTATGTAACGGAAGGACATTATTCACTCATTCCGACCGTCTGGTCATGCTCTTATCATGATTTCGTGTTCCGCAGACGATCAAAGAAACTGTGTAATTCTGTGTGGTCAGCGAGCACCTTTTATCTGATCGATTAAAAGGACTTCGTAAGTTATGAGCGATACCAACCTCTCACAGAATCACCGAACGAGATGAGAATCTGAACAACAAGAATACGGCATATGTAAGTCTCAAACAGACGAAAAACTTTTAGAAGCATATATTCCCAAAACTGAGACTTGGTTGTCTCAAACAGAATCAGCAAACGAGATCAGAAGCTGAACGAGAGCTTCGGCAGATTCGTGTCTCAGATATTTTGAAAACACTTTTAAAAATACATGTGTATTCCTACAAATTTGTGCAGGCCTACATGGAAGGTACATAATTATACATATAACATCTACATCATTTTGTCTGTATATTAGAAGCTATGTGAGAGTACATGACCTCGGTTATATTGGATAAACATCAAGGACACTCGTTGCGACTAGATATCAGTTGCTAAGAACGAATTAGGCTAAGACATACCCGGCAGTTCAATAATTGATTATTTTAACATTAAACTGAATTTACATTCTCCGAGCTTGAAAAGACTTGCGGTCTTGCCCCAATATGTCGGACACGGCACCTTGAGATTTGAGACTCTTTTTTCCCCTGGAATACTAGTGCTTTATACATGGGTATTAGCTCCATGTTTATTATCCTACAGTTGATTATATTCAACTTGGAAATTCCAACGAAGAAATTCATGGCAAAAATCAACGAAGTATACCTGAAAATCAATGCCACTTTCACAGTTACAGCGCAATGTTACTTTCAACGTGCCTCTGATTATTGAAACACACGATTCCCTATAGATTGGAAAGATTGTCCGGATATTTACTACTCGTACATCTGGGCATTTACCAAATCCTACCTGGGAATTGCTATGCTGTATACCATTGAATATGTTGCACCCACCAAAATGGATGAAAATCGTTCCCATATTGGGCTGTTACATATAATATTGTGGGAAGACGACTACACAAGAAATGACAAACAGTGTGTGACATTTACTATAACAATGTATCAAGGTGGAAACTCTATGATGGAATCATAGTTACACCAGGAAAAGCAGAATCGGTATCACGACTGCAATACCGAGACGTCCTTCGCAGTCACACGTACTCTACATATCTGATCAAGTCCAAATACAGCCTGTGATTGTACGGTTATGCGATTGCATGCGTTACAGTTTCTGCTGAACACATTCTCAACGAACTAGAGTTAAAGAGAACTTATACTACTAGTATCCGGTTTGACTTAACACGAGTAGTAGAAAGTGTGTATGATCTGAATAAGAAACACAGAATTTGTACACCAAAAAGTCGGAACAATTCCTCAAAAACGATTTTCGTTAGTTTGTATGAGGTGTTACAATTTATTAAGGTCAAGTAACGGCTAAATATTGCGAGCACTCTCATAGTTTTGACCAATGAGTGATCAGATAGCTTAGACCAGATCCACTACCCCCGGGAATACCCCGACTCAATGATTCATGCGATGGCATGTTCATTGCTGAACTGTATTGTTTGTTGGGAATGTTGGATTTGTTCTGAATGGGATGAAGGTATTGAGACAAACTTCTTATAGTAAAATTAGGCCAAGGACCAAAGATAGGTTACCGGACAATGTTTAATTTTTGAGATGTTAGCCAGGTCACTGGTTGAATTCAAGGTCAAGAGAATATTCAGCATATATAATATTGAGCATATATCATGTCCACAGTTGATTGCTAAGCTGTGAGTTCAATAATCAGAGAGATATTAGCAATTTTGTGCCGTGGCCTTGAAAATGAAGGCAAAGGTCAAATTCAAGGTCATTAAAATATTCAGTGTATATCATTTTCTATATGTCCACAATTGATTCCCAAGCCATACAGTCAATAGAGGAGCAAGATATGAGCCATTTTGTCCTGTGGCCTTGAAAATGAGTTCAGAGGTCAAATTCAAGGTCACGAGAATATTCAGCATATATCATTTCCTATATGTCCGCAACTGATTCCTAAGCTGTAAAATCGATAATAAGTGAGATATTAGCCATTTTGTATTGTGACCTTGAAAATGAGGTCAAAGGTCAAATTCATAACAATAATCTGCATATATCATTTCCTATATGTTCATAACTGATTCCTAAGCTGTAAAGTCGATAACAAACGAGATATTAGCCATTTTGTCCTATGGCCTTGAAAATGGGGTCGAAGGTCAAATTCAAGGTCATCAGAATATTCAGCATATATCATTTCCTATATGTCCACAATTGATTCCTAAGCTGTAGAGTCCATAATAAGCGAGATATAAGCCATTTTGTGCTCTGACCTTGAAACTGAGATCAGAGGTCAAATTCAAGGCCACGAGAATATTCAGCATATATCATTTGCACAATTGATTCCTAGTCTCTAATCTCAATATTAAGTGAGATATTAGGCATGATGTGTCCCATTATAAAGCATCTAGGAGATTTTAACATGGGAAAGTCCCATTTGGACCGAGTTTGAGTCAAAATGGCCCACTTCGAGCAATTCAAGCGCAACGAAATTTATAGACATCATAGGAGTACATATGAGTGTTATATATCAAAAAGAAAAAAGTTACTGAACAGATTTTGAGAAAATGGCCGCCAAAGTCCAAAATCAGGGATTTTTTAACGAAAACGGCTGCAATTTTGAAAAAAAAAAAATGCGAAAATCAAAAAACTAAAAAATACCTCCTTCTTGAATCATTTTTAAGTATTTTTGTGTAAAATTTCAGAAAAAATCGCCCGTAAACAAAAAAATTTAAAATGTGGACAACGACGACGGACGACGACGACGGACGACGGACGAAACGCCATGCCAATAGGTTATCGGACCATAGAACCGGTAACCTAAAAAGACCACTGTTCGGAAATGACTTATGACTGTATAAACATATGTTAAACATTTATTCCTTTAGAAGTTGAGCCTCTTTCAAATTTCAGGGTGCCCACACTTGAATCGGGCTATGCACTACTAACTGGGGACACGCGTCTTGTTTTCATATCCTGACGCTTTTTTGTTTACCGGTGTCATTAATGCCAACAAACGTGCGCACGGAAAAAAAAACACCAATAAATAAGCACTTAGAATTTCCCAGCAGAATTGCGTTGAGTGAAATGAGAACTCGGCAGGGAGCACACATGAAAATGCCTTATTTGTACTCGGTGTTGTTTTACAGGTATTAGTTTTGTCTCTGTCTGGTTGGCACAGCCGACCAAACCACACGGACGAGGTCACCGACGCTGTGACGAATCGGTTACTCGTTACATCAGACAAAAAGAGTAGCAGTCGAGTAATTATAGACTTAAAACTGACCAATTTAGCTCACTTGTGTTTGGCTTTGGGTGCTAGCAGCCATCGTTCCATCGTCGAAGTCCACAACTATTTGTTTTCAGGTCTTACCACCAATACCCCCACAATTTCACTTGAGCTGAAGTGTCTCCTACACAGCAAGAAATACTTATTCGTCAGGTACACTTGCATTTACTCCTGGCCCCATATATGGAGTCCTTGAGAGGACTTTTAGGAGGATCTGGAACGCAATGTTGGGTTTGTATACGTCATAAACATGCATAATGTACACAGAATGATTTGTTATACCACCCTTGATTACATGGACACCCGGGCATCAAGCCCGGATGTAACCCCAATCCAAAAGAATGTCAAATTAAAAACTGACTTTACTTGCTTGAGAATACAGTGTGAATGTTTGCATGTTAGTGGGCAAGCCGTATTGTTTTACCAGTGGCTAAACCTCGATACGATCCAAAGAACACGAGCAAATTGAAAGATTATTATTTTCCAGTTGAAATATAATGCCAACATTTGATAAATGGATCATTGAATGGCATTATATTAAATCAGACATTCAACTCCTCGATCTTACTTAATACTGCACTTCAGAAATCTAAAAAAATGGATAATCTCATTTTTCATTGGAAACATACAAGGATCGATAGAAACTTGGTCATGTCAGTGCATCAAACACACTGCTATAGGTGGAAGTTTAAACGTGAAGATGGCTCATTGCGATTCAGGTATGGTAAGGGGAATCAAATGTGAAGGAAACATAAGACTAATTTGTGGTGCAATTGATCCTGGAGTGTCATGTATACGAATCAATATTTATGGAATATATTACTTATCCAACATGGTTAGCAATCGTACATATATACGTATATCAACATTTGCTCCAACGTTTGACAACAACAAAAAATTCAATCTAAATATAAATCTGATGTGAAAGAGAAATTTAGACGAGAACAGCAGAGATTAGAGCTAGTAGCTAACAATGGCAAACCAAACTGACATCTCAAATGATGACTACTTCCTTGCTGCTACTGCTGAACGATATATAACCCTACTGGAGTAGCGTCTGATTTAGGTAGGTAACTGTAAGGAAGATGCATTACTATGCTGGCACTACAGTAGGTAATCTTCAGCCTTCACAAAGAGAATAACCAGTTGCTACCTGAATCTCAAGCTGACATCTAAATCGTTCACATAAATTCCATCAACCTCGTTGAATCCCCCATGAATTGTTACATTTACGTGGTTAATCTGCTCAAAGCAGACAGATTCGCACTGGTTCAGAATTCTCAGTGCTCTATATCTTCGTTAGCTAAGTCACGATTAGATCAGTAACCGACTATTCCATTCGATGGGATCACTTCAAGGATTTCGTGATTTCCAAAAATGCATAATTCATCGCAATCTCAATGATTCCATTCGATTGATTTAAAGTGATGTCGTGAAGTTTTTTTGCGGGTTACAATTGTTTTTATATAAATATGGTACATATAAATACATCGTATATTAGTTTTTAATAATCGTTGATGTTATAGTGTGCACATTTCATATATTTATGATATGTGTGCACATTGCATACATTTATGATATTTACTTCTTTGGAGTCATATTTACTGTCACTGTGTCATATTTACTGTCACTTTTCATTCATACGTATACTCATAACGAACAATGAACATCAGAACAACAGACTACGAACGTGTTTTTTTTTCCTATTTAATGTTCAGCAGGAATTGGTGTAATACAATAAAACACGAACCAGTCATCAAAATTATGTACACGTTCCATTTATATACTTACCTTACTACATATTATGGCCTACAGAACACACATCAAGTTGATAAAGCAAAGTTGGCCAAGACACTTCTATTACAGTGGCACGAGCACTCGATGGGATCACTGGGATCACTTCAAGGATTTCGTGATTGGATGGGATCACTGGGATCACTTCAAGGATTTCGTGATTGGATGGGATCACTGGGATCACTTCAAGGATTTCGTGATTGGATGGGATCACTGGGATCACTTCAAGGATTTCGTGATTTCCAAATATGCATCATTCATCGCAATCTTAATGATTCCATTCGATTGATTTAAAGTGATGCCGTGAAGGTTTTTTTCGCGGTTTTCAATTGTTTTTAATAGAAATATGGTACATATAAATACATCGTATATTAGTTTTTATTCATCGTTAATGTTATAGTGTGCGCATTTCATATATTTATGATATGTGTGCACATTGCTTTTCATTCATACATACACTCATAACGAACAATGAACATTAGAACCACAGACTTCGAACGTCGTAATTTTCCTATTTAATGTTCAGCAGGAATTGATGTAATACAATAAAACACGAACCAGTCATCAGGAAAATTATGTACACGTTCCATTTATATACTTACCTTACCACATATTATGGCCTACAGAACACACACAAGTTGATAAAGCAAAGTTGGCCGAGACACTTCTATTACAGTGGCACGAGCAGCTCATGTAACTATTAGGTATGGTGCAGCAAATCCCTATTGATTTCAGCTGTCTAGACTGGGAAATTAACGGTGTATTTTCCGCGCCAACAACCACTCTTGGTCAGATCACTCAACTTAGAGGTGGAGTAGTTTTCATTGCCTGCCTGTGGATTTATTTTTATAGTGGTATTCATATAGCTAATAAAGTGTAAACGATATTTAAAAAAGTGAACAACAATCCTACATAAGAGATTTCTTGTTCGTCGCTGCCTTAGCTTGCAAGTTATGGTCACAAAATATTAGACATTAGTTCATAATATAAACGGTGGGATATTGGCCATTTTGTATTGTGACCTTGAAAATGAGGTCAAAGGTCAAATTCATAACAATAATCTGCATATATCATTTCCTATATGTTCATTACTGATTCCTAAGCTGTAAAGTCGATAACAAGCGATATATTAGCCATTTTGTCCTATGGCCTTGAAAATGGGGTCGAAGGTCAAGTTCAAGGTCATCAGAATATTCAGCATATATCATTTCCTATATGTCCACAATTGATTCCTAAGCTGTAGAGTCGATAATAAGCGAGATATAAGCCATTTTGTGCTCTGACCTTGAAACTGAGGTCAGAGGTCAAATTCAAGGCCACGAGAATATTCAGCATATATCATTTCCTATATGTCCACAATTGATTCCTAGTCTCTAATCTAAATATTAAGTGAGATATCAGACATAATGTGTCCCATTATAAAGCATCTAGGAGAATTTACCATGGGAAAGTCCCATTTGGACCGAGTTTGAGCCAACATGGCCCACTTCAAGCAACTCAAGTGCAACGAAATTTATAGACATCATAGGAGTACATTTGAGTGTTATATATCAAAAAGAAAAAAAGTTAATGAACAGATTTTGAGAAAAGGGCCGGCAAAGTCCAAAATCAGAGATTTTTCATCGAAAACGGTTGCCATTTTGAGAAAAAGCAGAAATAAAAAAACTAAAAGAATACCTCCATCTTGAATCATTTTAAAGCATTTTTGTGCAAAATTTCAGAAAAATTCGCCCGTAAACAAAAAAGATAAAAATGTGGACGACGACGACGGACGACGGACGCAACGCCATGCCAATAGGTTATGGGACCATAGGTACGGTAACCTAAAAAGACCACTGTTCGGAAATGACTTATGACTGTATAAACATATGTTAAACATATATTCTTTCAGAAGTTGAGCCTCCTTCAGATTTCAGGGTGCCCCACACTGGAATCGGGCTATGCACTACTAAGTGGGGACACACGTCTTGTTTTCATATCCTGACGCTTTTTTCTATACCGGTGTCAGTAATGCCAACACACGTGCGCACGGAAAAAAACACCAATAAATAAGCACTTAGAAATTCCCAGCAGAATTGCGTTGAGTGAAATGAGAACTCGTCAGGGAGCCCACATGAAAATGTCTTTGTACTCGGTGTTGTTTTACAGGTATTAGTTTTGTCTCTTTGTCTGGTTGGCACAGCCGACTAAACCACACGGACGAGGTCACCGACGCTGTGACGAATCTGTTACTCGTTACATCAGACAGAAAGAGTAGCAGTCGAGTAATTATAGACTTAAAACTGACCAATTTAGCTCACTTGTGTTGGCTTTGGGTGTTAGCAGCCGATGTCTTCTAAACGCTGGTATACTGGTACAAGCATTGTGAGGCTTATTGAGGCATACACGAAATGAGCAGTATTGTTGAGTTCATGCACCTTGCAATCTTTGTACCAACATACCAGTGTACCAGCGTTTAGAAGACATCGGTTAGCAGCCATCGTTCCATCGTCGAAGTCCACATCTATTTGTTTCCAGGTCTTACCACCAATACCCCCACAATTTCACTTGAGCTGAAGTGTCTCCTACATAGCAAGAAATACTTATTGGTCAGGTACATTTGCATTAACTCCTGGCCCCATATATGGAGTCCTTGAGAGGACTTTTAGGAGGATCGGGAACGCACTGTTGGGTTTGTATACGTCATGAACATGCATAATGTACACAAAATGATTTGTTATACCACCCTTGATTACATGGACATCCGGGCACCAAGCGTACGCACCCCAATCCAAAAGAATGTCAATTTAAAAACTGACTTTACTTGCTTGAGAACACAGTGTGAATGTTTGCATGTTAGTGAGCAAGCCGTATTGTTTTACCAGTGGTTAAACCTCGATACGATCCAAAGAACACGAGCAAATTGAAAGATTATTATTTTCCAGTTGAAATATAATGCCAACATTTGATAAATGGATCATTGAATGGCATTATATTAAATCAGGCATTCAACTGCCCGATCTTACTTAATACTGTACTTCAGAAATCTAAAAAAATGGATTATCTCATTTTATTGGAAACATACGAGGATCGATAGAAACTTGGTCATGTCAGTGCATCAAACACACTGCTACAGGTGGAAGTTTAAACATGAAGATGGTTCATTGCGTTTCAGGTATGGTAAGGGGAATTAAATTTGAAGGAAACATAAGAGTAATTTGTGGTGCAATTGATCCTGGAGTGTCATGTATACGAATCAATATTTATGGAATATATTACTTATCCAACATGGTTAGCAATCGTACATATATACGTATATCAACATTTGCTCCAACGTTTGACAACAACAAAAATTTCAATCTAAATATAAATCTGATGTGAAAAAAGAAATTTAGACGACAACAGCAGAGATTAGAGCTAGTAGCTAACAATGGCAAACCAAACTTACATCTCAAATGATAACTAATTCCTTGCTGCTACTGCTGAACGATATATAACCCTACAGGAGTATCGTCTGATTTAGTTAGGTAACTGTCAGGAAGATGCATTACTATGCTGGCACTACCGTAACAGTAGATAATCTTGAGCCTTCACAAAGAGAATTACCAGCTGCTACATGTATCTCAAGCTGACATCTAAATTGTTCACATAAATTCCATCAACCTCGTTGAATCCCCATGAATTGTTACATTTACGTGGTTAATCTGCTCAAAGCTGACAGATTGGCACTGGTTCTGAATTCCCAGTGCTCTATATCTTCGTTAGCAAAGTCACGATTAGATCAGTAACCGACTATTCCATTCGATGGGATCACTTCAAGGATTTCGTGATTTCCAAATATACATAATTCATCGCAATCTTAATGATTTAATTCGATTGATTTAAAGTGATGTCGTAAACCTTTTACATTCTCAGTTGTTTTGATAGAAATATGGTACATATATAGCGACGCCAAGGCAAATTTTTTTAATTGGGATATGGACCAAATGGTGTGTGATCCTTTTAGAGCTATATTACAGTATGAAAATAAAAAAAAATTGGAAAGATTGGACAAAAATTGAGGTCAGGGGAGTCAAGTTAACATGGCCAAAATAAGGGCTGCTGTTACCCGTTTTTGTGTGAAAACCATGAAAAAGTGACCCGGCCTGGTATTCATCGGGGAATGCATAATACATTTTTTTTTAAGTTCTGTTGAATCAAGATATCAATACTACATTAAATTTAACTGAAAGTTACAAAATATTTAATGTTTTTATGGACTTACAGTAAGGTTGAAGTAAGAAGTAATATATATATCCCACCCACATATATTATACATAATTCATATCATATCTAATTCCGACCACTTAAATGTTCCAATATTTTAACTCTGATTTTATATTCAATCACCAGAAAACAAAAATTTAATTAGCATTCTGCCATCAACCCATAACTCTTAATTATATATTTTTTCCATGCGAATAATTCGTCTATATTTAGCCACGCAATCTGCATACTTGCATAGGGAGATAATATTTACGAACTTTTTTTTGGCAAAAATACGAGCAATATCATTATGAAAAATATATATCAATTGAACAACAAAAATATTTCTATAAAACCAAATTCCAATGACTTTCATACAGTTGACATTGACGCTGATGCGAACGGATGCGTATCTGTCTGCTTGGAAACGCTCACATCGAAATCCGCCATTGTCAAGCTCGTGAGCGATAATAGGAGTAAATTCCCACAACGGAAGTTACCGAATGGGCTGACCCCCGTCCACTTCGAGGACAAATTTCACCACCAATACGCCGTTGCTCACCTTATTTATTGTTCTAAATAGACTCAGCGATCATTATTTGTCTTTAACCGAACCTTTATAGGCGTGAACTATTCCGTAATCCGATAATAATCATTCGATGAAAACTTCAAGCAGCCTCAAATTCGACTTTTCTGGGTCAGTTCGCCCCAATTTTTCTAGTTCACGAAGCTTGTTCATTTTTCTCTCACTCTATCATGTTAAACCTGTTCTAATGGCTCTGTAAGTGTGTCATGACCCGTAACACTAACCTACCCCGGTCGGGTCAGATTTCAGGAAGCCATTTTTTTGGTCGACTGACGCGCCACCTAGCCGCATTGGCATCACTAACATATAAATACATCTATATTAGTTTTTATTCATCATTAATGTTATAGTGTGCACATTTCATATATTTATGATATGTGTGCACATTGCATATATTTATGATATTTACTTATTTGGAGTTATATTTACTGTCACTGTGTCAATACTTTTCATTCATACGTATACTCATAACGAACAATGAACATTAGAACCACAGACTTCGAACGTGGTAATTTTCCTATTTAATGTTCAGCAGGGATTGGTGTAATACAATAAAACACGAACCAGTCATCAGGAAAATTATGTACACGTTCCATTTATATACTTACCTTACCACATATTATGGCCTACAGAACACATATCAAGTTGATGAGCAAAGTTGGCCCAGACACTTCTATTACAGTGGCACGAGCAGCTCATGTAACTATTAGGTATGGTGCAGCAAATCCCTATTGATTTCAGATGTCTAGACTGGGAAATTAGCGGTGTATTTTCCGCGCCAACAACCACTCTTTGTGAGCTCACTCAACTCAGAGGTGGAGTAGTTTTCATTGCCTGCCTGTGGGTTTATTTTTATAGTGGTATTCATATAGCCAATAAAGTGTAAACGATATTTCAAAACGTGAACAACAATCCTACATAGAAGAGTTCTTGTTCGTCGCTGTCTTTGCTTGCAAGTTATGGTCACAAAATATTATACATAAGTTCATAATATATAAGGTCATAATATATACATATGCTTGTACCACAACTACATACACGCCTAATTCATCACATCACACTAATGTCTGAACTAATGATGTTTTTGCACACCCATTGTCGAAACCTGAGCTTCCTCAGCAAGATCCTTGAAAGGGTGGTATCCAAACAGCTGTCATCCTACCTTGTGAGGAATGGTGTCCACGATTCTTTCCAATCTGGATACAAACCAGCTCACAGTGTGGAAACCGCCATGTTGGGAATAAAATCAGACATTGACTTAATGCTGAATCAGGGTGATGGTGAAAAGTTTGTGTCATCCAGGAAGTACGGATCATCATCTTTCCCTGTCTTCGGTGCCATGCGGTGAAATTCCCTCCCGCTCAGCAGCATAGAGCCAACACCCATTAGAACTTTTAAAACAAATTTGAAAACTTTCTTATTCACACAAGCTTATAATTCTTAAACAATGTTTAAATATCATTCATTATTATTGGTGTTATTGATTCTTTCTTATTGTATACTGTGTTTGCATTTTTATTTTTAAAGCGCTTGGAATGAATGTACTATTGCGCTAAATAAGTTAATAAATTATTATTATTATTATTATTATTATTATTACATTTGTGTGTGTATGCACCAGATATCCCAAATCAAATACTTTGATCTATTTGGACCTTGTGATCATTATTGGATCGTTATGAGGTGAATATTTATTTTTTATTAAATGGATTCAGGTAATGCAGCCGCCACCCCCCCCCCCCCCTCCCCCGCAAAAAAGAGAAAAAAATCTATACATCCAACCAATAACATGAGTACGCGGTATAATAGCAAAACAAAACAAATCTGGTCTCTTGGCCTATATCTGTTATTGTATCTATCGATATGGATGCATGGAAGTACTCTATCATAGTGAAACTTTGATAATACCACATTTGCTGGCGCCATCCAGCTAGACACTCACTTAGGCATACGTTTACGTATATCATTATTCAATAGGGCGTTTAAGTGAGATTTGACTTTATTTTACGTGATTTGACCTTTCTGGTGACATTTGAGTTTCCCGCCAAATTTTTGGGCCAATTCGTGAAATTTTACATATTCGAACTCCTGCAACTTACACGGAAATTATCGGAAAATTATCGCATGGTCGTACTTTGATCATGACCCGTTCCTACGATCGCTTACGACCTAAATATGCATTTTTCGTAAACATTTCATTCCATTTAAAAGGGATGAAAAACATGTGCTTTTATGTTCCAAGGTCATGAGCTTGACGGGAGAAAAAAGCTCATTCTCTTGAAACCACATGACTACTATCCAAACCGTCGGTGGTGTTTGTGACTATATATGATGTGGCATATGTTCTGAACACTGTTTGTCATAACATCACAAAAATAAAGGTGTTATATTGGAATATGGAGTCCAAAAACATGCTGTGAAACACAACATAGTTCGGGGGCGAATTGACCATGAAAAAATATCCATTCATTATTATAAACAGTGGTATGTTGTAGTTCGGAGCAAGTGTAATTAAGAAAAAAATGAATTGTAACAATATTCTTAATAATAGTTTTGTATGGTGCTTCTAAAGTCAAGCAAAATCAGCAAAAAATGACCACGTGGCAATGTTTGTCACCACTACGTACCTAAATACGTCATTTTACGACATATATGAAACGAGACTTACAGGCCCTATACATAAATTGTGTAAATATTCACGGGAAATATATCCCCTATTTCCATGCTGCATATAAGCCACTGTCTAGGAAGGGGACTCAAGTACGAAAATGACAATAATTCTAGTATGAAATTTCCCATCAGAACTCCCTGAGCCTCGATGATATCACTGTGGGTGGATTAGATACTGTTTTCCTATAAAAACTATGCCGTTTTGATTCCTCATGATTAGTCATTTTAACCTATACTAGAAATGTGACAGCTTAATGAGCGTAATACTTGCTATTATTATATGCCTACCAAAAATCCTACAATGGATTACACAAGAGTGCAATCGGTCCGATATATTGCGGTATTGACCGCCTTCATATTGACCTGCGTCGCGCATAGCAACCGACGGTCTTTTGAAGTTTACGTATTCATGCGCTGGTGAAATGACGTTTTTTGGTTTTGTAGTACATGAAAATGTCCATAAAATTATTTGCTTTCAGGGTCTAAAATGGCTAGAAAATGTCAGCATTTGTAATCACATCTCTCCCGAGGGGTATGCATATCATGATGCGGCATATAATAATGAGTTAATCGACTGGATACAGTGTTTGAGGCCCTCGGTCGTGTCTGTGCCGCGGACGCACTCGCAAGCTCGTGCGTGCTACGGCCCAGACACGACCTCGGGCCTCAAACACTGTATCCAGTCAATCACCTATAAATATTCACCGCTTACTACTACTTACTATTGCTAAAAATAGCATAGTACTAGGTTGACAGGAGTTTTGGAAAGTGCGCCACGGCTAGTAACTCATTTATTTGCGGTGCTAAATGGTATCGTATTATGACTTAACCTGATGGTAACTTAGCCGCATCATTGAATATCTGGGTCCGCACACGATTTTGTGAATTTGCTAGCACGATTTTGTTCATTTGATTTCGAAAGCAAAATGCTTGTGTAGAATACACCCCAATGTGTCTTCTGTTCCATAATTACAACAACACTTGGAGTCTTGATGGAATGGATGTAAACACAACCAAATCTCCGAATGTGGTCAGATTATCGAGAACATGTTTGAGCTGAAATTTAGCATTGGGTTAGATTGTTGACTTTCTCAATTCATGCCATATAAGTGTGAAATTATATAAGCAAATTGCCGTTTGACACCCACATGAGGGATGCTAAATTATAGTACGATACCATTCAACATCGCGAAAATATCGCCAAAAAACGGTGTAAACGAGTCAGAAAAATCAGCGAATAGGTGGTTTTCTTCGGCGGGGAACCAAGTTAAAATGAAAGCAGGACCTGGTGGTTGATTTTGTGTTGATGACATACAATTTGGTGGCTAGTTTGAAAATAAAGGCTGCCAACGGCAATTTGTAGGCACATCGTTAAATAATACTCAACAATCGGTCATTGTTAAAGTACTACTGATAAATGTACATCTATATGAATTTTATCACAAGAAGGTGATTTAGTCTTATGATTTAAGATCATTATGTGTTCATCATCCAATCCTAAATGAATATTTGTACCAACGCAAATCCCAAAAAAAACGATATGGGCGTCATCATGCGCAGATAATGTTGTACGAGTATATTGTAACGGTTTTGGGGCGTACCCAAAAGTTTCCCTAGGTAATTCTGTTAGTGTTTTGTGATATTATGGTTGAATAACCGTTTATTAAAATGTTTATGTGTTTAAAGGTTCATACGGTTCCGTATTGTTAATGTTTAAAAGGTTTTCCGTCTCGGAACTTGGTATATTTGTGATGTTGGTAAAGCCGGAGACGGAGCCGGAACCGGAGACGGAACCGGAGACGGAGCCGGAACAATGGAGTACAAAAACGTAATGACGTTATTTCCGGAAGATCATTTGATCAGCCTCGTTTTCGGTTTAAAAGGTGACGTGTCAGCCACTGATTGGTTCTAGAGTGTTTTTAGAAATCCGGAGATTTCCGGTTGCGGTTGCGGTAGCGGAGAAAGCAGCGTCCCGGAAGCCGGTTGCGGTTGCGGTAGCGGAGAAAGCAGCGTCCCGGAAGCCGGTTGCGGTGACGGAGAAAGCAGCGTCCCGGAAGCCGGTTGCGGTTGCGGTGACGGAGAAAGCAGCGTCCCGGAAGCCGGTTGCGGTGACGGAGAAGGCAGTTCCAGGAAAAGCGGATGCGGTTGCAGAGCAGATTAGGCTGGCGGAAAATGCGGACCAGGATGCTGTGCTGGGGCAGAAATATCGACTAGACGATTTGCGGAGAATGCAGCAAGCAGAACCTTGGTACCCACTGGTGACGTCGCTGATCGACGGGAGCGGTACAGCTGGCAGTGCAGACTTTTCCAGCATGAGCAGTGAGGAGAAAGTGCTGTACGGGATGCGGAAGACCTTGCTGAAAGTCGACGGAGTAGTCTACCGGAAATGGAAAACGGCAGAAGGAACCAGCCGAATGCAGTTAATAACCCCGAAGGAGCTGAGACAGGAGATTTTCCGTCTGGCCCATCAGAGCCGGACGGGAGGACACCTCGGAAGCAGAAGGATGGCGGCTAGCATTCGGAGGTGGTATTTCTGGCCGGCTATGATGCGGGACATAAAGCAGTGGGTGCTGAGCTGTGACGAATGTGCGTCAAGAAGTATGCAGAACTTGAAACGATCTCCGATGCAGAAATACCGGGTTGGAGCGCCCATGGAGAGGGTGGCAATGGACGTGATGGGTCCGTTACCTAAATCCACCCGGGGGAACCGGTACATCTTAGTAATCGGTGATTACTTCACCAAGTGGGTAGAGGCTTACCCGATGCCGAATCAGGAAGCGGTGACGGTTGCGGACATATTCGTCAACCAGTTTGCAGCGCGGTTCGGCATCCCGATGGAGATCCACACCGACCAAGGCAGAAATTTCGAGTCCGACTTGCTGAGAAATGTTTGCAGAATCCTGGGGATTCACAAGACACGGACAACCGCTTTCCGACCTCAGTCGGACGGTTTCATTGAGCGATTCAACCGGACGCTGCAGCAGATCCTGAGCCTGTACGTAAGCGAGCGGCAGACCAACTGGGATCAGCTAGTACCGTTGGCGATGGCAGCTTACCGGAGTACCCCGCAGGAGACAACCGGGCAGAGTCCCAACTTGCTGATGCTGGGCAGAGAAGTCAACACTCCGGTAGAGTTACTGATTGGCAGACCGCCGGGAGAATCAACAGCAGAAGTAACAGAGTATGGCAGTCAGCTCCGGGAGCGACTAGAAGCGGTATACAAGGCGGTTCGAGCGAAATCTGGCAGAGAAATGGAACGGCAGAAGAAGCTGTACGACCGGAGGAAGGTTGACAATCAGTTCCAGCCAGGAGACCGAGTGTGGATGGCGGTCAAAGCACGGAAGAAGGGCAAAGCTCCCAAGTTGCAGAGGAAGTGGAGTGGTCCAAAGCTAGTGCTGAGCAGATTTACCGACGTGACCTACGAGATTGCAGAGAGTGAAACTCGACAGAAGGTGGTTCACTTCGATTTGCTGAAACCGTATAATGGTGTCAAGCATCCGAGATGGATGAAGCGGAGAATGGCGGATTCCTGGAGGCAGACGGAGCCGCCGAAGCAGAGTAGTGTTCCGGAGACGGAACAGACGGTCTCTGAGTCGGATACGGACTCGGAGTAAAGCCGCAGAGGACGAAGAAATATGAGAAGACGGAGTGAGCTGTAGAGCAGGAGAAGGAGATAGCTGAGACCCTGGTAAAACGTTGAGTTCCGGCAGAGAGCGACCGCAAGAAGTCGGAGCAGTGAGCAAGTGCTGGTTCCGGAAACAAGGCGGAGAAAGGAAGCAGAGCGGAAAGCGGTGCAGAGACCGGATAGAGACATCCTAGAGGTTCTGACTGGGTTGAGCGCATAGTCAACCAGTCCAGGGTAGCGGCCAGGGGTCCGGAAGAACCTGGGTTAGCGGTCTAGTATCTCCAGAGAAGCAGCTACATGTCTTCCGTATACGGAGAATTAAGACGGAAAAGTTTTCCGGCTGTAGACATCCGACCGGAGTTTCCACTTAGCAGAGACAGTAAACCGACTGCAGATTGACAGAAACGGAGAAACATCACCCCAGATAGGAAGGCGCCTCCTTCTGGACAGAATGTATGCAGTTTCCAGTGTCGACAAGCAGTAATACCAGTGAGCAGATATGCAGTTGACGAAGCAGTACAGATGGCGGAAACGCCCAACTTGCAGTCTAGATGTTCGTCTGAGAGGCAGATTCAACTGGCTGAGACTCTATTCAACCCTCCTGATGGCAGAGATACTTCAAAATTGCAGATACTTCGCTCGGAGAAGCAGTTGAAAGGGAGCCGGAAAAACCCGGAGAAGCCGGTTGAGCCGGAGACGGACACCTCTCGGTTAACGGTTGAGTTTTTGCATAATTGTGACGTCACTCCTGAGGCAGCCAATCAGCGTGGAGCTTTTCAAGTCACGAGAGCAGAAAGGGTATAAAAGGGCCTTGAAATCGGGCTCTGAGAGCAGTTGAAGAGCAGACCTCGAGCTGTGCACATCGCAGACAAAGTTTGGCGGAATTGAATCAAGTCCAGCATTTTCCAGCTGCGGCAGATTTTGCAGTGAAAAACGACTAAGTGTTTCCCGGAAGACCATCAGTCCGGAGAAGCGGTGCAGTAGAAGTGGTGCAGTAGTTAGACGACTTCTGTTTCCCGGCTTTCCGGATGGCGTATTCGGCGTTCCTAGGAAGACAAGGTGGCGGAAGCGGAGGCGGTGTGGCAGTAGACGGAGGCGGTTGGCAGTGTAGCGGTCGACGGAGTCGGAGCAGAAAGCAGATCCAGCGGCCGAGACGATAGCAGAGCAGATAGCAGAGCCGATAGCAGAGCAGATAGCAGAGCGGATAGCAGAGCAGAAAGCAGAGCAGATAGCCGAGCGGACAGCAGACCCGATGGCAGATCAGGAGGCAGAGCGGAGACCAAAGCGGAAGGCGGAACCCGGAGCAGAGCTGGCAGTGAGACGGAGACCCGAGGATCCACGGAGAGAACTTTACCGGCAACCATTCAAGCAGTAGCCGGAAGCAGAACCAGTTCAGCGGCTAGGGATGACGGAATGGAGTCTTCCGCGTCTGACCGAAGCCATGCGGACGTGCAGAGAGCCCGGAGGAGTATTCTGGTAGATCAAGCCAGAGCTACACCCGGAATCCTGTCTCCGGTGGAGACCCGGCCTCGACAGTCTTCCAGTGAGCGGTCCGGAAGGAGCCAAGCCCGAGCACCAACCCAGAGTCCACCTTACATATTCTACCCGTTTGGCGGTCCTTCAACTCAACCGTGTCCGTCCCATTGTTTCCCGGTGAATATTGGAGGACGGAGCGCATCCGTCTTTGCACCTGCAGTCCCAGAGCATGCCAGATACTATGCAGTACGTTGGGGACCGGAGCAGTGGGGGCCAGCCGAGATGAGAGACTCCGGCGTCTACGTGGAGATCATGGAGCAGAGGGAGTCACCGTTTGGTCTCGTCCCGACCCGTCAGATCGTCCGGATACCAGATTGGTCCATCCGGGACGAACGCCTCAGGAATGGGTTCTACGTCCCGCCCCAGTGGAGCCTCCATGATCCCGATCTTCTCAGGGGTTGATGCCAGAGGAACAAGCTTCGGACGACCGTTGGTACCAGATACCATTCCACCTCGTCCGCCGTCGGGGAGCAGTTCGCGCCGTGATACTGGTGGGCAGTAGTCGCCGCAAGTCGTCGCAAGTCAAGTCGGCGCAAGGAGAAGAAAGAAGAACCGTTTCCCGGAATCTAGTATAATTAAGAGTTAAAAAGTGGGAAACGGAACAAGCAAGATATCCGGGTACAGTGACGGTAAACTAGTTAAGAGATACCAGTACCCGGATCACGGAAACAAGTTGTGTTTTATGATACGGACAGTTTAACGGTTAATAATTTGTATATTTGTGATATGTGATATTGATCTGTTCGAGACGAACAGAGTCTAAGGAAGGGGGAGTGTAACGGTTTTGGGGCGTACCCAAAAGTTTCCCTAGGTAATTCTGTTAGTGTTTTGTGATATTATGGTTGAATAACCGTTTATTAAAATGTTTATGTGTTTAAAGGTTCATACGGTTCCGTATTGTTAATGTTTAAAAGGTTTTCCGTCTCGGAACTTGGTATATTTGTGATGTTGGTAAAGCCGGAGACGGAGCCGGAACCGGAAACGGAGCCGGAACAATGGAGTACAAAAACGTAATGACGTTATTTCCGGAAGGTCATGTGATCAGCCTCGTTTTCGGTTTAAAAGGTGACGTGTCAGCCACTGATTGGTTCTAGAGTGTTTTTAGAAATCCGGAAAATATCAGTGTTTTGGCGGACTATGACGTCACAATAGGTTGGTCACGTGACGTGGGTCTCAGGTCTATAAAAGCCCCCGCTTCACAGCGGACGGCGGAGTTGGTGTCCTGACGTCGACCTGTGCAGACCCCTTCTCCCATAGCAGAGTACTCCCTTGTTCCGGATAGAGTCATCCAGATGATAGCAGTTAAGTCTTCCGACTGTGCACTTGGAAAATAAACATGAAAACTTCAACTGAGTTGTTTTTCCGTGTTCGTTAGGGAACTGGAATTTATAATAAAGTTAGTTCACCGGAAAAGAAAGTAATACGGAAAGAAGGGAGATAAGACCACAGTCGGTTAAGACCAAGTTGTAACGACGTCTTAGGGTGATCTAAGAACCCAGATCACCGAGGAAGGAGACGGAGACGGAGGTGGAATTCAACGGAGCAACTACGGAGGCGGTATCGGACGGAGCAGTTGCAGAGACGGGAACGACGAAGCAGTTGCAGAGGCGGTACCGGACGACGGAGTTGCAGAGGCAGTACCTGACGGAGCGGTTGCGGTAACCGGAAGTGGGAACACTTCCGAGATACTCCATTTCAGGTGCAGTCGCAGGTTGCGGTGAGGCGGAGCCAACCGGAGCAGATTGCAGTGCGGCGGAACCTGGCAGAGCGGTTGCAGTATTCGGAAACGGCAACGTTCCCGGATTCTTTATTCCAGGCGCGGTCGCAGTTTGCAGTAAGGCGGAAAACGACGGAGCTGTTGCAGTAAAGCGGTATCCCGACGGAGCAGTTGCAGTACCCGGAGACGGAAACGCCTCCGGATCCTTACTTTACAGGTGCAGTTGCAGATTAGCAGTCGGACAACGGTTAAGAGGTCCATTCCAGACCACGCTACCAACCTTAGAGACTTCTAGCCGGAGTTTAACCGTACAGCAGTAGCAGTTTCCCGGAGTTTTACCGTTTCAGCTCCGGGTAAATAACAACTCGCCCACCTCCCTAGAAAACCGGTTTATTAAGACGTCACAGAAGGGTGCAAACCCGTTACAATATGTGGTCATCATTTGCTTGTGTGATCATTTGAACCAGTGTGATCATTTGAATATACTATACGTATATTCGGACGGTATACGTATAGCAATAGAAATTCCATGACTAATTCTTAATCCGGGCATTTGGGAAGTATACATACATTATACATATTTGAAACATGTTGTCAGTATGGATCGTAGGGTTTAATCCATAAATGTATCTCTCCCCGAGTGACCTGCTTTCCGGTGAACATTCGTTTCCTAAAAAATACACATCAGAGAATTAATTTCAGACAATGAGTGAATGGACAAGTAGACAAGATGCCGTCTGAATGGAAATGATGAGTTAAGGGAAGAGTATACAGAGACTGAAAAAATAATCCCCAGATGATTGAATGGAGATGGTTGCATAGTTTAATAACCATACATAGTTTTATGCACATACATCTAATGCTACGTGATGTAAATACGAGTTCACATTTCGAGGTATTTTATTGACTGGTCAACATTTTGTTTTCTGTCACAGGCGCAAACTGAACAAATATACAACAGGTGCATTTTGAAGCACATACTAAAGGTTGTCCAACGTTTAGTATGTGCTTTTCACTCGAAAAGACCATTCGAGTGAAAAAATAACAGTTGAACAGTTTGCCAGTATTGCGATATACAGTGTCACCGAACGTAAACAATTTGTATGTAACTGTATGTAGAAAGGACATGAATCAGTCTTCCGTCTGGTCATGCTCTTAGCATAAAATCTGATCTTGCTGGCGATCAAAGAAATGGCGATCAAAGAAACAATTTACCAGCAAACAGCTTTCAACTAATCGATCGAAAGGATTTTGTAAGTTGTGGGGGATACCGACCTCCAAGAGAATCAGTGAACGAGATGAGAACAAGGCCATTCAGCAATTTTATTGCAGATACGCCATTGTTGTATACTTTATTTGCTGAATGGATTATGCACCTTGTAAAATCATTGTACTTGTATGATCATCACACCGATCTTGTCTTTTTATATAAAATTGTATCTGATAGTGCATCTATGTCGGTAAGCTATGTGATAGTAGAATTAGAATTGTTACCAAACGAAATTTGCTGACAATAATGAATCATCGAGCATACACAATATTGTTTTACATTACACTCCAACATTGGAAATGAAATAACCATGGGAAACTCACACAAAAACCTGCACATGAAAACCTAATTAAACAAGTAATGAAAGATTGATTAATTACATGTAGATTTTGTACAGTGAGTTCAACAATGCATTCTCAATGATGAATTGCCAATTCTGAACGTGCCTGTAATAAATAAAACACACACAATCCCCAAACATATGGCCAAACCTCCGATAGCATATCATCGATATACCATGCATATATCTGCACTAGTAGTCAAACCATAAAAGTCCATTAATATACCCATGAACATCTTTAAAATATGATACATTACGACATACATACACATTTTTTTATGACGCTGTTACATGTAACACGTGTCTAAAGGTCAAGGTCAAACTTCACATACAGACACAATATTTTGCATGGTTTGTCGGCCTCACGTGTAATTATCATCAACTAGAAATGTCGGAATGCGTGTGACATTCCGGTGACATTTGTTCACTCCCACAATGCAGTTCAGAACACTCGCGATGGGTCAAGTTAGAAACTCCATGACGATGTGTGATCATAATGAAACCAAGAAAGGTAAAATTGGTATTGCCAATAACATGTGATAGGAAATAACCATCACAGGCATGCGTACTGTACGCATCTGATTAAGTTCATTTATAATGCGCGACTGTTCACGCATGTATTCTGTGTGACTTACGACAGTGATTTTTGGTTATGGTAGCAATCCACGGAATCCTATAGGTGACATGCACAGACAAATTAGCATCTATTTATTATTTTTGAAACTATCGCTTTGGCACATATATTTTTTTGCGCTTGAATACGTGTATATGACTTCGCAGTCATATTTGTTCTTGTGCCACTCCACAGGTAACAGTTCGCTCTATTTGTCCGGTCGTCTGGTGAGCGCAGACGATCAAACCACACGCACTCTTACTTCCATCAGAAAGCTGGCAGTTGTCTGTGACGAACTTGTCACTGGCAACACTTGGACAATAGAAGTGGCAGCCGAGCAAATATAGACATGAAAGTGACCAATTTGTCTGACGTTGTACTGGCTGTGAAATGTCAGCAGTCAGTATTTTATCGTTCTTGGGCATATTGGTGTTCCTATACATGTGGATTGTTCATGTTACTTCGTATTTTCGGTTAAAGTTACAGAATTCCAAGGGTGCTTCTCCACATAGGTCTCTGATTTGTATAAACCATCGTCCTCCAAACGAATCTGTGAACATGTCCACGCCCAACACCTGACATTTCGCATTCCATTGATTTTATGGAAACAGTCCATCTTCCAAAATTGGTGGATATATTTTGAGTGAATGACTACCAATGTCCCAAATTGGATGTGTGAAGTCGAAATGGACTTCCATTTTGAAGGGGAGTGCAAAAGATGAACAAAACTAGAGAAACCTAGAGTTTAGAATTTCAGTAAGATTAGACTGTAAAATTATATGGATGCAAGATAAGAATGTTCACGACGGACTGCGGCCGGACACAATGCCGTGGCAATGGGTTAATTAACCTTAGGCCCAGTGACCTGAGAATAATCCAAATTCTATGCGAGCCCGCCCATTTCGACAGGACATTCTCAGATACATAGCTGAGGTGCCATCATAATGCATCTATAAAACTCCAACCATCAATTTAATTAGGTCTCTGGGCAAGCTGTAGGATCAGGAAGGTTCACGTTATGATGCCAAAACGCACAACGGCGACAATAAGCTTCTCTGTGCTGATTTATGTAAGAACATAGCCCAAGGGTGCTGTAGCTCACCGGCAGATCATGAGACTTGCACAGAGTATTGATCTTCCAAAATATAAATGGTTACACAGATCTTCAACCCTATTGTCAAAACATGTTCGTAAATGTTACCGAGCATACGCCATACATTTTCTGTGTGGAATATATTATGAAATCAAGTTACATCTTGAAAGGTTTTTTTCGTTAATGACATATATTCACAGACCGTCGACTCAAAGACAACAAAACTTATACACTTCACAAAGGTACATGGAGAGAATCTCATGCATTTTGAGGAAAATTGTCAATGAATAGGTTTTGAGAAAATGGCTGCCATAGACAAAAATCATCGTTTCTTTCGACAGAATAAGTTTGTTTTGACCTTCCAAGGTCAAATTCGAGATCTTCATTCAAACCGTAATATATGATATCCCATTTGAATGTGCCAATACATAGGCTCTATCTTGAAGTGTCAAAAAATCAAAGTGGCCGCCCCATGCAGACCGTCATTTCAGAGGCAACAAAACTTATATACATCCCGAAGGTACATAAGGAGAACCTTATGCATGATTTTGAGGGAAACTGTCTCAATAAATTTTGAGAAAATGGCCACCGAAGACAAGAACCATCAATTTTTGACAAAAAAAGCGTAGTTTTGACATTCCAAGGTCATTGAATGTCAAATTGAAGGTCAGCACTCAAACCGCAATATATGATTTCCCATTTGAGTGTGCCACTAGGTCGGATCCATCTTGAAGTGTTCTATGAGTTTACTCCGCACAGCTTCCATTATGAAAGAAAAATTGGGTGAAATTTTCTAAACCCCCAAAAGATGCTGGAAGTGGCTCAAAACGAATAGTGGCTCGATTTGGGACAAAAAAAAATGTTCGTCCTCCCGTCAAGAAATCAAAATGGCCGCCAGTTTCAAAGGCAACAAAACTTATACATGTCATAGAGGTACATGAGGGGAATGTTTTGAAACAAAAATCTCAAAACTGATCAGACAGTTTTTGAGAAAAAGGCCATCAAAGTCCAAAATAGGCCATTTTTCGTCAAAAATGGCCGCCAAATCGGCAAAAACGACTGAATAAAAAAAAAACCGAAAAGAAATCTCAGGGTATTCCCAATGAATGTTTTAGTAAATTTTCAGAAAAATTCATCAAGGCAAATATTTGCCCGATGGACGGACGACAGAGGACAAACCACGACAACAGCTTATCGGCCCATATGGGCCGGTAAACTAAAAACGTGTTAAGCACAACAAACTACACACACGTGTATAGCAGCCAAGTACAATGAGGAAATCATTACAAAGAGCATCGATTGCAATTTACTGCTTGCATCGTTCAATAACATTTGTCGCTTTTTCATGGTGGCTCTCCCAGTCAGCCATGGCAACGCTCTCTGATCGGCTTATCACCAGGCGTCACGCACGGACGATGGCATCACCTGGCTGAACATCGATCACTCGGTGTTACCTGCATGCACTGCACGGACATAAACGGCGACACATTTCATCGCGAGTATGGGCTTGTCTCCATGTGATAGACCTGAACTGCCTTAATATACATTACAAGGAAAGTGGTGGTTATATACACTCTGTGTGAGACACGACAAGTGTGACAAGCAATGGTATGCGTTTTTATGTGACATTTACGACTTTTCGGATCCCTCGGCGATAGACATCGAGAAATTTAAAACGACAACAGACCAAAGTCTGTGGCGAGAGTATTTATGCGTTCGCTAGTCGATCTAGGTGGGATGTCACACGTGTTGTCCTATTGATCGCAGTGCCATGGATCACACATCGACTGCCTTTGGCAGCGTCGCGAGATGGGACGTGAAACAACACGACACCAACGGGGCCACATCGAACAACGATGTCAAGGTATGTATAATTGTGTGGTTCTACGGCTTTGGTATAATCACACACCTTTTATAAGGTATTTCTGCTCGTATTTTTCAAGTTATCCACAGTCACTCAGTGGCGGATCCAGCGACGGACCAAGGGGGCACGTGCTCCCCCGGCAAATCCGTAAAAAAATCGATAAATACATGTAGAATCGGGGCGTAATTATCTGGACTGAAGCACCTGATAGTAGATTTGTTCATCAAAGTATTGGAGAAATTTCACATATGGAACATTCCATTCAGAAGTGACTGGTATTTTCTCGCACTTTGGTGTCGGATGTATCTTGGGTGTAAGTACATCCACGGTGGGTGTCCTGTTTCCGGCAGGTAGGACTCTGCTTGATCACTATCCCCGTTAGCGCAATAATAGATACAATGAATATGAATACAGATCCCATGCGTCCCGAATTGGATTCCAACCGCTTATATGACACGTATGTATATGAAAAAGATATTGGAGTTAACCCACTGCAATCGATGTTCATTGTTTCACAATATGTAGAAATCAACGATATAAATTCGAATGAGCATAAAGCCACTGACTATAAACTGAAAGTACTGCACCTCAATATACAAAGTCTGGCTTCTGAGTTTGACAAGTTCAAACTAGTTCTATCACACTTACATGTACAACCAATGAGTATCAATTTAGATTGCATTCTGCTGTGCGAGACGTTCCTGACTGATAACAATGTTCACTTATACAAATTACCCGGGTACAAGTTGGTCTGCGGAAATCTCACAAAAATGTCCAGAGGTGGAGTCGCTATTTATATCTGCGATTTCAATTTCACCATCCGAAATGAAATGAGTACTTTCGTGGAGTGCGAAATCGAAACTGTATTCATCGAAATCTCAGGTCACGAAATCTCGACAATAGTTGGTGAAATTTATCGAGTTCCCAACACAAACCCTAAAATTTGGTAAAGAGGTACGCATCCATTCTAGCTATGCTACAGCATACGAACACGCCGGTTATCATAGGCACTGACCAACATTTTAATTACTTGAAATTTGAAACTCAAAAGTATACCGCTGAACTACTGGACACGTTTTTTGCTGCCAATGCAATACCAACTATGACAAAACCCACACGTATAACTGATCGCACAGCAACTTCAATTGATAACATATATGTCAAACATAAAATATCGATGATTCACTCAGGTATTATTTACAGTGACCTTTCTGACCATTTGCATGGTTTTTTTTTTGCTTTGTTCAAAAACATCAGACGAAAACACACTCCAAAGATGTCATATTCATATAACACAATCAAACTTATTGCTCACGATATTCGCAACACTGACTGGTCATTTCTTGAAAACCTGTTATCCGGGAGGAATGGATGACCGAAGGTCTGCTGACATCTTCTATCCGATGCAACAAACTTTACAAGCGGAGTCTTGGGAGACCCAACACGGACCCCTTGCACACTAAATATACTGCATACCGCAACATGTTTAACAAAATAAAGACACAGCAAAAAACCTGCATTACGCAAATCTATTTAAGACTCACAAAGACAACATCGGGGAAACATGGACAACTAATATTAAACCAGCAATGTCTTCTGTATTCCAACTTGACAATTCTACCACTGACGACCCTCTCAAAATTGCTAACCATTTCTGTGATTTCTTTACCGACATAGGACCAAAGTACGCAAATGCAATAGTCTCACGGGAATCCTAATTCCCTGTTCAGGAACCCAACCTGTCCAAACGAAATTATTGGCATAATAAAATATTTTCGACCAAAGAAAAGTTGTGGGCATGACAACCTGAGCCCAATCTTCCTTCGACAACTATACAATGGTATAGCCGTTCCACTCACAATCCTGAGTAATAAATCTCTGACGGGAGGGATAGTTCCTTCGAACCAGAAACTGGCGAAAACAATACCAATTTACAAGTCTAAATCGAAAACTAGTTTCTCAGGCCGATATCGCTATTCGCCATCCATATCAAAAATCCTATAGAAGATTATCATAAACGAACGTATTCTTTCCTGGAACACAACCAAATTTTGAACAGTAATCAGTATGGTTTTCGAAGAAACATTTCCACTATAAATGCTGTTAGTGAATTTGTCATTGATACACTACTCTCAATAGAAGCCAAAAAATCAGTACTCAGTTTGTTTCTTGACCTACGTAAAGCTTTTGACGCTATTGACCACTCTATCCTACTGCACAAACTCGAACACTATGGAATCCGTGGTACACCGCTATCGTGGTTTGAATCGTACTTATCTAATCGCCAACAATTCGTATCATACCAAAACAACTCCGCACACAAGCGAGATATGATATGCGGTGTTCCTCAGGGGTCTGTGTTGGGTCCTTTACTATTCATTTTATATTTCAATGATCTCCCGAACTGTATGAAACATGGTAAAGCCCTACAATTCGCTGACGATACTACAATAAAGTAAAACAAATTGGTACCGACCGACGCACGGTTAAATATGTATCATGCGCTTGTTTATCCACATCTTATATACGGAATAATATTATGGGGCTCTACATTCCAGAAACACAATAAAGGTTTGTTCGTTGCTCAGAAAAAATTAGCCCAAGGGCTAAGAAAGGTTACCGGACAATATGCATTTTAGATATTAGCCTTTTTTCCAGTGACCTTGAAAATAAAGTCACTGATAAATTCAAGGCCATGAAATTTTCAACAAATATATCACTTCTAGTATGTCCACAATAAATTCCTAAGCTGTAAAGTCGATAATAAGTGAGACATTAGCCATTCTGTGATGTGACCTTGAAAATGAGGTCAAAGTTCAAGTTCAAGGTCATGAAAATATTCAGTATATATCATTCCTCTATATTCGCAATTGATTCCTATGCTGTAAATGTAAGTATCAATCTATTACCACCGATACAATCAGATTTTGATGATGCCAATAAGAAACGTAAAATACTACATTTTGCAATAGAAACAAACAAAGCCCGACCAAACAGTTTATCCAAAGACACACTGGCGTCTTCAGGGGCAGACAATGTGGTAAATGTAGTTGTTTCTACTGTACACCAGATGGAATTAGTATACAACTGCCCAACAACCTATGAAAATAATTTAGAAATCCGAATCTAACCCCATGGAATAGACACATGACAAGTACAAAAGTACCCAATCACAAGCCCGAAGGCTACTGAGTTGATGGTATCCTCGCGGACATATTTAACGTCCGCCAGCAGTGACACCGACTCAGTGGTATAAATGTAAGTATCAATCTATTACCACCAATACAATCAAATCTTGATGATGCCAATAAGAAACGTAAAATACAACATTTTGCGATAGAAACAAAGCCCGACCAAACAGTTTTTCCAAAGACACACTGGCGTCATCAGGGGCAGATGTAAAGATGATAATAAGCAATATATTAGCCATTTTGTTCTCTGACCTTGAAAATGAGATCAAAGGTCAAATTCTAGATCACCAAAATATTCAGCATACATCATTTCCCATATGTTCACTATGGACTCCTAAGCTGTAAATTTGATAATAAGCGAGATCTAAGCCATTTTGTATTCTGACCTTTAAAATAAAATGACTAACCTTGAAATTTAGGTCAAGGGTCAAATTCAAGGTCACTAGAATATTCAGCATATATCATTTCCTATATGTTCACAATTGATTCCTAAGCTGCAAAGTCGCTAATAAGCAAGATATTGGCCATTTGACCTTGAAAATGAGGTCAAAGATCAAATTCAAGGTCACGAGAATATTCAGCATATATCATTTCCTATATGTTCACAATTGATTCCTAAGCCGTAAAGTCGATAATAAGCGAGATATTAGAAACTTTGTCCTGTGACCTTGGAAATGAGGTCAAAGGTCAAATTCAAGGTCACGAGAATATTCAGCATGTATCATTTCCTATATGTTCACAATTGATTCCTAAGCTGTAAAGTCGATAATAAACGAGATATTAGCCATTTTGTCCTGTGACCTTGAAAATGAGGCCAAAGGTCAAATTCAAGGTCACGAGAATATTCAGCATATATCATTTCCTATATGTTCACAATAGATTCCTAAGCTGTAAAGTCGATAATAAGCGAGATATTAGCCATTTTGTCCAGTGACCTTGAAAATGAAGTCAAAGGTCAAATTCAAGGTCTTGAGAATATTCAACATATATCATTTCCTATATGATCACAATTGACCTTACGAAGCTGTCAATCATTTTTTACGTCAATGACGCTTTAGCCAATCAGAGAACGTCATTTTCAGCAGCCACGTGTGCTAGTTGTCACTCTGGATTTTGGTCCGTCATAAATCATGTATGATGACATACCAGTGAGCACACATGTTCAGACCACACTCCTCTCATATTCTTAAAGCTTTGTTAATAGCTGTGTGATGATAGTGAATCCATGCACAAGGGATTGCGTGCAAGTCGGACACGCTGTATCCGGACTGTGTGAATTACACATGTGCCGACGGTACAGCAAGTCTCATGTGTGGCAGACCAAACTCCCGGTTGAAAGTCGATGATGTCAATACACCAGACGGGAACAACACAGTGGAAAAACACTACACACCCTACATTCTTAGTTGATCTACTAATGTATAGAGTACACACGTGCACATGCTCGTATACGTATCGGTATCACCAGAACCCCCATTAGGGCCTACACTACACCCGCGCCCTGTACCACAGTGAAACTTGAGCGATCTACACTGTCCTTTTCAATCTTCGATAGATATTGTAATACTACTTGACACACAACATGCTCACATGATGTACCATAATAGTAACTTTGGTGCAATGTAAATCTTAGAGGTTACAGGTATTTTATGTTCATCAGAAATAGATAGGCAAACGCCTGTTACATGTAGCTTTTGGACTCGGTTTGAACTTGCCGATCGAGTCATTTTGAATGATATAATATGCCTATATTAAAGTGCTTGCCAATTCGTATGGAACTCAGTAATGAATTTATGTAAACAAAATATACCGGATTGATGAAGAATTAACCAGAATAGATTAATTTTTATTTTATTTTTTGTGTGTGCAAAATGTGCAAAAACATTACTTTCACAACCGTAATAAACCCAGCAGTCCACCAGCAGACAGCGGTAAGGATGAGAGTAACACTGACAATAACAATAATAAAAAAACCCAGACATTTGAATACTAGTCAATCATAACAACATTTTGTATTTGGAATAAATAAGCAGTAAATTTCAAATATTACAAGTAAACAAGACGGGCGACATTTATTCATAAGCAATAAATGATAATCCCGTGCAGCCAGACTCACTGTCCGGAATCCGTTTCGGCAGAGGATATTGGAAAACGATATTTTTCGGTTGGGAAACGATATGTTCGATTGGGAAACGCCAAGCTGCAAGGGGGTATGTGTTGTTTTCCTCAATAAAGTATGAAAAAATAGGTGTAATTGTTAATCTGACGAAAGACAAACATGCGCTAATGTTGTATAAAGTCTTCAGTGTCGACCAAACCTGCGATACTTGATGTAATATCGTTTTTGTGACGTGAAATGCGATAAAAATAACACCGTTTTGAAAAAAATGAACACTGATGATTAAATATGTGTCTGATGCACACAAAAAGTAACACGAGTCAAGAGAAAGGTGTATTACATGATCCCCACCGAAAAGAAACATTTTGCATCGTCTCATTAATAAACATTTGCTGATTTTTTGAACCATTGATGTTTCGGTGGGTAAACGATACTGTTCCGATTGGACAACAGTTTTGATATGGATGTCTCGATTAGTAAACGATATTTTGTTCGAAATCTATGTCCCGTTAAGGCTTGTTTTTGGCTATTATTCCTTCATACTTATTATTTCTTCCAACAGATGGCGTCTCGCGGCTTCGACGCAAGGTGTTATCACTGTCATTCCAAGGTTGAAGACTCAAGACACTACCATAAAGTTTTCCCATAGTGAAACACTTACCGGTATTTGACAAACAACAAGAAAAAAACCTTTTTAATACTGAGACCCGTTGTCGATGAGGAAACAGGGAAAAATTAGCCCAAAGGCTAAGAAAGGTTACCGGAGACATATACAGTGTTAAGCTCTCAAAGTCTGCAATGGTAATTTTTCAACAATATCTGCCCAAGGGGAACATTGTTTTCTATATGTTTACAATTGACTCTAAGTTGGAAAGTCGATAATGAGCGAGATAATAGCTATTCTGTGATGTGACCTTGAAAATGAGGTCAAAGTTCAGGGTCATGAAAATATTCGGCATATATCATTTCCTTTATAAAGTCGATAAGAAGCGAGATACTAGCCATTTTGTCCCGTGACCTTGAAAATTAGGTCTAATGTGAAATTCAAGGTCATGAGAATATTCAGCATATATCATTTCCTTTATGTCCACAATTGACTCCTAATCTCTAATCTTAATATTAAGTGGATATCAGCAATAATGTGTCCCATTATTTAGCATAAGATAATTTAACATGGGAAAGTCAAATTTGGGCCAAGTTTGGCCCAAAATGGCCCACTTTGAGCAATTCAAGGGCAAGGAAACTTATACATGTCGCAAAGGTACATAAGGGGGATCTTTTCAAACGATAATCTGAAAACAGTCTGAACAGTTATTGAGAAATTGGCCACCAAAGTCCAAAATTGACTGTTTTTCTGACAAAAAGAGCGTTTTGACCTTTCAAGGTCATTGAAGGTCAAATTCAAGGTCACAACCGAAACCACAAGATATGAATTCCTATTTGAATGTGCCCATATTGAAGGTCATTCAAGGTCATTGAAGGTCAAATTCAAGGTCACCACCGAATCCACAATATATGAATTCCTATTTGAATGTGCCAATATTCAAGTTCTATCCTGAAGTGTTCTAGGAGTTTACTCCATACAGCTCCCATTAGGAAGGAAAAAATGCGTGAAATCCAAAAAAGTTTTCGAAGGGGGAAAATTTATTTTATTTTTTTTTGGTTGGAAATCACTCAAAACGAATAGTGACTTAATTTGGGACGAAAAATTTTTTTTCTCCGACCTGTCAAAATTTCAAAATGGCTGCCATACGCAGACCGGCGATTCAAGGGCAACGAAATTTATACACTTCCGAAAGGTACATAAGAGGAATCTTTTTAAACAAAAATCTCAAAACTGATCAGACAGGTTTCAAGAAAACAACTAAAAACTTAATTTTGGGCCTTTTGAGCCTACATATTGGGCCTATCGATCGATTCAAGGCACTTCACCTTTATACACAATGTCAAGGACCCAAATTAGCATGTTTTGAAACAAAAATCTTAAATCGTTTCCTATTATGTCGAGCCCGGACACATGATTCACCTTATTTCACACCCAAAATGGTGTGCATACAGTCATATAATTATTAAGTCACTCGAGGTAACCTTTCACTAAAGACCACACAGTATTGCTCGTGTATAACAGTTGATCTCGTATTTCATATGTACAAAATTTTCGGTTTCCCAATCGAAAAAGCATGGATTACCAACCGGCGCCTTCACTATACGTATCGTTTACCCACCGAAACATCAATGGTTCAGAAAATCCGCAAATATTTATTAATGAGACGATGCAAAATGTTCCTATTGGGTGGGGATCATGCAATACACCTTTCTCTTGACTCGTGTAACTTTTTGTGTGCATCAGACACATATTTAATCATCCGTGTTCATTTGTTCAAAACGGTGTTATTTTCATCGCATTTCACGTCACAAAAACGATATTACATCAAGTATCGCAGGTTTGGTCGACACTGAAGACTTTATACAACATTAGCATATGTTTGTCTTTCTTCAGATTAACGATTACACCTATTTTTTCATACTTTATTGAGGAAAACAACACATACCCCCTTGCAGCTTGGCGTTTCCCAATCGAACATATCGTTTCCCAACCGAAAAATATCGTTTCCCAATATTTTCTGCCGAAACGGATTCCGGACAGTGAGACTCCTTTGATATCAGTCTCGAAGCGACGGTGAATAACTTGTGTATAACAACATATTATAGCTAGGTCACCGAGAGTATAGTGAAGATACTTAAATACATCATCCCGAAAATGTTACCCGGTATGTTATTTGTGCAAATGTTATCATTTTAAATTATATGTGACATTTGCAGTTGCAGCGTTTGGTAAACCTTCACCACGATGCACAGAGCAAATACATGATTTCATATGTATGATTTTTGTGAATTGATCTAGGACGCATACTGTTTGTCCATCGTGGACAATCATTCAGTCAGATAGATACAATGTAACAAAAATCGTCCTGCCCACAACCACGCCCACGGCTGTCAAGTATTGATTAGTTGCACAAACCTATATCTGGACATGTGAACGTCCTGTAGCGGTCAGCACGTGCGGAATCACTCCTCCCAAAGACCGTGACGGTCTTTGCTCCTCCGCATTAAATGTTACTGGCCCCATGGGGCCACTGGTGTCCTATGCCTAATGTCGATCCCTGCGATGTCAGCAATGTATTCCGGCAAGCATGAGTGTTCCCTGCTGGATAGATCTGTCACGGTCTTGGTTTATATAAATATAACCTACTGCTGCGGAGAAAAGGTGATAATATTGCATCTGACATGAGATTGGTATTTACAACAAGAAGAAAAAATAATAGAAATATATGAGGAATATGAGCAATATTCGTGTATTCGGCTGTTGACATTCCTAGATTTGGCGGGAGATTTCCACGTGTTCTTGACGGAGTATTCTGAAAACGTCAAAAGTGGGCGTGGCCTATTTTCCCGTCGTAAGGTCAATTGATTTCTAAGCTGTAAAGTCGATAATAAGCGAGATATTAGCCATTTTGTCCTGTGACCTTGAAAATGAGGTCAAAGGTCAGATTCAAGGTCACGAAAATATTCAGCATATATCATTTCCTATATGTCCACAATTGATTCCTAGTCTCTAATCTCAATATTAAGTGAGATATTAGGCTTAATGTGTCCCATTATAAAGCATAGGAGAATTTAACATGGCAAAGTCCCATTTGGGCCGTGTTTGGGCCCAAAATGGCCCTTTCCGAGTGATTCAAAAGCAACGAAATTTATACATGTCAGAGGGGTACATATATGAGGAGTGTCATGCATCAATAAGAAACAAAAGTTACTGAACAGATTTTGAGAAAAGAACCGTCAAAGTCCAAAATTGTCCAATTTTTCACGAAAATGGCCGCTCTGACCTTGAAACCGAGGTCAGAGGTCAAATTCAAGGTCACGAGAATATCCAGCATATATCATTTCCTATATGTCCACAATTGATTCCTAGTCTCTAATCTCAATATTAAGTGAGATATTAGGCTGAGTGTTTAACATGGGAAAGTCCCATTTGGGCCGAGTTTGGGCCCAAAATGGCCAACTTCGAGCGATTCAAGCGCAACGAAATTTATACATGTCACAGGAGTACATATGAGGAGTGTTATGCATCAATAAGAAAAAAAGTTACTGAACAGATTTTGAGAAAACGACCGTCAAAGTCCAAAATTGGCCATTTTTAGACGAAAACGGCCGCTCTGACCTTGAAACCGAGGTCAGAGGTCAAATTCAAGGTCACGAGAATATTCAGCATATATCATTTCCTATATGTCCACAATTGATTCTCAGTCTCTAATTTCAATTCTGAGTGAGATATTAGGCTTAATGTGTTCCATTATAAAGCATAGGAGAATTTAACAGGGGAAAGTCCCATTTGGGCCGAGTTTGGGCCCAAAATGGCCCACTTCGAGCGATTCAAGGTCAACGAAATTTATACATGTCACAGGGGTACATAGGAGGAGTGTCATGCATCAATAAGAAAAAAGTTACTGAACAGATTTTGAGAAAACAACCGTCAAAGTCCAAAATTGGCCATTTTTCGACGAAAACAGCCGCCATTTTGGAAAAAATGCGAAAATAAAAAAACTAAAAAAAAAACTTTCCTGGAAATATTTTCAGGTATTTTTGTGCAAAATTTCAGAAATATTCGACTGTAAACTTTAATGATAAAAATGTGGACGGACGGACGGACGACGGACGACGGACGCAACGCCACGGCAATAGGTTATCGGACCAAAGGTCCGGTAACCTAAAAATACTACGTTCTATACTAAACGCCTCTAGTTATGCCTCATCACATCCCCTCTTTGTCAAGCTGAAAATGCTAAAACTGGACGATATTTAACTCATGGAGGTGGGAAAATTAATGTACAAGAATTCCAATGGTTCATGACCAAGTCCTCCATCCACCATATTTATCAATAACCAAGGAGTCCACTCTCACTTGACTAGGCAAGCCAATCAAATAAAACCACATGTTTTGCGTACAGCCACTGCGTCTAACAGCTTACTTTATAATGGGCCGAAGCTCTGGAATGAAATCAAACTTGCCATAAAGAATAAACCCTCAATTATAAGTTTCTCTACCGCCTTGAGATCCGACATCCTTCGTGGGTACCTGTGCTCAGGTCTGGCCTCTGACTGATGACACTGTTCACTTCGGGGGTGCGTCCGGATCCACCGAAATGCACAAATCTACTCTATTTGCACGTTAATGAAAAAAACATAGGCTCAAGGGACCTGTAGCTTACCGGCTAGCCAATAGGTGATCAGACCGATCGTCCAGTAACTACAAGGTCACAAGTATATTCAGCATAATCATTTCCTATATGTCCACAATTGATCCTTAAGCTGTAAAGTTGACGAGTGAGAAATCCGCATTTATGTGCTCTGACCTTGAAAATGATATCAAAAGTCATATTCAAGGTCACGAGAATATTCAGTATATATAATTTCTTATATGTCCACAATTGATTCCCAAGCTGTAAAATAAATAATAATCGAGATTTTAGCCATTTTGTGCTCTGACCTTAAAGATGAGGTCAAATGCCATATTCAAGGTCATCAGAATATTCGGCATATATCATTTCCCATATGTCCACAATTGATTCCTAAACTGTAACGTTGATAATAAGCGAGACATCAGCCATTTTTTGCTTTGACCTTGAAAATGAGGTCAAAGGTCATATTCATGGTCACAAGAATATTCAGCATATATCATTTCTTATATGTCCACAATTGATTCCCAAACTGTAAAGTAAATGAAAAGCGGGATATTAGCCATTTTTTGCTCTGACCTTGAAAATGAGATGAAAGGTCAAATTCAAGGTCATCAGATTATTCGGCATATATCATTTGCTATATGTCCACAATTGATTTCTAAGCTGTAAAGTTGATAATAAGCGAGATATTAGCCATTTTGTGCTTTGACCTTGAAAATCAGATCAAAGGTAAAACTCAAAGTCATCGAAATATTCGGCATATATCACTTCCTATATGTCCACAATTGATTCCTAAGCTGTAAAGTCGATAATGAGCAGTCACAATAGATTTCTAAGCTGTAAAGACGACAATAAGCGATATATCAGCCATTTTGTGTTCTGACCGTGAAAACGAGATCAAAGGTCAAATTCAAGGTCACGAGAATATTCCGCATATATCACTTCCTATATGTCCGCAATTGATTCCTAACCTGCAAAGTCAATAATAAACGATATTGGCCATTTTGTGCTCTGACCTTGAAAATGAGGTTAAAGGTCAAATTCAAGGTCACGAGAATATTCAGCATATATCATTCCCTATATGTCCACAATTGATTCCAATTCTCTAATCTCAATATTAAGTGAGATATTAGGAACAATGCGACCCATAATAAAGCATAGGAGAATTTAACATGGCAAAGTCCCATTTGGGCCCCGTAGAAAACATCAAAACGGCCGCCACACGCAGACCGGCGATTCAAGAGCATCGAAACTTATACACTTTTTAATGATATATGAGGGGAACATTTTGAAACTAAAAACTCAAAACTGATCGGACAGTTTTTGAGAAAATAATTTTTGAAGTTGAAAACATGCAAAAACAGCCATTTTCGGCATAAAAATGGCCGCCAAAACTGCATAAACGATTCAATAAAAAAAAATAAAATAAACGTCTGGGGGTATTGACTCAACACATATTAACACAAATTTATGGGCAAATTCATCAGCCCCCAAAAAAGATAAAAAATGTTAACAAATGATGACGGACGAAAAACCACGACAATAGCTTATCGGCACATATGGGCCGGTAAGCTAAAAACCAACCTAATTTTATATTCCAAAATAATCCGACCATGTAATCTAACCAACCCATCGACTACCTCTCGCCAACGATCCTCACACATTTGCCAACGTTCTTTTATTTATTTATTTATTTGGGGGGGGGGGGGGGGGTAATCACGTTTTGTCCTGTTTTTCTTGTTTTATTTTTTCTCTTACCACTTTACTCACTTCTCGATGTATTGGCGTGTTTCCTCTCTCTCATTCACACTATTTACTCTCATGTTGTTAGAACTTTTTCGCTTCACGTTTCACTAAATTATCTTTTATAAGTTTCTTGAGTTCAATCGGAGCAAGTCAAACCTATGGGTGTCCAACAACCTTTCAAATATAATAACCTAATAGTATGTAGTTTATCTGCTATTAAGGTTACAGCGCCCGGCTCTGTTGTTCACCTTGCACTGTATGTACCCTAAAATTGTAGTTTTCATTTGTCAAATTTCCATGTCAAAATTTATGTACTGCAGTTCAAAAATAAGACCTTCTCTCTCTCTCTCTCTCTCTCCGGTCGGGGCACATATAGTTGTGATGCGTGAGCCACTGAGCTTGTACGCTCTCTATGAGGGAAAGCTTTCAAGATATTTTCACGAAACTTGACATGCAGGTATAATATGGTAATGTAATCAATGGTTATGACTTTTCCCAAAATCTGAAGAAAACATGATTGCCGCTATTGCTTATTTTGTGCGGAACTCGACCATGTAGCCTTACACCATCTTCAAGGGAGAGGATTAGAGATATCTTCACAAAACTTGATATTCAATTAGGCCAAAAAAAGAAGTCTTTTGGTCCTCATCATGTTGCTCTTGGAAAATTGGTGCTATGATGCCACGAATTTTTTTCAACGCGGGGCGATGGAGATATTGATAGGAGCGAAGACTGAAATTATTACTTGTGAAACGCTTACAAATCATACTCAGGTTTTTTATTACGCAGTTGTAAAACTGAAATTTTTATATACAATATTTTTTGACACAACTTCCAAACAAGAGAAGTAAATAAAAATTAATAGTACTGACAAATGAAATGCTATACGAACGCTATTGTATGTAAAATTACGCCTCCTCAACATAAACATGTGTGTAAAACGTGATATGTAATGATACAAAAGTGTACACAGATTCAGGACTAGAAATGAACGAAATAACATGTTGAACTATAAAATGCTATTCAGGCTATTCAACATAAACATTAGTATAAAAGTTACGAAACAATACTAAAGCATTTGCATTTACAATGTGTCATGCGTGTTGAGTGTCACGTTTTTTAATTTGGCACCTTTGTATATATGTTGTTTTTACACTGTGTCATGATAAACTGCAACTAGGAACGAACACAAAACAAGTTTCCTGAGGCCATGTTATGCTCCTTGCGATCTGTAGATACATATCGAATACGCCCTAAATAATCAGGAAAGTCCATGGGAAACTCGCGAAACAAGATTCGTATTGAAAAAAATAAACATTTTCACCTTAATTTTTTAAAGGGAAGCCTATTTTTTTGTGTTAAAAAAAAAAGAACACTGACGCCAGAGTGAAAAGTGGTGTGCGCGGGAATGAGAACAAAAAGACTTATTTTTTTGCCTATACAATATCGTAATATGACGATTGGTATGGATTTTTGCCAAAATATGATAAACAACATGACCGTCATTGCGAATTTTGTGTCGACCTCTGCCATGCTGCTTGTACAATCTCTAAAATGGAGAATTTTCTAGATATCTTCGCGAAACTTGATATGCAGATAAAGTGCATGGCAACATGACTATCGGAATCGATTTTTGCCGAGATTCGAGAAAGAAAGTGACTGCCATAGTACCATCAAATTCCACAAATTGAATATATCAGCCATTACATAAGTTTGTGGTCCGTGGACATCGGTTGCGGTTGTGGCCGACAGACGGCGTCTAATTTCAAGTAAACATATTTACCTTGCGTGGGGCTATGTTTTGGCATCTATCACGATGAAGCGGTAGACAAACAACAAGTCTTTCTTCAGTTAGGCCGTAGTTGGTTACATAATGGATAGCATATTTGATTCAACCATGCGCGACTGGTCGATTGTAATTTATTATGCATTCATGATTCATTCCATCAAAACATCTGTTGATGTCATAGACTTGAATAAGTCCTCAAAATACTCATACTGAGACATGAAAACACGTTAAAGCCAAGTTATTGTAACCGCCGTAAGTGGCGATGAAGCTGCACTTTTTTCATGTTTTTTTTTTCTAGTTTCAGAATTCTATCTAAAAAATGGAAAAGTTGGCAATCCAAACAACCTTACCTGCTTCTGTTAGTACAGTGGCTCAGGCAAAAATCGTTCAGATTGTGAAGAATATGTGAAAGCTAGCGTACTGGCTCAGTTGTTCATATTCTTTCATATAAAAGTGGGACACACGTGATACTATCAAACATTCGGCAGTCATCGACGCGGAACAGATTTAGCTAGTTTTCAGCCGCTAACATACCTGGGTCACTGCTTTAATATTCTAACCATATGTTTTCACACTCAAGGGTTATGATGGAAAACAAAAAAAGTTGCATCCACTTGCATACCATGAAAGTGGAAAATTCAAGAAGACTGCCGTCGAAAATTCCAGAATCGTGTTTTGGCTCAGCTTATATTGCAGGTGAAGACGTGAATTTGGTGTCTGCCCCCATTGTTAACATTGTTGATTGCTCGCGACTGTTGATTGCCTCAGAATTCAAAATGGCTGATAATTTATGGCTCTAAATTGTGGCCCTATTTATTCACCAGAATATTTTTCCATACATATGTTCTGAATTCCTGTAAACACAAACTCGACGGAACTCTGGAGCTCCCTTAAGGATTGATCGCATGTAATAACCATGAACCTGGAATCGACCAGCCATTCACTTATAATGTAAATATAAAGGTAACACATTCATGAATTTACACACTTCCAATCAACGTGATTGTTAGCCAAGAAAGATTACCAACCGAGACTCCGTTTCTTACTAAACAATGTTAAATTTGTTAAAATCATCGTTTTCATATGTCATTTTCCGACCTATGTGCTAGCAAAGTTTTGGATCAGGGGATAGTATTCATAGTTCCGACGACATCCCAACAGGCCACGCCCCCTTGGCAACCGCAGGAAAAGTCCCACAAACATACCATGTGCTTTTGCTTGAGCAAGTCGGGAATAATGTAACTTTTGCTTGCTTCTGTTTACATATTCGTTTTGTAAAATAATACACCATATTTCACACGTCTATACTCATAAAGGGATGGAGAATATATTGTAAGCCTAAATATTTAACTTATTTGGCTTTACTTGGCCGTGAGTGCGTCAGAAGTACACTATCATCCCACTTCATTCAACAGATTGGGCTGTTGAACACGCCGGTTTTGTTTGTGGGACTTTTACGTTTTGACGCGTTTTTTGACGTCTTTTGATTCGGTAGTAAATATGGAAGTGGGCGGGGCTTATGTATCATCGGAACTATGAATTGTCTTGGTGATTTTGTTACCTTCACTTTCACATTATAAGTCAATGGGAAAGTGCCTCACTGCAGTCACCGGTATGTTACGTGTAATCAATCCTTAAGCGGAATACAAGTTGTCGCGTTTGATGATTCGCCTGTCGCGTTGTCACTGTAGATACCCCGATAACCGTCGATTACCGTAACGTACGTTACGGTAGTCGTCAAAATGGCCGAAGATGATGCGATTCGAATCTAAGTTCACCGAGAACAGGATACTCTGATGGTATCAGCTTCTGCCGCCAATTACAAAATATATTGTATTGTTCACGTTAAGTTGTTCTAATATCCATTTTTAGGTTACCGGACCTATGGTCCGATAACCTATTGGCATGGCGTTGCGTCCGTCGTCCGTCGTCCGTCGTCGTCGTCGTCCACATTTTTATCTTTTTTGTTTACAGGCGAATTTTTCTGAAATTTTGCACAAAAATACTTAAAAATAATTCAAGAAGGAGGTATTTTTTAGTTTTTTTATTTTCGCATTTTTTTCAAAATGGCGGCCGTTTTCGACGAAAAATGCCTGATTTTGGACTTTGGCGGCCATTTTCTCAAAATCTGTTCAGTAACTTTTTTTCTTTTTGATAAATAACACTCCTCACACATCATATGTACTCCTATGATGTCTATAAATTTCGTTGCGCTTGAATCGCTCGAAGTGGGCCATTTTGGCCCAAACTCGGCTCAAATGGGACTTTCCCATGTTAAATTCTCCTATGCTTTATAATGGGACACATTATGCCTAATATCTCACTTGATATTGAGATTAGAGACTAGGAGTCAATTGTGGACCTATAGGAGCACAAAATGGCTTATATCTCGCTTATTATCGACTCTACAGCTTAGGAATCAATTGTGGACATATAGGAAATGATATATTCTGAATATTCTCGTGACCTTGATTTTGACCTCTGATCTCAGTTTCAAGGTCACAGCACAAAATGGCTTATATCTCGCTTATTATCGACTCTACAGCTTAGGAATCAATTGTGGACATATAGGAAATGATATATGCTGAATATTCTGATGACCTTGAATTTGACCTTCGACCTCATTTTCAAGGTCACAGGACAAAATGGCTAATATCTCGCTTGTTATCGACTTTACAGCTTAGCAATCAATTATGAACATATAGGAAATGATATATGCAGATTATTGTCATGACCTTGAATTTGACCTTTGACCTCATTTTCAAGGTCACAGGACAAAATGGCTAATATCTCACTTATTATCGATTTTACAGCTTAGGAATCAATTGTGGACATATAGGAAATGATATATGCTGAATATTCTCGTGACCTTGAATTTGACCTCTGACCTCATTTCCAAAGTCCAAGGACAAACTGGCTCATATCTTGCTCCTCTATTGACTGTATGGCTTGGGAATCAATTGTGGACATGATATACATGATATAGAAAATGATATACACTGAATATTTTGATGACCTTGAATTTGACCTTTGCCCCTTCATTTTCAAGGCTACAGCATAAAATTGCTAATATCTCTCTGATTATTGAACTTACAGCTTAGCAATCAACTGTGGACATGATATATGCTTAATGTTATATATGCTGAATATTCTCTTGACCTTGAATTCAACCAGTGACCTGGCTAATACCTAAAATATTAAACATTGCCCGGTAACCTATCTTTGGCCCTTGGCCTAATTTTTAAAAACCCTTGTTGATTACCGTTACGTGTACTGATGATTACAGTAACGTGAAAATAAATACCTGAACTGATTATTGTATCACAGAGAAGCTTGCATGACAATACGATACTTATGCTATGACTTGTAGCTGCGATGCGACGTTTAGAAAATGTGGAAAAAAATTAATGGAGGGGCCTAATACTGACTTAAAATGTGGCATATTCAATATAATGATAGCTTAATATCATATTAAGATGCTAGACCTAGTATTGTCCTTTGTAGGAGGCAGCGGAGTCATTAAGGATGGTGGGATATCCGATAAAAGATGACTTTCTGACCACAATTATTCTAGTCCAAATACCAGTAATGTAGTTCGAAGTGAACAATTTTTTCTTGCAAACCATCTTGTTCTAGTTGGAGAAAATTTCAGTGAAACATCGGGTTTACTCTCCCAGGACTCGAATCATATCTTAATTTCCCGCTAATTTTTTTTATTTTGTCACATTGCGTTATAATTTTATTGATGAAAACTCGTCTTGTCACATGTGTGTTAGCACAATACATGCACAGTGATCGAGTGTGTATGTGTATATATATAGTTGGTATATCGATATGTTGTCTTTGTAAAAACTGTTTTTGAAATGACTGAAACGTTTTAGTAACAATGAATTGAAGAAACTTCAGCAACAAAGTAATCTAGATAAACGCTCTTGATTAAATTTACATTCAGTTGTAGCCACAACAAACTGTTTAATCAGTTCAATAACATAATGAATAATAGTGTTATAAAGAAACGGCTATACGCCTCACTATCTATTAACGTTACATCCAGTACAACAAAAACTTATCATCCAAGTTGGTTTGATGTTATCATATTGGATAATTTCCGATAAACAGGCCCGAAACTTTTCGAAGCGAAATACCCTCCGCCATTTTTTACGATTACCGTAACGCACGTTACGGTAATCGTACGGTGATCGGGGTATCCACAGCGGTTGTGATATAATGTACGAAGCTTTGAAAAGATGATGCGAGTCAACTTCATCACGGCCAACTCTGACATATCGGACACGATACATCCTCGCAGTTTTCTTTTGGAAACAGGATAGGGCTAAACGGCCAGTAGACAAAAATCACCGAACATTTCTGCTGGTGACACAGACATAATTTTCTTTTCCACTGTAAATTACTTGTTTGCATCATGGTGAGGCCAATCGAACATACCTGTATTGGACCAATGTCGAATTTCGGATGGCTCAATCCACATACAATCGATTAGATGACGTGTTGTGGTAAACTATCGGTGAATCGTGGATAGGGTGACAAATAGTATACAACAGAACCTATAACGACCGCGCACCTCACTTGATTTTCAACACACATTACATCATAACATAGGCCACGTAATACGTATTAAGTCAAGTCGTATAATTTACCTGTATTAATCACATTGTTCTCTATGTCTATGATTTTTACTATCATTTCAGAGCGTCCGTGGGATGGCGACACTGTTGTTCATATGGTGGTTTTGGGAAGCTATAACAGCGGTCAAGACTAAACAGTTGATGCAGTACGATGAACCAGAAATCGACCAATCCTCGACCGCATGTGCCCAGTCCCAATCATTCAGTGACTTGCGATGGCTGGAACTGACGTGCTTACAACATTGCATCGGTGGGATCATCGTGTACACGATATACAAATGTTTACAATGCACGAAAGCTCTACAACATAAGGAAGCCGACACATACCCCCATGCTGGAAAGGGTCCCAAATGGGTATCGTTAATTGCTCCCATTCTGGGACACACTATAGGTGGATGTGCCCTGAATAGCGCATATTCTCTGCTCAGTACCACCACCACACAGGTGATGAAGACATTTGAGCCGTTGATTGGAAGCCTATTGATTTCAGCAGTTCTCAGGAGAAACACTACCACCATACCAATGTTATACTCATTATTCGTTATGAACACGGGAGCTATCGTACTAGCTGGCAGTGACAGCTCCAGTGCAGTATGCCTGCTGTCAGTCATTGTTTCCAGTGTGAGCTTGGTAGCACGTGATGTAACATTGAAACAGTCGAACCCCTGTCATAATCTGGAGTCCGTTCTTCGACAATATTATGTTATTTCCATGAGCAGTGGCGCGTCTTTGGTACCGATGGTGGCCATCAATAGAATATTGAACGCCGCTCCCAGCATATGGAGTCACAACACGTTGGTTGCGCTCGTAACTCACATAGTGTATACGGTGATGGCACTTGCTTTCCTACACTCGACGTCTTTTCCATCATTCTGCAATCTCAATCTATCCGCGAGGTTTTTCATCATGCTTGCATGCATGGTGTACTATCCAGGACATTTCACCTGGATCAGTCACGTCGGCTTTGCATTAATGTTCACCGGAGCTACTATCTACTCGAAAACGTCGGAAAAGTCCGAGTTGGACAAACGAAAGGCAGCGGTGGTGGTCGTGGTTCTGTGTTTATTCGTGTTTTGTTTGACAGTGCATAAATATTTCATGATACCAGGTGGTATCTACGTTAAAGTGATCTGAAATTTCCGAAAGCTCTATTATACATCTGTCCCCGGACTATGAGATTGGATAACGGACCCTGTTTTGTTTGCTCGGAATACTTGATACTGGGTATTGATTCCACGTCTATAGGCCTATTCATAATAAAAAATATATATATTTAATCACATGCGTGTTTTGTACGAGGTTCACATTGAATCACTGCTCCTTATTGATTATCAATAAATCTTATCAACATGCGTCTTATTGATTATCAATAAATCTTATCCACATGCGTCTAGGTGGAAGCACGCGATCTAGTGAGAGTCACTATATCTACAAATCCCGCATTGACATTGTGACTTGAAATTTCACTCTCACGGACACTAATACACGGTGGCTAGGCGTTACGCGTTATTTAGGGAGTGCCGCGTAAAATCGTGAGTATTACGCGTTATTCGTGAGGAAATGGCAGCCTGTGGTTGATCCCTAGCAGGAAAAACATACAATTTCGCTAACTATACCGTTTTGGAATGTCGGATTTGGGTTTGCACGGAACATTACACATATTCATGATTGTTGTTGAGAATTTAAATCAAAGAAATAAGCCAGTGTAGCGAGACCTTCGGCTGCACAATATCTGTCAATGTTGCTTCGACAGCGGCTCTACCCGGTTTTGGGGTTGAAAATGTTATGTATCGGCATTAATGTAGATAGAATGACAGGTCTATGATATTGAAAGTATGGGCTTCACATGTGCCTATCTTCAAAATGTTTCACAATGGTCGCAAGCGGCACGAATCTAGGTTGAATGTATCATTTGTTTAGTTGCTATACTTTACGCGATTTGCGCGAGGGCATTACGCGTATGTGCATGAGTAAATATTTTGTTGAGGTTCGGATATTTCTGTTTTTTAATGCGAATTTTTCTCCAGTTTTACTGCTCAATTGAGGGAATAAATTCAAGTTCAAAAGATAATGTTTTCACTTGGTGAGCTTCTGTGTAAAAGACACGAAAAACTCTGAGTATTGCCAAATTCAGATTTATGAAGATTGGGAGGAACATATGGAGTATAATGATAAGTGAGAAGTATCGTCAGTACTGGACATTGTGCAGCCTCAAATCATACTTTAAAAATCTATTTTCAGCTCTTCTATCCCCGACAATGCTCACATGTTTCCTCATGCTGTAACGCATGTGCAGATTTTCTCCCTCAGGCTGATACGCGTAAACCATAAAAAGCTTCTCAGTTAATAGAATACTCGATTAAAACAACTGGTTGAGTTGTGTAACAATAAAGGAAGATTTCTACGAGCATTCTATGATTTACAAACATGCGATTTGTTGGTTTCAATTGATAGCCGATGATATTTCACAAACTAGTCGCAAGCGTGCGGGTGTTGTCACGAACTGTGTGTCCATTTTCGTAAATATAACGATGTATACAAGTAATTCATAGTAGCATACGCAATATTTACTCATTGGGATGTTCCGTGGAAACAAAATTTCAGGAAGAAACTGAACTTTTTCATTGATTTTCCTCATTTGAAGTGGGGACCTATGTCGTTTCCTGTGTCATTTCCTCACGAATAACGCGTAATACTCACGATTTTACGCGGCACTCCCTGAATAACGCGTAACGCCTAGCCACCGTGTAATATATGGGAACGTCACGAGCAGAAGACAGTGACGTCATAACGTGTCTTGCTTACGTACCTGTACCCGCACGTCTGCTAATCATCCTTGATATCTGTTCTGACTCAGTAGCTGGGCGATTCCCATGGTTCTTGCATTTACTTTTAGACTGATCATTTCAGCCGCCGGAAAGCGTGCTCGTCTACAAATAACTGCCCTTTCACAACTCATCGTCGACATATACGCATGTTTGCTTTGACACACACGCATCTCGAAGCTCCCGCGAGGCCGCGGCAGATTTATGCACTTAAGATGGTGAAACCCTGCCGATTGTTGGCAGTAAATTTCACGACTTTAGTACCGCATACAAAATATGAGCATTTGTCCTAAAAATTCTGGTAGTCCGAAGTGACTTTCTGCAATTGGAGTCAATAGAGGAGTCATTTTCTTCTATTAGAAAAATACAATCTTCGACCTGAAACGTCTGGATCATTCCGGATCATAACGATAAAGTTGGTACATCCGTTCTCAATATCAACCACGTAATCTTTAGAATACATCGACTTTTTACATAGTGGAGCAGTCAGTGTCTATGAGCCGAGAATTACTTTTTGAATTTACCGCCCACATTTGTCACAAAATGCCCGACTGTCTTTGACGCATTTACGAAATGCGCCATTTTCAAAATATCACGTGGATTTGGACAACACACAGACTTGAAATATCATCTATTATTTTGATGATTTTCAAAGAATAGCTGACTTACTTGGGATTGGTACATCGTAGACTTCATAACGAGCTATCCACAGCCATGTGACAATGCGTTTTCCCCCGTAAAATTGAGTCTGAACATCGGCTACTTTCAACGTCAGGTGCCACGAAATCGTGTTTACATATTTCCCAGGTCAAAGTTTGATGTATCCTTACGCGAGACTTATCTTTGGTCATGTCGATTCTGGTAATCGGTATAATCCATTGATCACACCAAATAATCCACTTTCTGAATACTGAACGGGACTACGGCAGAAAATGTTCGCAGTACGACACATTACATGTGTTTTGTGATATAGATTGGTAGCGGTCATCCTCGGAATATTTCCTTCGGTTGTGAAGACCATATTTTGCGACTATGAGATTCGGTAGCTTCGTCTCAGAATGTTTTCCAGCGAGGCACCAACAGTCCCATGTATTATGCATGTATATCGGCATATGACGGAGGTAAACCCAGAAATATGTACATAATCGAAGACATATTAGTTCATAGACAAAGAATTGTTGTAGATCGGGGAATGACAAACACTGAAAACCATGATTCCAGACGATAACTGACATATCGCTCACCACGTGAGTTTGTATTCGCTCCGGCGAGAAAGCCGTTGAAATCCGTGCACAGGGTTTTGAGTTCAATGTGAAGAGCAATACTCACTAGCTGCTCAAGTCCAGTCTCGGTCAGTGATCGCATGGAACCACACGGAAAATCGTCGAGCACATGTACTGGGGCGGATTATTAACCCTCTTTCGACCCTTCTTGCACATTGGGAGTTCATTTTCACAAATAGGATAATATAATATTATATTTGTTCAGGTACGTACACGTAATTTAAGCATTCCGTATATTGAAGCCCTGTCTCTATCAACACTGATCAAGTATCTATGAGTGCCTATTCCATAAGTTCGTGGTTAAATACATTTCGATAACAAAATGAAACTGTATGTAGATGTATATCTATATGTATTTCAAGAAATTTAAATTAGATGCCCTGATTGGCACAAGTATATGAGGTAATTATCAATGAGCAGCTGTATGAGTTATTCATATCACCAATATATATATATTTCTCTAAATCAAGAAGTTTACTTGATTGTAATATTCTAATGACCAATTCAAGGCAATGTGATTGGTATCAGCAACAGAATAGAGTGCCATCTGACAAATCCATCATCTCATATTTTTCTGACTCCAGATGACTCCAGATGTTGCTGACAACTCCACACCACTTTCCTGACAGCTCAGCCAGAAGACAACACAACCAGAAGCTCCATGACTCCTGGTTCAAGTCTCAATCAGAAGACAGGCAATAGCAGCTCCACACCACTTGACTGATCCCCCAATGACAGGCACCCAGGAGCAATCATTCAGTTGGCCAACAATATGGATGTCAAAACATAACAACAACTTGTGTTTTAAAGTTTGCACCAATATATACATGTATATTGAAACAATATATATATAAATTCAAATTAAGTGCATGTTGGATCTGTAATTCTGAAACACCTGTACAGAACTGCACACCACCATTTTGGGTATTGTAATGTCACTATAAGACAATTGGATATCTTATACAACAGCAATTTGGGGATTCAATGGCCAATTAATAATATTTTCATATTTTATATTTTAATGGATAAAGTGGCCAACACATTGTATGTATCAAAAATTTGTTATTGATACACATGTGTAGGTCAGAAATACATTATGAAGATTTGAATGGCAGTGTATCAAGTGGCCATGTGCAATATTGTTTGCCAATTATGATAAATTCATAATCTTTTTGATTGGTATTATATTTGATTTATTTTGTTCTTGTTTACCTTCCATGTACAAACTTTGTAAGATAAACATATGGATAAGGAGTATACTACCAAATACACTATTTATTCATGACATTTCTTGTCTGGTATGTTTGATATCATACATGTGACCCATGTATGTCAAAAGATGAAGTGCTTCAATTCATAACTCATGAATTGTACTAATAAAATGCTACCACTGTGTGAATTTCACATCAATTATGTTGACACAACCCATGTGCAATAATGATACTTTAATGTCACATGTAATCATGATGACAATGAATCAAAAGCCTGGTGATATTCACATATACATGTTATTGGGATCAGGATGTATCCTGTATCTAGCTTGGGGTTTGTGTTCGTTGTATGCATAGACACAAGCATTATGCACAATAGGGGGTCAGTGAATACATACATGTACTGTTAGTTATTTGATGAACACAGAGTGTTATGAATTATGCCAAATGCAAGAAGATGTCACTTCCCCAGAAGTTTTAAACTTATAACTGTCACTTTGGAAATACGGGTTATTATTTGCATTGATCAGGTGAACAGAGTAGTGTCATGGCCCAATGCACACAGAAGCCCAAACATGTAGCAGTCTACATGTAAAAGCCAGTGTGAATTGTGCACAATGGAGCATATGATATTGAAGTCTCCCTCTCACTGTGGCAGTGTCTTGAAGGGTTAAAAAATAGTGCCTGTACTGGCCACTTGGGAAAAATGTTTAGTTGTCAATAAATGTCTGAACTTCAAAAATCATTTGTGATGCAATGGATTTGAATTTCAAAAAAATATTTCTCGGCTCATAAACTAGCATATGTAGTTATGCTCAGAAAAATACTTGGAACATTCGTAATCGACTTTTTCCACAAGAACGGATGTCCCGAAATTTTGGTAGTCAATTTCACCAATTTTAACATAAGATGCATAATAACTGCCCGTAAAATGCTTTAAATTAGTTAATAACATGATAATATAACATAAATGTGAAATATGTGTTCATTTCTTCAAGAAAAACCATTTTCAAAAATATTCAGTGCGCATCACTGACTAAAATATGGCGAGGGTAACAACCCCTTAACATAAGCTACAATTTCTTGCTTTGAACCATGAAAAGTTCCTTCCATTCACACCAAACAGCGAACATAATAGAGTTGTATGCTAATTTGATCTTGCTGATGTTCTAAATTGCCACACACTTAAAAAATTTTAACGATATCCCAGGTATAAATTATGGGTTATATTAAACAGGTTAAAAAACGCAATAGGATTTTGGTATGTGATATATCTTATTGGCCGCTTGGATATATTCTAAGTGTGAACACATGACGTGGTTATCAAAGATCACCAGTAGCTTGTGTTGAGAAACAAACATGGAATGAAATTAGATGTCCGATGGAACTATGTATATACGTCACCATTCCATTCGAATTTTATAGAAGGAATGTTTATGAATGGTTAACCGTTCTAGAAACCCGCTCCAGAAGATGATGCACTCACTCGAAAAATAATTATCGTTTTGAAATAATGGCAAGTTCGAATATGAACATCTTTTGTTTGAAATTGAATGTGTTGTTTAAATATTTTATATTACTCAATTTCATGCACAACAATAACAACTGTTCCAAACCTATACTTGTAATACACTGGCACCCAAAATTTCTATCACCGGCGACACGTTTTCAGCAAATTTCACGTCAAAGCGACTTATTTCATGAAACTGAAATTTTATTAAATTTTAGCAAAACACATTGCTAAAATTTGTAGCTCCTATATCATTTATATGGTCACATTCGGGTTGGGATAGATATGTTACCTTTTCATGGATTACCTAGATGTGGTTGAAGCAGGCAGATTTGGACGTCGTGAGTTCTCCGTCTCGCCTTCGCTAAATAATGTGTTGATATATCAGTCTGAATTACTCGCATCTAACATATAATTTGCCAAAATGTCTTGATCTAGTGTAGAAGTTTCTCTGTGTGTGTGACTGTGTGCACTATGACACCATGATATGAATCATAACGCGGCTGGCTTCATGTGTAGTCCTAATATTTTTGTTCGGTAAAACTTCCTAGGGTGAAATCTAATCTCAACATTCTCGTTCATACCTGGTGGTCACAGTGATGTTAAAAAAAAAAATATATATATATGAGATAAATCATAAAGATTAGTAGATCTTTTATTAATATTATGACATATCTCAGATATCGCTTGATACGACCAATAAGGTAGTGTGACAAAATGTCACAAAAAGGATATGTGACAAAAACCTGTTGAACAGCAAAACTTGTACGTGCTTGAAGAAGCGTATACTGATTACATGATCGAAGTGGCACAAATTTCACTGCAACCACAATTTTGTCAGAATTTAACATTCACAGTTAACATGTCGTTTCCACATAGTTTCACACAAAACAGTTCCTTATTGATATCAAAACAACAGAAAAATGGAAAACATATAGCTAATTTGCCTGTAGTTTGAATATGTAAATCATAGCGATGGATCCCGATGTATCTAACTTAAAATTTCTGTGTTGCAGATATCGACAATAAATACCAATACATGTCTCCGTTCATGTTAGCGCAAATATAAACAGCTCGTTCAAACTGTGCACTTTCCACTTATGTTCGAACTGCAATGCCCGATCATCAGGGCCTTTTTAAAAAGACTCTATGGATGTTACATCTTCGACAATACATTAGTCAATTCTCCTATAATATATCCCGTATACAGATTATGTCATAAGGAGATGAAATTCCGAGGTATACAGTTTTCAGCAGTTATATTGTGAGGGTGGACTCATTAAGTCGAATTTTAATGCAAACGTCCAATCAGTTTTGTCCATAATTTTACTTTGGATCGTCAGATCAACATGCAATTCGATATGCTTATGGTCTCAAAGCCATACCTTCTGAAAAAAAAAAACGGGATAAATCCCAGGAAATAGGACCACTGGAAATCAGGCCACTTTTGGGGGAATTTCATCTTGTTCTATGCCGATAAGCAAAGTATCAAATCCGTAACATTTACTGTTGTAAAAATATACCTACTGTAATATTAAACACACTATTTCAAATCACTTTGCAATTCGAATAAAGAAAAGAATTATACTTGGTGATCTTCCCTGGATGAAGTGCTCACTTCTAACACTGTTTTCATTTTTTTACGTAAAGTTGATCTCGGTCAATATTATACAAATATATGTCAACACAACTTGAGTAACATCGGAATATTTATGAACACTGAAATTTCACTGTTGCAGTCGGTCGTTTTGAACTCGGACGGAACCCATTCCGACTTTATTACATTGTCAGCTATAACCATCAACTTCAGGGATGGGGGGGGGGGGGGCGTTTTGAACTCGGAACCCATTCCGACTTTAATACATGGGGGGGGGGGGGGGGGTAAGGCGCATTGCATCATTTTTGGGTGACCCTAATTACCAATACCATACTTCTTTTGTCTTTGTGATCTTTCGGGGTTTTTTATTGTGTGGAATGCTTTGTTGAAACTGTAGACGTTGTGGGTTTTACTACAAACTACACTCTTCATTTATTTATTTTGTGGAATGCTTTGTTGAAACTGTAGACGTTGTGGGTTTTACTACAAACTACACTCTTTATTCCCGTGTTTATACTGTTAGATGTCGATATAAATATTTACGGTTCTGGTCCCATGCTAATTTCCTGGTTCATTTCGATCGTGTCCTTTACTGATCTCACATTTACGGCACATTCGAATCCTATCTAAATCCCATTAAATCCAATCTGGCACGCATCGCGGATGTATCAGCGCATCATGATGGACTCATGACTTCCACGAACGAGTAAGTGCGTGATCAAAGTCGATAGGCTCGAAATATCTCTGGATTTGATGATCCAAGCTGTTGCCAATCAAAGCGGCCAATGACCTTGGACAACCCAGGTGAGTGTCTTCTGTGCCAGATACACCTGGATTTATATCCCAAAAGCCACCTTGCTTTTTTAATCTCTGGTTGAAGGGGATTGCATGCGAAATTATCAGTTTTTCATGCGCTAATTGGAAGCGGACAGTTCGCGGTAGAAAGCATTATCATAATTCTAGCATTATTTATCCATATTTGTGACGAGAATTGCACGCAGTACAAACACATTCCAAAGCAGTTACCTCAATATTGGTTTTTTTTCTTCGATGAATGACATGGCAGAACCATTTGTCATGCAATGAAAGAAACTATCACGTCCTTGTTCAAACCGTGCATTAAACGAACGAAGATTGCATTGCTTTCGACGTTGAAATTTACAAGAGAAAGCAGACATCTCAACCTTGATTCATGTGCATGCGTGCTGAACTGCGCAGTGAGTCCGTTAACTGGAGAGAGTGACAGATGATCTCAAAGCGAGGCAGTAATAGGACATATTTCAATGACAATGGTAATGGGTCGTTCAATTTCTGTTATCACGATTCTGCACGCTTCCCTGTCACCCCGTTTCTGATTTCGCTTCGTTTCAGATTGATTGAACAACATGTATTGTCATTTGATGTTTTTATACCCAAGAATCGGATATTATGCGCAGTTAATGAACATCACTGCTTTTAGGTGTTACTTGTACCCAGTATGAACAAATCAAACTTAACTGAATTGCAATTTAGCAGCATACGAATATAAATTTATACTTTCTCAAAAGTTATTTAGCTTTTGGTGACGTTTTCGAACTGATAAGATTCAAACTTTCTATACTCTCCCAGTAGGGATGTGGATGACATCATATAATACCTACCTCATCGTATCTTATGTCTTGTTCGGGTAATGAAGTACCCGGTATAATTTCATTGTTTGTTCTAGGTCGTAATTATATAGCTCTGTGCATTTAATTTTACGTACATTTTAGGCTCTTTGGTTACATATGATTTCTGGGGTTTCATCATTCAAGCTATTACTTCCGGTTGTATCGTCGACTGCTTCTAGTGTATTAGAATATGCTCGATAATATTGAAACGATGTGTTCGAAGGTGATATGAATTTATATTATGACACATGCGTTTATAGATATTCTATTGCATATGAAGATCACACATAAATTGTGTTTCCAATAGTGCTTAAATAATACATGGTAATGGATCCGTGTATTTCGTTGTTGGCTGAATATACGCCGTGCAGTAACCTTTTATAAACCTGAAATGGCTGACATTGTTATCGTTCTCGCTTGAAAAGCGAATGCACACGCTTAAATGATGCGTTATCTGGATATAAGACATGTATTGCAACATTCCGAAAAAAAACGTTATGATTGCTTATATTCCAATAACCGCTACGCATTGTGATCGTGCAGAAATTGTATCACGTCGATTCACGCAGCAGTACACTGTGTAATACCAAGAGATGTTATGCTAGAGAAAACTCGTATCACTCACATCTCCGATAATTACCATACACACATCCATCGTGGGTCATCGATTGTTACACACAGTGCTACACACAGAAACATTATTGTGTACACAAATAATGAAATAGTCTAGCTTTGGTAGCATAATGTATGGCGCCCCGTTCGTGCCACAAAAAAGGTGAAGTTGTTTTTGTTTAATTAATGAGTTATACGTATGAGACACTAACTTATATGTATGAAATAATGTCATACATATGAGAAACTAATACGTACGCATGATATACTAACACATACGTATGGTATACTGACACATGCTGTACGTACGAGATACTAACACATACGTATGAGTTGCTAACACATACGTATGAAATAATAAGTCATACATAGGAGATAATACGTATGAGTATTTATCGTATGCGTATGAAATACTAACCCATCCGTCGGAAATATTATGGTATACATCGTGGATATATTATTACAAGTAGATAGATGTATGTACGATGTGCTATTTTCATGGAGAGCATAAAAGAGCAAGAAGGTTAGACACTGTGGACGAACATATTACTTCTACTTTCACGTCGGTGTTGGGTATATGGAAATTTTAGTATCTCTTATGTGTGTGTTAGTATCGTATACGTGTGACTTAGTATCTTATACATATGGGTTGGTATCACAAACGTATGACTTAGTACGTATCAGATAAATATTTCATAGGTATGACTTGGTGTTTCATACATATGCGTCAATATCTCATAGATATGACTTATTATGTCATAGGTATGACATAGTAGGTATGACTTAGCATCTCATACGTACGAGTTAGAAAAAAAATTATCTTTTTTGTGGCACGAACGGGGCGCCATAATAATGAGAGCAACAAAAACACAATATTAGATTTCTTGCTCGACATTGCCTTCGTATATACAGGATGGATTCTGGTTCTCGACGTCGCCTGCTAGTGACATTGAGTATTGTCTCATGTTTTTCCGTGTTTATGTAGCTGTATGCCATATCAGGTTCATTATATGGAGTAATATCGCCCGAACAGTTTTCCATGCGCCCTAATTCAGTGATCATATTATGGAAAGACTTCCATGTAGGCTAGCAGGACTGGTGTAGATTCAATAGTATCTCACTGTTACTTTTAGGGGGAGTTTACTCGATTTTAAAATGCAATCTATTTTGAAAGCTATGGATATTTCGAGGACATCATTCATCACGGGGATTTAGGTTTATGATTAAATATGCACTGAATTCAATATAGTGTACATGTGCCCTGTTCGCTGTCTGTAGTAATTTACCATCAGCGTAATAAATACAGATTAACGGTCAATTTTATTACATAACGATAATCTTCGAAACAATGTACCTTACAGAACCACGAGTTCTTCCTTATCGAATATTGGCGTCTGGTCATTGTTTCAGAGTCTGTGGGGTCCTTTTGTTCCAGACTTAGAGTCAAGAAAACATATTAGAATGACATTAATCACTGCGACTCCCGCCCGCCCGTTCTCTGTCTAGGAGGTACTTGCCCTGAATTTGACAATAAATCATTTGTTGCCTGCCGGGGCCCTAGCATTCCTGTTTTTATTTCCTTTATCATTCGATCAATGGCGGACGCGAACTGGCCTCAGGGTCACCGATCCTATCGCGTTGAATTATGGCTGAGCACGAAATCTCTTTCAGAAATAGTATCAACAGTTGCGATGTCGAAGTGCTGTATTCTATTTTCGCCACGATTCGCATTGTTTCGCACGGTATCTACACTTGGTCATCTCGGTATCTACACTTTTTTTTTTCACGATTTGCACTTTAATATTTGCACAGTATTTTCACTTGGTCATGGATTTTCCCAGTTTTGTATTGTATTGGCAGATATTGAAGATTACAGGTTTATAAATTATGAATTATTATACGACGTATAACCTGGTACACATTCTTCCATATTATATTGTTCCACAAAGCAGGTAACCTGGATTTCACACATAATATTTACACTAAATACCTAATCTGAACTTTGTTTCCTACGGAAACAATTACCCAAATTATACGCACGATAATATACATGCACAAATCGTGAAAATGTCAATAGCAGATATGATTTGCTTACTACATATTTTGATGTGTGATAATGCAAACCTGTACATCTTTAATAACAGCATTTCGAACGGCATACCTCCGGAGTACAGTTGCATCATATTTCTAGTACTTTCTAAATTCTAGTACTAATCGAATAGGGCAAACCAGTGCGTAAGGCAGAAAATCGGTCAGTGTTAATCATTTTAAAATAATCTTCTTACGTACATCCCTTCGACAGTTCTTTAGGGTCGTGACTTGAGGCACTGCTTGTTGTCGTAAATTACTTTTCGCTTGTTTTTTAAAAAAAAAAAAATATGTACCTAAGAAGTGACATCGCTCCGGGGGGAAATGGGGAATTCCTGATCTTGTTAAAGTATAACTCGATAAATATGCCACGTACAATATGGTTTGGGTAAGCACCAAATGTTACGTTACTACATAAATACATTGCTGTTGATGCACGCTGATATGATTTTATACACAAAAGATAGTTTTCTGGAATAGTTATTATATTATCTGATTTTGTATCTTATCAGAATGCGTGAATGGGTAAATGCAATTGACTGTTCTTGTCGGAGTTATGTTATTATACGTGTTATTATGTGATTGATCAACATAAAGCAATATATCGTGAAGAATTACTGGTATCCATAATGAAAACATTTTCCCGACAATCCGTAGTACGACCATCTTCATATGATTACAAAATTGATAAATCAGAAAATTCTCAATAAATTGAGCAATTTGTGAAGTTTGCCAAGTGCAATTCTTTATGATCTCGAACATCGCGACGATTACGTTGGTACGGTATACCTTACACGGTTTGTAAGGTATAACAATCACAGAATACAAAGTACATGTACAACATAAAACACCAAAGGCACCAAGCTAGTGGAACAACAGCACGTCCACAATTTAAAACTAACCACAATAAACATTTTCTCCTAAATAATATGCAAAATAATACTTGAGATATTAATTGTGTATTATGGTTAGTGTTACATTGTGGACGTGCCGTTGATTCACTAGCTCAGTGCCCCTAATGTTTCATAATGTTGATGTGGTACTCTGTATTTTGTGATATTGATTCCTTACAGATTATTACAAATATATATAAGACATCACGAATATTCCATACTTAATTTTTATCTGATTATTTACTTCTGAGAAATCAGTTGGTGTGTATTCAAAATCATGTTGGGATTTCTGCCATTTAGAAAATATCGGCCACAGTGTCCATCAGGTCAGATGACACTATGTAATGCAGCCGTTCGATCGGACGTGACTACAAACGCGACACGACTCTATCCGTGAGACAACGCTTACCTGTGGGGAAGGCAAACATTGGCGTTCACGTATTGAGTGTCTCCCATGACTGACTAATCTAAACGTCATGTATTTCTTAAGTTTTAACGTGGACTGTTATTTTGCAGTTTATTTTTAAGTATGTTCCAATGGTGGGATGTAGCACTCGTCTTTTGAATGTCTCTTTCACAATTTGAATTAAGGATAATTCGATACCATGTTAGTGTCATAAAGTATGTGTATGCACATTGCATGAAACAAAACGCATGAAATTACATATGCATACTGGCATTTTACAAGTTTCTCACAACACGCATTTTTGGTACCTGCAAGACCTCCAAGTTTTGCTGATTAACTTTGAAAACAAAGACATTGCTTTTACACGCACCGTTTCGAAGACCGAAGATTTTGCGATCGAAGAATACATTTTCAGTCAGTTGGATTTATTTCATCAGTCCGTTGCACTCCTGTAATTGTTTTCTTATTGTCGGTCGGTATTGGCCAATAAGTAGCTATAAAATTACACAATGGATGTACATGTTATATATTCTAGCTAACGTTAACTCAAAGAGAGCAAGTAAATATCACTGACGCGTGAATAAATCAAATGCACTTTATCGTCCTCAGCTTTCAAATCGCCATACACTGAAGTGGGATGCTACCGTAGTTATCCCCAAGTTGAAAGAACATCTAGTATTAATGTTGTCGGTCAATAAGACAGATTGAATCACCATACACTAAAGTGGGGTGCGTATATTTCCACGTAGAGAGCAGTATTTATGTCGGCGGTCAGAAAGACAGATTGAAGTGATCAGTGCTTCCCACGTGTACGTGTCACCGTGAACGTGATGTCAAAGTCAACGTGATATCCTTGTACAATGTAAGTATCAATCTATTACCACCAATACAATCAGATTTCGATGATACCAATAAGAAACGTAAAATACAACGTTTTGCAATAGAAGCAAAGCCCGACCAAATAGTTTATCCAAAGACACACTGGCGTCATCAGGGGCAGACAGTGTGTTAAATGTAGTTGTTTCTACTGTACACTTGATGGAATTAACATACAACTGCCCAACAACCTATGAAAATAATTTAGAAATCCGAAACTAACCCCATGGAATAAATACATGACAAGTACAAAAGTACCCAATCACAAACCAGAAGGCCACTGAGTTGATGGTATCCTCGGGGACAGATTTAACGTCCGCCAGCAGTGACACCGACTCAGTGGTATGAATGTACAAATGAGACTACTGATGAATGTACGCCCATTATGTAGCATGTGATCTCAATCACATCTCAGGAAATATAATATTAGGGCCCATTCGCATAATTAAGGGACATAATTTACTTATACACCATTGCGTGGTGATCTGTCACACATTTCCTTAGAGGGTTTCAGATGATCCAGTTACGAATCATATAAGTAAATCCTAACTCCCCGTCTTGGTCATAGCCCACAGTGCTACTCTCACACATCAGAATGCTCATTCACCTACGCCTGACAAGGTAATGTCGCATATAGTCAGCTTCTTTTTTGTCATGTTGGTAATGATCTCAGCTCTTGACACACGTCGGTATGTAGATAAAATTCGACCTGGTGATAGGGTCGATAAGCCTACACATGTCTAACGCCGCGACCGTGCTGGCTGCATGACCGAGAGCTAGACTTCGACCAGACTTGTTCCTGTTAATCTACGATACTTGACTCCCACCACAGCACATGGTGTCGATGGATAATGTCTGGAGATGGACTTCGTATCAATGTCAAAGAGGTTTTTTCAGTTAGGACTTCACTTGATTCTTTGAGTGGACTCGAGTGGATTTATTTCGGCATGTATACCGTAGTTAGAGTTGTTCTGTACGCCAAAGGAATTCTGATTGGAATAATGCTGTGAATTCATGGTGGTGAAGACACAAAAAGGACGGATCTTATATTAATGACACCATTATGTACGTTCGCTCACAAAGATAATACATGGATATCATTTTTCATTATATGAGGACATGCCTGTAATTTACGACCAGGTAAGTGCACAGATAGCCATGTGTACAGATAGAGAATACATACATGTAGATAATCCAATGCCCTGCAGAAATATATTTTGTTCTGTTTAATATGCACATATGTTATAAGCACTCTGAAGTCCTCCAAATGCAGTCAACGAATCGAACGCTAAGACGACTCGTACCTCGGCACATAACTCTGCATTGTGTAGAGGCTAGACAAATGTCCTATATCACGCCCCCAAATAGCGTGGATGTTTTCGAAACGATTCATAGAGTGGCACTAACTAATGGCATCAGAAACCTTCCGAGTGCTTTTGTCGGAAGTTTGACATTCGATGCCATCTATTGTCAGAGGAAGTCGTCGTCTGTGAGGACGGCAGAACACATGTGGCTTCCACCAATCCCTCATTACGGTACCAAGTAATATCACTAATATTCTGATCAAATCTATTGACATATTATCTCGATTAGATGAAGATTACATAATTTTGTTTCCTTCTGTAAGATTACCAAATGATCAGACATGTTTGAATGCACTGAAATATAAATATTAATTAATGTAGGTTCGATTTTCATTATTTGTCGTCTTACGTTGATTCAATGGATATTAAATGCACAGAGGGAGAACGGCGATGGGGTTTTTTTCATGCCACAAGGAACGACAAGCCAGTTAAGAACTTCGGCCGACTTTTCGGCAACTAGAAGCAACCAGATATAAATGGACTGTGCTGCAGGTTGTCGATGTGAACTATGAAGCTGCACAATTCCGGAAGGCATCTTATCGAAAATGATCGATAGGGCGCGACCAGACTTCTGGCGATTTGTCGCTCTGATCATATCATGCACGATTTTTTTTTCAAAATACTAAGAGAAATTTATTCATATCCCTTTACTCCAATGGTTCATTTCAATCATCATATCACATACAAGTCATGTAGAAGTTTCATGTCAGTCAGAAGTTTTTGAGTGTGTCCGAAGTTGCAAGAATTGGAGGGATCATCCAAAGTATCACGCTACGGATTATAATTTGAAAGTGGCTTCAAGTATGATACAGTAAATTTCGTCACACTGAATAACAGCTGTAAATTCAAGTTCAAGTGTCGCATCAGAACAAAATTTCTTCTCAAAACCGTATTTTGTAGTGCATATATGAAATATGTATAAGAAAAGTATTGGTACGTATATGATGGTAAATATGAACATAGATAAGGCACGTGTTTTGCCATTCTGAGTTATGAGTATGTCGTCAACGAATAGGTAAAACATGTTGATTAATGACGTAAACAGACGATCAATCAATTGTAATGTTTGAATTCGATCTGCTGCGGACATGTATTTAAATGAGGTGGATTTGCATATTTACCATCAAATTTTGTAGCTAATACATCCCATATTATTCGAAGATTGTACTTCACAATGATCCGTACCTGAATGACTGTACATAAAGCTCACGCTACTGTGACTCCTCTTCGATGATGTAATGGTGACTGAATATATACGATCGCATCTCACATGACCTCTCATCTACAGCGACAAAGCTACGTGTCCATTCCTCACGATATCTTACATTCTGGACTCCTTCCACAAGTAATGGTTATCACACTGTAGTCAATGGACATGTTGATTGCCAGTTCACAAAGAGACTGTAACAATTGTCCACCAGAGAGTCATTGGTTCCCTATATCATGGAGTGGACTGCTCCTATCCTGCTTGCTTTGCCTACAGTAAGAATGTTCATGCCATGTCACAACAACGGCCGTATCATATCATGTGGATATATTTATAACAATCAAACTGTTTTGTATGATTTCGTTGCATAACATGCCTTTTCCTGGTTGTCGTGTGGATGATGGGAATGTTCCATGATATTATTATTATTTCGGTTTGATGTTTCAATATTCATGATCTTGATGGGAATACATAACATTGCCCCGAATGTCACAAGACATTCATCTATTCGATTACCACACTTGATCAGGGTGATATTTATAGACGACTCCCCACCACAATTTGAACCCGTTCATAAGAAAAAGCTGAACGATAATCGAACAGAGAAATTCCAGTAAACGAACACATAATTAGGAAGATCATCATACATGTATATTTATGCATCATATCGTATATGAATTACATGTATGTACGTAATAGTCATTGATATCTACACATATCCACATATCTCAAAAAGAGAATAATTTTGAATGGGTTGTTTTCACCACTTTTCCAATATATGTATGTACCTATGAAATAGACTATTGATACACATGTTACCACAGGAACTCTATGTTGAGTTGGCAAGATAACGTTGAGTTGTCGTAAACCCAGCGAGAGGAGGTAAACACCATGGACATGCGAATATATCAGTTGCACTTTATTGTCCTCAGCCATCAAAACGCCATAAACCGAAGTGCGATGCTACCATATATCCTCATGAAAACAGTCGTATTTATGGTGGCTATCAGTGAGACAGATTGATCAACAATGAAGTGGGCAATGCTTTCCTCGTGTACTGAGTCAACGTGTTCTTTAAATTAATTTGTGTTCTTCCAGTTGGGTTTGTTCCAGGATCAAAAGGTCTATAGCAGCCTCGAACAAAATAGAAGCATCCAGTTCCCAATGTGTGGACAACAGTGGTCACTCGCACCTCAGCGCGCATTGACACTCCTTTTTATAATATTCAGTGATATTTTATTGACGCCCTTCTCATAAGGATTTGATCCAATTATACCATTAATAATTAAATCCTAACTCCGCTAGTCTTCTCAATCAGAAACCTCACTTATTTGCCTCACGTGGTGGTTACATAGTAATCCTCACTACATATCGGTAAGTAGATATACTGCGACACGAAGTTGCGGCAAATAACGTGCACATGTCTACCGCCGTGGCAATGGTAGATTTGTTCCCATTAATCTGAGATACTTGACCCCTAACTCGTAATGTTCACTACGAGTCTTGGGAGTGGTCTTGGTATGCTTTTGTTATACCTTGGTTAAGAATGTTGTGCAAGTCGAAAGATATCGATTGTAACAATTGAATGAAAACAGGGTATTGACTCTGTATTAATGAGACATAAATAATGTTCGTTCGCTCACAATTGATAATACGGAATACAACTTCTGAGCTCGCGAGGATATACCATAATTTACGATGGGATAGTACCCAGTTACCCCTGTGTGCAGATGGATGAAATTTTTGGGTGCCTATGCGTGTCTCACACAATAACACTGTATTCATTCGATATGCACATATTTTCATAGAAGTCATAGAGGTCAAACTAGTTTACCAATCGAACACTAAGATAGGCTCGGACCTTTGCTCAGAACATTGCATTGTCCAGCGACTAGATAACTATCATTATAACGCCTCCAACAATACAAGTGGTATTATCCTAATGAGCCGAAAATAGCATGGATGCTTTCGAAACTGTTCATACAGGCACTACTTAATGGCATCAGAAACCTTTCGTGTGCATTGTCGGAAGTTTGACATTAACTGGCATTCTTTGTCAGTCGTCGCCTGAGAGGACGGCATAAAATCCATTACTTCTACCACAGGCTTCCGTCTGACCAAAATTTTGTGTGCTCTACCACACAAATGAAGTAGTAGGAGCATGAAAACCAACGACCCAAAATAGAAGAAAAATTGTCGATCCATGAATGACATGATATTCCAAACAGTTGAGAATTAGATGATTTCGACTTCTGTAAGATCATCATCTAGTAAACCAATAAACTGATTCGTTTCGATTGAAAAACAAAACACTATTTAGTGAAAGACAACAACACTACATACGGTACATTAATTCAATAAAGGTCAAACTGCGCATCATGAGAAAGGCGGTGGGTTTTGTACATGCCGGAAGAAACTAAAAGCCAGTCAAGAACTTCGGTCGACTTTCCCACTGAAGTAACTATCGACTGTGTTGTCAGGTTGCCGTTGTCGACCATGACTATGCGTGGACTCCTGTCAGGTCTTTCCGTGATAGTGTGCGACCAGGGCATCTTACGACTTGTGACTAGGTTTTGTTTATCCTTGTCGGGATGGGAAAGTACGAATTACTGAGACAAAACTATCTACAAGCCCCTAAAAACACACAGCTGAAGTATTCAAGCTCATATGAAGGGTAATGTGTTGTGTATCGGCTCAATTAAATTGATCATGGGTATCAAAAACGTGGTTTTAGTCTTTCCAAATAAGATATTATTTGTGCAGTTCCAAAATGCTGAATGTGTATTTTTTGAGAGGAATAATAGTCCCAGCATTAAATTGACACTGGCCAGGTTGCAGACCATTTTCATAAAAATTTAACAAACAATGTACGCTTGTATTCCTTGTGAAGTTGCGGCCTTGAATTTGAACAAATTCAAATCCGGTTGACCGCACACAGCACAAACTAATGATATTCAATAAATCATGGTGTTAACTCATGGTGAGAAAAAAATGTTATATCCCAAGAGCTTCGATTTTCAAGAAACATTGCATAGCACATCCTTTGAGACTTACAAGCACTCTCCTACAATAGGCGAGCCCTTCAACCCCACGATCCGAGACAGCGTGCCGATGCAACTTCTCTACTAGTACTCTCTTACCAGGATCAAAGGTGAAAATATTCGGTGGAGTGACAAGACCTATGTTGTGCTATTCAGCCACGTAAACAAGCCAAACATGTGCTTTCTTGGTTGGCAGAAACCTGAAGAACGCGTCCAGAAGCCACCCCATACAGAGAGGATCAGAGTATGGTGCGCGGTTTCAGGTCACGGCATCACCGGCCCGTACTTCTTGGAAGATGACTGGCAATGCAGTGAAAAACACTGCCGATGTCTATCACAACCAAATAATTGACAGGTTCATAGTGGGCCCACTTATGTTCTGTGAATTGAAAGGCATTTCACATGGAGACCAGTGGTTCCACCGGGACAGAGGAACCAGTCACATCGGTGGTGGATGACCGGCTCATATCGCGTTCGAGTGATTTTGCCCACCCTTCATGCTCGCCTGATCTCGCCCCTCCTCTCTTTTTTAGGCCACATGGAGGCGTTTCATCTTCGAGATCCAGTACCAAAAACCATCCCAGATTCGAAAAAGCCATCAATAATGTTATTAATTATTTGATTTTGAATAAACTTGACCACACCAGGCTGGTATGACACATCGCAGGACGGGGTTTCGTTCGGTGTTTTTTTTTTTTTTTTTTTTTTGGGGGGGGGGGGGGTCACCCTTTATATCCTTTTCCTCAAGAGATTCAGTTCCTTCAAAATATAATTCATACATCTATAACAAAACATTGAGTTATGAGTTCGTCAAAAAGAAATTGGCAAAACATGACTGATGACGTAAGCTGGCTATCAATCATTTGGAATGTTCGATGTACACTGCAATGGACATGTATGTAAATTGGATGATTCTATAAGTTTGACATTAAATTTCATTGCTAATTCATACCGATTATTCGAATATTCTACTCATCAAGCTAAGGTACTGTAAATTCCCTCTGCGAGATGGAAAGGTCAGTGATTATAGGACCGCAGATCACAGTGCTTCATTATCATTAGCATTGGTCACTTGTCGATAACATAGACCCAGTGACTTTCTTCATTAACTCTCACCTACAGCACAATGTCAAATATCCCGCCCTCACAATATCACACAATGCAGTGAATCGTTCATCAAGCCTTGTTTATCACATCAAAGTAAATGGATAATATATTGTGAGGATACCAACGGTCCATTACAGAGCCATCTGATCATGATGTTATGGAGTAGACTGCTTTCATCTGCTCTAACGTTGGTGCGAATTTTATGCTCGTTCAGTACATTCGTCAGGATGTATTGAGCCGCTCGTATTTCCAACAAGGCGATGAAGCGCATCCAGTGATACAACTCGTTTGTGTCACTTTGTGACAGAATTGTCTGGACCGTATCCTGTCCTGTTCTCGTTGACCGTGCGAGCCAAATAAAATGATCCTTATATTTTCACAGTGCTATTTCATTATAATGAACGCGACGGTCACAATATACATACAGAATCATATTCTATATGTTCTTTTTTGAAGTCATTACATTATCCATATGCCTTATTAATAAATATTTTATTGAAAAACTGTGCACATCTCTGGTGGCCAAAGGTGAATATAGTGACGCCTAAGACTATTCTCCACCATAACTTGATCCCCATCAAGCAAGGACCGTCGACAATCATGCAGAAAACCGGAAAGACTAGTCTAAAATGATGTATCACATGTGTATTCCATGTATGTAAGATAAATTCAATAGAAACGATTTATTTTAGTTACTCTTGCTTGAATATCTTCTAGAATTACTTTTTGTAATGCATGCATCTACTAACTACTTTCCGGAGCTGGCGAGATATATATGGGATATCGTAAACACAAAAATAGCAAGTGAATATCAACGACACGTGAATTTATCTATTGCACAATATTGTTAAAGCCATCAAATTGCCATATACTGAATTAGGATGATATCATACATCATCATGTGGCGCGTAGTATTTATGGTGACCATCAACAACACAGGTTGATCACCACCGAAGTGGTCATTCTACAATCGTAGTACTATGCTGAGTGGACGTAGAAATAGGTGACGGGTGGAACATATGGAACAGTGTTTAGTATGTTTCTTCTATTTTCTGTATCGTTAAATTGGTTTCAAAGTGTTTGAGTTTGGTTTCAGCTGAGTTTTTTTTAATAAACACACGGCCTATATCAGTCTCGACCATAATCGAGGCATCACATTGTTCGCACACCTCAGCACATGTCCAGATATCTCGGCGCACATTGACATTATTTGATGTAGCATGATAATTTATCCACGTCTTTGTAGTATATAGCATTACAGATGACCTATACAAGTACATCTCACATGTATCCAGCATATCTTTCATCATAGCCCAAAATACTATTCGTCTAGATCACACAGATCATTTACCCACGACTGACACTGTAGGGTCGCATATTATAGCAGCTTCGTTGTGTCGTGTTGATGATGATCTCGGCCCTCAAAACACGTCTGTATGTAGATACAATTCGACTTGGAGATAGGGTCGATTAGCCTCCATACGCCCTAATGCTGCGGCTATGATAGCTGCATGACCAAGAATGTAATGGGGATTGCTACTAGATTTGTCGCTATTAATCTACGATACTTGACCCCCAACACAGCACAGGGCTTCGACTGATAATGTTTGAAGACTGACTTCATCTCACAGTCAAGTAGTTTTATTTCAACAAGGATTTTTCTCGAATCTACGAGTGGCATGCCATACATATAGTTGTAAATGTCATGAGCGTTGGATAATACCTGATTGTAATAAGTTGTGACTTCATCGTGGCACAGGCCTACATACGATTGACACCAATGAACAACACATAGTTACATACATTCATACGGGGATACAATTCGTCATTATATAAGGACACATACGGGACTGTAAGACCAGGTAAGTGCGCCGATGCCCACGTGTACAGATAAGTAATGACAGATACCTTGTACGCACCACAAGAATAGCATTGTATATTCATTCAATATGCACATATTGCCGTAGAAACCCTGAAAGTGGCGAAAGGTCATGAATGGTCATCCATACGAAAGCAAAGATAATCTGTGACCCATGCACATAATCTGGCATTGTGCAGAGACTGGATAACTATAATTATAACACCACACATATGCCGATTTTTACATGATCAGCAAAACAAAACGTGACCCCTTTCAAAACTGTTCATATATTGGCATTTCGAGTGCAAAGGTATCCATTGTTTGCCGCTGTCTGAGAGAACGGCAGAATGAGGCTTCCATTCGTTCTATCCTAGGTTTCCGTCTGACAGGAAATCAGTTTGTGAGCTCTACCATAGACCTAAATTCGTAGGGAAGTGTACATCAACAGTGATCACAATAAGAAATATCATCCGATCATCTAAGTGTACTTGTGGATTTTGCAGGGGCGTGGATAAAAGGCTGCCAAATAATAGGCAACATCATCAGTTATTAATGTATATTGATATTGCCCAGTTTATTGACATGGTATTTTGGCGAATTCAAAATTAGATGACGTTTGTCCTCCTTTCAGATTACCCTCTGATATGTTTGTTGAATGGTCGTATATGTTCGAGTTGCTATCAGTTGTCATTTGGTGTATTCATTTGAGAGAATTCAACCTAGTCCGCTCCAAACAGTGAGTAAACGAAGGGTCACAATCTAAACGTTATTTTTTTTAATATGATCTCTTCAAAATGACCTATTTAATAGAGTAACTGATCAGCATTCTAATACTGAAAAAAGAAAATAGGGGGTCACCGTATTGGTTTCTTCGACATATGCAATCAAAATCACAAACATTTACCTAAAATGACATATCTTTGCACATTTTTTGTCTATAAAATATGTCATTTTGAAGCTCTAGATTATGTTGATACAGTTATTTCCAGATGTATTTTGAAAAACTCTTTGACCCCTCCTTACCTCACTGTTTGGAGCAGACTACCTTAAGTCATTTGAGAACGCATCAATTGTATTGGTTCAAAAAGTAATAATTACCATACGTTAATTCACGGTGATCTACAAACGGTGATTTTGGAAGACGGAAGAAACCAAAAGCTACTAAGGAACTTTGGTCGACTTTCTCATGGGAGTAACTCGTGTTTCGTCATGTTGTCAATGTTGATCATTGAGGTGCACTCCCGGAAGTTTCCTCATCGATCGTGTGCGACCAAAAACTTCCCGTGACTTGTTGATTTGATTATACATAAATTGAGTTTTCATCGTGGTCTGGAGGTGAAATTTGAAAATACTAAGACGGAAGTATTCATTTCCTTTTACTTCACTGGTTTCATTCTTTCACCATTAAGTATTCATATATGATTTAGTGTCAAGCACTCACGCATCTGAATTTGTTATCGAAAGGAATCAAACATATTTATGGATCATTACGCCACGTTACGCTGCTGATTAGAATAGGAAAACACGCCCATGTACTATAGTGCATACGTGCTGCTGTGCCGGATAATTATCAGTAATGTGACTTTCAGTTTTAATGTTTGTCAAACATGATTTCACTTTCCGAAAATCCTAATACGTAGTAGTATTTTATAGAAACGTGTGAGGCAGATAAGGGTATAGATACGTACCCGAAGGTAAATAAAACTATAGATAAGCCACGTGTTTTTGCCATCTCGAGTTTTGACGATATCGACAACGAACCGGCAAAACATGTTGATTAATGACGTCAGCTGATGATCAATCAATTGGAATGTTTAATTTTGATGTGTTATGGACATGTATGTAAACTATATGGATTTACATGTCTGTTATAAAATTTCATTGCTAAGCCATACCATATTATCCGAAGATTGTACTTCACAATAATCCATATGTGATCGTTTGATGTTGAACCGTTTATTGAATATACAATTGTGATTCAAGGATGCATATATCATCAGCATTGGTCACCGAAATAACCGTTGGCCCACAGAAATTGTTCCCGTTCACGGTATTACTCACATTGTGGGTCGACACGCATGCATAAAACCATATAAATACGCCAAAAATAGAGAATATCTTTGGTGCCAGACAAGGACTAATATTTATAGACGATTCTCCACAAGCAAGAGTTGTTCATAATCATTTAGAGGTCGGGACCTAGCTATTCCTGTTAAATGACGATACTTGAACCGTGTTCAACAACACCGTCGTTGATCTTCGCGTTTGAAATAGCTCGAACCGAAAATTTAATACTAAGGTAATAAAAGTTGGACAGCTTGGAGATATGACAACATCTGCTGTGTCAGCTAGACGCGACGAATAGAGCTTGATACTACATTTATTGATGATATAATACGGATATTGATAAGACATTCTTGAGTGTTGATATAAGACTGACTGATTGTTGCAACACATCTGTCCGCAGAGAGAATAGGTGAGTGTATTTTGAATTTCCACGTTGTTTTACTGGACAAGGTTTATAACGTTTACATGTGAAAATATGACAGGAGGGGCGATGTAATGCTATTTTCAAGTATATCAAAGCTCATTATAACATATATGTATACGCTCACTTTAGTTCGGTCATACAGACTGAAGAGGCTGTACTTGAACCGCATAGGCGGTCACATGACAACACATATAAACATAATCACACGCTCTCTGATTCGGTGCAAATTGAAAATGGAAACTTCAGTAAATTAGTACCGACCTATTTCTATGATTGAAATTGAGAAAAAAAGTATCGATTGTGTTGCAAAGAGCCGGCAAAACGGATTGAGATTGAGGGGGTGTTAGTTGAAATCGGGTATCTGATTGAATGAAGCCATCACTTCTGTAAAATAAATTACGAAGGCAATAAAGGATTCAGACGTGGCTCGCCATGTGGTGCAGATAATCCATCTTGGAGACTGTCGGGCGACTTAGAATGTCTCGTCCCTTGGTTTGACCGCACATGCAAATGCTTACTCGCGCTCAAACGAACAGATACGCGGAAAAAATTCCCTGGTAATATTTACATTGAATTTATTGCTGAATACGATACGTTTGAAGCAGTCGTCACATTCGACATAATAGCACGAACGAAAACCCGGCACTGGGCGAAATTCGCTGTCAACATCATCCACTGCAACTATCTGTGCTGAAAACAAAGCCATTCACATTGTGTCTACCTTGTAACCTGTTCGAGAGCAGATTTAGTTACTGGGTCGTCAACCCTAATCAGACATCAAACGCACTCTGTTTATCTACGTCTACTCCCCATAATCCCATCCAGGTCACGGGTTAAGGGCTGCAGGGCGGAATGGCGACCCGATAAATGGCGGCTAGGGCCTCAATCACACTGATTGTATGTTTCAAGTGGGAACCTTCGGTCACATTTCAGTCGTGATCGACAAGCGTACTTCAAATAGAGGTCGCAATTCGCGCTGGCTGGGTAGACCCAAAATGTACTTACAATAAAGCTTTATTGAATAATCACAGACGATTTGGGAGGTATAACAGATCGTTAGTGTCCATTCGCGAAAAGGCGCGTCTCTAATCTCAAAGAAATACCTGATTGATATCTGACACAAAGAATGTGTCTTTGTTAATCACACAAGGTACTGGAATAAGGAAACACGAAAGCACACAGTTTTGACACGACGAGCATAGAGACTACGTGGATACTCGGAGAAGAAGGATAATGTCATATTACTTCTGTGTGGATGAAGTCTATTGTAAATGTACAATATCATTTTCTTACAATTCACGAACGATTAAACACGCGAACATCCCTGGATGGAAATACACGACACCTTCTGAATATACGTGGAAATATTTGACGGTAAGTAATCATTTTCACACCTTCACAAGCTACAATATGTATCATATGTGCTGAAACGATTGAGGAAACGAAACTAAATTTGGGTGTCAAATTAGCGAGGTGTATGTATGTGCACAAAAAGTAATGAATAACACGTGAGGAAACGTGTTTCTCGATATTGAAGCATCCTTCACAGGCAATATCAACTTATCATGTCCTGTCACAGGAAAACTAGTATACAATGCCTAGTTCTATCCACAAAAGGGAACGGGTATCCATGGTATCCGAGGCATCAAAGATAGTGCCATCATTATCGTAGAGCTATTTGTTGTTCGAATACTGCCTAGTTGTTTTCACAGGTACTATTGTTACACTCCAAACTTCATTACACAGGAAACATAATGAGTGACCCGATAAGACACGTAATTTTGTTACTCTGTATAAATGAGAAAAACTTCCCTGTCACACCAATTCATGACAAGATATGTTATCACTGGTGCAAATCAATTCACTCCATGTCCTCATACTTCAGTTTCGAATAACTTATAGATGATTAATGACGCTGAAATCAACCAAACGGGAACAAAAGAGCCACGTGTGTGACCCTTCATTAAATACCTGTCAAAATCTATCATCGACTAGACATATTATTTATGAGCGAAGTTTTGTCATTTGCTTTTTGTTAGAAATATTATGAATTTTTCATACCATGTTCACATTTGACTACATATTAACTTAAATACAAAGCAATTTGCATGTAGTGTGATTAACGTCGCATTATCGTATCACGCTAACATTGAATTAACAGTAAACTGTGGAGATAAAAAATAAAAATTTTGAATTATACAATAAAAATGTATAATTCAACGCAGTATTTGAATAATATTGTATCCATAATTTTGAGATACCTGACAAACGTTCACTTTTTATTTTTGTTTCTGTATTAGACTGGATACTTCACCGGTAAACACCAGACCGTGCTGCTGTTAACAGTTGGCCTATCATTATCAGCTCAGGAGAGCGAGCCAGCATGCACGGTCGATAATCATGCAACTCTCCCACTGAGACAAATCTAATACATTGTGTGGTGAAGTGTCAGACGATACATCTAGTTTTCTCTGTAGTGGCGAGACTTGGATCATGCTCAACAAACCAAAGAAAGTCAATGTTTGAATGTACTGTTGCGCACCACGGCGAATTAATGCTCATGGGAAATTCTCTGGAATATGACATGATTCTCCGTACCAACGAGTCGACAATCCTCAATTTTACCATCGAAAGGTGAGTTCTTTCACATTTAACAGTAAATTTAATTTCATTTGATCACTTTCATGTTATTCGGAAGCGAAAAGCGAAAATGGTTGAAATAAAAATAAAAGACCCTGCTGGCACATGTATTTTTTTCTGGGTATAATGATACTTGGCTATCACCTTTGTGTGCCTAATACATATATGTGGAATGCATATCTCAAGTACCCGTGCTTTTCATTGTTACTGCCAATATTTCACCATAATTGGTAAAAATTGTTTTGGTATTTTATTAGCTCTCTATATCGTACGCAGCAAGTAGATTAGCCTTATTAGATTACATGTAAACCAGAGTTTAATACCCGTTTACACAAGAAACAGAATGGCGAGTGCGTCTCTTTGCTATGTGATTCAAATAGAATTCAAATCGCATGGCATATGGTGCAGATTGTCTCCTGCTGTCTATACCTCCGGTGTATATACTGTTTCCGGTACCGGATTTCCGCGTCACTGAGCTTCACACTGACTTGTCACGTGGTATTGGAATATATAGCAATGGCGTCTCCGAAAACAGGGCAAACATACACACTGATTTCCCACGATCCGCTAGTTCCTGAATATTTAATGATATATATTTCATCTGGGACCCTGCCGAGGTCAGATATTCGCACCTCAGACCAAGGGTAATCACTTACATCAATCCGATTTATGCATTACAGTACGCTAATGTTGGATAATTTGCTACACAAAACATATCCCTGAATAACTCCCTGATCAATTTGAACAATCTCCTGACGATTGTATACCAATTATTTACATAGATCTGTCATGATACATTTATCATTTTTCACAGATAAAGTTGTGCAATGTTCATGAAAACCAAGATCAGTTCTTGAACGAACTATATATAATAAGAAAACAATGTTCGCTACGATTTTCTTTTTTAATACATGGTATATATTGACGAATGATTATATTTGAGGTATAACGAGACATAATTTGTTGCAAGGTGAATTCCATTATACACTGCTCCAGCGGAGGTTTTTTTTTATCAGATTTAGGTGTTAATATCATTCTGGTTATCACAGCGTGATATCAATTCGCATGCTGAGGATGCTTACTTTGACACCAAAGAAAAGCAGTCCTGGTCCTGGCTATCTCTACGATGTGCGGTGCCATTCGGTACTAGAGGATGCATGATATCTCTGGAACTTGAATGAACATACGATTATCGTTCTCCATGAAGAGCTTCTATTGTGTCATGGTAAATGTATTTTGGCGTCTAATTGAGCAAAGTTTAAAGTTTTATTTTTGTGAGTTGAGGAGCACAGTAACGACTCGTTTTATCAATTATACCGAAAACAATTGGTACCCTAAAATAAATTGATTCGGAATAAAGTCAAGAAGGTAAAGTCGTATTCGGAATATCAAGGTGGGGATTGCCAAAATTAAAATTAGCCCAAAAGCTAAGATAGGTTACCGAACAATTTTGGTTTGGATAATGGCAGGTAACAGACCTTGAGATTCACCACTCAAAGTTATCAGTATGAATATATGACCGTGAGATTTACCAATCAAGGTCATCCATGTGAACTTCAATGTCACCATTACATGTACGTGTGCGGCATTTGATTTTCTATATGTTCATTATGCAAAGATATATCTGGGTTCATGCGTATAGGCCACTCAAGCCAATATACACATTACGAGTCAGACATTTGGCACCCAAGGTCATCTGAGGTCAAGTTCAAGATCATCATTAGTTGTGTCATATATGCCTTCCTATGTATGTTCGTAATGCAAACATAGGCTCTATCTGCAAGCAATTCAGTTATACAGGCAAATCTGGGGATATTTTCACCCAAAAATGGATGTTTTGACCTTCCAAGGTCATCGAAGGTCAAATTCTAGGTCACCACACAAGTCGCCATATATGATTTCCCATTCGAAAGTGCCAATTTCTGAACTCTATCTTCAGGCTGTATCTATGAGTACAGTTCTGGCAGCTCCCATTGTGAAGGAAAAAAGGGACGAAAATGTTCTAAGTTTCAAAAGTTTCGGAAAGGGTGAAACAATTTGTTTGCCTAGAAATGGCCCAAAATTTATAGCAACGCGATTTGGGCCGAAATTTTTTTTTTTCATCGACCTGTCAAAAATTCAAAATGGTCACCATACGCAGATCGGTGATTCAGGGGCAACGAAACATATACACATCACAGAGGTATGTAAGGGCAATCTTTTGAAATAAAAATCTTAAAACAGAACAGTCTGAACAGTTTTTGAGAAAATGACCGCCAAAGTCAGAAATTAGCCATTTTGCGGTGGAAATGGCCGCCACTTTGGAAAAATGTTAAAATAATAAAAAAAAAAATAATAACCCCTCTTAAAATATTTTAAAGTATTTTTGTGCAAATTTCAGATCTGATTGTAAACTTTAAAGATAAAAATGTGGACGGACGACGCCGACGACGACAATGTTTTTTTCCACAAACGGCTGCGTATATGCATATTCCATATTTATATTTCTGGCGAACGACGTAGGAGGCAAATACTTAGTTTCACCCGTAGATTCGTTATGTAGGGTCGATCAGAAGTAATTTTACTTCGTCTAATATAACAATATTATCAACTTTTCCAATGGAAAATCTATTACATGTCTTGGAAACAAAACAAGACAATCACACAGAAGCACAAGGAATTTCGCCCACAACTTTACCCATTGTTTGTCCCTCACGTCACTATAGCCCCATACCTGATACCTCTCAGCAGTGAGTGGCCGGTTTGTAGGGTCGATAATTGGACATTTTACCGCTGCGGTAAAACTACTAAACTTGGTCAAGGGTGAAATTTTTTGTTCTTGTTGAACGACGAAACGCGAATACATTATCTGAATCAGGTTACAATACCCGACAAGTTGAAACATAGTACCGATATTGGTATGGTATCGGGCCCCTTGGTGTGAATTGTGTGAATATATATGCTTAATGCATTGCCCACTATTATTATCACTTTTATACAATCTGTATGTATTCGCACTACAAGTTTACACACGCTCCAGCAACAAATAAGAATAACATTGTAATGACCAGTAGTTCTTCTATGAGATCACGAATGATATTTATTGACCGTGCAAACAATATGGTATATATGATACAATAAGTCCCGATATGGTAATCGAACTTGATAGCTTCGCATTATGAATTCAAAGCCGGTGATAATAATAGATGATATGAAATATGACAGTTTTCGTTAAAATTACCGTATGAAGTACCAAACTACAAGGAAACGAATCAGCATATGTGAGAGATGGCCTTCCTTCAAGCAAACCCATCCATCACATTCCGTCACAACTCTGACGATATTACTTCATTGTTTTTGTATATCACATCAACATCATCTCAACTGAACCGAATTGAAATGTCCAAACAGGGTTTACATCAACGCAGACGTCACGAACGTCAACGTTGCTCACGCCATACCACGTGATCAAAATGTGATGTTATATTCCTGGATATCAGATGTAACATTACTCATCGTGGAACGTTGTTATTCTAGTGAAGACCTAATCATCCAAAGGTCAGAGCAGTGTCAAAAGATGATGCCCTGAGTGCATTGATTGCGGTGAACGTGGAACCATTTCTTTGAAGTTGATGTACATGTTTGAATGCGAGTATGGTGAACTGCGAAGTAAAGGCCCAGTCACACTGACGATACGACCAAGTTACGACCTCGCTGCGACCTATTTTTTTTGTAATCGTGGACAAATCGTGACAGGAACGTACGACTGGTCGTACAGGTCGTGAATGGTCGCAAACGAGAAACTAGTCGCAGCAAGGTGGATGGACATGTTCAAAACTTCCAACCTACGATCTCTGGTCGCACGTTGGTCTTGCACAATCGTGCCACCAGTCGGGAAAGGTGGCACCACCAATCGGACATTGTCGCACGTTATTGATGGTCGTGCTACTAGTCGTACCGCCTGGCGACTAGTGGTGCAATCAATCGTACAACTTCATGATCAGTGGTGCGATTAATCACGACCTGTGCCGATTGGTAATACGACCTTACGATTGGTGGTAACACCCGTTTGAAGCTTCCCGAAAGGAGGATAAAACGTGCAGTGAAAAGTATTTTAGCCAACACAACAAAATTTTTCAGCATTTCTCTAAACTATAGAACTGCAAAATATGGTTTCTGTTCACGTTTTGTGCCCATCTATCTAATCAGATGGACGGTCGTGCATCAGATCGCAATTTATCGTACGACTGGTCATTGATTGCAGCGACTGGTTGTACGACAGGTCGGTGGTCGCTACGACTGAAGGCTCGACAGGTCGGTGGTCACTGCCACGTGGTCGTACGACTGCTTGCTATCAATCTTTTCCATTCTATCCGCGATCGTGCCACCAAGCGTACCACCAATCATATGAACAGTCGCTACCTGCGATTGCAGTGGCGATCACTGGTGATCAGTCGTAACTCAGCAAATTTGAACCTGATCGTGCGACCATAAAATCGTACGACTCAGTGTGACTGGGCCTTAAAGTACAAATGTGTGTTATAGTCGTTGCATGGGGCAGCTGTTAAGGTTGGTAGGGTGCGGTTCTAGTTTCCAAATCGTTATATATTAACTGGTCATTGCTCTATTGAAACATTATTGGTTTTCATCCTTCCATTGATATCATCAAACCAAACATATATTGAAACATTTTTTGAGTATATGTATCAAGTAGTGTATATAATGGTGACAATGCGATCTGTTGGGAAACATTGAACATAATGCCATCAAATTACAGCTATCGATTTGGCAACTGTCGATTTCCAAGTATTGTCAAAACCCTGAAAACAAATTATCACCAGAATGAATGACTGTCCATTTGTGATCCTCAGATCGAAACATCAGACCTTTGCGGTGTTAGCTTTCATAATTCGACCTACGTAGTGGCCCTTGAAGTAAAAAAGTGGTTGTTATGTGTCACACTCGAAACAAGATAAGACTGGAGACTGATCTAGATTGTCATCGATTTACTCTTCGCAAATGTTAATTGACGCGTTGACTATTTATGCGCGAGAACTGTAAATGAACGAATTTATAAGGTGGGAGTCTGCATTATGACTGCTGGCGAATCGATCACCATCATATTACATTTTATATCCTTTTGAAAATACCTTTGTGTCCAATATCAATTAGATAACATATCTCTAACCTTTGTTCTCCGTTTGATGGCGGCAGTTCATCATGTGTTAAGTCGTCAATAGCGGTTCGATGTTATTGATAATAAAAGGAATAATTCATACGCTGACGATATCTTTGTCCGTAATAGTCCAGAACAAACCTAAAATAACGATAACAAACATGAAATACATTTTCAGAATAAAAACAAACAACCACACCAAAGCCACACTGGCGCCATGAGGGCCGATAATGTGTGAAATACAGGTGTTTCTACTGTACATTTGACATATATTAAAAATATACAAGAGAGCGGACATGTACGAGCGGCAATGATTTGCCTGCAAGGTGACATTCATGAGATTGAGTTGGCGACGTGCAATTATAGAGACAAACACGACTGACAATGTATGCGTTATTCAAAATAATTTTATTCGATTGTAATTCCAGAAAGGAAATGAATTCCTTGTACCAATTCATTCACCAGGCTACGTCGACGGAAACCTTAGTTATTGCAACCAAAGCGACACAAAAGGCAAATAGACTGATTAGTTTTGAAGAATGCACCAAGGAATTCCAAGCACCTCCAGGGTGTAATAAGATTCATAATGCCTTTTATAGCCCTCTTAATGCACACAACAGCAACAGCGCGCTTTATAACTTTGGAATGTAGCATGAGAATTATCGAATAATCTTAAAACCATCAAACATTTTTAAACAGATTTGCAGATGTTTTCGTTAGTGTTTTTAACTGTTACCTCTACGTCAGATTACATAATAATTACATAAACGTACGTTAATGGCATGTGTTCTTGACGTTTGATTTACACACATTCGTGTATACCACATCTCTAATATTAGCTAAATTATAATCGAAAGATATCAACCAAATATGCGTGATCAGTATCGCCGTATCATGAAGGGGGGCTTCCCCCTTGCAATGTGCGAGTTTGATACATAAAATCAATGATATGTGATTGATGAGGGCCACTTGTAGCAGGATCGCCACAAGGACAAACAGCTAGTCTCAAGGGAGGGGGGGAGGGGGGCTCATGGCGATTAATCAACTCATTAAGAAGTAGTAACCTGATGACAATTATTTATACCAATATCTACATTTTTATATTCCTTTTGTGTAGACTCTGTGTTCTATCACATGTGTTCCGAAGTTTTGTTTTTGATCATTTATATGTGTGTGCTGTATCAAGTTTATTCATAAGGGATGGATACTGATTCTATATCTGAGGAACTAAAACATGGATCAATTTTGAATGGAGTAAGTAGACCCAAAATGTTATGAGGGAAATTCCAAATACTCAAAGAGTTAGGCATAAACTAACTACAGATCAATGAAGGGAAAAAATGTACGGAAGTGCTGACCCAAGCCTCAAATGGCGGATGCATTCGGCAATGTCCTTTTCAAGAGTTAATTCATGTTGATTGGTCGACACCATTTCTATGCAAAGAGGTGGTATATGTGTTATTTACGAGCCATAATCAATGTTTTGAATACGTATTCCAAGATCGATGGACGTGAATTATGTCTAAGGTGTGGCCATATCCCGTGGGATTTTACTTTAGTATCCTCGGGTGGGCGTAAGACACATTTACAAAAACAGACGCGACGCCGTGAGGCACTCGTGCATAGCGAAAGTAATTTCATTATATCACCATAAAATATCTGAATGCGTCCTGTATTGGCTCGTTAAAACGCAGAATTGGAATAGATTCTGTCTGGATTTTCATTTTCTAACTTCCGGTTGTCTGTATCCCACAGAGCTTTATCGTTGAGGACAGTGGTCAGAGTGTTCCACCCTGCGGACATAAGTCGGGAATTAGTCGCATTGTCAGTGTCGTCCATTATTCATCACTTAAGTGTTTTCTGGGTAGGTGGTCAGTTGAAAGAAGAAAGTGACATTTCAACATATAATTGAAAACAAGTTTGTTGTTTGAGTTGTCTGCACCGATCACTCCGTGGGTTTCGATTGGTTTTAACAAGCCCAATAATATGGGGGACATGTTGGGGAAACATCATGGTGGGGGAAATGAATGTTATTTCTTGAGGTTGGAGCAGAAGCAAAGACTATACGGTTAGATCTCTGTTTGCACCTGTCAAATATAAATTGTTTACACATGGCTATGTTTCCAAATACACGTCATGCTACCTCGTGATGCTACACCCTTGTTACAATGTTAAAATTTCAATGTCACAGAGGAAAACGGTGCCCAGAATTAATTAACCTCTTAACCGCAAGACCTGAGAAATTGTCCCACGCCGGGCGTTTTTTTTTAGGAAAATTGCAAAATATATATCATGACAATAAAAAAAATGATATTTTCAAAGAAAGACCCACTGTTGATTGAAATCAATTAAACCAATATGAAAACGTATCTAGCCTTATGCAAGCAACATGAGGGCCTTTATGTGTTCTGGTTACCACAGCAACAACCTCACAACAACCAATAATTCTGCAACATTTCACACAATCTTAAAATAGTATACACGAAAGCATGCTTTCACAGAATATACATATCCCCATGTCGTTGATTATGAATAAGATACATGCAACTCAGGTTCTTTCAACAAACGGTTTGTTGATGTGAAATATCATACCAAACTGATACAAATGACAGTGAATTCACTGGAGAATAATTTTGCTCAGCCTGTTCTCACACATACATATATACATCTGTCAGACGACAACACCAGGGGAAACCCAAGAGTTTCTCTTTGGATTACATGCATTCCCATTGTATAGATATACTATTTTTGCTCCAAATAACGAATGTAAACTTACACTATCAATATACGGAAACTGTGTGGGGAATTTTGACTGAAAAATATAGGCCTTACAGGAAGAAATGTGGAGAGGAATTTGCGCCGGATATTTCCGGCACATAGGCGTCACACAATTACGTTTTGCGCCAGAAATATCTGCCGCTGTGGGCGGTGAAGAGGTTAAAAATAGAGTTGTGTATCACATTCATTTTGCATTTAATGCAATGACACCACAAGCAAAAACCCTTGAAATGAAATAGGAAACGAACGAAATCTGTAATGATCTTCTGTAATTGATATTTGAACCGCTTTTCGAAATTTTATTTGTTTCCAAGAAAATGAAGTGCCTTGGAAATGGCAGGAACATCACCACTGCAAATACATGCACTTTCTAATTACAATTATATATTAAAAAACGTGCAATGTCTCCTGTTATTTATTAGTCTCCTGATAATAATCAAATTAAACATTTGTGTGTAATTCATGATGAGCTCTATTCGTCGCAGCTCAGTCATCACTTTACCATAAGGAAATGTTTTATAACACATCAATGTCAGAGCAAACATTCAGTCACATATACAGATATTGCGATTCCCTGTGCGCCAACACTGTCGTCCTGTTATTAAGGTTCATAAGTCTGCTGGATATCCAAATACGATCCATAACATTCAATGTACTTGATTGATGGGGGCCACTTGTAGCAGGATCATTACAAGGATAAACACCTAGTTTTAAGGGTTCTACTTGAGGCAAATAATCAACTCTCAAGGTGCCCCATGACAATTATTCACATCAGTATTTACTGATATATCGAGAGAAGTATTTTCAGTAAAATGTGTTTCAGAGTTTCGTTGCTAGTTATTTACTATCGTAATCAGCATAAAAGAACAGTAAATGTATGTCAGTTTCATATGTGATGATCTCCCCATCTCGTTCACAAGGGCATGATCCTGTGGCATTTGCGACCCACTCCACACTGAAACACTTGGGTCAGTGGTCACTGGTGATACGAGGATAGCTATATTGCCGATCTTGGTGACACTGAGAAAATGTACACAACATAAGTAGATCACAAAAGAGGTGATATTTAGTGATTCGATAATGTTTCCTTGAGGTAGCAACACCAGCCATAATTTGATGAATACAAATAGACGTGGAATCAATACCCAGTATCAAGTATTCCGAGCAAACAAAACAGGGTCCGTTATCCAATCTCATAGTCCGGGGACAGAAAGTCATATCAGGCATACGAAGTGAGAGAAAACAAAAATGACAGGGAAACTCATGAACCCCCATAAATGGCCATCAGGAGGTGAAATCAGGTGTTCCGGAAAGAGTGAGCATTTCCTGCCCCACTAGTGGCACCCGTCATGAATTCCCCAAAATTAACATGAAAAAAGATCTAGTTGCATGGCAGACATGGATTTGCTGTATTTATCAACCAGATCATGATGACGTCCATAGAATTTCTTAAACGCAGCAATAAGTCTTGGTAAAACATATCCTTGTCGTAGCAGTTTAGAGACTAGCTGGGCACTTCGATAGACAAAGTCCTCATATTTGCAACTAGCTCTGGAATAGCGTATAAGTTGAGAAACAAACACACCATATGCCGGTGACATAGGAATGTTGCTGCTTAGAAAAGGGAAATTGACTATGGAAAAATTGAAATCATCACGTTTGTCATATAATCTAGTTGACAGGTTAGAATCATTATCAATCTCCAACCTCAGGTCTAGATAGTTGGAAAAATTAGCGGATTCTGTAGTATCCTTAATTTCAAGTTCCTTAGGATATATGACATCCAAATAATCACCAAACTTGGGATTATTTAGCGACAATACATCATCTATGTATCGGAAAGTGAAATTAAAATTACATGTTAGTTTCTTAGAACCTCCTCTTTGTAAATGTTGGATAAAATCTGATTCATATGAGTATAAAAACAGGTCTGCCAATAATGGTGCACAGTTTGTACCCATGGGAATACCAATAGTTTGTTGAAATATTCGACCACCAAATTCCACAAAAATATTATCAATCAGAAAATTAACCATATTTACCACATCCATTTCAGTATATTTGTATGGGGCATCAGAGTCGCCTTTAACAAAATAAGCGGTATTATATTTAACTACAATATAGTGGTACCGACGTTGTCCCTTTTTAGAGAAAAATGAATTATTGATTAGTTTTTTAAGCTGAGATTTCAGTTCAGAATGAGGTATAGTTGTGTACAAAGTGGAGAAATCAAATGTTTTGATAGACGTTACTTTTGAAAGTGTGTGAGCATGTAGATATTCCAATAAAGATTTGGAATTTTTTAATATCCACATTTGGTTTATACCACTTCTAGAATAGATGGTTTCAGAGTACTTTTGGAGACCCTGTTTAATTTTAGACAATATAGTAGTTAATATTTTAGAAAGGGCTTTGGTAGAACATGATGCTGAACCTGAAATATATCTTTGCTTGTGTGGATTTTTGTGCAACTTTGGGATCCAATATAAGTTCGGTAGATTAGAATCTTTACATGAGGTAGTAATACCAAACGAATGCAATACAGACAAATGATTTGATAAGATATCCTGTTTGGGCACGGTAATGGCTTGGTATGTACTATTGGAATTAGTATTGTTGGCAATACCCAGTTCGTCGAACAGGCACTGTATATAGTATGCTTTACAAACAAAAACAACATTATTAGAAGCTTTATCTGCAGGGACAATGACGAACCTTTCTTGAAGTTTCAACAAACTATTAGTAACCACGGGATCATTGAAGACAGAGCTATATTTAGTACTAACTGACTTTGACAAAACATTAATGCGTTTGTTTACCAATGACCTAATCTGTTTGACCCATTCTGACAGAGAATCAGTTTCTGCCTTTTCTCGCTTTGTCCATTTTCTGGCATGCTCCTCAACTGCATCCATGATTAACTTAAAATTGTATCTCCATGAAAACGACGTGGGCTCTCTATATTTGGGACCTTTGGACAAAATGTCTTTCAATGATTCATTCTCCACTATATTGAGGTCGCCTGAAATAACATGCCCAACTGGATCGTGTATGAACGGAGAGTTATTGCAAGTGCAGGAGGGTGGGTTATGTAAGAGATCATCAATATCCAAATCATTCAATGTTTGTTTGTAGTTGAAAATCTTGGAAGCAACAGATTTGGTATATGAGTAGGATACAGATGGAGCAGCCGTGTCAGTGAAGTATGATGGTACCTGGGACTGAACAGACTTATGATGTAATATATTACCGATGTTAATTGCATCAATACCTTTATTGGCAAATTTTATCTTCAGAAAAGACCGTTTGGGTGGTATATATTCGGAATTCTGTGTTGGCTTATAAAGCCGATGATAAACAATATCCATGATAATGGAATACAGACGAAATTCATAGCTATTGGTATTTCTGATATAGTGGGTAGGACATTGGTCCTCTAGTTCTTTAAGTTTAACATGAGGTATGGCAAATAATTTAGTGCGAACATAGTGCAGTCCAAGTGGTTGTTTCAATATTTCGAGTAGACCATCAAAGGAAATATTATGAATAGATGGTCGATTATAATGTCGTTGTCCATGGCTTCGTTTCCTACGTTTAAATGATGTAAATAAATTCATTACATTGACTGAACTGCATCCTGGGCTTGTCAGGTTTCCCACTGAACTGATATTATCGTTACAGCCATAAGGTGTAGCTGTGCCTAGTTCACGTATCCAATGTTCTTCTCGTTTCCTGCGGGTGGGTGTACTTAATGAGGGACTATTAGTATGGTGGTATATTTTTTCTATGACTCGAACTTTCATTGACAAAATAGAATGGTCATCCTGATTAAAATGTTGATAAAGTAGTTGATTAGAATTATTATTGATGTTGGAACGATGACCATTAACTCTCTTGTTAAGCTGTCCTTTGGTTTCTCCAATATATACGAGACCACATATAGTGCATTCAATTCCATATACGATATTGCTGGTCTTGCAATTGATGTTTTCATAACTTTTACTAGTATATGTACGTTTGGTAAGTGAACTTGTGAACTGTGAATCTGTAATTAATATATCACAAGTTTTGCAGTTTTTAGCTCTACATTTATTAATACTATATTGACAATCATCACCCTCTGCTTTCATTATATCTGGAAGTTTGATTTTGCAATCTCTAATATTAATAAAATTACACGAGTTGTTGTACCATAGGGAACGATCAGAAGAGACTACGTATGATGTTTTATAATATCTGATATGATGAGTCTAGGGGCACCTTCTGAGGAAGCTGTGACCGTGCCCTTGGACAAAGCTTTTTGACACCTTTTTATACTGGGCGCCGTGTCAACCAGTTTGTTTCCGTTGTCTTTGTACTGCATAGTCATTTCAAATACTAGGTTAAACCTAACTATACTAGGTTTACTGAGCTGATGGTGCCAGCGGGGACAAATAATTATCCACCAGCAAAGACACCGACTCAGTTATAGTAATAGACGTGGAATCAATACCCAGTATCAAGTATTCCGAGCAAACAAAACAGGGTCCGTTATCCAATCTCATAGTCCGGGGACAGAAAGTCATATCAGGCATACGAAGTGAGAGAAAACAAAAATGACAGGGAAACTCATGAACCCCCATAAATGGCCATCAGGAGGTGAAATCAGGTGTTCCGGAAAGAGTGAGCATTTCCTGCCCCACTAGTGGCACCCGTCATGAATTCCCCAAAATTAACATGAAAAAAGATCTAGTTGCATGGCAGACATGGATTTGCTGTATTTATCAACCAGATCATGATGACGTCCATAGAATTTCTTAAACGCAGCAATAAGTCTTGGTAAAACATATCCTTGTCGTAGCAGTTTAGAGACTAGCTGGGCACTTCGATAGACAAAGTCCTCATATTTGCAACTAGCTCTGGAATAGCGTATAAGTTGAGAAACAAACACACCATATGCCGGTGACATAGGAATGTTGCTGCTTAGAAAAGGGAAATTGACTATGGAAAAATTGAAATCATCACGTTTGTCATATAATCTAGTTGACAGGTTAGAATCATTATCAATCTCCAACCTCAGGTCTAGATAGTTGGAAAAATTAGCGGATTCTGTAGTATCCTTAATTTCAAGTTCCTTAGGATATATGACATCCAAATAATCACCAAACTTGGGATTATTTAGCGACAATACATCATCTATGTATCGGAAAGTGAAATTAAAATTACATGTTAGTTTCTTAGAACCTCCTCTTTGTAAATGTTGGATAAAATCTGATTCATATGAGTATAAAAACAGGTCTGCCAATAATGGTGCACAGTTTGTACCCATGGGAATACCAATAGTTTGTTGAAATATTCGACCACCAAATTCCACAAAAATATTATCAATCAGAAAATTAACCATATTTACCACATCCATTTCAGTATATTTGTATGGGGCATCAGAGTCGCCTTTAACAAAATAAGCGGTATTATATTTAACTACAATATAGTGGTACCGACGTTGTCCCTTTTTAGAGAAAAATGAATTATTGATTAGTTTTTTAAGCTGAGATTTCAGTTCAGAATGAGGTATAGTTGTGTACAAAGTGGAGAAATCAAATGTTTTGATAGACGTTACTTTTGAAAGTGTGTGAGCATGTAGATATTCCAATAAAGATTTGGAATTTTTTAATATCCACATTTGGTTTATACCACTTCTAGAATAGATGGTTTCAGAGTACTTTTGGAGACCCTGTTTAATTTTAGACAATATAGTAGTTAATATTTTAGAAAGGGCTTTGGTAGAACATGATGCTGAACCTGAAATATATCTTTGCTTGTGTGGATTTTTGTGCAACTTTGGGATCCAATATAAGTTCGGTAGATTAGAATCTTTACATGAGGTAGTAATACCAAACGAATGCAATACAGACAAATGATTTGATAAGATATCCTGTTTGGGCACGGTAATGGCTTGGTATGTACTATTGGAATTAGTATTGTTGGCAATACCCAGTTCGTCGAACAGGCACTGTATATAGTATGCTTTACAAACAAAAACAACATTATTAGAAGCTTTATCTGCAGGGACAATGACGAACCTTTCTTGAAGTTTCAACAAACTATTAGTAACCACGGGATCATTGAAGACAGAGCTATATTTAGTACTAACTGACTTTGACAAAACATTAATGCGTTTGTTTACCAATGACCTAATCTGTTTGACCCATTCTGACAGAGAATCAGTTTCTGCCTTTTCTCGCTTTGTCCATTTTCTGGCATGCTCCTCAACTGCATCCATGATTAACTTAAAATTGTATCTCCATGAAAACGACGTGGGCTCTCTATATTTGGGACCTTTGGACAAAATGTCTTTCAATGATTCATTCTCCACTATATTGAGGTCGCCTGAAATAACATGCCCAACTGGATCGTGTATGAACGGAGAGTTATTGCAAGTGCAGGAGGGTGGGTTATGTAAGAGATCATCAATATCCAAATCATTCAATGTTTGTTTGTAGTTGAAAATCTTGGAAGCAACAGATTTGGTATATGAGTAGGATACAGATGGAGCAGCCGTGTCAGTGAAGTATGATGGTACCTGGGACTGAACAGACTTATGATGTAATATATTACCGATGTTAATTGCATCAATACCTTTATTGGCAAATTTTATCTTCAGAAAAGACCGTTTGGGTGGTATATATTCGGAATTCTGTGTTGGCTTATAAAGCCGATGATAAACAATATCCATGATAATGGAATACAGACGAAATTCATAGCTATTGGTATTTCTGATATAGTGGGTAGGACATTGGTCCTCTAGTTCTTTAAGTTTAACATGAGGTATGGCAAATAATTTAGTGCGAACATAGTGCAGTCCAAGTGGTTGTTTCAATATTTCGAGTAGACCATCAAAGGAAATATTATGAATAGATGGTCGATTAAAATGTCGTTGTCCATGGCTTCGTTTCCTACGTTTAAATGATGTAAATAAATTCATTACATTGACTGAACTGCATCCTGGGCTTGTCAGGTTTCCCACTGAACTGATATTATCGTTACAGCCATAAGGTGTAGCTGTGCCTAGTTCACGTATCCAATGTTCTTCTCGTTTCCTGCGGGTGGGTGTACTTAATGAGGGACTATTAGTATGGTGGTATATTTTTTCTATGACTCGAACTTTCATTGACAAAATAGAATGGTCATCCTGATTAAAATGTTGATAAAGTAGTTGATTAGAATTATTATTGATGTTGGAACGATGACCATTAACTCTCTTGTTAAGCTGTCCTTTGGTTTCTCCAATATATACGAGACCACATATAGTGCATTCAATTCCATATACGATATTGCTGGTCTTGCAATTGATGTTTTCATAACTTTTACTAGTATATGTACGTTTGGTAAGTGAACTTGTGAACTGTGAATCTGTAATTAATATATCACAAGTTTTGCAGTTTTTAGCTCTACATTTATTAATACTATATTGACAATCATCACCCTCTGCTTTCATTATATCTGGAAGTTTGATTTTGCAATCTCTAATATTAATAAAATTACACGAGTTGTTGTACCATAGGGAACGATCAGAAGAGACCACGTATGATGTTTTAATAATATCTGATATGATGAGTCTAGGGGCACCTTCTGAGGAAGGTTGATCCCAGATTGATCCCATCCACATAGAAACATACAACTGAACATAATGCAACTAAGACCAAATAGGCCAATCACGTGTATACAATTAGCATGATTGTAACCATTATGATTATGAAATTCACTTTTCTGTACACGCCATGTTTTTTAAAGATGAGCAAGTTTTAACACTGTTGTGTTGATGTGAATCAAAATCCCACATGGTGCATGCCTTAGCAATAGCAATAAATATCCATTTTGAGCCAATTCGTTTAAGAATTGATAGGAATTCTGTTGGTTTGATTATTCTTATTTAACAAAGTTTCAGAATAATTATGTGTAGTATAGAGTCATATTATAGTTTGCTATTTCTATTGTGTGATCAATATACATAGCATAATGTCAAATGATACTACCATAGGGTGTTTACACATGCTGCGCATGAAAATAAACATAATATCGTAATGACCAGTAGTTCTTCTATCACGAAATCACGCGTTTTATTACTTGGTCAGGCATACGATATGATATACATATATGATACATGCATATTCAATGAAACCCATCTCATAAAATGATGCTAAATGTATAACGTTTCATCACAACTGTGACGATATTACTTCATTGTTTTTGTATATCACATCAACATCATTTCACCTGAACCGAACTGAAATGTCCAAACAGGGATAGCATCAACCCAGACATCACGAATGTCAACGTTGCTCACGCCACACCATGTGATCAAGATGTGCTGTTATTGTACATGTAATCCTGGGTATCATATATAACGCTAGTTATAATTGGTCCGTACCTAGTTATTCTAATGAAAACATGATCTCTCCCAAAGGTCAGAGCAGTGTCAAAATGTGATGGAGTTTTTGCCCTGAGTGTATTGATTGCGGTCAATGTGGATCCACTTTGATTTTGATTTACTTGTCTGAATGAGGGTATGTTGTGCTGCGAACTGAAGTGCAAAAGGTCGTTTCCTAATCGACCTTTTATGGAGCAGCTGTTCACAAGAATAAATTTCTCCAAAAATACTGAACAAAATTCGAGCTTTGTATGAGGTTGGTGGAACTCTGCTTTTCTAGTTTTAAAATGGTTATATATTTACTGGAATTTGTTCTTATCGAAACATTATTGGTTTTCAGCCTTCCGTTGATATCATAAAAAAAGATAATACAAAATCTGTCATTCTACTCGCGGTAATAGATCTATACTAACCACATTTTTGAAGTGTGTTTATCAAGTAGTGTATATATTGGTGACAGTTTATTCTGTCGGGGAACGAATTGAACATAATGGCATCAAGTTACCGAGCTGGCAACTCACGATTTCCAAGTATCCTTGCAATCCTGAAAACAAATTATCACCGGAATGACTGACTGTCCATGTGTGATCCTCCGATCGAAATATTAGACCTTTGCAGTGTTAGCTTTCATAATTCGGGATATGTAGAGGTACTCGATTCAAATAAAGTGGTTGTTATGTGTCACACTCGAAACAAGATAAGAGTGGAGACTGATCTAGATTGTCATCGATTTGCTCTTTGCAAATGTTAATCGACGCGTTGACTATTTATGCACGATGAACGAGTTTATAAGGTGGCAGTCTGCGTTATAACTGTTAGCCAATCAATCACCATCATATTATATTTTACATCCTTTTGAAAATAGCTTTGTGTCCAATATCAATTAGATTACTTATCTCTAACCTTTGTTCTCCGTTTGATTGCGGCAGTTCATCATGTGTTAAGTCGTCAATAGCAGTTCGATGTCAGTGATAATAAAGCGAATAATTCATATGCTGACAATATCTGTGTCCGTAACAGTCCAGAACAAAGCTAAGATACAACATTTTCGTAATAAAAACGAAGCAACCACACCAAAGCCACACTGGCGCCATGAGGGCCGATAATGTGTGAAATATAGGTGTTTCTACTGTACATTTGACATATATCAAAAATATACAGGAGAGTGGACATATACCGGGCGGAAATGATTTGCCTGTAAGGTGACATTCATGAGATTGAGTTGGCGACGTGCAATTATAGAGACAAACACGACTGACAATGTTTGCGTTATTCAATATAATTTTATTTGATTGTAATTCCAGAAAGGAAATGAATTCCTTGTACCAATTCATTCACCAGGCTACTAAAAAGGCAAATAGACTGATTAGTTTTGAAGAATGCATCAGGGAATTCCAAGCATCCCCAGGGTGTAATAAGATTCATAATGCCTTTCATAACCTCTTAATACACACAACAGCAAGAGCGCCCTTTATAACTTCGGAATGTAGGATGAGAATTATTGAATAATCTCAAAACCATTGAACAGTTTTAAACTGATTTGCGGATGTTTTCGTTACTGTTTTTACCTTTACCTCAGACTACATAATGATTACATAAACGTACGTTAATTGCATGTGTTCTTGACGTTTGGTTCACATACATTCACGTATACCACATCTCTAATATTAGCTAAATTATAATACAAAATATATCAACCAAATATGCGTGATCAGTATCGCCGTCATATCATGTAGGGTTCAGAACTCCCCCCCCCCCATGCGGTATGATACATAAGATCTATGACATTTGATTGATGGGGGCCACCTGTAGCAGGATCGCCACAAGGCCAAACAGCTAGTCTCAAGGGGGGGGGGGGGGTGAGTCATGGCGATTAATCAACTCACGAAGAAGTAGTAACCTGATGACAATTATTTATACCAATATCTACATTTTTATACTCCTTTGTGCAGACTATGACATGTGTTCCGAAGTTTTGTTTTTGATCATTTATATGTGTGTGCTGTATCAAGTTAATTCATACTGGATGGATACTGATTTCATATCCGAGGAGAGGAACTAAAACATGAATCAATTTTGAATGGAGTACGTGGACCCAAATTGTTATGAGGGAAATCCCAAATACTCAAGAGTTAGGCATAAACTAACTACAGATCAATGAAGGGAAAAAATATGTACGGAAGTGCTGACCGAAGCCTCAAATGGCGGATGCATTCAGCAATGTCCTTTTCTTTCCAGAGTGAACTCATGCTGATTGGTCGACACCATTTCTCTGCAAAGAGGTCATATATGAGTTATTTACGACGTATAATCAGGGTTATTTAATGTGTATTCCAAGATTGATGGACGTGAATAATGTCTGTGTTGTGGCCATATCCCGTGGGATTTTATTTTAGTATCCTCGGGTGGGGTTGAACACATTTACAAAAACAGACGCGACTCCGTGAGGCACTCCTGTATAGCGAAAGTAACTTCATTACATCAACATAAAGTATCTGAATGCATCCTGTATTGGCTCGTTAAAACGCAAAATTGGAATAGTCTCTGTCTGGATTTTCATTTCCTAATTTCCAGTTGTATGTATCCCACAGAGCTTTATCATTGAGGACAGTGGTCAGAGTGTTTCACCCTGCGGACATAAGTCGGGAATTAGTTTCATTGTCAGTGTCGTTCAATATTCATCACTTGAGTTTTTTCTGGGTAGGTGGTCAGTTGAAAGAAGGAAGTGACATTTCAACATATAATTGAAAACAAGTTTGTTGTTGTTGTTTGAGTTGTCTGCACCGATCACTCCGTGGGGTTCGATTGGTTTTAACAAGCCCAATAATATGGGGACATGTTTATATCACGTTGGGGAAATGTATGCTACTTCTTGAGGTTGAAACAGAAGCAAAGACTATGTGGTTGAAGCTCTTTTCGCACCTGTCAAGTATAAATAGTTTACACATGGCTATGTTTTCAAATACACATCATGGTACCTTGTGATGCTACATCCTTGTGACAATGTTAAAACTCCAATGTCAGAGAGGAAAACGGTGCTCAGAACTAACTAAAAATAGAGTTGTGTATCACATTCATTTTGCATTAAATGAAATGACACGACAAGCGAAAACCCTTAAAATGAAACAGGATACGAAAGAGATATGTAATGATCTTTAATGATCTTCTGTAATTGATATTTGAACTGCTTTTCAAAATTTTATTTGTTTTCACGAAAATCAAGTGCCTTGTAAATAATAGGAACATCACCACTGCAAATACATGCACTTTCCAATTACAATTATATATCCTAAAGAAGTGCAACATCTCCTGATAATAATCAATTTTTAAAAAAAGCTAATTAAACATTTATGTGTAATTCATGATGAGCTCTACTCGTCGCAGTCATCACTTTACCATATGGACATGTTTTATAACACATCCATTTCAGAGCAAACATTCAGTCACATATACAGATATTGCAATCCCCCGTGTGCCAACACTGTCGTTCTGTTATTGAGGTTCATAAGTCTGCTGGATATCCAGATATGATACATAACATTCAATATACCTGATTGATGGGGGCCACTTGTAGCAGGATCATTGCAAGGACAAACACCTAGTCCTAAGGGTTCTACTTGAGGCAATTAATCAAATCTCAAGATGCCCAATGACAATTATTCATATCAGTATTTACTGCTATATTGGGAGAAGTATTTTCGGTCCAATTGTGATTCAGAGTGTCGTTGCTTGTTATCTACATTCGTAATCGGCATAAAAGAGCAGTCCATTTCATATGAGATGATCCCACCATCTGGTTCACAAGGGCATGATTCTGTGGCATTAATTCTGTGGCAACCCACTCCACACTGAAACACTTGGGTCAGTGGTCACTGATGATACGAGGATAGTTATATTGACGATCTTGGTGACACTGAGAAAATGTACACAACATAAGTAGATCAAAGAGAGGTGATATTTAGTGATTCGATAATGTCTCCTCGAGGTAGCAACACCAGCCATGATTTGATAAATACCAATTTATCCCATCCACATAGAAACAGACAACTGAACATAATACAACTAAGATCAAATAGGCCAATCACGTGTATACAATTAGCATGATTGTAACCATTATGATTATGAAATTCACTCTTCTGTACACGCCATGTTTTTTAAAGATGAGCAAGTTTTAACACTGTTGTGTTGATGTGAATCAAAATCCCACATGGTGCATGCCTTAGCAATAGCAATAAATATCCATATTGAGCCGATTCGTTTAAGAATTGATAGGATTTCTGTTTGTTTGATTATTCTTATTTAACAAAGTTTCAGAATAATTATGTGTAGTATAGAGTCATATTATAGTTTGCTATTTCTATTGTGTGATCAATATACATATCATAATGTCAAATCATACTACCATAGGGTGTTTACACATGCTGCGCCAGAAAATAAGCATAATATCGTAATGACCAGTAGTTCTTCTATCACGAAATCACGCGTGATATTACTTGGTCAGGCATACGATATGATATACATATATGATACATGTGTATTCAATGAAACCCATCTCATAAAATGATGCTAAATGTATAACGTTTCATCACAACTGTGACGATATTACTTCATTGTTTTTGTATATCACATCAACATCATTTCACCTGAACCGAATTGAAATGTCCGAACAGCAAACAGGGATAACATCAACCCAGACGTCACGAACGTCAACGTTGCTCACGCCACACCATGTGATCAAGATGTGCTGTTATTGTACATGTAATCCTGGGTATCGTATATAACGCTAGTTATCATTGGTTCGTACCTAGTTATTCTAATGAGAACATGATCTCTCCCAAAGGTCAGAGCAGTGTCAAAATGTGATGGAGTTTTTGCCCTGAGTGTATTGATTGCGGTCAATGTGGAATCATTTTGATTTACATGTCTGAATGTGAGTATGTTGTGCTGCGAACTAAATTGCAAATGGTCGTGTCCAAATACTAAGTTTATGGAGCAGCTGTTCACAAAAATTGTTCACATAATTCGAGCTTTGTATGAGGTTGGCGGGATGATGCTTTTCTAGTTTTAAAATGGTTATATATTCAATGGACTATATTAGTGACAGTTCAATCTGTCATTGAACGAATTGTTCATAACATACTGCCATCAAGTTACAATTATTGATTTGGCAACTCGTGATCTTTCAAATCCTGAAACCAAATTATCACCGGAATGACTGACTGTCCATGTGTGATCCTCCGATCGTAATATTAGACCTTTGCAGTGTTAGCTTTCATAATTCGGGATATGTAGAGGTACTCGATTCAAATAAAGTGGTTGTTATGTGTCACACTCGAAACAAGATAAGACTGGAGACTGATTTAGATTGTCATCGATTTACTCTTCGCAAATGTTAATCGACGCGTTGACTATTTATGTGCGATGAACGACGTTTATAAAGTGGCAGTCTGCGTTATGACTGTTAGCCAATCAATCACCATCATATTATATTTTACATCCTTTTGAAAATAGCTTTGTGTCCAATATCAATTAGATAACTTTTCAGTTTTCTCTAACCTTTGTTCTCGGATCGATAGCGGCAGTTCATCATGTGTTTTTGCTACTAAAACAAACAATTCATTCGCTGACATCAAAAACCAATAATATCTGTGTCCGTAACAGTCCAGAAAGAGGCCATGTCAAATGTATTTACTAATATATTACCACTAACAGAATCAGATTTTGAAGATGACGATAACAAACCTGAAATACAACATTTTCGGAACAAAAACAAAGCAACCACACCAAAGCCACACTGGCGTCATGGGGGCAAATAATAGGTAAAATATACTGTACCTTTGACAGATATCAAAAATAGTAAGCGAGAACGAACATATACCGGGAGGAAAGGATTTACCTATGAGTTGACATTCATGAGATGGTATTCATATAGCCAATCAATCACGTTCATATTTTATTTTACATCCTTTTGAAAATAGCTTGTTCCAATATCAATTAGATAACTTATCTCTAACCTTTGTTTTCGGATCGATGGCGGCAGTTCATCATGTGTTTGTCGTCAATATCGTGTCAGTGTTTTTGCTACTAAAACAAATAATTCATACGCTGATATCAAAAATCAATAATATATGTGTCCGTGACAGTCCAGAAAGAGGCCATGTCAAATGTATTTTATAATTTATTACCACTAACAGAATCTGATTTTGATGATGACGATAACAAACCTGAAATACAACATTTTCGGAATAAAAACAAAGCAACCACACCAAAGCCACACTGGCGTCATGGGGGCAAATAATAGGTAAAAAGTACTGTACCTTTGACAGATATCAAAAATTTAAGCGAGAACGAACATATACCGGGAGGAAAGGATTTACATATGAGTTGACATTCAAGAGATGGTATTAGAATCTTGGCATACCCATTAACATATGTAGTTGTTCATATCGGCATCATATTCCCAAATTGATACTGACAAAAGAACAAAATTTAATACATTACATAACCCCAGTGCATTCACAATGTAAGTATCAATCTATTACCACCAATACAACCAAATTTTAGTGATGCAAATTACAAACGTGAAATACAATATTTTGCAATAGAAACAAAGCCCGACCAAACAGTTTATCCAAAGACACACTGGCGTCATCAGGGGCAGACAGTGTGTTAAGTGCAGGCGCCTCCACCGTACACTTGATGGGGTTAGTATGCAACTGCCCAACAACTTATGAAAATAATTTAGCAATCCGAAACAAACACATGTATCTTCTACTTACATGTATGTTAATGTTATATATGATGACCAGTACATATATTATCCATTATTGTTACCAAATCACGCACCACACTACAAGTTCGTATCATGTTTCAATACGATTGTCTTCATTTGGTAAATTAACACTCTTGGGCAATCATGGTTCTATGGAACGTTTTCGAGAGTAGTGGGCGATGTGGAATTATAGAGACAGGCACGACTGACAATGTTTGCGTTATTCAATATAATTTTATTTGATTGTAATTCCAGAAAGGGAATGAATTCCTTGTACCAATTCATTCACCAGGCTACGTCGACGGAAACCTTAATCATTGCAACCTGAGCCACGCAAAAGGCAAATAGACTGATTAGTTTTGAAGAATTCATCAGGGAATTCCAAGCACCTCCAGGGTGTGATAAGATTCATAATGCCTTTTATAACCTTTTAACGCACACAACAGCAAACACGATAATTTTTTTTAATAATCTCAAAACCATTGAACACTTTGAAAACTGATTTTGCGGATGTTTCAGTTATTGTTTTTAACTGTTACCTCTACGTCAGATTACATAATAATTACAAAAACGTACGCTAATGACATGTGTTCTCGGCGTTTGGTTTACATACATTCATGTACGCCACATCTCTAATAACAGCTGAATTGTTCAAAATATATCAACCAAACATGCTTGATCAGTATCGCCGTATCATGAAGTCCCCCCTCCATGCTATGTGCGGTATGATACATAGAGTCAATGTACTTGATTGACGGGGCCACTTGAAGCATGATCGACACAAGGACAAACAGCTAGTCCCAACGGGGGACTCGCTGCGATTAATCAACTCTCTGAGAAGTACTAACCTAATGACAATTATTTGTACCAATATCTAGATATCTAGCATTTCTAAGTTATGTTTTTCGATCATTTAAATGTGTGTGCTGCATCAAGTTTATACATACAGGATGGGTACTGATATTATTTCTGAGGAAATGAAACATGAATAAAATTTGAATAGACAACATAGACACAAAATGTTATGAGAGAAAAACCCAAATACTCACGAGGCCTAAACTAGCTAGAGACGAATGAAGGGGTAGTAAAATGCTTTACGACGTTATTTCTTTCGACATATTGCATGTTTCAAGCTGATATGGAAGTGCTGACCCAAACCTCAAATGGTGGATGCATCCAGTAATGTCCTTTTCACAAAAGAGTGAATTCATGTCAATTAGTCGACACCATTCGTATGCAAGGTGTTCGTATATGTGTTATATACGAGGCATAATCAGGGTTATTTAATGCGTATTCCAAGATCGACTGGTGTGAAATATGTCTGAGGTGAGGCCATTTCCCATGAGATTTCACTTCAGTATCCTAGCGGGTAAAATACATGTACAAAACAGACCCAACGCCATGAGGCACTCGTGCATAGCGAAAGTAACTTCATTACATCACCATAAAGTATCTGGATGCACCCTGTATTGGCTCGTTAAAACGCAGAATTGAAATAGTCTCTGTCTGGGTTTTCATATTATTATTTCCGGTTGTCTGTACCCTACTGAGCTTTATCATTGAGGACAGCGGTCAGAGTGTTTCACCCTGCGGACATAAGTCGGGAATTAGTCTCATTGTCAATGTCGTCCATTATTTATCATGTAAGTTTTCTGGGTGGGTGGCCAGTTGAAAGAAGAAAGTGACATTTCAACAAATTATTGAAAACATGTTTCGGAGTTGTCTGCACCTATCACTCCGTGGAGTTTGATTGGTTTCAACAAGCCCAATAATATGGGGACATGTTTATATCACGGTGGGGGGAATGTATGTTACTTCTTGAGGTTGGAGCAGAAGCAAAGACTACATGGTTGGAGCTCTGTTCGGACCTGTCAAGTATAAATAGTTTAAACATGGCCATGTTTCCAAATACACGTCATGCTACCTTGTGATGCTACACCCTTGTGACAATGTTAAAACTTCAACACCAGAGAGGAAAGGAATGCGTCTTATGTCATTAACTGTGCTGTGTCGACAGAAATTCTCGTCATCAAAAGGCAAACGGTGCCCAGAATTAATTAAACATTTAAAAAATAGAGTTGTGTATCACATTCATTGTGCATTAAATGAAATGACACCACGAGCAAAAGCCTTGAAATGAAATAGGATACGAACGAAATCTGTAATGATTTTATGTAATTAATCTTTGAACCGCTTTTCGAAATTGTATTTGTTTTCAAGAAAATCAAGCGCCCAGTAAATAACAGGAACATCACCACTGCAAATACATGCATTGTCCAATTACAATTATATATTCAAAAACGTGCAACGTCTCCTGTTATTAATTACACTCCTGTTAATAATCAAATTTTTTTTAGAAAAACTAATCAGACATTTATGTGCAATTCATGATGAGCTCTATTCGTCGCAGCTCTGTCATCACTTCACCAACTGGAGATGTTTCATACCATATACATGTACTTGTCAGAGCAAACATTCAGTTTTTTCAGAGCAAACAATAAGAATTTTTAGGGGATTCTACGTATATTGAGTCACATATACATGTATACAGATATTGCAATCCCCTGTGCGCCAACACTGTCGTCCTGTTATTGAGGTTCCAAAGTCTGCTGGATATCCAGATATGATACATAACATTCAATGTAACTGATTGATGGGGGCCACTTGTAGCACGATCATTACAAGGACAAACACCTAGTCTTAAGGGTTCTACTTGAGGCAATTAATCAACTCTCAAGGTACCCAATGACAATTATTCATACCAATATATACTGCCATATTGGGAGAGGTATTTTCGGTCCAATTGTGTTTCAGAGTTTCGTTGCTTGTTATCGACATTCGTAATCGGCATAAAAGAGCAGTAAATGTATTCTAGTTTTTTATGTGATGATCTTCCCATCTCGTTCACAAGGGCGTGATTCTGTGGCATTAATTCGGTGGCATTTGCGTCCCACTCCACACTGAAACACTTGGGTCAGTGGTCACTGGTGATACGAGGATAGCTATATTGCCGATCTTGGTGACACTGAGAAAATGTACACAATATAAGTAGATCACAAAAGAGGTGATATTTAGTGATTCGATAATGTTTCCTTGAGGTAGCAACACCAGCCATGATTTGATGAATACCAATTGATCGCATCCACATAGAAAGAGACAGTTCAACTTAATGCAACTAAGACCAAAGAGTCCAATCACGCATATACATACAATTAGCAAGATTGTGACCGATATGATTATAAAGTTCACTCTTCTGTACACGCCATCTTTTTTAAACGTGAGCAAGTTTTAACACTGTTGTGTTGATCTGAATCAAAATCCACATGGTGCATGTCTCTGCAAAACCTTCACAATGCGCGTGTTTTTTCCATGTTAATTGGGTGACGCTCTAGCTATATTTATAGATCGTATTACTGACATTCACAAGCCCTTAAGTAATAGATATACACTGAGCGCGAGGTGAATTAGAATATTATGGACCGAGCGGCGAAGCCGCGAGGTTTCATAATATTCTAATTCACCGAAGCGCGAAGTGTATATCTGACTTAGCTACTGGCTCTATTGTTGTTAGTTATATACCTGCTAGCGGGTGTATAAGTTAGTTATCGACCTCTGGAGAACAATGGGACCAGTAACTAACTGAATAGAGCCAGTAGCTAAGTCAGATATACACTTCGCGCTTCGGTGAATTAGAATATGAAACCTCGCGGCTTCGCCGCTCGGTCCATAATATTCTAATTCACCTCGCGCTCAGTGTATATCTATTACTAATTCAATGCTTAACCTGAGATTGAAGGCAGATGACCCGATGGACTTACATTTTACAGTACCGAGTATAGCTACATTGTATTTTAAATGTTCTTTTTTCCAACATTTTATCACCAGGACTGAAACATGTCAATCCGACAATAGGAAGCATTTCGACATAGTATAGCGAAAAACCACATAAAGTATCTTGATGTAACCTGAGTTAGAATAGTTTTTGTTTGGCATTTTCATTTCCTGTTTCCTTTTTTTAGGTTACCGGACCTATGGTCCGATAACCTATTGCCGTCGCGTTGCGTCCGTTGTCCGTCTGTCGTCCGTCGTCCGTCGTCCGTCCACATTTTTATCTTTAAAGTTTACAGGCGGATTTCCTTTTGATTTTTTGATTTTGATTTTCGCATTTTTCTCAAAATGGCGGCCATTCTTGACGAAAAATGGCCAATTTTGGACTTTGGCGGCCATTTTCTCAAAAACTGTCTGATCAGTTTTGAGATTTTTGTTTCAAAAGATTCCCCTTATGTACCTTTATGATGTGTATAATTTTGTTGCCCTTGAATCGCCGGTCTCCGTGTGGCAGCCATTTTGAATTTTTGACGGGTAGGTGAAAAAAATTTTTTTTGTCCCAAATCGCGTTACTATCCATTTTGGGTCATTTCTAGACAAAAAATTTTTTTTCACCCTTTGAAAAAAATTTTGGACTTCATTTTTTTCCTTCATAATGGGAGCTGTCCGGACTGTACTCATAGAACGCTTGGAGATAGAGCTTAGATATTGGCACTTTCAAACGGGAAGTCATATATGGCGACTTGTGTGGTGACCTTGAATTTGACCTTGGATTACCTTGAAAGGTCAAAACAGCCATTTTTGGGTCGAAAAATGCTCAAATTTGCACCTGATCTGTCTTTTCTCGAAAACTGTTTGATCAGTTCTGAGATTATTGTTCCAAAACATTCCCCTTATGTACCTCTAAGATGTTTATAAGTTTTGTTGCCCTTGAATCGCCGGTCTCCGTGTGGCGGCCATTTTGAATTTTTGACGGGTCGGCGAAAAAAATTGTTTTTGCCCCAAATCGCGTTACTATCCATTCTGGGCCATTTCTAGGCAAAAACTTTTTTTTCACCCTTTGAAAAAATTTTGGGACTTTCCTTTCCTTCATAATGGGAGCTGCCGAGACTGTACTCATAGAACGCTTGAAGATAGAGCTTAGATATTGGCACTTTCAAATGGGAAGTCATATATGGCGACTTGTGTGGTGATCTTGAATTTGACCTTGGATGACCTTGAAAGGTCATCCAAATTTGCCTCTGCAGATGAAATGCATGTAGATAGAGCTTCAGTTCGCATTATGAACATATAGAAAGTCATATATGGAACAACTAATGATGACCTTGATTTTGACCTTGGATGACCTTGAGTGCTAAATGTCTGGCTTGAAATCTTGAAAGTGGCCTCTGAAGCTTAAACTTTTGCACATACAGGTTAGGATTGTGTATAAGCCTATAAAAAATCATGTATAAATGGCACATCTTTTGGTGACCTTGAACTTGACCTTAAACGACCTTGAAGGGCAAATCTCAAAATCTTAAATTGACCTCTACAAACGAAATATTACTTGTTGATTAAGCTTACATGTTTGTATTATGAACATAATATGAAGTCATAAGCAGGCATACCTAATGGAGACATTGAAATTCACAAAGATGACCTTGACTGGTAAGTCTCAAAATCATATGTCACCTACAATGCTTAAAACCAAAATTGTCCGGTAACCTATCTTAGCCCTTGGGCTAATTTTTTTTCGGTTTCCCACTGGGCTTCATTCTAATGCTATGGTCACAGGTCATACCCGGAGGATTCCTGACATATCCACGGCAAAAAGTCGAAAAGTCCGGGAACTGACGGGAATCTCCCTGGACGTTCCGCCCCGACTCCCGCTTGTGTCGGGAGTTATCGGGAGCTGCCAGGGAACTCCGGGATCTTTTCTTAGCCTCCGGGAAAAGTTGGACATGTTCAAAAATTTCTGTCCAAATGCCGGAGAATTTCCGGAGTCGGTCATTTTCCACTTTTTTGTCACTTTCCGGGGATATGTTATTCCAGAAATCTCCGTGTATGCTCCGGTAGGTCCATTACGATTATTAGCTTTATTAGCATTACGATTCACTCCGGGGTTACCCTGCCTTTCTCCGGGGTTACTGTGACTTATACCCCGACACATTTACGAAATAAATACAGAATTTTGGCCTCGCGATGGCTTCTCCCGACGCCTGTCGGCTTCCTCCGACTTATGTCGAGAATATGCCGGGGTTCTCTGCATATATATACCGTTTGTCTCCTCAACAACTCCGTATCTACTCCTAATTGATAAAAAAAACACCCGGAGCATGCCGGAGATTAATGGAGATTCCGGCTATGTTTCTAAAAGTCCGTATCTGTGTCGGGAATATATGTGACCATAGCATTAGGGAAAGTCTTGTGGGAACGTTCTAGCCTGAGGACATGTAACCCGGAATTGGTCTGATTGTATGTCTTTGGTTAATTGATATACTTATTGAGCAGTTTCGCTGCGTGGGTGGTCAGTTGTGAGAACAATAATTGGAGACTTGTTCTGAAGTTGTTTATCGATTACTGTCTGGGGTTAGATTTCCTACACCAATTTGCTTCGTGAGGAAATGAAATATTTACTGTGAGGAGTTCATTATGAATTACATTAGGGATACTATATATATGCCACTTCTCGAGATTTTATTAACGTAATTTTAGCAACTTTCTCTTGCTGTGATTTCCAATTGAATGTATAAGGTGGTATGAGTGACATGTGTTCCTGATCTCACCTGCCTCGCGAATTGTAATTTCCTGCAAATTTTGCAAAAGCATTTTCCATACAGAATGATTTGTGGCAGGTATATAGTAGTGGCAATGAAAACTAACAGACATCAGCCCGGAAAAAAACATTACAATAACGGTGTTCCTCATCATTACCGGTGTTCCTCATCATTATCTATCTGGGTTTACGATATCTGCTGGGTATCCTGATATGACACACGAAATTCAATGTACTTGATTGATGGGGGGCACTTGTAACAGGACCACTGCAAGGACAAATACCTAGTCTTAGCGTGGTTAATCAACTCTGAAGGTGCTCAATGACAATTATTGATATCAATATATACTGCTATATGCGAGAAGTATTTCTGCATCACGTCATTCGAGATTTCTTGTTTCTCATATATACTGGCGAGAAGCTTGAATTTTATGTACATTTACTTTATATGCGAGTTCGATCTGCCAATCTCTTCACATGCAGGGGCGATTTTGATGGCATTTACAAACCACTTCAATTACGATATGTGGGTCATGGTCAGCGGATGATAAAAATAACTATGTTGAAAATATTTGTGACAGGGAAAGAACTGAACTACCCAGAGATTAAAGAGATACACCATTTAGCGTTTGGGTTAATGGCACAGTAATGCTTGATTTGCTTCATCGATGTACCAACAGCAGCTGTTCTTCCATGAACACGGTTTGGCTCCGTTCACAAAAAGTAACAACCAATGGAACGCTGAAACCATCACGAGTCAAAAGCTCCATAAACAACATATATCGAGCCTGTCTGAAATCCAATATTATAAAAGATTTTGAAAATCAAAAATCGTCATGCGAAGCGAAACACCACATGGTGCGTGTACATTTTTAAGCAATACCTGTGCAATACACAGTCTCATTTGATTTTATTAGGTGACAACCTCTCCGTACTCAGAGTCTGTTTTCCACAATTAGAGACCCATAATTGGAGTTATTTAATGTTTATTCCAAGATGGAAGGCGGTTGATGTTGATGGATGAAATGTGGATACATTGTCATGGTTTCATTCACTGCCGTATCCTCGGGGTGTAACATTTCAGTAGGACAGACATTATGCCATGAGGCAATCGGACAAAACTACTTCAAGACATCACCATAGAAGATCTGAGTGCATCCATGGCTCATTAAAGACCAAAATGAAAGACACATTTCTCTGGATATTCGTTTTCTCGTTTCAAGTTCTCAGTATACCACTGCGTTTTACAGCTGTAGGGAACAGTCTGGTTTGCCTTCCCTGAGGACATTTGTACAAGAAGTGTCATTATATGTCTGCAGTTGTTTGCTACTACAATTGTTCAGCAGGATTAGTGAGTGGGCAGTAAGTTGAAAGGAGGAACGGGAGTAACACAACACTGTCTGAGATCGAATTCCCGATACTGATATGTTCCTTCAACAATTTAGTATTGTTGTTATGCAGGAAATTATTTTGGGCTGGAGATCTGTTCAACATCGAGAATCATAACATGCTGTACTTCTGAAACTAGCACTTGATTTTGTAAAATCGATCTCGAGTTTGAAAAGCGAAATGTAAGTAAGGCCGTAATTTACTTGGTTTCTTGTCCTGTGAAACAGTACATGCCAATTATGTTTTTATCCCAAATTTATTTGTGCTATCACGAACTTGGTTGTTTTATAACACAGAATATTGTAGCCTACCCCTGTGTTTTTGTAAATAACTTAACAAAAAGTCGCACCTATGTTTTCATACCTTGTTAAATATCCAAAAACATAGCATTTGAGGCCTTACTCCATTGACTTTAAATTATTAATAATATATATTTGGACGTATTTCTGATTCGATTCCTTCGGTCTCATGAACTATATGTTCCTGCTGAAATTACGAGAGAACAAAAACATGTCTTAGAGACTATTGGCCCCTTGAGCATTATTATCTGGGAACGTTCAAACATTTATGGATATGCATTTATTCTTATTTTTCTGATTTAACATTTTGTAAATTCTTTGCGAATCATACATATTCTTCCATTTTTTTCCTGCGTGCAGAAAAAGATGCGCTCGTTGCAAATGCAGGAACACACTCTCAGGATATGACAAAAATGAGCCAGAAGTAGACATGTTTATCACCTAGCATCCATAGGGCAGTGTTTTTTTTATTCACCAGACAATATTGTTTGTACAGAACTACTGTCTGTGGTCAAGGCTGAAAACATTAAGTAAATAACTTCATGGATTCGTTATTTTCGTTGAGTAATAGATTACCGGATATATAATTTCGTCATACTGAACTTCCGAGATCTGAGTGTAATTTTTTATGGATTGTCTAGAGAGATTCATCGTTACAAGTACATTTTATAACAACGAACAATGAATACTTTTTCAGCCAGTCTATTCGGTCTCTATGGTTAATATATGGTGTGGTTAAGACGTGTATGGCGAGATGTACACAGAAATTTAGCTGAAATCATGAAAGTGCCTTTTCATGTAAATGATTATCCTGATCGCTTGCATCTGTGTTTGTATGGTGGAGTTCGAATAATGACCTCGCAACTCACATTTCATGCAGAAGATGGTGTCTTTTTCGTCCTTCAAATGAAGTGGGGTTCCGCCGTGGCATTTGACGTCTTTGCATCCGGTCCAATTCTACATGAAATTGAATCCAACACAATCTCTCTGAAACTTTCTGTTCCTCTCCCACATGGGAACAAACTCCTTTTTGTCTGAAGTGACCACTGTACGTAGATGTCATCGATGGCGACAAAGTGAGCGCTGTGTCACCTTGCACAGCGGACATAAATACAGTGATGCTATACAAGAAAGAACTTCCGAGTTATACATGCTTCTTAGTAAAATGCGGAATGCTGGTCGGTCACTGTCAGGCTAACTTTATTTTGGAGTTAAGTATGGTTTGAAGAGGTGGTTGCACAACTTTTGGATCAAGTCGCCCATCTGAATTGAATATGATACGATTGACGCACTTATCTTGGGTAACACGAGTCGATGCATTGGTGTGAAACATTGTTCGTGCAATTTCACAGAATAGTTTAATACGTTGATGGTGATCCAACTATGGAATGTACACTAAGATATAAATCCCTTACAATGTTGTCAAGTTTTGGCGCTAAGTCACTAACGATATCGCCTGTAATTTTATTGAACGCCATGTCATATATTATGGCGGTAAAATAAAACAGTTCTGCAGTCTGGTGAATGCAGTTATTCCAACAGTAGTCGCTGATAACACGTGAACCTCGTTCGACATACAAACCATGCTTCCAAAAACTTTCAGTAAAACGACCGATCTGGATACAGACATATCTTGAACTTATCCGAATATTGGATAGATTTGAATTATCATTACATTCGTGCACGTGTTTATTGTAACTGGGATAGGATATGCTTGTATATATTCTTCATCTCGTTCCCACGAAATTTCTAATCGTTAAAATGAGGGATTTTCCCGCTCACAGTAGTTATTACCTTGTTCACGTGGTATCTCATTCCCTCACGCTGAAACTCGTCCCTACGAGGTTTTGACTCAATCCCACTGGCCATTGACTCGATTCCACATATCATTGACTCCCACGACTCGGTTCATAATTTGATTAAGATAAAGTTTGGATAAACTTTGGTGAGGTATTGGAAACACGTGAAAGAAATTTCACTGTAAATGATTTAAAGTGGCCCAATGTAGAAATTATATTTTTAATGATATGATAACAAGGACCATAGGGGTCACAATGTGTGTAATATAACACGTATCTTGTTACATAAGGAGTAACATAAGGATAGGAAGATATTAATATAAAAAGAACGATTAGCACTATAGGGACTAGTAATACACATACTGAATAATGTGCAAACATCGTGAATGAGCAAAATATATTATAACACTTGACGGTGTGAATAAAACACGTAGAAATCATTGACAATTGACTGAATATATACACAGGTAATGCGGTAAAGAGAATATATTATTGGGATGACGCAAGAAATTATAATAAACAGGTGATGACGGAATAGAACAAACGTGAGGGAGGGATATTTGGGAACTTTGTTAAGCGAAGTTTTGTACCTGATGTCGCGTTAGAGAAAGATAGAAGGATAATCAGTAACACCAAAACAGGACGGCTCACCATAGAATTCATAATTGCGATGTTTCTCATAATAGAGGTTGATTGCTCAAAATAATATTATTTTGAATTTCAATGGTTTGAAACAGTTTTTCGAGTCCATGACTCTTCGTAATTCTGTATTTGATACCTGGATACGAGCTTCCACAATTACTTTCGTATTTGCTTTAAATATGAAATTATTTCTAGTTCATATTTGCATATTCATATGTTAAGATATAACTGCAATGAAATTAGCAGAATTTTCCATTGACTGGAAACAACATGTTTTCTCGACTTTTTGTTTTATCTCGGCGATTTTGTATAACAGATTCAGTGATGCCAATCAACACATCTCATGATGCATGTGTTCAACGATCACTTTGAATTCACAAGCGGATTTATTTGGATTAGTGAAACCCTTTCTATACAAAGAGGACGTATATGAAGTTTTCAATCCCATAACTGGATTCATCCATGCCTTCCCCGAGGCGATTGGTCGAATGTGGTTGATGTTGATGGTGAGGTTTGGCCATGACTTGTGTCACATGTACCATTCTCTTGAATCTATATTTGCCACAATATAATATAAATTTAATTTCACCAATGGTGGCGTTTTTCGTATTTCCATTTGTAGATTCGTTTCACTCCTTACAAAAGCTTCGAGTGCCTCTTGTGTAAATATAGAAAGAAACTTTATGTTCTGAATGCAACTCACATGTGAGTGAGTGCATACCATTCCAAATACTATGTTTACTGTTTTTGTTTATGCATCACGACCGTGTAAACTGTCGTTAGTTCAACATTCAAATCCAGGAAGAACTGATTTTGAGCACAAATGCAGTAATTGTGAACCGCCTCGTGCACTTGGCTGTAATGAAAAGCTGTTATATTGAATACCAATTATTGAAACCTGACACAAGCTAGTTCCGAAATTGATTGAACTATGCACAAATAAACTCATTGCCGTTTTTCAAAAAATATTTTGATGATACCAATAGAAAACATCACATCAATCTTTTTCACAATCGAGACAATGTCTGACGGAACAATTAGGTCCACAGCCACACTGGCGTCATCGGGGACATACAGTGTGTATGAAAGTTATAACCATATAAATTAATGCACAACTTACCAAAAACAATTCATAAATCTAAATCATACTCCTTTAAATAGTTCTGTGACGAACGATATCCAATCACACGCCAAAGGATTTTGAGCAATCTTTCAAATATATTTTGAATGATTTTGGAATTTACAGTATGGATTCTGTTTTATCCACATCTCGAACAAAAGGTATGTGACTATGATACACACAATACTTCAGTAATGATACCAGGGTGATGATGTTCACGCATTTTTCTCACTAAAAACAAAATGGATTTTTTCGTTGAACTATGTCGTTGATGCTTGAGATACTTGCACCGACATTTTCTTACTAGCTGTAATTTCGATTTAAAAACAAATAAAGCGATAGTGTAGATGAGTGTTCATTAATCTACCAGCTTCTTGAGTAGTAAATTCTGGGTAAAATATATTTGTAAAAATAACGAGTAACAACCACGCACTGTTCCACACCCGTAGCATGATTCCATTCGCATAGTATCTAACGATATTCTAATCGCGTTCCAGTAGTGGTTGGTACACAATTCTCTGTCTTGGGTTGATATCTGCCACAGGATAAACTAATCGCCATGCTGTTTTCGTCTCTTCGAAGCAACATTTTGCACTTAGGCACTGAAATAACATAATCATTCTGTTGCAAACTAAGTTATGATGTTTAGGGCGGAATTGACTTTGTTTAGCCGTACAGATACTTGTCAAAACTCCACTGTCTATAATCTGATTTAGCCTATATGTTGACCACATGCAAAAATGAAATCTTGAAATCGTGTAGGAGTTTGGAGATATGCATCCAGACATTCATTAGTACTTGTATAGCCACGACATGCAATCATATTCTACAGTCGTTTAATGCAGAACAAAGACGATGCGCTCGCAGTGGCAGGAAGACACTCCCAGCGTGATTCGGATACGACCAAGATGTAGCAGGGGTAGACAGAAGTAACACTGAGTTGTCCGACAGGCCAGTAGTCGATCCTCGTCAGGTTCTGCCACATTGCTAAGGAGGTGCTCACAGCGAAGCCAGACGTCCAAAACCGGGCGACGTTTCCCCCTGAAATGCCATTGTGCATACTTGTCAACAACAAAATCTGCTCCTACTGTGTCATCTCAGTCCTGCGCACCTCTCTCCATTGATGGCAGTTGTATACTAAGTCCATCATATAGTTAGGTATAGTAGAAACAACTACATTTCACACACTGTCTGTCCCAGTGACGCTAGTGTGTCTATGAATAAACTATTTTGCTAGGGCTTTGTTTCTATTCTAAAATGTTATCATGGAAATCCGGTTTTATTGGTGGTAACAGCTTGATACTTACACCCCGAACATTACGGACTGTTTTGTCTGACACAATTGTGGGTAGTGACATTAAACATACCCATCAGTCCCACGACTAGATCCCATTCTTCGTTGTTGCGAATGTCGACCAGCCGTGCCCCAGGGTCCTCTCTGTAACACATCAGTGAGGCTTTCGCAAAGTCCAGCGCCATGTTTTCTGTGGTATGGAAGGAGGTGCACCACTGTGGTGTGGACCATCGGGTCATGTTCCCAGGACAGCTGCTGTGTGATGTGGTGGTGACGTCAAATCCCCCTAAAGGTGTTTGTTGAGTTGGGGACAATGACGTACGCGGACTCTCGCTGTCCAGTGCTGAAAACAGTCAAAATATTAGAAACTTGGTGACCCGTATATCAAGCCAACTTGCCATCTCGCATCGAGATATGATAGTCTCATTTTTAAATTTTTAATAATCGTCAAGCGAATTAATATAATTCTCTAGAATCATTTATGGTATTTTCTTGTTTCATAAATGTTATGGCTGATAACATGCATAGCTACTCGTTGACATTTTTTCTTTCATGATAATGATGATTCAAACTGTACTTAAACTGCTTGTTCTGGACATCTCTGTGTGATGTCAAATATATAACTAAGTTCTTGTGACTCACATTTCACGTAGCAGGTGGTGTTTTGTTCGTCCTCCAAATAAAGTGAAGTTCCCTGACATTTGATCGCTACGCACTTCGTTGAGTTCCACATGAAATTGAATCCAACACACTCTACTTGGCGCTCACACTGGATGGAACACTCAATGAGCGACACTCTCTGTTCATCCCCGATATGTGAACAAACTCCCTTGTGTCTGAAGTGACCACTGTACGTTGATGTCACCAATGCTGACGGTATGGCCGGCTCGGTGCCGTGTAAAGCGGCTACAAGTATACTGATGCTGTACAACGAGGTTAAACTTTGCCTCAGGATATACATGGTTCTGTCGAAATGAGTAATCTTGGTTACTCAAGCAATACTTATAGCATGCTTTAGACAGGCCCGAAAAGGTTGTCGACCGACGAGACTTGTGGATCATACACATCGTACACATGATAAATATGATACGATCAAATGCGTCTTTCTTCGGTGAAACAATGCGAAAAAGCAATTACCAAGTCGTGATTTACACACCGGAACGTGCATTTCATTGTATCTGGAGTGGAACATTGTTTGTATAGACAAAAGACAGAAGTCGCGATCGTTTCCTGAATACTCAAATAAATTACCGAGAGCAATTTTATTTCTAGGCCACATTTCATTGAGACTTGGGCTCTCAATGCCAAGGTCAATCTCTAAGTTAAATCAATTTTTTGGTTCCAAACTTACATGTATGGTTCGACAAGTTGCTGGCATGGCGTTGTGTCCAACATCCGTTCGTCGTCTATATTTTACCTTCATTTAAGTTGACAGTAAAGTGTTCCTGAAAATTTAAACAAAAATGCTCGAACATAAATTGAGGATTTTTTGTTTCGCTGAAAGAACGCAAGCTGAACGCATTGTCGCCGGCTTACCTCTCAATCAGAAATGTTTTTTCGTAGAATAAATTAATATATTATGTAGTAAACCTGGAACAAATATCCAAGAATAATGTATTCCGAGCGAACAAAACCGAATCATGTGTGTAATTGTTTACATGTGTATAAGTGTTAATGTACCGTGACAAAAATATTGATGGGCTTAAATTAATGAACGATAAAAGTATTGTATGTGCTGGTTTACAACCATCATGTCGTCCTCCGAATACTATTGTGAAAACGTCCACTTGGCAGGACACATTGACAGTTGAAAACCCATTTGTGAAATATTAGTTGTACTTCCGATTTGTTGCGTGAATTGACAAAATTTTAACGATTCAAAATGATTTAGAAAACATTGAGTATTCCGATGGATGTTTTAATTAATTTTAATAATATATAAAATGTCGAGTGTTTTGAATCCTATTACAAGTTCACGTTTTAGGATGGTTGCACTTTAATTGTGATTAATGTTTTGTCTCGGGATACAAATCCTATCTATTTCATAATAGAAAACACAACTGAACGTATGCATGAAAATAGATGATGGATTATAATGTGCTACAAATTTCGAGTGCGCGGGATTTGGGGATAAGCTGAAGAATTGATCCACACACTAGTGTGACATGAACTGTCAGTAGATAATAGACGTGGAATCAATACCCAGTATTAAGTATTCCGAGCAAACAAAACAAGGTCAGTTATCCAATCTCATAGTCCGGGGACAGAAAGTCATATCAGGCATACGAAGTGACAGAAAACAAAAATGACAGGGAAACTCATGAACCCGCCAAAAATGGCCATTAGGAGGTGAAATCAGGTGTTCCGGAAAGAGTGAGCATTTCCTGCCCCACTAGTGGCACCCGTCATGAATTCCCCAAAATTCCGAGCGAGCAAAACAGAGTCCGTTATCCAATCTCACAGATGTGAGTATGATACGATGTAAGTATGATACGATGTGAGTATGTGAGTATGATACGATGTAATATCTAAATCAAATGAGAATATTGATATACATGTATATCCTGCATCATTGAAAAAGTATATATTTTATTTGATAATATGGGCGTTGGTTGAAAAAATAAATATTTTGATGTTATCGTTTTTTCTTACTGATTTCTTTCAAAATCTACACATAGTTTTGATGTTACTATTCTGTGAATATTTGTGACCATCAATGGGGATGAGTATTCATAAGAAACTTGTAGCTACAACTGCAATAATCATGATAATGTATACAGACTATGTGTGGATATTCAATATACGTTTGAAAAAACATGTTCTCAACGGACCATAATTATGGGATCAGCATTCAATGAAATTACCCGGCTACGGTGGCTCTGAAGGGACCTGTGTTTGGAAAAATATTATCTCGACCGCTCGACATATTACCTCGAGCGCTTGACATACTATCTCAAGCACTCGAAATAACAAACCAAGCGCTTGCCATTATATAGCAATATGGAGCTCTCTACTTCGTTATATATTATATGTTAATATTATGTGGAGCTCTCTACTTCGTTATATATTATATGTTAATATTATTATTATTAAAGCAAGCGCTTGACATAATATAGCGAGTGCTCCACCTAATATAGTGAGCATTCTACATGATATAATGAGTGCTCTGAATAATATAGCGAGCACTCTACATAATATAGCGAGCGCTCTACATAATATAGCAAACACTTTACCTCATAAACCAAACACTTTTTGCTGCATACCTAATGTCTAAATGGAAACGGTCAGATACATATATTTATATGAGAATATTGATTGGAGAGCATACCATAAACCGATCTTGAACTGAAGAGCTGAATACAATGTTATAAACGTTCTCGAGAGAGCAGAAATGAATCTAACATATCACGAGCACTCGAGATGAACAAGTTGAGTGCTTGCTTTGTTTTGTAGAGTGCTCGCTATATTATGTTGAGCACTCGAGTTAGTTTAGTCGAGCGCTCTATATGAGTATGTTGAGTGCTCGATATACTATCTCAAGCACTTGCTTTGTTATATCCAGCGCTCGTGCTAGTGTAAATATCAATGTCAAGTGCTCGAAATATTTTTTTCACACAGAGGTCCCTTCAGAGCCACCGTAGGTAACTATAGAAATACAGCTGTTCGTGTATGTCGACCCGTCGATTGTCTGTACATCTTTTTGAGATTATACACACGTTGCTATTAAAATATGGGCGATAATTTGACTTTTTGCAGGGACGAGATTTATGACCTAATCGAATTCTGACATCCCCGTCCATTGTGAGTGGAATATGAATGATAAAAGTCGACTAAAAAGCGATGGTGAAACACTGCTGCAAATATCATGTTGTCAATGCTTTTCAATTATGCATAATGTGCTGTATAATTATGTCATGAAACATAGTGACTGGATACCATGGAAAACAATTTATATTCCAATATTTGACATCCAGTAACAATACATGAATATAGATGTACATGCATATGGATGGTCCGTCAACATTATCCCATTAAATTTCATAGTAGCACAATTTAGTATCGATCAAACGAATGATGCACTGCTAGGTAAATTTATAAATCGAACGCAGTCAGGTGAAAAAAAAATTCTTGGAGTAAAGAACACAATACTGTTCCTCAAGTCAACTCGAGAAAAATGTAGTCCGAAATAAGGAGGCTGTACAAATACAAATATTAATTATCATTGCACAAGTGTTATTGAGTATTAAAATCGATATTCCTCAATGCTTTTCGTGTAACGTATTGGCTAAAACTTCAAATTGAACGCATATGGAGGGTGTGTGATAACAGATATTACTGAAGATTACGAAGTCTTCGTTCTGATCTGGTGTTATTTCTTCTGTTTTGTTTTTTGGTTTTGTTTTTCAATATGGGATATTTCTATGACCGAAGTGTAACGTTCGTTTATAGTGAGGTACCGAAAACCAGAAACATAGTTTCCGAAATTCAGCAGAATCGGAAACACCGTCCACAGGACTGGTGGTCTGGTGTTTGCCTCCTACCTACTGGGCAGTGTTACTTGATATGTATATTTTTCTAAATAAATATTCGGGCAGTGGAACAAGGCATGATTTTGGAACAAGGAAATGTATATGTTAATAATGAAGAACGGCAAGTATAAATGCATGGATGTATGTACTTCGTGTTTTGTTAGCCTTTAACAATGGTACAGACAACCAGGCTCACAAATATATTTGCATGTGTAATATTTAACACTTAACATTTGGGGTATTTTAAAGTACAATTTGACTGTATTTTAAAGTATCACCTCAACAAGGAAAAGTGGTACAATATGTGTATATGTGGTACATCAACTCAGTAGCCTGTTGGCTTGTGATTAGGTACGTATGTACTTGTCATATATCTATTCCATGGGGTTTGTTTCGGATTTCTAAATTGTTTTCATAGGTTATTGGGCAGTTGTATACTAATTCCATCAGGTGTACAGTAGAAACAACTACATTTACCACACTGTCTGTCCCCTGATGACGCCAGTGTGTCTTTTGATGAAGTAATTGATCAGGCTTCGTTTCTAATGCAAAATGTTGTATGTTTGTTATTGGAATCATCAAAATTTGGCTGTATTGGTGGGATTAGATCGATACTTAAAATAAATCGAGAATTGCTTCACTGAGAATCAATTCTACTGAGAATCAACTCAGTAGCATTTTTTTTATCTTGTGATTGGGTACTTATGTACTTGTCATACACCTATTCCACGGGATTGGTTCGGATTTCTACATGTTCTCAATTGTTAGTTGTTGGGCAGTTGTTCACTAATTCCATCGGGTGTACAGTAGAGACAACTATAATTACACACTGTCTGCCCCTGATGACGCAAGTGTGGCTTCAGATATAAATGTTTGGTCGGGCTCTGTTTCTATTCTCAAAGCTTTCGATGCTAGGTTCTTTTATTGGCACCATCAAAATCTGGTTATCAGTGGTAGGAGGTTGATACATACATTTATTTGCATGTATGTAAAATGTGCATCAAGCTAACAATATTATTAATCCTCAACCGACGTCTCGATCCACCGACATAATTTATTCAACTGTCAATATTTCAGGAGATCGTGACATTGGATATACATACAATGATGAATTCCGCTGAATAATGCATATATGTAAGTACATCAAATCGAACTTAGCTTTCTAGAGAGAGAATCATTCGACACTTTTTTCATGGTTTGTCGCCATCGATTCGTTGGACTGCTGCCTGTATCGTGTTGTTGTATTAGTTCCTACCAGAAACAAAACCTCTTATATACAAATTATAAATCCTGCTGACTCTTGAACGGACAATTTCATTGATTGCGCAAGATTTAATTGACTCAGAATATTCATCGATCTTAGGGCATATTCACAATACAATCGAAAACAGAGGCTTCTCGTGAAACACAATGATTGGTCACATAACCATCAATATTTATAAGTTATTCAAAAATAATATATAAATGTATATAATATGCAGTTGATTGTACCTTAAGCCAGCTTCTGTTTTCACTGATCCATTCATTTTCCGGAATATTTTTGATTTTCGGAATTTCGATCATGCTGTTGTTTTGTTGATTTTGCTCCATGCCTTACCCCTTGTCCGTCAGAATGATAATGTTTGAATGATAATGTTTTTGCGATGGAGATAGGGAGCACAATTGCCGATAGAGGCTTCGCATGAGACAAGTTGATCTGTTTTACAAAACTGATGTAGTTGGCGTATTACAGATACATGAATATTTATGAACGTTTAGTCGTCTGTAACGTAAAGCAGTTTAAATCCGTCATAGGTTCCATTCCGTGCTACTATACACATAAAATTAGGTGTGGAATATCAGCTGTAAAAGTACGGTCCCACTGTCACGAATGTTGGTGGCGAATCAGGACGAATGTGGAAGGATGGATCTGACCACGAATACCGGCGAAGATCTTGTACATCGTAATGTTCGTTCTGTATTCTTTCTGCTTCCTTCTTTTATCGTTGTACATCGCCATTGTTGTATTATTCTTTGTAACTCTTTGCACATCGTTGTATGTCGCAGTGATTCCGTTACGATTCCTTCTACCAAGTCGCACTACTGATTCGTTGTTAAATCGTCCATGGTCGTCCTACCATCGTTCTACCTCGCCGTTACAGACAACAAGAACCACAACGAAGGCAGAACGAACGGTAACGAAGCGCAAAGACTCACAAAGACGCAGAAGGAATACAGTTGAACACACAACGATTGTGAAAAAATCGTGCTGGAGCCACGATTGTTTTGCACGTTTCAAAACTATCGTGGCACCTCTGCGACCTCACCGATGCACAACGAAAGTGATGACGACCTACAACGAATTAGAACGATGTTAGCGAATGTCCCCATGAATGTCAAATCGTTGCAATTCGCCGGCCACATCCGTAATAGTGTGACCGCGGTTTTACATGCGAGACCACAACGTGACACGTCTTTTGATAAAGTATTTGGTTGGGCTTTTGTTTCTTTTGCAAAATGTTGTGTTTTACGTTTGTTATTGGAATTATCAAAATTTGGCTGTATTGGTGGTAATAGATTGATACTTTCATCACTACACCAACGATTTAATAATATCCATAAACTATAGTCATAATTAATCGTTAATTTCTTGTTTTCTGAAGAATGAAGAAAGATAACTATTTTAGGGTACATACATTTACAGCGTGCAAGTATTGTCTCTGTATATCCCTGTTTCATCTGGAATATACTGAAATGCATGGAATATTTTGTATTGCAAATTCTACATGTATTATCGATCATATGATTCAAATGAACACCACATAATGCCGAATAATCTAGACAACACATTCCAAATAGTATACATATCAATCGATTAAAGCTCGGTAACCGTATGCGATGGCGCCAACCATCTTGACACAAGAATTTGTGTCTTTTCTCGTGAGATTGATCGAGATCAGAAGTATTCCCTAGACAGACGGGTTGAGAGATTTTCCATGTTGGATCAGAATGGCTCAGTGCGATAAGTCAAGGTTGTATTATATCCATTCGAGAATGCAGACCACCATTTACACATTATGTTTGATAGATCTTAGGATGAGAACTTTTAATTCTATGCATTCAGTACAATCTATTATCATATTTAACAGAAACATACATGACATCGTGTTTATATGATAATCGAAAACAACCATATATATTGTGTCAAGTGGCATCGTACTTGACCTTATCTTGACTAAACTTCCAGGCAATATATAATCCAGAAAACAGTCACGTCCAGTATATAGGCCTAGAGCATGGAGTGCACAGCGTGTTAGCGGTCGGTTCCCTGAAGTCATTCTTTACTTTTAATTTACTGCTGTAAACGTTTTTCAATGATACATTGTGCAATAAACTTGATAGAAAACATGCTCCGTTCAATGGATTTCGTTGCGTGATTGCAATTCTCACAGGATGATTGCAACTTGAAGATGCAGGTATTCGGAACAGTACCTTAGGCTCCATCCATGTGGCATATAACTCACATTTCTTAGCAATTTTTAAATTTGTGTGTTTTGCTTTTGTGACCGATGAGGCCTGTTTAATTAGTAACTAAATTGTTCCCAAGAGGAATGGTTGTTGTATGGTACATGTCTTTAGTGTATTAACACATGTGCCTGGTGACCAACAAAGTGAATTTCAAACTATTGCCAATGTAATCGGTGAATAGGTCATAATTGAAAGTTTTTGAAGCCTTGCTAAATCTCCACAGTAACTGAAATATTCAGTATTTATATGCAACCCGGTTATGTACCGATATGCAGAATGGAACACCCACCAGCCCAGATGTATTCATCTTCACACTGGCGCCTTCGACAGCATACAGTGCGTGAAATGCTGTACATGCTTCTGTACACATGTAAAAATTTGATAAATAAAAATCGGAAAGGAGAAACTGATGTAATACATGTTAATACATTTCCACATTACCTTGTGCAAAAAAAAATTAAGATGAATTTCTCAACACCATATATTCCCGTCTGAAATGGTCCCATTATGTAGATGTGTTCTTCATTGATTGGCAATACCTGAAAAATTATTGTTCCCTTTATTCAGGGAAAGTGACTACTAGATCCACGTCGCCATGTATGACCTGGTACAATGTTTCATGTCTACGGGCGCCGACACAAAATCCTTTCTCTCAAAGAATACTTGTGATTTCGCGATTGTACTTGGATGTCTGGTGTCTGCTAAGTAGCAAGGCAGCTGCTAATGACAGTCTGAATGTCCTCAAGGCTCCTGGTGTTTACTACGTGTGTGCCTTCTCTCTACAAGAGTAAGACAGTATCAAATGTAAGCTATTGTTGCATCACCTACACAGATCCCTTGATCCATAATCACTCGCTAATAAGCCAGACTCCTCATCTATCCAAGTATTGGATTATAATCCATGATAACCTCCCACTGGCACCAATATTCACGTCTTGATATATTCAAGTCCCTCTATCACATCTAAATGAGAAACACTGTAACTAGTCTTGATGTCAATCGTCGTAATCGATGACATCGCGAACAATATCGCTGACAATGTGTATTACAGACTTATATAGATGACAATTTTTATTGGTACTTTTTGAAAACCTTTCGGCTGTGTGACGAATATAAATCTGTACGTGACATTGTGTTCATTGAACGTTCTCTGCGCGGGTCAGAATTCCCTGCAGAACAATCTTATGTCAGCGTCTCTCATATCACATGTCATGTGCCAGAACGTAGTACCAAACCGGGGGCATTTACTCGGTCGTTGCCTTAGTTACCACGTGACACGTACACGCGGGACAGCCATATATCTTTTCAATTGGATAGGCCCTCTACAAGCATGTAACCATTTTCTGTATAGATATATTTATGTGGCATGGGAATGGAAGGTGAAAATCAATTGATTGCACTTGATGAAAATAGACGAAATACACTCAATTGTGACCTTACTGCGAATATATATAAAAATTAGAAAACAATGGGTCAATATACAACTAAAACGTTCTGCAAGTTCAATTCCAAATCCAATCTAACTTCAAATTATCCTAACTGATATGTTTCCCTAACTTATACCTAACTGTTTGCAACCCTAGATGAAACTCAAAGGACTTTTGATGGCGATGGTCGTTTTATATTAACAGAGATAATTTATAACGTATATGACCTGTTAAAATGTTGTCATTGATGGTAATGGTTGATGTTTTGCGTATCTTGTTTAATAATCGAACCTGGGGACGCTGACTCCCACAACCTCCCCTTTTCTTTGTGTTCCCGAATGTAGACAACTCATGGATGGAATACTGTTAAATAAACAATAAAATTATTCACGAGACTTTAATTCTTTGATCTATATCATGGGAGAAAGGACCAATGACCAGTGTGTAAATTTTAGCTTAGTCAGTACGTCATGACATTTAGCATAATTTGCAAGTGATGATGTACTTTCATGAAGACAAAACAATATGCAGTTGCCTCTTCCGCTATAACTCCATTTGATACCGTTCATTTTTTCTGAAACAAACATAAATACATTGCACGTTTGACTCAAAACATATCCACTTTATAGGAGAAATGTTGAGGTAAATCTACTCGTGAGATGTGGCCATTGGCACACTCAAGTTCTTATGCTTTTTAGCTTCTAGCGATCTGAGGAAGGATTAATTGTTCACTGCTAAACCTCTTGATGTTATCATGTAGAAGTGATTGAATGTAATACCGGTCAACGTATAAAATACCGGTCAACGTATAATAATCAATAAACACTATATACCAAAAAAAAATAATTGTGACGTGCACATTTTCGTTTAATACTTGTAAACGTGTGAATGTAAATATGAAACATTGCTCCTACTCTATAACCTAATTTGTTCCTTGATATTCTGCCATAGAAGGAAATCATGCTTCAAACACCACATCTCTACGTACAAGTAAATTATTTGCGCTGTGACTCCCTTTCGTGCAATTTAGAGTGCTTGCAGAATTCTGAGTGTCCAAAGCTTTTACCTGTCTAATACATTGCACCCGAAGGGGGAGGGGGGGGGGAGGGTAAAATGCTGGAGTGGTGTCGTAAGACCTCCAACAATCATGGAAGCATCCGTTCAAGGTATACTTGAATTGTCATGTCTTGAATTGTCATGTGCTGATACAGCATTGTCTCAGGCATTATAAGTAGGTGACATATGCAAAGTTCGTTACCATATTCATGCATGCTTATTGTTCTCAGGGTGTTGCTCCTACGGTGCTTAGAACAATTCGTTTCCTCAAGCAGCAACTGCTATCAGTTTGTGAATAGAATTTCAGACACGCTACATTGGGTATATATAAGTGAGGATACAAGCTAATATACACGATTTCAGATTGAAACAAGCATAATGTATATACTCTGACATTTAAACTCGTTCACACCGATTTTCGCTGATATTTTGCTCTGTTTAATGGTATTGAATTATAATTAGCATACTTAACCTGGGAGTCAAACAGAAAGAAATCTGAATATCACGATATAAAAACACCACTCAATTAGACTTGGTGGATATATGATGACCCCACTTTTCACCAGCAAATGTTCGTCCTTACTCGTAAGATTGATCGACATGAGATATATTCCCTTGACAGACGGGCTGAGAGATTTTCCATGTTAATTGCGAGCGGGCCAGTGCCATAAGCCAAAGCTGTGTTTGACCCCTTCAAAGGACGTATCCACTGTGCGAAAATGTCTCTTATTGAATTGATTTTTTTGCGCATTCACTTTTAATATTATGTTTGAAAGATCGTATCCTAGTAATGGAAGTAAAACTTGAGCAAACTTCTTGTTCTGTCATAAATTTGGTACCTTGGTAAATTTACATGTAGACTGACGTTCTGAGGAAAACAAACTTATGTGTCACTGTTTGAACTAGGCACATTTTGGTAGGTTTCCATTTATTGACAATTTTATTATTAATGATATTGAGACCAAACTCAGTATGACTAACCCATGACCGACAAGCGCCCACAAAATGCAATACATCACAAACTCCTTCTGTCAACCATTACTTGTGATTCCCTTATTGCACTTTGTTGTCTGGTATCTGCTAGGTAGAAAGACAGCTGCTAATGACAGTCTGAATGCTCTCGAGGGTCTTGGTGTCTGCGAGGTGTGTGCTTCCTTTCTAGAAAGGCGAGACAGTATCAAGCCTGAGTCATTGTTGCATCATCAACACAGATCCCTTGATCCGCTCATCGCTTGCTACTACTAAGCCGGGTTCCCCATTTAGTGGAGTACTCTCATGGTAAGCAGCTTTACTCCAAAGTACATGTATAGCACAAGACTACCTTTCTCTGTCGCCAATTGTTACACCTCAATATGGACGTTTACGCAATATCTCAACTAAATCAGGATTTTCATAAATGTGGACTATGGGTAGGACGTCTTTGCTAACACAACTTTGATCTCATCCCAATATCTAGACAATCCGTGAAATCAGCGACTTTATGCGCCCCTATAAATGAACACGGTAATTGGTAATTCTTCAAATACTCAGCTGTAGGTGACAAATATGGCGCTGAGATTATAAGTGACAAGAGAGCTGGTTCATTCGATGCCCTCCAGTTGTGCTGTTAAGAGAAATCGCCAGTTTCTCACAGGACATGTGCCTAGACGTTTCACAGTGGAAAGGGATCAAACGAGCTCGGTCGTTTCCTTGGGGACCAAGACAAGTGCGATAGCCTGTGTACATACATGTGGACACAGGGTACCATTAACCGTAAATCTGTTCAGTTGGAGAGGCCCTCTACAAACATGTAACTGTTTTAAGATTGCTTCCGTGTTATATAGTATGATTCCGTTTTTAACGAAAAAAAAACAAAAAACAAACAAGGGTGTATTGCTAAATGTATTGCTAAAAACGCGTGCCTCCCTGGAGTGTATTCACGAGTTTGTTGTGTAAAATCAAATTGATTTCGCCGAGCATGGGCAAAGTAATTCTTGGTGCACATGAATTTACTGGAAATGATGAGTCCTGTTAGTCAAATGACACCACGCGATATTTACGGAAGCCCAGATAGGACATTTGCAGCGATAGTTCATCTCGCCTCGGCGAACTGCTAACTCGCCTTGGCCAACTGTTATTTCGCCTCGGCCAACTGTTTTCTCGCCTCGGCGAACTGTGGCTGCCGTTTGTAAGGATTACATAACTGGCAACTTAGTAGTTGGCCTCGGCGAACTGTTAACTCGCCTCGGCGAACTGCTAACTCGCCTCGGCGAACTGTGGTTGCCATTTAGATGTGTTCCAAGCTGGCATTTTAGTAGTTGGCCGAGGCGAATTAGCAGTTCGCCGAGGCAAAATAACAGTTCGCCGAGGCGAGATAAGAGTTGGTTGATAAGAGGTCAGTTAGTATTTCGCCGAGGCGAGTTAGAAGTTTGCCGAGGCGAGTTAGCAGTTCGCCGAGGCGAGTTAGCGGTTCGCCGAGGCGAACTTAACTTATGGGGCGAATGTCCTATCTGGGCTTCCGTAGATATTTAAGGATTAACTTCAGACTACACCAGGAACTACATCAAAATGTTTTGCGTTGACCTGGATATTTGAAAACGGCACATCCCATGAAATATTGCCATTATTTTAATGGTTAATGTTTTGCGAATATTTCATTCTAAGCGTCAGTTGATGGGACTGGGGAGCTTAACTTCTGCATTTTCCTGATGCCTTTGTGTTCCAAAATGTCAATGACTCATGGTGTAACATATTACACGCAAATCTATGAATATTTATGAGAATTACTCTGATGTATATACTAGTATAAAGAACCGATCACCTTCATGAACATTATACATTCATGATAATACTGATTCACACAACTGTGTAATCAGTACACGGAAGCACTTATCATGGCATATTAGGGATGATGTATTCATGACATTGAAGCAGTGACCAGCAAAATATGTGTTTGTTTGCTCGAATTTACTCAAGTTTGTTTAATTTCGACACATAACTGATATATTCTCTTTTTTGCGCTATGATTATTTCTGATTTCCTTTAAAATCCACATCAATGTTGCTGTTGTTATTTTTTAGAATAACAACATTTGGGGGAGCTATGAGGATTCCTTATAGTTACAACAACTGCAATGTACTGATCATGTGTTTATATTTATTCTATATTTTGATCCTCTATATCCATTGCGAATATGTGATCCCACTATTCCTTCGTGTCGAATATAGGTATGATTAAATTAACGACACATAAACTGTGCCGAACCAGCTGTTCGGGTATGCCGAACCGTCAATTGTCAGTATATCATATTGGCTTTATACGTACTTTGCGACTGATGTATTGTGATAATTTGACTTCCTGTGGGGGAAAAGTAGAGTTTCGACTTCTCCACACCTCTCTGTTGTAACTTGATTATGGATGACTAGACTCAATTTATGAACAATGGTGAAACACTGCTGCCAAAACCATTGTTTCAATGTTTCTTTCAATTATGCAAGATGTGTTGAGCAATGAGTAAATATGAACTGAGTCCTAGTCCCTTGACCACCTGTTGGACAGGCTTAATATAGGCAATGTGAGAATACGATAGCAGATACAAATGTTGATATACAAGGTATAGTATTAATCTAACTTGGTATAGGTAGCACCACTAATAGAAAGGAAACTGAATTATAGGCTATTTATTGATCTTGACTACATGCATTCCTTGAACAAGATTCACCAAATAATATTATACAGGTCAATATGACTTAAGTGGACACATGTAGTCGGTGTGGTCCGACGTTATCAGATTGTCGATAATCGCAAGTACGAATCATAATTAGCGTTGCACAAGTGTTATTGAGTGTTGAAATCAATATTCCTCACAGTTTTATGTGTAACATATTGACTAGAATTATCGAATTGAAAGCGGATGGAGGATGAGTGATACCAGTTGCCGGAGATTACAGATTTTTTCCTAACCAGTTATTCCTCCTTATTATCATTATTGGATATTCATATATCTGAACTGAAATATTGCTTAATGAGGTTGCGGAAACCAGACACCGTCTTGCGCCGACATTGAGCAATTCGAAAATGTTTCCTTCCTCCCTGTTGGGCAGGGTTACATATTTATACTTTCCAGGTTCAGTGAAAAATAATCAGACCAGTGGAATATGGCATAGTTGGATCGCGCTGGATAAAAAGAACTCATTCGTTATCTCGTTGCATCAAGGAAATTTGTTCTATGAAGAACGGCAAGTGTAATTACATATACATGTACACTACACATACTTCATGTTAATTTTCTGTGAAGTGTGATAACCTAGCGATTGACAGCCAAGCAATCATACAAATATGTCTGTTTACTATACACTGTTCAATAACATTTAATTATATATAACCCGCTTCTTGCATTACATTGGAATTTGATTGTGTTTATTAATTCATTAGCATAAAAATACATTTTCCGTTCACAAGTGTTAACCCTTCACGGAAATAACTTTGAATCCAAATAATTGAATTTAGATTCATAGAGTTTTCGAGAGAAATGTCCCTCGATATATATATGGAATTGTTAGCTATTGTTGCACGTGTCTGGGTTTCACATGAAATTATTTCATGTATAGTAACTACTCTTGCAAAAATTAGAGATTAGAAATCACCGATAAATATATAAGCTGAATATAAGAGGTGGGCAACTGGTTTCGTTTGCGTGTATGATGGAACCACCACTGGTAATATAGTTTCCAGTTGATCTTGCACAGAAATCTGATAATTTGATTTGAAATACATATCTGCAAAGATTCAGATTCTTATTGAGTTGGCAGGAGGATTGTCTCTAAAAGATGTGGAAATATTTGAAAGTAATGGCTCATACAGGAAAAAACTTCGTATCATTTATACTGGCAATAATTAGAGATAGGGAATCGCTGATACTTATGGGCTGAATATGTAGGCAACAGATCGAAATAAGTTTTGCATCTATCGTGCATGTATACTGGATTTATTTCATTCGTATGCATGTAAATTTTTAAATAAACACAACGTGCATCATGGTAACATTTTCGGTTTAATGTTAATAGATATTACTCACACATGACCTAATTCATTCAAATGTCAATATTTCAGGAGATCGTGTCATTGGATATACATTAGCAAAGTCATCCGATTAATGTTTGTAGGTAAGTACATTAAAATTAAATTAGCTTTTTGACAGAAATTCATTGGGCACATTATTTAAATTCAACTTGTATCGCAATTCAATTTGTTGAATAACTGCCACAACTATGCTTATGTCACGATTCACACTGAGAAAGAAATCATGACACTTCACCCAAAATTGTAACTTACATGCCACACAATTATACGTAAATATATTCTGGAGAAATTTATTGACTCTTAGAAGGAAATACGTCACTCAACATAATACACGGAAAAGCACGTCTCATCGGACATAATACATCGGAAAGGACATACCACTTTTACTTGCGCCTGCTACTCAGTTCCTGATGATTCAAAGAAATCCATGAAAAAGTTAATAATCTGTTCACACTTTTTTGTTTCAATATATAAGTTATACTCGCGATAATCAACAAGCACATGATAGTGTTTTGTTCGACACAATGTATTTATGGATCGCGCTATTACCATCAATACCACAAGATACCAAAATGTTATCCAGCTTCCCGAATATTGCATTGGATAACAGAACATCATCTTTGCTGTTGTTTTGTTGATATTACTACTTGCCCCTTGGTGTGACAATAGTTTTCACGATTGAGTTTGTGAACACAATTGGCGGTATAGGCTTTTCGTGGGACACAATGATCTGATTCACAAAAACGATGTGGTTGGCGCATTATATAGTCATAAATATTTATGAACGTTTAGTTGTTTGTAACATGCAGTTATGCCTCTAACTGTTCCCATTTGCACTGATATATGAACTGGCCGTGGATTACATGTTCTTATAGCTTAGAATACGAGTCGACAAGCTGATACACTACTACACCTACATGTGTATGGTAGTGAGGATATCGTCATAATATTAATTTCGCGATCGGGTTCATGTTACACAGATGACACTATGGAATTTTGTTTCGCTTACCTAGTATTTAGCAAGTTAAGTTTATCAGACACATACACACACGCACGTGTATAACGAGCATATTTATTGTCCTCTGAATTTTCATCTATAGCATATCTACATTAGTATATCTAGTCTTTAGCATCATTTATGAAATAAACGCAATTTTGTGTTGCCACCATTATAACTAAGATGTTGTATTCGTCAAAGAAAAATTATCTGTACACCCCATTATGAATAGCATGGCCCGTACATATATTATTCAATTCAGTTTGGCATACGATGACGCCAAGGAATTTATGAATGGGGTATTCATTCTTGTGAGGTTAATCGCGAGCAGAAACGCCTTTCCCCATATTCCCATGACAAACGGATTGAGAAATTTCCACGTTCATTCACCGCAATATGCAAATCTTATCGAGGACGCAGCCCCCTCTCCGAATATGCCCTATGCAGTATTCTTATCAAGGAACACGCAATTGTCATATTTGGATGGATTACGATATATTTGCTTTTATGGATTTTGCCCAGTCTATTTTTTCCCAATCAAAGGTAATGATCACGGCTGATGTACAAATAATCATTTACCTATTGTATATACATGGTGCCAAGACTGTCTTTGTACATCCACCTATCTTGACTGAACCTCTGGGCATGTTACCTCACACCTTGTTACCCATAAGTTTTCTTGGGCAATATTTCACCTCAGTCTCCCGCCTGTACTATGAGATTACTGCTCCGAATCTCTTGCAAACATCAACGTTTCACAGTGATATAGAAACATGCCCCGTGGCACCTCCGCAGCAAATTTTGTTGTTAGCTTACAATTTCACATAATAATTGCAACTTGAAGACGCTGGTTTTCTATGTGAGTGGAGCAACGCCCCAGGCTATATTCGTGCAGAATGAAATACTAATTTGTAGCAAACATAAAATTACAGAAACGTGTTTTGTGACATGTGGCACAATTGGGCTAGTTTCATTTTTTTCTCTGTTAAAATACGTTCCACACGTGAGGGATATTTAGATTGTACTCGACATTGGTGTGTCGCAAATGTACCCGTTACCAACAATATAATTAATAAAAAAAAAGTCATAATGGAATTTTTTGCTCCACAACTTCCCACTCTAAGAGAAACATTCAGTATTTCGATGCAATGATTATCATAATGAAATCCTACATGGATGTTTCAGGAGTTGGTCAGATAAAGGTTAGGATTACCTGATATAGGCTGCCTCTCGAAAATCTTAATGCTCAAAATCAATAGCTCACTAAAACACATGAATGACAATCGAAGTGCATATCTGGCGCCAAATTCTTTGAAGGATTCTTTATGACAGTGACTTTCATGGCGGAATAATGTATTGGACGAGCAGCAAAATTTATAGGAACCTCAAGACTAGAGATAAAAAGTCATGTGTTTGAGAATGCTGAATGGACGGATTTAAAAACTATGCATCCCAAAAGGCACCCCGCTTGCCGCGACTCTTACCTGTACCTGATGATAATGGTATGTTATGAATAAAACTAAACCTGGCGACACAGGATTGGACAGTGGCGATGCTATCTAAGTTTTTCTTGTGTTACACATATTCGTAATGAATGGTATAATGAGTCAATTTGATTGTGACATTGTTATAATGCAGCTGAACTATTTATTCACAAGGAGACTTGGGAGAAAGTATGGATGAAAATTTGACACTGCTATACTTGAATTTACCTATTTATACCACCAATACATTCCGATTTTTTCATGATGCTGCCAATAGAGAAACCTGAAATAAAACACTTTTGGTAAACAAAGAAACCAAATTCATCTAAAGCTACAATGGTGTGATACGACAACAGTACATGTATATAAAATGTGTTTGTTCCTACTGTAGGAAACTGCTGCGTAACCTACTGAATATTCCAATTCCAAAACAAACACTTTCATCACCTTGTGCACTAACTTAGATTGGCCGAATCGTATACTCCAGTAAGCCATGTAACCATTAGGTGGATATACTCTCCATTCACCGGCAAGTCATTATTTTAGAGACAGTTATATCGAATCCAAGACCGACATTTCTGACCCATATTGCACACTGACTTATGTCTGACATGGAATAGGGGTTGTAAATTACAAAGGTCTCCTATCAAAGATTGCTTAATGTTCCCGAATTTCACTTTGATATCTGGTGTATGGTTCATGTAAGTAGAAAGACATCTGCTAATGACAGTCTGAATGTTGTCGAGGGTCTTGGTGTCTGTGAGGTGTGTGCTTCTTTTCTACACGAGCGAGACGACAGTACTCGTGAGCCATTGTTGCATCGTCTATACAGATCCCTCGTTCCATCATCCTTGCTACCAAGCCGGGTCCCATATTTGCTCGAGTACTGTCATGGTGAGTGATATTACCTGCGAGTGTATCATATGACCACCTTCCACTTATATACCCTGGATTCTGTAGTACGCATAAAAACCCCACCCCTCCCTAACCATAAAAGGTATTTTCGTAAATGTAGACGATATGTAGTCATTGCCTTGGAAAGGCACCACACAAAACTTAAGGTCTTTTGTTCCCATTTGTTGACCACGTTGCCAATAGCCTCACTGTTCTTGGGAATTGTTATCTACACCTGTGACAGTACGTGTCCATATACCATTTATTGGTACTGTTCAAAATATTCGATTGTAGATGACAAATATAGGGCTCACAATTATAGGTGATAGGATGACATGTTCGAACGATTTTCTCAAGTTGCGCCAGCGAGAGATGTCCCTGGTCAGAGAACATGTGCCAACTTTCCGCAAATCACTTGTCATGTGTCTGGACGTGGCACCAAATGGGAAGCATTTACTCGTTCGTTGCCTCGGTCACCGAGTGAGGTGTGATGGCTTGTGCACATACACGCGGACACCGTGAACCATATATTTGTTCAAACGGATAGGACCTCTGCCAGCTTGTCGTCTTTCTAAGATTTATTGTGTAGTGGGGGAATGGAAGTCGAAAATTGGTGCCAATGTCTCTCTCAAGTGAACCGTGATTTACGCCTTTGTCCTCACCAATGAGACACATTTCCATACAATACTTTGTTGAAATACCACGAAAATAGTGTGCAAAAATTGTCTTAATAGTTACGAAAAACGCCACGATGTTTGTCTTTAGTACTCCCATCCCTGCTAAACTAATGTGCTTTTCCTGACGTCCATTCACTATTTTCAACTCAAACATTCTTTTAAAACGAAATTCATTTCTTTTAAAACCAAATTTATTTCATCGGGCCTTAAGGCAAAAAGATTCAGTTGCACATTGATTTTTATTTGTCGAATGACATAAGGCGATATTTAACGTGGGGCTTTCAGACAGACTGTTATGTCAGGAACCTTTTGCATTAACGGAGATAATTGAAAAATGCACATTACATGAAATATTGGCAATATTGTAATGGTTGATGTTTTTGTCTAGCCGTTAGTTTATCAGCCGTGTAATATGTGTAATGGAACTTGGGAACCCTTACTTGTGCAGTCGTGTGATGCTTTACTGTCCCAAGATGTCAATGACTAATGGACGGAAACACAGGTTACGTGCCAATCTATGAATCTTTGGGAGAGTTATTAGTACTTTGCTGTATATTCCGGGATAAAGAACCGATTAGCATCATGAACGTTTTACATTCAGAAGGGTACTACTCCACACAATACTGTAATCACCGCACCAGGGCGTGTCGAGTGGCATCTGAGGGATAATGTATTCACTACCGCTAAGCAGAGAGCAGCTTTCACTACCGCGATATCGTACAAAGTCATTATTATTAGACTTTTGTAGCAAATTGTACAGTGCTTTTGTTGCGATTCATATACAGATAATCAGATGGGTTTACTGTGTAATCTGATCTAGATGACAAACACGACTTACGACATCTCTTCAACATCCACACATCTGAAAATTTTAGTTGTTCGTTGAACCTTCTCGTGAGATTATTATTTCAATTAATTGATTTTCATATCAATCAATATATCCATTTATTAAAAAATACTACATTTGAATGGTACAGCATTCACGATGTTTCATCCGGTTCAATACACATGATGTGAATATGTAAACACGTATGTAAACGTATGTTTAATCCTAAAACCTATATTCTTCTTCGCCATTCTGCTATGAATCGAAGTCATGAGTCAAAAGTTCCATTTCCACGTGCAAATAAATTAATCGCACATTGACTACCTCCCGTGCATCTCACTATTACTTGCAGATTTTTGAGTGGCTGAAGCTTTTACTGATGTATAGACACTATATTTTGCAAAATACATCCAACATGGCTTAAGAATCGATTGTCTGACTCGCTGGAGTGGCGTCATGCAGGCCCTCAACAATCATCCTAAACTTCTTTGCCATGTAACGAGGAGATGCTCAAAGTTATGTGTGGTGATGCATCATTGTCTCGGATAATGTAAGTAGGTGACATATACAAAGGGAGAAGTGTTACAGGTGAATATGTTCCTGAACGTCAATAACAACGTTTTAGTTAATGTGTTTCATCCATATATCAGATATTCCCCCGAAAGACACACATATGTCATGTGGTGGCATGCCAATGTAGATACAAAATTCAGTCTATTCACGATGTGTTTTCAGTGCGTTTTCTCACACAGTCATTTACAAAACACTTGATATGAATGTTTTCGTTGAGTATTCATAATAACACAGGACAAGGGGGGTTACGAACGGGGGATTCGTTGCCTCTTGATTGCGTTTCGATAAATAGAAAAGCTAATTCGAATATAATATTTGGGTTTGTGTCACCACTCTACCATGTGACGTATTGGTATCCATGTGAGGCAGTCGGTCCGGACTATTCACAGATTGACCTCGTGTGTTCATTTAGGTGTAAGACTGTAAGCTGGAATTCTACGTGCGCAGGCAGAAACATACTATACAATGCTATTTGTGGTGCGGAAACAATTTAAGTCACGATAGTTCTTCCAATATCTGGATAATACTCAAATAAGGTGTTCGGATGTTAACACCAATATACCAGTGATATTACTATCAAGGTTTTATTCCCGCTACTTTTACCAATATGTCTACCAATGAAATATATAATACCTATAAGTGAATAATAACGATTCCCGAAACGAGTAACTCTAATACATACCCATATACATAACCTTATCTACTACTATACAGTATTCAAAGTATCACGAACCTCATCATATGTATATTTTTCAATTCTAAACCACAAGACAAACTTGAGCTTCAACAGGCCATTATTTCCTGGTCTGTGTGATGTGTCTGGACAAGCGTTAACTTGACAGTTAATGACAGTGTGGGGTCTCCCTTGGAGTACGATGAAGTTAAGGAGAGTGTAACGTTATTAGTTTATAGACGACGCGTTCACGAACGAAATGGAAATGTGTGTGAATGGGTCATGGACACACTAAAGTGAAACGAGAGATTTGTTGTAAGACATTAGTAAGTAAAGTTCGAGACTAAGAGGAGTACACAATATGCACTGTATGCATATATGCTCATATTATAACTCCATAATTAGCTGAGATTTTTGTATCTGACTTCACGGTATGATATATTGTGCACGCACACACGACGAATACCATCTTTACGGATGCCCATAGTTGGGTTTTATCGCCATTTATCGAATGTTACTCTCAGTAACTATGCATGTTGGTCACCGCCAGTAATATGGCCTGTCTGGATTGGATCTGGGTCTACAGGTCACACCGTCTGCTTTGTAGCTCAAATCATCGCATATTATTTCCTTGTGAAGTGGGCCTGAAAGTGGAGTATTACATGCCGGCTGTCTAGCCAAATTAGATGTTATATTCATTTCACCAAGACTTGATGCTGTGTGGTTTGTCATTATTCGCTTGAATACCTGTCATTAAAGCAGCTATCAGTTGTGATCGAAAACTGCTGTACTCGCAGACCACAGGAAGCCAGTACAGATTATGTATCTCCATTAAGAACCACTGTAATGTTTTGCTGGAAAATGCTTGTTTAAAATGTTGCAATAAATCTAGTGTGTGAATGTATTGTATATGGATTCAAAAATATGAAAAAAATCAGAATAAGTTGTAGGAGTAGGTCGTTCACTATGAGCACTTGACTGACAATATCAAGGGCCGATTTACCCAGTTGTGCTTCCTTCCAGTGAAAGTTTATTTCATCTTAAAAACTTGGGAGAAGGAAATAGTTGTTCTAGAAGCATACAAACTGAGAAAGAGTCTGACTCCATCATTACATGTGCATTTTGAACAGATAGTGTGCCCTTTAAATGAAATAGTGCCTCCATGCTCCGCATAAGGAAAATCGATTCCGGTCCGTAACCTACCCGATTATGTCCAAATCGCAGGACATTTCACACTAATTTACAAAAAAATAATATTGTAATATTTATCAAATTGATAATCAGGTCTGATCGGAAATTCACACCATCTCCAAATAATTGTTTTTTAGCGCCTCCAACCAATACATTTTTTTACCTCATGACACTAATATTTTTTTGGTATAAACTTTATTTAATGATCTCCAAACATGCAATAGCATATATTAATGGAATTCATCACAGCAATATTTCACACATCATGTCCTAACAGGTTTCCACGCATACACGCAGGTCTGACATGAGAACATCTCATTGCACGCAAAAACAACAGAACATCTCATTGAATGTAGTATGCAATGTAATGAGTCTCTTGACTCAGTGAAAAAAAACTCCAATGAGCAGCACTATTCAAGTCACGCTCCTGGCGTTCAGAGTGTAATATGTCTGGACGGATATCCACCTGTTTGACGGCAATAGTTCCAGACCCATAGCGGAATTCAATTTGTACATTCAATTTGGCACGGTATGAATAAACTTGTCGTCGTCATCATCTGGACGGTAGAGACTCACTCGAATTTCATGGACATACAGTGTACGTGTATGGACGTTGTTGACAAACATTTTATATTCAACACTCTATTCTACTCTATGTTGTTTGTAGAAGAGAAGATGATTATGGTGTTGTGGTCATTTTAAAAATATCACATGTGGTGACAAATCCACTGTCGGATGCTACATTCCTGTGCCCAATAAATTTTCCCATGAATCATAGTGAGATAATAGTTTGCATCCAGCGATTGATATTCATCAGAAATTCACGTTGGCAACATAATTCGATCGGGGTAAAGTGTGTGTGCAATGTTTGCATGTGTGTGATTGATATCATGGGATGGATTGTTTTACAATAAGATAACGTGTCATCTCCCTGGCGTGTCTCGTACAAGAGATTACACACTGCCGAGATTTTCCTCAAAGTGTCTTGTTTATTGTTTCCCCATGAAGATACGCGGGAGTGAAATCTGCAGATTATGGCTCGTCACAAAAAGTGATGAGCTCTTCTCGCCATAATCGCAGCAATCATAAAATATATGTGTTGCATAAACCACATGGAAATACTTTTACCAGCGAAACAATTGCATGTAACGGCTGGACAGCATGAGTGGCAGGAATATTTGAGGTATGTGATATTACCACATCGCATGCAATTTATTTCGGATTGCAAAACGTGTAAAAACATTCCCTTTATTTCCATTTTACCACTGCTGCTTTATTGCTGCGAATGAGCTCTATATGTTCTGATAGAAACAAATCTCATCAATTGTGTATAGTCTATATTAAAGTTAACGAAAAGCGGTAGACGTGCATTAGCAACGTTTTGTCTCTTCGACGAGATTCAAACGCCGTAATGCTCAGAGTGTATAATCATTATCATATATAGTAGTAACGATACTTATATAATAATTATGCTCCACATGACACCATTGCCGTGGTCGATGATGTGAGGCGAATAATGAATATATGCGCATTCATCTCAGCAGTAAGTTCCATTTTGTGCTTACAAATCATGAGATGCACCAAACGACCCGGTCAGGTTCATCTTCCTTGTATCACCAGATCATTTTGCTTTATATACACACCGTAACTGTAAATATAAACGCAGTGACTCCTAGACACCACTCCAACCTGAGGAAAGGATTTCTAATCAATTACATTTTATTACAATCGCTCGCTGTGGTAAGGTAAGAACGTAATTGGTCTGAATGAAATGGTAGTATTCGTCAACTTGTTTTGCATTTGATATGATCCCAGGAATGAGTAATCGTGACATAAACATGTGCCAGCCAAACATAATAATAACTTTTTCAAGTGATATATTTTTTGAGTGGACAAATATAGGTATTTAAATATATACTCTTAGAAATCAGTGGGCGTTAATGTTATGCATTTCGACATTTATTCAGGTAACATTTATCCATTCCGATAAGGAACAGAATTTAACATCTGAATTTACAAGAAGGATATCATAAGGTAACAGCATAACCTGAAAACAACCTCAGTTTGTTTCTGTAATATTATCAGTATTGTATTCTCTACATGTTGTATTTGGAGCTCTTCAGGAGAGAGGAACCATTATTACATGGTTCAAGTATCAGGGAGTTCGCATAGCGCATATTTGTCAAGGCACAGTAGTATTCGGACCCTGATGATCACCATATCAGCTGAGTAAGCATTGTATATTAGCGAGCAGTTATTAACATACTGTTTAACGTTGTGTGTATTGAATACACGTGGAGTAATACTTGTAGAAAATGAGATACCTTTATCTATTGAGACTAGAGTAACTCTCCCATACCAAATTACTTCAAAGAGTGAATAGGTTTTGTGAGCAAGTGCCTGAGATGATATTGACCATAAACGTTTGGTGCTTGGTGTATTCCTTGTATTATTTGGTGCTTAGGGGTTAGTGTAATTTTGTCAAACACCATACAATTATCTAACACCGGTGTATTCAACTGCCCCAAAATATATTAATCTACATATTTTGTAACCTGCTAACAGGAACCTGAACCTACCACTGAAATTGGTTCTCATCACCTGAATCAGAGTGGTTCAATGTTTCAATCGGTACATAGTTCCAAGCAATGGTACATGCTTCAATTGTTGGATAACAATGATCAGCGCCTAATTACCGAATATACAGTAACCAAATGTAAAAGATTCTACAATAACTCAAATCACTCACAGTGGTGAAGCGCACTGTAATACTGGGCGGAATATCGATAACGATGAAGGAATGTGTTACTGGAAGGATGATCGCGGCGCACTGAGGGAGAGTGTGACAAGTTTCTTTTTGTAGTGCGATATTTCTCATTCATTGATATTTCTAATGCCTTTTAAAATTTCACATTAGTTTTTTTTACCTTAGGTTGCATAATTAAGTCCATTCTAAACGTACACGTACATGCTTTGGTCCGAACATGTTCCGTGTGTAAATACTGCACCATCATAAATAAAACATGAAGCACAAAATCATACTGCAATGTGTGTATCTGTCTGTTTTATTTTGAAGTGCTTGGCGATTGACTACTGTGATCACCGGAAGTCAAGGTTGGTTTTGAGCGGAAGTTAGAAGTGAACACAGATTATGTCTCTATCACACAGTCATTCCATCTACCTTCAATTTTTACCTGAGAGTTTTACCCACACGAAAAGTATTCCAATTTTTCCACAAGAGAAAATCAATGCTGTAAGTGGTTGGAGTGGCGTCATTGGACCTCTCAACAGTCGCTGAAAGTGTTTTGACCCAGACATCAATGGGATACCCAAAGTGGCTTGTGTTGAGGAAAAGAAACGCGTCGTTGTCTTGTGCCAGGAAATTGGGTTACGTATGGGTACTCATACGTAATGATCATGATACCTATGAACTGAGAGTGGTAAACGGGTCCTCACTGACGATCAAATGCCAAGTTTGATCATTTAATCAATCAATTGTTCCGCTCATTTATATTGGTTTGTATGAAAGTTTTCGCTATCAATATGTACACCATCCCAAACGATACTTTGTGTATCGCAAGATATGTCTGAATACACCACCATGTACTGATATGTGTAATATGTCTGGAAAAAGCTTTTACGGGACAGACAGTGATAGTGTCTGTGTTTCTGTTTGTCTGACGAGTGGACTTCAAGCTTTAAGGGACAACAAGTGAGAGTGTAGGATGTTTACAGTTCTTGATATAAGGAACGGTACAGTCAGTGAGTGTTGTTTTTCTTGATCTATAATATGAAGTCTATGAAATAATGTTATTAGTTTTTAGAAGCTACGTCTGGCAACGAAACGGCAATGTGTGTGAATGGGTCAAGGATACACTAAACTGAAACGAGAGAGATGTTCGCAGTATTTGTGCCGGGAAATTGTTTTTTTTTCTAATGAGGAACAAAATTCATTTATAATACATTTGATTACTATCTCAGTCCCAAGGACGAGTATGGATTATATCATCAGAACTTGTTGTAATGGCGGTAATAGGTCCATACATTGAAATATTTCGTCTGGAGTAGCGAAAATGTAACAATGTTTTTTTTTCTTCTTTTATTTCAGAAATTGGGTGGAGTTATATACAAAGTGTGGAGTTGTAATTTATGCTATTTTACTGTTTTACGTTTCTGGCCTCCAAAGTATAATATGTCTAGACAGTTACTCACTTGCTTGATTGCAATAATTCCAATCCCATAGCCGGATTCAATTTGTGCCTGTGACTTAGTAGGACGATTAAAATACTGCATGTGGATAATGTCATTGTTTTCAAGACATATACAAAGAGTGTATGGTCACTTCAACTGTCTGCATGTATGTGTTGACTGTTATGTCATACATGAATGCGTTGACATGTGTATGTGTTGACTAATCCACTGTCGGTTCCAACGGGATGGCTTTTCCCAAACTATTGTATGTGTACTGTGTAGATGGCATGTACTTACCCCACTATATGTGCTTAACAATTTTCCCTTGCATCATGTCGATATCATATTTTGCATCGAACGATTCATTTTCATAAAAAACCTAGGTAGACAAGATAATTCGATTGAACCGTGTGTACATGTACCTTCTTTTCATGCCAGTGTTTGCGTGTGTTTGATTGATATCACGGGATGGACTGCTTTACAATAAGATAACGTGTCATCTCCCTGATATGTCTGGTATAGGAGATTACACACTGTGGAGCTTTTTTGTAAGTTAGTTCTTGTTTCTGCGCCAAGCGACCGGTGAATGAAATCTGCAGATACATGGTTCATCATAAGAAAATATGCTGTCTCCACCATAACCGCATCTTTCTATTGCATAAACGACAAATATTCTCACCAGAGAAACAGTTGGACATAACGACTGGTTACTGCTTGACTGGCAGCAATATTGGAGGTCCTCAATTATGTATAGTCCAAACAATAAAGTTAACGCATTAGCAACGTTATGTGACTGCGACGGGTTTCAAACTCACCACACGCCATTATCGGGCACTATGCTCATGGTGTATTGACATTATCATATACAGTAGTAATATATACGACACTTATATCATAATTATGCTCCGCATGACACCATTGCCGTGGTCGGTGATGTGAGGCGAATAATGAATATATGCGTATTCATCTCAGCATTAAGTTCCTTTTTCGTGTTTACAAATCATGAGATGCACCAAACAACCTGGTCAGGTTCATCTTCTTGTATCACCATATCATTTTGCTTCATATACACACCGTAACTGAAGTATACACGTGGTTTCTCTCCGATACCCCTTCAACCTGAGGAAAGGATATCTAATCAATGACATCACTTGCTGTACTAAGGTAAGAACATAATTAGTCTCCGAAAAAATGGCACCATTCACCAACTTGTTTTGCATTGGATATGACTTGAGGGACGAATAATCGTGACATAAACATGTGCGGGCCAAATATCATAATGGTTTATTCTGTGATATATTTTCGAATGGTGGACAAAAATATGCATTACACTCATCGAAATCAGTGGGTGTTTGTGTTTTGCATCTTGAGATTTGTGCCGGTAATATTTATTTCATTCTGAGATATTGATGAAACAGAACGAGGAATCTAAATTCACAGAGACGATATCATATGGTAAAAGCCTAACTTGAAAACAAGCCCAGTTGTTCGTTTTATATTACCAGTATTTTATTCCTTACATGGTGTGTTTCAGACGGAATCTTTTCAGGTGATATGGAACCATAATTACACGTTTCAAGTATCAGGGAGTTCGCATAGCAAAATGTATTTGTCCACACAGTAATATTCGGACCCTGCTGATGGCCAGTTCAGCTGAGAAAGAATTTTATATCAGCGTTGTTAGAAATGCGACCAGTTTTTATATTAACATATTGTTCAACATTGTGGGTATTTAGTACTCGTGGAGCGATGCAGTAACAATGAAATACATTTATCTACTTGAGACTAGAATAACTGACCATGCCAACGACTCCACATGAAGACAGTGAATAGGTTTAGTGTTGTCATGAACCATGGCTCTGTCAAACGCCTGACCGTCTCGGAAATTGTATCAAAACCACCGTGATATATTCGAAAAACCAATTGAATTCCTTCTTCCTTCACTCTCGTCGAGATCACACTGTAAGTATATTTGTCTAGTGTTGGGTCTCGACTGGTGCAATTCCAATCTTGCACGATTATATGCCGTCGGGACACATTTCCCAATAGTGTAAACGACTTTAAACCTTCTGTAAACACCGGTGTATTCAACTCGGCCCCCATAATATAATATCTTACATAATTATGTAGCTGACATGTGTAGCTAACAGGAACCTGAACCTACCACTGAAATTGGTTCTCAGCACCTGAATCAGAGTGGTTCAATGTTTCAATTGGTACACGATTCCAATCAGTGGTACTTGCTTCAATTGGGATTCATTTATCAGCGCCTGATTATCGATTATACAGTAACCAACTTCAAAAGATTCTACAAGAAGTTGAAGTGCACTGTAATACTGGGCGGAATAACGATAACAATAAGGGAACGGATTACTCTAAGGATGATCACGGCGCACTGAGGGAGTGTGCAATCTTGACAAATTTTCTGTAGTGCGACATTACTAATTTATTGATATATCTAAGGCCTTTTAAATTTCACAGTGGTTTCTCTACCTTAAGATACATAACTAAATCCATTCTGAACGTACATACTTTGATCCGGACATTTTCCGTGCGTAACTACGGTACCATAAAAAATGAAGTGTGTTTTGTGTGCACGCAAAATCCGACCAGCAATGTGTGTATCTGTCTGTTTAATTTTGAAGTGCTGGGCGATTGACCGATGTGATCACCGCAAGTCAAGGTTGGTTTTGAGCGGAAGTTGAAAGTTAAAACAGGTTTTGTCTCCACGGCATCCCATCTACTGTCATTTTTTACCTGAGAGTTTGATGCTTTTACCCACACAAAAAGAATTCCACTTATAATAAATAAAAATCAATGTTTTAAGTGGCTGAAGTGGCGTCATTGGACCTGTCAATAGTCGCTGAAAGTGTTCTGACCCAGACATCAATGAGATACCCAAAGTGGCTTGAGTTGGAGGCAAAAATCATGTCCGTGTCTTGTGCCAGGATATTCGATTACGTATGGGCACTCGATAGCATTTAGTTATCTACATACTGGAACTGAAAGTGATCATGATACCTATAAACTGAAAGTGGTAAACGGGTCCTCACTGACGATCAAAATCCAAGTTTGATCATTTAATCAATCAATTGTTCCACTCATTTATATTGGTTTGTATGAAACTTTTCTTTATCAATATGTACACCATCCCCAAAAATCTCGGCAAATGATACTTTGTGGACCGCAAAATAAGTCTGAATACACCACCATGTACTGATATGTGTAATATGTCTGGACAAGCTTTTACAAGACAGTCAGTGAGAGTGTATGTTTTTCTTGAAGTCGAGTGGAATTCAAGCTTTCATGGGACAGTTGAAGAGAGTGTAGGATTTTCTTGATGTCGAATGGAATTCGAGCTTTTACGGAACAGTTAGTGGGTGTTGTTTTTTTTTCAAGGCGAGACAATTCAATTTGTATAGAGAAGTCTATGAACTAATGTTATTAGTTTTTAGAATCCACGTCCGCCAACGAAATGGTTATGTGTGTGCATGGGTTATGGATACACCAAACTGAAACGACAGCAGTATTCGCAGTATTTGTGACATGATGGTTTTTTTTACATATGAGTAATAATATTGATATACAATCCTTTAAATTGCTATCTCAGCCCCAAGGACGAGTATGAATTACATAATAATCAGAACTTGTTTGTGTAAATATATAGTTTGGTGATTTGCTGCAAAACCTAATATTCGAGTAGTACATTGAACAGTCACCACGTGCAATACTAAAAAAATATGCATAGTGAACACTGCAAATCGCATACCCTAATGCTCATTTATAAAACCATGTTAATCTGACTGGATCAAGATTTGGCGTATACATAGCGAAATCCATAATGTCATGATCTTTTACGTTTTCTGTCGGTTCTCGTCGGTTTTTATTGAACTTTTTTTTTCTGGGGACCCGTGCATATAGGTCACCAGCAGGTGACACCCTGTAAAGTGACATGTCCGGGTCAGCAAATAGGACTGTCTTTGTGGCTCAGTGCATCCATGTGAAGTGGGCCAGAAAATGGCGTATGATATGGCGACTGTCTAGCCAAATTGGATGTTAGTTTCCCTCCACAGATTTTGTGCTCTGTGGTTTGTCATTAATTGCTTAAATCAAACATCAACACAGCAGCTATCCATAAATCAAATGACACGGTACCGTCATAACTCGAGACAACTGGACACGACAACATCCACGGCACACGCTATGTCATCTTATCAATCGATATATTGTACCTGTATATATATCTCTACGAATATAGTACTGTATTGAGGGCGATGTGGCTGGGAATTCGCACCGTCTCTAAACAATCATTATTTGTAGGCTTTTTGGAACAATATCACTGTTCAAAACAAACAACTTTCAGACAACCTCAATGCAACCTTCATTTAAAATGTTCCATCCAGCGCAGCTTTAAAAAGAAATTCATCATTACATACATTCAAATATGAATTATAAAACAAAACGTATAATGAGTCTCAAGGTTTGGTTCAATAAACTCGATTGAACACCTCCATGCAAGTCACGTTCCTGATCTCCATAGTGTAATATGTCTGGACAGTTATTTACCAGACATATTATCTGTTCCAGGCCCACAGCGAAATTCAATTTGTTAAGATTTAAGTTCTGCATGTGTACAATGTCAGGTTTTCTCAAACACACTAAAATGTGAGTATGGCCACTTCAATCGTCTTAATATGTGATGACCAATATACTTTCGATTCAGCAGCATCGCGTTTCCAAAATTATTGAATGTGTACTGTATAGTTGCATGTACTCCCTAGGAATAATATCGAAATGATATTCTGATTCAAACGATTTATGTTCATGGAAAATTCAGAAAGACAAGCCTTGAAGGAGCCTGTGTGAACTATACATGTATTTTCATGCCAGTGTTTGCGTGTGTGATTGGTATCATGGGATGGATTGCTTCACAATGAGATAACGTGTCATCTCCCTGGCGTGTCTCGTAGAAGAGATTACTGACAGAGGGTGGGGGAGGGACTTGTTATTGTTTCCGCGTCAAGAGGGGCCCGGGTGAATGAAATCTACAGCTTTTTGCCCATTACAAAGAGAGATACTCTTCCCGCCATAATCACAGCATTCATAAATTCTGTGTATTGCAGAAACAATAGGCCATAACTATTGGTAACTGCTTGAGTGGCAGCAGTATTCGAGGGATGTGATATTACCACATCGTATGCAATTTGTTTCAGATTGCAAAAACAACCACCTTTATTTCCGATTTCCCAGTCCTGCTCGTTGCTGCAAATGGGCTGTTACTATTCTGATGGAAACAATTCTCATTAATTTTGTATTGTCCAGACGTCAAGCTAACGATAAACGCTACACATGCACTAGCGCGCTACATGATTGTGACGCGTTTCAAACACACCACACACTCATTTCATATGTACATGTGATAGTAAATTTGAACTTATGTAATAATTATGCTCCACGTGACTCCATTGGCGTGGTCGACGTTGCGAAGTGAATAACGAATATATACGCCCTGGTCAGGTTCATCTTTGTTCTATCGCCAAATACGTTTGCTCCATATATCCACCGTAACTAGAATAGACGTAGATTCAATACCCAGTATCAAGTATTCCGAGCAAACAAAACAAGGTCCGTTATCCAATCTAATATATAGTCCAGGGACAGAAAGTCATATCAGGCATACGAATTGAAAGAAAACAAAAATGACAGGGAAACTCATGAACCCCCCAAAATGGCCATTAGGAGGTGAAATCAGGTTTTCCGGAAAGTGTGAGCATTTTCTGCCCCACTAGTGGCACCCGTCATGAAAAATTATTTTGAAAATAGATCTAGTTGCATGGTAGTCATGGATTTGGTGTATTTAACCGCCCGATCATGATGACGTCCATATAATTTCTTAAAGGCAGCTATAAGTCTTGTTAAAACATATCCTTGTCGCAGCAGTTTAGAGACTAGCTGGGCACTTCGATGAACAAAGTCCTCATGTAAGATATGCGACGTTTCGCTCCGATACCATTTCACCCTAAGAATATGATTTCTAATCAATGACATCGTATTACAATCGCTCTCTTCACTGAGGTCAGTAGGAACGTATGCTAATGGGTGTAATAAAAGTGGTAACTTTCATCAATTTGTTTTGGATTGTATATGATATCAGTGATGAAGAATCGTCACATAAACGTGATAATGTTTTTGGAGGGTGGACAAATACGAGCATGCCGAAATCACATTGACATTCATTCGATATCAAACAAAGGAACAAAACGTGAAATCTAAGTGTACACAAGGACATCATACGGTAAAACAATACTTCAAATAATACCAGTTGTTTGTGTATTATTACCAGTTTTTATAATCTACCTGGTGTCTTCGAGACAGAACCTTTTCATGTCAAAAGGAACCATAATTACGCGGTTCCAATATCAAGGAGTTCATATAGCACAATTTATTTGTCCAGGCACAGCAGTATTCGGCTTTAGTAATCACCAGTACAACGGAGTAAACATTGCATATCAGCGCTGTTCGAAATGCGACCAGTTATTAACGTATTGTTTAATGTTGTGGGTATTGAATTTATGTGCAGTAATACCTATAATAATGTAACCGTGGCCGTGATTGAAGGCACGTGGTTGTGTTTTAATTGTTTATTGATCCAGCGAATTCAATCTGTAAATACAATCATGAATGACATAATATTCCACCGGGCGACTCCAGGACAAATGCCTTGGAGTAGTTATTCAATACAGTTGTGAATGAATAATGCAGCACGTGAATAGTTTGATACTTAGTACAAAGCTATAATTATTTGAAGATATATTTACTAGACTGAATGCTAACTCTACCACCATGAAATACAAACAGCTATCAGCAACGTAACTTGTTGCAACCATTGCATTGATAATATTTTAAATGAATTTAGAATAGTATTAACTTTAGAATGATGAAATGATTGACGAATGAAGAATGAACACATACCTGTAAATACAATCATGAATGACATAATATTCCACCGGGCGACTCCAGGACAAATGCGCTTTGCATTTGCCGCCAATTCAATTTATATCAAACATTGAGATGAAAGTGAGGGTAAAACAAACAATGTTTAACCAATGAGCTTATTAATATTTGCCGCCGTTGGGGCTTTGCTTCTATTGCAAAATGTTGTATTTTACGTTTGTTATTGTCATCATCAAAATCTGATTGTATTGGTGGTAATAGATTGATACTTACATCGACACAGGTGAATGCACAACGGTTGGTAGCATATATTGTGTTCGTACATGTAAACAAGTGAAAGTTGTTGGTCGCCTATACGTGCTAATGCAGTACGCAAATAGAAAAAACAAGGTAATGAAATTGTATGTGCACAAGTCCTGAAAAATAGATAAATGAATACATTAGACAATACAAACCCTGTTACAATAATGAGATATCTTTATCGAATAACTACCGCATGACTTCATACGAATGTAGTGACTAGGTTTAGTGATGTCATGACTCATGGCACTACCAAGCGCCTTCATGATGAACCTCTCGAAAATCACATCAAAATATTCATGATTGCTTCAGTTCAGCAACCCGTCAATTGTATATTCGAAAACCAATTGAAAGTAATTCGCCTTTTGCTTTCGCCGAAATTACACTGTAACTAGATTGGTCCAGTGTTAAGTATCGCCGGTGGAACTCCAATCTTGCTCGATTATATGTAGTAGAACCCATCATGGCACATTCCCAAGGAATGTAAACCATAGTGAACCTCCTGTCAACGCTGGTGGAGAAAAGAGGGACACCGGTCTCTGTTTGTAACACAACTGGAACTACAATCGGTGTTGTAGTACATGTAGGTAATCGAGAAACAGCAAAACTTTTTTGACTCGTGCATTTGCCTCAATCTATAGTAAAGTGTCATTCGATTCTAGGAAAAGACTTGCAAAACGGCGAGAAACAATAGACAAGGCATGTGGTTTCATGTCGTCGTGTATCGTGAATAATAATATGGAAACAATATGTATCATCTGGTTTTAAATTCTCAGAGAAAAAGACCGCTATATACTCTGATTTTTTCAGTTCGTCTGCACCGTTGTTTGCCTTTGTTTCGGTCAATTTACTGTGAGCGAACTATTTAACTAAATGCAAACGGCAATAGATTCATACAAACCTGGCTTCCAAGGCGCTGGTTTTTTTTTCAAAACACAAAATTTCGATTTAAGCGAGGATTTTCACTGCTGTAGTGCGCTGCTATATTACTTGTTCATTACTTAAATCAAGTGGACAAATTCAGTACTATTGGGGGTGTGTTTTGTAGTTTTTTGTATTTATTACATGCTAGGACGGGCCCACTCCTAACCCGCACTCCCTGTGTAATTCATCCGAATAGACTCTTCCGTCACGTATTCAAAATAAACAATGCCTGTTGACATGCAGACGAAAATATTTCAGGAGGAATTTATCATTGCAGTAGATTGCTAACTTTCTCATTTTCGTGGGTAGAAGACTGAAAAATTGTCGATTGGTCACCAGGTGAGGTGAAAGTGTAAATGAGTTAGAAAATCAGAGTATAGTTGTTGATTTAAAAAATGGAAACGCAACATACGACATGTGGCTGCCAATATATATGTACACATGTTTATTTCCATATTGATTACCTGGGAATATTTTTGCCAACCACCATATCCAAACACCGGTGTATTTAACCCCCACTCCACATATTCAATCCCTACTACATCCTACATAATTTGTAACCTGGCGTATACATACATCGAGGAACACGTGAGCCCGAACCTACCACTGAAATTGGTTCTCGTTTCGTGAATCAAGGCTGATCAGAGGTAACTTGATAGGGCAATTTGAAATAGATTGTTATGGCCTTCGATGCTAATTTGTTCTGCAAGATTGGTTGCAACGATGTTGATACCTTTCTACGGCAGGGTAGAGCCGACCATGCAACCTGAACCTGTTTGCGATACATGTGCAAGTGATGGTCTATGGTCGGTATTTCGTCATTTGTGTGCCATCGGAAATGCTTGATACAAGGTGGTTCGAGGTTTACTTACACAGTATAATCGTCACATAAAGTATGGCTGTATCATCAGGCAAACTATGAGAAGGTCAATAAAATCAGCGACGCAGATGGTGACGTTTATAAATTGCTAAGATAAACTTTCTGTGAATTTCATTTAGTATCTCATTTCGCTTTGGTATTGTGAACTAACGAAAATAGTTCACACGAATCAATTCGTCATAATGCTCACCACCCACTGAATGAATCCTATTCAATTGGTGGAGTCCAAAACAGAACAATGTTGAGAGAAATAAAAGGCCATATGTCTGGATATACCTTTCGTTTCCATTTTCTAAATGTCGACAAATTGTCCTGAAGGTCACTGGTTCAGACCTCTTAAATTTGAAGAGGTCAGTCGCTAGATTTTGTCATATTCACGTTTTTTTCCCCTCCCTCGGTGGAATTCGGCGAGAATTGGAGAAGTCGTCTCACCTTAAGCCGATCTGTGCTTAATTCGACGGTTATTGGCAAGGCGAGAATCCTACTTAACGACCAACAGTTTACCAGCGCGGAATCTCGGTGAAGATTTGCGACAGGCCTAATTGGGCGACCTTTGGGTGACGTCGGGGGCAAGTAGTGGACACCGCGGGCAGCCCACTCGGTGCGTTGTCTCTGCCTCTCCGGGGTGTATCAGCGCGGGACATCGATCTCCCGGGTCCGGCAAATCCACGGCTCAGCCGTCCTGAGTGGCCTGACTAGATCACCGCACACAACGGGGGTGTCTAATGGAAAGTTTATGATCGAAAAGTGGATCTTTCATAAGTTGTTATGCATGAATATCTTGGGCGGAGTATCTCCCTCGAACGAACGGGTAGCCACCGAGCGAGGTAATGCAGTGGGATTTGCAGGTAACGGGCTACTGATATATGCAGTGGCTCCTTCTTTGTTGTTGTCGGCTGTGGAGTAGCCGATATAAGTCATTTATTGGACGTGAGTTGTGCAATTAATGTCGACGCGGAGTAATGAACGTCCTTTGGTTTAGAAGTATAGTCACCTGCACCGCAACTGGAAGGTCCTTCGTACATCCATTTTACCGAACTTGAATGTCATGTGTGTCAGTGTGCAAGCAGACAACAAGATGGGACAGCCTACACAACACGGAGTAATTATTGTGTAGGTATTAGCTATATGGTGAGCCGGATTATTTCATCAGCTCTGAACGAAGGTACTTCACATATATTACCTTCGAGAAAACCGAAGCAGTGGATAGTGTGTTCTCAGTAGTGGAGCAAACTGGATCACATTTTCTGAAGTGTTGTGTCAACAAGTAAGTGATATACGTACGTATGGCTGTTTCAGTGGCTTTAATATTAATTGCATATTATAATAAATAATCAGTGGAACAATTATATGTTTGATAAGAGGTTCTAGGAGCATAGTTCATGTAGTTGATACCTTAGATGGTGTTCAGGTGCTTTCCCCTCCGTGACGACATTTGAAAGATGTAATATTATGAATTGTACTACGTTCAATAAAAATCCAAAATGCGCTATACAATTTCTGGAGAAGCACGATCTGCACTGCGTAGAGTAGCTGTTAATTAAATGTTAACCACTTATAACCCCACATTATATACTCCTTCTTCTACCTGTGACGTTTCCCGCTGTGGGAATGGAATCTGAAGCGTTATATTCACGAGACAAAGGAAACCTACATTAAAAGCAAGTATACTCAGACCGGGCTTATCCTTACACGTGACGGTATCATTAATATTTACACGTCCAATACTGCAAAGGTTTGTGTACGTACAGCACATGTATGTAATATTTCACAAGGGTGGGTGGGTTTGCTTTGCTGTGGGTCACATTTACGCAACTGTTTATCACGAGTACGTCTAAATTATTCGCATATAGTTCAAATAATACTGGCTAGTTTTCATAGGCAAGTTCCGTCGAAGATTCATTGTCTGCAGCGCTAGTGAGTGTCCGTATGTGACTACAGTCCAATAACACCCTTCTTAAAGTAAGCTAGAGTGCGTTCGATATTGGAGAGGTTTACTGCCCTGAAGCACCCTGGAATCTACCTACTTCTTGTACAACTTACGCTTTCAAGGCTCTAAATGAGAACGTGGCTGCCATCAGCGTGAGGGAATCAAGGGGAAGACCAGCTCCGACAGACATATAAAGCCGATATACTGCAGATAATCGAGGCCTCCGTCTGAAAATCAATCATACTCGGAAATTGATTGCAACGACTCACGATTTCCCCGTGAAAAATGGCATTTCTTCCCGAAGTCACGGCGAAATATATTTGAATTTATCGCACGAAAACGTTGGCGATAGATTGGGAAAAAGTTCTATTGAGTTTGTTCACCGAGTCAGAAGTCATCATTCCTGGGAGTTGGCTCCGAAGTGACTGGAATTGAGAAAATAAAAAAGATAATCGAAGATAATGTTATCGCCGCTCGTCACTCACGAATTCTGACGCCCAAAAGAACAGGCGAAAATTATTTCCAATTGACACGGGACAATTACCGACTGTCTGCCCGCAGACATCCATATTCCGTTCAGGTGTCGTACAATGCTAAGTCATTTGTCAATTGGAACGTGACAAAAATTGGCCATTCTTCATATTTCCTGGGACACGGTGGTCTGCCAGAGGCGTCTACAGAAAAGGCAATAGGGAAAAGGGAAGAGGAGTCGGATGGCACAATGGCAAGTGGCCATGTTCCGGGCGATTGTTCCGTGGTCGGGCATTGATCGGCCGCCAGAAGGCAGCGGGCACGTTCCAGCGTTCGCTCGCTCATCACTGGCTGGCGGTGATGACAGTAACCAGGCTGGACCCGGGGACATTCGTGAGCACTCGGACGTTACGTACCTACTCCCTACTCGCTCATCAGGGCGATGTGGCGAGACAGTTGGATAACGCTCCAATTAGTGGCTATTTTTGCGTATTTAATTTCTTCAGGTGGAAGGTGGACGAGGGAGTCTCGAGATTAGACGACAATTGTGTATGATTATGCGTTCTAAGCCGAAGTGTGGCATTTTGATGTCATTGCGTGCAGAAACAAGATCGAGAATCACACGTACACGTTGTTAATTAAATATAAACTATTGATAAATACTAGGGGAGCTTCACCGGATAATTACGTGTCTTCATATAGACGGATATATAAATTACATATACGCTATTTTTAGCGCCATTATTGGCCGTTGAACTTGCTAACCTTGGTTACTTGAAAGCTTGAATACATATTTATAAATATTTCACGGTACACAACAATGTGAGTTTATTCTACAAGCTAGGCCACTGTTCAGCGTATTACAATACCTTGAATACTAACATTTACCCCGTCATTTGTATCCATTTTCCCTCGATTCTTTGTTGTTTGGTAATGAGTCAATAAGTCAAGACAATGCCATTTATCTACGTGCACGGATCAGAAGCTTCGGTGGAATGACGTTAATCAATCTGAGAAAAATATGGCCACAAACATAACTTGTATATATTGTTACCATGAGGAATATTCACAACTCCATAGCCTTATACTGAAAATATTTGTAGGTCGACGCAATGGGCGTAGAAGAACTTTAATCCTTGCAACAGTTTCTTGGAAAGCTAAAACAACGATAAATGGCTGTTTTATTGCATGTGATCATAAGGCAACTAATGTCCTATCTCGAGTGGAACTGTTGCACTGTATTGACCATATCGAGATCATCGAAGCAATGTCGCACAAGATCACATGTCAAGTCCTAAGTCGCGCCGGCATTGCCTTTGATGTCTGAGGCGAATCTTCAAGTGCTGACCGGATTTCCTACAGCTGGTGTCATCCTGTCATAGTTAGCGCTGTCTCTGAGGGCAAAATGGCACATCGGAGAGCAATTAGCCGCAGATACGTGCACCAGTCCGCGATTAACATTTCGATGCATTGTTTCTGGTCATTATCGATCTGCATCGAGAACGCATGATAATTAAGGCAATACTGGTCGTTCACAATTATGGTATATGCTCACTGCGCTCACTGTGCGTAGATGGTGAACCCAAAGCACAGTGTGTGAAGGACATTTGCTATATCACCCTATATAATTACGCAGATATATACGATGCGCTTTCATTTTCGATACTATACTGGCAAGAGATAACTAATTATAATTCCGCTGCTGGTTGGGTCATATCGAACTAAACAAGAATCGCCGATTTGATGTCGGACGGACGGCATCGATAACATATTGTTCCGTGGTGTATGCATGGTGAGATGATTAAAGTGTCAGTGTGATGTTTTGAATTTCAATTTGAAGTCACTGCCCACGGTTAGCAATGTTGTATATCGATCTCACATAACATATGCGTGCATGCAAAAAATGTATGCTACATTATTATTATTAATTCAGTCTCCAGAAGAAAATACATGGATAAAAATACATGAAATAACACCAAAAAACATTACAGCACACAATATCAGACAATAGACCATACAGACATGTAGAGTTGTAAACAATGGACAGTGAACCAGTGGACCATGTTCAGGTCCAACATGCATTGCTTTACAACAATTAGGCATTGCCTTACAATATACAAGCACAGTGGTGTGTAGTTTTGGTCCTAAGAAGAAAAATGTCTGCCCTGAACATCAGGCACGTGGATTTCGACGGCACGTGCTTCTCTCGATAGTTTTAACTGCAAATTAGTGTCGCATATTGACATAACAACAGTCAGTTGTCACCGCCGAGTCACGACCAGTTTTCCACTACACCAAGTCGTCCTACAATGAAGTGCTCTGTAATGTCACACATAAGCAATTGATATGTATCAACAAGCTTTCATTCTTTTAAAAATGTAACCATTTTTACGTAACAGGTATACTGTTCAACTGCCTGGTGCGAAGGGAGCCGTGACTGTCGGTGGGTGATGTCAGTTACGAGTGTTAGTAGTGGGACGGTCGTCGTCAGTGAGCGCCGCCACCACCAGCCAGCGGAGGGGGGAATCGGCGAGAAACTAGGCATCGAACGCTCATCGGCTCCTGGCACTGGCGGAGGAACAGGCTTTTCTCGATTAAGTCGGGGAGGAAATTAAGATAGATAGGTAATCGTGGACACATTATCACTTGTCGGATATTGTGGCTTATTCTTCTATTCTTTTTGTGGGGAGTTTCTCCTCTTTCCCGGGAGTACGTGCATTGGATGTAATAATTGTTAATTACAATTCATTAATTTATTGTGGAATTACGTGGAATAACATATCCTTGTTTGACCGGATGCTTGTTTGTGAGCTGCGAAGTTACCACATTATGGATGGGATATACTTAAACTGCTGACCACCCAATAGGAATATAGGTTTGTTCACGATCAGTTATGATGCATTTCACCGGCTCCTGGTTAGTGGTGTACCTGGTGGCCAGCTGTCTTACACTAAGCGAAAGTCGGCTTCGCCACGGTCACACCCGTACACACAACAAGCGTGACCTCGAAATAGCCGTTCTACTGCCCAACGACCTCTACTACCGCTTCGCCGCCCCGAAGGTGCTCCCAGCCATTGACATCGCCATCGAGTACCTGGCCAATGAGACGGACCTCATGCACAGTTTCACCCTCGTACACCGCCAGGCGGACACCAAGTGCAATATTGCCGAATCTACAAACGAAGCCTTCAACTTTTACCACCACAAGAACGTGGATGTGTTCTTCGGACCTTGCTGCGATTATGCCGCGGCGCCCGTGGCGCGACAGATCAGCTACTGGGACATCCCGATGGTGACCCCGGGAGCGATCGCCGCCGACTTCGGCGCCAACAAGTTCTCGGAGTACCGGCTCCTGACGCGGATAGGCGCTAACTTCAACTCGATGTCGCACTTCTTGACCAACTTTTTCTTCGAGAATGACTGGAACAGGATGATGCTGATCTACGATCCGTACGCGCAGGAGGACGTGGTGCCTCGGTGCTGCCACCTCGCGGCCTCCGGATTACACGGTTTCCTGTCCAGTAGCACGAACATACAGCATGACTACTTCAAGGCCACCAGGTGGCAGGACGTCGACCTCGCCAAGGAACTTGGTGGTGATTACGCAAGTAAGTGCCGAGTGCTTTACCTATAACTAAAATAGAGTTCATGGCATTTGTTCAGGAATAGGAACTTTGTAGGAGTGGAGTGTTTGCTGGCTGGTCATTTGCAGGTACATTTATGCAAGAAAAGTTATGTGGTTTGCTAAGCTAATCGATGATTCGATTACGAAATATACTGTGGTCAATGCGTAGCGGAGATTATGTCAGAGTTGCAACGCAGGAGATGTCGCTTGTCCATTCTATGATTTGCCCTGCATTTTTATCACATGCCTCCAATTTTTCATGAATATAAAAGGAACACACCTCTGCGGGTCACATATGTATATGCGTGTGTGCATGCGATAACAAACAAACACACCGCGTTCATTTCAGGATTTGCGCCCACGATAATTATTTATTGATAATTTCTTGTTATCGACATGCTAATTATTCATACTAGGTTACCTAGAATTTCGTTCCATATGTGTGTAATTATTTGTTACACGTACCTTGTATACAGTTATAAAACCCCGTTGTGTTCAGTCGTGTGCTGTGTTCTGCTAATCATATTTCATTCACGTAAAGTATATATAGCTTAACGATCTGTGTTGCCGATAATCGAACAAACCGTCTGGTTAGGATGTACATGACCCCGTCGATGTTTATATGCACGGCGTAAGTATAGTGATCAATTATGGTATCATCGTCCTCTTTCTGCCCACTGTAAGGTCGATAAGAGCATGTTATACCACGTTATGACACAGGTTCCACTGCCATCCAATGTATTGTATTGTTGGATTGAAATTCCAGCCCAACCCACACAGAGTATCGGTTCCAATTCGTTTGAACTGCACAAATAATAGCGACTAATGCGCAACTGTGCACTAATTCTAATTAAATATCAATTTTATATATTCAGGACAGCACAACGAGAACCGCTCCTAACTTTTTTGATGACGGTCGTCAAACATTTATGTGTTGGTTAACTAGTTTTATTGGTTTATTCTCATCACACGTTAGAGTGAGAGGAGTAATTCGAACTTACCATTATCGATCAGGACGGTGTTATTGCGGTCAGATCAGTGACGATGGTTTAATATCATGATATTTAAACCTATTACACGAACGATGAACTATTCTGCGAATACCTGATGCAGTATTCTCAGAAACACTCGACCTCTAACGGTAACACCAGATAATATTTATCATCGAAGTTAAATTAAAGAAGTATGTACTGTTATTCACAACGATTTGATAACAGTGGTTTTGATGTAACTCGACGAAACGATTGCCAATGACGGGAATTTCGTATGCACACACAGACGGTAAAAATTATCTGCAGGGAATAGAAAACGCACATACATGTATTCAGACAAAATCATACCTTTTAAAGTCATTTTCCCTGAATTGGCAAATTAAATATAGGTCGGTTGATAACGCCCAAGGTTTTATTCCAAATATTGTGTTACCAATAACACTGAGTAAATGGAGAGATATTAAAAAAAAAAAACATCCAACGACCAGACAAATTACGTCTGATAATTTTAAATGTACTTTAAGTCCTCACGAAAACAAGATTACATGTGTGAAGATGTAATTATTTCACAATGATTAGGACAGAGTAACTAAACACAAATGATTTTAATTTCAGTGAAAAAATAAACAAGACTTTTATAAAAGTAATGCATGGTATTTTTTTCACATAGCAGTGCTTTTCACAAACTTAATTTGGTTATTCATTTATGTGTACACAGAAGCGATAATCCAAAATCACAGCAGCGTCTCCATCCTGCAAGAGTCATCACTCGGAACCAGCAACGTGAAAAAATGAGTAACATTAATGTTCTTCCCTTCATAAATTGCGCACGAGTCGCGGCCCTTGAGAGCGTTCTGTCACCGTGCAATTAGAGACGTTATTTTCCCGACAATAATGCATCCTCGATGATGATCAGCCGCGCTCGTTGACCGGCGACGGGAGAAAATCACACGTTGTCGAGCTGGATAAACAAGGAGCACGGTGCCAGTGGGAGAGCATCATCTCTGTCGTAAATCACCGTTATCATCCCCTCGTAATGCCATGTTGAGCAAAACACACACCGTGCAATCCCAGGGAGCAACGCGGAGGGCGAAATTAAATTCGAAAGCGGTACAGTGATGGCTCAAAACCCTGTTTTCGTGACTCGTACAAAAGACACTGTGGAAACTACCATCATTGCCCACTACCCGACTTCCATCGTGGCCATCGTAGTACGGACGATGGTGTAAACTAGGTAACTTCGATGATACATGTTCCTTCACAATAAACTAGGTATCAGACAATGTTCGCACAAAGAACACGCCTATACTCTGATTTTTCTAACTTGTTTACACCGGTTTCTGACGATATCTTTGCGATGCTAAATGGTATCGTTCCAGAACTTTGCATACTTCACATCGGAGACAAACGGCAATCTTCTACCAAATTTCAGACTTCTATCGCAATAATTGAAGAAGTTGGCAATCTACCACAATGTTAAATTTCGGCCAAAAACGGGATCTCGAGAATCTGAGCTTATTCGAGGATGTGATCCTGTTTACATCCACCAGGATTCGAAGTATTGTTGTAATTACAGACCGAATGACACATTAGGGTGTATTCTACACAAACATGATGATTTTGAAAGATCGCACTACTACAAAACCGATCAAATACACGAAATTATGTGCGGACCCAGAAATTAAATGACGTGGCTAAATTTAACATAGGGGTAGATTGCCAACTTTTTCAATTTTTGTGCTAAAAGTCTGAAATTCGGTAAATAATTGCCGTTTGACTTCCAGGTGAAACATGCCAAGATATGGAACGATAGTATTTAGCATCACAAAAATTTCAGCGAAAAACTGTGTAAACGAGTTAGGAAAATCAGAGTATAGATATGCTTCAGATTGCGGCAGTGGAATAAACTGTAGTTCTGATTGATTCCTGAGAAGAGGAAAAAAAAAGGTATAAACATGCGACGATTGCTACATGTGTATGTACATGTACCTCATCATCAGTGACCCGCTACCGCATCGTCAATTTTCGGATTTCAAGTACTACCACAACGCCTGTTTGCAAAATACACGTGTACATTCAAATGACGTCAAACGTTGATTTGATCATATTATAGGATTTCCGTTAAAGGTGAATAGTGGTAATGTTTTTTTAATATTTTTGTAGATCTTTGATCATAAATCGGCACATTATGCATGTAGAATTTTTCATGCAAAATCGACCTACATACATGTATTTCAATCCATGTCGACCTCACTAGGATGCTGCTACTCCCAGGATCTGAGATTCAAACAAAAGAGATCCCTCCAATTCATAAGCTGGCGATCTGGATATAGACGGAATTGTGGCACAGAGTCTCCTCTTTTATATTATCTTATAAGTTTTAAAGTTTGACTAGCCGTGAACAGATTTTGGTTCAAACAAAAACAAATATCAGGGATTCATTGATTCATTATGTGTGTTGTCATCTGATGCTTTAAATTATGAACGATGGCAAATCAGTGACAAGGATTTTTTTCAATAGAACCACATCTTATGCATATCATTGATAGACGTGGAATCAATACCCAGTATTAAGTATTCCGAGCAAACAAAACAGGGTCCGTTATCCAATCTCATAGTCCGGGGACAGAAAGTCATATCAGGCATACGAAGTGAGAGAAAACAAAAAATGACAGGGAAACTCATGAACCCCCGTAAATGGCCATTAGGAGGTGAAATCAGGTGTTCCGGAAAGAGTGAGCATTTTATGCCCCACTAGTGGCACCCGTATGAATTCCCCAAAATTCCGAGCGTGCAAAACAGAGTCCGTTATCCAATCTCAATCTTATATACGAATCTATATTTATAATTATTGCCAACTAAATCATGAGTTGAAGAATTGTTTTTATACATCCATACTTTCCAACCAGAAGATTGAGCACAGGTACTGTTCTTTGTATACATATGCAATTCTAGCATATATGTTAATTACACGTCAGAGAATACATGAACTTAACCAAAAATTGTTTATACCAATACGACAACAATACATGTATATCGCATCAAAATGATTCAGAACATTATTAATATGTTCGAGATGAGTATTTTGTTCATATTAGCGTTTAAATTATCCCTGATGATAAAATTACTACACGTTAATGTTAGACGCTGTTTTGACATTAGAAAATATGTCAGCATTTAATGTGCATAAATATTGCTCAATGTCATGTTTTTAACGTAGTCCGCTACAAACAGTGAGGTAACGAAGAGTCAAAATTCAAAAGTCATATCTTGAATATTATCTCTTCAAAATTACATATTTTTGAGAGTAAACGATCAACATCCTAATACTGAAAAGAAAATAGGGGGTCACCGTGCTCGTTTCTTCTACATATTCGATCAAAATCACACACATTTACCTAAAATGACATAAATTATGGCATTTTTGCACATTTTTTCGTCCATATTCACATCTTGCATCGTGCTTTCCATGCGAACGGATACGGTGACCCCCTATTTTCTTTTCAATTTCAGGATGCTGAACAGTTACTCTATGAAATATATCATTTTGAAGCTCTAGATTATGTTGACACAGTTATTTATTTTTTAAAAAAAACTCTTTGATCCCCTCCCCTCACTGTTTGGAGCGGACAACCTTAAACTTGATAACATTTGCTTGCTCACAATCTGCTTCTCTGGTAACCTGGAAGAAATGCCGATGTATATAAATTCTAAACACCACTTCTTGTCATGTATGTGATAGTTTACAGTACATGTATCAGTCACATAATAATTATTCCATAAAAATTAGCCCAAAGGCTAGGATAGGTTACCGGACAATTTTGGGTTGGATAATGGAATGTAACAAACCCTGAGAATTATCAATCAAGGTTATCAGTGTGAACATTATGACCATGAGATTTACCAATCAAGGTCATCCATGTGAACTTCAATGTCACCATTACATGTACGGGTGCGGTATTTGATTTTCTATATGTTCATAATACAAAGATACATCTGGGTGCAAGCGTATAGGCCGCTGAGGCCAATGTACACAGTCCGAGTCAGACATTTGGCACTCAAGGTCATCTGAGGTCAAGTTCAATGTCATCATTAGGTGTGCCATATATGTCTTCCTATATGTTCATAATGCAAACGAAGCTTTATCTGCAAGCATTTCATCTAAAGAGGCAAATCTGGGCATGGTTTGACCCAGAAATGGCTGCTTTGACCTTTCAAGGTCATCAAAGGTCAAATTCAAGGTCACCACACAAATCGCCATACATGACTTCCCATCTGAAAGTGCCAATTTCTAAGCTCTATCTTAAGGCGTTCTATCAGTACATTTCTGGCAGCTCCCATTGTGAAGGAAAAAATTGCCCAAATTTTCAAAGGGTGAAATCCCCCCCCCCCCCCCCCTGGAAATGGACCAAAATGGATAGTAATGCGATTTGGGGTAAAAAAATTGTTTTTCGCCGACTCGTCAAAAATTCAAAATGGCCGCCACACGCAGACCGGCGATTCAAGGGCAACCAAACTTATACACATCACAGAGGTCCATAAGGGGAATCTTTTGAAACAAAAATCTCAAAACTGTCCGAACAGTTTTTGAGAAAATGGCCATCAGAGTCCAAAATTGGGCATTTTTCAACGAAAATGGCCGTCAATTCAAGGGAAATGCGAAAATCAAAACACGAAAAAAACCTTTCCTGGGAATATTTTTAGCTATTTTTGTGCAAAATTTCAGAAAGATTCGACCGTAAACTTTAAAGATAAAAATGTGGACGGGAACTCTTGGCGAGTTCCTTTTACACAAAATGTTTGACTGAAGCAACGCAAAATGCAACTCGATCTCGGATTATCGAATGCCCTAGATTAACATTACGGCAGTAACCAGAATCTGACATTACGGAAGTATTCACTCGATTTTTTTCCTTCTATTTTCTGGCTAATTAAGAGTCGTGTTCCCAAAACACAATACACCATTAGATGCGAACGTTAATAAGCACCACAGCACACCACCACCTACAAGTACGAGTGACATGCGTTTTCGAAATGATCTCAAAAATAAACCAATGCGAAACATCGCGAGAAAGATGATGGAATAAAGAGCAGAATCTTTAATAATAAAAATTATATACGTGCAAATAGGGAACAAATTATGTAAAAATGTTATCGAGCAGACATTATATATTGTTTGTGAATAGCAGCTAATACATCGTTTTAATTTGGTCTGATCTCTCAACGTGATACAAAAAGTTTAATATCGGTTCAAACGTCGCTTAGTGGCATTTGTTCGTCACTATGAAGGCATACACATGTACATTCCTGCGCTAGTGGTAGTCACACGGACTAATAGATACTATACATCACACTCGAGTGGAAATGATGGAATATCTCGAAGTATCGCAGCGCCATTCACTATATCATTGCTGCAATGTGATGCTGCCTCATTGAGGACGTTGACTTTTCACTCCTGTCCTGCAAATCTGCTTACGGCCGAGTGCAAATCGCATTGTCCGTGTCGGATTTTCAGGACAAATTTGGTCAATCTATTTTGCGGTTGCTCGCGCTTTTCACCTTAATCCAGTCCACAATTTACTCTTGATTCCTTCCAAGGAATTGTCCCCTCGACACTGTTTGTAAACCGATCTCAGGGGAAATACTGGGTCAGAAGATGAGTCACTCCAGCGAAATTCGAGAAGAGATTCAAACATTAGTGATGAGCTTTGGAGAAATCCGATACTGTTACATTTTAAAATGTTTAATCAGTTTGTATTTTCAGCTCGGAACATCTGTCTTCCCGTGGAATGTGATTACATGTACATTTGTACTTCGTCCACTGTACCTGGTCGAACTAATCGGCGGGGATATACGATACGTTCTTGATGAAATTTAGTGCTAAATAATCTCATTTCATTCTCAGTCGGAAATGGATGTTTATTTGCTCAATCATTCGTTGACCTTCCCGTATTATATCACTGAAAGTATCAACCAATAGTTTGTCACTGTCAAGTCTTCTGTTTCCTTTTTGCAACCTCTCTGTGTTAGCTCTTTGACATCAATTGTTCAACAATTGATATTGGTTTTATCGTACTGAAGACAGATACCGTGAGAAAATTCTCTCCCCTGCAGACGTCATGAAAGGTTTGGTCGACCAACGTAAAAAAGCCTCGATGGGCAAAACTATGACGAGAGCGTTTGCTGGTTCCTTTCAAGATTTACACACCCGAGTTAATCAGAAGACGGTGGGAATGCGATCGAGTGTGTTCCCGCCCTGTCACAGAGAGCATTCAAACAGATGAATGGCTCCGATTTAATTTGCAAACGTCAATAAAAAGAGGATTAATTTCATTGTCGAACTTCGATTACATGCCTGCAATGCACTCGAGTTCAATGGCGACATATTTGACATGCCCCGAGGAGTTGTCCCTGTTTCCAGTCTTCAAAGCGACAAGGTATTGCGTGTATTGACCGACCACATTGAATGCCAACTGGAGTAGTTCACCTCCTAAAAGTAGATTCCAAAGTGTTCATTAAGCATGTTTTCTGATGGTTATTTCATTGATGTCTTTAGGTTCCATGTCTGAAGTCCCAAAGCTTGTTTTCCCTTTAGGGGTAACGAAAAACATCGATATCATGGGTTCGTTACAAAAACAGAACACTATCGGTGTGTGATTTGTCAGTGTAAGATAACAATTTTGGCAAGATAAGACATCAAGATTGAATTTACTTCACCGCTACTGTAGTTTCCCCATCCCATATGCCCAGATTTCTATCTCCACTAAATCATTAGGGGTAATGGAACTCACACCCAGGTATATAACCTCCGCCCCTATCTGTCGTAAATCTGATTTTCCTGACCCGAATTCTGATATAGTTCACACCACTGTGGAATTTCTCGAGGTTCATGCCATAAAATATATCCATTATGACTGGATTTGCTAGAGAGACGCGTCTGAGCCTTAGTAATGGCATCGTTATGGCTCGTGGTAAGATTGCGGACGGATAGATAGAGTTTTGTAACTCGATTTCTTTGCGAGGATTATGTATATTGAGTATGAATTGCCTAATGCGGTAGACATACATACACGACAAACTTTCTTATCATCTTAATGGTTGGCGTGGACGGGCGTGCATAAGGTATGTGCCCGTTCTGCATGAATCATAACGCCACCACGTGCTAGGGATCAAACATCATGTGTTGTGTGTAGCAATATCCATACCATAGGAAATATATTGTCCTTCATGATCATGGTTTTTCCAATTATGCGCCAAAACATTTTATTGACAAGCTTTGAGAGTATTTTCACACTGATATCGACACACAGTGTAAGAAATGCATTATGTGTGGTTCATGCAGCGTAGATTGAAATACCGGTGATAAACGTAAACGTGTGGCTTCATTCAATTTTCTCTCACCACATTCCGATCCCATTACAAAATGACCTTACACGCCGTTTTTGATCTGTAGTTGAAGTTGTGAGATTTCGGGAATCAAATTCAGCGCAGGCAATTATCCCCATTACCATTTGATTCATCGATATTAATTGTACCAAAGATGAAAAAAAACACAATTCAAATTCACGCTGAAATCAATGCATGGTTTGATTGACTGTTCGTGGCGATGTGCACGTGTACGTGGTCGGGCATGTGTACAATGTAAGTTGGCTATCGAAGAAACAACTCTTTCGCAAATTATGACGGTAACAAAACGTGTGTAGATCCACGTTGTACAGTGTGAGAAGCAGTGATGTCTGATACCCAAAATCGTGGAAAGAAAAACAAAAATGTGACTCCAAAAGCGATCTCCTTGACAGATACTGTGTGATGTAGTAAGTCTCAATCAGGGCCCCAAATCCACAGAGTCCAGTGACTTTATTACGTTGTGTAAATTCGTTTGTCCGCGACAAAGGTCAGAAGAACGGGTGAGCGACAGCTACATTCATCGACCTCGATATCGTATTAGATGTGGCCACATTCAATTTATACCTTTTGCACAATACATCGCAGCTCCTAGTTCGCGAATAATTGACGAACGGAAAATTGTTGTATTCATGAACCCTTCAAAGGACCGAGAGAGAAAAATTGTCTCGGGCATACCACGTCCTTCAGAGGTTTTTATTTTCGGTCGCATCGTTAGTCACATGATCTTCATGGGAATTTCGAGAGAATATAATTAATCGTAGTTTCCAGCCTTGTACTAAAATTGTATGAAATCCTCGTTTTTATACGATTTTAACTCTCTATATGCCACACGATTTATATCCATGTAAACTTGAACTTGATAGTCAAACTTAACCAGAAGTGCTGATGCTAACTTTCTGGCCTCAAGTGTACAATGTACTCAGACAAAACATATTTCATAACATGAGCTGTATCACCATGTCACTGGAGGCATTTGCGACCAGTGATTAAGAATTATTTATCTGGACGCCAACAATACGTAGACTTCAATGGTGCGAAAAGTGTTAAAATCTAGATAGAAAACGCAGATCATGACACAAACTTTCATCTCTCTATGAGCAACTATCACACCTTATAAATAGATTAACTATTGTACAATCCAATTAGAATAAATATGTTTAAACTCATATATCACAAGTTAGCAGTGTGTATGCATGTGCATACAACCACAACAATAACTGAACATGGTGAAAGTTAGATTTTGCACTGCATTTAATATATCGTTTGGCTACTGACCAGTATCACCCTACACTAGTCAGTAGCCACCCTACATGTACGTGTACCTCTGCGTAGACTAAGGTCCCAGTACGTCTCCCAGAAAATATTGCTCGATTACCAGAAACCTAATCGTTTATTCTACATTACCTCGAGTTGAAGCTTAACGTCTCGCCAGTTGGCAGTTGAGAGTGGTAATTGGCTTGACAGTTCTTCCGCTCTAACCTGACGTGTTCTACCAGTTACTGTAATAGGATTCTCCTGGTAAAATTTTCTTTTTCGACGTAATGCACAAATTGCCAGTTAAAATGTCGAACGTGACTAGAAAGAGAATCTTGTAGGTAAGTGGAAAATATACCAGACGTTTGCTCTCACGTTATATGTAAACAGCAAAACTTCACGATGACACGATAGTAGTATCATATATTTCTTAATTGATATCAATCCGATATCTGTCTCGTGCTCTTACATCTGTTGATGAGAAGTACAATGAAGCGTATAAGAAGTATTCTGGCATTACTTGGAGCTCTTCGTAAGAATATACAATTATTTCGTCATGTTGTAATGGCTATCATGACAGATGAAACCACAGAACCCTAATGGATAATCCGTGTTGAGGCAAGCATTCACTGGAATAAAACTATGATAGTCAGCCGTATTATCTCAAGGTAATAATCACTCGGAGCACATTGAAGGACACCGAGACGTGTCATTGAAAATACACGGAAAGTCGTTTCATCCAGCTCGGAAAACGACATGGAATACGGAAGTTTTATGGAATGGAACAAGTAGCCACGCTAATGATATATTTCAAACGATGTACATGTGGGTACACTTCTCGGCTGTATGCAAGTTTCTCGGATATGTGTATGCAAGCAGTTATTTGTTCGACAGGATTGCAGTAACAGAGTGAAATAAAGTTCGATTGGATTGAAATGAAATACATCCATTTGTAAAGAAATATTTAATCGGTTAAGCTACAGTACATATGTATACTGGTAACTATATCGAATGTGCTATTCTGGGTATCATTCACTCTGCGTTTTGATAAAATTGTTGGCGCTGATACAACACAATTACACGTAGAAATATCCTGTTTCCTTCATTAAATGTGTTTGCCGAGGTAGGTGACAGATACGTTCCAAATATATCCGTGTTCGTGCCGCGGGAGTAACAAGCCTTGACATCGGCAATTGTTCCATAATTTTATCCACCGAAAAGCCATGTACAATTTGTATCAGGAGCTGTAATTCCAGACAGCATGTCAATTCCATGTACCCACGAAGTCAGCACTGACATGAGACATGCTGTTACACGACGACGTGTGCCGTCGGATGAGAGTCACAGCTACCTGTCTACCGTGTCAAAGGTCACACGGCGACACGCAGGGAAGCTGTCAGCAGTCAGTGACAGGAGAAATGCTCCATGGATGTGACTCAACGTATCGGCTGTCGATGTAGATGCTCCGTAAACATGTTCGCCTGACATCAACCCATTTATGATTGAGTTGCATTATTGTAATTTCCAAACGAATTACGTTGTCTTCGAAACACTCCTTATATATCTCATGACACTGTGCTACATGAGAACGTTCAAAGTTTCTTACTCAAATGTGAGTTCGTTCTATTCAGTACCTTTCTTTTATGCGCTGACTTTTTTAAGTGGGGGAATTAATAGATATGTGTCATTATAGAACTCAATCGTACCAAAAAGTATTACTGAGCTATATGTCAGCTAATACATCTTTCATATGCTCAATGAAATTGATGACATCCTCAAACAGTTATGTTCTCGTGACATTGTTAATAAACATTTGAAAAACTTGCAATATGGGGATGATGCTATATATTTATGCGATGTTATCTCGTATTGATTTTTCTACAGGATGATAGTGTTTAATCCATATAAAGTGAAATCCAGATTGTTCAGATATGACGATATTAAACACAACATACGCGAAACATACACATATCACACGATATTCCTTGACAACTTTCTATATTCACCGAATGTCGTTCAATGACAAGTCATAAACTTGACCTTTTTATCTGAATTTATTGTATTTTTTTACCAATGTCACTTGGGAGACCAACACCCCATGATCCGGCTACCCCCGACCGAACAGTAGTAAATTGTTTAGCTGGATCCCATAGGACTACAGTTCTGTTAGCCATGGAAACTGTCAAGATTACGTGAGATATGTTTTGGTGTATTGCCACATTCAATCCCTACCATGCAATGTTTGAGAAAGATAAACATTCCTGTGTTATAGGTTGACCCATAAAAAGAAATATTAGTGTTTTCATGGATGCGTTAAAAACGTATGTTCAAATAATGTGGAACTCATTACGTAAAACATCTGGCGAGCGTAGTTGTTTCAATACATGCATTACGTAATGTTAAAATACCCACCTTTCTCAGCTGTGTGTAAACATTTGGCAAAACGTTGACCGTTTCATTTTACCTATTGCACTATCTATGGCGTGATTTATACACCATGCACTGTGCTAACAAAGTAACATACAATGTTTATCAGATATCATTGGCCTATGAAAGGAACCAGGACCGCCTGTAAATACACGTATCGCATGCCACACTGATGAATATCGGGGTACTAATGGACGAGTATTGTGATGCTGTAAATGTGGCACTAAAGACGGAATATGATCTGTATTAGTCATATGACATGTTTCGTTGCCATGATACGAATTTTTGTCAGTGATCATTACATTCTTAATATCAAAATCCAATCCGGTTTCAATAATTGGTGTGGTTTTGTTTTTATTATCAAAACGTAGTAGAGGGTTTGTTATTGTCATCATCAAAATCTGGTTTTATTGGTCGAGATATGTAGAACACACATCTAGAGAGCGATGAATTGTAAACATGACACGGGCATTATGACATAGATAGATTGCACGTTGTATGGTTTGATACACTAAATAATTTTTGCAAGATTCATCTTCCACTATTGTGATATGTTTATCGTCCTAAATTAAAACAAAGACAGTGTTGCAAGTAACCAATATCATCCTGCCGTAAGTTGATTAGCTTGGATTTTTCCTGGTAAAGCACGACATAAATATCACGTTACCTTGTGTTGTCGAGAACGTAGTAATGAGCAAAAACAACATCACATTATATATGTGTCTACCAATTGGACTCGGGAACATGACACCTATCATGGTTTTCCATAATGACTGCCGGATTCACAGAAATGAAGTAATAGAAGGACAGGCTACATGTGGATGTATTGAAACAATCCAGTTACACTGCCTAATACCGTGGATAAATGAGATGGTTTGACGATCCATAATGTGTTGTAAATTTATAGGGTGTGATACCTGCATATCATTTGCCAATTAAAAGTATATTCGAAACTTACAAAAACCTACAATTTTACTGTATGGTTGCAGTTACTGCTATGTCTTTCTTTTACACACACGTACTCCAAAGACATGTATGTTTTTAATTATTAGCACTGGTTGTGTGACTATACACAACTTTTAAATTAAACGTGGACAAAGTAATGAAAAAACATCGCTCCCCATTCAGACTAGCAGCAATATCTCAGTTGTCTAACACACCGTGCAATACAAATTGCGCAATCTATTCTCCGTTGTGCTGTAGGTGAAAGTTCATCTGATGTAACGCCCTATTGTGATAAACAAGGACAGTAAATACACAGCTGTAGTGTTTTAGTTCGCAATATAAACAAGCTTTGTTTGGCCCAAGAACATGACATAGTTCAACGAAACCGAATGATTCTCATTACATCAGACGACTCCAATAACAAAATAGATAGTGTTGGGAAGTGAGTGTTATTTTACACCCTGCCAAATGGCATAGAGCGTTGTCCTGCCTAGTTCTTTTGTTTAGGGTTCAGGTCATGTTGTTGTCAACGCTGTAATGCTAACGTTTTGGCAGCTGATGCCGACACATGGGTAAGTAAAATAAATTTTCCGTAAAATACTGACCATATTACCTTAGATCAGCGATTCAATGCAGTGTAAGAGATACCAATGGATAAGTCTGTACTGTCCAGTTATCCACAGGAGACTGATTTGTTCAGAAATAGACCCTCGCTCACAGATGTGGTTCACAGTTGGGTTGTGTCCAAACATTGATCACAATGTGTTCCAAACTTATGGCTCATGTACAGCAACACTGTATGAACTGGAGGTTTCAAATACTCTAAACTTCAACTGTGAGCAATATAAAGGCACGATGTCATCTACATAGGGCTCTAGTAATTTATGATTGTATTGCTTGTGGCGTGTCAACGCTCTGAGGACATGGTCTACTATCTAACGCTGCCTGGTCAAAGTTACATAGACCTTCTCCAGGAAGTATAAACAGTCAGTGAGAATATCTTGCAGTTGAACAAATAACCATTTTCTGAAGCGTTTTATGTGAAGTTTCCACCCAGAAGACTACCCATAACTGCAATCAAATCCAGACTGTTAACTTTGAAGAGGCAGCTTCAGAGCGTATACCATGTTCTTAGAGCGTTGGCACGCCACAAGCGATTCAATAATAAATTATTCGAGCCTTATTCGGAAGACGTTGGATCTTTATATTACTCACATTTGTAGTTTAGGGTATTTGGAACCTCCAGCTCATACGGTGTTGCTGTAAGTGGACCGTAAGTATCAAATACATTGCGATCAAACTTTGGACACTGCATATTTGTGGGCCACATTCGTGGGTGAGGGTCTATTTCTTAACAAATCAGACACCAATGGATAACTGGACAGCACAGTATTGTATATCAGTATCTCGCACACTGCATCGAAAACTCGTTCTAAAGTAATATGGTCAGTATTTTACAGAAAAAAATATTTTACTCACCGTGTGTCGTAATCAATTCAGAAAAAGTTAGCCCTACAGCGTTGACAATAACATGACCTGACCCCGAAACAAAAGAACTAGGCCGGACAACGCTCTATGCCATTTGGCAGGGTGCTTATATAAATATCACCTTCATTTCTCTATGGACTATTGCACCTTGTAAATAGATACACGTGGCACATTTAGCAGTGCGTGTAAATGCAATCGCTACTCTGCATGAACACTCAAGTGAATGCACTGAACGAGGAAACACAACGGTACTGGCAACTAGTCAAGTAACACACACACTTCTCATTTTGTATTATTTGGTTGATCGACAGCACTCGGTGTCCAATGTAACTGATACACATTTCAATGAAGGACCTAACTTCAAGCCAATGAAAAGTCAATAACCACAAGAAAGAAAGTGGTTTCATATTTCGGTCGCTCAGCAATTCAGGTGTCCACTGTCAGGGAATATTTTGAATGTGGGTTGACTTTTTTGGGTTAGAATCACCACTGGTGTTTCTTGGCTTTTACTGTTTATGGGTATGAAAAACGAAACATAAATCAAAGGTTCATTATTAGAAACGGTTGTATGTTATGTCATATTCATGTTAGGTTTTTTTGTGGTTACCAGTATAGTAGGTATCAAGATGGATGTAATGTAGTCAAGATATTTCACTCACGCAATGATGTAGATGAGGGATTGGCAGTAGCAATATATTGTTTGGTGAAAGTTGGAGAAAAACAGATCCACGTCGTTATTTGAAATAAAATGCTTCAATGTGAGAGCAGTATTCAAAATAAATGTGCGCACTGAATTCTACACAACAGCTGGGAGGGGATGAAAAATGTCGTGACAGTTTTTGTCCTTGCTAAAAAAAAAGCGATGACACTGTTCCTTCGTCGAAAATTCTACAGAAAAAATATTTTTTAATATTATGAAATGATAAAAGCTAAACGCGACATTTTTTTATCACTTTGGAATATTTCATGAATGTGACATATTCCATACGGTGTCACTGGCGAAAGTGATATTCGACATCTAGATGCACGTACAGAATAACACTTGCGTATGTCAGATCGTGACATGATATCCGCAACTTGAAAGCAACTGGTTTCTCTCCATCCCATTACTGATGGTTTAGAGGGACAATTGTGACTCACTTAGGGGAAAACTACTGCCACACTGACGTTGCGAACACTGTCAACCAAATCCGGTAAACTTTAATTTATCTGGTTTATAATCCTTAATTTTATGGCCCAATACATGTTTGCCCTCTTACGAAGCACATTTTGTCGATGCATGTGTTAGCTATGCGACGCACAGACAGAAATACATTGAGCATTAACTTTTAAAATGGCTATGTTTACATACAATCGAAGATACTGAAACCATCACTCATAATGAAGTCGACATAGGGTTAGGCAGATCAGCACAATTTGTCAACATTACAGTATATCTGACATTCCATTAAAAAATGTCTCCCTCGTCTTACAGAAGATGTTCTTAAATAAACAAATGCTTTATCCTCAGTCCACCTTCTTCTTAATTAAATGAAGGAGATCATAAACTGTCTTCCGAAAAAGCATCCTTTCAGTTGCAACATCTTGTGCAAAAATTATCGTCAGCACCAACAGTGATTTAACCGAAAACAGTGTGGGTTTTGCCCAGGTAGGAAACGAACTATAGCGCACTGCCCAGAATGGACAATTCATCAAGAAACGCCCCCTCAGAAAACGATATTCAGCCGGTGTCGCGATTTATGGATCGTGCACCACGGGTGAGTTGTGCAGAGTACATTTGGCGCAGCTGTGCACCGTATCAACCACATTTCTGTCCCGTCCTTCCCATATCAATTGCTGCCTACACATATTGCAGGTCTCCATCATAGCGCAAGGTGTTCTCCAGAGTTACAGTAATTATTTGTTGATATATAACCCCCTAACTATGCACTGCTTCATAGCAGTTTATTCGTTATACGTTTTCAATGTTTATTTGTGGAAAAAAACGCAAAGTGCCTTACAGTAGGTTACAGTAGGTTCAGTAGGTTAATCGCACCTGCTCAATGGGAATGGCAAGTTTTACTCCAATGCTTTCAAAATGTCATTCATACCTGGACCTGGCGAAATGCAACGATATCGAGGTGAAGACTGTTTAAGTCTTGATTAATGTCACATGGAAGATGGATTGTTAAATGCATGCTTGAAAGTTAAAATACAGTTGCTTGAAATGATGCTTGAAAATGATGATATGTGTTACCTCATACATGCATGTCTGCTAGTGTGCGGTAGTTACAAGTACAAGAACGAAAACAAAGCGAGTCAACCCATGTCATTTACTACGCTATGGGTGTATAAACCCCACATAACGAATTTATACTATTATCTACCTTGAAATATTATTCGCTCGAATTACATTTTCCCTTCATTAATCATCATGAAATTACCAGTTACGCAATTTCGCTAAAATTGGTTCAAGAGGGTAATCCGATCGACCTGGGCACATTGTGCAGTCTCCCGTCGTCTATATTTGAACCGGGACCATTCGTCTCGCCAGGACGGAGGTTATAGATCACGATCCAGCATAGTCCGTCGGTCGCCAGCGCCAATATCTGCTGATTTTGGGTGGGATTGGAGCCTGGAAACTCAATCTCAGACTTTGTTTGTATTGTGTAGTGTTGTCATAATGGGAGATCTCGGTAAAGTGAACGGCTTCTTCCATTATGATTTACGGTACATATTGATTGTGTTGAGGGTTTGTGAAGGATAGTCCGGGGAGCGATGCTGGTTGCCTCCCAACACTCAGGTATTAGTGAAGGATAGTCCGGGGAGTGATATAACATGTAGTTGCCTCCCGACCGGGGGCTATCCCGTTGTTACTTGTACCAGATAACCTTTCGTTAATTGATGCAACGTGTTTGTCCGGTCAGTAACTTCAAGAAACCTAATAATACATCCTTCTAGCATTATGCATATATCATCATCCGTCTGTTCACATGTAGGTCTACATATATGATAGGATTTAGTATCATCTTATCACACATACGCGATGTGTTGAGAGAGATCCACTATAATGATGTAATTGGCGAGGCACGTCGTACTACTGATACATTAGCCATATAGGCACGAAAATTGGATGATATGGTGCGGCTGATATTTGTTGTTATCTTCATTACATAGAAACCTCTCGGCCTGCAATTTGATATCCGAAAACATTGAGGTACATATATATACCCAATCGTCAAAGTAAAATATCACAATATCCAACAGTTTCCCCAAACTTGAAATGAATGAATTTGACTTTTGAAACTGATGTCAGTCACCAATATCAACATGCAGTGTGTTGATTAGCTTGGATATTTAAAAGTAAAAATATCACATTACCTTGTGTTGGGAAAACGTAGTAATGAGCAAAAACAACATCACATGATGTTGATGTCTACCAAGTTGGAGTCGACAATATTACATCAGACATGGTCTTGCATAATGAATACCAGCTTCACTGACATAAAATAATGGATGAGCAATACAATAAACCTACCGAATAACACTGTTTGGATACAAATGACATATTTCATATGCAGATGCATTGCAAGTCAAATTTCAATGTTATGTAGCGAATGAAATGAGCTTGTGTTAGTACTGAACTGGGTAGAGTTTTTCAGCTTGCAACCGAAATATGTACCCTTTGCCGGCTGGAATTGCATCATCTTTTGACCTCTGGCTAGCTGGAGTTGCATTTTCTTTCCTTTTTTGAGGCCCATGTATGAGTCATTGAAATGTTCATATCTTTGTCAATATTTGTTACACTCGCAATTGTGATATATCACCAGCAGGAGGAGGACATTCTGATTCCCATAAAACAATAATTTGCATTCAATATTAAATAATTAGTTTTGTATAAAATGCCAAACCCACTGTCACCTAAAAATTCTCAAATTAATTCCGATTCGCACGGGTGACTTCGAAATTAACTCAGCTAGCATAGGGTTAAGTTGTGCTTTGAGAACATATAGTCGATTTTACCTGTTCCAACATCTAGAACTATTTCGATTTCATTGGAAACTACATACATCAGCGAAATCGAATAGACCCTTATCACACTAGGCTTATCCAAAAAAAAATGGAACTAGTGGTGTAATAGAAACAGAGAAAAATTCGAAAAACACATGACATCAAGGCTCGTCTCTATATCGATAACTATAAAATTACACTTGTAAATAGATACCAATATATTGATATCACCACTTTGCACGAACACTTGAGGGAGTACACTTGAACTAAGGAACCCAATGCGACTGACAACTTTTCAAGTGAGCACACACTCGTTCCTTATAGTACTTGGGGCCGACTTCGATTATTTACCAGAATCAACATGAGTTTACGGGAGTCACGAACAAACTGTGTGGAGGTGACGTCACTCGCGTTTCTCAGACGTAACCCTGCCCCTTGTGAGGGTTGAGCTCGAGTTCATGCAAAATGAAGTGGCGAATGGAAGCGGAAGGTATCAGTTTGTTTTTTGTTTTGTTTCCAGTGAAGATAATTTCAATCTGGTGCATTATGTGAGTATTGTAGAAAGTGCTTCACTGATATACATCAAACTACGATAAATACACGTGATGCTAGAGAATTTGATTTTTTCGAGTAAATGTCCTAGTCTAGTGAATGGCCTACCCGAGTTGAACATTACTTGTTCGATTAAAAATATGCGCACGTATTCATTTGCATAAATGTGCTATTATCGCCCACTGGCACTTACCAGCGTTTTGCCCGAGTTTGTAGTTAAAGCCTGCCCGGGTAATCGACATTGTAGTTGATATACACACTCCAGTCAAGGACCTACATGTACCTTCGAGCCAATGAAAAATCAATTAGCACTAGAATGAAAGTGGTTTTATATTTCTGTTGTTGATGAATTTGAGTATACACCCTGATGAAATATCTTCAGTGTCGGTGTACTCTTTGGGTTCAGAATCGCAAATAATGTTCTCTTGGTTTGGGCTGTTCTGATCTTGAAGATACAGGATAATGACTGGATTCAAATTCATGACTTCGCTTAATAATGTATAGGTATGGGTTTATTGGGAGAAAACTAGTAGCAGACCATCCTTCGATACATCAGTTGGAATCATCCATACATTAATTATAGCTGGTCCCAGAATAGTATAACTTCTTTAGGCTAGGGTTCTAGTGAAGTGTATCGTGTGGGGTTAGCGAGAACGAAATATTGCGTGTACAACTGTACTTCTTGAATATGTACTACATAATAAAATTTTTACACACTGCTGATATCATACAGTGATCATGCTAGTTGTAAGAGTGATTACCATTATTATATTTTGGATACAATGTAGACAAGATATTTTATACATACTTTGATGTAGATGAGAGATGAAGAAGAGTGTCTGTTAGGAAAGCAGATGCGCGTTGTTTTTGAAATTAGATGCTTTAATGGAAGAACATTGTTCAAAATAAATCTGCTCATTAATTCAATACATCAATTAAGAATGGATTTGGAATGCTCTCTCACCACAGTTGTGTTTTTAAAAAAGGAAAAAAAAATATTCTACAGAAAACTTTTCTAAAAAGGAACCATATTTGAACATCGTAATAGAAAAGGTGATATGTGTGTTATATTTGTTATATTTGTTAGATTGTTACGAATACCAGCTGTGACGTCAGATTTGTAAACTGAGAGCATTTGGTTTCTTTCAGTTCCATTGCTTATGATAGGAGTGATGGTAACTATTTTTTTTCTGCGCTGAAAAACTACGATTTTATACACTGACGTTACGTTTATTTAGGCCTATTAGCTGAATGATATTAGGTTATGCTTCGCACGGATGGAATATTCAGAATGCGTTTAAACATAATCGCAGGTACGAATCATCACTTATGAAAAACTCAACACAGAGTGTGATCCAGCAAATAATACGTCAACATTACCTAGCTGCGTTTGAGAAAATCTATGGACGTCATCATGATCTGGTTTGATAAGCACATCCAATCTGCAACTAGCACACAGCAAGAATTGTTTGCATTTTTTTTGGGGGGGGGGGGGGGTTGGAGGAGAGGGAGAGCAGGAAATGCTCACTCTTATGGAAGATCTGACTCCACTTCCTCATGGCCATATATTGGAGATACAGGAAGTTCAGTTCAGGAACATTTTCTCGATTTTGCCTGACACTGGACTCTGATATATTTCAATCAGAAATAACGCTTGCTTGTCTTGGAACGGAACATATGTTTTTAAAATATACAATCGCTCTAATCCAGTGGCAATTTCATAAAATAAAACTATAATTTTTTAATAATGCATCTTTTCATTTGCACCATCTCGTGCAATAATCCCATCAGCAACAATAACCACTTGGACAAAAAGAAAACATGTTTGAGACACGCATAAAACAGGCGATACAATACTGCCCGGAATGAACAGCTCATTGAAGAACCTCCTGTGGAAGAGAATATTCGCTCCTCGTTCTAATTTACACCATGAGTCGCGCATAGTACATTTGCCACAGCTGTGCTATGTGTAATACGTCATATTGTCGTATCAGCGTCCTCCATATCAGTTGCCCCCTACATATTTCACGGGTCTCACTCTCATGTCAGTCTGTCACAAAAATTATTAGTTGATAATTCACTCTCAACTGACCATTCTCATATTACAGGACAATGGTAACAATAGTCTTTGCAATAGATTTGTACCTATAAAGGGGACCATTAAGCAAGGTGCACAGCATTTAATTCAATATATCGCTCGTACCGACAATTACAGAAACAACAAGTGTTATTTGAATGCTTGCAATATGCATGTATGATTCATGCTTGACGATCGTCTTGGGTGGCAAAGAGTCATGAACATGGTAGGTCCCCAGAGCCAAATCTGAACTGCATCAACCGGGCCTGTGACAACACTGATGTACGCACTGCTCAAGTTTCCACGGATGCCCATAGGAAATGTGCATTGTATTTTAGCTGCAATGTTATTAGGGTTTCACTGGAAATGCCCCTGGTAAGATAATCACTTGCATGTATATTAAACTTGCATACGTTTAGTACAGAGGCGTGACTAAACACAATTCATATCACACTACTCCTTGTGAGTTGGATTGTTCCATTCAAAAGCTTTCCTTCATTAATCATTATGAAATTACCAATGTAGATGCGAGGAGTTAGCAAATTCGCTTTAAGAGGGTAATACGATCGACCTGAACACAATGTGGCTCTCCTGCACCTATATTTTGCCCGAGCCTTTCGTCTCGCCAAGACGGAGGTCATAGATCACGATCCAGCATAGTCCAGAAGTTGCCATAACCAATATCTCGTAATTTAGTTGGGAGCAGAGTCTGGAAGCTCAATCTCAGGCGTTGATTGTATTGTGTGGTGTTGTTCTAATCGGAGGGATCGGTAAAGTGAGAGTGGTTTCCTCTAGTACATGTATGATTTACGGCACATGGTAATTAAGCGTGTTGAGTGTTTGTGAGGAATAGTTCGGGGGAGTGATATTGGTTGCCTCCCAACTGGGTGTTATTCCATGGTGGAGTGTTCTGGGAGACCTCACGATCTGCAAAATCTGACTTTTATATCTGCAATATGTGTGCTCAATCAGTAAATTCAAGAAACCGAACAATATATTCTTTCAGTATTCTGTTTACTAGTACACGATGCATCGTAGTCTGTGTCGATGTAAATACAAGGTCGAGGACTGTGTTGTTACGCACAAAAGCAATGTGTTAAGAAGGACCAGATAATATGATGTAATTGGCAAAGGTGTGGACATTATTAGGCAAATAGGGACGAAAAACATCTTTTGCCTTCGATAGGGTGCAAATATTTGGAGATGTGTTGTTATCTCCGAGCAGAAACATCCAAGCCTGCAAATGTATTATCTGAGTCTTGTCAAGGTACACTACCGCATTTTCCAGGTACATGTATTATATCAATTGGTAATGTGTAACCAATTCCAGATACTCATACTTTCTTTAGAATACATGAAAACCATTCTACGAAACCAGACTGACTTTCGAAATTAATGTTGTCAAATTTCAATTTCATAATAACAGTAAGTTGAATAGCTCAAACATTTCTAGGTAAAGGTATCACATCACTTTGTATTATTGTAGTAATTTTCAAAACATAATTACATTAGGTATATGTCTATAGAAGTGGATTTAACATGACCTGAAGTAATGGATGAACACGCCATGTACATCCACGTTACACTGTCTGAAACCATGTATAAGTATAGCTACAATTTATCCACAATGATGTAAGTGTTTATGATATGACACCAGCGAGCCATCTGCCAAACTGTTTGCAGACATTAAAACTTATCCTTGTTACAGGTAAATATGATGTATTTTTATAGTTGTTGCACTGCAGTGTCCCTCTTGGACAAACAAACACAATACAGTGAAATGGATAGAGCGATAACCGAACAAGGTTTGTATTTCAGGCTGGCAGCAATACATTGGTTGTCTGGCACACCGTCCAATACATGATGCGCAATTCATTCTCTGACCTAATTGCAGGTCGAAATTCATGTGATGTAATTTTTGCACGATGTCGCCGGAATTAAGGACTTTGTCTGGGTTCTGTGCTGTATGATGTGTTTTAGTCCGCAATTGTTCTCAATTTTACCTGTTTCAAGTTCTGGAAGTTTTTACGATTATATGTTATTATTCGCTCTCAGTTGAATTAAAATTATATGAAAAAAAATCGATTTATTCACACCTATAATCTTATCGATAACTATCACGCCTGGGGATTGATATTGATGAAATGTCAGCATGATAGTAAACTTTACACGATCAGCAGCGCGTGTAAATGCAATCACAGCTTCGCATAAACACTTGAGTGAGCGCACTTCAACGATGAAACACCAAGTTACTGAAAACCTGCCAGAGGCACACCCTTGTTGTATGAAGCACATGTACATCAAATGCTTTCAATGTACGATGCAACTGATACATATTCCAGCCAAGACCCAAGGAAAATTTCATTAGCACAGAAATATTAAATTGTGGTTATTGTAATGGACCTACGGTTCGGTGACAGTTAATACAGATGTAATGTTACACATGTCCATATAGTATATGTATATTACCATTTACACGCGATCGGTACCAGTGTTACCAGTGAGCCAATTACCAGTGTTATAAATATCACACTGGATGAGATGTAGACGAGGTATTTCATAACTGCAGTGGTGCGCATGGGGGTTGAGGGAAGAACAGTGGCGTTTGATGAAAGACGAAAGAAAAACAGATGCAAGTCGTGGTTGAAATCAGATGCTTTAATGGAAGAACAGTGTTACAAATAAATGTACAGCAGCTGGGAATGGATTATAAACGTCGCTCCACCACAGGTTTTCCAAGTATAGATAAAAAATGACACAGTTTGCATAAATCCCATTGATTTTAAGAAACAAACATTTTTTTTCTTTCATATATTGGAATGTTAACATTGAAGCCAGGCATATATAATGCGAGTCTTTTTGGTAGTCTAATCTGGAACTACTGTGACTAATAAGGCTGCGTCATATAGATGGGAGAAATGAATGATGTGAAATATCCCACACGAAGTTCAGTCAAAAGACGTGATATCCGACATTTACGTACACGTGAAGAATAATAATCTTTTAACAGCGCCAAATGAAGTCAGGACGTAGTGATCAGCAAAACCGTTCTGAATAATGTATGTTGTCTTCCACAATGGACTGTGAAATATGACTACTAGTATGGACTCCCGTAATGAATACCGAGTATAGGTATCACTAACATAAAGCAATGGAGGAACAAGTCAATGGGTCAGCCGAAATACTATGTCTAATACCATGTGTCTATACGTGTATATCAAGAATGTTATGTTAAATACATGTAGATATGTTTTGATACCTGGAAGTCGCGTGCATATCTATCACATCTGACATTGCAACTCATGCTATTTTTTCACAAATGTGCATAATGTCTTGAAAGTTGCATGAATGATTAAAATGATGTTATGTCTATTTATTTTGTTCAATAATTATCGTTGAGATTGTGAATTTAATATCTAAAATTATATATTCTCTGCTACTCTAGTTTCATGACTATACATAACTGTAATCCTGGAGGAAGTAATAAAAGCACATTGCTTGCATTTCAGACCGACACCAATACATCGGTTGTCTAGCACACCGTCCAATACAAATTGCTCAATCTATTCTCTGCCTGGTAACAGGTCAAAGTTCACGTGATGTAACGTCATGTCGCGAGAATTGAGGATTTTCGCTCAGTATTACTGGCTTGGTTGTATAGTGTTGTTTTCTGGTCCGCAGTATTGAGCTCGTTGATATGCATATACATTATTACACTAGGCTATTTGCATAGGAAACCCCACAACAACTAGGGTAATTGAGCAACATGAAACATTTGAGAATTGCATGGTCATATATCAACTCTTATCTCTGTTATTGATAAATATTTCGTCTGTAAACAGCTATTGGTCGAATGGCAGCATGATCGTAAACGTTACACGATCAGTGGCGCGTGCACATGCAATCATATATTCGCATAAACACTCGAGTGAATGCACTTGATCGAGGAAGCACAATGGTACTGACAACTTGTGAAGTGTGGCACACTCTTGTTCACGTATTACTTGGGTGAACGACTGCACTCGATGAACAGTGTAACTGATACACACTCCCGTCAAGAACCTGCTTTGAAGCCAATGAAAAATCAATTAGCAATAGAATGGAGGTGGTTTCAGATATCTATTGCCGAGGCACTCATCATCGACATGATGAAATGTTTTTATCGTGGTTAAAATTTTTATTGGTGTAGGATTGTCACTGATGGTGTTCTAAGGGTTTGCGTTGTTGATTGGCATGGATGAAGTTTGGTAATAGATATGCCGATGTATTTATTGGTGTATCTATTAATGTCTATTTGTATAGGTGCATGTATTTTGTATTTTGTTTAGTAGTTTTTGTTCATCATTCGAAACATTTATTCATGGGATACATATTGAATTCATGAAAAGTATTTCGTCCCAAAAAGATTGCTTTTTATTTGGACGATCGTATTCCTGAATTGTGCTCACAACGTGGGCGCTGTTTTGTATGGAAGCATGATCGTGGCCATCATAGGTAATTTACTCACAGCCAGGACCAGCTACCCCAGTATGTATGCACATGTATTGTATTGGATGCGGTGTGGAACGAAAAAGGCTGAACTTGATGTCATGGCAGTAACTTCTGTATCGAATCTGATGCTTGCTTCAAGCTTTATTCAGCATTCCTTGAAAAAAATTCCTTTGCTGACGTCGAAGATGAAGACGTTGAACTGCAACGACGTACACTGATTAACACATTATACAAAGTTCCGTGGATTTGAGTGAACTGTTAACCAGCTCTCACAGTTAGCTCGCGATAACAATCATGTGATATTATCTGGTGGAGAATCCATACTTTATGGCAACACTGAAGTATGCCCACCTGCCAAACAGGTTGAGCATGGCCATAAAATAATGTACACGTGGTCTAGTGCTACTAGAATTGAATTAGCATAATATGTAGAAAGTGCAGCAAGCGTGTTTTTCTTTAAAGTTTGAAATAAATATTTTCATTGACAACTATTGCCTGTTCGTCTCACCGTAGAACAGATGTTTCCAAATGGACATTTATCCTATGAACGAATATCTCAACGAATGAATGATTTCATCTGCTTTTTATATTGGTACATGTGGGAATCAGAAACCCAACCTTAATCTTGTTGGTTTCTTTGAGTGCCATCATTTGCAAGCTGTCGCGCAAGAATCATGTCAGCACCAATAGTCACTTGCCTGGAAGAAATGTGTGTGTTTTACTCACATAGAATATGGACAATAAAACACTGTCCAGAATTAACAGTTCATCGAGGAACACTCCTCGGAAGGCGATATTTGCTCGCTGTCACGATTTATGGCTCGTGCACCATCCGAATGTTGTGCAGAGTACATTCGCCCCAGCTGTGCACTGTATCATGTATTAAGAGATATCACATCTGTGCCTCCGCCCGTTCCTGTATCAGTTGCTGCCTACATATATCACCAGTCTCAATCGTACTGTAAGGTGTTCTCCGGTATCCCAAAAATTATTTGTAAATATTTCATCCTCAACTCTCCAATGTTTCATTACCGGATATGGGTGAAACAATACTTCTTTGACTTGTAGTTGTCAAATCATGGACTAAGCAAAGTGCATTTAATTTATTTCAGTGCGTCGCTCGCACACGATTGGTTAAAATGACAATTGCCATCTCAATGCTTTTAATGTGTCAGTCATACTGTGCCCTTGTCTTGAGTGGCGAAGATTTATGAACTTGATGTGCCCCAAAAGACACTCATAACTTTATCAACTGGGCGAAATGCAACAATTACTGAGGGAGAATAATCACTCAAGTTTTGAATGATGTTCATAGGAAAGATGGGTTGCATTTTAACTCAATTGTTGTTTATGTTCGTCTGGAATTGCCTCCGAAGTAAAAATGTTTATTAAAGAAGATACACACAAAATTAATGTCAAATTAAATAAATAGATAGCTATATGCATAGGGAAGCAATTGAAGCATGTTAGCTGTACTCTGTAATGGTGAAATGGGTCTACCTGACTAGCAAAGTTGAGACATGATTGTAATCACACATTTGAATATTCCTAAATGGATCTTCACATATGGGATTGTTCGAATGTCTATATTTTCTTCATTAATCACTATGTAATTACCAATGAGTCTGCCTACAAGATTTCGGTCAAATTACTTTAATAAAAGATAATCCGATCGACCTGGGCGCATTGTGCGATCCACTGCCTCTACAATGTATATTTGGCCCCAAGCCATTCGTCGCCAAGTCCCAGGTTATAGTTACAGACACCCCGAGGAAAAGGGGATTATTTAACATAGACGAGGGCGACAATGCAGGCCTCATTAGTCAAAGATCGTGATCCAGTATGGTCGGTGGATCAATATCTGATAATTTTGGGCCTTATATACGTCGATATTGCCAGCTAGAAACCCAATCCCATGCGTTGTTTGTATATGTAGTTTTGCCATAATGGCATTTACACGCGATCGGTACCAGTGTTACCAGTGAGCCAATTACCAGTGTTATAAATATCACACTGGATGAGATGTAGACGAGGTATTTCATAACTGCAGTGGTGCGCATGGGGGTTGAGGGAAGAACAGTGGCGTTTGATGAAAGACGAAAGAAAAACAGATGCAAGTCGTGGTTGAAATCAGATGCTTTAATGGAAGAACAGTGTTACAAATAAATGTACAGCAGCTGGGAATGGATTATAAACGTCGCTCCACCACAGGTTTTCCAAGTATAGATAAAAAATGACACAGTTTGCATAAATCCCATTGATTTTAAGAAACAAACATTTTTTTTCTTTCATATATTGGAATGTTAACATTGAAGCCAGGCATATATAATGCGAGTCTTTTTGGTAGTCTAATCTGGAACTACTGTGACTAATAAGGCTGCGTCATATAGATGGGAGAAATGAATGATGTGAAATATCCCACACGAAGTTCAGTCAAAAGACGTGATATCCGACATTTACGTACACGTGAAGAATAATAATCTTTTAACAGCGCCAAATGAAGTCAGGACGTAGTGATCAGCAAAACCGTTCTGAATAATGTATGTTGTCTTCCACAATGGACTGTGAAATATGACTACTAGTATGGACTCCCGTAATGAATACCGAGTATAGGTATCACTAACATAAAGCAATGGAGGAACAAGTCAATGGGTCAGCCGAAATACTATGTCTAATACCATGTGTCTATACGTGTATATCAAGAATGTTATGTTAAATACATGTAGATATGTTTTGATACCTGGAAGTCGCGTGCATATCTATCACATCTGACATTGCAACTCATGCTATTTTTTCACAAATGTGCATAATGTCTTGAAAGTTGCATGAATGATTAAAATGATGTTATGTCTATTTATTTTGTTCAATAATTATCGTTGAGATTGTGAATTTAATATCTAAAATTATATATTCTCTGCTACTCTAGTTTCATGACTATACATAACTGTAATCCTGGAGGAAGTAATAAAAGCACATTGCTTGCATTTCAGACCGACACCAATACATCGGTTGTCTAGCACACCGTCCAATACAAATTGCTCAATCTATTCTCTGCCTGGTAACAGGTCAAAGTTCACGTGATGTAACGTCATGTCGCGAGAATTGAGGATTATCGCTCAGTATTACTGGCTTGGTTGTATAGTGTTGTTTTCTGGTCCGCAGTATTGAGCTCGTTGATATGCATATACATTATTACACTAGGCTATTTGCATAGAAAACCCCACAACAACTAGGGTAATTGAGCAACATGAAACATTTGAGAATTGCATGGTCATATATCAACTCTTATCTCTGTTATTGATAAATATTTCGTCTGTAAACAGCTATTGGTCGAATGGCAGCATGATCGTAAACGTTACACGATCAGTGGCGCGTGCACATGCAATCATATATTCGCATAAACACTCGAGTGAATGCACTTGATCGAGGAAGCACAATGGTACTGACAACTTGTGAAGTGTGGCACACTCATGTTCACGTATTACTTGGGTGAACGACTGCACTCGATGAACAGTGTAACTGATACACACTCCCGTCAAGAACCTGCTTTGAAGCCAATGAAAAATCAATTAGCAATAGAATGGAGGTGGTTTCAGATATCTATTGCCGAGGCACTCATCATCGACATGATGAAATGTTTTTATCGTGGTTAAAATTTTTATTGGTGTAGGATTGTCACTGATGGTGTTCTAAGGGTTTGCGTTGTTGATTGGCATGGATGAAGTTTGGTAATAGATATGCCGATGTATTTATTGGTGTATCTATTAATGTCTATTTGTATAGGTGCATGTATTTTGTATTTTGTTTAGTAGTTTTTGTTCATCATTCGAAACATTTATTCATGGGATACATATTGAATTCATGAAAAGTATTTCGTCCCAAAAAGATTGCTTTTTATTTGGACGATCGTATTCCTGAATTGTGCTCACAACGTGGGCGCTGTTTTGTATGGAAGCATGATCGTGGCCATCATAGGTAATTTACTCACAGCCAGGACCAGCTACCAGTATGTATGTACATGTATTGTATTGGATGCGGTGTGGAACGAAAAAGGCTGAACTTGATGTCATGGCAGTAACTTCTGTATCGAATCTGATGCTTGCTTCAAGCTTTATTCAGCATTCCTTGAAAAAAATTCCTTTGCTGACGTCGAAGATGAAGACGTTGAACTGCAACGACGTACACTGATTAACACATTATACAAAGTTCCGTGGATTTGAGTGAACTGTTAACCAGCTCTCACAGTTAGCTCGCGATAACAATCATGTGATATTATCTGGTGGAGAATCCATACTTTATGGCAACACTGAAGTATGCCCACCTGCCAAACAGGTTGAGCATGGCCATAAAATAATGTACACGTGGTCTAGTGCTACTAGAATTGAATTAGCATAATATGTAGAAAGTGCAGCAAGCGTGTTTTTCTTTAAAGTTTGAAATAAATATTTTCATTGACAACTATTGCCTGTTCGTCTCACCGTAGAACAGATGTTTCCAAATGGACATTTATCCTATGAACGAATATCTCAACGAATGAATGATTTCATCTGCTTTTTATATTGGTACATGTGGGAATCAGAAACCCAACCTTAATCTTGTTGGTTTCTTTGAGTGCCATCATTTGCAAGCTGTCGCGCAAGAATCATGTCAGCACCAATAGTCACTTGCCTGGAAGAAATGTGTGTGTTTTACTCACATAGAATATGGACAATAAAACACTGTCCAGAATTAACAGTTCATCGAGGAACACTCCTCGGAAGGCGATATTTGCTCGCTGTCACGATTTATGGCTCGTGCACCATCCGAATGTTGTGCAGAGTACATTCGCCCCAGCTGTGCACTGTATCATGTATTAAGAGATATCACATCTGTGCCTCCGCCCGTTCCCGTATCAGTTGCTGCCTACATATATCACCAGTCTCAATCGTACTGTAAGGTGTTCTCCGGTATCCCAAAAATTATTTGTAAATATTTCATCCTCAACTCTCCAATGTTTCATTACCGGATATGGGTGAAACAATACTTCTTTGACTTGTAGTTGTCAAATCATGGACTAAGCAAAGTGCATTTAATTTATTTCAGTGCGTCGCTCGCACACGATTGGTTAAAATGACAATTGCCATCTCAATGCTTTTAATGTGTCAGTCATACTGTGCCCTTGTCTTGAGTGGCGAAGATTTATGAACTTGATGTGCCCCAAAAGACACTCATAACTTCATCAACTGGGCGAAATGCAACAATTACTGAGGGAGAATAATCACTCAAGTTTTGAATGATGTTCATAGGAAAGATGGGTTGCATTTTAACTCAATTGTTGTTTATGTTCGTCTGGAATTGCCTCCGAAGTAAAAATGTTTATTAAAGAAGATACACACAAAATTAATGTCAAATTAAATAAATAGATAGCTGTATGCATAGGGAAGCAATTGAAGCATGTTAGCTGTACTCTGTAATGGTGAAATGGGTCTACCTGACTAGCAAAGTTGAGACATGATTGTAATCACACATTTGAATATTCCTAAATGGATCTTCACATATGGGATTGTTCGAATGTCTATATTTTCTTCATTAATCACTATGTAATTACCAATGAGTCTGCCTACAAGATTTCGGTCAAATTACTTTAATAAAAGATAATCCGATCGACCTGGGCGCATTGTGCGATCCACTGCCTCTACAATGTATATTTGGCCCCAAGCCATTCGTCGCCAAGTCCCAGGTTATAGTTACAGACACCCCGAGGAAAAGGGGATTATTTAACATAGACGAGGGCGACAATGCAGGCCTCATTAGTTAAAGATCGTGATCCAGTATGGTCGGTGGATCAATATCTGATAATTTTGGGCCTTACATACGTCGATATTGCCAGCTAGAAACCCAATCCCATGCGTTGTTTGTATATGTAGTTTTGCCATAATGGCAGATATCGCTGCAGAAAGTTGGTTCCTCTATTATGATTTACGACACGTGGTAATTAGGTGTGTAGAGTATTTGAGACCTTCGCTCCAGAAAAGTGCTGTCAGTTGCCTCCCAACTGGCGTTGATTCCGTTGTCATGTGTTCCGGACGACTTTCCTTCTATCGCTGTCAATGTGGTCGTGTTTGTCCAGTCAGTTAGTTCAACTAACCTAACGTATTTGTAGAATTCTGCGAAATAACCTCAAATGCATTACAAACGACAATATTATTCATTATGTTAACACACATACACCATCGATGTGTTCACAAAGCTATGTGTTTCGACACACATGGCTTGTGAATGCTCTGGCATGGTAATTTTACAGGCATCTGTGATATCAAACAAACATGTTGAACAATGTTCAGACATAAAACCTATTGGGTTTTTTTTTTCGGAAAGATTGAATAAATAATACTGAGTTAATGATTGATATTAAAAACACAATGTGAAATATTCAGTTTGCGATCTTTGGTCATTATTTTTGGTTGCAGTTAGAAAACAAATCATACTGAACGTGTGTACACATTCAAAACAAGTATGCAGCTCAGTTTATGTGCAAAATAGATTACTACAGATTAGATTATTGTATTATTTTTTTTCATTGATAATAGATTATTAATAAAAATTGTAGGTGAGACATCTTTATTATTGGACTGAACAATGGCAAAACGTTCATCCTGTACATGTTTTGTCCCTGTAGTAATAATGTTGATTAGTTATTATCACTAACTTATTACAACAGTTAAAACATATTCATTATCAGCGAACGTAGATGTAGAAATTACTTGGGTTTCACATTCCAATCTTGTGACAAACTTTTGTGGAAAATATTTAATAAGGAATAAGTTAACGAATATCTTAGTTGTTAACAGAATTATTTACTGCATGGAATCATGATAGTTAAGGCCTAGAACTTTTTTCACTGACATTGATGAGAAACTGGCCCAACATTAATGATATTTTGTCTGAATTAACATGTTTGGACAACAGGGATGACAGGGCGTCGGAGGATATCCCCACGCGGTCGCCGGCGACCGGAAAGCATCTGGTTTAGTTTCCTGTTGCAATTGTGCATGCATTGAGAGTAAATTAAGGTGTCACAATCGTGCTCATGATACATTGTCTGGAATCGTGAATTCTTTCTATGAACATCAAGTCGTTTACTCTCAAGGGTTTATGTACTTTCTCCCTCTTTGATATCAAAAGCAGGAGAGAAAAAAGGAAACAACTGGGCCCACGAGCATCCCTTCCATTTTTGTGAATTCCCTTTGTGCAGATTAATACATTGCTAGCGAACGAGTTCATAATATACGATCGTTGCTTGTCCTGTAGTGTACGGAAATAGAATGTAACATAGTGCAAACAATAAATGTTAGTCGAAAGCTAATGTGATGTAGAAAAATTGACATTGATCCTGGAAATTTCATGTATTTTAATGACATTTTATTACAGATAACGATCCGAAATTGCTATTTCTACAAAACTGTTTGGACAGGCCGAGGACAAGAAACGACGCTCTGGTCAAGCTAACATGGCTGTTGTCAAGGAGTGGCTAGAGGCTAAATCGGTGCACATCCTCCTTCCGTAATCCCTCTCAATCCGATTTCAGTTGACCTTGGTTAAGTACTGTCGTTGAAATTTGTGGACGTTTCGTTCCGGTACCAATCGTTGCCTACTTCCGGAAGGGCGCCCTTGTAGAAGTATGCTGATCCACAATTGCCTAGTGATGGCTAGCGAGGGTCTAAGGGGGCATACTCAAGCGGTAAACTCACGGAGTCGCCCCGCCGACAAGCGCAGCTGTGGATTTGTCCACGATAGTGCTCGTCGTGTTATCAATCCGAGTTTGTGTGCTTAATCTGGTCAGTGCAATTTACACTTCTGGTACTTAGTTGTCGGGTTATCTGGAGGAGGAGGGTGGGTTCCCGATACCTCCGTGCATCATCCCCCACCTTCGGCAAACCTCCGTCGTCCCGCAACCCATCCAGCTTGGCGCTGATAGTGAGTAATGGCTCTAAAATTATCCCAAAGTCCCATTTTATGGAACTATTTGCAGGAGTTGATGCTCCGCAATGTTGATGAAGAAGCTATTCACGAGGAGTCCGAGTTCGCATAAATCAAGAGATAATCGATGTCATAAACACCGGTTATGACTACTATTTCAGTCGCTGAATACAGAGAACAAGCATTACCGAAGAAAAAGCCCTTGGAATCCCGGCTTCTTTATGTCCCACCTCTAATCTGTAATCTTATCGCCTTTAATAATACCAATAATGAAGGAACCCGCGCAATATGGCACATGTGATGCCGATTTCGTGTTGGGAATTAGTTATTTATCGTATACCTTGCAAGACAGTGGCACCATAAGGGATCGACTGTGTGTCGGAGCTGATGCCGTTGACCAGCGAAGGTAGCGCGCTGTGCAAGCCTTGAGAGCACCGGTAATGACAGTGTTTTGATGTTGTCTCTGTCTGTGATCGTACGCTGCCTCGATGTTTATCGTCTGCCCGCGTACATGGGCCGCGCCCCCGGTCCACACTTGCCTTATAATTACGTAAGGTAGGTCCAAGCACGTCCTTACTGTCAGAAAAATGTCATATCCTCGTGTTTACCCGCACAAAGAGACACTCGAATGGAGACTCAAGTGAACAGCCAGTCGGCATGAAACCAATAATTGTAACAGTGATCGATGCTGCCAAGTGGACATTAGATTCTCTCAGTTGACATGCCAAGCTAGGACACTGCCGTTTGCGATGGTGTTATTGGCAGCCAACACTTGAAAATGCTATTAATTTTCAATGTACGTCCAGCCATCGGTTGGTCGCACTGAGAATTCAACCACTTGTAAATCGAACGAAGTACACACGTGTGCATGATCACACCGATATTCATTTGCATAAATAAATGTGTGCATTTCATTTGAATTGCGCTCGTGGCTTACAATGTGTTTGGAGTCCATACATCGCGCTGTTCATAATGTGCGAGAGGAATCACGGTTCCGGCAGCGAGATAATTAATTCGACACCTGCTAATCATGAAGTTATTACATGCGCTGTCGACCGAGGCTCATTATTGTGATCCACCCCGCGAGGAAATTATCCATAGTTTTGAGGTGGCGGTGCCCCGCGGTGATTGAAGACATTAATCATCAGGCGAAAATCATATCTTGGACAGAGCAACAACGTGGTTACGAATATAATAATCTTCGTCGGGCATGAAAAGTTACACGAAGAAATAATAGGCTTGTGAGAAGAAGTTTCCGAACTGAATAATTACGTGCTAATCTTTTTGACATCCACATTAACAATAAATGACCGATCTGGTCTCATTGTCGCACGGAGCTCGTTGGATAACATACATCTCGCACCCCCCCCCCCCCCCCGGGCGAATTATAGTATCCCCGTTACCCACCGGCCGGAGAGTTACATGTAGTGCGAACTGCGTGGTCAACTCTCACCTACACAGTTAGCGTTGGCGCCTGCAGCTGCTGTTGCGGCGAGAGAGAAAGGCACCACAAAGTTTGTCACCAGCATTCTTGCCATTCTTAGCGACGGATGCCATCTCTAGGAGCAGCATCTCCAACGACACCCCCACTACCCTCACCGCGCGTCATCCACGCGGGCTACACTCAGAGCCACGCATTTACACACGGTGCCAACCATTCCCGGGGATCGTGATGATTTCCTGCAGTGTCGCGGTGATTGGCGATATCTGCTATTGGAATTGGTTCGCGTGCTCTATCGGACATTGTTGAACGATTTGACATTATCGGCGGTATTTGGCCTCAAAGATCGCTAATTTCTTCCTGTTGCTCGACACCTATGAAGATGCGGGTTATTTGCCCGTCTGCCCTAGCCACAGCCACACACGTGGTAGGGGAAGACCGAGGCACGTGAGAGCAAAGTACATTTACCAGAGAACAGGCTAGCCATGGACAGACGCACGGCTCCTCTCGGCAAAATTAATTGGACTCCACCTATATTGCATATTTGGATTTCAGTGCCTTGCCAGTAGAGAATAATGCTCTTTGCCAGATTGGATAAAACACGCAAGTTGAAATTGGATAACAAAATTCACACATGCGCATGAACTGGTGAAAAAAGTTTCAAGCAAGACGAATGTAAATATCTTCGTAGGAATTACCAATAATGGAATTACTCGTTAGAGACTGGACACATTTGCTTGGGGTGTTGTGTCTTGCGGCGTGTCTGTTACCACGAGGGGTTTCACCTCACACCATTCACATTGCCGCCGTCGTGCCGAAGGATCCAGACCGTCTGTTCTCGATCTCAAAGATCAAGTACGCGGTGGCCATCGCTCAGGAAGAGATCGTGTCCCGTAAGATCCTAGCCCCCAGTCACCAGCTGGTGATAAACTATCGAGACTCGAAATGCTCCGAGGTGTACGGAATGAAGGAGGTCATCGACGCCTTCATCCACGATCGCGTCAGTGCGTTTTTCGGACCGGTCTGTGACTTCGCCGTGGCTCCCGTGGCGCGCCAGACACGCTTCTGGAACCTCCCTCTGGTCTCCGTCGGTGCCCTGGCTCGGGACTTCGTGGACAATCGCCAAACGATGTACCCGCTCCTGACGAGGGCTAGTCCAGTCAGTTCCCCTAGCGTGGCTTACTCCTTCGTCACACTCTTCCGGGCCCTCAGGTGGAAGAAGTTCAAGCTGCTCTATGAGAAGGACGCACACAGCGACATCATCGAGGGTTTTTGTCACTTGGTCAGTGACGCTCTTGTGTTCTCGCCCAAGGGAAATATCACTGTGGATTACTTCAATCTGGAGCAGCAGGAATGGGAAGATACAATCCTCAAGGAGATCGGCAATAGCTACTCAGGTAAGCAGTGGTACAATGTCGGTGGATTTAAAAAAAAAAAAGGGGGGGGGGGTAAGAGTGCACAACACATGATTCAGAACGCACGCACGAGTATGTGTGCTGACAAACACCAAGTCGTTATGCAGTTAGTGGAGGTTATCATCGACATGATCGGTGTCAAGATGACATGAACAATATATAACATTACGGAATGTACATGTACATGTATTCCTAATGTATTTGCTTTAGTTCGCGCCTTGCAACCTACATTGTGGATAATTGTCACGGGTTGAAAAAAAAAAAATACAGGGTCAAATGTGATCTATAACCGAGTTTTGTCGTGTGGATCGTTAGTTCGAGTGCCGAAATGTACGTGCCAACCGCATTTCGAGTGCCAAGAGGTGAAATAGATGGAGGTGTACACTGATCGAGACCCATAGATCTTGACCGAAATACAAATTTTACTGGTCAAATATTTCCTCGCTCCTCTGACATGAATACATGTACGTATCAACAAGGACAGCTTGAGTTGTTGACCTCGAACGATAAAGTGAAACAACGAGCTGTAATTTACACCGTTTTCTGATGTTTTTTTTTTTCAGATGAAATCAGTTCCAAGAACTCCTAAGTTTTGAATGATACTTCACCACACTGAATACTACGCGTAGTATTATTTACTGTTAATTATGATTCTCCTCGTGTGTCCAAGGCAGTTGACACATTTCACCGGTGCTGCGTGGTATATCAATTAGCTATTATCATAATTATCCCCTTCATCACGGTAGTGTTTCATTTGCTGTTGCGTTTTTACTTCTCTGAGGTTCTTACTTGAATACAACACCGAAAAAGTGTTTTTTTTTCTCTCATCCATCTTTCGCGTACGTGCACTGCAATGCACTCGGTAATATTTTACCTGAACACAGGAACAATATTTTAGTAGCTTCCAATGTTGTCGGATATCTTAATAAGGCACACGGAGGAATATCTCACGGTGAGTGATAAATTAAAGGAGACCTTTCATACCGCGTGTACGATTACCGGTATCGAGTTATACATTGCTCTTGACTCCAAACACGTCGAGGGCAGACAGAAAAGTGAAATGATAGACCTCGAAATGCGAACTGCCTGTTTGCTTCCATTGAAGAACAACTACCTGATAATACAAGGATAGAATATCAATTATCATCTAGCGCTTATTGACCCATTGTGAATTATGAGTTGTTATCACTTAAGAATGGTATAGTTCTTTTCGTAGAGTTAATGATATAAAACATTATCTGTCGGCATACATGAACAATTCTTGACAGGTGGGCTGTGCATATCAGTTTCTCCGTGAATACGAATTACACGTAGTATTTCTGAGTGTTGAACGTCCCGTGATGAGTCTGTCTGTTTGCTTTCTGGGCGTTGCGCAAACTTAAACAGTCATGTACGGTATCCCCACGATTTCAATTATTCTAATAGATAGCTGCCCTACAGGTCATATGATGAATTCGTGTTTAATCAGCTTGAGTAGTGCAGCCTATAACTCTTTTCCTCGATTGCCAACAGAATGTGTCGGCTTTGAAATTTAAGGGATACAGTTACTGCACGGTGGCTTATATCTGCCACAATTGTATAATTTTTGTTTGAAAATCTAAACTTGAATATTGTAATTACACATGGAACAAATAGTTTTACGCAGAGCAAATGTTTCCTCCACACAGCAAACATTTTCCTTCACGTAGCAATATTCCTTCCACGTAGCTAGCGTTTCCCTAACGGGGCAAGTATTTTGCGTAGCGTGTGTACAATATTTTTTTGAATATTTTGAACAAAAATAATATAATTGTTGCAGAAATAAGCCACCGTAGTAACATAGTGCGTAAATATTTCTCGTATCCATTTCCTGGTATCCTTGTGACTTCTATCTATAGATCAAACAACTTCTTTTATGACACTTTCTTACTTGAAGATCACACCGAGGAAAATTACTACATACAGTAATCTGGTAATTGGAAGCATTGTATGGGGAAATGTGATGTTTCCGGTTTGATATTGTGGGAGTTCGACTTCATCTTCCCTTTTTCATCACCGATACAGAGGAGCATCCCAAGGGCATATCATAAAACAAACACTGCAACAAAGACGCTCGTACACATGGGATACACGCAAGACCTTAGCGTCTCTCGATTGTCAGGTATAAAAGATTGGCATGTGTCATTATCTAAGATATGCCAGCTATCATGTAGTAGTTACTCAGTTCAGTTTATGAAACCCACGCGATGATTGCATATGAACCCTGGCGTCTTTTGGTACTCATTAGCAGATGGGCAAAGACACGGGAGCCTGGACACAGGTGACGTTATATGAACACCACTGGCATTGGTGAGCGAAAGGTAGTGTGTAGGGATATGTGAAATACGAGCCAGTCACTAGAACACCTGATAAACATGTATGAATATTCTTCTTCCGTGGAATTCGTCTGAATATTATGTCAGTGGAAGAGCAGTATATCTTCATCGCAAGCTAAATATTCGATTGCGCTGTCTACTATACCATTTGGCACGCATATGGTGCTTGATATATATGAGACAAAATAATTAAAAGTATATTTACGACAGCCTACTATAGCCACTGATATCCACAGTCGCCATAATTGTTCAACGTTATCCAGTTACAATGTCACTCAGCAAGCAAATTCGCAGGTATGAATATTTAAAAGCGACGCTCAATGAGAGTGCATTTACATGTCTTTATTGCCGTGAAACACTTTTCACTTCAAATAAATAATTTATTCGGTTAGCAAGAATTCGAAGATTTGCATTCAGTAGTCGCCAAGTTTCAGGTAAACTCACTTCAGGGCTAACTCATTGCGGAAGAAAACATTATCTCTTTACTCTAAATGCCAGCGTCATTAGGCCTATACGTATAGAGTGTGTAAATCTCTTTTATCTCATTCAACGCCCATGCTATCGAAAATAAATCGAAAAGCAATAGAAACATGTCGATGTCGTACTTCCTCTGTGATCTAATAATTACAATGACGTCCCTTATATCGTGGTTCACTGTTTTTTTGCATTTCTTTAGAGTCAATAGGTATCAATGGAATTGACGGTATTTTGGCAGTTGTTCATGTCAAAGCAATATTTCCTTTTCCATTGTTTGCAATATCCATATGTCGAACGCGCTTTGACATCATAAGAAAGCGGTGTTCTTTATCGTAATGTACACGTGTATTGCTGTTTTCTCGCTGCATTGTATGAGGTTAACCTCTTGAAGAGGCAAAGTATGCAGTATATTATTTCGTGCTATTGGCAATAATAAATAATGTGTAAATAGTAGATACAAACGATAAATTTTGACAATGATGGTCACGATTACACACTTTTCAAAATTCGAACTTGGTTGTTGAGGCAAGAACGACGAGACGATAAACATTAGTTTGTCAACTTTGAACTTTGTTTTATGATTCTATATACAGTAGATCCCCGATGTCCTGGCATCTCACTTTGGAAGCAGTCACTGCAGGATTTGTAAATGAGTCATGGCAGCAACAGTTTCGTCATTTAATCGTACCAAAAACTTACAATGAATCTGTGGTTATGTATCATATGATCAACCCGGAGGTGTTGATAGTATCCGCAACACCTCCGCAGTTGTCCGTTGTTCGCGATAGACGATCAGTTGACTCCATAGATCCCATGGGATGACTCTTATTGACCACATAATCATATTTGTCCTTGTGAGAACCTGATGCTGTGAGTTTGGTATGAATGAAAGGGAGAAATTCCAGCGTGCATTATCAGTATGCAAGCAATTAAGACCAACCCCTGAAAGCAGGAAGCAGATTTCTAAAGCCACAGCAATTCAACAGTAGGATGACAGCGCTTGGTTCTAATTATTCTCGGCTCCGTCGTATCTACATATGGATGGCCCACATTATCACATTATCACATGTGGCTATTTTCAAGCCTACGAGGAGCTATTGCAGTTCTCAGTGGTCGTAAAGATCTTATATGCCTATACATCTACTGTATACTGCAGTGTTATCCATATAACTATGCAGCCCGCGATTATATCTTTCAATCTTTTGACGAATTGGCTTGAACGACCCGTCATGGTTGTGACACCTGACGCAATGGGACAGATACTCCAAACAATCGCGGGGCAAAGTCGAGAACCACTACAAAGGGAGAGAACTCCCATCCATTGGGAGTGGAACCTGACATTGCGGAGTTTTCCCACAGCCACAACAGCTTCACTCGCCGTTCGTGACGTGCTCCCAATGAGGTGAATCGATGGCTCTTCATCAGCACCCTCTACTCGTCAGAACTATATGAATGGGTCGGTGTGTAAGATGACACGGCCGGGACAATAGGGGCGTGTACGGGAGAGGAACCGCGTTGGGTAAAGCTCCAAGTCAAGTGATGGGGTGTCTTTCCCGGGGGCATATCGATGTCTGACTTGTCGGGAGTGGGTAGTAAGTCGAAGACTCTGTATTATTGTCTATTGTTTCATTTATCGGGTTACGTCTGCGAACTACGTATGTACATGATTATAGAACGCGTAAACAGGCTCCTCCGTTGGTTATTGTTTAGATACACATGTATAATGCAGTGTGTTCGTTTCTCTTAGATGTAGACGAGAATTCACATTTGCCGATACTGTATGAGCTGTGGTACGAACAAATTTACACAATGTCGTCCACTAGTGAATACTGCTAAGTTTGTGCTGGAGAACACATTAATTGCAGATTGTACGTGTGTGTTTGCATTCTTGAATCAGAACGTGTGTTACTACCAGCTCTGAATGCATACTATGTTGATAATACATTCTGGTAATTTACTGATAACTCCAAAATACATAAGAAGGTTTCTCGACTGGTGAGTTACAATTTCGGGTGGCGCTAGGAACCTGACAATTTTCTGTCAAGTGTTGTTTCGTAATAGAGCCATGTAATATGTTCTCCAGAATCCACGAGTCTTCATAATTTATTTTATGAACGACGAGAATTTACGAACAGCCAGGTGGTAACATAAAATGAAGTTCTGAAGCGATTACAAATTTCTGGATATATTTACCAGCATCCTGCTTCAAAATAGCTACAAAATTTGGGCTTCTCCATGATCATGCAGTGCAGCTGCAGTCAGATTGTGCATCATTCAAATAGATATAATCTTATTATGGTATATTAATATCTGCAAATTAACCCTCGTGTATCTTGCGCAGGCCCGTCTGTGATCCTTGTCCCTATATCTTGATATAAAGGCCAAAATCTTGCGTGCGAAAACGCGTATCTTCGTCTATATGTATGCCATTTACAAGCGCGATCCAGTGGCCACCCCTTGGGCACGTCTGCCTTTCACCCGATGTCGTGAAGCAGCAAATCACCACGACCGGCCAGCCGTCCGTCCGAGATTGTATGGCATTTGGGGACTGGGTCGCTAATTGGTCTGACCCCTGGGAGATCGAGTTGAATGTAGACCCGTGGTTGGATGGGTCGAGTCGTCCGTACACTGTATAATTTTGTTGGAGAGTCTATCTTACTCATGGAAATGTAAATCTGGCCGTCTTGAAGCGTACAGTGTTCGAAAGGTAATCGGGTGTTTTAGAGGAAGTGTTGTTCACAACTTGCTACATTCTAGTTTATAAATTTGAAAACTGTTGTAATTGGTGAAAAATAAAGCAAAATCACAATCGGTATGGGGTGAGGAACTTTTAAATACATGAACGCACACACAGTTTTTTTTTCGCGCTGAACGCCAAACGACACAACTTTTATCACTCATAAATTGAAGGTTGAAAAGTGATAAAACACCCATGTCATACCACGGTTCAGAGATGATCCCTCTCAATTAAGTCAGTCAATTAACCCGTCAAGTAGCTATTGTCCCATTGACTAATCAATCGATATTAAGTTGAGGACTGGAAGGGATATTGATGGATCAACAGTGTCGATGGTAACAGAAAAAAAAATCAGGGAATATCCTCTGGGTTGTTCATTCCACAATGGGTATCGTCTGTGGTGACTATTTCATTGCACGTTGTTGCAAAAATACTGATACCTTCGTACACAAGAATGGCATTTAAAAATAAAATAAAATATATGCCTTTATTATCATAATATTACACAAACTAGTATAACTAGTATAACTCCTAGTAATGAAGCATAAAACAGTAACCTTTATAGTTCGGGTTATGCTATCAGCCAAGAACCCATGGACAAACATATTTGTTTGCTCGCGTTCTTCCTGTTCACAGAGTTTTGCTTCATCCTGTCACGAACAAGCGGCCTCCATAGTGTGGAGTTACACGCTGCATGGTTTATATCCCCATTTAAATTTTGTGAATACACGTTTTGTCTTTAAATTGCAATCCTGCATTTTCCTTAAGATATGTACACACATATACCTGGTTTGTGTACAAGTGTCTGTGTTTTCACTTATGACAATGCATAATGTAAAATATTGAAATTCTTTTCATTCGACAAACTTCACGATACTGTACTTGCTTGGCCATAGACAGATTATATAAGTTGGATGGAATTTGTTCGTAATGAAGAAACATGCACTGGACATTTACAGATCGGCAGACAGGTCTGTAGGGAACCATATTACCTATCAGCCAGAACAGAAGACTGTTGTCCATGATACCCAGAATCTGATTGCCCTTTAGGGACAGACATCATCTGTGTGGTCACCGATAGATATGCAAGGGGATTGAGTTTCCACAACTTCCGGCACCAGTAGTTAAACGTACATTGTCAAGCGATACCTGATAACAGTGCGTTAAGCAGTTGCATCATTCTTTTTTTACAGTGTATGATCAAATAAAGATGTTTCTTTTTGTGGTAGTCTACCCCGTTTCACATTTCGTTTTGTCTAGTTATCCATAGTCGACAAAGGCGTAATGGTGTTCTAAGTTGTTAGTTTTACAACAAAAAAACATTAACATCCAAACATACTGTATCGGGCGGACTGTACATGTTCAAATCAGTCGCATTGTATTCAAATGTCACATTGATACGACTTCGTACGTTCATGCGCTCATTCTAACTGACATATTTGGATTATAAAAAAGCTCCAAAACCAGCAAAATGCAAGAGGATTTCTGACCGGTACAGCCGGGAGACTTTGAGGAGGCAATGAAACCATGAAAAAGTGAGACACATTTCGTGGGAGTGACTAATTATTTTCCTTTCCGGGGATATTTATGGATTGTGATGAATAAGGTGTTAGACTAGCTATCCAGTAGCATTATACCCGTGGCTCACCCGTGGCTTTTAGTTCATTATCTCGGGAGAGGCCAGCTCGGGAAACGCCACCTCCCGTCCAGGCGAGGGCTCTAGGCGAGGGTCACTAGCAATGTCTTTAGCGATGATCGTTCGTTCTATGGGTGTGTCGCTAGTCCGCGGCAGGAGATGTCAACACTTGTTGCTGGTAGGGGTTCCATCCAGGTTCCCAGCGACGAATTGCCTTGTCAGCTCGTTCAAACTTGTGGCACCAGATGTATCTCGAGAATTCGTAGCGGAAGCTATGGCAATCGGGTGTAGTGGAAATATTGTCGTATTAATAAATTATATGTATTATAATTGAATATTTATGGAGAAGTTTGGACCTGACATAATATTCGGTTACCCAAACAACTTACCAATATATTTTTTACAACAAAAGCAATCTACCTCTTCCCAAGTCAGTGACAGGATTACTTTCTAACATTCCAGTGACTCAAACTACGATGTAGGAGCAGCCTACAGATATACGCGTGTGTTTTAAAACATTATTCTGCGTGACAGATGATCTTGATATTCGCCCAATATAAATTTATATAAATATACACGCTGCGGAACATATTTTTCGTCTACGGACGTGACATGTTTTCATTGAAAGCGAATCCAAACCGATACTCTATACGGAAACCAGGAATATATATCGAGTGTCAGTAAACATAGATGCACCTATCACTTGTACATGCATCTACAGGTAGCACATCATAATGTCTATCAGGTGTCACTCATACATCTGTATATAGTGTGGCGCACTTGACTTAGCGGCCACGTGTGAGCATCATGGAAAACTGGAGGCAATGTACATGTATAATGTATTACCCGCGGTGTGACTGTTTTTCGGTAAAGGACATCATTTGCATGACAGCACGTTTTAGTTACCTTGCGTCGTGTGGCTTTGTTATGAGTTTTTATACACTGTAGGATTGGATATAAACTGGTCATCTAGTATTTGGCTAGGTTGCCGGTACATGCCCATAATTGTCAAAATGAATGCATAGTATCAGAAATTCATAATTCGTGCTCATGCTGGCCGTCGGTTAAACATTACAGTTCTTGACACAGCATTCGCCCCCGAATGCAGTTTTCGACATGTTCCACAAAGAGTGGAATGCAAAATAGATAGCTGTGCATTGTTGTTTAAATTTCCCACATACCTATCACTCAAACTCGATACTCAAGCTAACCAGTTGAACCCTTCCCGTCAGACATTACCCAATATGTAGTGCACTAGTTGGTGATTGGTTTGGCTCACCATAAGCCCACTTATTGACACAAAATATCATTCAATTCTACTTCCACGTGTTGCATGCACAACCGATCGCACCCACATACACCCTGCAACATATCTTAAGTCGGTGACGACCTATTTCTTTTCTCTAGGGGTTAGGTCATGTTATTGTCACCGACTTGAGCTCAGATTTTTTGGACGAAACCTCGACATTCTGTAAGAAAAATTCAATTTCTGCAATATGAGGCATATATACAATAACTGAGGGGGGTGATACGATGTCCGTGATACAATTGCCCTTTCATGTAATTCACAAAATTAATGTTAGTAGCAATTAATATTCCCCAGAAATAAGGTTTCTTCCGCCGATATTTACCCCCAATTTCGAGACGGTGATCACAATCATTCTCAAGAACTTTTGGACAGTGTCTTTCAATAATCTCCACACGGTAGTTACGATGATCATCTCATGTTTCGTATATCCAGTGCATATGCACAAATATATTGTAATTTTCCAGTTATTCCTAAATTACTCCCCATGCTTGTCGTGACACCGATTTGAGTCAAGCGTCACCGACTTAGGTATACATTTTATAGAGTAAAACATACCAATTCTGTAAGTGAGTGCAAGCGTACAATGAGTTCTTACGGTTATAGCGGTTATATATTGTGTAGTATACATCCCAACAACATTTCGTAAGACCGGGTTATTGATATAATTATTTTTCGAAGCTGCAGCTTCGACTGGTACCACATTGTGACTGGGGCCACATTATGAATTGCTATTGCGCATTTCCAATTATGAATTCGAGCATAACTATGAAAAGAAAATAATATAAACATTTGCTTTATGATGTAATACAGACCGTTGATTGAACATCGGTGGTGGCTACTGCTTTTTACGTTTTTTTCGTGGAGAGATATCACTCCTTTTCTGGAAAACTAACATCTTAAGTCGGTGACGCTTGACTCAAATCTGTGACACGACAAACATGTGGAGTAATTTAGGAATAACTGAAAAATTCCAATATATTTGTGCAAATGCATCGGATGTATGAAACCTGAGATGATTATCGTCACCCCCGTGTAGAGATTATTGAAATACAATGTCCGGAAGTTTTTGAAATGACAATGAATATGATCGCCGTGTCAAAATTGGGGTAAACATCGGCGGAAGAAACCTTATATCTGGGGAATAACAACCGCTACTAACATTTGTAAATTAAATACACGGGCAGTAGTATCTCAGACATCGTATCATCCCCCTCAGTTACTCTATATATGCATCAAATTGCAGAAATTGAATTTTTCTGAGCGTGTGTCCATTTTATGTCCAAAGAATCTGAGCTCAAGTCGGTGACAATAACATGACCTGACCCCTAGACAAAAGAAATAGGTCAGTCACCGCCTTAAGATATGTTGTAGGGTGCATAGAAAACCAGGAATCAAATTCATCAGTCTGAAGACCCCTTTGAACGTCTGAATACTTGTACGACTCTCATTTCTCACTTGTGATAATTGGGTTTGATCTTACTCCTTCTCGGGAAGTTTCAACCCATTAATTAATTAGAGAGCTGCTTGTCGATAATTGCTTGGTGTAACCGAACATATTAGTCCAATTAAATGTCACACTTCCAATGGAGACACATCACAAACTGAATAGCACTGCGAGACGTCTCATAGTTTTAGGTTTGTCTTCTGTAAACAAGTCAACTTGAGGATTCAGAAACAGCAAGGTAACTAGCGAGTTAAATGGTCATGTTCTTTTCCCCTGTTCTTCCCATTGGTATCAAACTGTCGAGACGATGTGGCTTACGTGTAATGTTGCACGTCTAATTAAATATCCTATACTAGGTCCTAGCGGTTGCAATTTCCTAACGGCAGCGATTCCGCGAAACTGTCAGTCAATATGTAGGTGTCAATAAAACATCCTTACGTACATCATGCAAAGTATAGTCAAGCACATGCTATGGAGTAAATGTCCTAAAACGCTGATATATATGCTATCCTGAACCAACAATTGAAACGTGTATGAGCACATGTAACAATACTGTCCAAAATCATCGCTAATTTGGCATAGAACTCACCGGTGATCTGGTATTGAATCCGATGGATGTATGGAAGACCTGCTATGGTAGACTAGTCAAATTAACCGAACTAGTATGCATGATAAAACGCACTACATGTACATCACTGGGGTATGTTTTTTTTTAAAAAGTTGGTGTATTTTTGCCTAACGCTGATTCCGATTCAAATTCCATAGTTTTGCATGTGTTTGTATTTAACAGTTTACATAAGGAGGCAAAAACACAATTACTGCAACTACCATATAGCTATTCGTATTGGGAAAATCAGACCCATGGCAGCTTAGACATGTGAGGATTACGATTGCGACATTAAGAAAAACATATTGCAAGCTTATTGTTGTCGGTGATTCATAGTGATTCAAATCCCTCTGTTGGTAATTGCCTGGTCTCCGAGGACGCAATGTAGGAAAGGATTTAGCAGCACGCTCTTTTCTTCTAGCCTGCTTCGTTCGGTCTTGCACGACTAGAAAAAATAGTGATTTTAATCGTGAGCAGTGTAGGTATTTTGCACATGTCTTATATTAAAACAGGTAATTTGTGGGATAGTCACGGATAGTTTTCGGTAGAGAATTGGTTACATTGCATTTTTCAACATAGCTTAACATAGTTTGACAACAAGTTACGTCAAAATATAGGAGCCTAACCAAAGAGATTTGAGATGAATTTGCGTACATGCTCACATAATGATTCCGTCTATGTATTTCCTACCTACTGTATAAACAAATTTTATTCACATCAAACCGTCTTGTACAATATAATGACTTATTATGGATATACACGTTTCATGGGCGAACGTAGGATTTTTCTAACTGGTGATGGGATTTTCACAAGTGATGATTATCGCAAGTGAGCGAACCCAAGGTGTTGCGGATGTGGGGCCGTGCGTTGTGGGATGTACCCCCCCCCCCTTCTAGGAGATATCATTATATTCTAGACATAAATTAAAGGACACAGACGTCCCAATACCATCCAAGTTTGATATGATGGTTCTAATTGAGAGCATGTTCAAGTAAGAGATTATACCAATCTTACGCGCGACACTTTCCGTGTAAGACATGGGCCTGGACCTTTTAGCCTAGACTCCAGAAATTGACTTTGGGGACTCGTTGCCAGTTTGCATGACAAGATATTGATAAACTAAATATAACAATATTAAGTCAATTTACCCTGTGTATGAAGGCCATTCGTCGACGAATCTGGTTGAACCTACACCTATTTTCTCGATGAGGTATCAGTCCGTTCAGATCCTGAACGATGTTGTACTCTGACAGCATTGATATAACTTTATTGATATAATTAAATTTGAGCAAAAGGGACGTATACAGAGTGCATGATAACAGCATCTCGTTGATTGTCTGGTCAGCACCACGTATGTTTATTTTGAGCACAGGGCATCTTAACTAAATATGTGGAAAAAAATTCCTTAACAAATAGTCAGAGTTATATTATTAGCAATCACGTACATCCATGAATCCCATTTGGTGTAAAAAAGAAAGATCACTCTATAGGTAAATAGAAATGCATTTCAGCTATGATGGTAACTAAATCATCAACATCAATCCTGAACGATGACACGAATTATAACTGACAGTTGGAGAGCGAGATAGCATTCATGCTTGTGCAAGATGGGTTATCTAATACAAAAATTGGAAAATTGACTTCTGATCTAACTCTGCTTTTCGAGCCGATTCTGTGTTGCATCTCATCCTTAGATATGATGATGCACATGGTCTATTCAATAACGTTCTTGCCACAGTCAGTGCAACAGTAAGTGCACTTCCGATAGTTTCAGTACATATCATGTTTTAATGTATTTTCCGGATAATGATATGATGGAAATATGGAAAGTTGATCTAGTTTGCACAACATGGGTGCTTTACCATTTCCTCCTTGTCTGTATTTCATTGTAACACAAAATGTGTTTGTATAGAAGCCAAAAATGTCAACCAAAATTCATAGAATAAAAATTGGTTCCGGTCAACTAGTGCATTTGAAGCTTCTCATGCATACGTATCACGAAAATAAGTACTGAATTCTGTCGGGGCTTAGCTCTTGATCTCGCGCAGTCAAAGTGAATAAATGAGCTTGGAAGCACTTTTTTTACACTTCCTATATGAAATCAGTTGTACATGTAGTTGTGGAGTTTCAAGAACAAACATTTCAAAGAAATCATCTCTAGACTGATTTTTACACGTCCATATTATGTTTTGTACTGTTGAATGTTCTGCTCACGTTTCCAAGCCATTAAACATATTTCACCAGAACTGTTTGGAAAAACAAACATACGAGTGCCTGACTATATTCATAATATTTTTTTTCATTTTGGTAGCAAAGTTTTTTTTCGAGTGAGATCAAATAGAAGACCAAATATGATTGTCTGCAATGCACTTTTTAGATTTTTCATATAGAGACCACAAAAAAAGTATTTCATGACCTTTTAAAGATATATCATAATAAAGTATAATGAGGAATATCCAGTGTGAGTGATAAATTAAAGGAGACATTTCATATCGCATGTACGATTACCGGTATCGAGTCAAACATTGCTCTTGAGTGCAAACACGTCGAGGGCAGATAGAAAAGAGACCTGCCTATTTGCCACCATTGAAGAACACCTGCGTTATAAAGCAAGGATGTAATATCAATAATCATCCAACGTTTATTGACCTATTCTGAAGTATGGGTTGTTATCACTCACGAATTGTACAGCTTCTTCCCCTGAGTTAATGATGTGAAAAACACCAGCAAATCAGTGGGTATACATGTACGTGACAGCTTCTTGATAGGTGGACTGTGCGTATTAGTTTCTTGATAAAGTGTGAGTACGAATTAATTTGAACTATTGGCAGTCTAAAAATGAAGTACCTCTTTAATTTCTGAACATTGCACAAGATAATGAGTCATGTAGTGTGTCCCACGTGTTCAATTAATCTCATAGATCACTGGTTTGCAGCTCATCTGATGAGTTTGTGTTTTGTCAACACACGTCGTGTATTGTATGACGTTGTTTTCAGCTTTGAAGTGTGTAGAATATATAACATATATGTCAGCTGTATAATGTGTATCTCTTGATGCACTAGGTTTCCATATATTGACTGACTTATTTTATGTATCTCTGTTGACATGAACAAACACATGAAAATGATTACTATACATAAGATGTCAAGGCATGTAATGGGATAATATGTGATGAATCCGGTTTGGTATTGAGGCCTGTTTAATAAAAGGTAAATAGTCGCATCTTCAGGGGCTACTCTGTACAAAACATTGTAGCAAAGACTCGTACGTGTAACATCTGTTCTTGGATTCACTCAGTTGCCAATATCCCTCGCCAGTATAGCAGGGTTTGCATTCTTACACAGCTGAGCCCCCGCCCCCTCTCCCCTCCCCTCCGCCATCGGTGGTCGCATATAAACTTGCTCGTCGTTTTTTGTATGATCACGAGGGAGGGCAAAGAAACATAAGCATGGACACATGTAATATTATAGAGTCGCCACTGGCAGTGGTAAATTAAAGGTATCATCGAGAACACAGCTTCTGTCATAGGTGCAGGTGAAATACAAAACAGTCCGTGGCAATAAAATGGAACCAATGGAGTAATTTTTCGCGAATAGATATTTGTTGAGTTTGCCTTCTATGATCACTTCGAACCCATAGGGAATCTGATTTTTATGCAAAGAAAATAAACTAAAACATTATTATCATGTGAAAAAGCCATTCACACGGGCATACTGCGATTATAGTCGCATGGGAAATTCAACATTAACTCACACATACCTTGCATTTAATACACGTATGAATCTTACAAAGCAACATTCAACGAGTTCATACATGTTGTTATGTTTCTGGGAAACATTGAAGATTTTGCAGATATCTATTAATCAATCCTGAAATTCTAGGGAATTCATATTTTCCTCCGAACTCGTGGTGGTTGATATGTAATAAAGCATCGTCCCCTTTCCAATGTTTGCAACTTTTTTTCAAGAGTGTGTTTTGCCATCAACAAAAATAATTAAATAATCAACGAGAATGTGTGTTGATTCCACTCTTCGAAATAGCGCATAATACGATCATCAAAATTTGGCTGTATTGGTGGTCATAGATTGATACTTACGTTCGCATGCCTGACATGACTTTCTGTCCCCGGACTATGAGATTGGATAACGGACACTGTTTTGTTCGCTCGAAATACTTAATACTGGATATTGATTCTACGTCTATGTTGATAATAACTAATATATATTGGCATGCTCAGGCATATATGCAAATGGCACATTTTGACGATGATGGTCACGATTACAAAGCTATCAAGTTTCGCCCTTCGATGATGAAACAGGAGCGATGAACTGGTGAACATTTATTTTGTCGAATTAACTTTGATCCCAATTACGGTGTTGATAGTTAAGGTGTTATTGGTTTCTCCACACCAGTCTGCGTTGAACAATCAGCCCACTCAATCAATTCTTAGATCAGTGAAGTGTCGTGGAGCTTCTGTGACTCATACAGATCACAAAGTCATATTTCTCCATGTGAGGAAATGATCATGTGAGTTTTTTGTTACTAAGGAAAGTATGTCAGACGATAGGCAGTGAGAAAAACTACTAGCATTTCCATGCCGTGCATTATCAGTATGCACACGGTGTAGACCTGCCCCTGAAAGCAGGAAGCAGACTTCTAAAGGTACAGCCATTCAACAGTAGAATGACATCTGTGGGTCCTAATTTCTATCGGTTCCATCGCACCTACGGATTATTATCATTGAGGGACTAGTGCACATGTAGCTAGTACCACCATTTTATTGGTCTCACATTGGTTTGGTTTTCATAGCTGTGTCAGAAATGATATGTGTGGAGTTTTTGGGGTTTCCTCAACATTCATAATGGACCAGGATGCTGACATACAAGTTTATTCACCCATGAAACCATACAGTCTCTCGATTATCCCTTCCAATATCTTGACAAATTGGCTCCAAAGATCATTCACGAATGTGACACTTGACGCAATGGGAGAGATACTCCAAGCAATCGAGGGCCAAAGTCGAGAACCAATACCAAGGGAGGGAACCCCAATTCATTGTGAGTGGGATCTGACATTGCAGAATTTCCACGTGGACATAGCCACACCAGCTCTCGCTCGCCGTTCTTGATGTGCTCCAATCAAGTGAATCGATGCCTCTTGATCAGCACGCTCTAGTCGGCAGAACTCCATGAATGGATCGGTGTGTAAGATGACACGGCCTGGACAATGAGGGCGTCTACGGGAGAGAGACTGCTGCAATGGCTAGAGTTTCAGGTCAAGTGATGGGGCGACGTCTCCTGGGCATATCGATGTCCGACTTGTCACGAGTGGAGAGTAAGTCGAAAACTGTCTGTACTATTGCTATTGGTGACTGTACTATTGTCAGTTTCATTTGTCGGGTTGTTTCTGCGAACTACATTATTTTCATGGAACTCTTGAACAGGTTCCTCTGAGGATTCTCGCTCGGATTCAAAATGACGTTTGTTGGTTTCTTCACATACTTTCTTTTGTATATATATATATATATACCAATCCATGTGACGACACTAAATCCTAACTGATCGTCGTTTGACTTCCAGCTCTAAATGCACATTATGTTCATAGTGCATTTTGATAGTTCACTGGTAACTCCATGGCACATGAGCAGGTGTCACGACTGATGCAGTAAGCTGCAATCATGCTGGTGCTTCATTTACATAATCGTATTATGGTTCATTAAATCTACTCAAATTAACACGATTGTGTATCTGGCGCATGCCCATCGGTGATCTTTGTTCCTATTTCTCAACATCGAGGTCAAAAGTCTGCCAAATTTTGGCCTTACACTATCTTGCGTGCAAAAGTGCGTATCCACACGAATGCCCTTTCGAAGCGTGTTCCAGTCGTCCAGCTCTTGGGCACGTCTGCCTTTCACCCGGCAACGTGAAGCATCAAATCACCACAACCGGCCAGCCGTCTGATATTGTATGGCATTTGGGGAGTGTATCACTAATTGGTCTGACCCCTGGAAAACTGTGACTGAGTTGAATGCAGTATGGACCCGTAGATGGACGGTGGGAGTACATTTCCAGTGTAAAACACATAGGCGATTGAATTTGTGTGTTGAAAATGTACCCAGGTGTCATGTACACATCGTGCTCCGCAACTCAAATTTATTTGATTGTGGTTGATGAATGTTAAATGCTGATGTAATTCATGAAGCGATGAAACAGAGCATGAGATACCCAAAGCAGATCCAAGTTTCTTGAATGAATGAAACGAAACAGCTTTTTTGTATGCTGATGTCAAAACGGCAGGTATGTTCAGAGGAAGTGAATGTCCGACCGGTTTCCAGACATAATCACACTCGTCCATTAGCCAGCCAATTAACCCGTCAAGATGTTGTTGTCCCTGACATGCGGACTAACCAGCTTTTATATTAACTTGAGGACTATAAGGGATATTGAAGGATCAACAGTGTTGATGGAAACAACCCTGATATATGTAATATGTATACAAAGGGACCATGGAATGAATGTGTCTTTGTAATATTGGAATGAATGATGGTATTCAATGTGAATGGCAATGTTAGGACCTATGGATAAGAATGCTTTGAGCATTCAAAGTATGTTATGCATTTTACACATTCACAACATTACACGAACGTGAAAATCAGCCATTGAAATGGAACTTCTATATAGCAATAAAGTCATGGCGAGAAAACAAAACGCCTGTTAAAGGAAGCAAAAACAGCAACCTTTATACGAGCGTGCTAGCTCCCATGGATAAACATGTCTGTTTGTTCGCTTTCTTCCCATCCACAATGTATTGTCTCATCCTGTCATGAGTTAGCGGGCCCCAGAGTGTGACTCACATAACAACGATTAATCCCTTTTACTGATAAACGTTTTGTCATTGTATTGCGCTCAACTACTGTATGTTCTCGAGGTTTCCTACCATACATGTACATCTTTTGTTTACGTTTCCGGCTCGTGCTGTTCTGGCTACAGGCATCTAACATATGATATTTTAAAATATTGAAATTCTCTTCTTGTATGAAAAACATCCATCACGATACGTGCCTGCCCACAGACCAACGATATAAAATAAATGAAATTGTCGGAAATGAAGACACGTGTCAGACAAATAAAGATCGGCAGACAGGTCTTTTGGGAATCATATTACCTTCCGTCAGAATAAGAGACCATCGCATGCCCAACGTTGTCCACAATACCCAGACCATAAAAGTCCACAATACCCAGACCATAATCGTCCATCGGGGACATGACATCAATTGTATGGTCATCGATATATATGCAGGTGGGTTGAGTTGCCTTGACTTGCCGCACTATTATTTCAATGTACACATGATATCTGATGACAGCACGTCAAACGACATCCCTCTTATTGTACAGATGATCAAATGAACATTTCCTTCCTGGTTCGGTTCATCTCGCTTCACGTGTCACATAATATTGTCTGGGTAGAAACGGTCGACCGAAAAGAAGCCTAATAATATTCTGAAGTCTGAAAAAAAATCCATGACAAACTTCCAAACACTCATGATAAAAATGCTGTATTTCAGGTTTGTTCTTGTTATCATCGATATCTGATACTATTGGCGGTGATATGTTGATAATACTTATATCAGACATAATGTATATGCCGGTATTGAACGTATCGCATTCTATGACGTCAGGTCCATTCCCTCTAATAATGTGAAGGCATATGACAGATAATTTTCGAGCACATTGAATCAAAGATCAAAACGAATACATGTAGCATTTGCCATCAATGATAAATCTATCATATTTACTTCTGATACGGAAATAACCAGCATAACGGATATCAACTCATATGTTCTGTGTCAATTCAAATTCCCATGCATGTATTTTGACTCTGGTTTCCAGAAAAGATCATAAAACTTTTAACAAAGCAAAAATATAAAAAGAGACATTTCGACCGGTATTATCAGTGTATATACAGACAGGAGGTTTTCCCTCAAGGAGGCTTATGGAACCATGAAAGAATAAGTCACGTTTTGTGAGAGTGACTAATTATTTTCCATTCCGGAGATATTTATGGATTGTGATGAATAAGGTGTTAGACTAGCTATCCAGTAGCATTACCCGTGGCTCACCCGTGGCTTTTAGTTCATTAGCTCGGAGAGGCCAGCGTGTCTTCGTGGACTTCCCGTCCGGGGCGAGGGTCACTAGCAATGCCTCCACAGGTGGTCGTTCGTTCTATTGGTGTGTCGCTATGCCGCGGCAAATGTTGTCACCACTTGTTGCTGGTAGGTTCTCCCTCCAAGTTTCCAGCGACGAATTGCCTTGTCAGTCCCATCAAAAAAGTGACACCTGATACGCCTCGAGAGTTCATGCTCGTGATGGAACTGTGGCATCCTGCCAGTTGGGTGTGTTGGACAGTCGCTTGGAATTCCATCTTTTAGCTAGTAGTATTGGGGAACCATGATCGCGTGTCGATCGTTGCTGTGTCCTTGATACTCGAGATGCGAACTGTTTACCTGACTGTTCTTTATTTCAGTTTGACCACAACACATAACGACATACTAGTCCCAACCACATTGGTGTTGGAGCGTGCAGATAATGTTCTGCATTGTGATGTTGTCGAGAAACATTATTCTGATACATGTCACTGAGTGACAGCTGTTATGTATATAGTGTGTTAATACAAAAAAATAGACATACAAACTGGAGGATATTTTATCACCCAGGGCTTGTCACTAGGTTTTCATTGGAACCTGAACTGAGGTTAACACTGCACAAAACCAGAAGTTGGGACACATAATGTCGGGTGTCAATAAGCAAGGACGCACCTATCTAAAGTTGACACGTCTCGTAACATCTGATAATATATTGTAGCCCAGTTTCCACTACTACACTCGTATAATGTGGTGCAGTTGACTTGATTCCAACTCTGAGCATCATGAAATACAGGACATAATATGTAAATAGGCCTATGTAAAAAGTTATACCAGTGTCCGTCCGTAGTTTTTTAGTGTGACTAGTCCCTGTCAAATGGTATCACATACATTACAGCCCGTTAGAGAACTTGCTGCGTGTGGCTTTGTCATAACACATACATGTATAAGTGTTATCTGTTGATAGGTGTCTGGTACATGTATGTTTTGCTTTTGGATATATAAGATTCACGTTTATCATCACCTTCAGAACATACGGCCAATTAGCAAACGATAGTTGGTTAGTACAGCGCGATTCGGTGCCGGTTAACAGGATAAAGTATAATGAAACATTTTCGGAAGAGAGCCATCTGTCGGTGGAGCATCACTGTTCCTGTCACTGCATCTTCTTGACTGAATAGAAAAAGAAATGGATAAATGTACCTTACTGATTACGCTTTTACATGCCTCTCATCGAATATGAGACCGATGCCTAACCATACGCTACTTACCCTATCCTACAATACCCTACTAACAATATTCCACTCATACCATTTGTGTCAGACATTACCCAACTTGCAATTCACTAATCGGTGATTGGAATGGCTTATCATACGCCCACATATGCACATATGTCGTTCACTTTTACCTCCACTATATATGTTACCTACAACCAATCGCGCCCATTCCAGAAACCAGACGTCAAATCCATCAGTCTGAAGACGCTTTAGAACATCAAAATACAGCTCATCCACGTGGTAATCGGGTATGATCTTACTCCTCAGGAAGTTTTAACCTATCAATTAATTAGAGAACTGCTCGTCGAAAATTGATTTGTGTAACCGAACGTACAAGTCTAATTAAATCTTACACCTCTAACGGAGATAGCACTGGAGACGCTGTGAGACGTCTCATAGTTTTAGGTTCGTTTTCCAGCAAAGAAAAATACCGAATCAAGAATAGTACGTGATTGAGATGGTCGTGTTCCCACTGCTGTCAAACTGTCAAGACAAAGTGGCCTGCGTGTATTACTGCACGTCTAATTAGATATCCTGGATTACATCCTCAAGGTTGCAGTTTCTTTGTGGCAGCGATTCCACGAAATAGCCAGTCAATATATCTGATTTTGTAGGTGTCGATATGGCGTCCATGCGTATATATAGTCTGGCACATGATACGGAGTAGGTGTCACTAACAGTGATACACTATCTGAAGCCAACAATTGAAAGGTACAATGAACTCAGTTTTTTGGTTTCTGATTGGGACATTGGCCGTACTTGCCATACACCTATTGCATGGGGCTTGTTTGGGAACTTAAATTGATTCAGTATCCAGTTGGGCAGCTGTAGACTAATCCCATCAGATGTCCAGTAGAAACACCTATATACATGATATATCGCACACTTTCTGCCCCTGATGACGTGACTGTGGATTTGGCTGTGAATGTTCGGTAGCGCATGGTTTTTATTCCAAAAATGTTATATTTTGGATTTGTTTTTGGCAATTGGTATCATCAAAATCTGGTTTTACTGGTGGTTATAGGTTGATGATATATGACAGCAATATCAACAATCATCGCATGATTGATTTTGAATCTTAACTATGTATAGAAAGTCTCATATGTATTGACCGCTGTGTCAATAAATAGCTTCAGATGACAAATGATGTATATAAACTATCATATGTATTGAACGCTGTGTATTGATTAAATACACTACATTGCTGATATATGGGGGTTATTGATTAATTTGTCTTTTTCTACTCTCCGAGTAGGTACTAGGTACCATTTTCGATGTGGAATTCTTTTTTCTACGTGTGCCTATACATGGATGCAATATAATATATGACAAAAGACAAACCAGTTCGGTTAACTACCGAATGCCAATCTACAGTGTTGGCACTGGGAGGAGCATGTTCGAAAAAAAGGAAAGGAACCATAACATGGACAGCTTAGACATGTGAGGGATTATGCTGGCGACATTAAGAAATAGATATTGCATGGTTACAGTTGTCGGTGATTCATGGTGATTCAAATCCTTCTGTTGATAATTGCTTGGTCTCCCAAGACGCAATGTAGGAAAGGATTTAGCAGCACGCAGATTTCTTTTAGTATGCTTCGCTCGGTCTTGCACAAGTAAAAGAAATGACATGCGATTTAGTCTTGAGCAGTCTAGGTATTATGCACATGTCTTTCATTACAACAGGTAATTTGTCGGGCGGAAAGTTTCGCCAGTGAATCAGGTACAATGCACTGATGTTACCATAATTTTCACAAGCATGTGAATTAAAATGCAGCCGGCGAGCTTTGAATTGAAATTGCGCACATGCCAACCAATGAATCTATCTATGTATTTCCATTTAGCTAGTGAACAAATGAATTTGTGTGAGTTGTTATGCGCACACGCGTTTGATGGGAACTTATACGTCGGCGATTCTTTTCTTCTCCAGAACGCCATTACATCTCATTATGGAAATCCGAGTAAGATGCGATAGGTGTCGCTTACAGTCTACCTCGAGACTACCTCCTCAGTTATATACATGTAGCTTATAAAGTGAGGAGACATCTCTTCCTCGGCAACAGTTCAGTGATCCCAGTGACCTGAGTACATAGGGATCAGTTAGTGACCTGTAAGTCCTGCAAATATTATCAGTAAACAATCCGTTATTTGCAGTTTATTTCGGATCAGATGACTTTAGTAAGGATGGATCAAGTACTGTCATATGTTCGAAATTACAAATTTTACAATATTGTAGATTGTCTTCCGTGAGAATTTTCGAAAAAATTCAACACAGGAGAGCTTGATGTACGCAATGTGTTACGAAATACTGCGTACGTCTATTAAATTACATGTAAAGCGTCTACATATGAGTGTGTGGCTGGTTCTCCATGTCCGTTGTTCAATATTCACCGTTTACATCTCTCATACAAATGTATTCGGCAAGTGATATAATTTATATCACAAATATTGGTGATAGCAATGTATTGCATTTTACTCCACATTAATTACTTACCCATACGTGGACATTCTGTCATTTCTTTGTGTCACATATTATAATTGGCTGAAAATACACGGGACTACCAATGCTACAGTCAGATCATGCACAATCAATCTAATGTTTAGACGAGAGTGGTTTTGGGAACTACATATGAGAAAGTAATATTTGTGCCTGCATATCTTGATTTTTTTAAAGTGATAGATGGCACTCCTTACCGGGCAGGAAGTACCATGCACGAGCGCATGCAATAACTTAAACTTTTTAGATTTAATAAATTTCTTCGCCTTATACCATTAGCTAATCGGTACTTGAATTGGGACCAACATTTCCATTACAACAAGAATAATGCATACTACTTTTGTAAATTCTCTCGCAAGTACTGCATTCGATGGCAGACCAGATTTCTGAAATAATTTGTAAATATGATGTTTTTCGTAGCCAAATTAAGTTTATTATTGTACCAGGTTATCATATACTCAGTTATCGTGGTATATATTGCAAAACGTTGTGTTTTTTTGGGTAAATACGTGCAAGCGAATATCTTCTTTACACCACGAACACAAATAGAAGACACAGACGCTCCAATATCCACGTTTGATCTAATGGTTGTAAGTGACAGCTTGTACAAGTTAGGAGACATACCAACCGCCTGCTTGACATTTTCCCTAGGACATAGGACATGCGTTTGGGTACAGTTCACACATTGGTAGGTATGACCTTTACAAGTCGGGTTGACTTTGGGGTCTCATTTGCACAGATTGGATGCCAGGGAGTCGACGTTATACATATAGGTCATTCTTGGCGAGCACATCTCCTAGATCTCAGACGTGTCAGTCAAATCAGATCCTATACGTTGTTATACATAAACAGTATTAGTAGGGATTTATCGTTTTGTTATTTCGTAATTGTAAATATTATCGTATACGAAATACGACATAGCTACATGAAATATCTCAACGATTTTGTGGTGAATACAGTTCTCATGTAATATTGGAACACCAAGTACATGTATCTGAAAAGGGATAAATAGCGGAGTTCTCTGAAGATTAATCAAACTCGAATATTGGTGGATGGATGTTGAAGCATGTTTAGCTCTCCCTTAGGTGTATTTTTAGTTCATATACGAAAAGGCTGAATACATGTGTATTTTGCAAAGCAGGTTCCAATGTTACCGAAATTGAACTCTATGATTGGATAAAAGTACCGTAACTATCAATCACTGTACATTATAAACGATCCAATCTTTGCATAGGAAGAAGAGAACTAAGATGGAGTGTGCATACTATGGCAATGTATTCCAGTCTTAACGGTAACCAGGCCGTATAAGCAAAGCTTGAATGATGAATCGAATTATAATTGACGGTTGGGGCGACGTAGCGATCATGTTGTTGCAATATGAGTTAACCTGCAAAAAATTGGCCTTTGGTCTGAGATCGCTTTCGAGCCGATTTTGTATTGTCTCCCATCCTTTCGAGTTAATGCACATGGTAGTGCACTTCCGTTAGCCCCAGCTCATAATCTTTCATGTGTAATGCTACACTAGATAACTAGTGCGTTTTGCACACACTGATATGATAATTTAAACCCATGATCTGCGCCGTCTGGCCAGCGTATATATTAATACTTCAACCTTTCATCCTCGCCTGTCTCCCGCTGTGACGCAGCGTGTGTTTGTAAACAGGTTCCAGGTACCTAACGCCAACACTAGGTACGATAATGCATATTTTTCAATCACAGGAAGTGTTGTCTTCCGCCGGATGTAGCCGCCGTGGACACTTCCCTTTCCGCTCCGCGGACAGCGCTCACCGGGGACTTCTATCGCTCTCAATTATAACGCCAGCGACAATCTTTAGCACCCAAGGGGTTGAACGTTAAGACCGTTACATAACACTTAGATTTCCCTCCATGCTACGCAAAACGCCAAATGATGAATCGCAGAGGTTTCTGGGTTGTTTTTTCCCTCTCCCCGGAGCACGTGAAACGATGCATCTTAGGGAAGCTTGTCGTCTCCCGTTTGCTGAAGCCAGCAAGCCGTTACCAAACATTGATTTCCACTCGGGATCATCACGGGCATTGTAATTGATAAGTGGGGAAAAACCCGTTGTGTTATCGTTAACTCAGTAATTGATATTGAATTGATGTTTTCGAACTGAGTCATTGACCACACGCAACATTGTCCTTCAGTGACATGGTGTGCCGACATCTCAGCACTAAATGTTTTTAAAGAGAGTACAACCAAGCGACAGCAGACGAGTGTGAATTGTCAGTTTCGAAAATGTGGAAGTGTTAGCACGTAACAATCTCATTTTGAGATCCTCATTTTGAACACGAGGTCAGACGTCTCACAAGATCGGTAAATTCCCGAGCAAATTCATGAACACTTTTATATGAGGTGAAATTGATGCGCCGGAAGTGTGGCCACTCCCTTCCTTGCAATTGACACTCGCCATGGATGCTTAAGTTTGATCATGATGACGACCACAATATATATGTTAATGAATGCTGAAGGAAAATGAGATTATTTGGTAACCCTCAAATGAATCATACTAATGATTGATGTTAAGATTCTGATGAAACCCAAATTTATTACTTCTGGCAAAAAGTCTAATTCAACGCGCGATCACACTGAACACACAACCTACTTATATTGAACCAGCAGAAATTTGATGATAGGTTCATTTGGCGAAAATTTTCTCCTAATTTCTGATAATTTCAGATATCTGGCCCTAAAATATCTGGAGTTCGTGTCTACAGTTCGAAACACCACACAGAACACACATGACATGTGCATAATGTGTTGTTGACGGTGGTCGAAATACCAAACAGAACACACGACATGTACATATGCTGTTGTTGACGGTGGCATCACGTTATGATGCTTGAAATCATGAAGTCACCATAACATCTTGAATTGCCTCAACACATGGTGGTCCCAGGCAGCTAAATATTGTCAACGTTTTGACTGAAATATTGTGATGTGACTACATGATGATAGTGCGAGCCTGTACCATCGTTATGCATCTAGAATTTGTCATAACGTCATCTTCATCACGACGCTTTAACTCCAGCATCTTGATTTGTAGACGTGAATCGATTTTCAACTAGCACCAGGAGTTGAAGAGTCATGCGAGCAGCTTTCAAACAATGAATTGCATAGATATAGGACCAAGGATAGGATCCTTGATAGGACGTTATTCTCATGTGGGTGACGTGGCCCAACGAACTGTGGATTAGTACTTTGTATCGAGCACTTTAATGTAGGGTAATAGCTTGGAGATGATATATATGATATATAATACTTACCTCGCTGAAAATCGAATACACTTGTGCCAACAAGGTACTCATATGTGACCAAAACGTGGTAATTATGATAAACTATTTTATGAAGGCCCATGTTCAAGGCAATATATATAGAAGTGTAATACAATCAAAACAAAACAGAGCACCATCAACCATCATTATCATTACACGGTTCTTGCAATCTTACATCCCCAAGCCAGTGTTATTACCACTGTATCGTGAATGATCTTCAACTAAATTGATACCATCGATATTCATACGAAACTGATAAATGCAGTCGACCAAGTTCAAAACAGAGCTGCAACATTTTGTTTCAGATCGAATCTACTTACAGAATTATCAATAAAAATCAATACATTCTGTATTAGTTATTGTGTCCCATATATCTGATCCATGATTATCATAAAGAGGAAAAAACGACTTGTCAATAACGCTCTTATAATTTGATTGGTATTATAAAGTATGTACGTATTAAACGCGTTTACACAAAAGTTGCCTTCTCAGCTTGATATGATATTCTATGTCCATTGAAATTCTATGGACGTCATCATGATCTGGTGGAGAAATACAGCAAATCCATGTCTGCCATGCAACTAGATCTATTTTCATGTTAATTTTGGGAATTCATGACGGGTGCCACTAGTGGGGCAGGAAATGCTCACTCTTTCCGGAACACCTGATTTCACCTCCTAATGGCCATTTTTGGGGGCTCATGAGTTTCCCTGTCATTTTTGTTTTCTCTCACTTCGTATGCCTGATATGACTTTCTGTCCCGGACTATGAGATTGGATAACGGACCCTGTTTTGTTTGCTCGGAATACTTAATACTGGGTATTGATTCCACGTCTATTGTCTCTGTCAGAGTGGACGATTTGAGCATAAAAGAAAGTACAATTTCTAAATATTTGCGATGACTGGTACACTGACAACAAGTATTATAATGCATGCAATGTCATGCACGTAGCTTTTCGGGAACTAATTCCATCAGGTGTACAGTAAATACAAATATATTTCACACACTGTCTGCCCCTGATGACGCCAGGGTGTCTCCAGGTAAAACATTTGTCGGGCTTTGTTTCTGTTCCCAAATGTTGTTTTTCAGGTTTGCTTTTGTCATTATCAAAATCTAGTTGTATTGGCGGTAGTTATCTGATACTGTCATTTACATGATCAGATGATGTAACTTTCATCAAATACCGTACATTTGTGCATAACTTTTGGTCTAGCAGTGACGAACCAGGTTCATTAAGGTAAAATAAAAGATACTTTTAGCGCTAAAACATGTGATATTTATATAACCTCTTTATGAAATATAACACCATACATAGACTGCGACTTTCTGAAAATAAATTGCCTCTTTTTTAAAAGTTCGCCGAAAGCTAATGATATAGGGCAGCTGAATAGACTACAGTAAGTGCCCCTGGGGAAAACTTGATAGCTCAATCTCGTAACCCAATATCTCTAATGATTAGGATCTTCCGAAACTGATACCTTACGTAGGCCGGGTGACTTTACAAAGAAATCATAATACAATGCGGCATCGTATCAGGTTCGCTAGATTGTTTGTTTCAGGTGTGGTTTGAACGCGTGTGTTCTGTTTTTGTCTTTATATTTTTTTGCCATCATCACTCGGGAATTGACGCGAAGTAGGTTGAAAGCTTTCTAATTTGGTCGATTTATACAGCCACGTTCTGAAACAGAGTGACAATCCGTGCAAATATCGACTTGTAATAAATATTACCCTTAATAAGTCATCGATTGCCGTTTTAAGGCTCCCAAATATATTTCGCCGCCCTGCGGTCAATGTGAGAGATGCGTCAATGACGTAACTATTTTCACTGCATTGACATCTCGGAAGCTTCCAGACTATACGCAGGATTATAAGCTGTCAATGGATACGAACCAAAGCCGGGGACTTAGCCGTCGCGATGACACATAAGCCACAGTGACCTTTCGGCAAAATATGTATACGCTTATATCATTGTTGCGAGGTTATTGTTCGGGGGTTTTATTAGGTAACAAAAGCAATAGGAAAGCGGATCTGAACTCGAGCTATCCAAGTTTGTCTCCGCACTCCTTATACATTGCACATGTAAAGATCGATGATTCCTGGACAGTGAAAAAAGTGTAAGCTTGTATTTGTTATTGTACTGGGTCTCTTCAGAATGATCTATTGAAATGTTGATATTGGCAATATAATATCATGGTATTCAACATTCTGAAAATTTTCATGCGTCTGGAATATTGGAATAAAGTGATATTAAAATGCTCAACGTCACTGTTTAGCATGGGATGGGCTGGCTGGCGTCTTTGTCGTTGTTAATGTCGATGCCTCTTCTCCGAAAATTGTTAATCTACATGTATGATTCTATGGGGTTTTGAAATTTGCTATGCAGCGTCCATTCTGCTCTGTCCCCAAAGTTTGCTGAATATTTGAAAGAAATCTGAAAGTTGGTTTTGGCTTTTTTCAAACTTGACTATTTGTCAGTTACGTATGGGCTGGTATGTTAAATGTGCAGCCTGAATTTATACCGAACTGATACAGATTTTCACTGGTGACCTGGAATTTGATATTGAGTTCTCAACATGACGTCACCTCAACCTGTAATTGATATATTGACCCCTATAGACGAATCTATCGAAACTGAATTGGGTTTTTTTTATTGGGAACCCGTAGAAAATCATATCTGACGCATCTGTTGGCAACCTTGAACTTGACCTAATACAAGTATTACGCTAACTGGTTGCTTCACTTTGACTGCACTCTGAGACACAAATAAGTGAAGTTAAATTTTGCAAGCTGAAACTATGAGTATGTTAGTTACAATTTTATGACACGCACTACTACTACTACAGCAACTGCCAATTGTCCGTACTGAATCATAAAAAAATATCATTAGTGATAGTTGTCTCCAGCTACATGTAAAATTGATTAGTTTCAGGAGTACATACACTATTCATGGGATGATAAAATGATGTGCCGATGAGCTACGTGGTCATTATTTTATGGACACAGACGTGATGAATATAGATAACAATTTCACGGTTAATATAGCACAATGTCAATGTAGCCAAGTGTCATATATACATGAAGTTATACTGGTTTCACCAAGTTGTATTTCGGCGCACAAACGCCCTCACCAAGATGTAGCTACATGCCACTAGTGTACAATAGCTCACATGGACATTACATGTACGTGAGGTATATTGTGTATGGTCACGGATATACAGTATATTAATATGGGGATCATTGCGTCGCTATCATCATGTTGTATGACGTGTCTTCTGCGCAACATAATTGTCTTGTTTACATTGAGTTCCAGGGTTGATAGACGACCGGTATTCATCGTTACTCCCTCTTTACCATATCATATTATTCCCCTGACATTCAGTGCATGCCATATAGTGTGTCATATGGCACAAAAGGCGCTTACTCTGGTGCACCGGACAGTGCAGGGCTTCCCTTTGAGTCATATGATATCAATGTCCTTTGCAAATCAAAGCATCTTCGCCTGGAGGAAATACCCTAATTTTGCGTAACCGTGGGCACAACTTTTATGTCGAGCACAGACCGCGCACGGTAGCACCTCGCGCCGGGTAAACGCTGATATCGGTAGAGCGGGAAAACTAGGCTAGCAAGAAACGATTCTCTTAGTAATCCCCAGGGGGTAAATAAAAGTGGCCATGTCGCAAAGGAGTACAAAGAATTGGCGATATATTGGGCACGGATGAAATGCGACACCTCTGGGTGTAATAACATTAGTCTGTCTTGAAGATGTTCCGCTGCTGAACCAGGGAAACTGTACCTTGTTCGAGATCACAACCTTGTCGGCGCACTATTTCCGGGGCTTCGGTGGGAAATATGGGCGTTTTTTGCACCTCATCACCGGTGTGCCACGCTCGAGACGTGTCCTGTCCCTCGTTGCACGAGACTCGAACGTTGTCTGCCATTTACCTGTCACAGATAGTGGCAGGGAACAAACCGTTAGCAACAACGTGCATTGCGAAAAGGGGGTTAAGAACGTGAGGGTTACTTCCCTTCTGTATGCACGGACATTGCGCGGGGGCATTCCAGGGTATTTATGGGCACACTCGCTTTCTATATCCTTTATGATGGACATGTCCTTGTCCATTGGTTGCGTGTGAAAACAACGCGGGTTCTTGTCCGCTTGGCCCTAGATTCACCGATTGCAATTAATTATGACATCGATATCATAAGGTCTCGTGTATTGTTGCACCCCATATGATGACCTTGTTGCGAATCGGATACCCGGTTTGCGAATAACGAAACTTACAATGTATACATGCGTATTATAGGCTCAGACAGGAGTCTGCCTGATATATCGATGGCTGTATTACCTGACATGCTCTAAGTACAGTATAATTGGGATCTGTTCATGGATCATATATTGTACGTAACTCTACCTGGATTACAAATTGTCCGAATTCAGACGTCTCGATTAGTTTAATAATTGGATCTAGAGCGATCTATACAAGAACAAATCCGACGGGACATTCAACAGGCGCCCCGTGGCTCATTTGAAATAGGGTACACAATACCTACATAATCATATATGGTCGAAATAATACACTGAATTCCCCATCGCAATTTCAGCTCTACCGTACCAAGTCTACAACGCTGATATTGCTGGTCCTAGTAGTTATATAGATACATAACATTTAATAATTCAGATGGCCGTCATCTATGGCCGAGTTTACACTATTACGAGGAGGCCCAGGGATTTTATGAGCAGTTATTTGTCGCGGTTATTCCTGTTCACCCTTGTAAACGTACGACCAGAATCTGCCGGGACATATGATGTGATATCCCGGGGTCACGAAATTCCTAGGGTCGCCGAACTACGGTCCCCCGTCACATATATAACTATAAATATGCATTATTTCCTGAAAGTGGAACGTGAAATCGCCGTCAGTGAGATGCCTCTGACGATGCAGCTCGACACCCGTCTCCCTCTCTTTCCCCATGGTTTGGACCGATATCGTCAATATAACTAGAGGTTTTAATGCATCCCGGTAAACATCACCAATTCTGACCAATGGATCGTAAATCGCTGATATTTAAAAGAACAAGTAACCTACAGTGGAGAGAATTATTTTTGTGGCCAGCGGAAATATGTTGGGATGGGAAAGTTTATGTGATCAGTAGCCTTAATTTTTGGATTAAAGAACATATCTATCGATGTATATCTAAGCCCAGACATTCAATGGTTTTAATGATGCCCAATGTTTTGGATCAAATTGATAGTTTATTCGTCTATTTTGGTGTAAAAAAAAACATTTGTCATCACATTTTATCACTTTTATATCTTAAGCTATAAAAGTTGGCAACCTTTCGTAATTGTTCTGTCAACATCAGAAATTTAGCTCAATATTTTTGTTGCGCTACTATATGCGTATGTATTACGGTAAATCAACAAATATCGCAAAGCTCTCACAGTATTTGCGTTTATTCACAAGATTAAAATGTAAAACCTCATGGAAACAATCAGAAATATTATTTTTGAAAGTGCTGTGATCCTTTTGTTGAGATTACTGTATTTAACAAAGAATAGCAGCATGAGCAGGACCGGGCCCACTCATATCTACCCTCCGTGGGTCTCATTTTAGGCAAACCTAGAAGACCAGCGCGACGCGCTGGCCAATGAGCAAGACATGGAGCTTGGACGAACGCGAGTAGTTCCATAGCGGTAGTTTATGAGTGTGTGATCCAAGGTCAAAAACGGGTCAGTTTGTGCCGAGAAAAATAACCGCTGATTATCGTGTCGCCAAATATTTATTTAGACTGGGAAAAAAACTTGTGATCGTCTACGATTACCGATTGATAAACATGAACAGTCATAGAACGTGTAACGCAATAGTCCAGCGCCGCTCAAGATTCTATACAGATTTGTACGTGAATTGATTTTGATGGTTTTCATGTTTGACTGTTTGTCGCCACTCGACATGACAGTGAAATTTGAATATTTGCGTGTGTATTGAACAGCAATAGATCTACAGTAGGAAACATTTACTGTTATATTTTTCAGACAAATACTGCACGGTGGGGGTAAACTTCTCTGTTTGCTTCATGCAGACAACACACGTGTCCATACAGAGCACTCACATGTAGTCCTACATAAAACTTATGTACAAAAATATAGCACGTGTTCAGTCGGTCGCCTCCACAAGCATAACCATGTATCGAACAAAATAAATAGGTTCACAATAATATTGTTCACACGCTGACTAGTTCAAAACTAAGAGATATATTTATCACTATCGATATCTAAACCAAATCAAGTCAATTTTATTCCCAGTAGCAAAGTAAATTTATATTATTTATAAATGTGCTATATAATATGCAAGAGTATACGGTGTTTGTGGACTCGTAATTGTGTGGTTTTTCGTTTCGATCACCACAAGTGCTCAGTGAAATAATAATTCTATATTTATAATAGGGTTTATTATAATCGGTTACACTGCAGTTTAAGACTTTACGTATCCTATATATATCAGGGGCGGATCCAGGATTTTTGAATAGGGGGGGGGGGGGGGGTGCTCATCTTAACTGTATGTAAGCTTGAAATTATGTGAGCGAGCGAAGCCTTATGCGGTCTGGGGGTTCGGGGGGCGCCGTAAGCTCCCCGAGAAATTTTTGGAATTTAGTGTCTCTGAGATGGTTTCTAAGGTGTATTTTCAACTGTACCTTGTGAAATCAATAAGTAGAATTTTACTTTAGAAGTCTGCTTAGTTCTGTTGTAAATGAAGGATAAATTTTCAAAGAAAGGAAGGTCTAATAGTCCTACCATTCTAAGGCTGTTCTACATCCAGAGTTATATCCAGAGTTATACAGAACTCTGTCAGAAACAAACAAGTAAATAAAATAAAATATCCCCTGTGTATATTCAATGACAGTTTCAGTATAAAATCAAGTGTGTCTGACTAGATTATTATCGGAGGGAGGGCGGCAGGTTTGGCAAGCTGGTTAGAGGAGTCCAGCGACCGAGCGAAGTAAGGTGGATAGGGGGTAGCCTGCACGGCGTGGGGTCTGGGGCCCGCTCAAGGGCACCAGAAGCCGGAGCTTTTTTCATGTTCTCTGGTTGATTCTGAGATCTTTCTGGCTCTGATTGAGTATTTTTCATTCCACACATGCATATTGCTGGTATTTAAATGTATTTATCCCAAAACTATTCATTGCCACTTTACATATTATATGTCATAGAACTTAATTGCTGATTAAAATTAAAATCAATTTTAAAATCAGCCAAATTTAGCATTCTTGTTTGTCACGTGAACTTGAAAGTACATCTCGAGATAGTAGGGAATATATAGGAAATATGCACAGTTCGATACTCAGATACTCAGAAAATTGCCGTTAATCGTGCATGAAAACAGTGGATAGAGAATGATCGGCCTGCCTACATTGCCGGTTGCCACAGTATCTAGACAAATATCAATGACGTCATGAGACTGTGTGTAGAACTCGCCCTCAATTCGGGCCGCTTTGAGGAAAAAATTGATGCGAGATTGACTAGCCCGAGTTTGAATCTTGATTTGGCAACTCAATTTAGGCACGTAATACACATTTTCAGACCCAAATTTTTACGATTTCTCATTCTATAGACAAGTAGAGCTTTAAAGCTATTATCACTTTTAGAATTGACAAAATTTATCCATTCTGCGATAGCTTTATTTTGTCTATAGGATAAGAAATCCTACAAATTTGGGTCTGAAAATGTGTATTACGTGCCTAAATTGAGTTTCCAAATCAAGATTCAAATTCGAGCGAATCATTTTTTTCCTCAAAGCGGCCCGCCATGTGGGCGAGTTCTATACACAGTCTGATGACGTCATTGGTATTTGCCTAGATACTGTGGTAACCGGCAATGTAGACCATGTAGACAGGCTTATCATTCTCTATTCACTGTTTTCATGCAAGATTTTCTGAGTATCAGTTGTCGAACTGTGCATATTTCCTATATATTCCGGACTATCCCGAGATGTACTCTCAAGTTTGTATGACAAAGAAGAATGCTAAATTTGGCACATTTTAAAAATTAGTTCCAAATTTAATGACAATCAATTGCATAAATATTGACCAACGAATGTTAGGCCTATGTAACGCTGTAATGCACCTTAAAATATTTCTGGGTCACAGATTTTTTTGTTGAAATTATATCCTGCCCCCCTCCCCCCCCTCGGTCAAAAATATCAAACGAGGAAAATTACACCTATATTCCCTTACATGTAGGTGCATACCCAAATTTCCTATAGCTTCTTGCTCTCTCTTTTTTCTTTTTTTTTCTCTTTTTTCACGGCCCAATAGGGGGGGGGGGGGTGCGCGCCGGGTGCACCCCCCCCCCCCTAAATCCGCCAGTGTATATACACGTATCTACATATTCATGCAGTTTCACTGTCGTATATGTTTACAGTAGTATACCTGTGAAATTCTACCTGCCCAGTATACATGGTATAAGAACTACATCTGATCGGTAACACGGTGCTTTGTCTGGTCGAAAATTTCAATTTGGATGTGAAAAATCAAGAACGTGACCAGAACTAAAATGTCAAACTCGTCTGATATAGACATGGCACTACTTCGTCGACTTCAAACATTTGCCAAGTTTCGCAGAACTCAGAGAAACTCGAACTTCAAGACCGGATAATTAGGAGCGCGGGTGATTGTCGTGCATGGTATTAATGAGCTGGGTCTGTCGTTCGGCTGTCTCTGCCTTACTTGGATGTCGAACAGCGCTCATGTTCCGCCGACACCAAGGCGACTGTCGCTCTCGGTCTGGTCGGTGGGTCGGTCGGTCAACGCGCTGAGATTGGGAGCCCGCGGGGTCCATGCCCCGCTTGTAAACACGACTAGCGGGGCCAGAGAGACAGGGCTGTCGGCAGCGGAGGCGACGGCGCCAGCGCAAACAGTCGTCAATAGCCGGGGATTGGCTGCCGCTTAGCGCTGTTATACCAGAGCTCCGAACAACCCCGGGAACAAAGTTGATGTCGTATCCGTCTTATGCATAAGCAAATACCCATATCCCAAACATCGCATCCACGGTGTTGGTTGACTGGTATCGTCTTACATTCCCGTGTTTTTCGGCACTTGCAAAGTTTAAATAGGATTAACGCGTCCTAATGAGCGGCAGAGAAAAGCCCACCACAATCGATACCGTTCTTAGATATCAATAATTTCCTTGGCTAGATTGCTTTTGGCCCGGTGGAGTTACAAAGATGGAAGCGCAAAGCCGCGAAGACGCGATTGGCTGACAAAAGACGTTAACCCAACGGGCCGTCGCTTGGTTTCTACCGCTGCTCTTTCATCCAATTCCGATTCCTTGTTTCTAATAACAAGTTCTAGACCCACGGAGCGTTTTATTGAAAGCCACAAAGTTCTGACAGCGCTAATGTATGGGTATGTATCCACTGAAATTGGACGGAAGGCATTTGCAACGAACGACAGTGCATAGAAGGCCGGCGATCTCGTTGCCGCGCGTTTTAACGCGAATCAATCGCGAAGACGGGCGAGTGACAGACGGTATGCGTCCTTGTGGCCGGAGGGATTGATCGTTGACGCTCGGACTTGTTCTAGTAAACTTGGCTGCTGCCTGGCGGCTCCCGACAGACCATTAGCCATCGTGCACGTGGAATACTTCACGAGACTGGGAAATGGTCCTCCGCTTCGTCAGATAATCATCCGAGGAACATCAAAAATGTGACGACGCTAGTTGTTTTTTTCAAACGTGAATGTCTCAGTTAATGTGGCTGTTCTGGAGTCAGAGATCATGAAGTCTTTTGGAGGTACGGGAAGTTTCCCTCAAGTTATGTGGATATCTACAGTCGGTGCTAAAGGATATACGCTCGGCAGGATGTTGTCCAATTGCCTGCCCAGGTATGTACTGCTTTTGGGATGTCTCTTCTGGATATGTATGAGTGAACAGATCATTAAAATAGGCGTCGTGCTTCCCTTTGAAGACCATGAGTACTGGTCGCTTCCGAAAGTCAAGGGCGGAATCACCTACGCCATTGATACGATAAGGAACAGGTCCGACCTCTTGCCGGGTAGTTCAATACAGGTGGCCTATGGTGATTCCATGTGTTCGGAGACGTATGGACCACTAGCTGCTATAGATATGTACTACCAGAAGAAGGCGTACGTGTTCCTGGGCCCAGGGTGCGAATACGCCCTTGCGCCCATTGCCCGGTTTTCCCCACACTGGAATATCCCGGTGATCACAGCTGGCGGGTTTGTACGCGTGTTCGGCGAAAAGCAGAAAGAGTACCACCAACTCACGCGGATCGGCGGCTCGTACAATGACCTTAGTAAGGCGTTGACGGTCATCCTCAGCCACTTCAAGTGGGTGAGGGTGGGCCTCATCTACAACGAACATCAGGGCCCCCGCAGTACGCAGGGAAAGACCAATTGCTGGTTCGTCATGGAGGGGATGTACTACCACCTGAGGCGGCGCCTGGGAGAGTTTCACCCCGGAGAGAAGCTCTGGTATAAGGCCTTTGACCCGATGGCTCAACCTGGAGAAAACCTCGACAACATCACAGGGATCCTGACGGAAGCCAAAGACAACGCAAGAAGTAAGCTCGCATCTTCCTCTAGACCAGAAATACCTGTCTGGTTCCCTGTCTGTCTCTCCCATTGTTCGCTGGTGCTTCCGCTCATGATATAGCCTGGGAGAAGTCGCTCGATAAAGGAGCATACCCAGCTTCGATCTGCCTCAAAGGTTAATTGGTTTAAGAAAACAAAAATCAACAAAGTAAGGAATTCAATAATCGACCAAAAGAACGCAACGTATAATATGCCTTATATGTATGTACACGGTTTTCGATATAAAATACTATGCTAATGACGTGACCTTAATGAACCATGAAAGCAGTTAACGACTCAATGGCACATTGATTTTTATTAGCAACGGGACCAGTTAATTAAGGATGCTAACCAAGCTTTGGAGTACTGCGTTTTACGTGCGTTTCTGTCACATTACAAATGCCAGAATGTTTGTAGCTGTATTGCGCTGGCGATGATGTGGTGCGAGTGACGGGTGGTGAACTTGGCCGAGGGGTTTTACGTGGACGTTATTGCACTGCTAACCATGACATTGAGTATTATTGTATTCTAATTAATTAGGCGATGAGATCCCTGCATGACTGTGTAGTTATTAGTTGTAACAGCGGGATACTCTACACTAATAATACCAGTATTAACTCCGGTAATAATCCCGGGCAATGCCACCACCATGTCCGGTGTGATATACGGTTTAATGAATATAATTTACAAGCTATCTGTATGAAGAATGTGACGATGATGATAAGTCATCGGCACTTGCTGCAGTGTGCAAACGGGTCAAGATACGCGGAAATTATCTTGGTCTGTTTTGTTTGATCCCATTAGCAAAGTGTGCCGTAAGTGTTTTTCTCATGTCAATACGAAAGAGCCAACCAGACCAGCAATGTCCTATTCATACGGAACACCGTATGTACGAAAGTACTCTTCTTATTGGATAGTGACAGCCAGATTGTGCAGAAATAATTTTTTTCTGAAACTTGACCCTACACTGACCCGTGTCGTATGTGTAACAACAAGAGGACTCGTTTTATTCAATCTCTTGTGTCAACGATCAAAGTGGCATTGCTTTTTGTTGGGTAAGTGCTCAAGGCACACAATGACATGCCGTGTAACCCCGCTAAATTCATAATGGGTCTGCGAACTATGGTTGGTATATTGGCTGTCGCGCTTGTCAAAAAAAAACCCGTTAAAAATCAGCCACCAAAATTCCATTCAAGCCCTGCCTGGAGCGAGCAAGTTCTTCTGATTTTGAATAACGCTATCGACATTCAGTACATGTAAGATCGAGGTGTGTCGCTTGCAGTCAAGTGGCCAGCCTTTGCCATAAAAGATGAATAGAGGACACACGCGGTGACAATTAATGATGTTCATACACTGTAGGTGAGAAACGTTCAGGGATTCTCATATAATAGCGAAGACGTCCATGCAGCCCCCCTCCCCAAATGTTACATGTCCGTTACATCATGCATCACCAGGCGACAGCCGGCATGGTCAACGTGATCTTCACAGCACAACTTGCCATCCACCCCATGTCAAGGTGCGAACCCTCTTTGCGGTCGACGTTTCACACCGCCATGCGCAGATCGGCCACCTGCCGCGCCCAGGAATTGCCTGGCATGTGATTCAGCGCCCAGATACACCATAAACACACAATAAACACAACGAGCGGGCAATATCAATATATGTCGCCACATAAACAAGTGCTTATTCTTCGAGACAAAAACACGAGAGAAAGACTGGGAGTTTTTGGGTTTTGTTCAGACATGATGTTTTTCTGTTTGAAGGAGGGGGGAGGGGGCGTGCTCGCTCGTGTCTTTGACAGGTAAATGATATCACATATAGTGTCATGTGCATGTATTGCCAGCACCCCTCCCCTCATCTCCACCTCCCCTTAGGTGCATATGACATATTTCCGATCCAATGCCTTCACTGGATTAATTTCAAGGTGCGAGTCTGCTGTATCAGACCCGAACACTTCATTCACTGGTAATGTACAGAAATATACACCGGGATAACATTCGCTCTATTACATTTCAGTTTCGCTTTGGACGGTGATTAACAATCCAATTACACCCTCGTAAACACCAGGGAATGCGATTGCGTGTGTGTCAAGCTGTTGAACGCAATACAATGTTCCGGCTGGTGTCTAGAGTTAGGTTCACAAAGTGTCCGAGACAGGCTTGCGCAATTGGAGAATCTCCCAACTGTTGCTACACCAGGCGCGTTGAGAAAAGTCTCGTGATTAATTCACTCGCAGAGCCGGTGTCGTTGAGGGGACCCCAATCGCCGGAAATGAATTCTGTCGTAAGCCCGTTCCGGTTACACAACGTTACCCGAACGTTTAGTAACGATACCGCCAGTATCATAGCATTGAGACTAGATATATCTGGGGAATGGAGCCTGCCAGATGAATTATGACCCGTTGTCCTAGATCATTTTCGTTTGGTATAACTAATAAAAAATAATCAATTTGAAGCTATTGTCATGCCGAAATAACGCGATGCTAGAAGTCCAGTGTATAACGAGTCCACCGAGTAATGTCTGAATACCAGTCTAAATTATTAACTCACAAACACGTGCCAAATATTTGGCAGTCAGGGAACTTTATTTTAGAGAGCAGGAAATTACCGCAAAACAAACCGCCATCGTTTGCATAATGGAATCTGATGTAGGTCCAAATTTCTGCACAATTTGCACGAGTTTGGTATTATTAGTTGTTCTGGGAAAACATATAATTTGCAAGCTGTCGTTCCTTTCTATTTCGAGTTTCAGTAAAACATTGATGTATGTAGTTTGCGTGTTGTCGATAATCCTGGATATTTTCACCCACAATAACATTCCAGTTTTTTTTCTTCTTACATTCTGCAACTCTTCATTTTGACTTCCTTTTAGCATATTTCAACGCGAAGGCCCCCATAAAGTTGGGCTGTAAAAGCGGAAGATGTTTTCACCAAGTTCTGTGATCCAGAGGGTACTGAATGGGAGGAACTGTTCGCGGTGTCTACGTTCTTTATTTCGATCTTTGTTGCGGAGCCCAGACGGCAAGTCATTATAAACACGCCATTACCTGGCTGGCCTTTACAACTATCCGACTGCGAGGGCTGGTACAGCGAAAAACTTATTCTTCTATGTTTATCGACCACCCTTCACGATGTAACAAAGCGTTCGAGCAAATTAGCTGGGCGGATCATAAAACAGAGATGACGGTTGTCACGTTTTTTTTTCTTTCGAGAGTCGCCATCAAGGATTCGAACATTTGCTAAATCCGACTGCAATTTTCGGGCTTCCGGGTTCCCTAGAATTCTACGTTCATTGGTGGGAACAGTGAGTGCTTGCCACCAAACTGGATAGACATTGTCTCGCATCTAAGCCCTGGAAACCGGAGCTGGTTTGCTTACCATCTTAGAGAGACAACTTGTAACCAACAGATTATAGGACGTTCGTAAACGCCTCCTTAGTCTTTGTACGCTTGTATGTGTGGGGGATGCATAACTCCGTTCGCTTGAAGACGCAAAATTACTCCCGGCTTAATCAGATGTAAGATGTAACATCTAGTGCTGACTGGCACTCGAAGCGGCAGCTGGTGTGGTGTAGATGACTACGCCCTCCAAGGGATTGACAGGCGTGTTTAGGACAATACAGAGTATTATCCCGCCTCTTGATGAACGCGATACCTTCATTGTTAGGGTTTAATTGTCTTTGCAACGTGGTTGACCTTATGTCCTCATTCCCCAGTGAATAAACCCCTTCTTCAATCTCCCTCATTTTGCGTATTGGATCCGAAAACGTTGAGGATGCCCCACATTGAAGTGGCAAAAAGTGTCCGGGATAAAATCTGTCGTCCGTCTCTCTTCAATGTTGATAATCCCCTAGTTATACAACCCCGAGTGTCGCGTGGATTTATCAGCATTCTGCCTTGGATTATTTGTGTATTATGGCGATAAGACTCGCGCGGCAGGACCCAGAAAGCACTTATCTCTAGCTATCTGAGATTACTGGTGCCAGTGTCACAGAGTGGGTGCTGGATTGATGAACTGCATACCTAATTCCGCTGAAGACGTGCGTTTAGTAGTGAGGGGGTTCGCTGCAGTTGCAGATGGTGCATTCTACTTCACCATGTCGTATACGCATCGATCTCTGTATTATTTTCGTTCTTTCTGATTTACATTAGTCGTTATAACTCTTGCTATGGGTTTCTAAAATGGGAACTGTTTGATAAACCCACATTATTTCTCAACATATAATCCAAGACCAGATCAATAAACTAGATCCCCGTGGCACAGAGTTATATCGAATTTTCAAAAACAAATATCCACATATGAAATGAGATCCCCTTACATGTATAGGAGCGAACCTATATATTGTCATTTCATCTAATTAATGGCACTGGAGGGCTCTGTCATTAGAAGTTCGGTGCTGATTAGCCTGCGGATCGGCTTACTTCTAGGGGTGTATCTAAAGTATAAAGCAAGAAGGCGAATCAGAAGGGACACTTCCAGAGGCAGTATATACATGTACATGAACGTGGCTATTCTACCGGTAGTTTTGATGCTTTCCATTATAGGCCAACAGAACACTGCCAATATCGTAATTACAGAGTCCACTGAGCCCTGTTCTTCAGCGCGAGGCCAGCATCCGGATGATTAGGTATCATCGCTAAAGTTCACTAGCAGCACGGTCGTGGTCACCCGTCTTCCCTCAAGGTTCGTTCCGAGTTTGGCGCGTTTGAGCAGTTTTTCGTGGTCACACCAACGGGTCGCCCACTTGAGTGACCTACCTACGATCCCCGACCACCCCTGTCCTAACCGCTCAATAGTCGCAATATGGCGTGGGAGATGGACTTTCCCGTCTGGCGTCCCTATCCATTCCAACATCCCACTTTGTTTTCTGGTGGGTTTTGCTTTATCTCTGAACGGGGCGGGTCCTTTGAACCGCAAATCCCATCTATTACCCGGGCGGGATGGCGGTGTCGTTGGCCGAGGGTCTGTCGATGAGGACAGCGGCTGTTGGCACATGGCAGGCTTCTCTTAGCCGTCCGTCCGTTCACGGAAAGTAAGCATGCTCGGGACACTCGACTCGCAGAGGGGCTGTCGCTGGCAGAATGGCATCAATCCATTCCGCCGTCGTCAAATTTCTCATCCTGACAGATCGAAGACAGGTCATCGATAACACGCGGCCAGCCCCAGTTGCCGAGTGCCGATGGTCACCCGAAAGTTAGCGGTGTTCCCTCGATATCTTCTCTCTCGCCTCGCACTTTGCTCGCCCTCTTTCCCCCACAACACCCAAAGACGAAAAAAACCCCCACAAAACAAATCTGCCAGAGAGAGGTGGTGACCATTCCATCATTTCAGTCACTGATGGACGCTCTTGTTTCTATCCGCTCGTCCCGGCACTTTCCAGGGGACAACTCCGTTTCTATAATCAACTTATTTATGCGGAAATCACATTGAATAAACTAACTAGGTGCCCGGGTTTCCCACCATTGCACTCTCGGCGCTGTCAAGTCGATCGGGGAAGTCCGCTGGAAGTCTCATTAGGTCACTCGTTTCTTGTGCGAGAGTGCATCGAAACAGCAATCATTAGGGGCTTCCTTTGCATTCCTCACAGCAATGAATGAATGTTCGCATTTAATGCCTGCCACTATGGCAGAGGCATCAATAGATGTGGTGCTGCATTTCTGTAGTTGTATGACAATGGACGGAGATCGATATATGGATGAGAAGGGTTTTATGATTGGTATCGATGGCTTGGTGTGATTTAATACGCACAGTGACTATAACCAGAAAGGATTAGTCCCATTCGTTTCCGTGACGTTACCATGAGTACGACATGCGTGCCCGATCGAAATGCTTTCAACACCGTTTTTAAATGCTGTATAATCACGATAACGCGTGCATTTCAACAATGTAAACGACCGTAAAATTTCTGCCACCCCGTGAAAAAATAATGGCAATGCGTTAATAAATGTCACGGCCATGTGATCCACGTGTAAATAAAGGCTGCCATCTGTGAGCAACTGAATAAACGACCAGAACGTTCTTTGTTTGAAAAATCCCAAATATAAGCACATTGTAAACAGAGCATATGCATTACATAACCTCCGACGTATTTAGGCCTTTTTCTATGCGGACTGGAATTACATTACACAAGGACTCGAAACGACTATGTCTCGGTCGATTCAGTTGTGTCGTTTATGTACACGTGGATAGAGGTGTTCCATGTGTTTTAGTTGACTTAGCCATGTCTGAGCTTGAGACTGTTTATAGGTATTCAGGTATTACAGCTGAGATATATATAGCTCTTAGTGTAAGGATCTTTCCTAGAGGAGTATCCGTGATAGGTCGTAGATTTCTGGTGGTCTGAACCCAGTAAATCTTCCATTCAGCTTGAGTATTTTGCCAAGCGATGTTTCCTGGGCATTTAGATAAATGTAATGTGTATTTGTTCGGGGTTCACTTCTAAAACACAGATGACACGAACAGTCGAAATATGACATGGCTGATCAAATACTTCCAGACATACACATTGAATAACTTTTACAGATATTGAATACATGTGTATTCGCATTCACATGCAAGTCACGATCTGATCAATGTTCGGTCACAGGCGTTGCAACTGAATGTCATGGATTATCAGCATTTACTTTGATGATTAGTCGCAGATCTCCAATATATGCGTAAAAATTGTTAGTTGAGTTTTTCTCGAATATTTATAACTATTTGAATATGTATGTGCATGGAACTTTTGCACAATTTGTCTTGCGTTGTTTCGCAAATGAGGTTGGGAAACAAAACATCCCACACATGCCAGAATATATATTCATGAGACGGTGCATTGTCAATAATTCTTGTAAAACATCATAAATTTGCAAGGCAGCTGCGGGTGTTTTGCTCATAATGAACTGCAAATATGATATTACTTCATGTACAGTAACAAACGACACCTCTGGGTAACTATAATAACAAAACTGAGGGAAAAGTGGATTAGTCCGGGTATAACGCCTCGTCGAAAGCGTAATGAACAAACTTCGTGTGAGTTACGGCGAGTGAAAAGCTCTCAATTTCTCATCACGTTATTGGGCTTTAAACATGGCGGCGCTTCCATTTCCGGGGGATTTGGCGTTTGTGTAATCCAGCGTTTCGGTGCGATATAATAACAGAGAGCATCAATAACTTCCCCCGCGTGAACGAGTGACAGACCGAACACAATACGGGGGCAGATCCTATACCACGCTACTGTCCCCATCGACAGCCCTGTATCAATGCGTGTCTTATTTCCGACAGTCGACGGCTGGAATTATGAACAACACAAAGGAACACAACGTGGGAAGTGGCGTGTATTATCTGCTGATTACAGAACGTTACATGGCGGGCCAAAGCACAATATTTGAAAACGAGTGCCACTCGCAGGGCGGAGGTTCGATTGTCGACTTTTTGTCGTTTGTTTGAATGATGGATGTTTGCAGTTGCTGGCTGTGCGTCGGGAGAGTTTTTTTACCCATTATATACAATAACTACTTTCCTTGCAGTATCGTCGCTCTTGTTCACTTGATAACATTATTTGAAAAGGAATGATGTTTTGTATTACATAACTATGTAATGAGAAACCAGACCCGAGTGTTGAATTTCAGAAATAAGTATTTCCATGCTTAGTTGCACGGTACAGTATGTGATGTTGGAAGTATATCGTAGCAGTTCAAACTCATTGCAGCACCAGAAACACCCTCATTACGTGAACAAGACTGGAAGCGCCTATGTAAAAATACAACAACCAAGCACACATTCTGGAGCACCTGCCTTGCTAAATGGCAGGTGCCAGTTCAAACGGAGCAATGGGGGTAGCAGATGTCTTTAAACTGCTCCAGCCAAATCAATCCCAGCAGTAGCTCACGTTGGGAGGTTCATCTGTATGCAAAGCTCCGTGTGTGGTGCCACTGAGAATTTTATTTTGAGAGTTGCTGCTATTTGTGCATTTGTTATTGCGTAATTCCTGTTCAAAGAGCAGGCTTTTTGTTGGCCTGGTGAAATTCAGTTGAAGGACGTCTAATTCGATTTTGCGAGTCGCACTGGTGGGATAATTAAAGATAAAAAACGCTGATACATTATGGATGATCCCCGAACACACGAGGGTTGGGAGTGGGTGAGGGGTGCGGCGGGTGTTCCTGTTCCTAGAGAGAAAGTGAGAGTCGTACTGAGTGAGAGCGACACATTCTAACAGTCACGACAGAGATATCTACCTGATTTAGACAGCGCGATATTCTGTGAATTTGTCGCGCGTCAGGGAAAGCGTTATCTCGCGACGAATTAGTCACGTGGCACACGTCGTCGCTGTTGTGTCGTCGTCACGTTTTGTGTCCATTAATATTTTCTTGTTGTCGTTCACGTTGTGATATTTTTTCCGCCCCACGAGGCTCACGCTTGGCAATTCCAGAACCATTAGAACCAAGTAAGGGTTAAAGGACCTTTACCACAGGGCATAAGGCTACCTGGGTCTCAAGGCTAGCTGACTTCGTGCCTGACACGCCCGGCCGTCAATGTTTGTGTTCGCATAATTGTTCAATGTCCCCGACTATTCACTCGAATGACAGGTAGATTAATTAGACGATGGAACCAACAGGTGCTTTCAGGACGAACTTGGCACACGCGAGGTGATGCACCGAGAATGCACTCCAGTTTTATAGTTTTCACGTAGCTCCTCTACTTCTGAACAATGTATGCGGATTTGGTTTCCTCATAACAGTATGACTTAGTGCGCAAGTTGAAGAGCTTTATAATACAGTATAGCAATCATATATGAAATCATGGGAAGTGGGTTGCTGTTTTGTGTTACTATTAAATTAATTGAGTGACAGATGCTTCAGTCAGCTTCAATAGACAGTTTGCACCCAAAGCAAGACACTTTTCTTTCTCGGAAATAATAACTTAATAAATATACCAAAGTAAAAAAAAATGACGTATTCATAAACCGCCTTTGGCGAAAACGTGGGACCGTCCATATGGCTTGGACAACTCGTCTTTCGGAACAACGTTGAAACGTGATAAATGTTTGACATGTACGGGGTTATTCCATGATGAAAGTTCTCAAAGGGCCGAGGAACTCCATTTATGCAAAAGACGAACCTCTTCCACGACTTTTTCTCTTCATTTCCCCTTTTCTGTTTTGTCAACTCTGTATGTATGCAATTGATCAGCTGGCAAACACAATAGATTGATCTTATTTTGATGTCTTTTATTTACATCTGCTAATAACAGTGTTGTCGTATCATCGTCTTCTATGCACGTTTGGTATACAGGGTTATTATGTGACATATGATGTGTTTATATGTGAATTAATGAGTGGACCTCGGTTGTTTATTTTCAGTCGTGGTGTTGTGTGCCTCGCCCGACTCTGTGAGGGAGATCATGCTGAAAGCTGCTGAAATGAACTTCGACAATGGAGAGTACGTCTTCTTCAACATCGACCTCTTCAACAGGTTCGTTTGCCAAATATGGGTTTAGTACAGTGTCATGCCATATCATATGCTGTGTTGCATGGTTTGTTACTAGCATACGACACCATTATATACCTGACCATTTGATACTGAATAATAGTTATCATTCCCAATTTATCAATAAGCTATGGCCAATTCCGTATTCATCGTGTGCTGATCCTTTCATCGACACCAAGGATAAGCCAATTCAATGAATGTGGAATGGAATTAATATATGCTCGTTTATCATACTGGCGACTTTTCAATCTGACCAACTGGTTTTCAATTACTGTCTAGCGAAGAATCAATTTTTGGTATTGGAAGTTGCAATACATTTGGCCAAGATCTAATTAAATTCAAGGATACATCTGCATGTTACAGATTCATGACTTGACACGATACATTCTAACATAGATTCACGTTTATTCCTCCATTAATGCAAATTTGGGTCGACCTCCTCTTTGCCGTATCCCAAGAAGTGAAGTAACATGGTTTGACAGCGCAATTTCCCCTCGTAGGACTTCCAACACCCACAGGAATATTACCGTGGAATCAGAAGTCAAAACGCGAAGTTGAGACCTTTTCGGTTTATGGCCATTTCATAGGAAATTATCGCGTTATCATTTGCCATTATTCTCACCCGATTTTACGTTTCAACTGGCCATATAGCAGCACTATTCGAGCTGTAAAGAACAGATTTTGATGACTTGTCAGATGCAGAAACTACAACAGTGAAATTTAGTGACGCCTATTGGGGCTTGGTCAGACGTTTCATCTTCATTTGGCTCCATCTCCCCTGCGTTAGGAAGGGAGAAGAATCTCGGGGCTTTCGTCGCGACGTATTAAGAGTTGTGCTAATTCGTTTGGATTTTTGCAAAAGTGGATTGTCATCATCGAAACCAATTAGAAACCGTAGAAGGCGTTAAGATGTCTAGTGGAGTCAGTTGTTCAGCCCATGTGTCAGATAACCTGACAAATTGCGCTGCACATCACAATAGGACATTCTCATCTGACATATTGCATCATAAATTAGTTGATACATTGTATAGAAAAAAATATGATCTTCAGAAATGGATGCTCTTGCTTCTAGAAATGGATGCTGAAGTTTAGAGTGCAATTAATGGCAGTAGAGTGTTTATTTATATGTGAACACCTGTAAAGTACTCGAAGTCCCACAATGCATGCGTTGAGTAGATTTGTCAAAAGCTGTACGTGCCAAAGTGGCCACTGAACCTTAATGTACTGTTGATCAATATTTACGTGCAAAAACACTATCGTGACACCTTGTATGCAACACATGTAGGGTGTGGACGATGAGGTGCTTCGTATTGTGCTGAATAAAAAATATTTCATTCACCGTGCATCTGTGATAGCCGCATTAACCGAAAAAGTGGACGTGGAAATGCGAATGATGCAGCGCATGGGCCGACGAGGATCGCATTATTTCCAGTGAACACACGATTACGTTCTGCGAGCAAAAACGCGATGAAGTTGATACCACTCAATGTAGAAGTGGTATTTCTCGTTAAGTTATATTGGAAAAAAATTTGCAGTTCAAAACTACACGTAGTCAGTGGCAACCACGTTATGTGGACCACCCACAACTGCCAACACTGATGAATGGACTCATTGAGATGTGCCAAGAATGCAGAATAGAATAATTTGTCAGAGATCTACGTGTATGTGCAGCGTGAAAACAAATAGGAATTGCTGCACTTTTAGCTCTCACGAAACATTTAATCCACTTTCAACTGCCAGTTCGTGGACAGTTGTTTTGCAATTTCCTGCAGGCAAATCCTTTATTGAGTGTTAAATATTGAAGTGAAATCCAAAGCCGAAACATTGCCTTGTTATACATATTTTGGGTCTTGCTACCATTTTTGTCGAATCAGTTTTCAGAGAACGTCTGGTTTACAACCTTACCCAATGAGACTTTTCCCACTTTTCCCTGTATATACGTTGGACTTTGTAGTATATATATGAGGATTTATTTACTTAGAAGAAGTGACTGATAAGACGAGTTCCTTCTCCTTTCCACTGGGCACGATGTTACGCGTGGTGTAATGGTAGTCGCCTTGACCTCACCGAGTGTTACCATGTCATCAAGTACTGTCACCCAAGCTGGTTCTTGACGTAAATGCACCTCTTCCTTTATCTCAAGTTGTCGCTTTAGTTGTTTGGTTCGTTCTACTCTGACGAAAAACACAATGTTACTGTGAGGACGGACAGTTAAGAAGCCATTGTCCTCGGGTTTGTAGTTTGTAATACACGGTTTGCAGACACGTCATCCTGAAATGTTTCAGGCTGGTGCGAGACAAAGCCAGCAAATTGAGGGTTGTGGTGTGGGAGTCGGTTACGTTGCTGTCATTGGGGAATGATGCTTTATTGTGATATATCTTCACTGTGGAATGAATGTGAATTGTGTAATAGCAATGCTAGACGAACAATTCTGTTACATTCATTTAAAGTTTATCATGTAGACCAATCAAAAAAGATTTATTTTTTCTCTCAGTACATATATCTCAACAACATGCCACATTCAACAATGTGTGGCCCTGCTTTCATGCTATTCTAGTTTGTTTTACTACATGCCTATTTACATGGCTGTCCATTCTATTTTCAAATACATGCAAACCTACGACAGGATAGCAGTTACTTGAAAAGATAGGAGCCTAGAGCGCCTACCTTGACCGCCCTACATTCTGATCATGTCACCTACATAAGTCTACATCTCATTTCATTCTAGTAAGAAGCAGATTGAGAAGCCTTGGTACCGGCCCAATGACACAGACGAGCGGAATGCGCAGGCGCGAAAAGCGTACGAGGCCCTGATGACGGTGACACTGCGCAAGCCGGACAGCGACGAGTATAAGAAGTTTTCGGAGGAGGTCAAGCGGCGCGCTAGGCAGGAGTACCACGACTCCATATACGGCAAGGAAGAGGTAAATTATGGGTGGGGTTATATGGGTGAGGGAAAACAGAGTTTTGTGGGCAGGCTATAAATAATGGATATATTCGTCATCAAGTAGATGTTTCCAAAAATCAGGAAGTGTAGTGGTCCTTGCTGTTACGTCATGTCAGATAACAGAAGAATGAGAGCCACAAATTAACGCGAAAACATTCGTCGGTAAATCAATAAAATTTTATTCTCTAACGCTTATTGTATTCGTGAAAGTAAAATCAGGGTACTAACCAGTGATTGTCATACTATCAAACGAGATTCATCTATTATTAAAATAATCTAGATTCATCATCATCGTGAACAATTAGCTTGATTAATTACATTGATGGGTGCTCCTCTCGAATCACAACGCACTCCGGTACCAGCATTGAAGATACGATACGGACCGATCTTTAATTGTTTCTCATATCATCATGCACAGCATTCCTCATGGGATATTGACATGGCGAAACTGAGAATAACTGGTGGAAAGTATTCATTCACTGTATTCATTCTCGTTATTATGACGTTGCATAATCGTTAATGTAACTGCTTGACAGACAGGGCCGTGCTTCTCCCACAAAGTCGATAAAACCACAATAATAACGTGAATATAAAAATGTCAAACTCCACTAACTACATCAGTCAATATTATCGTAATTACCGCATTAGTTATTGCCTCAACAATGTTTGACCTTTTCTGAAAGTTGAAGTCTATTTACGCGAGGTAATTATTTATGGGGCAAATCATACTACCACCATGGAAAATCTATAGAACCTTGGTACCGGCCTATCCTGGCTCGTACCCCGTCAAGGTGGTTCGGAAATCAGTGGGAAGTTAATTATTGCAGTTCATTTTACCAGTAGATGCTATTCAATGAGCCACACACGGACTGGAAATCTATACAGCAAAAATAATTACGATCATCAAAACTTTTATGCATGTGTCGAGCTCAAGCAGTGCATGTTATGGCTAAAGGCCTATTATATTTATCGAATTTTCATTCGCCGAAAACCCAGTCTCCCCACGATCAATCATACATACTTACATGTAGGAAAGTTTGACTGGTCAAAGACGGGAGTGTCAATGTCGTATACCGGTATTTGTTAATCATGCGCATATATGTTTTTTTTTTGTCAGAAAGCAATTATTATATTAGAAATAACAGAAACATGTGGAAATTTAATTTATGCTCTCGATTTATGTGTTACGTACAGGTGAACAGTTTTGTGGGAGCGTTCCACGACGCCGTCATTCTGTACGCTCACGCCTTGAACGAGACGCTGGAGGCGGGGTTCAACGCCACGAACGGCACCGAGATCACCCGGCGTATGTGGAACCGCACCATCGAGGGTACGTTTTTTTGGACTGATTGAGAGAAAGAGAGATATTAATTGAAAGGACTGCAGGGTCCAAATCGGCTGCATGTCGGGGAGAACACAGAATGGACAGCAAAAGCGTTTTTGTGACAAGCCTCGCATTTGTTTTACATCGCTGAAGGGGCTCGTCCTTGGATGTTATTGGATTTGGCAGTGGTATTTTTTGTTGCGAAATGTCATGAACAGTTGCCAAACAACCATTGCCGTTCTGTGAAGATCGATCCATGGGATAAAATTTGAGGAGCGGTGCCAAATTGTCTGTGCAAATATGGCGCAGACTTAGAAAATATCATTTTACCAATCACCTCATTCAAATGAGGAATGCTGTTTGCCCCATTCGACACATTAGGTAACATAACAGTATTGTACTATCCTTTGCCTCATTTGTTGTACATGCTGGAACAATGGAAAGTATTATACCTAATATGCCACACTTTACAATGGAAACGTGCCCATAATTGCATAATATTTTACCTTTTCCACGTTGTTGTTTTGCACATGTAAACACTACACTATTATCTGTCTACATGTACATGCCCAATCGTTCTGCATTGATATAGCTATATGCGTTTGCACAATTGATCAGCAGTTCAAGACAATAGTGTCGATAAAAATGTAAATATATGTGTTTTTATCGCCACCCGATTAGGCGACCGTGTTCTGCTGCAGTTGTCCTCCTACGCCCGCCATGTAATATAGCCTTTCCGCGCTTCACATCTAAGGAATATGACCAAATAATCTCGTCCCCAGCAAGGAAAACTAAAAACAATAGCCACACGAACAAGGGCAATCATCCAATTTGTAGCAATACAGTGTTCAGAAATCCAAATCAGCCCAAGGGAAACATTCTCGATCCCAAATATATTTTATAATATATTTACTGGGGTCTTGACCCATGCCAAGCGGAGTCCCACACTGAGTTATGCCAGGATCATTTGGACAAGGGACCCATCTTTACATCTGCTGATATACGAGTCCCCTGGAGTCGTGCGTGATTTCATGATCATATCTCGAAGTCCAGTTGGCATTGATTTCATGTCTTTCAGTGTTTTATTGACCATTTGCCAGCAAATTGCACGGTTAGCATGTGTAACCGGCACTGAACCTCTCTATCTGTTTCGATCATGCAAAACATGTATGTAACAAAGATTGATAAGGCTTGCGTGTATGGTATCCAGTCTCATTTTTCCTGAACGAAATCTAATAGGTTGAATAGAAATGCCTTTAGAGACGTCAGATGATCCCTAAGTAACATTTTGTTCATCAACGTTTCAAACGTAATGCATGTTTTATTTCCCTTCGGGCTTAATTCCATATTCAATTGAACAAAACTGCACCAGAACAGGTTCCATTATATGTCTTATTTGCTCATCACGCTAATAGAATAATGGTTTTGTTGATTGCATTGCAGGGATAACTGGAAACGTGAGCATCGACAGCAATGGCGACAGGAATGCGGACTATTCGTTACTCGACCTTAATCCGAAAACCGGACTCTTTGAGGTGATTAGTATGGACGTACTTGTGTGCATGTTTCTATCTAAGCCACTACTTCATCAACAGAAAAGGACTTTCAAACTGTCGTCTCTATCAGTTCAAATTTTTTTTATCTGAAAATTGCGCAATGCTGAGTCTTTACCGCTTCAGTTCGAAATACTCCTGTGAAAATTAGTGTTGGAAAGGCACCAATAAACCAAGGCACAATGAGATTACACGTCTCGCGCCCACATTACAAGCACGTTTCGAGCTGTCAACCATAGCTATATAATAGGACAAAATTATATGTCTTACAAACTGCTCTACTGCTCTTCTCTCCACCACTAGAATGGATTACATATCGCTACCATATACTTGTGCCGGTTTGTTGCGAACCCTTGATCATAGTCTGATTGCGCTGGCGTAGAGCGTGACATAAGTGGGTCGTCATAACCTCGAGTCACGCACGAATGGAGATATTGTCGGTAGAGGGTCATGAAATGAAGAAAACCCTCATCTACTGAAATCTGTTTAACACCGACCTTGCAATCCTAAGATTGCAAATATTATATCTGCTGAGACGTGTATTCAGATTCCCTCGCGCCAGTTCATCTTCCCTATGAAAGTATGCCAACTTGGGGGTATTCCTGACATGTGATATATCATGTCATGACATTCGTGTACTTACAGAGTTACAGATGGTTGAACTGAGCTGGCGAGTATAATATAATTGACATACTCAGCCCCATGATGAATCATATAGCGTAAAATGTCAAACTTCCTAATCCGATGAATGTGAGGTCTGTATAATGCCACATTACGTACAAGCATATATGCTACTATAGTAAATATGTTTCGGATCGGTAGCGAACGTCAGGAAGTTTCCATCAATAGCCGACAAAAATCCATCCATTGGCTGTCGATAATTAATGGAGAGCCACGATCAATGCTGTGGTATTTTGTAGCCAGCCATCTCCAATACGAAATCTCGAGTGTCTGTCTTGAACGGATTCAATCCACCTAGTGTTACATTCCTGCCATAAACGGGTGCATTTTTCATGACTGGAGTACCTGTCTGTTTACCGTCGACGTTCCCGTGAATGCCCTAGTGGCTACAAAGGGAAAAAAGGCTGCGTACACCCTGACGGCAGACCAAAAGCAAATCAAGACAGGAGAAAGCCCTAAAAATTGCCGAAAGGTTTCCTGTGTAGTTCTCTTGCTTCCTGTTGTACTCAGCGCTTGAAGACGACCGTAAGAAATGCCAATGATGCAAATAATTCAACGGCATGGTGAAGCCCTACCTCTCTGTTACCATGACCGCAGATGTGATCAAAGGGTACTCGTATCCTGTCAGTCGACTGGGGGAACTAGCCAATAGCTACTGGACTACACACACGGACAAATCAGACTTGTGATTAAATTATACCAGCTTCCTGGGTCGAGAAAAGCAGCATGTAATAACCCCTTTACTCTCATTCTTTGAACACCACACCTGGTGTAACAATGTCCACACTGTTAACACTGCCACTCCTTCTATCCCTTATCTAAATAACCGTTTGTATGTATGCTGAAAGTCTGAAAATGTCCTGTTCATTCAGCATGCTTCACTTTTCCATTCGTTTGGAACCACAGCTCACGTTAAGGAATACATTAGTTTTTGTTCTTGATTTTCTACGTCCTTGTGTTTATGTTAGATAACTGTATTGTATGAATTTTGCCTGTTACAAAGACGATAAACATCGAACCAATACCCAAGTACAAAGTATTCCGACATTCAATCTCAAAGTCCAGTTTAAGGCAAAATCAAGCAAATAGTATAACACTTCATGAACTCCCATATGTGGCCATACGGAGATGAAATCAAGTGTTCTAGAAAGAGTGAGCATTTCCTGCCCCACATGAGGCAACCCGTCATGAATTCCAAAACATTGCAAACAGGTCTTGCTGCATACTAGTGACAGATTTGGTGTACTTATCAACCAGATCATGTTGATGTCCATAGAATTTATCAAAAGCAGCTATCAGACTTAGTAAAACGTATTCTTGTCGCAGCAGTTAGAAGACTAGCTGGGAACTAGTGAACGGTGTACAAAGCCCTCATATCTGCAACTAAAACCAATGTGAATATATTTTTCCAGTTGTGTGAAATATGATGAAATATTATCTTCTGGTGCAGGTTGTAGCCAATTACTATGGCAACAAGCGAGAGTATGAGATGGTGCAGGGCAAGAAGATACACTGGCCCGGGGGACAGGATGGACCACCACCCGACACTCCAGAGTGTGGCTTTGATGGATCCGGCTGCCCAACTAACGGTATTAATTTATTGTCCTTTTTATTTATTTCCTGTCACATTCTGCTCAAGTTGCTTTTGTCTTCTGTTGTACAGATAGTCAATTCATTCAGGAAAATTTATGTATTTTTTGTATTAGTTATAAATGCCTTTATTTCTCCCCCTCATCCCATGTGTTAGATTTAAGCTTTTCGTGACGTTTTAGTTCTTTTTTGTGAAAAAAGGCTATTTGAAACAGACTAGAAATTACCGACACATCATCCAACATACACAAAAGCTTCTTCATAAAACTCAACCCGTCAGAGCACATGAAGTGACGTGTTCATAATGTAATCTCCCGTACTCGTCCATCTAAAGTGTGGATATAGAGCCATTATTATCGCCGTCAATGTAATGTTTTTTTCGCTTGCCTGATGATACATTTCCGCGTTGCCCCTTTATGTCACAGGCCCGTTCCCGGAGTACGCTGTGGTTATCATCGTGCTGGGCTCACTGCTCGTCATCGTCCTGCTGGCAGCCTTCTTTGTCTATAGGTGAGCTGTATGAGCATCGATCACCTTTGCCAGTCCAATATATTGTACTCAACGTGTTGTCCAGAATCTGAATCACCAGTTTTATATTTGATTACATAAAAATATATTATTACATATAGCTAAAATATAGGTATATGTACGTATATTTTACATGAATAGAAAGAAATATATGTAAATAAGCACATGCCGTTGAAGAAACGAGAGAAGGCATGTGTTTGCAACATTTTATATGAGCATCACGATTTTTATACCTCAGGCATTACGTACAGCTTGGTTTGGACGAGGTTTACTGGCGTGTGTCCTGGGATGATATCATGTTTGGAGCGCCAGAGAAACGGAAGTTACAGCGCAGCGGAAGTCGCCTAAGTCTTCGGGTATTTACCCCTACTGTGCAAATTATCACGAACTGAAGATGGATTAAGTGATGCAAATATCTGAATAAATATCCGAGTTTATCGGCAAAGTATTCAAGACATCACTGATGTTAGTTATATCGTCACTACTCCAATGGGAACGGTTCATTTCAAAACTACGACTGTACTCGTCATCTTAGCTCATATACACATATATTCAAACACACGTTCAAACATACATGCAATATAGATTCAATCCTACCACTCCTTACTGTCAAAGTAGGGAGCGAAATCTCGGTCACCCAATGGATTCAATTTATATGCATTGGTGTAATGTTTCCAGTGATGCTAATGCATATTTCTGTTCCCAAATCCCTACAGCGTAATTCTATCCAGAGCAATATATCGGGAGACACGGTCGCTTATCATCTGAGTGATTTGAATACTAAGCAAATATTCACGAAAACGGGATACTATAAAGTAAGTTTCCCTACCGAATAGGCCATAAAATGGACAAATGTAAATTCCTATATGACTGATATCTACTCTCAATCATTGAATCGATGACTATATCTAGTTGCAATATCATGTAATGTATATAGCACTGTAAAATGTGAAATTGCTGTAGTCCAGTATGTTCGCTTTCTATCAGTGCACTTGATTTATAATGTTAGCATTAATGAAAACTACACATTTTTATATTCAAAGGCCACCCTTGTAGCCATTAAGAAAATACATAGGCCGAATCTTAACATCACCAAGCCACTGCTGGTACAAATAAAAAAGGTATGTCTTGTATCGTCATCTTAAGTAATATTTAGTTTATTTTCACATTGTTTTGTTATGATCATGCAATGTTTCTCACAGTACAAGTGGAAATTGCGAATCCATTTGTGTTGCAGATGCGAGATTTACAGAACGATCACGTGGTTCGATTTATCGGGATATGTATTGATCACCCAAACCAATGTATACTAACAGAATACTGCCAAAAAGGCAGTTTACAGGTAAATGATCAACACCGGAGTCTCTGAAAGTAAATTCCCGAAACTAAATGAGACGAAATATCCTTAGCAGGTATCTAGGAAAAGGATTAATTGTGTATGGCGATATTATAGATACTCAAATTGATTAGATGTTGTATAGACAGTTTCTTTTAAGTTATTTCAATTTAGAGAACATGTGTGTAGCTATATCACTACAAATAGAACGTAGAAACAATGCCACTCATCCCTCTGGAAACTAATTTCTTTACGATCAATGTTTTCATCATGGGGGAGGAGGAGAGAAAATGGGGAAACCAATTTCCACGAGTTGCTTCGCTTTAGCGAAGAATAAAGCACTGTCAAGTGCTATTATTCTCACGGTTGTTTGCTCAGTTCAGCTGGGTCTTCGCTCCAGGGATTTAATATTAATAGAACTATATCTGGTTCACCTCTGAGCATCTCATCTGCTGGCGAATTATATATTCAATCATATTCTCTTTCATTTTGCAGGATGTGCTGGAAAACGAACAATTGAAACTGGACAGCATGTTCAAATTTTCCCTGATACAAGATATTGTACGGGTAAGGTTCACTTGCTGTTTTTAATTACATACATGCACAATACTCGACCATCAATGATTGAACAGCATACTTGAACATGCGAACTCATTTAGTTGCCAATTCAAATGGAACCTGTCATTTTTTTAATATCTTCTCGGAAATGTTGCTGGACTGCATAATTAGTTATTCAGTTATGTAATCATGGAACACATGTCCACACCTGAGATCATTGGCACTTAATAGGTCAAATGAATACATGGAAACACTTAAAGTATTTATGTATGTACTAATGTATATTAATTACTTGTCATGTTTATTCGATTCGACACTTATCGTTGTATTCTATCGTTGATCCGACGAAAACATTTTTACCTTCATGCAGTGTGCCCGTTACTCGACTGATTATGAATATGAATATTTGTTCGGTTATTTCTATGACAGGGTATGACATACTTACATAGCAGCGACATTCGTTCCCATGGCAACTTGAAGAGCTCCAATTGCGTTGTTGACAGTAGATTTGTCCTGAAACTGACGGATTTCGGCCTTCACAGTCTCCGACATGGGGAAGAGTTACTGGAGGAGGACACGTATGCTTACTATAGAGGTGAGATCATATCAAAAGGAAACGTGTACAACGGAATGGGTGAACGTGTGCTTGCAATCAATGTCCAAGCATGCAACAGGAAGTTGTTAGAGGCGGTAGCTAACCTTGAGGTCTTCCATATATAGCACATTATTTTCTTTCAAAGGGATTCCTCGAAAACGTGGAAGTCATGTATGCATCGCCCATACTACGTGTAGCATGTATGTAATATGATTCGTTATACATCCCCCGTCCTCATCAAAGAAAACAAATGGCCAAAATTAAGGACATAATTGGCTAAATAATTAAGACTTTTTCAATGCTGCCATGTACATTGTGCAGGCAAGGTATATATGACGAATACTCTCGAGTTTACGAGGTGTAATCTTGAAAATCTCCAACCACTCGACCTTGTCTTGTACAGGCAAAGTGTGGACGGCACCAGAATTGATGCGCATGCACAACCCGCCCCTGGAAGGAACTCAAAAGGCTGACGTTTATAGCTTCGCGATAATTTGCCAGGAAATCATATATCGAAATGGCGCTTTCTATGTAGAGGGAATGGAATTGTCACCGCAAGGTATGATTATGAGTCTTTGTTCAATCTTCAAATGATCGCCCATCACTTTTTAACTGATAATGCTTTGAATGTGTGCTTTAAAACTGACCACGACACTTTATAATATCATTAATAAAACATTTGTGTTTATGTATATTCCACAGATGTTTATCAAATGGTCAAGAATGGTCAAAAACCGTACTTCCGACCGACATTGGACCAAATGGATGAAGATTGTAATGAAGAACTGGTTCATATGATCAAGAAGTGCTGGTCAGAAGACCCAATGGAACGGCCTGACTTTCACTCGCTCAAATCTATTCTGAGAAAAATCAACAGGTAAACAGGCGGCTTTGTGGAATTAGAGGTATCATTTGCTAATTGCAGAGTGCAAATAGAGGGAAAGAGAGAAAAAGTGATTAGACGGGGAAGACGATGCTTGCATCGTGACAAAAAGTTATATTTCGTTTTATGGTTGCATTGTTGGTCCTCCCAAAATAGCTGGGTAACTGTATGACACCAAAGAAAATACAAACGAAGAAAGGAATCGTCTAGCCTAGTAATCAATCTCCTATATATATCACGTTACGCCGACCCTTTTCTCGACAAATGGAGAAAACAAATGGCAAAAGATGGTACTTTTTGGACAGAAAATCTTCTTGACGTTATTGTCTAAATTATGATGGTGAATCAAACAAACTGAATAATACAATTTTAAACGTACATTTCAAACAACTACATTCACACCCTGCCTGCCCCTGATGACGCCAGTGTGTCTTAAATTATTGTCGGGTTTGTTTCTATTCTAAAGTGTTGTATTTTACTTTTGTTATCATGAAAATATAGTGGTTTTGGTGGTAATGGATTGATACTTACTATCAAACACCTGGTTGTTTCGTGGGACAGTTTTCTCTCTTTATGTTCACAACAAGTGCAATTTACAAGCATATGACTTTGAAAATGAACAATATATGGGAGTGAAATATTTTGGCAGAGAGGGAGACAGTGGGAACATCTTGGACAATCTTCTATCCCGCATGGAGCAGTACGCCAACAATCTGGAGAGTTTGGTCGAGGAACGGACGGCAGACTACCTCGAACAGAAGAAACGCGCCGAGGATCTCCTCTACATGATGCTACCAAGGTGAGGGATTTATAAATTAACAAAAGAATGTGTTATGCATTTGAATGACCATTATGAGTGATATCTGACTTATACCAGTCATTGGCTTCCAACATTCTTGAACGAAATCAACTAAGAACAATTGGGATATTCAGTTGACCAACTTGTGGCGATTGTTAGCGTCAAATAAAAGTGAAACAAAAATGGCTAAAATATTAAAAAAATAATATATTTGGAACGTTCGCCGACATGTAGGAAAAGACCCGAGATCTTATATACTCATGATTATGATGTCCATGTTGCAAAAGTGATAAATCCAATGTTCATTGTGATTCATGTGAACAAGTTGCTCTGGTGAACTGGGTGACTGACCGTACCCAGTTCTGGAACCTCCCCAATCAAGCGCTAATTGACGGATAAACTTGTTCGCCTGACACACTTGCAGCAATCGAACACCTACTAGAAAGGTCTTCAATGTGTTCAGTTCGCGTGCATGCAGTACATGCAATACTGTTTAGTGTGCATGCATGGTTATTTGTACGAAATATCACCCCATAAATATTCGAATGCACTGGCAACAACACTGTATCGCTCGTCTGGCCATTTCTGTTTATGAGAGCAAAGCGCCCCCAAGCGAGTCTGGGAACGATCACAGATTTCCCGCCAATTTACCAAGAGGTCCAACGGCCTTGGAACAGCATATTTACACTTGAGCGCTCTCCGACGAAGGTATCTATAGGTATACGAGTCAGCCGCACATAAAAACACACATCAAGAAATATCAATTTCTATTTCAGGTTTTTGAATAATAATCGATGTTGTCTTTTAATTAGTAGCCTACCATATTCAGCAACGTATACAGACCAACTGCATGTCTATGTGACGAGAGACCGGGATCGTGCTGGTTGGGGATCTTACTGGCTGGCACTGGCTGGAGCCGCGGCGATGGGGGGGGGGGGGGGCTGAGGGGGGGGGGATTGGCTCTAAAACATATAGTTTCCATTTCCAAAAGATTTTTTAATCAAATGAAACCTATGGACTATGAAACCTATGGACTATGTGTAATGGATTTATTGAGAAAATCATTACGGTTATCCTGTAGGTGCAACAGAAAAATAATAACAATGAAGTGGCGCGAGGTTTTCCAAAGCTGACTCAACTAGCAACGATATAAACAACTCAAAAATACGTTGTTCCTAATAGTGGCAAGTGCTCTAATAGTATAGAGCGCCCTCTCTTCCCCCCCCCCCCCCCCCCAAATATTCGCTTTTTGTAACCTTGTGATTCACTTCATATATTATTAATAAAATCTTTGAGTGTTCCAATCCACACATGCGTGTTATTTGGATCATAATAAAAGAAACTGGAGGCTATAGGTATATTATTCAGTGTTTTTGAAATTGGCCTAAAGTTTGGCGCTGTTGCAGGAGCTTTAGGCGCGCTACATATGCCTACCCCCACATCCCCGTCTGGGAAAAAATTATTAAAAAATTAAAACGACAAAATGTTTAATTCTGTCGTTAAAACATGTGAAATATTTATTATTATTATTATTATTATTATTATTATTATTATTATTATTATTCTTTCGTGAACCCCATCTGAATTCTTCAAATATGTTTTCTGTTTAAAAATACAAGTATATTTCGTTTACATGAAACCAATAAGTAAGTATTCACACACAAATTGTGTGGAAGAAAGCACGCAGAATGGAAAAAGATCGGTATATGGGCATAATCATTGTATGATCGAAAATAAGGTCAAAAGATTATTTGTTGAAAGTTATGAAATCAGGGGACTGGAACCCTGGTCAGTTAAGAGCCAGAAGAAGTTCAGACGCAACCACAAAACACCAAAAAGGCTCTGGCTTATGGAGCCCACATAGTAGCCTACAAGGGCTCCATCGCTCTGCTCGGTTGTTCCCTGTCAGGGAGCTCACATCGCTTGCGGGGAAATCCTGGTGACACCCCGGCTGTGAAGATGAAGTTGAATTGAGTCACAATATAGACATAGAAATACTAAAAAAGAGAAGGTTTTTGTATATTTTGCATGTGTTGCTATTTATGTATGATTACCGAACAAATAATTTACCCAGTTCATTCCAAAATATCTTCAGGTTAAATTGTGAACAAGTAACGCGGGTTACACGCCAATCACAATTATATACATGTAATATGCCCAAGCCAAGAACTAAATTTATTTCTAAACTACCGAAATATACGTTTCCCTCAATATGAACAATAAGGCTACCATTCACTTTTTCCACAATAATAAAATTGCCACAAAAAATTTTTGCAAATCATTCCTGCTGAATGAATATTCTGACACCATACAATGTAAAAACGCATACTGTAGAGACTGTAATTAATACTAACAACCATTTTTTTTAGAGAGGTAATTTATATTATTGGTCCAAATGCTGGTCCTGTTCTCCGCCTTCCGGCCTGATCTAGCCTGCTGCCTGTGCCCGTTACTGCCTCCGAAGGAAGATTCCATGTGTTGCATTGTATTTATATGTTTTACTATATTTATAGTTTACTCTTTTTATGGTTATCACAGGAAGACGACGTAACTGTCATGTGATACCCCGGACAGCTATACTTTATTTTCATTTCTGTTCTTTGTATTCACCGGTACATTATTGTTTTTGTTTCTTATTGTTAACATTGTATTATATTAGCTGTCCGAAATAGATTTGACTTTGACTTGACTTGACTAGAAACCATGCTGTCTACCTATTTTATATCGTGCTCATCTGTTCTGCTCAGTTATTTTTCATAAAGATAATAAAAAATGGAATGCTTGAATTCTTTGGGCCTATTTTGGACATATTATCAATGCCATGCCATGCTTTTGCTGCTTACTCGGCGAATCTGCAAAAATACATAAAACACGCATGCACGGGTACAAACGTATTCCTAATCAGGGGCAGATACAGAATTCTAGAAAATAAAAAAGGCTTAGAGTCTGGGCCAAGTGGACCTCAGAAACCAGAGCCTTGCTTTTATTCTATGGAATAAAAGCTACCAGACCTCTGATAGCTTTTAATTAGGCCTACACACAAAATCGCTATGAACACCTTGTTCTAAAATATAATCTGACATCATTTTTTTTTTTTTGGGGGGGGGGGGGGGTTAAGGGTGAAGACATCCGTTAATTTACTATATAATTTAAAATATACCATCATTTCCAGGTTATAAAAAAACATTACTGATGTTGGCATATGTACACGGATTAGACTGATTCACATTAATAAATTGTTTTCCTTCTTCACCCCATATGTTCTAGCTTGGTTTATAGTTTGCAATTAAAATGACAGAAGCATTCATTTTCGCCAGATTGTCCGAAACAACGAGGCGTGGGGGCAAAATTAAAGATGCTTTTGTTTCCCTATAAACCCTCCAAAATCCAAAAATGAAACGTGAGAATCACAGATCAAAACTGCAACTTCCCAATTTTCACAACAATTTATTGTCATGTATGCAACAAAGATTCCAATAGTGATCTTCAAACAATTGAAGACCTGAAACAAATACTTTGGAGATACATGTGCATAGAAAATTTAGGCTCAAATATGGGAGTAATTACAAACTTATGTGGCGATTTTGCATGTTTTTTTCATAGATTCACAGGTGATTTTCTGTACTATATTACATGTGTGGTGTGGTATAAGTTTGTAGGGAATGTCATTCGTACAAGCATTTGCTTCTGGGTTTTTTTTCATTTTCAACATAATGCATTCATGTTTCTTATGGAAGATCGATGTTGAATTGAATAAAATTAAATAACAGTAGAAAGACAACACAGTTTATCAGACAAAAACCTGAAATATTTTTTTTTATATTGCTTGTTGTGTTGTGTGTATTTTATGCGGCTGACTCATATACCTAGATACCTTCGTCGGAGAGTGCTCAAGTGTAAATATGCTGTTCCAAGGCCGTTGGACCTCTTGGTAAATTGGCGGGAAATCTGTGATCGTTCCCAGACTCGCTTGGGGGCGCTTTGCTCTCATAAACAGAAATGGCCAGACGAGCGATACAGTGTTGTTGCCAGTGCATTCGAATATTTATGGGGTGATATTCCGTACAAATAACCATGCATGCACACTAACCAGTATTGCATGTACTGCATGCACGCGAACTGAACACATTGAAGACCTTCCTAGTAGGTGTTAGATTGCTGCAAGTGTGTCAGGCGAACAAGTTTGTCCGTCAATTAGCGCTTGATTGGGGAGGTTCCAGAACTGGGTACGGTCAGTCACCCAGTTCACCAGAGCAAGTGAACAAGCACATATATCACATGTGCACTCGAATTTCACAGAGCAAGCCTAAGAATGGATTTGTTACAGTTTGAATGATATTTCGAAAACCTTCACCTCAAATTCCCTGCACAAGTATAAGTTGGACGTACATAAAGAGTATTGGTATTGTTACAATTCTGTCCTTAGTTTGTTTATGTAACATTGAATACAACAATTCAGTTTTGTTTTAGTAACGGTGGTTTGTTTTGTCAACGCGTCAAGAAAAGTATCTAAAGGAAATCATTTTGTAGACATAATTTCAACAAAAACAATCGAACTGTTTGGTATTCAATCGCTCACTCGTGGTACCCATGGGTATAATATTCAACAAGATCTGCAAATAATATCTCCTGTAATTTATTAGTTGTACTAGTTATTGATTCGAATACTCTTGTATAATACTTTCGTAATATTCGAAAGTCACACCTACACTAAACAGTTGTAATATGTTGTAGATGGAGTCTGTTTCACACAATTTATTCGAATCCTTTATTGTAGACAAGTGGCAGGACAGTTGATGCGGGGCGAGTCGGTGACAGCTGAGAAATTTGAAAGCGTCACAATCTACTTCAGTGACATATGCGGTTTCACATCACTGTCTGCACAAAGCACGCCATTGCAGGTCAGTGAAAGTAGGGAATAAATGTTTCGTTCTTCATTTCACAGTAGATCAACTTAATATGGTGTTATTTTGCTATGATTTTACTGCGAAATTTATCATCCCTTCAAGAAGAACCGGATTTGTTGGAATGCAGGATTTTGATGTAGGTGATCACTGCACGAAAATACCATATATGGTCCAACACTGAATTGTTTCATATTACAGGTTGTGGACTTACTCAATGACTTGTACACAACCTTTGACTCAATTGTCGACTCTTATGATGTATATAAGGTAGGGTTAATCGAGAATTTTCATTTTGTCACGTTCAATACACAACATTATTGTCAAGCTGAAATACAAGCAGATCTAAGGGAAAACTCTCGATTTTGCCTGCTATTGATCATCGGGATTGGATAACGGTTACGAGTTTGATTGCATGGAATTCTTCATAAACCGTAAAAATCAATTGTCTATGAACATATCACACACCCCGGTTCAAAGGTTGAGACGATAGGCGACGCTTACATGGTGGTCTCTGGCTTGCCCCTCCGAAATGAGAACAACCACGCCCGGGAGATCTCTCGCATGTCGTTACAACTCCTCAACGCTGTCAAATGCTTCAAAATCAGACATCGGCCAGGCGAACAGCTCAAGCTACGGATCGGAATACACTCCGGTAGGTGGTCACTGTTAAGCTAGTGGACCTTTGGTCAGATAAGCTTGGCATGGCGTAGCGTATATCATCATCTGGCTGTGAATTGCAACCGTTTTGATTCTCTGGCTGGTCGAACTCAAATCACTTTTTCCAATGTCCATACTTTTTATTCATATGGAGAGAACTGCAAGAATACTGCAAGATAGAGCCTAAATATTGACACATTCATTTGATGGATCATACAGCGATTTCAGTGTGGCTTTGTATATGACCTTTGCTGACCTTGAATGGTCAAAAGGACAATTCCTATAGGGCTGGTAGGTCACGTGATGTCATGGTGTGATTTTCGGTGGCAAACAAGCATATACTTTTTGTTCAATATGAGAACACAACATTCAAAACTCAAATTACTCAGGTTACACAAAAGGTGTATGTTTGTTTGCCACCAGACACCGTAACGGCACATGACTTACAGACCCTATTGATAACAATGAGCAGTTATACATTTCTCGGCTAACCCTTCATAACCATTGGGTTAAATTTTAGTAATGTTTTATCTTCTAATGATGAAGTATTCTTTGTCCGAACGAAGTTGTATAATGAAATATTCCTCATAAGTATGATCAACTTCCAGGTCCTTGTGTTGCCGGTGTCGTGGGTCTAAAAATGCCGAGATATTGCCTATTTGGAGATACAGTCAACACGTCGTCGAGAATGGAATCAAATGGAGAACGTATGTATTGTTTGGTCAGTCTTGGTATTGGAATTTGTCTAGTTATGTGTTTTTGCTTCTCTCTTGTAATCCGAAGCGACTGGCCGAAAACACCCGGCAACATATTCTGATGTAGCCAAGATATTGCCAAGAAATTATTCACATTTCAAAAGTTTATGTTGGAATTTTCTTCACCATTTAGCCCTAAAAATTCACGTGAGCCCACAGACTCGGGATATCCTGGAGACATTTGGCACCTTCAAGCTCGAACTTCGAGGTGCCGTCGAGATGAAGGTATTTGAGCCAATACGATATAGTATTAGAAATATATATTCCAAGCAAGTACGTATGCTCAAAATCACACACATTCTCAAAGTGGATTATCCCACCAGTAAGACAGCTTCTGAATTCATAAGAATGAACACGGTTAACTGCTTTTGCAGGGCAAGGGTAAGATCACGACCTACTGGTTGGTTGGCGAGTACAACTCGGAGCACCCAGACTTCGCCCCTCGCGATGGTTTCTGCTGACACCAGTGTGCTATATCACCTCCCAAAGACTTGACGATGAATTCCGTACAGTATTATTACGGGTAAACTGCCGACAAGCGCTTCACGCTGGTGAGAGAAGGGCGATTCCCATTATATTCACTGGGTGGAAAAACGCGTGGATAATTTACTCGGAACACTGTAACTCATTTCCAGGAGGAAAGATCGACTGCTCATGGAACCTAAGGATTACACTTTCAATTTCAGTTTCGTCACCAGCGTGTTGATACGTGTTGAAGTTCGGTTTTAAAATTTGAACGTACTGCTTGCACAACTAAGACTGGGGATATCCTGCAGTTTAGTTGACACCTGGACATTCCGCGCTAGAGCGCCTTCTGTCACATGGTATATGAGTATTGTCATTGGAGTATGACTTATTGAGGATAGCTGCTGTCTCGTCTGTGAGTGGATGTACCTGTGGTCTCTCAGCGTTTGCCATATTAGGACTTCTCAATTTTTCTGACAAAACACACACATTTGGAAAAAAAGGAGATATGACGTCTCAAATGAGAACGTTTCACACAATCCCATCCAGTCTTCGTGGTTGCCACGAGGACGAACTAGCTCATCGTGCATCTACAAACAAGTCTGGTATTCTGTGAGTGGGATTATGCCACGCCCAACAATATTTCGGTTTAACTGTCTATTAGCGATATGACTGCACGGTTTGATGGAATAAGTGTGAATAACACTGTGACTTTATCAAAAGAGGCGCTCATGAAAGTGCGTATATATCGATATCAGTATCCTTTGTAATGTGTAGTCTTTGGCGTCATCTCGTTTTCTACAAGAATATTCCATGTCGCACAAAATGGCTTAAAGTCGGATGTCAATATTCCAATATATTTATCTTGTATATTTCGTCCGCTGCCAGATAAAGTCCATAGAGTCCATTTGATCACCTGTTAAAATGGATGTATTCAAGGTGAATCGAGGTGAATTTCAAGGTCATCGTTGTTTATCAGAGACAAATGAATGAAAGGGGTCTTGTCATGAGAACAAAGGACACTGTATAGCTATTTGGAATGTCTAATATATGTGCACTCTTAAATGATACGTGGAACATTAATAAAACTCATATGTATATGCCCAGATGTATTACAAAATTCATACATTTCCATTCATTTTGAACATGCTGTCTCACACTGTATTCACACACAATACGTGTTTCTTATTTCTCAACTCAATCCGTCCGCATGTGCAAATACAAGCATCTATGTCGAATGTCTCATTTATCAACAGCTAAGATGCCAATTCAATGTCGGTCTGTTCTTCACGAAAAGTACAGGACTATATGACGAATAGATACTTACTCGGTGACTGTGATTGTAGAATAATGTCATTGTTTAGTTTATCCTCATTATGGTATTATTATTTATATGTTATATTTAAAATGCCTTCAATTTACTTTAAGTATACGTGTCTCTATTTTTGGTTCAAATGTATGCTTATCCATGGTTCATATCTGTATTATGCTTATCCATGTTTTAAAATTTTATTGTGATGATGCATGTTTGTCACCGACAACGTTTTCTGTTTACCTGGTATCCATGTAAAATGTTTTTGCTGCATGAGTCATCATATTTAAATATTGGACAGTGCTTCCTTATGCTATGTATTATGATTGTGTCCTCACTGTGGCATGATGTAATATATTTTCAATCAATGTGTGTTGTCAAGCTGTCAATTGTTGTTCATTCTTAGTTATCAATAAATTATTAAGTCATTGGTTTTCATTTTGCTATCTGCTTTTTGTGTGCCAAAACCTATGAATAGTAGTGGCAGTTGTAATGATACAGAATCCAGCACGCCATATTTGTGCATTTCGGAGTTTTGCAGGAAAAACATCAGCTTCATGTTATTTCCCATTGCATCTGCAATTAGAAATTAACCACATACCACGTGAATAATGTACATGTAGTATAAATGTATCATCTTTATTACATGCATGTTTACAAGCAGACTAAGCATTGTATAATACATTCCTAATGTACTCAAGTGAAAATAAATCACATGCACCGATGCAAAAAGCTTAGCAGGTTGAAACGAAGTATTATATGTCATGTACATATAAAACAACTGGAATCACATGACTTCCCTGAAAGTGTATTGAATTACGACATTCATGCAGACATATATGAGCATGGGACTATAATTGACTTTTGAAGTTTTGATGTCGTTGATTTTTCTTTCTCAAATGACTCCACAGAACACTTGTGTGATACAAATGTTTTTTGTTTCATTTGTTTTTTGTCATATGGTCAGACTGCATGATTCATGCACAGATATTGCCCATACACTAATCGAGATATAGTGATGATATGTCCAAAACCCATGCTGACTCTAAGCTGACTAGGTCATGCATGAACTCATGGTATTTGTGAAAAAAAAAAAACTGTTTCAGAGAGAGAGAGAGAGGGGGGGGGGGGGGAGATGCATCGACATATGGTTGATGGACTTTTATGCAGAGTATTCTGAAATTCGACTGATAATGAACTTTACACTATTGTAGAATGCTGTTCACTTTGAAACCTCACAATTTATTCACAGCCAGCGATTACTCTGAGGAAGCCCTCAGTCCCAGTACATTTTTCTCCAGCAGGGTTGTCTTCAGCCCAATTGTGATTGTGTTTGTATGTGCGATGTGGGAGGCTTGATTGATAAAAAACACATTATTTCTAAATGAATCAAATTAAAAAGGGGATAGTTTGGTAAATACCCAGTAACTATCGTCAACCATAAAATGCACTTATATGCTCGCTGGCAGATGGGAAATTTGTCTCGTTAGTTTCACAAGCAGTCATTGGATATGGTAATGTTGATGACACCTTAATTAATCACATGATATTATCGAATATCTGCTCAAAGTTTGCCATACATTCACAAGCTTTGTACATGAGTATCAAGTATCAAATTATTACATGGTTTATACCAGCTTCCATGTGGACTTCAGTGGTTTCAACTTGAAGCCCCGGCTCTGGTACAGAAACCCATGCATATGAATTGATGTCGCTTCTGTACGATGAACTGCTTCATCAAGCAAATTTGTACACATACGGTATTAAAACTGTGTCCAGTGCAAATTTCATACATACATGTCATACTCAAATAAAACGGACATTTGATTACAAACTGTAGAAAACGTTACATTGCTCACCGAAGTTGTAATTATCTGACGGACATTGCATTGTTTTACATAGCTATCGTTATGTGTAAGAACAATACATCATAAATGTTTGATTACATGAATCATCAGAAGAAATTTGTTAGTCTATAGCATCTGAAACAGGATGCAACTGACGCCTTTAACTTGATTGTATGACCTATTCAAATACGATCCATTCATGAACCAATTTAATGACTTTTCGTTGTATCTGAAATAACTGATGATTCTGATTTGTGTTATCAGTTACAACCAGATGGAATTTCGAACTATATTTCATTGGGGACTGGAAGTGTTTCTCCAACTTAATTAAGTCCATCTGCGAGTGAATAATTGATTGTTTTGCTGGTATTCTGTAGAAAATCTTTCAATATGTGTGATCCTCAATTCACACCGAGTTTGTGACACATCTCGTTTGACTTTGACATCTTAAACATTACATTTGACATTTATACCAATTTCCAGTGCACAGTCATTGCTGATCTTGTTCATCGCAATATACTTTCATATGTCAGAACCACAGAAGCAGATGTGGCCCATTTGCCAACTGTGCCCATTTTTAGAAACACAAAATACAAATATACATTATACTCGGCAGCATGATATTTTGTCCAGTAAGATTGTAAATGGTATGTGTTCGAATGGAGAGCATCAGAATACGAAATATTTTCTTTGATTTTTCACTGAAAATACAGTGTGTTCATCTGAAAAAACTTTGTGTTTGTCAAAAGCATTTTAGGTCGTTTTGAACAATAACGTCTTAGACGTACATTGGTTGACCTTTGTCCGGACTCAAATATTGCTAATGTCGTAGGGCTACATTGGTGTCTCCGACCTCGATTGGCCCAGGTAGGTTGTGCTATTTGTTCTTCTGTATGCAATAAGTATTCAAAAGATGAAATGAGGATTAATTTTTATTTCAGGAATGTAGTACCTTTAAGGTCAGTACACACCAGCTAGGCTCCGCAACTAATGAATTTTACCGAGTCACATTCTTGATAAAAACCATATTTGTAAATGTATATTACTAAATTGAAACTAAATATTTCAATGATATATGGCAATGGTAATGTGATACCATGCAAAACAGCATTGTCACATATCATACTAGTGATTTCTGCCATTGGGAATCATACGGATTATGAATATTAATACTATTAACCTCTTCACCCCTACACCGCCGGATATTTCCGGCGCAAAACGTAATTTCCAAAATATCCGGTGCAAATTCCTTTCCACGTTTCTTCTTGTACGGTCTATAGTTTTAGGAAAAATTCCCCACGCAGCTTCCGAATATTGATAAAAATAATGTTAAGTTCGCTACAATCGCCCTGTGAGGCAAAAATAGTATACCCATACCATGGGAATGCATGTAATCGAAAGAGAACCTCTTGGGTTTTCCGTGGTGTTGTCGTCTGACAGGTGTATGTATGTGTGAGAGCATGCTGAACAAAATTATTCTTGAGTGAATTCACTGTCATTTGTACCAGTTAGGTATGGTATTTAACGTCAATAAACAGTTGTTGAAAGAACCTCGAGTTGCATGTATCATATTAATTATCAAAGACATGGGATATTATTATTCTGTGAAAACAATGCATGCTTTAGTGTATACTATTTTGAGATTGTGTGAAATGTTCCAGAATTAGTAGTTGTTGTGGTCATTGCTATGGTAACCAGGAGACCAAGGCCCTCATGATTCTTGCATAAGGCTAGATAGTTTTTCATATTTGTTTTTAGTAATTTCAATCAACTGTGGGTCTTTCTTCAAATTTATTATTGTGATAATATATATTTTGCACTTTTCCTAAAGAGATGTCTGGTGTGGGACAATTTCTCATATCTGGTGGGCAAGAGGTTAAAACGTCATTACACTACAATTCTTTTGACATTTCCGTATCTTACCAAAACTAGTTTATTAAAACAACATCAACCAACGAAATGAAATACACAATTATTTCTTGCCATATTTTGTGACATATATGAATATATGTGTATTCTTTCTAGAATGCCTGATAGCACAGTCATATCAAATTTCATTTGAAACCAGGTCAATTTATACACCACCACTAAAGATCACCATAATTTCTGATACTGCTCTATGATTCTTGGTTGCTAAAATACACTATTCTCTGATCATTCATGAACAATCAATCAAAACGGATTGTTTGAACAGACGTGGTCATCTCCCGCTAAAGAGTAAATGAATCAGACTTGCCCGTTATAAGAACAAATATCAATGTGTTCTGAACAAAAACCTTTCTGGACTGTGTGAAGGCTGTTGGCACAATGGCTAGTGAGGTTACCAGACAAATTTATTATCAAGCCACGAAATTCAGTAATCATCACTGTATTCCAATAAATTGTGCATTTTGAAAAAAGGTTTCAATACTGAAATGGAAATTCCCCACTAGGCATAAGATATTAATGCACGACACATGGTCACTTGGCTCCAGAAAATATATTTATTTTATGATCTTTCTGAGAACCGAAATGACTACAACTGGTAATATTTAGTTCAATCCATTTCAAAAATACATGTTATACATAACATTACATTACCTGTTGCCCTTCATGTTGTGATATTTGTTCTGTCCCATATCGCTCATGACTGGCAATTTCAGAATCATCAATAAGTATTGGGTAGTGGGCCGTTACCACAGACCATGAAGCTATCTGGGTCTCTGGACGAGCTGACTTCGTGGCTGACACGCCTGTCCATCAATATTTATGTCTCCATAATTGTTCAATGTCCCCAGTTATTCATTCGAATGGAAAAAAGCATCATATCTGTTAATAACACAAACTACTTCTTCAATCTTCAGTACATAAAGTCCCTTCAATGAAACAGATTACACACGTGAATTAAGGAGTGGACTTAGCTCCTTTATTTTCAGTTTTGTGTGCCACGTCTAACTCTGTGAGAGAGATGATGCTGAAATCTGCTGAGATGAGCTGTTACAATAGAGAGTACATTTTATTCATTATCGGCCTCTTCAGCAGGATCATTTGGCAGATATGGTCATGAAAGTACCGTATCATATTCTATGTCATTTTTTTGTTACTAGCACACCCCTTCTTGCTGTAACTGGTCAATTATCATGTCAATAACACTGAATGTAAGCATCATTACCACCGATACAACTGAGTTTTGATGACGACAATACCAAACGTAACATACAACATTTTGTGACAAAAATAAAGCTCGGACAAATACTTATTCAAAGACACACAGTTATCTTAATCAGTTATATACAACCAATTCCATATTTCTCATGAGATAATACTTTCATCAACACCAAGAAAGACAAAATTCAAATAATGTCAAGGAGAGCAATACATTCTCGTATATAATACTAGCTGAATTCCAATCTGGCGAACTGGTTTTCAGTTACTGTCTAGCAAAGTACCAATTTTTGGCATGGGAAAGTGGCAAAAGCACCACCAATTAATCAGAAACTACTCAAATCCGAGAACACATTTGCATGATACAGATTTATAACTTGACATGATGGGTTTTAACATAGAATCCAATTTATTCCTCGATAAATGCAAATTTTGATGGAACTCCTCTTCGCCGTATCATAAGGAATGAAATATCATGATTTGACATCGCAATTTCCCCTCGTAGGAAGTCTAATACCGTCAGAAATATTACCGTGGAATCAGGAGTCAAAACGCAAAGACCTCTTCAGGTTTATGGCCATATGATAGGAAATTACCGTAGTATCATTTGCCTGGCCATATAGCAGCACTATTTGAGCTGTAAAAAACAGATTATGATGACTTGTCAGTTGCAGAAACTACAACAGTGAAATTTAGTGACATCTATTGGGGCTTGCTCATCTTCACTTGCCTCCATCTCTACTGCGTCAGGAGGGTAGAAAAGCTTTCGTCACGACATAATGAAGAGTTGTGCTATTCCATTCAGATTTTTGCAAACGTGGATTGTTATCGTTGAAATCAATTAGAAACTGTAGAAAGCATTAAGATATCTAGTGAAGTCAGTTGTTCAGCCGAAGTGTCAAATAACCTGATAGATGTTGTGCTGCACATCACAAAAGGACACGTGCATGGCTAATTGTCAAGAGTTTCATTGACATTCTGCATCATAAATTATTTAACATATTGTATCGAAAAAATATAATCTTCAGAAATGGATGCTCTTTCTTCTAGGAATGGATGCTGGCCGGCCCCTGTAGTGCAGTTGTTAAGCTTCATGATTCGAAGCCGGGAAGTCGTGAGTTCGAATTCTATCATTGACCGAGGGATTTATCATGGCCGATCCCCACCCAGGACGAGTGTGTTGTGGGCTCAATGGGAAGGTCAATCACTCAGCCGTGAGTTACTCACCTACGAGTACGATATTGGGGACTTCCTGGTTGTATGACTTAGGAATGGAGATGATTACACCATAGGGTACACAGGTGCTATGTTCATCGGGCCTGATTGACACCAGGATAGATTCGTGGTTTGGTAGGGACAACCCCCCACATGCCAGGTGCATGAACATTATGTTGGGAAGCGTGTGACATAGCCCTGTCATGCAGTCCCAAGCCGGAATGGAACTCCACAGTTGTATACAGTGTATACTCAAAAATGGTTTCGCACAACAGAAATGTTTTTTGACATCAAATAATTGATGCTGCACATCACAATATGACACTAGCATGGCTAATTGTCAAGATTTCCATTGACATTCTGCACACAAATTAATTGACGCATTGTATCGAAAAAAATATAATCTTCAGAAATGGATGCTCTTGTTTCCTGAAGTGAATGCTGAAGTTTAGGATTCAATTAATGGAAGCGAAAATCATCTCTTACTGGGAAATAGTGTTCGTTTGTATGTAAACACCTGTGATGTACTCGACGTCACACAATACATGTGTTGAGAACATTTGTCAAAAGCTCTACGTGCTGAACTGAACCTTAATGTACTGTTGATCAATATTTATATATGTGCAAAAACACTATCGTGCCACATTGTGACACACAGTAGAAACAACTACATTTAACACACTGTCTGCCCCTGATGACGCCAGTGTGTCTTTGGATAAACTATTTGGTTGGGCTTTGTTTCTATTGCAAAATGTTGTATTTTACGTTTCTTATTGGCATCATCAAAATCTGATTGTATAGGTGGTAATAGATTGATACTTACATGTAGCATGTGGACAATGAAGTGCTTCGTATTCTGCTGAGTAAAAAAATATTTCATTGTACATCTGTGATAGGAACATTATACGAGTGATTCAACGCATGGGCAGACGAGGAATGCATTATTTCCAGTGAACACACGATTACGTTCCACGAGTAAAAACGCGATGAAGTTGATACCACTCAATTTAGAAGTGGTATTTCCCGTAAATGGTATTGAAAAAAATGCAGTTCAAACTTACATGTAGTCAGTGGCATTCACGTTATGTGGACCACCCACCACCGCCAACAGCGCTGAGTGGACTCATTAAGATGTGCCAAGAATGCACAGGAGAATAATTTGTCAGAGATCTACGTGTATGTGCAGCTTGGAAACAAGTAGGAATTGCTGCACCTTTATGCTCTCACGAAAGACTTCATTGTCCACTTTCAACTGACAGTTCGTGGACCGCAAATCATCCCTTAAATGTTAGATATTGATGTGTTATACACATTTTTGGTCTTGCTATCATTTTGTTGAATTAGTTTTCAAGGAACGTCCGATGTACAACATTACACATCGAGACTTATCCCACTTCTCCCTGTATATTCGTTGGACTTATGAGGATTTATTTACTTGGAAGAAGTGACTTGTAAGACGAACAAGACAATTGATTCTCTGGGTACGATGTTATACATTGTGTAGTGGTAGTCGCCTTGACCTCACCGAGTGTTAGCATGTCATCAAGTACTGTCACCCAAGCTATTCTTGACGTAAATGCACCTCTTTCTTTATCTCATGTTGTCAATTTAATTGCTTGGTTCGTTCCTTACTACTCTGACGTTAAGAAGCCATTGTCCTCGGGTTTGTAGTTTGTATTACACGGTTTGCAAACAGGCCATGCTAAAATGTTTCAGGCCGGTGTGAGTCATGCCAGCAAATTTAGGAGAAGGATTTGGGAGTCGGTTACGTTGCTGTCATTGGAGAATGATACTTTATTGTGATATATCTTAACTGGACTGAATGTGAATTGTGTAATGACAATGCTAAACAGACAACTCTGTTTAGCCTGTAGCCAAGAAAAATTTAATTTCTCTCTCAATACATATATCTCAACAACCTGCCACTTCTAACATTATGTGGCTCTGCTTTCATGTTCCTCTATTTTGTTTTACTACATGGCTATTTACATGGTTTTCTACTCTACTTCCAAACACATGTGTACAATAATTGCAAGCTCACGGCAGGACAACAATTATTTGAGCAGATAGGAACCTACAGCGCCTATCTTGCCGTCCTACATTCTAATAATGTCAACCATATAAGCTTTCCTTTCATTTCCCTCAATTAAGAAGCAGATTGAGAAGCCTTGGTACAGGCCCAATGACACAGACAACCGGAATGCGCAGGCGCGAAAAACGTAGAGGCCCTGATGACAGTGAGACTGTGCAAGCCGGACAGCAACTAGTAGAAGAAGTTCTAGGAGGAGGTCAAGCGGCACACTAGGACACTAGTGAGAGGTAAATTGTGGGTGGGGTTTTGTGAGGAAGATGAGTTTTGTGGACAGGCTGTAAAATGGATATATTCGTGTTATGAAAAGGTGGGGAATTTTAGTCATTAGGTAGGTGTTTCCAAAAATCAGGCAGTGTAGAGATCCCTGCAGTTAGGTCATGTCATATAACCAAAGAATGAGAGCCACAAATTAACGAGGAAAGATTCCTCACTAATTCAATAATGTTGTATGCACTAATGCTTATTGTATTCGTTAGATAAAATCAGGGCGCTAACCAGCGATTGTCATACTATCAAACGAGATTCATCTATTATTAAAATAATCTAGATTCATCATCGTCGTGAACAATTAGCTCGAAGAATTACATTGATGGGTGCTCCTCTCGAATCACAACGCACTCCGGTACCAGCATTGAAGATACGATACGTAACGATCTTTAATTGTTTCTCCTATCATCATGCACAGCATTCCTAATGGGGTATTGACATGGGAATAAGTGGTGGAAAGTATTCATTCAATGTGTTAGGAACGATTATGACGAAAAGGGCCGTGCTTAGGAACAGAAAGGGCCGCGCGATTTATTAATTTATTAATAGCTTTAAAGAGTTCTGTCTCAAAACTTTTATTGATATTACCCAATAAAAGTCTATAAGTCAGGAGTAAAAAGACAAGGACGTGCTGATCTTACAAAGCCGATAAAACCACAATAATAATGTGATGATAAAAATGTTAAACTCTACTAATTACATCAGTCATAATATCGTAATTACCGCATTTGTTATTACCTCAACAATGTTTGACCTTTTCTGAAAGTTGAAGTCTATTTACGCGAGATAATTATTTATGGGACAAATCATACTACCACAATGGAAAATCTATAGAACCTTGGTACCGGTCTATCCTGGCTCGTACCCCTACAAGGTGGCTCGGAAATCGGTGGGAAGTTTATTATTGCAATTCATTTTACCAGCAGAGATGCTATTCAATGAACCGCACGACGACTGGAAATCTATACAACAAAACAATTACAATCGCTAATATTTTCATGCGTGTGTCGAGCTCAAGCAGCGCATGTTATGCCTAAGGGCCTGCTATATTTATCGATTTTTCATTCGTCAAATACCCAGTTTCACCACGATCAATTTCATACAGACTTACATGTAAGACATTTTGGGTGGTCAAAGACAGGTGTACACACATCATATACACGTATGCAAAGTCAATGACCTATACCGGTATCTGCTATTCACGCTTTTTTACTAGAAAACAACTGAAATGTGAAAAATAATAAAAACAAGGAGAAATTGGTTATAACCAGTGATTCATGCACTTGATTTATGTGTTACGTACAGGTGAACAGTTTTGTGGGAGCGTTCCACAACACGGTGATTCTTTACGCTCACGCATTGAACAAGTCATTGGAGGTGGGGTATAACGCTACGAACGGGACCGAGATCACCTGGCGTATGTGGAACCACACACCATCGAGGGTACGTTTTTCGGACTGATTGAGAGAAAGAGAGAGATTAATTGAAAAGACTTCAGGGTCCAAATCGGCTGCATGTCGGGGAGAACACAGAATGGGCAGCAAAAGCGTTTTTGTGACAAGGCTCGCTTTTGTTTTACATCGCCGAAGGGGCTCGTCCTTGAATGTTATTGGGTTTGGCAGTAGTATTTTTTTGTTGTTGCGGAATGTTATGAACAGTTGCCAAACAACAATTGCCGTTATGCGAAGATCAATCCATGAGATAAAATTTGAGGAGCGGTGCCAAATTGTCTGTGCAAATATGATGCAGACTTAGAAATATCATTTTACCAATCACCTCATTCAAAAGAGGAATGCTGTTTGCCCCATTCGACAACGTAACAGTATTGTACTATCCTCTGCATCATTTGTCTTCAGGGTGGAACAATGGAAAAATGTTGCACCTAGGCTAATATGCAACACTTTACAATGAAAACGTGCCCATAATCGCTTAATGTTTTACCCTTTGTACATTGTTGTTTCGCACTTGTAAACACTTCAATTCTCTATCTACATTCCCAGTCGTCCGGTATTGATATAGCTATAAGCGTTTGCACAATTGATCCGCAAACAATGTAACACAATTATGTCGATCAAAATGTAAATATATGTGTTTTTGTCGCCACTTCGGACACCGTGTTTTGCTGCGGTTGTCCTCATACGCCTGCAATGTAATATTGCCTTTCCGCGGTTCACATCCAAGGAATATGACCAAATCATCTCGTTCCCAGCCAAGGGAAACTAAAAACAATAGCCACGCGAGCGAGAGGAATCATCCAATTTGTAGCAATACAGTGTTCAGAAGTCCAAATCAGGCCAAGGGACACCTTCTCTATCCCAAATATATCTTATAATATAGTTACTGGGATCTTGACCCATGCCAACCAGAGTCCCACACTGAGTAATGCCAGGATCATTTGGACAAGGAACCCCTCTCTACATCTGCTGATATACGATTCCCCTGGGTTTGTGCGTGATTTCACGATCATACCTAGAATTCCAATTCGTATCGATTTCATGTCGTTCTGTGTTTTAGTGGCTATTTGCCAGCACATAGCATGGTTAGCATGTGTAGTCGGCACTGAACCGCGCTACCTGTTTCTCTCATGTAAAACATGTATGTAACAAGATTGATCAGGTTTGCGTGTATGGTATCCAGTCTCATTTTTCCTGAACAAAATCTAGTAGGTTCAATAGAAGGGCCGTCAGATGACCCCGAAATAACATTTTATTCATCAACGTGTTCAATGGTAATGTATGTTTTATACTTCTGCGGGCTTAATTCCATATTGAATTTAACAAACTGCACCAGAACAGGTTCTATTGTGTGTCTTATTTCCTCATCATGCTAATAGAATAATTTTGTTGCTGGTTGCGTTGCAGGAATAACTGGAAATGTGAGCAACGGCGGAATTGGAACTATTCACTACTCTAACTTAATCTGAAAACAGGACTCTTTGAGGTGATTAGAGTGGACGTACTTGTGTGCATGGCTTTATCAAAGCTACTACTTCAACAGAAAATGAGCTTCAAACTGTCATCTCTATCAGTTGATTTTTTTCATCTGAAAACAGCGCAACGTTGAGTCTGTCTCCGTCAGTTTCAACTACCCCATGTATAAATCAGTGTTAAAATGAATAAACCAAGACGCGATTAGAGCTGTCAACCATAGCTATATGATAGGACCAGATTATATGTCTTACAAGCTGCTTATCTGTTCTTCCCTCCACCACTGGAATGGATTACATATCGCTACCATATATTTGTGCTGGTTTGCTGCGAACCCTTGATCGCAGTCTGATTGCGCCGGCATATCGCATGACATAAGTGGGTCGTCATAACCTCATTAGGGAACCCGAGGGTACACGGATTGTATAGAGAAATGAGGAAACTGACGGGGCCAGCTGAAGATATTGTGGACAGAGGCTCAAGGAATGAAACAACTGATCTACTGAAATCTATGTAACACCGACCTTGCAACCCTATGTTTGCAAATACGTATATTAAAGCTGCTAGGACATGTATTCAGATTCCCTCGCAAAAGTGTATCTTCCCTGTGAAACTATGCCAACTTGTGGGTATTCCCGACATGTGATATATCATGTCATGACATTCGTGTACTTACAGAATTATAGATGGTTGAACTGAGCTGGCGAGTGTAATATAATTGACATACTCAGCCCCATGATGAGTCATATAACGTGAAATGTCAAACTTCTAATCCAATTAATATGAGGTCTATATAATGTCACATTACATACAAGAATCCTTGATACTGCAGTAAATAATTATGTTTCGAGCCATACATGTAGAACGAACGTCCGGAACTTTTTATCAATAGCCGACAAAAGTCCATCCATTGGCTGTTTTAATGGAAAGCCATGATCAATGTTGTGGAGTTCTGTAGCCAGCCATCTCCAATATAAAATCTCGAGTCTTGAGTCTGTCTTGAACTGATTCAATCCACCTCGTGTTACATTTCTGCCACAAACGGGTGCATTTTTCATGACTGGAGTACCTGTCTGTTTGCCGTCGACATTCCCGTCAATGCCCTAGTGGCTACAAAGTTGAAAAGGCTGTGTACACCCCGACGGCAGACAAAAGGCAAATCAAGATAAGAGAAAGCCGTAAAATTGCCGAAAGCTTTCCTGTGTAGTTCCCCTGCTTCCTGTTGTACCCGGCGCTTGAAGACGACGGTAAGAAATGCAATGAAGCAAATAATTCAACGGCATGGTGAAGCCCTACCTCTCTGTTACCATGACCGCAGATGTGATCAAAGGGTACTCGTATCCTGCAGGTCGAAAGTAAAAAGCAGCATGTAATAACCCTTTACTCATTGAACACCACACCTGGTCTTACAATGTCAGCTGCTTCTCCTTCTATCTATAAGTTTGTGTGTAAGATGAAAAAACTGTGGTGACTGACAACACCATGTTCATTCGGCCCATTCGATTGGAACCACAGCTCACGTTAGTTCGGAAGCGTATTAGGGCCACATGACTTTTTTTTTCAATTCAATTTGTCTACTTATTATCTCGATAAATCGAGATATTTTCTCGATAAATCGAGATATTATCTCGATAAATCGACTTAATTATCTCGATTTATCGAGATATTATCTCGATAAATCGACTTATTATCTCGATAAATCGAGATATTATCTCGATAAATCCAGTTAATTATCTCGATAAATCGACTTAATAATCTCGATAAATCGACTTAATTATCTCGATAAATCGAGATATTATCTTGATAAATCGACTTATTATCTCGATAAATCGACTTAATTATCTCGATTTATCGAGTTATTATCTCGATAAATCGAGTTAGTTATCTCGATAAATCGACTTATTTCTTAGATATTTAAAGTTCAAGTATAATGGAAATATGTTTAGTCACATTATTCATATGTTGAATAGGCTTATGATGGACCATTATAACGTTAAATATTAAATAATACAGACAAAACTACCTAGTTAAAACTATAATGAAGTTACTATATCACTATCTTTTATAAAGATGCAACATGTTCATCAGTGAAAATGTTATAATTTTTTAAAACAATTCTTTAGCTATTAGACATGGATTGAGGTATATTCGTAAAGTTATCTGTAACGGCTTCTTCAATTGTATAGTTTGGTATTATTTCAGAGATAAATGTAATGACTGTTAATCATTTACTCCATATAGTTTTCAATATGAGTAATCAGTATATTTTATTTGTCCTATTGTTGCTAAGGTAACCAATGAAATGGTATGGCTCGCCTATGGTCGATGCATATTCATTTTACTTGTACTTTAAATGTCTGAGTCCTAAGTCGATTTATCGAGATACTATCTCGATTTATCGAGATAATTAAGTCGATTTATCGAGATAATAAGTCGACAAATTGAACTTTAAAAAAACTCATGGGGCCCTAATACGCTTCCGTAGGTAAGTGTATTGTTCGAAGTTTGCCTGATACAAATAAACATGGAACCAATATCCAAGTACAATGGTTACGATAGAGTGGGTAATGTCTGTTGTATTTTGCACTAAAACCAGTATGTTGGAGTTTACGGGAGTTTATCGCCAACTTTGGCGTCTAGGATGGGTGCCAAGTACTCTAGAGATCACTGATGTTAGTCATATCGTCGCAACTCCAACGGGAATGGTTCATTTCAAAACTTAAGACTGTACTCATCAGTTTAGCACATTTACACTTATATTTAAACACACACATTCAAACACACATGCAGTATCGAATCAATCCTACCACTTGTTACTGTCAAGGTAGGGGGCGATATCTCGGTCACCCAATGGATTCAAATTTATATGCATTGGTGTAATGTTTCCAGTGATGCTAGTGCATATTTCTGTTCCCAAATCCCTACAGCGTAATTCTATCCAGAGCAATATATCGGGAGACACGGTCGCTTATCATCTGAGTGATTTGAATACCGAGCAAATATTCACGAAAATGGGATACTATGAAGTAATTTCCCTACCGAATAGACCATAAAATAGATAAATGTAAATTCGTCTATGACTGATATCCACTCTCAAACATTGAATTGAAAACTATATCCACTTGCAATATCATGTAAATATACAGCATTATAAAATGCGAAATTGTTGTACTCCAGTATGTTTGCTTTCTATCAGTGCACTTGATTATAATGTTAGCATTAATATGATTAATGAGAACTATATATTTCTATTTTCAAAAGCCACCCATGTAGCAAGTAAGAAAACACATAAACCGAATCTTAACATCACCAAGACATTGCTGGTAGAAATAAAAAAAGGTAGGTGTAGACGTGTAGTATCATAATTTTGCGCAATACTGAGTTTATTGTCTCGTTGTTTTGTCATGATGATGCAATGTTTCCCATAGGTCAAAAGATTTATGGAAAAACATTTACAAGGTCAATAATGGAACCTATGAATCCATTCGTGTTGCAGATGTGAGATTTACAGAACGATCACGTGGTTCGATTTATCGGGATATGTATTGACTCCCAAACCAATGTATACTAACAGAATACTGCCAAAAAGGAAATTTACAGGTAAAGTATAAACACAGAAGTATCTAAAAATATATCCTTGAAACTATATGAAACAAAGTATCTTTAGCAGGTATATCTAGGAAGAGGAGTAGTTATGTGTGACGATAGTTCAGATACTAAAAATTATGTTGTATAGACAATTTGCGAACTGAAATATCGACAAACAATTAGAACATAGACACCATGCCACTTTACATGCTTAAACCTCTGGAAACTAATTTCCTTTCGATAAATGTTTTCATCATGGGGGAGGAGGAGAGAAAATTGGGAAACCAATTTCCACGAGTTGCTTTAGCGAAGAATAAAGCACTGTCAAGTGCTATTTGTCTCACGATTGTTTGCACAGTTCAGCCGGGTCTTCGCTCCGGGGATTTAATATTATTAGAATTATATCTGGTTCACCTCTGAGCAGCTCATTTTCTGGCGTATTATATAGTCAACTATATTCAATTTTACTTTGCAGAATGCGCTTGTAAATGGGCAATTGAAACTGGACAGTATGTTCAAATTTTCCCTGATACAAGATATTGTACGGGTAAGGTTTCCTTGCTGTTTTGAATTGCAGATATATCTGATACATACACATTACTCGAACATCAATGATAGAACAGCATAATTGAATATAAGAATTCATTTAGTTGCCAATTCAAGTGGAACCTGTCATATTTTGAGTACCTTCTCGGGAATGTTGCTGAACTACAAAATCAGTTAATCAATTACGTAATTATCGAACAAATGTCCACATTTGAGTCAACTTGATATGTCAGATCAATACAAGGACACACTCAAGTATTTATCCATGTACTATGTTGATTACTTGTCATGTTTATTCAATGCGACATTAACATTTCATTTACGACTGTTAGATGGTTTAAATGCAAACATTCTATCGTTGATCCAGCAAAAAAATTTTTTACTCGCAAACATACAGTATACCCGTCACTCGACCGTTTATTGATATGAATATGTTATCTGTTCCCTACGGAGCCCCTAAGGGGACATGCAGAAAATTAATTTAGAATGACCACTGATTATTTCGAACGCTCGAAATCATTTCGATAGCTCGAATCAAATAATTCGAGCACTCGAAATCATTTTCGAGCGCTCGCTCATATCATTTTGACTCTCGAAATGAATCAATTTGATAGCTCGAAATAATCATTTCGAGAGCTCGAAATAAATTAATTGGTGCTATCAAAACGATTTCGAGTGATCGAATAGATTCATATCGAGCGCTCGAAATGATTTCGAGAGCTCGAAATGATTTCAATAGCTCGAATTAATATATTTCGAGCGCTCGGAATGATTTTGAGCGCTCGAAATAATCAGTGGTCATTCTAAATTAATTTTATGCATGTCCCCTTAAGGGCTCCGTAGTTCCCTTATTTCTATGACAGAGTATGACATACCTACATAGCAACAACATTCTTTCCCATGGCAACTTGAAGAGTTCCAATTGTGTTTGCCGACAGTACATTTGTCCTCAAACTGATGGATTTCGGCCTTCACAGTCTCCGGCATGGGGAAGAGTTACTGGGGAAGGACACGTATATAGAGGTGAGATCATATCAAAAGGATACGTGTACAACGGAACGGGTGAACGTGTTCTTGCAATGTTAGAGGCCTTAGCTAACCTTGAGATGTTCCATATATAGCAGATTCTATTCTTTCAAAGGGTTTCCTCGAAAACGTGGAAGTCAATATGCTTGTATTTACATACTACATGTCAAATGATTCGTTCTGCTACCCCCTTTCTCATAAAAACAACACAAATGACCAAAACTAAAAACACAATTGGCTAAATAATAAAGATTTCACAGTACACTTTTAAAATGCTGCCGTCTACATAGTGCAGACAACGTATATGTAACGAATACTCGAATACTAGCTATATTGAAATTCGAGTTTACGAGGTGTAATATTTCTTGAAAATCCCTCATCTCTCGACCTTGTCTTGGACGGCGCCAGAATTGATGCGCATGCACAACCCGCCCTTGGAAGGAACTCAGAAGGCTGATATGTACGACGGCGTATCGGGACCAGGTTGTATGTAAAAAAAATATGGTGTCTAATTCGTGATCTCGAATTACAAAGCCGTGATCTCGAAGTCGACTTTGTAATTCGAGATCACGACTTTATAATTCGAGATCACGACTTTATAATTCGAGATCACGACTTTGTAATTCGTGATCACGACTTTGTAAATCGTGATCACGACTTTGTAACTCGAGATCACGAATTATACACCATCTTTTTTTTACTTACAACCTGGCCCTAACACACATTCGTAGATATGACGTTTATAGCTTCATGATAATTTGCCGAGAAATCATATACCGAAATGGCGTTTTCTATGTAGAGGGAATGGAATTGTCACTTCAAGGTATAATTATGTGAGTCTTTGTTCAATTTTCAAATGAATTGGATTCCATTCTGTAAATAAACTGCAAGACTCTTTAGTTGATATTAAACTAAGTCTGCTTTAAAACTGACCATGACACTTTATAATATCAAAAATAAAACATTTCTGTTTCTGTGTATTCTTAAGATGTTTATCAAATGGTCAAGAATGGTCAAAAGTCGTAATTCCGACCGACATTGGACCAAATGGATGAAAATTGTAATGAAATCACGAGGTAAACAGGCGGATTTGTGGAATTAGAGGTATCATTTGCTAATTGGGAAAGAGAGAAATCACGTTACGCTGATCCCTTTTTCCACGCATAAAACCTGGGGTTTTTTGACATAAAATCTTCTTGACCTGATACATTGTCTTACCTATGATGGTGAATCGAACAAACTGAATGAAACGATGCAAAAGTACATTTCAAACACCTGCTTTTTCTTGGTTCAGTTTCCACTCTTTATGTTCACTATGATGGTGTGAAAACACAGAATCCAATTAACAAGCAAATGACTTTGGAAATGAACAATACAGAGGAGTGAAAATAGTTTTGGCAGGAAGGGAGACAGTGGGAACATCTTGGACAACCTTCTATCTCGTATGGAGCAGTACACCAACCTGGAGAGTTTGGTCGAGTAACAAACGGCAAATTCCCTCGACCATGATGCTACCAAGGTGTGAAGGGATTCATATATTTACAAAAAAAATAAAACATGTTATGCATTTGAATGATCATTATGAGTGATATCTGGCATATACCAATTTCTAGCTTCCAACATTCTTGAGCGAAATCAACTGAGAACAGTTGAGATATTCAGTTATCCAAACTATACCTGTCGGGACGAGGGTAACAATCGAACTTTTTGTAGTTTAGTGACCATTCGCTCACTTGTGGTGTCCTTAGGGATAATATTCAACAAGATATGACATCAGCAAACAATTCCTCTCACAATCTATTAGTTGTACTAGTTAATTGATTTGAAAACGCCTGTATATAAGACTTCCATAATATTAGTCATTTGTCACACCCACACTAAACAGTCGAAAAATATCGTAAATGAAATCTATTTCACAAAATCCAGATTATACGAACCTCTTATTATAGAAGAGTGGCTGGACAGTTGATGCGGGGCGAGTCGATGACAGCTGAGAAATTTGAAAGCGTCACAGCGTCCGCACAAAGCACACCATACAGGTTAATGAAGTGAGGGAATAATTTTTCTTAATGTCAGTGTAGATCTACTTAAAATGATGTTTTCTTTTTCTATATTACTGCGAATGTTGTCATCTCTTTAAAAAGAATTGGATTTTAGCTAACCGGACCTATGGTCTGATAACTATTGGCATGGCGTTGCATCCATCATCTGTTGTTGTCCGTCGTCCACATTTTTATCTTTGAAATTTACGGTCGGATTTTGCTGAAATTGTGCACAAAACACCTAAAAATATATCGAGACGGGTATATTTCTTGTTTCTTGATTTTCACACTTTTATCAAAAATGGCGGCCAGTTTCGATGAAAAACAACCAATTTAAGATTTTGGCGGCCATTTTCTCCAAAAATGTTCAGACAGTTTTGAGACTTTCATTTCAAAAGATACCCTTCATATACCTGAAGGTATAGGTGGCGTGTATAAGTTTGTGTATAAGTTTTGTTGCCATGAATCACCGGTCTGTGTGTGCCAGCCATTTTCATATTGTCCGGGGGTCCCAAATAGGACTCTCCCATGTTAAATTCTCTATGCTTTATAATGGGACACATTATGCCTAATTTTTTATTAAATATCGAGAACCGAGACTAGGAATCAATTGTGGACATACATGAAATGATATATTCTGAGTATTGTCGTGACCTGGAATTTGACCATTGACCTCATTTTCAAGGTCAGAGCACAAAATCGCTAATATCGCGCTTACTATTTACTTCACAGTTTGGAAATCTATAGGAAATGATATAGTCTGAATACTCTGATGACCTTGAATTTTACCTTGGAACTCATATCCAAGGTCAAAGCACAAAATGGCTAATATCTCGCTTATTATCGACTTTACAGCTTAGGACTTGAATTGACCTTTGAACTCATATTCAAGGTCAGGGCACAAAATGGCTAATATCTCACTTATTATCGACTATACAGTTTAGGAATTATTTTCAAGGTCACATGACAAAATGGCTAATATCTCGCTTATTATTGACATTACAGATTAGAAATCAATTGTGAGCATATAGGAAATGATATGTTCTGAATCTTGTCCTTGAATTTGATCTTTAACCTCATTTTCAAGGTCACATGACAAAAATGGCCAATAGATCACTTATTATCGACTTTACAGGTTAGAAATCAATAGTGCAGATATAGGAAATGATCATTATAATAATCTATGAATGTAAGTATCAATCTATTACCACCGGTACTGCCAAATTTTTAGGATTCCAATAACAAACGTAAAATACAACATTTTGCAATAAAAACAAAGCCCGACCAAATATTTTATCAAAAGACAACATGTCAACATATCATTCGCCCGGTTCCAAGGTGGAGACGATAGGCGACGCTTACATGGTGGTCTCTGGCTTGCTCCTATGAAATGAGAACAAGCATGTACATGTACATGTACATGTATATACCTCTTTTCATGAGGCACATTTGTATGGTAAATGTTATGTATTCATGCATCTTGTGATGCCCACAAATCCAAGGAAATCATATCATGTTAATTATATTGACTACCAACTCCATGGAAACATATTATATTGAATATTTTGTGCATATTATAAAAGGTTGGACTATCGAAAATAATATGCTGGTATGCTACTGGACTTCAGGTCCTCTACACCATAAAGTTTAATTTCCAAAATGCTTTCAATAACTGCGGGTGAGGTTGTTGTTATGTCAATGGCATTATGCATATGTATATCTTTAGTGATCAAATTAATTCACTCTGTATCTATGGTGGGGAATATTTGCACACGGGCTTCTGGGTTCGGGCGGTGTTGGAGGGGTATCGGGTAGGAGCAGTCACAAAATGGAAACCATTACCCTGGACCAAGTCAGGAGTAATCAAAGTTATGATTTTGCAAGTCTTTTCGACTCACTCGATGAAGATTTGGAGGACCCATGCAACCAATCCTACAGTCATGTCAACTCAAGTTGTGAATATGTAGATCCAACAGAATTTTCTACAAAATATGGAAATCTGGTCACTAAAATGTCCTATTTCCATCTAAACTGTTGTGGCCTGTCATCTAAGTGGGAAAACTTTACTGACCTATTGAGACTAATGTATCATGATGACAATTCTGCATTCGATATTATAGGCATGAGTGAGATATTTAATTGTGATAAAGATAGCCGTCTTCATTTACCGGGTTATCATAATCTAATCTCGAATAACAGATCCAACAGCAACCGAGGTGGGGTGGGCATATTTGTGAAGTCTGATATAAATTTCAAGAAGCGAGAAGATTTAAGTGTATTTATACCACAAGTATATGAATCCATTTTTATTGAAGTCTTGTCCAAAACGAAACATGCAAACAAAATCGTAGGGGTAATATACAAACCAAATACTCAACCTCATGCAAACATTGACATATTCTCTACCACATTACAAGAAACAATCGACCACATAAACTCAGAAAATAAACACAGCATCATAATGGGGGATATGAACATTGATCTACTAAAGTATAAGTATCATGCGAAAACTAATGACTATATTGATGAAATTTTCTCCAGAGGATTTATACCCACCATCACAAAACCTACACGAATAACCCATTATTGTGCAACCCTGATTGACCATATATATACAAACAATATACAGCAAAATATTATATCTGGAATCATAACCATAGATGTTTCAGACCACTTTGGTGTCTTTTTATTGGAAGAACATAATACAAAAAAACCATATAACACACACAAAACGCAAAGAATTATTTCTGAGGCTAATATAATGAAGTTCAATGAACAATTAAAGCAAAAAACGTTTGATGAAATAACACAATGCTACAATGCGAACGAAGCATATGAACAGTTTATTAACATTTATAAAGATGAATTCAATAATAACTTTCCTATCAAAATTATCAAACAAAACAACAGATATTTCAAGAAAGAACCCTGGATGACTGAAGGCTTGATGACATCAATGAGACATAAAAGCAAATTATTTATAAAGAAAACTAAAAAACCTTCAAACGATAATATAAAACACTACAAAATATATACCAATTTATACAACAGACTAAAAAGGGCCATGAAAGTGAAATACTATGCTGAAATAATTGAATTGAACAAGAGTAATGTAAAGAAAACATGGGATATTTTGACCAAAGTCATAGGTAAGCAGAAACAAAAGTCAGGTTTTCCACAGTCCTTACAAGTAGACAACAAACCGATTACAGATAAATCACAAATTGCGGATACTTTTAATAACTATTTTTCAGAGATAGGCAAAAAAACAAGTGAAAATGTCACACCAACAGATATACATTTTACAAATTACCTTAGATCACCAAATCAAAATAGTATTTTCATTGAACCCATTGAATCATCAGATATTATCAACATAGTGAAAAATTTGAAGCCCAAAACCAGCTCTGGGCATGATGAGATTTCAACCAAGGTTATAAAATCTACAATAAACAGTATAATCACCCCAATCACACACATCATAAATACATCTTTAAATACTGGGATTTTCCCCCAACAGCTTAAAATAGCCAAGGTCATACCAATCTACAAGGCAGCCGAACACGATAAAATAACAAATTTCCGTCCAGTCAGTCTCTTGCCAGCATTTTCCAAAATATTTGAGAGAGTAATGTATATCAAAATAACAAAATTCTTTGACAGTCAAAATCTATTTTATAAACATCAATATGGGTTTCGGAAAAAACATAATACCGTTCATCCTATAATCCATCTATTGAATGAATGTGCCGAATCACTTAATATTACTCCAAAACGATAAACAATATCAGTCCTCTGTGATCTATCGAAAGCATTCGATGTTATTAATCACAATGTGTTATTAAACAAACTGGACTATTATGGTATCAGGGGAATAGCAAAAGACTGGATATCGGATTATTTGATGAATAGAGAACAATATGTGGAAATTGAAAATTTATTTACTTCTAACATTCGGAAAATTTCATGTGGGGTTCCCCAAGGGTCAATTCTGGGCCCACTTTTGTATTTGATATACGTTAATGATTTGCCAAATTGCACGTCTGCAAGCATACTATCATTTGCAGATGATACAACTCTGATAATTTCCAACTCAAATATGATAGACTTATACCATAAAACAAACATTGAGATCAATAACTTATTTCAATGGTTCTGTTCGAATAAACTACAACTAAATGCTTCAAAACTAAATTCATAGTGTTTAACAAATAAGCAACAAAGCAAAAATGCATAAATTCCAAAATACTAATCAACGGAATAGCTCTTGAGCAAATAGGAAATAACCACAATTAAACTATACCTGTGACGTCAGTCCTTTGTTTTAACTGTAGATTCTTTTCTACGAATCTACACTTTCTTAGATATGTTACCAAATGTGGATTATACGTAAACTGTACATTTTGATCTACGATTCTACACTTTTTTGAGATACCAACCAAATGTGGATTATACATGTAGACACAAACTGTATATTCAATTGTAGATTCTGATCTACGAATCTAACCTTTCTGATCGACCAAATGTGGATTATACATGTACAGACAGAAACCCAGTTTTCACACACGATTTTATACAACAGAATCTACTTGAAATCTTGCAAATCAATATTTAGAGTCACATGCATTTGTCGTTCACATCACTGTCGGACATTACAATTGCCATGTGTACTTGATTCCAGCGCAGAACGTAGATTCTTGACGTGCCGGTGTTTTGACGTAAAGAGCGTGCCGCCAGTCCCAGGATTGTAGGCTTACACTGACCGGCTTGCATTGTGCACAGGTCGTCCCAGGTCGCACAAAAATATCCTTTTCTTGTAGGGAGCGTATTTCCCGACCTTTTAGCACGAGGTGTAACTGAATGCTGATGACCAACTCATACAGTGTTACACCGGATGGGGTCGTCATTCCTTTTCTGGCCTCCAGGACAAAGCGTCTCAAAGAGGAGCAAAGTTCATCTTGTGCCATTTCAAGTCGTATTGGAGAGGTGTCCATGTTATGCTGTGGGATTGCGTTCGATTCGTTGAAGAGACCGACTGCCGCGTACACTTCTTCGTCGAAGCACACAAACTACAGAACACATGAAAAAATCCAATATTTACAAATGTATCGAAACCAGTCACCCTATCGAAACAGAAAAACGAATTCAGTAATCACGAATGTACCGAGACGCATTTAGATTAATTAGTGCACGGTGAATTTAACATCATTTTACCTTTCGTGGCGTTCCTTTTTAACTTCCGACTGTCTAGTGGTTTCTCTCCGAATTCATTTTGTTGGTCAGGAACTTGCTACTAAATTTTATAATTAGCGACGAGCTCATCGCCGGGTGCATCGGAAAACACCGGCGTGTGATACCGGACTGGGGTCACCAGACTGCTCGGCATTTTCACCTGTTCACAGGTCGCTACTATCTCGTTGCCATCACTTCAGACGCAGTTGCAATAAAACAATTTTAAGTAGTTATGTTCAATAAAATTAGCGCACAATGTTGGACAGTCACTGTGTGAACAGTGTCATCAAGCCTGAAGGAATAGTACGTCAAAAATATAATTATCGTCGTCTTCCTCCATTTTTGAGCGATTGAGTGACCAAGTTATCGAGATGTATTTATAGCGCAGCCCGTCACGGTAAGTGATTTCAACACACTGAGTGGAATTCAGAATTGGAACTCGGAGTGTGGTATTAGAGAGCACGGACGAATCTACCTCGATGTATATATGTGGGGAATAGTTTAAGTCAGAGAATGTACTACCTCGTAACAATAGATTCGTAGATACGAATGTACTCGGGGCTTCGCCCCTCGTCCATTCGTTTCTACGAATCTATTGTTACTCGTACATTCTCCCTCACTGAAAAAACTACAAAATTTCTAGGTCTTATACTTGATGAAAACCTAACCTGGAAACATCACATGTCTTACATAAAAAACAAAATTTCCAAAGCTTTATTTCAAATAAAACAGGTGAAAAATATTTTACCAATAAATTCTCTCAAAACCTTATATTATGCAATGATACATCCTCACATCCTATATGGTATTCTAGCCTGGGGAAATGCATCTCAAATCCATTTAAAAAATATAATAAATATACAAAAACGTGCTATTAGAATAATAAATAAAGCTCATTTCAACAGCCATACCGAACCACTATTCAAACAAACCAATGTACTTAAAATACAAGATCAATATCAGTGTGAAGTCTTACTATTCATGAATGACTATTATACAGGTAATCTCCCTCTCTCTTTTGACAACATGTTCACAACGAATAGAAATATCCAAATTAATTACGAAACCAGACAATCTAATTTCCTACACATTGAACGTTGTGACTCATCAGCAGCGAGGAAATTACCGCTTTTCAATTACCCATCAATATGGAACACTTGGTCACCATCACTGTCATCTATCCAGTCTAGAAACAAATTTGAAAAAAGTTGTAAAAAAACATTTTATTTCTTCTTATTTCGAATTAGTTAGATGTTCGCATAAGCTTTGCAAAAGCAGCTCTAATCACATATAGCGACAGAAATAGTTAAGTGAATAAACTATATGAATTGTATGAAATTTCCCATATTCTTTATATTTTATGACCGGTTCATAATTTATCTCTAACATGATCCTGTTCATTCTTGGTCCAAACTGGAATCCAACCACACCGACCCTGCCCTCTGCCCCTCCATCTCCGTCGTCTTCGGGAGGCTTGTGTGCAAATATATGCCCCTAAGTATTGAAAGTAGAAAATTGTATTTCCATACATATATAGATGTATGTATAATATTGTCATTCGTGTAAATAATAACAATAGTGAGTTTAATTTTATTTCATTTTGGGCCAAATGGAAGACAGCTTTTAGCTAATTTGGTCCCTCAATTTTCATCACAAATATTAGTTTTCGCCATTCCATCATTTGTATATAACGTGTGAAAATTGAATAAATTGCTATCCTATCCTATCCTATCCTATCCTAAGCATGCCCGAGAGATCTCTCGCATGTCTTTACAACTCCTCAACGCTGTCAAATGCTTTAAAATCAGACACCAGCCGAGCAAACAGCTCAAGTTACGGATCGGGATACACTCCGGTAGGTGGTGGCTGTTAAGCTAGTGGACCTTTAGTGCGATATGCTTAGCATGATGTAGCGTATGTCATCGTCCATTTGTGGATTGGAGCCATTCTGATTTTCTAACTGATTGCCCAAATAAAAAAATTCTGAAATGAACACACTTGTGTCCATATATTTTATCTATATAGAGCGAGTAAATCCTACTTCAAGGTAGAGCCTACATGTTGGCACATTTATATGAGCGGTCATACAGCGATTTCAGTGGTGGCTTTGTATATGACCTTTGCTGACATCGAACTGTCAAAAGTACAAGTCCTAGTGATAACAATAAGCAGTTACACCTTTCTCGGCCAACCTTTCTTTCTTAGCCCTTGGGTGAAATTTTTGTAATCTTTTATCTTCCACTGATCTCCCTAAGTATTTTCAAAGCCATGACCAAGATGTATATTAAGAAATTAAGTCATACGATTTATCTTCCAGGTCCTTGTGTTGCGGGTGCCGTGGGTCTAAAAATGCCGAGATATTGCCTTTTTGGAGATACAGTCAACACGTCGTCGAGAATGGAATCAAATGGAGAACGTAAGTATGGTTTGGTCAGTCTTTGTATAGGAATGTGTCTGGCTTTGGGTTTTTCCTTCTCTTGTATTCTGAAGGGACTGCCCAAATGCACTGGCACATATTCTGATGCAAACCGCTGTGCAGAAATTCTTCAATTTTCTAAAGTTTATACTGGAATTTTCTTCTCCACCATTTAGCCCTATGAATTCACGTGAGCCCGCCGACTCAGGATGTCCTGTTGAACAGACGTGGGGTCAACGTATGCATCAGCTGGCATGATTTAAAATAAAATGACAATAGACAGCCACTGTCAGACTAACGTTAGGCCAACGTTCGCTGGAGTTGCCGACATTTGTCTGATATTTTAGTCAACCAGCCACTGTCAGTCAGACGTCGGACCAATGCTTGCTTGAGTTGCAATTATTAGTCAGAAATCTTAGTCGAACAGCCATTGTTGGACCGACATTGGGCCAACGTTTGCTTGGATTGTGAATATTCATCTGAATCTCAGTCAACTGGCCACTGTCGGACTGACGTCGGACCAACGTTGGATTCTTCTGGCATAATCGTCACTTAGCTACTGTTGCACTCACGTCGGGCCAACTCTTGAATCTTCTTGTATGGACGTCAGTTAACTACTGTCAGGCTGACGTCGGGCAAACGTTTTATTCTTTTGGCAAGATTCTCAACCAACCACTGTCGGACTGACATCGGGCCAACTTCAGCAGTTGGTCAGAAAATCGATGTTGCTGATGTAAAGTTAATCCAATGGAGGGCCAACGTTATGTTGCATATGTCAGAGCCTCGAAAGCAGATTACCAAATTCTAACAACCCAATAGTGCCCATTTTCAGAAACACAAAATGTCCAGTAATCGAGAATGCATATCAATTCGCAATAAGATCATATTATACACTCGGCGCCGTGATGTACATATTATATATCAAATAACATTGCATGCCAAATAATAATACAAATATACATTATACTCGGCAGCATGGTGTTTTATCCAGTAAGATTGCAAATGGTATTTTTTGTTTTTTTGTGCAGACCCTGAAATTCCATGTTGAGACGCAAATTTAACATTGGGTTAGATTGCCAAGTTTTTCAATTTTTTTGAGATAGAATTCTGAAATTGGGTGGAAAATTACGGCATGATACCCAATTGAGACACACTAAATTTCAAGTTGATCCGATTATCCAAAACAAAATTATGGCCGGAAAGCGCGTTTCACTGATGGATGAATTTAACTTGAGATTTTTTAGTGAATCACACAAGAACACTAATGGTGTGTATGTTATAACGTTGACATGCATTATTCCAACATGGAGTGAAGCCAATTATACATCCTTTACAATTGATCAAAAGATGATATCATAACATGCAGTATACTATTGCCACATATAATACTAATGTTTTCTCCCATTATTATTAAAACGTCATTGCTCTACAATTTGTTTGACATTTTTGTATCTTACCAAATCTAGTTATCATAAACAACATCAACCAAGCAAGTGTACTACAAACCAATTTCATGATATATTTTGTGACATATCGGAATAGTCGTGTATTCTTTCTAGAATGCCTGATAGCACAGTCATATCAAATTTCATTAGGAACCAGGTCAATATATACGTCACCACTAAAGATCACCATATTTCATGATACTTGATTATAATTCATTATTGGTTGCAAAATACACAATACTCTTATGATTTACGAACAATCAATCAAAACCGTTTGTTTGAACAGACTCACAACTCCAGCAAAGAAATGAGACTTGTCGGTTATGAGAACAAATTTTAATATCAATGTGTTCTGAAACAAATGTTCCGGACTGTGTGAAATCTGTTGTTACAAGGGCTAGGGAGGTTATTAGACAATTTTATTTTCAATCCAAGAATTCCATTAATCATCGCTTTATTCTAATAAAATGGCCATTTTGACCTTCTACGTTGACTTGACCAATGAAAAAGGTTTCAACACTGAGAAGGAAATTCTCTTCCTGGCAGAAAATAGCGCAAGACACATGATCACTTGGCTCCAGACAATCTATTTATTTTATGACATTTCAGAAAACCAAAATGATTGCATTCTGAAAATATGATGTACAATGGATGAATGTAAAAAAGATGTCTAATGAAACATCTAAAAAAAATGTCTGAACCGTTATTTGAGAAAATGGCCATCTAATTCTGAAATTGGTATTATTTATTTCAATCTATTTAAAAAAACAAATATTATACATAACATCACATTACCTGTTGTCCTTCATGTTGTGATATTTGTTCTGATTCATAACACTGCCAATTCAAAAACCATCAGTAAGTAATGGGTAATGGGCTGTTACCACAGACCATGAAGCTATCCATGTTTCTGGGCGAGCTTGCTTCGTACCTGACACGCCTTTCATTAATGTTCATGTCTGCATAATCGTTCATTCTCCCCAATTATTCAGTCGAAAGGCAGGTAGATTAATTAGGAGATGGAATCAACAGGTGCTCTCTGGATGATCTTGGCATATGCAAGCTGCTGCACTGAGAGTACACTCCATTTTATAGATAATAAAATTATGTGCATTTGGTTTCCTCACAATAATATAACTCGTAATACAATAATACATACTACAATATATCATTCATATAAAGCATCATATGAAATAGGTTACTGGTTTGGGTCATTTTTGAGTTTCATTGACACAAGTTTGAGTCAGTTTCACACGTGGGTTCGAACTCACTGCAAGAAATTTTCCTTTTCCAAAAATAATATTCATATAATATCTATAAATATGTTGGAAAATATAAAATGACACATTCATATACCACCCTTGGAAAGCGTGGGACCATCCATATGGCTTGGGCAGCTCATAATTTTGGACAGTTTCAATGTGGCTTTCGTTGCAACATATAACAGTTTGTGCTGCTTTGTTCGTATTTCTGCAATAGTGAATTGCCACCATTCAAACCAATCTGAAATTGTAGAAGGCATCAAGATGTCTAGTGAAGTCCGTTGATTTGCCTGTGTATCAAATAACCTGACAAATTGTGCTGTACAACACAATAGACTCACTCGCATAACTAATTATCAAGATTCTCATTTGGCATATTGCTTCATAAATTACTTGACACATTGTATGGAAGAAATATGATATTCAGAAATGGGTGTAAAGGTTAGTGTGTGATTAACGAAAGCGAAAATTTTCTCTTACTGGGAAGTTGAGTGTTCTTATTTAAGCACCTGTGAAGTACTCGAAATTCCAGAATGCATTTGTTGAGTAGATTTGCCAACGTGGTCACTAAACCTTAATGCATTGTTGATCAATATTTACGTACATAAACACTATCATGACATCTTGTATGCAACATGCAGTGCATGAACAATGAGTTGCTTCGTATTGTAATGAATAAAAAAGTGTTTCATTGTGTATCTGTGATGGCCACAAAAATTAAGTCCAAATGATGCAACTCGTGAGCTGACGAAAAGTTCCGCCATGAAGTTTCCACTCAACCTTGAATGGGTATTTCCCATTACGTCATATTGGAATCAGTTGGAACCTACAATTCGAACCTACATATGATCAGTGGCACTTACGTTCTGTTAACCACCCACAACTGCCAACACTGATGAATGGACCCCTTGAGATGTGCCAAGAATGCACGAGAGAATAATTTGTCAGAGATCTGTGTGCAGATTGAAAACAAACAGGAATTGCCGCACTTTCATGCTCTCACGAAACACTTCATTACCCACTTTCAATTGCCAATTCGTGGACAGTTTTGGGCGAATGTCTGCAGGAAAAGTTATTGTTGAATCAGTTTTGAAAGAAATATCATGTCTGGTTTACAAAAGATTACACAATGGACACTTATCCCACTTTTCCCTGTATATTCACTGGGCTTTGTGGTATATATCAGGATGTATTTACATGGAAAAAGCGACTCGTAAGACAAACAATGGTTACGGTACTACTAGAGAGGTAACGATAGTTCCCTTGACCTCATTGAGTGCTACTATGTTACCAAGTACTCTCACCCAAGCTGGTTCTTTATGTAATAGGATTTCTCCCTTTATCTCAAGTTGTCGACTCCTTTGTTTCGGTTCGTTCTACTCTGACGAAGAACACAATGTTACTACGTGGACGGACAGTAAGAAGTCATTTTCTTTGAGTTGTAATTCGTATTACACAGTTTGCAGACATGCCATCCTAAAATGTTTAGGCTGGTGTGAGACGAAATTGCGGAGTGTGGTTTGAAAGTCACGTTGTTGTAATCGAAGAATGACACTTTATTGTGATATATCTCCACTGTGGACTGAATATGTAATGGCAATGCTTTTTGTAATGTGTAATTGCAATGCTAGACAAACAACTCTTTTACATTCATTTAAAGTTTAGCCTGTAGATCAACCAATAAAGTCCTGATTCTCTCTCAGTACATAAATCTCAACAAATCTCAACTTTACCATTATGTGGCTCTGCTTCCATGCTCTTCTAATTTGTTTTACTACATGTCTAATCACATGGTTGTCTACACTTCCTTCCAAATACATGTACGCAGTAATTGCAAACCAGCGGGACAACAGTTATTTGAAAAGATAGGAAACTAGAGCGCTTATCTCGACCCTCCTGCATTCTAATCATGTCATCTACATAAGTTTTCCTCTAGTAAGAAGCAGATCGAGAAGACTTGGTACCTTCACAATGACACAGACAAGCGAAATGTGCAGTTGTGTAAAGCGCAGGAAATGCTGATGACGATCGCACTGCACAAGCCACAGAGAGAAGAGTATAAATAGTTTTCAGAGGAGATCAAGCACAATGACTCCATTTATAGCAACGAAGAGATAAATCATGGGTGGGGTATTTGTGAGGAAAGACATATTTCATAGGCAGACTATTGGATTATATATCCTTGCGTTGAAATCGGGATGGGGGACGTGGGGTCTAGTCATTAAGTGGGTGTTTCCATAAATCAGGCAGTGTCAACTTTGATGGTCGATGCAGTAAGTTAGCTGAAGAATGATATCCACACGTTAATGGGGGAAATATTCCTCGCTAAATCAGTAATGTTATATTTGCTAACGCGTATTGTATTCATTATATTAAGTTAGGACACACACCAGTGATTGTCACAATATCAAAGAATTCTAAATAAAGAATTGAACTAAATTTATGAATTTTTTTAAAAACGAAGGAACTTGTGTTTGATTCCAGGTGGGTTTGATTTATACAGTAAATCACAACAGCAACTCTATTCCTCAGAGAAAGTGAAGCTTTGATGTTAAGCTATCTATCCTTGTCAATTGTTTTACACCTTGGTGGTGGCGTAATTAAGAAAGACCCAAATAAAATGTCCAGGATTAATAGACATTCACAGAAAAATTGTTTGTCCTTCGCTGCAGTCCTTGTACCAGTTATTATTATTATTAGTATTATTATTATTATTACTATTATTATTATTATTATTATTATTATTATTATAGGAAGAGTAGGCAGTAGGAAGACAGTCAGGATTGACTATACTGACTATACACAACCTCTTCATATATTTTATATTTGTGCTTGTGTTGAAATTTTTTGTTTTATGTGAGAGTAAACTACTACTACTAGTTAACACTATGTGGGCCAGTCAAAGATGGATATACACACATCATTTACATGAAACAATGTCCATGAGGCATTATTGTTAAATGTAATCGTGCAGTTTTCATCCTCATTGATCTACCTGTATAGTTTTATAAAAAATCAATTAATATATTTTGAACCATACTTGCATTGTTCTCGTAGGTGTTTAATCAATGTGGTATGTTGGTTAAACACCTGCCGGTCACGGCTGAGTATTTTTCTGTATGGTTTAAAATAGAGAAACCCCTCGAATAACAGAGAGTTATTCAACATAGTCTGGACTGCCGTATAACTAGTGAATTATGCCCTCAATTTATGTTTTATCTGCAGGCGAACAGTTTTGTGGGAGCGTTCCATGACGAATAATTTTTTTTTAATTCATGCCACGAACGAGACGCTGCGAGCGTCACATCACCCGGCGTATGTGGACACACACCATCAAATATTGGGCTTACTACTGGTGTTCCTCAAAGGTCCGTTTTGGGACCCTTACACTTTTTAATTTATATGAATAACATTGAAATGATATTGGCAGAGAAAATATTTGTTTCAAAGCAACTACAAATATGCCTGTGGTCTCAGAAAAATAGGTTTGGAAACAAACTATGCTTGATCAGACGGATCATTCAAGCATACACCAATAGGCTCTGTAAGTCTCGTTCGTCTTGTGTCGTCAAATAACGTAATCGGGTACGTAATTTAGTACTCCCGGGTCCAAACAGTGCCACATGGTCATTTTTGCCGAATTTCCGTGGGTTCACAAGCACCGCAGAAAAAGATGATTTAGAATAGAATAATAAACCCTTTTTATGTTCCACAAAATGGCTCTCCGTTACTTATGTGTGTTGAGTATAGCACGATAGATATGATTTGAATGACTCAAATTGCCTCGTATTTACATAGTGTTTTATAGTGTAATTTTCGCCACATAAATTGCTGATGATTTAATTTTATTGGTGATGTTATGATATAAATAGTGACAAAAATACACGACAACATGTGCGGTCCACGAAACTGTTGATAAGTAGTCTACTACTACAGTTTGTCACAATTAATATCACCTTTTCTCTATAAAAGATACTGTGTCTAAAATATACTAACACAGCATATTCACGCTCTGTAACGAGCAGGAAATATTCGATGAAACTCTGAATAGACCAGTTCACACCAACTAGTATCTGTTGAAATTTGTGAAGTGGGTTTCTTGTGTATTTATGATAAATTGATTATATATAGTGTAAAACCGCGTCTATCCAACTTACATGATTGGGCCGAAAATTTGGCGGGAAATTCGAATGGTCCCAAAATGACGAAATAACGCAAAATAATGTGACGTTTTAAATCTCACTTGCAGGCCCTCTACTAGCAGAGGCTTTATTTTGTTTTGTGCGCCACTCAGAGTTAATTCCTACCTGACCTAATTTACGCTCGACTGGCTCGAACATACACGTGTAAGTTGGAATCGCATTGCCTCAAGGGATACAGAGCATTATATGGCGATAATGTCAACAAACTCAAACTATCTCCACCAGATACTCACAACGAAATCAACAAGAAAGTCGCATATGTTTGGGCATCCAAGTTGGGAGGGATTCAAAAAAATTAGCCCAAGGGCTAAGAAAGATTACCGGATAGTATATATTCTAAATATATTTTAAAGCCTTTTGTCTCATTACTTTGAAAATAAGGTCACTGGTCAATTCAAGGTCACGAGATTTTTCAGCATATATCCTTTCTAGTATATCCACAATTGATTCCTAAGCTGTAAAGTCGATAATAAGTGAGATATTAGCCATATATGATCTGACCTTGAAAATGTTTGCTAATGATCCCTGAGTCGATGATAAGCAAGATATTAGCCATTTTGTGCTCTGACTTGGAAAATAAGGTCAAGGTCAAACTCAAGGTCATCAGTATATTCAGTGTATATCATTTTCTATATGTCCACAAATGGTTCCCAAGCTATAAAGTCAATAGAGCAGCAAGACATTAGCCATTTTGTCCTATGACCTTGAAAATGAGGTCGAAGGTCAAATTCAAGGTCATTTCAATATTCAGCATATATCACTTTTTATACGTTCACAATTGATTCCTAAGCTGTAAAGTCGATAATAAGTGAGATATCAGTCATTTTGTCGTGTGACCTTGAAGTTTAGGTCAAAGGTCAAATACAAGGTCATGACAATATTCAGAATATATCATTTCCTATATGTTTACAATTGATTCGTAAGTTGCAAAGTCGATAATGAGCGAGATATTAACCAGTTTTTCCTGTGACCTTGAAAATGAGGTCAAAGGTCAAATTCAAGGTAACGAGAATATTCAGCATATATCATTTCCTATATGTCCACAATTGATTCTTAGTCTCTAATCTTAATATTATGTGAGATGTTAGGAAAAATGTGTCCCATTATAAAGCATAGGAGAATTTGACTTGGGAAAGCCCCATTTTGGCCGAGTTTGGGCCAAAATGGCCCACTTCGAGCAATTCAAGGGCAACGAAACTTATACACATCACATGAGTATATATGAGGAGTGTTATCAAACAATAAGAAAAAGGTTACTGAAAAAAATTTGAGAAAATGGCCGTCAAAGTCGAAAATTGACCATTTTTCTTCAAAAATGGAAGCCATTTTGAAACAATTGCGAAAATCAAAAAACTAAAAAATAGTTCCTTCTTGAAATATTTTTAGGTATTTTTGTGCAAAATTTCAGAAAGATTAGATCGTAAACTTTAAAGATAAAAATGCCACGGCAATAGGTAATCGGACCAATGGTCCTGTAGCCTAAAAATAGCCTAGTTGAAAGGACTGCGAGTCCAAATCGGCTGCATGTCTGGGACAACACACAAAGGACATCAAAAACGTTTTTGTGACAATGATCACAATTGTTGTATATCGAAGAGGGGGCTCTGCCCTGAATGTTATGGATTTGGCAGTGGTATTTTTTGTTGCGAATTGTTTTAGTTCCAACGTAGCCAGGGGCGTTTTGTGAAAATCGATATATGGGATAAAAAATGCGTGCGAAATTGTCTGTGCAAATATGTTGCAGACTCAGAATACACGTGTATCAATTGGTGGTATTAGATTGATACTTACATTGTACCACCTCATTCAAAACAGGATGCATTTTTTTCAATTCAGCACATTCCATAACGCAACACTATTGTACCATGCTGAGCATTGTTTGTCTTACATGCTAGAACACTGGATAATCATTACACCGACACAAGGGTTTAGTATTATGCAATTGTGGGCATGAATCATAATATTAAACCCTTTCCACATCGTTGTTTCACATATGTGAACATTACACTATACACCGAGTCGTGTCACATTGATATGGCTATATGCATTTGCACGGTTGATCAGCAAAACAATGTAATACAATACCATTAATAAAACGTGAAATATAATATATTTGTCTCGCCACTACGGATTGGGCGGCCGTATTGTACTGCCGTTGTCCACCTACGCCGGGAATGCATTATTGCACGCGCAAAGGACGAAGCCTATTCGCCACAAGAACAGAGATAATCATCCAATTTGTAGCAATGTTGCAGAGTTATGAAATCCAAATTAGGCCAAGGGACATCTCGTTCACAAATATAATTATTTTAAAAGATATCTACTGCGGTCTTGATCCTTACCAAGTGGAATCTTACCAAGTGGAATCTTACAATGAGTTAGGGATCCCTACATCTGCTATATATACGAGTCCCCTGGATTCGTGCTTGACACCAGTTGACATCGATTTCAAGTTGTTCGGTGTTTTAATTCTGTTTTGCAAGTGCAGCCAACACTAGCCCTCACTACCTGTTCTTTCTGAGCAAAATGTTTGGGTAACTAAGATGCAGATGGTTTGCGTCTCTGTTATCCCGTCTCGCTTTTCTTCAACAAAATCTGGTAGATTGAATAGAAAGACGTTTAGAGACGTCAGATAATCTTTATTGAAAGACCATTTTGTTCATTAAGTTATTAAAGGCAATACATATTACATTTCCCTGTGGGCCTGATTCTATATTCTAATTACAAAACAACTGTAATAAGACAAGTCCCATTATAATGTGTATTCGCTCATCATGTTAATAGAATAATGGTGTTGCTGTGCCACTTTGAGCAGTTGCATGGTACTAGACATGTTCACATTGATTTTGACGATTACAGTCCGTCCGAGTCCACTCTGCACTTTTATGCTTTGTTTACATTTGCGTATGATGGATACAGTTCCTGTATTTATGCATGAACCAGCTGTTCAAATGAGCAACATTTCTCAAAAGGACTGGTTGTAGTAACATTTGACGTGAGTACGTCTAACTAAGTTACTTCCACAAGTTTAATATGAAAAAGAGTTTTTCAACAAAAAAATATTGAATACATTCGAAGGCAGTTGCTTTAATGGTTCTAATAGTAATATTAATTGGTGATATCACCAAGCCAACATATCACAACAAAATTAATATAAGATATTATCGACATATTTTGATATTGTAATCATCAGTATTGGTGAAAATTTAGCAAGAGTTTATATTCCAATCTTTTGACAAGTCTTCATGAAATTATTTGTTGATAAACAGTAATTTCAATTTTAAAAAAATAACTGAGTTCTGAAACATACATTGCAGACCTTGATGAAAGACACTGACTGAGCAGTGACGATATTATTTCTACAATAATAGACTAAGGGGGACTCACGCACGCGGTCTTCGGCGACCGGGAAGCGTCTATTATTAAATTGTGATAGAAATGATGACCGTCTTTTGCCACTTATCTATACTCACTGCGCTTATGTAAGATGTTAAAATATTTGCGACCATGTTTTTCCAAAATTACAGACCAGGAAAATATAATTGACAATATATGAAATAAAATTCAGTGTACATGGATTGCTATTTCCCGTCGTGAAAATTGTGTTCCTCAAAGGGGTTCGCCAGGCCCTCCACCTGATATGATCTGGAATGCAAATACTGAAAAGTACCAGTTGCATAGAAGCGTCAGCAATAACTGGATAGCTCATAAGATGCATATTTCGTTATATCTGCTCCGTAACTGTTCGTGATCAAAGTTGTACGTCTTCCTGTCATTCTCATTATTATGAGTTATATTATCCAGCAACGCGAGTCTATTCAACCATATATTGTTCATGTTGTATGCGTGTGTATTAATTGAGTGGAGCAAAAGGGAGGTGTACCGTACACTCAGCCAACACTCAAAGTCATTCTTACTTGAGTGTGAGTGACATTTTTGAATGAGTGAAATGGAAGTCCAGACTCACGCTTATTGAGTGATACTCATTGAGTGTGAGGGGCCACTCGTGTGAGTGTGAGTAGGTTTCTGAATACATAAATGTGTAGTCGAGATATTGTAGATACAGGTCTACTGCCTGTCGTCTATGTTTTCAATAACTAGGTTGTGCATACGACATGTACCGAAATGTATTTAAAACTGATCTTGTACCCTTAGGATTACACATACTAACGCTGATGAGGCATGTATTTAGATTCCCTCAAGCCTGTTCATATTCCTTCTGAGACTATGCCAACTTAGAAACTAAGCAGCCGTGAGTCAGTTGACATACTCATAATATAATTGACAAACTGAGCCGCATGATTAATCATTGAAATGAAAAACTGAAATGTCAAACTTCCCAATCAAAAGAATGTAGTCTACAGGTTGCCACAGGTGTCTATGATACTATGCTGAATATGTGTTGATATCTGTTGCGAACTTGTGAAGTTTTCTCCTGTAACTGACAGAATTCCATCCACTGTCGATAATGAACAGATAGTTGTGATCAATGCTGTGGTATTTTGCATACAACCGTCTCCAATATAAAATCTCGAGTATTTACCTTGAACAGGTTCATCCCAACCTAGTGTTACATTCCTGCCACAAACGGTGCATTTTCATGACTGGAATACCTGCTTGTTTGTCCTCGACATTCCCGTCAATGCCCCAATCGGTACAAAGGGGAAAAAAAGACTGCGTACATCCTGCTGAAAGAGAGAAAGGGAAAAAAGCTTATCAAGAAGGGGAAAGCACTAAAAAATGCTGAAAGGTTTTCTGTGCGGTTCCTCTGCTTTCTCTTGTACTAAGCGCGTGATGACGACCGTAAGAGCTGACAATGATGCAACTCATTCAACGGCATGGTGAAGTCATTCTTACCTCTTTGTTACCATGACTGCAGATGTTATCAAAGGGTAGTCGACTGGGGGAACTAACCAATAGTTCTACACACACGGACAAATCAGACTGGTGGAATACACACACGGGCAAATCAGACTGGTGATCAAATTATACCAGTTTCCCTGGTTGCAAAAAGGGGAATATAACAATCCTTTACTCTCAATCATTTAGCACCACATTGATGTCAACAATGTCAGCCGTTGCTCTTTCTATTCGTTATATAACTGTGTGTATGTATTATAAAATACAGTACAGTCATAGCCATCTTGAAACATCTTATTCATTCAACATGCTCCACTTTACCATTCGTTGGGAACCACAGCTCACCATAGGAAATACAATATTATATAGATCCTCTTGATCATCTACATAAAATGCGTACCCAAGTAATATGTTGTGTGATACACAAATGAAGTCATTTAATTAGATAGCTGCCGTGTACAAAACTTGTGTGACACAAACACGATCTTAGTACATATCAACATGACCCAATGTGAACTTACAGTATAATCCCAGCTGTATGACTTACATGTATGATGAAATAGTATCTTCTGGTGCGGTTGGTGGCCTATTATTATGGGAACAAGCTTGATTAACGATAGTGCAGGGCAAAATAACAAGATACTCTGGCCTGGAGAACAGGATAAGGCACTACCCGACACCCCAGGCTTCGATGGATCCGGATGCCCAACCAAAGGATGATCAGGCCTACGATAAAGTCCTTTCTATTTCTCTCCTATCGCATTCTGTTGCCTTTGTCTTTGGCTGTTCAGATGGTCGATCCATTCAGGAAAGCTTTTATATTTTTTGTGTACTAGTTATAAATGCTTACAAATGTCTCTACATATTGTAATGTGTTGGCTTTAATCTTGTCAGAAGATTTTGGTGTCATTCTATCTATTTTTTTTTTATGGGGAAAGGACTAGAAATTAATTACACATCACCCACAAAAGCTTCATCATAGAAATTAAACTCATCAGAGCATATGAAGTGATGTACTCATCCATCTAAAGTGTGAGTAATGACTAAAAAATTTCGCTGTCATAGGAATGTTTCTTCGCTTGTCGCATGAAACATTTCTGCGTTGTTCCCACGTGTACTTTGTCTATAGGTGAGTATCATCTACTACAACCAGTGAAAATATGTACTCCACATGTTGGTTAGAATCTGAATCGAACCAATAATGGCAATATATTTGTGTTAGATTGGGTTACCCCAAAACATAATGCAATAGTTGACTTACATATACCTAATATACATCTTCGATAACAATATGAACTACAAAATAATAATATATGCACATATTTTTATTATTTGGATACTACACCTTTCATACATTAGTATGCTGAAAGAGGTTGTATTTGTGCGTTCACTCTGTCACAGCCAGGGATTATTCTGATCCCTCAGGTGCAGTACAGTTGTCTCCAGCAGGGTTGTGTGTATACACATTGTGGCCATGTCAGTATTTATTGTATGTGCAATATGGGTGGATCGATTCGTAAAAGTAAAAAAAAAACTTTTCCCCACATGCCTCAAACGACACACATATTTTGATAACTACATGTTTTATAACTGATTGTCGTCAGCAATGAAATACATGTAAATCTGGCTGACTTTGTATCATTAAATTCACAGGAATTAAATGATGGACTTGAGGGGTAAGGTCAATGACACCTCAATTAATCACACCTGATATATCAGTACATACTCATAATCAGAATTAGTATCCAACGTTCACCATTTACCATGCAAGACACAACAAGGCTTAATGACAGAGAGGTTTTTCCATTTACACTGCTGAATCTGATCTACTTTATCGCTCACGCCAAGATTGAAAACTCTTAGTAGATACACTTTTGAACATCTCTGGAGACGTTGATCAGTATTGTTACGGACAGGAAAATGAGAGAAGCCTGGTGTATTGACTGAGTGTTTATTTTACATGCACATATTTAACATCATAGGTGATACATCAAATAATCATTCATACACTCATACACATACATACACATTTACATATCGAATGATAGAACAGTTTAAATGTCACATCAGGAACAAAACAGGAACAAGTCCAGAAATCCTGAAGCGATATCAATGTAGAACGGCGGCGGCGAAGACTAAGACTAAGACGAGGAAAACCATTGCCGTGGTGATGGACGATGAAGAAACGACGAGGATGAAGAAATGCAGACAAAATCCGAGGAGAAGTCCACAAACAACGTCGAAGAGACACGTCCCGTGAACTAGAAGTGAGTCCGCTAAGTGCTACGGTATATCCACACTAAACGGGTACGATGTCAACAAAACATCCAGTGTGTAGGATGTAGAATCCAACAGAAAAGACTGTCAAACGCGTGTCAATCCTTGCGTCGCAAATCCACCGAGAGCAAATCTCCAAAACTGGAAAACTCCCAGTGGGAAAAACTAATATGCGCACATATAGAAATGCCAAGACATAAAACCACGTAAAACCCCTTTGCGATCATTGTCAATCTAACCATGAGGGCGGTGGTCAAACAAATGTGCACATATGGATGTATAACTGTGAAAGAATGCCTTGTAACACCCCCCTCCTTGGAGGAAAGTTTTTGGTTAAGACAAAAACTTATCAAAAAGTTCAAAAAACAAAAATGGCGACTGACCATCAATGACAAGAAAACATCAACCGATGCTTACAAACTCCGAGACAAAGCATCTGCAATGATATTGTTTTTACCCCGTATATGCTTTATGTCCAAGTTATAGTTCTGTAACATCAAACTCCACCTCAAAAGTCTCTGGTTGTTATTTTTCATTTTGTGAATGAAAACCAAAGGGTTATGATCGGTGAAAACCTGTATTGGATACAAGGTAGATGATAAGTACACTTCAAAGTGTCTGAGAGCTAACACGAGAGCTAAGGCTTCTTTCTCAACGGTAGCATAATTCTTCTGATGAGAATCAAACTTTTTGGAATAATAACAAACAGGATGATCAACTTGGTCAACCTCTTGTAGCAACACTGCTCCAGCGCCAACATCGCTAGCATCAACACAAAGTTTGAAAGGCTTCTGGAAATTTGGAGTTACCAAGATGGGTTCACTCATAAGAATACCTTTGATCGAGTCAAATGCATGTTGACAACTATCACTCCAAGTGAACTTGATGCCCTTTCTCAACAGGTTAGTTAATGGTGCGGCAACACATGAAAAGTTTGGGCAGAATCTCCGGTAAAACCCAGCCATACCTAGGAATCTCATCACTGACCGCTTGTTACCCGGAACAACATACTTCATGATGGATTCGACTTTGGACTTAACTGGCTGGACCTGTCCTTGACCAATGGTATGACCCAAATATACAACATGAGCACAACCAAATTCAGTTTTGGTTAAATTAATAGTAAGTTTAGCAGCTGCACATCTTTCTAAGAAGCAATGGATGTTATGGAGATGCTCTTCCCAAGTATCTCCGGTTACAACAACATCATCGATATAAGCAACACATCCTGTCAAACCTGAAATGACCGAATTGATCAACCTCTGAAAAGTAGCTGGGGCATTTTTCATGCCGAACGGCATCACCCTGTAGTTATACAACCCATCAGGTGTAACAAAAGCAGATATGGCACGTGCTGACTCTGACAGTGGCACTTGCCAGTATCCTTTGAGCAGATCAAATTTCGTCAAGAATCGACTTTTCCCTATGTGATCTATGCAATCGTCAATCCTTGGGATCGGGAATGAATCAGTTCTTGTAACAGCATTGACTTTTCTGAAATCTGTACAAAATCGAAAACTTCCATCTGGCTTTGGTACTAAGATACAAGGCGAGCTCCATTCACTCTGACTAGGTTCAATAATGTCATTCTGTAACATGTACTTGATTTCTTCTCTCATGGCAGAGAGCTTGATAGGATTCAACCTGTAGGGATGTTGTTTGATAGGCCTGGCCTCACCAACATCAACTTCGTGCTGCACAACATTAGTCCTACTCGGAACATCAGGGAACACATGTTCAAACTCAAGGATGAGACCTTTCAGCTCCTGCTGCTGTTCCGGACTGAGATGGGACAATTTATCATTTAAATGCTTCAAAACTTGAGAGTTATTCAATTTGACACCACAACCCACCATTGGGTCACAAACTTTGTCATCCGTGTCCGCTTCAGTAACTGCAACACCAACAGTCTTTTGTGTCAAATCATCACCTCGTGTGTGATACAACTTGATCATATTTACATGGCAAAGCTGTCTGCTTTTTCTGCGATCTGGAGTGATAACGATATAGTTAAGATCATCTATCTTTTTGTCAATGACATAGGGACCATGGTAGCGTGCTTGGAAAGGAGAACCAACAACAGGTAACAAGACTAGAACCTGATTTCCAACTTGAAATGATCTGTCCCTAGATTTTGCATCATACCATAGTTTCATATCTTTTTGTGCATCTTTCAGATTTTGTTTTGCAAACTCTTGCACTTCATGTAATCTGTTTTTAACATCACTCACATACTCTAACAACGGCATTGTACTCTCATCATCAGAAAGCCACTTTTCTTTCAGCAACTTCAGCGGACCTCGCACAGAATGCCCGAACACCAATTCAAAAGGACTGAAACCTAAAGATTCCTGGACAACTTCACGAACAGCAAACAAAAGTAATGGGACTCCTTCATCCCACTCTTTTTCGTGATCAATACAATACGACCTCATCATTGACTTGAGGGTTTGGTGAAACCTCTCAAGAGCCCCTTGAGACTGCGGGTGGTACGCACTTGAGGTAACTTGTTCTATCCCCAGTTGGTGGATCATTTGCTGAAATACATGTGATGTAAAATTGGAACCTCTATCTGACTGAATAGTTCTAGGGAGACCCACTAGAGTGAAAAATTTAACCAGAGCCTTCAAAACACTTTTGGCTTTGATATTTCTGAGTGGTATAGCTTCTGGGAAACGTGTTGATGAACACATGATAGTTAAAAGGTACTGATTCCCTGAACGAGTTTTTGGCAGTGGTCCAACGCAATCCACAATTACCCGTGAGAAGGGTTCCTCAAATGCTGGGATCGGGAATAACGGTGCTTTAGGAATTCCCTGATTGGGCTTCCCCGCCTTCTGGCAAACCGAACATGTCCTACAATACTCTGCAACGTCCTGCCGGAGCTTAGGCCAGTGGAAATGACGCTGAATTCGATCAAATGTTTTGTTCACACCTAAATGTCCAGCGAGTGGTATATCATGTGCAAGACTGAGTATGTTTTTTCTGTACACTCGAGGGATAACGACTTGATAGATTACACTCCACTCATGTGAGGGAGGTACCACAGGAGGACGCCATTTGCGCATCAAAACCCCATGTTTCTTAAAGTAACAGATTGCCACATCACCAATGTCCTTCTCATCCAAAGCTACATGACACAGATCGGATAACTCAGGATCTGACTCCTGTGATTTGATAAGCTCTACACGTTTCACTGAAGAGAGTTCTTTTGGCAGATCGTCAAAAGTTACAGGACTAGATTTTCCGGGTGCATTGAGATCGTTTGAAATCTCAACGGAAATATCTTCAGCTTTCAGCTCGCTTGCAAGAAATGTGTCACCCAAATCAACTTCACCTTCCATGTCACTTTTCTTTGACATCGACCTGGTGACAGCACAAGCAGGGAAGAGATGTGGAAACTCCTTTTCGAGTTCGTCCGTATGGTTTTCGATGGAGGGATTGGAAATAACTACTGGATCTGGAACTACTTTACTACCTGCAAGGTCGTTACCAAGCAGCAGGGATACTCCTTCAATAGGAAGACTAGGACACACCCCAACAGTCACTGGACCATTGACTAGATCGGACTTCAAATTGACCTTATGGAGTGGTATACTGAGATGTCCACATTCTACTCCCCTAATCTCAACGTTACTGCCAAGGGAGGAATCGTCACTGAGAGGAAGGGTCCCACTAAGCAAAAGAGACTGGGATGCTCCTGTATCTCTCAAAATCTTAATTGAATGGACACCTGATTCATCATCCATTGAAACAAATCCTTCAGTCATGAAAGGTGCATAGGATTCCAAAATATCTGTTAATTTCTCTGGAAGATTATGAACCTCAAGAACAGATTTTTCCCCAGGACTACCAGCACTAGCAGAGCTACCTTCTCGCTCATGCTTCTTCTGTAACTTGAAGCAATCAGAGATAACATGTCCTTGCTTTTTACAATAGGCGCAAGTTATTCGTCCATGAAAAGAATCAGTTGTACGACTTTGAGAAGTCTTAGACTGAGCTGCCGACTCTGTTTTACCAGAATTTGAAGCAGATGACCCAGTGTGGTTAGGACCAGATTTAGGCGCACCTGTCTGGGGCGTTTTTACATGCGTAGGGTTAGTCTTATGTGGTTTATGTTTATGAGACAGCGCATATTCATCCGCAAACACTGCTGCCTTTTCAAGGTCTTTTACTTTGTGCTCATCAAGATGAATTTTAAGATCAATGGGCACACAACGTTTAAACTCCTCAACCAACATCAACTGTCTGAGTTTCTGGAAGTTTGTGCCCACCTCAGTAGAAACACACCACCTATCGAAGAGCGACTCTTTTTCTCTGGCAAACTCTACGAATGTTTGATTGTCAGGTTTCCTGAAGTTGCGAAATTTCTGGCGATAAGCTTCAGGAACTAACTGATACCCTCTCAAGACACTTGTTTTCACCTCATTATAATCTGCGCATTGCTGCACTGACAGTGAACAATAAATTTCCTGGGCCTTTCCTTTCAGCACACTCTGCAACAGAACAGGCCAATACTTTATGGGCCAACCAATATTTTTAGCAACTTTCTCGAACTGTAGAAAATAATTTTCTACATCTTTCTCCTGGAAGGGTGGCACAAGTCGTATCTCACGACTCACATCAAACTTTGGTGTTTGTGTCTGGGACATTTCATGAGTAAGTCGTATTTCCATAGCCCTCATTTCTTTCTCATGAGCTAACTGCATTTTTGAAAGTTCTAACTCAAGCTCTAGTTTTCTAATTTCAGAATCACCATCAACAGGGAGCGGAGGAAGATCTTCGAGGAACTCGTCAGACAACAAACTCTCCTCAACCAGGTGTTGTGCAACGATGTGCAACAGCACCACTTTTCTCATTGCAATTTTCACCTCTAAATGGAAATGTTTACCCAGTGCAAGAAGATCAGACTTTTTCAAACTACTCAAGAGATCCTGAGGCGGATCCTCAAGTCTTTTAATGAATTCCTCGACACGGAATGCCATTTTAAAAATGCAATGACGAAAGATAAAATGTAAACGGCACAATAGGCCTAGGACCTCTGATGAGCAAAGCCCTTAGTCCTCAAATAGCAAAACAGACATAGGATCGTGAGTCCGTGACTAGCTCCATGACTAGATATGAGTACAAATAAACTTGAACATGCAAAGTTAGTATATGTATTTGTGCGAAGTCAGGTTAGGAATTGTATGTAGTGTAAACACCAGCCTTCTCTCACCGAAACAAACAGTGAGAAGTATCCCGGACGAGCCCCCAATTTCCTGTTACGGACAGGAAAATGAGAGAAGCCTGGTGTATTGACTGAGTGTTTATTTTACATGCACATATTTAACATCATAGGTGATACATCAAATAATCATTCATACACTCATACACATACATACACATTTACATATCGAATGATAGAACAGTTTAAATGTCACATCAGGAACAAAACAGGAACAAGTCCAGAAATCCTGAAGCGATATCAATGTAGAACGGCGGCGGCGAAGACTAAGACTAAGACGAGGAAAACCATTGCCGTGGTGATGGACGATGAAGAAACGACGAGGATGAAGAAATGCAGACAAAATCCGAGGAGAAGTCCACAAACAACGTCGAAGAGACACGTCCCGTGAACTAGAAGTGAGTCCGCTAAGTGCTACGGTATATCCACACTAAACGGGTACGATGTCAACAAAACATCCAGTGTGTAGGATGTAGAATCCAACAGAAAAGACTGTCAAACGCGTGTCAATCCTTGCGTCGCAAATCCACCGAGAGCAAATCTCCAAAACTGGAAAACTCCCAGTGGGAAAAACTAATATGCGCACATATAGAAATGCCAAGACATAAAACCACGTAAAACCCCTTTGCGATCATTGTCAATCTAACCATGAGGGCGGTGGTCAAACAAATGTGCACATATGGATGTATAACTGTGAAAGAATGCCTTGTAACAGTATCAATAGACTGGATATTGATCAGTAGACTGCCAATCACCCTCAATATTACTGGATGAAAATCACTCTCTCCCTTATTTTGTATAAGGTAAGTTTTCACTTGGATAATATAAATAATATTATTTACTATCAGTGTTCTGTAATCTGTCATATACTGGTGACCTATTACCGATCAAGATGATGAGATGGCAATAAAACATGGTAATTAAAATATCAATATACATTGTATTGGCGAATGAGAACAAGATGGATTTGTGAATATGTAACTTTTTAATAAAATATCAGTTATTGCAACAGTTATATATTTTAATAATATCAGGCATCTTAGAAATCTCAAATGCACGTTGTGGCCATAACCAGTTGTGATTCTTGGATTATTTTGAAGGGGGGGGGGGTGTAGTGATTTGCGTGCTCATATCATGGCATGTCAACTAAACCTAACAACGATGGTTTCCAATTATTATACATGGTAATGAGAAGATGGATCTGTCTGTCCTGGTCATGTCTCATGTTACATGCATGCGGTATCTAGTAGATACATATACTATCTAGTAGATACAATCTACAGAGTTAATTCATGCTTTCTGTCCTGGGATGTAACCAGTGAATTTAACATTTGGTATCAGTGGGCGTTAAGCTCACCCAACCATGTAGTACAGGCATTTTAGGAGCAAAATTGGCTTAACCTTAGACTCTGCAGATTTTGCTTAACTCTGCAGATTTTGCACCCTACATATCTCCTCTATCACATACAAAAAGTCTTAAGGAATCCTTCCAGGTCTTAAGTCTTAAGGAATCCTTCCAGGCGAAATGGGTTAAATATGCATGTTTCTAAACCACCCAAAAGCCAATTTATGCGTTTTTCGGAGCGTTATTTAGTTATACTGAACAATACCTTTGTCTGTATTCTTTGAAATGGAGATAACTTTTACCTAATGGATGTTTGAACTTGAATAATATTATCAAGTGTAGCTCATAATATAGTAAATGTAGTAATATGTAGTAAATATAGTAACTCATAATGTAGTAAATGTTGCTAAATAATACTTGGAGAATACAATATTACAATGACTTGACCTTGACAGTCGTTGCATGGATGGCTGAAACACCTCACTAGTTTGTGACTCAAAAATGAACACAATATATGTTCAATTATATATTGTTGATTGTTTGGCAAATAAACAAATGTAAATAAACAATAAAACCAAGAAAACAAAGTATTAAGCTCAGTAATCCACTTCACAAATTACCGGTATTTTGACAGTTAATGCTGTTTCCTCAAGCTGACAATAAAGTAATGCATAGTTCCGATGAACCCCGCCCACTCCCATATTTACTAGCCAATCGAAATACGTGAAAAACGAGCCGAAATTTAAAAGCCCAGCACACAAAACCGTTCTGTTTAGCAGCACAGTGAGAGTTCTCTGAATAAAGCGAGAAGATACTGTAGTGTTCCTGTAGTGTTCACCTACCAAGTTAGGTGAAATAAACTAGATATTTAGTCTCACAATATATTCTTTATTCCTTTATGAGTGTTGTCATCTGAAACATCGTGTTATTTTTCAAAACAAATGTGTGAACATAAGCAAAAAGAAGTTACCCAATGATTGATGGTATTTGCTAACGTATTGATGGTAGTCATTCTGGCGGTAAATGTTGTGTTACTCGCACAGAATAATCATCATGATTTTAGTTTGTTGTTTTGAACATTTGATACGGAACATGAAAAACAGTACTAGTATGCATGACACAACGTTGACACGCATTAAAATCCCAATACACTTTCCTTTCAATTAATCAAAATAAGATATATCAGGTTTTATCTTCCATATCAATCATGGTCTCATTACAATTGCTTACGGCTGTAACTTACCAACTCTAGTGTGTCATAAACGAAATCAAAGAAATACGTGAAATACAAATCAATGTCATGCCATTTTTGTGGACATAATTAATCGATTTGAAATAATTTATATCAGAACAATATGCATTATCTTTGAAATAGCTACAGTCAGATCAGGTTTCAATTGGAACCAGATCAAGAGATAAATCATCACAAGAAGTCACAGTGTTTCCCAATACCGGTTCGCAATTCCTGCTTGCTAGAATATACGATATTCTATTTGACATATTAGCAACCAAATTGTTTGAACAGAGGTGTTGATCTTCAGCTGAACAGCGCATGCATAAGACTTGCCTGATAGTTATAAGAACAAATATCAGCTTGTTTTGATGATGGACTGCATTGAGTATGTTGTTACAAAGAAGACCCAATGTTGTATCCCACTATCATAACAGAGGATTATTTGAAACAATCAAATGAACAAAGAGTATGTAGTTTCCACTGAGATAGAAGCGACAAGATGGTTCCAAGACAATTATATTGTCAAGCCATGAAGTCTAGTAATCATTGGGTTTCTTTTTTTAATAAAATGGCCTAACTTTCATCAAAGTTCGTTTACAATTTGAAAAATTCGAAAGAGGGAAGGCATTTCTTTTTCAGTCATGCGAGCCCCAGTCATTTGATTCCAAACATTCTTTTTATTTGACGATCAGAATCGCTGCAACATTAAGCTCGATGTGCAGTGAATGCAAAAAGAAATGTCTGAATAGTGTTTTGAGAAAATTGCCACCAATGTCCTAAATTGGACGTATGTTTCATTTGAGCTATTTTAAGTGAGTCACAGACTCAGATGAGTAACACATTCTGTGAGTATGGACCTCACGCCAGCAACAACGTTCTTATTGGGCGAATCAATCACATGGTACATATAGTCATCATTGTGCAGTCATAATATGTGGATGGGATGCACTCCAGTTTCAAAGTTTTCAAATTGAGTCTTTATTTCTCAACAATATTATGTGGATTTGGTTTCCTGACAATAGTATAGCTTAGTACGGAAGTTGAATTGAGGTTTGTAATACAGTGTACCATTCATATAAAGCATATAAAGTGATTGACAGATGCTCGAGTCAGTTTCCATAGACAAGTTCACACTCACTGCAAGGCACCTTTCTCTTCCAGAAAAGATAGCTTAATAAATATGTCAGAGTATAAAGAAACTTGTCTCTTAGACTAACGATTACCATGATAACTTTTTGAGGGCATTATTCTGAAAGTTCTCGGTAGTCTGGGGAACGTGGTTTACGCAAACATGACTCTTGTTTCACGACGTATTTTTTTTCCATTTCCAGGCCCTTTTCTGTCAGGGCGAACACAAAATTTATGCGTTTGATCAGCTGGCAAACAGGATAGATTGACATTAACTTGAAGGAAATTGATGCCTATATATACTTAACGTCATTAATAGCATGCGGCTCAGGAAAAAGGATTTTCTGACATTTTGTCAACGATTGCAGTTATGAATACTATTTTACATTTAAAGACCGAGCATAATTCTGGCGGTTACTTTGATAACAAACTTAAACAAATTGATGAAGTTTCGTGGCATATGCTCTAAAGCCACGTGGATTGGCCCTTGGTAGGAGAAGTGCGTGCGTATGCATGTTTCAAGTAGGCGGCGTTGGATGGTTATAGAGCTCACCCTGGACTGTCTTCTGCTCCTGGTCTCATGATCCGCCTGAAACCTGAAGCACGGATTCGGTCACATGTTTGCATCATATCGATGTACAGATCTCAAGGTATGTCGTGACTCTCTGTTCACCGGGACGCAGTCGGTTGGCCACAGTTCCCGTTAAATTATCCATGTTAATCATGCAGGTGACTGGTTGTATAGCTATGACATCGCATACGAGGCGCAATTTCAAGACCTGCACGTAACATTCCAGTATCATGGGTCACCGCATGTTGCGTTTTTTACCGAAATGCTATTATGTTTTCACCACCGACTTTATAGAGTATATGGAGACTAATGACTACACCTAAACTTAGCGGTCAAGATGAGTCATGTTTGTTGAAAAAGGGAGTGGTCGGAACGGCCACGTGGTGCGTGTCGGAAATGCAATCAATAATTCCAAATTTTTTGCTGCTCACTTCTTGATATTCAAAATGAACAACTGAGAAATATCATTTTTCGGAAGTACATATCTGCTAATGACACTGTTGCAGCATCATACGCATCTCTGTGCCTTTGGTAGACAGGATTATATTGTGAATATTTCAGAACACATTCATCTTCCCACAGAAACTGATTACACATGTGGATAAAAATGAGATTGCCTTGCTTGTTCACAGTCATGGTGTCGTGCCTCTTAGGACTTTGCGGGAAAGATGACAATGATATAAACTTTGACGATGGAGAGTATGTGTCTTGAACATCAACCTCTTCAACAGAATAGTTTGGCAGATCTGGTTCAATACGGGCCATATCATATGGATACTAGCCAATCTCGTAACCGAATCATTGGTAAATCAATAACCGGTCATTCAATCATGTAAATAATACTGAATGGTAATTTCCATCTACAATTTATCAAATGACCATGGCTATTTCTGTGTTTTTCATTTGCTGATTACTTCATCAACATCGATGATGACCAAATACAATGAACGCAAAATGAAAGTAATACATACTCGTTTATTATACTTGAGAAATATCTGACTTACTGGTTTTCAATTATTGTACAGCAAAAACCATTAATTGGTATTGGGAAGTGGCAAAGCCGCCTGATCAGAAATAAATTGAATCCAATGACATATCTGCATCTTACATATGACTTGACATGATGCATTCTAACACAGGCTGATGTTTATTCCCTGACAAATGCAAATTTGGGTCGAGCTCCTCTTTACCCTATCACAAGGACTGAAGTAACATGGTTTGACAGTGCAATTTTCCCTCGTAGGAGTTTATTACTCACATGAATATTACCGCGAACTCGGAAGTCAAAAGGTAAAGCTGAGACCTCTTCGGTTTATGGCCATTTGATAGGAAATTACTGCGTTATCATTCGCGATTTTGTCACTATTCTGGCCCAATTTTACGTTTCAACTGGCGGAAAAGCAGCGCTATTCGAGCTGTAAAGAACATAATTTGATGGCTTGTCAAATGCTAAGGACAAAAATGACAACAATGATATTTCATTGGCACCTATTGTGGCTTGATGAGGCGTTTTGTTTCACTTACCGGTATATCATATGTTCCGTACTAAGAAGGAAAAAAGTGGTATGTGGCTTTCGTTGCGACATATAACGAATTATGCTAATTCGTTCGTATTTCTGCAAAAGTGGATTGTCACCATTGAAACCAATTAGAAACTGAGAAAGATGTCTGGTGGAGTCAGTTGTTCAGCCCATGTATCAGATAACCTGACAAATTGTGCTGCAAAACACAATAGGACACTCGCATGGCTAATTGTCAAAATTTTCATTTCGCAAATTGCATCACGAATTACTTGACACATTGTATGGAAGAAATATGACATTGATAAATGGATGCTATTGCAGAAATGGTCGCTGAAGTTTGTGTGTGAATAATGGAAACGAAAATTATCTCTTACTGGGAAGAAGAGTTTATGTTTATGTAAGCACCTGTGAAGTACTCGGAGAACCTGTGAAGTACTAGGGGTTTGTTTCGGATTTCTAAATTATTTTCATAGGATGTTGGGCAGTTGTTTACTAAGTCTATCAAGTGTACAGTAGAAACAACTACATTTAACACTGTCTGCCCCTGATGACGCCAGTGTGTCTTTGGATAAATTATATGGTCGGGCTGTGTTTCAATTGCGAAATGTTGTATTTTATGTTTGTCATTGTCATCATCAAAATCTCACTGTATTGGTGGTTATAGATTGATACTTACACTCCAAGTCTCAGAATACATTTGTTGAGTAGACTTATCAGAAGCTGTACGTGCCACGTGGTCAGTGATGTACTGTTGATTAATATTTGAGTGCAGAAAACTATCGTGACACCTTGTAAGCAACACTCGTAGTGTGTGGACGATGGGATGCTTCGTATTGTACTGGATACAGAAAAATATTCCATTCACCGTGGATCTGTGATGGCCATCAAAGCGGAAGTCCGAATGATGTAACTTGTGAGGTAAGGAAAAGTACGGCAGCCCAGAACGGCCACCTAGTATTTTTTTAGATTAAGTATTTGTCCAGTTATTTTCTTCAAAATCCTGGGAGAAATGTTTTGAAAATCCTGAGGAATATTTTCAAACTTTCGATTTTTTCGATTTTTGGAAAAAAAACCTTTTTTTAGTTCTCTGACTTTTCGAATTTTCGACTTTTTCTATTTTTCGACTTTTCGAATATTTGACATCTTGTTCTTTAGAATTTTTGTTTTTTCCACTTCTTGACTTTTCGGGGTTTTTTGTACTTTTCGATTTTTCGTTTTTCTCGCTTTTTCGGTTTTTGGACCTATTTCGATTTTCATCTTTTATTTTCGAATTTTCGTTTTTTCGGCTTTTTGATTTTTCGATCTTTTGAAATTCCGACTTCTGCAATCATATCTATGGACTACATGTACATTCAATCCTCAAGTGTATGAGCATGTGTACAATGGGCCCGCTCCCATCCCCAACACACACTATATTCCAAGAAAATGTGATAGCCTTCAATAGAATATCCTATGAATATGAAATGTTACTTGCGATATTTACTACCATTTCATAACACTTGGTCACAATCATATTATACTCCGAACCCTGCACATATCACATTTTATCCTTTAGATTCCAGAACATCAAAAACTGTAGGTTTATTATGTAAAGTATTTATTGTGAATCATATGAATGTATCTAGCTCCCGTCTAGTTTATAACCTATATTATAAACATTACAATAATTATATTTTGGTCACTTAATCATCAATGTAGATACATTGTTGAAATATGTTTGATCGACTTTAGAAGGAAACATTTGTCTGTTAACGATTGTGAGTGTAGATAAGCATATAGGCCCATACATGCACACATCCACACTTCCTTGGAACAGGCTGTCAAGGTCAAAAATCAAAAAGTCGAAAAAAAGAAGAGTAAAAAAAGTTGAAAATGAAGAAAATTCGAAATAACGAAAAGTAAAAAAACTGAAAATTCGAAAAAAGACGATAAGTAAAAAAAACGAAAAAAAAAACCGAAAAGTAAAAATGTCGAAAAAACGAAGTCAAAAAATCAAAAAGTAAAAATAAAGAAAAATCGAAAAAAATGAAAGTTGAAAAGTAAAAAAAAACGAAAAGTCAAAAAGTCGAAAATTAAAATAATCGAAAATTCATAAAAAAAACCAAATAGTCGAAAAAACTAAGTAAAAAAATAGAAAATTGGAAAAGTCATCAAGTCGAGAATTTGAGAATATTTCTCAGGATTTTGAAAAAAAATAACTGGATAAAAAATACTAGGTGGCCATTCTGGGCTTCTGTAGAAAAAGCCCATTAGTGCCAGTGAACACACAATTGCATTCCCGGAGGAAGTTGGTACCATATTAGAAAAAAGTACATTTCGAGCCTACATGTAGTCAGTGGCACTCACGTTTTGTGGAACACCCACAACTGCCAAACACTGAGATGAATGGACTCCTTGAGATGTGCCAAGAATGCACGATAGAATAATTTGTCAGAGATCTAGCAACAGATTGAGAACAAACAGCTGCACTTTCATGCTCTCGCGAAACCCTTCAGTATCCATTTTCAATTGCCAGTTCGTGGACATTATTGAAAATGAAATTTAAGCCGAAACATTAATATTTGACACAAATTCTTGATATTGCTACCATTTTTGTCAAATCAGTTTTCACAAAATGCTCATATCTGGTGTACAACATTACACAATTTACACTTATCTCATACTTCCCTGTTTATTTGGTGGACTTTGTGGTACATTTCGGAATTTATTTACATGGAAGTTTTGATATGTAAGCGAACAAGCAGTTGCTTCTCTTTTTAAGGTGCGATGTTGCTAGGCGGGGTTATGAGAGTTCCCGTTGCCTCATAGACTATTACTATATCACAGAGTACTCTCGTCCAATAGACGTGGAATCAATACCCAGTATCAAGTATTCCGAGCAAACGAAACAGGGTCCGTTATCCAATCTCATAGTCCGGGGACAGAAAGTCATATCAGGCATACAAAGTGAGAGAAAACAAAAATGACAGGGAAACTCATGAACCCCCGTAAATGGCCATCAGGAGGTGAAATCAGGTGTTCCGGAAAGAGTGAGCATTTCCTGCCCCACTAGTGGCACCCGTCATGAATTCCCCAAAATTAACATGAAAATAGATCTAGTTGATCCAAGATGCCAAGCTGCATCTTGGCACAAAATGTAGCTTTTTCCTTTATCCCAAGTTGTCCATTAAGTTGTTTTGATTCGTTCTACTCTGACAAAAAGCAAAATATTACTGCGTGGACAGACAGTAAGAAGCCATTGTCGTCGGGTTTGTAGATAGTGTTACATGGTTTGCAGACACGCCATCCTAAAATGTTTTAGGCTGCCGTGAGACAAAACCAGCAATTTTAGTGTGGTTCGGGAGTCGATTACGTTGCTGTCATTGGGGAATGACACTTTATTTGTGATATATCTACACATTGGGTTGAGTATGAATTGTGTAATGGCAATGCTAGACAAACAATTCTGTTACATTCATTTAAAGTTTAGCCTGTAGACCAATAAAAAAAATTCAATTTCTCTCCCAGTACATAAATCTCAACAACACGGCACATTTAATCTCAACAACACGGCACATTGATTTCTGACCGGTGTCGCCCGCCCGATCACTCTGTTGTTAGTTTCACGCTTCGTTTGAGTCCGGACCAGACAATGTTAAATGGCCAACATTTGTATAATATTCCACTGCCCTCTGTTGAATGTAAGCAAAATGGTGCGCTTAGGCGATATGATGTGAACAATATTCCAGTCAGTTTCATGCAAAATGATGAATGGAAAAGAGTTATTGACAGTTTTATTAGTATAATCGAAAATACAGGAAATGTACAGCAAAATATTGATATTATTTACAACGACATGTGTTCAGATATTTAAGGAAATGGATGCCCACTTGAATTATAAAGATGTGGCAAATACAAATACCAGGAAACGCTTTAAATGTAACAAACCATATTGGGATGAAAAGCTGACCTCTTTGTGGAAAGAAATGTGTTTAAGAGAGAAAGAATATACAAAGTTTAAAGGTGTTCTCCAAATAAAGCGCAAATATAGAGAAAATTTCCATAACGCACGCTCTAACTTTGATAGATATCTTCGGATCTGTCAGCGTAAGTATAGACAAAAATGTATTCAAGAACTAGATGTTGTTTGTTCTGATAACCCGAAGGAATTTTGGCAGCACATTAAAAAGCTTGGTCCTAAGAGGTCTAAACAGATCCCTATGACTGTTAAAACGGATCAAGGTATGTCTAATGATCCTAATGTTATATGTAATGAATGGAAAAACACGTTTCTAAATCTTTTGAATAAACCGGGATCTTCCCCCACAGCCCCCGATTTCTTAGAATATAAAAGGGATGCTGAAGCGCATATGACTGAACAAGGTTTTACTGGTAATATCTTATTAAATCGAAATATATCATTTGATGAAGTTGTACGGGCTGTGAAAAAGTTAAAGTGTAAAAAAGCAGTTGGTCCTGATTTTGTCCAAAATGAGATTATTAAATGTCCTGGTGTGCACATTCTGTTATATAAGTTATTCGTGTTGATATTTGATCATTCTGTAACTCCGTCTGTGTGGAAAAAATCATTATTACCCCAATACCAAAAAGTTCATCGAAAGACCCATTCGTGCCTTTGAATTATAGAGGTATTTCTTTATTATCATGTGTTTCAAAAACATTCACTTCTATGATCAATGCCCGTATTATTGAATATTGCGAGGAACTAAATTTATTCGTCGAGGAACAAAATGGTTTCCGTCAAGGTCGTTCTTGTACTGATCATTTATTTTCACTCACAAGTGTAATACGTAATAGGATGTCATCACATTTACCGACCTTTTGTGCATTTATAGACATGGAAAAGGCCTTTGACTGGATTGATCGTGACTCTTGCTGTACAACATTGACGGGAAATTATACAACGCTATCAATACCAGTTCATGTGTGAAAATTAATGATATATTTACGAATTACTTTCATGTCCAAAGTGGTGTTCGTCAGGGTGATAGTTTGTCGCCTACTCTGTTTGGATTGTTCATTAATGATCTCGCAGAAAAAATAAAGTCACTCAATGTAGGTATAAATATAAAAGGCTGTAACATTTCCATATTATTATATGCTGATGATATTGTTTTAGTTTCTGAAAATGCAGAAAACTTGCAGATTATGTTATCCTCTTTATCTGAGTGGTGCCAAAAGTGGTGTTTGAAGGTCAATGCCGCAAAATCTAATATTATACATTTTCGCTCTCCAAGACAAGCTATGACTGAGTTTGTATTTCATTGTGGAAACGTTGAGCTTGCAATTGTTCACCGATATAAATATTTAGGGGTCGTGCTGGATGAATATCTTAAGTATGATATGTGTAGTAAGTTATTATCAGATGCAGTTCGGCGAGCTCTAGGGGGTGTGATATCGAAATTTAAGGATTTGAAAGGGGCTGGTTTCAAAACATTTAGCAAAATGTATGAATGTGGGGTGACAAGCGTGAGTGACTATGGGGCTGAGGTGTGGGGGTATAAAGACTTTTCTTGTACAAACCAAGTACAGTATCGTGCTATGAGATATTTTCTTGGTGTTCACAGATATGCAGCAATTTCTGGTATGGAAGGTGATATAGGCTTGTTGTGTTCTAGATACAGAAGATTCATTAAAATTTGTCAGTATTGGAATAGACTGGTATCGATGGATAATTCCCGTTTAACAAAAGTTTTATTTGATATTGATTGGGAACTTTGCAAAAATAACTGGTCTAGTGAGATTAAGCACATTTTTAGCGATATTGATGTTTGTGGGGTGTTTGAAAGTAAATCTTTTTGTAATTTGGATTGTGTTAAATATAGACTCAACGGGATGATGCAAAACGTTTGGGAAACTGCAGTAAAGGAAAAAACAAAACTCAGAACGTATATATTGTATAAAAATATAATTGAAACTGAACCATATGTATCCGATTACATGTCGAGAAAGAGTAGGTCAATTTTAGCACAGTTCAGACTGGGCATATTACCATTACATGTTGAAACTGGACGGTTTAGTAACACTTCTGTGGAAGATAGAACATGTAGTATTTGTAATTCAAGCAACATTGAAGATGAAGTGCATTTCCTGATGGTTTGCCCTAAATATTGTACATTTCGAAAAGAACTTTTTGATAAAGTATCAAGTAATAATGTAAATTTTCTTGACTGTAGTACGGTTGAACAATTTTCTTATTTAAATTCAGTGTGTCAAAAGCAACTTGCTGTGTATTCAAGTAAAGCATGGGAATTATGCCAGTCTGTCATATATAACTGTAACAAAAAAACATTAGTAGTGACTTATAAGCCCTGTGAGGCTGGATACATCTGATTATGTGTGTGCGTTATAATCATATTCGTTTTGTATATGTCACTATAATAAACGATTTACTTACTTACTTACTTACTTACTTACTTTAACATTATGTGGCCCTGCTTTCACGCTCTTCTGATTTACATGGTTTTCCATCTTACACCGAACTACATGTTATTTGAAAAGATATTTATTTATAATAGTTATTTGAAAAGATAGGAACCTAGAGTGCGTATCTCAATTGACCGTCCTAAATTATAATCATATCAAATACATATTTAGCTTTCCTCTCATTTCCCTCTGGTAATAGGCAGATTGAGAAGCCTTGATACCGGCACAATGGCACGGACGAGAAGAATGCACAAGCGCGAAAAGCGTACGAGGCCCTGATGACGGTGACACTGCGCGAACCGGACAACGACGAGTTCTCGGAGGAAGTCAAAGGTGGGGTGCCAGGAAGGAGTACCTTGACTCCATCTACGGCATAGAAGAGGTGAATTTTGGGTGGGTTTTTGCTGAGCATCATTTGTCTTACAAGTTGGAACAATGGATAATCATTACGCCTATAAACGACACATTACAATGAAAACGTGCCCACACTTCCATAATACCATACTCCTTCCACATCGTTGTTTCACATATTTAGCAACGAGTAGTGCCATATTGATATAGCTAAAAGCATTCACACAATTCATCAGGAAAACAGTGTAAAACAATAGCGTAGACAAAATGTAAATGTAAGAGTCTTGATCTCACAATCATAACTCAGGTCCATTTGGTATCGATTTCAAGTCGTTCCGTGTTTTAGTGGTGGCCTCGCTATTTTCGACCACTAATCCTTTTCATTCTATGTAGCCAATGCTAAACCTCGATACCTGTTGTTTCTGTGCAAAACGTCTTGAGTGACTAATATGCAGAGGGTTTGCCTGTATGGTATATCACCTTATATTTCCTTAACATAATCTAGGAGATTGAATAGAAAATTATCTCTGTTAGAGGACCCATGTGTGCTTAATTCTATATTTTAATCACATAAACTTGTAGCAGGACAGGTTCCATTTTATAATTATGGCTTATTAACGCATCATGCTAGTAGAATAATTATGTTACTAGTTGCAATGCAGGTATAACTGGAAACGAGAGCAACGACAGTGGACTACTAGTATTAACTACTCAGCCTTATTCCAAACAACACACAAACAGACTCCATATATTTAAGATGATTAGTTTGGACATACTCGTATACATGTGTGGAATATTTTCACGGGTTAACATTGAACCCTACATGTCGTATAATTCGTGTAGCGTTGTGTTAGATCTGAGTCGACGTGCTTTCTCCATGTTTTATTGAGTAAACAATTCGACGAGGGGCGGCGCCTCTGTCACTCAAACAATCACTCCTATACGATGAGTTGCCCAGTTCAAATAGTACAATATCACGATACAGTTAATCCAGAAGGATTCACCACTATTTGTAGTCGACATGAATAAGTCTATTCCCTATGAATTCACCGTCGATTCCAACATAGCTACTGCTCTTTTGCTGCCAATCACTAAAACGTTAAAACGGCACAGGGAGTAGTCTTGGGTGGTGTGGAAGTCACGTGATATGTCCGTATTGGTGTTTCATTGGAGGAGGAATGTTGCATTGGCGTAGTTACCATAATTGCAAAGTGTGCATATCTGTACAGGTTCTGGCTCTGGTGTGTGGTTGTGTGAGGCGCGTGCATGTGCTTAGGCATGTAAGTCTGCACTTGTCCATGTAAGATAGAGAGAATGAATGTATTGATCCGTATCTGCGTTGGTCAAGTTGTGGCATGTGTTCACAAGTGCATGTGTGTATGTGATGTAAGCGTAAACCTGAGGGGTGCAGTTAGGGTTTTGGTGGAGTGAAACACGTTACAACGAGACAATCAGAGATTGCAGACCCTCGCCCTTCAGATTTAGTCACTAAAATTAGGCGATAATTGAGAGTTTTGATCTTAAGACCACCGCTTGTACGCCATACGATTGGGAATTGGCCAAAGAAAAATACAAAAATAGATTGAACATTTAATATTGATTAGAACCAGAGTTATAGCCAATAATGTGATTTTCTTTTTTCCGTAGCCATGGCAACCGTTTTCACCCGATTTTGGCAAAATTTGAAAGGGACTGAGCCACTACCATAGCATTCCAGCCCTATAAATTTCAAATCGATCGGACCGTATGCCATTGAGTTATGAGCACAGACATTTGCACTGAAACGTCGCTGGCCAAAAATAACGGAAATCGTGACCCCCAATTTTTCGACATCGGGCGATAATGGAGAGTTTTCGTCGTACGACCATCGGTCATACACCAAACGATCGGGAAATTGGCCGAAGAAAAATACAAAAATAGTTCAAAAAATTAATATCAAGTAGAACCGGAGTTAGAGCCAATTATGTGATTTTCTTTTTTTCCGTTGCCATGGCAACCGTTTTCATCCGATTTTAAAAAAAATTTTAAAGGGACTGAGCCACCATTATAGCACTCTATTCCTATAAATTTCAAATCGATCGGACCGTTTGCCTTCGAGTTATGAGCGCAGACATTTGCACTGAAACGTCGCTGGCCAAAAATAACCGAAATCGTGCCCCCAATTTTTCGACATCGGGCGATAATGGAGAGTTTTCGTCGTACGACCATCGGTTATACACCAAACGATCGGGAATTGGCCGGAGAAAAATACAAAAATAGTTGGAAAAATTAATATCAAATAGAACCGGAGTTAGAGCCAATTATGTGAATTTCTTTTTTTTCCGTTGCCATGGCAACCGTTTTCATCCGATTTTGGCAAAATTTGAAAGGGACTGAGCCACCACCATAGCACTCTTGCCCTATGAATTTCAAATCAATCGGACCGTTTGCCTTTGAGTTATGAGCGCAGACATTTGGACTGAAACGTCGCCGGCCAAAAATAACCGAAATTGTGACCCCCAATTTTTCGACATCGGGCGATAATGGAGAGTTTTCGTCGTACGAGGATCGGTCGTACACCAAACGATCGGGAATTGGCCAAAGAACAATACAAAAATAGTTGGAAAATTTAATATCAGGTAAAACCGGAGTTAGTGCCAATTATGTGATTTTATTTTTCCGTTGCCATGGCAACCGTTTTCATCCGATTTTGGCAAAAATTTGAAGAGACTGAGCCAGCACCATAGCACTTTTGCCCTATAAATTTCAAATCGATCGGGCCGTTTGCCTTTGAGTTATGAGCGCAGACATTTGCACTGAAACGTCGCTGGCCAAAAAAAAATCGAAACCGTGACCCCCAATTTTTCGACATCGGGCGATAATGGAGAGTTTTGGTCGTACGACCACGGGCCATATATCAGATGATCAGGAATTGGCCATAGAAAAATACAAAATTAGTTAGAAAAATTTTTCTTGAATAGAACCGGAGTTATGGTCAATTATTGATTTTTACATTTTCCGTTGCCATGGCAACAGTTTTTTGACCAGATTCGAGGAGGACCGAGCCACTGAGATACCGCTTCATCCCTATAAGTTTCATGTTGATCGGACCATTCTCCTTTGAGATATGCGCGCGGACAGACAAACATACAAACAAACATACATACAAACGGACAGACCCAATTGCAATACCCTCTGCCCCTATCAGGGCGAGGGTAAAAATATACTACACATGTTTCAATCAAAGGCGCTACTTCGGTAACAGCAAATGAGTTACAAACCGTCCTTTTTATCAGTTGACGTCGCAATAGGTGTGTACAACTTCATAATTTCCAACTACACTGCACAAAAATAGCGTTGAAAAGAACCGTCCAAGATCATGAAATTGAATATAATATGGCCACATTACAAGCACTCCTCTAGCTATCCACCATAGCTATTCAGTAGGACAAGATAATATGTCTTACAATCTGTTTAGTGCTCTTCTCTCCAGCACTGGAATGGATTACACGGCTACCATATACTTGTGCCGGTTTGCTACGAACCCTTGATCACAGACTGATTGCTCCAGCGTAGAGGGTGACATAAGTGGTTCGTCATATCCTCGAATCACGTACGGATGTTTGATTCTCTAATTACGGAACCCCGTTGGTCCAAGACGTCGTGCTAGGGATGCCGAGGCCAACGCCATTGCCGAGATCAACTCAAGATTTCATAAGCTAGAGATTCATGAAATGAAGGAAAATATCCCAGGCCTACTGCCTGTCCTCCTTAATAGCAATATCCATATGACATCTTCCAAAATGTATTAACCACCTTGTACAGATTCCCTCAAGCCAGTCCATCTTCCCTTCGAAACTATGCCCATTTAGATTATCATCGACATGTGATATATCATGTCATGACATTCGTGTACATTCGCGTGAATAATATAATTGAAATACTCAGTTCCATGATGAATCATACAACGTGAAATGCCAAACTTCCTAATCCGATGATTGTAAGGTTTATATGTGCTTTACCGTAGTAATTATATTCCGAGATCTGTGGCGAATGTCGTGAACTTTTTATCAACAGCCGACAAAAATCCTATTGGTTGTCGATAATTAATAGAGAACCATGATCAATGTTGTGGTATTTTGTAACCAGCCATCTTCAATACTTGAAATTCTTCAGTCTATATTTTGGACTGGTTCATCCCACATATTGCTACATTCCTGCCACAAAGGGGTTAATTTTTTATGACTGGAGTACCTGATTGTTTGCCTTTGACGTTCCGCTCAATGCATCAGTGAATACAAGTCAGAATAGGCTGCGTACATCCCGAAGGCAGAAAGAAAAAAGCAAATCAAGACAGGAGAAAGCCTAAAAAATTGCTAAAAGTGTAGTTGTCCTGTGTAGTTCCTCTGTTTCCTGTTGTACTCAGCGCTTGAAGACGACCGTAAGAAATGCCAATGATGCAAATAATTCAACGGCATGGTGAAGCCCTACCTTTCTTTTGCCATGACCGCAGATGTGATCAAAGGGTACTCGCATCCGGCCAGTTGACGGAGGGAACTAGCCAATAGCCACTGTACTAAACACACGGACAAATCAGACTTGTGATTAAATTATACCAGCTTCCTGAGTCAAGAAAAGCAGCATGTAAATAACCCATTTACTCTCAGTCATTGGATGATACACCTGGTGTCAAAACGTCAGTTGCTATTCCTTCTATCCATTATCTAACGGTTTGTATGTATGGTGAAAAAACCCAGTATGGTCTGAAAACATTTGTTTTTTCAGCATGCTTCACTTTTCCATTTGTTGGAACCACAGCTCATCTTAGGGAATACATTAGTTCTTGTTCTTGATTTTCTACATAGGCTGCTTATCTAAGTGAAAGGTCGTTGTGTTTATGTTATATTAGATGTGTATGTAAGAAGCGTGTATGTAAGAAGCTTGTCTGACATAAAGACGAAAATCATGGAACCAACACCCAAGTACGAAGTAGTCCGAGTGTACGTTATCCAATCATAAAGTCCAGTGTCAGAAAAAATCGTGAAAATCGTGAAAACACATGCGATAGAAAATCCTACCACGACCTTATTGTCAAAGTAAGGGGCGAACTCTCGGTCACTCAATGGATGGAAATTGATATCACTGGTTTAATATATTCCAGTGATGTTAAGAAATGATGTTAATATTTGTTACCAAATCCCCACAGAGCAATATAAACCGCCTCTGTGGCCGAGTGGATTGGACTGGTGGCTCTTGAAGCAACGAAGCTCAGAGGCGGTAGGTGACGCGGGTTCGATCCCCGTCACCGGCACAAAGTAGGTGGAGTTTTCATCCTGGCACTGCAAAGGTTTCTCCATTCGAATGTGCTTTCCAAATTCCAAATTGTCACTCGACGTGGGATGGGGAAGACAGGCAGAATTGCCTATCATCATGGACCGTCGTTAAATAAATCTGATTATTATTATTATTATTATTATTATTATTATTTGGGAGACAGGGTCGCTTATCATCTGAGTGATTTGAATACCAAGCAAATATTCACGAAAACAGGATACTATAAAGTAAGTTTGCCTACTGAATAGACCATAAAATAGATAAATGTAAATTCATCCATGACTGATATCAACTCTCAACCATTGAATCAAGCACTATATTTACTTGCACTAGCATGTAAATTTACAATACGGTAAACGTGATCTTGCAACAGCCCAGTTTGTTTGCTTTCTATCAGTGCACTCGATTTATAATGTTAGCACTAATGAAAACTATACATTTCTATATTCAAAGGTCATCCTATTAGCCATCAACAAAATATATAAGCAAATCTTAACATAACCAAGCCATTGCTGGTATCAATAAAAAAGGTATGAGTAGTATTAATGTTAAGTAATATTGAGTTTAATGTAAATATTGAGTTCGTATTGATTACCCAAAACAATCTATACTAGCAGAATGCTGCCAAAAAGGCAGTTTACTGGTAAATGATACACACAAAAGTATCTAAAAATAGATTGAGATATATGAGACAAAGTAGCATGTATATCTAGGAAGAGAAGTAGTCGTGTGTGACGATAAGTAACATTTAGTGATTGAATTGAATCAAATGATTTTGTATGGACAATTTGTGAACTGAAATATCGGCGAAGTTCCTTTTGACATATTTCATTTTAACAACCATGTGAGTAGATATCTCAGTGCAAATAGACTATAATCACAATGCCACTTATCCCTCTGAAAATTAATTTCTTTAGCATCAATTTTTGGGGGAAAAGGAAAATCAATTATTTCCTCGAGATGCTTCGCTTTACCGAAGAATAAAGCACTGTCGAGTGTTATTTGTCTCACGGTTGTTTGCTCAGTTCAGCCGGATCTTCGCTCCGGGGATTTAATATTAAAGCAACTGGCTTCGAAAACAGACAATATTTTTTCGAAAATTATGTTTCAGATTAAACATGTGGAATTTACTGAATGAGACTTACTTCCATCAAATGATATGACTACGGTCCTCTGGGATGTTGCTCATTCAAACAGGCATTTAATGCGTAAATTCAAGAACAGTATCCATCACAGGCAGATGTAAACAAAGCATAAAAGTGCATGATGGACTGGCATTTCCACGCACACCACCGTATATCTCTGATTATTTTGTCATATCTACACTATATATGCAGATACAAACTGGAAAATGGACTTTTGTGGACAATTTAGGCATATACATTCGGGTTGGATGGATACACTTCGTTTGTTTATCTACAAAACTGGCATAAAATGTGTCCTAAAACGGATTGAAAAACAACTCGTACGGACTGTATTCGTCAAAATCAATGTGCACATGTTTTGTTATTTTGTATTAGATGAGTTGCACTAAAATTTAATTTTGAAAACAAATATAGTGTATGCATTCGAAGACAGTTGCCTTAAAGTTGGAATCAGTTTTGAAATCGGCCAAATTAGCATTCTTGTTCGTCACACAAAGTTGAAAGTACATGTCGACATAGTCGGGAATATATAGGAAATATGCACAGTCCAACAACAGATACTTAGAAAATTGCCGTTAATCGCGCATGAAAACTTTGGATAGAGAGTGATCGACCTGCCGATATTAGCGGTTGCCAAGGTATCTAGAGTAGACAAAACACCAATGACGCCATGAGACCATTTGGTTCATGAGACTGTGTGTAGAACTCGCCTCAAGGTGGCCCGATTTTTGATCTTGATTCGGCAACCCAATTTAGGCACGTAATACACATTTTCAGACCCAAATTTTTACGACTTCTCATTCTATAGACAAAACAAAGCTACTGCAGAATAAATACATTTTTTGTCAATTCTAAAAGTATATTTTAGATTATAGCTTTAATAGAACAATATCTGGTTCACCTCTGAGCAGCTCATCTGTTGGCTAATTATATTTTCAAATCATATTCTCTTTTATTTTTGAGGATGTGCTCGAAAAAGAGCAATTGAAACTGGACAGTATGTTCAAATTTTATCTGATAAATATGGTGTCCGAAAGTGGCCATGTCGTGATGTCGTTATGTCGGGTCGCTCTTACTGAGCGACGCTACGACAATTACGACACGACAGGTCGACACAACGATACGACGGCACGACAATACGACACGACAACCCGACGCTATAATGCGACGGCACGACATAACGACACGACGCAATAATGCCATTTTGACAAGCAAACATTCACGGAACGGGTAACGCATTGGGAAAAGTAATTTCGTGTATATATTCTATATGTATGGCCCTATCGTACATGTTGAGTATGAAGCTTTTTCATGGGTATCGCCGGTATATGCTACTGTCTTCATTCTAAGATATCATTTTCGAGTATACATTTGACAGAATGAGTACCAGTGCTATATTATCGCCCACATGTAAATTTAGCAGTAGGCCTACATATACTGTTATGCCCCCTATTAACTAAACTGTTTAATGTAATTTTGAAAAATGGTAAATTGCCTACTGCTTGGTCTGAAAGCTTAATTGTCCCCATATACAAAAATAAGGGAAGCAAGGCAGATCCAAACAACTACAGAGGTATTAGTTTAATTAATTGTTTTTGTAAAATATTCACATCTTTGCTAAGTAAAAGAATTAACAGATATTATGATAGTACCCAGCTCCTAGGATATGAACAAGCAGGATTTCGTAAAAACTTCTCAACAAGTGACCATTTATTCTCCTTGCATGTTTTGATCTGGATGTACAATTAGATTGTCAAAAAGAAATTATATTGCTGTTTTGTTGATTATAGGAAAGCGTTTGATACTGTTCCAAGAGTTCATTTGTGGTATAAGTTGTTATCTCAAGGTGTCAATGGTAAAGTCCTAAATATCATTAGATCCCTGTATGGATCTGCAAAATCAGCAGTCAAGTTAAACAATCATTGTAGCCCTTTCTTCCCATGTGAAATAGGTGTCAGACAGGGTGATAATTTATCTCCACTACTTTTCGCGCTGTATCTTAATGATTTGCAAGACCACCTGTCTAAAGCATATAATGGTCTATCTGAATCAGCAGCTCTAATTAGTGATGTTGTACAAGATGAAGACACGATTGTATATCTGAAGTTGTTCACTATTTTATATGCAGACGACACTGTAATATTTGCCGAGTCACGTCCTGAACTTCAGGCAGCATTACATGGTATGCTAATTATTGTAACACATGGAAGCTGAATATCAACTCAGATAAAACAAAAGTGGTAGTGTTCGGTTCCAGACCAGGGAAACATGAGAATGATTTCCGACTGGGTGAACAAAAGATCAATGTCATATCAGAGTATACATATCTGGGATTATTGTTCTCATGCAATGGTAATCTGAGTAAAGGTATAAATGTTATCAAATCACAGGCCACACGAGCCATGTTTGCATTAATCAAGAAAGCACGCACCTTACAACTTGATATTGATGTACAATTACAGCTCTTTGATAGCTTGGTTTTACCTATTGCCTTATACGGCTGTGAAGTGTGGGGAAGTAAAGGTTTGAAGTTATAGAAAAAATTCATTTACAATTTTGTAAAATGCTGCTCAAGGTCAGAAACTGCACTAATTCTAATATGGTCCTAGGTGAACTCGGCAGGTTACCTATCGCTTTTAATGTGGATTGTAGAATGTTAGGTTTCTGGTACAAACTAGTCACTGGCGATCAAAATAAGATCTCCTGTATCTTATATAAACTGCTGTATAACCTTGATACTCAATTTTCAATCTCTTCTGAATGGTTGAATAAGATTAAATTTATTTTACATAGTTGTGATCTGGTTGACTTTTGGCATGACCATAGCAAGGTACAGTCATTAACTTTTTCAAACTTCAAGGTTATGTACAAAAAGAAACTATATGAGCTGTATCATACCAAATGGATAGATTCTATCGAGTTGTCATCCAGATGTTTTCTGTATAAAAGTTTTAAAGTCCAGTTAGGATTAGAGGAATATTTAACAATCATGAATCAATCTGCTAGGAATAAGTTAACTAGGTTTAGATTAAGTAATCATAACTTGCCAATAGAAAAAGGTCGTCAAACTGGTGTCGAGAGAATGGAAAGGACATGTACCCTGTGTGATCTGAATGAAATTGGTGATGAATACCATTATATTTGTACTTGTACTTTTTTTGCAAACCAAAGGAAATCATATCTGCCGTCCAAGTACATCGATAAGCCTAGTATGCCAAAGTTTTGTGAACTCATGTCATCAAACAGTGAAATAGTACTGCTTAGATTGGCAAATTTTGTTCATTGTATTGTTAAAAAATTTGACATATGAATGTTAGTTAAGCTTAGATAAGTAATAGATTGTCTAAGACTTGCATGCCCTCTGGGCCTTTCAAGTGAAATAAAAATTCAAAAATTCATATGAAGTTGATGTCAGTTAAAGTGGAAGAATCCGTTTTGGGTGAGTGATCCTTAACGGTTTGAAAGTGATCCTAAACGATTTCATCTGTAGCTTACATTTCAATTTTTTTTCAATGCGCACTCGCATTTTATGCGCACTCTAAAATTGACACGGGGAATCTGATTTTAAAAATAGTTCCACACGGAACAAATCCCATATATGCAGTGATTAAAAAGTAACCATAAGTTCAGAACATTGAAAAATACACAGTCCTATTACTAAACTCGTAAACGTATGGTATATTTCAGTGATTATACCCCATGTAACAACTGGCATGTTCATGCTATTTCTGTACACAAGTATACGCGAAGGTACGGTAAGTACACTTTTATTTATTTTAGTAGTCGGGTTTTAGCACCTGAAAGCCCGGGAAACTGAACCTTTGTCAGTTTAGCAACCAGTAAACAACCAGATCGGACACCTTTTGTCACTGCCCATTCAGGTCGTTTGGTACACCTAGGTTCCGTTCTGCGGTTAGATTGACGTTGGATCGGCCCGAGTCCCAGTTTGTTGCTGGCCATCCACGATTTGCCCTCGGATCACCTCTGAGGGTTTTTACAACTGCACTTAATAAACTCCCAAAACCAACACCTGCGTCTTTACTGAGAGTGTTACACCCCAAATATTCAGTTTGATTCTTAAGTGTTGCAAATAAGGATGATATATCAAAATACTATTCTTTGTTTATGTTAGCGTAGATGTAAAAAAAATTCGTTCACATCGTGCGTTTTTTCGGTATCTTCAAACTCCCTGCAGGATTCTGCGGACGTATTTTGTAGATTGTAACGGTAGGCCCTACTACCTTATCGAATATAATATGACAGCCAATGGATTTATAACGAGTTTAAGTAACAGATTGTTTCACTTTAAGCATCAGTCGAAATAATTTATTCATCAGCTGGCTCAGTTGTTTCTGAATACGTGGAAGTCTGATGTATTCATTATATCATCAGAAACCCATAAGACTTATGGGTTTTTGATATCATTTATTTCATTTTATTTCTCCTAGATGTCCTAAAGTACAAATGTCATGACAGATATAGCTGACATCCTACGGAGTGTTGGATTGGGGGAGCTAATTGAGAAGTTTGTTGTGAATAAGGTACTGAGAAACTTTTCTAATGAACCACGTGCTCTAGCACAGATTGTGTTGACTTTCCTTTACTCTGTTCGTTAAAAATACTGAAGTGTCATAATTTAATATATGAATATGTTTTGAGAAAATATTTTCATATTAAGTATATGAAAAAAGGAAGTATGTTTCGTTTGCTATACTATCGGTCATGGTGCCATACTAAACTTATTTCCTATTCTCATAGATTGAGATATCGGACGTTCCAAAACTCACTGAAGAGGAGTTCGTTAGCTTACGTGTTCGTTCAATCGGTGATAGGGTCAGGCTCCGGGAGAGTGTATACCTCCTTCTAAGGGTAAGATTCAATACTAGATTCCAAGGCTCATAAAATACATTGTGCAGGAACGACAAATTTGCATGATTTGATGAACATTTATTCAAAAACAGCTGACAGCGTTGAGGACGTCCTTGAATCCCTCCAAGATATGCGATAGAAGAAAGTGACAAAGTCGATACCCAGTAGTGGGCAGAGAAGTCATCATTGTTACAAGGTTTGTTTCGGATTTCTAAATTGTTTTCATAGGTTGTTGGGCAGTTGTATACTAATTCCATCAGGTGTACAGTAGAAACAACTACATTTAACACACTGTCTGCCCCTGATGACGCCAGTGTGTCTTTGGATAAACTGTTTGGTCGGGCTTTGTTTCTATTTCAAAATATTGTATGTTTCGTTTGTTATTGGCATCATCAAAATCTCAATGTATTGGTGGTAATAGATTGATATTTACATTCAGAACAGAAGGGACCAACAAACACGGCGTGTCGTGATAGGGTGGAAGCATAGGAATGCAAACCAACCGTTTCCTAAGCTTATTACTCTCAGAGAAGGCGGTGGTCCTCACACAGTTGAACTGAAGAAAGACTTGAGGAATTAAAGACTTTGAGGAATTAACTTCGACAATCACAGAGTCCTTCTCCCCAAATGGACACGCAAAGCTAAAGAATATCCAAGTTTCTGATGTCTTTGTACCGCTGGCTAAATTCGATGGAGAAAAACTGCCTGAAATCCTCAAATCCGGTGAACAATTCAGCCTTGGAGGCTATATCATTGAAATAGCCACACATCCCGTCAGGATCTACCTCCATACAGAAGAAATTTCCACAGAACAACTAGCAAATGATAACCCGCAACAGGAAGAAACCCCTCAACCCGCAACAGGAAGAAACCACTCCACAGTTGATAGCAGCGGCTAGCACGGAGATTGATATGATCATCGTGCCTGTCGTTCAGACATTGCAACCCAATGAACCGGAAACTTCTGTGGCTGGAGTGGTGCCCCAAGATCATATTGAAACAGCGTCAGTGTCCGGTGACGAGGTGAACATAGAAACCTTCCATGTTTTGCCTGAGGATGAACCTTCAACCAGTGCACATTACACTGCAATACCGGTATATATTATTTCAGTTGTTTCAGTGTGTCTCAGTTTCCTAAATTAGTTTGGTAATTTATGCGTCTATGTTTGGATATAACCAGGACAGGACACGTTTGCATTTGAGACGGAATGCAAGGGATGATACGGAGGAGCCACCTGCATCGCGTCAGAGGTATATTTATTGTTCTTGTCTCTCCTTATCATGTTTGGGATGATTGTTGTTTTTGATGATTGACATTGATTGTTGATGATTGGTGATGGATGAGAAACATTGAAAATTTATTGGTAACGCTATGAAAATCATTTCCAGAACAATTGATGTTCAGTCGTTGCTGCATGAGCTGCAAGCACAGATAATGGCAGAGGAGAAGAAGAACATCATCAATGTCGACAGGGAAGATGTCCTGGACGGAGGAATACGTGGTTTCAATAAAAAGTCGTTTGATCCGTGCAGAAAGATGTCGGTAAAGTTCTCAGGAGAAGACGGTATTGACACAGGCGGCCCAAGTCGAGAGTTTCTGCGATTGGCAACGATCGATGTGCTCAATCTTCCCATATTTGATGGACCCGCTCATGCAAAATATCTAGTTCCTGTTCACAAAGGTACATGTCTAACTTCATCCGGTTTGTTACTTAGCTTACCTTGTCACAGGAAAGAAACCAAATCAACACAGTTTGATACATTGGTACTAGAACATTAAATATATTCATCATTGTTACAAGCTTAACGTGAAAATACAGAAAATTACATCATGATAATTGTGATATTATAGCCATGGGAAAGGGACTTTATCGGTTCGCGGGAACACTACTGGCATACTCAATCGTTCATGGTGGAACTGCACCGAAGTTCTTCAGTGAAACTCTCTACAGAGTACTTGCTTACGGTGTGTCTTGTGTGAAGTCTTGTGTTGATGACATAATTGACCAAGATCTGAGAACCAAAGTTCAACAGGTAATACAGAAAAATACATCATTGACATTACATGTAGCAGATTTGATCTACCTGTAGGAGAAATGTTTGAAGCCAAGTAATTCATGATATACACATTTTAACAATATTTACCCCAAGTATATTAATCACAACACGCTTCATCATACTGCTTCTTCAATCAATTACAGCTCAACTAATGTATTTATTCGATTCTTGAATGAGTACATGCAAAAAAGTCTGTGATTCTATAAAAAACAGTTATCCCAAGCCAACACAGCGGCTGAGTATACAGAGAGAACTGATCAACTGATGGATATCATAGCATCAGCTGGGTCGAGCATCCTGACGTCACAAATCGACTCAAAGACAACCTTGATAAACAGTCTGTGCACGTTCCTTGTCTTCGGCAGAATCGGCCTCGAGTTCACATCGTAAGTATCATATGCTGTACATAGCGTGGATGTCTTCCCAGTCATGACTTTAAAATTGAGGATTATATGCATTATCATATCATATGTGCTACATATATGTGTGAATCCCACTAAGTGTACTCGATACGATAAGGAACCACCCGGAAGTGATGTGAACTTTGTTCGTACACACGGAAACCACTCTTGTCGCAGAGGCAGTAGAGAACTACCTTCTCATACCCCCTGAGGCATGGTCAGAGCCAGGGAGCAACAAGCATCGCACCGAGAAAAGGACACATACGCACTGGAGATATTTCTTCCAAGACTTGGAAGGTAAATGGTAGTACACATTCTGCATTTCCATTCTCTCACACATACACTGGTCAGTGTCCGATTATGGTCATTATTTTGCCTGATCCACTTCACGAGCAGTTCGGTCTCTCGACACAACGTGCACAAAATCCCTGTAAATATAATCATCATTACAGCTATTCAGAAAGTCACGATATTTTACTTCGCACATTTCAGAGGAAGGGGGTTTGCAGAACCTTCTCGTATTTGTGACGTGTCAAGACGACATTCCGCTACTTCACGAGTTGACACCACGTGTGATGTTCCTACATGCCATTCCTGATTATGATACTAACATGTTGACAACGATGGAATATTGAACAACGTTCACCAACGTGTAGTGCATTGTCGTAGAAGTGGGGTTGAGTGTTCAGATCAAACATGGTTTTCCTCAAATCTGAGCCTGTATTTGTGTTTTCTCAAAGAATATGTTATACTCATGCGTCACGTTGTTCACGTAGTTTCAACTGAAGTTCATTTAGCTGAATCACCATACGAGTACCTATGTTCTTATCAAACATAGACAACTGTAATACATTCATTTGCGAGGCCAAATGTTGAGGCCAATTATGGCTCTGTCTTGAGCTTCCTATTGTTTTCAAGGGATTTCATGTAATTAATGGTTTTGAATAAAGTATTTTGCATTCGTTTCAAGCAGTAGATTCAACAGAAGTTCGTTTAGTTGAATCACCATACGAGTACCTATGTTCTTATCATACATAGCCAACTGTAATACATTGTACAGCGTTCATTTGCGTACATTGCATCTGTGTAGAAAATTGTTGAGGCCAATTATGGCTCTTTCGTGAGCTTCCTCTTGTTCTCAAGGGATTTCATGTAATAATGCTTTTGAATAAAGTACTTTGCATTTGTTTCAAGTCGTATTTATTTCATAAACACTGGGACAGTACAAGTTATGCAAGGCTTCATAACACCTCGTTATATCAAGTGTCTCAACCAGTATGTTCAGAATACTAGTTCAGTTGGTTCTCTTGGAGTAGCCAAACAAACAGTCATGCGGCTTCATGAAAGTCTCCAGGAGCAGCAATACCATAGACTTGCATTTGTTGCTTAAAACGGCAGCAATGTCCGGTGCACATCCGTCTGGGTGAGGTGTCACTGTATACTTCTGCAGTCGGTCGCAAATCTCTGGTGCTACTGGCATCTTGTATTCACCAAAACCTTTCGACAAAAAAATAAATAAATGGCATATAATATTGACGAATTCCTAATATGAAGGGGAGTATCATTATAAACGAGTTACAGATTAGCTTGTACATGTATTACATAGCGGAATGAACGATGAATATGCATTCCAACTACTTTGAGTTTTTGTGAAGAAATAATTCAGCTTACCATACAACTCGGGCATATAATATAGCTGTTGGGTTTTCCGTTTGGCAGTTCAGTACCTCTGGAATACCGGATATAATGGTTGTTCCATTCCCCGACACATCTATTCAATTCCCCTTGAAGGACTCCCATGAATGCAAATCTCGCACACTCTCTTTAAATGTACACTCGATGAAGGGGCCAGTGATAAAGTGTGATCATATTATGCTGTTATTGTTCTATAGACATACTGGCTTGACCAGATCATAACGTACATATGTAAGTGATCGGCAGTGGAGAAAACACCACAATGTTCCATGTCTTTGAAGAAGTTGATCCAGGACTGGGTAACAGACCTTCTCAAGTCCAGCTTGAATCGTTCAATCCGCTGGATTAAAAGGCAACATAGCGTATGCGTGTTTCTGTAAGGGTTAGAACTACACGGATGTAAAGTAATACAACTAATATAGTGAACATCTACTTATGTTCGACCTATATGATATGGTTAGGCATGGATTTTATTTGATCCGTCAACACATCCACTTCACATATATACCCAGTTCATTGCTCTGAAAATAATGAACAACATTTGATGCAAACCTAACACATATACATGAACTTGCAAATTTTCTTTGATATATACCTGATTGCGGGTTGAGCTCCCTATAATCACACTTCTGCTTTTGGCCAAATCATCATCATCATGGTGCCATCGAATAGCTGCCTGCATATCCGCAACGATCACATTTTCTGTACCTGCATCCATCCGGATACATCTTGGGACTCCACCTTAACGAAACAAATGTATGTTGGCTAAGGATGCGACGTATATTGTCCAGTGAATTTTATAATTATTATGTATATATAGTTATAAATATTTAGCTATTTTTCTGACGAATACCTTCGGACCTCACGTTCTCAAGATAATAGGCAGAAATGATTCTTGGATCGTTGTTGGAGTAGCTGGTCCGTAGCCACATAATTCGTCGTGAAAATCTAGTGTATTGAGTGAATGTTCTTCAGCTGGATCATGGTTGTTGTTGGAGAATTCAAAGTTTAAAGCATACCAATAATAATAATAATAATAATAATAATGAAACGAAAATCACCCGCATATAGCTCCGTGAATGGCAAAACCGAATGGCTTCAATTTATCATAGCCATCTATGTGGATCAAATAATTTGCCCCTTTATTCGTGTATCTTCGTCGCCGAAATCTGTGGCTTCTTCTGTCTTCTACCCCGACCGGATCTAATCGATGCATAATCCGTAGCGTAGTGTCCCTTCATAGAGTATAACCATGGTTTGAATTAATGAATCATGGTGTGTCGGAGGAGCGTTACAATCCTGTGGTTGAAATCCATCACACATATGTATGTATACAAGTATTGGTGATGTTATGATCAGCCATGGATTCAATATTCATTTCATTTAAATTACGGCATCAATGGAACTTAGTACCGTGAGATGAAAACACCGTATTTTGACAGGATTCTGCGAGACATTCCTCTACACCCTAAGTTAGGACTTGCATCGATTTCTACCTGAAGATAAAAACATTGTTGGCATTGCTATTCACAATCGATTGTGTCCGCATTTATTCATCGTTTTTACATGACCCAGATGAGATGTGCTCTAAGTCCTATCATTGATATGACATTAGTATTAGGATACCAAAATTGACTTACTTGGATTAACCTTTCCGCTACATCATTTGTCACATTGGGCTTCTTGGATAGTCCGAATTGGTGACATACTCGCCGTATTTGGCGTTTACTACAGGAACAAGAAAATGCAGCAAACTGCGGAAGACGACATTAGAGCTTGAGCACATCATCAGCACCGCGACAGCTGAATATATCTTACACAACGTTAACCCCCTTCCCCCCCCCCCCCAAAAAAAGAAAAATGAAGCCATAATTTCATCCCCTATGTGATTCCAATTCATTTCCGTATACTAGGATGAAAAACATGGCCTACTTCATTCATATTACTAATAAGTAAACATTTATTTTAAAATCGATCAATGGAACAGATACGCCTGCTAAAATGATATGTTACCTCATTAAAATATCCTCAAAACATTGGAAATTATGAGGAATATCTGCATCTGATATCATCAGATATAGCCTAACACATGCCTTTACTGGGCAAATTAAAATACTAGTTAAGAATAAAAAGACTTCGCAATCCAGCACAGAACACCAGCTTAATTTTCATGTTATAAAATACGTCAAATTACGGTAAATGTAGCCGTGGCATCGCAGACGAATCGCTGTGTTTTCTTCATCATAACACCAAAAATGTCCACGCGCAGATGTCCACATGCATGCACGAATTGCTGAACAGAAATTGTGTTCCAAAATACGCGTGATTGTGGTAAAATTTGCTTTGCATTCTGGGAACGTCAATTTCCATCGGCTCCGCCATTTTGGGACGTTTTTGGATAATTTGAACATTTACGTAATTTTCTCAAACCTAGCACATCGATTCATGCCTGATATATCTGTGGAATACTCAAAGTTTCCCATCAATTCGAGAGATTTTATGTCAAGGACGAAGAAAATCCTCATTTGAAGTAGGTATCTAAACGTTTACATGCCAAAACGTGCGTCGATAGGTTGACATGAAACCTCCATGAAAAAGTCAGCACATAGACATGTAGAGGGTTGGGGGCTTCGCCCCCAACGCTCTAATGTCAAAAATACCATAATGGCGATAAACAATAGGTCGCTGATTATTTCCATCGTTTGAAATGTAACATACATATCGAAGATATAATTAAACATGTACATGTTCATAAAGAGAAAACTGAACAAGAACCCACCTCAATATCATTCCATGCTCAAGCTGCAAAAGGCGGGCAATTTCGTTGAATGAATATCCACTCATAAACAATTGTCTGATCAGTTCATTGCCTGTTTCTAAGGAACGCATATTATAACAACTGAATTTGCTTAATACATATTTGTATATCGTATATTTCCAGCTGGCTAGTAGGCATAATTATATAAGTTCATCATGGCTTTTTCGAACAGCAAGATGAAGGATACGGATATCAATGTCCATGGTTGAAGCTATCTGAAATATATTATAAATTTTTTCATTTAAAATCATAAAGCGAGAATTATATAGCGAATACTGCCATTCGACCGCACCACATCCTAACCTAAAGTCAAGTTCATCTATCAGTGAAAAACGCTTTTTGACCGTAGTTTTGTTTTGAATAATCAATTCCAAATTTTGTGTGTCCTAACTGGAGATCATGCTGTAATTTTTTCACTAAGTTTCAGAATTCTATCTCAAAAAAAAAACTTGGCTATATACCTCAATATTTAGTTTCAGTCCAAAATGGGATCAAATGATGCCCATACAGGAATATCGTTTAGCGCTGTATATTCGGTAAATATGTTTTATTTTGGAGCAATAAATAATACGTACATCGAATAAGATGCTTCCTTGTGCGGACTCTGAAATTCCATGTTGGGGCTGAAATTTAACACGGGGTTAGATTGCTAACATTTGCCATTTTTTAGATAGGATTCCGAAACTTGGTTAAAAATTACGGCATGATACCAAATTAAGACACACAAAATTTCAAGTCGATCCGAATATACAAAACAAAACTACGGCCGAAAAGCGTGTGACAGATGAACTTGACTTTAATATCCTTCCATAGAGGAGATATCCCGGGTAAAAATATACTCTTAATCTAGTGCATGTTCGTATTCATGAACGATAATAGGATGTGTCGGTTGATCCACTGGAAATAATGTTTGAAATACTGTAATTGATAACCATCATGTACTTAAATATGAACAGTATATCTTACTTTGTCCTGTATGTTTTCAAGTTTTCGTCTGGTAGACCCATAAATTACATAGATCTAATATTCCGATATATATATCTCTATCATCTCACTGGTGTTGACCATATAGTGTAACATGTGATCACAGAAGCACAAATTCTCGCGCATGCATATTAACCACACGCGGGGCCACCACCGCGACAGAACACGCGCGACGCATCAATATTTCCCCGTCGTTGTGTCGCGTCGTTCCGGCGTTATATCGTGTCGTTGTGTCGTGCCGTCGCATTATTGCGTCGTGTCGTGCCGTCGCATTATAGTGTCGGGTTGTCGTGTCGTATTGTCGTGCTGTCGTATCGTTGTGTCGACCTGTCGTGTCGTATTGTCGTAGCGTCGCTCAGTAAAAGCGACCCGACATAACGACATCACGACATGGCCACTTTCGGACACCATAGATAAACGATATTGTACTACTAAGACTTACTGTTTTGAATGACATGCTTGTCTGATTCATGCACATTACTGGAACATCAACGGTTGTACAGCATAATTGAGCATGATAATTTATTTAGCGAATACGAGTGGAGCGATAAAAACATATTTTAAGTGCCTTCTCCTAAATGTTGCTGGACTGCATAATTAATTAATCAATTATGTAATTATCAACGAAAATTCTACACCTGAGTCAACTTACCTCGAATTAATACATTGGAAACTCTTCAGATATCTATATATGGTCACATGTCCTGTTTATTCGATTCGATATTGACATTTCATTTATTACTATTATGCGCTTCAAATTCAAACATTTCATCATGGGCTGTCAAAAAACGATGTAACATTTTTCGTCGCGTACATATGGTGTAACCATCACTCGACCATTTAGGAATGGCTGAGTCCGATATTTGTTTGGTTAATTCTATGACAGGGTTTGACATACAAATAAAATATATATTGTTGATAGTAGATTCGTCCTGAAACTGACGGATTTCGGCCTTCACAGTCTCCGGCATGGGGAAGAGTTACTGGAGGACACGTATGCTTACTATAGAGGTGAGATGCTGAAAACGTGTGAACGAGTTCACAGTACACTTTTAGAATGCTGCCATGTATCTATCTCAGATATATGTACATCCCTCACTGCTCAACCTTGTCTTGAACAGGCAAAGTGTTGACACAACCCGCCTCTGGGAGGAACTCAGGAGGCCAACGTTTACAGTTGCCAAGAGATCATATATACGGTGCTTTCTATGTAGCGAGAATGGAATTGCCACCGCAAGTTATGATTATATGACTCTTTGTTCATTCTTCAAATAAGCGGCACAATTTTAAGTTGATAAATTACACTAAAATTGATTTCAGACTGATCACGACACATACTATCATAGGTAGAACTTTTCCGTTTACATGTACTCCCCAGATGTTTATGAAATGGCGAAGAATGGTCAAAAACCGTACTTCCGACCGACATTAAACCAGATAGATGTAGATTGTAACGATGAACTGGTTCACATCAGGAAATGCTGGTCAGAAGAACCCATGGAGAAAAATCAACAGTTAAACAGACGGATTTGTTGTATTCGAGACAACACTGTCTAATTGCACAATGCAAAGAGAGAGAGAGAGAGAAAAAAAAAAAAAGATTAGATGGAGAAGACGATGCTTCCATCGTGAGACAAAATATATTTCCCTTTATGGTTGCAATATTGGTCATCCCAAAATAGCTGGGTACACTGTATGACACCAATGCAAAAGAAGAAAAGAAACGTTTGGCCAAATATTGATATATTACGTTTACGTCTACCTACTTCGACACAAAACCTGGTAATTTTCAGACAAAGAATAAACAAAATGACCATATACATTCTTTGCCTATGACGGTTAGGGATTTAGCTTTCACTCTGCTTATTAAAAGAAAAATCCAATTCACAGCATATTGCTTTGAACAATACATGGAAATGATGATGTTTTAGCAGGGAGGACGACAGGAGAGGTGATATCATCAACTACGTAGCATTTTGGCTTGTGATTAGGTACTTGTGTACTTCTCATACATCTATTCCATGAGGTTTGTTTCGGATTTCCAAATTATTTTTCATATGTTGTTGTATACTCATTCCCTAAGCTGTACAGTAGAAGCAACTATATTTCACACACACTCTGCCCCTGATGACGCCAGTGTGCCCTGGGATAAACTATTTGTTCGGGCTTCGTTTCTATTCCAAAATGTTCTATTTTACAATTGTTATTAGCATCATAAAGATTGTTTTGGTGGAAACAGATTGATACTTACATTTGGTACGAGGAAGGACGGAAGAGTACATCGAACAGAAGGAACGCGCCTGAGATCTGCTTTGCATGGTGCTGCCAAGGTGGTGGTGGTGGTGGGGGATTAGTATATTTACAAAATATATCTGTTATGCATTTGAATGTCCATTGTAAGTGAGAATGCTTTACAACACAATCAAATGGATATTCAAGCACATGTATAGATGTGGCGCGATTGTTAGCGTCAGATGTAGGTTGAATGGTGTGGAATTATAGAATTAACAAAATTCCACTTCGATTTTACATGTACTCACGTTGAGAAAGCAACAAAATTAATGTAGCAAATCATGTTCCCATAATCAAATAATATACTCATCACATTTTTGCACTAGTTTTCTCAGAGAAACCATAAGATTTGTTAACTTCTGAATGCTATTTCCCAAATCTCCTTCCTCAAATTTGATGTACGTGTATTTGTAAGTGCTAGCACTTGAAACTACCATTATCGCTTCAGCTTGTTTATGTAATGCCGCTTGAACAATTCAGTTTTGTTTTGTGTGACCCCATATTGCCGACTCATTGGAAACCAAATAACATACGAAGTGAGCTAGTAGGCAATCATACTAGTATCTTATTGCAAATCCATAATCACGGGAATGTGCAGTAGAAAATCGAAGCGATCCTTTTGAGGGCCTAAATAGCATATCATCGCATTATCATTTATCATGCAAGACATGTCTGGATTCAAGGGCGGAGAGCCGCTTTGCTTGATACTGCTGAGGCTTATCTACTTCATCGCTGACGTCAATATCGAAAACTTTTCTTAGAAGATGCTCGCATGACATCTTTGGAGGATTTTGTTGATAAGGAGATATGAATCCTCATGGATGCTCCTGATTACAATCACTCTGACCCATACTTGGAGTATGTAATTTATGATTGTTATCTGTCACATACTGGTGTCCAATTATCGATACGATGATCGATTGCATTTATATATTGCAGCTGTGTGATTCATTGGCTATTTTGTAAAGGACTCTGTTGTGCCTGATGTGCGCATGTCACGGTATGTGTCGACAAAACCTGACATGGATGGTTTCCGGCTGTCGCATATGGTAACGAGAAGATGGAGTGCTCCTTTCTCATCAATTATGGTGTCATATTTAGGTCAAAATAAATATTATAGTTCTGGTTATTGGGGTCCCCGAAAAAGTGATGCGACGACGCGATATTCTTTTTTTTTTCTTTTTTTTTTGCTAAAATTGGCAGCCGATGACTGATCCGGTCAAATATGGCCCATTTGGCTAACCCTTTTCCCCTGCAATTGGCTGTTGATAAGCGACCCGGTTGAATATGCCCTGTTTGACCAGTCATACACCAAGTTTTGCAATGTCAAGTTCACTCGGGATCATTTTACTTGATCATTATCTCCCAAAAATCGGTGTACGGGTGTCAATTTACTAAAAAAAGAAAAAAAAAGAAAAGAAATTCAGCTCTCAAAAAGTGATGCGCGCGATTTTGTTTGGATTTTTTTTTTTAAACGAGTGATGCGCAGGGTTAAAACTGACGCGCGCGCCTAACCAGAACCATAATACTTTTATTTGGCCTTAAAGGGTGACACTGATAACTCATGCCATATGTCCTGGAGAATACTTGGTCAATACGCCTCATTAATATATGCTAGCGAAAATGCTAAAATGGAATACACAGGTTGCAATCGGTCCGATATATCCATGTACTGATCTCGTTGTATTGACGGGCATCATGCCGACGGTCTTCTAACATTCATTTAGTCACGCACTGATAGAACGAGGTTTTTGTTTGTGTACTGCATAAATATGTTGATAAAATATCATGATTTTATTGAGGAAATGTCATAACTTGTAATCATTTGTTCCGAAAGGGCTGTACATTTCTTAGGGTGGCATATACGTTAATCGACTGGACGCAATGTTTAAGGCCCTCGGTACCATCATATCAAGTTTTATTCAGCAATATGTCAACATAATATACCCACTAAAATCCACCCATGTTTTCTGATACTGCATCACGGCTCTTGTTCGCCAAAATTACACGATACTCTATTTGTTTTTGGCAAACAATCCACCAAAACTTTTATTTGAACAGACGTGTTGATCCCCATCTGAACAGCACATCTATTAGACTTGCCTTTGTATAAATCGGCAAATATTAGCCGTTTTCTAATAAAAGATTTGGTATGTATTGGGCCTGTTGTTTGGGAATATGACACATCAGAGCATCCCCGTGATATACCTGATTATTCAACACCTTCATAAAAATATCAGCGTGCATGCAATGTGTGATGTGGGTCATTCGGAGTCAATAATTAAAAAAAACGTAAATTTCTGTTTTGATTCATGTTAGTGTTAGGAAACATGTTAGTATTACGTAACATTCCCTGTTACTGATATTATATATTATATAATATACTTACTAATATGTATAATCAGGTATTTCGTATTGGCGTACATTCAATCACAGCGCCGCAAACAAACAAAAAATAGTGCATGAGTTTGAAATGATAATGCTGCCATCAGTTCACCCAAACCTTATAAATGATAATGTTGGCATCATGATTTGGTCACCAGAATGATGCAGGACACTGTCACTGATGGGACATACGGAACTGTGTTAGCGACTGAGATTATGTTAGCAGTATTTATTTCTCTCAAAACGATGCCAGATAGGCCAAAATAGGGAGAAAGTTGATTCAGTTCTGTGTTGCAGTGTTCCTGGTGTAAAAGCCATGGTTAAATTAGACACTTGTATCAAAACATTGTGACTCTATTGTAGTTATTCACACAAAAATTCAGTTTCCGCAGAGAAATTCGCACTCACTGCAAGACACTGTTATTTATGGAAGTAACTTAATAAATACGTGGAACTACAAAGGATGATGTGTTCAAGTATCGCCTTCAACAAATACGCGGAACCATTAGTCTTAATAAGCGTTAAACATTCATAATGAATATTAAGGACGTTATTCCGCGATGAAAGTTTCTGGGAGCATGGAGATCTCGATTTATCAGATGTTGAGGGCGAAAACTACAAGTTGCGGCAGTTTAATATTGACATCTTTTGCTTGGCAGAGCGTTTCTTCTTCACTTGGTTTTACGTTTTCCTGCGTTCGAAGAAAGCAGTTGGGACATTGGTTCACAACATATGGCGTGTTGTACTAATTAATCCAGATTTTAATAAAAACGGATTGTCGCCGATGAAACCAGCTGAGTAAATTGCTAAACTGGTGAATCAAATAACCTGACAAATTGTGCCGCACATCACAATAGGGCACCAGTTGTGAAGATTTTCATTTCGCATATTGCATCACGAATTATTTGACACGTTGTATGCAAGAAATCTGATATTCAATAATGAAATACACAAAACACATATTTCTTAGTGAACACACAATTACACTGGGCGAGAGAAAGTGAGATGAATTAGACACCGCGAAGTTTACATGAAGAAGTTAGATTCCCCGTCAAGTTTATTGGAAAACATTGCAGCTCGAACCAATAGGAACCACCCACAACTGCCAACATTGATGAATCGACTTTTCGAGATGTGCCAAGAAGGCACGGGTTATTAAATGGTCCGGGATCTAAGTGTAGCTTGAAAACAAGCAAATATAACTACATTAGTTTGCTCTTGTTATACGTTTTTTTCATGGGAAAATAGCATATATCATATTGAAACTTGAAATGTTAAAAAAACTGAAGTAAGTTCAATTTTCAAAAAAAAGCCTCACGTCCGATTCTCAACCCTGTAATCTAGACACTTTTGCCTATATATTCGTTGGACACTGTGGTACACATATAGAAGGCACAAGAAGGTTGCTAGCATTTTCCCCTATCGATGGTGAAAATGGCATGGTGTAATGGCAGTCCCCTTGACCTCTCTGACAACATGATATGAAGGAAGAAGTGTATTACGATACATACCACTATTCACGAGAGTACATGCTTACACTGACGAGAGTACATGATGACACTGTAACACTCAATCTTGTTGTTTTGGTTCGTTCTACTCAGAGGAAGAACACAATATTACCATGAGGAGAGAGAGCGAGGAGCCATTGTCATCGGGTTAATAGATTGTGTTACCCAATTTGCAGACACACCATGCTGAAATGTGTTTTACTGCTGCCAGACAAAGCCAGCGAAAATGTAGAGTGTGCTGTAGGGGTCGCTAACGTTGCTGCCCCCGGGGACTGTTTTTTGATCTGACGATATGTCATCCCATTGGACTCAATATAATCCATGTAATGCACGGCTAGTCAACGAGGTTCCGTTACATGTATTACATTTTTAACAGGGGATCTCACAACGGAATTATCTCATTTCTTTCCCTGTACATAAACTCAACAGTACGCCACTTCGAATACCATGTGGCTCTGCCTCTATGCTCTTCTGCAATTTCTAATTACATGCCTATTTATATGGGTTTTGACTCCTTTCTTCCAAATACGTGTATAAAACAATACACGTGGAATCAATACCCAGTATTAAGTATTCCGAGCGAACAAAAGAGGGTCCGTTATCCAATCTCATAGTCCGGGGACAGAAAGTCATATCAGGCATACGAAGTGAGAGAAAACAAAAATGACAGGGAAACTCATGAACCCCCCAAAAATGGCCATCAGGAGGTGAAATCAGGTGTTCCAGAAAGAGTGAGAATTTACTGCCCCACTAGTGGCACCCGTCATGAATTCCCAAAAATTAACATCAAAATAGATCTAGTTGCATGGCAGACATGGATTTGGTGTATTTATCTACCAGATCATGATGACGCCCATAGAATTTCTTAAACGCAGCTATAAGTCTTGGTACAACATATCCTTGTCGCAGCAGTTTAGAGACTAGCTGGGCATTTCGATAGACAAAGTCCTCATCTTTGCAACTAGCTCTGGAATAGCGTATAAGTTGAGAAACAAACACACCATATGCCGGTGACATAGGAATGTTGCTGCTTAGAAAAGCAATACTGCAAACCAATGACAATGCTTTGAAAGGATAAATAACTAGAATGCCTATTTCACAACTGTCTTAAATCCTAACCATGTCATCTATTTAAAATCCTATTTCACCTCCAGCAAGAATCAGTTTGAGAAGACTTGGTACTGGCCCAACTGCAGAGACGAGCGGAATGCACAGGCGCGGAAAGTGTACAAGGCGTTGCACAAACCGGACAACGTGCACAATACGTTTTCTGGGAAGTTTGAGTGGCGAAACAGGAAGGGGTACCACGATCAGATAGAGCAGATAGATTTTTGGATCCACTTCTACAGCATGAAGGAGTTTTCTGGGCATGCTATAAAGCAGATGGATATTTGGATCCCCGTCTACAGCATGGAGGAGTATTGTGGGAATCATAATGTCATCCAACAAAACCAGGACGCGAACCAGTGATGATTGCCATAATATCGGAGAACAATATATAATTGAAAACACCTGGGCTTAATATTAAAACGCGAACAATTAGCTTGATTATTTACATTGGTGGGTGCTCCTTCAAATCACAGTTTCCTTCAGTACAAGCGACAGGGAACGATCTTCTAATTGTTCCCGACATCACATATGCACAGTGTTCCCCAGGAGATATCCACATCGAAAATCTGAGAATAACTATTAATTATTCAGTTACTTAATTCATCTCTATTTTGGTAAAGAATATGACTTTGCACACCGGTAATCATAATGGAACTGCCTAACTGACAGGATAATTTATGTCCATAAAACCGAACCAACCGTTTCAATTTTGATAACGATTAGTGTCTATGACTTTGCACACCGGTAATCAATAAAAGAACTGCTTAACTGTCAGGTTAAAATAGGTCGTTAAATCATTGAACAAGACATATATATGGTATGGGTAAAGTACGTTTACTACATGTAACTATAATATACAATGAAGCTGTGCGCGCAGGATAAAACGATGGTAATATACGATGAACCACCATAACACAAAATAAGATTGATATTACCATATACATAATAATAAACTATGACACAAATACCCCGGGCGGGAGGGTGGGAAATTAGTTGTTCATGGAGTGACTGTTAGGCGCCGAATGAATGGTCAGAGAAGGTAGTGTACAACAACTTGAATAGGCCAGGTTTTAATGACCGTCACGCCCTATGAACCCGACCATGAGACACTGTGGTGAGACTGGATGCACTAACGATCGTTAGTGCATCCAGTCTCACCACTGGCGAACCCACTCGCGGTTCGTTTGAATTTTCTTCATTTTCCCGATAATTACGATTGTGATCGATACACACATTCATCTGCTGATTCTTATGCGCACGAAACAACCGTTCGTTGCAAATACATGGCGATTTATGTTGGTTTGAGCATGAACAACTCGTCTGAAAAAAGCCGAAAGATTCCCTAATGATTGTTTTTGTAAAATCGAAGATTCACTAACGAACATATGAAGATTCCCTGACGATATTTTTTTTTTATTAATTCAAATCTACGTTATTTAAATGTTGAACGTGAAATAAGGTACCAATTGACATGTATTGATGTGTACAGATGATCTTCTAGTACAGATTTCCTATTTTTAATGTGACATTCGCTAATTTATGTCGCATAAATCAACGAATTCACCATGGTGTATGATATGGACCTATTACAATATACACGTATTAGGCCTATATCGTTAGGGAATCTCACTTTTGTCGTTGGTGAATCTTATCGCTAATTGTTTTCCTCAACATATCTAAACAAAAAAGCGTGATCTGCTTGAAAAAACTACGCATATCTTTTACCAAAACACTAAGCTACCTTCAGAGTATCCATTTATCACAAATTAACCTATCATTTAATAAAATACCGTTAAAAACTAAACTGACCGTGTTTACTGTCCGCCATTGCGGGATGCACTAACGATCGTTAGTGCATCCAGTATCACCACAGTGATGAGATACAAGTATGGGGTAAGATATGTGACATAACCTATGAAACATGATAAACACTTGGCAATGTTTTAAACATCATTAACAAGTTAATTTACAATAAAACCAAATCTACCGCAATAATAATGCGGTAAAAGAACTATCGCTGATCATATCAGCCACAGGGGCGTATTTGGGGGAGGTGTGCTGGAGAGCCCAAACGACCCAACTGTGATTGAAGGGCCCAGAAGTCGGAGCATTATAATATGGTGTAGTAGATTATTGACCTCTCCTGGTGTGTATTAAGTAACACCACCCTGTTTTCAAACAAATTTCACCAAATTTTTCAGAGAGAGCCTGTCCCCACCCCACCCCCTCGGATTACCCCTGGATTCGTCTAGGATCCGTATAAGCGTACATAGCTGTCCAACTTAATCATAAGCCAATTAATGTTTTAGGGACGATGAAAGTGTGAGAAATGTAGGCACCATTATAGCAACTGTTTATGTGCTTGATGTATGTTTTACGGGCAGGTGTACAGTTTCGTGGGAGCCGCACAAGCTTTGAACAAGACACTAGAGGCTTTGTTCAACACGAACGTCACTGAGATATCTTGCAGCTAGCCGCCGAACGTTAATTGACCTAATTCTTTCGTGTTGGGGGTCAGGTCATGTTGTAGACGTTTTAATATCCTCAAAAGTCCGACAAAATCATAGCACATGGTATGACATGGTGAAAAATACCACGCTCCAGGGAAGTACATGTTCATTAAACATTTCCAATTCCATGTCCGAGAATATTGTTAATAGGTGTGCAATGAGATTGCCACACTGAAAGAAAGGGCTAAATATATATGTTTCTGTTGCCAATGCAGATTAGGTGAACATGTTTTGCTGCCATTGTCCACCTACGCCCGGATTTCAATATCGTGTTCCCGCCCTTGACATCGAAGAAAAATGACGAAACATTCTCGTCTCCAACAAGCAAAACTATAAATAGTAGTCACGAAGACAAAACAGTCATCCAATTCGTAGCAATGCTACAGTCTTCTGAGATCCAATTCAGATAAAAGAACACATTCCTGCCCCTAAAAATATCTTATAATTTATATATACACTGTACTGGGGGGGTCTTGACCCTTGCCAAACGGAGTCGTACATACAAGTTAGACCACAATCTAATGAACATAGGGCCCCGTCCCTACATCTTCTGATATACGAGTCCCCTGGATTCATACGTGTATGAATTTCATGTTGTTCATTGCTTTATTGCTGGCTTGGCTATGTTCTTGGTTCGAATTATGGGGTTCACGTGTATAGTATCTCATCCCATTACTCCTGGTAAAGAAACACCGGATGGAACGTCAGATGATTCTTTAGAAAAAAGTGTTAATTACTTTATTATGGCTTTAAATGCTGTATTTCCCAGCGGGCTTACTTCCATATTTACACACACTAGACGTAAGATGTATCATAGTCATAGACGGACGGAACATAGCTACTAAACAATAAGTTACATGTCCAATGATATTCTAATTTTCTCAGCCACAATATCAGATATTGTGAAATACTTATTTTAATAGGTCATTTTTGGATTCAAATCAAACCAGTTTAAAAAGCACTGCAGTTCTCCCAAAATGCAGGGGGTGACACTTCTGATGTCTAATGTATGTAAGTACAAAAAACTGTACCAAAATATCCTATTTACCCGTCATGTTAATAGTGTCGCTAATTGTCGCATTGCAGGGAAACTGGAAACATTAATATTGACAACAACTGCGATAAGAATGTGGATTTTTTTACTACTCGACCTTATTCTAGAGTCTTTGAGTGGTTGGGTATTGACCTACTTGTGTGTTTTTTATTTGTTTTAAAGCCACAACATCATCAACTACAAACGAGTTTAAAAATGTCTTCTTTCATCAGTTGACCTTTTAACTGAAGAAGGCGCAATACTGACATTTTGAAGTAGGTATGTAGTTAGTAAGTTCAAATTGTGGGAATGTCATCGAGTTTCCACATCGCTTTTGTGAACTACTCGTGTAAAAATTAGCGGTGAATAGCGTAGTCCAAGACGATGTCACTGTTAGCTTACATTTGTTACGCCCACATATATATTCGAAAACTTCTGAAGCTGTCCGCTATATAGCTAGGTCGAGATAATATGTCTTACGAGCTTCTCCACTGCTCTTCTCTCCCAACCAACTGGATTGCATATAGACTTTATGCTTGGTTGCTGCTAACCCTTGATCACAGTCTGATTGCCTCGGTGAGGAGCGTGGCATGAATGAGTCGCCATAACCTCGAGTCACGCACGAATGTTTGATTCCCTCATTAGAGAACCCGGGTCCAATGCCCGTGGCACAGAGGGTCCAGGGAGGGGGGAACCGCCGGGAACAACTTGAGATATTAAGCTCTTACCTATTTTTCGTCCCCTTTGTCTCTATATTTGCAATAAGTAGGTTGTATATCTTCTGGAATCTAGTTCCAGCCGGCCTTGTACAAGTGTAGCATATGTTAACCCTGGTGATAAATGTATTTAGGTTTCATATTGGAAGTTCATCTTTCCTGTCAAACTATGTCAGCTCCAAAAGTCGTCGACTTGTGATATATCATTTTGTGACATTCGTGTAATTAACGAATCATAGACCTTGGGCTGAGCTGGCGTGAAATATATAATAGACCTATCCAGCAACTTGATGGATCACATAGCGCGAACGACGAATTTTCTAATCCAATCGAGGTCTATATGTTGCTACATATTGCATGTACATATCGGTATTTATGATATTGTGTGAATATGTAGTCTCAGGCAGTTTTTATCAAGAAATTTTTTTATCGATAACTAGCATATATTCAGCAGTCAATTATTCGTGAAGAGCCGTGATCAATGCTGTGGTATTTCGAAGTCAGCAATATAGATTCTCAGTTGTCTATCTTGACTGGGTTCATTCCATCTAGTGTTACACTTTCGCCACAACCGAATGCATTTCAGGTGTCTGAATGGAGTACCTGTCTGTTTGCACTCGGTATTCCCGTCAATGCCCCAGTGGCTACAAACGAGAAAAAAAACGTACATATCCAGCTTGAAGACAGAGAAGAAAAAGCGAACCAAGACAGGAGATATCCCCCCAAAATGTCAATTGGTTTCTTATGAAGTTCCCTCTGGTTCCTCTTGTATTCAGTACTTGAAGATAACTGTAAGTGTAAATGATGCAAATAATTCAATGGCATGGGTTAGCCCTACCTCTCGAGTACCAGACTGCAGATGTGACCAAAGCGTACTCCTATCAGACAAGTTGCCTGGGTCGGTGAACTGGCCAATAGAATACACACGCGGACAAATTAGACTTGTGATTAAATATATCAGATTCCTCAATCGAAGGCCAGGTAAAACGACCCCTTCACTCTCAATCATTGAGCAGCATACCTGACGATGACAATGTCAGTTGCTGCCATCCTGTTCATTCAGCCTGCCTAACTTATCATCTCATTGGAACAGCATTCATCGAAGATCATCTTATGAAATGCATTAGTATCATGATTACAATATTGAATGTGCATCTCCAATTTTGCGACAAGTGATGAAATATGTTCTTATGGGTGAAAGTGGTATCCAATTACTACTTTATGAGTATGAGTGATTTGACACAGGGCAAGCAAATATACACTGGCCTGGGGGTATATTACAGAATGGGCACCAGGCTTTGGTGGATCCGGCCCATCCAATAATAGTTAATCTTCTAATCTACTTACTGTCTCATTCTGTGTCAAGTGCTTTTGTCTTTCATTGCTTTTCGTTATTGTAGTTTCTCACTATTTGTATTATGTGATGTGATGCGTTTCGTCATAATCTTGGCAACAGTTTTTCATGTCAGTTCTAACTTTCATCTGTGTCCAAAAATGTATTTGAAACAGGATAGGAACAAATGAAACATGGTACAAAATACACAAAAGGTTTATAATAAAACCCAATCCTGAAGTGCCGATAAAGTGGCTAGTTCCCCCGTAATCCCCCGTACTCATCAATGTAAAATGTGGGTATTGGGTCATAATAATCACCGTCAATGTGATGGTTTTTTTTCGCTTGGTGTCAGAGTTACCCCTTGGTGTCACAGTCCCATTCCCAAATATGCTGTGGGTATCATCCTTCTGGGCTCACTACTGGTCACCGATCTGCTGGCAGCCTTCTTTTTTCTATAGGGGATCTGTGTGAGCATCGAACTCCACTGCTGGTCGACCTTCTTTTGGTCAACATGTTTTCCTGAATCTGACTTGACAGAATGACAATAAAATTTGGTTTAAACAATACCAATAAATATAGTCTTTCTTAGGAACATCATGTACTTGCTATCTAAAGAAATGAACAAAGAAAATTATATCGTAATCCTATATACGGCAATAAATATATCGGGGGACACGATCGCCTATCATTTGAATGATACGAATACCAAGCAAATGTTTACAAAACCAAGATACTATAAAAATAGTTAACCTAACCATAAATAGAAAACGTGAATCGGCCTAACCATAAATAGATCAAATTTTCATCTGGATGATTTTAATTCGTTTGTTGGTTATATTCATTGCCGGCCATTAAATCGAGGACTACATACAAATTGGCCAGTTTGTATATCTAAGCACATATTTACATAAACCTTGTTCTTAAATAATATTGAATATTTTATATGTTTCAGACACCTTGTAGCCATTAACAAAATACATAAACCAAACCTCAACATGACCATACCATTGCTGCTACACATTACTAATGTGCATTATATTGGTAGGTCAGTTATTGTACTTATTGTATTTTGTATAATGTGGAGTATAATATGATCTGTCATGACCAAGGATTGTGTCTGACAGTGACACAGACCAGACAAACATTCAAAATATCTCAATTATATAAATTCGGATACCATTTATATTACAGATGCGAAAGAACTATCACGTAGTGCGATTTATCGGAATTGACCACTCAATGCTATGTATACTAACAACATATTGCCAAAAGGGCACTTTACAGAAAATTGAACACTTGATAGAAGTATCCAAAAATAGATTCTCGAATATTGTCCTCAGCAGATGTCTCAGGAAAGACAATATTTGTGTGTGGCAATGATTAAAATACTTAATGATAATAAATAAAAAAAATCTACGCCAATGAACAAACATCACGAAGCTCCTATTGAGTCATCCCTATTTTGCGACAATGTGTGTACAGATATCTCAGTGCAAAATGAACACAATCATGGTGGTACTCATCCCTCTGGAAATTAATTTCTTGACCAATATTGCTATTGCAGAAGAGAATATAGTGTGGAATCAATTTTCACGAGTTGCTTCGCCTTAGCAATGAATAAAGTACTATCAAGTGCTATTTGTCTCACGGCTGTTTGCTTAGTTCAGTCAGGCTTTTTCTGAAGATTTAATATTAATAGAACTATAGATCTGATTCACCTTCGAGCAGCTCATCTTCTGGCAAATTGTGTTTCCATTCATATTTGATTTGATTTACAGTATGCAATGCAAAACGAACAACTGGATATAGGAAGCATTATGAAATTTTCCTTGATACAAGATATCATGAGAGTAAGGCCCACTTGATGTTCAGAATTACATGTTGTCTGACACATGCATACTATTAGAACGGTAATGATTGAACAACATAATATAATCGACTGTAAGAATTCATGTGGCAGTCAATTCAAATGGAGCAGTAAAATGTGTGATATTTTGAGTGCTTTCTCAGAAATGTCAATTGACTGCGTAATTAGTCAATCAATTGACCTATCGCCAAAACGTCGAAAAGTTGTCCGAGTTTCACATATTACGTCGGCAAACTTCTCTTCGGGAAATATTAACGTTTTGCAGAATGTGTCGAAAATGACGTAAAAAGACTCGGACAAACTGGTTTGGCGATAGGTTAATTATGTAATTATCATAAAAAAATTCCACACCTGAGTCAACCTAGGTCAAATCAATACATGAAAATACTTTGAATATTCCATTACAAGTCATGTTCAAAGGCTTCAAATATAACATTATTTCATAACCATTTTGCTTTTAATTGGAAATCTTATATTGATGCTCCCAATACAATCTGATGTTAGACTGACTGGGAACTCCAGTCATGATACATATTAGTCAGGAGGAATATTGAGCATATAGCACTCAGGGTGGAAATGTAGTACAGACTTTTTCTATCGATTGATTTGGCTTCATAATGGTCTAAGACAACCTTTTTCAGAGGGTGTGTAAAATTTTCTCCCGGGCTAACTTTTTTATGGCCTTTTTCAAAATGGCCGACATCGAAAATTTGGTATTTTAGGAAAAAAACTAAATTATCCTCCTGGCATGATGCTTTTGGTCTATTAAGGTTACATTTAGTTATATGGAGATATATTCTTCATAACAATACTAATAATACCGATTCAAACGCCCCGAAAATGGAAAAAATCCAAGATTCCACCAAATTCTCGCCATTTTTACAAAAATGCTCATAACTTCCTGCCAAATTGAGATCGGAAGCCAATTTTGGTGTCTAACCCTGGCTTTTGGGGTATGAGGATTCCAAATAAATAACTAGTTTCATGATTGGATGGTTCGAAGATGCTTAGAATCCAAGATGGCTGCCAAATGATAGCTCGATTTCGCAAATAAGCACCAATAACTGTTACGTATTCAAAATAAGAAGGCAATTTTGTTGGCCAGTCCTGGGGTTTGGGGGTATGAGGGTGCTACCTGAAGAAATACTTGTGTGTGTAGATGGTGATTAGCCAGTTTAAAAGTATCCAACTGTCCAAAAGCCAAGATAAGGACTACTTAATAAAACACATGCGACCAAACCTGTTTAATAGCACTCACTCAGTACCACTACCAGGCATATTTTTTTTCCGAGCAATCAAACCCAAGTATATCATATTAGGCATATCAATACCAAGTATATTATATTAGGCATTTAAAACCATATAACAGCTGACAGAATGTTTGATCAGATAGTAAAAAAACTCATTGAAATGGATGATCATCAAATCAAATTGGCAAAGTCTGTGACTACTTTGTTTCAATTGAGTTTCTACAAAAAGATTGGCCTCACATTGGTACTTACATTCACTGCCTTTTCTGAGTATAAAATCCTCCCAAGCTGGACAGATAACTTGATGAGGAAGTTGATGACGTTATCAACAAATATATCAACACAGAGGACGTTGATTAGACGAGATACAGCAAGTTACATGTCATTATAAATGATGTTAACATCTTCATCAGAAGGGTAACAGGACCTACAGGTCCAGGCTATCCCGTCCACCTTCTTGTCAGACCTTTATGTGCCATCCCAGCAGACACTGATCCAGATTACTGAAAAAACGCTGCTGAAGAACAAGCCTGGAACATTATAGCCTCCACGAAAATGGTTGTACATAAGCATAAACACAAAGACTGACGGGTAAGTCAAATCAAAACCCTTTGAAAGCCTGGAATCCTCATTTTGACTTACAATATGTTGTTGATGTATACGCCTGCATTCGATATATTGTGTCATATTATTGCAGCAAGAAGCAGAGTGAAGATGGTCAGCTCCTTCATGCAGAACCATGTTAAAGTTATCAGATTTGATATAGCGCTCTTTTCAGCCGAACTAAATCCGCTTTCAAAGGCGCTTTACACTTTAACCCCAGTCTGAGTGATTGTACTTGGAGCAGCCACACTCAAAGCGCTCTATACAACACCCATTATCAACCGGTACCCATTTAATCCTGGGTGAAGATAGACAGATTAGTGGTAAATGCCTTGCCTAAGGACACTAGTGAAATAGCACAGCAGTCCAGCTTGAGACTCGAACCCATGATCTTTGGATTACAAGTCCGACGCCTTATCCACTGTGCCACTCACTCCACAAAAAATTCTTACTGCTGAGCCACTGAGATTCAGGCATTGAAGACGTGTGGCTACACTGTATATATGTAATATACAGGTACATGTACTATGCACGCCCTCCTGTAGATATTCTCGAAGACCTGTCTGGTTGAAATTGTATCCCTCTTCAAGGTTGATAGTAAACCAGGTAGAGATTATGAACCATCTGAAGAAAATTCTACCCATAACAACGACAACCGGTCCAATGTTCCAAATGCTTCATTGAAGTTGGCTCGGGATAAAGGATAGATCTGAAGACGGAAATCTTCCAGTAAAGCTTGCACATCTGTAGGGACAGTGAGAAACATTATCAGAATCTCATGGTTCTTTATCTTCACCACTTTGAAATGGATTTAAATGAGTGGGAGTATTTCCTACTGTGGCAAAAGGACAAGCATCAGCAACATTACCAGAGAAAAGCAAGCGCTATTTGGAAATAATATCAAAGAGGTTGAAGTAGCCATGAAGAGATCCAAGAAAATCATCTTGCACAAGATGTCTTGGCACACATTGCCCCAGCACGTGGCGGCTGGACGCTTGGAAACAAAAGCCAACCTAGATGACGCTCACCTCGAGGACATCAGTCTGGAAGACCTGCCAGATTGAGTGGCCTGCCTCGGAGCTCCAATACCAAGATGGGCTCAGTTGTCAGTAGAACACAGCATCTTGGCAATCCCATAGAACCAGGCTCAAGTTCTCATGCAGTGCATCAACAATATGCAAGGGAAAGTCTTCATTCGTACTCGCTAGTGGTGCATCGATAAGATGAACGGAAAATGTCTGGGGACATTCAACATATTGGTAAAGGAAAGTTTTATATCATCAAAGCTCTGATGTGTGGCTCCAACTGGCAAAGCAGCATTTACCATCAGTGGTGGATCCATGCTTCCATGCAAAGGGTGTGGGACAAAAGTATATACCACTTGCTGAAGAAAGGTTAGGTATTAAAACCTCGAGCTGATAATCATTGATGAGATTTTAGCAGAGGCATGCTGAATTTCATCAGAGGTCGTCTGGATCAACTCAAGAGAAACAAAAGTTCTTCATGATTCTGGCAGTGAGTGATTTTATCCACTGCCGCATGCAAGAGGACAAATACTGAGACCCAACTGCCCTTGTAGAGCCTTGGGACGACTTCAAGGTTACTACTTTGACCGACATAATGAGACAAAAAAATGACAAATCGTTTTTGGAGATGTTGAATCAAAGAGCTCTGAAAATTAGGATATGCCTAAGGATCACAGATCCAAGCAGATGTACTTCAAGTGTTTCCTCTCCAAAAAGTTGCTGCTGCACACAATGTAAAGATGACCGATTCTTTGAACAGACAGAAATCGAAGATTGTAGCTGTGAATGTTATCGAGAATAGATCTGGCTTGAAGAAGAATACAACACCTGTACCCATTGAATGCAACCTTTCTGCTGATGTTACACTCTGTAAGGGCTCCATGGTGACTATGATGAGCAATCCCAATGTAAAGGATGGTCTGGTGAGTGGTGTCATGGGAACGGTCTTGAGGATCATCGAAGGATCCAAACCTCTACGCCAACCACAATGTGTGTGTGTTAGATTTGACAATGACCAATTTGGGATCAATGCCCGTGCCTTATCACCAACAGACCTCCCGAAGAGTTGGCTCCGAATTTTTTTTTCTGTCTGATAGTTGTTGATTCTGTTGATTTTGTGCGAGTGGGTGCTATTAGACGGGTTCGTTTACATGTTTCACATTAATTAATGGTTATCTTCGCCTTTGAACACCTATAGATTCGCCAGTCACCATCTACACACGAGAGTATTTCTTCAAGTAGCACCCTCATACCCCAAAGCCCAGGACTGGCCACCAGAGTTGGCTTGTTATCTTGATATATTTGACGGTCATTGGTGCTTATTTGCGAAATCGGGCTAAAATTTGGCAGCCATCTTGGATTCTGAGCAGCTTCAAACCATCCAATCACAAAACTGCTTATATATTTGAAATCCTCATACCCCAAAACCCAGGGTTAGGCACCAAAATTGGCTTCCTATCTCAATTTGGCAGGAAGTTTTGAACATTTGTGTGAAAATGGCGAGAATTTGGCGGCCATCTTGGATTTTTTCCATTTTCGGGGCGTTTGAATCGGTATTATTAGTATTGTTATGGAAAATATATCTCCATATAACTAAATGTCACCTTAATAGACCAAAAGCATCATGCCAGGAGGATAATTTTTTTTTTTTTCCTAAAATACCAAATTTTCGATGTCGGCCATTTTGAAAAAGGCCATAAAAAAGTTAGCCCGGGAGAAAATTTTACACACCCTCTGAAAAAGGTTGTCTTAGACCATTATGAAGCCATATCAATCGATAGAAAAAGTCTGTACTACGTTTCCACCCTGTGTGAAATTTCCTCCTGACTATATCACTTTTGTGTTGATGTATATTTTTCCAGATGTTTATTAAATGGTCAAGAATGGCCAAAAACTATAATTTCAACAAACATTGGACCAAATGGATGAATTTAATTGCAAAATTACTTGTTCACATAATCACGAAGTGATGGTCAGAACATCACCCATGGAAAGGGCTGATTTTCACTCGTTCAAATCTCTTCTGAAAAAAAATCAACTGGTAAACAGGGGCTCTGCTTAATTCGAGGCATCATTTTCTAACTGCCCAGTGTAGAAAAGGACTAAGACTTTGAAGACGATGCTTCCATCATGACAAGAATCATAGTTCGCTATATGGTTGTAATGTCAGTTTTATACACTGTGTGACACCAACGAGAATTCAAACAAAGAAATGCACTGTCTAGCCAAGTAATCAATAATACCAATATCAGGTTGCGCTCAAACTATTTCAACTGGAAAAAAACAATGTAATTTTCAAAGAAACCTTCACGAGCATACAGATGGTGGTATTTATGTTGGCCAAATTAAGTATAGGAATAAAACGTTTTTATTAAGAAGTTTTTGTATCGATGACTACCATATTTAGCGGTCAATTATTCGTGAAGAGCCGTGATCAATGCTGTGGTATTTCGAAGACAGAAATATAAAATTCTCAAGTGTCTATCTTGACTGGGTTCATTCCATCTAGTGTTACACTTCCGCCACAACCGAATGCATTTCAGGTGCAAGCAGTAGCTGTCTGTTTGTACTTGATATTCCCATCAATTTTTTTTAGTTGTTTTACTCGTTCACTTAGGACATTGGCCCATATACATGTACACAATGTTTCAATTGCGGTGATAACACACGAACATAAATGCTCACTTACAAACATACATTCATTTCCAGACAAAAATGGAGTACATACATATCATACATCATTGTTCAACTCGGTTCTGAATTTTTTATGGAATTGTAGTTATTGTGGAAGTTTGAGGCATTATAAACATACGCGGCCAAGCTTGGAATACACTGTTTTCTCGACATGATATGTACTATACAATTCAAGTTTGGAATGAGTTTTCACTTCTTCATACCAATTTTGTTTAGATGTATCGATTAGACGTTGCTCCTTGTTGAAGCCAAACATTGCCAAACCCATGAGAATACAACAAATATCTAACACCACTCACCCAGTTATGACATCCAACTTCATCAAAACGTCGGAGCATTTCGTACATAGAGTTTCTGATTTTTCCATTTTGCAAATCTGTAACAATCTTGCACCAGAACTTTACACACTTTAACTTATACGTCACAGATAAAGGAGATCGACCTAATTCACCTAAAACACATGAGTTCGATGTGGAGTATGAAACATTCAAATGTATTTGCAAAATTTTCTTTGAACTAATTCAATTGACTCCCTTTTATGCATTCCCCATAATTCCGATTCGTACAAAATAATTGGTACCACAGTTTTATCAAACAAGTCCAAACATAGACTTACAGGAATATCACCCATCATTTTGATCATTTTTTTTTCAACATAAAAACTGCTTTTTCTTCTTTCATACTATGGATTATTCACAGCCGTGGCCCAACGAAGTCTGTTTGTAAAGACAATACCAAGATATTTATACTGGTTCACACATTCGAGCTGTTTGCCATTTAGAAAAAACCATTTCCATTTCTGAACCATTTTCGGACAGAAAGTGTCAAGTGCATGCAATTGTTTTTGAAGCCTCCCCACCGAATCATTGACAAAACACACATCATCAGCATACAAGAGCATATGAAATTCCTGAATATCATCATCTATACATACAGATGGACAACTCATTTCTCTACATTTGGCAACAAGCTCGATTATGTACAAGGCAAAACGAAAAGGACTTAACATGCAACCCTGACGTGTTCCAACAGTATGCCACAGCGGCTACGAACAAGAACAAAACGTATATATCCAGCTTGAAGACAAAGGAGTTAAAAGCGAACCAAGACAGGAGAAATCCCCCCAAAAATGTCAATTGGTTTCTTATGAAGTTCCCTCTGCTTCCTCTTGTATTTAGTACTTGAAGACAACTGTGAGAAGTGTAAATGATGCAAATAATTCAACGGCATGTGTTAGCCCTACCTCTCGAGTACCAGACTGCAGATGTGACCAAAGCGTACTCATATCCTGCAAGTTGCCTGGTCGGTGAACTGTCCAATAGAATACACACGCGGACAAATCAGACTTGTGATTAAATTATACCAGCTTCCTGTATCAACAAAGGCCGGGTATAACAACCCCTTCACTCTTAGTCATTGAGCAGCATACCTGATGATGACAATGTCAGTTGCTGCCATCCTGTTCATTCAGCATGCCCAACTTTTTCATTTCTTTGGAACAGCATTATTAAAGATCATCTTAAGGAATACATTAGTATTAGTATAACTAATACATTAGTAAAAACAACTACATTTAACACAGTGTCTGCCCCTGATGACGCCAGCGTGTCTTTGGATAAACTGTTTGGTCGGGCTTTGTTCCTATTGCAAAATAGATTGATACTTACATTAGTATGACGATAACAATGTTGAATATGCATTTCCAATTTTGTGACAAGTGATGAAACATGTTCTCATCGGTGAACGTGGTATCCAAATATTATGGTATGAGCATGTAGGAGTATGATTTGACACAGGGTAAGCAAATATACACTGGCCTGGGGTATATTACAGGATGGGCAACCACTAGGCTTTGATGGATCCGGCCCATCCAATGGTAGTTAATCTTCCAATCTATTTCCTGTCACATTATGTTCAAGTGATTTGGTTTTTTGTTATTGTAGTTTCTCACTATTTTTTATTATAAATGCGTTTATGTCTCTGTGTTATGTGATGCGTTTCATCATAATCATGCCAATAGCTTTTCATGTAAGTTCTAACTTTCATTCGTGTCCAAAAATGTATTTCAAACAGGATAAGAATAAATGAAATATGGTACAAAAAACAAAAGCTTTATAATAAAACCCAATCCTAAAGAGCCGATAAAGTGGTATGTTCCCAATGTAATCCCCCATACTCATCCATCTGAAATGTGGGTATTGGGTCATAATAATCACCGCCAATGTGATGCTTTTTTTTCGCTTGCCTGATGATACATTTCCGCGTTACCCCTTGGTGTCAGAGTCCCATTCCCAAAGTATGTCAAAGCATCAATATATCTGTTTTGCAGTGTTTAATGGAAGTACGGAAAATTTCCGATGTTGGTTAATTTATTTCCGTCAAACTTTCCGCATCTTTCCGACCAACGACGATTCAGCGTATCTACAGAGAGGTGTTTACATCCACATATCGACCAAGAAATGCGATTTGTCAGGTCATACTATCTTTGGCATGAGCAGATACCTGTACGTTTGGTGTATCAATTGTTACTATTTTCGAAAATCTACTGTGGTGTCATATCAAAGCGTAAATATCTTAGTATTGGCCGTGTTATTCTCTTATGAATAATTCGTGACGTACTATAAGCTCATTGGTGGATAGCCACTGGATAGCCAATCAGTGGAGAGCCTAACCTTCGGCTATCGACGAAAATCTCCTAATATGGATCAACAGAATATTGCCGGCTAAGTTGTCGAAAAGATCCACGAACTGATGAAGACATAATCAGATAATACCGGACAAAATTCACGTGTTATTTCAGTGACAGCTGTTGCATAAACTTTCGTGAACAAATCGGTTTATACTAATTAGCAAACTTGGGAAATGTTATGGAGCGCCTAAGGCGAAATTCAAGTCTCATTGAAAATCATATCGTTCTCATCGTAACTTCCTCTCTGTCATCCAAGAACTGTTGACTATTGTGCGTCATTCCTTTTCGCCTCACATTTTCTTATTGAATGAACAAAAAAAATAGGTTGTGATCTGCACACACTTTGCCATGGAAAAGTACCAAGATACCGTACTGTAGCCTAAATAATTCATAAACATCAATACATACCATTAAAGTATGTGAAATAACACATATACTCTGATTTTTCTAACTTGTTTACACCGGTTTTTGACGATATCTCTGCGATGCTAAATGGTAACGTTCTATAACTTGGCTTGCTCCACCTTGGGGACAAACGGCAATTTAATACCAAATTTCAGACTTCTATCGCAATAATTGAAGAAGTTGGCAATCTACCCCAATGTTGAATTTCAGCTAAAAAAGGGATCTCGAGAATCTGAGCTTATTCGAGGATTTGATCCTGTTTACATCCATCAGGATTCGAAGTATTGTTGTAATTTTAGACCAGAAGACCCATTGGGGTGTCTTCTACACAAAAATGTTGATTTTGAAAGATTGCACCACTACAAAACCGAGCAAATGCACAAAATTGTGTGCGGACCCAGAAATTAAATGACCGGGCTAAATTTACCATTGGGGTAGATTGCCAACTTTTTCAATTTTCGAGGTAGAAGTCTGAAATTCGGTGGAGAATTGCCGTTTTACTCCCAGGTGAAGTATGCCAAGTTATAGAACGATAACGTTTAGCATCACAAAAATATTAGCGAAAAACAGTATAAACGAGTTAGAAAAATCAGAGTATAGTAAATAATTAATGAAATTTTGTAATTGAAATAACAATAAAACACACAGGAGGGAGAGCACACTTTTATACTGATGTTCATCACTGGAACTTTATGTATATTGGCACGAGAAAATATTATAACACATGATAAAGTACACAGACCATCACAGTTATTCCAATAAAGGTCTTTTGTAACACATTGGTGGCATGACAAGTGGGGTGTTAGGAGGTACTGTAAATGGGTAAGCTTCGCGTTGGATAAAGTTTTGGGTGTGAGACAGTTTTACGGGGAAGATGTTGGATCACCTTGATATTTCAATATTGAGGTATAAATATAGTATGAATATTACTTGGGAAGTCACATAATATATACATGGTGCATCCTGGTGCATCCTTCAAAAAATGTGTAAATATAAGTGGTTTTATTTTGGTAGAAAATCTTGAAAGCTGGATAGATATTGGGAATCATTATATTGCAAATCTTTTGGAAGATGGTCAAGGTTAAGTCCACATTGAATGTGAGAATTGATTCATAGCGACACAACTTGAGGATATAGCTTAGTATTTTATGATGAACATATGCTCATGTACATGATTATGAGATCTATGCACCACATACACCTATCTATATCAGTTTGGTGAAATATTCTGGTCGCCTGCCGATGAGCTGCAGGACCCTTGGCCCTATGTTTCTATAGGGGAGTTGTGTGAGCATCGAACTCCACTGCTGGTCGACCATCTTATGGTCGACATGTTATCCTGAATCTGACTTGACAGAATAACATTAAAATTTGGTTTAAACAATACCAATAAATATACTCTTTCTTAGGGATATCAGGTTCTTGCTATCCAAAGAAATGAACAAAGAGATATATCGTAATCCTATCCAGGGCAATAAATATATCGGGAGACACGATTGCCTATCATCTGAATGATGCGAATACCAAGCAAATATTTACAAAACCAAGATACTATAAAAAATCGTGTAAATTAACCTAACCATACAATAATATATTGTGAATCGACCTATCCATAAATAGATCAAATTTTCAACTGAATGATTTAAATTCGTCCGTTATATTCATTCCCCAGCAATTAAACCGATGACAACATATAAATTGGTCAGCTTGTATATAAAAGCACATGTGTGAATTCTCACTTCTTGGTTTCAGGTAAACGAAATATACTTGTATTTTTAAACAGAATAAAAATGTGGAGAATTCAGAAGGGGTTCACGATAAAATATTAAGAATACATCGTCTACATGTTTTAACGAGAGTCACACATTTTCCACTTTACTTTTTATCATTCAGTGATTAAGCCCACATCGATCCTGTTTAATGTTGCGTGCTTTCTTCCAACCACATTGTGTGTGAATTCTTACTTCATGGTTCCATGTAAACGAAATATAATTGTATTCTTAAACAGAATTTTTTTTGGAGATTTCAGACGGGGTTCAGGATTAAATAATAAGAATACATCGTTTACATGTTTTAACGAGAGTTACACATTTTTCCCAGACGGAGGTGTGGGTACCGGTCCAGTAGTCACCGGTCACCTCACCGGTCCAGTAGTCCACTCGCAATCTACTTATTTTTTCAGTTGTATATATCGTAGGTTTCCAAAATCTGGCTCAACTAGCAAGTTGCTGATTGATGCAAGTTGTTAGTTGAGTCAGCTTTGGAAAACCTCGAATGATTTTATCGTTACTCTTATTCTGTTTCACCTGCATAAAAACCGTTTTTATTCGATGTTTGTGTAACGTATTGCTTCAAAATTAAAATTCACTTAATATACACTGACTGTGCCTTTCGACTCCAAATCAACGCAAAAGGCCCATTCTGAAAGGTCATGAATATGATTAAAGCCCTGAATTTTATGGAATTTATTTGATCCCGTTATGTACTGAAACTTAACATTAGGGTAGATTGCAAACTTTTTTTTCTCACTTTTTTAGATATAATTCTGAAATTTGGTGGAATATTGCGGCTTGACACCCAATTAAGACACACAAAATTTCAAATTGATCCGATTATTTAAAGCAAAACTATGGCCAATTAGCGTGTTTCACTGACAGATCAACTTAACATTATTCCCTAGGGTTCCTGAGACATAAGGCTGTACGATTTTGCATTTAATTGAAAATATCTGTTGAAATTGGAAACTATGGAGAGCCGAAGTCATAGCGTAGAGTATTTTAATAACACAAAATTTAATCCGGCTACCGGTTCTAAACAACTCAAATTCAATGGTAGGCCTACTGCTCACTTGAAACAAAGGCTGTACAGTTGTTTAGAGAAAAAATATCACACTTCGGCACCCTATATATAATGTTTTAGAGGCTTATTGCCTGATCTGTAGTTTAATGCCAAAAAATTATGCAAAAATCGGGGGGGGGGGGATCTCGAGGCCCCCCCTCCCTTTAAAAAAAGTGAGGGGGCTCGGGCCCCCAGAGCCCCCCCCCCCCCCAGGCTCCGACGCCATTGCTATGTATTCTAACAGCATATTGCCAAAAGGGCACTTTACAGAAAAATGAACACTTGATAGAAGTATCTAAAATAGAGTTTCAAATATTGTCCTCAGCAGATGTCTCGGGGAAGACAATATTTGTGTGTGGCAATGATTAAATTACTTGATGATAATAAATAAATAAAATCGACGCGAATGAACAAGCGTTACCAAGCTCCTATTGAGTCATCTTAATTTTGTGACAATGTGTGTACAGATATCTCAGTGCAAAATGAGCACAATCATGGTGGTACTCACTCCTTTGGAATTAATTTCTTGATCAATATTGCTATTGCAGAAGAGAATATAGTGGGAAATCAATTTTCACGAAGAATAAAGCACTGTCAAGTGCTATTTGTCTCACGGCTGTTTGCTTAGTTCAGTTGGTTTTTTTTCTGAAGATTTAATAATAATAGAACTATAGATCTGATTCACCTTTGAGCAGTCCATCTTCTGGCAAATTGTTTTTCTATTCATGTTTGATTTACAATATGCGATGCAAAACGAACAACTGGATATAGGAAGCATTATAAAATTTTCCCTGATACAAGATATCAGGAGGGCACTGCCCACTTGCTGTTTAGAATTACATGTTGTCTGACACATGCATACTACTAGAACGGTAATGATTAAACAACATAATATAACAGAATATAAGAATTCACGTGGCTGCCAATTCAAGTGGAGCAGTAAAAAATGTTTGAATTTTGTGTGCTTTCTCAGAAATGTTGTTTGACTGCATAATTAGTCAATCAATTATTTAATTGTCATAGAGAATTCCACACCTGAGTCAACTTAGGTCAAATCAATGCATGGATCTAATTTGAATATTCCATTACATGTTCTACGGCTTCGAAATATAACATTTTTTTATAACCTTTTTGCTTTTATTTGAAAATTATATATTGAGGCTCTCAATATAATGTGATTTCTAACTGACAGCAAAACTCTTATGTTGTGATAAATATCACTTTTGTGTTCATGCATATTTTTCCAGATGTTTATCAAATGGTCAAAATTGGCCAAAAACTGTGATTCCGACAGATATTAGACCAAAGGGATGAAAATAAATTGGAAATTCACTGGTTCACATGATCGAGAAGTGATGGTCAGAACAAATTAAGAAACCGGGGCTCTGTTGAACTCGATGCATCATTTGCTAATTGCCCAGGGCATAACGGGGATTAGACTATGAATACAGTGCTTCCATCGTGACGAGAATCATAGGCCAAAAGATGTATTATGGTTATAGTTATTGGGTTCCCCGAAAAAGTGATGCGGTGAATGCTGTCTGCTGGTGAATGATCTGGCCAAAACGATGTGCGGTTTAAAACTGACGTGCACACCTAACCAGGACCATAATACGTTTTTTGGGGGGCCTAATGTCAGTTGTCAGTAATTGTAATAAACTCACTGGCTCACATGATCAAGAAGTGATGGTCAGAACATCTCCCATGGAAAGGGCTTACTTCACTCATTCAAATCTCTTCTGAAGAAAATCAACAGGTAGACAGGGAATTAGAAATCAAGTTGAAGATGGTGCTTGCATCGTGACAAGAATCATAGTTCTTTATATGGTTGCAATGTCACTTGGGTACACTGTGTGACACCCAAGAGAATTCAAACAAAGAAATGCATTGCCTAGCCGAGTAATCAATAATATCAATATCAAATTGCACTCAAACTGTTTCATCAGAAAAAAACATTGTCAAATTTGTGAAGAAAACTTCATTGAGTATACATACAGATGGTGTTATTTATGTTGGCCAAACTGAAGATAGGAATAGAACGAAATTCATCATGTGATTCAATATAATCCCTGATATTTAACGAGTATAGCAATTTGATTAACAGTTTGTGGTTCAGTGTAATACAAACACCATACTCATTTTGGATATTCCAAAATTAAATGGGAAGGAGACATTGGGAACATACTGGACAACCTTCTGTCTCGCATGAAACATTGCGCCAATCTGAAGAGTTTGGCCAGAAAAGAATGGCAGACTACCTCGAACAGTAGACCTTCTCTAATCAGAGATCCACTCTATATGGTTTTAAAGAGGTTGAGAGGCTTCGTATATTTGCGAAGAAATATGAATGGGCTATGTATTTGAGTGGCCATCATGAGTGATTGGTTTGTTTGGCGACTGGTACCGTCCGATGAAAGTAAATATGCTATTATGCCTGAATGTAAACGTAATGTATTTGAAGCGTTCATTGACAAGTAAGAAACAGCTATAATCTTCAACAGCTTTGGCATACATAACATATCTTAAATCGGCAACTGAGATTGATGGCGGTCATTATGAAAGGCTGCCATGTTGGATAGTTCATCCCAGGATATGGAGTGTTAACGAGTAGATTTTCAAGCACGAGTCTTCTGAACAAAATGACACCAGTCGCAAAGAACCCTGGGGAAACCCAGGGCTCATGGCCTACAGGCATTTTTGTCAACTAGAATGTAATGTATTCATCAGTATCAGAATGCATGAAGTTTCTTGGCAAATTAGAAATATGACTTGTCTCATTAATCTGAAAAAGGGTTTTGAATGACTTAGGGGGGATCATTGGATAAGGCAATGGCGGCGACAAAATAATTAATTCACATGTACATGTATTTTGCATCTGAGAAGTGTCATATATCAGCATGTATATTGCATTCCAACCACTCGAAATATCAGCGTTGTACATAAGTACCTAACAGAAACAAATTGTTACCGCTTAGTTTATTCCAACCTCAATGCTGAGTTTGGGTGGTTTCACGTTGGGGCATCTATGCTCATATAAAAGAGCCCTTCGCATTTAACATCACATGTTCGTAAGGTGCTAAATTGTATGATACCAACATCAGGCTAGAACACATGTGACGCTCTCAAATTGATTATATTACCCATTCACATCACAAACCAATTTAATGGCTCTTTGGTGTTTCTGAAGTAACTGATGGGCCTGATTTGTGTTATCGATCACAACCAGCTTGATTCCTTTCTTGGGGAGACCATCGCTCTCAAAATTCAATCCGCGAGTGTTTAATTGATAGTTGCTGGTACTCGGAGAAATCCATCTTCGATACTAGTTTGGCAGCACTTCGGCTGAACTATTCATTCATATGATCGTCAATTCACACATAGCTTAAAATACATTAAGTCCGTTGGTGCCACATACTTCGAATTTAGTTGGAAACGTTTGGTGCATACAGCTATAAATTATAATGGAATAACAAAATATGCTCCAATCATTTAGTACAGCAAGAAAAAAAACAATTTTGTGTTAAGGGTCCACTGCACTGTCAAATCGAACATACCGTATTGTGCATATAACATACATACACTTTTATGACTTGAATACAACGCTGTATAATCTGGATAAATTATGTGGTCCCACGTGAAATGTCATTTTTGTTTTCTCTCACTTCGTATGCCTGATATGACTTTCTGTCCCCGGACTATGTGATTGGATAACGGACCTTGTTTTGTTTGCTCGGAATACTTAATACTGAGTATTGATTCTACGTCTATTAAGTGTTCAAACGAATTTCATTATTTTGCACTAAGGAACATGTGTCAAATGTTCATCTCTGGTTTTAAATATAATGTAGAAAAAACTTCCGGTTTTTAGCCAGCTCCGCTGCATTCTTGGTCCTTATGACCGATTTAAAGGTCATTTAATCACTTTTCACCTATATGTAATTAACAAGGCTTTGCAGAGAATTTTTGGATTCGCTATTTTAGATAATCATGTCTTGAGTAATACGGTCCAAAGAGGAACTTTGTTCAACATCGGGCTTCAAACTGTTGATCTTCGGCCATTTATCATGTGTAGATGTTCAGTGAACTTAATTTGTGAGTGAACTTAACTTGTGTTGCCCTCTTTGGCTTGATTATCTACGTACACAATATTCAAAAACTGCAACGTATTTTGAGGCCTTGGAAAATAAGTTAAAATACAAGTTCACATCATGTTATTGCTATATACTCGACTATCAAAAGCGACACTACACGCTTGCGTCAACGAACTTGTAAGGTGTTGTCTTGTGGTTTGGCATACAGTGGTAACATGATGCAGCACCACCGTCAGTCACGACGATCTGTCTTGACTTGTGAGCTGCATCAGTATATATTAAATTATACCACATATATCAATGCTACCAGCTAGTTTCGACTAATCATGAATTTCGAGTTGGTTTATGGCTGCCGTCTCGTTTGCCTGAAGTTATGAATACTCGTGATAATTTCTAGGTGACGCAATTGTCTAAGTATGAATATAGTTCCCTCATTCTAAACCTACCCCTTGGTCATTGGAGACACATAAGAGTTTAATGGCTGGAAGCGTTTCCTCTGGATACTGACGAGACTAATCTACTTTATCGCTAACGTCAAGATTGAAAGCATTTCAAAGACTACTCACGTGGCCATCTCTGAAGACTTTGAGTGATCAGCAAACTGATAATCATCACCAATACCACGATTACCCAAAAATTGTTCCCATCTTTTGAATATAGGAATTCACCCATATACTAGGGTTATGATCTGTCACATATTGGTGTCATATGCCATCGATCAAAACGATGGCATGGCAGTAAAAACATATCAAACAGCGAAAGCTACGCGCAGTCCTTACAACTGTAATTTCTTCTGTTATCGTTTTCTATTGGTTGTTTCTGTATTTAAGCTGTAATTACTTTTGTTAAATAAACTTCTATTCTATTCTGTATTCTATATCAGTTGAAAGTTAGTATACTAGCAAATAATACCTGACATACACACTAAGGTTGTTGTTTAAGTACAACCGCATATATGACATAATATATTATCAGAAATACACAAAGGCATATTGCAGTTGTAGCTTAGTGCATTTTATGGACTACTTTGAACAGGAAATCACTCCATGGTGTTTGTCGAGAGCAAACGTGACATTGATTGTTTCCAGTGATTGCATATGGTAATGAGAAAATGGATTGGTCCTCATTCATTACGCAGGGCGTCGTCACATTCACGGGCTATCTACAGCGATAACTCACGCCTTCTGCTGGGGAGCATAATCGGTCGATATGCCTCCAAACTGGGTATCAGAAAAGCCTCCTTATCACCTAGTCATGCTTTTCTCCTCAAGTTGTCAATAAAGTAATTATCTCATGATTGATGGCACATGCTAGCGTATTGATGGCACCCATCCTAGCAAGCAAATAGGGCGTTTTTAAAAAATGGAGTAACTCACACAAAATGGTTATCCGAGTACTGCTGAATGATTATGTTTCTTCTGAAATTGACGCTTTTGCGAATAATTGAAAATAATTGACCTAACGCCGAACCAATTTACGACACATTCTGCAAAACGTTATTATTGGCCAAAGAGACGTTTGCCGAGGTAATTTGTGAAACTGGACAACTTTTGGGGGCTTTGGCGATAGGTCAGTTGGTACGATATTACAATGTTGACACAAATTATGATTTCAATAAATTAATCACAGAGCAAAGTCAAATACACATCATTCAATAGTTATTAGGAACTGCTCTGATAGCGTGCGGAGCATGCTCTTCTCAGTCTTATCCTACAAATTCCATACGAAAATATAGATTGTAATACCAAAATGATTATTACATCATTGTATCACAACTTTCATGACATGACAGATTCGATATGATTTTTGGTGGACATGTAAAACATATAAACTCGAATCTATTAAGCTTGATTTCATATAAAATCTGCAAATATTAGCTGTGATATGTACGAAAACGTATGTTTTGACGACAAACTCGATAACTTTTATTTAACTTTTTATTTGATAAACATGTTTACATCTAAGATATTAGATTTCGGGGTGTATGATTCGACGTCATAAATTATGTCACTTTCGCATAAATGCATCCATGATGAATTCTGAACCATGATGCAGCATGTAAAACACTAAATGTTGCGAATAATCCAATTAAGCTGTCACATGACACACATGACATTCACACAATTATGGGTTAAGTTGAAGTTACATCGACTCTGGCACAACCTCAACAAGGCATGTTTCTCATTACACTTCGAGGTAGATTCATTCAAATTCTTTAGGCATTGAGATTAGGTAAACTACTTTTAATTCACTGATGATTGGCTAACTCGGGACAAGATACAATATGCAGTGTTTGCAGCACGTGCAGGAAAACATCATCAACTTCGAGGCATTTAACGTATTTTTAAACCTGGTGTTGCCATGTTCCGTTCGGGTTTGTTCCTATCCAAAAAAACACTTGATCACTGTCAGGTTTTCTATTTCTGTATCATATTCTTACAATATCGCTAATGCAAGTTGAAAGTTTTGTTATGTTCATCGACTTGCCGTCAACTATCGTCCAGTTCAAGAAGGAAAACAGATACCAACTATATCATCACAAGTCCCGTTTAGATATTATGAAAAAAAATCATTTCACACAATTAGCACGACTTTTCCTGTGGCAGTGTGTGATAGCCAATCTGACAACATATTTTCGAAACGATCTGGTGGCAGTATGCATTAAAGTACCAATATAACATCTGGGAGCTGAATGATACAAATGCCAAACGGATCATACGTCAACAAATGTGTTCCCACACAACGTTCCTTCGGGGATGTGGAAATAGACGAGAGGAAATTGGGTTGTCAGAGCATACTACTTTCTTGACGTGAGATCGAATCTGGGGAATATCTCGTGTTAGTAACACCCTGAACAGAAAGGTGTAAGCAGTTTTCCATGTAAATTCACTCGGTGTCTTACATGGCGAGGTCATTTTCTGACTTAATGGATAATTCTAAAGGGTGTCCCAAGATAAAATATCCCCGATTTGATCGGATTTACTATGATGATATAAAACCATCAGAAGCAAGCTACATCGCCCATTGTGTGGATAGTTCATTAATAAAGCCACACATACACGCACTGAAAAATGCGATTCAATTAGCAATAAGTAAAACCAATCAGTTGTGTATCATTACGTGTGTAGCGTAATACGTTTTTACAAAAGAGCCAGTTTGCATGGAATTTGTTCGCGTGTGCTGGGAACATCTAATCCTTTATATTTTATACTAAATTATTCCTGACATGCTTTAATTGAATGATTATGAAGATATGTATCCACAAACAAGTTCTGTGTCCAGTTGTTAATTACATTTGTGATCATATCATCAGGTAGAATGAAAGGTTAATAGCTGATGATACAGAAGAATAATCTACTATGCTGTTACAATGGTTACTTCCGTACTTTAACTTTTCTCTTTCGTATGTGATGTGACTATGATGCATTTTAAAAATGATTGGACATGTTAATCACCTCTGATATGTTAACATTCATTCATGCGATCCGTCTACACATATAGTTATGTTTGTGGCTACTTTATTTAGGGACACCTGTATTGTTCATGAGAAGGCATTATTCACCCCAAACCGTTGTTGCAGTGAGTTGAGAGTTTTATTCTCTTCACACTCTATTCCGTTTTTCACAAAGTTTGAATGGATATCGCGGCCTTTACGGTGTATACAAAGTGTTTGCCTGAGTCGCTAATGCAATGTGCGTTCGACTGGCCAGCCAACGTGGACGAGGATGAAGAAATATTCTGGACACATTCCACGTTATCATAAAGCGTACTGGATACGTCACAATTCATCGATCAGTATTTAGATTTGATTCAGAATGAAAGTCCACGTTCAAGCCCATCAACTGGAGAACAGGTCTGGAGAAATAAACCCAATATCTGATGGTTCAGACGAGGAACTCAGTCAAGCACTGGAAACTGTAGTAGCATAACGTGCTCGGCTGATTAAGGGTTTCAAATCTCGATAACCAGAACAAGTACAGGTTGGTCACCAACATTCACGTCTAAGTAATTTCTTGTTGTGGTGATGGTTTTTGTTGTTGTGGTTTATATTGTTGTTTTCTATAACGTTTCCGTGCAGAAGAGGAGCTCAGTCTGGTACTGGACAGCACATCATGAACGGCTGACGTCCACCGCTTGAGACCTCCGCGTAACTGACAGACAGTTACAAAACAAACATGTCTAAATTATGTAAATTTTCATTATTGATGCTGTCCTTGTCGTTGCATCATTTAACTTTCTGTGCAGACGAGGCAGTCAGTCAGAGACTGGTGATCACAGAAGCTCACCATGTACAGCTGACGTGCACGGCTTCAGATCTCAGCGTAGAAATTGGTGAAATAAGACCGCAATCCACAAAACGATTGATGTTACTGATATGCAGCACTTGGGTGGAACCAACATAATGATTTTCAGGCTCTCCTGCAAATAGAAATATAAGAGGTTCGTAATTTAGCACATTTCATAACAAATATTAATGTTACTAGTATAGTACCTATCGCTTCATGACGTTTTGCATACTATAGGGTCATTAGCACCAAATATCCAGAAAAAAAAAAACACTTTGGGAACTGATATCAAGCTTGGATAAGTGCCTCGAATTGAACGGAAAGACTGCCAAATTGTTATCTGGTGAAGACTTCAAAACCTTGCAAGCCGCACTTGCAACGTCGACCAGATCAGTCGTGAGAATGAACGTAACAAGCTCAGAAACGATCACTTCCGAAATGGAAAACTCTCTTTGAGAAAAAGGAATTCATCTCAAGGCCTCGTCCGTACTGTGTTATGGCTGATTGGCATACATTTCGGCATCCGCCGTGGGGAAGAAAATCTGACGGTGAATCAGCTCATCTTCGACACGGAACAGGAAAAGAATATGTTTCCTATACACAGAAGAGGTGAGCAAAACGTACAAGGTGGAACTGAGTCATGAAGACGTTACATATAAAAGTGTTATGCTTTGCTTGAAGCAGTAAGTTGCCTTGTTCAACTACTCAGCAAGTACATTTATGTTTCATTGTGCCCGCCTGCCACGTTAAGACACCGGAATAATTCTCGTACCACTGAAGTCTGCGACCCCACAATCGACTATTTGGTTTCGTGCACGAACTCTTGGACACATCACCTTTGAAAGTTTGGGTAAAAAAGCATCATGAATGATGCTGGGCTTAGGAAACGGGGAAACTTCTCCAACCACTCACTGTGTGCATCCACAGCAACGAGCTTATTCGGTAAGCCGTGGGCGAGCAGCTAATTGCCGAGTAGACAGGATACGGCAGTCTGACTGCTTTGTACAAACCTGCAGATGGTCAGCTGAAAAACAAATCAAACGTGTTTCACACACACACACACTGTAACACACTCAATGAGACTTTTTAATCAAATAATTTTCCGATTAGGAAAAGGAAACTCATCGGATCGGGTGATGTTACAATGTCTGATATGCACGCATACAAAGTCGGTTGAAATATAAGATGAAAGTGAAGCTATACGGACATTTATTATTATATATTTTCAGTATGTTCACAATCGAGGAAATACCTGACGACATCTGCATGTACTTCTATTACCATTTTATACAAGTATTACCCATTCAAATCACACTCCGATTCAATGGGTGAGCTTTCTGACGTAATTGATGAGACTGATTTATTTCATCGATTATAAGTAGACGGAACCCTTCCTTGTGGGAGATGGGATGTGTTTCCATCGGTCCCAGACTTCCGTCAGTCGGTGGATAATTAATAACCTTTAGCAATCCGTTTCTAGCGAAATCATCTTTTGCAAACCTTTGGTAGGTATACACTGAGCTGAGTCATTCCTGCATGGGATACCCGATTCACAGTGAGACTCAAATTTATTAAACCTGAAAAAATACTTGTGTCAGCGAGAAATATAAATGTATATCGATGAAAGATCATATTTTACTGTATCTTACTTTTTGACCCATTGTTGCCATAATCGCAGATGCAATGAAAAACAACTTCATTATATTTACCTTCAAATACTCGACTGTTGAGACCTATTCTGCGTCATTATTACGACAAGCTTCTCGAAATGAAAGTGAATGTGTGTGGCTTGTCCTATATTGGTAACATCATGTACCCATCACGGTTCTTAATACTATACTGTTATGACGTTTGGCGCACAGAAACATTTCTCATGAATGATATTCCAGTTTTGTTAATAAATATCACTTGCTAAATCAAACTGATCATGAATTTCGAGTTGGTTCTTACAAATACTACAATTTAGATATAGCGCAGTCTATGATGGGATGCCTTATGGGTAATCAACTTCACTTTTATCATATCATAGGATACTGAAATGATGAATCTCTCAGCGGTCATAATCACGAACTGCAAGCAATCATTTCAAGGACGTTTTTTCAGTTTCTCTGTATACTATGAGTCTTAGTTATTAATATGCCATCATAATATCGGGAGCTTTAGTTTTGTTGTTGCAGGCGTGGTCTACTGTAAAGCTGTTTGGGCTATTGGGAAACCTAAATTCCTATATGCACTAAGAATTATCAGAAATGCGGCAGCCTTGGGTCACAGTTGCTATTATACTGTACATTGAGGTACACGTATGTCATAACCGTCAAACACATACCTAGATGTATTGACAAGGGTTGTGTATGTAAATGTGTTGACGAGATGGTATTATCAATCGAGGTGATTTTGCAAATTGGATCAAAATGCTTGAATGCATCACGATAATGAACTTGTATTTCTTTGCTTTGCATTTCGTCCTTTCAATGTGGTTATCTGGGTGTCATGTAACAAACACTATGTGTGATTTCCGATATAACACCGGCACATAACGCTGTCGTAGTTGACGTGAGACTATCAAAGTATATTCCTACATAATTTCGATCGATGGTTTCCAATGACTGCACATGGTGATGAGAATAAAGATTCGTCCTTAGTCAATATTGGGTGTCACAATCACTAGAATCTAGTTACAAATAACGCCTTCTGTCGTCGAGTATAATCAGTGGATACACCTCAAATTGGGTATGAATATTGGTTGTTTTTACTCAAGCTGTCAATAAAGTAATTATCCCATGATTGACAGGATATGATAACGTGTTGATGGTATTCATTCCAGCGGGAAATGCTACGCTGTGAAGAGTGGTTTAGTTTTGAATCGTCACTGAACGTTCAACTTGCAAGTAACCACCATTCATCATAACAATATTGTGTGTTATGATGATGGCATGTTTTATAACTTCAACAACTATAGAGTAATATATATTCATGAGAATTTGAAATATATTATTTTTATTCCGAAATGTTGTATTTGTCATCATCAAAATCTTGTTGTATTGGTGGTAGTAGGCTGTTACTTATACATATTCATCAAAACTTCGGTCGCGCTTGCTATGAATGCGCAACAATTTGTTGTTATGCAAGAAACGAACAAAACCCAAATATTTGAACAGACTTGTTAACACCGGTCTGAACAGCACATACAATAGAGTATACCAGGTGTTGTTTGCCAGCAAATATTTGCCATGTCCAATAAAATGTTCCCAAACGAGCCAAGTCATTGGTACCAAGCCGACAACATCCCACCATCGTAATAGAGATACATCCAAAACTTCCACATAATAAAACCGCTGTGCAAATGACAGTATATTTCTCGCGAAACAAATTGGGTTTATTGGATAGGAAATTCACATTGAGAACATTCATTTATGAGCTGGCCAAATACTGACGTTAGCATCAGCTTTTTGCTGTTGCTTTAAATACTGATTTTCCATGTACATGTACTCTTCATGACATTTTTTATAAGTTGCACTATTGTGTACATCTAATGTATATATCAACCTTTTATCATGATTACCAACAACACCGCAAGATTGTATGTATAAAGCTATTACTAAGAACACAAGATTTTGATGATGACCATAACTTTGATTAAAATTCATCTGTAAGCCTAATAAGACACTGTAATTCAAAGATACACTGGCCTTATCAGGGGCAACCAATGTATATAACGTACTTGTTTTCACTGTACAGCTGATGAAATCAGCGTACAACTGCCCAATGGTCGATTGAGATATTTTAGTATATGATTAACATTTTGTTTCAACGGTTCATAAGTAGAAAATCAACAACATAATTATGGAATGTATTACATAACGACGGGTATTTCGTTCTTCCAAGATCTTGGTGTAGCACCAAATCTTTGAATACAAGATCCGAAGCTCGTACATACATGTTCTGACATCAGCGGCACTGCATATTTCAATGATGTTTGTTTTACCCCCACACATTATTGGTGAACGATAGATAAATTTTGAATCTCCACCGGAAAAAAAACACCTAACAATAATGTTCCTATTTTTGGATCGTCAAGTTACAGTGTGCCAATTCATCAAAGTGACACAACTATGGATTTAAATTCCATCGACTCTGGCACAATCTGACAGAGGAACATTCTATCGAGTAATGCCATGCCATTTCGTGCATTATGGCCTCCCTAGAAGACCAAATTTAACCAGTGAGAATGTCAAGTTGGTTACGTCTTCTCGTTGATTGATTTTAATGACCCTTATTGCATCATTCGCTTAGCGTCGAGAAGGCGTAAGCGGTTTTTACTTCAGTCACATGGATATAAGGAAAAAGTGGAAGACGTGAGATAAGGCATTTAAGTTTTGTTCTTGTTGTAAAGCCGGTATTACATCAGTAACATGATTTGGACAAGATTTTAAAACCTGGTGTAAATTTTGAGGGGGTATAATGAGATTTCGGGCTATTGAGTTGACAATATTATAGCTACATTCTGGCATTGTATATCGAATGAAAGCTGTTACGATTGTCTCTCCAACAGTATGTCAATTGTTGATGTAACTACCAACACAACTAATGCGCTTTCCTTTTCCGTTTATTTTTCAACACGATGACTGACATGCTAAATTCACTTCCTTATACAATGGACTAGATAACGATCAGTGCACAACAATACTTTTGGTCCTTATTTTTCTCTTATACTGAAACACATTGCATCGCTGCAAGGAATTAGTCCCAGGTAATCAATTTGCATTTCGACAAACTTATGAACGTTGGAAAATATATATTGTCCAACTCATTTGCTGACAGGTGTGGGTCAGTACGACATTGACGTAGATTACATGTATGTGGACGTGTCACATACCACCTTGTATGTTTTTCTTTAATTTCTTGGTGTGTCAATTTCATAGCTTATTTCATCAATGACATGCTCGATTTTATAGTGGCTAATCACAACATCCCCATTGCCAACGACCTTATATTTGCCGAGGGGTATGACAGTTCGCATGGAAATACAGGAGTAAAACATCTGATATCGGAATAATACAACATGTCCAAAGGTTCACAAGATCAAGAGCCCCACCCAAGGTGTTCCCAGATAGTATTCCTCGGGGGATATGAGGACAGACGACAGGAAATTGGGTTGTCAGAACATACTATTTTCTTGACATGAAATGGAAACTAAGGAATATCTCGTGTTACTGGGGAGTAACAACGATACGAAAAGAGAAAGATATACACGGTGTTCACACGCAAACGAATTCTGTCCTATATCGATGCATATGACCTTTCCAGTAACACTGTTGCATCACTAACTCGATATGATCAGGTTTGCCATATACTCAAGTCATACGCTATGTTTTATCTCTTGTTATCAGCATTCAAGAGATTCCAATATTTATTTACTTCCCATCTAACTGTCACAGATGAAAAAATTAGTGTTGAAAAGTTTTTCATGAATAGTATTACTGTAGTGGAATTAATGGGTTGCATTCATTGGAATATGTCTGGTGTTGTTACAAAAGTACAAATTGACACCGACAAACAGACAAATTACAATACAAATGAAAGCATTAGCAATAACTAAACGCAAGACCTTGAAAATGTTTGAACTTGATGTACCCGGCCAGTCTAATTATTGAAGTTAAAACTTTTTTTCTCATCATGGTATATCCATGTTGGAAGATATGACCTTCAAAGTCAAATATTTGACATTGGCGAATTATCCAAGGTTAAGTTCATGCAGAATAGTCTGAAGTGTGTACGCCATGTACTTAGTTTAGGACGATTAGAATCGAACTTATGGCCACATATGTGTTTTATGGCTCTGGGGTGGCCTCTATGCACTTATCTGTATCTATTTTTTGGCTATCGGATGTCGACCAGGCAGTGTGAAACAAAATATTGGGCACTAGAATGCCGAATTGTATATATACGGAAATGTAATATATTGCCACCAATACCACGAGATTTTGATGATGCCATTAATAAACCTATCATGAAATATTTTTGGAATAGAAACGAAATCGTAGTTACCGACAAGAACGAAGCACCGATGCAACTAGCCGTATGGCTCAGCGAAGCCTTGGAGCATTTCGACACAGAGGTCATGTTTGTCTGAGCGACGAGTCCAAAAATAATGTTCATTTCGCTCCACCATGTACCATTCTGAATGATATCGTAAAATAATAAAATGCTGTCTCAGCTCAGAAAAAAACTGGTCGACAGCCAAGTTCATCCAACCCATGGACATGTTTCGTGTAGCCCGACGAGTTTGAAAACAACATTCGTTTCGCTCTTCAACCAAGATCTGGCCTAAAACAGAAACGCAAAAGTGACGTCTGTTTCACTATACAATGCCTCGTTTTTTTAGATGTAACATGGGCCTCAGTGATGATGAAAGTACACTGCCTCCCCTGATACACACATCAGACCAGGCATTCAGTTTTTTCTAAATTCTTAATAAAAAAATGTTCCCGCTCCAAAAGATACAGACATAAAAGATCACAGCATTTCTGTTCATGATTTCAGGCTGGGATTTTAGTCTTTCCGGAATCGGGGATCAGATACTAGACTTGGTTTTGATTGCTCGGAATACTTCGTACATCGTATTGGTTCCATTTCTAACACTAACAAAACAGATAGTTGTTGTACAAATGAACAAGGAGCTCGGTAGCTACCATTTAAATATTGCCCTAATTCACCTGGATATTCGACCAGACACTCAACACTATTCTTTTTTTAATTACATGTCACCACTTTTTGACAGTTACTACCATGTCACAAGGAATGTGGGCCCAAGTCGCGCACCTTACTCCACTAATACTACTCACCCACTAAATGTATACCAGAATTAATCCTTCTGGCACTTTCTTAATCTTCAATGAGTTTAGAAGAAACAGTAGGCTGCGCTACATGGGCCGGAATGTGTTCATGAAGCTAGCTCCAAACAATATTCTTTGTGATTATCTGGGTGAATGCGACGCATGAAAAATAATCAATTTCATCTACTCCAATCCATAAATATGTATTATTTTCCTCGGTATTTAGCCATACGTATGTGTCTGGCACCTAACATCATGCAAACTCACAGACAGGAGAATCCTAAAACAAAATACAGACAGGAGAATCCTAAAACAAAATATAAAAGAAGGGCATTTGTTTTATTATTGTAACAATCGATATATTAAATCGAAATAATCTAAGACAATTTCGAATATACGTGTATATATATATATATATCAATGCTTGCAAGATAACCAGTTCACGGACGAAATGTCTGGCACTTTTCTAAATTCACGGACGAAACGTGATCAAACACATTTGGCCTCTTTGTCAGTGCTTCTGGTTCAGTTGTCTTGTTTTTGGTGTTGTCGATCTGTCATCAAATTGTACTAATTATCGTCCCTTCTCCATTGTGGTGTCCAATTCTTTCTTTTCCCTTAATACCAGCACACCATGCTCTCATTTAGTATATATATGTCTCTGTGGCAGTGAGTGCCCTTAGGTCTGAGGGTTGGGGATAGGGAGACGATAGGCGGTGAGAAAAAATGTTTTGATGTATTCATGACCCGTAAATATGAGTCAAGTGGAATGGAGATCAATATCTAATTGAATGGTCATGTGATGATCAATTTTGTGTCCCATTGCGCATCCAGAGGGCCTTAAAATATTTATTTGGTCATAATCGAAAAATATCGATGCATCTTGTTGTTTTGTGGGTCTGGTACGTCAAACTAGAGTACGCATTACATCTTTTCAAAATGATTTGTAACATTGATTAGTTTAGAATGATTGCTGATGGTATCGACATGATGGATAACTGCTACATCACACAGTTCCAATCAGTAATATGTCTTAAGAATTGGGTATCATTGGGTGACGCAAACTATATTTTCCTCTGAAGTTGTCAAAAGTAAATATTCAAGCACTGACCATACGTGCATTATTGTGACCATCCATGATATCAATGATTATTCAGTTGTGTGATGTATAACACATATATTGGACAGCTGTATGATGTACCGATTCTGCTATAATATCTAAAATTTAGTATTCATCTACAAATAATTTTTAAATCATTCGGAAAATATGGCAAAATTATAAGATTTTCAGGTTTTTAGAATCACCTCCACTATACTAAATGGAACCCATGATATCAGATGAGGATTTTGCCATCCAGCACTCAAGATACCTGTAAGTGAACGGACATTATGGTGAAACTTTCTGTCATTTTGGCCGAAATGTCATCAATTCCTCCGTCAATTGATAAGGAACTCATAAACATCATGCAATATATGAGTAATAAGGTGATAAGTGATGTAAAAAAGTGAGTGAATGTTCACAAATAATGAACTTGTAAAGCCTCGGTCACATAGAAGCCGGCGTATTCCCGCCAATCCACGGAGAACCATGGCAACCTACGGTGTTGAAAATCGCTGCGCCGTGGGTCGCCGGGACAAAATTCGCAAAAAAAAAATCGTCGACTCGAGGCGTGGAGCTGGCGTGGACCCGGCGACCCATGGCGACAATTTGGCTTCTTCCAGGCCTCCTCCTGGTAGGTCACGGTGTTTGCACGGTGTCAAGACGGCGTGGCCCTGGTAGGCCACGGTTCGCGCATAGTTTGTCCCGGTTCTGGCGCCGGAACTCGCAGCCCTCTGTGACTTAGGCTTTACCCTCACTTTGGCCCATATATATGTATTTTGGGGTATTTTCCAGTATTTTGGTGGGCCGTTCTTAATTGAATATATGATATAAGATCAGTTTATACTGATTCATGACGTTCAAAAAATTTAAGGGCTGACAGAAGCTTATGGTATTCCTCATTCGAAGCACAGATTAATTTCAAGTTGAGGTATTTCATGAACGACTGATGCCTCTGTGTGATAAATTAGGACCAGGTTAAGGGTAGTTTCCTTTACCCCATAAATCTCCCAAAATAAAAATGTATTCTGCACATTTGTCATCAAATATTAATGGGGCATCTTTAATAATGTCTGCGACCACCAGCTTGCAGCACTGTTTTTGATGTAAATATGACGTCATTACTCTGTGATTTGTTTCGGCGTAATCAATATAAACGTAATTAAATCGCCATAATTTACGGCATTATTGATTACAGACAATTTTCGTTGGTGATTTGGCGCTAATACAATGTTGCGCCTGTTGAATGAGTATGCATTTTAACATGCGTATACAACACAATCTTGAAACGTTCATTTGTCCCAGCAGTGTAGATACTAGTAGGGAATATTACAAAACCCGATGGCTTTGGAGTGACATATACGTTGTAATATATGAACACACCATATAATGGCTAGATACGACACTGGCAAAATTAGAACTGTCACGTTTACCATACAATCAGATGGATGGTAGAAACTCCTCTAACCTAGGCCTAGATTTGAATAGCATGAGTTCAATGTTCAATTTCGAGTAGGGCCCATGACATGCACATTATCACCAAACTTGATATTAACCAACGTCTTTGCATAATCTGTGCATCAAAAAGTGATACATGAATAGAAATACAAACAGTTGATTACATCCTTCGGAAAAGTAATAGGAATTTGTCCTACAAAAAATGTTCCCGTTTTATCGGTAGCATTAGTTACAACTGTAACCATCGACAACGACCACGAAATTCCTCAGCGTTTTGCTGCCATTTAAGTCCACGCTCGCCGACTGAACGTATTGAAGAAACTTCTCGTTTACACAGGATCCATCAATTCTAATTTGGGTCATTTATCATGCGAGGCACATCAGGGTTTAATGGCAGAGAGCTGTTTCTCTGGATACTGATGAGTCTGATCTGTTTTATCGATCACATCACGATTGGATACTTTCTTAGAGGATGCCACGTGTCTGGCTCAGTGTCTTCGAGGTTTGTGGGCAATAGGGAAAACTGATAATCCTCGAATCTGCCTAAACCCCATATCCCACAAACAAGATTCCACCCACAAACAACCCAAGTCCATTCTTCGTCACTCGTGACACTGACAAACTGACAATTATATCGACTGAGAATTGAATCACATTTGGTAAAGACATTCTATGCACCAATTAGATGTAATTTTTTTGGATGAATTTGCTAGTGGGGTGTCATTTCTGTTGAGACACTGAATAGAAAAGGAAAACCATAGCAATCTCTAACCATGGTTATATATCCATGTATAACCATAATACGACAAGAATATATTGGAGCTGAAGGGCACCTATGATTTCAAATATATAAACAATTTACTTTCAAATACATAATTATTTTCAAAAACTTAGTAAAACAACATTTTCTTCAATAAACTCAATTCAATAAATCTCTTGCACCATCTAGTCTAATGATGGTCACCGACGGATAACAATAGATAAGACATGTTTTGACATTTTATTAGAGTGGCGAATATTTGCTGATGTAATAACATAGAGAGAATGATAGATACCACGTCTAATCAGGGAGCAGCCTGTCAAATATCATTGACGAGTCTGACGAGAGAATATCAACAATACATAGCAATGTAATTTGGGTTTTGAATAGTCGTATTGTTGAAACAGATGCAAAAATAATCAATTGAAATGCGATGGCATGTGCAGACTGTTAGCTCCCCAATGTTCGTTATACTGCTTTGTGTAGTTTTATTAATAATATACACTCATGTGTAGAATTCTAAATAGATTGAGAAATTATAAGTGTATTTTTGTCTCCTACAAAATTGGGAAAGAACAATGTCCTCCATCAATAGTATGCCCATTTCTGGATTATGAAAAGTGTTTAGATATCTATTTTCATTATTGCCTTATCTGTGCCTTCTTAAAGTGAATACATGTACTTACTGCAAGTAGTATGTCAGTGAGCCTCGTCCCATCCCCTCACACCCCCAGCAAAACCATCACGCTTCGCACGACAGTATACCGCAATATATAAGTGAATGACAGGTGTTCCAACGAGATATTTTAGTGGAAACACTCGAATAACCCCCTAGATCATCATATACCGATCCAATTAGTGGCCTGGTCATGCATGGTGTTACCCACCCATTTGCCTTAGACATCTTACATGGAATTGGCCATATATGTTCACAGCCGAAGGTCAACAAAATCATTATTGGTCTTAATTACATTCATGACCTTGCTGGCTTGTTTGGTGTACACTCACAGTCATAGAGATGTCTAGTATACTACACACAATTTTGCTTTTGATCCATATTTAAATGCTAACAAGAATGAGCAATGCTACCAGTGAGGTGTTTTGCGGGAATGCCATTGATTTTGGACCACTCCGAACGAGCTGTGCCCATGTCTTGTGTTTCACAACAAACATGTAGAATATCCCTTATTGCTGCAGCCGAAACCATTCACTTTGGTATACAATCCAACATGTCATTATTCCTTGAAAATGGTAAGTACTGAACACACATCTTATACAGCGAGAAGCCTATAATGACTTCCTGACTTGTCGCCACAGTCTGTTACCATGGACTCTACTTAGAGGTCAATGATGCTATAGCGGAGAATTATACTAGTTTCCTGGCAGTTGGCCTTGATTGGCGGAGAGTGCATTACCCCTGAAAGTCAATATGTATTTCAGGTGCCTCCTGATGTTATCTTCAGTAGGATAATATACTTCAAAATCACTAGGATACACCCAATTGACTCCTTGAAGGACATGGAAATTACCAGCTAGTTGGGGAGAAATTAATGAAATCAACATCTTCAGTGACGGGGATTTATTCTTCGGTGCAGAATATCGATTGAAACGAGTTGTCATTTTCTTGCTAGTAGTAGTGTGTAGGATATTGAATGAACAGTTCATCGAATTGCAAGAACTGAATATCCAGTCATCAGATATTATTAAGTTGTCTGGCAAATATATAATATGCAATGGTCATGTATTTTGTTAAGTTACAAATTGAATTGGACTCAACGATGGCTTGAGAACATCAATACATCGCCCTCCCCCCATACTCGCTTGGGTGAACGCATCAAACAATATAAGCAGTTGGATTATTATTCAAGAACGTGAATCAGAGTGATAAACAATACAAAATCTAATAGCTTTACTGAACATTCCAAATAATGTGTTGTCCTAAAACTGACAGATCAATAAGAACATGAGGTCATGACACTGCAAATTTCATCTTTGAATATCATAAATAAAACCAGGAAGTTTACCAAATACAATTTCACAGACATTTTTCTCTGTCTTTGATTTCAAAAAAATCCTTTGGGCAAAATGGAACTTAACATTGATTTTCCCCAACCCACGCGACCAACAAAAGTAACAACAATAACAATAATAAGAGCAATGAAACAACTATGTCTCGTTTGCAATTTTGCTGGGTCTGCTGGCTGCACATACTGGATATGGACATTTTAACTGACATGGAATTAATCACATGTAATCCAAGCTCTAACATGAAAGCTAAAGAATTGGATAATTGTTTTTGATAATAACAAAACATATTAGAAGTTGAATTAATAGGATGTTTTGATCTACACGTAGTTCTCATATTCACAAAACTATTTGCACACTTCTAAAAACAATAAACTGGTGATTAAGGGAAGTTGACAGTAATAAGCAGTTCATATTTTTGGTGCCACATGGTGATAAAATGACATGAAACATGACCCGAGTCTGGCACTGGTACATATTATGTGACATTCTTGAGATTATCAATCTTCAAGTACTATCATAACCTCACCCATAACATTGATTTGTAGTTCCATAATTATGAGGTGTATGTGATTATTCTAACTAATGATTTGATCAATATGGTATATAGTTTGATTTATGACACCTAGGTCATATGCAAACATGTTCTTGTCCTGACTTCCATGAAGATGTTTGACCAAGGCAGGAATATATATTTTTGTAAATATTGTCACGAAGCCAGAAAACTTGTATTAATGCTCAAATGAACATATAACGAAAAGTTGTGAGGGATATAAAACTCTTTGAATGCCACGTTCTGGATAATACGGCAGACGCCTGTAAATATTTGGTAATGTCATAACACGATAGGAATAGTGTGTAGTTAATCTGCGCGTTCGATGAATGGATCAATGACTATTTGGCCGTTTTCAGCAAGGCACATATATTTAGAACGTGGTCATCAACGTTTTATTGTCTGGCGTCATGGAGCGGGTCAAATGTGCATTATCGCTCACCAGTGCATCAGAGTGATTTTCTGTGTTTAAACTCCCTCATGTAGTTGTACATTGACGAGTCCGGATGCGATACTTCAAACTTTGTTTCCTTTCCTTCATGTTATTCCAGCGTTCCAGCTGTTAGGATCTGATGGTGATGCGAAGTTTCTATTAAAGCAGTCAAATAAATTATCGTGGTCAATAGCTGCATTCCATGCGAAGGCTATAAAGCGGAGGCTATGAAACAATGTGAAAATACCAGCAAATGTTTTGGAAATGTTGAATTGCTACCATGCGAATCAGCTTACATGTATGCAGTTCAGTTCCAAGACATTATTCTAATGTATATTTAAATAAATTGGACTCAAATCATATCCACATTACCAGTTCAGTTTGAATATGCCTGTAATGACTTCCTGACTTGTCGCCACAGTCTATTACCATGGACTCTACTCAGAGGTCAATGATACTCTAGCGGACAATTATACTAGTTTCCTGGCAGTTGGCCTTGATTTCCACAGATTAGGCCTACATTACCTCGGGAAATCAATTTGTACTTCAGGTGTCTCCCGGTGTTATATTTTGTAAGATAACATCACACTCAAAATCGCCAGGTTACGCTCGATGGTTTTATTCACCATCATTAGTAGCTAGTATGCATGAAAAAATATTCAAATCAATATTGGTTCCTACGTTGGCTGATAGTTTGTTTGCCTGCAAACTTGCTTTAAAATGATATTGGCAGAAAGTTATTGATTTGTCCATACCTTTCTGATCGAACGAGGAAAACATAATAGTTAAATATCTGCACTTGTATGCCCAAGCAGATGTCCCTTTCTATATTCATTTCGTTGCGAGTTTCTGGTGGAGATATTTTGAGTTTGTTTACATTACCGCCATTCTCGGTGCTTTGTATCCCTTGGTGCAATGCGATACCAGCTTACTCGTATATGTTCGAGCCAATCGAGCGTGCCCTGGACTACGTCAGAGGTAACTCTGAGTGGCGAATAAATTAAAAGAAAAGCGGCTGCTTATACTGTCATTTGCTTGATTCATCCATCTAATCAAGCATTGTTTTGTAACCTGTTTTTAAACCACACACCAAGATATTGCTCACTACCCCACTCCAGCTTAGTGCGCAGGTTCCCATACCCGGTATATAGTATGTATCATTGCCCATAGCATTGGTCATTTGTGATTTTGCCAGACACTCGCTCAAAAGAAGACGCCATATATGACTTCCCATTTGAAAGTGCCAATTTCTAAGCTCTATCTTCAGGCTTTCTACGAGTACAGTTCTGGCAGCTCCCATTATGAAGGAAAAAGTTGCCAAAAATTTTCAAAGTCCAAACTTTTTTTCAAAGGGTGACAAAAAATTTTCCCCTGGAAATGGCCCAAAATGGATAGTAATGCGATTTGGGGTGAAAAATTTTTTTTTCGCCGACTCTTCAAAAATTCAAAATGGCCGTCACACGCAGACCGGCGATTCAAGGGCAACCAAACTTTTTGAGAAAATGGCCGTCAAAGTCCAAAATTGGGCATTTTTCAACGAAAATGGCCGCCATTTTGAGGAAAATCCGAAAATCAAAAAACGAAAAAAAATCTTTCCTGGGAATATTTTTAGCTATTTTTGTGCAAAATTTCAGAAAGATTCGACCGTAAACTTTAAAGATAAAAATGTGGACAGACGACGGACGCCGGACACAACGCCATGGTTCTCGGACCATAGGTCCGGTAACCTAATAAATAATATATATATATATATATATATATATATATATATATATATATATATATATATATAACCACACATTTGTGTTCCACAAAAGTTGTCGCTTTCATTTCCCACAGTATAAATGCATAAACCGATTCCTTCGAAAGCTTGATATTAAGTTGACATATCGAATCCACTAAACGCTGAATGCTGTCAGATGAAGCGTCAAGGCTGGTGGAATTGACGATCATGTCCATTTTACAACATTAATTTCACGTTGTTCCAAGTCAGGACAGCCGCTCCTGAAGAATCGGACAGTGATATTTACTTTATATTCCTTAATCATATCTCTTTCTTACCGTTATTGATATGTACCCAGAGTATCTATAACTGTTGTGTTTGAAAAAGCGAGCCTGTCTATTACTGATAGTCTTTTAACACTCTTGAGGTTCGATTGTTCAGATCCCAGAGTGGTATTCCATCTATGTGAAGAAAAATTACTTGTTTTAGTAACGCCTTAGATGTCAGTTCATGACCCGAACGAACTGTCGACCATGGAACCTCTGATGTGACATTCCATGAATTACCACTCTCCAGGTTCTCCCACTATCTTAGTTCCTGAATTAGAAACAAGACGAACTACCACATTTGACCAGTCTTAGCAGTCCACTGCTTATGAAAAGCTGCAGCGAATAATGTGTTGATACAATTGATAAAAATTGATACGTCAAAAGTGACTCACACACTCCAACTCTTGTAGATCAACTGCACTGTAGATACCCCGATTACCGTGAAGTCCGTATCGGTAGTCGTCAGAATGGCCAAAGATTGTACGATTCGAATTTAAGTTCACCGAGAACAGTTTATTCTGAGGGTACCAGAACTAGGCGAATGAGCCCTGTGCGATTCATGGTATTGCCTATGCCACCGATTATAAAATATTTTGCATTGTTCGCGTTGAACTGTTTTAATAACCATTTTAATAAAACTTTGTTGATAACCGTGACGTGTACTGATGATTACAGTAACGTGAAAATAAACAAACGGAGCTGATTACCGTATCATAGGGAAGATTGCATGACAGCTACGACACCTATGATATGACGTGCGATGATGTGATGCGATCTGTGATGATTCGTGTGTTGCAAACGTTTCGAAACTGTGTCAAATTTGATATAGGATCCTAATGATAACTTGAAATGTGGCAAATTCATCATAATAATAACTTAATATAATAATAAGATGTTGGATCTAGTATTGTCCTTTATACGAGGCAGCGGAGTCGTCAAGGATCTGACCACAATTATTCTAGTCCACATATCAGTGAAATAGTTCGAAGTGAACGGCTTTTTTCACTAACCATCTTGTTCTAGATGGAGAAATGTATGTATCACCTATTACCGCTGTTAACCAAATTTTGATGAAATTTTAGTGAAAAAACAAGGTTGACCCGATAGGGACTCGAATTATGTATATGGATTTGTAAGCCTTGAACGAATGTCATATATACGAAGTATCATATATGTATGAAATCCACACCTCGTTATATTCCTCGTCTGTTACGCTGCTCATGCTGAATACAAATAACAATATAAATATTCACGACGTACATAATTTCAATACGCATGTTATTGGTATATAAGTGCGTAGTACACAATATTCTGACAATTATTGCTTCATCTGCGTTTTAGTGGTTGGTGTTCTATACTTCAAAAGCATTTATCACCACATTATCATCCCATTTAATGGTTATCATTCGTCTATGGTGAATTTGACCTCACGATAATCACACTAAAAGTCGACTTTCATGTAACGGTAATCACGACGGAAATTTTCAAAGGCTCCATTTGTTGAATGACAGGGCTGTACGCTTCGCAATCCACTAACGAGACATCCAGTATAACATAAACTTATCATCCGAGTTGGTTTGATGTTATTATAGTGGATAATTTATGATTAACAGGCGTGAAGCGAAATAACCTCTGCCATTTTAGGTTACCGGACCTATGGTCCGAAAACCTATTGCCGTCCGTCCGTTCACAATTTTATCTTTAAAGTGTACAGACCATCTTTCTGAAAATTTGGGAAAAGATACCTTAGAATAATTCGAGAAGAATTTTTTTTTAAAAAAAAATGATTTTTCTCAAAACGGCGGCCAATTTCGTAGAAAAGCGCTCAATTTCGAACTTTGGCGGCCATTTTCTCAAAAATGTCTGATCAGTTTTGAGATTTTTTCTTTAAGAAGTGTCCTCTAATGTACCTTTGTGACGTGTATAAGTTTTGTTGCCCTTCAATCGCCGGTCTCCGTGTGGCGGCCATTTTGAATTTTTGACGGGACGGCGAACAAAATCTTTTTGCCCCAAATCGCATTACTATCCATTTTGGACCATTTCTAGGCAAAAAAAAAATTTCACCCTTTAGAAAAAATTTGGACTTTCGGAATTTCAGATAAAAAAATGCCCGAATTCCCTCTACAGATGAAATGCTTGTAGACAGAGATTAAGTTTGCATTATGAGCACATAGGAAGTCATATATGGAACAACTGATGATGACCGTGAGGTTGACCTCGGATGACCTTGAGTGCTAAATGTTTGACATGAAATGCGTAAATTAGCCACTGAGGCTTACACACTTGCACATACAGGTTAGGATTGTGTATAAGCTTACAAGAAGTCATGTATTTATGGCACATATTTTGAGGACGATGAATTTGACCTTAAATGACATTGAAGGTCAAATCTCAAAATCTTGCCTGACCTGACATGTGTAAATTGGCCTCTACAGACAAAATACTTGTTGATAGAGCTTATATGTTTGTACTATGAACATATATGAGGTCATTTGCAGCATACCTATTGGTAACATTGCAGTTCACAAAGATTACTTTGATTGGTATATCTCAAGGTCATATGTCACCTGCAATGCTTAAAACCAAAATTGTCCGGTAACCTATTTAGACCTTGGGCTACTTTCTTCGTGATTACCGTAACGCACGTTTGAGGATCATGACAGTGGATTAGGGCTTGTGTACGTGGATTGGACTCTGTAGGGGGTCGAAAGTGAGTGTATGTAATGTATACTTCAGTATTCATGGAAGTAGTCACAATACGAATACTTCGACCATGTATTTGAATAAGAATACACCATGTATACCACAGAAGCCTAATACATGTTTGCGAAGATTGCCGACATAGCAAAAAAACTGAGATTAAGGTCAACGTATGTTTGTCTTGGACCACGAGTCTGAAAATAACGTCCATTTCACTCTACCAATTCCTGAGATCCCAATGAAAAAAATTAGCCCAAGGGCTAAGATAGGTTACCGGACAATTTTGGCTTTAAACATTGCAAGTGACATATGACTTTGAGATTTACTAATCAAGGTCATCTTTGTGAACTGCAATATCACCATTAGGTATGCTGCATATGACTTCATATATGTTCGTAATACAAACATATAAGCTCTATCAACAAGTATTTTGTTTGTAGAGGCCAATTTACACATGTCAGGTCAGGCAGGATTGTCAGATTTGGATATCAAGGTCATATATAAGGTCAAATTCAAGGTCTCCAAGAGATGTGCTATAAATACATGACTTGTTAGATTATACACAATCCTAACCTGTATGTGCAAGTGTTTAAGCCTTGGCTAATTTACATATTTCACATCAGACATTTAGCACTCAAAATCATCTGAGGTCAAGGTCATCATCAGTTGTTCCATATATGACTTCCTATATGCTCATAATGCAAACTTTTAAAGCTCTATCTACAAGCATTTCATCTGTAGAGGCAAATCTGTGCATTTTTTCCTACCCCAAAACGGCTGTTTTGACCTTTCAAGGTCATCAAAGGTCAAATTCAAGGCCACCACACAAGTCGCCATATATGACTTCCCATTTGAAAGTGCCAATTTCTAAGCTCTATCTTCAAGCGTTCTATGAGTACAATCCACGCAGCTCCCATTATGAAGGAAAAAAGTGCCGAAAATTTTCTGAGTCCAAAATTTTTTTCACAGGGTGAAAATTTTTTTTTTGTCTAGAAATGGCACTAAATGGATAGTAATGCGATTTGGGCCGAAAAATGTTTTTTTCGTCGACCCGTCGAAAATTCAAAATGGCAGCCATACGCAGACCGGCGATTCAAGGGCAACCAAACTTATACACATCACAGAGGTACATAACTAGAATCTTTTGAAACAAAAATCTCAAATCTGATCAGACAGTTTTCGAGAAAAGACAGACAGATGCTAATTTGGACATTTTTCGACCAAAAAATGGCTGTTTTGACCTTTCAAGGTCATCCAAGGTCAAATTCAAGGTCACCACACAAGTCGCCATATATGACTTTCCATTTGAAAGTGCCAATTTCTAGGGCCTGCACGATTAATGGGTTAACCGCCGACAGCTAGCATTTTTTTAATAACCGCGAATAACCGGCTGTTAAATCTCCAAACGATTAACCGGTTAACCGTCAAACACCGGTTAACTGTCTTTTATAACCTTGATCAGTGATCACCAAACTGTCTGCTCATGCTCCTGAGGCATGCTTTTGAGGGCATTTAAACTCGTTAACTTTGTCGCCATGGGGCCATAAAGCAATCTGCGGTTTGTCGCGGTCGCGTGGATGCGTGCCACCTGCTAAAGGGATTATGTGTGTGCATCTTTCACAGATACACAGGCTCGCGGCTTTCTCTCATATTAATATCGAAATTAACGAAGTTAGATAGGGGAAATACAAGTTTTCTTAAATGAAACATAAAGACACCTACACACACATAGACATATAGCAATAAAAACCATTCGGGGGACGTATTAAGAAGTGAACCCCAAACACTTCGCCTCAGGCTTAACTTCGAATGGTAAGGATTGTATATGTGAAAGAATGTGCAATGTCAGGTATAACGCAATCAGAACTGGAAAGAGAACATATATTCAGTAATATGCAAAATATGTACAGTTAATACAGTTTAGTTCATTGAGTTATACATATATGTTGAGGTTATATTTCAATAGTTTCCAAATCTTCAGCAAGAAGTAAAAGATTTTAAAAAATGAGGTCAAAGGTCAAATTCAAGGTCATCAGAATATTAGGCGTTTATCATTTCCTATATGCCCACAACTGATTCCTAAGCTATAAAGTCGACCATAAGTGAGATATTAGCCATTTTGTGTTCTTGACCTTGAAAATGAGGTCAGAGGTCAAATTCAAAGTCACAAGAATATTCAGCATATATCATTTCCTACATGTCCACAAATGATCCCTAAGCTGTAAAATCGATAATAAGTGAGATATTAATCATTTTGTCCTGTGACCTTGAAAATGAGGTCAAAGGTCAAATTCAAGGTCATGACAATAATCTGCATATATCATTTCCTATATGTTCATAATTGATTCCTAAGCTGTAAAGTCGATAAGAAGCGAGATATTAGCCATTTTGCCCTATGACCTTGAAAATGAGGTCAAAGGTCAAATTCAAGGTCATGACAATAATCTGCATATATCATTCCCTATATGTTCATAATTGATTCCTAAGCTGTAAAGTCGATAATAAGTGAGATATTAGCCATTTTGTCCTGTGACCTTGAAAATGAGGTCAAAGGTCAAATTCAAGGTCATGACAATAATCTGCATATATCATTTCCTATATGTTCATAATTGATTCCTAAGCTGTAAAGTCGATAAGAAGCGAGATATTAGCCATTTTGCCCTATGACCTTGAAAATGAGGTCAAAGGTCAAATTCAAGGTCATGACAATAATCTGCATATATCATTCCCTATATGTTCATAATTGATTCCTAAGCTGTAAAGTCGATAATAAGTGAGATATTAGCCATTTTGTCCTGTGACCTTGAAAATGAGGTCAAAGGTCAAATTCAAGGTCATGACAATAATCTGCATATATCATTTCCTATATGTTCATAATTGATTCCTAAGCTGTAAAGTCGATAAGAAGCGATATATTAGCCATTTTGCCCTATGACCTTGAAAATGAGGTCAAAGGTCAAATTCAAGGTCATGACAATAATCTGCATATATCATTCCCTATATGTTCATAATTGATTCCTAAGCTGTAAAGTCGATAATAAGTGAGATATTAGCCATTTTGCCCTGTGACCTTGAAAATGAGGTCAAATTCAAGGTCATGACAATATTCTGCATATATCATTTCCTATATGTCCACAATTGATTCCTAAGCTGTAAAGTCGATAATAAGCGAGATATTAGCCATTTTGTTCTCTGACCTTGAAACCGAGGTCAGAGGTCAAATTCAAGGTCACGAGAATATTCAGCATATATCATTTCCTATATATCCAGAATTGATTCCTAGTCTCTAATCTCAATATTAAATAAGATATTAGGCTTTAATGTGTCCCCTTATAAAGCATAGGAGAATTTAACATGGGAAAGTCCCATTTGGGCCGAGTTTGGGCCCAAAATGGCCCACTTCGAGCGATTCAAGCGCAACGAAATTTATACATGTCACAGGGGTACATATGAGGAATGTTATGCATCAATAAGAAAAAAAGTTACTGAACAGAATTGATTCCTAGTCTCTAATCTCAATATTAAGTAAGATATTAGGCTTTAATGTGTCCCCTTATAAAGCATAGGAGAATTTAACATGGGAAAGTCCCATTTGGGCCGAGTTTGGGCCCAAAATGGCCCACTTCGAGCGATTCAAGCACAACGAAATTTATACATGTCACAGGGGTACATATGAAGAATGTTATGCATCAATAAGAAAAAAAGTTACTGAACAGATTTTGAGAAAACGACCGTCAAAGTCCAAAATTGGCCATTTTTCGACAAAAACGGCCGCTCTGACCTTGAAACCGACGTCAGAGGTCAAATTCAAGGTCACGAGAATATTCAGCATATACCATTTCCTATATGTCCACAATTGATTCCTAGTCTCTAATCTCAATATTAAATGAGATATAAGGCTTAATGTGTCCCATTATAAAGCATAGGAGAATTTAACATGGGAAAGTCCCATTTGGGCCGCGTTTGGGCCAAAATGGCCCACTTCGAGCGATTCAACTGCAACGAAATTTATAGACATCATAGGAGTACATATGAGGAGTGTTATGTATCAAAAAGAAAAAAATTAGTATAAAGGCCTAAGAAAGATAACCGGACAATATATATTTTAGATATTAGTATTTTGTCCCGTGACCTTGAAAATGAGGTCATTGGTCAATTCAAGGACCTGATAATATTCGGCATATGTTATTTCTAGTATGTCCACAATTGATTGCTAAGCTGTAAAGTCAATAATAAGCGAGATATTAGCCATATGTCCTGTAACCTTGAAAATGAGGTCGAAGGTCGAATTCAAGGTCATAGCAATAATCAGCATATATCATTTCTTGTATGTTCATAATTGATTCCTAAGCTGTAAAGTCGATAATAAGCGAGCTATTAGCCATTTTGTCCTCTGACCTTGAAAACTAGGTCAAAGATGAAGTTCAAGGTCATGACAATGTTCAGAATATATCATTTTCTATATGCCCACAATTGATTGCTAAGCTGTAAAGTCGAAGAAAAGCGAGATATTAGCCATTTTGTTCTCTGACCTTGAAAATGAGGTCAAAGGTCAAATTCAAGGTCATAGCAATATTCAGTATATATCCATTCCTATATGTTCATAATTGATTCCTAAGCTGTAAAGTCGATAATAAGCGAGATATTAGCCATTTTGTCCTGCGACCTTGAAAATGAGGTCAAAGGTCAAGTTCAAGGTCATGACAAAGTTCAGAATATATCATTTTCTACATGTTCACAGTTGATTGCTAAGCTGTAAAGTCGATGAAAAGCTAGGTATTAGCCATTTTGTCCTGTGATCCTGAAAATGAGGTCAAAGGTCAAATTCAATGTCATGGCAATAATCTGCATATATATTTTCCTATATGTCCACAATTGATTCCTAAGCTGTAAAGTCAATAATAACCGTGATATTAGCCATTTTGTGCTCTGACCTTGAAACTGAGGTCAGATGTCAAATTCAAGGTTACGATAATATTCAGCATATATCATTTCCTATATGACCACAATTGATCCCTAAGCTGTGAAATTGATAATATGTGAGATATTAGCCATTTTGTCCTCTGACCTTGAAAATGAGGTCAGAGGTAAAATTCAATGTCACGAGAATATTCAGCATATATCACATCCTATATGTCCACAATTGATTCCTAAGCTGTAAAGTCAATAATAAGCGCGATATTAGACAGTTTGTACTCTGACCTTGAAACCGAGGTCAGAGGTCGAATTCAAGGTCACGAGATATTCAGCGTATATATATATATATCCATTCCTTTATGTCCACAATTGATCCCTAAGCTGTAAAATCGATAATAAGTGAGATATTAGCCATTTTATTCTGTGACCTTGAAAATAAGGTCAAAGGTCAAATCCAAGGTCATCAGAATATTCTACATATATCATTTCCTATATGTCCACAATTGATTCTCAAGCTGTAAAGTCGATAATAAGTGAGATATTAGCCATTTTGTCCTGTGACCTTGGAAATGAGGTCAAAGGTCAAATTCAAGGTCATCAGAATATTCAGCATATATCATTTCCTATATGTCCACAATTGATTCTCAAGGTGTGAAGTCGATAATAAGTGAGATATTAGACATTTTGTGCTCTGACCTTGAACCCGAGGTCAAAGGTCAAATTCAAGGTCACGAGAATAATCAGCATATATCATTTCCTTTATGTCCACAATTGAGCTCTAAGCTGTAAAATCGATAATAAGTGAGATATTAGCCATTTTGTTCTGTGACCTTGAAAATGAGGTCAAAGGTTAAATTCAAGGTCATTGGAATATTCGGCATATAACATTTCCTATATGTCCACAATTGATTCCTAAGCTGTGAAGTCGATAATAAGCGAGATATTAGCCATTTTGTGCTCTGACCTTGAAACCGAGGTCAGAGGTCAACCTCAAGGTCACAAAAATATTTGGCATATATCATTTCCTATATGTCCACAATTGATTCCTGGTCTCTAATCTCAATATTAAGTGAGATAATAGGCTTAATCTGTCCCATTATAAAGCATAGAAGAATTTAACATGGGAAAGTCCCATTTGGACCGGGTTTGGGCCCAAAATGGCCCACATTGAGCGATTCAAGGGCAACGAAATTTATACATGTCACATGGGTACATATGAGGAGTGTGATGCATCAATAAGAAAAAAAGTTACTGAACAGATTTTGAGTAAACGACCGTCAAACTCCAAAATTGGCCATTTTACGACTAAAATGGCCGCTCTGACCTTGAAAGTGAAGTCAGAGGTCACATTCAAGGTCACAAGAATATTCAGCATATATCATTTCCTATATGTCCACAATTGATTCCTAGTCTCTAATCTCAATATTAAGTGAGATATTAGGCCTAATGTGTCCCATTATAAAGCATAGGAGAATTTAACATGGGAAAGTCAGGCGCAGTCAGTTAAGGCGCTCGTCTCGTGACCAGTAGGTTGCTGGTTCGAGCCGCGGCGCTGGCGCTGCTGTGTTGGCTGTCTAACACCCTTGGGCAAGGTGTGTACCACAATGTGTCTCGGTTCACTCAGTCGTATAATTGAGTACCCGATTGGCAGTGTTGGCAAATTGTACGTGTGTCCTAGTCACCTTGCGCCAATATGGCAGCAAAAAGTCGCTGACAAATAGGTGATTGTCTATGGACCCCAGGGAGTCGGAAAGTGGTTCCTGGCCATATATCGGGGGTAATAATTGTCAAGCGCTTTGAGCAGGTTCCTGAAAAAGCGCTATATAAAAACTTGACATTATTATTATTATTATTATTATTAAAGTCCCATTTGGGCCGAGTTTGGGCCCAAAATGGCCCACTTCGAGCGATTCAAGGGCAACGAAACTTATACACATCGTAGGGGTACATATGAAGAGTGTTATGCATCAGTAAGAAAAAAAGTTATTGAACAGATTTTGAGAGAATGGCCGCCAAAGTCCAAAATCAGGCATTTTTCGTCAAAAATGGCCGCCATTTTGAAAAAAATGCGGAAATCAGAAAACTAAAAAAAAACCTTTCCTGGAAATATTTTTAGGTATTTTTGTGCAAAATTTCAGAAAGATTTGACCATATACTTTAAAGATAAAAATGTGAACGGACGGACGACGGACGCCGGACGACGGACGGACGCAACGCCATGTCAATAGGTTATCGGACCATAGGTCCGGTAACCTAAAAAGTTACTGAACAGATTTTGAGAAAATGGCCGCCAAAGTCCAAAATTGGCCGATTTTCGACGAAAACGGCCGCCATTTTGAAAAAAAATGCGAAAATCAAAAAACTAAAAAAATACCCCCTTCTTGGAATGAGTTTTGTGCAAAATTTCAGAAATATTCGCCCGTAAACAAAAAAGATAAAAATGGGGACGACGACGACGGACGACGACGGACGACAACGACGGACGACGGACGCAATGCCATGCCAATAGGTTAGCGGACCAAAGGTCCGGTAACCTAAAAACCAGGATCCAGCAGAATAATTGGGTTGAAGCTCGAGGCGCAGTCAACATACCCCTAAGACATGTTTGCCCAGGGCGACGGGTCTGGGAGTAGCGTACTTTCTATTGCACACTGTTTCCGGGATATGCATGAAGCCTCAAGGATTATTAGCAACATTTGTTTCCAGTCCTAGGTCAAGGGTTGTTAACCCCAAGAAGTCAATGCAGTTATATCCTGGCGGTATATGGACCGCCATGCATTGCCTGAATACTTTTAGAGTTATTGTCTGGACACCAAGTCAACAAATCATCATTGCTCTCGAATTCATGGACCTCATGGAGCCTGATCAAAAACACAAGGGTTCTCCCACATGATATTTATGTTCACAGTTGGGAATATGGAAAGGATACATCGAAGCAAATGGTCTGGAAGCCAAAACTGAAAAAAAATCTGTACATTGCCAGAGGTTACTACCAGACACAACACAGCAATACTACAATACCCAGTATACTAGAGTTGAAAAGGAAGTACATGACATTGTATAATTTGCTCAAGGGAACAAAATATAACCGAGAGGGGGAAACTACAACAATCGCAAATAGCACGCTTAGGGTATTTGGATGGGAGAATGCAAATATTTACCTATGGAAGGTTCACGGAAGGTTCATTTACATTTTCCAACCATTCATTGTACGACAATGATGAATATTCGCTCATTTCGCCTAAAGCATGATAAATGTTTCCGAACGAGTTTGTCATTATTTTATATGTGGTTTCATATATTTTTTTCCTTCCTTATTGCATCTTTTTTGCCGATCATGTCACAGTCGTTATGCTGATATAAATTGATAGACACGGACAAGTTTTCCCATTTTCAAGCTTCATTTTCAAACATCATTCCCATGATCAGTCTGAGAACTAGATGAAAGTGATGTACATAAACCCTCCACGAATGAATATCATCATAAAGCACTAGTGCAATAAAAAGGCGGATGTGATAAATCATCTTGTTCCCTTTCTATCCTGCTATTTTGACGTTTCATATAAGCAGGATCTGAGGCTGAAGGGAAGTGGCTTTTAGGCATGTCAACTAAATTCTCAAGGCGAATCTCTGCATAACACGCTAACATTTACGGAATAGGATCTATGTAATTGGATTCCTCTAATATGTAATTTGTGAGATCAATGAATGTTACGAGATCTAAAAATGTCAAATAGACTCCATGGGAATCAACACTCCTTGTATATAAGCATTCAGTGTTACTCAATCTGTAACAATGCAGTTTGTTTAATAATGATTGTATAAGGTATTGGTGGTATTTCATCTGTATCATAACAGTCGCGTTGTCGTAGAAATTCCGGTTGTCGACATCATTTGGTACAACCGTTTATGTAAGGGGAGGGGAATTGACAGTGTACCTTTCTTTCATTGACATTGAACAGTGGTAAAGGTTAATTATTTGCAACCATTCATCATTCATTGAATATATTTCAATATTCATCATGTCTCCCGTGATATGCATGTGACACTAAAATTTGAGTGTTCGTTGTTCATCATTCTCATTAAAGATGTTGTATGGAATTTGATTCACATGAATACAAACAGTTGACTCGATCCTTCGGAGAAGTAAGAGGAAACTGTCATATCAAAATAATGTTCTTTTTAACGGTGACAACTATAATTATCGACGACAACCACGAAGTTCCTCGCGGGTTTGCTGCCATGTTAGTCCATGCTCGCCAACTGAATGTATTAAAGGAACTGTTCGTTTACACAGGATCCATCAATTCTAATCTGTTTCTCTGGATACTGATGAGTCTGATCTGTTTTATCGATCACATCACGATTGGATACTTTCTTAGAGGATGCCACGTGTCTGGCTCAGTGTCTTCGACGTTTGTGGGCAACAGGGAAAACTGATATCCTCGAAAAAAATACACACGAGTAGACGAACTCCCTTGACATCGAGTCCAATCGTCGTCACTCATAGATATGAGAAAAGAAAAGATTATGTCGGAGCTCATGAACACCTAAAGTAAATGATTTTTCTTTATACTAAGAACTTGCCTTCAAATACATAGTTATTTTTTAAAAAAAACTTGAAAATAACATTTTATCCAGAAAAACATCTTTTGCACAACCTCGAATCAGCATAATATTATTAAAATCTCGGAATGTCCAGATTGAATTAATCTTATACATTATTTTCGTTATAATGATGATCGAAGGATAACGATGGACAGGACATGTTTTGGACATTTATTAGAAACTGACAAATATTCGCTGATGTAATAATATCGAGAAAATGGCAGATATCACGTTCAACAAGACAGCTGCGTTTCAAATGTTATGGAACAATATGGCGAGAGAATATCAACAATAGATGGAAATGTAATTTGGGTAGTAATTGGTTGTATTATGGATATATACACAATGTATGCAACGATAAATATGTAGAATTATAAACACATTCAAACATTATTTATAAATGTGTTTTTGTCTCCTACAAAATCGGGAAAAATCCGAATGTCCTCTATGACTAATATGCCCTTTCGCGGTTTGTGAATGGTAGTGCTGGTATACCTATTATTATTATGTATTCTCAAAGTAGATACAGGCTGCAGATAATATGTCAGTGACGCTCGATCCCCTCTGCAAACCATCACTCTTGGCGATACAGTTTACTGCGATGTATGAGTGAACCCAGCATGTGTGATGACAGGTGTGCTAATGCGATATCTTATTGAAAACCCTCGCATACTTCCCCAGATCATCACGCACTGATCCAATTAGTGACTTGGCCATGCATGGTGTTACCAGCATATTTGCCCCAGACACCTTGCATCGAATCTACCATATAGGTTCATAGTAGAAGGTCAACAGAATCATTATTATTATTAGTGTTAATTACAATAAAACCAATGCATAACATTGCTGGCTTGTTCCGTCCACACTCACATTCACAAAGACATGTATAGTTTACTATACACAATTTATCCATATCCAAATGCTAGCATTATACAATGCTACCAGTGAGACGTTTTACAGGAATTCATATTGGACCACACAGAACGAGCTGTGCCCAAGTCCAACATGTCGTCATTCCTTGAAAATGGTAAGTACCAAACACACATCTTATACAGCGAGAAGCCTATAATGACTTCCTGACTTGTCGCCACAGTCTGTTACCATGGACTCTACTTAGAGGTCAATGATACTCTAGCGGAGAATTATACTAGTTCCCTGGCAGTTGGCCTTGATTGGTGGAGAGTGCATTACCCCTGGAAGATAGCTTGTACTTCAGGTGTCTACTGGAGTTATCCACTGTAAGATAATATCATACTTCAAAATCGCTAGGATATACTCAATGGACTCCTTGTAAGACATGGAAATTATCAGCTGCTGATTCCTTCTCCGGCGCAGTATCGATTCAAATGAGTGTCTCATTAGTTGTTGGGTGTAGTGTGGGGGATTGTAAATGAACACTTCATCAAGTTGCAAGAAATGTGTATTCAGATATTAGATAGTATCAAGTTATTTTGGCAATTATTGTTATGCACAATAATGGTACATAATATGCAAGTGTTCTTTGTTTTGTTGCGTACAAATTCAATTCGGATCAAAAGTGCCCTAAAAACATCAAACCCTAAAAAATATTCTATCATTGACCCCCGAGTACTAGTTTAAGTGAACGCATCAAGCAACAAGTCTTGGAACGCATCAAGGGTTTAATTATTATTCAAGAACGTTAACCAGAGTGATAAACAATACTGAAATTATTAGCCTTATGAACCTTCCTAAAATTGACAGACCAATAATTACCTTATGCTGTAACACCAAAAATTTCATCCAATTTCACAGACATTTTTCTCTGTCTTCGAATTTGAAAAGAAAAATATTTCGAACAAAATGGAAGTAAACACTTATTTTCCTCAACCCACGCCACCAAAAAATATAAATAATGACAATACGACATAAAATAATTAATATCTCGTTTGCAATTGATATTGACATTTTAACTGAAACAATCACAATCAGTCTGATCCGAGCTCTAACATGAAAGCTAAAAAAATTAGATGTCCCATTTTGATCAACAATAAAATATACTAGGATTTGAATTATTGGAATGTTTTGATCATCACTTATTTCTCATATTCACATAACCAAATGCGAACAGTTTAAAATATATAAACTGGTGATTGGGGAAACCTAACAATAATATTTTTCGGTGTCATGTCTTTTTCCGCAGTATATGTCCGAAGAACATGGTGATACACGATGATATCAAAAGTGACATGTTCTTGGACACTCCAGGTACCTTTTTGGTACGTTCGTTCCAGAGTGGACTCACCTACCTAGAGAAGCATACTCTACAACTATAATGTCTTTGATATAGTTACGTGATTCTGGTACTGGGACATATTTTGTGACATTCTTGATATTTTCATTCTTCGAATGAAAACTTTCATAACCTCACCCATAACATTGATATGCAGTTCCATGATTATGAGATGTTTTTTGTTGTTCTACCTAGCCAATGACTTCATTAATATATCTTTTGATTTACGACACCTAGGCCATACTATGCGAACATATTCTGGTCCTCGCCGCAATGAAGATGTTTGATTAAGGCGGGAAGGTACAGCTGTAAATATTGTCACGAGCCAGTAAACTTGTATTTATGGTCAACTAAACATAAATAGAAAGTGTATGAGGATTAATGAATGACACGTTTATGATATTATGGTAAAAGCTTATGGTTAAAACATTTGTTAATTTAATAACACGACAAGGATAGTGTGCAATTAATCAGCACGTTCAATCAACAAGTACATTTATTTAGAATGTGTTCAGCAATTTTTTATTGTCTTGTTTCATGAAACGTGTGTGTCCACTATCGCTATTTGAATGAAATATTATATTGATTTTCTGTGTTAGTATCACACCACAAATTTATCCCCCCCCCTCCCTATTCAATCATCTGATGCAGTTGTGCATTAATGATTCCGGATGTGATAAGTTTGTGTCCTTTAAATTTCCTTTAAATTCAAATTTCCTTCGTAATATTTTAGCGTTTCAGCTGTTTGGATCTAATGTTGATGCGAGGTTTCTATTATACCAGTCAAATAAATTATCGTGGTGAATAGTTACATTCCATGCGAAGGCTATAAAGCAGAGGCTATAAGACAGTTAATTATGTTGTTGTTTCATACTGTTAAATGGTGGGAATCACATAATGTGAACTTACGAGATCAGCAAATATTTAGGAAATGTTGAATTGCTTCCATGCGAATCAGCTTACATGTACGCAGTTCAGTTCCAAGACAGAACATGTTTCAGTATATTGAAATAATTTGGACTAGAATCATTTTTACATTATCAGAGTTCAGTTTGAACATGATTCCTGAACACCCTTGCTTTTCGGCATTTTTCGACTAACAACGGATATTCAAAACGTGAATGACAGTAAATAGTTTCACTATATCCATGTGGACACGTTCCGGCGAAATGTTTTGTTTCACACGTCTGCTATCATGTTGAGAATGAATTAAAATGATAAATTATTCTTTCTTTAAAAATACAACTTGTTAAATCCGGTGGGATGTCTGATCGGGGTCTGTTTTCTCATATTCAGCATTCGAACGTGTAGATGGAGACAACAGACAAACCATAGGTCATAGAGTAGAGTTATATGAGTCATTATTTCTTGGAAATGTACCGATTACACAACTTACACAGTGAGAGGCCTTATTGAATTCCTGACTTGTCGCCACAGTCTGTTACCATGGACTCTATTCAGAGGTCAATGAATATCCAGCGGAGAATTATACTACTTCCCTGGCAGTTGGCCTTGATTGATGGGTAGTACATTATCCTGGAAATCAATGGGTGCTTCCGGGTTCTGCCGGTGTTATTCGGTGTAAGATGAAATCACACGTTCAAACACTCAAATCGCTAGGTTACGTTCAATGATTTCATTTAAACACCATCATCAGTGAAAACCGGTGAGCTGTATTCTTATCGAGGTCTATTTTCTCATGTTCAGTATTCGAACATGTAGATGCCACGAGTCTGTGATTTCAAACGGCGTTGATTTTGATACTTTGATATCACTCGGATTTGACCACTCAAACCTATTTTGTAAATTCGTTTATGGATTTGGTCTTGGAATATGAATCTGTCTGTTTGTGGGTATCCATTTCTGCTTTCAGTAGATAGTAGGCGAGAAAAATGAATCAACATTGGTTTCTATGCTGGCTTATTCATGCCATAATAAGGTTTTTCCTGAATAGTTTCTTCGCCAATTCAATTTTGGCGAGCAAAATCATTAAATTTGCGAACATAATAAGATGTGAAAATAGTTGTAACTAAAACATTTTGGTTGCAATGAAAATCGTTGTTGCCGGGAAAACAAATTAATAATTATTGCAATTGTCACCGCAGCAATAATGATTTTTCACTGCTGCAATAATCGCAATAACATAGCATCATGGGTGCTGTAGCTTACCGGCAATCATAAGAATTGGCACAGAGTATTGATTTCCCAATATATAAATTGTTAATGATATATATTCACAGACTGTCGATTCAAAGGCAACAAAACTTATACACATTACAAAGGTACATAAGGAGAATCTTATACATGATTTTGAGGAAAACTGTCCGAATAGACTTTGAGAAAAGGGCCATCAAATACAAAATTTTTTTGACAAAAAGGTCGTTTTGACATTTCAAGGTCATTGAAGGTCACATTCAAGGTCACCACTCAACCGCATAATATGATTTCCCATTTGAATGTGCCAATACTTGAACTCTATCTTGAATTGTTCTATGAGTTTACTCCGTTTTCCAAGTCCCAAAAAATTTTGATGGCGAAAAATTTTTTTATTTTTTTTGCTGGAAATGGCTCAAAACGAATAGTGACTCGATTTGGGACAAAAGAATTTTTTTTCGACGACCCGTCAAAAAATCAAAATGGTCGCCACACATGATTCAATCAGAAAAATGTAAAAAAACGGTTTTTAGATACTGGCCCAAGGTATGTTTTGACAAATTAATGGGGAAATTCATCATGTCAACAAAAAAGTTACAGACCCGAACGGACGACGGACGGACGAAAAACCACGACTTTTTAGCCGATAAGCTAAAAACATAATTCGCTCTCTTTCAAGTGATGTATGAAGAACGTCCCAACAAGTATGCCTCTTCTCGCCTTTGTGATAATTATCGGACCAAGATAGAATATCTTGTGATCATCATTTTTGCTTCAGCCAAAATATGTGGGTGGCGACTGAAAAGATTAATAAATTTGTGACCAAAATGGTTCAGGAAAGAAATGTTATAGCACAAATCAACCGTCTCGATTAAACCCTGAATGCTGTCAGATAAATCATCAAGGCTGGTAAATTTGACGATCATGTGCATTTAACCAACATGAATTCCAAAATATTGCAGAACAACCTGCTCCCTGCATGGAGAATCGGACAGTGATATTTACTTTATATTTCTTAATCCTATCCGTTTCTTCCCGTTATTGATATCTACCAAGAGTATCTGTAACCATTGTGTTTGAAAAGATTTCAGAGATTTCAGAGTGGTGTTCCATCTATGTGAAGAAAAATTACTTGTTTTAGTAACGCCTTAGATGTCAGTTCATGACCCGAACGAACTGTCGACCATGGAACCTCTGATGTGACATTCCATGAATCACCACTCTTCAACCACTCCCAGTATAATAGTTCTTGAATTAAGGTTACATTATAATCGTGATGATTCGAATTTTGTAGGATCAAATCAACACGAAATAACACGTTTGAAAAATCTTGGTAGTCTCTTACTCGTGAAAAGCTGCAGCGAATAACGTGTTGAGACAGTTATTGTTATTATTGAGGTTTTACAGTGTCAGAATAAAGAGCTGACTACAATTGATAAAAATAGATACGCTTAAGACCCTAAGACATGTTTGAGAAGATTGTCGACATAGCAAAAAATTTAGGTCAAGGTCAACGTACATCCCAAATATCCCTGAAGCATGTGTCTCCAGGTCAATGAGTTTGAAAACAACGTCCATTTCATTCGACAAATCCCCGTACAAACGTAAAATATATGCATGAAGTCTAAAGGATTATCAGCAACATTTATTCCCAGTCCTAGGTCGAGGGTTGCTTGACAGATTTTAACTCCAAAATCAATAAAGTTCTTCCATGGTGTATGGACCTCCATACATTGCCCGAATATTTTTGTCCAGAGACCGAGTCAAAAAATCATTGCTTCCGAACTCAAGGAGCCTGCTCATAAACGAAAAGGCTTCTCCCACATAATATTCCTGTTCAGAGTTGGGAATTTGGCCACACATTTGTGGTAAACATTGACTAAACTAAAGTTACGGTTTGACACGGGAAAAAGAAAAGAAAAATTATGTATATTCCCACATGTAACTACCAGACACAACACAGAAAAAAGCCAGTGGATATCGTGAAAACGGCATCAAATATAAGGACAAATATAGAAGGCGATACTTTTTATGTGGTCCCATAATCATGAAATATCTACGAGTATGATTTCACGAATTCAACACTGATATTTCTATATTTGGACACCTTACAGTATTTCTTTGCATCTCTATGTATTTCTATCATACAAAATGGCAAAATTCTGCCAATATTGCCACTAAGCCAGTAATACAATATTCAACAGAAACGCATATATACTACTGAGTTGAAACGGAAGTACGTGACATTGTATAGAGTATTTGCACAAGTGAACAAAATGTAACCGAGAGAGGAAACATACAGCGATCGCAAATAGCACGCTCTGTGTATTTGGATGGAAGAATGTAAATATTTGCTAATGTCATAACACGGGATGTTCATTTACATTTCTCCAAACTCTTTGTACGACAATGATGAAGACTCGCCCATTATGATGCATGATAAATGTTTCCAAACATGTTTATCAATATTTTTGTGAAGTTTGACATATTTTTCCCTCGTTTTTTTTTGTCGATTTGATGGGCATTATGTTTATATAAAGTGTTAAACGTTGACCAGTTTGGTAATTTGTCAACTTTGAACAACATTCCTCATAATCATTCTGATAACTGGACCAGGTGAAAATTGATGCACAAAATCCCGTCATGAAGGAATATCCTCATAAATCACTAGCGCATTCAAAATCCGGATATAATAAACCAAACTTGTTCAGCTTTTTATGCTTTTTACGTTTCAGACAAGCATGATCTGAGGCTGATGGGAAGTGGCTTTTAGGCCTGTCGACTAAATTCTCGAGGTGAATCTCTGCATAACACGCTAACATCTAGGGAACAGGTTATGAGATCAGTGAAAGTTACGAGATCAAAAAATGGTGAAAAGATTCCATGGGAATCAACAATCGACGTGGATTTATGCCCCTTTCTAACATAGCCGGTAAATCCGTGGTATCCATGAAAAGGAAACATCGCCGGATCATTGCATAATTGTTGGGCGTGGCCTTCATGCAGATGAAGTCCCGACATATCTCACGAACTTCGCGGAAGACAACGGTAATACGTACGTAGGTACGGCGGGAGAACGTTGAAAATGGGGCTAACGTATCACGGATACGCGAAGTTATTTACGTACTGTCCTACGAATATCGCGATAGACCGCCAACACACGCCGACTTCCCGACCACGGCAGCGGAATATGCAGACATATCAGGCGTATAAACGCAAGACAACAAAGAATATACCTACGACATTTCGTACTATACCCACGTAAGGTCTGCAGAGCCACGTAAAGGTCACGTCCCCTGGTTATCATTTCTACTGCACGTCTCAACTATAATTTCAGATCCTTGGCGTTTCGAAATGAATCTACTAGATGATTTCAGTGTGTGAAAGTAAACACATGCTGCTCCAGAAAGAATGCGAAGAAGGCATGACAAAGATGACACTAGCTGCGCATGCAGTAGGCCTACACGTGTCCATACAACTCAAGGCACACCACGATATACCGTAGCTTTCCACGTGAGTACCTTGAGGGTGTGGAACTCACAAAAAGTTGTCGTATATCTGCCGTGCATACGCCGTTTTCACGCCGTATATACGCAATATATTCGCGGAAGCGACACTACAACAGAATAATCGTGGTCATCGTCAAAAAAATCTAACATGTTTGATTTTTTTCACGGCAATCACGGAACTAAGCCACGCCCTCCCGGATCTCAAGTATGAAGCCGTTAAATCATCAGAAAGGGCAGTATAATCGACGGCTCGCATATTTTTTTCTATCGGCGTCTTCTGTGAAGCCTACTCGTGACTTTGAGAAAGGGGTATTACCATCGGTGTTACTTGGCCATTATGTAATAATACACTTCTATTTCATAAATATTGTGTAAGATGCTGGTGTGATTCATCTGCATCATAACATAATTTCGTATAAATTACGGTTATCGACGTTATGTGGTACAACCATTTATGACTGTGATGGTAGAATTGACAGGGTACCTCTCGCGCATTGACTTTGTGGTAAAGGTCAATTATTTTAAACCATTCATCATTGGGCCTATTGCAATGTTCGTGACTGGGCAGCGCGTTGCTCTGGTCTTCTGAGTTTGGGTAAAAACAGACCCGCGGAGGATAGGCATGGGCGGCCCCGGTCCTGCTATCATTTGTTTTAAATATAGTTATCTCAACAAAAGGATCACAACACTTTCAAAAATAATATTTCTGATTGTTTCAATGAGGTAAAATCTTGCGAATGAACGCAAATACTCTGACAGCTTTGCGATATTGTTGGATGGTTCACCGTAATTCATACGCATACAATAGCGCAGCTAAAATATTTAGCTAAATTTCTTATGTTGGCAGAACAATTACGAAAGATATCCATTTTTTAAATTTCACAATATAAAAGTGATAAAGTGTGATGGAAAATATGGTTTTGACACCAAAATAGACGCCATTAACTATCAATTTCATCCAAAAACAATGGACAACATTAAAACCATTGATCTATGAATATGCTCTTCTGTGTTTATTATAGAATATGAGCAATTTACTCATTAATTAGGGTTATTCATCACACAAACTTTCCCATCCCAACATTCATGTATTTCCGCTGGCCACAAAAATGAATTATCTCCACTGTAGGTTACTTGTGTCTTCTGTGCTATGCGTGGATGGATTGGATGTGCTATTCAAGGCATTTTGGCAGAAATGCCTTCATAGTTTTAGCAGAATTTGTTTCTTCTCTCGCTTTCGTTTCCACGCGATAACCCTAGAACACCTGAATGGATCGTCTTGAAATTTTTACCACCTTGAATCAAGGTTAATTTTGAGACTTGGTTTCCGGAAGATAACTAAAAAAGTAATCATACAATGGCTGCAGATTTTTCCATACAGGTTCATATAACGCCAGGAAAGAACACTATTGAATTTGTGATCAATCCGTCGAACGAACTTTGACCTAGAGCTCGAAAGACTTTCGCTGTTTCATCCTTGAGGTGTCATGCATATTTCGGAAACCGTGTGTCGTAAAACATATGTCGTAGAGTGTCAATATTTTCCGTCTCGTCTTAAGGGTATTTGGAATGAACTTTGGACATGACCTTATTTTTTCTTGCTGAGTCAGCATTTTTCGCTTTCGTCGATATCTCAATAACGATGCGTCGTAGAGCTCGAAAGAATTTTTGCTGATTCATCCTTGAGGCTTCCGTATATCTCGAAAACCGTACATCGTAGAATGAAACCTATGGAGGTTATTTTCGGACTCGTTGCCCTAGACAAACATGCCATGAGCATTGAGGATGGACTTAAACCTTGACCTGGATTTTTTTTGCTGAGTTGGCATTTTTTTCAGTTTCATCGCTATCTCAGAAACGGTACATCATAGAGCGAAACAGACGTCATTTTCGGACTCGTGGCCCAAAACAACGGTCAACGCTCTATGCCATTTGGCAGGGTGTCTAGTGTGTTATTTTTATGTTTCAATACAAAATTATTAAACAGCAAATTTAATAGCATAATAACAAAATTACTGATATCGAGACTCACGACGTACTTGAATATCGATAACAACCTAATGCTGATAAGGACGATGGAATGCACTTCTAAATAATATAACATATAAAGATAATCCTATGACAATTTAGTGTAATTGAAGTATTTCTCCGCATACTCCCATAGCAACAAATTACTTGACTTCGGTGCTGTTGACCGATCATCCGATGTCGTCTGTTCACCTTCATTAGGGCATTGACTGGTGCATGACCAGTTTCTTGTGGCGTAGAAATTATGTGCAGTTTGAAGGTCAAAAACGTTTTCTTGTTTGTTAGTGAAAACCTCACGTTCCATGATGATTAAAGAAGGAGCATTGCTAACAAGGATCAATTGGCACCCATGTATGTACGTATCTTAGTATTACAGCACAGATCAGTCAATTATGTTTATATATAAGAAAATAAGTCCAGTGTGCAAAGTAAACTGAACACATTACTATCCCCTTGAAATTGTCGTGTATTGCGTTGTTGCTATATGTTTTTCAAAAAGATTTGACCATAAAATTTAAGAATCGAAATGTGGGCAATCAGTCATCAGACCATGGGTAAAGTATGATTCTATTGTGGACAGACCAAAACGCCCCGTAAAACAAATTGCTTTCATATTCCGAGAGTAATGCACTCTCAACTAATTAAGGCCAATGACCGAAGCACAAGAATGTTTTTGTAGAGTATTGTTAACCTCCATACCATCAAGTCGTGTTCTTGATAGTTACTGTTCGTTATGTGCATACAGAAAATAATTGCAATTGCAAGTCCAATAGTAACTAAAAAAAATCTGAGCGCAGTAATTTTGTCACTTTTGTCACGGATGCTTACTAGTCTACATGCAATGATTGGGGCTTGGCGGCTAGAAAAGGAGCATTAGCTGGTTTGTTGTCGATATTGCTTGCTATGATTGTACTAATTATGTCCTCATCTTCAGTGCGCTGTCCACTTCCTTTGTGGTGTTCACATAATAGCGGCAATCATGTCAGTTTCGTCTCTGATACAACTGCTCTTGTGGCAGTTCAGTGAGTGCTGATATAACTCTGCCTGATGTAATAATATAGCAGGCCTAAATGTTATGTTGCAATAAACATGGAATGTTACACAAGCCCCCACCCCTTCCAATGTTCCAAACTCGCAAATATAAGTAAAACTGACTGGTAACACATCTGGATAAATGTTTATTCCGTGTATTCACACATATTCCCTCAAATTCCTATCATTCTGAACCCGACTGTATTCTATGAGAAACTATCTACATCATTACATGGACGTTGAACTATTTCAATTGGCCAGGTTGTCAAACGGGTATGGTAATTTGGACCATTTTTCACAAATGATTTTCACTATGGTCTCATAAACATACCGTAACATACATCGGTGGAAAAACATGCATTTGAAGTGTGAAATATTACCAAAATCTCATATCCCAAATCTAATACTCCCAATCTGCACTGTATCTTCTGGCTTAAACTATATCTGTGACGTCATTCCTTTGTTTCAACTGTAGATTCTTATCTACGAATCTACACTTCCTGAGATATCTACCAAACGTAGATTATATATCTAGACACAAACTGTAGATTTAACTGTAGATTCTGATCCACGAATCTACACTTGTTTGAGATACCAACCAATGTATATTATACATCATTAACGTTATGGTTTCATACATATGCATGTGCTTGCATACAATACTGATAGTGAGAGTCGTGAGAATATATGGTCATTGCAGTGGTGTTTGCTACTTATAGTACTTCGATTATGCGTCTTGCAAAATAATTTTTGTGTGTAATAGTTCAATGGATACAGAAGTCAGTTGGACGTTTTCTCGAGTCTGAGTCAAGTTTGAATATCCATTGCATTTGAATGTCTACAAAACAAACAAGTAGTTTTAATCTCACTCCCCGTTACACAGATGATGTGTTGTCGCTGAATAACCATAAATTTGGTGATTATTTGGATGCCATATATCGTAAATGAATTAAAGAAACCATAGACTCCTGTAATGTTTCCAACTATTTAGGTCTAAGGTTGGAGATTGATGAAATTTTGAACTGTCGACTAGGTTATATGACACACGTGATGATTTCAATTCTTCTATTATGGTCAATGTCTCTTTCTGAGCAGCAACATGCCCACGCCGCCAGCACATATGGTCTGTTTGTCTCACAACATATTCGCTATTCCAGAGCCAGTTGCAGATATGAGGATTTGTTCACAGAAGTACCCAGCTAGTCTACTGCGACGAGGATATGTTCACCAATACTGATAGCGGCATTCAAAATTGGAACCAATTTGAAAATCAGCCAAATTTAGCATTCTTTTCTATAACGCAAACTTGAAAGTACATCTCGAGATAGTCAGGAATATGTAGGAAATTTGTAAAGTTCGACGACAGATAATCAGAAAAATACCGTAGATCAAGCATGAAACACTGAATAGAGAATGATTTCATCTCCTTATGGCCATATATTAGAGTTCCTTAAGTTCCATAAAATTTTATCGATTTTGCCTGTCACTGGCTTTGACATTGGATAACGAACTCGGTTTTATTCGCTCGCATACTTTAAATTTTGGTATTGATTCCATGTTTATTCCACACGCTTTTAGGTACCAGAGCTTTGGTCCGATAACCTATTGGTATGGCTTTGTTCCCATTGTCCGGAAAATTTCATCCACCTTTTTCTTCATAACGGGATTTGTATTGAGTAAACTCCTAGAACACTTCATGATAGAGCCTAAATATTGGCACAATCAAATGGGAAAGCATATATTGTGATTTCAGCATTGATTTGGACTTTTTGGGGGTAACTTTTGATGAATAAACTTCCAATATGTATCCCTGTGATGTGTATGAGTTTTGTTGTTCTGCATGTGGCGGCCATTTTGATTTTCAGACGGGTTGGCGAAAAAATGTTTGGTCTGAAATCAAGTATCTATTTTGAAACATTTTACGCCCCCCAAAAACATTTTTGTTCTGTTTTTGCATTTCAAGAATATTTCGGATATTTCATCCATTTTTCACCTCCTAACGGGAGCTGTGCAGAGTAAACTATTAGAATACTTCAAAATAAAATTTAATTGACACACTCAAATAGGAAGTACATAGTGATTGAAAGGTCAAAACAGCAATTTTGGTGAAAAAAAAAAAACTGACACAACACCAAAAACTGTGATTTTTATGTTTGGTTACGGACACTGTAGAATGCTGGGAGAAACATGTGCCTCTCCGTCATGCTGTTCTGATGGTCAAACTACAGGGCTGACATTTAATAATGGACTATATATATTTTTCTTTCATCAATTTTTTTTTCAGTTTTAATTTGCAGGAAATTTGTGTTGCCTGGCGTTCATAAGCATCTAACCTCATACTTAGTGAATTCTTCATCTTGTATTTTCAATCTGGTAAACACCGTGATCCAGAACAAACAACCCAACGCCAAATTTTCAAATTTAATATCTCAACAACACGCAACAGCAAATACATGAAACTTTACAATATTGGGCGTCATTATGCCATCTATCGCCAACAATGTTCAGTATCGCGTGTGACCTCATCTGGCTACTTGTAGCGCCGTCACACGGCGGAGCATACCCTAAGGGTCCTCAAGGTGTTCAGGGGTATATTGGCCCAATGGTGTACATTATCGTAAGGTACAAATTGTTTGTGTCTTCTGTAAATAAACCCACGTTGGCGTATAAAGGCATTCCAATTTTCACAGTTTAATCATGCATGACTAAAATTATTCGATATTCATAGAACATGGTCCATGCTGACCAGTAAGGCGACTAAAATGTGTCAACAGTACTGACTTCGTTATGCATGGAAGGTTTTCCCAAAAGAGGGCATTAAATGCAACGTGGGTATTCACTGTATAAAGGCATTCCAATTTTCACAGTTTAATCATGCATGACTAAAATTATTCGATATTCATAGAACATGGTCCATGCTGACCAGTAAGGCGACTAAAATGTGTCAACAGTACTGACTTCGTTATGCATGGAAGGTTTTCCCAAAAGAGGGCATTAAATGCAACGTGGGTATTCACTGAAAGACTTCAATGAATTTGGAAAACACCCTGCCAAATGGCATAGAGCGTTGTCCGGCCTAGTTCTTTTGTCTAGGGTTCAGGTCATGTTGTTGTCAACGCTGTGACGCTAACTTTTTGGCAACTGATGCTCACACATGGGAAGTAAAACATTTTTCTGTAAAATTCTGACCATATTACCTTAGATCGGGGATTCGATGCAGTAGTGTAAGAGATACCAATGTATCTGTACTGTCCAATTATCCATAGGAAACTGATTTGTTCAGTAATAGGCCCTCGCCCACACATGTGGCCCACAAATATGTAGTATCAATGTGATCAAAACTTATGGCCCATGTACAGCAACACTGTTGAACTGGAGGTTTCACATACTTCAAACTTCAATTGTGAGCAATATAAAGATCAAACGTCATCTAAATAGGGTTCTATTAATTTATTATTAAATCGCTCGTGGCGTGTCAACGCTCTGAGGACCTGGTGTACGCTCTAAAGCTGCCTGGTCAAAGTTAACAGTCTGGATTTGCTTGCAGTAATGGGTAGTCTTTGGTGGAATATTTAACTCGGATTCACGGAAACTTTACATAAAACGCTTCAAAAATGGTTACTTGTTCATCAAAACAACCACAAGACGTGTTCAACGACTGTTTATACCTCCTGGAGAAGGTGTATATAACTTTGACCAGGCAGCGTCAGAGCGTAGACCATGTCCTCAGAGCGTTGACACGCCACAAGCATTACAATTATAAATTATTAGAGCCCTATTTAGATGACGTTGTGCCTTGATATTACTCACAATTGAAGTTTAGAGTATTTGAAACCTCCAGTTCATACAGTGTTGCTGTAGGTCGGCCGTAAGTATCAAATACATTGCGATGAATCTTTGGACACGCGTATTTGTGGGCCACATCTGTGGGCGAGGGCCTATTTCTTTACAAATCAGACTCCAATGGATAATTAGACAGCACAGGTTTGTACATTAGTATCACGCACATTGCATCGACAACTCGTTCTAAAGTAATATGGTCAATATTTTACAGAAAAAAATTATACTCACCATGTGTCGTAATCAGTTCAGAAAAAGTTAGCATTACAGCGTTGACAATAACATGACCTGACCCCCAAACAAAAGAACTAGGTGGGTCAACGCTCTATGCCATTTGGCAGGGTGAAAAGGCGTAGGTACCCCGTTCATCCACACTGGTTGGTTGTCGAACCAGGTTGTTGATCCGACGGGTTACTTCAGCCCATAGGTTCTCTATGGGGTTCATATCTAGTGAACACACTAGCCATGGCAAGGGCTCAACTAACTGATCCTGAAGGTAAGTTGCCACTGTACGAGCCCTGTGTGCAGGAGCATTGTCATCAAAATTGTCCTGGAAGGCCCCTCGAGCGACTGGCAACATTGTTTGGTCTAGGATGCGTATGTACTGGTGTTGATTCAGATTACCGACCAGGATCACAAGGTCACTTTTTCCACCTGCGTGGAAAGCTCCCCATATGGTTATCCCACCGCCTCCAGCCTCCACCCTGGGTAATATGCAGGCGTCATGGTAAAGTTCTTCGAACTCGGATGCGTCCGTCATGGCGGTACACCACAAATCTCGCCTCGTCAATAAATATGACATGATTCCAATGATGTGGTCCCAGATGATGTCCTCGGATGACATACACATATATCAATATATGTGTATATATTTTGTGTGCTGGTATCTAACTGTTGACATCGTATTCCAGATGGCAGCGAAATTTATTATCCTCATTTTCAAATCACACTTATATTTTTTTTCCTAAATTCCCATGGCCACAACCGTTCGTTCATTGAAACTATCGATCTAATAATAACTGGTGCTATTCCACAAAGATACACTAATTTACTATGATGTGCCAGAATCATAATGCCCTCGTGAAACTCATAGAAGCGTCATATCAATTTGAATGCAATACACAGATGTCGGAAGGGACCATTTCATGAACTCAGCGGTGTCGTTTCCCATAATCGTCACTATCGAGTGTAATTTTATGATCTCTCATGCTCTATTTGCGATGTTTGACGAGGACTACAATAAAAACTTCGAATAGTGTACATTCAAATCGTGTTCTTACTTCCGATGACTTGCGCGGGAATAAGTGATATGCACTATAGTCACAAGACATAAGGTTGGATGTGTTAATTTCACTTTATACACTTCAGTGATTTTGAGTGACATGGCGTTGAACCGATTGAACCTCAACGGAAATTGAAGAAACTTTACTGCCAAGAAATTTTACATTTCTCTCCATTAGAGTGCACCAATTATATATTCGTCTTCAGTGTGTTGCCCACGTCCTTTCCCTTTTTCCATAATAGCAGTATTCATATCATTCCATATCTTCGTCCGTGTCATTGAGTGCTCATATTTTGTTCTCAGGACTGAATGTTATGTGGTGCGTATAATGAACAATGCAGTCAGTGGTTTTCTTCATTATGAAAGGTACCCTCAATCCAGTCCCCGTGTTTCAAACCTCCATAATGAGTCAAGTGGAAGGGAATCGATGGCAGATATTGCAAGTCTTGACATATTTTCAAGATTATTATCTGGATGCATCAATTCGTGTTCCTGGATGTTCAGAGTTGCCGCCTCTTGCAAAACGTTTGTTAATTATTCACGTGATATTTGTAATTTAGTGCATTGTTATTTTGTTCAAAAAAAAATTTAGTCGAACACTATTGTGTTTGCTGTATGGTCTATTTTTTAAGTGTATCATACTTGTTATATATGGTCGCACATAATGTATATAGAAACATATACAAGCCTGTAACGATAAGGAACCTGTAATGACTTCCTGACTTGTCACCACAGCCTGTTATCGTGGACTCTACTTAGAGGTCAATGATACTCTAGCGGAAAATTACACTTGTTCCCTGGCCGTTGGCCTTGATTGGTGGAGAGTACATTACACCTGGAAAGCAATTTGTAATTCAGGTTTCCCCTCGTGTGATCCACTATAAGATAAAATCACACTCCAGTTATGATAGGTTACGCACAATGGACTCTGTAACGCTATCATTAGTAGTAGGAAAGAAAATAATTCAAGGTTATTACTGACAAAGATTCCACAACAAAATTATGTAGTGTTCGGCAGCTGGGATGTTACACCGTCCACCTCACAACAAATCACCCTATGAACTGCCTACATATGTATACAGCTGATCAATGCTGTGGAATTCATTGACAAAACTTCTGCTGAGGAATTATGATGAAATTCTTACTTTACAATAAATAAAAATAATACTGTCCATCTATGTGTTCGACAAAAGTTGTCACTTCTCTGCCATGAACGAGAGCTTACGAGAGCTACGAGATAATTATTCGATTCTAAACTCATTATTTATAACTGGACGATGGACATACATGTATCATTATGATGTTTAGTTGATACAGTCAGTATCAATTTGACGTTCAGTTGATACTGTGGAGGAAGTGATGTTCTAAGATTTATATTATTATAAGATTCCTAATACAATTATATTTCTTAGACCTAAACCAACTTTGAAAAATCGTATGATTTCAAATAAAATAAGAACTGGTTTGTTCAAGCGGTATCTCTTCTCTGATAACGCTTATCTTTCTATATTTGGGTATTTTACTGTCTTGGTATACAAACATACCCTGGCCCAAACTCGAAATGATTGATCAAGACACAAGAGTATAGATCTGCAAATATTACCACTAACACGGAACCATTACGCTGAAACGAGCATATTCTCCAGAGATAACAAGTATAAATGTTTGGTCAAACAAAGAGAGCAAAGAGAGAGGAAAGACGTAACACAATTGAAAATAAATGTAGATTCATGGTGGGTGTTCACTCCTTCCGCATTATTCATGATTCATGTTTCAGGATGTTTCAGAATGTTTTCGTATAATTATAAGTGTAGTTTTGTTTCCTATGGCTTTGATTTAGCTAATTCTCGTGTTCGCAAAGTTGCTGGCGTTGCACTCGTCAAAACGCAGACAAGTCTTCTTATTTACTAACTTTGTACATCATTCTTTGAAATCAGTCTGACAAGTGGAACCAGATTATAACGATGTACGCAAACTTCTCATTTAGTACAAGAGTTAGATGTTGTTTTCATATAGCACTGGACTTAGGTGTTGTTTCCATATAGCACTAGACTTAGGTGTTGTTTTCATATAGCACTGGACTTAGGTGTTGTTTTCATATAGCACTAGACTTAGGTGTTGTTTTGCTCAGCGTATCAGATCATGCAGATAATGCACATTATTTTGGGGGGGATGAAACTGTCAAATTAATTAGGTTCTTGAGTAGGAGATCTTATTTATTTCAAGTTACATTCATAGTAACACAGCAAATGTTTTGCTTCTGTGCAGAGGTACTGCAGGAAACAGCGCACGTTCGAGTAATGTAGCACAGTGTAGTGTAAAACGAATCTTGGTAATTACTGGAATAGTTGGTTTCATGTACATGCACATGCACATCAGGTGAATCTAGTTTCATGGTTTCTTAGGATTCTGGACACTGGATGCGGACGCGGATACTGTAAAGAGCAGCATTAAAAACATCGACAAGTATCCAAATATATACAAAGTCATGCAAGATCGTGTGGGATCGCCGGCTGACAAATTACACCCCGCTGTGCTACATTACAATATATCCCTATCTGAAATGTACATATTGAAATAATTATGACTCACCTATTTAATCGAGTATTTAGTTCTTTCTCAGCCATAGCAAACCGTCAGACACGTAAAGAAATGAAAATGTTTTAGACTGCAATTCAAGACAATACAAATATTGCATAACTTCAAAATTCCGTTAGTTGTATCGAGGTCCAGAATTCCGTGTGAATGTTATAATATATTTACATTCAAGATTTAGTTTTGCGCTGTAATCCCGGATTTATTTGCCTTTTTCTCTTGCTATTTTGATCTGTCTGCTGCCCAGGATCTGAGACTGAAGGGTGGAGGCTTTTAGGCCTGTCAACTAAATTCTCTGGTAAATCGCATAACACACACAAACTGTTTTTATTCCGTTGCTTCAAACTCTTTATTGGCGAGAATCGCTCACATAGATTGATGTCACGAGAACAGTTCAGGAAATCAATTTTAATCTTATCTCAATTCTCACCACAATTAGCATACTTAAATTGTTAGCCCGTGTTCACCTCTAGTGATTTATAATTATATTTCAATATCACAAGACATAAGGTTGGATGTGTTAATTTCACTTTATACACTTCAGTGATTTTGAGTGACATGGCGTTGAACCGATTGAACCTCAACGGAAATTGAAGAAACTTTACTGCCAAGAAATTTTACATTTCTCTCCATTAGAGTGCACCAATTATATATTCGTCTTCAGTGTGTTGCCCACGTCCTTTCCCTTTTTCCATAATAGCAGTATTCATATCATTCCATATCTTCGTCCGTGTCATTGAGTGCTCATATTTTGTTCTCAGGACTGAATGTTATGTGGTGCGTATAATGAACAATGCAGTCAGTGGTTTTCTTCATTATGAAAGGTACCCTCAATCCAGTCCCCGTGTTTCAGACCTCCATAATGAGTCAAGTGGAAGGGAATCGATGGCAGATATTGCAAGTCTTGACATATTTTCAAGATTATTATCTGGATGCATCAATTCGTGTTCCTGGATGTTCAGAGTTGCCGCCTCTTGCAAAACGTTTGTTAATTATTCACGTGATATTTGTAATTTAGTGCATTGTTATTTTGTTCAAAAAAAAATTTAGTCGAACACTATTGTGTTTGCTGTATGGTCTATTTTTTAAGTGTATCATACTTGTTATATATGGTCGCACATAATGTATATAGAAACATATACAAGCCTGTAACGATAAGGAACCTGTAATGACTTCCTGACTTGTCACCACAGCCTGTTATCGTGGACTCTACTTAGAGGTCAATGATACTCTAGCGGAAAATTACACTTGTTCCCTGGCCGTTGGCCTAGATTGGTGGAGAGTACATTACACCTGGAAAGCAATTTGTAATTCAGGTTTCCCCTCGTGTGATCCACTATAAGATAAAATCACACTCCAGTTATGATAGGTTACGCACAATGGACTCTGTAACGCTATCATTAGTAGTAGGAAAGAAAATAATTCAAGGTTATTACTGACAAAGATTCCACAACAAAATTATGTAGTGTTCGGCAGCTGGGATGTTACACCGTCCACCTCACAACAAATCACCCTATGAACTGCCTACATATGTATACAGCTAATCAATGCTGTGGAATTCATTGACAAAAATTCTGCTGAGGAATTATGATGAAATTCTTACTTTACAATAAATAAAAATAATACTGTCCATCTATGTGTTCGACAAAAGTTGTCACTTCTCTGCCATGAACGAGAGCTTACGAGAGCTACGAGATAATTATTCGATTCTAAACTCATTATTTATAACTGGACGATGGACATACATGTATCATTATGATGTTTAGTTGATACAGTCAGTATCAATTTGACGTTCAGTTGATACTGTGGAGGAAGTGATGTTCTAAGATTTATATTATTATAAGATTCCTAATACAATTATATTTCTTAGACCTAAACCAACTTTGAAAAATCGTATGATTTCAAATAAAATAAGAACTGGTTTGTTCAAGCGGTATCTCTTCTCTGATAACGCTTATCTTTCTATATTTGGGTATTTTACTGTTTTGGTATACAAGCATACCCTGGCCCAAACTCGAAATGATTGATCAAGACACAAGAGTATAGATCTGCAAATATTACCACTAACACAGAACCATTACGCTGAAACGAGCATATTCTCCAGAGATAACAAGTATAAATGTTTGCTCAAACAAAGAGAGCAAAGAGAGAGGAAAGACGTAACACAATTGAAAATAAATGTAGATTCATGGTGGGTGTTCACTCCTTCCGCATTATTCATGATTCATGTTTCAGGATGTTTCAGAATGTTTTCGTATAATTATAAGTGTAGTTTTGTTTCCTATGGCTTTGATTTAGCTAATTCTCGTGTTCGCAAAGTTGCTGGCGTTGCACTCGTCAAAACGCGGACAAGTCTTCTTATTTACTAACTTTGTACATCATTCTTTGAAATCAGTCTGACAAGTGGAACCAGATTATAACGATGTACGCAAACTTCTCATTTAGTACAAGAGTTAGATGTTGTTTTCATATAGCACTGGACTTAGGTGTTGTTTCCATATAGCACTAGACTTAGGTGTTGTTTTCATATAGCACTGGACTTAGGTGTTGTTTTCATATAGCACTAGACTTAGGTGTTGTTTTGCTCAGCGTATCAGATCATGCAGATAATGCACATTATTTTGGGGGGGATGAAACTGTCAAATTAATTAGGTTCTTGAGTAGGAGATCTTATTTATTTCAAGTTACATTCATAGTAACACAGCAAATGTTTTGCTTCTGTGCAGAGGTACTGCAGGAAACAGCGCACGTTCGAGTAATGTAGCACAGTGTAGTGTAAAACGAATCTTGGTAATTACTGGAATAGTTGGTTTCATGTACATGCACATGCACATCAGGTGAATCTAGTTTCATGGTTTCTGAGGATTCTGGACACTGGATGCGGACGCGGATACTGTAAAGAGCAGCATTAAAAACATCGACAAGTATCCAAATATATACAAAGTCATGCAAGATCGTGTGGGATCGCCGGCTGACAAATTACACCCCGCTGTGCTACATTACAATATATCCCTATCTGAAATGTACATATTGAAATAATTATGACTCACCTATTTAATCGAGTATTTAGTTCTTTCTCAGCCATAGCAAACCGTCAGACACGTAAAGAAATGAAAATGTTTTAGACTGCAATTCAAGACAATACAAATATTGCATAACTTCAAAATTCCGTTAGTTGTATCGAGGTCCAGAATTCCGTGTGAATGTTATAATATATTTACATTCAAGATTTAGTTTTGCGCTGTAATCCCGGATTTATTTGCCTTTTTCTCTTGCTATTTTGATCTGTCTGCTGCCCAGGATCTGAGACTGAACGGTGGAGGCTTTTAGGCCTGTCAACTAAATTCTCTGGTAAATCGCATAACACACACAAACTGTTTTTATTCCGTTGCTTCAAATTCTTTATTGGCGAGAATCGCTCACATAGATTGATGTCACGAGAACAGTTCAGGAAATCAATTTTAATCTTATCTCAATTCTCACCACAATTAGCATACTTAAATTGTTAGCCCGTGTTCACCTCTAGTGATTTATAATTATATTTCAATATCACTACATTAAACACTAAACTAATTCACAGAATTACTGATACCGAGACATTATCAGATATCAACGAGATCATAATGGTAGTGAAATGCACTTCTCAGTATCTAAGATAATCCCATGACAGTTTTGTGTAATTAAGTATTCTTCCTCATACTCCCATAGCAACAAACCACTTACTTTGGGTGCTGTTGACTGATCATCCGATGTCGTCTGTTCACACCAGATACGACATCGGCTGGCACACAACCGAGATGTGTTCTTGTAACGTGGAAAACATGTGCAGTTCGAAGGTCACATATATTGTTGATAATGACCCATTATGCCATTGACCTTCCACGATGAATAAGGACTGAACACTGTATATGAAAAGTAAACGTTCTATTTAATCGCAGGTACTTACCTCTATTGTTTTGGCCTTTTGTGTGAGTAATTGTCAAACTGCGAATTGATTGTTTGTGAAATTCAGCATCATTGCATTGGCATCATTACTCATTGACCGGGCTCTCAAATGGGAATAGAAATTCAAACTATCTTTCTTCCACAAATGATTTGAATATAATATAACACACGTCAGGTGGATAACAAAAATTAAGAAAATTCCATATCCAAAAAGACCGACAGTACTATGAAGATGTACGTTCTGTCTTTTTGTGGTTTGGTTCTAAACAGATATAATTATGGGCTTGCATTTGACAGTAGATGTGAATAATGGAACCTTAGTGTACAAGTTAAGTTGATGTAGCGTGTTAAACTTATATTAATAACGAGCTATCGTGCATAGGGGTTTCGAATTGATCTGGGTCTGCCTGTTCCATTTTGAGTCTGGAAAGTCCCTGATCTTGTTATTCACAGAACAGTGACTATAATTGCCGTATTTCTACAAATAAACTCAAATACACTTCTCATTCCTCACATTGGAATCGAGCTGTGCACTGCTAAGAGGCGACACATGTCTTTTACTACATTTCCTGACGCTTACTTGTTGATAGATCTCAGTCACGCGACTTCACAAGACGATTGAAGGATTTTGAACATCCGTGGGAATCAGCTCGTGTTAATGGCTGCATGTTGATAATTATGGTCTTCATACTGGTGTTTCAAAAACCCATATGAAATTAGAATTTTTATTTTAAAACAAACTAGACGGTAAATTCTAAATGTGTGTTCACAGTGAAATTATTTTCTAGTGTCAATATGAGATAAACACATAAATGGAATTAGATCTGTCACTTGCAAGTCTGATGTCCTCGCATGACATACACATATAACAATATATGTGTATATATTTTGTGTGCTGGTATCTAACTATTGACATCGTATTCCAGATGGCACCCAAACTTACTACCCTCATTTTCAAATCACACTCATATTTTTTTTCCTAAATTCCCATGGCCTGAACCGTTCGTTCATTGAAACTATCGATCTAATTATAACTGGTGCTATTCCACAAAGATACGTTAATTTACCATGATGTGCCAGAATCATAATGCCCTCGTGAAACGCATAGAAGCGTCATATCAATTTGAATGCAATACATAGATGTCGAAAAGGACCATTTCATGAACTCAGCGGTGTCGTTTCCCATAATCTTCACTCTCGAGTGTAATTTTATGAACTCTCATGCTCTATTTGCGATGTTTGATGAGGGCTACAATAAAAACTTCAAGTAGTGTACATTCAAATCGTGTTCATACTTCCGATGACTTGCGCGGGAATAAGTGATATGCATTATAGTCACAAGACATAAGGTTAGTTGGGTTAATTTCATTTTATCCTGGAAATCAATGGGTGCTTCCGGGTTCTGCCGGTGTTATTCGGTGTAAGATGAAATCACACGTACTAACACTCAAATCGCTAGGTTACGCTCAATGATTTCATTTAAACACCATCATCAGTGAAAACCAGTGAGCTGTATTCTTATCGAGGTCTATTTTCTCATGTTCAGTATTCGAACATGTAGATGCCACGAGTCTGTGATTCCAAACGGCGTTGATTTTGATACTTTGATATCACTCGGATTTGACCACTCACACCTATTTTGTAAATTCGTTTAGGGATTTGGTCTTGGAATATGAATCTGTCTGTTTGTGGGTATCCATTTCTGCTTTCAGTAGATAGTAGGCGAGAAAAATGAATCAACATTGGTTTCTATGCTGGCTTATTCATGCCATAATAAGGTGAATAGTTTTCCTGAATAGTTTCTTCGGCAATTCAATTTTGGCGAGCAAAATCATTAAATTTGCGAACATAGTAAGATGTGAAAATAGTTGTAACTAAAACATTTTGGTTGCAATGAAAATCGTTGTTGCCGGGAAAACAAATTAATAATTATTGCAATTGTCACCGCAGCAATAATGATTTTTCACTGCTGCAATAATCGCAATAACATAGCATCATGGGTGCTGTAGCTTACCGGCAATCATAAGAATTGGCACAGAGTATTGATTTCCCGATATATAAATTGTTAATGATATATATTCACAGACTGTCGATTCAAAGGCAACAAAACTTATACACATTACAAAGGTACATGTAAAGTTATTGACTATCGTCCACTCTTCGGGATCCTCGAGGATAGTCCTCTCACCGCGAGTCCTTGCGGACACGCATCCGCTATTCTGGATCCTTGCGGCGGCGCCGCTCACTGGAGGTCACTGCGGACACGGTAACCACTCTAGCATTAACGGTAACCAGGTAACAGCCCACCCGACACTCCCAGGCCTACGGACACCGTTCAGAAACTGGTTCATCACCACGGTGTTAACTGGAGGGGCCTGGCGAGCCGCGGTCTGCCTCGGGGACGGAACCCCGTACAGTCCGACATGCTGGCCAGAGCCTATGTCACACGTCCCGGGAAGGGAGAGAACTGGCGATCCACAGGGCTTGCGCCCCCGAGTCAGCAACTTGTCTCTCGCAGCCCGGGCCTCCCCATGGAAATCGTCCCCAGGGCTCTAAGAGCCCACTACTCGCAGCTAGGGAACACAAAGCTCATGGCGAGCCTCGTGTGCGTCCCAGTCACTCTCTCTCGGACAATCTCTTCGATCGAGTAGCTTCCAGTGTATATATAATACACCACAAGCTGTAGGACGCACGCGAGGTATAATCAAACCATTGTTATAGTTTACTGGAGCGTAAATTACAATGCATTGCCGTGGCAACGCACGCTCGAACGGAGCGTGTCAAAACAAGGCCAAGAACGAAAAGGCCACATAAATGGCATGTATGTTTACAATCACCTGCCGCGTGCTTAGGGCAAAATCGCCACAGTACATAAGGAGAATCTTATACATGATTTTGAGGAAAACTGTCCGAATAGACTTTGAGAAAAGGGCCATCAAATACAAAATTTTTTTGACAAAAAGGTCGTTTTGACATTTCAAGGTCATTGAAGGTCACATTCAAGGTCACCACTCAAACCGCATAATATGATTTCCCATTTGAATGTGCCAATACTTGGGCTCTATCTTGAATTGTTCTATGAGTTTACTCCGTTTTCCAAGTCCCAAAAAATTTTGATTTTTTTTTTTGCTGGAAATGGCTCAAAACGAATAGTGACTCGATTTGGGACAAAAGAATTTTTTTTCGACGACCCGTCATGGTCGCCACACATGATTCAATCAGAAAAATGTAAAAAACGGTTTTTAGATATTGGCCCAAGGGATGTTTTGACAAATTAATGGGGAAATTCATCATGTCAAAAAAAAAGTTACAGACCCGAACGGACGACGGACGGACGAAAAACCACGACTTTTTAGCCGATAAGCTAAAAACATAATTCGCTCTCTTTCAAGTGATGTATGAAGAACGTCCCAACAAGTATGCCTCTTCTTGCCTTTGTGATAATTATCGGACCAAGATAGAATATCATCATTTTTGCTTCAGCCAAAATATGTGGGTGGCGACTGAAAAGATTTTCCTTGCCACAAATAAATTTGTGACCAAAATGGTTCAGGAAAGAAATGTTATAGCACAAATCAACCGTCTCGACTAAACCCTGAATGCTGTCAGATGAATCCTCAAGGCTGGTAAATTTGACGATCATGTACATTCAACCAACATGAATTCCAAAATATTGCAGAACAACCTGCTCCCTGCATGGAGAATCGGACAGTGATATTTATTTATATTCCTGAATGCTATCCGTTTCTTCCCGTTATTGATATCTACCAAGAGTATCTGTAACCGTTGTGTTTGAAAAGACTTCAGAGATTTCAGAGTGGTATTCCATCTATGTGAAGAAAAATTACTTGTTTTAGTAACGCCTTAGATGTCAGTTCATGACCCGAACGAACTGTCGACCATGGAACCTCTGATGTGACATTCCATGAATTACCACTCTTCAACTACTCCCAGTATATTAGTTCTTGAATTTAGGTTACATTATAATCGTAATGATTCTAATTTTGTAGGATCAAATCAACACGAAATAACACGTTTTGAAAAATCTTGGTAGTCCCTTGCTCATGAAAAGCTGCAGCGAATAACGTGTTGAGACAGCCTGTGGTTATTGTTATTATTGAGGTTTTACAGTGTAAGAATAAAGAGCTGACTACAATTAATAACAATAGATACGCTTAAGACCCTGAGACATGTTTGTGAAGATTGCCGACACAGCAAAAAATTTAGGTCAAGGTCAACGTACATCTCAAATATCCCTGAAGCATGTTTGTCCAGGTCAATAAGTCTGAAAACAACGTCCATTTCACTACAAATCCCCGTACAAACGTAAAATATATGCACGAAGTCTAAATGATTATTTAGCAACATTTATTCTCAGTCCTAGGTCGAGGGTTGCTTGACGGATTTCAACTCTAAAATCAATAAGGTTCTTCCATGGTGGTATATGGACCTCCATACATTGCTCGAATATTTTTTGTCCACGCACTAAGTCAAAAAAATCATCATTGCTTCCGAACTCAAGGAGCCTGCTCAAAAACGAAAAGGCTTCTCCCACATAATATTCCTGTTCAGAGTTGGGAATTTGGCCACACATTTGTGGGGAACATTGACGTAAACTCTAGTTACGGTTTGGCAATCAAATCGGGAAGAAGAAAAGAAAAATTATGTGCATTCCCAAATGTAACTACTAGACACAACACAGAAAAAAGCCAGTGGATATCGTGAAAACGGTATAAAATATAAGGACAAATATAGAAGCTGATACTTTTTATTTGGTCCGATAATCGTGAAATATCTACGAGTATGATTTCACGAATTCATCACTGATATTTCTATAATTGGACACCTTACATATTTCTTTGCATCTCTATGTATTTCTATCTTACAAAATGGCAAAATTCTGCCAATATTGCCACTAAGCTAGTAATACATTATTCAACAGAAACGCATATATACTACTGAGTTGAAACGGAAGTACGTGACATTGTATAGAGTATTTGCACAAGTGAACAAAATGTAACCGAGAGAGGAAACATACAGCGATCGCAAATAGCACGCTCTGGGTATTTGGATGGAAGAATGTAAATATTTGCTAATGTCATAACACGGGATGTTCATTTACATTTCTCCAAACTCTTTGTACGACAATGATGAAGACTCGCCCATTATGATGCATGATAAATGTTTCCAAACATGTTTATCAATATTTTTGTGAAGTTTGACATATTTTTCCCTCGTTTTTTTTTGTCGATTTGATGGGCATTATGTTTATATAAAGTGTTAAACGTTGACCAGTTTGGTAATTTGTCAACTTTGAACAACATTCCTCATAATCATTCTGATAACTGGACCAGGTGAAAATTGATGCACAAAATCCCGTCATGAAGGAATATCCTCATAAATCACTAGCGCATTCAAAATCCGGATATAATAAACCAAACTTGTTCAGCTTTTTATGCTACTATTTTGACGTTTCAGACAAGCAGGATCTGAGGCTGATGGGAAGTGGCTTTTAGGCCTGTCGACTAAATTCTCGAGGTGAATCTCTGCATAACACGCTAACATCTAGGGAACAGGTTATGAGATCAGTGAAAGTTACGAGATCAAAAAATGGTGAAAAGATTCCATGGGAATCAACAATCGACGTGGATTTATGCCCCTTTCTAACATAGCCGGTAAATCCGTGGTATCCATGAAAAGGAAACATCGCCGGATCATTGCATAATTGTTGGGCGTGGCCTTCATGCAGATGAAGTCCCGACATATCTCCCGAACGTCGCGGAAGACAGCGGTAATACGTACGTAGGTACGGCGGGAGAACGTTGAAAATGGGGCTAACGTATCACGGATACGCGAAGTTTTTTACGTACTGTCCTACGAATATCGCGATAGACCGCCAACACATGCCGACTTGCCGACCACGGCAGCGGAATATGCAGACATATCAGGCGTATAAACGCAAGACAACAAAGAATATACCTACGACATTTCGTACTATACCTACGTAAGGTCTGCAGAGCCACGTAAAAGCCACGTCCCCTGGTTATCATTTCTACTGCACGTCTCAACTATAATTTCAGATCCTTGGCGTTTCGAAATGAATCTACTAGATGATTTCAGTGTGTGAAAGTAAACACAAGATAATGCTGTTCCAGAAAGAACGCGAAGAAGGCATGACAAAGATGACACTAGCTGCGCATGCAGTAGGCCTACACGTGTCCATACAACTCAAGGCACACCACGATATAACGTAGCTTTCCACGTGAGTACCTTGAGGGTGTGGAACTCACAAAAAGTTGTCGTATATCTGCCGTGCATACGCCGTTTTCACGCCGTATATACGCAATATATTCGCGGAAGCGACACTACAACAGAATAATCGTGGTTATCGTCAAAAAAATCTAACATGTTTGATTTTTTTCACGGCAATCACGGAACTAAGCCACGCCCTCCCGGATCTCAAGGATGAAGCTGTTACATCGTCAGAAAGGGCAGTATAATCGACGGCTCGCATATTTTTTTCTATCGGCGTCTTCTGTGGAGCCTACTCGTGACTTTGAGAAAGGGGTATTACCATCGGTGTTACTTGGCCATTATGTAATAATACACTTCTATTTCATAAATATTGTGTAAGATGCTGGTGTGATTCATCTGCATCATAACATAATTTCGTATAAATTACGGTTATCGACGTTATGTGGTACAACCATTTATGACTGTGATGGTAGAATTGACAGGGTACCTCTCGCGCATTGACTTTTCGGTAAAGGTCAATTATTTTAAACCATTCATCATTGGGCCTATTGCAATGTTCGTGACTGGGCAGCGCGTTGCTCTGGTCTTCTGAGTTTGGGTAAAAACAGACCCGCGGAGGATAGGCATGGGCGGCCCCGGTCCTGCTATCATTTGTTTTAAATATAGTTATCTCAACAAAAGGATCACAACACTTTCAAAAATAATATTTCTGATTGTTTCAATGAGGTAAAATCTTGTGAATGAACGCAAATACTCTGACAGCTTTGCGATATTGTTGGATGGTTCACCGTAATTCATACGCATACAATAGCGCAGCTGAAATATTTAGCTAAATTTCTTATGTTGGCAGAACAATTACGAAAGATATCCATCTTTTAAATTTCACAATATAAAAGTGATAAAGTGTGATGGAAAATATGGTTTTGACACCAAAATAGACACCATTAACTATCAATTTGATCCAAAAACAATGGACAACATTAAAACCATTGATCTATAAATATGTTCTTCTGTGTTTATTATAGAATATGAGCAATTTACTCCATTAATTAGGGTTATTCATCACACAAACTTTCCCATCCCAACATTCATGTATTTCCGCTTGCCACAAAAATGAATTATCTCCACTGTATGTTACTTGTGTCTTCTGTGATATGCGTGGATGGATTGGATGTGCTATTCAAGGCATGTTGGCAGAAATGCCTTCATAGTTTTAGCAGAATTTGTTTCTTCTCTCGCTTTCGTTTCCACGCGATAACCCTAGAACACCTGAATGGATCGTCTTGAAATTTTTACCACCTTGAATCAAGGTTAATTTTGAGACTTGGTTTCCGGAAGATAACTAAAAAAGTAATCATACAATGGCTGCAGAATTTTCCGTACAGGTTCATATAACGCCAGGAAAGAACAATATTGAATTTGTGATCAATCCGTCGAAAGAACTTTGACCTAGAGCTCGAAAGACTTTCGCTGTTTCATCCTTGAGGTGTCATGCATATTTCGGAAACCGTGTGTCGTAAAACATATGTCGTAGAGTGTCAATATTTTCCGTCTCGTCTTAAGGGTATTCGGAATGAACTTTGGACATGACCTAATTTTTTCTTGCTGAGTCAGCATTTTTCGCTTCCGTCGATATCTCAATAACGATGCGTCGTAGAGCTCGAAAGAATTTTTGCTGATTCATCCTTGAGGCTTCCGGTATATCTCGAAAACCGTACATCGTAGAATGAAACCTATGGAGGTTATTTTCGGACTCGTTGCCCTAGACAAACATGCCATGAGCATTGAGGATGGACTTAAACCTTGACCTGAATTTTTTTTGCTGAGTTGGCATTTTTTTCAGTTTCATCGATATCTCAGAAACGGTACATCATAGAGCGAAACAGACGTCATTTTCGGACTCGTGGCCCAAAACAACGGTCAACGCTCTATGCCATTTGGCAGGGTGTCTAGTGTGTTATTTTTATGTTTCAATACAAAATTATTAAACAGCAAATTTAATAGCATAATAACAAAATTACTGATATCGAGACTCACGACATACTTGAATATCGATAACAACCCAATGCTGATAAGGACGATGGAATGCACTTCTAAATAATATAACATATAAGATAATCCTATGACAATTTAGTGTAATTGAAGTATTTCTCCGCATACTCCCATGGCAACAAATTACTTGACTTCGGTGCTGTTGACCGATCATCCGATGTCGTCTGTTCACCTTCATTAGGGCATTGACTGGTGCATGACCAGTTTCTTGTGGCGTAGAAATTATGTGCAGTTTGAAGGTCAAAAACGTTTTCTTGTTTGTTAGTGAAAACCTCACGTTCCATGATGATTAAAGAAGGAGCATTGCTAACAAGGATCTATTGGCACCCATGTATGTACGTATCTTAATATTACAGCACAGATCAGTCAATTATGTTTATATATAAGAAAATAAGTCCAGTGTGCAAAGTAAACTGAACACATTACTATCCCCTTGAAATTGTCGTGTATTGCGTTGTTGCTATATGTTTTTCAAAAAGATTTGACCATAAAATTTAAGAATCGAAATGTGGACAATCAGTCATCAGACCATGGGTAAAGTATGATTCTATTGTGGACAGACCAAAACGCCCCGTAGGACAAATTGCTTTCATATTCCGAGAGTAATGCACTCTCAACTAATCAAGGCCAATGACCGAAGCACAAGAATGTTTTTGTAGAGTATTGTTAACCTCCATACCATCAAGTCGTGTTCTTGATAGTTACTGTTCGTTATGTGCATACAGAAAATAATTGCAATTGCAAGTCCAATAGTAACTAAAAATAATCTGAGCGCAGTAATTTTGTCACTTTTGTCACGGATGCTTACTAGTCTACATGCAATGATTGGGGCTTGGCGGCTAGAAAAGGAGCATTAGCTGGTTTGTTGTCGATATTGCTTGCTATGATTGTACTAATTATGTCCTTATCTTCAGTGCGCTGTCCACTTCCTTTGTGGTGTTCACATAATAGCGGCAATCATGTCAGTTTCGTCTCTGATACAACTGCTCTTGTGGCAGTTCAGTGAGTGCTGATATAATTCTGCCTGATGTAATATTATAGTAGGCCTAAATGTTATGTTGCAATAAACATGGAATGTTACACAAGCCCCCACCCCTTCCAATGTTCCAAACTCGCAAATATAAGTAAAACTGACTGATTACACATCTGGATAAATGTTTATTCCGTGTATTCACACATATTCCCTCATCCCTATCATTCTGAACCCGACTGTATTCTATGAGAAACTATATACATCATTATATGGACGTTGAACTATTTCAATTGGCCAGGTTGTCAAACGGGTAGAGTAATTTGAACCATTTTTCACAAATGATTTTCACTATGGTCTTATAAACATACCGTAACATACATCGGTGGAAAAACATGCATTTGAAGTGTGAAATATTACCAAAATCCCATATCCCAAATCTAATACTCCCGAACTGCACTGTATATTCTGGCTTAACGTTATGGTTTCATACATATGCATGTGCTTGCATACATTACTAATAGTGAGAGTGAGAATGTATGGTCATTGCAGTGGTGTTTGCTACTTCTAGTACTTCGATTATGCATCTTGCAAAATATTTTGTGTGTGCAATAGTTCAATGAATACAGAAGTCTGTTGAGCGTTTTCTCGAGTCTGAATCAAGTTTGAATATCCATTGCATTTGAATGTCTGCAGAACAAACAAGTAGTTTTAATCTCACTTCCCCTTACACAGATGATGTGTTGTCGCTGAATAACCAAAAGTTTGGCGATTATTTGGATGACATATATCGTAAATGAATTACATAAACCATAGACTCCTGTAATGTTTCCAACTATTTAGGTCTAAGGTTGGAGATTGATGAAATTTTGAACTGTCGACTGGGTTATCACACACGTGATGATTTCAATTCTTCTATTATAGTCAATGTCTCTGAGCAGCAACATTCCTACGCCGCCAGCACATATGGTGTGTTTGTCTCACAACATATTCGATATTCCAGAGCCAGTTGCAGATATGTGGATTTGTTCACAGAAGTACCCAGCTAGTCTGCTGCGACGAGGATTTGTTTCACCAATACTGATAGCGGCATTCAAAATTGGAACCAATTTTAAAATCAGACTCGGTTTTATTCGCTCGCATACTTCAAATTTTGGTAATGTTTATTCCACACGCTTTTAGGTACCAGAGCTTTGGTCCGATAACCTATTGGTATGGCTTTGTTCCCATTGTCCGGAAAATTTTATCCACCTTTTTCTTTATAACGGGATTTGTATTGAGTAAACTCCTAGAACACTTCATGATAGAGCCTAAATATTGGCACAATCAAATGGGAAATCATATATTGTGATTTCAGCATTGATTTGGACTTTTTGGGGGTAACTTTTGATGAATAAACTTCCAATATGTATCCCTGTGATGTGTATAAGTTTTGTTGTTCTGCATGTGGCGGCCATTTTGATTTTCAGACGGGTTGGCGAAAAAATGTTTGGTCCGAAATCAAGTATCTGTTTTGAAACATTTTACACCCCCAAAAAATATGTTTGTTTTTGCATTTCAAGAATATTTCGGATATTTCATCCATTTTTCACCTCATAACATGAGCTGTGCAGAGTAATCTATTAGAATACTTCAAAATAAACCTTAATTGACACACTCAAATAGGAAGTACATAGTGATTGAAAGGTCAAAACAGCAATTTTAGTGAACAA